>OX038887.1:16570746-19195746 GCA_943789525.1 Agriphila geniculea | reverse complement strand
AGCCCTCTTCTCATACTGTGCATGACCGACAACCTCGCGAACCAGGTCACGTACAAACTTTGAGTGTTTGGTTTGAAGCTGGAATAGAATATATTTAAATTATGTACATATTTACATACAGTTGTACTTAAGTTTGTTTTATTAGCACACTGAAACCTCTGACCATGTTTAGGAGTACCAAAACCTAGACAAACTAACCTAAATATAGACGAAATTGAATTTATGATCTGTGATTTAGTTAGATAAAAGGTTCAAGTTGACGCAGGAACTTTAAATAGATTTCAATCATACGAAACACAGTAGGTACCCAGTAGGAATAAAGGTTATTATATTAAAATTGTGACTTAAATTTTGTACTGTACTTACACCCTTCAATCTAGCGGGTCTGATTCTGATGGCTTTATCAGTAATGCCTTTTCTGCCAGCTGATATTTTGGTAGTTTTGTGGCCTTTTCGCAAGCCGACTGCGATTTCAAATCGAGGAGCCATGCTGAAATAGTAAACACAGCCACGGTAAGACACAAAATATATACACCAAACTTTGTATAAATTATTAGTCTATTGAAAAACGGTTTGGAGTGTGATAAACATTGAAAGATTATAAAGATAAAATTAAATTCATTTCTGAAAAATATTTATTACGTACTTTACGGATTGACAGATCCGATCAAAGAGAATGACTTTATTTTTTTAAAACATCTGACAGCAAGATTGGGCGCATTCTGCCAGACAAATCTTTGAGTCATCGATCGCCATAGAGTATATTTTAACCATGGAAAGTAAAATATTGAACATTCTATACCATAGACATAAAAAAATTTTCGCTGCGCGCGTGGGAAAGAGAAGTTGTACGGACACGGTCTATGAAATTCTATTCCTATGTTCTATACTATTAAAGAAAGAAGATACCATCAGGTAACGATAACGTTATTTTACCTGTGATTAAAATAATTATGTGTTTTTAGATGTATTTCAAGCTCCTGTTATCTAAAAGTAACGCCCTCGTTATGGTCAACAACGTCGCTTAACCACTTCTAAGGTAAGGGGATTGCGCGGAACGCGTATTTTGGGCATGCGTAGCGGTGAGGGGCGCGGGCGGCACATGCGCGAGTTTATCTCCACTCCGTCGAAAAAATTTCAAGATACATGCCTCGTACTGTATTTAGTGACAAATAAAATTACAATATGTTTAAAATTTTCTCTGTGGTGATCGGTGACTTAGCGGTTTGTCTGCTGGAATGCACCTCGTGTCAAGTGGTGTCAAACTGTCAAAAGTGTTGCGAAAAAGCGCGGGAACGTTTGACGGGATTGACGGTCTTTTCAAACAAATAAAACTAAAAAATATTTAATTGTTGCAATTTGTATATAATTTGTATAAAAAAGGTGTAAATAATCAATATTTCATTGTTGTAAATAAAATAAAACTGTAAATATGGGGAAGAAGAGTGGGCGAAAACGAAAGAAAAAACTTGAAGACGGGAGTGGAGGCGAAGGTGGAGAGTCCGACTTCAGTGATACCTGCTCCACGAAGTCCCTGGAAGAAAAAATGGAAGAGGATAAGTACAAAGATTTTAGAATCCCAAATTATGTTCGGTTTTATCCAGAACAAGGCGGCAATTTCGAATATGTTGTATTCATAGAGAGTACGAAAAGTGACCAACCTATAGGCAACCGTGACATGATGTCATTGGCTAATTGTTTAAAGAGATACAACAAGGGCGTCAAACAATTGCAAAGAATTAACAAACACAAGATTGGAGTAATTTTTGAGCGGCCAGGCCTGGCTAATGCGGCACTACAAAATAAAAAATTTTTGGACGCTTACAGTTTGGCTGCCAGCATCCCTGCGGCGGCCAGCGAGGTAACAGGAGTAATTACACATGTACCAATAGATTTATCAAATGAAATGATTTACTCCGCACTGACTACAACCAAAAATATTGTGAGTATTAGGCGATTCATGAGAAGGTCAAAGATGGATAATGGGCTAATCAAATTAGAACCCACAAAAACAGTTTCAATTACTTTTTCGTGCCCGGTGCTTCCTGAAAGCGTCGATCTCAACAGCTGGCGCTTCGAGCTGCGTCCTTACATTCCTCCAGTGAAGCAGTGCCTCAAATGCTTGAGGTATGGGCATATTGCCAAATATTGCAAGAACTTCGAACGCTGCTCCATATGTGGTGAGTCTCATAATTTTAAATTCTGCTTGAAATCATCTGAAGAAGCCATCTGTTGTCACTGCAAGGGAAATCATGTTGCCATCTCATCACAATGTCCTGTTAAGAAAGAGAAAATACAATTAAATAGAGAAAAAGCTCAAAGCAAAACATATTCTGCTGTATTAAACGAGAAGTCATTCCCTCCTCTGAAACAAAATCCCATTGAAATGCTAGCTTCACTCCTGAATTCTGATCAAATACTGAATATGGTTGTTGAGTCTGTTGTTACATTGATAACAATGAATAAAACTAATGATACAATTATTTCCACTCAGAGTATTGATACTCTCTTAGAAACAATTAAAAAAAATAAGAAATAAATTATTTAATTTTTTTATGGATATTTTAAGAATAGTTCAATGGAATGCTCAGAGTTTACCTGCACATAAATATTTATTATTAAATTTTTTGCAAGAGTATCAGATTCATGTAGCTTTAGTATGTGAAACATGGCTAAAGCCTCACATTCGTTTTAATATGAAAGGTTATAATATAATTAGATTAGATTCTGGTACAAGACATAATGGTGTAGCCATTTTAGTTCATAATAGTTTACAATTTGCTAAAATAGACACTTCTTTTGATGATTCAATTCAAAATATAGCTGTGCGATTGCAGTATGGCAACAAAGAAATTTCGCTTATGTCCTTGTATAGTCCTGGTAATTGTGATGTTTCATTTTCTAAAATAAAACTTAATAATTTAATTTCTAATTTACCGGGCCCTTTGTTGATTGCCGGCGATTTTAACGCACGGCACACAGCATGGGGTTGTAGTAATATTGATACACGTGGTCGTGATATTCTTGAAAGCATCGACGACAATAACTTGGTTCTTCTGAATGATGGTCAGTTGACAACTGTTGGTTCTAGTAGATGGCAAAGGAATGCTTTGGATCTTACTATGGTATCACCTTCTCTGGCATTGCAATGTGAGTGGTCGGTCCATGACGACCCTATGGGCAGCTATCATTTACCTGTAATTATAAACATCACTATTAGTAATAATAATAATGATTCATCTGATTATCTTACACCTCCTACTTCTTACAATTTTCGTTTAGTAGACTGGCAAAAATATAGCAAAAACGTTGATTACTTATTACAAAATTTTTACATTGATCAAACTAATCCATTAAAATGTTATTCTGATTTGGTTGCGTTATTAGATCTTGCATTGCAGCAGTCAGCTATTATCAGCAATAGGTCTTTCTCTGTTGACCAATCAAATCAATCGGTTAGGAAATTTCAGTCCAGAATCCGCAAAAAACGTATACCACTACCATGGTGGAATAAAAATTGTGCAAAAGCAGTAGAAGATTGTAAAAAGGCATATATTGAGTTTAAAAACAGTCTTACAGAAGAAAGTTTTCTTAAGTTTAAAAGGCTACAAGCTGTTAAAAAAATTGTTTTAAAAAAAGAAAGAAACTTAAGTTGGCTTTCATTATGTCAGTCACTAAATAGATCTACACCCATATCTAAAATCTGGAGGATTGCTAAGAGGTTTAATGGTCAACCTGTTTCTTTTAAAAATGTTTATACAGATTGGATTCCAGAATTTCTTAAAAAATATACACCAGATACTGTTGAGGCCCCTTTACAATATGTAAATAGTATTAATCCTGTACGTAATAGTAATTATTTATTAGCACCATTTAATTTTCAAGAATTTAAAAATGCAATTTTTTCACGACGAGATACAGCACATGGCCTCGATGGTATTCCTTATAAAATGTTAAAACATACTACAGATAATGCCAAAAATATCATTTTGAAAGTTTATAATTTGTTGTGGTCTACCTCTGCCATACCTCTGGATTGGAAAAAGGATTGTCTGGTTCCTATTCTAAAACCGAACAAAGATAAAACCAAAGCAAATTCATATCGGCCAATAGCTTTAACATCATGCATGGGAAAAGTGTTTGAACAACTTCTTAAACAAAGGCTTGAATTCTTCATTGAAAGTAATCATCTTTTACCTTCAAATCAGTTTGGTTTTCGTAGGGGTAGATCCTCTAGAGAGAGTATAGCACATCTTCAACTTGATATTTTTGATTCTCTCAAACAAGATAATGTTCTTATTGGTGTCTTCTTCGATGTCGTTGGTGCTTTTAATAATGTGAATCACCATATTTTAGCTGGTGAACTTCTTTCTCTTGGTATTCCTGAAAAATTGGTTAATTGGATTTTTGAATTTTTGCATGGTCGTGAGGTTTATGTGAAATCAAATAATCAGTTAATTGGACCAAGATATTCATACAGGGGTGTGTGTCAAGGGGGCATATTATCCCCATTGATATATATACTATATGTACATAAATTGAACTACATATTAGGTCCACAAGTAAAAAATTTGCAATTTGCTGATGACTTAGTTATTTACTTCTCTGGATCTGATATTCGACAAGTATCCTCTATAGTTAATTCTGCTCTTAAAAAATTAAATAATTATTTCAGTTACCTAAACTTAGATGTAAGTCCAGAAAAGTCTAAAGTTGTTGTGTTTGGTGAATGTGATTTTGATGTTGATATTGTATATAATAATATTAGTCTGCCATTGGAAAGTGAAGTCAAGTTCTTGGGTGTCATATTTGCTAATAACCTTTCTTGGAATAAATATATAGAATATTTGCTGGGTAAAGCCTATAAGGCATTCAATGTCATTAAAAGTTTATCAAAAATTGATCCTAAAATTCTATTAATGTTGTATAAATCAATTGTGAGGAGTCATTTTGAATATGGCTTTTTTTGTTTTGGGTCTGATCCCAAATTAGTAAAAAAATTTGATATCCTGCAGAATCATAATCTGAGATGCATTACTGGTGCTATGAAGACTACTCCCATTAACTCTTTGCAGGTGGAATGCAATATACCTCCACTTCAATTCAGATTCAAATTTTTAAAATCAAAGTTTTTGTTAAAACTACTTTCACTGTCTACTCATCACCTACTCAGAAAAATTGAATTTCTCTATACAACATATTCTCCTTTGAATGTACCCCGAATCCCCTATCTGTTTCATGACTTCTCGGATATCGTAGAGTTCAATCAGCAGTATAACATTCATAAAACTGAGAATAATTGGATATGTTACACAGGATCTTATGATACACATTTTTGTGACCTGAATATCCACATTCACCCTGATTTAAAGAATAAAGAAGAAGTATATGAAATTACTGATAATTTCCCTCAGCATAGACATATCTATACAGATGGTTCCAAAAATAATGATAATGTTTCGATGGCTGTTTACATACCTTATTTGAAAACGGGTCATGGAATTAAACTCCCGGGCCAAATGAGCATATTTTCCGCGGAGTGTCTTGCTATTCTTGCTGCGCTACAGTTTATTGAGGAGAACACCCAAGAATGCACTCAATGGTTAGTCCTAACAGACAGCATGAGCTGTCTCAAAGCTTTGCAAAATACCAGATTTGATACCGGATGTAACTATATTCTACAAGATATTAAAACAACCTACTTCAAGCTCAAAAGTAATAATATTGATATAGTTTTTATGTGGGTTCCGTCGCATATTGGAGTATCTGGAAACGAAAGTGCCGATAAGTTAGCTAGAGCCATTACAAATGACGCCGCAAATGTCAACATTGACATTAAAAATGTTGCTATACCGTACTCTGATTTACTACCAAGACTTAAACTTTTGTCAAAACAAGACTGGTCCACTCATTGGCAAGAAACTCTAACAGTAAAAGGAACTTGGTATGCGAAGATTAATAATGTTCTTGGCTGTCGTCCTTGGTTCACAAAATCAGCAGAATACCATAGCAGAAAGTTTTATACTATCCTAACACGCCTGAGATTTGGACACTGTCGATTTAACTCACATTTACATAGAATGCGTATTATCACATCTCCAACATGCACTGAATGCAATTTAGGTGTGGATCAGACTCTTAATCATATATTTTTTGATTGCCCTGCTTACAACATTCAGAGATTAGTCCTGGTGGACAGATTATTAGAAATATATAAGACATCTAATAGCATCCCGCGCGACATTCAAGACATTCTCACAAATCCTGAAACTTATAAGGATTTATACAACTTTGTTGTATCATCGGATTTGGAACTATAAACATGGATAAGACTTTGAAGATTTATATCACACTGAAGATGACAAGGAAAATGGAATAGGAAGTGGCTACGGCCTTATATAACCCGGACACAGAAAAAGAAAATTGAAGAAGTGGCTTTGGCCTTACATTACCTGGACACGGAGAAAATAATAATTAAAGAAGTGGCTTTGGCCTTACAAAACTCAATTACAGAAAAATGAAATCTAGAGGCTGGAATTCTTGTAGTTGAAATTATTTTAAATAAGACAATGGCTGTATGGCTCTGCCTTTGCCTTTCCCAACTGACGGGAAGAAGATATTAAAAAAAAAAAAAAATGTCAAAAGTGTTGCCAACTCTACGTCTTTTTACGTAGATCTACGTACTTTTAGCCTTTCCTGCAAATCTACGAACTTCAGTTCCAAAAGCTAGGTATTTTCTATCAAGTTGATATATTTTGTTCGACTCATTGTAAGACTGAATTTATCTAAGAATAATATTATTTACACTTTTTTAAAACCTCACAAAATTCAGCTAATATAAATATTATTTCTCTAATCAATCACAATCATTATAAAACAACAATATTATTCATCATATTTAGTAGGTACTTCACATTTATTTATTTTTATTTATTTGAAAAGCAACACTAACATTGCGTTTATACAACAATTTTTGAGATAAGTATTAGGAAAAGTTATATATCTATAAACACAACAATTATAAGTGTCGACAGCATTCGAGTAGTAAATAACAATTATACGTTTTAAATTAAAATTAATAACTCAAATTTCACAATTTACAACTAAATATTACTTATCAACTAATATTGAAAAATAATGCATAATGCGATTTTGATTATTGAATAACATTAAATTAATTATATCAAAACAGAATTAATTAAAGAAAAAAATAAGAACTAAATAAAATCATTAGGTAGGTAAATAAAAACCATCAAATGTCATTTAAATTTGAAAAAAAGATATGAATAATAATAATTATATAATGCACAAAGTGAATTTACATTATTTTGACAGCTTTTGTTTAAACGATGACAAACTATCACAAAACAAATCAAGATCCTATTTTTCTTACATAGTTCGTTCATATTAAAATTTGTCTAAGATTATATTTGCATATTGATAAAAAAAAATTAATAATAAATTTTTTTTAAAGAATTTGCTTTTTGTTATCATATAAAAAGAAGCAATACCTACATAAATAAAATATAAATAAATACAGCGGCCGTACATGGATTGATAAATGTATTTATAAATATAATTTGCTTGAAAATAATGATAAAATTAATAAATTTTATTAAAATTCTTAACAAAACACTCGTTTTATTACCTCTTAATTTCCTTTAAAAAAAAGTACGTAGATCTACGAACTTTTCACATGCAATTTTTACTAAATCTACGTACTTTTCTTAACTGGCCTACGTCTTTTTAAAAATCCGAGTTGGCAACACTGCTGTCAAAGTCATCATCAATCACACAGACTACCTAGGATGCTAACGCATATCAATCATAATTCATATGTCATTGTATTGTGATGTGATGTGTTCATGTTTCTTTCGTGCTTTTATAGAAATTTAGAAGTATCTCATGAAATATTATTGCTCAGAATGAACATTAGCTTTTATTTCTTTCAATAGACACAAAGATAATCTTGATAAACTTCTGTTTTATACTTGTTTAAAATTATAACCTAAAAGTGGACGATGGAAGTCGGAGCTGTAAAACAAGCATTTAATAATGAAGTAGGATTTTCTTTAATCTCATAATCCTTAACTAAGTAACCCGTTTTTAGTTTTACATTGCCAAACTTATCATTTGTCTGTTTTCTTACCTAAACCAACCATTTTGCTTATAGTAAAACTTTTTTTTCACGTTTCAGCTCATTCTGTTGAAAAAGAAACTTAACCAAGCCAAAACACAAATAATTCACAAACTTACAAGAAAGGCAAAAACGTTCACAGAAAGAAAGGCGCCAGAGGCACTGAAAGAAAAATTAAAAAGGAAGGCGGAATCTGCTGTAAAAGAGGTTCTGATAATTAAGGTGAGATAGAATATTACTAGTTCTACTCATGCGGACTCGGCCGCATGAGGCCGGCAACTTGTTCACATGTTCTTCTTTTGTCTCTTTTCTTCTCTGGTGCTAATTATTTTTGCAGGGGTATACAGCAGGCACAGGTGGGTTAACCTCAGAAGTACTTTTTTATTGCATATTTTATAAAAGTTATAAAACACTAGAAGCCGCCCGCGGTTTCACCCGCGTGGTTCCCGTTCCCGTGGGAATATAAGGATAAAAAGTATTCTATGTTTTAATTCAGGCTATCTACTATCTGTGTGCCAAATTTCAACCAAATCCTTTCAGTAGTTTTTTGCATGATTGAGGAACAAACATCCAAACATCTAAACATTCAAACATCCAAACCCACAAACTTTCACATTTATAATATTAGTAGGATGCAATAAAAATGATTGATCGCTTACCTATATTGTTCAAGTTGTATTGATGGTGTTAATTCACTGGAACTTAACCTATTTGTGGAATAATTACGAAAATGTGCAGTTTTGTCTACAAACATTCTTTCAACAACAACTCAAGATAGTTGGAGTAAAATGAATACTGTACCTGATCCATGGTTCTAGTGCAATGTTTCCCACTACCAGGGGTATGCGAGGTTGCACAAAGGGGGTACACACAGTAATGTCTTAACTATTATAAAACAGACTTACGAAACGATAGAGATTAACGATATTAAATCAGTAAAAAACCTTTTTATTTATCATTCCTGCAACAAGGGTATGCAAGTTTGTGGTCTTTCTTGGAAAAGTAGTAAGAAACTAATTTGGAACCAATGTTCTAGTCAAACTTGGTTCCTTTGATTTTTGTAGGCCTATGCTCAGCTAGTCAGTAGTAGGTATTGCTGTGTAAATGGCAAATGTCTTTGATCATTAATACAAAAAGTTTCATGCTATTTAATTTTCCCAAAAGCTGTTAAACTGTATTTATTCTACCAATAAATTAAACAAGCTCTAAGTTATTATGTAGTCTTTAATGTAACTATTGCATACTTTTACATTGTAAGTTTACTATTTAGTTATGGCAATGAAAAGTTTATGTTGAGTGTTAATTAATTTACCTACATGCATTAAAATATGTTACTTAATGTGTAATACATTTGTTTTCAGAAAATAAATCCTAAAGACATTGCACGGTTTGCTGTTACTCACACAGGACAGCTGTCTGACCATCTTAACAAACCTAATGTAGATCAAGAGAAAGCTTGTGCAAGGTTGTTGTTACACAAGTCACTGCAAGACAAGTACAAATTGATTAAAACACGGTTTTCAAGCATACCCATAGATGATTTGCTTATGTCAAGAGAGGAAAGAAGAAAGCTAAAGAAGGAAGCAAGAGAGGAACAGAAAAAGAAAAGAAAAGAGAGAGAAAATAAAGCTAGGAATGTTGTTAATGCTGAGGGTGTTTGGGATGTCGAAGATGTTGATATGTCTGATTCTTTGAAAGAACAGACTGTTAGTGAAAAATCAGGCACATTTAATGATATAGAAGAAGAAAAAAATGTAACACTAAATGGTGATAAAGAGTCGGAAGGTAGTGATGAAGAGATGAGTCAAAATGAATCTGACATTGAGTCTGTAAATGGTCAAGATAATGAACATGTTGATAATGCCTCAAAATCTGATGATGAATCAAATAATGAAGATGATGATAAAAGTGAAGAAGAAATAAAAATGCAGACAAAATTATTGGAGTCTAGTAAAAATAAACAAGAAAAAATTAGTACTAAAACTTTTTTAAATAGAACTAATATTAAAAAAGTAACTCAAAAGAATCCCATACCTACACTGAAGGAAAAGACATCAAATAAGAATAAAAAAATAAATGAAATACATGTTGATGACCCTCTAAAATCTGATAATGAATCAAATAACGAAGAAAATGATATAAGTGATGAAGAAATGCAATCCCCTACAAAAATATTTAAGCTTAGTAAAAGTAAAGATAAGCAGAAAAAAGTAAATGCTAAAAATGTTGACAATAAAGAACCTAAGTTTCCAAAAGTAGCTCAGAAGTATCCAATAAATACACCAAACGAGAAAAAACTTAATAAAAATAAAAATTTAAATGAGAAACTACTATCAAGGAAATTCAAAAAAGATTCTATTGAAGCTCCAGCACATGAAACTAAGGTTGTTGATCCATTCTTCATTACATCATCAGGCGAAAATTATATGACTGTAGTTGAACCAAGACCTCCTGATGAAGTGAAAGAGGTTCATAAAGAAGGCAATAGAAAACTAAGAAGAGCTGTCATGTTCGGTTATGTGCCTAAAATTAAACCTAGACAAAAAGATTTTGGGGGAGATGACAGTAGATTTAATAGAAATAGTGGATTTAATAAAAATAATAATTCGAAAACATTTGAGGACAAAAAAGATTTTAGTGATGATAAGAGAAATTTCATAAACAAAAGAAACAGATTTGACTCTAATAAAGAACAAGAATCGAAACCAGAAAAACTGCATCCCTCATGGGAAGCCAAGAAACGTCAATCGGGAATACAACCATTCCAGGGTAAAAAAATAGTTTTTGATGAAAGTTGATATTGTTAAATAAGTTATTGTATTGAATAATCATTTTTATTGACTATTTGAAGTTTTTTATTTTTTTATGTTACCTTGGGGCAAGTTATACTACCTATTCAATCTCTGATATAAATGACTCTCAAAATAGATATTATACTATTGCATGTTTGCATTTGCAATGTTAAAGAATCATACTAACTCAGGTGCTCTAGTCTAGGTTCCCAAGATATAGGTACATATCTATATTGTCAGATTTATCCCACACATACACGCATCACTTGGCTATGGCCGAATACTCAAACGCTAATTAACTTTGAGGGGCTCTCAAACGTCGTCCTGTCGCATTAAATGTCAAAGATATGACAAAGACAGCATGCTGTTTGAGAGCTTTGAGTATTCGGCCGTACTGCCAGATTTTAATATTGAATTTTATTTTAGTACCTACTTATTACCTCTGCCTCTGCTTTCGCCCGTGACCAAATTTCGTTTTCTCTGGGAATTTCTGGAATAAAAGTAGCCATGTAATTTCCAAGGTCTAACATACTTTATATTGTCCAAAATCAACGTTAAATTAAAAGAAATAGACAAGATGTTATCTGTTATTGTTAAATGCATTATCTGCCAGGTACTGTGGAACAGAATCACTAGACTAATCAATCCGGCACCCTGATTATCTAAAAAGAAACTATTTAGCGACCGGTTGCATTCCACATACATTGCTACTTTTCTTTAGTATGTTTTTTTTAAATCCAAAAAGAAGTAGCAATGGATCACTATCATCTGTGAACTGCAACCGGTCGCTAGGTGGTTTCTAATTAGATAATCAGCCCGCAGGTAAATGAAATGTCGTTTCGACTGCAACGAACAATGTTGATGGATGCCATGTCTGCGGCAGTCCGCTCTGGAATTTTCCATAACACTGGCTGCACTGAATTGGTAACCGGAAGGGAAGTACTCACGCTGTCTACAAGGTCTGGCTTGTTAAAACACTGTAAACAGAGTAGGAATGGTCGTTTAAATTAGGTAATTTTAATTGACTCTAAATAAATTACATACAGTGGCGGTCACATAATTAAAGACACCAGTTGATTTTCATATAAATGAGGTGAGGTATAAATAAGGAGATTAAGATCGCTATACACACCCAACTGATCTGATCAGCATTCTAAGAGATATAAGGATCAGAGTTTTCAGTTTTAGGATTGCTATACATTTTTATGCAAAATAATTTCGATGTTTTTTTAAACATATCCTTATATCTTTTAGAATGCTGACTGATCAGATCAGTTGGGTATGTAAAACAATCTGAATCTCCTCCATTCACTGCCTGGATAACCATCATCAGATCACAGCTAGGTCTATCCTTGGCGGAATGCCAAGGCTTCAAAGTTACCCTTTTGTATGAAAATAGACTAGTGTCTTTAATTATGTGACCGCTACTGTATACCTACATATTATTAATTACCGACTTCAAAAGGAGAGAGGTACTTAATTCGACCCGTTTTTTTTTTTTGTTTTTTTTTTGTTTTTTGTATGTACATCGATTACTCGAAGACGGCTGGACCGATTGAAATGATTTAAACGTTATTACATTAGGTAAACTTCCAAGTTGGTCCCATTTTTTAAAATTTTGAAATCGGTTCAGTACTTTTCAAGTAATCTTGAAAAAAGCACGAAAATAGTATGATTTTGTGTGAACTACCTCGATGATCAGTCGTATAACTTCTTTGTTTATGAACTGAATAAGGTAATTCTTTTTTTGTTGGAAAAGGGATATCTTAAGTGTAGTTCTTTAACCGACTTAAAAAAGGAGGTTCTCAGTTTGACCCGCATGTATGTATGTTTCTCCGCGATTAACTCACGTTTGGCTGAGCCGATTTTAATTTCTACCTAAATAATATACCTACACTACCTAATACAAAAGGTACCTACACTAAAAATTAAAAAATAAAAAATTGTTTAAAAAAACAAAAAACCGACTTCAAAAAACCTACCTCTAAAAAGCAAGAAATAATATTCGTAATAATAAAACACGTCTATTGAAGTCGGGTGGGGCTTTTAGAATAAAAAAAAAAGGGATTTGTACTCCAGCCCCACCCGACGCGTTTTATTATTACGAATATTATTTCTTGCTTTTTAGAGGTAGGTTTTTTGAAGTCGGTTTTATTTTAGGTCATTCTTTGAATTTCGTTAGTACGTAATAAAGTCGAATAACGACGAAAATAAAGCGTTGAATCGAAATGAGGCAACGCCCACCCGTCTGCAGTTGCAGTGGCATTTGCAATAGGTACAGATGCGATAAATCGAGTCACCGCGCGGAATGCTACATTACATTACATACACCTGCACTGACGGTGGTGAACAGGGTACGTATCAGAATGTCTAAAGTTAGAATGTCTAAACTTAAAATGGCAAAGTTCAAAATGTCAAAAATTTGAATGTCTAACGATTAAAATGTAAAACGTTCAAAATGTCAAAAACGAAAATGTCAAACGGTCAGATAGTCCTAAATTAAAATGTCTAAGTTCAAATGATCAAAACTTAAAATGTCTAATATTCAAATTACCAATTCATAATAAATTCCAATTAATTTTTTTCATACAAATCTGTAAATCGCAATAATTTTAGTTTGGTTTGATATTTTGGATTTTTTATTATTACTAGATAAATAATGTCTTTCTTTATCCAATTAATAACATCACAAAAAAAGTTAAATATGGTTAAATTGCGAATCATTTTGGTGTTATATTAATACTTTGTATGGGAAGCTCACGGTTCGGCCGGAGTAACGGATACTAGCGCGGTTTTCTTGCGGTTTTATTAAAAGTAGTTTGATAATTAGTTAGTACTTGGTTTGATTTTGGATTTTCTTGACGTTTCAGCATAGCCATAGTCTAAAGGGACTTTGAAAATTGTTGTGTTCCGGCAGTAAGAGGTAAGCCAGTACCTCAGTGGTGAGGATTAAATATGTTCCAATCGCAAATCATTTTGGTATTACCTACCACAGATAATTATGTATTACGTTTGTATGGAAAGCTCACTGTTTGCCGGAGTCTTTTTTCATGGAGGGGATCGCTTATTCTCCTGCTTTAATGTTTGGTGATAAGTGTAGCAGTCTACCAAAATTGAAGTTGAGAAAGTGTGATTTGAATAAGTTAAGAAATAATAACAACTTGATTACGACAACGTCAGCGCGTGCACAACACGGGCGCGGTGCATTGGTCGAGCGGCGTGCGCTCCGCGTCTCGTGGTGGCTTAGTCTTGACTGGTGATCTCGGCGAGTGCATCCATTTGATATATTGCAATGAATCAAAGAAATGCACACAAAAAACTGGAGGACAATAGGCGCACGTTAAGGTGGGTACTCACTTAGGTTCGCGAACCTGCAGCAAAAAAAATATATTATCCTGTGCTGAAAATAGTTTGCCATAGTGTGTACGTATGCGAACTTAATTCGCACAGGTATATACTATAGCAAAAGTGAAAATAAAAGGGAACAAAATTTTCTGTCACCTAAGTTTAGATGTGTCACTAATCTGCAATACCCTAATAATAATATCTATCTCCAAGAAATATATTAGTTATCATATTTACCAAAACTGTCTCTAAAGTATAAATCATCGGATTAATGTAAATATGAATCTTAAATTATAGTTTGATCACATTTTTCTATAGCCTGAATATACCTAAGATCTATGCTCGGATCTATGCATTAAGTTACGGGCAGGAATAATACACCTACCTAAAATAATAAACCTGTCACTATAAATCTAATCATCTAACTATTAGCATGGATTAATTCGTTCAATTATCGAAATTATAGATCTGTTACCTAATTAATAGAAAAATTCCTAATAGGGGCGGCATTTTGATATTGTTTGGTGATTCAATTTCAGTGACACTTTTATTATTTTGATAATTGATATTATTTCCAAGTAATTTTTAATTAATATTTAGGTAATCGTTTTAACATTATTTGGTGATTCGATTTAGGTGAGAGATCTACTATTTTAGGAACAAATATTATTAACTAGGTCACTGAAAACGTATTTATTAGGTAATTGATGAAATCATGCCCTAAAAATAATAGAAAATATATATGATAAATAGGTAAGAAAATCATCATTTATATTTACATCATAATATAAAAGCTTTACATCTAAGTATCTAAATAATCAAAGTAAGTATATTATAATAGTAAAAAAACATTATTTTTTTACACAATAGTGTAATAATGTTACATCTTAGGTAAATAATCACAAATTTCGAAAACGTAAGTATACCCTCTTCCATGTTACAATTTAAAAATTGTAACGCAATTACTAGAAACTACAAAGAATTGCTCACAAAATTTTGCAAGGCGATAATTGAAAAAAAAAGGCGAATTGTTGTTTTCAAATCATTGTAAACCTTTGACTTATGGACCATTGATATTTTAACTAGTTTGATGTTTGAACCGTTTGACATTTTGAATTTTGCTATTATGAATTTATACATAATGATTTTTGACATTTTAAACCATTTGCATTTTGATTTTTGACATTTTGAACTTTGCCATTTTAACTTTAGACATTTTAACTTTAGACATTCTGATACGTACCCGGTGAACAACTTGGTTTGCTACATGTAATAGATTTTGAGATAGCTTTACTTAACACTTCTCGTTTAGTTTACTTACTCTCTATTTAGATCTATTGATAGACTTGATTTGTATTTTTTTGCTATCGGATTTTCACCAACGTGTAATTAAAAAATAATAATATATGTATAACCTGAGACATTATTAGTTTCGATAACATTTTTAATGACTGAGTTTTTTGGCGCCATTTGTCATTTTAATTATTTGCAAATTGATTCATAGTGGATATTGTGTCTTAAAATTGGTGCAGTTTTGTGGTACAAGTGTCTACGCAACTGAACAATATGTGGGATAATTGAAATAGGCGCGATCTTGGTTGTGTGAAGCCGAGACTTTTACTGTAGTGGTGGCTACCTCGGCAGAACTTACCAAGTAAACTGTCTTGATATACTTGGTGCCAAATGCTCCAAGCAGCATTGGAATGCGATGCACCCGCATTTTAATGTAAACTGAATCAATCTATCACTGAAATATTCAACACTTGACACTGGCAAAAATTACTTCCAAGAGGAAAGTAGATTGCCAAAACAAAAATAAGAAGAAGAACATTTTTAATGATGAGGCGACGGTAGGTAAATGTGCCTTTTCGATTTGGTGGAAAAAATAAGATTTTGCGTTCTTTATACAACACCGAATCCAACATACATCTTATCTATTAGTAAACATAATAAGAGTTTTAGATTCAACATTAATAGCTTTTTGACTACAATAATGTTTATAGGTACTTACTATTGTTGATGAAAAGGCCGTCTTCGGGTTTACTTTAAAAAAACAGTCTCCAATTATACTTATTCTTAAATTCATCTCTAGTCTCGCAGTCCATCCAATTATTTTCGTATTGGTCAAGTTTCAGGGACCGGTGACAAATTAATTAAATCGTACGTAGACAGGTCTGGATGCGGTTGCGATCGATTGCGGTGCGCCGTCGTGCGCTCGATGCGGTTGAGTTGTCACACAGGGCTGTCACTTGGGGCCTATACTTCTTAAAATATATGTATTACTAGCGGCCGCCCGCGGTTTCACCCGCGTAGTTCCCGTTCCCGTGGGAATATCGGGATAAAAAGTATTCTATGTTTTAATCTAGGCTATCTGCTATTTGTGTGCCAAATTTCAACTAAATCCGTTCAGTAGTTTTTGCGTGATTGAGGAACAAACATCCAAACCCACAAACTTTCACATTTATAATATTAGTAGGAAGTAGGATGCATCTATCATTTTAGAAACAATGTGACAGTAAATTAATTAAATCGTACGTAGATAGGTCTGGACGTGGTTACGATCGTATGCGGTGTGCCGTCGTGCGCTTGATGCGGTTGAGTTGTCACACAGGGCTGACGCCTGGGGCCTATACTTCTTAAAATTTATGGTATTATGCATCTATAATTTTAGAAACAATGTGTCAGTAAATTAATTAAATCGTACGTAGACAGGTCTGGATGCGGTTGCGATGTTAGCAATAAAGTGACGCGGCAAAAGAAGTACAAATTATGCATGTCAGGCATAGCCATAATTTGAAACTGGGATTATTGCTTTGAGTAGTTAAAGCCGGACGTTAATACTGTGCCAGATATGGATTTCGTAAAAAAATCATGAATTAGGTTAATTTCTAAATAAACATTTCGAGTACTGATTAGGTTATTTATGTTCAGTTTTACAAAATGTTGCGGAAACAGCCACCCAAGTACACCTACGTTTAAAAATAGTATCATTTTCTGTATAAATTGGACACAAATAATTTCTGCTCTTATCCTGGAGCAAGCAGCCCTATTGTACTTACGAGTGCTGCATTTCGATGCGAATGCCTGTAAAAAAACCACGCAGTGCACTATCGCTTTTCCCGCAACATTAATGGCAGCTCGCAGATATCAACGCGACACTTTTGGAACACCTACCCCAGGCGAAAAAAAACATCGCAACAGTCAAGTTTGAGCCGATAGTGTATCTATGGCTGGTTATTTTTTAAGCTCGAGGGCTTGAGTTGAGGTCTGTACCAGGTTTTAACGCTTTTCATAAAGTTTCACGATTTGTTTTGGGTTGGCGTTAACCTATTATTACTTTATTTTCAAAATATACTGTTGTTATTGATTAAATCTATGAATTAACAGTGCGAAAATAAGGCAGTAACAGCTATTTAAAATTAACAGTAAGGTCTTGAACGTCACGTGGGAATAAGAAAATGATATACACTGCAAATATTTAAAAAAGAAGGAAGTATCCAATCCAATATCCAAAATCCAATATACAAACACGTGAAACGAAATTGTATAGGTAAAGTGCTTTTGCATACCCAGAAGTGCAATGCGTTTGACTCTTTCTTTTGTGCACTCCAGGGCAGCAACTCCTGAAATGGAAAAAATTGACTAAAACTGCAAGGTGCATGTTTGGAGCCTACAAAAATCGATGGATATAATCTTTACTTTGTTGTGAAAATGCAATTTTTACCTGTTAATCTTATCATTAAAGCGAAAGTAGTCTTCTTGGCAAAGATTGCTTCTTGGTATGTTCTGTTCTACCTACCTACTATCTTTCAGCCGTTTAATTCAACCACTTATTTAAGAAACTCGATCTGAAGTAAATGGCACTAAAGGTGGTCCACTCAACCGGATATGCAGGTAAAAGGAGGCTACCAAAGAGAATGTAAAAATAACTAGGAGGCTACATGCTAGCGGGCTGATCAGGTAAATAAATTAGTGAATCGCTCGTGCGGACCCAGATTTGAAGAGGTTGTATCTTGCAGGGATTGTAGAGTATCCACAGGTGTCCTCTGGCAGATTTGTTTACTAGGTAAGTTTAACATGGATTATTGCAATTATGTACCTACCTAAATAAAATAATCGTGTATTTAAGCAGGTTAGAGTTTATGGTCATTACTACCTATTCATAGGTAGACAATAATGTAGGACACTAATTTTTTTTATTGGTATGAATAATAGGTAAATAGATATAGATTTGTACTTTGAAATTTCCATACATCATGTATCAAAAAACCCTGTCAGATCCTGAACAAGGTGATAGTATTGCTGAAACTGAACAACTTTCACCAAGGAACACAAAAAAATAATTTCATACTCAATAAACAAAATGTATTGGTCATCTGACCGACTTAGTATGGAAAGGCGAAAAAAGAAATTCGTTTTTCGACCTATGTTCCTTGGAGAATATTGTTCAGTTTTAGCAACTTTATCACCTGTTTCAGGATCTGACAGGGTTTTTTGATACATGATGTACCTATATCAACTTGCATCCCCTAGCACGACCACCGAAACTCGATACCTATTTACCTGCCTAGGTATACCTAGGCACCACTGTATGACCACAAATGGCGCCCATCTTCGCATCATAACTCATGAAGAAAAGACTAAAGACTAAATATTATTTCATATTATATTATATAATATGTGTATGTATATGTCTATATAAAATATAATTTATTCTTAAATCTTTTCTTATTCAGTTATGTTGCGAAGATGAGCGCCATTTGTGGTCATCTTTCGTGATTCGTACAATATACAGGGTGCATTTGAAATCACTCTCCAAATTTTAAGGATGTGTTCAGTCCATGAAACTGAACAACTTTCTCTAAGAAACATAGGGTTAAATATGTAAAAAAAAATTGACTTTTCATACAAATCAAAGAGATCACGTGATCAGTTTAGTATGGGTGACCAACATTTTTGGCGTATTTCGACACATGTTTCATGGAGAAAGTTGTTCAGTTTCATGGACTGAATACATCCTTAAAATTTGGAAAGTGATTACAAATGCACCCTGTATATCGTGTGTTATGTATTTTATTGACACTCAACTGTTAAAATCAATGAATAGGCTTTTCAAAGTGACATTTAAAAAGAAATAAAACCGGTCAAGAGCGAGTCGGACTCGCGCACCGAGGGTTCCGTTCCATCATAATTGCACCATTAAACCACACTGCAAAGTAGAATAATAAAATTAGTATTGCAGTTTTAGGTCAGCGCCATCTCTTGACCGATAGTGGAACTAATGTTACCTTTTTTAGAAATTTGATAATTTCTAAAAAGGTGTGCTATATTAAGACTTCGTTTTATTTTTCCTATAATCTTTATATAAACTGCTATCACATAGAATTATTTCAGATTTTTCTCTTTGCAAACTTCGGAGATAAGGGGGGGGGGAACGGTCATTTTTTTTACATTTTTCATCATAAGTCGAAAACTATGCGGTCTAGAAAAAAAAGAAAAAATGATTAAAAACGTGCAAACGGCGCTCTTTCATATGATACCCCCAAGGGATACCCCACATGCCCTAGTAGCCCGACTTCAAATTTTTAAGACCCCTTTTCAGGCCCTGCTGTAAAAAAGATATTTATTTTTTTATTTATTTATTATTTGCAAAATAGTTGGGCAAATGTCATCTTCAACTATTCCAAATTTCAAGTTGATACCATTAGTAGTTCTCGAGATATCCAGCTGTGACAGACAGACAGACAGACTGAGTCACACCATAAGGGTTCCTTTTTTACCATTTTGGTACGGAACCCTAAAAATAGTAACATAGAATATGAATATAAGGTTCTTGATAGTAACTATTTATTTGCTTCATTAGATAGCGTTGATGGACAAGTGATGTGCCAAAATTGGCTTTGAAAATAAACGGCCAGTAGGTACTTAAAAAAAATCTTTTGCGTTCGTTTCTTGTTTTATATCAACGCCATCTATCGAGTATAGAGTTTATTGTCATTTTGAAAAGCCCTCATTATCTTTTGAGAGTTATACGTTATAAATCGTTATACCATCACGTTGCGGTGGTCATGCTAGGGGGCAAGGAATCATTTCACAATGTCATATCAACCAAGACTCAAGAGCTCCAAGAAGAGAAGTTGTCCTTTCTTTACCTCGGGATAAAGCTTTCCAAGACGCTATCTTCATCATGGCCTCTATAATTAGTTAGTTAGTACCTACTTATAATTTCACTTTATATGTAGATCTCGATCGCGAAAGCTTGAATTTTCATGCAAGAAATTGCATGAAAATTCAAGTATTCTATTAATAATCTTGAGGTACGTCGTAGAGCTCGCCGTCATCTTCACCGCAATCACATAATGCATGGAGATTATATCGCAGCTCCGAAAATTGCATGCTGCAGCAAACATACTCATGTTGCTTGTAAAATGACAAAGCAACGAGCTGTTTATGACGACTAGAAACGAATAATTTCTGGTTATTACCTATGCTGTAATGAGGAGTAAAAACATAATGTACTCTATGGTAAGAACTTGGAGTTTTAATTTGGAGAATACTTCTTTAGTTACCTACTTTCATAAAATGCTTTGTAAATAACGGAAATGATTACTGCTTCGCATTGACCTGCATTAATAAAAAATAGTATATTTTCATGTCAGTGCTGCTTCGACTGTCTTTCTTTTGTCTCTGGTGAGTTATTCTTTTCCGAAGATTTGGTTTTAACTTTGATAATTTGCAAAGACAATATTTTAGTCCTTCTATCATTGTTTGCAGCAATAATTATTAGTCTGTAGAGGACTTGTACTATTATGTATTCTGTGGTAGAGAACATAAGTTTTATGCAGAGTGGCACCTGTAAGATTGGTTTTCTTGGCATCTGAGTAGTCATGATCTTTATCTCTGTATCTTCTCTAGCAACGTCATATGACTTGCTGAAGATCTATGTCCACCTATTTGCATGCGATAACAAGCCGTGTGATGTACGAGCCAACTTATCACCTCTCCATAATCGCGGCATCCGTCACCCGATCCAATATGGCGGCCATAAATCGGTGCAAGTCATCTGTTAAGTGCGGAATGCTATTAACTATTAAGCATTCCAGCGCTGTATCAACGGTGCACAATTAATGCGGGATGCTAGACGTGTATTGCAGTTTCCGTAGACAGGTGAATAAAGCTGTTTAGATTGAGACGTTTGTGGTTTGGCGAGTGCAAACAATCGAATTTCGGCAAATTATTTAGTTTCTTTACGACTGGCCACGCGAAGAAGCCAAAGGCTTAGAGGCACGAGAGCAAAATTGTATTTTCTGTCACTTAGACCCACCCAATACGCTAGAGCATGGCTCTCCAAACTTTTTAGCATATGGGCCAGATTAACTCCGAAGTCGCACGAAGGCCAGGGTCTAGCTAGCTCATCGTACCAACATACTGTAAATTACAGTAGGTATATATATAGTGTAGGTACGATCTGGCCGCTTTCGCGGGCCGAATTGTCGGTGCTCGCGGGCCGGAGGTGGCCCGCTAGCGGTAGTTTGGATTGGAGACCCCTGCGCTAGAGCAACAATGACGGTGCCGAAAACCGCGGAAACGCCCGAGTGGATTTTTCTCTCTAGTGAACGATGTTTCCAATAGTGATGGAAAGAGATAAGGCTAATGAAAAAATGCGGTACCGGGCGGGCCAATGTAGCTTCAAAACTTAATTAATGATATGTACTTAATTATTTTAGGAAAACTTTTCTAATTTCTTAAAGTAGGTAAGTGGGTACTATTGTAACGATATTATGTGGAGTAGTTGGCACCTCCTACTGGATAGCGTAACGTTAGTAAAAACCAAATGACCTGAATACATTACGTAGGTAGTCGGAATTCTTGCCGCATTCCCGCCGGTGAAGGATTCTTTCCTTAAGAATGCGAACAGGGTTGCTACATCAAAGAAAAACTCGAAATGAAATTAATGATTATGGTTTTTGACTGTAAGTATTAAATTTTTGCATTCAGCCATCCGGAAAGATTGAAGGTTTTGTTTGATGATTTTTTTTTTCAGTTTTTTCAATGTAGGAAAAACTATTGAAGGACAATCGAATTCGGATCGAGCAACGCTCGCTTACTTACAGCGAAAAGTACAAAAAAAATCAACTTTACTTCTAACGATGACAACACGTTAGCTCAATAGGTAAAGAGCATGCGTCCATATTGCGACAGGTCGTGGGCTCGATTTCCGTCTAAGAAGATTTTTTCTAATAACCGAGAAAAAATGCATTTAGTCACGTACGAACTTAGTTAATTTAGTAGGTACTTGGTTGAGTACCTACAAGTAGCTTGATTTTTTCTAGATGTAACATTTTTTATCTGTAGAGATTTACATCTGGCTCGAACAGCTATCAAAAAAATAAGGCGCGTAAAAACATTCGATAGAGTAATTACCATGGAAAATTAAATTTCGCTTTTCGGTGGTAGATGGCGCTGTACAAATTTCCCATACAAAATTACTCTATCGAATTTTGCACGCGCGTTTTTTTCTGTCGATAGATGTTCATGGTGTGGGTACTGGGGTGCGATTGTGTAAAGTCAATCGTATTCATTTGACAGTTTATATCGTATCCGATCGGCAGCACTTGTATGGAATTTGACACTAATGACATACAATATGAACTCTCAAATGAATACGATCACCTAATGCAATCACCTATCTGTTCCCGGTTTTGGCAGTGGACATCCCTCCTGAAATAGTGGTCATTATACCGAGCGACGTTTTTCCACAGCCATGGACGGAGGGTGGGTATTAAATGCAAATAACTGTCAAGCATCCCGCCAGTCCCTTGGGGATTTTATATTCACCCTTCTTCGTCTTCTAGCTTAGCCGTAAATTGGTAAAGCTAAAAGAAATACCTACAATAAATAGGTTCCGATAGATCGGAAACTGTAAAATCGGAAAATCGACATAATCCATAAAATAGGGGTTTCAAATTTTTCTGTTAGAAACAAATGAAAAAAATATTGATATTCCGGCAAGTCATAAGAAGTTTAAATTACTTAATTGTAGGTTAGGGACCCAAGTCCGTTTTTCTTATTCTGTATCCCAACTTTTTTTATGAAGATTTTTCTGATCACTAGATCAGACTGTGTGGACTACCATGTTTCATCTTTCCCTACACGAAATAGAAATTGTCTGGATCTGGACCATGTCATGCTCCGCAGTAACTTGTGTGCAACAACAGTAGTATTAGAAACTCTGATCACAGATCATTCTCCAACGATAGTAATCCTTGCATTGCCTAAACAGGAAAAAAATAGGTATTTACATTGAGAAGACTAATTACTCTGCCGTCATAGGTGAATTAGAAAACGCAGACTATTCATCAATATATCTGACAAATGATGCAGAATCAGCAGCAAGCAATCTGGTTTCTATCATATCTAAAGCGATCAAAAATAATACTAAATCTATTAAATTACCCAGTAGACTAGAATTAAAACCATGGATTGCACCTGGCCGTTTGAAATGGGTACGTATCAGAATGTCTAAAGTTAGAATGTCTAAAGTTAAAATGACAAAGTTCAAAATGTCAAAAATTAAAATTCAAATGGTTTAAAATGTCGAAAATCATTATGTCTAACTTCAAAATAGCAAAATTCAAAGTATCAAACGTATGAAATACTTGAAAGTTAAAATATCAATGGTCATTAAGTCTAAGTTCACAATGATTTGTTTGAATTGGGTTGGATCTTAAAACAGATCGCCTTCTTTGAGGTTAATTGAGTCTGTGGAGGTGTCTTTGGACTTCGCCTAAAATGCTTTATAGCAAATTTAGCTGCCGGAAATGAGTCTAAACTAGTCTACTGGGACTTAGAAACCGTAGACCACAGGTCACGAGATAGGTGCGAGGAGCGAAGCGACGAGCATGTTAGGTTGACATGAACCCAGCGCGCGAGCCGAGCGAGCGAAGCGAGCGTGCCGCGGCAGCGGCCGGCGAAGCGCCAGAAAAAAAAATCTATTTCAAAGTCAATTGGTGGGTTTTGTTCGCCGGCTACTGAATCAGTGAGTGGCGCGGCTATGTTGATGTGCGGCGGAGGCACAGAGGTTAACACGCAGTTATTTAACCTAATTAATAAGATATCTAAATGAAAGAAAATAAGTAAATTCTATACGTCATTATATGTATTTGGACTATTAGACATTTTAAGTTTTGGTCATTTGAACTTAGGCATTTTAATTTAGGACTATCTGACCGTTTGACATTTTCGTTTTTGACATTTTGAACTTTTTACATTTTAATCGTTAGACATTCAAATTTTTGACATTTTGAACTTTGTCATTTTAAGTTTAGACATTCTAACTTTAGACATTCTGATACGTACCCTTTGAAATGTATAAGAAATTGTGACAAATTACATCGCAAAATGAAGAAATCGCCTGACAACATGATTTTAAATATTACATATACAAGGTATAGAAATTTTTGTAGAAACTTATTAAAAAAAAATAAAAAAGAACATGAACAGGCAGAATTTCAAAGGTCCAGAGTCCAGGGGTAACTCAAAATTGACCTGGGATATCATAAAAAGGGTAGGATTCCTAAAGAGTGCTGCTTCCAAACCAACAGAACTACTAAATGTATCAAATGATACCCTAACGTCTTTAAAAATGGTAAATAATTATTTTTCAAATGTGGGTAATAATCTTGCTGACGCGATAATAGCAACGCGAAGTGGCGGATTATCAGCGCTATAGTATTGTGGTTGATGTGTAGGTAGATGACGAACAAAGTGCTATATAATATTAAACATAAGTAATTAATTAAATTCAAAATGGTAAAGACCGTGAACAATAAATACTTAATTAAATCGTCAATCAAATAAAAACTAAAGTTCTGTTACAAGCTAACAAGGAACCAGGAACATTTTTTGCCTATTCATTCTGAAGTCGTACGATTTTTATTTCATTTACAGCGCACAAGTCCAGTGTGTCACGTACGTCGGAATGGGATCACGTGCTAAAAACGTAATTACAATAGCGAACGCTTGCTGCGGGTTTGGTGTTTTTTTTAAATAATACGCCACTTTATAATCTGTGATTAAAACATGCGCACGTGAGTGGCTTGCTTTATTTAATCTATACCTACTGACGGTGATTAAACAAAAGAAGTTTTCAATTTTTATAAAATGTACCTAGTTGAGTTGTGGCTTTTGTTTTAATTAAGTTATTTAATAATAGCCGATGCATGTCCTTAAAGTTTTGTTTGTCGCATTCAAAATACGAGGATGGTTTGATGGGTCCATGCCATGACCTTGGAAATAAACACCTTTAGGTCTGCTTACTTAGTGCTTAAATCTTTAACCCATTTTTTTTTCATCGCCTAAAAAGGTGGTAACTGAAATGGGGGCCCACTTCAGGTAATCAAGTACCTGATAATCTTTTGCCAAAGAAAAAATGTAGCGTAAGGCTTTAAGTACCTAAGGAATTTCTTTTTAAGAAACGAAACTAAATTATGAAAAAAAGTTTTGAACTAAATAAAGTCATGGACTTATTAAACCGCTTTTGTAGCAACTGAGAATCAATAATAATCATGCCAAAAAATTCTTGCAAGCAAACTTTTTGAAGTGAAAACTTCTTTAGCGGCGTTGTACGCTTTTTTGTAATGGGAAAAAAATGCTAAACTCACGTCAGTAAGAATCACGTGACCCTGATCAAAAATTCGTAAGACGGATGTGACGGATGGAGAGTAGACAGCCGGCGGCGGAAGTATCCCCCTCTCTTTCTACGGGGTGCGGTGAAAATGGCAGCTTGTCATTTCAAGACGTAAACACTTGTGTCACCATAGCAACGCGCAATTTTTTTAATTCAATGTCAAAACTCTAGATTTTTTGTCAAGCTATGGATAAGACTTTCGTACAATACTGTTCTGTATTCGTAAATTCAAATGCAGAGTAAATTCGTAAGACGGCAATCCGTGCAAAATTATTCCCTAACCATTCCAAAATATCAAAAATGCACAACGTTAATATTCAAATTTTCACTTCTGCCGGCACTCCCGGAGTGCAACCCGATTTTTTTTTCATCTAAATAAAACGAGCGTATAAAAGTTACTGTAGTAGTATTTTTAATGATAAAACTAATGATTAAAATTAACAATTATTTACAATAACTCACTCATAAACCTAGGAATAAGGAAAACAGACTGGATTGTAAGTTTTACAGTTTATGAAATACAAAAAAAAACAACTAGTCACTTATACAACGTCTTAATGAACAACCCTGAATCTCCAGACGTTTTGAACGCCGTCAGTCTCCTCAACATAAAAGTTATGATAAGTTGCGAAAATTATAAAAATTTTTGCTGGTAAATACTACACGTACATTTCAAAATCAAAAATAGGGTCCCTGTAACGAGAATAGGTACCAGTACCTATTCTCGTTACAGGGACCCTATTTTTGAATCGCTCGGCAGGCGTCGAGCGCTCTTTTCGACTGATTTACGTTCGACATATGACTCAAAACAATGAGATGTCGAACGAAATCATCGCCCGACGCCAGTCGAGCGATTCAAAAATAGGGCCCCTGGACACGAAGACAGAATTTTCTTACCTAAGATTATGAAATTATATACTGAGATGAAAGACGGAGTTCAAAACGCCTGAAGATTCACCCTGAATATGGTAGTTAGGGTAACATACATTGCATAAAAATCTGGATAATTATTATAAACTCTGATTATCGCAACTTTTTTGAAAAAAAAAAATCCTTTCATGATATACTGCACATAGTGGCAACCGGAGAACTAAATTGTATTTTGCGTTTGCCCATTAATAGTATTGATTATCGAAAACAATAGTCTATTTCGTCGGCTTATTGCAACAACTCATTATGTGACCAAAATCAAATAATGAGATGTCAATTAATGAACTTTTTTAATCTTGAACATGGCAATAAGCAATTTGTTGGATTAGTCGTAATGGGGAATGTCCGAAAGAATCAAATTGGCTGAATATTTTTTCATAGGTAGGAATAAGCTCCCTCAGTAATAGAAACAAATTTCAGAATTTTCGGTTGCGTGAAAAATGTTAAAAAAATTAAAGTCTCTTCGACTTTACAAATGTAGGAAAGTAACAGCAGAATGGAGATTATACCTTTGCCAACACCTGCCACTATGACAACAAGAATAAAAAAAAAAAGTTTTGACAGTTTTGTGTTGTTTTTTTTTAATACCATGTTGTGGTTGTAGCAGTTGATGGCAAAGGTATAATCTCCATTCTGTTGTTACTTTCCTATATTTGTGAAGTCGAAGAGACTTTAATTTTTTTAAATTTTTTCACGCAACTGAAAATTCTGTTTTTTTTCCTATTACTAAGAGAGCTTATTCCTACCTAAAAACAAATATTCAGCCAATTTGATTTTTATCGGACATTCCCCATTGGCCTTTAGAATTATGTTTTAAAATTTAGTGAGCTGTGTGTGTATTGTCCCTAATAAAGTAAAAAAAAAATACAATAGTTACGAAAATATAAAATTATTAAAATCAACAAGAATTAAATTCTTATCACAAAACGGGTCTTTTCCTACTAATCCTACTTCTAATAATATTCTAGATGCGAAAGTTTGTGTATTTGTGTGTGTACTGTGTTTGTTACCTCTTCACGCCTAAACGGTTTTACGGACTTGGATGAAATTTGGCACACATATAGCTTAAAACCTGGAATAAAACATAGCATACTTTTTTATCCTGGTCAAAGGTTTCCTAGGGTCCACGCGGATGAAGTCGCGAGAGGCCGTTAGTCAAAAATTAATAAATAAAGTTGATAATTTCTTGCCAAAAACATAATTATAGTACCTTAGTGTATATAAGTGTATATAATTATGGTAATCTTCAAAAATCAATTTCTTAAATTAGATATAAAAATTAAGTAAGGAATATTTTCTGAAAGAATACATTTTAAGTTCATTTTAAGTTATGGCAAAAATTAAAAATATTGTTTTAAACTAAATGATAGACAGATTTAGCCAACGGTTACTGAGAGTGATGTAAATTAAACATTTGCTTAAAAAGTAATTATATTCTTTTAATTTATTTTTTGCATTTACCAGAAAGGAACAATAACAATTTTTTTCATATCTCTAAAAATCACGATTGCTGGCTGGCTATTGAGTTTTGGAAAATTAAAAGTATTAAATTAAAAGTATTAAAATGGTAGTTAATTAATAAAATTATAAAAAAGTTAGAAAATAATGAGCTTTGGAAAATTCGTTGGTGCTTTTTACCGACTTCAAAAGGAGGGAGGTACTCAATTCGACCCGTTTTTTTTTTGTATGTACACCGATTACTCGAAGACGGCTGAACCGATTGAAATAATTCAAACGTTATTACATTAGGTAAAAATTCAAGTTGGTCCCATTTTTTAAAATTTTGAAATCGGTTCAGTACTTTTCAAGTAATCTTGAAAAAAGCACGAAAATAGTATGATTTTGTGTGAACTACCTCGATGAGTCGTATAACTTCTTTGTTTATGAACTGAATAAGATAGTTATTTTTTTGTTGGAAAAGGGATATCTTATGTGTAGTTTTAAACCAACTTAAAAAAAGGAGGTTCTCAGTTTGACCCGCATGTATGTATGTTTCTCCGCGATTAACTCACGTTTGGCTGACCTGAGTTTTCTACCTAAATAATATACCTACAATACTTAGTACAAAAGGTACCTACACTAAAAATAAAAAAGTGTTTAAAAAAACAAAAAACCGACTTCAAAAAACCTACCTTTAAAAAGCAAGAAATAATAATAATATTCGTAATAATAAAAACACGTTAGAATAAAAAAATAGGAATTTGTACTCCAGCCCCACCCGACTTCAATAGACGTGTTTTTATTATTACGAATATTATTTCTTGCTTTTTAAAGGTAGGTTTTTTGAAGTCGGTTTTTTGTTTTTTTTAAGTGTACTTAATGATTATTTGTAGTTAACTAGTCTTTGCAATAAGCCGACGATTTGCATCTAGGGTTGTCACTTTGCAGTTTTCCATACAAATAGAAACAAAATTTTACGGGCTATTAAGAAAAATACCTACTTATAAAATATTAATTTAGACTATGAAAATTAGGGCTACGCTACATTTAAGATAATAATAATTTAATAAAAATATGTAACAAAGTTTTGTAATAATAAATATCTAAAAAAATCTACTACTTATCAATGTTTCAATAGGGATGGTGACATGAATCACAAATTTATAAAAAGTTATATTTAAACTCCAAAAGGGAATATTAAAATACTGAAAATCATAATTTGTAACTGTAAATATGCGTAATAAATTAAATAAAAAAATATTATGCTTAATATTGTGGATATTTATGGATACCACTTAAACGCGCTGACATGAATTTTTTTTTTATTTAACTGGACTGGCTGTCTGTATGATTTGACAGCTAAGTTTTTGTGCCTATTTGAAACGCCACTATCGTGCGTCTAAAGAACTAATTTTGACGTACAATATGAAAATGGTTGCCGTGATGACTCCAGACTTCAAACTTTAGTACCATGTCCCTCACGCTATGCTCACGCTACGTCCTGCAGCGCCAAAATGGCGGAAATCAAATAGGCACAAAAACAGTTTGACTTAAGCCTGTCCAGTGTAAATATATGCAGGTCAGTGTTTAAACGAGACAAGACAAGCTGTCAAACTGTCTGTCATAAACATGAAATAATTGACTTTGATTTTTTATTGAAATTAAGTTTATTTTATTTTGATATTTTTTAGTAGTTTATGATACAAGGTTGGTAAGGATGTTTTTAAAACGAGTTGACGTTTTATAAGCCCGAGCCGCAGGCGAGGGTTTATAATCGTCACGAGTTTTAAAAACCTTAACAACCGTGTGCCATACTACGTTTTTCAATACATTTGCGAGAAAACATTATAGGTACTACTGAAATTGTAATCTATACATATAATAAAAGTGTAAATTCTAAATATTTGTGCGCGTATTATGCAAAAACTACTAAAAGAATTTTGATGGGCTTTTCATAGTTTAGTAGATTAAGGTCCAACTTAAAATCTAAGCTATGTTTTATTTAATTCAGGTGGGTGGAACCACGGAAACAGCTTGAACTCTCCTTAGTACTAGCTTTCATACACTAAAGAGGTCATTTTAAACTGGTTGCCTTATTTTTCTACTGTCCACGCGGACGAAGTCGCGGGTGGAAGCTAGTAGAAATTAAAAAAAACGTACGTAAACATAAACGCATGGTGCGGGCGTGTGGTAAAATCAACTTACCGCACGCTGTACTAAACCGTAAACAAAAACGCACGGCGTGCGGTAAAATCAACTTACCGCACGCTGGCATGTCAGCGTAAGCTCACATTTTCGAGCAACTGTATTGAAAAATATTTTTTTCGTATTATTTACATGCCTACCTAAATTAAAGCGGTTTCAAAAATTAGTCACCATCCCTATTCGTTTTACGAATTCAAGTGAAAAAATTCAGAACTTATTTACATCTATACATAAGTATTACATATATTTATGGCTATTATTAATTTTAACTAAAGCTGTAATATTGATTGAAGTAAGTACCAAAAATGAGAAAACTTTGAAAACGTGAAAAAAAAGCTGTTTCATACAAAAAATAATAACGAAAATATCAAAATGAAACAGCTAATATTCTTTTATCGTGATTTCAGTGTTGGTCCCATGGTAAAAGTGGTCCGTAGAAACGGTTTTCCCATTTTTAGTTCAATTATTAACATTATGTAAGTATATTCTATCTACACCTACAGTATGCACGTCTAATAATACTTTACAGAAACGTAAAAATTCACTTTCATTAAAGACATACACAAATAATACACAGCCAACATTTTTTTGTGACCATACACCATGTCGTATTTGTAAAACAAAGAAATTTTTGTACTAGTACTTCACAATTCTACAAAATTTTACACGTTATATAAATTAAGTCACAAGCCTTATTTGACAGCATTAGAAAATATAATCGGAATTTAATAAAAACTTATAAACACAATGTAACTTTCGAGATCTTTAGTTACTGTCCAATAAAGTAAAATAGTAAAAGCTATAATTTTCGCAAAGTAAAGGTCTATGTTCCGAGGTTTAGTTAGGTTAAGATCAAACGAACGAATGCTCATCTTGGCCAACAGTATTAATTTTATTATGATAAAAGTGTGTGTGAAGAGACGTGAAAGATCTAAAATTTAAGATCGTATTATATTTTCTAGTATAAATTCTCCTAGAAAATACTCTCAATGTTCGTTTGTTCCAAACCCATTACCCAAAAAATGCCTTCATTACTTGCATTCCTACAATGCTAGTTGAAAATGCTTTAACTACAGTATTTATCAACATTTTGTTTACAAATTATGAAATTCACTATTCTCATAAGTCATCATTATAATGCACTCTTATTTTGTGATTCATTCTTCTCACTGTAATGGTCTTCTCTTCTTTCTTCAGGATCACTTCTTCTATCTTGGTCCTGAGCTTCTTTCAGCGAATCTGGTAGTTTGAGGTTATTTGTTTCAGGCAACACTAGCACGAGAAATGCTGAAATAGTTGCCATTACACCAAATAGCATTGTGGGTAGGTATTCGTAATACCGAGCCTGTAAAAAATTATAAAGACGTGAATTTGCAAAGCATACAAAGTTCTCTTGTAAAAAGTTTCTATTTCAACTTTATGGAAACTGATAAATGAACTTTAATTCCAGTTGTTTAGAGTCCAATTTATAGTCAAAAATAATTATTTAAAAAGGTAGGAGTACGTAGAAGAAGTGTCAACACAGCTAGAAGAGCAAAGGGCCTACCCAAATGGCCATTCTTCTAAAATTAACGCTAGCAGAATAGAATGACAAAGCATGGGTTTGAAAGAAACTAAGCATTAGCTTATGTCAATCCCATTAATTGTAATTCTATTCTACTAGCGTTTATTGTAGTAGAATGGCCATTTGAGTTGGGTTGAGTCTTAGAGTTTACAGATAATACTTCAGTAGAGAACACCAAGTTGCAACTATTTTATTTTGACGGGACCAGTTGCCCGCTGGAAGACGGAAAGCATTTAACATCTAACATTCAATACACTTACCAACAAAGGTGTAAGTGGTGCCACAGTAGACCCTATCCGTCCGACCGTAGAACACATGGCGAGTAATGTAGTCCTGTAGTTTGTGGGGAACACCTCTGCAGCAAACACGTACAGAGAGTTGTATGCCAGAGTTATGAAGAACTTGCCGCCTAGGTACATCACTAGGGACCAGTTGCCCGCTATAAAGAAAGAATAGTATGTATATTTTACTTACACCATACCTATATATTCAAGAAAGGAAACAATAAGCAAGGAGAGTAAATTATTGAAGAAAATGAAGGAAACTATTAAGATAAAGCCGAACAACATCTATTACTTGAATTCGACATTTGCTGTTCAGATGACTTCCGACTAACTAACAATTTTAATATTAGTAAGTGTCAAATCTTGATCAATATCGTTATGATGTAACATGTTTGATGCAAAAATGAGAAACATATCATGAGGTTACTTCCCTCGAGAGTGTCCTTGAAAGAAAAGAAAGTCTTTTCTTAAGTATGCTTTAAATTACTATAGGAGATAAACCACGGAATTCTAATAATTTAGTGACCAAGTGATTTCACATAAAACATGAATCCAAATGCAAACGTTTTATAATTACCTGGTACAAAACCGTAGTTGATCAATATGAGGCCAGTGCACAAGAAGGCAATCGCAATGACCTTCTTTCTCCCAAATCTGTCCAGCAAGATCAATTTGCAAACATTTGCCGGCGCTTCGATCACTATCACCACTATATAGTTCAAGTAACTATTCCCTGATAGTTCTATCGCGTTAATGGAAAGACCATAGTAGACCAAAGTGGACGCCGTCCAAAGGACAGAACATATGAACAGTCTTTTCCATATCATCGAAGATGTCAGCATTTGTTTAAAAGAAGATTGATTAACTTCCATAGCTTGGTATTTCCTTGCGTCTCTTTGCTGAGTGGCATGTTTCTCAACTTGGTCGTAATGGTCTTTTGGTACTGGAACTTTGTTGACTTTTTCTGCTTTCTTGAGAACGTTTAAACCTTCTTGATATCTCCCTTTACTGAAGAACCATCTGAAACTCTCGCTTAACATCCACATGTAGACGAATACGAAGACGGCTGGGGTGTAAATGATGAACAGCAGATACCTCCAGTTCTGCAACCACCATGAGAGTAAGGTGACGGTGACACCACCAAGGATGAACATGGTGTTGAAGAGGAGGCTGACGAAGACCCTGCCTTTTGGGCCCACTAACTCCAAAGCTGGAAGAATAAAAGAAAAAAAAATGGAAAAAGATTTTAGCTGTTTCAAAAATACAGATACAATAGAGAACCAACTATGAAATTGAAATTCTTTGATTTTCTTAATTTTGGACCTTATTCGGAGCTGATAAGTTCACAAAGTGGAACGAATGTAAACCGATTATCGTAATTGAATATTCGGAATAGCCTCAGAAATCTATCATTTGTGTCACTGAGCAGTGTTATGGGCTTACGGGTAATAAATTAAAATTATGGTGTCCACATTTTTACTCTTTTTACGACCAAATCATTTATTTATTTACCATTAAATATTAAAGAAAATGATTTGTGTTCTAATTAATCTTAGTACCTACACTACCTGCCTAAGTATACATATTTATTTTGATGATTCCATTAATGTATGCTACATTCATCATCATCATATCAGCCGCACGACACCTACTGCTGGGCAATATTTTAGTTTTTTATGGATTGTTTATTTTTAAATAGGCAAATGAAGACCTAGGAAGTCTATTCCTTATTGTTTGTAGCAATTTCCTATAAAAATAGCAATGACTTTGTCAAGTCATGCCTTACTGGTCATCCTACTAAAACGTGTCACGAAAGTGGCTAAAACAATCTCAGGAAATGAACCTAGGCAGGCAAAAACTGGAACTAATCAGTCAAGGTTTGTGTACCGTTAATGAGGTCAAATTGGTGACGCACAGTGGGTATACACAGTGGGTTAACTATCACAAATTATTATTTTTGATAACATTCGCCGTATTTGGAGTGAAGTGAATGATTTTTGGAGTGTTTTTTTATATATTAGACAACATCATAAAGGGTTTCGATCCACCGGTAAAGCCTCGTCGTTGGATCGTAGAGGAATGAGGGAACATGGCTCTGATTCCAACGTAGCTAAAGCACTTCTGTTATGGAAATCGATGAAAGACAACGGTGGAACAACAAACATCCAGACCTGACGCAGTACTTATAGAAAAGTTCGTTCTTTTAAATTGACCCAGCCGTGTATTGAACCTGGGACCTCGGAGATGGCGTCACCTTGAAAAACGTCACCCGTGCACAAACAACTCGACCACGGAGGTCGTCTATATATTCAGTCGTTTTATTTGGAAATAAAGTTGATATTTAATTAAACATTAGAGTTTTCCAAAGACATCTTTCCATTTCTGTCCAAATATCAACTCTATTTCTTTTTTCAAACATATTTGAAAAGTCTATTTTCTTTGCTTGCATTCAATGTTGAAATAAATCACTTTTGCTTACTCAATTGAAACACGTACCTTTAAAGTTTGTATTCGAAACCTGCGTCAGGTACATACGATTGATAAAAACTTTACGGTTGACTGAAAAGTCACGCTTCAAGATAAGATTTACTCGATTTACTGGTGAAAGGTGAAGGTTTAGTTTTTCATTTTTGTTCGGTGACACGAGGTCAGGTTTATTTTAATAAAACAAACGAGTGAATGCGACTAAGATTGATCTAGCTTTAATTAATTTCTGTAAGCAGTTTATTACGCTTTAACAAATCCTTAATTGTAACATTTATTAACGCGTTTAAGGGGGCACAAATTCGATCAATGACTGTGATTTAGACGATAAAAGTGGAAACATCAAATAAGTTATTTGTGAAATAAAACACTTTTTAACGGACTAGCGCGGTGAGTGAGCGCTTACGCGCACTAGTGAGTGCGTAAGCTTGAGAAGTGTATAAGTTATTTGTCTTAGAATAATTACGCATGTAAGTTCGCGCGCACATTTTGAAGCAACTTCACCAGAATACCTATGGCTCCAAACGCCGTATTTTCAATGTACACTATGGAGTTTGAGTGTACGTGTGCGTGTCGTCGAGCGCAAGCCAAAGCCAGTAATCGTTAATAAATGTGAATCGGTTTAGTGATTCACCTTTTGACAGAGCGTTTGTATGAAGACCATCTTTCTATACGTAATTATTCTAAATATTTTGTATTAGTCTAAAACTAACATGAATTACTAACAGTGGCGTAACTATAGGGTGGCAGAGCGGGCAAAATGCCACGGGCCCCTGGCCCGAAGGGGCCCCCCGCCGGTTCGAGAGGCCGTGACCACAAGAGGAACCCTACCATTTTTTACAAAATTTAGCAAAAAAAAACTGCCAATAGGGTTCATTATCCTAGTCAAACTGATACAAACGTAAAGCGGAAATAAGAATGCATGGGATGGGAAACAAAAGCTCTCTAATAAATACGTCTGAACAAAAAAGGACTAGGTTAGGTGCGGGACGTGCTGCGGCTCTTGAAAAGTTGAAACATGAAAGTGCACAGATGGTTGGTCAATGGTCAAATTCCTTTGTTAACATAATCGGTAGCTAAAATATTTTTTTTTTATAAATCTCTGTATCCAAAAAGGGTCCATTCATTACGCAACAGTCACAGTAAAGTAAGTTTCTTGTGAGAATTGGTTGTTTGTGACATTGTTTTTTGGTCGTCGTAGTTTTCGTTTTATATCGTTTAGGTATTTTAGTAGCTGAAAAAAGATATCAGTATGTTCTAGAAAGTATTTAAGTGCGAGCGAAAAACTAAAGAGGAGGAAAAAAAGAGTTGCCTAATATCAGTCGGTACTTGAATGAGGAAATTATTGACGATAAATCGAGTGAACAGTGCTCAGGAAATGAATAAAGGGGCGCTGAAAGTGCTAAAGTAGCAGAGCCCAACCCTAGTGAATATCCAGATCCTGAACAAGTAACTATTTTTTAAATTTATTACAAAAAAACAACTCTGAAAATAACAGCTTCAAAATTGACAAAAATTGCTTCAAAATTAAATACCTGTAAAAAGCAAGAAATTATATTCAAATCGCATACCTATCAATTTTAATAAAACACGTCTATCAGAGTTGGATAGGGCTGGAGCTGGAGGACAACTATTTTTTAAAATATTTCTATAAACCACACCCAAATCATTAGACGTGTTTTATTAAAATTTGATATGCGTTTTATGAAATTTTGAAGCTGTTTTGTTTTTACTTTCAGGTTTTTGAATGAGGTTTTTCTTTTTTATAGCTTTTCTACTTTTAACTTTTTTGTGGTAGGTATGTAAGAGTGTACCAACTTAAATATTTTTTAACTTTTAGTACTTATATAATATGTTCAATGGTACAATACCCATAACTCAATTTCCAAATTCAGGCTGTTTGTTTTTGAGGAATTCCGATGTGCCTTCGTAGTCCAAGTCTAGTCCAGAACGTCACAGACCGTTCGCTCGGTTTGTTTTGGATTGTCATAATTTAATTTACCAATATCTGAATCACTAAGCATATCCTATTTTTCCAAGGTCCAATTTACCAATAACCTCAAGAGATGTCATAATTCGAAAAGAATCAATCAATATAATAAATAGAATCATCGGTAAATCGTTCATAAACAAAGAAGTTATGCCTGAAAATCCGTAAAAACTCGTGCAATGATAAGCTCATGGGCGTACCAAGGGGGAGGGGGGGCAGCTGCCCCCCTGGATTTTATTTACCTCCAACTACTTTGGAGCAACACTATATGCTGTTGTCAATAACTTTTAAAAATCATGCACCTGTTCTCAATTTTTTCTTGCAGTAGGTAAGCAGGCAGGATTACAAGGTTAGTGGATAAAACGGACTAACTATAAATCGCGCTGCGCGGCCGTTTTCTGTTTGTATAGACAGTCCAGACAAAATTAATGGATGAAACTAAAAAAATCGCGCTGCGCGGCCGATTCTTTGCTAATTATTTATTTCAGGCATTAGTAGACAAAACTGAATAAAAAACGAGCTACGCGGCCGTTTTTCTCTCTCAACAACAGCCCCAAAATCTATAAAATTTCAAATTTTCTCCCACACTCGAGAATGTATGGAAAATAAAGCTTATTTAGAAATTACCTATTTGTAAGGAACTACACCTGACCTATGTTCTTTCAGATAACAAAGAATTATTAAAATCGGTTAACAACTGGCGAAGTTATCGTAAAACATACATAAAAACCATTGATTTGAGAACCTCCCCCTTTTTTAAGTCGGTTAAAAATGATACTAAAACGTCACAATTTTTTACACGGGAGGGCCCACAGACCACATAAGAGAGGGCCCCGGTCGATGAATTTGCCACGGGCCTCAGATGGTATAGTTACGCCACTGATTACTAACCTAATACGAAGCAAGCAGTATAAAGCCCTCCTCCAAACGCTGGCTCCAAGAATTCGAACACGATGAACATGTTGTAGTTGGCCGAGACGGCGCGAATGACGCCGAACGCTCCGTTCGCGACGGTCGCGAACACGACTGCGAGCTTCCGGCCGAATTTGTCGGAGATGAACCCAGTGAGAGGTATCGAGATGAAGAAACCGGCATTGTGAACAGTGCCCACGAGAGAGCGTTTCCAATCTTGGCAGGCGAGGTTGAACTGAAAAAAAAATCATTTTCATCCTCATTAATAAAATCTCCTTTGCTGATGTTTTAATAAAAGGTTAACGAAACAATTGTTATTTGTTATACAAGTGACCAAAATCAATTTGTGCTGCGAGTGCCGACTTTAAATCACGAGACAGAACAAAATTTTGGTCTCGTGTAAAACATACAACTTTTCACCTCTACCAGCGAGAAAATTTTTACGTGAGTTTTCTGGTAAAAAGCTAAATTTCAGCATTAGAAACTTGTTAATTCAATTCTTTTGGAGTTAGACAACTATCTTCATCGTTGGACTCACTCATTTTTTTGTAATTTATCACAAAAATAGTTCGATCAAACCTATGCTGAAATATTTTATTCATAAAGTAGATTCCCGCTGTTTTGTTTTACATTATTGCGTTGTGCTTTTTTCTTATTCATTAATATCCCATCTTATTTATTTATTTATAATCATAAAACACTAATTTGTTAACAAATTTCATTAATTTTTCGTATTTTATATTTATTTCATTCATGCGACATGCCTCATTTCGTCCATACTCTTTATTACGAATTATTAACCTTCTTTTTTAACAATCCTTACTTAAAACTCCTTGGTATATCCGTGCATTTTATTTTTTTACTTTTTAATCCATGTATGACACCATAAAGCACTCTATCTATCCTTTTCTCACATATCAATTTTACAAGTCTCATCCTTGTCACTTTATTTCTTTATTTTTAAAAGTTGGTATGGTTGGTATTAAAAAAAGCACTTTGCCTCACGCTCGCAGCAAAAATCGATTTTGCTGCGAGTTTTTACGCGCCAAAAGCGCCATTTTCGTGCTGGAGAGGTGAAAAAGTTATATAAACATAGAATTAATACACGAACAAACGTGAAAACGACATATCCAAATTGACTTCTTCTTGTCAGTTAAAAAAGTCTGGAACGGGTGGTAGGAAAATAAATGATTACGAACGTGCTTATGTACAATTGATAAAAGATATTTTGACTTGACTTATAACTAGCTGTTAATGTTCCGAAAATAAAACATTCAAATTCATTCGCCTCGAAAAGCACATGTTGATATAAATCACAGTATTTGGGAAGGTATTGAAAGCGAATGACTTAGATCTAAAATAATCTACATACTAAACATTACCATGGATCCTATTGGTATAAAAGCGTAGCATGATCCAATATTTTTCAGTTTTAAGTTCTCTACTTTCAGCAATGAGTAAGTAAATAGTATATTTTTCGATTTTGAGCCACCACATTATGTTTGACATGATATGAGATAAAAAGTCACTTAAATTACCTATCCAATGAAAATAAATGCCAACTTTGTCGAATTGATTTGAAAGCAAATTGAGTCTCTGTGAAATTGGACTATATGGGTAAACCGCAAAACAAATAGAGTAAAACACGTGAAATACGAAAATTATTACTTTTACAGGTTATTTACTACTATTTTATAGGTAGAATAAAATGTGGTATAGATAAAAATACTGAACTTGAACTTGAAAATTCCGCTTAAATTAAATTTAAGTACTTGTGAAACTAAAGAATGCAAGGAAAGCGTAAAACAACATGATTCAGACTTCACGCTAGATATTGCGATAAAGTTGTATCGAAATTGCACTTGAGAAATCACGTGTTAGGAAACTATAGATTTCAGACTTTGTCATTTTACCTCTACAATATGCTTACTGTCAATTTCTGGATAAAACACAACTTTGAACAATAAACAAGTGGGAGTTGGACATGCGAACAAAGGATTCCGTCAGTCATTTGTTGTATGGGAGCCCCCCTTAAATATTTATGTTATTCTGTTTTTAGGGTTCCGTACCAAAATGGTAAAAAACGGAACCCTTATGGTGTGACTCAGTCTGTCTGTCTGTCTGTCACAGCTGGATATCTCGAGAACTACTAATACTACTAACTTGAAATTAAGGTTACAGGAACAGTTTAAGGTGACATTTGCCCAACTATTTTACAAATAAGAAATAATACAAAAAAAATATCTTTTTTACCTACAACAGAGACTGAAAAGGGGTCTTAAAAATTTGTAGTGGAGCTACTAGGGCATGTGGGATACCATATTATGAAAGAGCGCCGTTTGCACGTTTTCAATATTTTTTTCTTTTTGTTTTAAGCCGCATAGTTTTCGACTTATGTTAAAAATGTAAAAAAATACCGTTTCCCCCCTTATCTCCGAAGTTTGCTAAGAGAAAAATCTGAAATAATTCTATGTGTTAGCAGTTTATATAAAGATTACAGGAAAAATAAAACGATGTCTCAATATAGCATACTTTATTAGAAACTATCAAATTTCTTAAAAAGTTAACATTAGTTCCACTATCGGTCAAGAGATGGCGCTGACCTAAAACTGCAATACTAATTTTATTATTCTACTCTGCAGTGTGGTTTGATGGTGCAATTATGATGGTGCGGAACCCTCGGTGCTCGAGTCCGACTCGCTCTTGACCGGGTTTATTAGTATTTGTTGCTAAAGCAGCAATAGAAACACATCTGTGAAAATTTCAACTGTCTAGCTATCACGGTTCATGAGATACAGAATGGTGTGACAGACAGACAGACGGACAGTGGAGCCTTAGTCATAGGGTCCCATTTTTACCCTTTGGGTATGGAACCCTGAAAACATGTTGTTTCGATCTTTCGATCGAGCATTTCACGAGTATGACAAAAAAACGGAGTAGAAAGAATGTTTATAATAAAATAAATTACAATAACAATTTTAATCACACTCCATGAAACAATTTCATTACATTTTCCATTGTGATTATTATGTTTTGCTCTATCGATTTAATTTCAGTTAAACAAAAGATTTAAAGAAATATCAAAACGTTAAGCAATTCGTGATCTACGAGTAAAGCCTTTGAATTTACTTAAGTACCTAGATACTTTTTCTAGCTATGGAATGTGTAAAAACACTTTCCAAAGAAAGGTCTGTAAAAATACAGACCTTTCTTTATTTAGTTATAGTTCGTTTCGGTTGGTAAAAGTGACATTTCATTTCATCATCATTTCATTTTGTGTTGTCGTCACGGACACGGATAGAATCAAATGAAAAGAGGATGCAACTCACTTCTTTAACGACAGAATGCTCTTCTAAATAAATAAAGGAGTTGCACTCGATCTCCGAAGAAGTGTAGAAGTGAAATGGGATACAGTAGCAAGCAACACCCCATTCTCGAAGATTGTGATGCTGCTGGTGGGCACGTTCCGTGTATAAGGCATGCTGTTGTTATCATGGATGGAATAAAATCAAAAGAAGACGCAACTCACTTCTTTAACGATTGAATGCTCTTCTAGGTAAATATAAGGGTCACACTCGATCTCCGTAGAAGTGTCGAAGTGGAATGGGGTACAGTAACTCCCATTCTCGAAGATGGTGGTGCTGCTGGAGGGCACGTACCGTGTTTAGGGCTTGCTGTTGTCGTCACGGACGCGGATAGAATCAAATGATGAATGATGATGAAGAGGATGCAACTCACTTCTATAACGACAGAATGCTCTTCTAAATAAATAAAGGAGTCACACTCGATCTCCGTAGAAGTGTAGAAGTGAAATGGGATACAGTAGCAACTCCCATTCTCGAAGATGGTGGTGCTGCTGGTGGGCACGTACCGTGTATAAGGCTTACTGTTGTCGTCATGGATGGAATCAAATCAAAAGAGAATGCAACTCACTTCTTTAACGATAGAATGCTCTTCTAAATAAACATAGGAGTCGCACTCGATCTCCGTAGAAGTGTCGAAGTGGAATGGGGTACAGTGACTCCCATTCTCGAAGATGGTGGTGCTGCTGGTGGGCACGTACCGTGCATAAGGCTTGCTGTTGTCGTCATGGATGGAATCAAATCAAAAGAGAATGCAACTCACTTCTTTAACGATAGAATGCTCTTCTAAATAAACATAGGAGTCGCACTCGATCTCCGTAGAAGTGTCGAAGTGGAATGGGGTACAGTAACTCCCATTCTCGAAGATGGTGGTGTTGCTGAAAGGCGCGTACCGGCGACACTTGTAGGGCTTGCCATTATCATCGTGGGGAATGGTGAAGTTCAGGATTGATTCGTCTTCGGCACATTCTGGCACTGCACATCTGGAATTAAAGTTTTTGTTAATTAATGGATTTTTTGAGTCGTTGGTTTTCCAAATGACCTGCTATTGATTTGTGACAAGTTGAATTAAAAAAAATAGAATGTATGAGTTTGGCTGTAACTTATAGGCAAACTGGGAATTGGCGAATAAAGAATTGCCCAAACCGGAAGTTGGCAAATTGGCGTATCAAGAATTGGCCAAAACGGAAGTTGGCGAATGTGGAAACAAGGATTTCATTTTCATTTACGATTAAGTAAAGAAAGTCACAAATTACATAAGTACTCCAGTACATTGTAGTTTCAAAGTGCGTACGTAGTCTATTTTCCAAAACGAAAATTTGTGAAATACAACAGAAGAAGAAGAACAAAGCAAAATGTTAGATCTATTACGTAAAATTAGATATGTATACGTTTTTATTTTGTTAAGTACCTAATCTAGAAATTAATATTTGGGCTATTATTTGTGTTATACATACAAAAGTTATTTACTTTTCTTTAATATGTAGTTATTTCGATTAATATTACACTTGTATGTAGGTAAGTAGGTATGTTTATTTTAAACGCAGTTCATTACAAGATGATAATAGATGTAAATATTGAGTACCTAGCCTACCTAATTTGGGCATATTGAATTGTAGTCAAAGGGGTTTTTTATTTACTTACGAGGTCATTATAATTTATAACTTAATCGTAAATCAAAAAACTAAAATATATTTTTGAGAATAAGAAAACTAAATTAATAATAATAAAATCTCATTATTAATTTTAGTGATACTTGGTATCTAACGTCAAGCGCCCAATTTTTTTCATTAGTTTCGATTCATACTTAACCATGTTTTTGTTATAAATGTCAAAAAATGCGACAGATTGACAAAAAATGCTAAACAGTTAAATTTTTAGTGCAATCACCTGATAAGCATACAGTTTAGAGGTACATCAGATTGAGATATTTTTTGTTATCAACTAACTGAATGGGGTCCATTGCAAATCAACAATGCACAGTTTTAGTCCGAGGTCGTCACACTAAACTTTTTAAAACCAAATTTCAATGAGGAAAACATAGATTAAATTCCATAGAAAAGACCAATTTGTTGATTCACGATAAAATGCAATCTGTTATTTGCAATATTTGGGAAATGGTACTTATTTTGAATTATTATTTACTTCATTTTTAATTGACTAACATTTCTGGGTTTAGTAATTGTACCTTAGAAAGAGTAGGGTTTAACCGATAGTCAAGTAAATTGATTTTGAATTATCTAATTAATATAGTTTGTACCTACCTATTTGAAACAATAGATAGATTTTTGTTATGAAGTATTGTAAAAAAATATAATACTTAGGTAACGAAATTATTTAATTATTAGATAATGAAATAAAACAATTTTTAACGGATACTAGCGCGGTTTTATCGTAAGTACTTTGGTAATTAGTTGGTATTTGGTTTGATTTTTGGTTTTCCCGACGTTTCGGTAACTTTGCAGCTGCCGTGGTCACGGGGGACTGAAGCTGCTCGTGAGCCTACCCTCAAGCAATGAATTTTTTAAGACGTTCAGAAATTAATATTTAACAAAAAAAATTAATTGGTTTAAGTTAATTTATAATTTAATTTTGTGATTTAATTAATGCTAAAAAGAGAGAATCTACTGAAACTACCACCATTTCACAAAATTGGGAGGCCTCTCCAAGAAATAAATGACGAAAGAAAACTTGAAGAGGAAAGCCGACCTCCGTCTTTTATATTTATTAATTTAAGAAATATTATAGATAATCTTATGTCATCAAATTATTGGGAAACGGTTTTTTCTGAACATTAAAACCAAAAGCATTAGGTTGTCATTTAAGTTTTATAATTACCTACAAATTTTTGATCTAGCTTTAAAAATCGCATTTAATATGTCCAAGATTGGCATTTTAGGCTCCCAGGCATAGTATTCAATCAACAATTTTACCAAAAGTAAAGCTAGTATTTTTCTGTTAAAGTGGTTGCACTAGTACTTCATGTAGCTACGAGGTGGATGTCAATCGTCAAAGCAGGTGTGGTGTTTTTTAGTGTCGGTGTAAATTATGATTTACAAATATCTTTGTTAGATATTAGGGGCTTTTATTGTTTCGGAAGAACCAGATAACACCTTCAACACGTTATTTTCTGGTGTTATACTGGCCGATCATCTAAGTCTAGGGACGTTTTAGTTTCTTATTTGTAAAATATTGCTTATTACTACACCTTTTGTCGAGAAAATGGACCCCTTCTTTATTAAAACAAGAGGTTGAAGTAGGTACAGTGAAACTTTGCCAAATTAAAAAGTACACGACAAAAAACCCGAGATTATTCTCCCTGTTCCGAAAAAAATCACCCCCGAGTCTGAATCAAGTTTTTCTTTGTAATTTTCCAATAATTTTTCTTTTAATTATGAACGGAGTGGAGCAAAGTTTGTGTTGCCAGCTTTATTTGAAATTGGCGTTAATTATTAACTCTTTTCTGTCGCTTCGCAGTTTATTTTAGTTACTTGAGTTTGCTAAAGTGGTATACATAAGTAATGAATTTAGTTTCGGTTTTTGGATCTTTATGTTTTGTCTTTTTTCACTTGAGCTTTTTAAAAATAATATGTAGGTAGTTAAACTCATGTTAAATTATCTACATTAGATAATATGTACAATGATGCTGGCACACTCATTACTTAATTATCGTCCCAAGATTTTCACATAGAAAAAATACATGAATTGACAAAGTTGTAGAACAATAACATAAGAAATGCCAATAGTATTTTATTTTATTAGTGCTAAGCATAGTTTATAGAAAAATATAATCGATATTTCAAACTAAATAGATAATGATAGCTTCAATATTAGCTTCCGTATGTTTTTACTCGAAGTCGAACCTATCATAGCTTCCGCAAACATGTTTGCTTTAATATCATAATAAAAAACTACTGGTCTATAGGAAAAAACGCTTTTGAAGGCTTAAGTTTGACTTTCCTTCCGTAATTTATTATATTGTGCGTAGGTACCTATTTTGAATTAATTTATTATCTGTGTTGTTATTTGTTTATTAACTAAGAGCATTGTAATAATTACGCGCGTTGATATTAATTTGAGTGAATGTAATATTATGTAGATATATTTTTATTTAATACTAGTTAACTTTCCTATAACTTTCCTTAAATGATTTTTCTGTCCCTAGAGATAAAAAAACTCTGTTTGAAAATAAATTGTGTATTACTTAAAAAGCTATTGAACTCACGTGTATTAATTTTTTCGTGAAATATCACGTGTATTAATTTTTTTCGTTGAACGCGTGATTTTTAAACGAAAACTGTGTGTGATTGTTGACTCACAGTTACCGGACGATTTCCCCGCTCACCGCGACATATTCGTACAAAAAATGTTGAGATTATGTTGTACCAAAAAACTACTCATGATTTAGAGGAGGGGTTTAACGTAAAACCTCACCATACATCACCAAGGGGGAGAGGGGGGTTTAAAAATTGTCCAAAAAAACATCACGTGATTAATAGACGCCCCCCAAGTGCGAGTCGGACTCGCACACGAAGAGTTCCATTTCAAAAAAAAAAAAAAAATGACGAAAAACACGTTTGTGGTTTGGGAGCCCCACTTAAATATTTATTTTATTCTGTTTTTAGAATTTGATATTTTAGCGGCTACAGAAATACATCATCTGTGAATATTCCAACTGTTTAGATATCACGGTTCATGAGATACAGCCTGGTGACAGACAGACAGACGGACAGTGGAGTCTTAGTAATAGGGTCCCCGTTTTTACCTTGGGTAAGGAACCCTAAAAGCCATAAAATAAGGAGGAGCTCAAAATGACACAGACATTAAAATGGTGATGAAAAAAAAATCAAGAAAGAGGAATTAAGTAGGTAGGTAGTTACTGTTAAGTTAAAATTAAAATGACCAAACTTTTTTCAGCTACCATTTTACCATTTTACAAAACATTACTTCGCTTGGTAATAACTAGTTCTATTGTAAAAACGATTTATTGCGTTTCCAGCAAAAGGTTTGATAAAATAAATATTACCTATTCAATCCTTCAATGTCGGCAAATATTTGCAAGATTTCTTTTGATGGGATTTTTTTAATATTCTTATTAAATATTTACTGATTAGTATGTAAGTCAGACTTTGTAGAATAAGTAGTTGTTTGTTTTTTGGCGTCAGTCCTCATTTTAGGGTAAAAATGTTGATAAATTATATTGTTTTACAAAAACTATGTTGTACTTATTACAAACTTGAGAGTTATATATTAAATGAGTTAGTTCTACCATAGAATATAAATAAATAATAGTACAAGTACGCTGGTTGATGTTGATCGAATTTTACACGATTTTAGACCACAATTCTGACCCCACCTTGCTTTTCCGGTTTATGGATATAGAAGAAGCCACATATTTTGACTAAGGAGTAGAGTTTTGAAGTTAGGGCTTGTAGAGTTGGGGCGCGTAGAGTTAGAATAACTTAAATAACTTTTTGACAGTGAATGAATGAATCAATGAATGAATGAATGAATTATTTATTTAGTGCGAGCCATATGGAAGTCTTGGCAGCATTATACATGAAAATGTTATTGGTGGGATAATTTTGTCTCATTAAAAAAGATCTCCGTTTGGTGGATTTTTGCGGATAGTTTTTTACAGATCCGATGGATCATCTGGGCCGCTATTTATAGAGATTCTTTAAAATAAAAAAAAAATGGTTGTATAAAATTACAATACGACATGTTAATGAAAAACCCAAAATGAGAAAACCGTTTCTTCGGACCATAAAACTAAATAAATTCTACTATGGGACCAACTCGGGGCCATCCATAAATTACGTCACACTTTAAGGGGGAGTAAGGGGGTCGACGAAGTGTGACATTGTGTGACAAGGGGTGGGAGAGGTCCTAAATTTCGTGACGTCACATTTCAAAATCATTTAAATTGAAATAAAACTAATTTCGTAACTGCTGTTAAATATTTCAATAATTATTTCTAGATGTGAAATTGTAAAATATATGACGTCACAATAGGGAGGGGGGAGGGGTATCACAAATGTGACCAGCTGTGACAAGGGGAGGTAAAAAAATCATGAAATTCGTGTGACGTAATTTATGGATCGATAATTTATGGATCTGAAATCGCGGAAAAAAATCAGCTGTTTCCTATAAAAATTAACAACGTATGAAAAATGACTTTGAAATAGCTGATTTTTGTCGCGGTTTCAGAGTTGATCCCATACCTAGTTAGTAACAGGTGTAAAGTTACGACACATACGCGCGATGCTGCATCGCGATCGTAAAGTACCTATTCAAAACAATATTTTTCGTTTTTTTGGCATTGTGTACGATGTTGGCATATGAAAGTCACTGAAAACAAATGTCAGTGAGCCAGGATCTACACATTCAGTTAAAATTTACATAAACATCTTTAACAGTGTTTAAAATTTAAATGTAAATTCTGACCAGAAACAGAGACGTAGGTAGGTACAGATGGGTATAGGATTGAATATGGTAAAAACGTTTGTTTTTTACGCAGCTTGAATCTTTATATTAAAATACGTGTAAACTTTTAAAATGTGTATAATAATCTCTATTTCACATTTTTTTTTCATTTCTAATCGAAATTACATGTAGATATTCTTGATAGCGGTATCTCACGTTCTCTTACGTCAAACGCATTGCACTATGAATGTTTTAATTAACTATTTCTACGAAATTTGATAAGGAGGTATTGAAGCTGAAATGAATACAATACTGAAATAAAAACAATGAAGCGAGAGCCATAGCACGATACGAGAAAAACTCAAACGAAAGGTAAAACCACTTCTCGGAAATTCAGTTGTTCGAGCTTGTTTAGTTCGCAATTTTGTCGATAAAGAGCAGTGCAAAAGATTTCGAAATTAAGTATTTTTTTAATATTCAATTTAAAAAAATCTGAAAAAAAAACAAAACCAATTATCAAAAATCATTAAACAAAACCAAGCTACTATATGTTAAAAGTGTTTTATTTCAATAGGCCAAGTAAGTTTTAAGTGCATTAGACGACGCAGCGACGGACGGTCAAAAAGTTTTCACGCAGAAATTTAATTATTGCTTTGCGAAAATCGTCACAGTTATGCTAACATTCCTAATTAGGACCGCGTTAGGACTAGGAGAAAATGAGGGCTCGGACAAAGTTTCATTTTCCAAATCGATAACGATCAAAGCAGAAAAAATTATTTGGCGAAATATTTGCACAAGGGCAAGATAACACTTGAGTTTAATAAACGAATTTGAATAGTAAAGTCGTCAGAAAATATTGTACCTAAAAAATGTAAAAAAATTCAACTATCTAAATGTGTATGCAATTTACATGTCAGGTATCACATGTCTAGGCTGGTGTGCGTAAGCGTAATGTTTTCGTTACACCACACTAAACTAACCCGACCCGAGTCCCAACCATAGACTACCTGACACCACCGAAGCTACCTGACACCACCGAGGCTACTTTACCAATAGGTAGTGCTAAAGTTGACAACGCTTTTATACAACGTGTTAATGAATTAACGCAAAATGAGAAAACAGTTTCTTCGGACCATCAAACTGAACAACTTTTACTATGCGATCAACTCTGAAATCGCGAAAAAAATCAGCAGTTTCATACAAAAATTAATAACGAAAATATAAAAATGTATGAAGCAGCTGATTTTTTTTTTTCGCGATTTCGGAGTTGGTCCCATAGTAAAAGTTGTTCAGTTTGATGGTCCGAAGAAACGGTTTTCTCATTTTGCGTTAATTCATTAACACGCGTTGTATAAGCTTGAAACATTTTTTTTTTGCTAATTTTTGTATTTACAGAAATATGAAACTTCTGTTTTACATAAAAGTTTTAACTAAGTTACTTACACTCCGAAATTAAAATTGTATTTTTTACAATTGTACTTTTAACACTGAGCGTGAGTAAACATGTAAATTTTCAAACAATTTTAATTATTATCGATAGGTATTAATTTTCTTAGAAACAAGGCAAATTTTAGGGCAATTAGAAAAACAAGTGACTTTTTTACTTCAAATACATATAGCATAATTATTTCTAACATTCTTGTTCTTATTTTTGCCTTACCTGTAATTTAAGTCCAAACTTTCGAAGTTGTACACAGAAGAATACATTCCCACTAGAAACACGGGAAACAGGATAAGTATGAAGTTGTAGATATTAAATTTCCCAAAAGGTCCCAACAGATTTAAAATATCGTCCACCGTAACTTCTTCACTTTCTTTCTTTTCGGGATCCATTTTAAAGTTTTTGCACAAACGTTAAATAATAAGGATTAAAACTTACTTCTTTTTCTTAAGAAAATTTCGCGCATTAATTTTGAATTTAGAACGCGCGTGCGCCCAACCGGCCACCTAACTAAAGTGATGGAGTCGACGTCGATTGATAGTTTTTATTGTATGTAAATAAATGATTAACGTTCGTGATAAGTTACGGTTACTATTCTTATCTTAGCAAATGTCCTGAATCCTGAGTTTCTATAGAATCCTAAGAAAATAAAGACTTTTAATTGTCATAGTTACAAAACCATAGACACGTATTTTATTAATGAAGCCTTTTTTATCTGTTGGATTGGAGGCAAGTAGGTTAAACTAGGCTGTTTAATTTTTTGTATTCACGCGTGATAAACCTACACCTTAACTGTGCCTTAACCAGTTTATTTTTTATATAAAATTGTTTGTTTTAATATAAATTCAAAACAAGTTTATGACGGTGTTTCTTAACTTGTTCAAAAGTGTTGTTGTAAAAGAGGCGTTGTAAAAGTGGACCTACGTAGTGCCATGATAGAGCGGCGGTAATCTTAAAAAACCGGCCAAGTGCGTGTCGGGCCACGCGCAGTAGGGTTCCGTAGGTACATTATACCATACCATATTTTAATACCGCTATCATTTTTCGTCTGAAAAAACAACTTTGTTTTTCACAGTGTTTGTATGAATGACAAAGTTATATTTGCGGTTTTGGAAAATGTGCTATATCTCAAAAACTAATTACTGTATCTCGTTCAAACTAATTTTCGTTGAAAGTGTTTATTAAGATCTATAACTTATATTTTTTTTAGATTTTTCACCCTCTTACTTTAAAAGTTAAAGGGGGGGGGGGGGGACACACATTTTACCACTTTGGCGGCATATATCTTTCAAACGGTTGACTTTGAAAAAAAAATAGTCTAAGAAACCTCAATGTCATTTTTAAAGACCTATCTATAGACACCCCACAAGTATTGGTTTAATGAAAAAAAAAATTTTCAGTTTCAGTTCCATGTACGGGGAGCCCCCTTAATATTTTTATTTTTTTATGTTTGTGTAAAAATCGTAAAGCGGTTCACAGAATACACCTGCCTACCAAGTTTCAACTATGTAGTCCTAATACTTTTGGAATAAAGTGGCTGTGACATACGGACGGACAGACAGACAGACAGACAGACAGACAGACAGACAGACATGACGAATCTATAAGGGTTCCGTTTTTTGCCATTTTGGCTACGGAACCTTAAAAAGACGCTTAGAAAACACTTTTCGTACAAGTCATCTCGGAAATATGAAAATTTGGTATCGTTGCATTCAGTACGATGCCCTCATCACAAATATATAAGATCACAAGTGCGAAAGTGGTGGGGGTAGAAACTGTGACGTCATAAAGTTTTCAGTACAAAGAAATTTTTTTTTCATACCATGTGGTATATCAAATGAAAGGGCTTTGTGAGTAGATTGCGAATATATAACACACTATAACATTTTCACTACATGGTCTAACAAATTATTAGCAAACGTCGAAAAATTTCGCAATTCAGAGTCGCCATTGAACAGGTCTACATTGAAAACGACTGAATAGATTTTTACAAAATACATAACAAATAACTCTGCACATACTCTTTTCGAATGTCTAAAGGTAATTGACCAAAGATATTTAAAAATAAGAAAAGTACATCAGTTTTAATAACAGCATAATTTTCTGCTTTTTATAAATTCTCAGATTCCTTTAATAATTAATGAAAAATAAATAAATAAACTTTCGTATGTTTATCCTTACTTTTTCTATTTAGTTAACAGTATTTGACAGTTTCCATGCTTCTTTTAAATTTAAATCACAATAAAAAAATGTGTTAAAAATTTCTTTAGAATTCAATGCGTGGAAAACTATTTGTTGAATTTTATTCATGATTATTTAAAAAAAGAATTGAGTATAGTTTTTTTACCAAATAGGACAAGTAAGGATAACTAAAAGTAATGACAAATACACATGGAAAACACACACAGTTGCTCGGAGACCTAAATAACCTGACGAAACTCAATAGGCAAAAGTTATTTACAAAAAATCAAAACAATATACAAAAATCACAGTCTTTCTAATGGGTGTAAAAGGGACTTAACGGGTGTAAATAATCATTCATAAAATACAACAAATGTTTTACCACGCATAGAATACCAAAAATATTGTAAATTGTTAATAATATTTGATTTAATAAGACAACATATTTTAAAATAGTGATTAAGTTTAAAAGAAGTATCTAAAGTGTCAAAATTTGGTTATTTAAACCTTCGTCTGTTTATCCTAACTTGTCCTAGTAAGGATAAACATACGAAAGTTTATTTATTTATTTTTTTATTAATTATTAACGGAATCTGAGAATTTAGAAAAAGCAGAAAATTATGCTGTTATTAAAACTGATGTACTTTTCTTATTTTTAAATATTTTTGGTCAATTACCTTTGGACAATTGAAAAAAGTATGTGCAGAGTTATTTGTTATGTATTTTGTAAAAATCTATTCAGTCGTTTTTAATCTAGACCTGTTCAATGGCGACTCTGAATTGCGAAATTTTCCGACGTTTGCTAATAATTTGTTAGACCAAGTAGTGAGAATGTTATAGTGTGTTATATATTCGCAATCTACTCACAAAGCCCTTTCATTTGATATACCACATGGTATGAAAAAAAAATTTCTTTGTACTGAAAACTTTATGACGTCACAGTTTCTACCCCCACCATTTTCGCGCTTGTCATCTTATATATTTGTGATCAGGGCATCTTACTGAATGCATCGATACCACATTTTTGTATTTCCGTGATGACTTGTGCGAAAACTAACCTCAAATCTTCTTTTACCGCCCTACTATGACATGAACTTGACTGTGACCATGAAAACTGGGTTACTCCTCCCGACTCAATCGAGAATATCGAGATCGAGTCTTACCGCCTTCGTGGTCTAGTGGTTCGCCCACCCGTCTAAGACGCAGGCAGGGGTCCCAGGTTCGATTCCCAGGGGGGTACAATTTGTACTCGGTTTGGTTGGTGGTAGGGCTTATCTCAAGTCGGCTTGGCTAGCTACCACCATCTTACTTAAGTCTGACGCCATACAACAATTAAAAATTCTTGTGCTTTGGTAGTCAGATAGCCAGTTCCTCAGTGATGAGGATTTCGAGTGTAGTGCACCTTCGGCCTTACCGTCATTTAACATCAGGTGAGGTGAAGGCCAAGCATTACCCTGTTGTGCATTAAAAAAAAATTGTAAACGTTAAAACCGTACTATGAAAACCGTTTTCAATGGGGTAGTATTTAATCGGGTAACAATAAATTCCCAATTTGGGTATCCAAAATACATAGCGTACTGAAATATTAAATGGGCGACGGATTGAAGGCGATTACAAATGTTGAAAATGGGTGACTTTAAAATACAATTTGAGTATCAAGTTATTCAGAAAAGGCGACCAAATTTATTTTATTTAAAAAAAGGTGACTATTATTCTAATTGAGATGACAAAAATACCATGTTGCTTAAATCAGTAATATAGTTACCTACTTGGTATACTAGTTTCCCACTCAGTATTTTTGTCACTCATTTAGAATTTTCACTGCAAATTTAATTAATTTATTTCCAACATGTAGTCGTTTTACGTATTTTTGTAAGCCATTGTTTGTCACCCATTTAGTTATTTTGTCGCCCAAGAAATAAACTGCTGTCGGGTTTAGTATTTAAATATCCCATTAACATAAAATAACAGATTTTTGACGTTTACTCGATCCTGTGAACTCGATCCCGTCGATTTCCGTCGACAGTAGGGGACGTTTTGACATCATCGGAATCGGAAAGTTAATATAGAGATTTTTTAAAGATCAGAAAAAAAGATTAAACTCTGGTTACGTACATAGAAAACTTTTAAAACCTACCCTTTTATGTAGTCTATGTTGTTTTAAGATTGAAATAAATATATTTTTTGTTCAATTAGAATTTCCAAGTGATTGTGTGAATTAAAAACTATAACAATTGGCAATAATTTATGAACAAGGCAGGTAAGAAGATTTTTAAATGGACTTGACTAAATAGTCACGAGTTTTAAAAAACCTTACCGTTACCGGCTCACAGAGCCCACGTTTGTGACGTTTTTGAACATTTTTCAATGGCTGAAATATGTTTATTTTTAAAAAATTACGAAAAAACTGGTTCAATAAGAAATTCTATATAATTATCGAACCTGCTTTCAAAATTTTTGCTTTATACAACCGTTTATTTTTAAAGCCGTTTTTGTTAGGTTTTTTTTAAAGGTTTTTTTACAATCTCGTTTTTGTTATTAAGATTTACATTGCCAGCTGTGTATGCAATGCAAATATTTTTTTCGCACACTGTGTTAAGTTCAAAAAAAAAATTATTTAATAGTTTAATTGACTTAGAATATTTAAAGATTTATTATTGCAACTTGGTGCAACAACCAATGTTCGTTATCTGGTGCATCATTTAGTTAATGATTATTTTGTTTACAAATTAATTAAGTATGGTGTAAACTTTCCTAAGTTATTTCCACTGACTCTTTAAATAAGGTTAATGTTACATACGTAGGTATAAACATAATAAATTATTATTATGTAAAAAGTTTACATGTTAAACATAAATAGTTATTATATTATGCCGCCCGCGACTTCGTCTGCGTGAAAAGGTTTTTTGATATCTCTCGGGAACAATACTTTTTTTCGGGATGAAAAGTACCCTATGTCCTTCTCTGTACCCCTGACAATGTGTATGCAAAATTTTATGATGATCGGTTCAGTAGTTAAGACGTGAAGGCGTAACAAACAAACAAACAAACGGACTTTCGCATTTATAATATTACTAGCGGCCGCCCGCGACTTCGTCTGCGTGGAAAGTTTTTTGCTATCCCTCGGGAACAATACTTTTTTCGGGATGAAAGGTACTCTATGTCCTTCTCTATAACCCTGACAACGTGTATGCAAAATTTCATGATGATCGGTTCAGTAGTTAAGACGTGAAGGCGTAACAAACAAATAAACAAACAAACGGACATTCGCATTTATAATATTAGTAAGGATAGTAAGGATATTTATTTTTAAATTTGAGATTTTTGCATTTACAATGCTATTTTTAAACAATACTAAATAATATACTAGAAAAAATACGACTCGCACCAGATCAATACTCAGACGGGAATCGAACCCGCGACCTTTGGATATCCGGTCCAATGCTCTGACCGCTGAGCTACTGAGTCACTAGTGACATCGTCAAATTTTTCCTAGTATATCCTAAACTCTTACGCTGTAAGCCAGCGTTATTTCACCAATGTGAGGAATTACCTCGACATTCAATTGAAATATCTTTCCAGATATTTTAACAATTGATTAAGATGAAATAGCTATATAATTTTTAAATTTGAGATTTTTGCATTTACAATGCTATTTTTAAACAATACTAAATAATATACTAGAAAAAATACGACTCGCACCAGATCAATACTCAGACGGGAATCGAACCCGCTACCTTTGGATATCCGGTCCAATGCTCTGACCGCTGAGCTACTGAGTCACTAGTGACATCGTCGAATTTTTCCTAGTATATCCTAAACTCTTACGCTGTAAGCCAGCGTTATTTCACCAATGTGAGGAATTACCTCGACATTCAATTGAAATATCTTTCCAGATATTTTAACAATTGATTAAGATGAAATAGCTATATAATTTTTAAATTTGAGATTTTTGCATTTACAATGCTATTTTTAAACAATACTAAATAATATACTAGAAAAAATACGACTCGCACCAGATCAATACTCAGACGGGAATCGAACCCGCGACCTTTGGATATCCGGTCCAATGCTCTGACCGCTGAGCTACTGAGTCACTAGTGACATCGTCGAATTTTTCCTAGTATATCCTAAACTCTTACGCTGTAAGCCAGCGTTATTTCACCAATGTGAGGAATTACCTCGACATTCAATTGAAATATCTTTCCAGATATTTTAACAATTGATTAAGATGAAATAGCTATATAATTTTTAAATTTGAGATTTTTGCATTTACAATGCTATTTTTAAACAATACTAAATAATATACTAGAAAAAATACGACTCGCACCAGATCCCGTCTGAGTATTGATCTGGTGCGAGTCGTATTTTTTCTAGTATATTATTTAGTATTGTTTAAAAATAGCATTGTAAATGCAAAAATCTCAAATTTAAAAATTATATAGCTATTTCATCTTAATCAATTGTTAAAATATCTGGAAAGATATTTCAATTGAATGTCGAGGTAATTCCTCACATTGGTAAAATAACGCTGGCTTACAGCGTAAGAGTTTAGGATATACTAGGAAAAATTCGACGATGTCACTAGTGACTCAGTAGCTCAGCGGTCAGAGCATTGGACCGGATATCCAAAGGTCGCGGGTTCGATTCCCGTCTGAGTATTGATCTGGTGCGAGTCGTATTTTTTCTAGTATATTATTTAGTATTGTTTAAAAATAGCATTGTAAATGCAAAAATCTCAAATTTAAAAATTATATAGCTATTTCATCTTAATCAATTGTTAAAATATCTGGAAAGATATTTCAATTGAATGTCGAGGTAATTCCTCACATTGGTGAAATAACGCTGGCTTACAGCGTAAGAGTTTAGGATATACTAGGAAAAATTCGACGATGTCACTAGTGACTCAGTAGCTCAGCGGTCAGAGCATTGGACCGGATATCCAAAGGTCGCGGGTTCGATTCCCGTCTGAGTATTGATCTGGTGCGAGTCGTATTTTTTCTAGTATATTATTTAGTATTGTTTAAAAATAGCATTGTAAATGCAAAAATCTCAAATTTAAAAATTATATAGCTATTTCATCTTAATCAATTGTTAAAATATCTGGAAAGATATTTCAATTGAATGTCGAGGTAATTCCTCACATTGGTGAAATAACGCTGGCTTACAGCGTAAGAGTTTAGGATATACTAGGAAAAATTCGACGATGTCACTAGTGACTCAGTAGCTCAGCGGTCAGAGCATTGGACCGGATATCCAAAGGTCGCGGGTTCGATTCCCGTCTGAGTATTGATCTGGTGCGAGTCGTATTTTTTCTAGTATATTATTTAGTATTGTTTAAGGATATTTATTCTCTAACTATATACCTTACCTGTCCTTTAATTTGCACCCATTCCCCTACTTATTTATTTTCTCTTACCCAAGGTTGCCTGGAAGAGATTGCTATTTAGTAATAAGGCCGCCTTTTGTATGTTTTCTTTTGTCTTTATTCTGTTTATTTCTGTTTTTGTGTTTGTCGTGTGCAATATAGCTATTATTATTATAATTAATGAAAATCTACGATTTTTTAATACAAATAATGGTATTTTTTTTTGCTACCTCCGTGCTTGAGTTTGGCCTGCACGCTCGTTTTTATGGTGTCGCCATCATGGAGCTTCCGTGTTCAATCCTCGGCAGGGTCAATTTATACAACAAACTGTTCTATATTGGCTCAGGTCTCGGTGTTTGTCTAACCACATTTTTTGTCTCTGATTTCCGTAAAACAAGTGGTTTACTTTGTTTGTTATCAGGACAATGTAGGTGTATGATGTTGTCCCATTATTTATTTTAATTTAGTACTAGAGGGCGCTGTGAACTTCGTATCACCTAGGTACAATTTATATTATCAATTGTACCTTGATAATTATAATGTATAGAAAAAAACGCCATCTATTTAATTCATCATCATCATCATATTAGCCGCACGACACCCACTGCTGGGTAAAGGCCCCCAAGGATCCCCCAAGTATCTCCACGTATCTCTACATACTCCCCCAAGGATCTCCACGACGTTCGGTCCTACGTTGCCCGCATCCAGTGGCTTCCCGCGACCTTCACCAGATCGTCGGTCAGTCCACCTTGTCGGAGGCCCACGGAGCGTCGTCCGGTGCGCGGTCGCCATTCAAGAACCTTTTCGCCCCAACGGCCATCGGTTCTTCTCGCTATGTGTCCAGCCCACTGCCACTTCAGCTGAGCAATCCTTTCGAGCGATGTCGGTTACTTTAGTTCGCCTGCGGATCTCCTCATTTCTGATTCGATCACGCAGGGAAACGCCGAGCATGGCTCTCTCCATTGCACGCTGGGTGACCTTAAGCCTTCTTATGAGACCCATAGTTAGCGACCATGTTTCACTGCCGTAAGTCATCACTGGCAACACACACTGGTCATAGACTTTATTTATTCTTTATTTATTCTCTATTTAATTAGTTAGATAATATCAAAGCAGCTGAATATAAAAACGAAGGCAACATTCAGAATGCTTTATTTCACCGAATGCTTTTTAACCGACTTCAACAAAAGGAGGAGGTTCTCAATTCGATTGTATGTTTTTTTTATCGTTGTTCGCGCGTATCTTCGACATTTATGGACCGATTTTGATGATTCTTTTTTTGTTCGCTTGAGTTTGCTTGCGAGATGGTCCCATTTAATTTTTTTTCAAATCGGTCGAGTAGTTTTCAAGTAATCCTGAAAATACTATGATTTTGCATCAACTACCTTGACGACTTTCTTATTTATGAACCGAATTAGATGAAGTTTTTTGTGTTGGAAAGGGGATTCCTTTAGTGTAGTCATTTTAACCGACTAGAAAAAAAAAAGGTTCTCAGTTTGACCTGTATATAGTATGTTTCTCCGCGATTAACTCACGTTTGGCTGAGCCGATTTTTCTACCTAAATAATATTATACTTACCTACACTATCTAATACAAAAGGTACTGACACTAAAAATAAACAAATAAAAAATTGTTTAAAAACAAAAAAACCGACTTCAAAAAAAACCTGCCTCTAAAAAGCAAGAAATAATATTCAAATCATTAGATACGCATTATAACGTCTATTGAAGTCGGGTGGAGATTTAAGAATAAAAAACCGGTCAAGAGCGAGTCGGACTCGCGCACCGAGGGTTCCGTACAATCATAAATATATTTGGATATGTTACTTTAGTACAGTCTTTAAAAAAGTAGGATAAACGGCAGACAGGTGGAAGGGCGAACAGGCGGACAGTTAATTTACAAATCTTAACCACAGTTGCTTATGGTGACTGAAAAACGTTTCAGCCACTCCACATTGCAAACTGTTTATATTACTAAGTAGGAACTTATTCTTCGTTTATTCGTACGGCAAATAGTAGGTAATTTATATAAGAACCAGTCACCAATTATTACTGTAGTATTAGGTTGCGCCATCTCTTGACCGATAGTGGAACTATTTTAATTCGCAAGTCAGCATTCTTAGGTCACCGCCATCTGTTGACGGGTAGTGAAACTAAAGAATTCTTGTTTGTTTTTTGAATTTCTAAAAAAGTGTGTTATATTGAGACCTCGTTTTATTTTTCCTGTAATCTTTACGTAAACTACTATCACATAGAATTATTTCAGATTTTTCTCTTTGCAAACTTCGGAGATAAGGGGGGGGGAACGGTATTTTTTTTTACATTTTTCATCATAAGTCGAAAACTATGCGGCCTAAGAAAAAAGAAAAAAATGTTTTAAAATGTGCAAACAGCGCTCTTTCATATGATACCCCACACGCCCTAGTCACCTCACTTAAAATTTTTAAGACCCCTTTTCAGTCCCTGTTGTAAAAAAAAATATTTTTTTTTTTATTTCTTTCTTATTTGCAAAATAGTTGGGCAAATGTCATCTTAAACTATTCCAAATTTCAAGTTGATACCATTAGTAGTTCTCGAGATATCCAGCTGTGACAGACAGACAGACAGACAGACAGACAGACAGACAGACAGACAGACAGACTGAGTCACACCATAAGGGTTCCTTTTTTACCATTTTGGTACGGAACCCTAAAAAAGGAAGTTGTACTTCCCGTACGTACGTACGGTACGTCCGTACCCCACCCGACTTCAATAGACGTTATAATGCGTATCTAATGATTTGAATATTATTTCTTGCTTTTTAGAGGCAGGTTTTTTTTGAAGTCGGTTTTTTTGTTTTTAAACAATTTTTTATCACACCGATTTCCGCACACAGGCGTTTTCCGTGCGAGGATTCCGCATTCGTTTTCCGAGTTGAGCCAAGCGCCATCAAGCGCACGCGTTTTATTTTGGATTTAAAAGGGCTGTCCAATTGAAGGTTTCTTCCGCAATTTTGGGGAAAAAATTAATTATTGAGGAGGGAAAAAAAATCGACTTTTTATATAAAACGAATTAGGGAGATTACCTACATATTCAGTTTGGTTGACATCAGTCATTTTAATCTTCTCCCCTTAGAATAAAGTGTATCATTTTGGTTTGGGTAAAAATAAAATGAGATCAGGGGCCGTATTTTAAAATTATTATCTTTGCCGTGAAAATCCAAAACAATATGTCTAAAGAGATATAAGTATCTTATACAAAACACGTAAATCAAATTTTATTTATAGTTACCGTGTTATGGTTAGCCAATTATGTTGGATCTATTATTAAAAAATATAAATATTGGACAACTTCTACATAAATATTTCTCTACTAGTCCAAATAAGGTGAAAATCTACTGCAACAGGTCACACAGACGGAATTCCGCTGTGGAAACAAATTGAACAAAATGTATGCAAGTGTTGCGTTCCGCATGACGTCATTCGGTTTTTTCTCCAAACGCCCAGGCATTACCGTGCTGTCATTCGAAAAGCACTAGCGGATTTTTTTACGTACGGATAAAACGAACGTGTGTGATCAGTCAGTGTATTTTGTACTGGAGTTGATGCATTTGGGTCTAAATAAAACGCGTGCACTAGATGGCGCTAGGCTCAACGCGGAAAACGAATGCGGAATCCACGCGCGGAAAATGCCTGTGTGCGGCCAGGCTTAAACCTGTATTTAACTAAACCTCTTTATCAAAAGTAATCCGAAATAACGATTCCCATACAAAATAGCCTATTTTGAATTTCAGATTATTTAGCTGTTCTTTTGGGGTTTTCTATTTTTTTTTAAACCATCCCATTATCGAACAAAGCAAAAAATAATTGTTCCAATTAATTTCTTTTTGAGTTTTGTCGAGACTAACAAATATTCTAGTAGAATGACAGTACACTATCATTAAATCTTAATTCTTATGGCATTAACAAAATGAGTTAACTTAAGTACTTACAGTAAACCTCCGTATATAACTTGGCTGTGAATGTTACTAATCCATAGAAAATACTTACTGCTAAGGCATCTTCAATTAAGTTACAGAATTCATTACTGTCATTAAAAAAAAACTGTTTTAAAAAACAAAAAACTGACTTCAACAGCCTATGCTACTTTTAAAAAGCAAGAAATAATATTCAAATCACTAGATACGCATTATCATTGTAATGAAACACGTCTATTGAAGTCGGGAAGAAGTAGGGCCGGAGGGCAACTTTTTTTATTTTTTATTCTAAATGCCCCACCCGATATCATTTTTGTCCAGACTAACGAATATTCTAGTAAAATGGCAGTATACTATCATTAGGATCTTAATTCTTATGGCATTAACATACAGTGAACCTCCGTATATAACTTGGCTGCGAATGTTACTATAATCTATAGCAAATACTTATTGCTAAGGCATCTTCAAATTAGTTACAGAAGGTTATTGTTAATTCATTGCTGTTATTAAAAAAAAACTGTTTTATAAAACAAAAAAAACCACTTCAAAAGCCTGTGCTACTTTTAAAAAGCAAGAAACAATATTCAAATCACTAGATACGCATTATCATTGTTAAGAAACACGTCTATTGAAGTCGGGAAGAAGTGGGGTCGGAGGACAACTTTTTTTTTATTCTAAGTGCCCCACCCGACATCATTAGACGTGTTTTATTACAATGATAATGCGTATCTAGTGATTTGAATATTATTTCTTGTTTTTTAGAGGTAGCATAGTCGGTTTTTCGGTTTTTTTGTTTTTTAAAACATTTTTTTTTCTTTTTCGTGTTAGTACCTTCTGTATTAGATATAGGTATTACCTAGGTAGAAAAATCGGTTTAGCCTATAAAGTTAATATATCGTATTAACTTTATGGTTTGACCAAACGTGGGATAATCGCGGACAAACATGCATACTACGGGTCAAACTGAGAAGAGAACCTCCTTTTTTGAACTCGGTTAAAATACCAAAACCATCTCCTAAATGTAACAAATACTTTTCTGAAACCCGCATCAAAATCGGTTCAGCTAAACGCGAGATGATCGCGGACAAACATACATACAGGTCAAACTGAGAACCTCTTTTTTTTGTTTTCAAGTCGGTTAAAATTTAATTTCATGGAAACATACTTTAGTTGTTATTAATAGAAGGGTGTAACTGGGGCATGCAAAGCACTATCGTAGCGGAATAGACTCACTATTTGCCATGTAGAGTGTAGAAAAGGAAGGTAGTACCCCCACAGTAAATCCTCCTGTAGACGAAACTTTACAGAATGATAAAGTACTTATCATAAATGAAACATATTTTTAAGTTATCCAAATTGTTTTATTTGTTTTTGGATCTATGTACATACATAGGTTTTGGTTCATACTATATTATATCCCTGCAAAGTTTCATCGACTGAGGATTTAATGTTGGGGTCTCCAATAGTCTCCATAAAAAATATCACCTACTACTTACGAACTTTCAAAATTAATTACAGCAAGTAAGTACTTACTGTATACTAATCTTCATTTCATACAGAAGATTATTGTTAATTCATTACTGTTATTATAATTTTAATTTCATGAAAACATATTTTAGTCGTTTGTTTTAAATGGACAAGGAAAATCTTATTTGTAACAAAATAAGTTTGACTAATGTACGTATTTGCCATGGCTCTGATGTTACTATTATATCGCAAGTACTGCTTACGACATCTTCAATTTTAGTTTAATTAAGGATGGATTGTTGTGGTGAGCCGCAGTAATTTACCACGACTCCAAACGGAGCTGGATTTTGAAGAGGCACATCAAAGGGAATCAAGTTATTTAGTACCTACTGTCAAATTGATGACTTCATTTCGTATGCCGCCCCGCCCTGATTAAAAAATATCCTTGAATTTATTAATCCGGCAGGCAAAGTTCGATGAAGTCACCGTGAAGAAAATTTTTTGTCCACCAAATAAGTGAACCTTTTCCTCAGATTTAAACTTACATATTATTATAATCTGGGGAAAAGGTTCACTTATTTGGTGGGCTTCAATCTTCAAAACTTCATCCAACTTTTTAGCACAAATTTAAAAAGATTATTGCGATTTTCAACCTCCAAACTCTAGCTGATTATATAACAAGCGATCTCCAAGCACTAAATCCAAGCAAGCTCCATATTTTCCCCTTGGCTAGTATCTCGCTAGTGATTTGCTGAAATGTGGTTAGCGGATATCCCGCAGGATGGACACAATACAATTTTGCGAGCACCTTGTATCTGAGATACCGTGTTTTATTCCGACCATGTGAGGCCACGTTCCGATATTGCACTGGGAAGAGGGTTGCGTGCTAGAAATAAATTTGTCGACTGTCGATGGCTTCCGAATTAATATTTCAAAAGAAAAACCAAAGAAATAGATAACTAGGTACATTGCGTACTTATTTACCAACCGCTTTTGCTTGCATTAGAAGTCTTAATTTTGCGCTTTCATCTACTTATTTACCGTTTGAGTAACTATAACAAAAACATTTTTTTGCTGGCTTTGTATTCTAAGACATAAATCCTCATGCTGTATTTTTGAAAAAAAAAAACCATTAAAGTGGTTATTCTCATTACTGCTTACTATGTGGTGTTATAATTATATCTGTTTAGAGATACGGCTACTAAGTAGAGGTCACTAAATATATCTTTCTATTTGCTACAATATATTTTCATATGCAATATATCTTACGCTTCATTAGAAATAAACACTTTTCATTTCTCATATTCGGAAAGTGATGTATATTTAAACTGAGCAGCGGGTCCAAAACTCTTCGTTCCACCCTAGGGAGTAAAAGAAATTTAAAAATAGAACTGAATTTGGTTACATAGTCAACTACAGAGTTACCTCATCGGTAATGGTTTAAAAAAAATAGATAGGGCGCATTCACGAACAACAATGAAACATGGTATAAACAGCCAGTGCAAAAATAAAAATATTGGGCGGAGCCATAGAAATAGAATGTCAAAGAACAACAAAGCCAATAAACAGGTGATCCGAAAACGAATGCATACATTTTATATGGGATACATAAAATATGACTTAGATTCATAAAATATGACTATATATGGTAAAGGAAATTAATAAACTATGTTCCATACTGTTTTCTTCGTCGATAAAAAAATAAATGTGGCGAAATTTGGTTTTAAAGAAATGTGTGGCAATATCTTATTTACCTGTGAAAAGTGTGATTACTTGGATTGTTTCTTTTTGTCACATTACAATTACTTAGAGCACAAGATACCATGGCTCCACGATAACTTTATTTTAAATTCTAATTAAGGAAAAAAAATATTTTAAACAAACTGTGATTGCTCATTTGCTAGGCGGGACGCTAAGGGCTCTTACTGTAAAAAATGTTGGCACATGTCACTTGCTCCTTTGTCTCTTTTTTACATAGACCGTGTCCGTATGATGTTAACTTCTCTTTTCCACGCTTTGTTGGTCTTCTTGAGCGCAGCGAAAATTTTTCTATGTCTATGGGCGGAGCGGCCGGCGACGCAGCGTGTTCCAAATTTAAATTAAGAAAAACTATAAATTAATATTAGCTTGATACCTAGCTCTGTGACTTTGAGCTGTGTGTGCCGTATTAAAGTTTTGTGTTGATTTTGTATGTACTAAAAATGAGTTTAAAAATAAAACAATAAGTTCAAACTAAATAAAAGAAACAATAAACCTACGTTCTAATTCGCCTCAAACAACTACTGCAGGAGAGTCTCTACCATGGACTTCAACGTCTAATCAAAGACCAAAGAATATCTCTAACTTTTACAGTTATCCAACAAAGTCAAATCTGTCATCATTATATCAAGCTGTGTAAATATTAAAAGCAAGAATAAAACTTTAAGTTTTACTAATTGTTCTAATTTTTTAATTAAATTTAAAAAGGTAAGTTAGTAAAATAAATATAAGGTCTACCTGTGTAGTTAATTAGTACCTACATCTTTTTATTAATAAAAATTTTGGAAAATCTAAGACTTTTTTTACTTTCCTTATATACGAAATGAAAAGTAGAGTGTTAAACACGGGTAAAAGTCATCAATTCCATCCTCGAACTATAGCCGTCTAAATATCTCGTATGGGTATTGCTTCCTTTTGACCTTTATATAAAAATCTACTATTTTACGGATTACAGCGCGTATATTGGTTAATTCAGATGTTTTTTTAGAATTATTTAGTTTTGATTTGTTGGTTTTTTGGGTTTCCTGACGTTTCGACACCTTTCCAGGGGCCGTGGTCTCTGAATTAACCAATAAACGCGCTGTAATATTCGTAAAAAGTGTTTTATATCTTTCACTTCGACTACTATATTTCTGATCACAGTCCATATTCAATATGCCCGCTGCCAACTACGGGTACACTTTCACCTGGCTCAACTTTAAAATGTTTTCAATCTGTTCGATTATTAGGTGTCTTAGTAAGTAGTTAGTAGGTATTCAAGAAGCATTTCACCGTAGATCGCATCATCGCTTACCGTAAAAATGATAGAACTTTAAGTTAACTTAGGCTGTTGCCTTAACTTAAGCGAATAAAATAAGTTTAGGCTAAGTTACAACGCATATAAATCATTTTCGATAGCAAATAAGAATTAATTAATAATGCTAAGAAAACAAAATAAATAGGTAGAATTAAATAATGCTGATAGATCACGGCTATGGTCATAATTTAATGTAATATTCAGCAGCTGATAAATATTTTAAATTACAGGAGTTATGAGGTTCTCGGTGTGTCAGAAAAAAAAACACCAATTTCATAGGTAAGAACCCAAGACATCTCATTGTTTCAAAACAATTTATCGATATATCAACAGATTCTACGTGTCCCACCTCCAACCTCAATCCTCGAGGAGCAGCTCTTTGTGGGATTTCAACTTTTTAACTCTGAGGGATTGTTATCTGCAAAGTAGCTCAAATGTATGCGCTCACGTGGAGTGGCCAACTCTACGAATAAAATGCTTTCATCGTAATAGCTTCGTTGCGCCGGTCTTCACGGATTATATAAATTACCATGCATCTCGTCTCGTGGATTTGATTTAGGTATATTTAAAATGAAAGCGATCGTTGTAAGATGAGGATTAAATTGTTAGTTTTTACATAATGCTGACATTTTATAAGGTATTCCTTGAACATCAATAGTAATAATCAAAAAAGTTTTGGTATGAATGTTATTTGTTAAACCTCCTCAAGATTTGAATAACAACTTTACATAGAAGTGATTGGAGTTCTTGTATGCATCAAGAGACTCCGGTACGATGAATCACAATTTTCAATGCGTTACGTTAATGAACATTCCAATTGAAGAGCAATTTACCATCGTCTCAATGTTTGCCTTCTAAACTATGATCATTTCGCAATGTAGTTGTCAGTAAAATAGCGATACAATTTGCATGCCGTGGCAACAAGTTTTCTATTAACACTTTTGGACATTGTTCGATGGATTGGTCGGCTGAAGAAGCAGTGGTCGGGACATAGCGAGAAGAACCGCCCCCTGATTGCGAAACTTTGTTGCTAACAATTTTTTTAGGGAGGGGCAGCTCCCCCCTCCGGATTTTGTATACCTCCAACTAACTATCAATTGTTATCAATAAAAGTTCTTATTTGCCATACAATATATTTGATTTATAATAAATTTGCCCCCCCCCCCCCCCTGAAGGCGATACAATAGATTTGCCCCTCCCTGGCCCAGAATTAACTACTCAACTGATCATACTGAAAATTTGCATACACGTTGTCAGGGGGTACAAAAAAGACAGAATACCTTAAATTCTGAAAAATGTACTGTTCCCGAGAGATAGTGAAATAACTGACCACGCAGACAAGGGCTCGTGGGCTATGCGAATTGAATGACTGAGATTATTTAATAGTCAATTCCAAGAAACGAACTTCCAGAGAAAATCAGTTCGTGTGTGCGTGACTGGTGAATAGCCTAGCTAGCCGTTCGCTAGGAGATCGATTCGTAGAATAGAGAATAATATAAATTTTCTCAGTCAGTATTCACTACAAAGTAATGAAAATCCTTAGTACTTTTCGGTGCCTGACCAAATACCAGTATTATTCTACATATTTTGAATTTCAGCAACAATTCAGCTTCTGAGTTTACACCGCAAAGAAGGTAATTTTAATTATCACAAACCTTGCACAAACCCATATCCCTTTAATTAGCCGCAGTTCCAAGTTTTTCACCAACATATATCAGAGCAACTCCAAACAAACCCCTATTGGGACATAAATCAGTACCAACTAAGTACTACGTTGTGTATGTTAAACATTTGTGTAATTTCTCTACGGTCACTTAAAATTCATCTTGCTTTACAAATTTCAACTTTATTTAGTCTGCAGTAAGAGCTATGTTGTTGTCAATTGTTTTAGCTGGATTTGCCACCAATAACTGCCCACAGATGTGTTTTCATGCTCTGCAGTTTGTGTTTTTTGTTCTACAACCGCATCTGGTTGTCCCGTCCCGCTACAACGGAGGCTTTGGATTTTTTATTTGGTTATAAACAGCCATTTTCCTAGTAGTTATTACGAAGAGAATGTTTATTTGTTCGAAGATTTGTGTTTAGTGTAGATTAACTATATTCTTTATGCTGCATTTAGACCACACAATTTTAAGACTTGATTTATCGAGCGAACTCAGTTGTGCGATTTTACACTACGCTGAGTCTTGAAATCGCATTGTGTAGTCTAATTGATGATGCTTTACATTATGTTTTAAGGAATTTTCTTTGTTTTATTTGAGACAAAATATTTTTAACTAACTACAATTCAAAGTTCTTGGCATTTATCTCGCTCGCCTCATATATGCGCACTACAACCGAAACTTTTCATTCGCTAACGGTTATTATATCACTTAAAGCGAGAAAATCGCTCGCAGCTAACACAGCTTTGCTAGATTTCATTGATCTACCTACAACTTACCGAGTTGCCGACAGATATCACTATGCCAATAGCTAGCTATTTCGTAACTCCATTATTGAGTTACGAAATAGCTTAGCTTTGTGATATACTACTCAGTTATAAATTGAGGGACTGGTTCACAGGTTTCAGATATCACCTACCATATGATTTCATTTAAAATGGAATAGAATTTTTATTAAATTATCGATTAAATAATTTATCTGAAACTTATCCGGAACCGGTAAAGACTTCTCCAATTTGAACAGAGGTACATAACAATCCTAAATATCTATGTGATACACAGACATTAAATAGAGTTAGTGTGAGCCTCTACAAGAAATGGGCATTGCTTACAAAACTATCAGTAGAAAGAAAGACATTTAAAACTTTAGCCACTGCATTCTACTTAAGATCAAGTTTTAACTCTAAAAACTCTTGTTCCACAAAAAGCTCAGGGGTTAGAATTAAAAACCCTTTCTCCGAGAGAACGTGTGTACTTTTTTCTTGTTTCTCATTTAAAACCACACGCTCTTAGGCACAAAAAGTATTTTTTGGAGTGTGAAAGCAGCCTCCTTCTGTTTTACAAAGATTGAAAAACAATGGATGTGATGAAATATGTTTTTTTAAGTTAGTTCATATTTTGTTGCTTTGGGAATAATATAGTAGGTCCGTATGTGTATAAATTTCCACTAAGATAGACATTCCTAAATTGATATCCTACATCTACAAAGTATTTCAAAAAAACCCTTAAAGCCAAATATGGTGGACAGGGACACAGGGACTATCAAACTGAACAACTTTTACTATGGGACCAACACTGAAATCGCGAAAAGAATCTGCTGTTTCATACAAAAATAATAACGAGTTGGTCCCATAGTAGAAGTTGTTTAGTTTGATGGTATTTAAGTTATTGCTTCTTATATTGATAACTTAATAATGATAGCGAATGCAAACAAATTATATTAATTGAAGCCACAAGAATCTGGTACGTACGGTTTCTTTTTTCAAATTCCGCATAGAGAGGTACGTTCCTTTACTCATTTTGTTTTATGGACTTTACGAACATTTCTCCTCTATTAAATAGGCGATCCATTATAAAATATACCTATCGAAGATAGTGAAATAGGGCCTATTTCGCTATCTTCGACAGGTATTCATTTTCGCAACAAAAGGTAGTCTATATCTATTATAGAAAAGGTGTCAGACAGAGTTATTATAATTTTATTATGTTTTTGGAACGAACTACTGAATATCTTCCTGTCAAAGAAAAAATCAGGTCATGTCACGTCCACCGATGTTCAGCTCCGTGCAGTTCCTAGACAGAGCATCAGAAGACGAAACAAAGGGACGGTTCCGGCGCTCAGCCGCTTTGTCCGCGACACTCGGGTCGTGGTCGCCACCAAAAATATTGCACTTCACGTAAATCGCCTGCTAGTGTGAACACATACGGTTGTATTTAGTGCTGTATTTTACTTCTTACTTTTTAAACTAAAAGATCTCCTTTTTTCACATACTGAGTCATGTTATGACTGGTTCGGAAGCTGGAACTGAATTTGAATTGCATTGAGCTGTAAGTAGCCTAAGTCTACCCTTGCGGATTCTGTAGGAAAGAGAAATACCTGTGATCTTCTATCTTAACTTATACTATGAATGCAAAAGAGTTCACCAACTACTTTAACAGCCGTTTAATTCTTAACCTTCTGTTTTTGTCATTTTTTCCATATGTACATAAAAACGTCAAAAACTGTCAGTTAAAACTTGAGCCTAATTAAAATAACATTTGCATCTTATTCGCTCAGCTGACTGACTCGCAACCGGGGTCCCTGTGACTCACACGAACTGCTCATATCATAAGATACGGCCAGGGATGCACAGACTTATTGCGATCATGGGCCACTTGGGCAAATGATGAACTAATGGCGGGTCACCTACAAAATTCAAAAACATAAAACAAGGCAAAAAAAAACCTTTTTCGAATGTACAAGGGAATATTATTGCTGGCGGGCCACTGGCATATTGCTGACGGGCCACATGTGGCCCGCGGGCCACAGTCTGTGCATCCCTGGATACGGCTTAGAGGGAATGCACAGGTTGTTTTTTTAAACGAGAACAGGTCTCGCGTTTCGTCTATAGTATAGGAAAATAGACGAGCAGCTGTTTAAGCGCATTGTGATTCTTATACACAAACAATCTGCTATGCTACTTGCTGGCGATGACGCACAAAGAACGCATGTCTCGAAAATGTACGTCTTCTATTCGTTTGAAGAACCGTGTATGTGTGTGTCCTTAAGTATTCACATGTGACTGAACAATATTCGTCCCCTTGGTTATAAAATATCAATCACGCGCATGCTCCCCCAGTTTTAACTGCAATTTAAAAATTTCAAGGCACCGCTACAAAGTTAGACCAAATGGCCATACGATGACATATTAGATACCCATGATATCGATATCATAGAGCTGAAGGACGGCAGATTCTTCAACATGTCTATTATAACCAAGATTGAAAGTGCATTTTATATGGACGCATTACTTTAATTCATAGCTTTTTAATTTTTAGTTCAAAGCTTTAATTTATCGTTTTAAGAATTAATTTTGTCTCCAATTCTTTTCTAATCACTTATATCACCTAGTGGCTTAAAAACTGCTTCAAAATCCGACGAAATGTACATTAATTTAGTCATATTAGCGACCGCCCACGACTTCGTCTGCGTGGAAAGTTATTTCTCTCTCTCGGGAAAAGTTTTTTTTTTTCGGTATGAAAGGTACCGTATGTCCTTCTCTGTATCGCTGACAACGTGTATATAAAATTCTATGGTGATCAGTTCGTAACTAACAAACATACTGAATTTCGCATTTATAATATTAGTGTAAGGATTTGTCATGCTGTTTAATTACAACAAAGGTTTCAGAATGGGTATATGCAAAAGATAAAAAACCGGCCAAGTGCGTGTCGGGCCACGTGCCATAGGGTTCCGTAGTTACCTTATACCATACCATATTTAATACCACCTATCATTTTTCGTTTGCAAAAATAACTTTGTTTTTCAGTGTTGGTATGAATGACAAAGTTATATTTGCGGTTTTGGAAAATGTGCCATATCTCAAAAACTAATTACTATATCTCGTTCAAACTAATTTCGGTTGAAAGTGTTTATTAAGATCTACAGCATATAATTTTTTTAGAATTTTCACTCTCTTATTTCAAAAGTTAAAGGGGGGGGGAACACACATTTTACCACTTTGGCGGTGAATATCTTTCAAACGATTGACTTTGAGAAAAAGTTGTCTTAGAAACCTCAATGTCATTTTTAAAGACCTATCTATAGACACCCAACACGTGTTGGTTTGAAGAAAACAATTTTTTTCAGTTTCAGTTCCATGTATGGGGAGCCCCCCCTTAATCTTTTATTTTTCTTATTTTTGTATTAAATTCGTTAAGCGGTTAACAGAATACATCTACCTACCAAGTTTCAACTGTGTAGTCTTAATACTTTCGGAATAAAGTGGCTGTGACATACGGACAGACAGACAGACAGACAGACAGACAGACATGACGAATCTATAAGGGTTCCGTTTTTTGCCATTTAGGCTACGGAAACCTAAAAATGAATGCAAAAGCTTTTTTCTTGTTGTTTTTGAGGAAATTTACAGTAGTTTTATGTTTTTATTTTCTATGCATCTGGAATTCAATTACTGTTCCATTGTGTTTGTGGTGTCCCTTGACGGACGTGTGGATAAAAGTAACAAAAAAGACTTGATAAAGATTCAAAAATACACACAGTACTTGAAGAAATGGACTTAATAAGTTATTTTTTTAAACAAATCAGAATTAACAGTAGTAGGTAGGTACTTATTGAACAAGCGTTATTTGAAAAAAGTGCTATTTATGTGTTAAGCTGTTTCTGACAAAATTGAATGTGGCCAACAGCAAGCCCATTGCTGTATAATATATAATAGTAATGGTACATGCAGTGGCGTAGCGTGTGTTTGTGCCGCCCGGGGCGGACCCGAATTTTGCCGCCCCCTATTTTCATTATAAGTCAAGAAAATCAGTTTTTTTTAAATAAGTAATAATTATCTACCTTATTTATTTACTAAAAATTAACTCTTTAGGTTTTTTTTCGGTGCATAATCTTTTATGTAGACGCGTGCTCCGGGCCATACGGTGATGACAGTTTGGTAAAAATCATTACCACCAACGACGATAGTGTAGCTTAGTCGCGGCGTGCGAAGCGCGCCGCGCGCTCCACGCCATACGGTGATGATTATTTGGTTAAAATCATTACAATCAATCGTAGTGTAGCCTAGTCGCGGCGTGCGAAGCGCGCCGCGCGCTCCGGGCCATGCGATATGATTATTTGGTCAAAATCGTCAATGATAGTGTAGTACTTATATATTTTTTTTATATTTTTTGTGAAATTTTGCCGCCCCCTAAAAAGTGCCGCCCGGGGCGGGCCGCCCCCCCCGCCCCCCCATCGCTACGCCACTGGGTACATGTAATGGCATTTCAAAACCCATGCAAAGAAGAGGCTGAACACAGAGCAAGCTTGCTCAGAAAAAGACTATCAAAAGTATGGAAATGTTACTGTAAAAGCCCGTATATTGTTAAATCTTAGGTTTCACTAGTGAAACTGATCTCTTGCGATCTAATCCCAAAAACGAATACCAAATGGTATTTGTTTATTGCTGTTATTAAATTCTATTTCCAACAATGTCTCATCTTTTTTTTGTAATATTATTATTTAAATATATATTAAATTTAATTTAACATTTAGGTAATTAAATTTAGCTTTTTCATATATTGTTAGGAAGTTTAAAATTTTGTATCTTTGTTTATTTAATGTACCACTCTCATAGACTATGTTTGTTTTAATACGTGGTAAACGTTGCTAGTGACAAAGTAATCTATGTATATTGTACTTATTCTGTAAGAAATATTCAACTTTGTTACTGTTTGTTTAACCCCAATAAATAGAAAAAAAAATATATAAATGCCAGGCAGTATATCTATACATAATTATTCATTACAATGTTAGCCATCAGTAATTTTTTAACTAGTTTAAATAACATGGTACATTTGTTAGTTACATATAATTTTAAATAAATAAATCACCTTTCGAAATAAACCTTTTTTAACATTTACCGCCTTTGTGGTAAAACCACCAGAGTTGGGGTTTTACAGTACCAGGGGGTCTATTACAAAATTTTTAATGCGATGCACGCAGCTGCGTCCGTGCTTCATTTTGATTGTTTCCTATTACAAATCACTTTCATATGCGATATTGCGTGAGTTTGACAGTTTCTCTCTAGCGTATTCGACATCGTTCGTTCAGACTTCAAAATGTTTGTTATAACTACAATCAACGATCTGCGGACGACTATTGTGGCCAAGTGACTGCGTTATGCAATTGCGTACGTTATTTTCGTAATAGGCCCCCAGATATATTATATCTTAAATGATATATTATATACTTACTGTACAAAACCAATCCATTGATATCCTTACTAATATTATGAATGCGAAAGTCCGTTTGTTTATTTGTTTGTTTGTTACGCCTTCACGTCTAAACTACTGAACCGATCATCATGAAATTTTGCATACACGTTGTCAGGGGTACAGAGAAGGATATAGGGTACCTTTCATCCCGAAAAAATGTATTATTCCCGAGGGAACGCAAAAAAAAACTTTCCACGCAGACGAAGTCGCGGGCGGCCGCTAGTTAACAATATCTTAAAGAACACTGTCTCCTTTATTTTACCACAGCAAAGTGATCCTATAGAAGTTCTCGTCAGTGATTCCAAACTGTTTGCGAGCTCCAACTTAAAGCCGAGACCTCCAAAAAAGCAATCCGCGATATAAGCGCAACTAGAGTAACCATATCGAAACTTGGATAGGACACGCCTTTGAACACTATAAAACCTTTGAATACTATAAAAAAAAACCGGCCAAGTGCGTGTCGGGCCACGCGCCATAGGGTTCCGTAGTTATCTTATACCATACCATATTTAATACCACCTATCATTTTTCGTTTGCAAAAATAACTTTGTTTTTCACAGTGTTGGTATGAATGACAAAGTTATATTTGCGGTTTTGGAAAATGTGCTATATCTCAAAAACTAATTAAAATATCTCGTTCAAACCAATTTTGGTTGAAAGTGTTTATTAAGATCTATAGCATATATTTTTTTTAGATTTTTCACTCTCTTATTTCAAAAGTTAAAGGGGGGGGGGGACACACATTTTACCACTTTGGCGGTGAATATCTTTCAAACGGTTGACTTTGAGAAAAAGTTATCTTAGGAACCTCAATGTCATTTTTAAAGAACTATCTATAGACACCCAACACGTGTTAGGTTGAAGAAAAATTTTTTTTTCAGTTTCAGTTCCATGTATGGGGAGCCCCCCCTTAATCTTTTATTTTTCTTATTTTTGTATTAAATTCGTTAAGCGGTTAACAGAATACATCTACCTACCAAGTTTCAACTGTGTAGTCTTAATACTTTCGGAATAAAGTGGCTGTGACATACGGACAGACAGACAGACAGACAGACAGACAGACATGACGAATCTATAAGGGTTCCGTTTTTTGCCATTTAGGCTACGGAACCCTAAAAAGGCTTATGTATGATCACCATACTAACTTAACCTAACCACCTAAATTAGTAAATGATTACTAAATCACTTGGGCGGTTTAGGATATTTTGGTAATCATTTGCTAATTTTGGAGAAAAAATGTTGTTTTTTTGGTAAAGTATTAAGCCAGTCAATGGGGAAGGCAACTGTCAAAGTGGCGCTACGTACGTTTGTTCCACGAAAAACCGTCAAGTCAAAGGGCGTTTACTTTAAAAATAGTAAAATTTGTATTTTATTGCTTTAAAATGACCAAATTCTGTGTAATAAGCTGTAAAAATGTTGTCACTTACAAATTTCCGAAAAATCTGGATAAAAAATGAGTAAATTCAGTAAGAATATTAATACGCTTTAATTTGGCTTTCAATTCTTGCATTTGCATTGTAGAATAGTCTTTTATATCCATTTTGCGTAAATGGGTCCTTTTCGGTAAAAAAACAACCACAAAATAAATACCTATTTTCCTTGAGATTTGTTCTGAACATCTACTGTCTTAGGAACAAGTGTACGCAGCGACATCTACACTTAACTTTGCGTTGCCATCCCTATTGGGCAAAAAATTTTTTCTTAAAAGAAATGTAGGTACCTACCTTGCAAAGCCACAGTGGACTGATATTCGTAGTAGGTCGTAGCCAGTCGTACTTATTGTATGTAATGGGTATCCGTGCATGCACACACACATGCAAAGCTAATCGTAGATACCGCCAGCGGCGACCCAACCGCTATCAATGGTTTTGATAGGTTCAATAAAATACGTCAGATATGACATTTGAAACAACCAATCAAACTATTTTAGTACAGTCGCTCGTGGCGCTATTAGTTCCTCAGTATGCATCCCCTACTTATTATGTAGAAAAAAAAATCAGCTTTTAAGGTGCTTTTCAAACCGAAAGTGCGGTGAATTTTATTTAATATTGTAATTATCATACACAATTTTAATAAAATTTCTCGTGGAATTTTTAGCGCCCATATTTTTTGACGGTATCATTACATTCACTCGTAGACACTGCGAGAAGTAGATCGCAAAACTGCTAATAGTGGCTGTTTTTGACACATTTGCTATCTATTTCTACGAATAATTGCAAGAGAATGTAGTGATACCTAAAAATACTAGACTATGAACCCTAAAGTTTTATTAATTAGTAAAAGCCTTTTCTATTAATAACTTACTAAATAGAAACCTCCGAGGGCGCCCCTTTCAGTCTGGGAATCGCCTTAAAAAATGACGGCGCGTTCTGGCTGTAAGACCGAAAAAATAAAAAGGACAAAGACCGTGTCCGTGCAAATCGGATCGTGTAGTGAGCGCAATCCCAACTTTACTGAGTATTTGAGTTGCTGCGCTTGTATTTGGTAAGTTTCTCAACTGCAGATAGTCTTTTGCTGTTAGTATTATCGACTGTAAAGATATAAAAGTTGGTGGGAGTCTTTAGTTGGAAATGGAATCTTGGTGATTTGAGTTTGCAGTATTTGAGCATATTTCATACTTGCATGAGAAGCTCGATGGTGCTGTGGTTTCAAGCCTGATCCAGCGATTGCGGAGTTTAAGTAACTTTCGCATGGGATGGGTGACCAAAAATGTATTATCTTGTGCTCCTCGCTTCGGAAGGCAAGTTAAACTGTTGGTCCCAGCTGTATTTGGAGTCATTAACACACAGCAATGGGCCCGCGTGGTGGTCTATGGCCCATACTTCTTAGCCATCCGTAAGGAAAGTCTGTGCCCCAGCAGTGGGGACAGTAAAAATGGCTGATGATCATATTTGTAAAAAGTCAAAAAATATGATGGATTACATAGGTAATTAATTTACATCTAATTAACTTTCTTTAAGTATTTTTTTAGGCCAGAAGCTATCTTATTAAACTAATATTTCTAGATACATCACATTCTGACCTTACCACAGAATACATAAAGAAATGCGCCTTATAATTAACAAAAAAACAAAAAGTTCTGAAAGGTCATGTTTATTTCAATAATGCATTCATAGTTTGTACTAAGATATAAACATAAATTGGATGAAACAACACAACATACGTATTATTTACAAATAATTGAAAATGCACTGTCTTGTCTACTAGTCTTATAGCTGAATACAAAATAAATTATTAAAACCAAAAAAGGTTATGCCTTCTAAATAAGTGACCTTAAACAACGTGTTAATGAATTAACGCAAAATGAGAAAACCGTTTCTTCGGACCATCAAACTGAACAACTTTTACTATGGGACCAACTCTGAAATCGCGAAAAAAAATCAGCAGTTTCATACAAAAATTAATAACGAAAATATAAAAATGTAATTGTATGTTAATTCATTAACACGTTGTATAAGGTTTAAAAACAGTGTTATTAACTATGCCTTTCTCCAAAGACGGACGAACGAATTGAACGAAATATATATAATCATATAATGATTTCAATTTCCTTTTGAAATTATTAAGTAAGATTAAATATAATAAACGAAACAAGATTTTATGAACATTTCTAAATGAAATATAGCAGAATAGTGACAATAATTTATAAAAAATCAATTAATCTTTTATGTATTTTTTTCCATCGTCAAAATTCAGTTTTAAAGTCTTTGTTGATGAAATGTAGGTCTGTATATATTGGCAAAATCTAAGTTCAATTATACACTTTTGTGCTTACAAAGTTTTTAATAAACATGATTATAATATATCCGATAAAAGGATTTCATCGTTCATACAAAATTAATATTTTTTTTTATAATTCAAGTAGTATTTTCTATATAAAAGGACACTTTAATAATCAATTTCTAAATATAATTGTATATAAATACATAATAATAAATACACAATCATTTTATTGGTCCCTTATCGGGAATACCTACGTTTCAAAACGGATACAAAACCATTAGGTATTTTCAAATATTTTTTTGTTTAAAATAATTATTGTTTTTATTTAAAGTGATTTTAAGTTTTGAAACGTATTATCACAATCGGCATTTTAAGAAGGAATATAATAATAACCTAAATATTTTTCCAATAAAAAATACATCACAATACGAAATATATTTTTGTAAGCAGTTTAAAATATACCTAACTTACAACCATTTTATTGTAAATACGCAAACTCGAGCGTTTTGGACAGAAAAATACAAATTAATGTACCTACTTAGTTAAGTATTGTTTCAGGCATTAGCTGCCAAGTGTCCCCCAAACAATAGTATTTCTATTTTGTCTGGTGTCTGTGGCAGTTAACGTATAGAAAATGTATTAAAAGATACTTAAATAATTATTAATTAAGTATCTTTAACGGGAGAATGATATCTTATTAAAAGCTTTATATTTATCTTTTAATAAAATCATATTTTTATGTCAATGTCAATAAACGTGGAAATTATCTAAAAACATGATTCTCATTTTTTTATTTACTTCTTTTATAAAGGAGACATCAAGATTGTTTACATTGAATCTCACACTTTGGAACTTTTTAAAGATAATAAATGATTAATTTTGATGAATGATTTAAATACATCTTCAATAGAATACTATCTATATGCTTTAAAAGGGTTCTGAAACAATTATCTTACTGCCAACATTACAATATCCGAGCGAGAGACGCGCTGCGCCTCGCGCCCGCGCGCGACTAGTTACATTATGAAATTCAGTACAACATTATAACACTCGTTCGGATGATAAAATGACGAGGAGGAGAAGTCAAAGTCAAAACGCTTTATAGAGGATTCATATCATGGGTGTAGATAAATATCATATCATGGGTGTTTATAATCCATAAGTATTAAAATATTCTTTGTTTCCAAATAAAAAATAATAATAATAAAAAACGGGTGTAGATAAAGTCTTGTATGCAACTGTACATAATTAGGTGTCAAACACGTATGTGATACTATTATTACAAAAACATAAACCCACATTCGTGTTTTAACACCCCTCATTAAGTACAGTTGCATAAATAACTGTTATTTAGAACGGAGTAACGTTCTATAATCGAACTCCTAGGAAACGAAATACTCTGCGCGCGGCCTTTTTACCTTTATAGAAGTTCAAAAGTGTGAGTGCGACAGCCCAAAATACGAATTTGTTTCACTTTTGATAAAATTTTGATACCAAATCATTAAAAACTAACGATACTTTGGCATTTAAGTATAAGTTATAAATAATAATGTTTATTGACCATACGTTAATAGAAATACTTATATGAGATTATTATTATAAAATTACTTTCGTAAGGTTTTGGATTACGACTTAAAAAAATCTAAGGATGACATAAAAATTTACAGTAGTTGCTAATAAATACTTAACAGTGAATTAATGTCTAAATGGATACACAACACAAATTAGATATACAGATAAGTACATTAAAAAAGGCACTCTTTACTAATATTTTCTATTAAGTAAATACTATAAGTACACAATATATAATTTCTTTCTTAAGGTGTGTACAATAATTACAAACTTTTTGGCGGGAAAAATTGCATTGAAATTCGTACAGAGTAGGTACATTGGAAAGGGTGAAATTAGTTATTTATGCAACTGTAGTATAATGAGGGGTATTAAAACACGAGTGTGATAGTAGTATCACATGAGTGTTTTAATGCTTAATTATGTACGGTTGCCTATAAGACTATCTACACCCATGATATGAATACTATAGAGGGTTTAGTATCGGTGGCTTATTACATAGCTTATTGGCAACATTGAAACAACCAGTGTCATAATGGTAGCCGTATATCCGAGCGAGAGCATTGTCGAGCCCCTCGCACCCAGCCGCGCCCGCCGCGCGCGTCCTTAATAAAATCATCCAAACGAGTGTTTTAATGTTGTACTGAATTTCATAATGTAACTCGTTCGGGCGTTGGCGCGGGAAACGTGACATGCTCTCGCTCGGATATTATGGTCACAGCATAAAGAAGATCTTTATGCTGTGTTATGGTCACTATCTGTTTCAGAACTTTTTATAGAGGATTTATTTAAAGCATGGGTGTAGATAAGTAAATAAAATGAACGATTTATTTATCAGATTTTGTCACAAAGTGGACAATATTTTTTCAATTTTTAAATAAAATGTTTATTGATAAATTATTGTTAATTTATCTCCAAATATTGATCGTAATAAGTAATCAATATCTTTTACTTAACATTTCATATTTTGTCATACTAAATTGTGATGTTGGTTTATTTAACGTTTATTAAAAATAAATATAAAAAATGTAAATGCGCGCTTACAGCAGAATAAAGCAAAGGAGATTCAACCAGTTGGGAATAATCCAAACATTTATTGATATTTTTAAAATATAGAATTTTTTTTGTTTTTTTTTGTAAATTGTGCTATTTACTAAAGTATAATTAATATAAAGTTTACTGTAAAATTGTTACGCTGCAACATGTGAGATATTTTTTACATATTATAAATGGTTTTTAGTTATAATAATATGAATGACAAAAAGGGTATTAGTTTACTATTGCTACTATTATTAGAATACTATTGGAAAATAACAAAGTGAGAAAATGATGTAATGTAGGTGTAAAATAAAATGGAAATTAAATTTTGGATTGTACGAGTACCTATTAAACTAAAAAAGTCTTTATCAAGTAAGTATAAATTAATTATTATAATTTGAATAGTTAGCAATTACAATTTAACATCTGACTTATCATATGTTCAAATATTATATCTTACATAATACTGTGATTAAACGAATCAGATACAAAGAGATGTCCGCTCGGCCACCCACATCATCGCACGCGCGACCTGTGTCTTGCGTTTCGGCAACCACTGCGCGGTCGAAATGAGCTGGGAGGCCGAGATATCGAGACAGAGCGCGCAGTGGTTGTCAAGACGCAAGAGACAGGACGCGCGTGGCTGAGGCGTAAATTATACTGAATTTCCTACGAAATAGTAAAAAATATTTTTGGGATTTTGTATCCGAATCTAAATTTTGGTTTTAACCATAGTATCCACCGTGGTATAATAATAATAAGGAAAGAATCTAAAAAAACTATTTTTTCACAGCTTTATGGAGTAGAGGAATGGGCAAAGGAAAGGTATCATGTTCGTAATACCATAAATTTCTATCAGGAATTCCTGGAATCTCTGACCAAAAGCAACTAATTTGCTAATGATCGATGGCTCTCTGGCGTTTGATATACAAAAATCGTTACGTTTCGATTATGTCCAAATTATTTATTAGCTTGAACTTGGAAAATGTCGTTGAAACTTAGTCCAAAGATCCAGGGATGGTATCGTATATTTTTTACGGCAGTCTATATACAACGTGATACAAAATAACCCTTAATACCGAATAAGACAGATAGGGACCATCAAACTGAACAACTTTTACTATGGGACTCTGAAATCGCGAAAAAAGATCTGCTGTTTTATACAAACAATTGTAACGAAAATATCAAAATATATAAAACAGCAGATTTTTTTCGCGATTTCAGAGTTCGTCCCTTATAGTAATATTTGTTCAGTTTGATAGTCCCTATTTACCATATTCGGCATTGGGGGTTATTTTTTAATACGCTGTATATCGTGTAAATCTTAAATTACTGGGCCTCAAATTGGCATGATTAGAGACCCCTTTGGGCCTTTAAGATTAGAGATGTGTCATTGAATCAAGCACTACACGAAAATATATCCGAAAACACAAATTTCGTGATTGGAAAACCTCAGACTATATACATTTATATTAACACGCAGAGGTTCTTATTCTAGTCTCACAAAGTATCTTTCTGGATCTTGCTGCGTCTTCCCGTCAACTTCTCCGCTTCTTCGATCGTGTCCGGAAGTCGCATGTTCATGGTCTCTGGCAGAAGGAACACCAGAAAACCTGACATTATGCACAATACCCCGAATATAACCGTTGGCATTGACTTGTGGTAATGCGACTGAAATAAATATCATTATTATTAATTATTTCTCTTTTGTTTGTCTGGCACTGGCACTGCAAAATATGTACAAAATATTGATTTTACTGTCATTTTTAATATTAGCAATTAAAGAAAAGGAGATGCAAACAGTTAAGGAGAAAATAGCTGTATTAGAAAATATTATATCTGGTGGTTATGTCCTCATGTTTTAAGCTGAATGGGGAATGTCCGAAAAATCAAATTGGCTGAATATTTTTTTAATAGGTAGGAATAAGCCCCTTAATGATAGAAAAAAGTTTCAGAATTTTCGGTTGCGTGAAAAAAAATTTAAAAAAATTAAGTCTCTTCGACTTCACAAATGTATAAAAGTAACAGCATAGTGGAAATTTTACCTTTGTCACCACCTGCCACAACCGCAACACGTATTAAAAAACAGTTTTGTCAAAATTCAGAAATTTATTTCTAAGAGAATATATATTATTACTAAGAGAATATTTGACCAATTTGATTTTTTATGACATTCCCCATTCTTCGCTTTTTAAAAATCCATAGAATAACCACTATGTAGCAAAAATGAGGATTTCATGAGACATATAAAATGCAATTTTGCCGACCAACTCACCAGCATTGGTGTAAGAGGAGCAATCAAAGACCCAATTCTTCCATTAGTAGAACAGAGGCTGATCAAGGTCTGCCTCATGTTGGTGGGGAAGACCTCGGAGACGTAGATGTAGACGGAGCTGTAGGCCAGGGTCACGCTCCACTTGCCTACCAAGTAGAGGGGAAGGGACCACCAGTCAGCTGTGGACAGAAAATGAGTCAATCGTGTTCCAATCGTGTTTGTTTTTTTTGGTAATAGTTTTAGGTGCATGTGTCCAGCCCATTGACCTCTCTATTATTACACTGGACTGGCTGCTGTCAAACTGCTCTTGTGCCTATTTGATTTCCGCCATTTTGGCGCTGTAGGACGTAGCGTGAGCATAGCGTGAGGGACATGATACTAAAGTCTGAAGTCTGGAGAGACCATCACGGCAACCATTTTCATTGTACACGTCAAAATTAGTTCTTTAGACTCAAGCTAGTGGCGTTTCAAATAGGCACAAGAACTTTGCTGTCAAATGAAATCATACAGACAGCCAGTCCAGTTAATAAGAACAAATTTTTTTTATGTCAGTGGTCCAGCCACTTAGCGCTCCATCCAATACATACTGGTTAACTTTTAAGTGGTCAAAATATAACAAAGAAAATTCAGCACGTTTAGAATTTGAATATGCCCCGTCACTTTGTTTTCAGTGTAAAAATATAAACAAAACTATTGTAGTAGTAGACAATAGTCAAACTACTCCTATATTAAATTCATTGCTAGGCATTAATATTCGCATCACGCAAATGTTTTAACCATACAGTACCTTTAGCACAAATATAGCTATCGAAAAAAAACGCCCGTAAAAACATTTGATAATGTTGTATAGGAGATTTGTACATCGCCATCTACCGCTGAAAAGCAAAAATATTTTTTCAATGGGTAATTATTTCGTCGACTCGTACGGTTTTGCACACATTTTTTTTCTCGATAAATGTTCGTGCTAGGGGTACAGGGGGTCTATTACGAAAAGTTTAATGCGATACACGCAGCTGCGTCCGTGCTTCGTTTTGATTGTTTCCTATTACAAATGACTTTCGTATGCGATAATGCGAAGTGATTGCGTGAGTTTGACAGTTTCTCTCTAGCGTATTCGACATCGTTCGTTCAGTAGTCTATAGGCTACGCCAAGCTGTTTGTTATAACTACAACCAACGAACTGCGGACGACTATCGTGGCCAAGTGACTGCGTTACGCAATTGCGTACGTTATTTTTGTAATAGGCCCCCAGATCGGGTACTTATCGTTCTGCATGACGCATGCAATATTATTGTTTTCTTTAAAATGAACTATAGTACTTCATGATAAATTAAGGAAGTAAGTTGAGGTATCTCTACGGTCTAATGTAAACAAAATGTTAGTACTTATACGATTCGTTTTTGTTGCTACATTTATTCATTTAATACAACAAATTCCAAATAATTTGTTCATAAAAAATAATATTCGTACACTGTATGTATCCTATTATAAACATTTTGTTGTTATAATACATCACATTCAATGAGTTAGTGGAAACACAATAACAACGTCTAAATCAGCATGTTTATTAATAGAACAGGGTTGTCGATATTTAAACCGTTTGTTTTTTTTACAGAAATTTTTGAAGTGAAAACTTCTTTAGCGGCGTTGTACGCTTTTTTGGGGAAAAAATGCTAAACTCGCGTCAGTAAGAATCACGTGACCCTGATCGAAAATTCGTTAGACGGATGTGACGTATGGAGAGTAGACAGGCGGCGGCGGAAGTATCCCCCTCTCTTTCTACGGGGCGCGGTGAAAATGGCAGCGTGTCATTTCAAGACGTGAACACTTGTGTCACCATAGCAATGCTCTTATTTAAATGGAACTAATAGCAGCGATCTCTTCGGTGAAATCATAGACTTATTTATACTCTGTGACTATAAGTTTAAATCGTAGAATGCGTGCATGTAGAAATTAAAAAGGCCACTGGCGATAAATCTTTAGAATTTTTCTCTAATTACAAACTGATTGAATTGTGTGACTGTATAGTAATAGGAAAGAAATAATTTTAATCCTTTGCCGCTAATTTCAAAATATCAAAAATGCACAACGTTAACATTCAAGTTTTCACTTCTGCCGGCACTCCCGGAGTGCCAACCGATTTTTTTAACAGCAAATTGTAATGTTAAAAATAATTATTTAATGTGGAATAAGTAGGTACTATTTTATTTAAACTTTATTAATTATTATGTTTTCCCACAAACAATGTTATCTACAAGGAAAACTCCCAGCAGGACGGCCAAAAATATTTACTTTGAGTAAATAATTTTTTTTTAATTTTTTGATTACTTGTAAGTAATCAATTTAAAAAAAAAAATACGTGCTTAAAAATATTTTGGCGCGTAATTTTTAATTCAATTTTTTATACGAAAATGTTTCTACTTCAGTGTATTTGTTTTGATAGTGGCGTCCATAGTTATTATGACATAATTACACGTAAGTATAATATAGTAAACAAATATGTTTTAGACACGTGGTAATATTGACTCGACTGAGTGAGCAAACAGAATAGAAGGACATTGTTTATTCTGATATATACACAACATAATTCTATTCGGATATATGTTTTGAACATTTAAAGTATTCGTAACGTAAATGTATCGAGTCGAATCTACTATACGATAACGCAGTTTAACGTTAGTAGGAGTATATTTTGTACGTTGTTTTATAAAGACACCTTCGTAGTTTCATACAGTACCTATTTGTTATAATGGTCTATGTTTCATTCAAAAAATAAGTACCTTTATTTAATGTTACTACTATTTTAGTTATTTGCCACTATTTCAGACTGTGCATAGGCCGCTAATAATTATTATTATTGATAAAAAAAAGAATATTTACAAACCTTATTCTTAATGGGAAAACGTTTTTCCATTCACACAATTCAAGGCAATAAAATCTTTCTTGAAGTGAATTTAATTTCTAAAATACCAAAAGAAAATATTTGTTTTGGTACCTATAGTTTTTAAATTTGAGATTTTTGCATTTACAATGCTATTTTTAAACAATACTAAATAATATACTAGAAAAAATACGACTCGCACCAGATCAATACTCAGACGGGAATCGAACCCGCGACCTTTGGATATCCGGTCCAATGCTCTGACCGCTGAGCTACCGAGTCACTAGTGACATCGTCGAATTTTTCCTAGTATATCCTAAACTCTTACGCTGTAAGCCAGCGTTTCACCAATGTGAGGAATTACCTCGACATTCAATTGAAATATCTTTCCAGATATTTTAACAATTGATTAAGATGAAATAGCTATATAATTTTTAAATTTGAGATTTTTGCATTTACAATGCTATTTTTAAACAATACTAAATAATATACTAGAAAAAATACGACTCGCACCAGATCAATACTCAGACGGGAATCGAACCCGCGACCTTTGGATATCCTAGACCTATAGTTGTTGAATACTTTTAAAAAGGCAAATTAAATTGAACCACAGAGTACATAATAGTGATTGAACTATGTATATTGCTTTATACTAAATTAGCAGCCACCCGCGACTTCGTCTGCGTGGACAGTTTTTTTATCTATCTTTCGGGAACTGTAACGTTTTTTCTGGATGAAAGGACCTTATGTCCTTTTCTGTACCCCTAACAAAGTGTATGCGAAATTTCATGATGATTGGAAAGCATAACAAACAAACAAACAAAAAAATTTACAAACTGGGGGTCTATTACGAAAAATTTAATGCGATACACGCAGCTGCGTCCGTGCTTCGTTTCGATTGTTTCCTATTACAAATGACTTTCGTTTGCGATATTGCGAAGTGACTGCGTGAGTTTGACAGTCTCTCTTACGTATCCGACATCGTTCTTTTAGTAGTCTATAGACTACGATAAAAAAATTCAAAGTGTTTGATATAAATACAACCAACGAACTGCGGACGACTATCGTGGCCAAGTGACTGCGTTACGCAATTGCGTACGTTATTTTCGTAATAGGCCCCCTGACTTTCGCATTTTATTAGTAAGGATTTTAGATAAGCGAGCACAACCACACCCTGGGTACGCCATACAAGCGTCGCGTTTCAACTACCTTTTACACAGACGCTACACAGTGACGTTTTTGCACACGCGCAACTGTGTGCGAGCTATTGAATGAGCACACGGATCGGCACACGGAACTCGCGCGGTGGGCGCCAGTGGGGTGAGGTGATTGATTGTGGGGCGGGGCGGAGAGTTTCCTTTCTGTAAGGTAGTACTTATATCTATTCTGTGGCACAACTAAACGTCGGAATCCGGAAAATATTTCGCTACGGTTCGTTTTTCGAGTCGGTTGATTTTATCGAGTAAATCTGACACAATTTCACATGCTTTGTGCCTTGAAATTGAGTTCACGGTTGATGCAATCATAGATTAGTTTTGTTTATAAATAGTTTTCAGATTGGTAGATCCATCAGTTTTATTTTTAACTGCTTAGTTCAAGGTTAAAATTGGGAGAATAGAAATCATACAGATAGTTCTATATACAGGGTGTCCCAAAACTTTGCCACGCGGAGAGAAAGTACCTTTAATATTTCCTATCTTCAATATTTAAGGTACTTTCCCTCCATGTGGCAAAGTTTTGGGACACCCTGTATTTACTTGACTTTTAATGATGATATTAGAGTTTCGTGGAAAAGTTTAAAAACAATAAAATTTGATTAGAATTTGTCTTGCCATTATTATTGTATGTGTTAAATCAATGAACGCTCTTTTTTTAGAGTTCCGTACCCAAAGGGTAAAAACGGGACCCTATTACTAAGCCTCCGCTGTCCGTCTGTCTGTCTGTCTGTCTCTCTGTCTGTCTGTCTGTCACCAGGCTGTATCTCATGAACCGTGATAGCTAGACAGCTGAAATTTTCACAGATAATGTATTTCTGTTGCCGCTACAACAACAAATACTGAAAACAGAATAAAATTAATATTTAAGAGGGGCTCCCATACAACAAACGTGTTTTTTTTGCCGTTTTTTGCTCGATATTAATAATGACAACAGGTAGGCAGTTGAAATTTTCACAGATGATGTATTTCTGATGCCGCTTTAATAATAAATACTAAAATCAGAATAAAATAAATATTTAAGGGGGGCTCCCATACAACAAACGTGATTTTTTTGCCGTTTTTTGGTACGGAACCCTTCGTGCGCGAGTCCGACTCGCACTTGGCCGGTTTTTTTTAATTTACACACGTTAAGACAAAAGTTCACCTCCTTTCAATATCCTTACTAATATTATAAATGCGAAAGTTCATTTGTTTGTTTGTTTAGGTATACATTCACGTCTTAACTACTGAAACGAAAATTATCATTAAATTTTACATATACGTTGTCAGGGTTGTTATCCTTCTATGTATATCTTTCATACAGAAAAAAAGTATTGTTCCCGAGGGATAGCAAAAAAATTCCACACAGACAAAGTCGCGGGCGGTCGCTAGTTACCTTATATATTTTTATGATCAATTAATTTAGTTGGTATTTGATCTCGCATCGAAATGTAAAACATTATTTTTATTATTGATTTGTTACACATATTATACCGTTAATTTTGAAGTACATTAATTAATAAATAATAAATTTTGTGTTTCATTAAGGAAATGGCTGATTAACAATACATTTTATTCAATAGAAGACTTTTTTAAATTTAAATCATAGTTGTTTATTGTGTTGAGTGTGATCGATGCTATGAAATGTATCATTATTTAGTGATAAATTACCATAAGTTTGCATGCTGTTAAATACGGCTAAATAGGCTTCAAGAATCTTATCCCTAATTTTATAATAACACCACATTCATGTATCACCCTATTTATGGCAAATAAATCAATTTGCAATTTGTAATTTGTAATAAAATATTAAATAGGAATATCAGATCACTTTACTGAATCTGTATGTGCAGTGAAAAAATCAATCAGTGGTCTGAAAATATCAAGAAAAAAATATTAATCGGATAACTCACAAAGATAGCAAGACGTGTTCGTAAAAGCAATTATTGTTTCCATGATTTACGTAAACAAGACAGTCTCTTTTCATTACGCGCGTGTAAGTCTATAAATAAGGTTTAAATCCATAAATCAATAAAATTAATAACTAATTATGAAATACTGGAACTTTTAACCAGGGACCGGATTAAGCGCTTAAAACCCATAGTTCGTTAAAGCTAGTTCCCTAAGTTCGTTTGGGTTTTTAGTAGGGTTTCTGCTCGAGCTTTCTCGAACTCGAGAAAACTCGAGAAATTTGGCTTCATTCAAGACGAGAAAAAAATGACTGGAGCTCGAGAATTCTCGAGTTTTGAATTTAATTCTTGGCAGACGCGCTCCCTTCTCTTTCATTCATTTGTCTAAGATATAAGTAAGTTTTTTATCATTGCTTCTAGTCTGGTCTAGTCCCCTCGCATCAATGAACGAGTAATGACTTGAGTAAAACTTCCAATTTTTAAATGCTTCTAATATTATTTTCACTTGCAAGTAATTTATAGTATGAATTAATATTTGATGCACCAAAACTGCACTGCATTAAAGATTAAATTGGTGCAATAAAGTATCATAGATTTTAAAGAAAACTTGTATTTTTACTAAATTTCATCAGATTTCAACAGCTTCCATTAAAAGACTCGAGACCCGAGAAAACTCGAGAATTCCCGAAACTCGAGAAATAAAAAAGGTCGAGAAATCAGAAACCCTAGTTTTTAGTTTCAATAGAATGAAAATTAAAAAAAAAATATGTTTAATAGATTCTTTGACTAAAAAACCCTATTTGATATGCAAAAATAATAATAGGCTATTTGACTTTTTTGGAAAACCATTTTAAATTATTCCTTATTACGTAATAAGCGCACCACATTGATATTTCAGAAAAAATCAATGTATAATATCATTTAAAAAAACAGTGTTAAAGTTTAAAATTTTAAAACCGCGCCAAAAACGCTCTGGCGCTGGACACGTGACTTGTTGACGTCACTAGCCTGTAAACATTGTAATACCCTTAGCCATTTGACAGCCATCAATCGCGGATCCTTAGTCTATGGTCGTGTCAAACGCCTGAAGTCATATTTATTTACAGGCAAGTGACGTCATCAGTCAACTTGGAGCGTTTTCGCCACAGAAAAAAATTCAAAAATTATTGCATTTTTTTAGGTGAAATTAATCAATTAATAGACTTAATTTAGTCTATATAATAGTTGAATATGTTTTTTACGCCAATATCTGTTAGGATGACCACAATTTGTAGTATATTTTCAATGTTGTCAAATACCCTATTATAGCATCATAATTCTCATATTTATGATGCTATAATTATTATGTTATAGTTATGTTATGTTATTGTTACGTTATATAAGATATTGTCCATCAAAATCGAAAGGGTTCTGGTTCCTGCTTTTAACTGCACACACTTGATTAGTAAGGGGAAGAGATATTACTTTTTAGATGTACCTACTTAACCGTATATATTATACTAGCTTCCGCCCGCGACTTCGTCCGCGTGGATATCTGAGAAAATCTTTAGGGAACCTTCAACCAGGATCCGACCAGCCGTTTTTACGCGATTAGGCGGGTCACCACCAAGCGCGCTGCCTCGCGAGGCAAGACGTTTGCCAAGACGCAGGCCCCAGGCCTTTGTCGCACGAAGCTCGCTCGCTCGATGGGGACCCCGCCTAATCGCGTAAAAACGGCTGGTCGTTCCCATTCCCGTTCCCGTTTCGTCCCGCTCCCGTTCTCGTTCCCGTTACCGTCCCGTTCCGTTGCTGTCCTGTTCCGTTGCCGTCCCGTTCCGTTGCCGTCCCGTCACGTTCCCGTCCCGACCCGTCCCGTTCCCATTCCCGTTCCCATCCCCATCCCCGTCCCGTCCCGTTCCCGTCCCGTCCCATTCCGTTTCGTTTTCGTCCTCGCTCTCATTCCGTTCCCGTCCCATCCCATCCCGTTCCGTTCCCGTTCTCGTTCTCGCTCCCGTTGTCGTACCGTCCCGTTCCCGTCCCGGCCCCGTTCCGTCCCGTTCCCGTCCCGTCTGGTTCCCGTTCCCGTCCCGTTTCCGTCCCGCTCCCGTTCCCGCCCCGTCCCATTCCCGTTCCCGTTCTCTTCCGCTCCGTCCAGTTCCCGTTCCCTTTCTCCCCATCCCCTGGGGCTGAATCATGCATGTCCACCGAGTTGGACTTCAAAATGAATGTCATTTTCGCAATCACCATCCCATAAAACCTCAAGAACGTCATCCATATATAGTATTTTATGATTACTTACCCCATTTACCACATAAGGGGTTGATTTTCAAAATTACAAAATATATGTTCGCCTATTTATTTTAAGACGTGCTCCTACGAAGTTTAAAGTTATAATGTCTATTTTATATTCTTTTTCCATAAGTTTTCCATACAAAATTTGAACCCCATTTTCACCCTTTTAGGGGTTAAATCATGTACATCGTGTTGGACTTAAAAAAAAAATAATTTTCGCAATCACCATCCCATAAAACCTCAAGAACGACATCCATATAGATTTTATGTTTACTTACCCCATTTACCCCCTAAGGGGTTGAATTTCAAAACCACAAAATATATGTTTGACTATTTATTTTTAGACGTACTCCTACGAAGTTTAAAGTTGTAATGTCTATTTTATATTCTTTTTCCATACAAAATTTGAACCCAATTTTCACCCTTTTAGGGGTTAAATCATGTACATCGTGTTGGAATTTAAAATAAATGTCATTTTTGCAATCACCATCCCATAAAAACTCAAGAACGATATCCATATCGATTTTTATGTTTACATACCCCATTTACCCTCTAAGGGGTTGATTTTCAAAATTACCAAATATATGTTTGCCAATTTATTTTTAGACGTGCTCCTACGAAGTTTAAAGTTGTAATGTCTATTTTATATTCTTTTTCCATACAAAATTTGAAACCCATTTTCACCCTTTTAGGGGGTTAAATCATGTCCACCATGTTGGATTTCAAAATAAATGTCATTTTCGCAATCGTCATACCAAAAAACCCCAAAAACGACATCCATCTCTATTTTTAGGTTTATTTACACATTTCACCCCTATTTCATCGCCATAGGGGTTGAAGTACTAACAATATCAATAAACGTTGCGTTAAATTTTCTTCCATAAGCCTTTACTATAAATTAAGTGATTTTTACTTCGAAAATGAAGGATTTTTTTCTATACCCAACTTCATACCCCTTTTCACCCCTTCGGGGGTAGAATTTTGAAAAACGCTGAGACCCGTATTTATTAATTTTCAATCTTCAGCCTAAACACAAAACTTGAAAATCCTAGCTTCAAAACTGAGGGACTTATACAAACTTTCATCCCTTATTTCACCCCCTTAGGGATGGAATTTTCAAAAACCTTCCTTAGTGGATGCCTACACTATATGAGGTATCTGTGTGCGAAATTTCAAGTCTCTAGGTTTAGCGGTTTGGGCTGTGCGTTGATAGATCAGTCAGTTAGTCAGTTTACGATTTTATATATTAAGATTAGTATGTTCATTGAAGTTTTTTTGCTAAAAATCCGACTAAACGCTTTGCCCAAAAAATCTGAAGGCTCTATATATATGCGAAATACTTACATCTCGGCAAGAACGCGAACAACAGTAAGTTAACAGCACACGTCGTGTATGTGGCTATCAACGTCCTCTTCCTGCCATACTTGTCCAATACCAACACGGCAACAATATACGCCGGGATCTCCACCAGCACCACCAACATGAAGCTCACGTACTTATTACTACTCAAAGACACAGAGTTTATCGAGAGGCCATAATACACGAGCGAACAGGTCATCCACAAAAATGAACAGATCATTAGTCTTCTCCATATTATCCCAGAGCGTATTGCTTTTGAAAACTGAGACAGTTTATCCACTTTTTGATTTTCTGGCTTTAGTAGAGGATCAGCTAAACTGTCCAGTTCTAATTTTCTTGGGTCCATGTTGTTGATTTTAGCAGCTTTCTTAAGAACGTCAATCGCTTCGCCCCGTCTTCCTTTGCTGAGTAACCACCGGCTGCTTTCGTTCATGAACCAGATATATGTGAAGACTATGGTTGCTGGAATGTAGAGGATCATGATGTAGGTCCGCCAGTTCTCTACGAGCCATGCGAGGAGAGCGATGAGGACTACTCCAATAACGAAGGTCATGTTACACATGGCTGACACAATCACCCTTTGTTTCAAGCCGACGAGTTCGATAACTGAAAAAAATGTAAAGTTAGATAATGGTTTTTAAATACCTAAATACTGAATCATTAGTTGATGGTAAAAATAATAAGTTGTATAATAAGAATATAAAGGATTCACATGTTTGATTTAAAAAATTGAAGACGATAGAAATGACATAGAAAACTTACTAAAAACGTAAGCAGACGGGTATAGCCCGCCTCCAAAGCCAGCTTCGAAGAAATGCAGAATAAGATAGGTTATGTAGCTATTTGAGAATGCTCTGGAGAAGCCAAACACGAAACTGGTGAAGCACGCGAAACCAACAGCCACCTTCCTTCCGTAGCGGTCGGATATGGCGCCAGTAAACAGCATGGCTACGAACATCCCGCAGTTGTGAATTGTGCCAACCAGAGTTCTCTTCCAGTCTCTACAAGTACCGAGGTCAAACTAGAAGAAAAAAATAAATTTTAAAACTCGATAATTCTTTTGGTTACTACTGAACAGAATAATACTTACATAGGGATTAGTCAATCGCCCAGGGGCTCTATTTCCGAAAGGACTCTCGCTCGCGATACTCGTACAGTAGTAAAGAAAAGAGTGTTCGATGCCTTTCAAGAATAGGACCCCAGAGTAGTTTCTATGATATTACATAGTGTTTACTTTTTACCCCTATGATAATAGATAGGGATGTAGGTAGATATTGTCTCTATAGTAAAAGGTACATAGATGTATTAGATTAGAACATGCATATATTCTAATCTTCACCTAATCCCTATGTAGATCTCATAGTATTATATGTGGTTACCACTTAGCATTCCGATGAAACGCGATCCTCAAAAGAGTACTTAACTCTTTGACTTTTGAATCATACCTCCTTAACCAAAGACGCTGAGTCCTCGTAGACGTAACTTTCGCAGGGTATCGTCTGGTCTGTGAAGTCCTCGGCCACACATTGCATGTCGGTTGTATTCTGGACCGGTGCGAATCGCATACACGAGTCCAACTTTCCTTGATCATCGTTGAACGGTATGGCGTGTTGAAGCCAAATCGAATTGTTTAATTTTGCTTCACAACCGTATACTTCGCATCTAAAAAAATGATTTATTTACATACATTTACATGCCAACGAAAACAGAGATTCCTTATCAAATAGGTACCTCCCATTTTAACTATGAACAGCATTGACACAAAGGCATAAAAGCAGAGGTAGTTAATATGTATTATTCAACTTTGTCGCTTAAAATGGGATGAAGCTGCTATTTTCAAGGATACTACTGAACCATAAAGGAAGTAATTAGCGTTTTACTACTGAAGTACACTATCTGTCAGAAATATTTTACGATAATGATACTGTAGTGACATATTATATATCGGAATACTCATCGACAGTAGTCAAAGACCGAAGACGAAACTTTCGTTTATTGATTGTGGTGTGGATTAATGATATTAAAAGTATAGATACGTTACGCGCACTCCAAATTGGCAAGACGAAAGTCAGGGAATTGCCCGACTTTCAATTAGTCAGCCACAGGCTCGCGACACGGAAACACACGCGGCTCTCGTCAGTTAGACGCGATAAAATTGTGAAATTCCATTAAAAAATGTCTCCTTGCGTCTTTAGACGATGTACAAATTATACAGTAACAGTCAGAGTTCGGAAAAATGCTTAATTTCACACGTAATTACTGTATTTATTTTATTTTATTTATTTGGGACAACAAATAGTTAACACAATTAATATTATTTATAAACTGTGACATTTACAATATTAACTAGCGTGCAACCCACACCGCTATCCACGAATTAGAAATATGTACCTATATTTAATAAAAAATTGTATTTTCTATTACTTTATCTGGCCCTTTCCGGCCATATTGTACAAAGAGCGCGCTGTCTGCTTTGCGTGTGTGAGTGAAGGAGACAGCTGACGCGCTTTCAATTCACGGCCAATGCGCATGCAGCGGTCAATGTGTGTATCTATAGTACCGTTGCGCTGTTTTAAATAACAATTATGTTGGCGTATAACTCATCTTTACTTTTAATATCATTGGGTGTGGATATAAAAAATTAAGATCGTGATTACTTGGGATATAAATCGTCAGATCAGTAACATGACTGATATCACTGGCAATTTTCAAACGTGGGTTATGATATGACCTTCAAAATGATGGGAGCTATATGTATGACCATCATTCATCCATTTACATTTAAGCTCGATGCAAACAAGTGGTCGACGCAAAATATCTTAATGTAAATTATTCGATATGCTCTACGTTTTACGTCCGAAAAGTTTGTTTTATCAAATACTGTTTATCTAGATGCATCAAGCTTGCAGCAAGATGTGCTACGATCGACAGATGGCCGATAAAACTTCATCGATATAAACGCCTACATTATCGATAAATCTAATCGCACTCGTGGTATAACAACCAGTGATAGCTGTTACGAAATTGCTATTGCAAAATATATCTCTGTCGATCGATAGTCATCTTTACCATAGAACTAATACAGTTTTTACAAACATACCAATAAAAAGGAGAAACTGAATGAATCAGTTGGGTCTAATATAGTAATTTTAAAATTTTTAGTTCAGGCAAAGAAAACTCAAAAAAAGGTATAGAGGGAAATGATTGGAACACAATTTTTGACTTTGTAACTTTGTTGGACTAGTTAGGAGGTGAACATATCAAAAGTCCCAGTCCGTAGCCGCTATGTCGGGGGGAGGAGGGGGGTTTGAAGGTCCCATTTTTCGGTTTTTCACATATATCTCAGAACGCATAGTGTTCTAGCGACATAAAACTTTCTACAAAATGAAAGCTGATTAAATTTGCTACAAATTTTATTTTGTGGCGTTCAACTTTTGGTAAAGTTTGGTAAAGTAATGATTATTTCCACTCTATAATTTACGAAAAGCTAGTACACTCTAAAAAGCAATTGTCATTTATATCGCTCTAATAGCAACCGCTCACTCGGCTGTGACGTCACGAAATTGGTGACGTAGACCTGTTAGTTTATTGGACGCCATTCCGGCCAAATCACACCGATGCCCATAGCAATTTGGAATATACATTTTTACATTTCCCTAGGTAGGTACTTAATTGAATATGTACACTTTCATATTTTGTGGCAATCATATGGATGTGTTCTGCGACATTATTTAGATGTGCGTATTTCCAATTATCTTGCTGGTATGGCAACGTTTGATGTTATATGACAATGTAATTTAATGACATAGTACCTATGTATGTATGTAGATACTTTGGAAATAATAAACAGTATCAGTCAGTAGATCAAACGTGAAATACAAAAAAACCGGCCAAGTGCGAGTCGGACTCGCGCACGAAGGGTTCCGTACCAAAAAACGGCAAAAAAATCACGTTTGTTGTATGGGAGCCCCCCTTCAATATTAATTTTATTCTGTTTTAGTATTTGTTGTTATAGCGGCAACAGAAATACATCAACTGTGAAAATTTCAACTTTCTAGCTATCACGGTTCATGAGACACAGCCTGGTGACAGACAGACAGACAGACAGACGGACAGCGGAGTCTTAGTAATAGGGTCCCGTTTTTACCCTTTGGGTACGGAACTCTAAAAATCAAGTGATTTTATCAGGTTAAAAATTTAAGGTTTTAGAAAAGTAATTTTTGACATTATATAGTTATCTATCGTATATGTTTTATACTAAAACAATACCTACTAATATTTCTACCTTATTTTCCTATACTTGGTATATAAGAATATAATACTAGTATTGATTTCTTAAAACGATTTGTTAAACTATTTAATTTAAAATAATAGTTGTCATAAAACTTTATTTGTTAAATAACTCATTTAAACTACTTCGACCACAAATACCTTTTAACATAGTTTTATTATTAAAAATTTACATTTCATGAAATCATCAACTGCGGTCTAAAATAATCTCAATGAATACCACAATAATCATTTTCACCACGATATGGCTCTCAAAGAAATAATAATAGAGCTAAAATTAATTAAGTATGATTTTAGTGCAGGTTTATAGTGCTTGGCCTTCACCTCACCTGATTTTAAGTGTCGATAAGGCCGAAGGTGGAAGCGCACTACACCCGGAATCCTCATCACTGAGGAACTGGCTATCTTACCTTCTAACTGCTGGACCATAACAATTTTCGAATTGTTGTTATGGCGTCAGAATTAGGTATGATGGTGGTAGCTAGCCAGGCGGACTTGAAATAATCTTTACCAACCGAGTACAAATGTACCCTCCTGGAAATCGAACCCGAGACCCCTGCGTCTAAGATGGGTGGGCAAACAACTAGACCACAGAGGCGGTAAAAATTACGAAAGATGCATAACGAATGTGTATATAAAGTACCTAATAAAATTATAAATGACTACTGCTAAATAACTTATATCTAATATAGTTTAATATAATCCATATAAAATTGTGAACATCGATCACTAAAAATCAGTCAAACTATTTCATTTTTTTAACAGTTTTAGTAAACTTTATATCGTTGGATGTGGTTTAGTTACTAATAAGGTTATGATGTTCTATATTGGTAATATGTGGATCTAATTAATAAGTGATAAAATATGAATAATTATATGTACGATCTGATGTACGTGTCACTGAGGTATTTATTAGTGGTATTATTATATTTATTTGAATTCTCTTCATTGCTCAGTACACAATGATCTCAGAAATTACTTTTCATAAAATTTAGTTTTTATTTTTGCGATACAAGGTCTGTGAGCAGTGGTCTTGTGATTTTTATTTTACAGATACAAGGTCTTTGTTCAGTACCTAATCTCGTGAGCATGTGCAAAAATTTTGGGATATACAAAATCGAACAAAGTTGTAGGAGTACATAAAAGTCCAAACGAATACTATGTGAAAGTAACCCACTCAGAATCACTGAAAGGTTTTATCCATGTTTCATACATTTTTGGTGCCGGCCAAAAGACAAAAGTGCTTTATTCTGAAAGATTTTGTCCATTATTTATTATGGCATCGGAGTTGTAGCACCGCTTCATATTTGTGTCAAAATGTATGAGACAGACTTTTGAACTCAATTTAAATCAAGTACAGCGTTGCTACAGTACAGCTTCGGTGCCGTAATAAGAAATGCTTAAGTGGACAAAATCTATCACAATAAAGCACTTTTGCTTTTTGGCCGGCACTTTCACATTTGGACCAAAATGGATGATGTCCTTTAATAAAATGTGCAAAAACAACGTATTTTTTATTCGTAAAAGCGTTTTATTTCAAAACCTCACCTGTACGCTTGTTCCCTCGCCTCAAAAATGAATCCGCACTCGAAGAAACTACTCAAAAGTATTGGGTACAGGAGTAGCACAAAGTTCAGCAGATTGTACCGGCTGTACGGACCGAGGCTCTCTAGTACGGAGTCTAAATTGATTTCTTTCTTCCCTTCTTCCATACTGGTCCGATTCTCCCTGCAAATGGATTGGAAAATTTAAGCCTCTGCAAACTGCATTTTTGCAAAATCGTAAAGCTATTTGTTCACTACCGATTGTAAAGATTCATACAGGGTGTTTCATTCATACAGCACCCTAGACAAAACTTTCAGGGCATAGTCGACTCATGATTCTGAGTCTATCTGATCCGTCGCATTTTTTTTCTATCACACAAGAGTCTGTTTTAGTTGCAAAGAACCTAAATTTACAGAAAAATAATTAAAATATCAAAATTTATAAACCCGCATTGTATAATTGTTTACCCGCAATATTAAGTTAGTTATTAAGTTAGAGTTATTACGCGTAAATTTACGTACGCTTCTCAACGAAAGGTCAAAATCTCAACAGCTATGCATTTGCAACAAGTTGTTCCATAGAGTGAGTTGCTTATTTTTTCTAAGGGTAGAATCATCGCTTAAAGTTTTCACTAGGGTTTTCACTTGCTACTAACACCCTCTATAGACGGGCTTCATAGAACTGCACGCCATCTGCAAAATTGCAGTTTGGACGCAGTATTCGTACGGTTGACATAACTGCATTGAATCTGCAAGCCGATTGCAATCCAACTGCAATCCAGCTGCAATCTGACCAAACCAGTTACAAAATTACCGCATTACCATCGTGCAGCTAGCCTGCAGCCAGTATTGACCTGAGTCATTAGAGGACGTCGTCGACTGCAAGCGGACTGGCAGTCGGCTTGCAGTCGACGTAGACTGCGTAGTTGGATTGCAGTTTAGATGCAGTTCCGACGACTGTACTCGATCGTAGATTTTTATACAAATTTTAATTTTATCAATTTATCAATTTTTCTCGTTGATAAGATGTCATTGCATTGGAATGAATGAGATTAATATTTCTGATAAGCTAGGTTGATTGTAATGAGAGATGTATAGATCGATTGTAACAATAACAATAGATAAGAGGGGTTACGCAAAATAAATAAATGAAAAAAATATTAAAAACACGACTGCCCTGCCGGGGGACCTTTTATGGTACAATTTTTGATCAAAGAGGTCCCCCGACTGCAATGACACTTGTTGTTTAACTTTTTAGTTCGTTTTTGGCAGGACAGTCGTGTTTTTAATATTTTTTTAATTTATTTATTTTTATTTCACACATTTAAGTGACATATTATATAGTTTTGGAATGTGCTCATCAAGGCCTTTCATTTGATGTCTATATTGTAATAATAGAAGAAAAATTTTTTTTTCACATTTGAAAAAGGCTGGTGTACGAAGTGACAAAAACCGCAGGGCATGTATGAAAAGACTGATGGATGTGAATGAAGCGAAAGAAGTGTGCAAGGATCGTAGCAGGTGGCGATCCATAGTCTCTGCCTACCCCCATGGGAAACAGGCGTGAGTGTATGTATGTATGTATGAAAATGGCGTCGTTTAGTCGCTATATTGTTTTTTTCCAAATAAAATATAGCCAGTGTCACTCGGGATGCTGTAAGGATTCTAACGATACCCCCCATTTATCCAAATCAGTTCAGGAATTTAGAAGTTATGGTGGAATAAAGAAACTCACATACCCACAAACATACATGAACCCTGAACACATATACACTCTTTTTGCTTTGGGCAGTCGTGTAAAAAAGGACCGGATTGGAAACGATGTTTTTTCATGAATTTTAATTCTGTGGTCTTTCAGCTTTGTTTTGATCTAATCAGAATATTTTTAGGTGCCGTATTTTTTATTAATTTTTTAGTGAGCCCCTCCCCCGCGCTCGAGGCGAAACTCATTTCGACTTAAAACATTAAACGCGATTTACTCGATTGAAATTAATTAGTTTCCCTTGACGTCCCTTTTTGCGTAACCACTCACATATTATATTTGTTTTTTTAAATAAACTTACCGTGTGAGGAAGACTTTTTGATCTTCCAATGAGATGGGAAGTCCAAGTGGTTCTGTTGACAAACAAGGGCTGTTTTAGTTTACAAAATTCTTATACAAGGTGTTTGGTGATAACTTTATAAAGTCGAATATCGTATTATCTTGGTTTTAAAGGTATCTCTTTAGGAAAGGGTAACGTGGTTAGCGCCAAAATAAATTCACGAATAGATGGTGAGAACATCAGCATCATCGGACCCATCGAACGCTAAGTAAAAAAGATGTCAGCGGATTTAAAACGTGAACGGGAGAGTATTGAAGACAACCCCATTTTCATGTATATAGGCTCAAAACGCCGACTCCCGACTACAATATCCAAAAAATATGTGATTTAATTATTAGGAGACCAAAGATTAAAAATTAAATTAAACTAGCGATCATTATGATTGTCAATGATTTGGGCTTTCACAAGGTCTCGTAGTTTGCTTTTCCGGAAATCGCCTAGAGGAAAAATTCACTTTGTTTTATTGTGCTAAATAAACGAACTTGCTTGATCATGATCCCATCAAAGCTGTTACGATTGTCTACGTCTATGGCTAATCTCTTTATAGGGTCTGCATGAATTAACTCTTTAATTGCAGTTGTCGTACTAATTGCTTAATTAACCTCTTAATCCTTTGATGACTGTCCCATTGTGAGAGATGGCTTAAACGAAGTTGGCAATATTCTTTACACGTGCGATTCGCAATTTGTGATACGGATTGAAATATAAGAGTTTTTATTCAATGCCTGTTTCGACATTATTACATCACATTATGCTGTCAATTTTTGACAATATGGTTTGAAAGAGGCAGCACCATATTTAAACAAGGTGTCTAAGTTAAACAGTGTTTAAATTTTTTTTGTAATAACATGGATTGTGTCTACGTCTAGAGGTAGTAGACTGTACTGTAAAACGTATGCAGAAGATTATGTTAGAATTATCGAAAAAATTTTTAGTGGAAAAGTGTGACTTGTCTTTGCATTATAAAACATGATAGACAGGATGTTGCTTTTGATATTTATATTATGTAACATTTGCTGCTGTTACAAAAAATACTTATCCTGATTTATTTAATCATTGTAAGTATTCGTTGTTTTTGTAAGTGATACATATACAAATCAAGTGTACACTTGAACAAACACAGATATTATGTTGATTATTTTCTAGACAAGTTCATAACTTGGCATTTCTTTTAATTTCACGTGTGTTTAGTGTTCACAATTTAATAACTTATTGCTTTTATTAAGTTACTAAAATACAGCGTGAAATTTTAATCATTAAATTGGTTCCCACAGTGGGGTGGTTCCATTTATTTCTGTTATTCTTCTGTTAGGTATTATGCTTTTGTATGGAACAGCATATTTTTTTTTCGCAATAAGTATCAGGGTTGGCCCCATAATAAAAGTTGCTTGTAATCATGAGTGGAACCACCCCATTACGGGAACCAAATGATTGAAATTTCAGCGTGTATATCCTGTGCTACACTGTGTTGTCTGTGTGTGCGCTTGTAAAATAGATAATAGAGTTCTGTGTTTGCTATTTGCTTGAAATATCTCTTACTATATTGCTTAAACAAAACACAAAAATAAAACATACGTACTTAACCAAAACACAAAACAGACGAAGTTACAACAATGTGTGTAAATTAATGCAACATATTCGTAATTTTTTTTCATAAGTAAGAAAAGGAGTCATAGAATAATATAACTTTGTTGAATAATGTTTGTCTTTGTAAATATTTTAATTTTTTATCTGAATAAAAAAAACTTCTCTCAGTTTTCTTAGGTGGAATTGGACTCGTGACTGACGTATTTAGTGATAGAGGTATTATAATAAAATAATCATTAATTTTAACTCGTATTATTTTATCGTATTATTTTCAAGTAAATTAGTTTAGCAACTTGATATTCGAACAGTAGATGATATATTCATTCATTACACTTACTATGACGTAACCGTCCTTCAAATTCTAAATGGATCGTGTACAACCAGTGTACAACATATGTCGCACATATGAACAATGTCACGGTTACCAAGTCACTTGTAACTCAAAACATGGATTTGTTATATTAGAGCAGGGATGGCGAACCTTATTGTACAAACGTGCCATTTTTCTAAAGAAATCTTTAACGAGGTCCTAGACGTGACATCAAAAAATAATGTTGACTTGTGATTATTGGGAAAATAAGTAATAATAATAAATACTATCAACTCAAAAGTCTTTATTTATTACAAAAAATAGGTACATTTTGCAGTGTTTTAATTATACACGTAATTTAAATTAATTACTTCGTAATTTTTTCGTAGTGCATAATGAATTTTGTGATTGGTGACGTGCCCAAAATATTGTGTCGCGTGCCAATAATGGCACGCGTGCCATTGGTTCGCCATCCCTGTATTAGAGCAATAATAATTAATATACTTCTGGTACAATATAAAACTATGTCACACTGACACACATTGGACCGGTCTCTAACAAAGCGCTCTGTGTGCAATTTACACAGAAGTTGTTCAATAATTTATTGTTGCTCGAAACTTTACTAAATTATTGACCGTTTTAATTAGAAGAATCTTTGTTAATGCTTTAATAATGCCAGAGAAACTTTTATCCATTAGTGAGTCTAGGAAGCAAATCACGAATATTTTAAGATGAAAACTGAATCCAGAGTCAAATCTATTAAATTTGGAAACCCTAGCAAACAACGTTTTATTTAAGACTGAAAAAACTTTGTTCAAGAGTAGACATTTGACACTTATTTTACATAGATTTGTTCCCAACTTGAATGAAATCTGTAAAAATGTATAAAATCCGGAAATCTACTTATTTATATTTTATTTTTCCGGGAATAGTTTGTTTCAGGGGGAGATTTCCATACTTTTTTAGTGATAACGTGCTTGACTCCCATACTAAGGAAGTAGATGCTTTAATCGATATTAATCCGAGACATCGTTTTAATCGATTTGAGATCGATTTGCGCGCATCGATGCGCGCTTCCTCCATGTGGGTTGTGGTCGTACAAGGTCGCATAATATCAAATGTCTGTGGTGTTTGATATTTTGCATCTACTTACAATTGTATTGTTTAGTGTCAGTAGGTAGCGTATGTAAAACAGGTATTGCAGTGTCTGGTGAACTAAATAAGTTGTGTTGTGCAATCGTGATTCAATCTCGGTGTTTGATGAATAGCTATATGTATTAAAAATGTGGTTTAGGCAGACACTTCATACTAGGGTTGCCAACTTTTTTTGAATCAAATATAGTAGTTTCAAGATTTTTAGTGTAAAAATATAGTAGATGGCGAAAGAGTCCAAAAAAATAAAGTAGGTTGCCGTTTTGTATGGAGAACTTTAAAGTTGCATTTTTCATACTTAAGTAAATACTAACATTTTCATAATTTATTCAACAACCATAAAGACAAGTGTTTAATCACAAAAAAATATTATGTAATTTTTTACATAATTATGTGCATTTAAGTAATATTTTTAGTTGCTTTTGTTTAATTTTTTCACTTGAAAAAATATAGTAGGCGAGCCTTAAATATAGTACGATACTATATTATATAGTAGGGTTGGCAACCCTACTTCATACAACCGCATTATTAAAACAACAGATATGTCTGTGATTAAAACAGATGACGTCAGATGACGTTTTTGTTCACGCGCAACTGTGTGTCAGTCTAGGGCTACTGTGCAGTTTGTACTGTATGAGCCGCGTTTTAATTCATAATTCGAGCTTTTTGGTTAATAAAGTTACGACGCATTGCTTTGATTGTAAAATTAAGTTGACATTTGAAAAACACGACTTGAACGAGCACACGATTTGGCAAACGAACTCACGGCGGCGTGGGGTGAGGTAATTGATTCTGGGGCGGGGAGGGGAGTGTCCTTTTTGTACGTAGTACTTTATATATATTCTGTGGTTTCGGTCTAGTTGAAAAATATTGGTTCATTTGATGTGCTAACCACCGAAAAACGATATCTAATGATAATATAGCGATGTATCGACACGGGACTTTTAAAAGCTAATGGTTTGACAGTCAAGTGTCGATAAATCGCTATCCATATCGTGTTTCAGCTACCTGTTAGGGTCCAATCGCAATAATTCTGAACGATAAAACCAAAATCGTTACGTTGTTATTTAGGTTATATTTACCTACCTAAAATTATTTGGTTTCCTTTAAATTATCCAAGATTGACGTCATAGGCTCCCTAGGCATATGCCAATAGCTTTCAATAATTTTAACAAAAATAAAGCGTTTTTTTTTGTAAACGAAATTGAAACGGTACCTAAAGATTTGGTTTTGGTTTTATCGTTTATAATTACCGTGATTGGGCCTCAGGGTCACTACAACAGTGGAAAGATTCTAAAAGGGATAGTGAAGTGACACTATGTCAGAACGATATCTAAATATTTTTTTATAAAGGAGTTACGACATTTATTTGTAACCAATGAAAAAATACATGAGCTTTGTTACATTCTGCCTCTTATCAGTTTCAGCCTCAAAACAATTTATATATTGTCACGACAAAATTTGATTCCTTGAATCAAACTCCTATAATGCAATGCAATATAGCCTCTTTTCCTAAGATATAAACTTCAAATTATTTCTTCCTGAGAAGTACATTCGAGCACGTCGTGATCAATTCATTACTGTATTTAGAATCAAACAGTTGGTCTCGTTGACTCAATTTAGCGATTGATTAGGTCGACTATAATCGATTACTATTCTCGTGGGAAATATCGAGAAAGATCGTTAAAATCAATGGTTATAATAACTGAAACTATAGTTCCGTTCTCACACCATCGCAAATTAAAGCGCTTAATTTTTAAGTAGGTACCTAATTATAAGATAAGATATTTTGAATTTGCCTTGTCCTATTTATTCACTATCTAATAAACAGTTTTATACCGTTCTCACATGGTTTTTTTTACTAGAGAATTTAAAGAAACATTACTCCCAAACCTTACTCCTAAAACAAAACGATAGTGCTTCAATAGAAAACTACTGTTTACAAAAAGATTCCGTTTATATAGCTTTGTGTAATAACGAATATCTACTTATGTAGAATTTGATCTGTCAGTATAGATTTCATTTAGACAAAAAAATACAATGAAGACTAAAAACAAAATGATGTCATCATAAATAACTAGGCAGTTACGCATATATTTTCAGTAGAAAAATTACATTGCCGATATACTACGAGTATGAACTTAAAGATGTTAACACAAAATTAACGATACCAGAATCAGTTGATTGAGTAAATACTTACCTAAGCTTTTTATCTTTAGTTGTGTTTGATCTAACAAGATAATGCATGTACTTAAAAGGTAGGTTGTTAAAATGTCATTCATCTAATTTTTTTGTAGCTGTAAATTATATCTATACTTTTGGATTCAAAACTTTTGGGCATTGATTGAGTCGCAATTTTTCGAAATAATAACCGATTTTCGACAATCAATGTGCAATATTACATTGCAAACTTTATAAATAAGTACATATTTGTGACACTACCTTTTTTTTTTAAGTCTTATTAACTTATAGTGTTTTTACACGACTGCCCAAAAGGAGTGTATATGTGTTCAGGGTTCATGTATGTTTGTGGGTATGTGAGTTTCTTTATTCCTCCATAACTTCTAAATGGCTCAACGGATTTGAATGTATGGGATATTGTTAGAATCCTTACATCATTCCGAGTGACACTGGCTATATTTTTTTTTGAAAAAGTCAATATGGCGACTGTACGACGCCATTTTCAAATGAGAAAAAGAAATTTTTTTTCTTCAATTATTACAATATGGGCATCAAATGAAAGGCCTTAATGAGCATTACAAAAATATATATATTTGTCACTAAAATGTGTGAAATAAAAATAAATAAATTTAATAAATATTAACAACACGACTGCCCTGCCAAAAACGAACTAAAAAGTTCGCAGTGCAGTCGGGGGACCCCTTTGATCAAAGTTGTTCCACAAAACGGTCCCCCGACTGCACTGCGAACTTTTTAGTTCGTTTTTGGCAGTGCAGTCGTGTTTTTAATATTTTTTTTTATTATTTTTTTATATCCCATAACTCTAGGGTATTAGTGAGACCATGAAATAGAATCGAATAGCATAGGAAATATTTTTCAATATAATATTTTTTTCTATTTCATTATTCATACAAAATAATTAAATAAAGACTACTTATGCAAAACACCTATGTGAAATAAGGGAACGTTGCATTTCCGTACCTACTTCTAAATATTAAATTTTATTATTATCAATGAAAATCTTTTAGTAGTATTTATCAATGAAAGCTAAACGTCATCTTTACGTCTACTTCTAGTGATCATGATAATAGTAAAAAAAACTGGTCAAGAGCGAGTCGGACTCGCGCACCGAGGGTTCCGTACCATCATAACTGCACCATTAAACCACACTGCAGAGTAGAATAATAAAATTAGTATTGTATTTTTAGGTCAGCGCCATCTCTTGACCGATAGTGGAACTGATGTTAACTTTTTTAGAAATTTGATAATTTCTAAAAAGTGTGCCATATTGAGACATCGTTTTATTTTTCCTGTAATTTTTATATAAACTGCTATTACATAGAATTATTTCAGATTTTTCTTTTTGCAAACTTCGGAGATAAAGGGGGGGGGGGGGGAACGGTATTTTTTTTTACATTTTTCATCATAAGTCGAAAACTATGCGGACTAGAAATAAAATGATTGAAAACATGCCCTAGTAGCCCCACTTCAAATTTTTAAGACCCCTTTTCAGGCCCTGCTGTAAAAAAGATATTTATTTTTTTATTTATTTCTTATTTGCAAAAGTTGGGCAAATGTCATCTTAAACTATTCCAAATTTCAAGTTGATACCATTAATAGTTCTCGAGATATCCAGCTGTGACAGACAGACAGACTGAGTCACACCATAAGGGTTCCTTTTTTACCATTTTGGTACGGAACCCTATAAAGTATGTGTATGCAAAAATGAAGAATCATCATAAGGGTAAAAACTATTGAAGTAATTTAATTAAGATTGATAATATCGCCAAAACTATACAATACTATAAACATTTTGGACCACATGTTCTAGGAGTTTTTTTATAATTTTGACCTATAGAATAATTAACCCCTGAGTTATGGGATATCAAAAAAATACAGGTTGTATACTTAATAGCCACATTCTGTATCTCTGCGACATTGAAGGTTTATACGAGTTTAATTAAAGCTCGCAATGAACTCATTCATTGAGTCATAAATTGATTCGTTGATATTATTTTATCAATAAGTTCATAGGTTGATGATGCATCATAAAAGTTTATCTGAGCGCATTCTGAAGGGTATTTTTTTATATCCTGGTAGTGGCAAGGCGGCGTTATCACCTACCAAAAGACCAAACGTCTTAAGTTTATGTTTAAATGAAATAATTTTTTTATGGCTTTTAATATTATCGTTAATAGTAAGATCTAGGATACCTACATAACGCCAAGATTCAATGACAATACAACAAAATAGTAAAGGTCATTGGGCATGGGCATATTTGACCTTCTTGATGAAAGTTCGCATACAGAAATCAAACCAGTTTTAAATTGACGAATTCAATCCCACTTTTCAAAAATATTTTTTTTTATGGGCAGAAAATAGTTATTTTTTATCATCTGTGTGAGTAAATGCTTAATGATATTAAACTTTTGTTGATAAAACAGAAGTTTTAGATTCAGCATTGTGTAAATGTGTGGTACAAGCATAATAAACGTTTGTATTGTCTTTATTAATTTATTTAATTTTATTTATTATTGAAATGCTCTAATATAATAATAAAAAATGAAACAAGGCCTGCAAGAGTGCAACCCATACCACTGTACAGCAGATACATTTCTAGTATCTACATACCTAGTCCAATTTCGTTTGTGTACGCCGTAGGTCAAATATTCGAACAAAATGCCCAATTACCTTTGTTTAATGATACATATTTTCGGATCCTGATACTTTTAAAATATGTATCCAATCAGTTATTCCTATCTGTTCTTAGAGTGTACATTTTGGGAAAGGTACTTTTTTTGGGAAGTGGTCATTTCGGGAAATGTACTTTTTGAGACCGGTGTGCATTATGGGATGTGTACATTTTGAACCTGAAGGATTCTAAAGGGTGGTAAAGAAGGGTGGGATGGGACCTCAACAAATGGGTGTTTTTGTCGATAATATTAAGTATAGTACCGTAGACCTAGAAAATAATGTACTTTTAATTATAAATAAAATTATCAATAATATAGTACGATTGGCAACCCTAGGACTGAGTGACCAAAATGACATTCACATGTGTCATGCAAGAGGCGCCGTGATAATTTGGAACTTTTTATCATTTACAGTAGTTAAACCGCATTTAAAAAAATAGGATAAGTGATAAGCACGTGTTTTTATTGAGAAATTATCAGTCTGAACTGATTAATTAAAAGACTGGTACTGTTAGTTGTATTTTTAGTGAGAATGATTTTATTAGTTCCTTTCCTATGAAATTTGTGTTTTTATGGATAATTTATAACAAATTGCATTTTCCACACTTGCATTTTCATAACTTGTGTGACAAAACTTTTATGTACAAATGTTTGGATATTAAGCTAAGAAAAAATAAGTTTGGGATAAGTTACAACGGATAAAGTGGTCATTTTAGCTTATAATAAACCGGCCAAGTGCGAGTCGGACTCGCGCATGAAGGGTTCCGTTTTCCGTACCAAAAAACGGCAAAAAAATCAAGTATGCTGTATGGGAGCCCCCCTTAAAGATGTATTTTATTATGTTTTTAGTATTTGTTGTTATAGCGGCAACAGAAAAACCTACATCATCTGTGAAAATTTCAACTGTCTAGCTATCACGGTTCATGAGATACAGCCTGGTGAGAGACAGATAGACAGACAGCGGAGTCTTAGTAATAGGGTCCCGTTTTTACCCTTTGGGTACGGAACCCTAAAAAAGAGTATCTTTCAAGGTATTTTTTAATGATAAGAAAACAAAATACTTAATTAGACTTTGGTCATAATTTGAATTTAAATATCCAGCAATTGATAAATATTTTAAATCACAAAAGTTATAAGGTTCTCTGTGTGAAAAAAATAAGAATTACCCATTTGAAAATGTACTTTTATACTGATTGTTAAGATAATTATAGTTTTCTTTCAGCTTAAGAAATACCTATTCTAATTACTTAAAATATTTAATATAATTTTAGTTTGTTATCATAAAACAAGTGTAAAAAAATTTTTTTGTCTAATATTTTTGTTAAGAGAAAGAAATAAGTAGGTAGATAGGATATCCTTACCTTAAGTAGCGGCTTGGCAACAGATGAAAATATTATAAAACACAATATAATAAGAAGACCCCAATTCTTTTGTCAAACAATTCTCAGGTAGGTAAATCTACAACAATGGGTTTCGGTCAAACAAAAAGTCCCTTATGTAATTCCACAAAAAATACTAGTACAGTCACCAACGAAACACAACTTAGCACTTTAGTAGTCTCAGTTTGAAACCGTCCTATCCTCGCCAATTGCGAATGCGCAGGAACCTTGTCACATTAACCGTCATCCGCAACTTAAAATGACATGAAACAAGAAAATTTATCATAAAGAATTCTAATATAATAATTATTAATTCTTATTTTCAATGAAATAAGGTCTAGGTATACATACATTAATTTTACAATTGTTTCCCCTTTTTGAGGTTAAAAAAATGGCCGCCAGGCACATTACCAATTGGCGGGGATACTAAATAAAAAATATATGACAGAATTAATTAACTGATAACATGGTTTAATGTCTTTATGTCAGTTATCCAATCGCTAATGAGCGTATTATTAAAACAAATTATTTTTACGGTGTTTATTTTTTTTATCATTTTTTAATCCCTATAATATAGGGATTAAATATTATTTCAATGATTACATTTCATTTTGTATTATACAGAAAAAGGGGCTGAATGAACTAGTAAATTCAATTTTCTTAAATTGCCACGAAAATTTAGGTTTTACTACTAAGATTGAATTTATATTTAACGTGGCGTTAACAAGCTGAAGAATTTAATTATCTTTAAATATGGTTTTTAGATATATTTTTTGGTAAGTAGGTAATAAAATGCTGTATCAATAACTCAATAGTTTATTACTTGTTATTGTTAAGTGATTCTTATTAAAAAAATATAGTTATGTGTCTATTATTCGTTAGGGTGGAGTTTGAGCGAGAAATTATTTTTGCATTATTAAGTTGGGTAAATGTTAATATGTAAATTGAATCTACAACAAAAAGGTTTTTCGTGCATGTTATAGCAAATGGAATGTTTGTTATAAATCAAGAAAGAAATGCGAATCTAATGCTATTCAATTGACATCGCGCACGCGTAATGTCGACAGGAGATTGTGTCGACGATTTAGAGAAATCAAAAGAGATCGGAAAACTATTTGGAACAAAACAAAGAGGTTAGCACCAAATTTCGATTGAAAAAAGAAAACAATAAAAGTACTTACTCAGACACGCTTCGCTAATTGAATCGCACCATGACCTATATCCACAGAAGCACTGTAGTTCTAACCTAACTGCTCACGTGTACAATTCGATAGGTAATCACGGTGATTCGTTTTTATCGTATATTTGTTATTTGACACGGATTTAACGTTCGTATTTCGCTCGCGAGACCGGCCGGCGTGCGTGCAAACACTCCGTATATCGAACGATGTCTACAAAAATGTATTTGGTCGTCGCTGTGGCGGTGTACAACGTCATTTGTATCGTACCACGCGCGTACGCTGGCTCCTAAGCTAATAATGAGAGTATCGTTCACGTGGCATACATTTCTGGCGGCGTGAGCGTTGACACCGCAATGTATGTTGTGAAACCGTTTATCGTACATGCAGCTTCTATAAATAGCGTCGGTGGTGAAGGAATGCACCATCTGTCGCACCGTCTTATGCATTTTGTTTGAGTTGGAGACAGATAGAATGACACACGTGGTTGATTGAAGTTTCATAAATAGCTTCTCTGAAGTTACTAAGGGTAATGACCCAAGGTTAACCGTAAGCGGTGCCTTGCATAAATTTTAATGATAATCGTGTCCTTGAATGTCTATAAATGGTGTCAGTCGTATTAAAACTATGTTCGTGTGGTAACTGAGAAGTGGCATAAAAGTATTGTTCCATAATCGATGACTATTTGTGGTCGACAGACATTTTATTATATTTAGACGGTTTTGCTTTTAATAATTTTGTTATCTTTCTTATCGCACACTCCAACTCCACCATTTAGCAATGTTGCAGTCACATTTTGGATTGACTACAGATGGGTTTTGGCTAAGTAGATACCTACATACCTACTTTCTCTTTCTTTCAATGATAGGTAGACACTGTTAGAAAAACCTAATCGTAAAAATACCATAGGTACCTAGTTCAACATAAGGTCGTAACTAAGTAAATAATATTGTAGTTAGGTAGATAGGTAAATTCCTTTTTACGAAATACCTAAGTACAGAAAATAAAATAATAAAGTTTTTTCAAAAATTAGCTACTTAGATTAGGTCCCCCCCACATATGAAATTGTCGTTTGAAATTGTTTTGTATGGTGCATTTTAAAGAAGTTGCATTTTCCATACTAACATTTTCTTAATTTATTTAACAACCATGAATAAAACTTTTATGCACAAATGTTAGACAACGTATGCCACTTAGGTTAAGCGAAAAATGTAAGTTTTAGCACGTGCCGGACTACAGCTGCGCCACAAAAAAAAAGTTGGAAATCTGACATTTTGACTATGCCATGATGAAGTCTATAGTTTGTCGGAGTTTGTCGCCAAAAACCAGAGTTTGTCGGTCTTCCGTTTAGGAGATACATGTGGCTCAGCTGTAGAGACATCTCTACAGCTGCGCCACACAGATCTCGAAAACGGAAGGTCGTAGCGAAAATCTGATTACTTGTATGTATAGCCGTTAGTTTGTCGGAGTTTGTCGCACAAAAACCAGAGTTTGTCGGTCTTGCGTTTAGGAGATACGTGTGGCGCAGCTGTAGAGACGTCTCTACAGCTGAGCCACACAGATCTCGAAAACGGAAGGTCGTAACAGAAATCTGATTACTTGTGTGTGTAGCCGGTAGTTTGTCGAAGTTTGTCACCAAGAACCAGAGTTTGTCGGTCTTGCGTTTAGGAGATATGTGAGGATACGCTGTGGAGACCTTTCTACCTGGATCTTGAGAACGGAAGGTCGTAGCGATAATCTGATTAGTCATATCTATAGTCGGTAGTTCGACCGAGTTTGTCGCCAAATACCAGAGTTTGTCGGTCTTGCGTTTAGGAGATATGTGAGATTTTCGCTACGACCTTCCGTTCTCGAGATCTAGGTAGAAATATCTCTACAGCATATCCCCACATATCTTCTAAACGTAAGATTGACAAACTCAGATTTTTGGTGACAAACTCCGACAAACTAATGGCTACACACTCGAGTTATCAGATTTTTGCTACGACCTTCCGTTCTTATGATCCAGGTAGAAAGGTCTCCACAGCGTATCCTCACATATCTCCTAAACGCAAGACCGACAAACTCTGGTTCTTGGTGACAAATTCCGACAAACTACCGGCTACACACACAAGTAATCAGATTTCTGTTACGACCTTTCGTTTTCGAGATCTGTGTGGCTCAGCTGTAGAGACGTCTCTACAGCTGCGCCACACGTATCTCCTAAACGCTAGACCGACAAACTCTGGTTTTTGTGCGACAAACTCCGACAAACTAACGGCTATACATACAAGTAATCAGATTTTCGCTACGACCTTCCGTTTTCGAGATCTGTGTGGCGCAGCTGTAGAGACGTCTCTACAGCTGAGCCACATTTATCTCCTAAACGGAAGACCGACAAACTCTGGTTTTTGGCGACTAACTCCGACAAACTATAGACTTCATCATGGCATAGTCAAAAAGTCAGATTTCCAACTTTTTTTTTGTGGCGCAGCTGTAGTCCGGCACGTAGTTTTGGCTAAGTTAAAACAAACAAAGTTGTCATTTCTGCTAAAAAAAAATTCACAGATCTCGTGCCTTTCACGACCTTCTGGTACATTGAAAATGAATTTAATGAATTAACTAAAACAAAATTTATTCGTAAACATTTTTTATTATTATTAAATATACCTATGTAAGTACTATAACTAAAAACATCTTTGAATGTCTACAAAAAAATACCTAATAAAAAATTCTAATCAAAATCAAATGCAGTCTCGCGCTGATTTCATCATCATTTGAATATGTGCGATAACAAACTATGTTTACCTAGGCATCATCTTCACATTCTCATTTAGAGACCGTTGTAAAAAATCATTGGGAATCGTAGCGTACTAAGAAAAACATGAAACATGCCCGATCGAGTAATTTTAAATCTCAAAATTGAAATAACAGCAACCCACGAATATACAGCAACATCTTTAACATTAACATAGGTACCTATTTATTTCACTTTTTACACGTTTTGAGTGTAATTTATCTTAAAAATTCTAATCAATTAGTGCAAATGCTTTTCTGTATTTACTAGTAAGTATGGAAACTACAAACTCTCTTCTATTCAACCTTCGCTCAAGATTCGTTTATTCGTTTGCCTATACAAAAAAGTGCGGGTTATCACGAAATCCTACGGTGCGGTGCAGGCAATGGTCAGGAAATATAGGTCAAAACAATAGAAACAGATGCGCCGAAATAGTTTTTTCGATGCTCACGTGCAACTGCAAGGCAAAGCCCGGCCTTTTGCATAAGTATAATAGGGTTAATAAATAAATGATATCTTGTTCTTCGTATGGGTAATACTAATGGTGTTTATTTAACTTAGTTGTTTTACGTTAGATTTGACACCTAACCATTAAAAAGTCATAAATAAATAATTATTAAAAAATCACATTAACAAAATTTAATACAAATATAATCTCATTTAATTTAATTTTACTTTATTAAAGAATTTTACATAAGTATCAATAAATTAAAAATATATTTTTGTTTTGCTTTTAAAAACACTTTCATTAGGTACCTATCCGATTTTTTTAAAATAAGAAAATAACATTTTATTACATTTACAACTCAAAATATAACTATAAACAAACATTTGTCTTTCAGACCATTAGCGTTGATACGAATAGGTACGTACGTATGTACACTACTGCGCTCAGCGCTCACTCACACGCTCCGCGCAAACTTTACTTCATAAAGGTTAAGCTAGCTACAGAATTATCCTTTAATGTTATTTACCACAAATATTTTTTTTAAAGTAGACCAATGTCATCTCGAGGTGTTTTTAAAATCGACCCGATATCGCGTTTCGTTTACGAGATATGATTTTTTTCTCGTCGAAACCGGTCGACAATCAACCAAATTTTTCACGATTTTCAAAAAAAGGTTTTAGATTTTTTTTAAAAATTTTTTGACAGTTTATAGCCCTTAATTAGACGCGTCATTTGATATCTCAATCATTTACGTAGGTCTAATATCTACGACACCAGGGTGATATCTCACTTTGGCTGACAATCGGGCCTATACAGATGCCTCAAAAAAAACATTTTCAATGTTAAAATTGAAAAAAGAGGAAACAATACCAAAAAATAGTACTGCCGCGGTCAATAATGACTGCGTTGCTGGCAGCGATGATGATGGCCGAGAGCGGAGCTTAGCGCAGGTCCAGGCCGTCACAGCGCGGTCAGCATTGCAGCCCTTGATGGACAAGCTAGAATAAAGGCCGAGACCGGAGGTCGAGGCCTTTATAGCGCGGACAGCAAGGGCTGCAATGATGACCAAGCTTGAAGGCCGAGAGCGTAGTTAAGCTTAGCTCGAGGCCATCATAACGTGGCCAGCAGTGCAGTCATTGTGGACCAAGGCTTGTATAGTACTTTACTCAAAAAATGCGAATACTGCCTACTATACCTACTATAGTAGGTACTTATAACCTAATTTCGAAAAAATACAAAAATGCAAATATCTCAGAAACGGTGCGTCGGAGCCTAAAAATAAGGTTTTTTTTGATCCCCTTTGTAACCCTGGAAGTAGATAAGGGGTATTGAATGGAAGGTCAAAAAACGGTCAAGTGCGAGTTTTTTATATTTTTCCATACTAATTTTATATAAAAGTACAAAAACATCATCTAGGTACAACAATACAACACCCGCGCAGATATAGAATGGGATTCAAAATGGCGGCTCACCGCGCTTACCACAACGAGTGTGACTGAGAGAGCGATAGTGAATATGAACGACGCCATTTCTAATCCCATTCTTTATCTGCGCGGGTTGTACAGTGTATTTTTCACCTAACTATGTTTGAAAGAAAACTCGATAATAATGGATTCTCAAAGGAAATTGCTGATGGCTAAAACTCGACAATAATGAAATCCCATATAACTTTGTTGCGTCACCATCGGAGGACACCGGCAAGCTCGACTTTGTTCAAAGAAGGTTGTTAAAATAATGACCATATTACAAGCTTTTTTGAGTAAAAGAGGTTTTTGTTTGCAGAAATGACCACAATAAAAAAATCCTTATTATACAATAAGGATTTTTATCATTATTGATAGTTGTCAATGATAATCATTATTTGATTTTAATATCAAGCTAGTGGTGAATATTTTAAATCATAGAAGTGATGAGGTTCTCTATTTGAAAGAAAAAAACGCCAACTTCATAGGTGGGGGACAATACTTAACTAGGTAAATAAATGTAGGCTGCTGGAAACTTTCAAAAAATCCCAATTTATTGACTTTCAACGACGCTCCAATCGTCCTACTTTCACGTGAGTAATCTTCATGTTACGGCCCGCGTCTCTGCTGGTTCAGTGAAAATGGAACATTACAGTTCAACCAAAAAGTAGGAATTTGCGTTTTTTTTAATTGACTTAAGATAATACCTACGTTTAATAAGGCTGTGGCCTTATTTAACAAGACCCGGAACTGGAAAGCGCCTATGTTATAGGTTAATTTAAAAACGGAACAGAACTTCTATGAAATCTGTAAAAAAAACTAATATTTTGAATCTGTTCGAAATGTGTGAAACTGACATTGTGTAAATATTTACTTATAAGTAGGTTTGTAGTGCGGACATAACATTTTCTAGAAAATACACTTTTGTCTTGCTCTTGATATTTATGCCTGTTTAGTGCGTGTAGGCAAAGGTGATGTAAATAGAATAATAATTGCAGGTAATTTATTTACTAAACGTAATGAATTAGTCATATTTAGATACTTATCATAATTAATTTATCTTAAGCAGAGTTTTAAAAAGTGCAGAGCAGAGTTTGATTAAAACTAAATTGTGTCGTTAAAACTGTTCTCAAACAAGTTACTTTACCTATTACGTATTCTACGTGCTTTATCTTGGAAGCGCCTGCAACAAAAGTTAAAGACAAAACTACGGTATTCGCTTTTGCTTTTATTTTACCATAATTATTACCTTGACATTCAATTGAAATATCTTTCCAGATATTTTGACAATACACTAAGGTGAAACGGCTATATAATTTATGAATTTGAGATTTTAGCATTAACAATGCTGTTTTTATATAATACTATTATAATATATCAGAAAAAATACAACTCGCACCAGATCATATTCGAGGACGGGAATCAAACCTGCGACCTTAATATATCGGGTCATTTTGAACTTACCATCCAAATTTTAAGGATGTGTCCAGTCCATGAAACTAAACAACTTTCTCTGAGAAACATGTGTCAAATTTCGCCAGAAAATTTTGGTCATCCCATACTAAATTGATCACGTGATCTCTTTGATTTGTATGGAAAGTCTATTTTTATTTTATATATTTGACCATGTGTTCCTTAGAGAAAGTTGTTCACTTTCATGAACTGAACACATCCTCAAAATTTGGATGGTAAGTTCAAAATGAATCTGTATAATAACTGATGCCACCTTATGTTTGTAGGATACACTGAACTAATTAGTAGGTAGGTACATTTTCTGTAGCCTACCACTGAGGTATAATGATTATACCTCAGTGGTAGGCTACAGAAAATTGTTTATCATCAATTCGTTAAATAGATTAGGCCAGGCCACATACTACATACGGAATTTCGTATCGAAATGATTCCGAACGCAACAAATCCATACAAATCTATGGACCTACCACATACACGCGTTATTTTTCCGTTCGAAATCTTCGTACTTACATTATTGATATTCTGAATCAGATTCCGTCTGCATGTGGCCGCTCTATACATTTACTCTGACCTTAAGATAGCCAGTTCCTCAGTGATGAGGATTCTGGATGTATTGCGTTCTCACCTTCGGCCTTATCGTCACTTAAGGGTGAGTACTCACTTAGGTTCGCGAACCTCCGCGCTCCGCGAACCTAGAACAGTGATCCATAGCAAAAACAAATATTTTTACTTTGGCTACAGTGTGTGCCTGTGCGAACCAGCTTCGCATACGAGTTCCCTCACGTACACACCTCGGCGCCCTGTTTCAGCAGAGGATAAACGATATTTTCGGTGCAGGTTCGCGGAGCGCGGAGGTTCGCGAACCTAAGTGGTACCCACCCTAACACCGGGTCAAGTGAAGTCTTAGCACTATCCCGTTGTGCATAAAAAACATACTTGTTTATTTTCTTTATATACAATATGTTGTATAAACATACTATATATATTTTAAAATCAGTACCGTAAAACCTCCCAACTATAGTCCTAAGGGGCAACTATAGTCCAATTCTCCTACGACGGTCAGACATTGTATTTTCTTAACCAAGGGCTATCTAGTGATCTGGCGCAGAATTACGTGGCTCTCTAGATTACTTACTACCATGTGAGGTGGTAATTGTTATTCGGGCGCCGCCATTTTGCAAATCATATTCACGATAACTTCGTCACAGTTTTTGCACGTAGTGAAGTGTTCCAAAATTTAAAACCTACCGGCTGTCTGTAATAATTAAAAAATATATAAAACTTGTCGTGTTTTTTTTTTACATTATATAACATGTCGGTATTATAAAGTTGCATAACCAGTCCTGAAATATAGTTTAATTTCTAGTTTTAGACTGATAAATATGACATTTTATCAGCTGGACCAAAGTTGCGAGCTCCTCACAACAACTATAGTCCAAGTTTGAATTTAAAAAAAAAATTCTACCTAAAATAGCAAATCCAGTTTTTCAGATTTTAAAGTTCATATAATCATTTATTAAGAAAACTTGTAGATTTTTCCTTTAGAAAAATATATAAAAAGTTTCAGGCAGAAACTTTAGAAATAGGTAATTTTGGACCAGTGATACGAGGTTTTACGGTACCTATGCTATTGAAATTGAATCACATACCTAGTCCACTTGAAATTTTAAATTATTAAAAAAAATAAGTCAGTACTTTTTTTACATACTTAACATATTTTTAGTTAGAAAATTACTTACTATTTCCAATAAAATACCTTCTAAAAAATTAATAGCTATAGCAATACTGTGATATTTCAATTAGTTTCAGACTGAAAGTTATTCATAATTCACTGTCGGTAAATTCATGTTTCAATTTAAATTAATTTTAGGAACCAACTCGATAAATTGAAACTCAAGCAATGTAAAGCAATAATTTATTTCTTTGCGTGATCTGATAAAATTTGAACATAGAAAATAATAAAAATATCCATAGAAATGTAAAATGTTTACAAAATCTACTTTATATTTGTACAATGTCACAGAATACATACAATGTTAAATAGCTTATAAATAAATGACTTATTATTACTAATGTAGGTAGTTAAAACTTAGCTAAGTCCAAGTAAAGCCTAACGAACATTTGTCGATCGTGTTAATCTTAATACCATACTTAACTAACTTCCGCCTACCTCTTCGTCTGCATACGAGGGCAGTTTGATATGTCCGTGACTTTAAGGTTGAATACAATATTTTTTCATAATTCAATTTTCCTGTCTTAATTTAGAACTCTTTGCTGAGCTTATGCTGTTGCATTTTTTAAATTGGCGCGAAATAAAAAAAACATGGAAGGATTTATGCAAGTGAGGTCGGGATATTCTTTTATAATGGAGAATAACGAATTTTGCGTATTGATAAAATACTACTTTTTACGTGGTAAAACATTAAGCAGACGGAGGATAAACTGCAAAAATATTATGGGGACTCTGCTCCATCTCATGGAATGGTTCATAAGTGGTTTACTGAATTTCGTTATGGTCGTACCACCACAACTGTCGCCGACGGCCCAGGAAGGCCGATTGAGGTCACCACTGAAGATATTGTTAACAAATCCACGACATTGTTATGGCAGACCGTCAAGTGAAGATACGCGAGATAGCTGATGCTATTCACATCTCTACCGAACGAATTTTTCATATTTTGCTCGATATTCTCGGCATGAAAAACCTTTTTGCAAGATGGGTGCCGCGTTTGCTGACAGTCGGCCTAAAACGAACTCGTGTAACAACTTCTAAACAATGCTAGGTTTGTATAACCGCAATCCAAGTGATTTTTTTCGTCGGTACGTAACACTTGACGAAACGTGGGTCCACCATATACGCCAAAGATGAAGCAACAGTCAAAACAGTGGACTTCTACCGGTGAACGTGCCACGGAGAAGGCAAAAACTGTTTGTTCGGCTGGTAAAGAGACGGCCACTGTCGTTTAGGACAGCAAAGGTGTTATTTACATCGATTTTTTGGAGAAAGGCAAGACAATTACCGGAGCTTACCATGTTGCTTTGTTGGATAGATTCAATATAGAGCTGCTGAAGAAAAGACCGCATCTAGCAAAGAAAAAAGTTTTATTTCATCACGACAATGCTCCGGCCTACTCGTCGGCAACCGCAACATCAAAACTTGTGGAATTGCGATACGACCTATTGCCACACCCCCCAGATTTGGCCAGATTTGGCCCCGTGTGACTTTTTCCTCTTCCCAAACATGAAGAAATGGCTTGGTGGATAAAGATTTTCATCCAATGAAGAAGTGATAGCTAAAACAGGAGCCTATTTTTCAGGGTTTGATAAAAACTATTTTTGGATGGGTTGAAGAAGTTGGAACATCGTTGGTCGAAGTGTATAGAGCTGAAAGGAGATTATGTAAATAAAACAAAATATTCTTTAAAAATTTTTTCTTCTTCACAAAGTCACGGACTTATCAAACCACCATCGTAGAATGGGGAATGTCCGAAAAATATCAAATTGGCTGAATATTTTTTCATAGGTAGGAATAAGCTTCCTCAGTAATAGAAACAAATTTCAGAATTTTCGGTTGAGTGAAAAAATTTAAAAAAATTTAAGTCTCTTCGACTTTACAAATGTAGGAAAGTAACAGCAGAATGGAGATTATACCTTTGCCAACACCTGCCACTATGACAACAAGAATTAAAAAAAAAGTTTTGACAGTTTTGTGTTAATTTTTTTTAAATACCATGTTGTGGTTGTGGCAGTTGATAGCAAGGTATAATCTCCATTCTGCTGTTACTTTCCTATATTTGTGACATCGAAGAGACTAATTTTTTAAAAATTTTTCACGCAACTAAAAATTCGGATTTTTTTTCTATTACTAAGGGAGATTATTCCGACCTATAAACAAATATTCAGCCAATTTGATTTTTATCGGACATTCCCCATTGCACTCCATAGTCACTAGCGGCTCTGTAAGCTGTAGACTACCCTTTAACATATCTTCGTCATTTTGACAAAAAATGAATCAACAAAAAAATATAAATAATTATTGAACCTGCTCACAAAACACGAGAATCGGTTGAGAAATGCGCCCTGTAGATGAGAAGAGACGGACACACGAAATAATTTTTGCCCAAGCTGAACCAAAGACGCTTCGCGCTCGCTCGGTCAAAGAAGCGTATGTTTACGTCGTAATAATAAAAAAAATGGATAATTATCTTTAAAAACATTCAGGTGAACACCCATACCTACCTGCCGCAATTTATTTCTTTATTGCTATGTAATCAATTAAACTATCTATACCAGCGGTTCCCGAATGGTATTCCGCGGAACCCTGGGGTTTCGTGAGAGGCTCTCAGGGGTCCCGCAAAAATTCAAGAGTTAAATAAATATATTTTTGTTCTAACTAAATAAATATTTTTCTTAGAAAGTCTTTCTTTCAAAGTCAAACTATACTTACAAGATGCAAATACCAAGCCCAAAAGCCTCAGTATGGTGTGATTTCACGTAAACAAACATTGTTACAGTTAGTTTACTTCTTACTTGAGCTATGGTTCCGCCCAAAAACGGAGAACCAAAAAGGGTTCCTTAGCCAAAAAAATTGGGGAACTACTGATCCATACTATAAACCCTTGAATAAAAACTAGGTACTTAAGTGTAAGTAATTCTATACATAAGCATTAATATAATCCTTGTGATTTGATTTAAAACTATCTTAAGCTTAAATATTAGGAAAAAGTATTCAAATATTTTATGACATAATATTTTTCTAGACAATAAGATAATTAATTATTTAATATCTGATGTGTGATACATCAGGTATTAAATAATTAATTATCTTAGAATAGTTGTAAAGTACTGTAATAAATGATTTTATATTTTTAGTCTGATTAGGTCAAATAATTACCTACTTACGTTATTTTGTTTCTTCTTTCCTTTATTATCTTTAACATTAAGTATTATTTCGATTAATTATTAAGAACACATCCGTCGCACATCCGGTGCTATAAAGACACAAACCATACAACAAGTACTACAAAGACCATACAACAAGTTCTAAAGAATTAATTGAAATTAACTCAAAAATCACGAAAATTACCCCTTTTTTTCTGTAGTTATTTGTTGTAAAAGGATATCTGAGCTAATATTCACAAATTTATTCTGAATACAAAAAGATGGTGGAAAAAATTCAGGATATTAAATTAAAAGGCTTAGATATAAATTCAATAACTTTCATAAATTGATCAAACTTTTCTGTACAAAATTTTGAATAATCAGATCGATTCCCCTTATTTGTTAACTAAGATCTTGTTTAAATGTTCTGGTGCTAGACTGCGTTCATGTAATACTTTCTTGGTACCGCATAGTAGAACCAATTATGGTAAAAACCGATATATACTAAGAGCTATGAAAAATTATAATGTGAATTTTAGTGATATAGATATATTTAATACCAAATTTACTAAATTTAAAAACGAAACTTTTAAAATCTTTATGAACAAATTACAACCTCAATGTGTTTAATTGAAACCATTTTCGATAAATTGTCATTAGATTATGTTAAATAATAAATTTGCTATATTGTAAACTTTTATAGATTAATATCAGTAAATTACACCCTTAATAATTTGTCATTTAAAAATTAAACTTTTTCGTTGTAATATATTTACTTAATAATTTCTTACATCTGTTTGCCTACATAATTTGTCTGTTCAACGTAATGTACAATTTAGTGGTGGAAACTCTTTTGGTTAATGTACTGAAATTATGTTTTACTATTACTATGTACTATTTAAAGCTGTATGTTTCCCTAAGTAATAAAATAAAATAAAATTTTTTTTATCGGAACGTTCTAGCCCTTGTCGTTCCCAGCCAATGCTATGCTAATGCTTCAAAGTAGCAAAAAAAAATTTAAATAGCAATTTCTGAGAATTATCAACATGTAAGTTAAATCCTTGAAGCACCGGATGTGCGATGTGTTCGTTCGGAAAATGGTAAAAAGATTTAATTGCGTTTGATATTTTTAGTTTTCCCCAATGTCCAACGTTTTGTCGTCTTCTATGTGTCATTATTTTTCTGTGATAGATAACAGACTTCAAAATAATTTATTTTGTCTTATTAGAAACTCTGTTAAAAGGTTACATAGTCAACATTGTGCGTGTCATGATGATGTGCGCTTGAGTTGACATTTTTGTTGACATTTGTTTTCTGATAAAACTTAAACTTTATCGGCCTTATTCATAAACGAAGAATAAATTTACAACTCAGCAATATTATATTACTCTTTATGTTTGACGTATCAAGGCGTAGGTCAAAAACTTTTTGGTCTAAAGAGTGTGTAAACTTATTCTTTGTTTATTAATAAGGCTCAATGTCTTTGGGGCTGTTGTTATGCCTCTTCTTCCCTGACTTTCCTCTTGGACAATCCCTCTGCTTCTTCTATCGTGTCAGGTAGTGGCATGTTGATGGTCTCTGGGAGAGTGAACACCAACACACTGGCCACTAGCGCCAGGCTTCCGAAAAAAATGGCTGGCAGGTTGTCGTAGTATAGAGCCTGATGAGAAGAAAGAGATTTATGTAAGATATTTTTTGGGGTTGTAGTTCATGCCATAGAAAGCAGTTGAGTTCTGTTGCATTTCTTTAGGTATACTGTGCGAGATTTGGGATCTATATTTAAAAGTGGAATGATACTTGGTAAATCAGGTAGGTAGCTTTTATTTTGTTAAATCAATGAATATTATTCTTCTAAGCGTCAGAGCACTATGATACGGTAAACCACGATCCCACCAAAAACATTCTGTAAAAAACTAGCCCAGTCTCGATGGAGCTGCTTGTTTATCTCTAAAAAGTAATGAAATCTAGACAAAGTCGTGCCAAGTCTAAGGTTTCTTACTGCGATTTCTTTATTATTATAGTTAATGTTGTGTGACTTGGCCGTTGAAGGGTACACAATACAATTGACTGGTTATTGAATCAATGTTTTCCAAGTGGCAATTTTCCATCGTCAATGGGTAGCGGTTCTGGCGACAGATTGGTGCAATGGTGTCATGGAGTACCTGGTTTTGTACCCTTGTGTACCCTTCAACGGCCAAGTCACACAACATTAACTATAATGACGACCAGGGGGGGTTATTACAACCTCTTAAAACTTGCCAGGTTTATGAATTGCTATAGTTACATCTCTTACTCGCTGTTTAGCAAATAAAAGAGATGCATTGATAGCCATTCAGTAAACTAGCAAGTTTTAAGAGGTTGTAATACGGGGGCAGATTATGATTTTAACTATATGATGACCAAAGGTAGATAAAAATAAATCAATATCATCAGTGATTAGAACATTCGAGAAACAAGAAAGACAATGTTCTCTAACATTAAAAACTTACCAACAGTGGTGTCAGAGGAGCCAATGTGGATCCAACCCTGCCAAGTGATGAGCACACAGCCAGCAGTGATTGCCTGGCGCTGGTCGGGAACACTTCGGACACATAAATGTAAACGGTGCTGTATGAAACCGTGATCGAGAACTTCCCAGAGAGGAAGACTGCAAGGGACCACCATTTTTGATCTGTGAGAGAAAGAAAAAAAAATTTATGCCGTTGAATTAGCAGTGGTTTTCTTTTTTGGCACCTGAAACTTGAAATTAAACAACCAAATCCACGTGCGAAAAGTATTTGATTGCTTTTCGCAACCTTTAATTAATCTCTTGGTTATTTTGTGTGTGCTTTTAATAAATTGTACAACTTTAATTTTAATTTTTTATTCTCCAAATTACCGATGTCTTCAAAATTGCGATAAGCATTTTATCGTAAATATTTTAAACTGTTCAAGTATAACGTTAGAGATATCATTAGAATTTTCAGCTTCACAAGACACATAATTGAAAAGGATAGGTACTAGTCTAGTTTAAAATTCATTACTGATTCCCGAAAGTTATCTAGTAAGATAAACAATTTAATACCGAAATCGATACTCTGTAAGCTTAAATATTCATGCCAATTATCATCTTTAACTGAAACAGAATTCTAGAATATATATTAAGCGGCTGAATCGCTAGTGATTTGATCCTATTTGATCTCATTAGAAGTGAATAAAAAATAACGTTGAGAGAGGGATAGCAAAACTTCAGAGATAAATAGATTGCTCTAATATTAATAATATTGCCGTAAGGGTAAATGTTGACAAATACTGACCTTTTGGAAGAAACGAGAGACTCAAACACAAACAAGCACTTAACACATATGTGATGATTAGCGTCCTTTTCCTACCAAATTTGTCTAACACTAGAAGACACACAAAATTCGCTGGTATCTCCACGAATCCTACTAGCATAAAGTTCACATACTTATTACCCGCCAACGACACTGAGTTTATAGACAGTCCATAATACACAAATGTACACGTGATCCACAAGAACGAACACACGACCAATCGTTTTAGAATAATGCGGGATTTTATTGCTTGAGATAACGTTGATGCAGGCTTTTTTTCAACTTCTTTCTCGTCCTTATTCTCTAGTGGAACTTTTTCAGCGGCTAAAGGTGCTAATAATTCTTCTGATATCTCAACTTTATTCATTTTAGCTGCTTTTTTGAGTATACGAACTGCTTCGTCCGCTTTCCCTTTGCTGATTAGCCACCTGACACTTTCGTTTAAGAGCCATAGGTAGGAGAAAACTAATAATGCTGGTGTGTACACGATTCGTAATAGATTTCTCCAGTCCTGGAGTTTCCAGGCTAAAGCTGAAAGTGTCATGAGGCCAAATACGTATACTACGTTCACTATGGTATTGCCAAAGACTCTGCCTTTTGGTCCCACCAGCTCTATTGCTGAAAAAGAAAACAAGTTTAAAAACCAGTCAAGTGCATATCGGGCCACACGCAGTGGGGTTCCTTAGTTACCTTATACCATACCATATTTAATACCACTATAATTTTTCGTCTGCAAAAATAACTTTGTTTTTTACAGTGTATGAATGACAAAGTTTTCGGTTTTGGAAAATGTACTACGAGTATATCTAGAAAACTGAAAGCTATATCTCGTTCAAATGAATTTTCGTTGAAAGTGTTTTAAGATCTATGGCATATTTTTTTTATATTTTTCACTCTCTTATTTCAAAAGTTAAAGGAGGGGGAGGGGGGGGGGGGGTTTCACATTTTACCACTTTGGCAGTGTGTATCTTTCAAACGGTTGACTTTAAGAAAAAATAGTTTTAGAAACCTCAATGTTATTTTTGAAGACCTATCTATAAACACCCCGCACGTATTAGTTTGATAAAAAAAAATCAGTTTCAGTTCCATTTATGGGGAGCCCCCTGAATCTTCTTTTTTAAATTATTTTTGTGTGAAAATCGTAAAGCGGTTTACAGAATACATCTTCCTATCAAGTTTCAACTGTGTAGTCTTAATACTTACGGAATAAAGTGGCTGTGACATACGGACGGAGAGACAGACAGACAGACATGACGAATCTATAAGGGTTCCGTTTTTTGCCATTTAGGCTACGGAACCCTAAAAAATGTTTCACTAAATAAGGCACAAGCAATATGTTAATCAAATTGAAGTTGGATTGAACATATTTCTTAAGTTGATTTTGTAATTGTTATTTTATAGTTTTTAGACTACGTTTATTCAGAAAGATAATCTGGGAACTGTGATGTGACGTGACGCGGGGGTGAAATTAGGAGGTGATAAGATAATATTCAAATATATTAGTGGACTAAATCAGCTAAAATATTTCTAAAGTTTACAGCGTCCCGTTCGTCGCTGCAGCTGCGTTGTCTGGCAGATGTCATATTCCCATTACTGGTTAAACTCTTTCAAATCTATGGCATTGCCTAGTGACTCCGTAATGGGTATATGACATCTGTCAGGAACTCGACGAAACGATCACTGACAGTGAAATTGCCTATTAGAGAATAGCACCTTAGTAATAAAGCTTTTAAAGTTCCAATTCATAGATCTCTAAAGTTGATATGTCACAAAAATAGTTACCTAAAACAAATGCCGTACTATACGCTCCAGCTCCTATAGCCGTTTCCAGGAATTCGAATGCTATAAACATGGCGTAATTCACGGAGAACGACCTCAGTAGACCTAAGATACCGTTGCAAAGCGATGCAACTGCCAGCGCCGTTTTTCTTCCGAACCTGTCTGATAGTACACCCGTGAGGGGCAACGATATGAAGAGGCCTGCATTGTGGAGTGTACCGACCAGTGTTCTTTTCCAATTTTGACAGCCGAGGTTGAACTGTAAAAAAGAAAAAAAAATCCGGAAAACGCACACCAAAAAACACAGTTTGAAGCATGATTAAATGGAAAAAGGGAAATGGATAGAATATATAAAAATAATAGTGGAAGTAAAATTATTTATAACTCGGGACTACTGCCTCACCATCACCAGTCACCACCAACATTTGTCTCAACCGGGATTCTCGTTATGGAAAAAAATAGGTATAAATATGATAAAATAACATATTATATATAGTAAGTATAATAATTATGTACTCGTATTTGATTGATTTTATAAAATAATTACGATATTTTACATAACTTAAGACTTGCATTCAACCACAGAATAAAAACGTCTATAACCAGCGAACTAAAATCTATGGAAGTGTAATTGCTAACAGTTATTGCTTAAAAAATGGCACCATGGGGCTAAAAAGTTACAATTTGCATAGCTTTTAGCGCCCGGTGACGGACGTTCTTTACAATAATTTAATAGGGCCTCATCCACTAGCATTCATTCCTGTCGAAATATACAATCCATAAAGGTAAAAACATGTTGTGTCGATACGACACACTGTAATAATTGTTTCTAGCCATAAAAAATTTAAGAAACCGATACGCTTTTGTCGCGACACAACACAACACGACAGAATAGTAAGTTTTCGCCTTTACGGATTGTACATTCCGGCAGGAATGAACGGTAGTGGATGAGGCCCTATTATTAGAGATAGTTTATTAGAAATGACATCCTAAGTATAGTCAATATGGTGAAAAGACGCAAAGAATGCAAAAAGACGCAGAGATAACGTATCTTATGATGTATTAAATATTTTTTCGTTTAAGTATAGAAAATATCTATGAGTATACAGATTACAGCCACTATTATGCAACGTAGTGTTAAGTCGCCTTATGCTGTATAACCAAATGCCAGCATTTTTAGCACTGCCCACTTGGTTTTCATTTTTGTGTGGTACTATTTTTTGGGCCGAATGCTTATTCCATAGACTTTAGGTAACTGTATTTAACATACTATTTCATTAGAATTTTTACTTTCGTCAAATAAAAATATACTTAAGTAGCCACTATCAAAACATTTCGATAATGCTCTTGCCATGACACGATTATTAGTAAACTTTTAAAAAGGCCAACAGTTACTTAAACCCACGAGAACGACGCGTGCGAAAACAAGTGAACGTCGCGTGAAGTTATCTGTGGATCAGTATTTATAACACGTGTCGGTTGTATTACGGTATTATCCAATCAAAACTAGCACCTTCTTTAAATAATCTTTGTTACAAAACAAATACAAAACGCTGAGTTTTGTGGGTGTTTGCAATGTTAATTTGGATAGATCAGACCCCGAATTACGGAAGGCTGTTGCTAACAATTCTCGATTGAAATCAATTGAAATCGCAGTTGCATTGCTGCTTTAAGTAAGATAGTTGTCAAATTGGTTCTTACTAAAGCAGCAATGTCACTGCGATTTCTGTCAAAGTTGATTGCAACAAAGTTAGACAATCAGCCTACTGGTCACTTTACAGCACCTGACGCAATTTCCGAAAGGAAAACCAGGAAAAATTGGACAACCGTGGCTGTCGAATGAAACTGAGAAGGTTGTAAAGAGCGCTCGACGCTTTTCAAAAATAGGACCTGTGATATGATAGGACATGATCTGTGATATATATCGCGACTCTTTTTTTACAGAAGAATTTTTTTTTGTAGAGATCGAGATAGCAGCTCGCATCGTAACGATCCACTGTGTGAAACCATAGATTTATATTCTGACAATACCTATAACTTCTAAGCATTTAAACAGGCAAATACTGGTACCTATGTAACGTGTATAGAGACTAAAAAAACTAATGATTAAGGTCAGTCTTTGATAAATACCATATTAACAACACTTCAGGCGATAAAGTCAGGTTTCTTATCTTTGTATTAACTCAATGAGTATAAACATCATTGCTACAATCTAACATATGATATCAATCACAACTTGATGAAGAAAACACACGCATGAATATGGTCAAACGGTATTTTTCAAACGACTTCAAAAGAGGAAGAGGTTATTAGTATTTACCTAGATAAAGGGGCGTCAGTAGGGTGAAAAATACGGCATTTTGTGAACCACTTCCTTCCTTTGGTGGAATTGGTCTTTAGGACCCTAAGATGGATATAAGAAGTGGAGCCACCTCGATTTTTTAGTAATTTTTTTTGAAGTTTTGGCTTTCAGCCCAATCTCGATAGACGTATTAGTTAAGCTGCTATGCCCAATTTTGGATTCATATTTGTACGATTCAATTGTTAAACTATTTAAAAAAAAATAAAACAAAAATAAAATACGCGCTTGATTAAAGAAAAAAAATCCATTAAATACATAAATTGGAATATTTGAAAAAAAAATACCTCGTAGGAGCTCTATTATCCTTTTATTTTCAAAATAATAATAAAAGAAAGTATTCTTGTTTGGTTAATTAAAAAAATAATAATAACTTCCTTACCGTTGTAAGGAAGTTATTTTATTTATTAAATATTAAAATTTTAAAAATCATTTCGAAACTTGTTTGTGATAGGCTCAAACTGTAACTAAATTTAGTTAGCTTTATAAAAGTATAAAGTAGAGATACCTGAAAAAAAGCTTCCTAAAGGTAGTTTTTTCGAACATACTGACACAAGTGCCAAGTTTTTCCAGCAGTACAGTTTCCAAGGGTTAAAACTTGGGTAAAACTACTCTCAAGGTACCTAACAACATCTACAAAAATCGTAGTTACATGCGCGCTTGTGATATTTGCCATTCGATATTACCTGCATTTTTGTTTTTCTAATAATTTACTAATATTTTTTACTCTGCGTTATACTTTTTAAGTTTCTTTCAAAACAGTTACTTATAAGTGTTAATATGTATATATATTTGGAATTGGCTATTTATTACCTATCATTTGATACCCATATTGTTTTAATAAAAAAAATATGTATTTCCATAGGTGTAAAAGAAATTGACGGCACGCGACAGTGAATTTTTTTCGCTATTTATTGTTAATAAAGAAATTTGTAAGTTATATTTTTTCAAGTCTTCATTCTATAAGCTTTGTTAACATATTTTTTGTTTGCAAATAAGAACATCAATTTAATATTTACGGTGACTTAAAGTAAAAAAAATGTAGTTGAAAATATTGGTTATTGTGTAATGTTTAGGAAACTTCTTAATAAACTGCTTTCTTATACCAGAAACTAGCTTCCGCCCGCGACTTCGTCCGCGTGGATATTAGAGAAAATCCTTAGGGAACCTTTAACCAAGATCCGACCAGCCGTTTTTACGTGATTAGGCAGGTCCCCACCAAGCGCGCTGCCTCGCGAGGCAACTAGGCAAGACGTTTGCCGCATGTGGCGGACCTAGCACGAGGCTCGCTCGCTTGGTGGGGACCCGCCTAATCGCGTAAAAACGACTGGTCGTTCCCGTTTTCGTTACGTCCCGCTCCCGCTCCGGGAATGGGACGGGCCGTTCCCGTCCCGTCCCATTGCCGTTCAGTCCTGTACCGTTCCGTTCCCGACCCGACCCGTCCCGTCCCGTCCCGTCCCGTTCCGTTCCGTTCCGTTCCGTTCCGTTCCGTTCCGTTCCGTTCCGTTCCCATTCCGTCCCGTTCCCGTCCCGTTCCCATCCCGTCCCATTCCGTTCCCGTCCCATCCCATCCTATCCCGTTCCCGTTCTCGTTCTCGTTCCCGTCCCGTCCGGTTCCTGTCCACGTTGCCATCCCGTCCCGTTCCGTTCCCGTCCCGTCCCATCCCATTTCATTTCCGTTCCCGCTCTCGGTCCGTTCCCGTCCCATCCCATCCCGTTCCATTCCCGTTCCCGCTCCCGTTCCCGCTCCCGTTCCCGCTCTCGTTCCTGCTCCCGTTCCCGTTCCCGTCCCGTCCGGTTCCCGTTCCCGTTCCCGTCCCGTTCCGTTCCCGTCCCCATTCCCGTTCTCTTCCGCACCGTCCAGTTCCCGTTCCCGTTCCCTTTCTCCCCGTCCCCTGGGGCTGATTCATGTCCACCGAGTTGGACTTCAAAATGAATGTCATTTTCGCAATCACTATCCCATAAAACCTCAAGAACGACATCCATATATAGATTTTTATGTTTACTTACCCCATTTACCCCCTAAGGGGTAATCACAAAATATATGTTTGCGTATTTATTTTTAGACGTGCTCCTACGAAGCTTAAAGTTGTAATGTCTATTTCATATTCTTTTTCCATACAAAATTTGAACCCCATTTTCACCTTTTTAGGCGTTAAATCATGTACATCGTGTTGGACTTTAAAATAAATGTCATTTTCGCAATCACCATCCCATAAAACCTCAAGAACGACATCCATATCGATTTTTATGCTAACTTACCCCATTTACCCTCTAAGGGGTTGATTTTCAAAATCACAAAATATATGTTTTCCTATTTATTTTCAGACGTGCTCCTACGAAGTTAAAAGTTGTAATGTCTATTTTATATTCTTTTTCCATACATAATTTGAACCCCATTTTCACCCCTTTAGGGGGTTAAATCATGTCCACCGTGTTGGACTTCAAAATAAATGTCATTTTCGCAATCGTCATACCAGAAAACCCCAGTAACGACATCCATATCTATTTTTTAGATTTATTTACCCATTTCACCCCTATTTCATCGCCATAGGGGTTGAAGTACTAACAATAACAATATACGTTGCGTTAGATTTTCTTCCGTAAGCCTATATTATAAATTAAGCGATTTTTACTTCGAAAATGAAGGATTTTCTTCTGTACACAACTTCATACCCCTTTTCACCCCTTTGGGGGTAGAATTTTGAAAAACTCTGAGACCCGTATTTATTAATTTTCAATCGTCAGCCAAAACACAAAATTTTAAGATCCTAGCTTCAAAACTGAGGGATTTTCATACAAACTTCCATCCCTTATTTCACCCCCTTAGGGATGGAATTTTCAAAAATCATTCCTTAGTGGATGCCTACACTGTATGAGGTATCTGTGTGCAAAATTTCAAGTCTCTAGGTCTAGCGGTTTGGGCTGTGCGTTGATAGATCAGTCAGTCAGTCAGTCAGTCAGTCATTCAGTTTACGATTTTATATATTAAGATGAATTCTACGTCATTGATTTATCCGAAAATGATACCAAACTTGGCTTAGTATCTAAACTTAGGCAGTTATTAACCTCGGACTTCGTTAAGGCAGAATTCCCCCCTCCCCCCACCTGCTTGAAAAATCCAGGTGGCTCCACTTCGTAAACCCATCTTAGGAACACAAGGATCAATCCTACCGAAGGAAATCGTTGGTTCACGTATAGCCGTATTCTTCATTTTTTTGGCTTGTACAAATGGGGCTAATATATATCTAATCAAATTAATCCCTTAGCTTAAATCTAAAGCGTTATTGTGTTTGGTAACGCTATAATAATCTTTTGAAAATATCGTACATAATATACACGGATAATTTTTAAGTATATCTAAAAATGAAATGAGTGTATCTCTTCCCTATTATTTATAATCGAGTATGAGTTTCAATATTTAATAATTCGTCATGATATTGATGTTTGTTTATGTTCCAAACTGATTTCTGGATTTAGAGCTCATTCATAGAATTACACGCTCGTAATCAAAAGACTATCTTGTTTACCTACGTAAATAATGAAAAGAATAAATCTACGCACGCGTCTTGCTATTTTTGTGAGTTTGCTGATTAATCAAGATTTTTTCTGATATTGCCAAACTATTAATTTTTAACTTTAACTGCACCTTCATATTCAGAGACGTGGTCTGAAAACCCCATGAAATTTTTAGATATACCTACTTAATAAAAATTAACGGTGTATGTACTTCTAAATTCTGACAACGTTGAAAGTCCTGAATGCATGGAGAAATTCTAAGCTTATTTGCATAAGGATTGTATTGAATTTGACTTAGATTCCACGCAATACAGTATACTGCCCGGCGTATATATTGGCAAGAGAATGAAAGAGACAAAAGATGCGCAGTCGCCATAAACTTAGTGTTTAAAGCGCATTCGCTTAGATAGTGTCGCCCTTTTATCGCGCCGCCTTTGCACGTGCAGCTTCTAGGATGCCGCCGCATAAACAAAGGATACCGCGTGCGGCGTCCACCCGCAAGTGAATTTGGATTTTGTCAGTTTGCATCGAAGCGCCGCCGTAGTGAAAGCTTGTGTTTGTTGACTCTGCTACGTATACTGAAAATATTTTTTCATCCTTGGAAGGACAGTTAAGTGCTTCAAGATGAAACTTTAAGTGAACCAACAAAAAAATACGGGTGTTTTGTAAATCATGTAAACAACTTATAATTAATTTCCATCGGCATTGTGTTGAAATCAGTTTGACTGCACCTATCAGAGATACTTCAGGAATAGAACTGGGGATACTAAGAACTAGCCTCGGTATAATATTAAAAATAGGCCCATTAACATCAAAAAACGTAAAAACGGAAGAGTCCCAATATCGAAAACGGACGACTTTGAATGTGATGTAGTACGTCCAAACAGTATACAGATTTTATGCTAATAAAAAACTTCCGACACTAGACACGATTCTGGAAAATTTACAAGCTAATAATAAGGACTTTCCGTATAAACGTATGACTCTGCGAAATGTCAATACATTTCTAAAACTTGTATTTGAGTATAAAACACTTAATAAGCTAAAACTATTGCTTGAATCATCGCTCTTTTTTACCGTTATCAGTAACGTTATTTGTATAACGTTACCAAAAATTTACCGGTATCCTGTCTCAAGCCCGTCTTACTCTAAGCCTGTCTCTGAACACAAGTGCTTGGTTCAGAGACAGGCTTAGAGTAAGCACAAGGACTTTATGGTTACTGCGCATCTTTTGTCTCTTTCATTATCTTGCCAATATATATGCCGGCATCTGTACATAGGTCAGATTTAATACGGCGCAATAAATTACTCAAACGCAATGAACTTGGTTTCCTTAATTGTTTGACCGGAATCTGTAGAATGCCATATCTCGGAATCAGGGGGCGCATTCCGATCGTTTTCCCGATGACTGGGCCTCCCACGGGAAGAGATTGTTCCCCTTTCGTTCTCAAATTAATTTGAATTGATGACAAATTTATTGCTTTCACACAATCATCTTTGTCAGATAAATCCATCAAATAAATTTTAATTGTCTTTAATTTGTATATCTGTCGGTTGTGTACTTAATACTCAAATTCTTTATTGCATTCCACAGTGTTACAGTATATCAAATAAGACGGATCACATACTGCTACGCATCACGCTTCACCATGCAGATTTTAGTAGAACCATCACATGCGTAGATGCTTTGTTTATGGTGTATCATGTGTGATTTCTATGCACACTTGGCACTTTACGTATGACTTTACAATCTGCAGTCACACATGATGCAGGCGTGATGCGTGCTAGTGTGAAATTCATCTTTACGCATCCATTGCCTTGTTGTATCCGTTGTGTTACTCAAAGCGTTACTATTATTTACTCTGTGGCTTTACTTCAATCCCTTAAGATAACAACTTGATCATGTAACATACTTAAATATCTTTGGTTTAATTAAAATTATCACTAAACAGATGAATATTGTTGTTACTTACATCACTGACAATTGAGTAATGTTCAAGATAGTCATAAGATTCACATTTTTCTTCCTTTGTCATATCAAAATCTTCTTCACTGATACAAGTCATGTTATCACTTGCCAAACCTTCTTTTAAAGGATATCTAGTGCATTTTGATAATTCATTATTAACTAAAGGTATTGCATTTGGAAGCCATATACTTGTATTTTCTATGTGAGAGCACTCACTTATGTGACATCTGAAACAAATGAAAGTACAGTTAATAGATTGGAAGTGGAACTGTCTAGAGATTCAATCAAGCTTAAGTCATTAGACTTATAAAGGGAGATTACACGATCATGCAGACTGACGCCAGACTGATGAAAGGCTGCCAACTGCACTGTTTTTTCTATGAAATTTCATACAAAAAACTGGTCAAGTGCTTGTCGGGCCATGCGCCGTAGGGTTCCGTAGTTACCTTATACCATACCATATTTAATACCACCTATCATTTTTCGTCTGCAAAAATAACTTTGTTTTTCACAGTGTTGGTATGAAGTTATATTTGCGGTTTTGGAAAATGTGCTATATCTCAAAAACTAATTACTATATCTCGTTCAAACCAATTTTAGTTGAAAGTGTTTATTAGAGTTCTACAGCATATATTTATTTTAAATTTTTCACTCTCTTATTTCAAAAGTTAAAGGGGGGGGGGGGGACACATATTACCACTTTTGCGGTGTATATCTTTCAAACGGTTAACTTTGAGAAAAAGTTGTCTTAAAAACCTCAATGTCATTTTTAAGGACCTATCCGGTTCCGTTCCGTTTTTTGCCATTTAGGCTACGGAACCCCAAAAATGGTGCAGTTGGCAGTATTGTATCAGTCTGGTGACAGTCTCAATGATCGTGTAATCTCCCTTATAGGCAACCGATAGCTTCTCAATATTATAAAAGTTTAATTTAAAATACTCTCTTTTACTGCCACTCGCGTGGTCCGCCTTGTTAGGATACATACATCCAACAGCGCGTATAAATTATAGCAGCACTAGATGACATTTCTATAGCATGTACATTCGCACGTATATCACAAGGAGCGCCAACTCCGCAGATCAACGACTCATAACTCCTGACCCCAGAGAACATTCGCATATACATATTTATCATTGCTTACTCAATACACCAGCATTACCATATATGACTATATCGAGGGCTTAAGACGATACTATGTCTATGTAAACACAGAAATCCGGATTAATCAGAATCGATTTTGATGACTAACGGTGTTTGTATTGTGCGAAGAAACTGGAAATAGATTTACGTTGATTGTAAAAATATATTTTGAAAATGTTAACAAACATTTTGTCTATAATGCGCTGGATAGTTTACTAATTACGTAAAAACAAACATAAATAAAACCGGTCAAGAGCGAGTCGGACTTGCGCACCGAGGGTTCCGTACCATCATAATTACACCATCAAACCACACTGCAAAATAGAATAATAAAATTGGTATTGCAGTTTTAGGTCAGCGCCATCTCTTGACCGATAGTGGAACTAATATTAACTATTTTAGAAATTTGATAATTTCTAAAAAAGTATGCTGTATTGAGACATCGTTTTATTTTTCCTGTAATCTTTATATAAACTGCTATCACATAGAATTATTTCAGATTTTTCACTTTGCAAACTTCAGAGATAAGAACGGTATTTTTTTTACATTTTTCATCATATGTCGAAAACTATGCGGTCTAAAAAAAAAGAAAAAATGATTAAAAACGTGTAAACGGCGCTCTTTCATATGATACCCCACATGCCCTAGTAGCCCCACTTAAAATTTTTAAGACCCCTTTTCAGTCCCCGTTGTAAAAAAGGTATTTATTTTTTTACTAATTTCTTTTTTGCAAAATAGTTGGGTAAATGACATCTTAAACTATTCCAAATTTCAAGTTGATACCATTAGTAGTTCTCGAGATATCCGGCTGTGACAGACAGACAGACAGACTGACTGAGTCACACCATAAGGGTTCCTTTTTTACCATTTTGGTACGGAACCCTAAAAACTTAGAACATAAAACCCAATAAAGATAATAAACAATGGCATAGTCATTATCCATAGTTAATCCTCAATAAAATGAATAATTATGAAATAATAAAAGATTATTTTACATTTTTCTCAGTACTCTCTATCGAGAACCGAATTGACAAATACCTCTACTTACGTCATTAGAATATGATAGCTAATGCGATTAAAATACAGTTAGAGCTTGCCTCTTTTGGCTACAAGTGATCATACGACTTTGTTTCCCACCTACATTTTGATTTTCCTTCAATTTATTTTTAATGACTTAACACTGACATTTAATATTTTGACGCATGTCACTGTCTTACAGCTATGTGAATCACGCTGCCTTGGCTGCATCACACCCATGCAAGTCAAAGTGCAAAGGATTAAGCTTATTGTGACACCGTATAATCTGGCTCCTCTCTGAATGTCTGTCTTGCACAATAGGCTTTGTCTTGACTTGCTTTTAAAGGATAACGTTAGTAACATGCTTAAGGAATAAAGGATGTTTTTTTGAGCAGTACACGAATTTTGTGGTGTGATATAGATAGATAGACGGTCAAACTGAACAGTCTATGGGATCAACAATTTTGGTCGAGTAGATATTGATTTTCTATGGAACAGTTGATTGTTTTTTTGCTCTGATTAAGTTGGTCCCATAGACAGAGTTGTTCAGTTTGACGGTCTTAGCCACACCACAAAAGACATCAGGCAGAGTCCCATAGAAAAAAACCAAAGACTGTATAACATTTCTGTATTTTTCAAAATGTAGGCATGTAATTAGTAATTCATAGAAAATATTCCGATTTTTAAAAAGATTTATGTTTTAAGAGTTATTTATGTTTGAAAGTTTTTTTTGGTAACCCCGACACTAAATAGCAACACCACAAAAACACGTTTCGTTAGCTGCGTTAGTGATACAGATTAGCACCACAATGTACGAGTCGGAACCAGATCAAACGGAAAATCTGTGCATATGTCGCACGTAACAAAACGCTTTTGACAGTTGACTGACAGATGACTGACAGCCGGCAGACATTCTTTTTTTTTAATGCTTAATCACATGTGCCACAGAACAAATATACTCAGGGGAGACTTGTGCAATCGCTGACAAAGATGTCCGTTTCATTGATATGCTTTTGTTTTTTTTTCAATAATTAATTAAAGCTAAATGAAGAAGTTAAAAAATAATGTTGCAACTATTTTATGATTCTAGTAACATAAAGTATTTATAGATAACAGAATTATGTTTATACACTTTTAGGTCTCATGTGCCTGATGTCCTTTGTGCGCTGTTCAAAAAAAAACCGGCCAAGTGCGTGTCGGGCCACGCGCAGTAGGGTTCCGTAGGTACATTATACCATACCATATTTTAATACCGCTATCATTTTTCGTCTGAAAAAATAACTTTGTTTTTCACAGTGTTTGTATGAATGACAAAGTTATATTTGCGGTTTTGGAAAATGTACTATATCTTGAAAACTAATTACTATATCTCGTTCAAACCAATTTTCGTTGAAAGTGTTTATTAAGATCTATAGCTTATATTTTTTTTAGATTTTTCACCCTCTTACTTTAAAAGTTAAAGGGGGGGGGACACACATTTTACCACTTTGGCGGCATATATATTTAAGACGGTTGACTTTGAAAAAAAATAGTCTTAGAAACCTCAATGTCATTTTTAAAGACCTATCTATAGACATCCCACAAGTATTGGTTTGATGAAAAAAAATATTTTCAGTTTCAGTTCCATGTATGGGGAGCCCCCCCTTAATCTTTTATTTTTTTTATTTTTGTGTAAAAATCCTAAAGCGGTTCACAGAATACATCTACCTACCAAGTTTCAACTATGTAGTGCTAATACTTTTGGAATAAAGTGGCTGTGACATACGGACGGACAGACAGACAGACAGACAGACAGACAGACAGACAGACAGACAGACAGACATGACGAATCTATAAGGGTTCCGTTTTTTGCCATTTTGGCTACGGAACCCTAAAAATCATCCTGTAGATTAGTGGGGTAAAATAGTTTCTGGCTGAACATTTTCATCAAAAAACACACCTTACTAATAAAGACGATCAAGCTGTAAGTATCATTATTATTGAAATGATTGATGACTACGAATAGTGTTATTTTTAAACATTACGAATGTAATATAACTCAATTATTATTGGTGTTATTAACATCTGTTCAAACAAGTAATTTACAGAACTATTCAAATTTTAACATCCGTTGTAGAAAAAGGCCTTGTTTTTTTATAAAGATATGTATTATTTTCCATTCCCTTTCGATCAACATAAGGCCGTCAATAAATCTGAAAGAATATTAGGCTCTGATAGGATCGGGTGTAATGTAATTAATATCAGTGGCATAATGCCTGCGTATGATTGATTAGCGGGTTAGGCCAGCTGTAAGTGATAGGATCTCTGTTTGTGTGGCACAAGTCTAAAGAATTTCACATATTCTTACTAATATTATAAATGCGAAAGTCCGTTTGTTTGTTTGTTACGCCTTCACGTCCTAACTACTGAACTGATCATCATGAAAATTTGCATACACGTTGTGAGGGATATAGAAACGGACAAAGGGTACCTTTCATCCCGAAAAAAAGTATAGTTCCCGAGGGATAGCAAAAAACCTTTCCACGCAGACGAAGTCGCGGGCGGCCGCTAGTGCAACAATAAATATAAATTTAATCACCTCTGTGGTCTAGTGGTTTGCCCAACCATGAAAAACACAGGAGTCCTGGGTTCGATTCTCAGGGAGTACATTTGTCCGCCTGGATAGCTACCACCATCTTACCTAAGTCTGACGCCATAACACAATTTAAAAATGGTTGTGTTCCGGCAGTTAGAGGTAAGATAGCCTTAGTGGTGAGGATTTTTAGTGTAGTGGGCTTACACTTTCGGCCTTATCGTCACTTATCATCAGGTGAGTGAGGTGAAGGCCAAGCATACTATTCCATTTTGCATAAAAAATCTATAAATACAGGCTGTTTGGTAAAACCTTATAGTAAATAGGGTAACGTGCATATAACTCCGGAAAATAATTAGGTATTAATCCTGAAAACCACCACATAGCTGAGTTTTTTTTATTTGAATGGATAAATGCAAAATGACAACCCTAGACTACATAATTTCGATCTAGGGTTGCCACTATGCAGTTTATTACATATGTTTAAATAAGTGGTGGTTTTCAGGGTTTATAATAATTTTCCGGGGTTGTATGCATGGTACGCCCTATCTACCATATTTGGCTTTATAAGGTCTATTAACAAATGTGCCATATATGGGTCATCTTATGATAATGATGAAATTAATAGCTAAGTATGTATGATACTTACACAGACGAATGGAGAAGAAGAAAAAAATCGAGCGTAATAAAAGAACTAGTCAGAGGGAAGACCGATTCGTCTTCCAATAACATCTATACTGCCCGGCATGGCAAGAGAATGATTTCTTTCTCTTGCCAATATATATGCCGGCATCTACCCGCACGCAACAATCAACAGTTCTTCCGTGACCATGGCGCATGCAACCTGCGCCGAAATATCGGAGTCACAAAAATAAACAGGAGGGCTAATCAAATGGCCACTTTTCTATTCGTTCGCTAACTTAAAAATACAAAATAAGCCATAAACTCCAAAATTACGTAGGCTTATCAATACCATACAATACAACAATGTCTGTGATTTACATAAACTTGCGACGTGTAACATGTTGCTTATTTTTTACACGACTGCCCAAAAAGGAGTGTATATGTGTTTAGGGTTCATGTATGTTTGTGGGTATGTGAGTTTTTTAAGCTTTAAGTTACCGAACGAATATAAAAGTGGCATTTTGAGTAGGGGGGTAGGTACATGGTGTAAATCCCGACATAGCTTATTCTAATAAGAAAAAAGAAGTACCGACCCAGGAATAAGTATTATAATCTCACTCAAATATTTGGTAAGGACGGGCGCGATGAACCATTTAGTATACTTTAACAGCGAAGGACAATACATATCTAAAATATTAACAGCTGTCTTTGCTTGTCACAAAAATAATATTTATTAAATTCATACATTTAATTATTCCATAACTGTTACAAACTGATTCGTCTCTTGTAGTTAATGTACCTTATCATTACAAATTAACGAAAAACTCTGAAACAAAAGCATTTTGACAATCCTTTTATATTTATAGAAAAAAATAATAGGTAGAGACTAATTTGCTACGTTGGACATGGTGAGTAATGTGAATAATGAGTGTGTATTTCAATTTTCCAGATTTTTTTCAATATCTATGTTCGTGATTTTTTGTTTGTGTAACTGACATCTTATATGTTTCATTTGAATCCATTGTAAGAGAAATACAATTTACAGTGCAATATTAGATACTGATAGTGACACAATAGTTTGAATTAGAGATCTTAAAGTTTTCTTGTGAAAACTCTCTCTTCAGCTTGGATAAAAAAATATTAAATATTAAAAAGTCCAAATAACGTCCATTGTAATGACAATTGTAATGAAAACTCTCTCTTCAGCTTGGATAAAAAATTATTAAAAATATTAAATATTGTAACGTCCATTCCAATGAACGTTATTTGGACTTTTTAATATTTAATATTTTTTTATCCAAGCTAAAGACAGAGTTTTCACAAGAAAACTTTAAGATCTCTAATATTACATTTAAGAGATATAATTTTACAGTGCAATATTAGAATCTTATTGATATTGCACACATCTTATCTGATAGTGAAATAATTTCGTCTAAGTTTGAATTAGAGATCTTAAAGTTTTCTCGTGAAAACTCTCTCTTCAGCTCGGACCATAAAAATGGATATAAAGTCTGAATAATATCCATTGTAAGAAAGGTACAATTTTACAGTGCAATATCAGATTCTTATCTGATATTGCACTGCACACATCTCATCTGCATCTAAGTATGAATTAGAGATATTAAAGTTTTCTTTTGAAAACTCTCTCTTCAGCTTGGACCAAAAAAAATTTATATAAAGTCCGAATTACATCCATTGTAAGAGAGGTACAATTTCACATTTTATCTGATAGTGACACAATTTAGTCTAAGTTTGAGTTAGAGATCTTAAAGTTTTCTTTAGAAAACTGCTCTTCAGCTTGGACCATAGAAAATAGATATAAAGTCCGAATAACATCCAGCTGTTTGTAATTAAGTGTCTTGCTACTGATATACGTAGTAAGAAATTGCTCGTCAGTACAGATGTAACCGAAGACGGCCGATTATAATTTCATCAAAGGGAATTCGGATATGTTATTACTAAGAAAATTACAAAATTATACGAAAAATTTTACGAGCTTTAGAAAAATATTGAATTATGGATAGAGTAGGAAAAGACATTTGCGGCAAATGGCAAACATCAAAACGTTTGGTTCGAAGTGGTGAATAATTTATATAAATGTGTTTTGGGAAAAATATCTCATTTTTGAGTTGGATTAGCAGATATTTTATTTTGCGGACCATTCGTATTGGTCAACGATGAAATTATCTAAAGCAAAAGTTACAAATAAGTATTTTTTTTGTAACTTGTTACCTTTTCTTTGTGAATTTTTCCAGATGGAATATTTTATGTATTTTGGTTTCAGTATGTTTTGTATGTAGGTACAACCCATTAGTCTTCATGTTATGCCTTGCTTTGATATTATTCTGATAATACAGTGATGGGGGTGGTTTGTCAAATTATAATCAGCGATTGTTAGCTTTAGTATAGAGATGACAAATACTCATTACATTACCCTAATTTCAAAAAAGTAGTCTCTATAAAAAAAACCTTTTTTTCTAAAAGCCAACCTTAATTTTCAAATAAACCATTATTTTTTGCTCCTGATAATAATGTTAAAGAGAACTTTGGATCCGGTGTCCGGTAGATTGGTAGTGTGGATGTACCAAAGAAAATATCTCAACACAGACTTTAAGTTGTGTACGCTAAGTTCTCTATTTTTTTTTACAAGATTTAGGAGATACCGCAACAAAGCACCTATTTGTGTCAGAAAGCAAAAAAAGTGATATTGGTAGTGCTTTTACTATTACATATTATTATTATTCTGCTGATATGATGATTATTATTCTGTGATAGTGTTAAGTTACACAATAATTAGGAAGCTGATCATCCTTATTCACACAGTATAAAGATCCGATCCAAGGGTCGTTGCCTTGTGCCACCGAACTGACACAGAAAGTGACAAATTGACTTTTTTACTAACGTAATATATATGACGGCGCGTTTATGTTGTTTTACACATTTTTTGTAATTTCATGTTGTTTTTATTTGCTAATCAATAATAATTACAATTTAAAACAATAAAACAATGGTAAAACATTGTTAAGTCATAAAATCAAGTTAAATTATCAAAGAGGGGACTAACGTCCGTGCGGGCTTACGAGTGACGTCAGCGCCCGAACTAGTTTTGCATGTTGTGGCGCCGCGTGGCGTGAGTGGTGGCGTGACTAGTGGGGCGACCGGCCGGCCTTTATAAGCAGGCGGCGCTCGCACTGGGACACATTCGATCGTGAGCCGTGGCGCTGTCCGTACGCTCGCAATTCTGCATACCTCTTCGCTTTCTCCAACGCCCATGGATATGGCTGAACTAAATGGTGAGCTCGGCACTCCGTCATCAGGAGTGGGGATGGACCAGGAAGCGGAAAACATACTATGGGAGCGCCAGTCCTACAAAACCGATGGAGAAATCTCTTGAAGTCCCAGCATCGTGGCGTGATGGGTTCGGTGATGACCAAACTTATTTTTCCAGAATTTAGTCTTCAGGGGGCGGATGCGCGAGCGTGGTGTGATGCAGTGGACATATGTTTAGGAGAGAACCCTTCAAGCGGAAGCCAGTTGGTTATGCTCCTTAGTAAGGCTCCCTGAGGTTAAAAAGCTGCATGATAACGTGCACAGCAGCCGTTACAAGGTTGCATTGTACGATTGATGCCATCGAAGCTCCTGCTGCTACCTTGTACAGGGTTTTTTCGGGCTGCTCGAGTGGTGAAGTGAAGGGGACATGTTGACACCTAGACACGCTGGTCCACGCTCTACAAACCTAATCCACGGCTGAGCGAAGGGTTAGCTTAGGACTGTCACACCAGCATTGGACCACCTCTACAATATTGGTGAAAAGTTTTCATTTTGTTTTCATTTCGGTTCCTGAATGCTCATTAACAAAAGAGACGTTTTACAGAGAAGAGAAATATTATGTTTCAGCTTCACTTTGAGGGATAGGAAAATTAAGCCTACGATGCAATACTCAAATTATTTTGATTGTTACTTTTTAGAATTATTCAGCTGAATTATTATTTTATGAGGTCCCCAATTCTTCGTTGGTATTCATAACATCATAATAGGGCAAGATTTAATTATGTTGGGCTTCTTCAATGTGAGTTTAGCGAAAAAAATTAATGATTTTAGTAATGTCAATAATACCGATGTTCCCTCAGAGCCTATAACAGAATTAGAAACAAAATACTTGAAAATTATTGTTCACAGACTTGTTTATGATGTTGGCCGAATAAATAATCCAAGTTTGTGACCTCGAGAGCCGAACGCAACTATGTCAAAAATCGAAAAATCCACGTAAATTTCGGATTTTGGCGATTATAAACCTGAAGAACTTCATATTTTTTATTTTCAGTAATTATAAATCGTGCAGCGGAATGATTGATTGCTCGGCGATATTTAGAATTGGTTAGTGGAATCATATCTATCAAAAGTTTTTCTGATAAGTTGCATAATAAAAAGTAAATTGCGAATTTATGAAACAAGCCTATACTGCCATTATTTAATTACTCACAATTTTTTTTACCCGTATGAAAACAAGAGACACTTAATTTTTCTAAAGTTTTATTTTGACCATTTTTGTTCCATCCTAAAAATTTGTTTGAAAACTGATTCATTCTAGGAGAGCGTAAGTGCAGTAAACAGGAATTCTGGCGGACATACCTTCTTGGCCCACATGAATTGGAAAATATACTTTGCCATCACCCTATGAACCTAATCTATGGACGGACGCTAATGACATTTTTTTGTTTATGTTTTGTTTTAAGTTGTATTTTTTCTTTTATTCTCGCTATTTTTGCCTGAAACTATTTTTACCGCTAATTTGATTTTGTAGTTCCTGTCTTCAAAAATTTTAATACTGTGACGAAATGCTCAAACCTTGGGGCATAGAAATAGAATGTCAAAGAACAACTAAGTCAATAAACAGGTGATCCGAAAACGAATCAATACATTTTATATGAGATACGTAAAATATGACTTAGATTCATAAAATATGACCATATTATGGCAAAGGAAGTTAATAAACTATGTTCCATACTGTTTTCTTTGTCGATAAACGAATAAATGTAGCGAAATTTGGTTTTAGAGAAATGTGTGGCAATATCTTATTTACCTTTGAAAAGTGTGATTACTTGGATTGTTTCTTTTTGTCACATCACAATTACTTAGAGCAGAAGATACCATAGCTCCACGATACCTTTATTTTAAATTCTAATTAAGATTGAAAAATAAGTTAAACAAACTTGCTCATTTGCTAGGCGGGACGCTAGGGGCTCTTACTGTAAAAAATGTTGGCACATGTCACTTGATTCTTTGTCTTTTTTTTATATAGACCGTGTCCGTATGATGTTAACTACTCTTTTCCACGCTTTGTTGGTCTTCTTGGGCGCAGCGAAAATTTTTCTATGTCTATGGCTCAAACAAACCTTTTTTTTAAACGGTGGGGTGTTGCTTTTTGTATTTTGTTAAACTGATTCAAACATTATCAACACCGATTCTTTTTAAGCAGAAGAGCTTCAGCAGCATCATGAAGTCCACTTTGGGAGGTTTGCGACTGTCTGTTATTGGATCCTTCATAAACCTTGATATTATATTTAGAATAAAGTTAAAATTAACTAAAATACTAGTAATTGAACTTAAAACATTTTCGATAATATGGTCCTACACGGAAAGATTACAGGAGAAGGAATTGAGTGGGCTAACCTGGTTCGATCATTGCTCCCGCGTGCTGGCTGTGGTGGATGCGCGTCTCACTTCTTCTTAGAATCTCCGACGTTGATTATTATTTAGGTAATCACAATAGTCTTCGGATAACTCGCGGCGATCACCTTGTAGGTATTCAAACTTGACCGCAATAGTGAGGAGCACGAAAACTCGACTCAATGCTCTGGCACGCAGGCAGGTTGGATTGGAAGTGTCTAAATATGGCCGACGCGACCAGATACCAGATAGGATCATGGATAAAAATGATATGAGGGTAGATTTTGGGTTTAGGGATGTAGCATCGTTACAAGTGTGAATCGAGTCTAAAGTGATGTGAAAATAACAATCTATGATTCACCTAAATCTACCGGGTACCTTGTAAAAAAAAACACTATTTTTTTCTGAAACATGAACTTTAATACGGAGAAGGTAAAGTTTAGAATGTACCTAAATAGCTTAATCTTATTTTATAACTACCTTTTGCAAACTGGATCATTTTACAGATAGACCATCATCTGTGTTGGCTTTAAAAGTTTTCGCCGTTTTGAGCTTATTGTATTCTATGTTTTTTTTAGCTGAACAAAACGAATTTTTCTGAATACAAAAATTTTATAACATTACTGTTGGAAAACCTCTTTTGATTTTATACAGTTTTATATATAGTTTTTATACTTACTTATCCAAACTGACTGCAAACTGAAGTTCTTTAATTTGAAATAAAAATGTCACTTGTTCACCGTCCACTGCTTCGTTAATTTCATAATCCTCAGCATACATCACTTAGTTTTCTTTACAAAAAAAACATAAACAAAAAAAAAAAAAAAACTTTTAATTCCTCTTTGACATTCATTGTTATTAATTTAGAAATAGTGGCTGGATACATTTTTCTGATCACAAAAATAAATGTACTTTGCTAACCATTTAGATGAAACGTGTGGATCCTAGTCGAATAGTGGAACCTATAAGAACGTGAGTTCAAAATTTAAAATTTTTAGAACTTACATACCTACTATTATTGTTTATTATTGTTACTTATTTATTTACGGTGCAATGTCTTTTGGCCTTCGATGGTCATAGATTTCTGGATGTGCCGATGACGGCAAAAGTAAGTATTCGTATGAAGTATTCGTTATTAATGGAGGAAATATGCTACTCTATGTAGTGATCCATCCAGTGAAATATGCTACTCAATGTAGTGATCACTTTGCAGCCCAGTGAAATATGCTACTTAATGTAGTGATCGCTGTGTGACAAGTCTGTGTGACAATTGGTACTATTGTGTGTTCTGTGGAAAGAGGAAATATGCTACTTAATGTAGTGATCCACCCAGTGAAATATGCTACGCAATGTAGTGATCACTTTGACACCCAGTGAAATATGCTACTAAATGTGGTGATCGCTGTGTGACAATTCTGTGTGACAAGTCTGTGTAACAAAAGTCTGTGTGACAAGTCTGTATGACAAAAGTCTGTGTGACAAGTCTGTGTGACCAAAGTCTGTGTGACAATCGGTACTACTATGTATTCTGAGTAAATGGCTGATGGTCATGTATTCTTTGCAGTTGGACTGTGTGACCATCCATCTGTGTGTCGATCCATCTGTGTGTCGATCCGTCTGTGTGAAGATTCGTCTGTGTGACGATCTGTCTGTGTGAAATTGTTGTAATCAGTAAGATAATTGTTCTTTTTTTTAGGGGCCAGAATGGCCGAGCTCGAATATACAACTCAGCATATTTTGTTTTTTTAGGACAAGTCTGATAACGAGACACACGAGGACGTGTGAAGGCGCAGGACGGCCGTGACGGCGCGTTTATGTTGTTTTACACATTTTTTGTAATTTCATGTTGTTTTTATTTGCTAATCAATAATAATTACAATTTAAAACAATAAAACAATGGTAAAACATTGTTAAGTCATAAAATCAAGTTAAATTATCAAAGAGGGGACTAACGTCCGTGCGGGCTTACGAGTGACGTCAGCGCCCGAACTAGTTTTGCATGTTGTGGCGCCGCGTGGCGTGAGTGGTGGCGTGACTAGTGGGGCGACCGGCCGGCCTTTATAAGCAGGCGGCGCTCGCACTGGGACACATTCGATCGTGAGCCGTGGCGCTGTCCGTACGCTCGCAATTCTGCATACCTCTTCGCTTTCTCCAACGCCCATGGATATGGCTGAACTAAATGGTGAGCTCGGCACTCCGTCATATATATAATAAGTTATATTTACGTACAATATTGTTCATATGTTTTAGTTTTAAGGTATGTATCTATGGGCTATTGTAGCCTGATTATAAACAAATAAAAAAATATAAGTTTGAAAAAACTTATATACCTATACAGGATTATTTGTAAAACACCAATAACCTCGTAGGAGTAGATTACTGACATCATAAACAGCAACATTTGTTCTACGACTTTTACGAAAACAGACAAAAAAAACTTTAACATAACTTTTTTTAGTTTCTGTCAAAACTATAACACAAAAGTATCATAATGTATATATATTTGGAATCAGCTATTTATTAGCTTTTATTGGATACCCATATTGTTATAACCAAAATATATTTTTTTTATTTGATTTTTTTCGTTATTTATTGTTAGTAAAGGTACTTAAAAGTTATATTTTTTCAAATTTGCATTAAATGGACTTTTTGGACATATTTTTTGTTTGCCATTAAAAATATGAGTTCAATAAATATGGTTACTTAAATTTAAAAATGGGGAGTTTTTGTGTATTGAATTTCCATATAATTTAAAATATTTTTGTAACTGTACTATTCCGCTGATGTTGGGCATTATAGCATTATAGAACACTCAATTACCTTTCATTTAACACCCCACACATGTATATAGGGCTCATAAAATCATAATTATACGCATTTTTTCAAAATACGGCGGCCGCCATTTTGATGACGTCATATCTCCGGATCCCGGCACTTTACAGGTGGGCTTCCGATGGTTTTTAAGATAGAATAACATGTTTAACAACAAACAAAAATTTGGTGCTGGTATAACAAAGTGAAATATTCAGACCATTTTTGACGCTAACAGCACGTACTATGTAGTGGGTGTTATGTTTGACAACACAACACGTTGTGTACCTATAAAAACCGGCCAAGTGCGTGTCGGGCCACGCGCCATAGGGTTCCGTAGTTACCTTATACCATACCATATTTAATACCACCTATCATTTTTCGTTTGCAAAAATAACTTTGTTTTTCACAGTGTTGGTATGAATGACAAAGTTATATTTGCAGTTTTGGAAAATGTGCTATATCTCAAAAACTAATTACTATATCTCGTTCAAACGAATTTTGGTTGAAAGTGTTTATTAAGATCTATAGCATATATTTTTTTTAGATTTTTCACTCTCCTATTTCAAAAGTTAAAGGGGGGGGGACACACATTTTACCATTTTGGCGGTGAATATCTTTCAAACGGTTGACTTTGAGAAAAAGTTATCTTAGAAACCTCAATGTCATTTTTAAAGACCTATCTATAGACACCCAACACGTGTTAGTTTGAAAAAAAAATTTTTTTTCAGTTTCAGTTCCATGTATGGGGAGCCCCCCCTTAATCTTTTATTTTTCTTATTTTTGTATTAAATTCGTTAAGCGGTTAACAGAATACATCTACCTACCAAGTTTCAACTGTGTAGTCTTAATACTTTCGGAATAAAGTGGCTGTGACATACGGACAGACAGACAGACAGACAGACATGACGAATCTATAAGGGTTCCGTTTTTTGCCATTTAGGCTACGGAACCCTAAAAAACACGTGAAGATCACGACAAGGGCGAAAAAAATGCAAATTATCAAGTGGCCTTGTCGATTATTTTGAGATAATTTCAAGCTATTTTTTTACGCATACCATTACAATTTTATTAAAATAATACAAGTATTTCAATATTCATAATGTTTGATTGGTTTGCATTACAGCTTCCATTGAACTGAAATTTCAAGAAAATATAGGGTGTCTTTATTCACTCTCCGAATAAAGATAATTATATTCAGTCCATGAAACTGAGCAGTTTTATCTGAGAAACGTAGGATCAAAAAACCGGCCAAGTGCGAGTTGGACTCGCGCACGAAGGGTTCCGTACCAAAAAACGGCAAAAAAATTACGTTTATTGTATGGGAGCCCCCTTAAATATTAATTTAATTCTGTTTTTAGTATTTGTTGTTACAACGGCAACAAAAATACATCATCTGTGAAAATTTCAACTGTCTACCTGTTGTCATTATTAAAATCAAGTAAAAAACGGCAAAAAAAAAACACGTTTGTTGTATGGGAGCCCCCCTTAAATATTAATTTTATTCTGTTTTTAGTATTTGTTGTTATAGCGGCAACAGAAATACATCATCTGTGCAAATTTCAACTTTCTAGCTATCATGGTTCATGAGATACAGCCTAGTGACAGACAGACAGACAGACAGACAGACGGACAGCGGAGTCTTAGTAATAGGGTCCCGTTTTTACCCTTTGGCTACGGAACCCTAAAAACGATTTTTCATACAAATATCCGAACAGCTGATCGAGGTTTGTATGAAAAGTCGATTTTTTTTGGCTGTTTTTGGAAAAGTCGTAGAACAAATATTGCTGTTTATGATGTTAGTAATCTACTCCTGCGAGGTTGTTGATGTTTTACAAATAACCCTGTATACTGTGTTATTCATTTCATTTTTAAATTGTTATGAGTTTCAACTTTAATCTGAAAGTAAATAGAGATCTATGTGAATAAATTAGTTAATGCAGTACTGTACATAAGTATTTATGCACAGCAGCCGTACTGCGACTGGGAATTTCAATTTAGCACTAGAATGCTACAGATTTGCGGCGTTAATTAGTTGCACCGGGCTGCGGTTCGAGAGGAAATACCTTTCGAGTTATGGTTTCTTTTGTTATTAGGCTTGTTAAACAAATGAAGAAGCATTTAAGGAATCATACTAAAGTATTATCTATTCTGTGGAGAAAAAAGTTAAAAAAAATTACGAGCATCCGCTCGGATTTCGGAGGACGCAGATCCTAGTCCAGCGATTTGAGGTGAGATGATGTTTCTTGTAAAAAGTTTATCGTAAAAAAAGCTTAGTAATTAAATCATATTCTTTACAAATAATACTGCCAATTGAGTAAATTTGTAAAATTGGCCACTTTGAGCTCTTTTCTGTACTAGTGCTGTATTAAAAATGAATGTTACAATTTCTTTACGTACCTATTATCAAGTCAATACGTTCAGTACCTTAACAACAATATGGGCACATAGATTTTTGGTAAATGTTTTTTATGTAATAAGCGAGATAATGGTGTCGCTATACTCTTTCGTCTATACTTCTTAATTTTGTTTTGGCAATTCACTCCTCTTATTTTAATGCTAGAATGTGTATAGGTACTGCATACTTAAAAAGTTTAGTTGAAAGGTGTGTTGCAAGTTTGCAACATTTTAATTAATGACTCAAAACAGTTTCGTTCTTTTTCTTCTTTGATTGTCAAAAATTTATATGATGTGAACGAACATTTTAACTTTACAAAAGTTTACAGTTTCTGAATCAAACGAAATAGGAATTTGATGCTGGAAATATTTTACGAGGTCTTCAAATAAGGTGAAATTTAAACCTAATAAGAACCATTCCTTGTTCAACAAAAGCTGTAAATGGTTTTTATATAGCTCGTTTGTTGTAGAAGAACTACGAGTTTTATGTTCGTTACAAGGTACTTTACGAGAGTTACAGACGCAACTAAGTAGTAGAGAATGTTTGCACTAAGGGAACTAGTTATTACCTTTACGGACTACAGCAAAGATATTACTCATATAGAACAACTATGTGTGGCTAGCTTTTACTTGGATTAAAGAAAATGTTGTTCGCTACGCAATAGGTCTTGTAAAAAGTATTAATAGGTAATATTTGAGAAAGGCGTTGTTTTGTTTTAATATAAGTTAATGTTTTATAAGAAGTCACTTTGTAATGACTAAAAATATTTCGTTTCTTATAGTTTAGTTATTAGTTAGTAAAAAAGCAAAAAAAATATTTACTGAAAAATATATTTTTTATTTTAAACACGTTTTTAAAACGGACTAAAAAGTATAAAATTCGGACCAAAACATAAAAAATGGACTAGAAAAAACAGAAAAAAAGTAAGAAATAAATTCTTCTGTAAATATTTATAACCTACCTTATACAGAAGTTTTATTTTGTTCTTTTTTGTCTGTTTTGTCTAGTCCGTTTTTTATGTTTTTAGTCCGATTTTTATACTTTTTAAGTCAGTTTTAAAAACGTGACGGTTCTCACACTGGCACCCCGCGGTCGCGGGGCTCCCGCGCGCGTGTTTTACTTTGTATGCAAGTACATCAATTTGTATAGAAAACCACTTGGTCCAACACACCGAGGCCGCGCCGAGGCGCTGAGCTCCATAGTATCGTGCCGGTTTTTGTACGTAAGCGCGGGGCCGTCCTATGACGCCGATCGGCGCGGAGGCGCGTCGAAAACCGCCCGAATAGGCGGTGCGCTGAGCCGTCGTCACCGCGCGCGTGAAACGCCAAACCGCGCCCCGCGACGGCGCGCGGCGGCAGTGTGAGAATCGCCTTATAGTACAGTAGCCCGTAGAACATTTAAATCACCAAAAAGGTTACCGTTTGCCGTTGTGATATAGTTATGTATTACGAAATTATAGATACTTTAACCCAAGTTTTACAGATCGCAACCCGCCGTAACCTATATTTGTGTATCTCCAAAATTGATATTTTTTTATTTTTCGAGGTTTACCACATAGTTTAGCTATTGTCGTGTTCTACAGCTTGGTTTGATTGCGACAGATAAAAGTAAGACTATAAAAAGTAGCCATACACAAATTTAAGACCTGATGAAAATGGTTGGACTTTATCTGGTCTTAAATCTGTGTATGATCACTTTCCATAGTCTTACTATTATCAGTGGCAATCAAACAAAGCTGTAGAACACGACAATAGTTAAACCATGTGATAAACCTTGAAAAATAAAAAAAATATCATTTTTGGAGATATACAAATATAGGTTACGGCGGGTTGCGATCTGTAAAACTTGGGTTAAAGTATCTATAATTTCGTAATATATAACTATATCACAACGGCAAACGGTAACCTTTTTGATGATTTAAATGTTCTACGGGCTACTGTACTATTAAGGTCATTCCTAAAACATCGAATACCATTATAGTACAGTAGCCCGTAGAACATTTAAATCACCAAAAAGGTTACCGTTTGCCGTTGTGATATAGTTATTCATTACGAAATTATAGATACTTTAACTCAAGTTTTACAGATCGCAACCCGCCGTAACCTATATTTGTATATCTCCAAAATTAATGTTTTTTTATTTTTCAAGGTTTCGTAATGAATAACTATATCACAACGGCAAACGGTAACCTTTTTGATGATTTAAATGTTCTACGGGCTACTGTACTATTAGGTTAGTTTCAGCATGTTTCGATTGCAACAAGCAGCATTCGGAGATACAGTAGACTGAAATGCAAATTGATGCAAATGTTGTGTTGCGTCGGGTGTGCCGAATGTGAGGCGGGCCTTAGGTACAGTCCAGGCGCGTGTTACTGCGATTTGCTGTGATATTAACTCGTGAGTAGGAAATGTACACGTGGAATTTAATAACCTACTCATTTAATGTTTTGTGATTAAGACAGAATCATTTTTCAATTTTCAATTTATTTATTTCAATTTATTTAATTCAATAACAATATTACAGTTGTGTCTAAATGTCGCACACTAAAAAATAAAAATAAAGTACTCAAAATGCAGTTATCCTTAAAGAGTATTTTGATCACAGTAAGAAATAGGATCGTTTGGCAATAAAAAATATTTCGAGTTGATTTATCGTTTTTCAGTGCAAAAAGTATGGAAAAAGTTTTTGGCGATTTCTGTCGTTTCTAGTACTGATACCTTGAATGATTCCTTAGAGTATTTTGATCCCCACACAAAATAGGATCGATAGGCATAAAAAAAATGTTTTTGGTATTTCAGCATTTTTTTTGCTAACGGTATTTTTTTTTCCAAAATCTGTGAATGCAGTTCAGAATATCTTAAAAAGTTATGGATGGTCTCCTTGGAACGTTTTCCTGTAACTGTAACGGTTAAGGTACCTGCCCTTAATGTACTTACCGTCTCAAAATTCCACCCTGTATGAACAATATTTATATCTTTATCATAATCTTTATTATAATAGGTATAAAGATTATCTTTATTATATTATAGATATTTTTATCTTTATTATAATATAAAGATAAAATATTTAATGGACATCGCATAATACCTCTATTATTTTCACCAATGCAATTTTTGGAATAATTTATGCTTGCATATTATTTTAGGGCTGATTTTTCAATCCTCAGATAACAGATATCAGTCAGTTATATCATTATTAGGCAAGTAAAATAAATGCATTAAAAAAAATTTCGACGATTTTAATACGTAATCAACGGAATGAATTTTATCTAGGCATTAAAAAATCAGCTCTGCGAATAAAAAGTATTAATCAAAATATATGCCATCCTTGAACTTATTATAATTTTTTTACGTTTGTTTAATTTTTTAATTTACTATCGTTTCGGCATACTGACGTCCATTATACAATAGGCTAGTTGACAAAATTTGGAAAATAGTTTAAAAATAAAGTTTGGTATCTATTTTACCCCAAAAATATATTATTTTAAGAAAAATAAGTCATTTTACCTGTGAATTTTGCGTTTTAAGAAATGAACTCAAAATGACATCGAAAAAGGCCAAAACTGTCATGGCGTCTTGAATGACGTCACGCCTCGCGAAACATTCGTGTTTGTTTAGGGCCGTCAATTGTTTTTATTCGAAAACGTCGTCGTTGTCGTTATCGAAAATGACAGCAACAATAAATGTTTCGCGAGGCGTGACGTCACGCGTCTCTGATTGGTGTTCAATGTCACGTGATTAAATGGCCAATTTTGCCGATTTTATTTTCCGTTAATATTGGCAATCTTTATTTATTTTAATGAAAAAAGTGTTTTTTTGGTTACTATTTAAATTAATCATTAGAAACCTTATGCTAGCCGATTTATTCTTAGTGGAAACAAGCCTATTGTATAATGGATTTCAGTGTTTCGGCATCTATTCATTCAGCTAGAGAGAAAGACAAGTTCTTTTTACAATCGAATAATAATGCGGTAAATGAGTCTATGTCTTGTATTATATACGCGTCGTTCAATTATACTCTACGACCTCAAAGCATGATATGTTGTTACTAACTAATGTTGTTTAGACTCTTGAGACCTAATTGTCCCTGTCGTCACTGATCGCAGCAAAATAAGGAAAAGACCCGTTACGACTTCCTGTTCCTGTATTGACAATAAAGACTTTATACTACTCTAGAATACAGATTATAAGGCTTATTCTGTACAGATAAACCAGAATTTATAGATATTGAAAGATGATCACGGATTTTTCAGAAGCAAAATCAAAATTATTATTCAAATAAATTCGATATTAAGTGATTTTTCAACACACCTGGTCGTAAAGTGAGCCCTAATCACATCGCTTTTAGGGCCATAAACCGAGCTATAACAAAGGCGTGCAATAATATATAAAACACTGGGTTGTTATAGAATTTTCCCTATAAAGTTAAATTGGTACCTTACTGCAAGTTCTATGCGAGTAAACAGAGAATTCCGAATTTAACCGGGTAATATATAGGTAGTTATATATTTTTTTAATAACAACAAAAAGGTTTTATACCGTTAAAAATTCATATTCATTTTTTAAATAAATAAATGTGTAAGTCCTTAATTAAGTCAAACAAATATTTATTATTATCAAATTATTCATAATTCACAATATTTTGCTATAAAATGCTAAAATTTTTGCATTTTATCAATTAAAATTATAATTTTGAAGTAGGCTGTATGCTCCCTCGCCTCTTTGTTCGCAAAATATTCTTGCATTGGGCGTGTGAAAAAAACAAAAACAAAACCTACGCGCCTTTTCCCATAATTGTCATATTTTGTTTTTGTCGTATTTGTTGCTGTGTGGTAAATTACTTAGTATTTTCCTCGCAAATGTGTTAAAAAACGTCGTATGAAACTCGTGAGCTTTTGCTCATTGCACACTCGGCTGAGTTACGACCTCGCCTGCGGCTCGGGCTGCAACCCGCAGCCTTGTGTGCAATAAGCAACCTAAGCTAACTTGTCTCATAATGTATTGAATTGTCTTTATTTTCCTACCACCAGTTTGAAACTTTTTTAGCTGACAAGAAGAGATTTTCATGCGAATATTAATTAGACATTTTATATTCTGATTACAAAAATCAACTCCATTTTTTTAAATTTGAAATCCACGAGAGAAAGGCTTTTTATTTATTTATTTTATATTGGCTATCCAGCAATAATTACAGACAATACAATCTAAATGCCGCATTACTTTAGAAGGGCAAAGGGCACATATGCACAAAATAAAATAATATTATGTTATATTACTTACAAATCGACCGAACCTCGAAAAATAAAAAAAATATCATTTTTGGAGATATACAAATATAGGTTACGGCGGGTTGCGATCTGTAAAACTTGGGTTAAAGTATCTATAATTTCAAAATAAATACTTAACTATATCACAATTGCAAATGGTAACCTTTTTGGTGATTTAAATGTTCTACGGGCTACTGTACTAAGAAGGACATTGATAATTTGCATTTTTTTTCGCCCTTGTCGTGATCTTCACGTGTTTTTTCATACACAACGTGTTGTGTTGTCAAACATAACACCCACTACAGTCACGAGAGTAGAATTGTATTGTTTCTTATGTTTTTTTTTTAATTATTTATACCAGTATACGGACTTTTTCCAATCTTTTAATAAAAGTCTGCCACACCTAATCATACACATATTCCTAATATTCCTTGATATAATTCCACGAGTTATTATAAAAAAAGTGATATAGTATGTACCTAAGTTTTTGTAGAAACAGGATAAAACTTGCCTGATCACAATTACTAGTATTTTGTGGCTGCTAAGTCACTTTATCACAAAAATGTAGACTTACTCGTACTTTTAATCGTAGGTAAGTAATTGTTCATTTTATATTAAGCTGCATAGAGATACATTTTTCCCAATTTAATTTAAATCATTTACAATACAATTAAAATTAAGTATAAGTTTCAGCAATTATGATCGTCTATTTTTTTTAAAAATTCCTACATTAGTTAACAGTCTAAAATAATTAATGACTAAATTCTGATAAATTATAAATACCATTAATTAACTTGCAAGGATAAAATTAAAATGTAGATTTTAAATAAATCGACTTACCAGTAGTACGTACGTATCTTATTAAACTACCTAGTAGTTTATGAATGGCCTTAGTTTTATTATCATTTCGTGACATGGTATGAATTTTTTATTGTCAAGTCGCTTCTTTGTACTTATAACTAATTTGTTACAAATTATTGTCATTAAAAACGTTTTACAAGTATTTTTTTCCTTATTAAGATACTCGGCAACCTTCTTGCTACAATACATTTTGATACAATTTAACTTACAGACCATACAACAAGCTGATTGAACTCCAAAGACATGCTGTCTGACTGGGCGGACATCCTGAATCGGAGGGTGTGGATACCCCTTAAGGCATTGACCTATATTTGATAAACCGGGAACGGATGGCAAAATACGCATGCGTAGAAATAGAATAACCTCAAAAAGCGCTTGATAAAAGCTTAAACACTGAGAATTAAAGTTAGCCCCTCTTTTATTGGCTTTCAATTATTTTTAACCGATCTCTTTTGTAATTTTAATACAGTATTATTTAAATCAGTCTTCTTTTTATAAAGGAATGATTCAACTCACCTATAGTTTATGTCAGCAGCTTCAAACACATATATTGTTCCGTATATTCCCGCCAAATACACAGGGAATAGAAGTAGGGCATAATTCACTATATTGTACTTCCCGAATGCCCCAAGTTGAGCCAAAATAGGGTCCAACTCAACTGCGGGTTTTTGACTTGCCATATTGTAAACAAATACAACTTTCTAACAATTAAAATAAAACAGTTTTTCACGTAAGTTTAGGGTTAAAAGCTGTACATTTTGTTAACACAAAACTAAACACACACGGCGTTATAAAAGCGTGTTTACTAATTTGACGTTTGCCGCGCATGCGCGTTGAATACGATTTTCGGTCATAACAATGACTTTGGTGAGGCAAACATTTTATTTTCGAACGGCACGTCCGAACAGTCGCGCTCAGACATAAAAATACACGAGTAGCTGATGTCAAAATGTCGGTCGTTATCGTGGCTTTAGAGAGAGACGGAGATAGTAAACTTCGAAAACTCGTACGAGTGAGATAATGAGACGAATTGTTTTTAACTGGATAGTTCGTTAACGACTCTATTAATGGGAAGTAATTTAATTAGCGCCCAAACAGAATATCAGATATTGTATGTTTAGTACTATAATATATTCTGTAATATTGTTGTTTTTAATGGGTAGAAGTTGCTGTCTTAAAACATTGTCACATTAATGAACATGTATTGAGTTTTCAGGCCGGTTTACTAGAACTTTTTATTATTATAGTGACCCATTACATTTTTAACGATTTTTGCGGTGATTAACTGTTAAATGTGATTAACAACATTCAATTTCAATTACCAATTGAATGTAATTGTATCCAAAACGTCCGGAAACGCGAAAATCAAATGAAAAACCTAGACAAAAGAACGAAGAACTTTCAATTTGCGTTAAAATCCGAGAAAGCGTTTTATTTAAAAAATATTATCGGCTGTCTAGAAAATATACGGTGGCATTCTTATATTTTTTATTAGCAGGTAGCAGCAGGTGTAGGTAGGAAAAATATAAACATAATTGATATCTTTGACATTGATTCGGTCTGCGTAGCGAGATGTCAATGACAGTTGTCCACTTCTACTAATATTTGTTCAGTAATAGCTGTTCATATCAAGTGACCGATAAACAAGGGCGTATAATGCGGGCGATAATGGAGTACATCTTAATCAGGTTAATTTAATGACCTCTATGGGCAAGTTAATATCACAGTCAAACACAAGCGCAATAGGTATTTGACTTTTTCTAATTCTTTCCATATTAGAAGCGCTTATGGCGGAGCCTGACAGATATCGGGTCAGGTGTCGGATGGGTGACCGTTAAGTGGCATTACAACCGTGCTTCAGAGGGCACGTAAACCGTCGGTCCCGGCTGTTATCTGATAACAGTCGTTAAGCCAAGTTAGAGGCCTTACAGGCGGCTTGATAAACTCTAACACCAGAGGTGGCCACTAATCCGCATACGATAAAAACAAGTGCATCGTAAAAGAAATATCAGTGAAAATATTTTTTTTTCTGCGATGTATATTTATTGACATATGATGCTTTGAATGTTGAACGTCATGGCAGCCGCGTGAAAACGCCGCATACAAAAAGTATCAAAAAGTGACGTCACATTTCACACCGCGCGGTCGATATGTATGGCGCGCAAAAGAAATTTGTGATTACCTATCTAAGCAAAAAATGTTTTTACAATAATGTTTCCATAACAACACTATTTTGTCACTGTAACATTTTTTTTTTTTTTTTAACTTTGGAGTCTTAACAATCATAGTGAAATTCGTCAAATCGAGCCAAAATTTCACGTAGGGGTTTATTTTGCTCTGCTTACCCAATTCGGTGTTTGATATTTTTTTATTCCATTAATTAAATTAGTGCATCGTAAAAGAAATATCAGTGACTTTTTTTTCTGCAATCTATATTTATTGAGATATGATGCTTTGAAATCTTTGAATGTTGACATCATGGCGGCCGCGTGAAAATGCCCATATCAGAAAGTGACGTCACATTTCACACGCGCGGCCGCTATGAAAATGTATGGCGCGCAAAAGAAATTTGTGATTATTTAAGCATAAAATGATTCAAATAATCAACACTATTTTGTCACTGGAGCATCTTGATTTTTTTCCAACTTTGGAGTCTTAAAAATCATAGTAAAATTCGTCAAATTGAGCCAAAATTTTGCGTAGGGTTTTATTTTGCTTCCCTTTTTGCTCTACTATGTAAATACTTTAAAACTAGAATCCATTACCAAGTAGAATACCCAATTGTTCAGCCTATAATAGACTGATAATCCAGTAAAATAAGACATGAAAAGGGGGTAATGGTTGCATCATATCAGGTATTTTTGGTTTTTGGATATATTGTTGTTAATGTGGAGGCAATAATAAATTCATGTTTTCGACCTGGGCAGACCACCGGGTCATTCTCAAAAAATAATTGATCATTTTTTCTGTTTTTGTCGATTTTGACCCAGAAGGGCTTGTTTTTCATCAAGATTGTGTAAAAAAGTTTTAAAGTAGGTTAAATTTGCAACAATTTGAGGGTAAAACGGTTTTGATACAACCGATAGTTTCAGAGACACAGCTTTTCTAAATTTGACCATCCTAACTTTGAAAATGAAGGACTTTCCAGGTACAATTTCATCCCTCTTTTCACCCCTTCGATTATGGAATTATGAAAAACGCTGACGCACATCAATATTAATTTTCGATCTTCAATCTAAATACAAAATTTGAAGATCCTAACTTTGAAACTGACGGACTTTCATACAAACTTTCATCCCCTATTTTACCCCCTTAGGGGAGGAATTTCCAAATTTTTTTCTTAGTAAATGCTTACACCATATAAGGTATCTATGTGCAAAATTTCAAGTCTCTAGGTTTAGCGGTTTGGCCTGTGCGTTAATATATCAATAAGTCAGGACTTTGAATTTTATACAGTGCCTTTGGTCTTGAACTAGCGATAATTTAAAGGCGTGTAATACACCTAATTTTATCGACAAAAACACCCACATGTTGGGGTCTATCCCCACTCCTGTTGGAATGGCCGCCATTTTAAATTTGACTTTTTATTTTAGATGACCCTGCAGAAAAATATTAATTTCTCCGGATTTAGAAGTCCTACAGTTTTAACAAAAATATTGTTTTAAAGCTAATAATATCACCTAGTAATTTAAAAATAAAATGTTTAAAGTTTTGATTTAAATACGTCATAAAAAAATACTGAAATAAAATTTTTATTTTTAAGGTGACGTAAGGGTCATTGTTCAAACAAAAATAACTCTCAAAATATGCAACATAGAGCAATAAATTTTAAAACCGTTTTGTAGATAATATTTTTGTGTATTTGAATAGTGCAAAAAAATGGACATTAATGTCCTAGTTTTTGAGAAATGTAATAAAAAGTCAAAAAAATCGCAAAAATTTCGTATAAAATTTTATTTCAGTAATTTTTTATGACGTATTTAAACCAAAAATTTAAACATTTTATTTTTAAAATTAATAGATGATATTATTAGCTTTTGAACAGTATTTTTGTTACAACTGTAAGACTTCTAAATCCGGAGAAATTAATATTTTTCTGCAGGGTCATCTAAAATAAAAAGTCAAATTTAAAATGGCGGCCATTCCAACAGGAGTGGGGATAGACCCCAACATGTGGGTGTTTTTATCGATAAAATTATGTGTATTACACGCTTTTAAATTATCGCTAGTTCAAGATCAAAGGCACTGTATATTAGATATTCTACCTAACACCTTGTTTGGATGGAACACTCAGGTCCCTAAAAACGGCAAATAATAAACGATGAAAATGCCAGTAGGAAAACCTAACTCGAGGAATTAGCGATTATCTATGTATCTATCTATATATATAAAAGAGAAAATCACTCACTGACTCATCACGAAATCTCAGAAACTACAAGTGCTAGGAGTCTCAAATTCTGCATGGGGGTCCCTTTTAGGGTGAAGGTGCTCACTAAGACGGGATTTTGCGAAATTCAACCCCTAAGGGGGTAAAACAGGGTGGCAGAGTTTGTATGGGAGAAAGCGATTCCTTGGCCCGATTGACTTGAAATTTGGCATGCAAAGAATGTCTATGCCTCGTGTTTCGTATTTTCTTGAAATGTATCCCCTAACAGGGTTGAAAAGGAGTAGAAAGCTATTTTTAGGGTGGTTGACTTCGATATCGGAATCAAAACTTCTTAGTGCATTTGTACGATTAAGAAAAATAAATGTCAGTTGTCAGGTTGTCACCTCCCCTGAGATTGTAATTATGTCACCGCACGAGCTGACATTTCATGTTGTATAAGATTTTATCCTGATTTTCACTACCTATTTTACGAAATATTAGTCTAATTATAAAACGTGGCAAAATCTATCAGATTTCTAACGTGGCAAGGAATGTGGTGTAAAGTGTTAAAATTGAGAGCCGGATAATAATGCACAACATAAGTTGCACCCGACATATTTTGCAATGTCACGTTATTTTAGCCAGGAACCAGGAAAAAAATAAACATACATAGATTTTTATTTAAAAAGAAGATACCTACCAAACTATTAAGTATGAGTATTAAATGTTACATAATATTATTATACTTATTTTGTTATATTACTGCTAAGAAATTTTATTAAGTACCTACCTACCTAATACAAAATCGTGAACAGTAGGGCGTCGGTTCTGTAACCAAACTCGAACCCCACTTCGAATCTCACTTCACTGCACGGGACGGGAACTTTAAATCATAAATAAGATAATGATAAGTTTTTTTTTCATCACAAAATATTTTAGATAGCTACCTAAATTTATTGTAATCGGTAAAATTTCTCATTTAGTTAGCTAATTTCTAATAACAATTCACGCGAAGTGAAGTGAGGTTCGAAGTGAGATGCGAGTTTGGTTACAGAATCAACAGATTGCGCAGGTAAAACCGCGGGGTGCAGCTATTACCTACATGTCACTAAATTGTAAAAATGAGATTTTTTTTATGTTTGGATGAGTTCATTTTGTTACTCAATCACGTCTGAACGGATTTTGACGAAATTTGGCACAGGGATATATTATAGTATAGATTATAGTCTGGAATACTTAACACAGGCTTCTTTTCATGCTGATCATTGGTTTCCAAGGGAAGACTTACAACGATTACCGACTCCTACGCGGGCGGAGCCACGGGCATAAGCTAAACATAGTATAAAACAAAGTCGCTTCCCGCCGTCTGTACGCTTCTCTTAAACTATACATAAAAATCGCAATGAATCGATCTTTAAGTTTGGGAGCTAGGTTGCCTCAGAGTCCTCAGACAGATAGACACACACACACACACACACTTCAATTATATTTTAACACCCCTTGCGTACCTCGTATATATGTAGACATCCTGTAGTATAATCAAATAACTTTACACTGACACCACATTAGCACAGTTTTACATTAGTAACTACATTGCACTGCACCCGTGCGAAGCCGGGGCGGGCCGCTAGTAATCTATAAACATATAATAAAACTGTAAATTCTAAATGTTTGTGCGCGAATCACGCAGAAACCGCTGAACGGATTTTGATGGGATTTTCACAGTTTGGTGGCTTGGGGTCCAACTTAAAAACTTTGTCATGTTTTATCTAATTCAGGTGGGTAGAACTTGGGAACCAGCTTGAACTCTCCGTAGTACTAGCTCTCATATACTAAGGAGATCATTTAAACTGGTCCTCTTATTAAGTCGCAGGAAAAAGGGATACTTCCTACCGGGGATTTTTCTACTGTCCACGCGGATGAAGTCGCGGGTGGAGGTTAGTTGGAAATAAAGCTTCAGAAACATTAATACTTCCAAATAACATGAAATTTAGGTAAAAAATTGTATTTTTAAAAATTGGCTAAATTTTGAAAAGCTGTGTCTCCAAAACTATCGGTCATATCAAAACCGTTTTACCCTCAAATGGTTGCAAATTTAACCTTCTTTAAAACTTTTTTACACAATCTTGATGAAAAACTAGTCCTTCTGGGTCAAAATCGTTAAAAACTTAATAAAGGTACCTTTTATTTTGTTTTTTAAAATGACCCGGTCGTCTGCCGAGGTCGAAAACTTGGATTTAACATTGCTTCTACATTACCAACAATATATCCAAAAACCAAAAATACCTGATTTGATGCAACGATAAATGAATTTAATTGGATCATGAATTCAACATAATAAAGAAATATTTTTGTAAATCTCGTAAGATTTAGCCTCATTTGCGGGTGAAAATGCTTTAATTAAATTCGTTTCGTGTACAAATTTTAATATAAAAATTAAGAAACTACTCAAATACGCTCTCCAATTAGATTAATACTATGTTTCTGCTAGTGCTGTCATGATGGCCGCAGGATATTTATTTAACAAAATCCTAACACATTTTCCTCAAGAATGCCAACCTGCCTAGTAAACGTTTTCCACGTTCCGCCAGATAATCTCAGGCGGCCCCATTGTGCTGCACAGACGCCGAGCTAAATTGTCTTAGGCTCAGGTTTTCATTGTGCGGGCTGACTGGTCTAGATGCGGCGCAGATTAGTGTGTGACGTCACAACACAGCATTGAATTCACTGCACTGCATTATGCAAGGTGTGTTGCGTAACTTACGGACGATTGTAATTATTTGCCTTTAATCATATGGATTCTTCTTGTTTCATAAGTGGTTATTTGAAACATGGCGGAACTTGACAGACTGATTGTACCCGATCACGTTTGTTAAGCAACGCTCGGTCTGGTCAGGTGTCGGATGGGTGACCGTTAAAGTGGCATTACAACTGAGCGCTTCCATGCTTCGGAGGGCACGTTAAACCGTCGGTCCCGGTTGTTGTGATCTGATAAAAGTCGTTAAGCCAAGCTAGAGGCCATACAGGCGGCTTGATAAACTCTAACACCAGAGGTGGCCACTAATCCTCATTCAATAATAATAATAAGTGATATTTACACGAGTCGACTTGGCAGACAACTTGGCGGGCGATTTTAATCGCTTGTAAAATCGAATCGCCACCACATTGAGATTAGGTTTGCAATTAGATTTTACAAGCGATTGACGATAAAAAGCGTCAATTGATTAAAGTCGCCTGGCAAGTCGCTCCATGAACTTAAATACCTCATTTTAGGTGGAATGGGTTAAGAAAATTATACTATTTTCTTAGTATTCATATTTTCTTAAATAAAATATTTAGTATTTGGTTTATCATTGAATAGCTATGTGGTATAAAATGACATTAAAAATTTTAGAAAACCTGTGATAAAATATCTGCTTATTTTTTATAACACAAATGAAAATAAAAATAAAATAAGGCTTTAATGATCTTTCACAAAAATTGTTAAAAAAAATCTGCACAGCTATCGATTTTGATGACTACCCTTCTTTCTTAGCCCTGGCTTCTTTCATAACACTCATTATCACCATTTTTATTAGGTTCCTATTGATACAATATAATTTCAATAGCTTCGGTATCATTTTACAAAAGTTATAAAATAAAATAATAAAAAGTAACGAGCTGGCAGTATGTAGTAACAAGTCTGTACGTCAACAGCATAAATAAATGGAGAAAAATTTTATGAACATTCGTTCGCATTCATGAAGCTTGTTACCAGACCTTTTTACCAGGAATAGGGTGTCCATTCAATGAGAGAATTACAGGACTCGACGAAATGCACGTTTGTTTGACTGTATTTTTAGGACTATTGTATCAAATAATGAGTTAAACACATTATATAACTAAATAGTAGTTTGGACGGTGTCTTTTTTGAAATCTCTGAGACTCAGATGTTTTCCACAAAAATTTAAATCAAAGCCCGTTTAATTAAGCTTGAAAATGGTAGCACGCAATTTGATAACTAATTTTAAAATAATAAAATGGACTAAGCATATACAACGTGATACAAAAAAACCGTAATGCCGAATATGGTAGATAGGGACCATCAAATTGAACCACTTTTACTATAGGACCAACACTTTTCAGATTTCAGAGTTGGTCCTATATCTACCATATTCGGCTTTAGGGTTTTTTGTAATATACCTATTTAGGATATAAGTATTGCGAATACCTACTGAAACACAAAGTTATCTAGTTATTTAGTTAAAATAGTTTAGTTAGATACCAAGTAAATTTAGAACAAGTCCTACCATTAATCAAACAATAATTTATCGAGTTTACTTCATCCAAATAATCCAAATTTATTTGGTATGTTACACATACCTATTGTAAAACCAGTTTTGTAACAAAACAAAATATTGTAAAAACTGGCTCTGACCAATAACAGAGGTACAAGGATTAATTAATTAAAAAAGCTATCTGTCAGCTATACGGAGAATTTTATTAACAAATATTTATGTTTCAGATCTTTCTCACGTGCAAAGAAAATTAATCATGAGCGAGATATTAAAAATAATGTAGGTATAGCAGTGATTTATTAATGAGAAAGTTATTATTTTCTAGGAGGCATAGACATTTTTTTCTGGAATTTCTTCAGAGATGTGGTCACCGTAGCAAAAATCACAATAATGAGCAATCTATATTTTATAGAATAACAAACCATGCGTTTTTACGATAGCGCCTTGGGCATGTTGGCGATTTGACGAGATCGAAGGTTCACGGGTTTGTTTTCAGATAGGACTGCTTGCAAGCTATGATGATAAAACTTTCGAAGTTATTAAAGTAAATACATACAATAAATCTTATTAAAATACGTCCCGCGAGTGATAGATGATATCATCATTTCAGCCGCACGACACCCGCTGCTGGGTATAGGCCTCCCCCAAGGATCTCCACGATGATCGGTCCTGCGCTGCCCGCATCCAGAGCGGCTTCCCGCGACCTCCACCAGATCGTCGGTCCATCTTGTCAGGGGCCTACCCACGGAGCGTCGTCCGTTGCGTGGTCGCCATTCCAGAACCTTTCCGCTCCAACGACCATCGGTTCTTCTCACTGTGTCCAGCCCACTGCCACTTCAGCTGAGCGATCTTTCGAGCGATTTTGGTTACTTTAGTTCGCTTCATTTCTGATTCGATCACGCAGGGAAACATGTGGTAGATGACATAAAAAGTAGTAAGTATGGTAGTCTTTTTTCCGGGCGCCCTGCTCCGCTATCATATTAAAAAGATGTGATATTTTTGCATTGTCAACTTGTGGAAATCAAAACTTTTGCTCACTAAACAAAAGGACATTTCAGAGATTGTGTTGCTTACTTGATTACAATGTTTTACGAAACAATAACGAAAAATATCTACTTATAGATGTTTTATTACAATGTATTCCCATCGAATACAATTCGCATCCTAAATTCCCAACCAGTGAACACAGGTTATCGGTCCAGTGTAACTAATTATGACAATAACCAGCCGGGACGCAGTAAATTACGTGTAGCTTGTTATCAGCTAGTGGCAGCCCTAACGATAACGTCACGAACATTGTTGATTTTAGTATAGCTATATGAGAAAGGTATTTAAGCGGAGAAATTAGATGTACAGAAAACATAACAACAAAAGGACAATACAAAGCTGGAGGAAATTTTCATAGTCGAAATTGTTAAACACACTATTGTTTTTAATAGACTACTAATAAACTATTTCTTATTTTGGAGAACTGTCAATCACAAAACTAGAGAGTTACCTAAGGTTTTTATTATAGTTTCAAGATTTTAGGTTTATTAAGGGCTGGCACAGCATTGAAAAGTTACAAAATTGGAGAGCATACCGATGAATCAAGTAATGCTGTATGAAAACGTTGCTTCAATTTTGTGTACTTGACGTTGTAAGTTGCATCACGTCGTATGTAGGTCTTTTTTACACGACTGCCCAAAGCAAAAAGAGTGTATGTGTGTTCAGGGTTCATGTCTGTGGGTATGTGAGTTTCTTTATTCCACCATAACTTCTAAATGCCTGAACTGATTTGGATAAATGAGGTATTGTTAGAATCCTTACAGCATCCCGAGTGACACTGGCTATATTTTTTTAGAAAAAAACAATATGGCGACTGAGCGACGCCATTTTCAAATGTCAAATGTGTTTTTCTTCTATTATGACAATATGGGCATCAAATGGAAGGCCTTGATGAGCACATTCCAAAACTATATAATATGTCACTTAAATGTGTGATATAAAAATAAATAAATTTAAAAAATATTAAAAGCACGACTGCCCTGCCAAAAACGAACTAAAAAGTTAAACAACAAGTGTCATTGCAGTCGGGAGACCTCTTTCATCAAATATTGTTTCATAATAAGGTCCCCTTGCAATGACACTTGTTGTTTAACTTTTTAGTTCGTTTTTGGCAGGGCAGTCGTGTTTTTTATTAATAAACTGAATTCACAAATTTGTAATAATTAACTTATATGCGAATTGACAACGTAACAGCTGATTTGATGAGAATTAATAACTAGCAAATTATTCACAAATTATCCCTACAATGTCCAAATTAAAAGTATTTTCAAATACTTAAGTAGAGTTTTTGTGACCCCATTCTGAACTTAATGGTATTTTTGTTTACCACAATAAGTGAGAAAAACATTGAGTAATTTTCCATCGCTTTTAGACACCATTGTGTTGTCTGTCGTTTTCCCGTAACGTTTTCCCCTATTTAACCTCAATTTGTTTGTCAAAACGCCAAAGCTCTTCAATATTCGTAAACAAATATTGTTTTGACACAGATACTGCGAAACAACTATAGCTTCATTACCAAACAGTAGGTCCTATTAATAAAATTACAGGTAAAAGTAAATGCATAGCGTTATGTTATTATTACTATAGCGTTAATATGGTATTTGCGGTATTTACGCGAGTCTAAAAAATCTAAAAAGTCATCATAATCGAATGAATTTCGTTGTTGTATAACTTCATTTTCTTTTAAAAAATGTTTTTGTTGTGAAAACTTCTTTAGCGGCGTTGTACGCTTTTTGTATGGGGAAAAAATGCTAAAGTCGCGTCAGTAAGAATCACGTGGCTGATCGCAAATGCGTAAGACGGATGTGACGGATGGAGATTAGACATCTGGCGGCGGAAGTATCCCCCTCTCTTCTACGGGGTGCGTTGAAAATGGCGGCGCGTCATTTTAAGACGTAAACAAGAAGCTTATACCCCCAATGGAGATTGCACGGCTAGTGTCATATTGAAGATAGAAAAAATGTCCCTGAGTGACGTGACGGCTTATTGCCATCTTTTTCTTTAGTGTTACATTACGTGTTAGTTGTTCATCGTTCGTTCGTTCGTGAGAAACGAAAACGTATTGTCACGCTAAAGAAAGAGATAGCAATAAGCCGTAACGTCACTCAAGGTATTTTTTTCTATCTTCACTATGACACTAGCCGGTGCAATCTCCATTGGAGGTATAAGCTTCTTGGACGTAAACCACCTTGTGTCACCAGCAATGCGCTAATTTTGAAAATGGAACTAATAGCAGCGATCTCTTCGGTGAAATCATAGACTTATTTATTCTCTGTGACTTTAAGTTTAAATCGTAGAATGCGTGCACGTAGAAATTAAAAAGGCCACTGGCGCGAAATCTTTATAATTTTTCTCTAATTACAAACTTAAATTTTGTGACTGTATAGTAATAGAAAAGAAATTATTTTAATCCTTTGCCGCTAATTTCAAAATATCAAAAATGCACAACGTTAATATTCAAGTTTTCACTTCTGCCGGCACTCCCGGAGTGCCAACCGATTTTTTTTCTTGTAACAGCCTAGACTGAATAATAACTTCAAACTTTGAATTTAGCTTGAACCCTCTAAATTGATGATGAAATTTGAAATTCATTAAGTAATGATCTAATTAAATAATGTTCTTTATTTGTTAATCTTTGTTAATATAAAGCCTGGAAACGATATACATATTTGTAAATATCGTTCCATTTGATAAAGCTGATATTTTTTTTGCACCCATTTTTAGGGTTCCGTACCAAAATGGTAAAAATGGAACCCTTATGGTGTGACTATCAGTCTGTCTGTCTGTCTGTCACAGCTGGATATCTCGAGAACTACTAATGGTATCAACTTGAAATTTAGAATAGTTTAAGATGACATTTGCCCAACTATTTTGCAAATAAGAAATAAATAAAAAATAAATATCTTTTTTACAACAGGGACTGAAAAGGGGTCTTAAAAATTTGAAGTAGGGCTACTAGAGCATGTGGGGTATCATATGAAAGAGAGCCGTTTGCACGTTTTCAATCATTATTATTTTTTGTTTTAAGCCGCATAGTTTTCGACTTATGATGAAAAATGTAAAAAAAAATACCGTTCCCCCCCTTATCTCCGAAGTTTGCAAAGAGAAAAATCTGAAATAATTCTATGTGATAGCAGTTTATATAAAGATTACAGGAAAAATAAAACGATGTCTCAATATAGCACACTTTTTTAGAAATTATCAAATTTCTAAAAAAGTTAACATTAGTTCCACTATCGGTCAAGAGATGGCGCTGACCTAAAACTGCAATACTAATTTTATTATACTACTCTGCAGTGTGGTTTGATGGTGCAATTATGTTGGTATGGAACCCTCGGTGCGCGAGTCCGACTCGCTCTTGACCGGTTTTATTCTTGTCAGCTATAAGACGTCATAATGGGTGGTAGGGTAAAAAAATGTGACGATTTAAAAATGTTCATATGTGAGCACACGTGTGAAAAATGTAAAAAACCGGCCAAGTGCGTGTCGGGCCACGCGCCATAGGGTTCCGTAGTTACCTTATACCATACCATATTTAATACCACCTATCATTTTTCGTTTGCAAAAATAACTTTGTTTTTCACAGTGTTGGTATGAATGACAAAGTTATATTTGCGGTTTTGGAAAATGTGCTATATCTCAAAAACTAATTACTATATCTCGTTCAAACCAATTTTGGTTGATAGTGTTTATTAAGATCTACAGCATATATTTTTTTTAGATTTTTCACTCTCTTATTTCAAAAGTTAAAGGGGGGGGACACACATTTTACCACTTTGGCGGTAAATATCTTTCAAATGGTTAACTTTGAGAAAAAGTTGTCTTAAAAACCTCAATATCATTTTTAAAGGCCTATCTATAAACACCCAACACGTGTTGGTTTGAAGAAAAAAAAATTTTTCAGTTTCAGTTCCATGTATGGGGAGCCCCCCCCTAATCTTTTATTTTTCTTATTTTTGTATTAAATTCGTTAAGCGGTTAACAGAATACATCTACCTACCAAGTTTCAACTGTGTAGTCATAATACTTTCGGAATAAAGTGGCTGTGACACACGGACAGACAGACAGACAGACAGACAGACATGGCGAATCTATAAGGGTTCCGTTTTTTGCCATTTAGGCTACGGAACCCTAAAAAAATACCGTTCCCCCCCCTTATCTCCGAAGTTTGCAAATAGAAAAATCTGAAATAATTCTATGTGATATTAGTTTATGTAAAAATTACAGGAAAAATAAAACGATGTCTCAATTTAACACATTTATTTCAGAAATTAAAAAAACAAATATAAAATCATTAGTTCCACTACCAGTCAACAGATGGCGCTGATTAAATTAGTTCCACTATCGGCAAAGATATGGTGCTGACCTAAGAAAAAAAAATTGTTTCAGTATCGGTCAAGAGATGGCGCTGACCTAATACTACAATAATAATAGGTGGTGGTTCTTTTATAATTACCTACCATTTGCCGTACGAATAAACGAAGAATAAGTTCTAAATATAAACAGTTTGCAATGTGGAGTGACTGAAAAATTTTTCAGTCACCGTAAGCAGCTGTGGTTAAAATTTGTAAATTAACTGTCCGCCTGTTCGCCCTTCCACGTGTCCGCCGTTTATCCTACTTTTTAAAGACTGTACTAAAGTAACATATCCAAATATATTTATGATTGTACGGAACCCTCGGTGCGCGAGTCCGACTCGCTCTTGACCGGTTTTTTTTTATTATTATCGAGCCAAAGTTAATCAGTATAGATAACAAGTACGTAATGAGAAACTAGATTATGTATTCGAGTAGCCACCGCTCAATAGATCAGATTAATGGATAAGCTTTAAGCTGTTTCCATTAATTATGATAAGCTTATTAAGCAGCGATATTGCCTTCAATATTTTCTTAAGAGAAAATTTAAGAATATAGGTACTTCAAATTCATACATGAACGAGCTTTAAATAATTTTCAAAAAAAGAAGTTTATTTTTACACAACGTTTTTAAAATTGATAAAATAACAATAAATGTATGTAAGTAGGTAAATCTATCTAACCTTACAAAATAGCTCTCCTAGTCATTTCTTTTTTTCTTTATAAGTATATTAAAACAGTTTCATCACTTTAGTAACGGATAATCTCACCCATTTAAGTAATAAGTAGTCCAAAAACTGTCATACTTACCTTAATGTAGGGTCAGTTAAGACACCACTAATATGAAATACCCTTTTGGTCCCGAGGGTGACATTCACCAGTAGCTACACCTGCCACTGGCAAGTTTGGTTTATTGCGTGAAAAGGAGTTTGGTTTTACTAGGTTTTTTATGAATTTGTATGTATTGTGTGGCTAGGCTAGCTATACCCAAATTCTCAAAAACGTCTTTGTATGGCAGAAAGTTGAAAGCGCACGGTTTGAATGCAATCAATATTGCATGCGTTTGACGCAAGTTGACTTGAAAAGTGAAAGAGAAAGCGCACGGTTTGGAGTCAATATTGCATGATCTTGACGCAAGTTGACTTGAAGACAGACCATAATGATATAAAGGTGGTATCTAAGTACATGTGACACCTCCGTCACAAGAAAAAGGGCAGCAGCAGCAGTTCAACACGGTGATTTTCAATTCTCACCCATAATAACTCTTTCAATGTCTTTTTTGAATAGTCTGGATGATTTGTATCATACAAACAAGGTTCACAACGAACTAATTCAATTAAATGTTCTGTCATTGCAACAAAATTATAATAGTACATTATGATACAAGTTAGCTTAGGTTACTTACTGCACACAAGGCTGTGGGTTGCAGCCCGAGCCGCAGGCGAGGGCGTAACTCAGCCGAGTGTGCAATAAGTAAGAGCTCACGAGTTTCATACGACGTTTTTCAACACATTTGCGAGGAAAAAACAAAGTAATTTACCACACAGCAACAAATACGACAAAAACAAAATGATAATCATGATGAGAAAAGGCGTGCAGGTTTTTTTTTTGTTTTTTTCACACGCCCAATGCAAGAATATTTAGCGAACAAAGGGGTTAGTGAGCATACAGCCAACTTCAAAATTATAAATTTAGGAGATAAAATGCTAATATTTTAATATTTTTTAACAAAATATTGTAAGTAAGAAATAATTTGATAATAATAAATATTTGTTTGACTTGATTAAGGACCTACACATTTATTTATTCCAAAAATGCAAATGAATTTTCAGCGGCATAAAACCTCTTTGTTGTTACTAAAAAATAACTGTATTACCCGGTTAAATTGAAAATGCTCTATTTACTCGCATAGAACTTGCAGTAAGGTACCTATTTAACTTTGTAGGGACAATTCTATAACCAACTAGTGTTTTATATATTATTGCACGCGTTTGTTATAGTTCGGTTTATGGCCCTAAAAGCGATGTATTAGGGCTCACTTTACGAGCAAGTGTGTTGAAAAATATTGTTAGTAAACTCGTCTCGACGTGCACGCGTCGCGCAGAATTCTGTGCCGGCACTACAAAGAGACGCAGAGCAGGACAGACACATGTCTGCGTCACATGTGCCTGCGCCGCAGCATACGTAGTTCAATGACGTTCCATACTTTACAAAATCTGCTCTGCTCTGCCCTGCGTGGACCTGCGTCGCCTCCGTCTCAGCATACGCCTTGCCTTATACAGGGATATTTGTAAAACACCAACAACCTCGCAGGATTAGATTAGTAACATCTTATACAACAACATTTATTCTACGATTTTTCCAAAAACAGACAAAAAATAATCGACTTTTCATACAAAACTCGATCAGCTGTTCGGAGATTTGTATGGAGATTCGATTTCTTTGTCTGTTTTGGGAAAAGTCGTAGAACAAATGTTGTTTATGATGTTGGTAATCTACTCTTACGAGGTTGTTGGTGTTTTACAAATAACCCTGTATACACCTATTCTATGACAGTGTGCAGATCTACGTAATGCGGTGGAATTTAATGTTTAATTTACGGCTAATACCCGAAGTGAGGCTAAACCTAGTTTTAGCCGGCTAAAACTAGGTGTAACCGATAATTGGCTAAAACTAGGTGTAGCCGATTTACTCGTGGCTAATACTAGGTTTAGCCGGCTAAAACTAGGTGTAGCATGGGGTATTAAAAAAGTTATATCTGTTGTCTGTTAAAAAAAAATAACCTCGAAATTTAATATAAATAAATTTAATTTAAATTTCTAACCTGTATTCGGGACCTACAGGAGTAAAGCAGATCGGTTCACTTAGTTTTAGCCAACAGCTATCGGCTACACCTAGTTTTAGCCGGCTAAAACTAGATTTAGCCGCAGTTCGGGTACTAGCCGTAACATATATACTGTTCTAATATAACTAATAATCCCTCCGGATCATAAGATCTTAATACCAAAACACATGAATGTCAAAATTAAAAATTCTCATAAGGCACCTAATCCCAAAATGCCTGAAATCCGACTACAATTTATCATCATACATTTAAAAATAAAATTTTCTTATAACGAAACTCTCCAAAGAGCCACTCTTCAGTCAATACGAAATAGAGGTACATATATCTCAGCATAACTGGGGTGGGATACCTACCACGTATGCATAGAGCCTCAATAGCTATCATTACAGTTAAGGTGTCGATTATTGCCGACTGCCAATGTCCTGCAGTATTGGACTTCTATTGTGGGTACAATATGCAATTTATGTATAATATGCGCCTATGGAAATCAAGAGACTTACGAGTACGTTATATCAAGATGGCATGCAATGTGAATACATTGATAAAAAACAGTGATCCGCTGAAACTTTTACAGATTAAAATAGGTCGCTCTGAAATTAGCCACTTCAGTTGTGTACATTGTTAAATTAATAGCATTGTAATAATTTCGTACTGATGTCGGTTAGTCTCATATTGTATTTGATACTTAAAGCGTTGCCAGTTTTTTTTCAGGCAAAGCGGCATTTTGAAACATTATGAGTAAAAAAAAGCGAGATTCTTTAGTCAAAAGCGAGACATAATACTTTACTTACTTTTTTATTCCTTTTATTTGAGTTTCAAAATAAGTTTACAATAATGATTGCCATAGAAAAGTCTTTTTAACCGACTTCAAAAAAGGAGGAGGTTCTCAGTTCGTCGGATTTTTTTTTTTTTTTATGTATGTTACTCGATTACTCGAAGACGGCTTGACCGATTTGAAAAAATCTTATTTTGTTTGAAAGTATATACTTCCAAGTTGGTCCCATTGTCATGAAATTAGGATCTGATGATGGGATCCTGGAGAAATCGAGGGAACTCTTCAAATATTATAGGCACATCTATAGCGATTTTAGTATTTTCTTAAGTAGCTTGTGCATTTGCTTTTGAAAAGTACCATTTCGGTGAAGTGGAACTGATGATGAAGACCAGCATAGATGATCATCGGAACTATTCAATACAAAGTAGTTCACTGGTACGATACGATTACTTTAATATGGTTGCTAGGCTATTTATGCTCATCATAATTCATATAGTGAAGTGGAGCTGATAGTGATGTACCAGGAGAACTCTTCAACAATAAACGCCCCTGCGTCGGGAAAAGCAGTACTATGTAAAAGGTGATGAGCCGTTGACATAAGACTATTGTAACTTAGATAATATCATCACGAAATATACCTACTTACCACAAAAAAGTTTAAAATAAAAAAGTTTTTAATTAAACAAAACCTCCTTCAAAAACCTTGAAAATAATCTAACAAAAATAGCTTCAAAAATAAATTAACGGCTCTAAAAAGCAAGAAATAAAATATTGAAATCTGCATAATAACTAACTCGAAAGTTTGTATTCATATCTTATATTAAACAACGTCTTATGAAGTAGGGTGGGGTTTAAACCCATGATTAAAGTTTAGATAAAAAATATCCTTCGTCTCCGTCCCCGTCCCCCCACCCGACTTCAAAAGGCGTTGTTTAATATAAGATATGCATACAAACTTTCGAGTTAGTTATTATGCAGATTTCAATATTTTATTTCTTGCTTTTTAGAGCCGTTAATTTATTTTTGAAGCTATTTTTGTTAGATTATTTTCAAGGTTTTTGAAGGAGGTTTTGTTTTTTTATTTATTACTCCTATCTCCGCTTCGCCATATGAAAGCTCTGAAAAGCGTGACTGAACCTGTCCCGCGCGGGACCTTAAATTTTGGGCCCCAAATCGGGACGTCCCGCCAAAATCGGGACGTCTGGCAACGCATCATTGCAAGAAAAAAGCAACTTGTACCGTGATGTAATCAGACGGGAGTCGAAACAACTTCTTTGGCAATCCGAGCTACTGCTCAAATTAAGTTACCGAGACTCTATAAGACTATCAAAATTCATTCGAAAACAATCGATGGCTATGTATTTTTATTTTCAACTTTACTGACATAAACCGCGGATAATATTCAACGTATTAAATATTCATACACCATTATTGGATGTGGATTGTGGTTTGACCTCCCCGTAGTTTAAACGTAAAGGAATTTCACGGCGAAAACTTAGTTATTTATGTGATTGAATTCAATAAATCTGCGTAGAAGAATTTGAGCCGGCTAATAAAGCAAATTGTCCGTAAAATTAAGCCACCGGTTGAGATATGGTTTCCCCAGAGAAGTGGGCGCGAAGGCGGTAGGAAAACAAATTTCCATTCTATTTTTCAGTGGTAAAAGTTATGGTAAATAAACTTTAACGATAATTATAATAATGATGTCAATAGAATTTTAGCTTATTTAATTTATTTAGTAGTACCTAAGCATTTGGAGTTAAGCGTTCTTATTTTTTTTATGAATTTATAGATTTCCTTTTTTGATTTGTGACTTACGGTGAACAGAACAACTCGAGTTTCAAACGGTGTGGCAAGGAGAAGTGAAATGTTGTAGAAATTTTCTTTCTTATACCCAAGAAACCGCGGTTTCGTAGGAAGAAGGAAGGAAAAAAAAATATATTTCGAAACCGGTTTTGTAGAAGGATAAGTTTTTCCTCATTTGCACATACAGTTTCGTATGCGGCCAAAGGGATATAAACATGCTTAAAAATTGTACGAGTAAAGTAAGTAACCAGTTAGTACTATTATTAATAGAAGACAGATTTTCAGGAATTTTTCTAATTGCGAAACCTCTATTTTACTTAACATTATTATTAATTTTCAAGTAACGTAGGTCTAACATATTAACTTCCATGAAAATTAGGCATGTGTCCACTATAACTAAAAGTATATTATAATACTGGCCTTTGGCTGTCAGATAAAGTCCGATCCTCTAAACTCCGACGTGTCGGTCAAGCTTCATAGCAACGAGCCTTTTACACTAACAAAGTTAATTACTCGCTTAATTCTATTAATAGTTATGTCTGTCCTTTTAACGCGCCAATGAAAGTTGTGACCGTGTTTGTCACGCAATTTTGTGACCTATTATTTACAATCTAAGGACGTTGTTTCTAAATGTGTAGAGAAAGCTGATGTACCAGATACAACTTCCTTTAATAACATATTTGATATTATAAGTCAATCGCGATTGACCAGTCGATCTCTGGAGACAGTGCAGTCAATCGCAAGAGACATAACAAAAAGTGCTTTGCTTGTGGTAGCAAAGCAAATAGTAATAGAACGGTACGGGAGGCGGGTGCGACGAATTCGTAGTGAATAATACCCCAAAAATGAAAATGCTTTAAGTCGATCTCAATAGGCCAGGAAATTTTAAAGTAGATCGCAGCCGTAAACAAGTTGGCCACCCCATATCACACCAAGAATTGCTCATTTAATCCTTGAAAAGTATGATGTTGGTAGGTAAATACTTTTTCTAGGTTATAAACAGGATGTTAAGGAGCTTGCGTAACCATAACCGAAACTATCGGATATCCGATATCTTTCTGAAACTGTAAACGAATCCGATATAAAAGTTGCGGATAATTTCTGATAGAGACGGAATCTAAATGAGTCACATTATGACAGTTTTTATTTTTACTGCCCGGCGGAGCCGACACACTAGAGTCTAGACTAGAGCCTCCCCGCTCGTCACTTACATGTTTGATTATTATTTATAATTTGTTTTACTTTTACGACTTCTCAAAAATTTAATATCCGCAACCGAAACTATCCAAAAATGACTGATTTTCCGAAATAATTTCATATCCCTAACCGAATCCGAAACCGATATACAATTTATTTCTTTATCAATATCCGTATCCTGCAGGCCAATTTACATAAAAAGAATCGCGATAATTGGACGCAATTCGTCGTTCCATTTACTTGATATTGAACCTTATGTGAGTCAATAGTGGCACGGAGTGGGACAAACATCGTCCGCTTATTGGGATTGTTTTTATGTAATAGGCCTGCAGATCCGAAATTCACGAAGCTGTTCACTAAATATTATGTCCCGCCTGACATAAAAATAACAAAGCTTAATTTATTACTGAACTAAATCAGACAGACTAAGATTGTAGATGTAGGTAGTATTAATGTAAGAAAATAAAGTTCGACCGCAAAACAAAATCTAGACCTAACTAACCATTGTCATTTTGGTAAACCAGAAATGAGTACCCAGTTGACATTTAATTAACATCCCGTATCGCGAGTGTTCTGTAAATTGGTACAGTACAGTACACGCTTCTACCGAAGCAGTAACGTGTGTTTGACCCACTATTTGCTACCCTGACCATTTTAGGCTGTGGTTCCACAAGAGATGAGTGAGGAAGTTGAGCGATATGTGCAGACCAAAATGATTTTAAAGTTCTTGGTGCAGACAATGGCGGCATAATTTTAATAGGTTTCCTGACACATTGCATGGTGCTCGTTGCCCAATCGGATACTTTTGAAACTGCCCAGATACGTATTTGGAATTCATGGATTTCCAGTAGCTGTTTAGCCAGTCAGGACGTATCACACTATTATTTATTCTGTGGCATCACTCAATACCTACTTTGAGCTACATAAAGTGCATTCTAACATGTTTTGCTCATTTCTTATTATGCTACATGAACAACTTGACTAAATACGACACAAAACGAAATATAAATCCACGGGCTCTGCATTGTTTGACAGGGATGTGTGTTAGGCGGCAAGTTAGATAAATTAAGGTACCAACGAGGTTAGGGTTACCAGACCTAATAATGTGATTTTCTGACTTTTCCATGACTTTTCAGGAAATTTCCTGACATGTTGTACACTACATTCTTCATTTAGTTGACGTTTGCAATTTTTTTTTTCTCACCAAATTATGTATTTTTAATAAGAACTTACTTACACTTTTTGGCATATCAAAAATCCCTATTAACTACAGTTTTCCTTGTTTTCCTAACAGATGCGTTAAATTCCTGACATGTCAGGAAAATTCCTGTCATCTAGTTACCCTATACGAGGGTGAGTAGCCCTGGCAGCTCCTTCCACCGCTCATCGCCACGGCCTCCATAAAGCTTCACAGCTTCGCTAGCTCGCATATCTCCAGTGGATTAACAGTATTATTTTCCCCGAACTGTCCGAATCGTTCCATTCTCGTCAACTATCCGACAAACTGCTTTGTAACGATTGTGCCAACATCGCGTTAATGACGCCTTTGTTATCTCCTCGATGATTGATTTCTCGTTACGGATAATCGAACGTGCCCTGCGGAAGTTATATTGATTGCTGGAACTTGGTAGTTGACAGCCCTTTGGAAGTATATAAGGTACTTCGATTTTGCAGCTTTTGTATACATTGTTCATCAAATAATGTGGGGATTCGGGATTCTTGTTCATTAGATTCTAAATGGAGTACAATTAATAAACTTGTGTCAATACTGACTGGTGTCCGGACGATGTGATTATGAGTTTTGCTATATCTTAAAAGTAGGCGCATAATAAAGTCTTTTTACAACCATTCATCCATTGAGTAATCACGAGTAAACTAGAGTTTATTTGAAAACAATAGCGATTATCTAAGGCGGTTGTATGACCGAAAGTGGCGCCCTCAGAGGTTTTTATTTAATAAGTTATTAATAGAAAAAGATTTTAATAATGTTTATCGTGGAGATTTTAGGGCCCATGGTCTAGTATTTTTAAAAGGTATCACTAGATGCCCTCGTAGTCATTCGTAGAAGTAGATAGCAAATGTGTCAAAAACGGCCACTTTTAGCAGTTTTTCTATCTACTTCTAGCAGTGACTACTAGGGAATGTAACGATACCGTCTAAAAATACTAGACTGTAGGCACTAAAATATCCACGATTAACATTATTAAAATTGTGTATTAGGATTATAATATTAAATAAAATTCACCGCGGCGCCACTTTCGCTCAGGGTACCACCTTATTTAATAGGTATTGTCAGTTTTAATGAAACTATTATTATAATAGATCTATACCTAAATAATCCATCGCAAATGTCAGAAAATACATTGAGCTTGTAATATGTGTATTTACTTGAATTTAGCATTCTCAAATCTGGAGAGAAGGTCCCAAGTTGAGAATTTCGATTTAACCTTCAAAGGTTTCTGCTACATTTATTCGGGAAAGTTAGCTTCGAGTGAGTTTCGGAGTTTATAAATCGGCATTACCATCATTTTGTGTGTTTTGCGTTAATATCAATTTGCGTGTAGTTTATTACAGTTCTGTTGATGTACGTATTAATTAGTTTCATTCGGTTTCTTTGAGAAAATGTTGACTAAGATCAAAACTTATAAAAGTGCTGGGATTACAAAAAAAAATAGTTTATTTCGATCGAATAGATCTAAGTCTAACTTTGCTAAGATTTTATCAATTGAATTATACAATATTTTCTTTCGATTTCAGTCAAAAATACCTAATGATATTGTGATAGTCTTATAAGAGACAAACAGGTAGGGGGTACTATTTTTTCGTGGATGTTATAGAATACTAAATAATAAGATGTTAAAGACTGACAACGATGCTTTCTAAGGTTTCTTGGATATCTAACTTTGGTCACCCATCTGATATCCAGCCTTTGGAAGTTACTAAGCTTACACTATTGTTGGTTGGGCCTTAAAAGGGATTTTAAAGAATTGGACTTCAAGAACGAAAGGTGAAGACTACTATGAAACTGACAGTACCAACCACGCCACAGAACTTCAAGTAAAGAAATCATCGACCATTCAGTCTTCGCGGTAAGTAGAAATCAAACAGGACTAGGTATCTCAGTAAGTAAAAAATATTATCAATAGAGTGGTGCACAATCAACCGCTTTTTCGTAAGTAGAGCTACCAGCCTCTTTTGCATGACGAGCTCGAGAGCGGTTTTAATACATCTTTTTGTTTATTTCTCAAAAAATATTATTAATAATCGAGATGTAGACAAAATCTTTGCCGGGTTCGTCACGCCACTGGGGTTGGTATTATGAAAGATGCTTAAAACCCGTAATATAGTAGTTTGAAGGGTGGTTAAAATCCATACAATTTTTTCTCAAAGTCGCATCGAATTCCATTAGTAGTGACCAAGAAGTTTGCGTCTCGACTTAGGGACGATCGGCTATCGCCCCAGGGGAGATACGTGACATATTTAAATGTTTAAGACACGATTAGGTGTGGCGCTCGTTTTCCTAGTTAATGTGAGGCTGTAGGTCGCCCCAGGGAACGGTGGGATAGATCGAGTGACCGTTTTCATTATGCATTTAGTTGGTCAGATATTTATGGCTTTCAAGATAGAGGTGAAAGTGTAATAAATTAAAATCTTTTTTGCTTTAATATAAGACGAAGTGGGAAAATTAAAATATTGCTCAAAAGCCATATATTGTAGCTTGGATTGAAAGCCGTGTTTTTGGAGAAAAAACAGCAAAAGCGATTCTGAAATAATTATCGCAACTACAAAAATGCGAACACAGCAAAACTCCGCACGACACTAGCGCCGTTCACGTGTCGATTTCAAAATGGCGTCTGAATTTGGCGGCAAACTCGACGCCAGTAGTCACTAACGAACCTCTTTGTTACACCTGCTGGCCACGGACGCAGAAAGCAGGCGACGCCTCTCGGCTGACCAATCTTTCGGAATGGGACAAATCTATCGGAACTTATTCGGCAAAATTGGAACTTAGATATTGGATACTTGCCGGTTTTAGTTTTACTAGGCGTAAAATGCCTTGTGGAATATTACTATGGTAGATTTTTTATTTTATTCAGTTGTGGACACAAACGTATCCGATGATAAGCAGAATGTCACATTTTGCGTATCGTCAATGTCTCAGGCTTACCGTAAAACAGACAGACATGACGAATCTATAAGGGTTCCGTTTTTGCCATTAAGCTACGGAAACTTAAAAAGGGATTATATACCTATCCGCATTTAAATAGCAAGAATTTTATTTCGAATCAATAACCGATTTTTAATAATAAACAATTTATTACTAGACAATTTTTGTACTTGCAAAATGTTAAACAAAGAAAAGGCAAAAAGTTCCATGAAACCCAAAACGTTGTAGCGTAAGCAGCTATAACGCTTAACCCAATAAGTGGGGGTCATAAACTTCGGCACATCAGAAGTGTCAAAATAAAAAGTGCTGAGAAGATTTAAGGTCACGGAATAAGCGATTTAAGGGTCACTGAGACCCTCATAATGCTTATGGCCACATTGTTATTATAAGGGTCGATAGCAGCTCAACCTTTACTTTAGGGTTAACTATCAGTATGTTTACTTATGTGGTTAACTTGAATTAATCTATAATACTATGAACATCAACATTACAGTTTCAAATATACGACAGTCTTTAAAACAAATTTATTTACTTACTTCTGTATATTTTAATTATTTTAAAGAAGGATTACAACTATATTACCTTACCTCTATAGTAATAGTTTTTATTTTGGATAATTTTGACTCAGTTTCTTAACTTTATGTCACTTTTTAGGGTTCCGTACCCATAGGGTAAAAACGGGACCCTATTACTAAGACTCCGCTGTCCGTCTGTCTGTCTGTCTGTCTGTCAACAGGCTGTATCTCATGAACCGTGACAGCCAGACATTTGAAATTTTTACAGATGATGTATTTCTGTTGCCGCTATAACAACAAATATTAAAACAGAATAAAATAAATATTTAAAGGGGCTCCCATACAACAAACGTTATTTTTTTGCCGTTTTTTGCTCCATATTAATAACGACAACAGGTAGACAGTTGAAATTTTCACAGATGATGTATTTCTGTTGCAACTATAACAACACATACTGAAAACAGAATAGAATAAATATTTTAGGGGGGCTCCCATACAACAAACGTATTTTTTTGCCGTTTTTTGGTACGGAACCCTTCGTGCGCGAGTCCGACTCGCACTTGGCCGGTTTTTTTTATATTAGTTACTGTACAAATTTTAAAAATATTATACTATAATTCGCTGCCATCTCCGTGGTTGAATGAAAAGCTAGAAAGAAGAAGCAAAGAAGAAGAATAGTAAGCAGAAGATAAGAAGAGATTTTTGGATTATACAAGTGCCAATATAGTAAATTAACACTTACTATAAAATGATAAATAAATACTAGAAAAACAACTCAACCATAGCATCTTAGACGGGACTCAAACCCGCCTTGAGATTCCGGCTCAATGCTCAATGCACCAGTTAAGCTACCACGCCTCAAATGGAATCGACCAAATTCAGTTAAAATACTTTATTGTTTTCAGTTACTGCGAAATAAGGTTTTTTTTTTTAAATTAAATTTCGTCTTCAATATTTCCAACATTTATTTATTTTTTAAGCCTTGTCCATTGCTTTCCACGTTCGCGTCTGTAACTATACCTATATAGTCTGAACGACTTTTATTTTTAGGCTTTGCTGACCATCGGGCTACCTGGCTGGATTTATAAAAGAAACCGCCTCTGAATTGCACTCGTCTCGATTTACTGTTTCATCGATACTAACGATGACTTTTTAAATGCATTGAAAGCACATAGCTTCTGTGAACTGGCAACAGAAAAAGTAAAAAGCATTTTTTTTCATATTTCAAAATGTCCTAGGTGACAGGAATAAAGGAAGAAACTGCAACAACGCGTTATTTGAATATTGGCACCAATATTTGACTCTTTCATGTTTTTTCATTCACTAAATAACTTTACCACTTCAAAAATAATCAGTTTTTTCACCATCCTGTTTTTTCACCAGAGAGGACCTTTTGCCAGTTCACAGACGATAGAGTAAACCGGGAGAGTAACATTATTATATCATTTTTTTTTATCACAAATACTCTTTGTTGATAAGCTCATTATCAGTTTTGGAGGTTATTGATTTTAATACCCTTATCATGCAAACTTATCTTGCTGTGGTTTTGCCGTGTCAGTGCCGGCCTAGAATAGAGCTACCATCTCTTGTCACAGGGTGTCGTAAGATCTGACTGGAAGCACATCCATCATAAGACAGTCAGCAGCATTTTTTAAACCTTGACATCACTGCAATCACCAGCCGGTCAAATGTGGCGATTTTAGCTACTCTCCTATTGAAGGTAGACCAGAATATCATGAAATGAAAGTAAAATTAATTTTCCTAAAAACACGTGGTTGTTGCATTACTAAAGTAGACAAGTGTTGCCATGCAATAACACTAATGACAAAGAAAGTAATTGTACGACTTTCTTGACAGACTGTATGCAACAAACACGTGTTTTTAGTAAAAATAATTTTACTTCCGGTTCATGAGATTCTGGTCTACCTGTATGGGCGGCTTATGTTCAGCGGTGGACGTCTTACGGTAAACGATAACTCAATCATGACTCAGATTTCTTAATATGAACACGCGGGCCCAATATGGATTGGTGGGTGCTGCCTCGGATATGAATGCTACTATTAACATACTTACGCAGCACAAATTTTGTTTAAATTAAATCATTTTGTTCTACTTCCCTTTCTTCTATTCTTTCTAATCTCCCATTTCTTGTTTTTTCACTCGTCAGTCAGCAACCCGTCCGTAAGTTGTCCTACCCTCGCGTTCGCCGCCTCGGTATTGCCATGCGCGTCCGTGTTGTCATACGTTAAAGCTAATAATTCGAATAAATAATTGCCACTTAAAAATAATCCTGTAATAAAATAAATACAAATAATCACTGGTAACAATGAATTAAGCGGGTTACGCTAACACTACTGTCCACTATTCCAAATGGCAAGTAAAAGAGAATTATTTTACCTACACAGGCGCTGTTTTCGCTCTTCTTACGTTAATGTAATATCTTACTTCCTCAAGCAAAAATATCGTGTGTCGATGAAGTTGTAAACACAATGATATCTGGAAGAACATCGCGCCCACCTTAGCACCAAACTTAGCGCGTTACACCTATCTAACGGTGCCATCGCACAACTCCAAAGTTTAGATAAAACCTTGACAAAGGACGAGGGATAATCTTGAAGGGTGTAGGATTCACGTGTGTATAGAGAACAACATATCATTAACATCTAAAATAAGACTTTGTTATGTAAACAAATAATTTAAAGGTGAATTGTTGTTGTAGGACTGCCGAGCAGAACAACCCAACCATGAAGCAAAATTAAAGTTGAGTTCACTTATTAAATACGAATACAAAATGTTATACCTAGTGGCTATTGGTTCCTTAGTCATACAATAAAGTAAAATTGTTATAAATTAATAATACCTAATGTAAACAGTCTATCTATGCTATCTCACAAATAAAAGTGCAGATTAAGATTAAAGACATTAAAAAAAAGAATCCATAGACTAATAGAGTATAGATAAATAGATTTATTTACTGTCGCTCTTTGAGTTGTAATGTAAACCTCACGTTTGTGATTTTTGATCATTTTTGAAATGTTATTTTTTCGGAAAATTTCGAAAATTTGAATCGGCAAAAAAACTATATAATTATAGAACCCGCTCACAAAATTTTACGAGAATGAGTCAATTAACGTGGTTGATATTGAATTAGCTTCGTCAGTTCCGGCTATAATTGCGGAGGCTTTAAATGCAGTACGAGAACTGCTGGTTCAAGCCAATTTTCCATGACAAATCATTTTGCGGCCAGTAGGTGATACTAGTGTTGGCCAGTCAGATGTTTCACTAACGCTTTGAATTATAGACTCCAATTAAATGGAGCAGTAATCAACTCGTCAATCTGATGTAAAAATTGTAGAGGAATTGAGCAGTGGTATAGCGCATTTGGTCTGCGGTTGTTTAGTCCAATAAAACTAGCTTTATCTGGACATAAATAATAAACTCGTTGTTTTTATTAGTTTATCGGGTATTGATATTAAGTGTCAAATATTAATTAGATATGTGATGTAAGAAATCCGGGGTGGTAACCGTTTCATACAAAAATCATGAGATTTCGTACATTACCTAGCTTTTTCCTAAAAGCAAAATAGTTAACCAAATACCTTGTTAGTATAATTTTATGGTGCATTAAAATGCTATCACCTAATAGCAAAATTAAACTAAATCCAATTTCGCATGTTCGTCGTCACGTTATATACCATTCAGTATGACTTATTAAATTACAGTTACCTATAATTTCTGGTAAGATAAGCCAAAATATCTGCCACTTACTGAACCTTCTTTTATTTAGCAATAGTTCCGATTGATCAATTAGTTTAATTTTGATTTATTTACCTGAAATGCAAGCGTCATAGCATAATACATGTACATTTACTAAGTTATTTATTATGCTGTAATAATGAAATCAAAATTTGTTGAAAATTTTGTTTTAATTTTTTTTTAGTTTTATGCGAAGTTTCGAAATGTTTAATTCCTTTTATTTTAACTATAACTAACACTAATTTATGACATAGAAAAAGAAAATTTCAGTTATCTAATTATGTCCAGATAAAGCTAGTTTTATTGGACTAGTTCACCAAACAGGTGACAAAAAATATACACTGTCATTTTGTAGTTGTTTTAATTAACTTAAGAGTGTGTTCTACTAATGAAACTAAACATTTTTGCCAAAGAAACATCAAACATGGGTCGAAAAATGACAAAAAAAATAAAACACTTTTCCATACTGACACAATGTTTTAACCGTCTAGTTAGTAATACAACATAGAAGTCTTTGTCCATGTCCATGTCCATCAGCCATTTTAATGTCCCCACTGCTGGGGCACAGGCCTTCCTTATAGGTGGATAAGGAGGACGGGCCATAACCCACCACGCGGGCCCAATGCGGATTGGTGGGTGTTAACGACTGCAAATGCAGCCGGGACCAACGGCTTAACGTGCCTTCCGAAGCACAGAGGAGCTCGAGATAATAAATTTTTGGTCACCCATCCCATGACCGACCCTAGCGAACGTTGCTTAACCTGCGCAATCGCTGGGCCAGGCGCTAGACCACTGCGCCACCGAGCTCTTCGAAGTCTTTGTATGGAAGTATAATTTTTTTTATCTTTTTCGACCCATGTTTCTTTGGAAAAATGTTTAGTTTTATTGTTACAACACTCCCTTAAGTTAATTAAAACGAATACAAAATTACGGTGTATAGGTATCTCGAGTTTCTTTTTGTTCTAGAAGGCACGTATAAGCCATTGGTCCCAGCTGTAATTGCAGCCGTTAACACCCAACTATCCGCATTGGTTCTACGTGGTGAGCTATGGTCTACCTACTATCCATCCATGAAGGCCTGTGCCGCAGCAATATCTCTCATCCGATCCTGCTTAATAGCTGAAGTTGTCAAATCTACTAAATTGCTTGGCACAGTGGTAGCGTTTCTGCCTCTTGATTCAAAGGCTTCGAGTTCGAATCCTGGCTGTGGCATATGTTTGGGTGATAAGTACCTATAAGCATTTGATCCGGAGTCAGTAAGTTTATATCCTCATTTATGTATTTCTCTCCGTTATTTAGTTTGGAACTAATCGATTGGTGCAATTTGTCTAAAACATTTAGTTGTTGTTTAAATTTTACTTCCCGTCCGTATAATGTCTGAAATTATCAAGTAGTTATTTTAATAAACTGAAATGTCTGATTATCTACAAATATACTTACGACACTCGACCATTGAGAAATCCTGACTTTATGCTAGATATAACAGAAATGTGTTTCACAGCGAATACAGCAGATGAGCTTTTGCTCTGTAAACCGTGATAATTATATTACATGGCTGCCTGGCTAATGAAATTAGTAGTGAGCGTGGCTCATTTCTAGCATTAGCTCTTTTCAACAACTATTGCTATAATGTAGACTGTTTTATTAAAAAAAAAAAAAAATATTTAAACATGTTTCTTTAAAAAACCGCATTTAAAATAGTAATTGACCGAGCGAGCGCTAAGCGACTTCGTATCAGATTGGGCAAAAATGCTTTCGTATGTCTTTCCGTCTGTTCTCCTCCACAGGTCGCATTTCTCAATCGATTCTTGTGAAATTTTGTGAGCAGGTTCGATAGTTATACAGATGTTTTGTCGGCACAGCTTTTCGAAATTTTGCGAAAAAAATATATATTACTAGCTGCCGCCCGCGACTTCGTCTGCGTGGAAAGGTTTTTTTGCTATCCCTCGGGAACAATACTTTTTTTCGGGATGAAAAGTACCTTATGTCCTTCTCTGTACCCCTGACAATGTGTATGCAAAATTTCATGATGACCGGTTCAGTAGTTAAGACGTGAAGGCGTAACAAACAAACAAGTAAACAAACAAACAAACGGACTTTCGCATTTATAATATTACTAGCTGCCGCCCGCGACTTCGTCTGCGCGGAAAGCTTTTTTGCTATCCCTCGGGAACAATACTTTTTTTCGGGATGAAAAGTATCCTATATCCTTCTCTGTATCCCTGACAACGTGTATGTAAAATTTCATGATGATCGGTTCAGTAGTTAAGACGTGAAGGCGTCACAAACAAACAAACAAATAAACAAACAAACAAACGGACTTTCGCATTTATAATATTAGTAAGGATATATATATATATATTAAGTAAGGATTTCAGTCATTTTGAAAAATTATCAAAAATGTCACAAACCCTCTATATCTACAGCTCACAGAGTCACTAGTGGTAGGCATTTGACAGTAAAGCATAGTTTTTAACATTTTTTTATCAACATGAACTTCATTGGTATTACTAGATTCCGCCCGTTTTTCCACCACGCGGCGCGACCGCCAGCCGCGACTGCATGCGCGACTAGTCGCGCGCGACTCTGGTGTCTAGTCTACCCAAGCTTATTTTCTTTTTACAAACGTAATAATTCGTAACGTAAACGTAACGTAACGTAGACGTAAAATTCTGTTTACAAACGTAGTGATTATATTCTCTTTGCAGTGATTATATTCTCTTTGCTGCATACTTACCGGCCGCTAGTCGCGCACGGCTAGCCGCGCAGTGGATATTGCAAAATAGTTTTGCATAGATGTTGAGTCGCGCGCGGCTATTCGAGTCGCGTGTAATTTTGCAGTCGCGGCGGCTGTCAAGTCGCGGCTGCGTCAATCGAAATTGGTGTATGAATATCTGAATAAATAGGAGTCGCGCGCGGCTAGCCGCTTAGTAGAAATTAGGTCTAAAAGCTTTAACCAGGATAAAAAGTATTTTAGGTTAATTGTAGTTCATACAAATCATCCGATCAGTTGTTTTTATGTGAATAAGTCCAGTGATTGTGAAAAATGCGTGAGTGAATGAGAAAACTGGGTCCAGAGATTAACGCCGCGTTTATCGCAGCTACAAAAAGTAGCTCGTGGGCGTTTACGTATAGAACTCCGTATGTTCTATTCTCAGCGACAAAAAATCGCTCAGCGATTAATCGCCCGTCAGCGGGGACGCTTATTGTGATGTAACAAAAAGAAACAATCGAAGTAATCACACTTTTCACAGGTAAATAAGATATTGCCACACATTTCTCTGAAACCAAATTCCGCTACATTTATTCGTTTATCGACAAAGAAAACAGTATGGAACATAGTTTATTAATTTCCTTTGCCACATATAGTCATATTTTATGTATCTAAGTCATATTTTACGTATCTCATATAAAATGTATGCATTCGTTTTTCGGATCACCTGTTTATTGACATTGTTATTCTTTGACATTCTATTTCTATGGGTCTTAACGCATAGCTTAAAGCATTAATCTAGGCATTACGCAGATGTGGCCAAGACTTTAACGTGTTAATTTACAAACGACAGTACTAAATTTACATAACACCTTAGCTAAAGTTTAGTTGGACATTACCATTAACGTTAACGCAGGTGGAGCATAAAGATTAATAACGTGAAATGTCGTTGTTTTTGAAAATTGATCCTATAACACTGAGAATACAGATCTTATAATGAAATACTTCCCTATTTCAAATCTCGCACACTAGTATTAATACCAGATTAGTTTAGCCATAGCACCATTGTTAGCTTTAATCCGGCATTAAATTAACATATAAATTGTGACGGCGATACTGTCTGCGCTTGGCAACGTTCGAGTTATTATAATATTGGTTTAGTATGACTAATATTTATTTAATATTAGTTATCTTTTACTAGAAATATCGATATATTTTAATAGTTTCCCCTTTTATTTTAGTTATTGCTTTCATATAAAAACAGTACTAGCCGTTAGTTTGCGATTTTAGCGATTTCTAATGTTTATCTAAAACTTTTATGTACATGGCTTGTTTTACTTATTGCTCATAATGAAATTGGTAATTTTTTTAAATTAAACGTAGAAATGCTATTATTAATAGTTTGTAACTCAATCTAACATTATTCTAGTTTGGTAACCAATAAAATAACATAGCCATTTTTCATTTACAAACGATGTTTTCTGAACTTAATAATCATTATCAAATTAAAAGGACTTCCTGTTATTATTATTACGTGATATTCAGTGTGTTTTTTTGAACAGTGATAAAATTTTGTGGTATGGCTTAGTTAGACCATCAAACTGAACAATTTTGTCTATGGGATCAACTTAATCAGATCAAAAAAATATTCAGCTGTTCCATAGAAAACATCAATTTCTACTCGACCAAAATGTATGGAACACCAGATTATTTTTTTACTCTGATGATCTGTCCCATAGAGAAAGTTGTTTAGTTTAATGGTTTAAAAAACACACTGTTTATTTTAATTAAACAGTGTACTTAAACTGTTTAATTTTGAAAGTAAACTTAAATAATGTTCTGTAGCACAAGTACTCCAACAATGTTCGCACAAAGACTAATACTATTTTATTTCACCACACAAATAATAGATGGCGTTAGTTGTACCGTAACAGCGTTATGCACTCCTTCTTCCCCTTTATCGGAATAAAATCCATTAAGAGTGTCAGTTTTCGTACCAAAGGCTATGCATTTGCAATAAAGTATATAAAAGAATATACGTCATCTGTAGCAGAAATCGTATCCGGCAGTCCGCTACGGTCGTCCGTAGCGTTACGACGCGACCGTGTGTCTACGAAGGCTACGAAGGTTTTTGTCTGCGGAAATGACAAGCCGGTCGATTGAATGTTTTGATAAATAACAATAACATTTGTGTGGATATTAATAAGACTTGGATTGGATATGACGTGGTTTCCTTAGTGTTTTAATAGAACAAGCGTTATAGTGGAAAAAGATAGATTAGATGGATGACTCAAGAAATCTTCTGAGGTAAGCTTTTGCTATATTTTTGATAATTTTGATAAAACGTTTTCATTTTTTCAAAAGGAAAACAGTAACAACTATTTCATTTGAATTTCGGTTAAGTATTTAAGATTGAATACAGAAACTACCAAAATTTATCTTATGAATTATTGTCGAGACGAGACATTTTTTTGATTTCATTTTATTATATTGATAGAAAAAAGCAGAAAGATCTTCATTGATAAAAAGTGTTGAATCGAAAGTAAGAATTTATTCAAATGTTAAGATCAAAAGTTTTTTCCGTTAATTGTTAAATGAAACAAAGATACGACCATTTAGTTTTAACGAAAGGTTTAATTTGTGCAAGGAAGCAACAATCTTGCTTGGTATAGTTATAAATACGGTGACCATACAATTCACCACTACATATTATAAAAACAAAGTCCTTCGCCGCATCTGTCTGTCTGTTTGCGATAACCTCTGAGACCCCGGTATCACCTACGATACTTCCAGAAAAATGTTTTTTTTGCGCAATATGGTGGAATATACTAAAATTTATTTAACTGATAATGTACTCGTAGACTAGATAGTTGTACGTATCAATAAAAGGTATTTATTGTTTGACTAGCTTTCGCCCGCGACTTCGTCCGCGTGGACATTTGGAAAATGGTTCCATATAGTTTGATGGTTCCTCATATTCGTAAGGCCTTTGTAAGGCTATACCAACCAGTTTGTATTTGGCTATTACAACAGTTTGTATTTATTGATGTCATATTATTAGTCATCAACTTGGCTATCTATTAATTAATTCTTAACTTTCTTACAAAAAATATATTGCAAAATGTAGCTAGATCATAGTCGAGAAATTAATATGAATTTAAGGAACTTTTTCCTACGGGTAATTTAAATTAAAACCATTTCCATCGCAAGCTTTAACTTTAACGCATTAATATAAATGTGTTCATAACTACCTTTGGAATTTATTTAAATTCAATAAATACAAACTGTTGGATAATAGCATTACAAAGCCGAATATGACCATTTTCCAAATGACCACGCGGACGAAGTCGCGGGCGAAAGGTAGCTTTTGCCCGCAACTTCGTCTGCGTGAGGGAACCTTTGACCAGGATAAAAAGTAAAACTATCTGTGTGCTATTCCAAATCCGTTCAGCCGTCTCCAGACAGAACGCGCACTTAGCGCGCGCTAGAGCGCTATCCTGACGTTGCGCTATAGCGCTGAATTATGTTGTAGGCGCTAGCAGTACGCAGCGCTGGCACTGTGTTTGATATGAAACTATGCACGTCCTACAACACAATTCAGCGCTATAGCGCGACGTCAGGATAGCGCTCTAGCGCGCTAAGTACGCGTTCTGTTTGACAAAGCCGTCTTTCACATTCATAATACAACGTGTTCCAAAAAATAAACGATTTCAGAGTTGGTCCGATAGTAAAAGTTGTTCAGTTTGATGGTCCCTATCTACCATATTCGGGATTAGGGGTATTTTTGTAACACGTTGTATAAGTAGGATAATGTTCCGTTACTTTCACATTATTATAATATTAGTACGATATCCATAACCGGTTCATGCCCCGTTCCCGTACCCGTTCTCGCTCCTGTTCCCGTTACCGTATTATTTCAGCCCTTTAGGAGTTTTAAGCATTTCCACCCTGTTGAATTTCAAAACAAATGCCATTTTCGCAATCCACGATATTCGATATTATTTCGCAATCGATATTAGGCTTTTTATACCCCATTTACCCTCCAAAGGGTTGATTTTCAGAGATCACGAAATATGCGTTTGCTTATTTGTTTACAGAAGTACTCCTATAGTTTCAAGTCGGATTGTCTATTTTATATTTTTTCCATACAATTTTTTTTACCCGTTTTCATCCCCTGAGGGATTGAATAATGTCTACCATGTTGAATTTTAAAATAAATGCCATTATCGCAATCAACATCCCATAAAACCTCAAAAACGACACCCATATCAATTTTGGGCTTTTGTTACCCATTGAGCCCCTAAGGGTTTGAATTTCAGAAAACCACGAAACACGTACCTATTAATAACGAAATAAGCATTTGGGTTTAGAAGTACTCCCACCACGAAGTGTCAAGTTGAAATGTGTATTTTTTTTCCATACTAATTTTGAAACCCCATTTCACCCCTTTTGGAATGGAACTTCCGAAAATCCTTTCTTAGTGGATGTTTAGATTGTATAAAGTATCTATGTAGGTAGGTATGTAAAAAAATTACAAAATTTCAAGTCTCTAGGTCAAGTGGCTCGAGCTGGGCGTCGGTGTGTCAGTCACCCCTTCATTTTTATATTAGACAAAATGACGCTCGGGGTCAGTAATTTATTTTTTTAATAATTTATTTAGAAATGTAGCTTTATCAAGATATTTAGTACGGGCTCTCTCGGTTAGAGTATATAACAATAATCATTTTATATTCACTCAAGCAAGATCGAAGTACTCAAGACACAATTTAATTTTATATAAGAAGCGCCATCTAGCTTCAAATCGATATAATAAAAGAACACCTAAGCAGCAGATACAGATAGTGTGGTTTTTGAAAACCTCGTGGTCAAGCTCAAACTGTATGTTGTTTAAAATTCTCAGCTGTTAATCCAGTCTGTGTTGCCTTACGCTGATTGTCTCGGGTGGAGGCTCTTTGGGAGTGAATTCACCGCCCTTACTCAAAAATTCAGATGAATGATAACTGACTCTTCGTCGACATTGGAGAAGTTGGCCTTCCTGGCACGAGTATCTCCATAATCTGATACAGCCACAGGCATGCAGTGACCGCACATAAGGCTGCGTGCAAACGATAATGCACGACTCGCCCTCAACCCGAACTCAACTCAAACTCAACTCGAACTCAACTCAACCGGAGCCCACTCCTTGAAATACAGCGCTTACAATTTGGAGTTTTATAACACATTAATAAGCTCCGTTATATTTTGTCGATGCAACTGCACACGCCTCGCCCTCAACCCGAACTTAACTCAAACTCAACCCGAACACAACCCGAACTCAACTCAAACTCACCTCAAACTCAACTCAAACTCAACCCGAACTCACCTCAAACTCACCTGAACATTACACAAGAGCTTATTAATGTGTCATAAGACTCAAAATTGTAAGTGATGTATTTCAAGGTGGGCTGTAGTTGAGGTGAGTTTGAGTTGAGTTTGGGTTGAGGTCGGGTCGTGTGTTATCGTTTGAACGCAGCCTAAACCTTTCTTTCTTTCCATCGTCTCGCCCATACTTCGAAAAGTTGTTAATGCTTATCATAATTACAATGGCACACGAGCTGTTACCATTTTCCTCTGAAACTACTGGGACGATTTCGATGCGGTTTTTTGCATTCAAAAGGTTTCATTTCAGAGCAGGTTTTTCAACATGTTTCATGGTGGTACCTTCAGGGGGCGCTGAAGCAACCAGATAAGTCGCATTTGAAAAGTTCTCTAAAACTACTAAACTGATTTCGATGCGGTTTCCTGTAATGGGTTTGCAGGTTACTGGCGATGGTTCTTATATATGTGTTATGGTGTTAAGCAGCTAAGGGACGCTGCAGTAATAATTTGCCTATTTATCTCAAGAAAAGTGAACTCTTTAAAAAGTTCAAACTGTGTTAGTACGAATACTTTAAAAAGTGTACAATAAAAAATCCTCCTTATCCACCCATAAGGAAGGCCTGTGCCCCAGCAGTGGGGACATTCAAATGGCTGATGGACAGACAGACAATATAAAAAAAATTGAAAATTATGGAAAAAGCCCACGACGGTTAAAATAGTTACTCTTAATTGAAAAAGAGTATTTTTTTTACGAACAAAAAAAACTCCCAACTTTTTTAGGTAGGTACGCACGACAGCACGATATGTTAATCATTTGAACTACAAAAACAGCCTTTATTACGTATGGCATAAAGGTGATCTCAAGGTCAACATGTATAGTTTGATGTGCCGTTGACTGTAGGTACTAATTATATATCTATATACTTATACAGTGCCTTTGGTCTTGAACTAGCGATAATTTAAAGGCGTGTAATACACCTAATTTTATCGATAAAAACACCCACATGTCGGGGTCTATCCCCACTCCTGTTGAAATGGCCGCCATTTTAAATTTGACTCTTTATTTTAGATGACCCTGCAGAAAAATATTAATTACTCCGGATTTAGAAGTCTTAAAGTTATAACAAAAATATTGTTTGAAAGCTAATAATATCACCTATTAATTAAAAAAATAAAATGTGTAAATTTTTTGTTTAAATACGTCATAAAAAATTACTGAAATAAAATTTTATACGAAATTTGTGCAATTTTTTTGAGTTTTCATTACATTTCTCAAAAACTAGAACATTAATGTCCATTTTTTTTACACTATTCAAATACACAAGAATATTATCTACAAAACAATTATAAATTTATTGCTCTATGTTGCATATTTCGAGAGTTATTTTTGTTTGAACTATGACCCTTACGTCACCAAAAAATGATTATTTTCGAAAATGGACATAATTACAAGCATTTTGAACATATTTTAAATTGGGTTGATAATATTATCTGAATACTAATTACATCAAATGATAAAATCTAGTTTTTAGGAATTTTGATTTTTTTTATTTTCGAAAATAACCATTTAGTACTTGTAAGGGTCATATTCAAACAACAATAGCTCTCGAAATATGCAACATAGAGCAAATAAATTTTGGAGTCGTTCTGTAGATAATATCCCTGTGTAGTTGAATAATGCAAAAAAAGTGAACATTAATGTCCTAGTTTTTGAGAAATGTAATAAAAAGTAAAAAAATCGCACAAATTTCGTGTAAAATTTTATTTCAGTAATTTTTTATGACTTATTTAAACCAAAAATTAAAATATTTTATTTTTTTAAATAATAGGTGATATTATTAGCTTTCAAAAAATATTTTTGTTATAACTGTAGGACTTCTAAATCCGGAGAAATTATTATTTTTCTGCAGGGTCATCTAAAATAAAAAGTCAAATTTAAAATGGCGGCCATTCCAACAGGAGTGGGGATAGACCCCAACATGTGGGTGTCTTTATCGATAAAATTAGGTGTATTACACGCCTTTAAATTATCGCTAGTTCAAGACCAAAGGCACTGTATATATATCGGGGTCTGCCATTGCCATCTCTCATTTCTGCTCTACAATTAAAAATTTAAGAAAAGCAACCATTAACATAAAACAATATTGTTCATTTCGGGGCAGGTAATGGCAACCTCTCCGGATTTTTCTTGCGTTTGTAATTTATGAATAGGTGAATAAATATGTATAGTACTTACCTACCTACATCACTTTTAATGTGGGGGATTTTCGTAAAATATATTTTACTCTTTTTCAATAACTAAAAGCTTTTTAACCATCGTGGGTTGTTTCAAAATATTCACAAATACATTAGATTCAAAGTTTGTGTAAATTGGTTGAAATATAACATAACCTGAGCTGTAACGCGCGCGTACTCTTATAATAAACAGATTTTTGGAGCGAATGGAAGTGACGTCTGGAAAGTATTTGTTTTCTTTTTCGTTGTTATTGGAAGGCAATTGGCAAAAAAAGGAAGGAATCGAAGCGAAGGGAGGGCGAGTCGCTAGTGCCGTCATAAAATAATTGTGTTAAATTTCATTTGTAGTTACAAAAAAACACAGTGTAGTATTTGTTGTGCGGTCTGTGCTAAAACAAATCATAACTAATTAAAGAAACTTCCAACGAAAGACAAATACCTAAACGATATTTTAATTACTCGAAGATTTGGGGCTTCTTTTTACAGCATCCCGATAAGTGGCAATTAATATAATATTTATAACATAACATAATAAATATGTAAAATCAGTTCACGGGTTCTAATTAGAACTAACTAGGTTGGTACATAGTTTGGAAATGGAACAGAATTTTATTTGACAATAATTTCTCGAAATTCTGAAAGATATTTGCTCAGATTCGTTTCATTTTCAAACTACTTAGTTAGTTCTAAGGACCCTTTAGACTTTAATTTTATTTTTTTATAGAAATAAAATACAGCTTATTTTCGATCTTACAAATTCGTTTGAACGAATAACAAAGCCGCTTACTACGAAAAGGAAATCAGAAACGAAACAGTTTCTTTGTTATTTCACAACAATACACATGTGATCTCCGTATTGTGTAGGTCTGAACCTATTCATTACGCGCCCTCTGAGGAATAACTGAGGAGTGTTCAGCAGAACTAATTGCCTGTATAAAGATAATGAACGGCCTTTATTACAGCGAATTGCAATGTTCCTTGTTTTATTGTTCGTATAAATCTGGAGCGTTTGAACAAGTTTCGCGTGGATGGATCAGTGGGAACAGCGCTTTATTTCATAAGTAGCTACCTATACAACGTGTTAATGAATTAACGCAAAATGAGAAAAACGTTTCTTCGGACCAACGAACTGAACAACTTTTACTATGGGACCAACTCTGAATACGCGAAAAAAAAGATCAGCTGTTTCATACAAAAATTAATAACAAAAATATATAAATGTATGACGCCATTTTTAAAATGTGAAAAAAAATATATATTTTTTTCTTCAATTATTACAATATGGGCATCAAATGAAAGGCCTTAATGAGCACATTTCAAAAATATAATTAATTTGTCACTAAAATGTGTGAAATAAAAATTAATAAATAAAAAACACGACTGCCCTGCTAAAAACAAACTGAAAAGTTAAATAACAAGTGTCATCGCAGTCGGGGGACCTCTTCGATTAAAAAATTGTTCCACAAGACGGTCCCCCGACGACTGCGATGACACTTGTTGTTTAACTTTTTAGTTTGTTTTTAGCAGGGCAGTCGTGTTTTTAATTTTTTTTATTTGATCTGTGTGTAATCTTAACGCTTAAGGCTTACGTTACGACAAAACCAATATGTGCAGACTGGGTCTTTAATGTCTTTATCGAAAGAGATACGATATGAGTCAATAGGGCTTTTTATAAAAAAATGCTTGTAAAATCGAATCGCAAACCTAATATCTATGAGGTGGCGATTCAATTTCACAAGCGATTGTCGATACAAAGCCCTAGTCGACTAAAGTCACCTATTTATTTTTCTTTATTTATACATCCGGGTGACCTAGGAAGTCACCCAGAAAATCGATCCGTGTAAATGCCATCAGTGCGACTGCAAAGTGGCGTATTTTCTATTCAGTCAAACGCTCAGTGATAACATAATTGTTATATCTATAAACTACGGCATTGATATTTAGCACAAAATATTACTACGTAGGTACTTTGTGAAGGACAAAGAGTTAAGACACATTAACTATAACTAGGTATTGTATGAAATAAACATGTAATGATGTGATGGACATAAAGCTTAGTACTTGTTTTTGTACGTGTTCAAACGTATAGAAAGTTAGTCGCTTATCTAGATCTTCAATACACCGGATAGCAAAAGAAGCAAGACAGATTGATGCTATTTTTTTAACAAAAAAAAAACAAAACAGCAAATGATAATATTTCAATTTATTAAATGTAAGCTATGTTGTACAAAATACCTTCATGTCTTCAAAATGCTATGTCATTATATTCTTTTGCTGAAGCGTTATTACAATAAACCCTCGGGCACCAATCCTCGTAATAATGCGACCTCGATTGAAGTTCAACCTAAATGACTCTTAATGTCCATTAATACGGATGAAAATTGTCTAATCTTTCATTCAATTTGTTGCGTCGCTTTTCAGGATTTCCTTACCTGCTTTTGTTATGTATAGAAATCATTGGATTTAGATTATTTACGCTTATTTTGTCTATCTATATGTAAAGATGTAAACAAAAAAAGAGAAACGACGACACGAAATTACAATAGGGCTTAAAGTATGAAATTGCAGCTTTTTTCTGACACACGGAGGCTCTCATATCTTCTATGGTGTTAATTCGGTAACTTGTCATTATTTCGAATTATTATCATTACGGCCCATTATCAGCAATTATTAAATATTTCAGATTTTTTTCCTAAACGTTAAAAAGTATCTTAAAAGTGACTCCTTTTTTCGTTGGCAGAAATGACCACTTTAATTCGTTGTAACTTAGCCGATACATACTATTTTTTTTCACTTAATATTATTATTAATTAGTTTATATTATTATTAATTAGGCATTAGTTTAGCTGAGTGTTAACATTTGTGCATTAAAGTTTTGAAACATTAGCGTTCATGGTTATTTAATGACTAGCGGCCCGCCCCGGCTTCGCACGGGTGCAGTGCAATGTAGTTACTAATGTAAAACTGTGCTAATGTGGTGTCAGTGTGAAGTTATTTGATTATAGTACAGGATATCTACATATATACGATGTACGCAAGGGGTGTTAAAATATAATTGAAGTGTGTGTGTGTGTCTGTCTGAGGCCACCTAGCTCCTAAACTTAAAGATCGATTTTATTGCGATTTTTATGTATATGTAGTTTAAGAGAAGCGTACAGACGGCGGGAAGCAACTTTGTTTTATACTATGTTTAGCTTTTGCCCGTGGCTCCGCCCGCGTGGGAGTCGGTAATCGTTGTAAGTCTTCCCTTGGAAACCAATGATCGGCATGAAAAGAAGCCTGTCTTAACTATTCCAGACTATAATCTATCCTTGTGCCAAATTTCTAGCTAACTAAATGAGCAATTTTACCGATTACAATAAATTTAGGTAGCTATCTAAAATATTTTGTGATGAAAAAAAAATCTTATCATTATCGTATTTATGACTAGCGGCCGCCCGCGGTTTCACCCGCGTGGTTCCCGTTCCCGTGGGAATATCGGCATAAAAAGTATTGTATGTTTTAATCTAGGCTATCTACTATCTGTGTGCCAAATTTCAACCAAATCCTTTCAGTAGTTTTTGCTTGATTGAGGAAAAACATCCAAACCCACAAACTTTCACATTTATAATATTAGTAGGATTTAAAGTTCCCGTCATGTGCAGTGAAGTGAGATTCGAAGTGGGGTTCGAGTTTGGTTACAGAACCGACGCCCTACTGTTTACGATTTTGTATTAGGTAGGTAGGTAAGTACTTAATAAAATTTCTTAGCAGTAATATAACAAAATAAGTATAATAATATTTTATAACATATTTGCTCGTAAAGGGTCTCTTATTACACCAATTTCAATATCGTATTGTATCTCATTACGAACTTGTGCGGTAATGTAAAGTAAAACGCACGGTTTCCTTGATAAACCGTGCGTTTTACTTTACATTACCGCACGGTTTATCAAGATACTTCGTCTAAAACGAACGGTACTTTTTTTAAATCTTAGCAAAGAGTTTTTATGTCAGAAAAGAGGTCAACATTTTATGGATAAAATTAACTTTGGGAGATAAAGTATAATAAATAAACATTTAATTATTCAATTTAATTAATGTTGACAATAAATTACAACCATTTATCTGTAACAAAAACACAAAAATATCAATTTACTTTATTAGTAATACTGGCTGTTTTTATGCCTTTGCCTTAAAAAAAGCGCTGATGCGCGCGCATTGCTATTTTTTTTTGCTGTGTTGTTTTTATTTGAAAATGTCGTCAAGTACTGATGAATTTATTAATTCAACACCGCCAGAAGTCTCAAAGGCAGCGAAAAAGGCTACTCTAAGCCTCTTGCCCAAAAAAATGACCGATAATATACTTACAAGCGTATCAAAATTTAATCATATGGAAAACAAGCAAAGGTGCAAAGTCCGAGTTTTATTTATTTCCTCGCAAATATGTTATAAAACGTCGTATGACATACGTGCGCTTTGATAATTACAGCCTCTGCTTTCTTGTAGCCCTCGCCTACGGCTCGGGCTAGCAATATCGCCTCGGCTGTAATTTTCAACGTACCGCACTTATATCATAATGTACTAATGTAACATTTAATACTCATACTTAATAGTTTGGTGGGTATCTTCTTTTTAAATAAAAATCTATGTATGTTTATTTGTTCCTGGTTCCTGGCTAAAATAACGTGACATTGCAAATTATGTCAGGTGCAACTTATGTTGTGCATTATTATCCGGCTCTCAATTTCAACACTTTACACCACATTCCTTGTCACGTTAGATATCTGATATTTGCTAGATTTTGCCACGTTTTATAAGTAGACTAATATTTCGTAAAATAGGTAGTGAAAATCAGGATAAAATCTTATAGAACATGAAATGTCAGCTCGTGCGGTGACATAATTACAATCTCAGGGGAGGTGACAACCTGACAACTGACATTTATTTTTCTTAATCTTACAAATACACTAAGAAGTTTTGATTCCGATATCGAAGTCAACCACCCTAAAAATAGCTTTCTACCCCTTTTCAACCCTGTTAGGGGATACATTTCAAGAAAATACGAAACACATATTCAATTAATTTTGTTAAAGAATGTCTATGCCAAATTTCAAGTCAATCGGGCCAAGGAATCGCTTTCTCCCATACAAACTTTGCCACCCTGTTTTACCCCCTTAAATGCAAATTCTTTAAAATTATCCATACTAAACGGCAATTTCATATTTAAACCTACAGCACCCACAATATACCAGCGCACAGCCTAAACTATTAGAATTAGAAACTTCGAATTTAGTTAATATAAGGGGAATGAAGGACACGCGGATGAAGGAAGGTTATATAACATTGATATTATACAAACTGATTTTAATGGTCAGTTTAAAAAAAGACAGCAAATAGAAACAAACATATTTAGTAGTAGACATACTGGAAAACAATCTGTAAATATAAATAAATCCACAGCCTATGTCACTTTATGATAATGACTTCATAGCCAACACATGGCACAAACTAGATTAAACCATATTAACGTTACACGCAAAACCATATCGTATGATACAGTTAATGCAATTCCGGATAATTATACCAAACATCATACTAACAAATTAACTTTGGATTCGTGAATTGGGACTTTGATAGCGTTTAATGAGGTAAACATAATTAAATACATTTTGATGACTTTCGTGGTTTGTACGCCGGTCTTTATGGTATCATCACATCACTATACGTATCAACTTTGTTTAGTGATCAAGGTATTTTTTTCATACAAACGAGGTCAAAGTCAAAGTCAAAAATAGCTTTATTCAAATAAACTTAATTATTAAGTACTTTTGAATCGTCTATATTTTCCTACCACCCGTTCAAGACTTTTTTAACTGACAAGAAGAACGGGCACAAGAAACTTATCAGCTTTAATAGCAATAAGTAACGATATTTACAAACTTAAATATATCGTTACCAGATAATTACAACAGGATCACAGGATTATTGGCAACAAACATAGACTTATTATATTTACTATCATTGGCAACAAAGTACTTATAGTAGTTATGTGTTATTTCATTTCCACGCATTTTGATCTTTAAGATAATCGTCTACTTTATAATAACCTTTACCCATGAGCGTTTTTTTAACATGGTTTTTAAATTCATGCAAAGGAAGATCAATTACTTGTTGTGGAACTTTATTAATAAAGGCTATGCCTTTCCCCATAAATGAACCTCTAGTTTTTGCAAGCCTAAATCTTGGAACGGCAAGTTTATCTTTATTTCTTGTATTAAACTGGTGATTATTGCTGTTCTTTGAACCCATTGGTTTCCTGCCAGGAATGTACCGTGCTGTGATCTGATGATGGTTATCCAGGGAGTGAATTGAGAAGATTCAGAACACTGTACATACCCAACTGATCTGATCAGCAGCATTATAAAAGATAAAAGGGTCAGATAGTTCTCAATTTCAGGAATTGCATTAAAATAATGCTATTTTCGCGGATTTTTTGTGTGTATAGCGATCTGAATTTCCTCTATTTACTCCCTGGATAGCCATCATCAGATCAGAGCACGGTACATCCCTGGCAGGAAAACAAGGCTTCAAATTCACCTCGTTTGTATGAAAAAATTCCTCGATCCCTAGATAACCAAATCCAATTCTTTAGTAATTATCAAAAGCACTTGTAATAAGGTAATCAGAGACAACGGTGTTACCACATCACCCAGACCTAAGGCAATATATGAATATACGTTTTCTAAATTGGCCCAACCGCGAATCGTATCGGGGACCTTACATATGACGATATCATGGAAACTGGTGTGCGAGCCACTCGACCATAGATTGCATCACAATAATAAACTTAACTTAACTGCCTCTGTGGTCTAGTGGTTCTCCCACCCGTGTAAGATGCAGGTGTCCCAGATTCGATTCCCAGGGAGAGTACAATTTGTACTATGTTTGGTTGGTGCTACATCAGTTAAGGTGAAGACCAAGAACTATCCCGTTGTGCATAAAAAAAAACTTAAAATAAACCATCTAGGTATACAGGGTTATTTGTAAAACACTAACAACCTCACGGGAGTAGATTACTAACATCATAATTATCAACATTTTGTTTTACGACTTTTCCGAAAAAAGACAAAAAAATAATCGACTTTCCATACAAATGTATCGAACAGATGATCGAGTTATTGCATGAAAAGTCGAGTTTTTTTGTCCGTTTTCGGAAAAGTCGTAAAACAAATATTGTTGTTTATGATGTTTGTATGTCATGCATGTATGTAAAGAAAAATTCGAACTTATTTAAAAAAAATCATAAAGTATGCAATTTCAGAACAAGATTAATCGTCTAGTTACGCCTTCACATATAACTACCTGCTCTGCCAAAAATTGCTATAATATGGCCATAAAACTATATAATGCTTTGCCTGTAGCTATCACAGATTTACCACTTAATAAATTTAAAAATAAATTGTTTAATTTGTTGTGTGACCAGTGTATTTATACCATTAATGAATTCTTGAATATGAAATTTTGATTATTGTAAATTGTGAGAATTTTAATTTTAATTTAATTTCATTTAATTTTTGTTTGACTTTGTTTGTATTATACTAACACGCTAACTTGACATTTCGCTTTGACATTCTCTTATTATTTACCATGATATTGTTTTTATTTTTATTTCTTTTTCTTTTTTAGGGTTCCGTACCCTAAGGGTAAAAACGGGACCCTATTACTGAGACTCCGCTGTCCGTCTGTCTGTCTGTCTGTCCGTCTGTCTGTCTGTCACCAGGCTGTATCTCATGAACCATGATAGCTAGAAAGTTGAAATTTTCACAGATGATGCATTTATGTTGCCGCTATAACAACAAATACTAAAAACAGAATAAAATTAATATTTAAGGGGGGCTCCCATACAATAAACGTATTTTTTTTGTCGTTTTTTGGTACGGAACCCTTCGTGCGCGAGTCCGACTCGCACTTGGCCGGTTTTTTGGATAATGCTTTGCTTCCATTTCATTGACTTTGCATACTTTGCTTACTGACTTGACATTATTTGATCAATAATTGTTTTCTACTAATAAACTAACCATTTCTGATATTATAAAATTAGCGTCATTCTATCTGAACTGTTTGCATGCCAGTATCTGGTGCATCACATGAGCACAAGCCATTTTATTTTTACAACTTTTTGTACTGTGAATGCTTGCAAAATAAAATATTCTTATTCTTATTCTTGTAATCTACTCCTGTTAGGTTGTTAGTGTTTTACAAATAATCCTGTATACTATATTCACCGTGTATAAACTGTTATATCGGATAAATCAATAGACAGCAACGGTTATCAATGCCAGGATCATCTGTTGCGTTACGTCGGTTCCAATGAGAGTTTTGTTCGAAACCAATCAGTTGGATGCTTCTGCTTATTACGAAATTCGGTGAAAGCTTCATTCGAACAAAACTGGAGCTCTGTTGAAACAGACGTACTACAGTTTCGTTTTTTATTCAAAAAACATCGTAGTATGACAAATGAGTGTGTATTCATTTTCACTGTTGAATTGTATTTTTTAAGGGGCATATAGCTATTATAGTATATATACAGTACCTTTGGTCATGAACTAGCGTAGTATATATACAGTACCTTTGGTCATGAACTAGCGATAATTTAAAGGCGTGAAATACACCTAATTTTATCGATATAAACACCCACATGTTGGGGTCTATCCCCACTCCTGTTGGAATCGCCGCCATTTTAAATTTGACTTTTTATTTTAGATGACCCTGCAGAAAAATATCAATTTCTCCGGATTTAGAAGTCCTATAGTTTTTACAAAAATACTGTTCAAAAGCTAATAATATCACCTATCAATTTAAAAAATAAAATGTTTAAATTTTTGGTTTAAATACGTCTTAAAAAAATACTGAAATAAAATTTTAAACGAAATTTGTGCAATTTTTTGAGTTTTTATTACATTTCTCAAAAACTAGGACATTAATGTTCACTTTTTCTACAGTATTCAAATACACAGGGATATTATGTGTATTTGAATACTGTGGGGATAGACCCCAACATGTGGGTGTTTTTGTCGATAAAATTAAGTGTATGATACGCCTTTAAATTATCGCTAGTTCAAGACCAAAGGCACTGTATATAGTTATGAATATTGAATTCGAATTTTAAACGAAATTCAGTTTTTTTACATCCTCTTTGACCAATTTTTGACGATATTTGCAGCACGCATTCTGTCAATTCTATATCAAACGTCATAAGGATACATTAAAAAAAGTTTATATTGTCCAAAATTATTTTATATGGTGGTTAAATATTCTTAAATTTTCTAATTTTCCGCGCAATCTTCTTAATTTTTTCTTTCATACGAACCTTCTACTGATAATACAAACACAACAAAAAAGGATTAGCGAAATTGGTCCAGCCGTTCACGTGTAATGGCTTGACCAAGGGGAATAGGGATAAATCTTTATTTTATATATAAGGTCCTTCTTAAATAGTGCACAAAATTTTAAGGGGTCAATGTACTCATGCATACAAACCACTTTTACTATGGGACCAACATTGAAATCGCGAAAAAAAAATCAGCTGTTCCATACATTTTGATCTATTCGATTTTAAATGTTCTATGGAACAGCTGATTTTTTTCGCGATTTAAATGTTGGTACCATAGTAAAAGTTGTTTGTATGCATGAGTACATTGACCCCTTAAAATTTTGTGCACTTTTTAAGAAGGACCTTATATATATAGATTTCTGTTCCTATTATATTAAAAAAAGTGCTAGCCGGAACCTCTGAAACCGGCGGTCCTTTGTATTAGAAAGAAGTACTACACTTATGCAAAACTAACGGCAGTCCCTATATTCTTTTACAAAATTGTGACGTGTACTTTAAATTGAATAAAAATTGTTAAAGTAACATAAGGCTTTTGTATTCTCACTTTACATTTACTAAACCATCTGCATCTTCGCTTATCGGGACAAATAAATCTTGAAATCGAAGCAATCCTCAGTGGTCTACATTTGCGCTTACGTCGTTTATTACAGCTGTCTGTGGCTGTAGCATTGTGCATTCACAGTATTGCATTGTAGCTCCGAGCACCAATAAAGGCGAAACATATGCTTCTAATGTCAGAATTATGTAGTTGATGAGGTTTTATACCTACTGGCACCTACTTACACTGTTTGTAGGGACTCAGTGTCTAAGTATTTAGTTGAATTTGCTTTTTCACGGCTGCATGGCATACACTTGCCGATTGTTCGCACCCCATGCAAGTCTGTAGCTATATTTTTGATAAAAGTGTTCAAATAAAATAAGTGGGCTGTTCCAAAAGTTTTTAATTAAACGAAAAACAATAAATTCTATTTAAAAAAACATTGTTTTTAGCTTTTTGAAATATTTTCAACTTAGTCGCTCTTTATTATTCCCAGTTACCCAATTAAAAATATACCTAAAAAATTATGAGGTCAGTGATTTTCACCTAGGTCATTTTTAATGAAATAAGCTGCCAAAAAAAAAACATTTTAGAAATAAAATAGGTGCCTTAAATTTTTGGAATAGCTCACACACTTCAGTGATAAATATTGGATCGGTGGCCTTCACCGAGCCTTATTTTTCGTCTTCAACTTTCAATCCATCTTGCGTCAAATGCGTGTCATATTTTTGACGTTTTTTTAGAAGATATGGTACGCACTATTGCATGTTCTAATTAAGGCATGCCTCTGATGAAAGCGCAAGAGGAAAGATAAAGCAACTGGGTGAACACAGAGCCGATGAGTTATGTACCTATATCAACCAGGCAAGTTTGAAAACGAAACACAGTGAAATTACGTTCTGTGAAAGTGCTCATAATTTATTTCAATAATAAATAAATATTAGTTCTGACAACATCTATACTATTCTCTAAAGTATGCAGCGTCCAGTTCGTCGTTGCAGATGCGTTGTCTGGCAGGTGTCATAATATTACAATTACTGGTTAATCTCTTTTGAATCTATGACATTTTGCCTAGTGACTCAGTAATGAGTATGATATCTGTCAGAAACTCGACAAAACGATCACTGACAGTGTATTTGCATTGGTATACCCGAGGTATCTGTTCTAAGATAAGAATATTCTCTCAGTATTAATGAAATTACTTTATGTCAAATGGAATAGAAGCAAAGTTCCCGTATTAATTAGAGTTACAGAGCGGGTCAGGTCGGACCACAACGTCCGAGGTCGTAGGTTAAGCTCTGACGGCAGACATTACTCTTTCTGGACCTACGTTTGTGCCGTTTTAATTTGAGTACTAAATGCTGATGGTTTACGGTTTACTTTACTATGGTTCCGATAATGTGAATATCTGAATTTGTTAGTCATAGATTTTTTCTGACAAGTTAGGTTGCGGAGCTTGGGACATCTTATTTGTGTGATTTTCTTGTCGTTTGGCTCGAATATCTTGATTTTTACTCCAATAAAGTAAAATGGGTAGTTGATAGGTACATACATACAGTACCTACTCCAAATAGTACTTGTACAACAATGTACTAATGAAAGAGTCTGGTTCATATTGTTACATATTTTGCAAATCTTTTCTATAGACACCTACCTAGCTCTATGATACTTGTAATATTATTAACGTAGGTTATATTATTGTTCAATCAGCGTCAAATATTGGAGACAGATGTTACATATTAAAGATAAAAGATAAAGATAATTTATTTGCATAAAATATGGTACATTGAGATCTTAATATCCTAAATATAGTTTCACATATTTTGGCAAATCTAATGGCGTGCATATGTATGTAGGATTTATGAGTTTGGTTATGAAGTGTTGAACGAAGCGGAAGAAAGGAGATGGATGGAAGAGTGAGCGAGAGGGAACGTTTATCCGGAGAGAGAGGTTGGGGTTTGGAATGGAAGATGTGTCAAGTCAATATAATGGCGTGCCGTTGCTTTTAAAATAAAAGAAGTAAATTGATAAAGCATTTTATTAACGAAACCCTGATCCCACATGTATGTTTTGCACGCCAAATTTAATGTAAACAAATGCATTTTAATGTAAATCTATATAAGGTCCTTCTTAAATAGTGCACATAATTTTAAGGGGTCAATACACTTATGCATACAAACAATCTTTACTATGGTACCAACATTGTAATCGCGAAAAAAAATATCAGCTGTTCCATAGAAAATTTAAAATCGAATAGATCAAAATGTATGGAACAGCTAATTTTTTTTTCGCGATTTCAATGTTGGTCCCATAGTAAAAGTTGTTTGTATGCATGAGTACATTGACCCCTTAAAATTATGTGTATTTAAGAAGGACCTTATATAAACAGAAACACCTAAAGCTTAAAAAGAGCTTTAAAAAAGCTTTAAATATCTCAAACTATTTTTAACCGTTGTCAAAAAAGGACACTTTCTTTTGAAACGATATAATATTAAACTTTATTTTTTCAGGTGATGTAGACTCGGACTACATAAAGAAGTTGAAAAAAACGTTGCTTCTTAAGTAATATTTTTGACGTTTTTTAAATTATAATTGTCGGTCTGTGACTGTACAAACTTGATATGCGTAGGTTAATAATTATTTAGCCAATATTATGAGTTAGAAATGAATTCCCAGAAAGCAAAGTTTTAATAAAATAAACATCTTGGAAATATATTAAACATCTGTGGGTTTTCTAACTAATTAATTATGTATTTGCATTTTTAAGGGTTGTCTAAAATTTGGAATTGATTAAATAGGAAGTTTTGATTCAGTTATGATAAATAATATTTACCATTTGGACGAATAAAAAAAAAGAGAGTTTGGTATCTTAATCAGGCAATTAAGTTCTTTGAAATTGGTTGTAAATTATCGCTGATATATTGCTGTTCTATAATTTACCTAACATGTTTATTAAACGAACATAAAGTTATTTTAAATTAACAAGTAAATACGTAAATAATATATGTTACATTCAGCTTATAATTTCCTAAAATAAATAAATAAAAAAACATATATTCAATACAATTGATAAAGTAGCTAATATAATTGATAATATAACTGGTTGGTTTTCAAAGAAAAACAATTAAAGTAATATGATTAAAACACAAATTATACTACTATTTACCTATCTACCTATTCGAATATTAGAATCAAATCCTGACAATAGGTATCTTGAATAGGTTAACGAACAATTAATCTCATTTTTATTCAGATCGTACGGTGCTCAAGATCTTAAAAATAAAGTCAGGAGTGCCCTAAAAGGCTGTATGACAAAATACCCTTATTCAACAACGGAATCCTAAAGGCCTAAGGGTTCTTTTCATTCGACCAATAGAGTAATTACATCGAGAGGGCCCTCCGTGAAAAAGGCCTAATTTCACGATGAAAAATACTCGGAAAGCCTTTTGCCCTCCATTTGTTGCCCCTAAGTCAACAATTTTAATCCACTTCTTTTTTTAACATATTTAAGCATGGGTATGAAGACTTGCACATGATAAATTAAGGATAAAAGTATTTTGAAGTATTTTGTGACCCTAAGACAAAACATTATTCTTTGAAACATTTATAGACGACGCGGCGACGCACGATAAAAAAGCAGTAAGTATTGAATGTAACCAAAGAAACAAATAAGCTTCGTTACAACCCAACTAGCACAAAACGTCTGCTTAAGACCTGTATAGCGTATATAATTACAGTTATATGCTGCAAGAGTCAGCTGCATAACGCGCTATGCAACCCTTTTGCAGCTGCTTGAGATCTAAAGGGGCGACTTTAGATCCTATTTTAATAGATCCAGTAGAGTTTCATAATAGCGCATGTAATTTCGTACAACCGCTATTTTCACTTCTTAAGCACCCTATTGGCACTAATTGAACGAATGAACGTTAGATGCGCTCATTTATTTCATTCACTCCGAAGCGTAAATTACAGCTTTGAGTGAAAATTGCGACTTTCTTTGGGAAGTTTGTGGTTGAAGTAAGCATTTAAACATGTAAGATATTTTTATATAATTATGGCTGGCAGCGTGTAGTGAAATAATAAAATGGTGGTATTGTAGTGCACATAATATACGATTTGAGTTACGCGGCTTGTTTAGGTGATTAACATCGGCAAATTTAATTTACTGTGAAACGTGTATGGTGTTTTTGGAATAAAACTAATAAGCCCTCAATTTATTGAAGATTTTACGAAAATTTAATTAATTTGGAAATGCGGGTCAAAAAATTTTATCTTAATTTTGATAAGTATTACACTGAATTATATTTATTTATGGATAATTAACGATGACATGTTGTTTGCGATCATACTAAACTGTGCCGTGTGACCCGTGTGTTTTAAATAAACAGAAATATATAAACAAATGAAATAAAATGTATCAGAAAATGGCGTCAATATTATTGCAGCCTTGGTTTTTAGTTTTCGGTACTGTAGCCCCATTTTGCAGAAATGGGTGATAAAAATCACTGTTCAAAAACTCCTAGATCCAATTAAGCTGCTAAATTCTTTGTTCTAGAACTTATACCTCCATACAATGTCCAATAAAGTGGATATTATGACCTAGAGTGTGAATTTGATGTGATATAAAGTTCGCACCTGCACTGCAGCACATACAATAAATATAATTTAGGGATCTGCAATAAATACCGGAATCCCTTGCTTGAAATTGTTTGATTGATTAAAAAAAGGAGTATTATCACAGAATAGATAGGTAATAGATAGTACTAACGGTATTATGCCAATAAATTCTTTTTTTATACTATTTATGATCTCTAAATATCAACTTCGAGGGCAATGCACCTACCTATAGTTAGTAACTTTAAGAATTAAATTAAATCGTCAAAAAAAATTGTTAATATTAATTTTCAAGAAAATACGACGGCGAGAAATAATTAAAATATTTTTTTTTAAATAAAAGCATAGAATAGAACCAACTTCAACTAAGCCTTCGCTTTTGCAGTAACGAGGGCTCCGACTTTATTGAAGTCGGTTGTATGATTTTTTTAATATTTTTATTTTAAACTCTTTCCAAAACCTTTCCAAAACCGCAATTAGTCATTCATACAAACACTGTGAAAAACAATACTATTTATTTTTGCAGACGAAAAATTATATGGAATGGTATAAGGTAACTACGGAACCATACTGCGCGTGGCCCGACACGCACTTGGCCGGGTTTTTTTGAAGTCGGTTAAAACACATATTGCTCAAGTTATTATTTTCTATCATGAAGCACTGCAGACTCCATAATAGTTCCACAAAAAGGAATTTTACGAATTTAGGAGCTAATTTTACCTCATAGGCATAACAGAAACCATAAGAAGTAAATAAGTCACAATTTCCTATCCTATGCAGAACAGGGTACCGGGACCGTAATGCAACTAAAAATGCCAATAAATATGCAATTATAACTACAATGCAGCCAACGGTGGTCTGAAATGCTATGCGAAACCATTATGCGAGTAAAAGTGGCAAAGAAGTTACAAATCTAACTATTGTGCAGTTAATGGTGCTATAAGGTGTCACAAAAATACCTTAGGTTTTTTCTGCGGTTATAGCTATAATTTTAGCTGTTATCGAACCTGTGCCTAATTCTGACTCCCTTATGCCACCCCTATAGACATTAGAGCTTTAAGGAAAGCTGCATTTTTCCCTTATGCCACCCCTATAGACATTGGAGCTTTAAGGAAAGCTGCATTTTTCACTAGTGTGCTAGTTGGGAAGCAAGTGTTAAAAACTATTCCATTGAATCCAATGGAATGATTAACCAATCATGGACAAAGGTTTTACTAATAAGGTCTCTTGAAAAATAAAAATGTATGAATCTGGTTTTATCTCAAGGATCAGTAACGGTAATGGTATATAGTTTATACAATACAATACAGTATTGCAACCCGGTTCTGTCCTTGAAATAATTACCTACAGCCGTATGGTACCACAACACGCAATAGGGTTACCTGCCTACAGTATTTATATTTTATCTTAGTACTTGAGTAATATTTCTAGTTTTATGATTGTAAGTTATATTTTAGAATCCATATTATATATCCGTATTATAGGGTCTGCCTTTGCCGAGAAATCTATTTATATATATTCTAAGCAATAAAAAGTTAACAAAAGTTATGGTGAAAATTCCAATTAGTTCAAATTACGTAGTGTAGTACCTACCTAACCAATACATATAGGTTAGGTAGGTACTAATGAAAATACATTCTAATGAAAATATTTTATAATCTTACTTTTCGAACTTACCAGGTAATTTAAAAAATGTTATCTCTGGATTACTTAAGGCGCTAAAAAGGGACAAATCCCAAAATTCAATTCAAATTATTGAAAGATTACGCGCGTAAAGCTATCATGGAAAAAATATATAATGTATTTGGAATAATACTCGATAGATTTAATTGAAAGCATTTGTAAAAATGTTACCACCTTTGATGTAAAAAAATATTCCGTGGACCCTGTTTCTGGTCCTATTTGCAAAATTTCTCGGAAACAGAACAATCGTTTATGTTAAAACTAACACATAAAAATCGGCAATGTTAATACCTTCAATCTTAATTGAACAGATTTTTTTTAACTAACTTGAAAGCGAAGAAATTTAATAAAAACATGTAAAAATTGAGAATTCGGTGCAAGTTCTCAACGCAACCGCCGCGTTGGAACGCGCACTGATTTGAACCCAAAGTGAGTAGAGTTACGTTCGATTTCACACCATCAGGGATCGACCCGCTCGGATTGAGGCATGTTAAAGCCTTAATTGGTTTAAATATAATTAAAATACTATTACCGTGATGAAGCCACATAGAAAATCTTTTTTATAAATGACCGGTTCACATGTCGCGTGCTACTTCTAAATAATTGATTGACGTGCCAAAACATGGGTTACTGGATGACGCGCACTCCATGTGAATGATTAATGAGGCTGACCTTCTTGCTTTGGTAAAACTTGTAAGAAACTTGAAATTAATATAAAAAAAGAACGATGAAAGTTATAAAAATCGAATGAAAAGTGTTAGATTTGTTGAAAGTCGTGCTTACTTTAGTACCATTACCATGTTATTATCGTATATCCATAAGTGAAGATTAATTTGAGCGTCTGTCAAACTTTGATAATGTAAATATATGATATCTTTAATAAATTGATGTACCATACTATCAGATTATAGTTTTATTATAAAACTTACAAGATCAATTGACCTGACAGTTCAGTGTAGCAATAAAGTAGAAACAAAGTGAATGAATTAAAAAACAGGTCCATTTATTTTTTCATATTAGTAGATCAGGACTAAAGTCCAAAATGGATCTCAACGAAATACATGGTTAAAAGATCCCCTGCTTTTAGAAAACCTGACCCCTTACTTAAATGGCCAACATTCTAAGAGTTTGAATACTGCGCTTACTTTAAAGCTTAAATAATGAGCAATAGACGATTAAATAACATATCATAAACTTATGTAAATCACAGACTTTGATGTATTGACAATTGACAAGTTTGCGGCACGTAAATTTATAGTTTACTGCTTATTTTAAAGTTTTAACACTAAGCGTAGCATTCAAACGCATAGAATATTAGCCATTTGAGTAGGGGGGCTATAGCTCTATATAAACATACTAAGCAGAATGAACTGTACTAGTAAAAGTTTCTATCTATTCTCTTTAAAACCTGCAGCGTAACAAAATAATCAGTGCAAAATAAGTCAGCGTCTGGGTAACATAGCCTTGTTTCCTGCCCCGCTGGCGTTAGTTAATGATTACAGATACGAACAAGTATTTAGTTACAGACCTCTTTACACACGCTACGTTGTTTATTCGAATGCTTATCAAACATTGTGTTATTGAATAAGAATACTGTTACATGCTTAGAGTAATACGGGCTTCTTCGTGACAAACGAAGTCTTTGTTGCTCGAAGGTTACATGCAATTGATATGGCACTGCTACTACAAGTTTTCGATTTTTATATGAGAATTGTGAAAAAAATACGTTGTGGCAAATCAGCGTACCATTATTTATGTGAGGTTTCTAAGGAAAAATGTGTTTAATGATCGAGTATTTAGTTACAGACATCTTTACATATGCTGTGTTGTTTATTCAAATGCTAATTAAACATTGTGTTATCAATAAAAAGGCTTTGTAACGTGCAATGGACAACATTTCATTGAGAAAGAAAGTTTTGAAAAAAAAAAAAATTTTTTTTTCTCAAAAAAAATTTGAGAAAGTACTAAAATTAGATAACCATTTCGAGATTTTAGTGTTTAAGCTCATATATATTTTTTTCAGAATTTTAAGATAAGTATTTTTTACGTTAATTAAAAAATACTAAAATCGACTCCAAATTGAGAAAGTCAGGACGTTTGAGTTGAGTCTTTTTGCCTTATATTAAATAAGTCAATTGTCATAATGACTGGATGTCATTTGAGTTCTAGTTTACGGCGACAACTAAAAAGAGTCAAAAAAAGTATCCCAGCGAACGCCTTCAAATAATAAACACTGACTTATTTTCCTGTTCTTTTATTTTCTTGACAGGCTTCCGCTTCCTTATAATTCCTGACTTTCCGATTTAGATTCACTTTTAGTTTTTCTAATTATCGCAATAAATACTAATACTTATTGTTGCAATATTATCGTTACTAATTATTATGAGAAACGAACGAGGGAAAATAAAGGCACGTCCTTTGTTGCAATAACAGATAAATGGATAACAAACGTCTTTGATTCGTCGCTGTGCGGCTAGTCGTCCACAGACCGGGCGACCAAATGCGTACGCGTTCATATCAACTTGTACAAATTTCAGTCGTTGTCGACTCGTCGCTCGAGTTAAAGGTTTTTATAATTTTAGTAATTTCTCAAATTAAAATGTTGTCCAGTATCGATATCACTTACAGAATATCCATTGCCACATTGCTATCGAAATCATGATGACATATTGTCACAGATTTATTTTTTAATCCTAAATTGGCAAGTGCCTACATATTTAACTTCCTAGCAATGTACTTACGCTCTTTAAGAATGAGTAAGCTTTCAAACAGTGATTTAATATATAAAAAACCGGCCAAGTGCGAGGCGGAGTTGCGCACGAAGGGTTCCGTACCAAAAACGGCAAAAACAAATCACGCTTGTTGTATGGGAGCCCCCTTAAATATTAATTTTATTCTGTTTTTAGTATTTGTTGTTATAGCGGCAACAAAAGTACATCATCTGTAAAAATTTCAACTATCTACCTGTTGTCGTTATTAATATCGAGCAAAAAAACGGCAAAAAAATCACGTTTGTTGTATACCTCTTTCGGTCCATTTGTGGACATAGGCCTCTCCCAAATTCTTCCACTGTGTCCGGTTTTGCGCCTCCGTCATCCAGTTGTGTCCCGCTTGTCCTCTGATATCGTCAACCCATCGTTTTGGAGGGCGGCCTCGTGGTCTTTTGTCTTCCCATGGTCTCCATTCAAGGATTCTTCTCGCCCATCGTCCTTGATCCATGCGAGCTACGTGACCCGCCCAACTCCACTTACGCTCGGAAATTACTTGCACCACGTCTCTCACTCCCGTTTTTCGCCGGATCCATTCATTCCTTTTCCTGTCGCGCAAAGTTATTCCCAGCATAGCCCTTTCCATTGCTCTTTTCGCGACTCTAAACTTTTCAGCTGATCGTTCAGTGAGAGACATTGTTTCCGAGCCATATGTGAAGACCGGCATGATGCATTCTTCAAATACTTTTGCCTTGAGTTTTATCGGCAGTTTACTCCGCAGTATCTTCTTATTTGCACCAAATGCTGCCCAGGCCTGGGATATCCGTCTCTCTACCTCTGCTGTCTGGTTATTGCTGCCCAGCGTAATTTTGTGGCCGAGATATACATACTCCGTCACGACATCAACCGGAAATTGACAGTCATTTGCCTCGGGTATGTTGGTCATAATCTTGGTTTTTGATAGGTTCATCTTCAAGCCCACTTTTTCGGATTCCACCTTTAAATCTTCGATCATGTCCAACATATCAGAAACAATACGTAGTGACAAATCATCGTACTCCCCATTCTATGGTAAAATGGTAAAATGTGCTTAATTATTACAGACTAGAGACCCACCCTCGCTTCTATTCGGTGTAGTGTGGAATTTGACACCATATGTATTATACCTACATATAACCTTCCTCTTGAATCACTCTATCTATTAAAAAAACCGCATCAAATCCATTGCGTAGTTTTAAAGATCTAAGCATACATAATGATAGACAGTGGTGGTGACAGACAGTTTTAGAATACAATAACGGAAGAAAGAAGCAGTCATAAAAAGACCAATACTTTGGTTTCCATAAAATAATTGTAATAAAAACACCATGAGTCCATGTGTCAGGTCCATGGGAGTTGTTTTATATATAGGGTTAATTACTGCCAATGTAATAAGTGATTTTTCAATGAAAATAAAGTCAAACATTTAAGTTCTGAAGATTAGTTGATAAATATATACCAGAAACATCCTTGGCGGCAGTTGCAATATTAGATCGTTTTATTCGTTCACATTTACGTAAGTAAATCGTTTTACTCAATCGAAATGATTGAGGAAACCCAACGTAACTACATATTTGAACGGTAAATCTTTCAGTAATGTATGTAACTTCATAATGTTGAATGTGTTGCGAAACGAAGTTGGAATTGAATTGTCAGAAATATTCTTGTATGATGATGATTTCAACGACGAGTATTTAGCTATCTTTTATTCTGTACGAATAGCATTTGTTTCATCCCGCGTAAAATTTTGGGAATATCCACCTATATGAGCAGTCCTTCTCTTTATCATCATAGCTGATTTCATCTAAAATGGTTCAACCGTCAACCGTGGTATTCCATCACAATAAAATTGAACGAGGAGTTAAGAATGAGGTATATCTTGGCGATTAACCAAAATGTAAAGTCTACTTACTGCTTTTTGCAGTAAGTAGACTTTACAAAAGCAGCTAAAAATTACGTTTCTACTTTAATCATGCATCAAGGTAAACAAAAATATTAGTTAGATACCTATCCAGAAATATGTTACCAACCTGTGAGTTATCAAACTGTGTACGAGTGAGAACAGTGAGCGATTTTATGAGTTCGACTATTAAATCTCTGAAGGAATTTATGTCGAAGTGCTGAAAATTTTATAGGATTCTTCGATAGTATACGTATTAATATTAGATCACTAAAGATTTTCAGAAATTCTAGTACTATGCTAAGTAACACTTGACACGGTTCAGAACGGAGCCTCGATAGAAAAAATATCCAATTACGGGCTTTAGTTAGAAATAAAACTCCGATCATTCTTTGAAACACTCTTATAGAGGTGTGCGTGGGACTAGCTTTACTAGAAAAGCTTTAAAAGCTTGAAAGTCGAGTGTCCTATTATACTGAGAATTTGTAATTTTACTTTAGGAGCAATAGATTCCAACATTTCAACATGTACTTACACATTTTTATAGGTAAATTTAAGCTCCCTTGCTAGTAGGAAATAGTTTCAGAATTTTTGAAACTTATAAATTATAAATTTTTGATAATAACTTCGACTTCGCCATGATCCAAGAAAACAAGGTCTGGCATTCTGGACGACACTTCAGGCCTACGTCATCCGATGTTCCACTATTTAGTAGCCTCTTTAGCGTAACCGCTCATGGGCAACTTTTTGTAGCTGCGATAAACGCGGCGTTAATCGCGGCGATAATCGCCCGCGAAATGACGCGACAAAGGTTTTACTTAGCCAGCGACAAAAAAACGCCGCAATTATCGCCGCGTTTATCGCAGCCACAAAAAATAGCTCGTGGGCGTTTACGTATAGAACTCCATATGTTCTATTCTCGGCGACAAAAAAAATCAAAAAATCGCTCAGTGATTAATCGCCCGTCAGCGGGGACGCTTAAGGTAACAAACATAGAATGAAGGATTTTTTTCTGTCATCCATCACTCATTACAAAATTATTATAATGCACTTCAATTGTGATTTGTGGTCTTCGCAAAACTACGGAAGTAACAGCAGAATGGAGATTATTCCGTATCCTGCTACCTTAGAGCATTCAAGCCTGCTACAAACACAACATTTACTTATTTAAAAAAAGTTTGGACAATGCAGTAACGAAAAAATTGTGTCAAAACTTTTTTGGCTATGGCAGGTGGTGGTTAAGGAATAATCTTCATTTAGCTGTCTGTATTCCTAAATAAAAAAAAAATACCAATTTGATTTTTTTCAGACATTTTCCATTGTGTTTTCTGTCAGACGCTCACATAACATCTCTCATTATTTAAAGACGCAAAATATAGCTAAATTGCCCCATCCAGACATCCCGATTCCCTTGTACGGAGATTCTAACGAGGGAAAATATTATGCGCATACATTTTGCACACTCGTGCGCGATTGAATGGCAACTCAGTGCGGATTTGTGTTTTCTATGGATTTATTCGGCTTATGATTTCTAGCTAGAAAAGTATTAAAACGTTGGAAAGAGAAAATGGGCATGGGTAGAGGGAAATTATTTTTACGTTACTTACGAATATAATACGAAATCGTTTCACTGACTCGAAACTAGCTAGCTGTAATTTAGTTTCACGGATTCCAGTTAGCAATGGTTTATTAATGTAACAAAATTTCTGTCTAGGTATTCATTTTAAACTTATTTGAAAACTAGAGGAAAGAAAAATAGACGATTATACGATAGTTTTTTGTATGGAATATACCTATGTACCAGTGGCGAAGGGTGAAATTATGTCGAAGGTAAGCCGTAATTATGGCGAAGGTAAGCAGTTCTACAAAAATGTTATGATCTACATAGTGGATAGGTGGGGTGGGCTTTCTAAAAGGTAAGCCGATGGGAATCGGCTTGTGTGGACCCTTTGCCACTGCTATGCACCTCTCTTTAGGATAAGGAATATATGTACCCCCCAGTGGCATAGGGTCCATACAAGCCAATTCTTATCGGCTTACCTTTTACAAACCCCACCCCACCGATCCACTATGCAGATCATAACGTTTTTGTAGAACGGTTTACCTACGCCAAAATTTCAACCTCGCCACTGGTAAAATTTCACCTTCATAAATAAAATATATTAAGTATATAAATTTAAAAGGAGCTCGATGGCGCTGGTGGTTTAGTGCCTGGCTCAGCGTTTGCGGAGGTTAAGCAACTTTTGCAAGGGTCATTTATAGGATGGGTGTCCAAAAATGTATTATATCGAGCTCCTACGTGCTTATGAAGGCACGTTAAGCTGTTGGTCCCGGGTGAATTTGCAGTCGGCCCGCGTGGCGGGCCCATCCTCCTTGTCCATCCATAAGGAAGGCCTGTGCCCCAGCAGTGGGGACATCAAAAATGGCTGATGTTGATATAAATTTGGGACAACTCACAGCAATTATTTAGTCCTTAACTAAGCAGAGCTTGTACTATGGTTACTAAATAGCGTTTTTGAATACATAAATAAGTATATAAACGGTCATGACTCGGAAGCAAATGCTTAAGCTCATCACACTAACACCTGCCCCTACCAGGACTCGAACCCGGCCCCAGAAGATAAGATCGCTAGTATAGTAATACTAGTATACTAATCGGTAGTAACCGATGCGCCAGGCGGCCGTCTATTTAAATTAAATTCTATCTATCGATCGAATTAAAATTAATAACTCAACCACTATATTACAACGTATCTAAATATAAACAACTAAAGTTAAAGTAAAATACTTTTTACGAATACTAACGCAATTTTAATAAAGCTCCGAGTTTTTGAGACCATTCTGTATTCTAGTAAGCAAAATGACATAAATAGTCTCGCAAAATTAATAAATATGGACCCAAAATCTCATTTTCTCGCTCCCGAATAATAATTACAATTATCGCGTAATCCAGTTGAGTCCGGTTGATTGTGCTACCTTTTATCACATTATACGTTTATTGGGATCAAAATATTTAGTTTGTGTCTTTTGCTATCCACTTATTTTACAATACTAGTTTAGTTTACATTGCTACTAACAAGACATGATGTCACGAATAGCCCGAAGTAAATGAATCAATAAAAAATAATATAAGAATTTTATTGACGATGATTTTTCATATTTTGTATTTTTCAAATACATTGTTTTCGTTATCAAATTGGTAAATTAATATATTCTTAATATCCGGGATATACATTTTCTAAGTTGAATAAAAATACATAAGGTACCTATTTATATGTATTTGTGAATACTAGTATTTATGTGAAAGCTTTACGCATAACTAGCTTCCGCCAGCGACTTCGTCCGCGTGGAGATTTGGAAAATCTGAACCTTTGACCGGTAAGTATAAAAAATCCTATATTTTTAATGCAACTGTTTCATCCAAATCTGATTAGTAGTTTTTGCCTGATTGAGGAACAACATCCAAAACCACAAACTTTTACATTTAAAATATTAAGTAGGATAAAACATTCAAAACTAAGAAATAACACTCTTCTATAAATCATTTAGTACGAACAAAAACTTATTCTTTCCCAAAAACTTAACCAAAAACTGAAATTTTAAAGATAAGCAAAGTTAAATTAATCATCCGTAATCTAAGCGAAAGCGTTGTCATTATAATTCGTTTCAACCCGTTCTATCTTAATCGTTTTCTAGGAAAATTATCCATTTTATTACTAAAAGTAGACAATCCAGTGATGGATTATGAAAATTCCTTTAATATTCTCAGTTGCCACGAAATCCTCGAAGTTCGGCGGCTATCGACCAGCGGAAATGGAGTTCACTTTGCTCTAATGAAAATTGTTTCGAGGGCGCCGAAATTTTGAAAGTATTCTGAGTTCGTTCACTATTTAAATAACGCTGTCTTGTAAGCTAATCTAATTAAATTGTACTGTAACATTGAACTTTGTGTCACCCATGTAGGCGGTGAACATTTTATTCAACTTAGGCACAGTATTAAAAACAGTGAGAAAACACCGTCATAATTTTGTTTTCAATTTTCTAGGCACGGGTTCAACATTAAGTTACCAATTTAGACAACCAAGAGACGAAACGAATATGACGTTTTTGTATATAGCCTGAGACTTTTAGTATTCGTAAGATTATAAGATCCTTAGATTATTAAATTTGTTAAGCAGAATTGTGATCATGATCTCATCCCGCCCTGTCAGAATCTCATCAAATATTTACGAGGGTGCACCAAGATCTTATAAGCGAAAAGCGCCGTATAAATCTAGTAAGATGTATCAGGTAGGAAACAAAATGGGTAGGTAAAATAAATTAAAGTAAAAAACTTGCAAAGTACATCCAGTAATTTATATTGTAAATCACAAACATTGGTCTGATGCTTTGCTTTTGTAGTGGCGCAACTTGACAGACTGATCGTACTCGATCAAGTTTGTTAAGCAACGCTCGGTCCGGTCAGGTGTCGGATGGGTAACCGTTAAAGTGGTACTACAATTGAGCGCTTCCGCGCTTCGGCGGGCACGTTAAACCGTCGGTCCCGGCAGTTTTCATCTGGTAACAGTCATAAAGTTAGCTTTAGTCAAGTTAGAGGCCTTACAGGCAGCTTGATAAGCTCTAGCACAAGAGGTGGCCACTAATCCTCATTCGATAAGAAGAAGAAGAAGTAGTTTAAACATATTAAGAGATACTGACAAGTCAACTTTTTTTAATCAGCTGCATGTTAATATGTGTAACTTGCTTTTCTACTATATGAATGCTACGATTGGTGACATGGTACTTTCGTATTGTTTACTGTGCAACGAGAAATAATAAATTAAATCTTTCTTTTTATAGAAACACTAGTGGCCATCCGCGGTTTCACCCATGTGCTTCCCGTTACCGTGGGAATATCGGGATAAAAAGTATTCTATGTTTTAATCTAAGCTATCTACTATGTGTGGGCCAAATTCCAACCATATCCGTTTAATAGTTTTTGCGTGATTGAAGAACTAACGTCCAAACATCTAAACATCCAAACCCACAAACTTTCACATTTATAATATTAGTAGGATAGTAGGATATCTCGCTAACGAAGTTCTCTCAGCGCCTGAGCATATATAAAACTTCCAAGCATGATCGGTTGGACCGCGGTCCCCGGCCTAATACCACCTAGTCCGGAGGAAGATCTTCCATTTAGCCTTCCTACAAGTGGTATACCATCCTCTACAATTTCATATTACTATTTCCACAGGGTCAGTGCTTAGCTTACTTACATGCAGGCCAAGGGTGGTGCACTGGATTCGGAATTCTAAACCAATGAAGAACTGGCTATCTTACCTCTAACTACTGGAACACAACAATGTGCTGTTATGGCGTCAGACTTAAGATGATAGAAGCCAGCCAGGCGTGTCTTAAAACAAGCCCTACACCCAACCAAATCAAGTACAATTATTAGCCCCCTCCTTGGGAATCGAACCTGGGACACCTGGGACCCCTGCGACTTACACGCGTGGGCGAACTCCTATACCTTATTTAGAGTCTGTCAAAACAATAAACATTTAAATATTCATTAGTATTTGATTGAATCAGGCGTCACTTGGCAGAAGTCCCAAACAATTGTAAAAAAAGAAATACATGTAGCTTACTTCCGCAAAAAATATATACAAGATGAACCGCCCGCCCGCCCGCACGCAAAAAAAATATGCACACGCACACCACAAAATATCAGTGCACAATACCTGCATTTAGCCAGACAGCAACACACCTTGCACCTTCACCAATTAGACTACTGTTTGGCCCCAACACGGAGTAACTTCAGGAGTTAGATCGTGCGTAAATGATAATTCAGGATCTACTTAACTCCTGAGGAGTCTCCGGGTTGGGTCGAAACACGTTTAGACGTTTTTATACACTATTTCACAATGCTTTAACTATTCAGTAAATAAAGCGCCCACTTAAACAATGTACTTTTGCTACCAATTTACCTCTAATGCCGAGGGACTTGAACTATCGACTCCATCCATCCTATTTCTCTACAGTATTGATTAAATTTTCGAGCAAAATACCGAGACAGTGGAAGTAAGCGCTTAAAGAGACTTTGTAAAATATTCATCTACCCGCCATCCCTTTTACAATGAACGTGGGTAACTGCAGAATGCCAAGTGAATATTTTTAGCTACGAATTTCTTAGAGAACGGTTTTTTAAACAAGAAATTCAAATTGTTAATATGTAAGCACATTGTATATTTTAAGTAGGTAAGTACCTACCTCGTGTAATGGTTGCTTATCTTAGTTTAGACGTTGTTAAAGTATTGATAAATTACCTATTGTGTGAAGCAATTACAATTTGCTTGGTGCCTAATTTAGTTATCGGTACCCCTAAGTTCACTCTACTTACCACCATGAAAATTACGTAAAATCTAACACTCTTTTAACAATAACAAAGTTTTTTTCTTTTAAACCTAGTTAAAAATAAGTACGTTTTTTCTATTGCACCTTATTACGTTAGTTAAAAATTTGAAATTTTCGATTCCAATACTTATAAAAATCTAATGTACGGTTATTGAACTAATTACATTAACTATTTATTTTAGCTGCACAGAATATAAAGGTGCTCACTCACCAGGAGCATTCACGTGTACTGTAACATTATAGATTCGTCTTTGAGCATTACATTATAATAATACCTCCCTGACTGACGAGCATTCGCGAGCTTCACTGATGTATGCCCGTATTGTATCATTACAAGGTGCGCAATGTATTGCTCGGTTCTCCTCCTTCACTGATGTAATTCTCTTCACTGATGTAATTCTCAAATCTGTAACGTTACATTACATGTGAATGTTTCCGGTGAGGGAGCACCTTTAGGTCTGTGTGTGCAACTGCGTTTATAACTTGTAAAAATATGAATAGAAACGAGTCCCAGTAGTTATATATTCACAGTTTAAATTAAAAATATCATTTATGACACCCTTTGTTTTCGAAGAGGATACAGTTGACACTTTCTTATCTGCTCCCTTCCTTTGCTTCATATTTCAGGCCTTTTGTCTTATCCCTTCTCTATGAATGATTTATCAGGTCAACGAACCCGCATTTCAAAGTGTGTATCTCTGAAAAATAACAAGTTATTGTAAAACATGTTTGTATGAATTCTATGATTGTGTTAAAATATGTACATACATATCTACCTATGTATTTATGTTGCGAAACTACATAGGATATCTGTTTACTTAAATCTATATTTGGAAACGTTTAAATCACCGAGTTTCACCAACGCATCGTGGACAGATAAGGAATAGATCACTCAAAGTAAGTACATAAGAAGCGAAGCAAATTGAAATAGAGGAGCGTAAGGCTTATAAAGATACAATCTAACAATATTTGTACAGGAAATCGATGATTCTTTTAGAACGAAAATTGTATTTGGCACCCAACACTTAGAATAAGTACATACATCAACTTTGTCTAGGGATACAGGTGTTATTTTCATACAAACGAGGTAACTTTGAAGCCTTGGTTTCCTGCCAGGGATGTACTGTGCTGTGATCTGATGACGGCTATTTAGGGAGTGAATGGAGGAGATTCAGATCGCTATACACACCCAACTGATCTGACCAGCATTCTAAAAACGTAATGGACATGTTTAAAAAAACCGCGAAAATAGCATGAAAATGTATGGAAATCCTCAAACTGAGAACTCTAACCCATTAATCTTTTAGAATGCTGATCAGATCAGTTGGGTGTGTTTAACGATCTGAATCTACTCCATTTAGTCCCTGGATGGCCATCATCAGATTACAGCACGGTACATCCCTGGCAGAAAACCAAGGCTTCAAAGTTACCTTGTTTGAAATAAAACACTTTTTAACGGATACTAGCGCGGTTTTATTACCTTGTTTGTATGAAAATAACACCTGTATCCCTAGACAAAGTTGATGTGTATATATGAGGTTAAAGTTTAAAGTTCAACGATCTCCGAGGTCGAGTTGGTTGTACACCGGTTTTCAAGGGGTCACCATCTTGAGGTCCCGGGTTCGATTCCCAGCTGGGTTTATTTAGAAAACGTACTTTTCTATAATGACTCAGGTCTGGTTGTTCCACCATTGTCTTTGATTTCCATGACACAGGTGCTGTAGCTACTTACTTTGGAATCAGAACAAATTTTGTGAAGTTGTTAAAAAAAGTGATTATTCAATTTTGAATGTTTATTGCGATATAAATAGACGGCAAGAGCTATTATTGAAGCAAAATTACCATCTAGTTACAATAATAGTGTAAACAGGAAACAAAGTTAACAACTTGAGTTTCCGTAATTCAGGGCAGCCCTAAGGTACCTTGTATCAATGCTTGACAGTCCAATTATTAAACCCGGTTCGTGAGCCCGACTTCTGCTGTCGATGTCTGTTTTGTAAAAATAGGATTGTAAGCTAAGGAATAATTGGTCGTCCTGAACTGACAAGAATATTGTTTTAGCTGGAATTGTAATGGGATCTTGGCGGAACGGTTTTCTCACGTTTGTTTGAGATTTAAATGATGATAATAACTAAAGACCGGATTATTTCTTTTTAGTAGCAGTTGATCGTAGACGATCTAGAACTAAGTCTATAGAACATTTGGAACAGTACTTAGTCGTATGCATTTTAAAGGTATTTTTTTTATTATTAATAGGTTTGCTCTTGACCCAAGTCTAGCCCTAAAGCAAAGACAGGATCTACGATGGAGTGAGCTTGCCAAGAAGGTGCCTTTCACTTTGGCCTTGAATAGCGTCAGGGTGTATGAGCTCGGAAACACAAACATATACATATACTACAATTTCATATATATTTTGTAATTAATAGGTATTTTCGCAAATACGATTGTTAACGTTGAGTTATAATACCATTTTAAAATAAATTAAATACCTTAAAAAAAGGTATTTTTATTATTATTTCATGTTGCATACGAGGGTGGTTTGATAAGTCCGTGACTTTGTGAAGAAGAAAAAAATTTTAAAGAATATTTTGTTTTATTTTTCTACATAATCTCCTTTCAGCTCTATACACTTCGACCAACGATGTTCCAACTTCTTCAACCCATCCAAAAATAGTTTTTATCAAACCCTGAAAAATAGGCTCCTGTTTTAGCTATCACTTCTTCATTGGATGAAAATCTTTGTCCACCAAGCCATTTCTTCATGTTTGGGAAGAGGAAAAAGTCACACGGGGCCAAATTTGGTGAATACGGGGGGTGTGGCAATAGGTCGTATCGCAATTCCACAAGTTTTGATGTTGCGGTTGCCGACGAGTGGGCCGGAGCATTATCGTGATGAAATGAAACTTTTTTCTTTGCTAGATGCGGTCTTTTCTTCAGCAGCTCTATATTGAATCTATCCAACAAAGCAACATGGTAAGCTCCGGTAATTGTCTTGCCTTTCTCCAAAAAATCGATGTAAATAACACCTTTGCTGTCCTAAAAGATAGTGGCCATCTCTTTACCAGCCGAACAAACAGTTTTTGCCTTCTCCGTGGCACGTTCACCGGTAGAAGTCCACTGTTTTGACTGTTGCTTCGTCTTTGGCGTATAATGGTGGACCCACGATTCGTCAACTGTTACGTACCGACGAAAAAATTCACTTGGATTGCGGTTATACAAACCTAGCATTGTTTAGAAGTTGTTACACGAGTTCGTTTTTGGCCGACTGTCAGCAAACGCGGCACCCATCTTGCAAAAAGGTTTTTCATGCCGAAAATATCGAGCAAAATATGAAAAATTCGTTCGGTAGAGATGTGAATAGCATCAGCTATCTCGCGTATCTTCACTCGACGGTCTGCCATAACAATGTCGTGGATTTTGTTAACAATATCTTCAGTGGTGACCTCAATCGGCCTTCCTGGGCCGTCGGCGACATTTGTGGTGGTACGACCACAACGAAATTCAGTAAACCACTTATGAACCATTCCATGAGATGGAGCAGGGTCCCCATAATATTTTTCAGTTTATCTTCCGTCTGCTTAATGGTTTTACCACGTAAAAAGTAGTATTTGATCAATACGCAAAATTAGTTTTTCTCCATTATAAAAGAAAATACCGACCTCACTTGCATAAATGCTTCCAATTTTTTTACTTTCACGCCAATTTAAAAAATGTAACAGCATAAGCTCAGCAATGAGTTTTAAATTAAGACAGGAAAATTGAATTAAGAAAAAATTTTGTATTTAACCTTAAAGTCACGGACATATCAAACTGCCCTCGTATTTTGGCCCTTTTATGGATTTTCGTGCATATTAAAATTTGAGCTATTTTTCTTGCTTGTTTGCAAGCAGATTTTGGACTGATTATGTTGCATATAATCCGGTGTTTAATAATAACTATGAGACATAGATTAGATTAGTCAATATTATTTGAAGATGCAGATAAAGATTTTAACAAAAACTTAATGGAACAAAGATCAAGGTCATTCTTGTACGAAACTAACCTTAGAGATTATTTTTTTCAATAAGCGCGTTGCAAAGTACGGGTCAAGTTAAATTAATTTTAACTTTTCTATCCCTTTAGTTTGACCTATCAGTATTTTAACACGTTGACTGTTGGTTGACTGCCCACCACGCTATCGGATACGGATATGCTCATACAATTCTCTATGGATCTCATTTTTTGAGCCGCTGCGTTCGCCCTTTATATTCGGCATAATAATTGTAACTTTTGTTCTATACTCTTGGCAGATTTTGTAATGCTTTTTATATAAAATAAAAAACCGGTCAAGAGCGAGTCGGACTCGCGCACCGAGGGTTCCGTACAATCATAAATTATATTTGGATATGTTACTTTAGTACCTACAGTCTTTCAAAAAGTAGGATAAACGGCGGACAGGTGGAAGGGCGAACAGGCGGCCAGTTAATTTACAAATCTTAACCACAGCTGCTTATAGTGACTGAAAAACGTTTCAGCCACTCCACATTGCAAACTGTTTATATTACTAAGTAGGAACTTATTCTTCGTTTATTCGTACGGCAAATAGTAGGTATAGGTAATTATATTAGAACCAGCCAACAATTATACTTGTAGTATTAGGTCTATAATACCGCCATCTCTTGACCGATAGTAGAACTATTTTTTTTTTAGGTCATTACCATCTCTTGGTCGATAGTGGAACTAATTTAATCAGTGCCATCTGTTGACTGGTAGTGGAACTAATGATTTTAAGTTTGTTTTATGAATTTCTATAAAAGTGTGCTATATTGAGACATCATTTTATTTTTTCTATAATTTTTGTATAAACTACTATCACACAGAATTATTTCAGATTTTTCGCTTTGCAAACTTCGGAGATAAGGGGGGGAACGGTATTTTTTCTTACATTTTTCATCATAAATCGAAAACTATATGGCCTAAAACAAAAATAAAAAATGATTGAAAACGTGCAAACGGCGTTCTTTCATATGATACCCCACATGCCTTAGTAGCCCCACTTCGAATTTTTAAGACCCCTTGTCAGTCCCGGTTGTAAAAAATGTATTAATTTTTTTTATTTATTTCTTATTTGCAAAATAGTTGGGCAAATGTCATCTTAAACTATTCCAAATTTCAAGTTGATACCATCAGTAGTTCTCGAGATATCCAGCTGTGACAGACACACAGACAGACAGACAGACTGAGTCACACCATAAGGGTTCCTTTTTTACCATTTTGGTACGGAACCCTAAAAATGGCTCATTTAGCGGAGATAGTTTTAAGAAAAACCGGTCAAGAGCGAGTCCGACTCGCGCACCGAGGGTTCCGTCCGTACCATCATAATTGCACACTGCAGAGTAGAATAATAAACTTAGTATTGCAGTTTTAGGTCACCGCCATCTCTTGGCCGAGAGTGCAACTAATAACTGTTACTGTTAACTTTTTTATAAATTTGATAATTTCTAAAAAAGTGTGCTATATTGAGACATCGTTTTATTTTTCCTGTAATCTTTATATAAACTGCTATCACATAGAATTATTTCAGATTTTTCTCTCTGCAAACTTTTTTTGCATTTTTCATTATAATTCGAAAACTATGCGGTCTAAAACAAAAAAAAAATGATTAAAAACGTGCAAATGGCGCTCTTTCATATGATACCCCACATGCCCTAGTAGCTCCACTTCAAATTTTTAAGACCCCTTTTCAGTCCCTGTTGTAAAAAAAGATATTTATTTTTTTATTTCTTTCTTATTTGCAAAATAATTGGGCAAATGTCACCTCAAACTATTCTTAATTTCAAGTTGATACCATTAGTAGTTCTCGAGATATCCAGCTGTGACAGACAGACAGACAGACAAACAGACTGAGTCACACCATAAGGGTTCCTTTTTTACCATTTTGGTACGGAACCATAAAAACTATTTATTTGATGTTAGTAGTGCTATTAAGTGCAGCATAACATACATTTAATACATATTTTATGTATTTAAGTGACTTTTTATTCAAAATTCAGAAACATATAAATGGGCTTTAGAAATAAGACTAAATGTCTGTGACTAAATAGGTACCTACTTTATTACGTATTTATTGGAAACTGGACTCGACGGAACAAAATTACAGTGTTTACACTGTAAAGGAGGACAGTTCCATTATTTCATGCTATATTTACAAAGACAGATTTTTTATTCATAACGTTGACCTAACATAAAATGGTTTCAATAAGCAACCTTTAACATAAACGGTTTAAGCGTCAATCGTATATTGTTCCAAACATTTTCCGCAAATATTTTTCTATTATCTGCAAGTCCAGTATACAAACGCTTCCATTGAAACCACTCAGACGTTTAGACACGACGCCGAAATTGGCTGTCCTGCCCGCGAAATAGATTGGTGAACTTACAAGCTACTATATGCTGTACCTTAAAACTCTAACACAACGTAATATAGTCGGGATTTGCTTATCACAAGTGCATATTTAAAGTTGTATTTCGGGTTGTATAATAGTGGAAGCTAGCTGAGCAAAATGTTCGGATTACTAGCGGCTGCAAAAGGCTTGAGCACTGATTTTGGAGATGCACTCGTCGACCTCTGCGAATTTAGCTGCATTTCCTTTATTCAATATTTAAGGTTGAGGTATATTTGGTGGTTTATTGGTTTATTAATAGGATTCCTTTCCATTGCCTTATTTATATGGACAGGATGGACTGTACGTCACAGTGACGAATCTAACGAGGTTCAAATGTGGTCCAATATAAACTAACGGACAGTCGATCGTCAGTCGTCCGAAATGGTCATAAAAAAAGGAAAATGACAACTATTGTTTATGAAGGTTGATATGAACTACCAAAAAACTCTAATAAAATAAATAATGGTCTTTTTTATATTCACAATCACCATTTTTCCTAGAGCTAGTTACAAAGTAAAATTTTTAAGTAGGTAGATAAATAAAAAAACAAGTTAAATTTTTGTTGGTATTTTCATCCCGCTTAACTTCTGTCGAATGTTCCGTAACTTTGAGCCTTGTGAAAACTGTCAGAGAGTTTATAATGAAAAGTAGAAGTTAAATCGAGCGCTTTCGTCTCAACTTCAAACTTTGTACACTCGAATTTCTAAAGACGTTCTTTATTGATAAACAGAGGTGCTGAGAACTCGAGGGTATAGTTGCTAAATTCAAAATTGAATTTAATATTATTTAGATTCCCTGTAGAACGCTCAAGTACAAAAATATGTATATAATCTATAATAATAAAGGTGCGGGCACATCTGTCTTATGTGATGACATGCCACGCCACGTGATGACACGTAAGGTTCACACTATTAACACGCCTTCCTATGTGACGCGACGCGTCAGCAGCGGTAGGTGCACACTTAGCTGACGTGTTGTGTCTGCTGGTGCAGACACCCTCGACGTGGGCTGAGGATTGAGAATGAAGGTTGACGGTGTGGAGAAGTTGAAAGGGGACTTACGTGCTGATGAAAGTTGGGAGCTGATGAGCAGGCGGCGGTGATGAAGCCACGATACTAAGCGTGCGTGGGCTTGAGCTGGTAGAAGTCCTTGACCTTTTCAGACCAAGGTCTCAGTAGGTTTTATAGCACTTCACTGATTGGGTACACTAAAGTATCTGTACGGGTCACTTAGATCACTGTTTATAGTACCGGCCGGTTAATAATAAAATGAGCGGAATTTGCTGTTGCGTGTTGCGAAAACTCAACTGTTTAGATTCGATTGAGAGACTCCGACACACTCGCGCGTGCGCGCAGGGTTCGCACTGTACTGAGTGAGTGAGATGCAGATACGAGCGGAAGCGAGAGGCGTCGCGTTAGGCGCGAACATCCTGGGGGGCCCGGGGAAGACCCTCTTCTTGAGCTGAATCCAACGGCAACCTGGCTATCTTGAGTACAGGTCTGCGCAGATGTCCATGGGCTGTGTCCAGATCCACAACTCGGATCATTCCATCCCTTCCAGGTATTGTGCGGGTAATTCGACCCAGTCTCCATTGAAGCGGTGGCAGGTCGTCTTCTTTGATGAGCACGAGTTCGCCGACTTGAGGAGGTGAGGAGGGAGAGAGCCATTTGGAACGGGTTTGGAGGGTATGGAGGTAGGACTTGGTCCACAGTGTCCAAAAGCGTTGAGAAAGAGCTTGTATGAGCTGAAAACGTTTATGAGCGGATAATGGCCTGTCATCAAAGGACGGCTCGGGCAGGGCAGTGAGCGGACGGCCAATAATAAAATGACCGGCAGTCAAGGGTTCAAAGTCCGAAGGGTCGGACGAAAGTGGGCAGAGGGGTCTAGAGTTGAGTACAGCTTCGATACGTGCCAAAAGTGTGCTGAATTCTTCAAAAGTGAAGTGTTGTTCACCAATAACGCGATAAAGCAACTGTTTTGTAGATTTGACGTTAATTTCATGTAAAGCACCGAACCAGGGCCCCTTGGGCGGGTTCAGCAACCAGGTTATGTGCTGATTGGCAAGTCTGTGTGTGATTGCATCGTTATTCGCAGCGAGGAAGTTCTGAACTTCAATGAGATGATTTCTAGCGCCTACATAATTTGTGCCGCAATCTGATCTAATTAAAACCGGAGTTCCGCGCCGCGAGATAAACCGTTGTAACGCCGCAAGAAAGGCTTCCGTTGTAAGAGCAGAGACGGCCTCCAAATGAACGGCCTTCGTTGAGAGACAAACAAATATACAAAAGTACGCCTTTAAGAGTTTCGCGTTTCGCAGTGTGCTGGATTTTACAAAGAATGGGCCGGCAAAATCGGTCGTGACTTGGCTAAATATTGGTTGAGGGTTAACCCTGTCGGCTGGAAGGTCACCCATGTACGGGGCTGTAGGTTGAGCGCGGCATCGGAAACATCTAATACACTTAAAGACACGGTGCCGGACCACACGGCGAGCGGATAGTATCCAGAATTGCTGGCGTAAAATAGCGTGTAAAGTGTCTGCGCCAGGATGGCAGTGTATTTTGTGATAATGGTCAATGATAAGGTCTACGAGTGGGCTGGAGCTGGGCAGAATGAGCGGATGTTGAGCATCGTACCTAATTGACGCATGAGAGAGACGACCACCGACTCTCAAGAGACCGTCTTTTAAGAATGGTGAGAGACGCTGGAGTCGGTTGGTACAAAGCTTGTTAGTTCGAAGACGATGGAGATCCTCTGCAAACTCGTTCTGCTGAACGGAGCGGACCCAAAATAACAGAGCGTCCCTACGCTCACTAGCTGTCAAGGGACCAGAGCGTCGTACGTCTGGAGTGTGTTGAGAATTAAATATAAAGCGCTTGATGCAAGCCGTCACTCCGACGAGCTTGTCAAGAGAGCTGAAACGAGTAAGCAGCTCATGATCCAGATCAGGGACCGCTATATGAGCAGGCACCTTTTGAGGCTTGAGGCCTGGTAAAGCGTGATGACCTAAAGCGGTTGGCATCTTGGGCCAGGTGTGGGGAGGCTCTTTGAGCCAGGTGGGAGACCACCAGAGGTCATGAGTTGAAAGAGCGTAGGCTGACATACCCCTGCTTGCACAGTCTGCAGGGTTGAGGTTCGTGGGAACATGTCTCCACGTGAAGCTGGTCGGACTGGACTTTATTTTAGCCACTCGATTGGCCTCGAATGTCTGGAGTCGATGAGGGGGCGTATTGAGCCACGCTAAAACTATTGTGCTGTCTGACCAACAGATATGTTGGCTTATAGTGATGTGAGCTGACAATTCAGCTGACACTCGAGTCATGAGCTGTGATAAGAGAGCTGAAGCTGATAATTCCAGTTTCGGAATTGTGAGTTTATTTTTGATAGGAGCGACCTTTGACTTGGCAATGACCAGATGTACATTGACCTGTCCATTGGCATTGAGCTCATGAAGATAAATGACAGCGCCCAAACCGGCTTCTGATGCGTCCGCGAACCCGTGAAGCGAGTAAGTGGACGTGGATTTGTATTTGCAAATAAGCCGAGGTAAGCGTAGACTTGAAAGTTGAGGAAGATCTTGTGAAATGTGCTGCCACTCTGTGTGGACTTCGTCGGGGGTGGGCTCATCCCATCCCAGTTTCATAAGCCACAACTTCTGCAAAAGAAGCTTTGCGCGGAAAATGACTGGGGTAACCCAGCCATTGGTGTCATAAAGCGATGCTACTGTGCTGAGAATGGAGCGCTTGGTAGCTTGGGTGAGTGAGGGGAGAGAGATGCGATACGTGAACTCATCTGTTTGAGGAATCCATTGTATACCTAAAACTTTAATGGAATTCGATTCTGGACTGAGGTCAAAGTCTTTAGGCATGTCGCATTGGTCATCTGGGAACTGTTCAAGGAGCTGGGGAGAGTTTGAGGTCCATTTACTGAGCTGAAAGCCACCTAGGGCAAGTAAGTTTATTAACTCGGTTTGGAGTGCCTGAGCAGACTCCACAGAGTCATGACCACAGAGTATATCGTCGACGAAGATTGAACGTCGTAGGATGTGAGCAGCTTGCGGGTAGCGATGACCTTCGTCATCAGCTAACTGCAGCAGAGTGCGGATGGCATGGTACGGGCTAGACCGTAAACCATATGTGACCGTATTGAGAGCATATGTGAGCAGGGGCTGGTCAGGTGATGACCGCCAGAGAATGAGTTGATACTGTCTTTGATCTGGGTGGATGAGTATGTTTCTGAACATCATTCTGATGTCAGTACTGAAGACTACGGGATGTGTCCTGAAAGACATGATAATGTCAACAATATCTTGTTGGAGAGCTGGACCTGTGTGAAGGCAATCATTTAGGCTGACGCCATTTGAGCTTTTACTACTACCATCAAATACAGTGCGTAGTTTATCTGATCCCGCTTTGAAAATGCCATGATGGGGAATAAAGAAGTGAGGCTTGTTTGCGAAGGTACTTGGGTGACATGGTGACATGTGTCCCATGTTCAGATAATCATTCATGAAGTCTACGTATTTTGAGCGGAGGGGCGGATTTGCCTGTAGCTTCTTTTCAAGATTGAGGAACCTACGTAACGCAATCGCATGCGTGTTGCCTAATGTCGGCGCATCCGGTAGAAAGGGCAAGGTTACCATATAACGACCTGATGGGTCGCGAGTGGTTGTGGTGCGGAAAATTTCCTCGCACTGCTCTTGTAATGGGCTGGTTTGTATATGAGGTTGGGGTTCTTCCGACTCCCAAAACCTCTCAAGGCTCCTGCAAATTTCATGCGTAGAAACGTCGGATTCTGGCTGTGAGCTGATAATATGAGCTGAGTTAGACTGGTTCGACGGTGCTGTACATAGGTCCTGAATGGGCCCTATCAATGTGAAATCAAAAATCGTGCCGAAGGCTATGGGCTTCCCCCGGCCTAACGAGACCTTAGTCCCGTCCAAAACTTGGCCGAGAACGTCGCAACCTAGCAAGAGATCAATCGGAGCTGGTGTATCGTATTCCTGATCTGCTAAAGGAATCGGTGGTTGCCCTCTCACCCGTGCAATGTGTGGGACCTTTTGCAATGGTAAGTAGCCGGTAACGCTTTCCAAAATATGCGCTGTAGCCGTAATCGTAGGTGAGTCATGGTGTATAGGACGACATACTATTGTGATGGATGCTTTTGATTCCTGTGTGTGGTGGTTGCCCACTCCTGCGATTTTTAGTGATGTTGAGTTGAGCGGTGAATTTAAAATCCGAGCCATGCGCTGAGTCATAAGCGTTAGCATGCTACCGCAATCTAACAAGGCTCGCGCTGTGTGAAACTGGCCATGCACGTCTGCTATTTTTAGCGAGACGGTAGGCAATAAAATGGGTTGAGTAGTGACGTGCTCGTCACATTGAGCAGAATAAGAGAAATTATGATTCGCTATAGGAGCTAATATCGCAGAGTGGGCTTGTAATGTCTGTGTATGGGCTGAATGTGTATGTATTTTGTGTGAGCGTGAGTGTGTGAGCTGATTTTCGTCGTCCTCGTTGTGTTCAGTTATTGTAGATAGTCATTGTTGACCACCTACACGTGACCTACTGGGCGAGCGTGAGTGACTAGATGAGTTGTTAGGAGGTGGTGGTGCCACCTGTGAGGCGTGTGCAGATGAATGCTGGTACTCATGAGCTGGACGCTGTCTGGGCTGATCTCTCAGATGTGGAGGCAGGAGATGAGCGGATGAGTTGACTGGAGAAGGAGCACCGGGACGATGAAGCGATGTGTGGTGCCTGTCGCTTCCACACTCTTTGCAAGCACGCGTTGACTTGCATTCGTTCTCATAGTGGGGGCCTAGGCACTGTCGGCAGCGGTTGCGAGCCTCAATGAAGTCCCAACGGCCTTGTATTGGTTGGTCGTTGTACTGTGGGCAGGCGATGAACTTGTGCCCTCTTTCTCCGCAGAATGGGCAGGGCATATTATTAGAGGCGGATTGGGCTGAAGGCTGAGCTGAATAAACAGGCCTGGGATGAGCTGAATAAACGGGCCTGGGCTGAGTTGGGGCTGGGCTGCGGTAAAATGACTGACTATCGACCGGGCCGGGCCGGGCCGGGCCGGGTCGGGCCGGGCCTACAGGCCGAAATTGTTGGTACATGGGCTGTCTGGGCGGGCCTCGTGGAGAAGCCACGGGAGACTGCCTGCGGTATGGGCCAGGCTGTGGCGAGGGCTGATTTACATGTGAGGGACCTGGGCTGGACCACTCGGTCTCAACACAACGCGCGTGTTCTTCTAAAAATGCGATCAAATTTTTGAGAGTGGGCAGAGTCTGGCGCGATCCATATTTGCGCTCGAAAAGGGTCCGGAGGTCACCCTTAAGTTTTCGCACCACTATCGACACGAAGACATAATCGCAGTCTTTCATGGGCAGATCCAGGTTATTGAGTGCCGATTGAGCTGAAATGAGCGGAGTGAGAAACAACGTGCGGATATCTGAGCGGGCATGAATTTGTGGTAACCCCATAATGATGTCCACGAAGCGGTCGATGAGGACGCGGCGGTTTTCGTAGCGCCTGGTTAAGATTTCCATGGCTACGGCAAAGTTGTCACCGGTGAGCTGAAGGTGAGCGACCATACTGCGTGCCTCGCCTGATAGGCACGAGAGCAGGTAATGGAGCTTTACCGCATCCGAAATGTGAGTCATCTCATCCGTGAGGCTTCTGAAAATGGCGATGAATGACGGCCAGTCTTCAACCTTTGAGCTGAATTTGGGCAGCGCAATTTTGGGCAGAACGTTGGGAGTGGAGGGCATGGACAAAGTCTCTGAGGGAGCTGAGATCACACTCAGTTGTTTGAATGCAACGAGGATGACGTCGTAGTCCATGAGCGCGTTTTCGAAATTTTTTGTGTATGTCGCCTCGGTTTCATCTGAGAGATCGTCATCGTCCAAGATCTCCAGGTAGATATTTTCGAGCTTGGACTTGTGCTCTTCCAGCTTTGGGTAGCGAGCAGTGAAGTCTGTTAGCATGTACTTTTTGGTGTCCTTGGCGAGTACTGCCGCAGCAATTTCCTTGAGTAAGGAAATTGCTTTGACTGCCTGACGGAAGATGGCGGCTTGGGATTTGGTAGGCATTGTTTTATTTTTCAAAAAATAAAAATATATAAATATGTATATACTGAGCGGATGTAGTTGAGCGGTCGGCAGCTTAGCGGCAGCAAAATTGCAAAAGGTTGAAAGTAATGAGCAGAGAGAGAAAAAAAAAAAAAAATTTAAGAAAAAATATTTTTATGACACCCTGTATAATTTCAAATGTGCTGAAAATACTTTATGAGAACAATGTGTGAGACACCAAATCGAAATTGTAAAGAAAAAAAAATTAATGAGAAAAAATAATATTTGCACACTGTATATATCAGTTATACGATTGCCACCCTGTATATCAATTACACAAGTGAATTTAAACGGCACCCTATATGAAAATTAGTTAAGTATGCTAATTAGCAACAACACGAAAAAACAATAATAAAGTGATCGGGCAAAAATAATTTATTTGGCGAACCCTTTTTTACGGCACAATGTGTAATTTACTTACGCAACTACTAGGTAAATTCGCTAAGAGTTCGAAAATCTAATCAACTAACTATCAATAACAATACGTGTTTACGTATATAAAAAAAAACTATCTATATTGAGCCGAACAATCGATATGAGCGGAGTAAGTACTTAAGTAATTACTTAAGTTGCGATGTTGCGTTAAATAACAAACAATGCAATCACACCACACGTCTTTTAACGAAAATAAAAAATAGTTTGTAAACAAAACAATTCAACACTTGAAGAACGTAGCTTTGATAAGTACAAGTTATAAGTTAAAAATTTTACGAGCTGATAATTACGAATTGGGAATAGGGGGTTTTGCTTTGTTTACAAATGTAAATGAGTGATGAACAGAACTCCGTCGCTAGACGTAGGTAGGTATGTATGTTCGGGGACGACCTGGAATGATCGAGAATTATCGAGAAATGAGTACTGAGTATGTAGGTATCCTACCCGCTTTATTTTATAAACAAATATTGATGTGATGATTTTAAATAAGTATGAACTGACTTTGTACTTTAAATTAAGTACGAAATGGGCAGGTAATTAAGAGATGGGACGTGAGAAAACTTTATTTCGAGAAGTGAGGTTTTTTTTTTGAGAAAAAAACTGGGTGTGGTTTTGGAAAAACCTTTTTATTTTAGCGGACTGTATAGAATGAGCTGGTACTACGGATCGAAGGATCACAAAGGGTGTTCGCTGGCCAAGGGGGCCGGGCCCCGGGCCGGGTTTTTTTTTTTGTTTTAGGGGCACTGCTTATCCATATGTAGCTGGGGAAGGAGCAGGAAATATGTTTTTTGAGGCTCGAAGGATCATAAAGGCGTGTCTGCTGGTGCAGACACCCTCGACGTGGGCTGAGGATTGAGAATGAAGGTTGACGGTGTGGAGAAGTTGAAAGGGGACTTACGTGCTGATGAAAGTTGGGAGCTGATGAGCAGGCGGCGGTGATGAAGCCACGATACTAAGCGTGCGTGGGCTTGAGCTGGTAGAAGTCCTTGACCTTTTCAGACCAAGGTCTCAGTAGGTTTTATAGCACTTCACTGATTGGGTACACTAAAGTATCTGTACGGGTCACTTAGATCACTGTTTATAGTACCGGCCGGTTAATAATAAAATGAGCGGAATTTGCTGTTGCGTGTTGCGAAAACTCAACTGTTTAGATTCGACTGAGAGACTCCGACCAGGGTTGCCAACCCATTTAAATAAATTCTCGTACAGATTTGGTGGAGATTATCGTATTTCCCCACAAAATCTGTTCAAAATCTCGTACATTACCAATTTTGTATGAAAACTATTTTGTGAAATCCTCGTATTTGGTGCTTTTTGCCTAATTTTGCCTCGTATTCAAGACGTCAATTCTCGTATTTGTACGAGGAACCTCGTACAGTTGGCAAACCTGACTCCGACACACTCGCGCGTGCGCGCAGGGTTCGCACTGTACTGAGTGAGTGAGATGCAGATACGAGCGGAAGCGAGAGGCGTCGCGTTAGGCGCGAACACGTGTTAACACGCCATATGATGCGATTTTACGTTAGGTTCACACTAGTCTTATGCCACGTTACGCACATTGTTAGTGAAGCGTCAATAGTCGATGTGTTCGATTGCTTTGTGGCTGACTGCCTGAATTGGAAAAAGAAGATCTTAGCGGTAATTCCGTCTCACGATTATTTTTTGTTTGTTGGAAAATATTTGAGTGTTTTTTGTTAACTATCAAAAGTTACGTAAAAGTAACACTTTGAGTCGTGTAACATGAAGGTAACATGATACGGTCAAAAGTTTCAGGCTCTCAGTTTTGAGAATATTAATAAAAGTTTCAAAAATTATAAGTGGGTCATTTTTTGCTATTTAAAAATTGGAAATTACCAACATTAGGTATTTTTAAACTTAAAAAACTATTTCAAAAACTGCCCATGATAGAATTGCACTGTTGAATATAGTTTTGCTTATAGGGATAAGATCTTTGAAATAAAACAGTTTTTTGGTAGCAACATCGCCAAAAAATAAATATATTCTAATTTAAAAATAAATTCTGGCTATGCAGCTTTTTTTTCAGTATCAATCCCCCCAGACCTACCGGTTTCGTTTCTTTGCTTTGCTGTTCTACTTGCTGTTTAGACCGCCGGCCAACCAGGGTCATTTTCAATCTATCGCATATTTGGACCAGACCAAATTGGCAAGATAGCCATTAGCTTGGTGTTATCAAATATCATCGTCTGGGTCGCGAAGTAGGAAGCTTCTGGGAGATATGCCACCCTGAACATAATCTCCGATTGCTAAAAATAAATCGATCGCATTGCTAAATATAAATTGTGAACAGGGTTGTGGGTGTCATCATTACCTATCTGAACAATTTTTTTGTGTTTTCATAACGATCGTTTAAGGAACAAAGCTCACAAGAACATTCTTATAATACGTGAAATGTACTTAGATTGAAAATATGCGATAGATTGAAAATGAGCCTCTTGGCCGGCGGTCCATTGCCGAACAGCAAAGCAAAGAACGGAAACCGGTAGGTCTGGGGGGACCCTAAAGCATCGCACGCGTCACAACACGTGTTAACACGTGTTAATACGCAATATGATGCAATCTGATATGTGATTTGGTCGCGTCAGTGACGTGTCATAAGATAAATGTGAACCTAGTGCATACATTTACTATGAAAACCAATGTCACATGACGGCGTGTTAACATATGTTAACACGTGTTAAGACGTGGCGTCAGACAAATGTGCCCGCACCTTAAGTGTTAAAATGGTTGCACTCGGGGATGACAGTTTTTATCCTAAATATTGGTTGTTTTCCACTGAGAAAATCATTTAGTTCGTCGGAAAGTTTCAAGTTTGAAAATTACTTCTGAGTTTTGAGTAATTTTACTCGTTCAGCAATTTCGCTAGACTGTTGGTGGAAGTGGCAATTTTGCTTTGCTCAGCGTGTTAGGGATGACTCACGTTACAGCCTGCCGGATTGATCCGAATCTCTGCCTACAACTAATTCTACTATCCCATATTTTGTATGGACACGCTCACTCCATACTAAGCTACCAGCTACCACTGAGCATCGAATGACGAAGCATAGAGACAAAAATAAATGAAATAGGGTCGTGCCGCGGAGACTTAGCTCGGGCCCGACACGGAGATTAGTTTAATACTCTTGTTGTAAGAAGTAAATGCATTTCAATAAACTACTTCAAGGCCCGGAAAATAGACACAATAGATTTTCTATTGTTGTTCGGTCGCATGCGGCCGCGTGTGCGGGCAGGACGTGGTGGCTGTTTTGATTCAGAATTCTGAGTGAAATGTTATTACCCTTATTGACCTTAGCTCGGGTGAGTTACTTCATAGTGTTTTTTTCAATGTTCCTTTTTCTCTGCAACGGATGTGTTTAGATTATTTTTGTTGCAACCATTTTACAGTAGCTATTGTACTATTACATTGTTGTCCTTGTTCAGTTTATTGATATAATACCCCGGCAGCACTTTGGCCCAACTTCTATAAGTAGGGACTTTGTTCAAGTATTATGCATCTGATAGCTCGCAAATACTTACGAAATTGTTACTAAGTTCTTCGAGAGTAATTAATTAGTCTGTAATATGTTAGTTAATTAATTAAGTTAAATTAATGTGGGTCGATGGTTTTATTTTTATTGCTGATTTTGATTACATTTTTTATTAATTTGTGACAGTTCATTTATGGTGTGATATACACGAACATACCAGATCTGGACGCACCCTAACCACAGAATACATAACACACATTTAAAAAATCTGCTACAATACCATTACTGCAAAAGTAATATGGTATTTACACAGGTTGACTTCGCAGGTGACTTGCTGGTCGATTTTAGTAAACTAGAGCTTTTTATCGAAAATCACCTGTAAAATTGACTCGATGCCCGATCAAAATTAGGTTTGAGATTAAATTTTACAAGCGATTATAGATTAACAGTGCTAATTAACTACAATCTACCAGCAAATCGCCTGCCAAGTTGACCCATGTAAAAACCACATTACACAACGTGGTTCTTATAATTTTTATTAATTTTCAAACTGGAATTTCGTGTATTAATTTCAAAGCTACGATTCACACTTGACAGCTTTTTGTTTTAAAAGTTACTTTAAACTTTCGCGTTCGAACAGGAGTTAAGACTCAATACGAGCTTAATTCACTCATTAAGCTTATTTCTCAACTCTGTAATGATAAGGTGAAGTTTTAAGCTGAAAATGTTGGATATTATACAGACGGTTACCTATACGGTATAAAGAGAGAGAATGAAATAAAGTATCATTTGAGTCCATATGACGTCGATGACATGACTGAATTTACTAAACGTGAGACAAAGTGGCACATACTGCAGAATATAAGCAGTAGGATACGAGATAAGTAGTTATATTAAAGATTTTGGGACAACATTGGACATACCAAATATCTGAAGAGAAAAGGTAGTACTAGAAAGGAATTGTATGCAATTGTAAACAAAATGTAATGATTGCCGATCGGCTTTTACTGCTTGAGCGATTATGTGTTAAACTACGTTACGTTACACAGCAGTTATCTCTTTGTCTGTGAATAGGTTTTATACCTTTTCCAACGATTTATAAAAAAAAAAGATGGTGGCTCCAACACTGAATGGAAAAATCTGTTTGATATTAAAAAAAAACAAAAAATTGCAAGTGTAATACAGAATAGTAAACGGTATTTTTTCGAGCTGCCAGGATTCTATTACTAAAATAACTACGAGAAAGACTTTTCTCGTAGTTTACAAGACAAAATTCTGTAGCGTTACGACATTGTGCAGTGCTACGGCGTAGCGCATTTAAGCTCACTTTAAAAATGAACATGTTTGAATGAAAATGAAAATTTTGATTGCTGTGTAATACTAAATACATAAATATTACTGGCCATTGCTGCAATGTGTCGAAAGGTCGTCGTAGCCAATTACAGGCACGCGACTCCCCATTTGCGTTAATACTCGTGATTAACCTTTTTGCAGCGACTAATGGGTGACTTTTTTGCTGGACACTCTGTCACTGTAAACGGTTGTAATGCTGTTAGGCTTATTTCGTCTTCAGCTTTTGGGAGGGCAACATTTTCGAAGATCTGTTTTGGTTTCGAATTTTGGGTTTTTGAAAACTACGGTAACACTCGTAAGACTATGAAAAGTTAAAAATTATATAACAACTAAAGTGCAGATCAAAATAAAATTTGTTAGGTCACATTTATTATAATTCCACAGTCTTTGGCTTATACCCAGCAGTGGGTGTCGTTTGGCTGATATAATGATAACGCTCTTAATCCAAAACGAAAACGTAAAAGGACCAAGTAAAAATTGATGAAAAGAAATAAATTACTTCTTGATTTCAAGCAGGGCAAATAACATCAAAATCACAACAATATTTGTAAATAACGTATAGCAATTCTCCTTTTATGTTTTCAGCAAATGGATCGTTACAGTAAACGTTATAACAATAAAAATGGTCGTAAATTTACAACCACTCACAAACAAATTGATTGCAATCCAAAAAGCCCTCTCGGTTATGACGGAAGCTAATTATTGATCACGCAAACTGTTCAGGTTTTTAATGGCTTTTTCTCAGCGATTGTAAAAGTGCGGCGCCTTTTACATCAGTCAATTAAAGATGGGTGACCGTATGAACTAAAAATCAATAGGATAAACATATACAATGGGGAAGGCAACTGTCAACATGCCGCTGCGTACGCTTGTTCCACGAGAGCTATGAAAAGAAAGGACTTTAAAAAATCGTGTTTTTAGCTGTAAAATTATTAAATTCATTGTAAATAGGCTTTAAAAATGTTGGCACTTAAAAATTTCCGAAAAATCTGGATAAAGAAAAAATTGATGAATTCTGTAAGAATAAAAACGTCTTAATTTGGCTTCCTATTCCGGCATTTGCATTGTAGAATAGTCTTTTATATCCATTTTGGGTCAATGGGTCTTTTTCGGTAAAAAAATACCACAAAATAAATACCTATTTTCTCATACGTTTTGTTCTGAACGTCTACTGTCTTATAAACAAGCGTACGCAGCGACATCTACAATTAGCTTTGCGTTGCCAACCCCATTGATGACGTGAATATGACTTGGCTTTCAAACAAATTCTAAGGAGAGATGAAAGTGTTCCTAAATCGCAGATTTGCAGCTACACCACTTGGTTCATAAAGGTAGACCAGAATCTCATGAAACGGAAGTGAAATTATTTTTACTAAAAACACGTGGTTGTTGCATTAAAACAGTAATTAAGTGTTGTTTATACAATAACACTTATGAAAAAAAAGTAATTTTATGACTTTCTTGACAGACTGTATGCAACAACCACGTGTATTTAGTAAAAATAATTTCACTTCCGTTTCATGAGATTCTGGTCAATCTCTGGTCATAATAGTGTCCAAAAGCATTGCAATTTATTTCGCTAATAAAAACACAGAATTTAATATTTTTTCCTGATTGTAAACTATTTGTTTTATGTGCCCATACCTAATATTTGCATCAGTTGGCGTTTTTTACTACTCGCCTATTTTTCATACTCGCGCATGCGGTGAGATTTGTTCCCGTAATCATGTAAAAATCATCCATCCTCAAACAGCCGGACGAACAACAAAAGGGTGGAAACCGCAACGAACAAAAAATATGGCAATTCATTTCTTTGTTCCACCTCCCAAAATATGAAATTTTCTGCGCTTACATGGCTTGCTTTTCCTACAACCTACAATAGAAGCAGCTATGAACATGTAAGGCAATGATGACTAGTGTTTTTATTTTACACACTTTGAGACACCACATTGTACGCTGCCTTTAGATTGCTGTTTTTGCTGCAAGTAAGATTCAGGATATCTCCACCTTATCACGAACGATACCACTCAATATCAAGGACCTAAATATAAACAGATTAATTCAATACTAGTAGAACGATAGAAATAGAATGTCAAAGAACAACAATGTCAATAAACAGGTGATCCGAAAAACGAATGCATACATTTTATATGAGACTAGCTTCCACCCGCGACTTCGTCCGCGTAGATATTAGAGAAAATCTTTAGGGAACCTTCAACCGGGATCCGACCAGCCGTTTTTACGCGATTAGGCGGGTCACCACCAAGCGCGCTGCCTCGCGAGGCAAGACGTTTGCCAAGACGCGAGACGCAAGGCGTTTGTCGCACCAGGTTCGCTCGCTCGGTGGGGACCCGCCTAATCGCGTAAAAACGACTGGTCGTTCCCATTCCCGTTCCCGTTTCGTCCCGCTCCCGTTCTCGTTCCCGTTACCGTCCCGTTCCATTGTCGTCTCATCCCGTTGCCGTCCCGTCCCGTTCCCGTCCCAACCCGTCCCGTTTCCATTCCCATTCCCGTTCCCATCCCCGTCCCGTCCCGCTCCGTTCTCGTCCCCGCTCTCATTCCGTTCCCGTCCCATCCCATCCCGTTCCGTTCCCGCTCTCGTTCTCACTCCCGTTGCCGTCCTGTCCCATCCTGTCCCCGTTCCCGTTCCCATCCCCGTCCCGTACCGTTCCCGTCCCGTTCGGTTCCCGTCCCGTCCGGTTCCCGTCCCGCTCCCGTTCCCGTTCCCATTCCCGCCCCGTTCCATTCCCGTTCCCGTTCTCTTCCGCTCCGTCCAGTTCCCGTTCCCGTTCCCTTTCTCCCCGTCCCCTGGGGCTGAATCATGCATGTCCCCCGAGTTGGACTTCAAAATGAATGTCATTTTCGCAATCACCATCCCATAAAACCTCAAGAACGTCATCCATATATAGTATTTTATGATTACTTACCCCATTTACCACATAAGGGGTTGATTTTCAAAATCACAAAATATATGTTTGCCTATTTATTTTAAGACGTGCTCCTACGAAGTTTAAAGTTATAATGTCTATTTTATATTATTTTTCCATAAGTTTTCCATACGAAATTTGATCATTCTCACCCTTTTAGGGGTTAAGTCATGTACATCGTGTTGGACTTTGAAATAAATGTAATTTTCGCAATCACCATCCCATAAAACCTCAAGAACGACATCCATATCGATTTTTATGTTTACTTACCCCATTTACCCCCTAAGGGGTTGATTTTCAAAACCACAAAATATATGTTTGACTATTTATTTTTGGACGTACTCCTACGAAGTTTAAAGTTGTAATGTCTATTTTATATTCTTTTTCCATACAAAATTTGAACCCCATTTTCACCCTTTTAGGGGGTTAAATCATTTCCACCGTGTTGGACTTCAAAATAAATTTCATTTTTGCAATCGTCATACCAGAAAACCCCAATAACGACATCCATCTTTATTTTTAGGTTTATTTACACATTTCACCCCTATTTCATCGCCATAGGGGTTGAAGTACTAACAATATCAATATACGTTGCGTTAGATTTTATTCCATAAGCCTTTACTATAAATTAAGTAATTTTTTACTTCGAAAATGAAGGATTTTTTTCCATACACAACTTCATACCCCTTTTCACCCCTTCGGGGGTAGAATTTTGAAAAACGCTGAGACCCGTATTTATTAATTTTCAATTTTCAGCCTAAACACAAAATTTGAAAATCCTAGCTTCAAAACTGAGGGACTTTCATACAAACTTTCATCCCTTATTTCACCCCCTTAGGGATGGAATTTTCAAAAATCCTTCCTTAGTGGATGCCTACACTGTATGAGGTATCTGTGTGTAAAATTTCAAGTCTCTAGGTCCAGCGGTTTGGGCTGTGCGTTGATAGATCAGTCAGTCAGTCAGTCAGTCAGTCATTCAGTCATTCAGTTTACGATTTTATATATTAAGATACGTAAAATATTACTTAGATACATAAAATATGACTATATATGGCGAATACCGTGTCCGTATGATGTTAACTTCTCTTTTCCACGCTCTGTTGGTCTTCTTGAGCGCAACGAAAATTTTTCTATGTCTATGAGTAGAACACGATGATTATATAAGGTATACCGTTCTGTGGAACCCTTTTTTATTATTAACACGTGTTTACGTATTAGGTTGCTTTCTCGTTTGTGTATTTGTTTGATTGTTTCTCCATAACGTTTGCGAACGATTTTATACAAGCTTCCCGATGAGCTAGAGACTTCAAACTTTGAACATACTTAAGAGCTGGAAGGCAATACAATATTATGGTGTCATTGAGCTGATCTGATGATGAAGCCGGAAAAAGGCCACAGGAACTCTATGATGAAACCATACCCCATCGTGTTTGGGCTCATTAGAATCGTCTTGATGAGAACTCAAATGGAAGACGAAGTTCAGGGTCTGATGATGAAGCTGAAAGGCCATGCCATAGGAACTCAATATTGAAACCGTGCAACCCCATCAAATCATCTAACATAATACACTCCTTTTTCGGCAGTCCTGTAAAAAGTGGGCGAATGCGTGCGGTGTGTCGTTGCAACTTTGCAACTTCTTGCAGTTGCGTAACGCTGTGAAACCACAGCGAAACTAAAAAGTTTCGATGTGGTTCCGTTTGGCAGCAAAATGTGGAATGCACGCTAAACACAAATTATAAGCATCCGTTGACGTTTTATCGTTGTGGTAGTTACGTGTTCTTTCATCCCAAACGTTGCTTTACTATACTACTATAATTTATCAAACTCTACCCATAAAAACGAAACTAGGATCATAAATCAGACACCAATTAAAACAAACAAATTGATAGCAATCGGAACACTCATATTAAACGACGGCAACCAACACCCCCCAACACGCGACTCGATTTGTGACCAATTTAGTCGCTCTCGTTAAAATTTAGTGCCTACTGTATGTGAATGACATATTTTTATACTACGAGTATTTTGTGTGATGTTTTGTTTTTGTTTATATAGACTTCTATTTCTATCTCTGGGAGGTATAGGTCGTTCGTGCTTTTTTTTATAAGGAGCTAACAAGAACTTTTGGCTAGTTACCTATATTTTAAGTTCAGAAAATTAAAAAAATATTAAAAACACGACTTACCTGCCAAAAACGAACCAAAAAGTTAAACAACAAGTGTCATTGCAGTCGGGGGACCTTATTATGGAACAATTTTTGATCAAAGAGGTCCGAGGGACCTCTTTCCATAATAAGGTCCCCCGACTGCAATGACACTTGTTGTTTAACTTTTTAGTTCGTTTTTGGCAGGGCAGTCGTGTTTTTAATATTTTTTTAATTAATTTATTTTATTTCACACATTTTAGTGACATATTATATAGTTTTGGAATGTGCTCATCAAGGCCTTTCATTTGATGCCCATATTGTAATAATAGAAAAAAAAATGTTTTTCACATTTGGAAATGGCGTCGTACAGTCGCCATATTAATTTTTTCTAAAAAAACTATAGTCAGTGTCACTTGGGATGCTGTAAGGATTCTAACGATACCCCATTTATCCAAATCAGTTCAAGCATTTAGAAATTATGATGGAATAAAGAAACTCACATACCCACAAACATACGTGAACCCTGAACATACACTTTTTTGCTTTGGGCAGTTGTGTAAAAAATCCGTAAGTACAACGCTTAGAGCAACACCGGCTTCGTTCCGAAGGGAGCAGCCTTAGCGATGTTTACTCTATTAAAATTATTTTTGCGCGGGGGGGGGGGGGGGAGTGCACACAAGTGCGACTGGACTCGGTCTAGAAAGAAATCCGGCCGCAAAAGCCCGTCTTGCTCTAAGATACAACGTAACTCCTTCTGAGATTTAAATACAATATTGTGACGTACACTCTTGTGTACGGAGCGTTTTATTCAGTCAAAGCTCTTGCTTTGACTGAATAAATCTTGAATTTTTAATTTGAACATTTGTATTTGGTTAGCGTTATCCCTTTCGCCAGATCAGTTCCCGGATACGGGTAACCGTATGTCATCCCTTCTCACGGCTTGTTTACACGGTTTTGTGTCAAATTGCCTTGGTTTTGACCGGGTACGCTGGTCTTATGGTATTTGCGGTATTTTAAACATTTTCATGGAAATACAATGAGTAGAGATGCGGCATAATATTTTAACAATAAAGACTTCCACTTTTTCCTTTTCCACGTTATCGTCTTAAAAAACGTACCATGGTATTTACGAAGAACTTCACTATCTGGTGTAGTATTTTTAACTTAATCAATATAAATAGGGTAACCTCTCCGTAAACCTGTCTCGTGACGCCGCATTGTGTTAAATCGTTCGGTTTCGGGAGTTAGGCGACGTAGATTGCTTTTACACCGCAAACCGAGCTGCTTCGTAAACATTATGTAATTAAGTATGAGCAGCGAAATTGGTTCATTCGAGTTTTAAATGAGAATGCAGTAGGGTACCACCACTGGGTTTGATTTGTAGCTACATGCACTGGCATAATTTTACTAAGGGAAAGTAAGATGGGATCTAATTACTTTTATTGCAAAAAGCTCATTTGGAATTTTCTGCATTCAGATTTTTGTACCGCAAAACATCGCTATACAATGTTTTGAGGCTCAGTCTTATGGTGTGGTGCAAAAGGGCGACCGACTGGCGTTGTGGTGAGTAAATTCATAATATGTGGGGAGTGATGCCAAATAACTGCTATTCTATGTAAAAAAATAAAACCGGTCAAGAGCGAGTCGGACTCGCGCACCGAGGGTTCCGTACCATCTATACCATAATTGCACCATTGAACTACACTGCAGAGTAGAATAATAAAATTAGTATTGCAGTTTTAGGTCAGCGCCATCTCTTGACCGATAGTGGAACTAATATTAACTTTTTTAGAAATTTGATAATTTCTAAAAAAGTGTGCTATATTGAGACATCGTTTTATTTTTTCTGTAATCTTTGTATAAACTGCTGTCACATAGAATTATTTCAGATTTTTTTCTTTGCAAACTTCGGAGATAAGGAGGGGGGGACGGTATTTTTTTTACATTTTTCATCATAAGTCGAAAACTATGCGGTCTAGAAAAAAAAGATTAAAAATGTGCAAACGGCGCTATTTCATATTATACCCCACATGCCCTAGTAGCCCCACTTCAAATTTTTAAGACCCCTTTTCAGGCCCCACTGTAAAATAGCTGGGCAAATGTCATCTTAAACCATTCCAAATTCCAAGTTGGTACCATTAGTAGTTCTCGAGATATCCAGCTGTGACAGACAGACCGACAGATAGACAGACTGAGTCACACCATAGGGGTTCCTTTTTTACCATTTTGGTACGGAACCCTAAAATGGATAAGCTTGCCGCACCGCACCGGTCGCTCTTTCGCGTGGCTAGCTATATTTTCTCTAGAGTTGGCAGCCTTAAATTCGTCGCTGCAGCAGCGCTGACAGGTGCCTTATTACCCATTACTAATTAAAGTTATTGTAATCCACGGCATTATGCCATGGGGCTCAAAAAGTATGATATCCTCCAGGAATTCGATGAAATTAAGATTGACAATCAGAAATTAAGGTTGCACTGCAGGTTGACAAACAAATAAGTTTAAACTGCGTCTTCGCAAGGTAGGTTGCTATTACCCTATGGTGATAAAATGACATTCGACTACCTATTATATCCATATCATTTATCAAATTTAAATGTCCGTACGTTCAACGCTAGTCCAAATTTACCTTTGGTTCGTGTGAGCGGAAACCAATTAGCTCAAAGCGCTATTAAATTCCAAACTATGGACAAATTCAGTTTGTCTTTTATACCTGCTACAATAAAGAAATTAATCACTTTAACTAAACTGCCAGTTCGCGTGACGATCAAATGCTAACAAATTTCTTAGCTAATTTTACGGCAAACAAGAAATTGAAAATAGTTTTGGGCGAATCGACACGTGAAAACATAATAGCTGTGAACACTGTGAATATTAGCTTAAGTGATTTTAGCACACTTTTTCTGTAGTAATAAAACACATCAACCCCTCTACTCAAATGGCCAGCTTTCTATTCGTTTGAACGCTACGCTTACTTTTAAAGCTTAAATTCATATTTAAGCTTTAAAAGTAAGCGTAGCGTTCAAACGAATAATTTGAATTTTTCAAACGAAAAAATTGCTCATGCAATAGATGATTAAATCACATGTCGCAAACTTATGTAAATCACAGACTTCGATGTATTGTATGTTGTTAAGCTTACGGCACGTAATTTTATAGTTTACTGTTTATTTTAAAGTTTTAATAGTAAGCGTAACGTTCAAACGAATAGAAAGTTGGCCATTTGAGTAGGGGTGCGTTCAATAGGCAAAGTATTTTCAATATTTATTCACTTATTTAGTGTAAAACGCGAGCATGAAACACTTATTACACTTTCGTAATTAAAACAGAATACAGCAAAGCAAATTGGCTTTCTCCCCTAAAATTTATATAATAGTATAAAATGCTAAGATCAACATCAATTATCCTGTTACAAAAATTAAAAATAGCCCTCAGTAATCATCTTGAAGAATCTTGAAAAAGGTTATAATTAAATAAAACCGAATTTCAAGGCAAAATTAAAAAGCTTATCATAATAAAAGAGCTAATTAATTTGATGATACACATTTCAAATTAAGGCTTGGCGAAATAGGATTTCGCAACACTGTGAAATATTTCATTTTATTGTTAGGCACCTAGCTAAAGTTAGTAAAAAGTGGCCATTTAAAAAATGAACGCGTTGTCGTAATTAAAAGTAGAGGATTAACATCAAAAGTGGGGAAAAGTGAAAAATGCATTGAGGGGAGCGAAAAAATTAATTAAATCCAAAGGTGGCTAGACAGAATGCAAAGAGCTGAATAAACTTAAAATTAAAATGTGTAAAGCTTTATTTTAACTCATGGCAAAGTTTAAATAAACATAGTAAAAGCAATCATGTATAATAAATATACAATGTGAGGTTTGCAAATAAAGTTAGCCAAAAATAAAAGCTGTATATCTTTTTTCGCTATGAATATTAATCATTGGTGGAGTTAGTACATTTATCTTGATTTTTTTTATGTCATATTTTAGCTAAACCGAAAATAATTAAATACTGAAACTTCGTACTAACGAAACCTGAGCTGTCTTTAGTTCAGTATAAACACCGTGTAATAAGCTCGCAGCGTTCCTGATTCCTAATCGAATTCAGTTTAGCCTTACAAGGAGTAAACACATATTTTACAAATCGATTCTACACCTTATGCAGTGGGATTAGTGTCGGAGTTTAATCGTAGGAAAGAAGACTTGATGGTTAACCTCACGCGAGCCGTTTCCGGGGCGTGATTTGCGACGGTGAACAAATTTGCTAGAAAATGTTATAAATTAGAATGTAATCGAGCTAACAAACTGACGAAATTAAATTGATTACTAACTAACGAACGTATTTTTTGGCGCTTAGTGTATCAGTTTCTATCGATCTTGCCTGTTTTGCCAAAATAGATGCCTGATAGAGGAAACATTTTTTGTGATGAGTGGAAGCTTCCATGTCTTAAAAGTTAATATTGCTGTTTATATAGGGGCGAATGTAGAAGGAACGATTGCGCAAGGGCGTCCCAGAAAAACCTACGCGGACCAATTAGAGGTTATTATAAAAAAGGCTGGTGTACGGAGTGACAAAAACCGCATGGCATGTATGAAAAGATTGATGGATGTGAATGAAGTGAAAAAAGTGTGCAAGGAGCGTAGCAGGTGGCGATCCATAGTCTCTGCCTACTCCCATAGGAAACAAGCGTGAGTGTATATATGTATGTATACAGGATATGTCCATTGGGACATGCAAAACTGTACTGCTTTTGCCACAAGGAAGGAAAGTACCATAAATATTGAAGATAAGAAATTTTACTGAAAGAAGACATCAATTTGATTTTAAAAAGAAACGGAACTGCATTCAAAGATTTTTAAATCGCATAAGATTAGATACAAATTGATACAACAATCCGTAATAATTATAATTCAAACATGCTCTTCCTTTTGTTTAAGATGCTGTGTCATTTATGAAAAAATAATCCTTATGAGTAACCCTTTCGATTGGTAACGAAAAAAAAATTAAAACATTTTTTTCGTTCATGGTGGGTTCGATACCTGGTTCAGGCAGGCGATTTTCCAAAAATCTTTGAATGCATTACCAATTATTTTTAAAAAAAAATGAAGTCTTTTTTCAATATTTAAGGTACTTTCCCTCCGTGTGGCAAAGTTTTGGGACACCCTGTGTGGCGGGCGCGGCGGGCAGACGACGACGAAAGCACTTGGGATATCGTCCACACTAAACCACACACGTCACAAATAATAATATCACTTGATAACTCTCAGTTAGTGGACTGTAAACACTAAAATAGGCACTTAAAAACACTTCATAGGTTGATCGCCAACTGGACGAGGAAGGCGGTTGAACACTTGGTCAGAAAACACTATTACGGAACACACAATCAATCACAGAGTTCATAAGTTAATGTTGTTTCACTTCACAGTTGTTCGTATCACTCACTATTAACTTTATAAAATGTCACACCAACGTACAACACAAATACATGTTCAATTTAACACTTATAATTCACTATTCACCACTGTTTCATAGTCGGCGCACAGTCAATGTTCGTAGCACGACTCGTAGCTTCGTAGCAAACTCGTAGTCCGTAGCACTTGACACTATCTCACAATCCGAACATAGTCACAGTTACTAATTTGCCACACGAAAGCACTCAAACACTTATTCGAACACTAAACATTAACTTTGCCGCGCTTTCTATCAGAACACACTAACTTGGACACTAACTATTCACTTTGACTTCATAACTTACTTTTACTGGAACCTTTTCTTTATAATGAAACCACCATTACTGTTTCTTCTTTTATTTCTTCCTTTTTCTTCTTTTACAAAGGTATCTTCATTATCAGAAAACTATGCGCTTACTTCGACCTCTCCGATTTATATATCGATCGATAATTAATACTAGAAAATTCGGAACCAATCAAATTTCTTGGAATTTTCTTGAAAATCAATCTAGAACTTTCTAATCTTTCTAGAACTCGGACCTCTCTGTCTTACAGTATGTCTGTCCTGTTCACGCGCAACTGTCTTTGTCTAATTCTAAACAAAACTATCTCTATCTCTTTCTAACATCGAAATAAGCGCTTGTTTTTACAAACCTTTGATAAAAGTAACATAAACTTAATTTCTAAAGATAGAACTATGAAAATATAATCGAATACTAACTATTTTATAACAAAACTTCAATTATTTCAAAAGATATTTACAAAAAACTTTCGGGGGCTTTCTATGTGGTATTGCCCCTTTGGTATGCCTAATTTCCAAAAATTGGGGCTTTGTCTTCAAGGTATCGCCCTATTGGTATACCCTAACTTTTACCTAAACATTTGCTAAAACCTTATCTATTTACTATAAAAACAATGAAAAATTACTTAAGATATTGCTTAAAACACAAATCCTACTTATTAGATAACAAACAAACAGAACTTACATGATATAAGAACGTAAGAAATTATACAAAGTCTTAACTACCTATCTTAGATAACAATATTTTTTAAAATATGAATCTATCTATCTCAAACATATTAAAATACGAATCTTAAAATATCAATGTCACTATTTACAAACATTGATCACTTTCACTTTGTTTTCACATCGTGTCTTTAGCACTTAATCACTTTCATATCATATTGTGTCACTATCACTTATCACTTTACATTGCGTCGCTAACACCCTGTATATCCGATCCCCTATTTCGTTGCCATTCTACAAACTCAGCCCAGTTTAAGACTTAATAATTGGTATGCATTGTCAGAAATTATTGTTTTGTTGAAAAAAAGATATTGTTGCGTTTCTGTTTATTGATCTCAAAGACCTTTTCTTTAGTATAAAAATGTTGTGTTAATAATTATTTAACTTCATGTTTTTGGCATATTGTAAAACAAAAAGTATGCCTGTTATTAAATATAGGTACTTACATAATAAAGCTAAAACATGAATTTTCAAAGTACGGCAGACATAAAATATATGATTGAATAAGAGTACAATAAACATTATGTGGTTAAAGATTTTTATTTCTCAAAAGAACTATAAACATTTATAGTGAATGAACATATAAGTCCCTTAAAGATATCTTTACAAAACAGGCAAAAAATAGTTTAATCTTTTAACGCAGGTGTAGTACATACCTCCCAAACTAACTCTTAAAATGTGGGATTAAAACAAATAACTTTGAAGGGTTAAGAATTGTTCAGATCTATATAAACAATCTTTTTATATTAAAAAAAGCTTTGAAATATTTATCCTTTAAGAGAAAGGTTAAATCAAATAATTTCTATCACAATACAAACATAACCTCACATAAAAGAGGTGAAGGGTAAGGATTTTCGGATAAAGAGATTAATCGGTGAGACCTTTATACAGCCCGACATCTTTACGATATTGAATATATTTTTTTGCTGACTGTTAATTAAACTTGACTAGAATAAGTTGAAGTGATTTCTTGAATATATATAATACTAGCGGCCGCCCGCGACTTCGTCTGCGTGTAAAGTATTTTTACTATCCCTCGGGAACAGTACGTTTTTCGGGATGAAAGTTACCCTATGTCCTTCTCTGTACTCCTGACAACGTGTATGTAAAATTTCATAATGATCGGTTCAGTAGTTAAGACGTGAAGACGTAACAAACAAATAAACAAACAAACGGACTTTCGCATTTATAATATTAGTAAGGATTAAATAATATACTAGAAAAATTAGACACGTCACCAGATTTTTCTCACTTTTTCTCAGGTGGTAATCGAATCCGCGACCTTTAGAAGTCCGGTCCAATGCTTCTCCAACTGAGCTACCGAGTCACTAGTGACTAGTGGCACCATCGAAATTTTCAGTATATTATTTAGTTTTGTATAAAAGTAGTATTGTGAATGCTAAAATCTCAAAATAAAAATTGAATACCTACACGAGTATTTTTAATTTTATTTTTCGCATTCACAACATTTTCTTAAACTATCCTACACTACGATCTCCAACCCAGGTAGGTTGGAGCAAGTTGGATGATTCCAAGCATGGAAGTTAATGGCAATACCCTCCAACGGGAGAGGCCTACATCGTGCACTAGATTGTAATGGGTTGCTTTGATGACGATGAAGTGCGAGTTCATTACAAGCGATTATAACTTAATTGGTGATGGGGTTGGTGACTGACCACAAGCTCCTACATGCTTTGAAATTTTTGGAATGGCATTAAGCCGTTATGCCGACTGTATTTACAGGTTTTTAATATCGGGTTATTTTGAACTTACCATCCAAATTTTGAGGATGTGTTCAGTCCATGAAACTAAACAACTTTCTCTAAGAAACATGTGTCAAATTTCGCCAGAAAATTTTGGTCATCCCATACTAAATTGATCACGTGATCTCTTTGATTTGTATGGAAAGTCGATTTTTATTTTACATATTTGACCATGCATTACTTAAAGAAAGTTGTTTAGTTTCATGGACTGAACACATCCTCAAAATTTAGATGGTAAGTTCAAAATGATCCTGTATAATAACCAACAATCCGTATTGGCGTGTTGGTTTATGGCTCATCTCCTTACCCATCTATAAGGGAAGTCTGTACTCCAGCAGTAGGTACGTTAAAAAATGCTGATGATGTAAGACTTACAGGATCGTGACGAGTCAGTCGTGTCGTGTAAAAAGTCCTGCGGCAAGGGTTGCGCGTGGTTGGCGGCGGCACCGCGAAGGGCCCGTGTTTTATGACGCGCGAGTTTGTGGAAACGGTTACACAATTAATACATCATTTGTGAAATTTTCAACCGCGACACGATCAGAACAACTTCTTTATTTAATTTAGTATTAACAGTTCATTATTAGTTCGTGATCGAGTATAGTGCCCCGATTAATGAAATTGTGACATTTGCCTGTAGTTTCACAGATAAAAGAGATAAGCGGATGGGCTATATTATATGTCAAAATGTATGCGCCAGCCGGAGGGCTTCAAAGTGCAATTTCTATTCCCAAAATCAGTTGGTACTTATTGTTTAGAGATTTTCCAAAATTTTAAAATTTTTTTTCGCGAATTAAATCGAGAATTTCCCAATTACTTTTTTTTGAGCTCGCCATACAAGAAACGGAAACAATTTGATCTCGGTATTAAATTAAGCTACATAATATTGAGCCATCTTAGTAGGCGGGTGGACAAAACTGTAAGCTGTAGTGCGTATTGTGTGCTTTATTTCTGAATTACATTTTCAATGCCTTTGATAGTTGCGCGTAGTGTAAGATCTGTAGATATTTTTAGGGTTCCGTACCAAAATGGTAAAAAGGAACCCTTATGGTGTGACCCAGTCTGTCTGTCTGTCACAGCTGGATATCTCGAAAACTACTAATGGTATCAACTTGAAATTTGAAATAGTTTAAGATGATGTTTGCCCAACTATTTTGCAAATAAGAAAGAAATAAAAAAAAAAATTTTTTTTACAACAGGGACTGAAAAGGGGTCTTAAAAATTTGAAGTGGGTTGACTAGGGCATTTGGGGTATCATATGAAAGAGCGCTGTTTGCACATTTTAAAACATCATTTTCTTTTTTTAAGGCCGCATAATTTTCGACTTATGATGAAAAATGTAAAAAAAATACCGTTCCCCCCCCTTTATCTCCGAAGTTTGCAAAGAGAAAAATCTGAAATAATTCTATGTGATAGTAGTTTATGTAAAGATTACAGGAAAAATAAAACAATGTCTCAATTTAATTAGTTCCACTATCGGCAAAGAGATGGTGGTGACCTAAGAAAAAAAAATTGTTCCACTATCGGTCAAGAGATGGCGCTGACCTAATACTACAATAATTTGGTGGCTGGCTCTAATATAACTACCTACTGTTTGCCGTACGAATAAACGAAGAATAAGTTCCTACTTATACTTAGTAATATAAACAGTTTGCAATGTGGAGTGGCTGAAACGTTTTTTAGTCACCGTAAGCAGCTGTGGTTAAAATTTGTAAATTATCTGTCCGCCTGTTCGCCCTTCCACCTGTCCACCGTTTATCTTAATTTTTTTAAAACTGTACTAAAGTAACATATCCAAATATATTTATGATTGTACGGAACCCTCGGTGCGCGAGTCCGACTCGCTCTTGACGGGTTTTTTTAATTATTTATTTATTTAGTCACAACAAATTTTAATAAACGCCTGTTCCATAATCTCCGGTTAGGCATCTACTTTGTCGGATTTCTATAACTAAAACATATCTGGAACCTGTATTCCAATATTTCTCATTATTTTCTTTTCTTATTTAATGTTACTTTCCATATCGTATCTCGTATTTTAAAATTACATTTAAATTAATTTCATTGGAGTGGAAGATTTATAATTATATTTTTTCTTTGTTTCAGATGTGCTCCTTCACTACAGATTGTTCGGTGCAAATAAATTATATTATCTACAGTTAAGTGCGTGAGTGGCTGAATATGAAAATGTACGAGAAACTATTTTGGACTTTGCTGCATGGCGTCGTGTTGCTGCCATCATTAGCTACGAAAGGTAAGGCTTTGGTTGTATTTTTTATGTCTTAACGTGAAATTTCAGACAATAGAAAATTCGATAGGATTTATTTTGGAATGAAGAATTTGTACTAATGCCTTTAAAAAGTGTTACCTATTTTTTTTTAAAACACTTGTTTCTTGGTATATCCGATAACTAACCTTAGTTAGTTACAATCTTCAATACCTACATATCATAGTTACGTATAGGTTAATTGTCAGGTTGTAATCACAGAAAATACTACAATTTGTAAGTAAACTGCCGCACACAGAAACGTCACTGAATTTTAATAATTAAATAAGTATCATGTCATTTTATTACATTTTTATGGAAAAGAAGAAATATATCAACTGCAATATACTGGAAAGAAATCGGCTTTCTTGTACCAATTTAAAGGCATTAAAAATGTACATTTTAAAGTCGGTTAAAACTTACGTCGCTTAGTGCAGCTCTATGATTGGCGCCGTAGTACCTAACCTAACCTAACCTACCGAAAGTGGCCACATTGAGCTAAAATGGATTTTAAAACTCACAGAAAGAATGAAAACTGTTAAAGAGTTATTAAAAAAATATTAGAGACAATTAATTGGGCTCCTTAAGGCCCTCCTTAAGCATGATCTTAGCTTTTTGAAAATATTGAATTGTTTTACCTGGTTTACGAGTAATAACAATAAATGCGGTGGCGCTAGTTGTGGGTAGTAAGGCGCCTCAATGTTAATTTTACCTATCTCGCTCTCATTTCGTTTGCCATATTAAAAGAAAATAAACCAGTCGATTCTCATTGTATATTTGAGGTGTAAGTCGCATTGGCAGCTTTCACCCAGCTTTGGCAGACCTCCAATAGCCGAAAGTGTACAAGCGGATTTCACCAGCACGACTTAACGTCACTCATATTGACACTAGCTTCAATCCAATATTCTTTTATTGGTTTACCTTGAAATATTTGATGCAATCAAACGTATTTTTTTACCTGATTCAACGTAAATTTTTATTATTTTTGGATTCTCGACTTTATTTTTTAACTAGCTGCCGCCCGCGACTTCGTCTGCGTGAAAATGTTTTTTTGCTATCCGTCGGAAACAATACTTTTTTCGGGATGTAAAGTACCCTTTGTCCTTCTCTGTACCCCTGACAACGTGTATGCAAAATTTCATGATGATCGGTTCAGTAGTTAAGACGTGAAGGCGTAACAAACAAACAAATAAAGAAACAAACAAACGGACTTTCGCATTTATAATATTAGTAAGGATATAGTAAGGATATAGTAAGGATATGTATGACTGCTACAAATATTTGCTAAACTTCTAAAGTAAAGAAGTTGGTTAAAAACAAAATACCTACTTTTTATACTTGGCAGACAATTAGCAAAAATGTTTTTCTATTTTATAAACCAATTTTTTTTCTTGGCTGATTTTGGTACTTTATGGAGAGCAAACTACAGTGTTATTACACTATCTAATTTCGATATCTTGGTGACGTGACAACATTAATATAGCGGGTCAATGATCTGCAGATGATTTTATCTCCCAAAAGCTTTTAGAATATAATTTCCTGCCAAAGAATAAAGTTCCTCAGAAAGTCTTATCCTTATCTTCCAAGTTCCAAGCGATGAGTCCTCACAATCATTTCTACGTTTCATGCTGACTTTAATAAATGTCCCACACTTGTTACTATTTAATTACTTCAGCTATAAAGCTGCCGGATAAGCGTCAATCAAACTGTTTTACCCTCATACTTACTCTTGAAGAAAATTGCTACTGACACTGGGAAATTCTAGTGCTTTACCAGCTCACATTCGCCAACTTTTGAAAATAGGATTTTCAACCCAGCTGTCTAGTTCAAAAGGACTAGATTACCTTGTAAAGTACTTGCCATTGATACTGAAACCATTACGGATCCATTAGTGGAGGCTAACATAATTTCGTCTAATGTTTAAACGACTTCAAACCCATTTTGATACGCTTTCTTTTTGAATGGTATTCGATAAACTTATTGTATAGGATGATTCTTTGTAATCAAAATATCGAGTTTACATTGTTAGTGAAGGTATTCGGATTTTTGAGATTTATTTTCTGAGCTTTGTTAACATGAGGCGTATTGTTGCAACGTTTTTTGTGCTTTAGCGTGTATTGTTCTTGACATCCTTTTTTAAGCAATTTTTTGCGAAGTGTTTCAGTTTGTTATCGTACAGGTCTCAGTACAGTAACCTTGTGTATTGTTGTTTACCAATTGGTAACATGTTCGCAATCTTCTTTGAAGCTATCTATCCTTTATTGTTTATTTGAACAAGTTCCTTATATTATACATTTCTATTTTGTTATTTATTTTCTATTACTTAATTCTCTCATAAAATACTTACAATATTTTTGTAACACAAAATTTTATTAATTTATTTAATAACAATACAACAAAGTACTATTAAAAAATTTAAGATTTTAAACCTACTATCTAGTAGCTACACCTTTAACATGCCACCTTTAAAATGCTTCCATTGCAAAATAATTGGTAAGTATTTACCCATAAAAAATCTAAATTCCAATATACTGAAATAAACATACCTACAGCAATTTGATAATAAACCTACAAATAAATACCTACCCATTTATCCGCTTTTGTAATAAATAGCTACTAAGTAATTATTCCATCTGTTTTTACGGTTGGTGATTAACATGAAAATTGACTTATCTATTATTCGCAAGAATGATTTTCTGTAAGAAATAACAAAAAGAATAAAACTTTCAGTCGTAGCATGTTCCTTTCTAATTTATATTAAGAAGATTCTTCAAGATTACCAAAGACAGGAAACAACGGCTTTTTCATTTCCCATTTCAAGTCGCAGAAAATATGCGTACAATTTTCGGCAATTTATCTAAATTACGTGTCGTTAAAATTATAGTAGGTCTCATTTTGTCGCGAGTTTTGTATATACAAATTACTGACAGATTCTTAAGTGATACATAAATCCGTGGTGAACCATAGAATATATATTAGTATGATGATATCTACTTAACACCGTAGCCATGGCTGCTGACTAAAGGTGTAAACCTGTAAGTAAAGGTGCGGAAACGTCGGGAAATTAAATATAATAATAATATGATTATACGCTTTTTTTAAATTTGAGATTTTTGCATTTACAATGCTATTTTTAAACAATACTAAATAATAAATATAATAATAATAATAATATATAATAATAATAAATAATAAAAAAAATAGCATTGTAAATGCAAAAATCTCAAATTTAAAAATTATACAGCTATTTCATCTTAATCAATTGTTAAAATATCTGGAAAGATATTTCAATTGAATGTCGAGGTAATTCCTCACATTGGTGAAATAACGCTGGCTTACAGCGTAAGAGTTTAGGATATACTAGGTAAAATTCGACAATGTCACTAGTGACTCGGTAGCTCAGCGGTCAGAGCATTGGACCGGATATCCAAAGGTCGCGGGTTCGATTCCCATCTGAGTATTGATCTGGTGCGAGTCGTATTTTTTCTAGTATATTATTTAGTAATGATTATACGCATTGTAGTATCAGCTAATATGATTATTTAGCTTATTATTATATAAAAACTCTACAGATATCATTATTATTAGAGGATAATCTCAATTCGATACTGCGGATTCATATTATGAAGTAACGACATCGGTTCAGAAAATTCAAGTATTAAAATTTTAAGCTGCTTAGTTAAATATTCATATTCCAGAACTTAAACTGAATACCCTGCTATCTACTTGGTAAGTGTTTCAGTATGTCATACTGATACAATTAACGCAAACTGTAATATTATAATAAATAGGAAACTGCATAACAGCTGCTTTGGCGCCATGCCACAAACTTGTAACGTAGAGCCCAGCTCATGTTGTTGACACTGTTTTGTTCATAAGATAACTAAGAGCGTTTGTTTATTCAAACTTGTATTGTATTATGTCAATTGAAGGGGTAAGTGGACGAAGGTGTTACTAACAAAATTGAAAAAATCTACTTTTTTACACGACTGCCCAAAGCAAAAAGAGTGTATATGTGTTCATGTATGTGGGTATGCGAGTTTCTTTATTCCACCATAACTTCTAAATGCCTGAAATGATTTGGATAAATGGGGTATCGTTAGAATCCTTATAGCATCCCGAGTGACACTGGCTATATTTTTTTAGAAAAAATCAATATGTCGACTGTACGACGCCATTTTCAAATGTGAAAAAAATTTTTTTTTCTTCTATTATTACAATATGGGCATCAAATGAAAGTTTTGAAGAAAAAAATTTGATTCGTGTCAAAAATACAGATCCTAGCAAAAGTAAACAAATATGCACACATTTCAGGTTTTAACTTATTTTGAAAACCCTCATACATTACTCATTTTGAACTTTTTATTAGTTAACTAACACTATGTGAGTGGACATAGGTTAATAAAAAGTTAGTTAACTAATAAAAAGTTTATCCCTTCAATTCTAATGTCATTTAAATCATCACCCATCATTGTTTTCTCACCGCTAAGACCTTCCTTATGCATGGATAAGGAGGGATTAAAATACCAAGCGGGCCCAATGAGGAATGGTTGGTGTTAACAACTGCAAATGCAGCTGGGGCTAACGGCTTAACGTATCGGTGATCCAATAATGAACAGGTAATACAAATCGTTCAAAATATTAAAGAATTTATTAAAAACATATTAAGTACATAAATTCCGTAGCACTATTTAAAAACATTATTAATTTTAATCAAGTAATTGAAAATATACGGCAACTCGTTAAAATATTTTGCTACTAATGTAATAATGAGGCAATTAATTAATTAAAGATACGAGTATATGCATTTTACCTATTTTAATAACTTTTGGGAGGACCATTATTTTAAATTAAACTATTTAAAGAAAATGTTTTAACCGAAATAAAAATGCATGCACTAAAGTGTATGGATAATTCAATACGAATAAATATAAGGATGTAAGTATGTCATGGAGATGCTTAGGTGAGATGCTTGTTATGCTGCTGAAAATGATGGTGATGATGGTAATGATGAATTTATTATAAATATAATATATAAAAAAGAATGCCTTGTTAAAAAGGTTTTACACATTTGGGAACTTGTACGTTTAGAAACTACCATTACCAATCAGGGATGATATTGTGTCGTTACTATAAGTAACTAACTAACCAAAACTTTCATAATATTATGATTTCTAATGATCATGAACTAAACATATTTTAAAAAAGACGCGGATTTTAGTTTATTTTGCATTTTCTTTATACAATTCCGAATAAATAATCGTAAATGAATATATTAGAAACTATACATATTATCTGTGCTGAAAATAAAACATATTGATATATTATTTGAAATAATAAGTTTCATAAATTCAATTTTTGATACAATCTTTTATTGCCGACTGAACTTTTGTCTGCCATATTGGATTTAGAGTGACGTCACTTTATTTTTCAAGTTTTTCTCAGCAAGCCCTTTCATTTGATACCCATATTGTAGGAGTGCATTAAAAATAACTTGTTCGCCATTTTGGGTGTTCCGCCATGTTGGATTTAGAATGTCATCACACAGCAAACCATGCATTGTCATCCAAACTAAACATTATAAAAAAATATAAGTTCAGTCTGTTAAAGATATTTGCGTCAAAATTGAGTTGATTCCACATACTTACATTGCAAGTTAAATAAAAGCTACAGACATAATATTATCAATAAACTATACGTTTTTTGTTTCATATATAGTTCATAACTAATATACGAGATAACATTCATTACATCCCTGCTGCCGTTGCCGTAAAAATGACCATTCATGAGGTACGCAAGTACTCATCATTATACTATGCATGAGGTAGAGATGCTATATACCAAAAGCCAAAGTTTGCAGTCTGTCCCCCAAATATTTTTTAATTGGAAAGTATCAAAGTTGTACGAAAAAACCTTACACATAATCTCAGTAAATATCGTTCTAGAAAAGTGCAAATACAACCTGACAATCCGACATGTCACTGGCCCAGTATCTAAACTCCTAACATAATTAGGTATACCTCTCCAAATGAATTACTAAAAACAACCTTAATTTCAGCATACAGAGTCGTGATTCCTCCACCGAGAACAAAGAGGTGTTGCAGCTCATTTAGCCAAATGAACCGACAGTTCGAAAGTTTGGCCCCACTTTTGAAACAATCCCAAACTTTGCCCAATGCCTTGCTAACCAATTTAATTCGGGCCTTTCGCTATTCCGAACTCTTGTGTTGTAAAGACAACATTAATGTAATTGAAATTCCTTTTGCACCAACAATATCATTATGAGCTTTAATTTTAAGTCTATTCAATGCCGTCTGATTTTGACAGTAATTTTAATGTAATTATGATCTAAGCCAATGGTTGTGAACTTTGAGAATTATGATTTCTAAATTAATCTTGTAGAATGGTATCGGATAAGTATGATTTTATTTGCGTAAAATTAAATTGGGTGTAGTACCTGTAGAAAAGCTAATAAGTATGCTAACTCGTTTACGTGGGATAAAGTCTAAGAAAAAGGGAAAATAATAACTTACTTACTTTTTTATTTTTACTACGGTATATTTTTAAAGAAATCATTTTTGGATGATAGGTAATATAAAAAATCGCGTCACCGCGTCCTAACCTTTATTTTTTAAGAAAAATATTCAATGCCCTGAAGATGGTATGTACTATTTTCTAGCCCGGTTATTTGTAATGCCCTTATTACATTGAAAACGCTTTCAAAACAAAATTAATAATTACAATCTATTTAGAGGAACCATTAAATGCTTTTTCAAGTTCATTATGTGAAGTTGTTCCCGGAAATATGTTACCAGCACGCCCGCTGTTGCTGGCAACAGTAAAATATAATTAAGTGACAATGAGTCTGCTGATCTGGCGGTAAGTGTGTATTGTTTTAATGGGCTATTTATTGCATTTATAATTGACTTTGTGATTCTGCACATTAATGAAAACAAAAATGGAAAAACATTAATATTATGAGTAAGTTTGGAATGCGAACGATGTCTCTTTTTAGGGTTCCGTACCAAAATGGTAAAAAAGGAACCCTCATGGTGTGACTCAGTCTGTCTATCTGTCTGTCTGTCTGTCAAAGCTGGATATCTCGAGAACTACTAATGGTATCAACTTGAAATTTAGAATAGTTTAAGATGACATTTGCCCAACTATTTTGCAAATAAGAAATAAATAAAAAAAAATATCTTTTTTACAGCAGAGCCTGAAAAGGAGTCTTAAAAATTTAAAGTGGGGCTACTAGGGCATGTGGGGTATCATATGAAAGAGCGCCGTTTGCACGTTTTCAATAATTTTTTTTTCTAGACAGCATAGTTTTCGATTTATGATGAAAAATATAAAAAAATACCGTTCCCCCCCTATCTCCGAAGTTTGCAAAGAGAAAAATCTGAAATAATTCTATGTGATAGCAATTTATATAAAGATTACAAGAAAAATAAAACGATGACTCAATATAGCATACTTTTTTAGAAATTATCAAATTTCTAAAAAAGTTAACATTAGTTCCACTATCGGTCAAGAGATGGCGCTGACCTAAAACTGCAATACTAATTTTATTATTCTACTCTGTAGTGTGGTTTAATGGTGCACCCTCGGTGCGAGAGTCCGACTCGCTCTTGACCGGTTTTTTTATGCAAACTTGATTTTGCTTGGCCTTCACCTCACCTGATGTTAAGTGACGATAAGGCTGAAGATGGAAGCGCACTAATCCCGAAATCCTCATCACTGAGGAACTGGTCATCTTACCTCTAACTGCCGGAACACAACAATTTTTAAATTGTTGTTATGGCGTCAGACTTAATTAAGATGGTGTTAGCTTGCCAGGCGGACTTTAAATCAGTCCTACCACAAACCAAACCGAGTACAAATTGTACCCCCCTGGGAATCGAACCCGGGACTGCGTCTTACACGGGTGGGTGGACCACTAGACCACAGAGGCGGTTAGTTTTTTTAGGTTTATCACCAAATCTAACTAGCGGTTAAACATGCTTTTGGAAAAAATTATATTGGTGTTAATTAGGCAAAACTAAAATATTTCCCAACAGTAAACTTTTAGTCAAAATAGCATTCTATATCCAGATAGTATTTTCACTCAAAGCTTTGCGAGAAATAGAGATGATTAAATATTTTAACGGGTTTTGAAAGCTCCGGTAACCGGAACAGATTGTGCTAATTATATTTTGCATCTAAAGTTAGCACTACTAATAAAACCACTCATTAGTTAGTAGATCTCGTGTTTTTTAATAGGGTGAATATTTCAGATGGCGTTGTTTATTTGAATAAAACTCTTGCAAATTTTAAATTTTCATTATCATAGTGATGGAGATCATAAAATTTCGATTGCGCTCATGGCGGAGCTTGACAGACTGATCGTACTCGATCACGTGTGTTAAGCAACGCTCGGTCTGGTCAGGTGTCGGATGGGTGATCGTTAAGTGGCATTACAATTGAGCGCTTCCGTGCTTCGGAGGGCACGTAAAACCGTCGGTCCCGGCTGTTGTCATCTGATAACAGTTGTTAAGCCAAGTTAAAGGCCTTACAGGCGGCTTGCTAAACTCTAACACTAGAGGTGGCCACTAATTCTCAATTCCTAATACGATACAAAAAAAGGTTTTTTTTCGTAATCTCTAAGAAGAAAAAAAAATAGAAAGCAAACATTCCTAAATTAGTTAAGTTTATAAAGTACCTAGAACTAATTGGAAGACTACAAATGAACGGTGCTCGCGATTGGAACAATTCAATTTTAGAGACAGTTTTATGTGGGAATTATGTTTAAATTTGTGGTTGAAAAGTTGAATTTATAATTCATTTGGTGAAGCGGAATTGGTTTTCCGTATACCGATTAGGTATACCTATTAAAACTGTCCACATGTAAAATTTTTAAAATGTTTATTGTGGAATTACGGATAAGGAGTACCTAGAGGTTTATTTTTGTCTCTTTCATCATAATAAAACAGGTAATAAAACATAATAAAACATTGTGTTGTGATGTCTATTATTAAGTATTTGGACGTAATTTTGTCATTTACTATTTAATTATTATAAGTACCTAGGGGCTGTTCAAATATTACGTAAGCAGATTTATTACAATTATTTACCCCCCATCCCCCTTGTCAGCAAAAGTAAGCAAAGCTCTTACTCCCTCCCCTCATGCTTACGTAAACATTTTTCAATTATAAATGTATTTTTACCGACTTCAAAAGGAGGGAGGTACTCAATTCGACCCTTTTTTTTTTTTTGTTTTTTGTATGTACACCGATTACTCGAAGACGGCTGAACCGATTGAAATGATTCAAACGTTATTACATTAGGTAAACTGCCAAGTTGGTCCCATTTTTTTAAATTTTGAGATCGGTTTAGTACTTTTCAAGTAATCTTGGAAAAAGCACGAAAATAGTATGATTTTGTGTGAACTACCTCGATGATCAGTCGTATAACTTCTTTGTTTATGAACTGAATAAGATAATTATTTTTTATTGGAAAAGGGATAATCTTAAGTGTAGTTCTTTAACCGACTTAAAAAAGGAGGTTCTCAGTTTGACTCGCATGTATGTATGTTTCTCCGCGGTTAACTCACGTTTGGCTGAGCCGAATTTTCTACCTAACTAATATACCTACACTTCCTAATACAAAAAGTACCTACTTACACTAAAAATAAAAAAATAAAAAATTGTTTAAAAAAACAAAAAACCGACTTCAAAAACCCTACTTCTAAAAAGCAAGAAATAATATTCGTAATAATAAAAACACGTCTATTGAAGTCGGGTGTGGCTTTTAGAATAAAAAAAAGGAATTTGTACTCCAGCCCCACCCGACTTCAATAGACGTGTTTTTATTATTACGAATATTATTTCTTGCTTTTTAGAAGTAGGGTTTTTGAAGTCGGTTTTTTGTTTTTTTTATTAATTTACACCAGTCAATAGCGTGCGGTAGTTCCCCTAATCGGTTCTAAAGCGAGTGCCTGAAAGCACAGTTTAAAGAATTTGTTAAACTGTGCTAAACGTATCTATTATTTGCGGGAATCCCCGAAAATGCGTTTCGTTTTCAAGCATAGACAATGTGAGGGTTGCCATTCGTGTAAAAAAGTAAATAACTACTGATGACGTAATCATCATCTAGACTCCCCTACCCCTCATGTAAGCAAAATAAGCAAAACAAAGACCCCCCCACCCCCCATAGTGCTTACGTAATACTTGAACGGCCCCCTACTCACTTTTAAATTAAACGAAAATTTGTATTTTCTTGATGACTATTCGACATTGATTGACCATTTTGTCGGCTATTTATAAAGATTGTAGGTAATTTCAGTTTACTTCCAATTAACCCAAAAATAAAATCATATTGCACGACGCACATTATCGAATAACCTACCTTTCTGCCCACATACATAATGTAACACCCAACTCAGACAATGGTACGAGTTAATACAGTTTCCAAATTAGCATAGCTGAATTTTGATTAGCAGTAAAACTGTTCCCGACTTTCACTCAACCCCCATCAAATATTCGTTAATGACGCAATAATGGGAACCTTCCGGGGGATCCAGGAAAACTTGTAAATTATACAACCACTGTTTTATACTGCTGTTTCTATAATTGCGAAGTTACGGCAATTATTGAAGTTTGTCGGGGTAATGGTTTTAGTAATTCCTCATTAAATATCTACGAATGCATTTTCGTGTCAAGTGTAACATTAAAATTTTCTACTTTTTCAATGGATGTAGGTACCCAACTAGCAAAAAGATCGTTTAAGCAATTACTCTCACGACTATGGATCGTAAAGCACTCGTATGAAAGATCCTATCATTTCAAAAAGCAGTATAAAAGCAGCTTTCTAGATCTTTCAGCATTCAATGCTTTTTGGCTCTATAAATATGTCTAGTAAACGTAGACTCGACGAATTCATATCGCATTTACTCAACAATTGTATAAAGATATCTCTCAATCGCATTCAGACAACCTTTAGTCTTATGACAGGTCTTTAAAAGCAACCAAATTGCTAATTTGTCGTAAAACTAGCTTTTATAGCACCGTCTTTCGTCACCTAATTTTTACAGCAATATTGTGGAGTAAAAGCTGTTCATTCAACAAAATTGCTTCTCAGTTACTATTACAGCATCTAATGTCATATCACAGCTTTTGGCAAGGCTTTAATTCGACTTTACTATTAAAGTTGAGAAAACGCTATCAAATGATCTACTACAGGTCCAAAGGTGCACAAAGATAATTTTGGAAGCCATCATGCAGCATAATAGTGGTATGAAAGTTAAATAAAATCTTTTACAGCAGTGTGGAAAATGGACAATAATCGGTGGAAAAAAACTTAAAAGAAGTGAGGGTTCCGACGGAAAGTTAATAAGATGTTGAAACAATTGAAACAATCAACATCAACCAACGGATGAAGAACAAATACTTAATATTAATTAGTGCGGATTCAGTAGGAAATATTACGCTACTACAGATTGTTTGTAAACCGTATGATAGATTGACGATTTAACATTGCGCTAAGGAACCCTAAACTAACTGCAATGGCGCTCTTAGAAGTCGTAAAATGGAAACCTCATGTCTATTTTTCGGCTAAGAGCTGAGTGAATGCTTTGTGATGATAATTGAAATGCTATTAATGGCGAATTTATTTTATCTATTATATTAATATTATTTGCGATCCATTATTTACTAGAAATCTTGTGGCCCATGAAAATATTAAATACAAATGTAAGGATTATAGACGAAAAAATTAATTCCGCATATGAAAGTAAGACTTATGAGCTAACTTTAATAGCTTACCTTTATTGTCATTATGGCTGTAAAATCGTAAAGGTATACTTAGCATGGCCATAATATTGCAACATACATTTATTTTTATTTCCTTCGTTTACGCGAACACAACAGTGACAACACGCACTGTCTATGAGTGCTGCTTGGTTGCATTCACACGATCAAAGTGTCGAGTGATTGTAACGCACTCCTATTATTACCACTAATAAGTCGAATGAAAGAGGTTCTACTGACTATTATAGCACCAGTAGCACTTGAGTTGCGATTACTCCACATTCTTTCAATTAAAACGCAATTCAGACGATAATCTTACGATATTTACAGCATTTAAAGCAGAGAGAAGTGCGCCCAAATCGCGTTGAGAGAACGTTCACAGATCGTTTACTCAACATTTTGTAAATCCATCTCACTACTAATAGCTGAAATAGAAACGTGCTGCTGATTTTTTTACGACATATTTTGCTAGTTGGGTAGACATTACTGCATTTTGACCATCAGAAATGTAAAACAATGTGACTGTCCCTAAATTACATTAAACCGTATTTGAGATTCATAAACGAATCTCATATGACCATGACGTAATCAAACATTTGCTGCTTTAATATTAAAGCTGAATTCGTGGATGCAGAATAGCATTTCGGTTGAATTTAATAAATCTTTCCGATGTTTCCTTCTCGTTGAATGGGCCCGGAAACTCGCGAACTCCTGTTTTCATAACAACCTCCCACAGAGGATAAAATGAAATATTTTGGCCGTGTAACCTCCTTGCGTCGGAGCTAAACGGCCTTAAATTCTGTGCGTGATTTTCGTCATGTTTGCGAGTTTATCTGTGTGAGACGTGTGTAGAGGCTTTCAATTCGATTCTACGAGTAAGTGTTTTTTTTGTTTACTCATTGGCAATATAGTGAAATTATTTTTGGAATAGGTTCATAGAAATGTTCGATTTGTGCTGTCACAAAGTCACCGCCAAAATAATAGTAGATAAATGTGCAAGGAGATTCAATAAAATACATTTTTTCTTGAAAGCTTCTTCTCGTATTACATAAATTAAAGTCATATTATTATTGTATCATATTAACTCCAGTCCGTAGTACAAAGGCTGATAGAATTAGTCAGTGGTTAGCAATCTCGAGACTCGAGAGAGCTGCACTCTCTCAAGATCACCTTCAAAGTACAAAGGCTAATTTCCTATATTAATTAAACAGGTAGTTCTGTAAAAATGTAAATAAAGTGAGCTTTATCATGCCTTACGTTTTGATTATAATCATCATCATTATTAGTGCCATCTTCATACTGAAGGTTGGAGGTCAACCAGTAGACAATAGTTTTGCGGTCGGATGAAAATAATCTGTCCTTTGCCTACAACTTATGAACTTGCCGAAAAACTCTTTTTATATCCCATTGCTTAAAGTCTTGGACAATTTCCGCGCAGTCTTAATTTGGCTGTCGTAATTAACGGACGGCCCACCGTCTAATTAATTACATCTATCCGAGAAAATGACACTGGAAATTGTAGAAGGGTAGTTTTTTCAGTTTGTTTTTTGTCTTTGCCTGTCTGGAATTAGCGGGAATTTTCTAAATTTCTTTTTAAAGTTGATGAAGTTTTTCAGCCAGTCTAGACACAAATTCGTTTTGGTTTGTAAATTAAACATATTATATTTTAACGGCATATTAATACTTCGAAATCTTAATTAACAATTAATTTTTGAATACAATTGTACCTACCTAACTATAATTATTTTTTTAGTAACAATGATTTCAATTTCTAAACGAATCTCATTTAAAAGAAATAGGTTCTCAATTCCACGCAATGTAACTCAAGATCAATTCATTATTTACACTAATTTCTATATAGTTGTTTCTATAACATTATTTGTATCCTTTGCGTCTAATTAACAATTAATTTTTGAATACAATTGTACCTACTTAATTATAATTATTTTTTTAGTAACAATGATTTCAATTTCTAAACGAATCTCATTTAAAAGAAATAGGTTCTCAATTCCACGCAATGTAACTCAAGATCAATACATTATTTACACTAATTTCTATGTAGTTGTTTCTATAACATTATTTGTATCCTTTGCGTCGACACGTGGTTATCAATGCAAATGCACCAAAAAATATTTGTATTTATTATTATGTTTCCATGTCACGTCATATACTATATTTTTTTTAATTTCTTAATCTTTTGCTGAATCTCCAAAAGCCAAGGCACGTAAATGAACAATTCATCCCCATCAGTATGAACAATGAGCATTTCGAACAATAACCTATGAAAATTGCAACATTTACGAAATACCTGGCGAAAATATCGAGGCTGTACTGTACCGTTTTTTGTTCGCCAATAAAGAGGCAGCGGGGGTTAAACGCACAGATAATAAGTATTAAATTCGCAGTATTAAGTTCGCAACTTAAATTGTCTTTAAATCCACTAAGTAAATAAATGTTATTTTTTTTCGAAATAACTGATGTTAGTACATTAAAACTACAAGGGCGTACGTAACACAAATAGCCAGGATTATTTTTAAACACAAAATGCTACGAAATTTACATGCTATGCTCCGGATTTTGCGATAAAATTCTGATGTTACTCTGTTGCCCGTTTTTAGTGCAGTGTAAATGTTCTTTTTTGTTACAGTCTAAAATTGTACAAGCTTGATTGTGGCTGCGAGCTCACGTCGATTGAACAAATGAAAAAGTGTGACTGTGAGGCGTCGAGCTTGGGGGCAAACAACTAACTTGTAAATAACGTATTTGATTTGAAAAACTAATTTCTTTTGTCCTATCATGTAAGTACTTCAATCAATTTGATTCAAAGACCATTATAGAACCTTTACCAATTATATTCTGTACCTCAAGTAAACCTTATGTTTATAAATGATTGAATCATAAGTTAAATTCAAAACAGTTAATCAAATTGATTTACTGTAACTTTCAAAAAATATTTAGATGCACATGCCAAGACAAAACGAATAAAATTTACAACGAAATTGAGATGTGTTATTTTATTACCAAAGAAAGACTTGGTATTTGTAAATGAAAATAATATGTTTAATCTTGAAAATAATATAAATATTTCCTCGTTGAATAACACAGACTTAAGTGTAATGGATATAGTACGAACAAGAAACAATGTTTTGAAGGCGTAATCTTTGAAAATTCCCACAGCAATCTATCTGAAAATCATTTTCATACGAACATCAGTCACCAGTATCAAATCTTAAAATCTAGCAATTAATTCTTAGAAGTGGGCCTAAGCTTGGAGCACCAAACCTTGAGAGATAATGCGCCTTGACAAATAGTTGAGAAAAGCAGGGTCTGGCCTATCTTAGGATCTGGCAAATTAATGATACAGTCTCTAAGGGATACCGGAATTCTCGTTTATCTTCACGAGAAAGTGTGTGACTTATTATTTTGCATTGCGTGCGAGTTAATCTTGATTTGGGTTGAATTCGGAGCGAAAAATTCCAATGGTAGTGTCCTTTAACAAAAGTCAAGTGTGATGTGGAAAAAGAAGTAAGTTCTGTTAAAATAAAAGCAGTTACCCGTTTTAAAAATCGTAAGGTATGTAAAATAGTTGTAACGAGAAGGTATGACATTATTTATTAAAGATTCAATGTGATTATATGCTCAATAGTTTCAATACAATAAATATGAGACATCTAAGTATGTCATTTAATTCACCGAATAATGATGCCCATATATTGTATAGCTAATGTCTCTCAAACAAGTTAAGCTTCACATTAACACGAAAGAAACATACATTTGTAACAGACTAACTAAAAAAGCACTAATTTCCAATCCGTAAAAGTGTTTGATAATAATATCCGGGTGTAATTTACCTTTTTACCATGGTCTAAATCCACTTTACACAAACAATTATTAATACATATTAGTCGGATTAAACAAAACCCATACATACACCGCCCGTAGTGTTTTACAAGGAAAATTTTAAAGGCCATATTAAAATATAACGAGGTATGCACACGAGCCGGAACGACAGGCAAAGCGTTCCGGCTTCCGGATCGGAACTCACGTGATCACGGCCACGGAAATGGAATTTTAAATCCACATATTGTGCTTAACGCAGCCAAGGGCCAAACGAAAAGGATATTTATTTGGAAACACAACTGGAGGAAGTCCGTTACGACTCTTATCAATCTACCTTTATAAAATGCGTGAGTCACATTTCGGATACATAACAATAAAACAAAGAAATTGCCACAAAATTTAGGGGCGGATATCAAATATTATTTTTAATTATAGGAACGCGCATGTAAATTACATTATAATAAGTAGCAATAGTCTACAAACCTGGTTAGCAAATGGATTTTAAAAGCGATTGCGGATAAAAAACCCTAGACGTCTAAAGTCGCCCGGAGAATCGATCCATGTAAATGCACCATTACTATTCTTGTTAGTTTATCGAATACAAAATTGCAATACATCCATTTACGCGTTACTACATATTTAATTTAAAATAAATTAAAATGGATAGAAAAAACGCATGGAAAACTTACTACATTACCTGAAAACTGCTAATTAGGAAGAGGTTTACTAATTTTTCTCTTCAAACAGCTTCGTGGTATTAATCGGAATCATTACTTGAGTATTATTTGGAGAGAAGTATCAAAGCGGGAGTGAATTAAGTCAAACAAGTTCGTTTTGTCAAAATCAGGCAAGATTAAGAAAGTGAATGTAAGCCTCCAATTCCATTAAGGAAATTGGAAAGGAGTATGGTTTACTAAAAGTTTGGTTCAATCTAAACTTTGGAAAAGAACATCGGTATCATTAAAAAGCATTTACTATAATGAAGCGATTATACTTTTGAAGCTATTTAATTGCTGTAGACATTTACCCCCTTGTTCATAAAACATTGTGCTGTCGTTTTTACGTTCAATCTCAATTCGCAATTTGAAAGGAAGTAACAGAACACAAAATAATATAAACAAGTGTTCAAATGTTTTATGAATAGAAAGATAATTTAAAGACAAGATATAAATTAATGATACTTTAATTAATAAAACAAAACACTTCCTTTAAAGTATCAACTTGTTTTAAATATAAGCAATGCGTAAATTTTGACTTATTTGTAATGCTATTATACATCACAAATCCTTCAGTCCATTTTCTTCAAAAGGGTTGTCCTTAAAATGTGCCGCGGCCTTCAGTATTTTTTATAGTAACGACAAAACAGTTTTTTTGCTCATCCTTTCCCTCTTTTTATTCGTCCGTCGTTCGGGATATCCATACTCCATCTGCGGTGGACAAATTACCCATTCTATCTGTCATCCCGTCTGGAATACATACCTATTACATTTCTTCTCACACCTTCTGTTTCCTCCAAATATTTCCAGGATCAAATCGGCTGATTGATGTTCACTTGGTGTGTCACCGACTAATGTTGGGTGGAAAGATTGATATGTTCCCGAAGGAATAGAGCACGTATGTCGTATTTATCCTATTTGAATGCGAATGCGGGATGGAGGTTATGATGAAAAGGATTTATTTGCGAATACCAATGAAGACTCGATAAGTCGTTGTGAGAGAGCGGCCCTGTATTGAATTGCAGACAAAAGGTTTGGGAAGTAAAATTTTGTACGATCCAATTAAGCTTACCAAATTTCCGAAAGAGCTTTGCGAATTTCAATGTAAATAGCAGATCAAATTGTTGATTAATAAAGAGCATGTCCACCAAGAATGAGTGAGTGGTCTTTGTTGTATGTATGAAAGATTTTTTTGCGGGGAATAGTCTGTTTATGCCTGTTAGACTTGGTATGATTATAAAGAATAAGGTACACTATAAAATCATCAGCCATTTTAGATATTTCCTCTGCTAAGGCACATACCTTCCTTATGAAGGGATAAGGAGGATGAGCCATAACCTAAAACGCAGGCCCATCTACTCTAAAATCCATCATACAAACCGGCAGTTTCATTGCATCTATTTTGGAGACATTTCGGAGACATTTTCTTAAATAACTATGTATTTCACGGATACTTTTGGTAGCGTAAGTTCTTTTGTAGTATTCGTCGGCTCTCGTGTGGTTTATCTTTTAGAAAGCGGATGCAGTAATCTAAAGTAAAAAGAAATGGAATTGAATGTTTCAAGACAGCGAGATCGTGCTGGATCAATGGACATTAGAATTGAAATAAGAATTCGAAGTAACACAAATACAAAGTATTCGAAAAACCACTCGCTAGAAGACATTAAAAATACTTTCGAACAAAAACACCATGACAATCTAATACATAGTTTCTAACTAACTAACAACAAAAAATCTTGGAAAAAGACAAACATAGTTAAAAAACCTTTACTTTAAAATTGAAATGTTAGATTAGATGTATTGGTATAGAGTAAAAGAAAAAGAAAGTGGTATCTTTCCAGCTGTGGCTTTTATCTAGATTACTCAAGCCTTGCTGGGCCAATTACTTCTAATTTGTCCGTGAATAATTGAGCGGTTGTCCACGCGAGGGACCCCTGCTCTTTGACATGGTTCATTCGAGTTACGAGTAGAACGGTCTTGCATGATGTATGAGTGGAAGTATAAACCGACTGTTTCAGCAATAGGAATGGCACTCTGTGTCATTCGTTGTTGTCTGTCGTTTCCAATAGTTTGCCTTTGCATTTTTGCGAATAGTAGGCAAAGATTTAAATAGTAGGTACAAAGGAAACCCGCAGGCTGATTATCTAAATAGAAACTATTTAGCGATCGGTTTCATTTGACATACATTGCTACTTTTCTTTGGTATGTTTTTTTACCCCAAAAAGAAGTAGCAATGTATCACATTCATCTGTCAAATGAGACCGGTCGATAGGTGATTCCTATTTAGATAATCAGCCCGCCGTCCATTTTTGCTAAAGTTGTATACCATTTTAATTTTTGATTCTATGATTCAGAATCAGCTTAGGTCAGGTATCTGTCAACTAAATGTCATTTGTCAATGCCAAATTGAACTCAAGTTGACATTTCGCTTTCTTAATGTCGAAAAAGGCAAAGGAATATTGGATTAATCAGCCAAGTTATCACATTTCATAGTCACATTTTTGCTTTTTGAAGATTTAATGTGGATAACGGAACGTTTTTCGATGACTCGTTGTTTCTGTAGTGTTTTTATATAAAAAAATGACAATTAATAACTCTTATTCTACATATTATGCTAAAAATAACAAAAAAGAAAACATACAAAAAGAGACACCTAAAACAAAAAGTTTGCTCAAAAATATCTCGCTTTGAGACGTCAAACGTAAGGAGTATTATTGCTAAGCAATAATTAACTTACTCTCCGTTTATTATTAAGGCCAAATAGTTTTAATTCAAATAAACTTGATATTATTTAGACATTGATTGTTACCAGGGGCCTATTACGAAAATAACGTACGCAATTGCGTAACGCAGTCACTTGGCCACGATAGTTGTCCGCAGTTCGTTGGTTGTAGTTATAACATACATTTTGAGTTAAGCTATCGTAGTCCATAGACTACTAAACGAACCATGTCGGATACGCTAGAGAGAAACTGTCAAACTCACGAATCACTTCGCAATATCACGTACGAAAGTGGTTTGTAATAGGAAACAATCAAAACGAATCACGGACGCAGCTGCGTGTATCGCATTAAACGTTTCGTAATAGACCCCCAGTAAACTTTTTAAAGTGAAATTAAGTTTAACAAAATAGTAAGTTTCACTTGTATAGTAGCGAAAAATGTTTTATACCTACCTATGACACAATAAAATGAATCATAAACGCAAACACTGGTAAATAAATCAATGGTAATAAATTAGCCCACGTTTACAACATTAAATTTAAATTATTGGTTGAATGCCATAATTTGTACACACAGTGTAATATGGAGTCGCATATAATATGTGACACTGTGTACACATTGTAATAATACTGTGTACAAATTCCAAAGAATAAACCAGTATTCCAACTCACACAGGGCATTTGAAATAATACCTACGAAATGTGAATCAGATTCATTATGCAATATACAAATACAAAAGCAAAAAGTTAGCAAATTAAGATATCTCCAACTCCAAAATAAGTAGCTAAAGTACAATCTATTAAATAATATATATTTAATTTGTAGGTTTGCCTTGCTCGTATAAAGCTTGCTCGTCGAGCTTATCTAATCACATTAATACACTGATCAATACTGTCGAAACATTCATTCCATAGTTGACGAAGATAAGTCTTTTTACATCGTGTCTTCATCTATGTGCTGGCACAATCGCGACTGTTGAGTACCGAAGTATGCCGAGATTTCTTAGCAGTGTACTTTCGGTCAGTTTATATGAAGATAGAACGCTGGTATTTATTTAAACTGTGCCCGTACGATTGTCCTCGTAAATATCTCCTGAATTTATTGCCAGTGCGAACTAAATATTTGCAATCTGATGTACGTACCAATACTTATGTTTGACTAGTTGTGTTGTATGCCGCGGGCGTGATAATGTACGCAAATACTAACTATTAATTACATTCGGAACACAAATTGCTGTTTAGTTGATAGCTAATGAAGTGGCTGAAATAATTGATGACTTATATAAATGTAATATTTATGACATTTAATCTGAGCTCTACACCTTTTTCGTATCTTAACAACCAATAACAGACTTCGGATACTAACCACTGTTAAACACACGGCGATTTTTGAGTTCGAAAGTGCAGCGTTCTAACAAAATATTTGCGTAGCTTGCACTAAAATTTAAGTAAGTATGTAGTTTGCAAGCACACCGTAATTTGTCACATCAATCTAATTAAGTTTTTGATCCATAGTAGCTTTTTGTCATTAACGAATATAGCTATCCACTGTCACTCCTACTTTGTAGTTTTTCTCTGACATATTTGTGTTATGGAAATCAGAAGCAAACACCCAAACCTTAGACAAGAAAAGTTTATTTTCTAAATTGACCAAGCTGGGGTTCAAACCCTGGACTTCAGAGATGGCGACACCTTGAAAACAGGTGTATAAGCCATTCGACCACGGAGGTCATCAATAATTATTAATTTTATGAGGCATATAATCGCATTGAATTGGAACTAAGGTGCCACTGTCTTATGCAAGAGCCATTATTAGCTAAACGCCAATACTTTAAGGGCTTATTGGCGGGCGGATTTCTGTGAAATAGACATTACTTACGACAAATTTTAATGTAGTGCAGTGCAGAAAGTGTGGATTAACATGTATTAATCCACACTTTCGTCGTTTCAGGAGACCTACTCTGTAACGACCGGACAAAGTCATGATTTTTGATCAAAGTTACATGTATTACATGTACCTATACGTCGAATGTCCGGACGAAGTCATAATTTTTGTTCAAAGTTACACATGTAACTTACATGTGTAACTTTGATCGAAAATCATGTCTTCGTCCGGTCGTTACAGAGTAGGTCTCCTGAAACGGTCGATGCAAGTTATAAATTCCGAGTCCATCGTTCAGTGTACCGAAAGTGATTGGCGATTCATTCAGCCGAGAGAATTCGTTCAACTTTACTGATATTTATATTTAATTCCAATTATTTTCTCTTTTGGAGTAGTTTGTAGGTATGCGAATGGTAGTGCTCTCTCACCACAGCAATTTAATCACTGTAATAAAAAAATACGATATAAAATATGAAACTTTTGGTTTTCGTGATAAAAGAAGTAGGTAGTTCAATTTGAAAGAGCAAATCTTTTTATTGAGATTTCGGCTAGATTTCTATATTTTTGCATTGACTTTGTTCCAGCGTTTTTACAAAAAAATAAAAATTGCTTAAAAAAACAAAAAACCGACTTCAAAAAACCTACCTCTAAAAAGCAAGAAATAATATTCGTAATAAAAAAAACACGTCTATTGAAGTCGGGTGGGGCTGGAGTACAAATTCCTTTTTTTTTATTCTAAAAGCCCCCCCCCCCCCGACTTCAATAGACGTGTTTCTTTTATTACGAATATTATTACTTGCTTTTTAGAGGTAGGTTTTTTGAAGTTTTATATTAGGTAGTGTAGGTATATTATTTTGGTAGAAAAATCGGCTCAGCCCAACGTGAGTTAATCGCGGAGAAACATACATACATGCGGGTCAAACTGAGAACCTCCTTTTTTTAAGTCTGTTAAAGAACCCCTTTTCCAACAAAAAAATAATTCTCTTATTCAGTTCATGAACAAAGAAGCTATACGACTGATCATCGAGGTAGTTCACACAAAATTATACTATTTTCGTACTTTTTTCAAGATTACTTGAAAAGTACTGAACCGATTACAAAATTTAAAAAAATGGGACCACCTTGGGAGTTTACCTAATGTAATAACGTTTGAATCATTTCAATCGGTTCAGCCGTCTTCGAGTAATCGGTGTACATAAAAAAAAAACAAAAAATGACGAGTTGAATTGAGTACCTCCCTCCTTTTGAAGTCGGTAAAAAGGATCCTCAATGATCAATGTAATATATTTATCAAAATTCATCAAATTGGTTGTGTTTCAGGCACGAAAAGGACAGACAGAGTTTCACATTTCTAATTGGTATTTGGTGTGGATTGTAAGAGAAAAATATTAAGAGGACAGTTAAACAAGATGTGTTGCAAGTTGCAATCAGTACTGGGTGTAGTTTCCAGCAGGCAAATGGTGAGCTTTATTGCTTATTATTTAAGAGGAAGATTACATGATCATTCTGGCGCCAGTCCATTCAATCAGTCTAGTACAAATTTTGGATCGTCAGTTTGGAAGATTCAAAGTCTATACAGACTGATGGAATGGACTGGCGCCAGACTGATCACGTAATCTCCCTCTACGGGAGATAAGTTCAAGGGACAAAATGTTCTGATCTGTTGCAACCAGTACCTACTGGGTGTAGTTTCCAACAAGCTAATGAAGTAAACTGGCGCGACGTGCGCTTGGCTCGCGGTCAACTTGTTAACATGCCCTCGGGAGTTGATAGCCGACATTGGTACGAGAGACAAATTCTTAACTTGTTTATTTTTTCACAATTGACAGAAGGTCTCTAGACTTCTAGAGTAATTATGTATACTTGAAGGGATAAAGATCAGCATTATTTTTGAGTGGTTTTGAAGATACTTTACAAAAAACAGTCGCTTGGGATTACTATCATAGCACGATTATTTAGCTATTTACATAGAGTAAGTACCTCAGACAATTCATTAGATTAGAATTGATGAAAATTATTGTCTGCCCTATCCAAGTCGTTATGTCATAATATATTATTGGCTTCTCCGAGGTAGGATCAGTTTCTAGCGTTTGCATTTACTCTGACATTTTCAAATACAATTGCTCAGGTACTGTTTATGTTTAAACGAGGATAGAATATTCCTATTTCCAATACTCTATTAACGTTATTGTGGAGGTAAATGATAGACTGCCGTAATAATTTATTATGACTAAGATAATTGTTGTCATTCATACTATTAAACATAATTAAAATTGTGGGAAACGAAGAATAATAAATCAAACGCCTTTGAATTGAACCGATCGGTGCTATTTGATAAATTCTTCGGGAAGGTGAAGTGAAGTGAGTTACTATTGCATTAGTTTATAGTATAGTATATCTGAATATATAATGTGAATATAATGTTTTGAATATCTAATGAAACTAATGAAAAAACAATAAAAATGTTAATAACAAGTCGTCTTCTCTTTTCAATTGAAAGAAGAGAGTAACTACGTCTGTTTACCATACTGGGTCCTTACTTAATGTATTTTTTTATGAAATTACCACCTTTGAATTGGTCTTCAGTAAAATGTTTATTTGTACCTATTTACTACAATTTTGACGAAGTTCATAAATGCGAAAGTCCGTTTGTTTGTTTGTTTGTTTGTTTGTTTGTTACGCCTTCACGTCTTAACTACTGAACCGATCATCATGAAATTTTGCATACACGTTGTCAGGGGTACAGAGAAGGACATAGGGTACCTTTTATCCCGAAAAAAGTATAGTTCCCGAGGGAAAGCAAAAAACCTTTCCACGCAGACGAAGTCGCGGGTGGCCGCTAGTTTACTATATATTATTGTACTCAACTATCATGAGCATGACTTACGGCAGTGAAACGTGGTCGCTAACTATGGGTTTCATAAGGAGGCTCAAGGTCACCCAGCGTGCAATGGAGAGAGCCATGCTCGGGGTTTTCCTGCGTGATCGAATCAGAAATGAGGAGATCCACAGGCGAACTAAAGTAACTGACATCGCTCGAAGGATGCTCGCTCGAAGGATGCATCGCTCAGCTGAAGGGCAGTGGGCTAGACAAATAGCGAGAAGAACCGATGGCCGTTGGGGCGGAAAGGTTCTAGAATGGTGACCGCACCGGACTCGGCTCCGTGGGTAGGCTCCCAACAAGGTGGACCGACGATCTAGTGAAGGTCAGCACTAGATCGTCGGTCGTCGTCGGTGATGCGGGCAGCGCAGGACCGATCATCGTGGAGATCCTTGGGGGAAGCCTATACCCAGCAGTGGGTGTCGTGCGGCTGATATGATGATGATAATGATTGTTACTCAAAAATGCTTGTAATGTGGTTGACCACAGCTGCTTTGAGCAAAGTCAACCTTTTCGAGGTACTCGAAGGTAGTACTCGCCATTGTTTGAGTAAAGCACTATACGGGCCTTGGTCCGCAATGACTGCACTGCTGGCCACGTTATGATGACCTCAAGCTAAGCTTATCTACGCTGTCGACCTTCAAGCTTGGTCATCATTACGGCCCTTGCCATTCGCGCTGTAAAGGCCTCGAGCTTCGGTCTCAGCCTTTATTCCAGCTTGTCCATCAAGGGCTGCAATGCTGACCACGCTTTGATGGCCTGGACATGCTCTAAGCTCCGCTTTCGGTCATCATCATCGCTGCCAGCAACGCAGTAATTATAGACAGCGGCTGATTTGTATTAACTCACTAGTGGCCGCCCGCGGTTTCACTCGCGTGGTTTCCGTTCTCGTGAGAATATCGGGATAAAAGGTATTCTATGTTTTAATCGAAGCTATCTACTATCTGTGTGCCAAATTCCAACCGAATCCGTCCAGTAGTTTTTGCGTGATTGAGAAACAAACATCTAAACATCCAAACCCACAAACTTTCACATTTATAATATTAGTAGGAAGTAGGATTTAGACAGCGACTGAAATGTACTAACTAATTTAGTTTGTTTGGATTAAGACTATAAATTTTCTACTAAATCTATAACTTTGATAATCTACAAAGAGATACTAAATTGAGTATTTCAAACAGAGGTGTTGACAAACTGGTAAACAAAAGTTAAGGAAAACAATATGTTCGATATCAAGTACTTCTCGAAAGATCGATTTTGCATTCTTAAAAACTAGGACAGCGGAAGTGTACAACGGAAATGATTAAACTTCGCAGGTTTGAAGAATAACTGCTATAGAATTTTGTTTCAAAGGCTAGGCTATAGAATTAAGTCTATTATACTAAACTCTTTGTGTAAACATGTGGGACATGTTTTTTTTATTTATCTTAGCATAAAACTGGCAACTTTTTGGAATAAAGAAATACTAAACTTTAACAATAATTTGAAAATCTAAAAATACGTCAAAAGGAGAAACTTACAGACTAATAAAACGATATAAATAGAAGCAGGCAAACCCACTTTCGTCACAGAAATCATTATAGTACAGTGCAAGTCTTCCGTTTGAAATAATCTGTCCGTGCTCCGTGCAGAACTTATTTTTCTTTTTAAGCCTGTACCTTAATTTTCTGGCTTTAAAGTTTAAATTTCTCTGTCAGGTCAAGTGACTATCTTAGTACTATCTTGCGACGTCTACTTTATTTAAAGTAATATTTTCCAACGCCTAGCAGAAGCCTTCGTTAGCATTCATAACGCTTTGAAACGGTCTAATTTGAATAATTTACGCCATACTTTCAAAACGAGACAAATTAAGAAATCATTTTTGTTTGCTTTTTATTTTAGGTAAGTAATAACAAAGGTAGCATTTTTCGTCAATAACAGTAAAATACAAATGAGGAATGTCCTTGGACGAATTAACCACTGGACGTGAAATGACAGCCATATTCGCCTTTACTCCTCTGCCACTTACTAGGCTATCGGTCATAGCCTCAGTAAACGATATCGCGTTGTCAGTGTGATGCTAGAGCTCGTGGCGAAACATTACAAAAATTGGAAAAATGATCCGTATTGTTCAGCAAAAAAATTGTGGGCAATCAAGAAATGTTTCTTTTCACGCGTAAGCACAATTTCAACCTATTATAGTAGCTATTTTCCGTAAAATAAATAAAATATGGTATGTAAACAAAGTAATGACATTGTCATTATTTGACAAGTGTACTCCCCCCTTCACCCGCAAAAATTGGTCGATCGTGATTTCATACAATTTTCTTACGTATCCAGTGGTTAAAACGTCCAAGGGAATGTCCGAAAAAAATAAAATTGGCTGAGTATTTTTATAAGTAGGAATAAGCTCCCTTAGTAATAGAAAAAGTTTCAGAATTTTTGGTTAGTGAAAAATAAAAATAAAAAATTAAAGTCTCTTGGACTTCACAAATGTACGAAAGTAACAGCAGAATGGAGATTATACCTTTGCCATCATCTGCCACAACCACAACATGGTATTAAAAAAGTTTCAATACAAAATGTCAAAACTTTTTTTAAATACTTGTTGTAGTTCGTACATTTGTAAAGTCGAAGAGACTTTAATTTTTTTTTGCCCATTTGAAAATTCTGGATCTTTTTTCTATTGCTAAGGGATCTAGCTTATCCCTACCTATAAAAAAATATTCAGCCATTTTGATTTTTGCGGACATTCCCCATTAGTGAGAAAACATACTATGGCTCCTAAGCTTGATTGGTGCAGTTGCCTATCGCGTTTCGCCTGCGATACTCATATAATTTATAAAGCCTTAAAGAAAATCTCGATGAGAATGATGATGAAGAGAAGACTTGTTTTCAAAAGAATCAACCCCAACCTGGAGAATTAAAGTTTCTATACTATAACAGCTTAACCATAAAGAGTTGACAAAAATTGAGGGCGCTATTACCTTCTATGAAAACGAAACGCGTCAAAATCACTACTAACCTGGCAATACTGACTAAATTTTGTACTGACTAAAATTCGTTCCATTTAATTTTATTTATTACCTACGCGAGTGGCTGGTTTCTAATAAAAAAATGTAATATTCAAAAAAGGTATTAGCGACAGTGATTGTGACTTAAAGTTACATAAGTAGCAATAAATATAAATTCATAAGCGACATCTATTACGTGACATACATTCAGTCGACTAGGGCGGACTAGTGATGTGGGTAGACCTGATATCGATAGAACTACGAGTATATTATTAGAAATACGGGCGAGGGGGGGGGGGGGGGGGGAGATTTGGAGGTTCAAACCTCCCCCCCGAAATAGAGATAAAAAATCCTCAGCCTCCGACCTGCCCCCGAAAAACAAGCCTAAATACGCCTGTGTTAGATTAGAATACACCTGTTTTACACTTACCTGATACATAGTTTCATAGAAATTGAGTTTAATTTTAAAATATCATGATATACAGGTTGGAAATTTTTAATGCCACCTGAAGGGAAAGTACTCTAAACAATGGAGATAGCAAATTTCAGTCAAAAGGAACATTCCTTTATTTTTGAAAAGGAACAAAGCTGCATTCAATGATTTTTTAAAATACGCTTCCCACTCCCAAGAATTGAACCGGCTACAATTCGAAAAAACAACATCCTGTACTTTTATGATATCAATCGTTAAGGTCAAACATAAGGATCAAATCACTCCAACAAATATGGTAAATTAAATGAAAGGAAAACCGTGAAAGACAAGATAAAGCACTTTTACTCAAGGATCCATTATAGTAGGGCGGTAAAACAAGGTTTGAGGTTAGTTTTCGCACAAGTCATCACGGAAATTCGAAAATGTGGTATCGATGCATTCAGTACGATGCCCTGATCACAAATATATAAGATGACAAGCGCGAAAATGGTGGGGGTAGAAACTGTGACGTCATAAAGTTTTCAGTACAAAGATTTTTTTTTCATACCATGTGGTATACCAAATGAAAGGGCTTTGTGAGTAGATTGCGAATATATAACACACTTTAACATTCTCACTACTTGGTCTAACAAATTATTAGCAAATGTCGAAAAATTTCGCAATTCAGAGTCGCCATTGAACAGGTCTAGATTGCAAACGACTGAATTGATTTTTACAAAATACATAACAAATGTGACGTTTTGTCGTTGAGTAGTAATAAATCCATTTTATTATTATGATTTTAAATGAAATTGAAAGGATAATAGCAGTATCTTCGTTTATTAGCCTGGCAACACCGCCGCTTGGCTCCACCGTTTCCCGCCACATTTTCCCTCCATTTTGTAGTGGAATGAGGAGGTAATGTGGTGGGGATGATCAGCGGAACGGTCAACGAAAGCTAGTTGCAGGCTCACTCACTGTCCAACCGTCGAGAAGAGAAGTAGTTAGGGAAAACTGTTAACGTATTGTTGCTATAACCTAGTTAATAATAATCATGGTGTATTCCTGTGAAGAAAGTAAAAGTATTTCACCGTTATTACTGTGGTTTCATTATAAATCAGCAGTGGAAGAACCAAGGTATGTACACTCACGAATTTCTTACTTTTGTAACGTTTTAAACCGAGCTAAAATTACGAAATTAAGTTGGGTAGTTTCAAGTTTTAATACACTCAAGAGATTTTTCTCTCTTCGACAAGTGCATAAATACTTCACAATCATTGCACGTGGCCGAGGCAACTCTTCGGCCGTGCAGACACAACATTATTCACAATCATTGCACGTGGTCGAGGCAACTCTTCGACAGTGCATAAACACTTTACAATCATTGCACGTGGCCGAGGCAACTCTTCGGCCGTGCATAGACACCATTATTCACAATCATTGCACGTGGTCGAGGCAACTCTTCGACAGTGCATAAACACTTTACAATCATTGCACGTGGCCGAGGCTACTCTTCGGCCGTGCATACACACAATTACTCACAAACATTATTGCACGTGGTCGAGGCAACTCTTCGACAGTGTATAAACACTTCACAATCATTGCACGTGGCCGAGGCAACTCTTCGGCGGTGCATACATACCATTATTCACAATCATTGCACGTGGTCGAGGCTACACTTCGGTCGTGCATACACTGCACATAAAACTACACTCCATGATGAAATAGTGCATTGACATTGGAATAGTAATTTTCATGATTTTATAAAACTAGGTCGTGAAATGAAAGTTTTTTTATCTTTACTGCCCAACTGTAACTTTCGTAATTTAAACTCTGGAAATGTAGTTAATGAATAATGAAAATAGGAACTATGTATATTTTTAGAATCTATTTTACTGTGTAATTTCATCTCGGACGAAATTGTTAAGTTTGTTTTTCGTGCTTCATAGCTTTGTAATTGCCGTTAGTAGTTAAATCGTCTTTGACACTGTACCCTGGGAATATACACGGGTACGGAGAATAAAACGGCTAACATGATACTCACTGAATTAGCACCTAGGCACAGAATATAATGATACTAACATAAACGTGACTAAGTTATGTTGACGTAAAAAAAAAAGTTTTGGTAATACCATAACGCTATAGTATAGTAGTAGTTATACAGTTTTTATTTTAGTTCAAAGGTAGTATTCTTATTCTATTCAGAGGCCGTTCACAAAATTTTTGCCGATATGGGTAATTAATTTAAGTTTTGTTTTAAAGAAGTGACCTTACAGTTAAAACTGTAAACCTATAAAAGATTTCAATTTTGATCTAATGTATAAATTGTCAATTGAGGTTATAATTTTGATTTTATTTATGTAGTTATTCCTAAGTGATGTAAGTTTACTTTGGAGTACATTATTTGTTCTAACTTCTTAGTTTTGCAAGGAATATTATATAGTTTTCAAATGATAGTTAAGTACTTAATTTTATTTTAAATGGACGGAACTTATTCTAGTTTGGGTAGTGTGGGTAGTAGTTTGTACTGCCGTGCCATTCATTCTACTTATAGTTTTTGTTGGTCCATTAGTAATTATTGTTGTAACAAAGTTGTTTGCGGTGGGTACCCACAGTAGTTTGTAACAATTTTAATGTAGATAAGATGGGTGGGTACACCTACCTACCCTTTACTGCTTCTAAATTTTTATTGTAAGCTACCTACATAATAATTTCGTAATGTATGGTTGTGCAAATAAAATAATTCATTAATTAATTCATTCATATTATGTTTATTTCTTAATTAAACATAGTGGTCGCCGCTTTAAAATATTGCTTCCGAGCGCTTACCCAACAGGGTGACGAAAACAATGTTAAAAGAAGTACCTATATGACATAAAGGTCTTAAATTAAAAAAACGTTGACATAGATGGATCCATCATAGATCAACCACAGAAATTGTTAATGCAACCATTTTTTGAGATTAACGACGTCGAAATGATAAGATTTTGCAGATTTCTAGTGATTTTTGTAAACGGGCTCTTAAATGTTGCATACTATTTAGTTGTCCTTATTTGGGGGGCCGTACTTACGCCAATAAACCCTTTTGAACAAAGCTTTCACATAGTATTACTTGGTTTAAAGAAAATAGATTATAGAACTCGGTTGTGATTGACAGAAACGTGATAACTCAAACTTTTTTCGATTAAAATAAAATAATATCGTAAAGTGACGTCTAATCTTGTAGTTTATTACTGAAGTGCCAACCAATTATAAATCTTTAATCTTAAATCTATATTAAAAAAAGAAACCTTAGATAGCTTTCTGGTTTTGTGGTTTTGTGAATAACAGTTGACAATAATTTCGATATTGTTTTCTATGTAAATAGCTTCCAATGTTGTACGCCTCTTTAAAGTGGATTTGTTTCTTAATATTTTTTGAGATAAGGCTTGATGCGCCATCGGCTTGGCTAAAGGCGCCATCAGTTTGGCTAGATGCGCCTGCAGTTCACTGAGCTAGACGTACCTTTAGTTTACAAGATACGATTTATTTACTTTAAATAAAATTAAATTAACGACGTAATATATTTGTAAATATTGTCACTTCTGATTTCCGATAAAGTTGATAAGTTTATTGCGCCTGTCAGCTAAAAAGATCTTAAAACTTTCTTAACGGATATGGGAACAAAAGAACAAAATTATTAATTTTATTCTTAAAAATATATGGTAAGAAAACACATTAATTTTTTCAGAGTTTTATTAACATTCTTAGTATTATTATCATTAGTAGTATTTAGTACTATTAGTACTATGGCACGTCACCATAAATTGTGGTTGTCGTTGCGCAGACTTGTCATTTGCATTAATTGGCGTCAAACGAGTGATAGAAAAACATTCATGTTAAAGTTATTAATCTTTATTTAACGTGCCTCCGGCTTACAAATAAGGTTTAGCTTTCGATATTAATATGAATAAAAATGTATGTCTTTGGATTTCGAAACTAGCCGCGCCTTCAATTTATAAGTTTAGAAGCACCTTCATTAGGCTGGATCAATGTAACCAGCTCTGCAGTTTTAACTGTAGATCTACAGTTTTTTCGATATCAGTTTTTAGTTCAGATATCCAAATCTACTGTTTTTAGGGTTCCGTACCTCAAAAGGAAAAAACGGAACCCTTATAAGATCACTTTGTTGTCCGTCTGTCTGTCTGTCCGTCCGTCTGTCTGTCAAGACCCTTTATCTCGGAAACGCGTGGAGGTATCGAATTGAAATTTAAACCATATACTAAGGTCTACGGGCCCTTGAAGCTGTAAAAAAATCAAACTTCTAAATTAACGTAAAAAAAAGATACTGCCGTTTAGGGCGCAAAAAACGCATTTTCGATACTCTCAAAGGAATCAAAATTCATAGGGTACTTCCCGTTGACCTAGAACTATGAAATTTGGCAGGTAATAGCGGATCATACTACACTTACAGGAATAAATCTGAAAACTGTATATTTGTATTTAAATCATAATAAAATATGGTCATTAAAATACGTAATTATTAATCATCTTGGTGAAACAACGGTATGCGCGGCATTGCGCGGTCATAGTTTAACTTCTAATTACTTTTGGATTAATCGCGCCACTAATTCAATATTTAAAATATCAATATTTATTATTATTAATTATTCAGATCCTTTCAAATATTGTTATAGTTAATTACTTTTAAAAATAAAATTAAAAAATAATAAATTTGGCTCTAAATATTTTCGCAACATGGCGGTGTGTCACGCTGTATGACAGGGGGTCTTCTTCATCTTATTTTTGTTTTGGCAATCTACTTTCTTCTTGGAAGTAATTTTTGCCAGTGTCAAGTGTTGAATAGTTCAGTGGTAGATTGTTTCAGTTTACATTAAAATGCGGGTGCATCGCATTCCAATGTTGCTTGGAGCATTTGGCACCAAGTATAATCAAGACAGTTTACTCGGTAAGGTCAGCCGAGGTAGCCACCACTACAATAAAAGTCTCGGCTTCACACAACCAAAGGGTCCTGTTGGAATACACCCATTTTCTCTAATAACATTGCGATAGATAAAACCATTTCACAGAACATTATACAGTGTACTATTGATATACAGCGCCATCTGTTGACAATCAACAGTACTTGTATTTTATACAGGTGCGGTGGGTTTGTAATTATTTTATTTTTTCTCAAAAATGCTTGGAAATTCGAACATTATTTTGACAACCTTCTTCGTGCTAAATCAGAGTTTACGGACAGACCTTAACCGCGCCGTCAATATTTGTATGAGAATCCATTACTAACGTGTTATAATGGATTTTCATACAAAATTGCCGGCGTCTGTCCAGCAATGTTTCTATTAAAACTCATTACACACGTGTAATTCAGAAATGGAGCGAACTTTTCAATTAAACACAAATATAGGTATCAAATGTCGCCTTGATGAGCGAGCACATTCCAAAATATTTTTTTTAATATTCGGTATACTGGTATCACGTGAAAGGCCTTGATGAGCACATTCCAAAAAATTGAAAAAAGAAATAAAACCGAAAAAAAAACTGTTTTGGTGCAATATGGGTATCAAATGAAAGGCCTTGATGAGCGCTTTCCAAAAAGATAAAAAAAAATAAAAACGAAAAAAAAATTTTTTTTCAATACCTATGGGTATCAAATGAAAGTTTTTTGAAAAGTTTTTTGGAATATGCTCATCAAGGAGCATATTCCAAAAAACTAAAAAAAAAATTAAAAAGAAAGGTAATTTTTTTTTTGCAATATGGGTATCAAATGAAAGGCCTTGATGAGCACATTCCAAAAAAACTGAAAAAAAACAAAAAAAAATTTTTTGCAATATGGGTATCAAATGAAAGGCCTTGATGAGCACTTTCCAAAAAACTGGAAAAAAAATGAAAAACTAGAAATAAATGAAAAAAACCGGATTTTTTTTTCAATATGTGTATCAAATGAAAGGCCTTTATGTGCACATTCCACTTTCCATTTTCTTTTTTCAATTACTGTAAGTAATTTAAAATTAAAATAAAAAGCTTAAAACTTTTAAAACTAAAAAGTTAAAAGTTTAAAAGTACTACACAAGCCTTGGCCGCAACTAGGCATTGATGGACTAACGTATGATCTTCAATGCCTGTCTTGAGTGCCGCTGCAGTAATGTACTATTCCATTTCAAACTTCGCCCGTGGTCAATTCTTTGTCGTAATCCCTGGAAGGGTTATTTTCTACGTGGCGACAAAGGATTTCAAATGGTTATCTATATATAGCAGTCTGCTGAACGGATTTTGATGGTATTTTTTTACAGTTGGTAGCTTGGAGTCCAACTTATAAACTAAGCAATTTTTCACATAATTCCGGTAGGTAGAACCTGGGATAAAGCTTGAACTCTCCGTAGTACAGTTTTCATATAAAAAACTAATAACTACCAACCACTTTTTTTCAAAATATTTCCTTTGTACCGACACAACTTTTCTATAGCTTTATTTTATGTATAGATGTAGGTCTGTACGGAACCCTCGGTGGGCGAGCCCGACTCGCACCTGTCCGGTTTTTTCTTTATTATGCTAGCGTCATCTATCCTTCGCTGATAACCCATACCAACCTGGTTTTAGCAAAGACTACGGTACCGTACGGTACGGCATAAGTAACAGTCAATAAAATACTCAACTACCAATGACCATTTAAAGAAATTTAATAAAAATATGTAAGATTTTAAAAATAAAAAGGAAGTTTTAGTAGAAATACTATTAATTTGTTAAGATTTAAAGTTGATTTACAAGTACAAGTATATTTTTCTTACTTTATTATGTTGTTTTGTTGATTACTGCTATTAAACAATACAAAATAAGGAACTGTAGATTTACAGCTTTTTAAGATTAAGTTTTACAGTTTTGTACAGCTTTTTGAAAGCAACACTGGTCTAGATAGATACACCTTCAGGTCATAAGGCTAGAGACACCTTCATTAGGCTAGATACGCCTTCAGTTTACAAGGCTACGTTTAACTTAATACGCTTGTTTGACCACGTTAAGCAATTTTATTAATTTCGTAATCAAATTGTCATATGTAAAATATTATTAAAGTTGTTTTTGTTTAGCTTAATGCACAGGCCCTTAAATAAATATATTGGGGTATTTTCACGAATAATCAGTACTCAATTATACATGTACAAAGTTCTGTCGCAAGATGAGTACTCTATGTAGTCCGCGTTTTTTTTGTGGAGAATTGTGGATTATTAGACTGAAGTTCGATGCTACTGGAATACAATATATTGATGTTGGAGAAAATAAGTCGTACAAGGTTAGGTAGTGTACATAGCAAGGTGTTAGCTACAATGAAATACCGATCAAGTGCGCCCTTAAGTATAGTACTTAGTAAGCGGCCAAGTGTGTCGCGTCTAGGGCCAAGTGTGTTCTTAAGTGTAGTACTTAGTAAGCGGCCAAGTGTGTCGCGTCTATGGGCCAAGTGTGTCCTAAAGTGTAGTACTTAGTAAGCGGCCAAGTGTGTCACATCTATGGGCCATGTGTGTCCTAAAGTTTAATGGTTAAGCGGCCAAGTGTGTCGCATCTATGGGCCATATGTGTCCTTAAGTATAATTGTTAAGCGGTCAAGTGTTCGCATCTATGGGCCATGTGTGTCCTCAGTTGATAGCTCTGGCCTAAATATATCCAAGTCTTGGTAGGCCGTGAACACATGGCGGCAAAGGGTAGTCCTGACCTGAATGTCAGCCTTTTGGCAGGCCGTGTCTACAAGTAGCAAACGGTAGCCCTGAGTATCAGTGTCTTGGCAGGCCCTGTCCGCATAATGACTAACGGTAGCCCTGGCTGGAATATCGGCGCTTTGGCAGGTCGTGTCCACATAGTGGCAAACGGTAGCCCCGAGTATCAACATTAGCCATTACTAAAATTGAACACATTATATATAAAGTGTCTGAGAACCACAAATTGTGAAATAAAATGAATGAGTTATCATGATAATTAAATAGCTTCAGTTCAGACCGTGATATATTAATAAATTTATTATCATTATTAATCTGTCTATAGCAATAACTATTTTTTATTATGATCAAATAAAGAAAGCAAAATTGTAATTATTACTTTGATATTATTATAATTTCAGAACAATGCAATTAAATGGATATCTATCGTTTTGTATGTGTGAATTTGTATGTCACAAATTAGTTTACGACATCGTTCTTGTCTAGGCATGATAATTTTTTTAATTATTTTATGTTACACAAATTAACTCTCAAAAAAGAAACATTGGTAAAAGAATTATTTCGCTAGCATGAAAACTGCCCGAGATATCACAGTTTGAAATGCACACAAATGGACTCACCCAAAAACGCTCCATACTAACGTCTACTCAGTTATGACTTATGACGTCACGCCTGAGTATAGGAAATTTGTTCGGCAGCCATAGTAAATATTGTGTTTATCAAAATGGTTTCTTAGACAAATTTACTGTACATTTTACGGACTAATTAAAAGTACCATTTATTGTTATAAATTTTATACTTTTTTTAATGGACTTGTCTTTGGACTTACGTACTTAGACTTGTCTACCCAACTTTGAAGGCAATATGCAATATACAAAACCAAGAGGTATACAAGCTACTCTCAAAGTTTAATGTGTTTACGATTTTTATAAGTATTTCGTTATTTTATTCATTAGTCATCATCCCAATTCTCATGTATAGATTCAAATATTTTACCCTGATGTTTATTTGGTTGAAATTTGTACTATGATATATGAACGGTTACTGTCGATTATGTTTTATTTATTTCAGAAATATGTGGCATTTAACAAGATGCCAATGCGCTATAGAGGACGCTAGGTGGCGGCAGCAGGCTGAAGGATGTGCTACGGAAGATTTTTGGATGACCTGACTCGTAGAAACGACGCGACGCGACGGTTGCGTTATTGGCTGACAATAGTTTTGGTGGCACGCCACGACGGGAACGGGCTGCGACAGACTATAGGTTTCAGCTACAATTATCTTCTGGTTGAACTTAGAAATAGAACAGAATTTCTATGAATTGATTTATCAAATATATTATTTAAATCTTATTTAGAACCTGTTAAAGTAGGTAGTTTTAACTAAATTAAATATTATAGGTAACACAGACACTATAAATATATTAGGTAGGTACCTTACCTAAGTCATGCTGCGAACTATGAAGTAAATAAATAAGAACGCATCATAATTTATTGTTGCAACACAAGTTTAGTCATTATATGATTTACATGTGTAGTTAATTAATAAATAATTTAATAAAATATTGTATAGCTGTAAATTTAATACCTTAACAAACTGTAAAGTGGTAACATTTATTTTCTTCTTTTTAATAAGACTCAAGATTGTACCTAAATAGCCGTTGAACGTTGTTTATGAAGTGCACAGTTACTATGTAGTAACAAAGCAAAGAAAGGAAGTTACTTCCCCGTGATAGTAATAATTATTGCTAATTGAATAAAATTGAACTTTGTATTAAAATCATTGATAATTTCAGTTGGGTATCAGTCTGTCAAAAATCTGCAATTTGTGATTAAGTTTGTTTACCCTGTCGTTGGCTGCTATATTCTTTTTATTTTTGTATTCATTTAACATTATAATAAAATTCATAATTTAGTAGAATGAACTAATAATAAGTGCTACTTACATGAAAGTCATTTATTTGCTTTATTGTGGGTTTCCAAGAATTTATACAATATTACAGGCTTTTATAAATGTCATAGCTTCGGGATCACGGAACATAGATTTATTTCTAGAATACTCCGCAAGGCTATTGAATTGAAATCAATAAATATCCTAATTTCAATTGAGGTGATAGTTGGATAATTCCATCCCAGCTTGGGCCCCATTAGTCAAAAGTTATAGCCCCAAACACACACAGCAGGATCTCATGATACAATTAGTTTTTGTAAATAAATAAATATAAAAGACTGAGGTCAACAACCCTCCAAGTTTTCTTTCGCCATTTCTTTCTTGAAGGGGCCTCCCAATTTTGTGAAATGGTGGTAGATTCAGTAGATTCTCTTTTTAGCATTTATCAATTTACAAAATAAAAATAAAACAATAAATTAAACCATAAAATTTTTTGTATAACATAAGATTTCTGAACGTTCTATAAATATCAAATTAATGTAATATAATTAAACACACAACCTGCCGAATGTGACGATATTTTGCCGTGCATGAGGACACGCACGACGTCAGGATGGACGAATGTGACGTTTTGTCGTTGAGTAGTAATAAATCCATTTTATTATTATGATTTTAAATGAAATTGAAAGGATAATAGCAGTATCTTCGTTTATTAGCCTGGCAACACCGCCGCTTGGCTCCACCGTTTCCCGCCACATTTTCCCTCCATTTTGTAGTGGAATGAGGAGGTAATGTGGTGGGGATGATCAGCGGAACGGTCAACGAAAGCTAGTTGCAGGCTCACTCACTGTCCAACCGTCGAGAAGAGAAGTAGTTAGGGAAAACTGTTAACGTATTGTTGCTATAACCTAGTTAATAATAATCATGGTGTATTCCTGTGAAGAAAGTAAAAGTATTTCACCGTTATTACTGTGGTTTCATTATACAAATAACTCTGCACATACTCTTTTCGAATGTCTAAAGGTAATTGACCAAAGATATTTAAAAATAAGAAAAGTACATCAGTTTTAATAACAGCATAATTTTCTGTTTTTTCTAAATTCTCAGATTCCTTTAATCATTAATAAAAAAATAAAATTATAAACTTTTGTATGTTTATCCTTACTTGTCCTATTTAGTAAACAGTATTTGACAGTTTCCATGCTTCTTTTAAATTTAAATCACTATTAAAAAATGTGTTAACAATTTCTTTGGTATTCAATGCGTGGAAAACCATTTGTTTGGCGAAATTTTTCGACGTTTGCTAATAATTTGTTAGACCAAGTAGTGAAAATGTTATAGTGTGTTATATATTCGCAATTTACTCACAAAGCCCTTTGATTTGATATACCACATGGCATGAAAAAACAATTTCTTTGTACTGAAAACTTTATGACGTCACAGTTTCTACTCCCACCACTTTCGCACTTGTCATCTTATATATTTGTGATCAGGGCATCGTACTAAATGCATCGATACCACAATTTCATATTTCCGAGATGACTTGTACGAAAAGTGTTTTCTAAGCGTCTTTTTTAAGATTACCGCCGCTCTATTATGTTAGTTGTTCATAATAAATTATCTTTGACGTAGAATTATTTCAATAAGATGTCGTAATGCAGATTATTATGCTTCCATTCAGTTCAGTTGATGGTTCCTATCTACCATATTCGGCAATGCAGGTTGTATTGCAACACCCTGTATTTGCAGTAACAACACTATCCGCAGTACGGTCGTCCATCTAGTAGCCGAGAAATGTGTGTCTCGTTAACATTCCGTGGACTGGCGAGCATAATAAATATCAAGTGATTTATGCAGAGTGATTTTTATGATATCACGTGACCGGGTAATTTGCTTGATTTGAAGCTGAGAGGGATCGGATGGGATTTCTTTTTCATTATTGCAACATACTGTAACTATTTATGGTTGTCTTAATTACATTTTAAGTAATTTTGATTACTTTTCAATTTTAGTTAAGAATTAATTTCACTTTTAACACTGAAACTGATTTACTCGTAAGTTATATTGGATAAAGAAACAATTGGAGATAAAAATGTTTACGTATTAAACTACTTTGTGGGTGAATCGAATCGCTTTTATGTTTTTTATTTTATTAATGTCATTTTTCGTTAATTAGCTTTAGGTTATATTTTTTAATTTGAAATTTTTGCATTCACAATGGTATTTTAATACAATACTAAATAATATACTAGAAAAATACGACTAGTATATTATCATTTAGTATAGTTTTAGGTTAAATCAATTAAGTACTAAAATGGTCACAAATCTACTATAGAGAACATAAAATTAGAGGCAAATCCCCCTTGACAAGGAAACAATCGAACAGGCGTTGTTAATACTCGACCGATTTTATTCCTTCGAAATATTTCTTTACATTACGCGTTTCAGACCATTGAGCCAATAAATACGGAATTGATTGCGGCAAATGTACCGTTGTAATGCATATTATAACGCTCCAAGTCTGCCCACGGACTATTCCAATAGGAAATGCTATTTCTGCATCCGCAGTAAGGATTTCAATAACACTTGTAGAAGTGGGAGAAATATCGGAAAAGAAATTTGCAAGTTTAGTCAAATGGTAGTTACTTTTACTTTAGCTTTATTTTAACTGTTCTTTGTAAAGTGAAGTGTGCTCTATTGCGGTGCGATTACATAAGGCTGCATCCAGATCTGGCAAATGCGCCGCAAATGAGCTTGTTTGCAAATGGCTTGCGAGCTGTTCGCAGCATTTGCCAAGATCTGGACGGACCCTTAGGTGATTTTAACCTATGCCCACTTTTGGATGCTATGGGATTCGTGTTGGCGACCTAAAGTACATTAGTAGGTACTATTATATATTCTGTACTATAGTGTAAATAAGTATAGCTGAGCTCTTGATTATAACGATATTTTTAGTAGAATTACAAGTATAACTTTGTAACATTGAATCATTATGTAGGTAAAGGTAACATAACTACCAACACAAAACAAAACGAAACAATTTCAGATACGATAGAACTATAATATGTCACTTAATATACTACTTCTTTATTGACAGACTAGAGGCCGCCAGCGACTTAGTTTGCGTGGAAAGTATTTTTTTGCTATCCCTCAGACGGCTCAGACACAGTACTTTTTTCTGGATGAAAGGTACCCCCCTGTCCTTATCTCTGTACCCCGGACAATATTTATGTAAAACAAAACAAACAAACCTACTTACATTTATAATATTAGTAAGGATAGAGGTTGTGATTGTAAGAGTGACATGGTTTAATGTTGAATACATTTGATGCTCTATGTTCTATGTATACAACCATCCAAAATATTGCCGGCACAAGATTACGTATGCATTTTTCATGACTACAGTGGACCCAACCCGTGCACCGTAATAAAAATGTTATTTTAGTAATAATTGTATATGCTGGCTGTAAAAAGAACAATACACAGTCCCGGTAAGTGCAAAATAAATAGAATGTATGTACAGTACATTTTTAAAACAGAAGACTGGGTTTAATAATTAATAGTATTTTTAGTTCTGGATGTGACTCAGTGAAGCGGAGGACGACCGAAGTGTCTGGAGAATTTTCTTACAGATAATTCTTTTACTTTTTAATCTCTTTACTTTCCGACTACGGTCGTGCCACTGGTTTTTCTGCTTAAATATTTTAAGCTCATCTGATCTTAGAGTAATTTATTAAAATGCAATAGCATTAAGAGTTTCCTAAAGTAACCATGTTACCAAGGAAACTTATAAATTTTAATATGCGATTCAATAAAGAATTCTATTTTAGAGGATAATTTGGAATATGTGGCTCAATGAATATTTTTATTTAAGAGATTTTTTTAACCAATTAACTTACGTATCCTGCTTATGTTCCATAGATAACCACAATAAAATACTATCCGCAGTCGGATACGTAAGGGACACCTTCAAATACTACGTTGTAACAAATTCAAAATTAACTCCAAAAATTGATTTAAACCGGCCACATACAGACGGAATCCCGACTCGGAATTTTGAAACGGAATAACGATAAGAGGGCGCCACACTCGCGCCGCAAAAGCCCGCGAAGGCCGCGAACCGCGAGTGTGGAGGGTTTCGCGGCTTCGCGTATGGGCTTCGCGGCTTCGCGTTCGCGCTTCGCGGCGTTCCCCGTCCGGTGGCGGTTTTTTGGTCCGCGTCAAAGAGCTTCTGTGCCGAACTAATGTTGCCGTGATTCGCGGCCGCGGTTCACGCGCGAGTCTGGAGGGCTATATTTTTCGCACCGTTTTCATGCGCAAACCGCGCCCGTGATTCGCGGCCGCGGTTCGTGGCGCGAGTGTAGAGCCCTTAATATAATTTATGAAAATTCTGTACGGAAAAATTCCGCATGTGTGTGGTAGGTCCATAGATTTGTATGGATTAACTAACTAACATAAGAAATGATTCTGTTTCAGGGGCTGTACCGGCTAACGAATCGATTATCGAAAAGTCCGCTGGGTTTCAAATTAAAACAGATAAATCGAGCCCCAATTGGGCCAAAATGGCGAACCCCAATTCATTATGTCACACGAACATCGTTAACTTCCAAATTACGTCAACAGAAAGTACAAGACGAAATTCCTTACTTTGATTTTTCTGTTTTAAGTTGAAACCCAGCAGACTTAATATAATCGATTCGTTAGCCAGTACGGCCCCTGAATTCTGAATCGAAATTCCGTCTGTATGTGGCCACTCTTAGAGTGAATATTAAAATTCGATTCAGAATTCCGATACGGAATCATTCCGAACGCAGCTAATCCATACAAATCTATGGACCTACCACACACATGCGGGATTTTTCCGTACGGAATTTTCATACATTATCGATATTCCGTTCGGAATTCCGAATCGGGATTCCATTTGACTTTTTATATGACTTTTTTGGAGTTCATTTAAGTTTGTTATGGAAACGAATGTGACAGGTACAGTGACACCATTACGTAAATTCGATTAAGAAGGTCGAAGTTTGAAGGATAATACTTTAATAATAAGGCTTATTATATTTAATAACGTGACACTGGTTACACTCTTGAACTGTGTCCAGAGTCTTCCTAAGAGGATTAAACACGGTAATAAGGTTTGCGACACACTTGCCGGGGTCAAGAAGAGCTTAACAGCACGAGTTTTGTTATATGTCTAGAACAGGGATGGTAAACCTTTTGATTAAAATGTGCTCAAGAAAACTTAGTTATATTAGGTAGGTAGGTAACTATTAATATGTGTATCAGAAACAGATAAACAACCCTGCACATATTTCAGCACGACCACAGACATATACAAGGTGTTTCATTATCCTACAATCTCAGATCTATCGGCCAGAACCACAATGGATCTAGTGAGATTTTTTATTTCATAAGATCTATATAATAACCCGTAAAATTTTGTTTTTTTTTCGAATGTAAAACTGCAATGACAACCCTAGGCACAAATACACTATTGTTTTCGATAATCAATCCCATTAATGGGCAAAAGCAAAACCAAAAGCAAAACACAATTTAGGTCTAGACCTAGGGTTGCCACTATTAAGTTTATGATGAAAAGAAAAATATTTTATCAAAAAATATTATTTTCCAGGGGTGTATGCATTGTACTCTACCCTATCTACCATATTCGGCTTTAGGAGTTTTTTTTGTAACACCTTGTATTATAATTTTCTGTGCGACAAATTTGATTAAAATTTTGATTTGTCACTCCGCGCGCGAGTATGAAGCGCTCGGCATCCTCTGAGAGGACAAATTTAATACGTTAGAAAAGATAAGACCTACGCGATAGAAAAAGAGGCAACTACTAGGTGAATGTTTTGTAGGGAAGGGAGTGCTGTGCGACCTGAATTGAACTTCTGCTCTATTCTGTATCTTAACAAGAAGAACGCAATGGATTCTAAGTAATTGAAAACTTGAAAAATATATGAACAGTTTTTTTATCTGTTTTCGAGGAAAGCTCACGTACTAACTACCCTGTTTTAACACTCTATTTTACTAGCTAAGTAATAAGAAATTATAGTCTCAAGTAAATAGTTCACCTTTCCTGGTCTAGCTTATTAAAGAGAAACGTTCTTGCGTTATAAAACTAAATGCTAGTACGAGACTGCGCCATCTTTCTGAGAATCCAACGTTCTTTTTAACGAAATTAGTTTTAACACAGCACGGAATTCCAAACGAGAAAGAAACGAGAAATGTCGCTGTTTTTGTTACGTGAATTTTTAATGATAATTCCTTGATCCGACGATTACGGAAACCATTTTGATAATAAAACAAAGATGTTTTCGATTGCTGTTTTTTTTAAGAAAACCCAAACTAATTGCATTTGAAAGTACGGAAAAATAATAGCTAGACTATTTACTAATAACCTTTTTTAGGGTTCCGTACCCGAAGTGTAAAAACGGGACCCTATTACTAAGACTCCACTGTTTGTTTGTCTGTCTGTCACCAGGTTGTATCTCATGAACCCTGACAGCTAAACAGTTGTTTTTTTTAAGTTAGTAATAAATTTACTAGAACTTCTGCCAGCCTTATTTCTTAACAAAATATTCTTGTTATTAAATATTATATCGATTCAATAAGAATATTGGGACGTTACCAATGAAATTGGCGATATTTTTGATAGAGAACCTTGTCACTTCTATGTTTTAAAATATTCATCAATTATTTTATATTATATCGAATACTGACCGTCATAGTACAACTATTCATAGTAAAAAAAACCTTATTATAGTTTTCTTAACGTTAAAAAAATACCATAAAAATGGCTCCTCTGTTTGTTAGCAGAAATTACCACTTTTTTTGTTTTGACTTAGCCAAAAATGGCATACATTATCTTAATGTTTAAACATTAGCGTTCATGGTTGTTAAATAAATTAAGAAAATGTTAATATGGAAAATCCATTTTCTTTAAAATTTTGCATACAAAACGCCAGTTTAATAGGTAAAGACCTAATATTTAATTAAGTACAATTAATGTATGTAATACAAGCTTAAATATCAAATAAAGTTGCTGGCTTTTCAATCGGATCCGAATAACAGAATTTAATGACCACAGCTAGTTTATTGAAACTAGCTGTGGTCATTAAATTCTGTTGACTATTGTTATCTATTGACTTTCAACAAACACGGCGATTGAACAGCGGTATTTATATTTTTTCTGCGAAACAGGAATGTAGACAATCATGTGAAATGTGCAAGTGTCATAGAAACATGAGACCTAATTGGCTACAATCGTACGAGCAAAGGATGCATTTTTGCACAGAACATAGAAGTAGTTAGAAGTAGTATGAGCTCAATTTAGTATGAAAACCAGTGTAACCAAACTAACACATTAAAAATCGAAGCCAAGCCCCCCATTTAATAGTTACATGGCTACGCACACATACTTTATGAACACGTAATTAGATAAAAATTAAAAATGTATAATATCCAAAAGGTCATAAATCATAAAGTTTATTTATTTAGATTCAAACTAACGACTGACGTAGCAAAATTCAGAAGTACGCGGAGCTACGCTCACTTGAGGTTACACGGGTCCCGTCTACTTGCGACTTCTACTGCTGGGGGGAAAAATTTTTTCTTTGTTCTGTGCATTTTTGTCACACAACGAGATTTCTCTGAGTGGCTTAATTGGTCATCGCGCGACAGTCTATAGAAATGTATCATTGTGCGATGTTTGCTCATACGATCGAAGCCAATTAGGACGACGAAGCCTAAAACTATACTTGCTACAGACTTGAAACATTATATAGGTATCTAGTGTCTATAAAAATTACTAAGTACCACTTCGATTAATGTTATTTATAACTTTCCAATCAGACCCGAAACAGAATTTAATCACCACAGCTATAGTTTCAATATTAAATATTGACCTTTTAATTTCTTTCTGCTAAACAGAAAAGTAGCTGGAATCACATAAAATAGTAGTGCTAGTGTCCACAGAAACTCATGTTAACCAAACAATCCCGCGCCATGGGGTCGAGCTGACCTTTTATTGTTTAACTTACGTAATTACTTTGCTTCTGTTTGAGATTTTAGGATAGATAAAGAGTTAAACAGTACTGTAAGTTGGTACTTCCTTAATTAAAGTACAACGGTGTTGAAGGGTTAATAACGGGCGTCCGGTAACGGTAACTTTTTTACAAACAGATATTTTGTAATTAAGACAAGCTCGAATATTGTCGATATCGAAATGTTAAAATTAAATAAAAGCAATGTTTCAAATTACAATATTAAATAGCTTTATCAGGGGTGCCCAATGCCCATACTTTTTCTTAAGGAGATCGACCTATCAAAAATGTATGACGAAAATATCGACATTTTGACTATTTAACCAAGGTTTGACCCACCAAATATTTATCAAGAAAAAAAATGCGTAAAACTACATTAAGTGCAATGTGTCAAATCTGTCATCCTTGGCGATCGACCTTAAAACCTCTCGCGATCGACCGTATGGGCACCTCTGAGCTATAGCTGTTGATATATTGTTATATGATATATCATAATAATATATATTTATATTATTATATACATAATAATCATATTGCAGAGATAATAGGGTGACAGTACCTGACAAATTAGCAATAAGCCATAAACACAATTTGTTATTAATTTCCTTCACTGACCTTCATTAAAGTTCTCTTCGATTCCCAGTGTCACCTGCAGTGGATAAGAAATAAAAAAGCCTTATTAAAAAAAACAAGCTTTTAGAGACATTCAGTCAAAATTTTGGTAACTACTAAATATGGTTTGGTACTATTGACAATTGACATCTACGCTTTTTATTTTAAAAGCTTTTGACTGTCATTTGTTTACAGACGGACGGATACCGGACAGGTGAAACTAAATAAATTGTATCCACGAAGTCTTCTTTTGGAGCCTGAAAAACTGAACCAAATTTTGAAACAGAGATTGTTGTGGCTCTTGTTAGACAAGACAAATATTGCTACCTACTCAAAGACATGAGAATAATACGAATTGAATGAGTTCAAAGCTTAGAATGATAACAACGCCTCTAGGTAGGTCAGTATTTTAGGTTTTAGGTTACATAAACATGAATGTTTTTGTCTGCATATACAGTGAAAGTACTTTTTAGGGTTCCGTACCCAAAGGGTAAAAACGGGACCCTATTACTAAGACTCCGCTGTCCGTCTGTCTGTCTGTCTGTCTGTCTGTCTATCTGTCTGTCACCAGGCTGTATCTCATGAACCATGATAGCTAGAAAGTTGAAATTTTCACAGATGATGTATTTCTGTTGCCGCTATAACAACAAATACTAAAAACAGAGTAAAATTAATATTTAAGGGGGGCTCCCATACAACAAACGTAATTTTATTGCCATTTTTTGGTACGGAACCCTTCGTGCGCGAGTCCTACTCGCACTTGGCCGGTTTTTATTATTTAAATATTCTTTCCATACTAACAGTCGAGCTGTCCATCGGTCGGTTTTGTTTTGCATGGAAATAGAATATATTTGTTAGATGCATCGTAATAGTAGTTTATGAAACTGATGCATAATGAGGGGTATTAAAACATGAGTGTGTGTTTAAAAACCGAGCCGTAGGCGAGGTTTTTAATAGTATCACACGAGTGTTTTAATACCTAGTTATGGACAGTTTCATACACAACTTTATCTACTCTCATACAATTTGTGATTAAACCTATAAAATAAAATATCAATAATAAAAAGAGTAACTAGTTTCTCGACTTTGATTTAGGTAGGTTACTTACCTATGTAAAGTAAGACGTTTTTCCGTCGCAGCATCTAAAATATCGGGAGTCTTTCTTCACACTCACTAATTAGCAGACAATTCAGACATTTTTAAGCAAAAGTAAAAATTAAAATTAAAAAATGGCGCGTATGCTATTAGAAAAAAATAATGAAATGAGTGAATTCCAGCAGACTAACCGTTACACTAAGCCATCGATCACCATAGAGTACATTTTGATCATGGAAAGTATATGAGAATATCATTGTTTTTTTTTAATATCGCGTCACTGCCTTCTTCTTGGATTTGCCCTGTATCGTAATGAGAAAAAAAGTTATTTTATATCATACTTTAGTATAGCGAAGGTATGTTATAAAATAACTTTTTAATTTTTTTTCGGTATTGCGTGTATAAAGTATGCCAATATAAATTCGTTTTGAAATTCACAATTCGAATTTTACGATATGAGAGTAGATAAAAATATTTATTGTACTAAAGCGGAAATTAAGTTTTAGAGTTACAAGGGAAAAATTAAAAAAAATAAAAACCCTCCTGCATAAAAAGACAAGTGAACTGAAAAGATGGAAACAAGATTAAATATTAAAGGCAACATTATAACATGCAGTCGGAGGCATGCATAAAGAAAGTGACATTATGAATGATTTGAGTTATAAGCCTCCGACTGCATGTTATAATGTTGCCTTTAATATTTAATCTTGTTTCCATCTTTTCAGTTCACTTGTCTTTTTATGCAGGAGGGTTTTTAATTTTTTTTTTACTTATTATTTATGACAATCATGATATACCTTATTGAAATCCTTTTAATGAGACCTTTAATTTGACACCCATATTGCAGTATTAAAAAAAAAAAAAAAATTTCCACTACGTATAATAGCACCGTGCAGCCGCCATGTTAGTTTTTTTATAACGCCACTTTCTTAAGAACACTTGGGCTGGCAAGACAAATCTAACGATATGTTAAACATGGAAATCCGTTCAGCCGTTTAAAATATATGAGGTAATAAAGAATATTACATACAAACATACAAGATACGCGCGAAAAACATAACCCTCTTGCAGTCGGGTAAAAATAAAAAAAGTACTATCGACCGCGTGTGACTCATTCCCGTGGACTTTTTACAGGTAAGTAAGTACTAATACGAACTTTTTTTATTATTCCTTTATAACTAACTCTCTTTCCAATATTTATTTTCCCAACAAAAGGTAGCCTTTGTCCTTCCCCGGGGTCCAATCTGTCTTTGTGCCATGGATCAGTGGTACTTACAGAAAGAATTATTTATACAATAAAATCATAATAATATTGTAAATGTCATTTACTATATAATTATGATTTTAACGTCGCTTACTGGTAACATATCAACTATGGTCAAGGTGTGGCTAGCTCAGCTTTGTAATTAGTCTCGTTTCGGTTAATAAAATGGGGTACGGAATTCCCAAATGTGTGTTTTGGTCCCCAACCTTGAATATCTTTGAACCTAATGTGTTGCGAAAGTTGGAATCAAGGGCAGGTGTGCAATTATAAAATTGGGTTTTCATTAATCACGTGCAAATTATTATTATAACAATCATAATACTAACGCTTTTAATTTCAGCTCTTGTGAAGACTAAGATGCATTAATGATTAAAACCTAACACAAATAAGTACTCGTAAATAGAAAACAGTCTCTAAAGTAAAAAATAATGCTTTGTTTTTCAAAAAACCTGAGTTTAACGTCGAGTCTCCTCTATCCTATTTTATTTTTTTATTTCTTAACCACATGTCCTATCTTAATTTTCTAATGTACTATTCTAACATTGCATTTTATTATATTTCCACTTTTGTTTATGATAAGTGAACAGTACGTATATAGTGTGATGGTGATCTTGACGAGATAACGGTTAAGCGCCAAGATTAAAAAAAATACACAAATTAAAAAAAAACACGAAAGCAATGAAGCTTTCGTGTTTTTTTAATTAGTTGTAATTAGAGTAGATACTCTACAGGGTGTTTTTTTAAACACTCGTCAAATTTTGTGGTATGGCTTTTAGAACGTCAAACTGAACAAACTTTGCCTATGGAAGCAACTTAATTAGAGCAGTCAATATGTATATGTACTCGACCAAAATATATGGAACAGCTGATATTTTTTTTGATCTGGTATATGTTGGTTGTTGGCATGTTGCAACATGCCAACACGCAATGGAAAGAAGTATGTTGAATGTAAAGAAATTGGATAGACTACACAACCAACATATTAGAAAAAGGACTAAAGTTCAAGATATCACCTATAAAATAAGAAGGCTCAAGTGGCGATGGGCAGGCCATATGATGAGAGGTAGGGATAAATGGAGTAAACTCATTACACGGTGGTACCCCAGAGAGGGCTACAGAAGGAGAGGTCGACCACAAAAGAGGTGGAACGACGACATCAGAAAAGTAGCAGGAGTTACCTGGAACAGAGTGGCGGAGAACCGGTGGGAGTGGAAAAGGTTGGAGGAGGCCTTTGCCGATTGGCAATCAGACCTACAATATGTAAACAAAGCCCAAATACTTGAATAACAAAGAATGTCTGATGCAAGAGGCTATTATTATTATTATTATTATTATTATTATGTATCTCCGGCTTGGATTCCACGGGACAGAGCCCGGTCCTTTTGCCAGGCTTGCGTGAGAACATGGGTCCAACACGTAGAGGCCCTTTGAGATTGGTTTAATATAATGTGAAGTGTGTGATGCACATGCCGGGATCCGCTCCCCACTACACGCATAAGTGCGCAGACGGAAGCGGACCCCGGTAAGTACATAGACTATTGTGAGTGTGAGAATATATATATAAATATAAAGAATTGGGCTACTGGGTGAACGAATAATGGATTGGGATATTGGGCTATGGGGTGAGATAACGGACTTCCGCCTTTTCCTACATCTCACAAACTCGAACCGTCGGCGGAAGGTGGCTCGCCGCCCGCTAGATGGGCACCCCAAACTGATCAGCAACTGCCGACCGGGGTGCAACACCGGCGCGGGCGACTCAGGGTGTAGAGAGGTGAGACTGCAGGGCGCCAGTTCCCGGTGCTAAGCGCACCAGTCAGCAGGCCCCCGGCGTTATGACATTTTACACTTCCACCCTTCGAGCAATAGCTCTAACGACTCCACCCTGGACGGCCGGCGAAGGCGAGCCAGGGGCGGGAGTCCGCAGGCCCCCTTGGGGTCCACCCCTGCTGCGGGGACGAGGGCCTGGATCGACTCCCAGGAGCACTCGGGTCCGTGGTGTCGCTACTCACCAACAGCTCGCCACAAGCTGCCCTGCGGGCTTATTATTATTATTATTATTATTATTATGTTGGTCCCATAGACAAAGTCGTTCAGTTTGACGGTCTAAGCCACACTACAAAATTTGTCGACTGTTTTCGATTTCACCCACTACATTTCAGACGGATGATGCTTCATTTAAATATTTAAATTAATAGTCTCTTCATAATAATACACGTAGGTTCACATGGGCTCACAGTCCAGCGTGACACTATTGATAAATTACCTCCAGGATAGCTTTAAAGCGAATTTAAATAGCATTTTTACAACTCATGAATTATTTATTGCTTCCATGAAATTCAAATTTCGCTTTTGTAATTTTACTTTGCAGTGTATATTCGTTAAAAATCTATTTTTTTAACTCTACGTTTCGTCCGGCGCAATAGTGACAAATGAACGTCAAATGAACTGCATTTTGTATGAATTCTTATGTTTGGAAACTTGCTTAGAAACATATACTGTATATTGTTTGATATCACAATGTTATATCAAACAAAATACAATATACGTTTCCAAACATAATTAAGAATTCGACTTCGAAGTAGAGTCATTATTTTAAATATAAAAAAGAAAGACAAAAAATAAAAAAAGATTTGGTGAATTTCATCATGTGGATGGTAATTTTTCAAAAACATCAGTTCCCGCTGGCATAGGGACAGTAGGGTTCTTCTTCTTCGTTTCGCTCTTGGCAGAGCGGTTGTGGTCACGTTGAGGCGTCCACGTCAGTAGTAAAGGCAGATACAGTCTCTCCCAAATACTGTTCGTTCGTGGTGAATTTCCTCACCATTTTTAAGAATGTTCGTATTGTAAAATATTCTTATATTTAATTTACTTCTAATAATGTTAATAAATACTAATGAAACGTTGGTTGTTCTCTGTAAATCGAATAATGAAACTACACTAATACTATTTGACGACTCTCTAAAAGCTCGATCATATATTTTTATTTTATGTAGAATTTAACTGAATATAAAGTTTAACGTACATCCTAGCCGTTAACAAAGAACTGTAAAGACTTTTATATTTTTCTGACAGGTAAAATAAAAAAAAAAACAATCGCAGTCTGGCCACGCAACAGAGCAACCGGTGACGACGCGACGACGAAATAATTTTTGCCAGTGGCTGCGCTATGTGGTGAACGTTTTCGCGAGGTTTTCACCAAGCAATAAAGAGAGAATTTGGTTGTCGCGTCACCGATCGGTCTGTTACGTATCTAAGCCGTTGGTCCTTGTAGTCGTGTTGGTTATGTTATAGGTAGAAATGGGTACGTATCAGAATGTCTAAAGTTAGAATGTCTAAACTTAAAATGGCAAAGTTCAAAATGTCAAAAATTAAAATGCAAATGGTTTAAAATGTCGAAAATCATTATGTCTAACTTCAAAATAGCAAAATTCAAAGTATCAAACGTATCAAATACTTGACGAGTTAAAATATCAATGGTCATTAAGTCTAAGTTCACAATGATTTATTTGAATTGGGTTGGATCTTAAAAGGAATCGCCTTCTTTGAGGTTAATTGAATCCGTGGAGGTGTCTTTGGGCTTCACATGAAATGCTTTAGTGAAATGAAATAGTACACCGTTTACTTTTGTGGGTATAATTTTCCCAAAATAAAACCGCTTCCTACTATGCTTGTTTATCGGTTTTTTGTAGAATACACTTTGGAGTGTGCGAGGGAACTACACGTCCTTGTTCCTCCAGCCCCTTACTACAATTGGGGTACCAGACGTAGGTTAGCATAACACCTTTACACAGTAGATACTCTAAGGGTCAGTCCGTACCAAGCGCTTTGCCAATACATTTCTTATTTTTTTTATTTTTTTTTTTTCATTTATTTAGTGACAACAAACAGTCGTGTACATCGACATAAATATGTTTAAACTAATAATTATTAAACTTATAGACCTAGAGTGCCTATTATTACTTTATGAAAATTATATATACCTAGGTATGTGACAAATCTTATTGGAAACGATTCGTGATAAACGAGATCAAGTGACTATACAATTAAAAACTAATTCAATTAGCAAAAAAAAAAAACAAAGCTAAAATACAACGCTAATTCACATATTTATGTGTTAATTTAATTTTGTAGTGAGTGCATGTTATAACTCGTTTTACAATCAATGAATAGGCATTAACTTATGGTTTAATATAACAAAATGGAACAGAACTTAAATCAAATTACTTGTCAAGTAAGTAATTAAATTATTTGTGAAAAGCAAAAATTTACTTTATGGTAGCTTAAAATAAAATGTAATACCTAATATTTTTAAAGAACAACACAATTTAAGGTGTTTTAATGTTTTACATAATACAATTAAAGATATTTTGATTTTGTCAAAGTTAACAACCTGTCAACAATCTGACATGAAATAATTTTTAATACAGTTTTTATATTTGTTTAAATTATTACAAAAAATATCTATGTTTGAAACTTTTTTGTTATGAGTGGTCAAACAACGGTGAAAGTAAGAGTTTGATGTATAATTAGTAGTTGAACTAGGAATTGCTTATGCAACTGCTAAAGAATGGAATGCGTTGCCTGCTTATGTGTTCTCAGATAATTACAACCTTGGTCTCTTCAAGGCAAGAGTGAATAGGCATTTCATGGGCAAGCATGCTACACCTTAGACCACATCCTGTTTACCTAGCAAGATGATGGTCAAAAGCCTGGCCAGTTTACAAAAAAAAAGAAAAAAACTAGATATCAAACAAGAGCTGGATTTATAGTTAGGAAATTTTAAAATTACATCGTAGCGTTGGGATTTTCAAGTAAAACCTCGCGAAGTTGCATTAGAAATATTTTCTGCTGTGGATGATAACGGAGTAAGAGGATTATATTATTTTGAGCATTCACAGTTTTGGAATAATAATTGAAATTATAAAGCGGTATTATGTTTTCGCAGTTTTAATTTTTGAGCTTAATCTGCAGTTTGTTACTGGTAGTGAAAATGTAGTATTATTATTTTTTGAGTGCTAAAATAATAATCATTTTAAAGATATCTCTATCACTGCTGAAGGATAAGAGGTAATCAACATCATTATATCATCACCATTAAAGTATTTTTTATACTGAACTAAATTTCAATGCAAGCACTTTAAAAATAATTATCTGTCAGCGCCAATAATGGACTCAAAGTATTTTGCAATGTTGTCATATATTTATACAAAAAATACCATTTAATTGTCCATTTCATGACTTCGTATTTGAAGTACAATTATCCTACTTAATTCTACTTCAAATACAAAAAAAATGTGTTTGTGGGTTTGCTGTGTAGTGTGTGTACTAAGACTTGGACAAGAATTTGGATGTTTTTAGTTTATAATTAGTTTAAAACATAGGACATTTTTTATCGTGCTCAAAGGTTCCCTAGAGATTTTCCACGCGGACAAAGACGCAGGTGGAAGCTAGATAATTATAAGAAAGATAAGTACATAAGAAATAATAAATTATAGCTGACAAAGCGAATACAAATTGTAACTAAGAAAACTAACAATTTGTCGATATTTCAAATGTAAGAGACGCCACATTTCAGCTGAAAATCGACAATAAGCCGTTACTGTAAGCAATTAAACAATTCAATTAACTGTTATTTTGGTAGTTTGGAAATGGCTTCCCTAATACCATTTTGACGTTTATTCGATTTGAACTTGAGCTCAACTCCTTCGGAAGTAACTCCCTGTTCTTAACTTCATTTCATTTAAAAAAATAGAGAAATTACCACATTTTCTTCGCGGTTTCTATAACTGTATTGCGTGAAAGAATTCAAAGTAGTTTACTTACGAAAAAACGTAATAGACGACAAAAAAAAACACTTTTCACACCATAACATACCAACCATAACAGTTTGTACATTATTTGATTTAAATCTTGAAATATGTCATTCGGTTGATAAATCAAATAAAATATACCTACGGCATAGTTGTTTATATCAGCGATAAACTTTAAATTATTCACTTCACTAACCAATAACTTTAGAAATCCACCACACAAATTTTGAACATGAAATAATCTAACATCGTGACCAATTAAAAGTGACTTAATGAATTTATCCTTCAGCCTTAAACGCTTCATATTCAGTTAGCGGTTTATTCGCTAATTCTAGGAAATGAAAGTGTGTTTCATTTCCTAGAATATATACTTGAAGGAGGGTCGAGGTTGAAACTCGTTATCAAATGAATGCTCGGAATTAAAATGTCATACCTAAATATTTTGCCAGTATACCTGTATTGTAACAGGTTCAATCGATTTATTAAAAAAAAGAATTATAGTAAAATTGTCACTACTGTGGCCGAATGCCAACTTTTTTAGAATGAATATATATTTTTTTATAGTATTTTGTCATTTACTTATTTTGTGTAAAAGAAAAAAATAGAAGACGCTCAGTTATAAAGGTGGTGCTTTTATAATTTCACGTATCTATAATATGAATTAAAACTACAGTCCTTACTTTAAAGATGACTGAAATAAGGACTGTAGCCAATTAAATCTTCAACGTGACTAACGAGACTTTTATGTTCCCTTTAGTTACATAATATGTAAGATCTAAAATGTAACTAATAAGACAATAAATTCACACAATATTACATTGAAGTAACTACGAATGTAAGTAGACAGAAAATCAGCTCTAAACTAATCCCAATATTACCAACTAAAGACCCGCCCTCGCTTCGCTTAGGTAGGTAGGTAGTGTGGAAGACACCTTGTATTATACATATAAATCTTCCTCTTGAATTACTCTACCTATAAAAAAACCGCATCAAAATCCGTTGCGTAGTTTTAAGAGACCATCATAGGAAAACATGGTTTGCGCGGGCCATATTTTTATATAGAAAACGTAAAGTTGTATCCACAAAAAAAAAACATACGACAAGCTAAAGAAATTATCTAGTTTTTATTAGCTACAAGTATTAAATTGCGTATAAACCTCACAGATGATTGTTAAAAAAATCAGAATATCATCAAAAGTGCTTGTCGCGGGTCTTATTTTTGGCGTAAATAATAGCTGAAACGTTTTGATTTGAGTTTGCTCCAAAAACTTTTTTTCAAGAAAGATAATTGTGCTAAAGATAATGACGAAAAAACAACGAAAAACACCGAAAAAGTGCAGAAGTGAGTTATTTTCCATACTCTTTACACGTAAAGAAAAAGATAGAGACAAAATGTTTTCGCAAAAGTGAGCCTGAAAGGTCTAAGCATACATAGGAACAGACAGCGGGAAGCGAATTTTGTTTTATACTATGTAGTGATAGTGATTATTTCAGAGCTGATTTTCTGTCTTCTCTATGCCTATTTGTGGCCAGTTATTACTAAAGCTAGAGCATTTTTGCCGACTCTACAAAAGTATCTTTACAAGGTCAGACGGCGTCATTTACTGAACTTTTATAGAACAAGTTTCCCCTCATAACAAGAAGGTTAGTCAAAAACATTTACAACTGTCTACAAAATTGATAGTATTTTCCTAGTTCCAGTTGTTACGTACAAAACGATAACAACCCCTATCATTTTAGTTCCTTCCATCACTGCCAAGTCATTTATCATATTATGAGGGGAATAAAGAAAAATGAAAAATATTTTGTCTAACATGCTTAATATTAAAATACTGATAAAAGTTTGATTTAAAAATAGATATCACTTAACGATGAAAAATGATGACGATGAAAACATTATGTCATTCACATAGATATATCTACAGTTTAAATCATTCACTTAGTTAGATTTAAATTAAAAATGTAATTTGCTTTCTAAAGTCAGCCTTTTTTAAGTTTTTTGTTTCCATTGCCCACCGGAGATTCCCAGTAAGCCGATTTGGAGTTTGACTATACAACGATAGCTCGGGGTTAAAGCAATTGTACGGATTACGAAAGGTCACTGGTTTGTTTTCATTTAAGTAAGAAAACAATAAGTTTCTATTTAATTTGATTTTATTTTTACTTAATTTGCATAATAAATAAACTTTTGTTTAAAAAATCTGAATCTCCAAAGAATTCTAAAAAAAGTATTGGCAATCTGCTTTGCTGCTACGCGATTATTTTTAGTAAAGTACGTATTAATTATTATTGCTTAAAATATTGTCTCAAAATACGAATTGCTGTTAGGAGGGCGAATACTCCTTTTTCTGTAACACACAATAAAATTTAGCTTAAAAACATAATGTAGATATATAAGTATATAAATGACTAGCGGCCGCCCGCGACTTCGTCTGCGTGGAAAGATTTTTTGCTATCCCTCGGGAACAATATATTATTTCGGGATGAAAGGTATCCTATGTCCTATGTCCTTCTCTGTACCCCTAAAAAGGTGTATGCAAAATTTCATGATGATCGGTTCAGTAATTAAGACGTGAAGGCGTAACAAACAAACAAACAAACGGACTTTCGCATTTCTAATATTAGTAAGGATGTGTAGTCTCTGGGATAATTAAGTCCCACTTGTAATTTAGTTCTAGAAATAAGACGTGACCATTGTTGTGGGTTTGTAATGAGTAATTTTTCTTTCGTTAAGATTATTTTTTAAGGAATATTGTAAACCCGTTTGTGGTCCGATTTAAATAAACAAAAAAAAAAACATTTTGCCTCTCTTTTGCTCACACATTTCATGTTTTTTCAAGATGTGCATAACAAAAAATTTGTTCTAGCCACTTTTTGCAATATAAGATTATGGACATCTTAACATATATTTCAATTTCGTTTTGCTGAAGTACAAAAGATTGTCGTTCCTGAAAGTTATTTAAATTGTCACTCAACCTCAAATTGTTAACTAACCATAAATAGCTAAATTGAAGTTAAACAGACAAATTAAGGTGAAATCACACGTACAGCGACACCACAACGATAATAATTACGTGGGAGGGCGCAAATTTCCATAAAAAAAGGTTATTCACACGGACTACATTTTGCTGTGAAGAGTGAATCACAACCATATCAAAATTTTGTATCACAGAAGCTGGCAATGATACTGTTTACTCGATATCAATTTTGTGTCATGATATTTGTGCAATAGTTAGATTTTTTTAGTTACCAGAGTATTGAATTGAAATCAACCACAAATAAAAAAGCTAGAATGAATTCCAAACATTCCATATCCAAACCATCTGCATCCAATCAGAATCTAGGCTTCAAAATCGCAACCGCCGACGCTAACGACATCGGACCTTACTTGAAATGATTTTTCAATTACACACCCCAATCTCCAGTTAGAGCGATCGCATTAGATTTCGACTCACGTTTCATCGAGAGTCTCTCGACCCTCTCATTTCCTCCACTCATTCCGAACGAAAGGGTGGTACAGGTATTTTCCTCCGGTTACAACAACTATCAACTTTATTTGGAACGCGTCAAAGCCTGAAATCGCTTGTAGCGTTGATTAGCCGAAGACCAGTCAATTCAGGCCGATTAAACAATTACAATGCGGGTTTGCGTAGTGCTAATTACTGTTTGATTGTTTCGGGATGAAAAACTCTAGTACATCAGTTCACTAGTGTTTGTGTTCATTGGCTTACTATGTTTGTTCTTTTATACAAAAGACCGCAAACTACAGACTTTCTATCAGACGATAGTTTTTAGAATAAACTATATCGGGATTTACACCATGTACCTGTTCATTTTTGAGTCTCCGATACCTATTACTGCGCAGTTGCATGCGCCATGATCACGGAAGAACTTTGGACTTCGGTTCTTCCGTGATCATGGCGCATGCAACTGCGCCGGAATATCGGAGACTCAAAAATAAACAGGTACATGATGTAAATTCCGATATAGTTTATTCTAATAACGTTAATTACCATGGAAATTAAAAACAAAAAGACGATAGTTTTGTCGGGCTCTGAGTTACTACCATTTTAGAAAATGTACCTATACTATAATAGTGCGCTTTTACAAAAAAGTTACTTGCCGATCAATACTAAAAGTAAATTGACACCCTTATAATAAAATAAACATTCTCGCTTAATAGTAAAAATTCGGTAACTGTGTTAAATAGATCACTCAGGTTTTAGGTGGCAAAAGAATCTAGAGGTAGTCCAAAAACTCAAAAAACGAAAGTAAAATTATTTTTACTAAAAAAACGTGGTTGTTGCATACAATTCTACCAAGAAAGTCATAAAATTACTTATTTGTCTCATTAGTGTTATTGTATAAACAACACTTAACTACTTTTTTAAATCATATTTTAGTAAAAATAATTTACTTCCGTTTCTTGAGTTTCTGGACTACCTCTATATCTAAATAAGTAACAATAAGTGCAAAGATTCTTTAGAAAATCTATTACTTAAACTTCTAAGTTATACAGGTTGTTAGAAAGTGAATGGTCTGCAGGGGCTCTTAGTTTCGCTTACAATTTCATAGTCCCCACTCTCAACGACATAATATACACATTTCAGAGTTACCAGCTGGCTACAAATGTTACCTTTCCTGCATTTCATAAGCAGATTCACCCCTTTCATTGTTTCTGGAAAGATGGAGTATAATGGTTACTTCCAGCAGAATAATACGCTTAAGGCCCCTACATACCTGATAGTGGCACCCTCATCTTAATTAAATTTTATTGCTCGCTTACATAATGTATCGAAAATTAACATGTACAGATTGAAGCTATGGTTCAATAGTTTATTTACAAACAATATCCTCAGTAAAATATATTTCGTTGTAGTAGTAGTATTTAATACTACTGCCTAATTTAGGCAAAAGTGCTTAAAGGGGCCACTTTTTGCTCTTTTGCTTTCTACTACTACAACGAATTATATTTTATACACTTATAAACATTCGCGTTGCATTTTAATAGCTACCTTTTCCCGACGAGGTGTTCGACACATATTTTTAGTTAAAAACGCGTGTAAAACCTGTGTTCCTAATCAACTCTATTTTACTAAGGTGATTGTTTGTAAATAAACTATAGAACCTTGGCTTCAACCTATATTCTATACATTAAGTACTTAACAAGCAATAAATTTAATTAAGATGAGGGTGCCACTTGAGATATACACGCTGAAATTTTAATCATTTGGTTCCCGCAGTGGGGTGGTTCCACTCATAATTACAAGTAACTTTTACTATGGGGCCAACTCTGATTTCGCGAAAACAAAATCAGCTGTTTCATATAAAAGCACAATACCTACTCAACCATAATGTATGGAACAGCAGTTTTTTTTGCGATATCAGAGTTGGCCCTATTGTAAAAGTTGCTTGTAATGATGAGTGGAACCACCCCACTGCAGGAACTAAATGATTGTTTCACGCTGTATAGCCGCCTTAAGAGCAAATAGATCATAAATATTTTGTTAATTTGCGCTTAGATTTTAATTTTAAACAATCATAATTATTTTTAACGACTTTTCATTCTTCATTAATTGGGGCAACTATATAAGAAGTATGAAAGAAAGAATACTATCGCTTTTCTTCATAAATTTTCACTTTACTCCAAGCCTAGCGATATATTATTCAGTTTTGTTAGAACTGAAGCTTTCTCTCATACACGTTTAATCCTAGACCTAAATTACAAGACATCCCAAAAACGACGATAGAATTTGTCATTCGCCCTTTTTATTCATGCCAAGCATGAAAGTTGAAAATCATCAAGTTAATAAATTAATCCATTACGGCACTGTCTTGGGAATTTTATACGTCACGTCATTTAAACTTGTAAGAAGACTTTCGACCTTAATGTATTAGCTTAACGTCTGCTTTTGAGTATACAGAAAAGTTACAAGCTCACTGAAAACTGCTTTATCCGACGTGATTACTGCAGGTAGGCTTAATGTTATGGTTGAGCCTGAATGTATATTAGCTTTGGCTATGTTCAACAATTACTTTTTTCTCTCACATTGCTGGAAAAATATTGAGAGTAGAAGCTTTTCTTTGTAAAAGTCTGTACGGGATTTCGCCGTGAGAGTTATTCTTAGGAAGCTAGCTTTTAGGGTTCCGCACCAAAATGGTAAAAAAGGAACCCTTATGGTGTGACTCAGTCTGTCTGTCTGTCTGTCTGTCACAGCTGGATATCTCGAGAACTACTAATGGTATCAACTTGAAATTTAGAATAGTTTAAGATGACATTTGCCCAACTATTTTGCAAATAAGAAATAAATAAAAAAATCAATATATTTTTTACAACAGGGACTGAAAAGGGGTCTTAAAATTTTAAAGTGGGTCTACTAGGGCATGTAGAGTATCATATGCAAAGCATATTACTCTATCGACGAATTAATTAATGATAAAGATATTGTACGATAATGTTTTGTTACTTTAAGGCTGACATTTTGATTCAATTTAATTTATCTTAATTTTTATTTTATTTAAATTTTAAATTCAATTTTTATTTTTAACTCAATTTTTATTTTTAATGTTTGTTGTACTGAATGTTTTGTTGTAATGAAACTGATTTAAAATTATATATTTTGCACACCAGAAATGGTTCGATATGGCGCTCGAATAATTTATAAGACCAACGATTTTGTATCTACCCATATTTTGCAAATAAAACTATTTGATTTGATTTGATTTATGAAAGAGCGCCGTTTGCACGTTTTTAATCATTTTTTTTTGTTTTAGGCCGCATAGTTTTCAACTTATGATGAAAAATGAAAAAATAAAAATACCGTCCCCCCCCTTATCTCCGAAGTTTGCAAAGTGAAAAATCTGAAATAATTCTGTGTAATAGTAGTTTATACAAATATTACAGAAAAAATGTCTCAATGTGTCACTTTATTAGAAATTCATAAAACAAACAAAAAAATTTTAGTTCCACTACCAGTCAACAGGTGGCGCTGATTAAATTAGTTCCACTATCGGCCAAGAGATGGTAATGAACTAAGAAAAAAAATAGTTCCACTATCGGTCAAGAGATGGGGGTATTATTGACCTAATACTACAATAATAATTGTTGTCTGGTTCTAATTGCCGTACGAATAAACGAAGAATAAGTTCCTACTTAGTAATATAAACAGTTTGCAATGTGGAGTGGCTGAAACGTTTTTCAGTCACTATAAGCAGCTGTGGTTAAGATTTGTAAATTAACTGTCCGCCTGTTCGCCCTTCCACCTGTCCGCCGTTTATCCTACTTTTTAGGGTTCCGTAGCCAAAATGGCAAAAAACGGAACCCTTATAGATTCGTCATGTCTGTCTGTCTGTCTGTCTGTCTGTCTGTCTGTCTGTCCGTCCGTATGTCACAGCCACTTTATTCCAAAAGTATTAGGACTACATAGTTAAAACTTAGTAGGTAGGTGTATTCTGTGAACCGCTTTACGATTTAAACATAAAAATATAAAAAATGAAAGATTAAGGGGGGGCTCCCCATACATGGAACTGAAACTGAAAATATTTTTTTTCATCAAACCAATACTTGTGGGGTGTCTATAGATAGGTCTTTAAAAATAACATTGAGGTTTCTAAGACCAATTTTTTCAAAGTCAACCGTTTGAAAGATATATGTCGCCAAAGTGGTAAAATGTGTGTCCCCCCCCCCCTTTAACTTTTAAAGTAAGAGGGTGAAAAATCTAAAAAAAATATAAGCTATAGATCTTAATAAACACTTTCAACGAAAATTGGTTTGAATGAGATACAGTAATTAGTTTTTGAGGTATAGTACATTTTCCAAAACCGCAAATATAACTTTGTCATTCATACAAACACTGTGAAAAACAAAGTTATTTTTTCAGACGAAAAATGATAGCGGTATTAAAATATGGTAAGGTATAATGTACCTACGGAACCCTACTGCGCGTGGCCCGACACGCACTTGGCCGGTTTTTTTAAAGACTGTACTAAAGTAACAAATCCAAATATAATTTCTGATTGTACGGAACCCTCGGTGCGCGAGTTCGACTCGCTCTTGACCGGTTTTTTTTTTGTTACTTACATGGTTAAAGAAAATGTTAGGTACATTAATGATTAGTTTTGAGATATTATTAACTTAAGATGTTGTAAAATATTTCTTGTATAAATATTATTTGCTATTCAGTCATTGAAATAATCTGAACTCATTTCAATGTCAGCAAATTTTTGTCTGAGATTTTCGATCATTCAATTTTAACTAGTAAATATTTACAAAGCCCATATTTTTTAATAACCGAAATATTGCAAATATAGAAACTTTTCTCACCGCTGTTTAGGTCTACTCTATCAATACATAAATCATAAATTAATTTAAAGCTAATACACGCGCTTCACGTATCACAAACACGAAATTCGAAAAGCGCGAAGCAAACGAAAGATAAACTTTCGGCCATTAATCACGATACGAAAAGGGCCAGTACCACTTCCCGAAAATTTTAATTTGCCCAATGGCGGAAAGCGAAAATGTTGATTCTCAGCAATTACTGGCACGGAAAGGTTGGATCGTGACAGGTGCCGGCTGTCACGGCCGGCTTTGTTTCCACTGTCGGATGGTTGTATCACAAAAAATAATACTCGTGGCTCTGTAGAGCTGTAGACCTCGCGTTTGTGATATTATTGAACATTTTTTGATATGGCTCAAATTATATTTTACCCACATCCCTGCCATTTAAAAAAAAATTGAAAAACTGAATCGATTAAAATACTCTACATAATTATAGAACCTGCTCACAAAATTTCACGAGAATCGGTTGAGAAATGCGACCTTTAAAGGAGAATAAACGGATAGCCGGACAGCAAGACAGACATACGAAAGCATTTTTGCCTAAACTGAAGCAGATACGCTTTGCTCGCGCTTTGCGCTCGCTCGTTAGACAGAAGACAGAAGCACAAAATTTAAGGAAAATAGAAGAACTGCTCGGAAAAAATAGCAGAACTGCTCGTCAAAATAGCGGTTTTCCGTGCACGCAGACATCTGGGGCCATCCCAGACTATAATATTCAGTACTGTAGTAGTTTTAGCGCTACAAAACAAATGATGCCAGAGTTTTTTGATAAAAGAGCACAGTGCGTGAGGAGGAAGCTCAACTTTGCATTTGTGCGAGTGATCACCTGCGCTTGCACGCGGCAGGGAGGAAGCAGGAGGTAGGTGATCAAGGGACGCGCCACGCATCAGGCCAGTTCAAAATCAGAGCAAACTACAAGTTTAATTTTTTACAAAAATAAAACAAAGCTTCAAGCCGATTGCCATTTTACACTATCGGCGTGCACTCACACAAATGCAAATCTGAGTTTATGTGCCTCGCGAAGTGTGAACTCACTGTATTAGAAAAATACTTCCGTCGTTATTGTTTTCACTTGTTTTGTTGGCGCTTGGCTTCGATCAAGGCGCTTAGCTAAAGTACTGACTACAGCCCAATATAGCCCGAGATCTGTTTGGCCCAATAAAATGTGACAAAAGAGGAGATGTAACTAGTGATAGTGATAGTGATGTGATAGCAGGATTCTCAGAATCGTAATAGGTAGTGCTTACTAGGAATTATTTTAATCATTGCTTTTCAAACTCCCTATGTATAATTATAATAATATAAAAGACAATAAATATTATTAAACAGATTTAAGAAGCTTATACCCATGAACCTTATCAGCTACTTTATTATTTTAAAGTCTATTAGCTTTGTATAGGTATATTATTATATTTACAAATAACGGACAGATCCCCCCGCCTTCACCACCATCTAATATCTTTATAATTAGGTTTTCTTCACGAATACAGGAAGTTTATTTTCGTCGTTTATTTTGTCATTATCGCACCAGTTTATTGATTTATGACATAGGAATATCATCGTTTCAATATAGTTGTTGTCCGTTTTCTCGTCCACATAGGTGTTTGGCGACACCCCTAAGTTTAAAGGTATGCTATGCTACTCTACTTTGCTGGATACCAAGTGATACAATTCTATAATAATAATAATAAAAAATAGAATTGAAAATAGAACTTAATATTTTGTGCAGATACCAATTAAATATTTTTCATAACCTTTTTAAAAATTGAGAAGTAATGCGTGCGAATAAAATTAGATTTGTTACATAAAATTACTCAGTATTGAGCTTAGAAATGTATGTAATCGACCACTGCTTTGTTTTACCAATAGAATTTTGACTTTAGTTTCAACTTTAATTTAACATAGGTCCAATGTAACCTTTTAGTTTCCCATTTACTAATATATTTACTTTCATCGGCATGCTCATAGCCCGATAAGGGAAGAAAGAACAAACTTCCACATCATTAGCGAATACCGACGGTCGAAATACCAACTAAGCCGAAGCAAACTTTTCTAAAGCGTTTAGTCATTCTCTTTTAATTAGACGTGACAAAATATAGGGTCGAGTTTGTACCAAACATTTGAGTAACTTTGCGATTTAGAGCTTTTTGAAATCAAATTAGGATCGCTATCGCTTACGTTACGACTTACTTAACCGATATGGCGTAGCTTCTTTGACATTCACATGTGCTTGGTGGGTACCACAGTAGTATTTGTTGTATGGTCTGTGGTGGGTACCCATTTAGGTTTGCGAACATCCGCGCTCCGAGGACCTGCACCATTTTTTACATGACTGCCCAAAAGGAAAAAGAGTGTATATGTGTTCAGGGTTCATGTATGTATGTGGGAATGTGAGTTTCTTTATTCCACCATAACTTCTAAATGGCTTAACGGATTTGTATGTATGGGGTATCGTTAGAATCCTTATATCGTTCCGAGTGACACTGGCTATAATTTTTTGGAGAAATGTCAATATGGCGAATGTACGGCGCCACTTTTAAGTGTGAAATTTTTTTTTTATTTCAATTATTACAATATGGGCATCAAATGAAAGGCCCTAATAAGCACATTAAAAAACGTGCCGGACTACAGCTGCGCCACAAAAAAAAAGTTGGAAATCTGACATTTTGACTATGCCATGATGAAGTCTATAGTTTGTCGGAGTTTGTCGCCAAAAACCAGAGTTTGTCGGTCTTCCGTTTAGGAGATACATGTGGCTCAGCTGTAGAGACGTCTCTACAGCTGCGCCACACAGATCTCGAAAACGGAAGGTCGTAGCGAAAATCTGATTACTTGTATGTATAGCCGTTAGTTTGTCGGAGTTTGTCGCACAAAAACCAGAGTTTGTCGGTCTTGCGTTTAGGAGATACGTGTGGCGCAGCTGTAGAGACGTCTCTACAGCTGAGCCACACAGATCTCGAAAATGGAAGGTCGTAACAGAAATCTGATTACTCGTGTGTGTAGCCGGTAGTTTGTCGGAGTTTGTCACCAAGAACCAGAGTTTGTCGGTCTTGCGTTTAGGAGATATGTGAGGATACGCTGTGGAGATCTTTCTACCTGGATCTTGAGAACGGAAGGTCGTAGCGATAATCTGATTAGTCATATCTATAGTCGGTAGTTCGACCGAGTTTGTCGCCAAATACCAGAGTTTGTCGGTCTTGCGTTTAGGAGATATGTGAGATTTTCGCTACGACCTTCCGTTCTCGAGATCCAGGTAGAAATATCTCTACAGCATATCACCACATATCTTCTAAACGTAAGATTGACAAACTCTGATTTTTGGTGACAAACTCCGACAAACTAATGGCTACACACTCGAGTTATCAGATTTTTGCTACGACCTTCCGTTCTCAAGATCCAGGTAGAAAGGTCTCCACAGCGTATCCTCACATATCTCCTAAACGCAAGACCGACAAACTCTGGTTCTTGGTGACAAACTCCGACAAACTACCGGCTACACACACGAGTAATCAGATTTCTGTTACGACCTTCCGTTTTCGAGATCTGTGTGGCTCAGCTGTAGAGACGGTCTCTACAGCTGCGCCACACGTATCTCCTAAACGCTACACCGACAAACTCTGGTTTTTGTGCGACAAACTCCGACAAACTAACGGCTATACATACAAGTAATCAGATTTTCGCTACGACCTTCCGTTTTCGAGATCTGTGTGGCGCAGCTGTAGAGACGTCTCTACAGCTGAGCCACATGTATCTCCTAAACGGAAGACCGACAAACTCTGGTTTTTGGCGACAAACTCCGACAAACTATAGACTTCATCATGGCATAGTCAAAAAGTCAGATTTCCAACTTTTTTTTTGTGGCGCAGCTGTAGTCCGGCACGTCATTAAAAATTATATAATTTGTCACTAAAATGTGTGAAATAAAAATAATAAATTTAAAAAATATTAAAATCACGACTGCCCTGCCAAAAACGAACTAAAAAGTAAAAAACAAGTGTCATTGCAGTCGGGGGACCTCTTTGATAAAAAATTGTTCCACAAAACAGTCCCCCGACTGCAATGTTTTTTACTTTTTAGTTCATTTTTGGCAGAGCAGTCGTGTTTTTAATATTTTTTAAATTTATTATTTTTTTACCCTGTGCTTCAACAGTGCGCCATAGTGTGTACGTGTGCGAACACGTATGCATGCGAACTTGGTTCGCAATGGTACACACTATGGCCACAGGGTTAAGAAAAAATGCAACTGCGCACTGTTCGTGCAGCGCGGAAGTTCGTAAACCTAAGTGGCAAACCTACCAACCTCGGCTGAAAAAAAATAGCTTCAATTGATTTTGATTTTATATAGAGATCCAATTTAGTTGAAAAAACTGTTTGTCTCAGTCTCGGAATACAAGAGGAAAACACGAAGGATTTTTGGATGTAGGTAATCTTGAATTTACATAATGGTTTTCATCATTGTTTTGGGTTTGGCTGTTGAGAGCTTGAGAGAGGTAATTTGACAGACATTGATCAGACATTGGTAGCATGTTATGCTAATTTCCGAAAGAAAACTTGCAGAGGAAAACCGACCTCCGTCTTTTATATTAATTTATTTTGTTTTATTTCATGTCTAGTGAGCTGGCTAGTAAGCTTGAGAAGTGAATATATTATTGTTTACTTAGAACCAAAACTAAACATTATAAACCTAGACATCCTACTTCCTTTATATAAATTCAACGTTTGCATTTTAATGTATGAATATCAATTCTAATTAGTATACCTCAAGTCCACAGATGCATGTATTGGGTTTGGATTGTGTATTGTGTACCGTTGCTTTACGTATTCAATGCTTTGCACGGCAACTGAGCTTTGTTTCGTGGCCACCTCTTACAAAAGCTCAAGCAGTGCAGAACGGTGGCAATAATTGATTTTGTCAGTTTGTACAGTCGAGTTCATTATAATGTTGGCACTTTTGACAGGATGTTGACTTTTTTGATGAACTGTAAAAGGTGCGCACATATTATTGTACTCTACTGTACCATTTACCAATTAACATGTCTACACTTGACGAGACTTCATTAATGCCTTCCATCATCGTTACCAGCCAAAAGTATGTGCCCACTGGGACACAGACTTTCCTTGTGGACGGGCCGTAACCCACCACGTGAGCCTATGTGGGATGCTTAATATTTGCTGAAACATGACAATGTGTGGTTGTTATATTTTATCCATTATTTGGATGTACAAGATAAATACGTAAATACACAGTGTTTGTGTCCATGACATGGAGGACAGAACAAAGAAGTAACTTCTTTGGAAGTAATAACTTCTTTGTTCTATACTGGACAGTTTGTTTTTGTGATATTTGGTCTTGGTTCACACGAATCTTTGGACGATCATGGCAAATACCTAAATAAGCTCAGCTTTGCATCTGTGTGAGTTTCACCTGCACGCGGCAGGGTGGGGGAAGGCCGCGTCTTACTACGGCCACAAGTTAAATAAAAATAAGTAATTAAAAAAAATATGAAAACGACTGCCCTGCTAAAAACAAACTAAAAAGTTAAATAACAAGTGTCATTGCAGTCGGGGGACCGTTTTATGGAACAATTTTTAATCGAAGAGGTCCCCCGACTGCAATGACACTTGTTATTTAACTTTTTAGTTTGTTTTTAGCAAGGCAGTCGTGTTTATAACTTTTTTTATATTTTTTATTTTTATTTCACACATTTTAGTAACAAATTATATATTTTTGAAATGTGCTCATTAAGGCCTTTCATTTGATGCCCATATTGTAAAAATTGAAGAAAAAATTGTTTTTTTCACATTTGAAAATGGCGTCATACAGTCGCCATATTAACTTTTTTCAAAAAAAATATAGCCAGTGTCACTCGGAATGATGTAAGGATTCTAACAATACCCCTTACATCCAAATCCGTTGAGCCATTTGGAAGTTATGGTGGAATAAAGAAACTCACATACCCACAAACATACATGAACCCTGAACACATATACACTCTTTTTGTTTTGGGCAGTCGTGTAAAAAATTGTCCACGGCTCAAGCCGATTGTCATTTTTACACTATCGGTGTGCACTCACATAAAGCCTCGCGAACTGTAAAGTACTATGCGAGCCAAATAAGAATAGTACTGTCAAAACGACCATTTTTGTATGCGTTTCGCTTCCACTTCAGGGGTGTAGCTTGTGCAAGAAAAGGAACAAAGATCAAGAGTGCCGTTTAACAGTACTATTCTTATTTGGCTCGCATAGTATCATCGGAAGTTTGTTGCTAGTAGCATGTCAATCACAGTCACGTAGGGCGTTCTACGCAAACTTTTTGTATTGTCAAAATTTTTTATGTCCGTGGTATTAAGGAAACAGACCTCATTATATGGCGTGACTGCACCATAGTCGGACTTGGAGCTAAGTTTGTTTGTCTACGTTCCTGTTTAAATGCCTACGCCTAATTATAACGTTAGCTTTTTGATTGTCTGTTGGTTAGCGTATCGCCACGATATTGCCGTGTTTGGTGAATAAAGCCATTTGGAACGATTACAAAACTCATTGCACCAGCAGGGAAGTTGAAATGTGATTAAATTGAGAATAGTTAGTGATCCGCGGAAACTTCGCTCGAGAATGTATGGCAAAGAGAAAATTTTACAGATTAAAATACATCGTTTCGTGCCGCAAGCGCTCTGAAGTCAGTCATTACTGTTGTACAATGTTAAATTTATCACATTGAACGTCTTTTGTTCTAAAAAAGCGAAATTTTTTCTATGTCTATGGTTTAAATGCGCAGCGATAATTTTTCTATGTCTATGGTTTAAATACTCAGTACAATACGAAATAAATACAAGATCAATTTACCTAGTGCATTTATATTTATTTATGCAACTATACTAGGGTGTAACAAGACCCTCAACGGAGCCGAGGTCTACGTATTCTGCCCATCATTAGGACCATTTCTGTTAAAAATTATTGCTGGGGAAACGATTTTAATTTTTAGGTTAAAAAAAGCATTGCATACATTATCACGCAACGCAATGTAATGCGTACAAAAGACCGCGCCTGCGAGTGAATGCTACACAGCTGCATGCGGCCGAGTTGAAAGGCTACGTTTATGTAGGTGCTCATGAAATACATTGAGTGATAACTTTTTGAAGACATTGTTCGTTACAAAATATAATACATAAAATTTTGATAATGTTCCTGTAGACAAAAATTAGGAAATAACGAATAAAATAAAGATTTCATAAAAAATTTGAAATATTTTTTTTTTTACTTTGACCTTCAATAACTTTGTAGCTATAGGTTTCCCAGGTATAGACTAAAAGACAAAAATAATCCTGATGATGGGCTGAATGCGTGGGCTTCGGCTTTGTTGAGTGTCTTGCTACACCCGTAATAATAAGAGTTGCATATAAGACTTTATTTACACCCATGATAATGTACTTATTTTTATATAAAGTGTTTTGAAACGGTGGCTTATTGGCAACATTGAAACAACCAGTGTCATGGTAGCCGTAATGACCGAGCGAGGGCTTGTCGCGCTCCTCCTCCTCGTCGTCATAAAATCATCCGAACGAGTGTTATAATCTTGTACTGAATTTCATAATGTAACTCGTCGGGCGTGGGCACGAATAGTGCGACATCCTCTCGCTCGGATATTGTGGTTACTATGACACTAGTTGTAATAATGTTGGCAGAAAGCTAACTGTTTCAAAACCTTTATAGAGGATTTACTTAAATCATGCGTGTAGATAATAGTAGATTATTGCATCGAGCACAAGGCAATATAAATTACTTAAGGCGAGGAGCATAATCTGCTTTTCTTTCAACTATTACCTATAGGAATAGGAGATAAAAGAAACTCATATCAAACAGTTAAAATAGAAGTTTAATTATTGAAATTAAAAGTTATGCTTGATCAATTATTAAACGTAAGGTTAAGAGTTTTGTTGGGCAAATTTATATTTGTTTGTTACATTTGTTGTTAGATAGTATCACACTTTATCATTTCCAAAAATATTGTCAAGAAAAATTAACAAAGTTCCCGCCAAATCACATTTTTAAATTTCTTTCATTTTTACCGACTTCAAAAGAAGGGAGGTACTCAATTCGACTAGTTTTTTTTTTGTTTTTTGTATGTACACCGATTACTCGAAGACGGCTGAACCGATTGAAATGATTCAAACGTTATTACATTAGGTAAACTCTCAAGTTGGTCCCATTTTTTTAAATTTTGAATTCGGTTCAATACTTTTCAAGTAATCTTGGAAAAAGCACGAAAATAGTATGATTTTGTGTGAACTACCTCGATGAAATCGTAAAACTTCTTTGTTTATTAACTGAATAGGATAATAATTTTTTTTTGTTGGAAAAGGGATATCAAGTGTAGTTCTTTAACCGACTTAAAAAAAGGAGGTTCTCAGTATGACCCGCATGTATGTATGTTTCTCCGCGATTAACTCACGTTTGGCTGAGCCGATTTTTACCGACTCCAAAAGGAGGGAGGTACTCAATTCGACCAGTTTTTTTTTTGTTTTTTTTTTGTTTTTTGTGTGTACACCGATTACTCGAAGACGGCTGGACCGATTGAAATGATTCAAACGTTATTACATTAGGTAAACTTCCAAGTTGGTTCCATTTTTTAAAATTTTGAAATCGGTTCAGTACTTTTCAAGTAATCTTGAAAAAAGCACGAAAATAATATGATTTTGTGTGAACTACCTCGATGATCAGTCGTATAACTTCTTTGTTTATGAACTGAATAAGATAATTATTTTTTTGTTAGAAAAGGGATATCTTAAGTGTAGTTCTTTAACCGACTTAAAAAAGGAGGTTCTCAGTTTGACTCGCATGTATGTATGTTTCTCCGCGATTAACTCACGTTTGGCTGAGCCGATTTTAATTTCTACCTAAATAATATACATAATACTACCTAGTACAGAAGGTACCTACACTAAAAATAAAAAAAATAAAAAGTTGTTTAAAAAAAAACAAAAAACCGACTTCAAAAAACCTACCTCTAAAAAGCACGAAATAATATTCGTAATAATAAAAACACGTCTATTGAAGTCGGGTGTGGCTTTTAGAATAAAAAAAAAGGAATTTGTACTCCAGCCCCACCCTTGATATCGTAAAAAAGTCTTGATATCGGCTGGCTGAATAGAGCTAATCCATTGAGATTGGCACCTTTTGGTGCGTCTATTTACATATATTATTATTTACTATAACATCTATTTACATCAATTATTTATTCTATGTCAATTTCTTTGCGGAAAAAATGTCAATGTTTTTCTTTTTCGAGTTTTTTTAATTCGCATTGGTCAAAAAATAAAAGTGCGGCCAATAAAAAATATTAACATCTAAATTCGGAAACATAAGTAACTTAAACAACAATTACAATAAATTTCTACTCGTCTTAGCGTATTGAAGCTAATAAATTTAGGAATAATCCACTGAATCCGTCGGGATCATGTTTAACTTTGGTTAATTGTTTGCGAATGGCCGGAACCCACTGACCAAATTTGATGGAACTTTCAGTGCAAACATGGGCCTCTTAATTCGAATATAAGTGGATATTTTAGGGTTGCAAGGAAGGTCAGAGAAGATTGGGCACTTATGAAAGCTGGTGTAAATGGAAACTTTTTAATTTTGTTAAGGACTTTACGTATAGTAATGTGAAAAGACAGGATACATTAATATGAAAATTTAAGAGGAGTCTAATAGTACATTATGAAACAAGTTAGCTTAAGTTGCTCATTGCACACAAGGCTGTGGGTTGCAGCCCGAGCCGAAGGCGAGGGCGTAACTCAGCCAAGTGTGCAATGAGCAAAAGCTCACGAGTTTCATACGACGTTTTTCAACACATTTGCGAGGAAAATACAAAGTAATTTACCACACAGCAACAAATTCGACAAAACAAAATATGACAATTATGGGAAAAGGCGCGTAGGTTTTTTTTTAACACGCCCCATGCAAGAATATTTTGCGAACAAAGGGGTGAAAGAGCATACAGCCTACTTAAAAATTATAATTTTAAGTGATAAAATGCGAACATTTTAATATTTATAACAAAATATTGTGAATTATGAATAATTATGAATAGTTATTTATTATAAAAAACTATGTCAATCCTTAGTTGAAGAACCAATAGTCAATGACGCGAACTGTCTTGTACTGAAACTTAATAATGACACTTGTATTATTGGTATTTATCGTCCTCCAAGCCAATTAAATACAGCTAATTTTATTACCGCACTTAATTCGTTGTTGTCTCGTCTGTGTGTGTTCACAAATATAATCATATGTGGCGACATAAATATCGACATTATGCCAAATACTAGTGACTTGCGCTCTCACGAATATTTGAACATGCTGGCATCCCACGCCATCTTACCTGGCCATACATTGTCTACACATGGTAAGACATGCCTAGACCATATGATGATCAAAACAAAACGTGATGCCACTTGCTTTGTTATAGAAACATCCGTAACTGACCACGACTGTGTAGCGTTGAGTATTAACTTGACCTCACCCCTAGAGTATTCGAAAAACTTTACAACTCGAATTGACTATAATGGTCTTGACATAGCAATCCAGTCAACTGATTTTGAGCCTATAATGAATTGTAACGATGCAAACACAGCCGCGGACTTACTTGTATCTCTTCTGACAACTGCAATCGAACTAAATTCTAAACAGGTTAAGAGCCCCAACAGGAAGAGAGTTGCTAAGCCTTGGATCACTAAAGGTTTATTACGTTGCCTAAAAAATAGAGATGCCATACATAAAAAACTAAAAAGAGATCCCACGAATGAAGTTCTGAAAGTTACATACAAAAGATATAGAAATTTTTGTAAACAGAAATTGAAAAGAGCGAGAAGAAATTATGAAAAACAAGAGATTAAAAAGGCCTTAAAAAATAAAAAGAAGCTTTGGGAAGCAATTAAAAAAATCAGCAATCAAAAAAGAACACCTGACCATTCTAGTTGTCTGTTATCTAAATCGGACCCTCATGGCAGTGTCAACACGGTAAATAAATTTTTCGCGGGTATAGGTAAAAGCCTTGCAGAAACTATTAACAATTCGTCTGTTAGTCCCCAGCTGCCTTTCAATAACGATACTTCGACTTCAATATCTGAATCTTTCAATATGCTGCCCACTGACGAGTGCGAGGTTCAACTGATAATTAATAGCTTGAGAGATAATTGTGCAGTCGGAATCGACAAAATCTCTGGACAAATCATAAAGCGGTATTCGTGCTACTTACTTACACCCATCACTCACATCTGTAATCTCGCTATTTCAACGGGTGTTTTCCCCAGTGCGTTTAAACTTGCTCTGATTAAGCCAGTACACAAAGGTGGGGATAGAGGGTGTGTCAATAACTTTCGTCCAATTTCGATTCTGCCGACTTTATCTAAAATTCTAGAACGTATAATGAATAAACAGTTAACCAAATTTTTAGAAACAAAAAAATTGCTATCTCCATCTCAGTTTGGGTTCCGTGCAGGCAAATCGACTAACGACGCGGTACATAATCTCACTAATTTAATCATAACTGAAATGGATCAGAAAAAGAAATGTGTCGCTATATTCCTCGATCTGGCGAAAGCCTTTGACACGGTCTCTATCCCTCACCTAGTGTGGAAACTGGAGAGGATGGGAGTGAGGGGTTTGCCACTAAAACTATACCAGGATTATCTTAGTGACAGGAAGCAGAGAGTTGGGATTGATGGGTGGCTTAGCGATGAACAGACATTAACTTACGGCTTGCCACAGGGAAGCATCAACGGCCCGACTCTGTTTCTTGTTTATATTAACAGCCTTTCCAATATGCAGCTCCACAACGGTACAATATTTACATTCGCAGACGACACAGCACTGCATTTTTGTGGAGATACTTGGGAGGAGGTCTATGATAGTGCTCAGAACGGGTTAACGGTAGTTAGTAATTGGCTTCGAAACAACTTGCTCACGCTCAACACCTCAAAAACAAAATACATCGCGTTTGCCCATAGATCCCATTTACTACCCCCTCCATCCATGTCTATAACCGCCCATAGCTGTCATTTAACAACCGATGACTGTTCCTGTCCCATTCTACAGAGAACGGATTCTCTGAAGTATCTTGGTGTAACAATGGATCAAACGCTGACCTTTAAAACGCACATTGATTTGCTAGTGACTCGCTTACGCAAGCTGATCTACGTATTCAAGAACCTCAGACACATATCAGATCGCAAGGTCATCATAATGGTGTATTCTGCGCTTTGTAAATCTCTCTTAGAATATTGTATCACCTCATGGGGCGGGGCAGCCAAATCCCATCTGATCCATTTGGAGAGAGCGCAAAGGGCTATTCTAAAGGTGGGCGCTGGCCTTCCTTTTCGCTTTCCATCAACTGATCTGTACAAAGAATGGGGCCTACTTACCGTAAGACAGCTATACATTCTTCGGACAGCTCTTAGGCAACATTCCCAGCTACCTTACGACCCAAACCTTATGAAAGGCAAACGTATAAAACATAATGTTTGTCGTACTCAAACATTTAACACTAGCCACTCTCATCAATTTTTCTGTTTTCTGGGCCCGTTCATATATAATAAGTTGAATAAGAACTTGGAAATCTACCCTCTCCATGGCTTTCGGTGTAAAACAGTTATAAATGAATGGCTCCTGACTCTCGACTACGACGACACCGAGCACTTCTTGCTCCCTATTAAATAATAAACCACTACAACCAACAACATGAATATTAATGACAACAATTATTACTATTTTTTTTCACGATTGCACAAATCATAAAGCTCCCATATAAGGCACATAACTAATCGAATAATAATCATACACACAAGCACATCCCCCCCCCCCCACACCCACCCACACACACACACACACACACACACACACACACACACACACAACCCACACTTCATGCACACATTAACTAAATGTTATCTACATTCACTTCATAGACTAAATATATATGTAATACTGATTAACTCTTTAACAAACATCAACACAGCTCACACCTTAACTACCACTCTCATAACTTGAAATGAATATACCATATTGGGGGCACTGGTGACCTGTAATACGGGTTTTTTTAAAACCTATCTCGGGCATCAGTCCTCACATAATGGCTTCTTTATGTTTGTTACTATTAGTAAGTTAAGTGCTTTATGTAATCAACCATTGTGTGATGGAAAATAAATATATTTTTATTATATTATATATTTATTAAAAAAAAAAAAAAAAAAAAAAAAAAAAAAAATTGATAATAATAAATATTTGATTGACTTAATTAACGACTTACACATTGAATTATTTTAAAAATGAATATGAAATTTCAGCGGCATAAAACCTCTTTGTTGTTACTAAAAGAAATAACTGTATTACCCGGTTAAATTGGGAATGCTCTGTTTACTCGCATAGAACTTGCAGTAAGGTACTAATTTAACTTTGTCGGGATAATTCTATAACAACCTAGTGTTTTATATATTATTGCACGCGTTTGTTATAGCTCGGTTTATGGCCCTAAAAGCGATGTGTTAGGGCTCACTTTACGAGCAAGTGTGTTGAAAAACTTATTAAAATACCTAGATTGATATTATTTATCAATTACTAGCGACCGCCCGCGACTTCGTGTATGTGGACAGTTATTTTTCTAAAGAACCCTATGTCCTTTTTTGAGCTCTTTTTTTGACAATGTGTATGCAAAATTTCATGATCATCGATTGAGTAGGTAGTTAATACGTGAACCGTAACAAAAAGACAAACTTACTTTTGCATTTATAATATTAGTAAAGATTTATTTGTAACAACTCCTTTATGTATGAGCTGGGCGCCTAGAAACCCATACAAAATGTAAAAGGTTGAAAGATGATAGGATGTTAATTATACATAATCCCAGGAGATTTTACTTAATATAACTATTAAAATCAAGAATTAATTCGGAATTGTAAAATATATTTACTTTGGAATTGAGATTAACGCAAAACAGAATCCAGTTTATATTCCTAGAAATTGGTCAATTAAAAAGGAATTTCTGTAATTCAGCTAAGAATTCTAGAAAATAGTTAACATTACACAGACCAAAACACTTTAAGCCGTTGCTGAGAAATATTTTATTGAGAATGATAATTAAAACATCGAAACAGAACAAAAATGTTTAAAATGCGTCTACGATTAGCTGCAGAGTATGCAGCTTTGTAAGTGCAATTCATGGTATTTAAAGTATAAAAGCGATAAGAATGCCTTTGGAAAGTCCTTTTCAAATGAATAGATTGTTTCCAATGAATTGTAGCATTCACTAGAAACAATCTAAGAACAGTCGAATCTAAATGAAGAACGTCTTCTATTATACTGACGTAAATATGAGAAGCTCGGTGGCGCAGTGGTTTAGCGTCTGGCTCTGCGTTTGTTGAGGTTCAACAATTTTCGCAAGGGTCAGTCATGGGATGGGTGACCGAAAGTGTAATATAAGTTCTTCCGTGTTTTGGAAGGCAAGTTAAGCCATTGGTCCGGCTGCATTTACAGTCGTTAACACCCACCAATCTATATTGGGCCTGCATGGTGGTAAATTTCGATACTGTTTCTTTGTGGTGAATTTCAACACCATGTTTCTTGGAGAAAGTTGTTTTAGATTCATGTACTGAACTCAATATTCCTTAAAATTTGGATGGTGAATAAAAAATTACCATGCAAGTATAAGATAGTGGCAAGCTTATGTTAATAGTTATAAAGTTAATAGCTATAAGTTATTGAACGATAGAAAGTTGGCTATTTGAATGGGAGGCACAGGAGTAACAAACCGTATAGTTTGCTCCTTATCTGTATTTTAAAGTATACTTAAAAAACAGGATATTATTAATAATGTCGTGACTGACTCACATACAATCGGGCTAAAATTCGACATACAGATAACTATAATCATATCATGCGTCGGCGTATAATGGAGGCGAAGTCTCAGGTGCGTAGAATCTCTGTGATGCAAGTGTATAAATAAAAATATCAATAATTCTAATGACTTTCTAATGTGGAATTTATATTGGTGACTAAAGCCGCACAACTTTCGCAGCACGGCATAAATCAACCGTGTAAATGGCCATTCAACCCTATGTCCTTTTTTGAGCTCTTTTTTTGACAATGTGTATGCAAAATTTCATGATCATCGATTGAGTAGGTAGTTAATACGTGAACCGTAACAAAAAGACAAACTTACTTTTGCATTTAAGCCTATGAACAAAATTATCTGATCCAGTGGCCAAAACTGGACCTACGTGTTTACATACTTCCGAGGTGACACCATCAACTACATAGACGACAGCGACGCCATCACCTACGATTCAATTTCGGAAGTGACTTACTAGGTGTTTAGAGTCGACCCTCGCAGGCTTAGAGCAACGCGGCTGTCCGGTACGGAACCCGCGGTGCTCTAAGGTCACAGGTGACTAAAATAAACCCATGTAAATAGCCCATTATATTATCTTGCTTCTTCTGATCGTTCGGTTTCTTGTTTTCGCATAGTGTGCGTATGCGCATGGTTTGCGTGTGTGCGGTATAACTAGCTGTTATGATAACCATTTTTTTTTGCCCAGCCATGCAACAGTGCGAACATTAGGCATTTGTTTGGTATCATGTTTAAATATTCGTATTGAAATTACGCCGCCTTGATAACATAGGCTATAAGTTTAATTAGTATTATCTCTTTTTAAACTTTTTGATTTTTTATGCATTCACAATACTATTTTTATACTAAGATTATTAATATAATTGAAAAATATTAGAAAAAATTGGGACGGGACGGGTCCCGTCTGAGCTGCTACGGGTGAGTCGATTTTTTCTATTATTTTTCAATTATATTAATAATCTTAGTATTATCTCATTTTAAGCGAACATGTAAGTTCTTATGAGAAAATAAAATGTCTTTAAACCCAAATAGCCCATTAGGTAATACTGTAATAGTGTACCTAGTTGAGTAATAATTTTCAAGTGGTCATTACTCCTCCTCTTCGTATGGGCAACCTTCGGTCGATAGCCGTAAATACGACTTAGCACTGCATTCCTACCTTTTTAAATATTCATCCACCATCTACCTTTCCTTGGTTTCCGTTCCCATTAAAATTTTATGGGCCTCGGTAATAGTGGTATGAATTATTTTATGTACGTTGGAGTGTGGAGTTTGTTTAACTTGTTTCATTGTCCCAATGCAATATTGTGAGTACTTTGAACTCTAATAAGGAAGTATTGCAAATTCACTTAAGTTTTGTTAAAAAGTGATTTGAGTATTGAATGTGACGTGTTTTCTAAAATAACTTGTAAAATCAAAGCTAATACTCAAGTCTATAGAAATTAGATTAAAAATTATAATCATCAAAATAATTTCTACTACTTTAATATTGCTAAAGATTATTTGAACTTAAAAAAATCGTTACAAACAAGTTTCCCAGGTGGTTAAAAGACTTTCCTACTTTATCATACTTCATTCGCACTTAGACGAATATTGTATAGGAGAAGAAGTAACATACACACAATGTATTTAACTCTCATTAGCACAAATTAATTCCAAAAACAAAGCAAGTCAACTTTAACACTCCGAGAGAAAATTACCAAAACAATGTTTGATACATTCGAAAAGTTTCCCGTTAAAATCACCGCACCTCAACCCTTAGAACACTCCGCAAATTTTATTAATAACATAAACAAAACCTTCCAGGCGCCATGTTAACGAATACTTAGCATATTTGGGACGAAATGACACATTGTGGGTAACGGCGACAAAGTTCTACACGTAGGCGGGGCTCGCAATTGTTAGAACTTTGTCCATCGTCCGAGCTGCGGCTGAAGTTGATGGAAATTATTATTGTTGTTTCCCGTAGTTACGGCTAGTTAGCGAGGTCTTTTGTATTTTGTTAGAGTTTGTTGCATGCGGTTGGAGGCTGTAACACGAAGTTGAGATCGGTGTGATTGTGTTAAGATTATTATTATCTTGTAATACGGTGCTATTGTTGACCGTTCTGCACGGCTGACCATCTTAACCATCTCAACTTTTAAGATTCTTATAACCTTATATTCTTATACCAGATTCTTCTCACTATAACGTCTCCCGCATAGGGCTTGCAAACCGAAGGCGTAGCTTCTTTGACATTCACAAATGCTCGCTACAGCTGCTGCTTGTAACTCAATAAATGATTATGTTTTTAATAAGAAGAATAAATAGAAGTAATGACGATGACTTTTATAAAGGAAAATATTTTCCGTTGTCGTCATCCTCGTGTATTATCGACTTCTCGCGAGAAGTTACATCCCAATACGTGCAGTGGTCTGATCTTTGCGATGATATCAGTCAGTGTCTATCTTAATATTACTCTAAAACAATACAATAGACCCAGGGGAAAATAAAAAGCTTTTTTTTGTAACTTACCAACATTATTTGCAGAACTTATGTGTAGAAATGTTGAGCCTAATGTTTCACTACAGGAAAAGTTCGCGTGTCTTAAGTAATAGTACTTTCCTTTGTGATGTAACCGCTTATGAAAGATATAAAGAAATAATCGTATGTAATTTCGGCAACGAGTGTATAAGTTTTTTTTATGTACAATCATGCTTTAAATCCTTTATAAAGGCTCTGAAACAGCGTATAACTGACATTAAAACAACCAGTGTCATAGTAACTATAATATCGAAACATAGTATCAGAAATCCCATAATATTTGAAATTATCCGATACATTATGAAATTCAGTACAACATTAAATAACTCATTTGGATGATTTTATGACGGATGTGCGACCAGCCCTCGCTCGGATATTACGACTAACATAATGACACTGGTTGTTTCAATGTTGGCTATAAGCTACTGTTTCAAAACCTTTTATAGAGGATTCATATCATGGGTGTAGATAAAGTCTTATACCTATGCAACTGTTCATAATTAGGTATACTACAGTTGCATAAATAACTATTATCTACTCCCATGCTTTAAATCATCTGTAAAAGGTTCTGAAACGGTTAGCTTACTGCCATCATTACAATATCCCGAGCGAGAGTTGGTCCTGCTGCGCCGCGAGCCCACGCGCGAAGCGTTGCATTATGAAGTTCAGTACAACATTATAACACTCTTTCGGAAGGTAAAATGACGAGGAGGGGGACGAAAGTCAAAGACAATGTCAAAGTCAAAACCTTTATAGAGGATACATATCATATGAGTGCTGATAAATGTCATGGGTGTTTTTAATTCATATGTATTAAAAATGGGTGTAAATTAAGTCTTGTATACAACTGTACATAATTAGGTATTCAAACACTCATGTGATAAACCCACATTCGTGTTTTAATACCCCTCATTATAGTACAGTTGAATAAATAACAATTAATAAATTATTTGTCAGTAATAATATTGTTCTTTCCAGATTCAAACGTGTTGAGTCGCAAGATGGCGGATGTCCCACAGTTTGAGAAACCTATCGGTAACCACACGTTCCACATAGGCAGAGAAGCCATCCTCGGTTGCTCCATTATAAACCTGGGAAAACATAAAGTAAGTTAATTGTATTATAGTATTGATTTCTTTATAATAACTTCATCTGTGTGGGATTCCGCTTGGCGTCGAAATTTAAAAAGGTATTATTTCTTATTTATGTTACTGTAAAAGCCAAAATATTAAAAAGGTTTCAATAGTTAATATTAGGATTGACCAACTACATGACTTGGTAAATGTAAGGACTTTACAAAAAAGAGTCAGTATTTCAGGCTTTTGTCTTTAAAATTTCGAACACGCTAGGTTTTATAAATGAAGGTTGGCAAACGTTGGATTTTTTTGAAATAAAACTGGGAATACATAAAATTAATGTTGTTAAAATAAAATAATAAATTAAGTTAAAAACATTTATTTAAATTACCTCCATCAGTAAAACTTTAATTATTTTAATTATCATCATTATCATCATAATGATTATAAATTAATCATATTATGACCTATCAGTCAAATCCTTCACTACTTTAAATTATTATCATTTTGTATTTACATTAGTACCTAAAACATAATTTTAAAACACCTTTAAAATAAACGCTTTTCAACATTTACCGTATCTCTGAGGTAAAACCTAAAATTTACTGAGTCACTGGTGAAAATTAGAAATGAACGACGGTCACAGGACAGTAGCTCTACGATGAGTTGATGCAAACTGTTTCGCTACCATAAACTATTGGATATACTGCTCACATTCAATGCGAGTGAAAGAGAGAAAACGATAATTTATGGTAGCGAAAACAATTTGCATCAACTCACGGTAGGGCGACAGTTCGTATTTTTTTACCAGTATATAAGAGTTGGTAAATCTTACGTTTTACTGGAAAATCTTAGGATTTACCTAAGTTCAGGGTTTTGCAATAAAATATACACTTTTAAACTTTCGCGTTTCATTGTAAAAACACATATTTTTTGAGATTGGGTAGCTCAGATGGAAAAGCATGGGATCGGACTTCCAAAGGTCGTGGGTTCGAGAAAATGATCTGATGACGAGTCGGTTTTTTTTTAGTACATTATTTAATATTGTATATAAAAAATATCCAAAATGTTAAGCTGTTTTGAGACAGTCTTTTTAGAATTATCCACGAGATTCAAGTTGAAAAGAACAAATAAGTTTTCTGTAGTACCAGCGTGTGATATATTTCATCAAATGTGTGAAGATCATTTACATGGATCCGAGCTACATTTTTCTCGTGGGCTTCAAATTGGAATATATCGTGTTTCTTCCCTATTCTGATCGCAAAATTCTTCTTCGAAACGTATCAAATTCATTCTCAGGGAATGACGGGAAATATTTTTTGTTGCCCTATATATTTTTATAAGTATGTACGTTTAAAGATTAGAATTACACATATTAAATAAATTTAATTATTAGAATTTGGTGAAACTTATTTTTAAAGATAAAAGACATAATGCTACAAATTAAATTAATTTTGGCATTCCACTACCAATCAGAATAAAAACTATCCTATATTTTAATACAGCCTATAAGTTATCTGTTTGTTAAATTAATGGGATACAAATCCGTTCAGCCTTTTTTGCAATTACACATATTAAATTAACCTTATTATTAGAATTTGGTGAAACTTATTTTTAAAGATAAAAATGTTACTTATAAATTTGTAATTTTGGCATTCCACTACCTTTTAGGCAATGTATGAAATAGAATGAATATTGATATCTATTTCACACATTACCTAGGCAGTGTATACAATGACTAGGCATTGTATAGAATGCCTGCTGGTCCACCGGCAATGTGTAAAATAAAAAGATTTTCGAGAATAGATTCGAGGTAGGCTCGAGGGGGGCTCAGGGAAAGCTCGAAGGGGGTCGGGAGGAGGACTTGAGAGGGGCTTGAGGGGGGCTCTAGGTGGGCTCGAGGGGGGCTCGAGGAGGGCTTGAGGGGGGCTCGAGGGGGCTCGAAGGGCTAGGAAATGCTACAAATAAATTTGTAATTTTGGCATTCCACTACCAATCAGTAAGCATCGTAAGTTTTAATTCAGCCTATAAATTATTTCTTTGATGGCATTCAAATCCGTTCAGCCGTTTTTACGTTATCGAGTACATCCAATCATTTTATCTTTCAGATTTATATTAGGCAGCATAACTTTTTTCCTAAATATACTTGTACCTATTCTTCTTTTTATTAAACACCAACATTAAGCATAAATCCTTAACGCAACAAGAAAAAAAAGGCACCATTTATATTTATTTGCCGAGACCGAGCAGAAATACAACTTTCGTAATTAAAGGTCGTGCGTTAATCTCAATTGCCTTTGCTTAATAATGCGTGGATCCATTAACAAGCCCTTCAAAGTAGTGGAAGTATAGTAAATATGTAGTACTCATGAATACGAAAATACTGTGAGACCTATTGTCTAATGCGAAGTAAGAAATCAGCTGTTAAACAATGTTCTATTTAAACTGGGCCGCAAAGAAAACGGGTCAGTACGTTATTGTCACACAAATATCAAGAAACATGCTCACTTCACAGTCTTATTGATAAAAAAAAATTAAGCATCTCTGCAATCCTATTAATTTTATTAATGTAAAAGTTTGTGGGTTTGGATGTTAATCACGCAAAAATTACTGAACGGATTTCGTTGAAATTTTGCCGATATTCCCACAGAAACCAGTTTTTATAAATTGATGGCTAGACCAAATATTCAACTTATCAATAAGCATTCAAAACAACTGCAAAAACGTTTAACCTCAAACATATTATAATAAAAAAATCAAATCAAATCAAATTTTTATTAACCTTGTAACAAAGTACGTTACACTAGGTAAGTCATAAATAACATGTACATCACTTAAAACATTAGATTAATCATATTTAAAATTTATAAAAAATAAAATTAGCTAAAAATAAAATAAAAATTGAATAAAATTGATTAAGAAAGGATTAAAAATACGATAAAAAATAATTAAAAATTGATAAAAAATTCGTAAAAATTGATTAAAATTGAAAGTTATGAAAAAAAAAATTAAAATACATTGACAATCCATAATACAAAACATTAATAAATAATTTAAAAACAATACATTATTTACATAAAAAATCGGCTTCAGTCAACTTCATTTTCATAAATTCATTGATTGTGTAAAAAGCATTATTAATAAAAAATATCTTCAGTTTATTTTTAAATTCCCTTTTGTCTAGGTTCGTCAAAGCTATCGGCAGATTATTATACATACTGATTTTGTTATATTCTCCTTGCTTTTTTACTTTACTAAGTCTAAACTTGGGTAATAATAATTTGTTTTTATTTCTTAAGTTATATGTATGAATGTCCTTCCCTTTTTTATAAATATCCTTATTTTCATGAATTTCTACTAAACTTTTAAATATATATAAAGATACGACAGTCATTATTTTATTCTGTACATAGTACCTCCTTGCAGATTCTCTCTTTCTTACTCCTGATAAAATTCTAATTGATCTTTTTTGTGCCACAAGTACTTTTTTAATATCTGCACCATTTCCCCATACTGTTATGCCGTAACTAACTATTGAATGTACATAGGCATAATATACAGCAAGCATAGTTTTGTAGTCAACAAGCGGTTTAAGTTTTAAAAGAGCGTAATTTGCACTTGCTACTCTTTTACATAATTTCTCTATATGAGGTGTATGTGTAACAGTATAATCAATTGTATAGCCCAAAAATACATGTTTTTTCTTTATTAAAGTATCATTTTTTGATTTTCGTGTTTTATGCTCTAATACAACGCTTTTTTCTGTATTGAGTACAATGCCATTTGCTTGAAACCACTCTTTCATCAGTTTTAGCACCTCACTTATTTTATCATGTAACTTTATCGGTGTGGTCTCTTTTACTCCTACAAAAGTGTCATCTGCAAAGAGATTTACGAATGCCCAGTTGGGGAGACTACAGGTAAGGTCGTTAATATAAATTAGGAACAAAACTGGACCCAATATTGAACCTTGAGGTACACCAATCACAATATTACCGATATCAGAATTGGTTCCGTTTACTGATACTATTTGCCTACGATTATTTAGGTAAGATTTCATCATATTAAGTTCTTTACCCGTAAATCCGAAGTATTCTAGCTTTTGCAGAAGAATGTCATGCTGTAAGCAATCAAAGGCTTTAGAAAGATCGCAGAATATGCTTGCACAGTGCTGCGCCTGATCTAAAGCACTTAATATATAATAGTATACGTTTTTTATTGCCATTTCAGTCGATTTATTTTTCCTAAATCCATACTGCGATGCTGCAAAAAGATTATTTCTTTCAAAATACTCTACAATGACATTTTTTAATATAATTTCCAATATTTTCGACATTGTCGGTAATATGCAAATAGGTCTGTAGTTATTAGCATCCGAATGTTCTCCTTTCTTGTACAGCGGTATTACTCGACCTATTTTCAACACATCCGGAAATACACCTTCCTTTATGCACTCGTTTATGACATAATGGAGTAAATCAAAGAGTAAATCATTAGATAGGATTAGTCTTTTCATTGTGACTGTACTCATGTCAAAAACATCCATAGATGTTTTATTCTTAATATTTCTAATTATTAGGTAAAGTTCATTTTTGTCGATTTCGTTAAATTCTATATTAACGGTTGGTTTAGTTGCATTTCTCATATAAGAATGACTCTTTGCTACATCAGAATGTATGTTTTGCGATATATTCTTAGCTACATGCAGAAAAAAATTATTAAACTTATTGGCTACTGCGGTCGAATCATCTATTTGGTTATTAGATTCATCTTTTAGTATTATTCTATTTACTTTATTCTTTTGACATCTTCTGGTTTGTATTTGCTCATTGATTATGTTCCATGTTTCCTTGATTTTATTGTTCGAGGTTTTAATCCGATGAGTATACTGTAGGTTTTTTTGCTTTTTTTAATACTATCTTTAGTGTTCTTTTATATTTCTTTATTAAACCTAGTCTATGCTTACATGGGTACATATCTTGCAAGAGGTGCATTTTCTCTAAATTATTCTTGGATTTCTCTATTCCTTTTGTTATCAGTCTATTGGTTTTAATTGTTTTCACTTTCGTTTTCTTTTTAGGGAAGGCTATATTATAGTAAAATACAATTGCTTCGACTAGAATTCTCATTTTTTCGTTAGAACCATTAGCTTCTGTTATTTCATCACATAACTTAAGATAATTTTGACATATTAGATATAAAAAATATTTTGCATTGTTTTGTGAAAATCTACGTATTTGCTTATAATTACTATCACCCTTTTTCTTGCACTTATCTATCGGTAGAATTAGTTTGATTACATTATGGTCTGACAATTTGGTTTTTAATACATTTGCGTGAAATTCGTCAAAATTAACAATAAAATTATCCAAACATGTACGACTATTTCCTTGTATGCGAGTTGGTTCATGAATGGTATGCTTACAATTGAAATTTTCCAGAAGGTGCAAAAATTTCTTTGTTTTATTATCAGGCTTTAATATATTTAAATTAAAATCCCCGGTTAATACAACTCTTTTGCTTTCGCGCGAGATTATACGCAATATTTTTGTTATGATATCTAAAAATATATCGATATCTTTATCAGGTCTATATATACAAACAATAACAATTTTTTGGAGACGTAACTCTATAGCTGAGACCTCACAAATCATTTCGAAAGAAAGTCTATTTAAGTCACTTCTAATCTTGAATTCCACTCCACTTTTAGCAAAGATAGCTGTGCCGCCGTGATCAAATATTTGTCTGTTAAATGTAGTTGAGACTTCCATATCTGCTATTTTCATTCCGTGTACGTGATGAGATTTCGCCCAGGTTTCTGTTAAACACAAGATGTCACAATCTGTTTCGTAAATCAAATCTTCTAATTCCATGTATTTATTGTGCATACTCTGAATATTTGAATGAACTATTATTAAGTCGCGTTTACAGCCTCCGATGTCAATATAAAATTTTCACTGTTTATTATTTCAATTTGGTTGGGTTCATCATATTCACACTTTATAAATTTCAAATTTGATGTTGCTTCAAACGGTTGGCTTAAGCATCGTATAATTGTATTCTCAATATGTTGTCTCGAGGCTGTAAAGCTAGTTTTTTTCAAATTTAAATCTAAAAACTTGACATTTTCGTTCATTCTTGCTAACTGTAATATTTTATTATATGCTGTATATTTCACTATCATTAATTCCATCATATTGCATTCCAGATATTATCAAACTGAATTCCCTTGTTGATTTCAGTATGAAATTCATTATCATTTTAATATAATCATTTCCCATTTTGTAGCTCTTATAGTATTTACTTAGTAATAGAACTAGTACGTCGCTCTTTTTTAAATGAATTATTTTCTTATCTATTTCATATAAAATATCTCTTGAAGACGCGTTAGGTTTACAGTTATTAGTAAGCTTGTATGTCTTTTGTATGCCGTTTTTTATTTTAGGAGCTAACCCCTTTCCAATTTCATCAGAAAAAATTAGAACTTCATTTGTGTCATTATCATCTTTTCTGAATGTGAATTTTTATAAGTATTCTTCAACAGCTCTGTGTCACTATTTTGCCTTTCTGCTGCCATATTATTTGATAGCGATAGATTTTTTTGCAGTTCCATAATTTGAAATTCCAATTTCTTTTGTGATTTTTTAAATATTTCACATTTTTTAATCAATTTTCTATTTCTTTTTGATATCTTGCGAATCATTTTACGTGTCGTTTTTTGAATTTGTCTACTTTTTCTTTTCTTGACAAAATTAAGCTTGGTAATTTTTCCTACTTTTTTTCTATTCCTAATTAAGCACACTTTTTTGTTTTTTTCTTCTTCTAACCAAATCAATAATTGTTGGTTTTTTTGCTGCAATTCAGTTATTTTATCTATATGAATTTTACACTCTTGTAAGGTTTTTGATGGGGTAATAAACGACTTCTTTGGTGTCGTACTGACGTCTATATCCATTTTTGGCTTTTTTCTCTTTCTTCCAGGGATCGGTGATAAAAAGCCATCATTATACTCTAAAGTCTTATACATTTCTACTGTTTTATTAAATTTCACAAGTTCTTTTTTTAACTGGATATTTTCTGAAGATAAATTTTCAATCTCATTATTTGCAGAAGCAAGACTTATTTCTAAATTTAAAATTTTTTCGTTCAATCCGGTAACTAACGCGTTTTTTTCTATTAAAGCATCTGGTAAACTATTGGTAGGAGAATTGGATGATGTTGATTCATTATTACTTCCTAAGGAACTGACTCTTCTTCGCTGATAAACACGAAAAGCAAATCATGAGTTTCCATTGTATGGGATATTGCGGTTTACATTTATTCATATTTAAGGAAATCATGAGGTGTCAGTATATTTATTTGACATGCTTAATCGACACTTGAACATCCAAATCATCCATCGACTTATAAATTACCTATTGCAGAGATGGTCATATTTTATCAATATGTGAAATGTGAAGTGAGCTTGTTTCTTGATATTTGTATGAAAATAAAGTGGTGACCCGTTTTGTTCTTTTTGACTCAGTTTATTTCTTTTTTAATTCTGTTACACGTTATATAATGGAAAACAATATTTCCTTCATATAATAATTAAGTAATGTTATTTTATTTAAAAGAAAAGTAAAATGGCGTAGTTACCTTAAGATTAGAGTTGCAATTATGTATAATTAATTAATATACCTTAACCCTCTACATGTGTGGGCATCTTCAAACATGAAAGAACTTCTTAATTAAAGGGCAACACATATTAGACAGTATAAATGATCAAAGTTAATCCAAGCTCACCTTATATGTCATGTATCATGTAGATACTGTCTTATCTGTCTTAAGTTTAATTAATGAAGGACATTAAGTGATTAAAAAAAATACATGTCATGCTCATTTGATTGCTAAGCCATTTTTAGGGCTCCGTACCCAAAAGGTAAAAACGGGCTATATTACCAAGACTCCACTGTCCATCTGTCTGTCTGTCTGTCTCTGTCACCAGGCTGTATCTCATGAACCGTGATAGCTAGACAGTTGAAATTTTCACAGATGATGTAATTCTGTTGCTGCTACAACAACAAATACTAAAAACAGAATAAAATAAATATTTAAGGGAGGCTCCCATACAACAAACGTGATTTTTTGACGGAACCCTTCGTGCACGAGTCCGACTCACTATTGGCCGGTTTAAAACCGAAAAAGAAAATAAATTTTGTTGAGTACAACGTTTGATTGAATTTTGTCAGTAAATAACAAAAATTCTTCGTAGCTACGTATAGATTAATTAGATGAAGTTAATTAGAACAGTTTATGCATTCCAATCAATTAACAAATGCCATTCCAGAAAAACCATTTCAAATGAATATCGAATAAAACGAGGAATGTTCCAAAATGTTGCTTCCGACAGATTTCGCACCTCAAATCACTTAAAACTTTTTGTGCGATCCGATATTCGGCGAATTATATAAATTGGCACCCTTTGATATTGGCGAATCAGTCTCAATTAACAAAGTGACGGATTTTATCGACGACTGATGGCGATGGAATATGTCACCAAAACCATTTTAAGAGTGCCATTCATTTAATCGTTTCGTATCATTCAAAATATTATAATATCACGTCAAATTAATTATGATGATATGATAATCATCATTTCCAAACATCCTATTAATTATGATTTTTAATTATAAGATTAATTTAAAGTTATGGATATGATTATTAATGGACATGAACAACAGCTGGTCCAAACTTGTATAATTTTTAGACATTGCAGCGATAAAAAACTGACGAGTAGTAGTTTTAATTTGATATTTCAATTAAATATCTGGAAGAAAAAATCCTTGATACATAAGGGTTAGGAAAATAAAACAGGACATTGATCATACCTCCATTTTTATTAAAAAGAGTTGGACACTCTCTCTTAGATTAACTCTTGGACAAATCTTGGATTCCTTCAGGCCCTACGAACTGTCTCTTCATTCCGAAAAGGGAAATGAAGAATTAGAATCACGCTCCATCCCTAAATTGATTTGGTGTTCGCAAATAGCTGCATTTAAATCCTTGGTCACGTCCTATTTTATTGTGAGGCAAAAGTTACAATGGCTCGGCGCGAATAGTAATGGCATCCGAGGCACCTAATGTTATGTAATTCTTGAAAATTGCTATGGTTCAGGCCTGGCCGACTCACCAAATGTATTCCGGGTGCGGTGCGGAATCTTTTAAACAGTTCCTGTTTCAAGATAACGAATTGCGCTCAGAACTTTTCTTGTTCTAAGGTGCTTAAAACGAGAAGTAAAGTAAAACCTAAACTAGAGATTTGCTACCAAAACTTTATCGATTTTTGAGAAGCTTTCCGTTTTCCACTCATATTTTATTAAACTGAAAATTTCTAACTTTCAAGACGTGTAATGAAATAAGTTTTCATTTATACAGTGCTAATAAATGTCACTTAATCTTTCAAGTTTAACACATGTTTTAACTAATTAATACACTTTTATAACAGATCGTAAACAGGTCGTTAATGCCCACGTAATGAATCGTAAATATTTTCTAATAAAGTATCCCACCACTTCCACGACTCCTAATATATCTTTATGGGGGTCATACAGCCATAATATGCGAGCGGAAATATGATTATCATCTACAAACACTTGGTTATTAAGCTCCGCCCGCGTTTTAGGGTTAATTTTATACGTTTGCATAGGACCTACTTTAATAAAAGCTTATATAATTAAAAACATTAAATGTCATACGAAAACATTATTCTTAGGTAATCTTGCGCTGTAAACTCGATCATTTGTTTTGCGAGGGTCCTTATAATAAGATTTGCTGTGAAGATTAAAATTGTCGTGTTGAAGATTCGACAAAGAATTGCAATGCCCATAATTTATGTAAACGAAAAAGTTTCAGAGGAGGAAGAAGTGTAAAGGTCGACAATTAGAGGCGTTGTTTTCTTTGAGGAAGATTAAAAACAGAAAGCGGGTTATGGATGACAGCAATCCGTAAGAACATTCAAAAGATAAAATAAATCGCGGATAATCCTAGCCGTTGTTAAATCTTGCTATCCCTGCAAATATTAATACCTATCATCGAAACGTGGGTTCAATTTTTCCAACGTCAGAGCAAATATGAATAATTGGTTTCGTCTTTTAAGTCATCAGAAATTCTGAACGATTTGTATTCACGACTTAATTTAAGAGCTTAAATTATAATACACTAAATTGATTTGCATTGAAATTTTATTCAGAAGCGAAGTCAATTTCGGTTTAAACGAGTTCAATCAAATATTAATAATTTCTCTAATTGATATTAACATGTCTATCTTTGCTTTTCATTTGTAAAATAATAGAGATCAAAAAGATCTTTATATGCTTTTCATTAGTACTCCTTTTGATATTTATGAATAGTGTTTAGTATTTGATGAAAATGTTCTCGCTAAGCATTATCGCGAGGAATTGGGCCATCGCGTTGAGTATTAAATTAATGATACCTGTCAGAATTTGTTGAGAGTTCTCGAGACGCGCAGGTTGTATACAAAAGCGGGTGCGGACGAAACGGCCATCATTCACTTGTATCAACAATAGAGCAATAAAATGTACAAGAAATAAAGGGAGGCCGAAAGCGCAATGTGTGTCGAGATAAGTTCTGTGATGCGTCATTTGTTCGTGGGACATGGAAATGTTATTGGAATATCTGTGTGGATTGTAGACCGATTTTCGCTTTGAGTGGTGCAGAGACGCAAACTTTTATATAAAAAAAAGCTTTGAATAAAAGCAGTTGGAATCAAAATACAACGATAAGTTTCTGAAATACTTTTGATAATAATATTTGAAGTGGGTGTCGTACGGTTGATGATCATGATAACTTTTTAAGCTTTTCTGTAGTATAACCAAACGTAAAAAATGTGATCTAAAAATGGTTCAAATCTATATTTATTTCCTATCATACCTACTACTTTTTTTGATAACTGTCAATAAAAGAAATGATTGGTTTTCATATGGAATTTGGAATGAGAAGTGTTGGCATGTTTTATTTTCACTCGTTGTTCATTCAAACTCAAAATTAATGAAAAACCTAATATTTGTTTTACTAACACGTCGCGACTAATTTCACCGTAACTCTGATATTCGTTTTTATTTGAGTTGAATTGTTTTTATGAAAAACTTTAAAGATTTTATTTTAACGAATACTAAAATTCCACCACCAATTATATTACTTTTAGGGTAGAATACCTAAAACACGCTGAAATTTTAATAATTTGGTTCCCGCAGGGGGGTGGTTCCAGTCATGATTACAAGCAACTTTTACTATGAGGCCAACTCTGATATAGTGAAAACAAAACAGTTGTTCCACACAAAAGTGAAATACCTACTCGACCTTAATGTATGGAACAGCAGATTTTTTTTCGCGATATTATCAGAGTTGGCCCCATAGTAAAAGTTGTTTGTGATCATGAGTGGAACCACCCCACTGCGGACACCAAGTGATTAAAATTTCACGCTGTATAAGTAGGATTTTAACAAAAAATTCCCTAAATCTATTTCAATATTGTTTTTTTTCTGATTTAGACAGTGTAATAAAAGTCTTCTAAAAATACAAATATTGGTCTTTAGCTATGAAATTGCTGATATTTTGTCACATACAGAGAAAATAATAACTTCTATAATTTAAAATTTTAACAAAATCGTGAATATTACATCGAATTATGATCATGATAGTTAACTATCAGTAAAAATAAAGTCCATATTTTAGCTTTCGTGACATTAAAAAAAAGATCTTGAAAGTGACTCTTTTTTTGTGAGCAAAAAAAAGGGTGATCGAAGGGGTTGTAACTTAACCAAAACTTATTTTTTCGCTTATCTTAAATGGAAATAAGTTAGCATAGTGTTCAAACATTAGTACATAAAAGTTTTGTTACATGAGTGTTCATGGTTGTTAAATGAACAAAGAAAATGCTATTATGAAAAATGCAACTTCTTGAAAAATTTCCATACAAATCGGCAATTTCATAGGTAAAGACCTATTATTTGAGTTAATCTATTTGCACACATTTGTTCAAAATCTAGCTTAGAAAACACTACATTTATCACCACAAACATTAAATTACATAATCCATTAAGGAACGAGGCACACTATCAGTAGAACAAGCATTGGAACCCTTTATCATCCAAAATACACATCTTTCAGGAGCATTTGACGGGTTCCATTAATTTGGACCATAACCGTGACGCTATACGCAGCGTGATAAAGTGAAATGGAGTGTCGTAAATGAAGTGTTCTTATGGAACCATCTGATGCTTATACGGACCCACCTTTACGTTCGTGATATTCTGTACTTAAATACTCGGTTTGTAACTTGATCCTAAAACTTGTTGGTGACATAATATTTCAGATAGGAAGGTTTGCATTATTTGAATTTTTAATCAAAAGATTATTTCACCATAGTAAAATCTGCTGAAAGGAATACGAGGTTTGATAAAGTTACAGCGTAATAATATTAAGAAAATTGCATTCACAAAATATCTGTGCATTAATTTTCGGTAAATCATTCGGTTAATTGAGCATTCATCAAAAGATAAAGTTTTGTTCTTTAAATTGTATATATTAAAAACTACATTAATTAACCGACTTCAAAAAACAAAAAAACATGAAGGTTCTCAGTTTGACCTCCTTGTATGTATGTATATATCGACGCTTAAGAACCAAGACCGTCTATCTACACTTTTGGTAATTTTTACTTTTTAATGCAGTTCTTTTTATGGTTAACTTACGCATCGCTTCCTTTAATCAGTTATCTCAAATTCGCATCAAAAAAGGAGTTATGAGAAGATACCAATACCACCTAAGTAACAAATTTTAACTAATACCAGCTATCTACAGTAATTTTAAAACTAATGAAGCTCTCTTGAAATACATGTAAACACCTAATTTCAACTTTTTTTTCATGCCAATCCTGTAAATGTTTAGACATAATTATAATGAAATTGTTTGAAAAAGAAAGAAAACCATTTTTCGTCTCCTGTAAAGTCGACTTTTTGTAGATAGATGGTCTTGGTTCTTAAGCGTCGATATGTCTGTCCGCGATTATCTCGCGTTTAGCTGAACCAATTTTGATGCGGTTTTCAGAAAAGTATTTGTTACACTTAGCACAAGGTTTTGATATTTTAACCGACTTCAAAAAAGGAGGTTCTCTTCTTAGTTTAACAGAAGTACCTTCTGTTAAACCGATTTTTCTATCTACCTAGATAATATATCTAATACAGAATGTACTTACACTAAAAAGTAAAAAATAGAAAATTGTTTTAAAAAACAATAAACTGACTTCAAAACCCTAAAAATATATTCTAATCATATTATAAAGTGTATAAATAAATAATTACCAAAATATTATTAATAGTTGAACCTTTAGTAACAAAATTAGTGTAGTCTGTGCCTCCTGTGAAAACCGGTACAAGTCGACTTATATCGAATTTGATGTTTTGATTGTTTCTTAATCAGAAAAAAATACTCTTTTTTTCTGTCTAATTGACATTTTGATATGACTTATAGTTTTTGAGATCGTTTGATACATCTACGACAAAATATCGATTTTTTGTCAATATTTTTGTCTAAATTAATACAATTCGATATATATCGTTCTCAAAATTTCGATTCTAACTTAAAGATTTGTGTATAATAATGTATCTCGAGTGATACCATTATACACACAGTATTAAACACCTTTACGAAATGTGACATTTGATTTATGTTTAGTTGTATTTATTTACACATAATAAATATATAGATTGCACAGGTACAACTAAAGTTATATTATTTTACACAATCGTTCGTTCTGTGTGAAATGATTCAAATGCAGATGTATCATCAATAACGAAAATTTTCGTTCGATTTTGGTCCAAAATATGTGCAAAGCGATACATCTTCCGGACGCGGGGACTGTGCAGGGTGACGGGGACGTTGCCGCGGGGCCTGTGGGCACCGCAAATGGAGTCAGTGCCGCACGAACTGTTGGACGAGGAGGCTGCGCACGCTGACGCAGATACCCGGCATGGCTCACAGCCTACGTATTAGATTTATTACTTTACACGAAGTTAATATTTTTTTTTGTTTTTACATACCAAGAACTTATATCACCTCGCACAAAATAAGTGTTCAATTTATATCAATTTACACAAAATGTTTTATTATTATGAGTTGAATAATATAGCGTAATTCAGATAGAAATCCATGTTTATCATTTATTCATTACATATAGATTAATCTCTATGGCATGCTACTAATCTCTGCCTCTAATGGCATCCGCTGGCCTGCTATGAATCGGTTAAAAAGTTTTTGTAACCATACCATTCTGGAATTCCTGATATGTTTCCAAATTTCTATCGGTATCTCATCTGGACCTTGGGATTTGTTATTTTTCATCTGTTGGAAAGCCTTTTTTGATCCAACAGATGAAAATAACAAAGCCCAAGATCCAGATGAGATACCGATAGAAATTTGGAAACATATCGGGGATTCTGGAATCGAATGGTTACAAGAACTTATAACCGATTCAGAGCAGGCCAGAGGATACCATATGCCTGGCTGTCTGAAAGAGCCATCTGATTCCCTTCTACAAGGGCAAAGGTGATGTGCGAAACTGCGGAAACTATCGAGCAATAAAGCTGATAGATCACACGTTTACGCTGTGGGAAAGGATAATCAATAGTCGATTGAATGGGAATAGTGGAAATTACAACTAACCAGTATGGATTTGTGGCTGGTAAAGGCACATCAGATGCAATTCAAGACATCAAAATCCTCATCGAAAGGGAAAAATCTAATAGCACGAACCTGCATAATGGTGTTTGTAGATCTGAAAAAGGCGTTCGACTACGTGCCGCGTGATCTGATTTGGAAAGCCCTCCGCGCGTATTCCGTCCCGGAGCTAGACATTGCACTGATCATCGACATGTACACAAACTTCTCAACACAAGTGGTCTGCCCTGCAGGAAAAAGTGAAAGCTTTGACGTGAAGGTAGAGGAACATCAAGGGTCCACTCTAAATCCACTTCTATTTAACGTCACAATGGAAATCCATTGTGGAAGTGTATATCTAACTAAAAAGTGTCAACAGGGGGTGCCTTGGAATCTTCTGTATGCCGACGACGTGGCCCTCATATCTAACAATGCGATGGATTTCCAGCGGGATTTAAACTACTGGGTAAAGTCGCTGGAAGAAAATGGCCTTAAAACCAACCGAAAGAAAACAGAGCTTTTTGATAGCACATCACACACCCTGATGACTTTAGCTTCTATGTGGGAAATGAACGACTACCAACAGTCAACCAGTCCCAATACCTTGGCTCCATACTATGTAATGACGGAAAGATTAACAATGACATCCTCCATAGAGCTCAAATGGGCTGGATGAAATGGCAACAGCCCACAGGCATCATGTGCAATAGACGAATGCCTCTGAAGGTGAAAGGACAAGTTCACAAAACAGCCATTAGACCTGCCATGCTAATATTGGTCCGAATATTGGGCCACAAATAAACAACACTTCAACAAACTCTATAAATCAAAGATGCGCATGCTACTGGTCAACGGGCGTCACTATACTGGACATAATCAGAAACACATACATACGGGGGAGTTTCAAAGTAGCACCCATAACAGAAAAGCTGAAAAAACGTCTACGGTGGTACGGGCATGTAGAAAGGCGCCCCGACGATCACATGGTGAAAGTAGCCCTAAACATCCCAACGATGACGCGAGGGCGCGGTAAACCCCCTGGCACTTGGCTGACAATGGTTCAGCGCGACCTGAAAGAAGCCGACATCGACACCAACCGGCGCTTAACCGCGCACAGTGGAAGAGAAGGACAGGGAACACCCTAGGTGTTTTTTCATATGAAAAAAGAGCAAATTATATCAGTAATTTGATAACTATTACATTTAAGTTGAGATATAAGTCAACCTATATCGATAAACTGTTTGTAAAGGTCTTCGTGTAAAATGATATAATTTAACAAAACACAACTTTTTCGACTTTTGTGCTTATGGTGTTTCTCCCATTTGAAAAACATAACTGGTTTGTTTGACCACTTCTGTTCTAAACTGAATAGTTCCTTATTAATTTACCTTTCAATGCAACAATATTAACTTTCACAACAGCTTCATACAAAGTGTAAAGTGATATAACTAATTTTGAATCATTATACACGAGTATCCATGTGGTGTGTTTTGATACAAGAAAGAGTTTTTCTTTAATATTTCCCGTTGTATTTAGCGTAACTAAACAGGAATTAAATAGATTGTAAAAAAAGTACACGCATATAACTTGTCTCATAACTTATATAAAATATTTAATATTACGCTTTATATAATTTTTTAAAAATATAAACTGCTGTACTGTAAAGTTGACATTTTCGAGATGTATCACTTTTCACAGGAGGCACAGTTTTTAATATAAAATACAAAGAAGAACTTTACTTTTTATGAATACTCAATTAACTGAATGATTTAAGGAAAATTAAGTGAATAAATAAATAATTACCAAAATATTGTTATAAAATAGTTGAACCTTTAGTGACAAAAAAAATGTTTTAAAAAACAAAAACCCGACTGCAAAACCCCACTCTACTTCTAAAAAGCAATAAATATTATAAAAATCACTAGATACACATTATCATTGTAATAAAACACGTCTATTGAAGTCGGGTGCGGCTGTTAGAATAAAAAAAATGTCCTCCAGCCCCACCCGACTTAAATAGACGTGTTTTATTACAATGACTAGCGACCCGCCCTCGCTTTGCTTCGGTGTAGTGTGGAATTTGACACCATGTATTATACATATAAACCTTTCTCTTGAATCACTCTTTCAATAAAAAAAAACCGCATCAAAATCCGTTGCGTAGTTTTAAAGATTTAAGCATACATAGGGATATAGGGACAGAGAAAGCGACTTTGTTTTATATTAAATAATGAAGTAGTGATAATGCGTATCTAGTGATTTCAATATTATTTATTGCTTTTTAGAGGTTGAATGGGGTTTTGAAGTCGGTTTTTTGTTTTTAAAACAATTTTTTTGTTACTAATATTTTGGTAATTATTTATTTATACACTTTATAATATGATTAGAATATATTTTTGGCTGGGAGAAGAGGTAAAGCAAAAAAGAATATTATAAGTACTTCATTAAAATACTTTCTTATAATTTATACATTATAATTAATTAAAAAGGTCAGATTCAACTTAGATTAAAATCAAATGTTTTTGTTACATAAATTAATTGTTTGTCCAAACAATATTTGTAATAAGAATAAGGGTTTACTCAATAAGAATTAATTACCGGTATCCATTAATTTTCTCTATGAAATTGTGTTTCCATAAAATGTAGATAGCTATTATTAATTACTTACTTCTTTAATAAATGTGAGATAAATATTATAATGTATAAAGGACATCAGGCAAAGTCCCATAGAAAAAACCAAAGAATTTATAGAGTTTCTGTTTTTTTAGGTACTCAAAAACAATTTGTTCAACAATTTGTTAGGTACTTAGTAAGTTATTTTTTTATAATAAAGTAATATTTTAAATAGTTATAACAAACGTAAATTTTCTAATTATATCAAGTAAATTTTAGACTGTTTTTTATGAAATTTGATTTAATTCAAATGGCTATGAATTGTTAAACACAGAGTATTAATCGATGGAAATTACAATAACCTGCCTTTCTATTGTCTAATTTCAAAATCTATCGCAATCGCTTTCCGAATGTTTTACATTGATACTTCATTTTGGCACAAATAAAAACTTACCAAAGAAATGCAGCAATGTGTCACATCCATCTGTCAAATAAAAGCGATTGCGATAGATTTTTGAAATTAGACAATTAGCCCCCGGTTCTTCTTGACATTTTATTGTTGCGCTTCGTCATGTTATACTGCTCAAAACGCGTCGTGGCTTTTTTTCATTTCCACAACGCGTTGTTGTCGTTTGGTATGATGGCCACGACTGAGCGAATTTCACTTTGTGGTCTTTCTTTAATTACCACAACGCGTCGTGGGCGTTTTTTTTTTGGAGCCATAACATGAATTTTGCATTGTGGATTTTTGGCAGTGACCATAACGCGTTGTGAACGGTTTTTACGCTTCATGTGTTTCGATTTTTGGGTCTAAATACGAGTATCTAAACAATCAATTCTATAATTCTACATAGGTGGAGCAAATTTCAAGGTTTAATACAAAACAATGCTGCATTTTATTATTTAAAATACTTGATACTAATACCATGACGATAAATGAATAACAAATACCTGCAACAGTGCCACGTAAATTAATTCAGATTGAACCGGACGCTGCCTGCCATTCGTCTTCAAATACTCGCAATATGAATATTTATTTAAGTGACAAAATGTAAAATAGGTATAAATATTTCTTTTACTGATTCACCACTCACGGGCGACTTTTTGTAGCTGCGATAAACGCGGCGTTAATCGCGGCGATAATCGCCCATGAAATGACACGACAAAGGTTTTACTTAGCAGCGACAAAAAAACGCCGCGATTATCGCCGCGTTTATCGTAGCTACAAAAAGTAACTCGTGGGCGTTTACGTATAGAACTCCGTATATTCTATTCTCAGCGACAAAAAATCGCACAGCGATTAATCGCCCGTCAGCGGCGTCGTTTAATTGTTACTTTCTTTGTATGCTTTTCAATCAATTTGATTACTCGTCGGTTCTACTCGTAACAAAGTCTTGGCGAACAGATGCCGCTATTTTTTTGATATAGTCACGCTTGTAACATGAATTTGATAGTTATATTATAAACAAAGAAATTATAAGTACTTATAATTTTCTTGGTTATAAATAATCATGTGGCCACCTAGCGATTACATTTGGTGTTATTTTTATATAGTTCTTACTTTCATTTAAGCCCAAATAAAAGAAAAACATAAATGCACGGCTAATAAAATAACACCATACGACGTAATCTTTTCCTTGTAATATCGTAAGAAACTGGCTCAATTACACGTTTGCAGACAGTCTCTAGTGAATAAAGATAATAATGTTATTATATTAGCACGGTGCGATGCCAATTAAAGAAAACATTACGGAACGGAATAAAGGAAATTAATTCGAACGCACGAATTTTCTTAATAAAGTGAGGTTTGCTGTGGTTTCCTGTTAAAAGAAACACGATACGACTGGTCACATTATTAAATCCAAGAAAAAACTAAAGGTTTTTAAATTTTTCATTTTTGTTTTTTTTATTTCATCTAAAATGATTTCTCTACTTCTATCAATCGACTTATCTATCATTTTATATAACCTCAAAGTCTGTTATATCAGTAAAAAAATTAAAGATTTAAATTGGTACTAGTATTTACCAGTACCAACTTAAATCTTTAATTTTTTTACTGCTCAAGTAATCATCATCATCTTCGTATGATCATCATAGTATCAACAGTATCAGTCGCACGATACCAAACTGCAACACTTTAAATAAAATATTAGCAGTCTTAAATGGACTCACCTTTTTCATTGTACATATTTAAAAAATTAGCACGATAGAGTAATAAAACTAAAAGGAAGACAATGAGATGGTAATTTCTTCACGCTGCAACTACGTACTTAGGAAAATTCAAAACAGTTTTAGCATATCGAGCTGAGTTGATCACGGAATTTAAATATTTTTCCTAGGTGACGTAATTTTCTTGGCACTTTTAATTTGCTTTACTTGGGATCCCTTGTTTTCGCATAATTGTTTTATACCTAATTTGATTTGGCATAACGGATTTGGCATAATCTTTTTTGTCATAATAATACTTTCGCATAATTGTTTTTTGGCATACTATTTATATTAGCATAATTTTCATTTAGACTAATTTGTTTTCGCATAATGTTATTAGGCATATTGTCGATTCGCCTAATATTATTTAGACATAAAAATCAAAAACAATAAGAATAAATATTTTTACGCACTTATTTATTTTCATGCAAAAGGGGTAGGTATTGTATTAAAATGCCAAAAACTCATAACACATACGACCTAAACATCGACTCATAAAACACCTATTTTTAAAATACCGAAAATCCTTAATGTCGATATCGAATAGACCGAAACTTAAAAGATCGATTATTAAATGACTGATGATAGTTCGAAACCTTGAAAGTTAAAATGCCGATAGTTAAAAATCCCGAAAGTCTGTTTAGGTCTATTAGGTGCTACGACGAGCGAGCGTAGCGACCGAGGAGGAGGTAAGGTTCCATTGCGACCAACAACGCACGAGCCGAGCGAGTGAAGCGAGCGTGCCGCGGTAGCGGCCGGCGAAGTGCCAGCACCGACCTTCTGGCATGTAAACCTCAATTAACCTTCGGTTTTTTAAGCTTTGGGATTTTGTATTTTAGGTAAAATGTTCTTTCGTGATTTTAAACGTCGTGATTTTTTGTTCATAAAAATATGCGTAAATAACATTATGCGTTTTTAAATTTATGCTAAAGAATATTATGCTTAAACATGATTATGTTTAAAGTAGTTATGCTTAAAAAAATTATGCATAAGCTGTTATGACTAAATAATATTATGCGTAAACATCATTCGGCGAAATCATATTATGCTATGACATATTATGCCTTAAAATTTTATGCAAATACATAGGGAACCGCTTTACTTTAGCAAAGGAATAAAATTATCATTTTATTAACCCATTATGTTCACAGTTTAGAGTTTAGACTGTTTCCTAATGTTTATTGTATTAAATTGTTTTCTAAGTTTATCAAGCAGAAAACCCTAACCTTGAAAAGCTGCTACTTTTGACGAGTGGCTATCTGCCTGACTTTTTTAAATTTTATTCATAATTATAAACACAAAATTACATAGCTATACTACCATCATCAAATATCTCTTTACAAAGCAACATTTTCTATAAAAAAGCCAGTGCACTACTCAAAATACACTGTATAATATGATATCTCTAAACTCGTATATATGATGCAAGCAAAAGAAACTTTAATAGCATCGGTATAATTATCATAATTTTACCCCAGAGCTTTATAAACATGAGAGCTTTTGTATAAAACGGTGCAACGCGGAAATAACCAATTGGCTTTGATAACTTTTTGAACATGAATGGAAATCTCAAAACCATTTCGAGGAATAAGCTTTCGGTACAGTGTCTACTAATTAAATTTAAAAATAATTCTATATTTTTAAAGATATTTACAATATTCAATAAAAAGCTTTAACCTTCAAATGACCTTCATATGACGTCATCACATACAGATCCCCCAGCCATAATAAAAAAAAGAAAAAAGGGCAAAGACAATTTTGACAATGAACTTGGCATTAGGGATGGTGGAAGGTGGAAGTGAAAAAATATCGATATAGGTAATATTTCTCAGAAAAAAATGAGATGAAATGGGATGATGACTAAGTTATGGATTCTAATTTTAAGGTATTGTAAAACATAAAAAATAGCAAAATAAACCCCTAAGGTAGGTTAGAACCGTCACAACTGGATTAAATGAATAAAATAGAAGAAATATTAACTATAACTTACTTGTTTACAAACAACCATAAAGTCATTATGACAGGTAATGACACTTGGCCGTTCTTTTTCTATAAGTAGATGGCAAAGGTTTTCCTTCTTAAACTTTCATGCCACTAATGACGTCATTCCGGTTGACCATATCCGCTCGACAAATATATTTATAAAAAAATAAATACGGGACCAAATGTTAAAATATTCAAATTAGTTTCTTAAATTGGCCTAATCTGTAGTAAAAAAATATAAAAAAAATACCTTTTATTTTTTAACCAAAGCCAATTTTCCGCTGAAATCTGATACACCGTTTGGATGTGAATTATTATGTTTCAAATAACAATAGTTCAAACTCGTTGGAACGTTTTGCCGATTTAGAACGCGCATTTTATAACGACGGATATTTTTGTTCACTTTTCATTTAAGATTGATGTTCTATTCTATTGATTGGACGTTTTGAATAATTTTATATTGTTATCTATGAAATGAGTTGTGAAAACTAGGCATGACTTTTTCCAACTATCTTGACCTTCTTCTTCTCCATCGTATGATGATTCCAGCAATATCTTATTAGTCATACCTTACCTGACAGACTAGATCACTAGTAAATAGATGTTCAAAATATGATGATTACCTAGGTCATATAAATAATTCTTATCCTTTTAATCCAAACCTGGGGCCCTACCGGCTAACTTTTCAAACTTCGGCGGGTCTACCGAGCTTCAACTTAAAACAGAGAAATCAAAGTAAGGAATTTCGTATTGTACTATTTATCGAAGTTATTTGGAAGATATCGATGTTCGTGTGACATCATGAATTGGGGTTCGCCATTTTGGCCCAATTGGGGTTCTATATATCTGTTTTAATTTGAAACCTGCTAAACTTTTCGAAGTTCGATGCGTTAGCCGGTACGGCCCTTGGATAAATATGACGACATACAAATGCCACGCTCGTCTCTTTGCTGCTAGAACAGTATTACACTACTAAATTCCATGTATATATATATAAATTATATATAATATATAATTATTATATAAATATTAAATAGCTTTATATCGTCTTTTCTTCATCAGGTTGGATGGCTCCGAGCAGAAGACCAAACAGTTTTATCGCTCCACGAAAGGGTGGTATTAGGTCCTCGATACTCCGTCAGTCTGGATTCTCCCAGCACCTGGCAGTTAAGGATCAAACCTTTGAGGGCAGAAGACAGGGGGTGCTACATGTGCCAGATCAACACACAGCCCAGTATGAAGTGGCAGATCGGGTGTATTGACGTCTATGGTGAGTATTGGCCCTTAGTACTTCAAACCGTTCTGTTGATACTTGACCGAGTAGTCCGTGGCACCCATTACTTTATCAAATTGGATGGTCCCAGATGCCCTCAAAGCTAAGACAAGGCATGCGCCAAATCAACATACATTCGATTGTGTCAAGTGACAGATAGTCTGTATCGATGTCTACACTTTAAAACTTTCGTGTTGCATTGTATTTAGTCAAAATAACAGGAATTAAACGCGTAATGTCTATGAATATTCGACCAAAATATAATAGAGAAAAGCTGGCCAATAAAATTTAAAGGTGAGCAAATTTTTTTAGATCGTGGCGGCGCCGGGCCACAAGTTTTAGGTTTTCATCAGATGGAAGCAGTGCCACTGTGCGCTGGTCAGCCGGCCGTTTGCTGGCGGGCAAATTCAAACGCCTTGGCGGGCCACTTGGTGGCCCACGGGCCTGGGTTTGGCCGGTCTTGTAATAGATTATTATTAGGCGCACATTCAAGAATTTAGACTTCTAGTTATTCTTAGTAATCTAGACTATTTCTAGACGTAGTTAGGGATAAAACCTATGACGGTAGAAGAGAGGATGAATCAGTAACTTTACACGTAAGAAACTAAATAAGGAAAAACCAAACACACACACAGAAAAATACCATAAAATTATATTATGGAAAAATATAATACTAAAAATGTTTTCGAACATAATAAGGTATTATTCTCATTCTTTTATTTACTAAAAGTTCAGAATTTAGGGTAGCGTCAATATAATGGGGATATTGTAAGAACCCAGGCACCATAAGTACTTAAGTAGATTACAGGGAAACAAATCTAATTATAAACTTCCATGAAACGTGTTCAGCCGTGAATATTCCCTAAAGAAACCGAGCCGGCGATTTCTCTAAACGCATAATACGTTAAAAAATATAAAAGAGGGGAAGTCCATAAGCTTATTAAGGATAGGAACCATCTCGGCTTCAAAACATTTCAAAGTGCTTCGAACTTAGAAGAAAACTCAATATCAATGAAATGTCTCGAATGGGAGTGGTGGAAAAGTATTTTCCTTGGAAAAATAAATCATCTAAGTTACCGTTATTTCCCCGCTCCATTGGAGGTAGGTGCCAACTTTTATCGCTCACTGTTCAAATTAGTTCAGGGGTTATACTTTTTTTTCTGCACCAAGTTTTGAAGTATGGATTTCAATATTGAATTTTTACTATGTCTCCGAGGCATGGTAACTTTGGCTGTGGAAAATTTAATACTGAACATTTCAAAGTTACAAATTTGACGTGAAGAAGAATGATGAATTACGAAATTGTTGGGGTTTAACTCGGTATTGGAAGATTTATCAGAACTAGCTTTGCTCTTGGCAATTGGGGTGGGTAGTATAAAATATACAGCTTAGGTTGAAGCAATAAAGTGAAAATTGTAGTGGCGTATTGTTTGTTTTAACATTTATGTTATTTATCTGTCGATATTAATTAAAACTGAATAGGTACTTTCACATTGTTAAAATATAATCACATAAACCAATAACATATTTGAGATAAAATTTTATACTTAAAAAAACAACTCCCATCTGGGAGGAAATTCCCCTGAGCAATTAGTAACGATTTTTTCCTGTTTTAAAATGTATTAAATTACAAAAATTGTATAATGAAAGAAACTGAAAATCACAATAAAAATATATTAAGTTCTACCTACTGTAACTGTTTTGTATATTTATCTATTTTCTTGTTCTTTCCCACACGCCAGTACCTCCAGACATCATCAACGATGAAACTTCAACCGACGTGTCAGCTCAGGAGCTGGACAACGTGACACTGTCGTGCACAGCCACGGGTCACCCTCCGCCCAAGATCACTTGGAGGCGGGAAGACCATGAGCAGATGCTGCTGAAGAAGATCGGAGGCAGGGACTTTTATAAGGGTGGGTAATTATAGTGTTGGTCTAGACAACGGTAGACGAAGTATGTGATAGGTCTTTTCAGCATTAATCAATTTGTGTTTTGGTAGATTTTGGTCACTTTGGTCACTTTTAACGCCACCAAAACGCAGGCATGTCTATTCACTGCAAAGAAGAGTCTTCTGAACTTGACTCCTACTTTCCGAGGTGTTACTATACCTGTCACCGACAATCTCGATCTCCTTGGCATAAAGTTGACTTCCGATCTCAACTTTGGTGACACAATCGAATCGAAGGCTCAAACTGCGGCCAAAAAACTAGGCATCTTGGACAAGGTTAAGCGATATTTGACGCCGGGACAGCTTCTAACTCTTTACAAAGCGCAAGTCCGGTCGTGCATGGAATATTGCTGCCACCTGTGGGATGGGTCCGCAAAGTACCAGCTAGCCGCACTCGACTCGGTTGAACGCAGAGCCAGAAAACTCATAGGGGATAGTGCGCTACTAAAAACCAAGCTTGACAGTCTTTCTCACCGCCGTGAAGTAGCTTGTCTGGCGGTGTTCTACAGACTATATTTCGGAGAGTGTGCTCTTGAGCTGCATGAGCTCATTTCGCCTGTCTGTATTCCCGAAAGCATATAACCCAGCGATATTTAAAGCCCGAGTGAATAGGTTTCTTCTGGGCAAGCTCGCTTCATCTTCGGCCTCTTCTTAGCCTTATGGTTCTCGAATGTGGCCAAGAGTAAGCCCATATAATGTAAAAAAAAGATTTGACTCTTCGATCATTATGCAGAGGCAAATATCAAATATTGTAGGTAGTCAAATTGTGTTCTAGCAAGTCCAAGACTGACCCGTCTTTTTGGCCTAGTTTGATGATGCTTTTTGGAAGTGTTGTGTTTTTATATATGAATAGGGAATAGCTAGTCTTATGGGGTGGGAAATGGAGTTCGAAAAACAGATAAAACTACTCATTAAAGGTACCGTGGTTTAATTTGAATCCATCATATATGTTGGTGTTAACATGTGTAGTCTTAGGTGATATACAGAATACATTATCATCATCATTTTCATCTTAGTTTAGACTATGAATACACTAGGTATATACAGCTTCATACTCTAGTTGATAGTTTTGAGTAAAGTGCGATACTCATCAATACAAAATTTATTTAGATCAAGGTTTAGCCCTTTTTCTTTGACAGAGAATCACTTATGATGGAAAACTATTTTTTATTACTTTTGGTGGGTAGTAGGGCTTATTTCAAGTCCGCCTAGCTAGCTATCACCATCTTACCTAAGTCTGATGCCATAACAACAATTTAAAAATGGTTGTGTTCCGGCAGTTAGAGGTAAGATAGCCAGTTCCTCAGTGATGAGGATTCCGGGTGTAGTTCGTCTTCGGCCTTATCGTCACTTAACGTCAGGTGAAGTGAAGGCCAAGCACTATCCCGTTGTGTGTATATATATATATATTTCCTTGCAGTTGAGAGCTATGTGGGCAGTTCGCTGCCGCTGTGGCGCGTGGACCGGCGGCAGATGGGAGCGTTCCTCTGCATCGCATCCAATGACGTGCCGCCTGCTGTTAGCAAGCGGATCATACTCAATGTCAATTGTAAGTTAAATAGTTTGACTGCCTTAACACATTCCAGAACGACGTAAGGAATCGAATATAACAACTTGCTTACGAATTTAAAATCCTTACTTCCTTACTATCCTTACTAATCCTTACTAATATTATAAATGCGAAAGTCCGTTTGTTTGTTTGTTTGTTTGTTACGCCTTCACGTCTTAACTACTGAACCGATCATCATGAAATTTTACATATACGTTGTCAGGGGTACAGAGAAGGACATAGGGTATCTTTCATCCCGAAAAAACGTATAGTTCCCGAGGGATAGCAAAATAACTTTCCACGCAGACGAAGTCGCGGGCGGCCGCTAGTCTTCTTCTTAATATATAAAATCGTAAACTGAATGACTGACTGACTGACTGACTGAATGACTGACTGATCTATCAACGCACAGCTCAAACCGCTGGCCCTAGAGACTTGAAATTTTGCACACAGATACCTCATACAGTGTAGGCATCCACTAAGGAAGGATTTTTGAAAATTCCATCCCTAAGGGGGTGAAATAAGGGATGAAAGTTTGTATGAAAGTCCCTCAGTTTTGAAGCTAGGATTTTCAAATTTTGTGTTTAGGATGAAGATTGAAAATTAATAAGTACGGGTCTCAGCGTTTTTCAAAATTCTACCCCCGAAAGGGTAAAAAGGGGTATGAAGTTGTGTATAGAAAAAATCCTTCATTTTCGAAGTAAAAATCACTTTATTTATAATTAAGGTTTATGGAATAAAATCTAAAGCAACGTATATTGATATTGTTAGTACTTCAACCCCCTATGGCGATGAAATAGGGGTGAAATGTGTAAATAAACCTAAAAATAGAGATGGATGTCGTTATTGGGGTTTTCTGGTATGACGATTGCGAAAATGATATTTATTTTGAAGTCCAACACGGTGGACATGATTTAACCCCCTAAAGGGGTGAAAACGGGTTTCAAATTTTGTATGGAAAAAGAATATAAAATAGACATCACAACTTTAAACTTCGTAGGAGCACGTCTAAAAATAAATTGGCAAACATATATTTGTTAATTTTGAAAATCAACCCCTTAGAGGGTAAATGGGGTATGTAAACATAAAAATCGATATGGATATCGTTCTTGAGGTTTTATGGGATGGTGATTGCGAAAATGTCATTTATTTTAAAGTCCAACACGATGTACATGATTTAACCCCTAAAAGGGTAAAAATGGGGTTCAAATTTTGTATGAAAAAGAATATAAAATAGACATTACAACTTTAAACTTCGTAGGAGTACATCTAAAAATAAATAGTCAAACATATATTTTGTGGTTTTGAAAATCAACCCCTTAGGGGGTAAATGGGGTAAGTAAACATAAAAATCGATATGGATGTCCATCTTGAGGTTTTATGGGATGGTGATTGCGAAAATGACATTCATTTTGAAGTCCAACTCGGTGGACATGCATGATTCAGCCTTAGGGGACGGGGAGAAAGGGAACGGGAACGGGAACTGGACGAAGCGGAAGAGAACGGGAACGGGAACTGGACGAAGCGAAATAGAACGGGAACGGGAAGGGGACGGGGCGAGAACGGGAACGGGAGCGGGACGGGAACGGGAACGGGAACCGGACGGAACCGGAACGGGAACCGGACGGAACCGGAACGGGACGGGACGGAGATGGGAACGGGAACGGGACGGGACGGCAACCGAGAACGAGAGCGGGAACGGGAACGGGAACGGGAACGGGAACGGGAACGGGAACGGGAACGGGAACGGGAACGGGAACGGGAACGGGAACGGGAACGGGAACGGGAACGGGAACGGGAACGGGAACGGGAACGGGAACGGGAACGGGAACGGGAACGGGAACGGGAACGGGAACGGGAACGGGAACGGGAACGGGAACGGGAACGGGAACGGGAACGGGAACGGGAACGGGAACGGGAACGGGAACGGGAACGGGAACGGGAACGGGAACGGGAACGGGAACGGGAACGGGAACGGGAACGGGAACGGGAACGGGAACGGGAACGGGAACGGGAACGGGAACGGGAACGGGAACGGGAACGGGAACGGGAACGGGAACGGGAACGGGAACGGGAACTGGAACTGGAACGGGAACGGGAACGGGAACAGAACGGGATGGGATGGGACGGGAATGGAATGAGAGCGGGGACGAGAACGAAACGGAATGGGACATGACGGGAACGGAACGGAACGGAACGGGACGGGGACGGGGATGGGAACAGGAATGGGAACGGGACGGGTCGGGACGGGAACGGGACGGGACGGCAACGGGACGGGAGGGCAACGGGATGGGACGGCAACGGAACGGGACGGTAACGGGAACGAGAACGGGAGCGGGACGAAACGGCAACGGGAATGGGAACGACCAGTCGTTTTTACGCGATTAGGCGGGTCCCCACCGAGCGAGCGAGCCTCGTGCGACAAACGCCTTGCGTCTTGCGTCTTGGCAAACGTCTTGCCTCGCGAGGCAGCGCGCTTAGTGGTGACCCGCCTAATCGCGTAAAAACGGCTGGTGGGATCCTGGTTGAAGGTTCCCCTAAAGATTTTTTCTAATATCCACGCGGACGAAGTCGCGGGCGGAAGCTAGTATTATTATAAATGCGAAAGTCCGTTTGTTTGTTTGTTACGCCTTCACGTCTTAACTACTGAACCGATCATCGTGAAATTTTGCACACACGTAGTCAGAGGTACAGAGAAGGACATAGGGTATCTTTCATCCCGAAAAAAGTGTTGTTCCCGAGGGATAACAAAAAAACCTTTACACGCAGACGAAGTCGCGGGCGGCCGCTAGTAATATTATAAATGCGAAAGTCCGTTTGTTTGTTTGTTACGCCTTCACATCTTAACTTCTGAACCGATCATCATAAAATTTTGCATACACGTTGTCAGGGATATAGAGAAGGACATAGGGTACTTTTAATCCCGAAAAAAAGTATTGTTCCCGAGGGATAGCAAAAAAACCTTTTCACGCAGACGAAGTCGCGGGCGGCAGCTAGTTAAGAAATAAAGATCATTTTTGAAGTATCAAAAGATTTATAAAATTCTTTAGTTACTGGGTTATTAAAATCTTATTCAGCCATTATGTTTAGGCTTTTATTTCTCTTTTCTTTTACATCTGTCAGCATACAGTTGTCTATGAGTTTTCACCAGATTTTGCTTTATTCCCCCTTTCTGAGTATATGGTAAAAGACTGTATAAGGGTAGCCTCCCTAAATATATACCAAAATCGAATAAACTAAGCACCTCTCACCTTTGACACCAATACAATTAGACAATTACTTCTCCTACCTTCCTACGTATACTCAATTACATGGTACAAGGCATAAAAGTTTTAGCACGAAATCGGATTTCGAAACATTTATTTAGACTTGAAGCCAAAATTTTGGTTTAAAGTTAAACCTCATACTTTCAGCAAATATGCCACAGTAGTAATTATTTTGTCAAGAACAAAAAATCTTAACATTACTCATTAAGTTTTCGAACTTAAATTTAAAAATAAAAAATCTGATCTCGAATTAAAACTCTAACTATTACCTATTATAGTTGATTTAATAAGTAGTTGTAATCAGAAAGATTACCTGCTTTAAATAAGATTGTCTATTAAAAATTCAGCTATGTATGAGCACAATTTTTACACTAGTTATTATGAAATTGCCAACAAATCACTGTCTCGATCTTTTAGTTTCGAAAAGAATTGTGTCAATATGTGGTATCACTTGAAGTTAGCGATTATTCTATTTTGCAACGTACGCCAAAAGTAGCAAAACATGATGAAATACACTTGGTAATCAATTATCTTATCTTCCATTGCAATAAAGCCTATTTTTCTTCGTACTATTTTCATCAAGCCGAAAATTATACGTAGGAATAACATCTGTTCACCTTCCAATATATGTTTGTTCCTTGCACCCACCCCTAAAGTCGCGATAAAGCCAAATTGATCTTGCTCTTGTAAGCCGGCCTTGCGAATAATTGACTCTTCCCTGTCATTGCCTCCCAGATCCCTATACCTGATATAGATATCTCATATACTGGGAATACTTAAGTGGTTACCCAGATAGCAAGGGAATACGCTTAAAGGATCCCTTGTTTACGATTATGGAACTTTTATAAAGTGCTTTTAGAGGATTTTTATCGTCCAGGTGAGTGTTCAGTGAAAATGAATTTCGATAATATTTTATGTGATCTATTGAGGGGGAATCTTTCCTTTTTATATTTTGAAGTTTATGTTCTTTTAAGGAGACTGTAATGATTAAACGTTTCAATAGAAGTACCTCTTCTATTGAAATAAAATGGATTTATTACGAAAGTTATTTTTCAATAGCAGAAACCTTAAAAATCGTTAACGCACATAAAACTTCCTCTAAATATCCGTCTCTTCAGTAACTTCCGGGATTTCAGAATCAATTATAGGTACGCAAACAAAAGAAACTCGAGCGTAGCTCAGCCAAGAGTGTAGAGTGAATTTCATGGGCCATCGGCTCCTCGATATTGAACCCGCCTCTGGGATCAATCCCAGTTTATCAGAACATAGGCTTTGGCAGTGTAACCGCGAAGCAAATCTCACCCATCGACCAATTTCACTAGAAATCCTTCGAATGTTCTCACCGACTTCTAATTTAATGCATCGCATCGTTTTTTGATCGTCCCCATAATCGTGATCTGCTGATTTGAGTCGAATTCGGAGTTTTCTCCCGCAATAACCGTTATTCGGAAGGCAATATTGGAGCAATCGGCCGAATTTCTACTTCTAATGAAATTGAATGAATTCGAGAAAATATCTCTTTTAGTACATTTTTAAGCAGTTCACTTTGGAAATCATCTAGATTGAGTTTCAATTTCGGTAATTATGGACTGATATTGAGTTTGAAGAGGTTTAATTCATATTTAAAAAATGTGATTAATGTCATTTCAAGAACAGAGGTTAAAGCACTTTGAAAGCAATTTGTATGACTGTTGTTGAAAGCAAGAAAGAAATATGAATAATAATTATACCTTTTTAAACAGTTGAGTGTTTATCTAAATATTTTTCATTCGAATTAACTGTCTGCGACAAAGTCATGTCGTCCTCCTATTGACCGGGTTATGCCTTTAATTGTCATTTTTATGTTAACTGAATCTAAAGCAATTCAATAATCGAAGTGACACAGAATTCCAGTGTTTCGTGTTTTTTTATTATTTTGATTTCTTACTAACATTCTCGTAATTGGATTTTTCATTAGAATAACGATTTGGTGTCTGATATTGGTATTAAATTATGTAGGTAGTATGATTATCTTTCGTTAAAATAATTTGGTTTCGCTATGATTCTGCTATTGTGTTTGTGAAAATGTAATTATCCTACACATTTTACGCACGTATGTACATCCATTAGCTCGACCTAAGTGTCAAATCTCATATTATTAGTTTCTGGCAAGACATATAATTTTAGAAGTGAAAACTTCTTTAGCGGCGTTGTCCGCTTTTATGTAATGGAGAAAAAATGCTAAAGTCGCGTCAGTAAGAATCACGTGAACTTGATCGAAAATTCGTACGACGGATGTGACGGATGGAGAGTAGACAGCCGGCGGCGGAAGTATTCCCCTCTCTTTCTACGGGGCGCGGTGAAGTTGCTGGCACGTCATTTCAAGACGTAAACACTTGTGTCACCATAGCAACGGGCTAATTTTTTAATTCAATGTCAAAACTCTAGATTTTCTGTCAAGCTATGGATAAGACTTTCGTACACTACTGTTTTGTATTCGTAAATTCAAATGCAGAGTAAATTCGTAAGACGGCAATAAGTGCGTAATTAAGCCTTTGTTGCTCGAAGTTCCCTACCATTCCAAAATACCAAAAATGTACAATGTTAATATTCAAGTTTTCACTTCTGCCGGCACTCCCGGAGTGCAACCCGATTTTTTTAACAGTTCTCACAAATCTGTGTGTTGTTTGTAATGATAAAATCAAAATGGTGTAGGAATGATAGTAGGGTAGGTATGGTATGGAGAGAGGGTAGCCACTGATAGGAAGGCCAAAGTGGAAGATCTTCCTCCGGGCTGGGTGATCTTAGCCCGGGGACGCGGTCCAATCGATGATGGTTGAAAGTTGTATTATAGTTTGGCGGCTGAGAAAACTCCGATAGCGAGATGTAGGTTTCTCCATATATTCTTCATACTACGAGGTGTTATTCCTTACTAATCTTTGTGTTCATTCGACACTAGCGCCATCTAGTAACATGGTGGTTGAATCTTGTTGTAACCGTGTTGCTATGTGCGGCGGTACGGTAGATGCCGCTACAATGGTATTTTTCAATCGACCACTTTTTGCACAATTTTGGTATGGTTTTTTATATTTTATTAAATGATTGTTGCAATAAAGAGTTGGATGAATTTACATAATTATTAATCCCCGTCAATTGGTAATGCGCTGGAACCTTGTTACACTAACATCCACGTTGACGTAATCCGCAACTAAAAATGTCATGAAACAAGAAAATTCTAATAGGTAATCTAATAATATCTAATAATCTAATAAGGGTCTAGGTATATACAAATTTTGCAGTTGTTTTTCGATTTTGAGTTAAAATCATGGCCGCCAGGCGCATTACCAATTGACGGGGACAGTACCAATATTTACCGTTTAAAATCAACCCAAATCAACCCAGTTTTTTTTAAGAAAATAGGCGGAAACAATTCAAACTTTTTAAAGTTAATGTAAAGGCTAGTAATAGTAAGTAAACAAAAGTTTTTTTACAGTTCCACCAACTGTCATAGTGCCAAACCAACTGCTTGGAGCCCCTCTGGGCACCGACGTCGTGCTGGAGTGTACAGTTGAGGCGTACCCTAATACTATCAACTATTGGCTCAAGAATAGAGGAGAGATGCTACTAGATGGGTACGTTCTTATGGTATAATTTCGATGTATTAATTGTCATGATTGTTAAGTTCTCAAATTAAAAAAAAAATGCGGAAAAAATTATTGTATGTTTAAAACTTTCCTAACAGAAACTTTACATTAATTAGTAAGAAGATATAATCTTAACATCCTACTGTAAACCAAAGTCAGTGATAAGCCGATGACGTAGAATAAAACCACGTAGTGGGTACTTGTTTTATACTTTTGTAATGCTTGAATTTTTTTATAAGTTAACATAGTAGACACAACGCATAAGTTCCCTTCGTAGCATAATGAGTTACGCATAATATACACATGTTGCAAAATGTACAAGACGCAAAACGTACAAATGCGAAATGCACAATACGCAAAACGTACATACCCAAAGTGTACATACGCGAAATGTATAAATTCGGGAAATGTTACAATACCCAAAATGTACATACGCAAATTGTACAATAAACATAACAACATAGGATTTAAGACTGAAAAATACCCCTACCTTGAATGGCCTTTGTTGACCACTCGAGTGTTCGAAATAAAATGCCCGCGCCACTTTCAACCGCTTGTTCAAATCCACTTTCTATTGTGTTTGAATACAATTTTGAAAATGTTTACGGATTTTAATTAAAGGCTATTATTTTAATACCTACTCTTTCGCTGCAAGTCAGCTCGACATTCAATTGAAACATCTTTCCAGATATTTTGACTGAAACAGCTATAAAATTAAATTTGAGATTTTAGCATTCACAATGCTATTTTTATAAAATACTTAATCTTGTACTAGAAAAAAATATTTATTCCTTAGACCAAAATATATCATCACTGAAGAGAGATCGTCATACAAAGACCTGATGAAGCTTACCATCAGGCAGTTCTCCAAAAGCGACATCGGGACGTACAACTGCGTCAGCACCAACTCCTTAGGAAAGAGCGAGGGGACGTTAAGGCTTTATGGTAAGTTTCGCATATTCATCACCATTATAATAGACGTTTTTTATCCACAACGGGATAGTGTTTGGCCTTCACCTCACCTGATGTTAAGTGATGATTAGGCCGAAGGTGGAAGCGCACTACACCCGGAATCCTCATCATTAAGGATGCAATCTTGGCTGTCTTACCTCTGACGGATCACAACAATTTTTAAACTGTTGTTATGGAGTCAGACTTAGGTAAGATGGTGGTAGCTAGCCAGGTCGACTTGAAATAAGCCCTATTACTAACCAAACCGAGTACAAATTGTACCCCCCTGGAAATCGAACCAGGGACCCGTGCGTCTTATACGGGTGGGCGAACCACTAGACCACAGAGGCGGTTGACATTATGGGTACCTATGACAACTCTTTAAACCTTTCTGAAGTGGTGTCATATCATTACGTACAGGCGGATCATTACGTACCCTGATTTAATAATGTTTGACCATTTAATAGCCGAACTAGTTGAAAATTATTTGCTTATATTTTTTTTATTTACAACGGGGTAGTACTTGGCCTTCACCTCACCTGATGTTAAGTGACGATAAGACCCAAGGTGGAAGCCCACTACACCCAGAATCCTCATCCATCACTAATTATCGCAAATGAAAAAGATAATTGCAATACTTCATAATAATAATGAAATAAACTAGAGAAAACCCGACTCGCCACCAGATAATTCATTTATTTATATAAACATTACTTATTCGATTTTTGATAAAGTGACCTAACTTTAAAGAAGCTGAGATATTTTTTTATTCTTCAAGTTGGCGACTCTACGACGTACGAAATAATACCTACAGGGAGAAAAGAACAGTTTTTTGATGGGAGCTTACGTAGCTTCTTTGAAATTCACATGATGTGCTTGTTGCAGCCTAAACCGAATGGATCATGTAAACTTTTGTAATAATATCCGATCTCCCGAAGAAGAAGGGTGTTGCCATTATCTCCACGGTTCGCAATAATCTTACAGCTGTAATCGAAATAGCAGTATAAAAATAATTTAATATTAAACTTCTATGAGATACAGTGGCGGTCTCATAGTTAATTAAAGACACCAGTGGAATTTTATACAAACGAGGTAACTTTGAAGCCTTGGTTCTCCGCCAAGGAGTGGTCGATGTGATTATGGCTATCCAGGGAGTGAATGGAGGAGATTCAGATCGCTATATACACCCAACCGATCTGATCAGCATTCTAAGAGATATAAGACTTTGTTTAGAAAAACGCGAAATTAGTTTAAAAATGTACCTATGGAAATCCTGAAACGAAAAACTCTGATCCTTATATCGCTTAGAATTCTGGTCAGATAAGTTGGATGAGCTGTGATTGATGATGGCTGTTGAGGCAGGATCTCTTCACCATATATTCAGCGAAAAGGGAAGAACTTCCACCGAGCTAGGTGTCTGTGCTCGGGGACCGCGGTCCAACTGCTTGATATTGGAATTTGTATTTATGTGAAGTGCTTAGAAAACTTCGATATCGTGAGTCAGGTCTCCATACATTTCTGTCTTGATATTAGCTTGACGTAGTGCGACGTCACGTCTGCGTAATGTTTACATATTGTACTTTTCGCTGATCCTGCATTTCTTTGTTCATTCGTCGATTGCTTATGTAGCGGTATGATCGCGCCACTACAATGGCCATCCAAGGAGAACCTTTAGAGGATTTAAAGTTACCTCGTTTTTACGAAAATCTACTGGTGTCTTTAATTATGTGACCGCCACTATATACCGTCTTAAATCCACATCATCAATTACAATCATCACAATATTGAAACACATTCAACTAACGACTGTTCTTATTCACAGAAATCAAGTTATACCCCAGCTCGCAGTCGGCCGCAGAAGTGAATATAGGCGGTAAGTAATTAAGATCTCGCCCCTTGAATTACGCGTAAACTCAATTATGAATGCGCTCGAGTACAACCATCAAATCAACTAACTATCCCGTTATATTGCGCGGAACGTTTAGTGGAAATAGACAGTTTTGAATATAGACTTAAAAAGGTGATAGACAGAGGCTAATATTGGTTTAATAATAATGGGGATGGCAACGCAAAGCTGATTGTAGATGGTGCTGCGTACGCTTGTTCCTAAGACAGTAGACGTTCAGAACAAATCTATAGGAATATAGGTATTTATTTTGTGTTTTTTTTTTTTACCGAAAAAGACCCATTGACCCAAAGTAAAATAAAAGACTATTCTACAATACAAGTGCCGGAATCGAAAGCCAAAATAAAACGTTTTTATTCTTACAGAATTTATATATTTTTTTTAATATCCAGGTGCCAACATTTTTACAGCCTATTACAGATGCCGGCATATAAGTGGGCAAGAGAAAGATGAGACAAAAGATGCGCCGAGTTTAGTGTGTGTGGCTACTGCGCATCTTTTGTCTCGTTTTTATCTTGCCAAGTTACGTGCCGGGCAGTATATACAGAATTTGATCATTTTAAAGCTATAAAAGCGATTTTTAAAGTAAAAGTCCTTTGTTTTGATAGTTCTCGTGGAACAAGCGTACGCAGCGTCATTTTAACAGTTGCCTTCCCCATTGTTTTGTTGATTGGTTCGAATTGTCAAATTTATAAAATAATGTGTTAGAAAACACTTTCGGATTTGTGTTGTTTTTACTACTAATTATTGCTACAGAACTGACTGTAGCCCGGTTTGTTTTTAGATTGCTTATACGTAATGCAGAGTTAAGTACAATCTAAATTTTAACTTAGATGATTTTTAATATTAGAAAGTTATTTTGCGTTTTTGGTAAAAAAAGTTCTATTTAGGTATAAGTATTTAAGTTCTATGGTCTAATCGATTATTTTCGACAGTGATGATGACGCATGCGAAATTTAGACCCGTATGTAAAGTAGAGTGACATTTGATGTAACTTCCATTAAAATTTTATTTTAGCACATTTTATTCATTTATTCAATTTTCATTCATTCTGAAAGTGCTATTTTTATGTTTTTGAAACCGAAAATGTTTTATAATCTTTTATTCATTTACTTTGGGATGGTTAAAGAATTGTTGTTTCTACGAGTATTATTATTTAACTGAGTGCAGCTAAAATAGCTAGGTGTGCCACTGACCAAGCATTATTATAAATTAATGTAATTATTTAATAAACTTAACATTTATTTTACCAGATGTCGAACTATTTTCAATTATTTACCATAAATCATGCATCGTATCACATTATATTCTGCATAATAGTTAATGAGATCTAAACCATCAACAAAAATACTGTTTTGTTAGTTTTGATTATTTCATTTCTGTGCCATTTGAATGACATAATATTTTCCATTTAACTAGGTACCCAAACGCAATTCTACCAAAATTTGCTGAATGTTAATCAAAACATGTTTACTTTAAATTATTCACTTAATCCTATATTAACTGGTGCTGTTGTAATAATTGCGATGTTATTGCAATTATCAAATATGAGTAGGTAAATATTATAAAAACTATTTCACTCAATCAGTTTTTATGGCAGTATCTGTGACTCTTTTTCTCAAACATGTTTGGAAATTCGATCATAATTTGATAACCTTCTTGGAGATAAATCCAACTTACTGGAAAAGTCTAATACCGCGCTTGCAGTGGCTTGAAAAGTGAGAATGAAAATCCTTATCGGTCATTTTCACAGGCATGTTATGTTACTATGAAAATTCTTATCAGTGATTTAATTAAAAATAGAACGAACGTTTTCAATGAAACGCGACAACCTAAAAAGGAATAAATTATAATGGAAATCTGTGGCCACGCACCGAGTCGTATTAATGGTATGCATGCAGAGCCGATATTATAAGATAGATTTACAATGACATGACAAAATGCAGGCCGCATTAAAAATGATTGTCATGGTACCTATCTATTCATTTAATGAATTTAGTTCAAGCGAGGAAAATGAGGGTTATGAAAATATTTAGAATTTCTGCATATGTTTGAGAAAAGTACCATGTAAAACCCTGGTTACAACTTAGACCTTGTGTGCCTCGGCCTCGCCTCGGTTCACATTTTCACGTTCATCCATCAATGACTGTTTGCATGCCACTGCAGTAATATGCTATAAGTAAAAAGTCGCAGATTATATTGACATCACCGCAGATTTATAAATAAAGCGTAACCGCTCACGGGCGACTTTTTGTAGCTGCGATAATCGCGGCGTTAATAGCAGCCATAATCGCCCGCGAAATGACACGACAAAGGTTTTACTTAGCCAGCGACAAAAAAGCGCCGCGATTATCGCTGCGATTATCGCAGCTACAAAAAGTAGCTCGTGGGCGATTATGTATAGAACTCCGTATGTTTTATTCTCAGCGATAAAAAATCGCTCAGCGATTAATCGCCCGTCAGCGGGGACGCTAAATGAAATTGAAAATATTTATAAATACATATTAATCTCAACTACAATTTATGCTCAGCATATTACTCTTATCTGATTATTTAAAATATTAAAGGAACGCATAAAATTCTCATTTCTTTAATTAAATCAACATTATAAATTATAAATTTAATAATCAGTTTAAAATTTATTCGAACTTTGAATGAGTTGGCGGTGGGTCTGTTTTTGTTTAAGACGGTTTCTTCCGGAATAATTATCTCCAAAAATTTCAAAACTCTGTTTTAGTTAGTTGTTTTGGAAGCTTAAAATAAAATAAAGAAGAAGTTTAAAATTCTTCACAAAATGCTGCAAAATAAAAATTAAAAAAGTATTTTCATCAGTTATTTTTTTACATTATTCACTAGATGAAATAAACTTACGCTATTAACTTTTATGAGCTTTTTCCTAATTAAATCAAATATTGTTCTATTGTTCTTTTTTGTATGTTTAGTAGATAACAACTTGAAGGAAAATAAAAACTTAAAAAATTACATAAAAATTTAAGAAATTTAAATTGTATTGATAGGTGTTAGAAGCGGTAATTGTAGGTTTATCAATTTATAAATTGAAAGAATAATATTCATTTATTGTTTCAGGCCTAACTGAAGGTGCAGTTAAACAAAAAACAGGATACAGCGAATCAAATAAAATTAATCTTGACATATTTTTATTTTTATTTCTCACCAGTATAGCTTTTAATCTGCGATAGGATAGAATATAGCTTTCTTATAATATTGCAGCATACAGCAGACACGATACTTTTAATATCGCCGATTAATATTTCTGTGACTATATCCACTGCGATGCGACTCTGTGCGTTTGATCATAGTATCAAAATCGCGCGACTTATCAAGGGCGACCATTGTAGCAAGGTACTTTGGAGCAATGCGGCTTGCGGCTTGCGTCATGCGTCTTGCGGCCCACGCGGCCATGCGGCTGTACTTTGCATTGGAAGCCGCACCGTGTCGCATGCGGTTGTGACGCTTCGCTCGAAAAGGGTTGCATTCACTCCTATAATAGGGTATTTGACAACATTGAAAATATAGTACAAATTGTGGTCATCCTGATAATGGCGTAAAAAAACATATTCAACTATTATATACACTAAATTAAGTCTATTAATTGATTAATTTCACCTAGAAAAATACAATAATTTTTGATTTTTTTCTGCAACGAAAACGCTCTAAGATTACTGATGACGTCACTTGCCTGTAAATAAATATGGCTTCAGGCGTTTGACACAACCATAGACTTAGGATCCGCGATTGATGGCTGTCAAATGGATAAGGATATTACAATGTTTACAGGCTAGTGACGTCAGCAAGTCAGCGCCATAGCGTTTTTGGCACGGTTTTAAAATTTTAAATTTTAACATTGATTTTTTAATGAAATAAATTGATTTTTCCTGAAATATCAATGTGTGTTTCCTGAAATATCAGTGCGCTTATTAAGTACTAAAGAATAATTTAAAATAATTTTCCAAAATAAGTCAAATGGCCTATTCAAAGTACAGCCGCATTGTCGCGTGAGCCGCAAGTCATGACGCAAGCCGCAAGCCGCATTACTCCGAAGGGTACCTGCGATGCGGTAGCTACCAGCATTCAAAAGCGTGGGTTGTAGCTTCCACTCATTCCAAAAAGCAGTAAATTCTTATATTAAGAGTATTGTGTGTACTAAGGCAGTAAGTTAATACATTCTAGAACTGGTAAGCAATTTGGCATATTTTTCTGAAATTCCATTCAGTCTAATGTATGCTTCAAAACCAACCGGCCCGCGTCGGAGCGCATTTTACCTCTGCCAGAGAAGAAAAAAGCGTACAGGTAGCTAATTCCATATTTGCATGAAAATTGACAAGTTGAAAAAGTGCCGCCCGCAATATGAAATTTAACTACGCATTATTATTCTCTGGCAGATATAAAATATGCTTCTTTATAAAATAATCTTTTAAATATGTATATTTCGCTTCGAAGACTGTCAACATCATCATGCTGCTAGAATAAAAATACTTATTCTAAAACGAAAGACTGTAAATAGTATTTATTTTAAGTATTGTTTTTAAGTTAACCAAAAATTTACAATTGTATAAATACTTCATACGTAGGCTTTTAAAGTATTCAGCAAAGTTGCTCAAGATTGTTTAAACTTACTTAAAGACGGTTAGATTTATTATAATAATGTTTATTATTAAAGTTTATGATAATCTTGTTATGTAGGTTGACTGTAAGAACTTATTAGTCTGTGTCAATTAAAGGTCTATTCATACGCATTAGTTTTGTAACTTAACGATAAGGGGTCAATTTTACTTTGAAAATGAATTCAACCTGCATCTGAACCATCATTCACGTCAAATCAGTTGCCATTGTTATTGTTGAAATAATAGGCTATTTACACCGAGTCGATTTTAGTCACAATGACACAAGGACAGTTGATGGCGTTGCTGTCGTCTATGTAGTTGATGGCGTAACCTAGGTAACAACTTGTAATAACGTAGTTCCAGTTTTGGCCTCCGGTTCAGATAATTTTGTTCAGTCTCCTGTGGCCTAGGCTGAATTGCCATTTACAATGTCATTTTTTCCGTGCGGTTCGGCGAAAGTTGTGCGGCTTTAGTCACCCATGTAAATACCCCATTGTAAACTTGTCCACTAAAGTTAAAACCTTATGTGTTGGTTTCTATTTTAGAAGATTAATGGTTTAGGGTTTAATTTCAAGGAAACATTTTCTATTCTGTTGACTTGTAAAGTTAGGTGCTCTTTCGAATGCGTTTTAATTCTGATCAGATGTGTTTTTTAGATTGACCCCTAGTTCTAAATCCAGTCTTTGTGTGTTTATTTTGTTCCAACCCTGTAATACTATAAGGTACCCGTTTTTGACAGCGTTATAAAGCTGTTATACAGCTAAACAACATTTAAACTTGAAATTATCACTGTGTTTGTTTATAGATCTTAATTATTTCAGTTTAGTTGGCTTCCTAATTTCGCCAACATCATTAATTATCAGACTGAATAACCAGATTAAACAATTTGTCAAATAAGAATTTGGTTTTTTATTTTTATTAAGTCCCCTTTTCAGCTTAGCCTTAAAGTCTTGAAAGAAAATTAATGCTTTAACCTACTATTTATTAAGTACTAACAAATTTTCAGTATGCATGATTGGAATGCAGTTAACGTAATCAAATTATGTTAATGTGTAAATGCAATCCCATACACAAGCATCTTTGTATTCATTATTTCAACCTGTATCGTAACAATAAATTGCCTTAATGTGTACTCAACTGTCATAATAAAGCCATTCAGTGGAAATGAAAAGAGTAAATCATTGCAATTCATTGCTCCTGTGTGAAAGAAAATGGGCACATTTCGTCATATTACGTAGGTACGGAATCTTAGAGTTTCATGATTCGTTTATCAATTCTGCGTCTCTTTGGCAGAAGCAGACATGGTCATTTTCAAGGTCAACTTTTATCAAGTTTTGGCATAATATAGTATTCATTTAACAGAATATAATCTGCATTAAAACCTCAAAACACAATAAATCTACCATGTCTGCTTCTCAAAACTTTTTGATTGACTTGACCGGAAAGTGAACCCAGTAGGTATCTCAGTTACAACGACTACAACTGACAAATCATTTAGTATTTAGTATTATTCTTCAGAAATCTTCAGGATAGCTGCTGTACTTACTTTTTTATGTAGGTTAGCCTATATATAAAAGAGAATTAGAGTAATCGACATTGCTCGAGGAATTGCTCAGCCAAAGTGACAGAAGGCGGGACCTCAGACCAAATAAAAAAAGTAAAACGGAGTCTTCCGAACGAAGCGGTGACGCCTGTAAAACTACGCCTTAGCTGTGTACATACACAGTTCACGCACACACGTGTAATGAAACTACGCCTTGGCTTTCCATATAAAACCCTACCGCCCGGCCCCCGCCCGCCCATCAAAAACCGGCCTCACTTCATTGTTTGCAACGCTCCATCTTGCTTTTTTATTTGATCTGAGGGCGGGACATATAACGAAAAGATCCGATGGCCTTTGGGGCGGAAAAGTTCTATAATTGTGAGCACGCTCTGCACGACTTTCCGTGGGTAGGCCCCCGACAAGGTGGCTCTACGATCTGGTGAAGGTCGCGGGAAGCCGCTGAATGCGGGCAGCGCAGGACCAATCGTCATAGAGCTCTTTAGGTGAGGCCTATACTTAGCAGCGGGTGTCGTCGTCAAACTTATTTAGCTTTGTTATGGTCTAAAAATACAAATATTTCTTATATTGCAAAATTTGCGAAGTGAATAGCAGAATATTATAATAATAAAATGATCAATCTTTCTCGATTAAATTAAAGTTTCAAAAGCAATGACAAACAATCATAAGGCTTGACATTTAATTAAATAAGTAAGTCACTGAACATAATAGCCAAGCCCTGACACAGTTATTGCAATATTAAAGGAAACATTGTCTAAAGTTAAGCCTTAGTTAAATTTCATTATTAAACCTCCGAAAGATAACGGGATCCCGGGTTTTATGGCTTCTCAGAAGAGTAACCTGTTTAGTGTTAAAAATATACTGCGTTTTAGCGCTGTTGTTCATTCGGCTATATTTTCATGAAATTTTACAGTATAATCTCGGTCTGGATACTGTTGATAAGAATGTAGAGCCTGTGAGACTCCCTCCAAGTTAAAGGGGGTGGGGGAAGTGTTGATTTCTAAGTTTTTAGGGTTCTGTACCTCAGAAGGAAAAAACGGAATCCTTAAAGGACTGTCTGTCCGTCAAGACCCTTTATCTCGGGAACGCGTTGAGCTATCGAGTTGAAAACAACTTTTAGGATTCCTTACTTCAAAAGGAAAAAAACTGAACCCTTATATTACTTTGTTGTCCGTCTGTCGGTCTGTCTGTCAAGACCGGTATCGAGTTGAAATTATATCAATACTCAGTTCTACAGTCTCTTGAAACTATGAAAAAACCAAACTTCTAAGTAGCTTACGGCCGTTTATGCTAGAACCACAGACTACTCTCTCGACTGTGCTAGAACTATGAAATTTGGCAAGTAATATCGCGTCTTATACTACAAGTACAGGAAAATGTTTGAGTACTATACATCTGTAATTTTAACCAAATTTGGCTGCTTTTGTGGTCTAGTGGTTCGCCCACCCGTGTTCTTACACGGGTGGGCGAACCACTAGGGGTTCGATTCCCGGGGAAGGTACAATTTGTACTCGGTTTGGTTGGTGGTAGGGCTTATTTCAAGTCCGCCTGGCTATCTACCACCATCTTACCTAAGTCTGACGCCATAACAACAATGTAAAATTGTTGTGTTCCGGCAATTAGAAGTAAGATAGCCAGTTCCTCAGTGATGAGGATTCCGGGAGTAGTGCGCTTCCACCTTTGGCCTTATCGTCAGTTAACATCAGTTGAGATGAAGGCCAAGCACTATCTCGTTGTTTAAAAAACATGAAAATATAGTCTTTATTTAAGTACCTACAAATTTGTACGGAACCCTCTGTGGGCGAGTCCGACTTTCACTTGTCCGAAGTTTTCTGATTAAATACCTACTAACCACAACAAATGAATCACATTAATATTAATCTTTATGGACGTTATTATTAATGTTATACAATCTTTTAATCTTATAAAAGTCATAAGATGACACTGTCATCATGACAGCCTCCATCGTGGAGTGGCTTATACACTGAGGTGAGGTGTCGCCATATCTGAGATACTGGTTTCGATCCCCGGCTGGGTCAATTTAAAAAGTGGAGTATACAACTCGTGAAAATAAAACATCTCGGTCCTTTGTATCCCTCGCCTCGCTCAGGATCCAACTTAGTCCCTCGAACTAAATTCCCTTTTTTTTCATTTGTTGTATAATCTACTATTTAAATCTGGTTACAACACACCAACACTCAGCAAAAAAAAAAACACTAATTACACTTAGCGTCCACTCATAAAACAAAATGTTGCCATCACAGAGCATACCGTAATCCTACCAGAGATTGCAACGAAACCTAAAACCGGGTAGAGCAGTAAAACCGGACATAACACGCCACTAAGTTCTTTATCTTCCGAGATAATTCTTAAGTGCCTCATCCAGTTGTACTTTACGGCCTTGTAAAGCCTAACCGGTGAGGTTATAAAAAATGTTTTACTTTAACCGGGGAACGTGTTGGATATAATATATTATGGTTTTTTTACTGTTATTGTGAAGGATCCGGACTGGAGCGAATACTAGGTATGGTGACAATTTTGTTGTAAAGCCTTTGGCACTATGTTAAAAGGTGGGAGAGACTGTGCAATGCGTAAAGCTATAGTTTCCTAGGATGACGGTGCCGTTATATTACAGCCGTAATTTAGCAGCGTAAAACATTGTCTATGTAAACAATACGGTGCGGTTTCTGACGTTACGGTGTCGCCGTATTGTTTACATAGACAATATTCAACGCCGCTATATTACGGCCGTAATATGACGGCACCGCTATCCTAGGAAATCCTAGCTTTAGTGATATCTTAAGATAGACAGTGGCCACTCACCATAAGACAGGTCTAATGCATTTTACTACCATTTTATATAAAAAGTAATCAGTTCCCCATTACCACCCATACATCAAAAATCGCTTCAGATCAAATCATCATATCACACACGCTCAAATAATCACAATTTATTCTTTACCCCCAAGATCAAAGAGAATACGCCTAAACGCGTATACCGAGTAAAATTCTCTTTTTTTATTGCATTCCCCGTCACAGGAGAGCCTTAATTTAATATGGCCTGCTCGATTTGTTTACAAAGGAAAAATTTATTCATGAAATTTGTTTTCCGAGGGTCCAAGCCGAGATAAAATAAACTTTCTCCACGTAAGTTACTCTGACCCGGCCCTTTATTTCGTCCAACAATATTCTTCATATTTTCATAGATTCGTTCATCTTTGTAACTATTGAGAAACTTGTAGCATGAATTGCTTTTTGTTGGGAATCTTGAGTGAAGAATTTATGGATTGTATTGACAGCAACCAAATATTGTATTATTAATATCTAGCTAGAAAGTTAAAAGTAAAATTGGAATAAAAAACTGAATACGTTAAACGACCTATCTTCGCTTTTAGAAAGTCAAGCAATGCTAACTTAAATATTTCAGTACCTGAAAAAAACTTTTACTATAAAAACTACACACATTTTGAATCCATTGATGTACATTTCATACAGAACTCTAGAAAACAGAAGATTTCATATTCAAAAATTCATGAAGACTGATACATATCTGACATCACACGGAAGTTGGAATAACACGAAAAGAAATCAACAATCCTCTTAGCAAACGTAACAGGGGACAAACAAGATTTAAAAGGACGACGCCGTTTTTCACCAAGTATTCGCATTCAAAAAATAAGTTACACAAAGACGGCCCATAAATTGTGCTGCATGGAATAAAATGGAGGCCCTTTTAACGTCTGTAATTTGACTGTTATCGTTTGGATGTTATAATAACTCAAAGGCTCTTTCATATTTTAAGATAAGTTGTAAGGATTGTTTGTAAACGTTTAACAATAATTGTCATTTGTCAAGTTTTTTATGTTACGCAATGGTAACTTGATAAACTTTGTCAAGTAAACACTTAAGAGCGATTGGTCTATAATAATAGGTGGTTTTTTAGGGCTCCATAACCGAAGGGGCCAAACGGAACCCTATTTCTGTCTCTCGTATGTCCGTTCAGACGTCCGTCCGTCATCTGTCACAAAGCTCTAATGAAGCTACAGTCTTTATATTTGCACTAAAGATGTGTCTTGCTGACCCAAAGCCAGGTAAAGTATTATATTTTTTATATTTTAGAGGCAGCCTCCCACACAAGTGAAAAGGAGCGTGAAACAAACTTCTTTTAACTCAACGCGCAACGTGTGGGATACAAGTATCATTGTATAGATATTTTCAGAAAATCACTAAGGAAACTTTGACTAGCATAAAAAGTATCATTTATTTTAATTAAGGCTATCATGGTGCGACCTTGCAAGGGTGCGACTCAGTCAGTCTGTCTGTTTTTCCGTCTGTTGGTTTTAGATTTGGCTTACTATTTTGCAAATTAGATAGAATTCAATATGTCGGCGCCATATTGTGGTTATTGTTTTTGTTCATGTAGAAAAATATCTTATCCCTTTGTTGTGAAAGTTGGAAACAATAGTCATAAGACTTAAATGATATAAATGTTTATGCGTATCCTGGATTAAATGTTACATAACTTATTTAAGGCGACTAGATATCTGAAATCATAGTTTTTGGAGGCTAACTGCTCTTAAATTTGCCGACAAAAAATTCCTCAAAAATATATTTTACGCCTTGATATATGGCTTATAATCTGTACATTTGATAACTTTGAAGTATTCGAAATAAGGAAATTAGATAAATAATGAGTAGGTAGTTAAAGGTGATAATATTTTTATCATAACTTATGTCAAAGTCAAAGTCAAAAATAGCTTTATTAAAATAAACTTAATCATTAAATAGGTACTATGAAAATCGAATTTAATTTGTGTAATAAATTTCGGCCTTAATAAAAGGCCTGTACGAAGATTGCCTCATAAAAGTCATATTTCTATGCAAACGAAGTCGCAGACGTTATCCCGTCTATCCATATTCCCTAAACTAGCGTCGGACGAGACTGCAAGGATGCGCAATATCCGGGAATGGTGCTCAGTAAATAACAACTTATTTTCTAAACAAGTGTACACGCTTTCGAGATATTATTTTGTGCTGTGGAGCTGAATGAGAAAAGTGTTTTGGTGGAATTTGGGTAGGTTAGGTTTATTGCGTGTTATAAATGAATATTTGGCTATTTAGTTATTTGATCAACTTTAGAGTTTGAGAAAATAATGGTCAAAGTCAAAGTCAAAATGTTATTCAAATAAAACTTTTGAATCGTCTATATCAGGGATAGTGAACCTTTATCTATCAACGTGCCATTTTTCTGAAGAAATGTTTAATATAGACGTGCCATCAAATAATTTTGACTTTTTTTGTTATTGGGAAAATAATAGTAACTAATATGTACTATCAACTCAAACTCTTTATTTTTTATTTTAATTTTGTTTTTTAATTTCTTTAGTGATAATGTTTTGTTTTCAAACTTTGATTTATAAAATTTTGTTATTTGTCATTGTTAGTACCTTGTTGGTTATTCTAGTAGCTGTACACATTAATATTAATTAAGGAAGAGCGGGGTCCCCTGGCACAAGTATTGCTAATACTTAAAAGGAGATCCTGAGCACTAGCTAAGATAATCATGTATATAGTTACTGAATAAATATTTTGTATTTGTATTTGTATTTTGTATTATTAACTACAACAAAAAATATCTAAATTTTGCAATGTTTCAATTAAGTAAGTATAAGCGTAATTCAAATTAATTAATTCGTAATTTTTTCGTAGTGAATAATTCATTTTGTCATCGGTGTCGTGCCCAAAATATTGTGTCGCGTGCCATTGGTTCGCCATCCCTGGTCTATATTTTCCTACCACCCGTTCCAAACTCTTTTAATTGACAAGAAGAACGGGCGCAAAAAATTTATCAGCTTTAACAGACGGCACAGCACCTATTATAGTAAATATTGAGATTGTTACTATCTTCTAGTTATAATACCACAATTTAGTGCAGAGAGTCTCACAACTAACAGTGAGTTAAAACTTATTTTACTATTCCAGCAGTCATCACTTCCTGCAGCGGTCGGACTGTGGCGTTGCACCGCACCATGCCGTCATTCGCACAACAAATTAATGCATTTCAACCCATTGTGTTTCATAATAAAATATATTTAGCCCAAATTAACATGTAGAGGAAACAAAACCATGGAATACTTTCTAGAGTAAATGAAATGGCCAAGTTTCAAAGATATCTTCATTAGACCTTCGTAACTAAATCACACTCAAATTAAAACATCGTAATGAGAACAAAAAAGTTAGAAAAGGTCGTATGATTCAAGTTTTGATTATTCAATTACTTTAGTAAGTAAGTATTTTATTAATCTCATTTTAAGGGCCCTATAGCCCTTAAATTGACTCCCTAATCTTAATGAAATTTATTGCTCACTAAGCACATAATGTATCAAAAAGTCACATGCACAGATTGTAGCGAGGGTTAGATAGTTTATTTACAAACAATAATCTCAGTAAAAATAATTCGCTGTAGTAGTAGTAGGCAAAAGCAGGGAGGAAACCGGTTTCTAATTAACCAGGTTAATTTCGATCTCAAACAGGTTTTTTCCTAAGTGTTCACTCAGAGCAGAACCGATTCGTGAGCGATATTGCTTCTGGGATAAACCTGGTTAATTCCACGACGCGCGTGAATAGTGCAGCGATATATTTTGTCTCTTTTTATCTGCGGGTGGGAACTTTTTTTTAGTTGGAACTTCTCGTCTTTCGTTTCGTTGCTTTGCATCGTGTGGGCGGAGCGAACAAAATCATTTTGGTATTAACCAGGTTTTGGGAGTGGAATCAAAACCAATAATATAATATCATTTCAAACTTTATTTAATTTAATTTGTAATCTATTGATTTAGTTATTGTAATTATTTGAATCTTGGAACTTGTTTTCTGAAAATAAATAAATACATACATACAAAACGGTCTACAAGCTTAACAAGAAATAATACCGGTTTCGACGAGCAGAATCGAAATAAAAACGCTCTTTTCAAAATGTATGAAGCTGCGCGAAACCTGGTTGCGAATTTTAACCAGGTTTTCCAGCCCTGGGCAAAAGAGCAAAAGTGGCCACTATAGGCACTTTTGCATACTACTGCTATGATGATGATGATGTACATTATTGGGTATCTACATGGAGCGAGGCGATTGTCAGGCGATTTAAGCGAGCAATAGCGAGAATTAAGATGGGGGTATCACTTGAGGGTTATAGTCTATAGGAGCCGTAAGTTGACCATCAGCCATTTTTAATGTCCCCACTGCTGGGGCACAGGCTTTCTTTATGGGTGTTTAAGGAGGATGGGCCATAACCCACCAAACGGGCCCAATGCCGACTGATGAGTGTTAACGAATGGGTGATGGGTGTTAATGGTGGGTGAGCTAAATGAATGAAATGAATTTAATGTACTTTTTAAATAAGTATCTGTACACTTTAGATGACTACACTATTGTATTAGGAACCCCTGTAAGATTAGCTGTATTGTGTTAAAAAATTAAATAAAATAAAACGACTGCAAATGCCAGGACCAACGGCTTAAAGTGCCATCCAAAGCAAGGATGAGCTCGAGATAATAAATTTTTGGTCACCCATCCCATGACCGATCCTTGCAAAAGTTGCTTAACTTCCGCAATCGCTGGGTCAGGCGCTATACCACTACGCCACCGAGGTCCTCAAGCCATAAGTTAATCTTGTATAATTGCGAAAACGGGCGTGCACGCTATGCAAATTACGGAAGAATAATTAAAAATCAACTAAAAACTTTATGAATTATTTTCTACAAGTAAGCAACATTCGAACCTATAACTCGGTACTATAAATAACTTGTTAGAAGGAAAGCACTAGAATTTAGAACTAACCTCTCACCATTTGGCACGTTACACCGAACTGCAATTCATATTAAAGTCCTATTTAGCCCGAAATTCTCGTTCTACTTGACGCGGTGCCTAATAACAAAACATAATTCATTCCGCAAGAGCGAAAGCTGGCATATTGCGTACGTCTCTTTCATTATGACGTGAGATTTGAAATTAAAATATGCTACGGTAATTTAATTTTCAGACGAGCTTCGTGCAATTGTCATTGTGAATGTGAGCGCAAGCAATTTTTATTTTTATTTGAGGCTTCTTTATGTTAGATAGGCAAGCGCTTGAGCGCTATCAAGCCTGGCGGCAAAGCTAGCTAGGGTTCCTTAAAGCTTTGTCCAGATTTGTATCTTGATGAAGTAATATCAACGCACGCCCAACCAAACTAGCGATGTATGGTAAAGATACGGTGATCTGATATACCAAAACGGTCTAGTCTGGACAAAGCTTAAGAAAGCGGTGCCGTCACATAGCGTGCGTAATTTTACGGACGTAAAAAGACTATTTCACTTTACGGTGTCCAGCACCGCTCTCTAGGAAACCGCTGTTTACATAGACAACGTTCTACGCCGCTTAATTACGGCTTTAATATGACGGCCCCGTCATCTTAGAAAACCCTAGCTTAAGCGAAGATGCGATCAACGAGCTACCTATTCAATCGCGACTTGAAGGCCTCCTATATACCTATAAGGAAACACAGACTCGGGCAAGGAGTTCCAATCTATAGTGGTATGATGAACTTCGAAGCAAAACGCTTAGTGCCTGGGGGCCTATTACAAAAATAACGTACGCAATTGCGTAACGCAGTCACTTGGCCGCGACAATCGTCAGCAGTTCGTCGGTTGTAGTTAATAACAAACATTTGGAATTTAGCTATCGTAGCTATAGACTATTGAACAAACAATGTCAGCTAGAGAGAAACTGTCAAACTCACGCAATCACTTCACGATATCGCATACGAAAGTGATTTGTAATAGGAAACAATCAAAACGAAGCACGGACGCAGCTGCGTGTATCGCATCGCATCAAACTTTTTGTAATAGACCCCCAGACTTTGGAATATCCACCAAAAAGCGGTGGTGCAGTTTCGTATGTCTGGTTAAACGATGGAAAAAGGGGGGCTTAATCGTTCATTGCTGAGCACAGGTCTATCTTGTATCTTCACTAATATCACGTATTTGTCATATGCCACTTTTTAATTCTTCAATATGTCTTTTTATAGATTGAAGTATTTCATAATTACTTATATAGCTTTCGCGCACGAGTCCGTGCGGATATTCGAAAAAAAGCGGCCAAGTGCGAGTCGGACTCGCACACGAAACACACGGCAAAAAAAAACACGTTTGTTGTATGGGAGCCCCCCTCAAATATTTATTTTATTCTGTTTTAGTATTTGTTGTTATAGCGGCAACAGAAATACACCACCTGTGAAAATTTCAACTGTCTAGCTATCACGGTTTACGAGATACAGCCTGGTGACAGACAGACAGACAGACAGCGGAGTCTTCGTAATAGGGTTCCGTTTTTACCCTTTGGGTACGGAACCCTAAAAAAATCAGGAACCTTTGACTGGGATGAAAAGTATCCCATGTTTTTATGTAGGCTATCTAGATAGATGGTATATGCTATGATGATATCTAGATACATAGATATGTATATGCCCAATTTCATCGAAATCAGTTCAGCTTATAAGCTGAGTCACGGACGGACAGACAGGAAGACGGATATGAAAAAAATATGAGGGTCCCTTGTTGACTACGGAACACTAAAAAACATTTAGATAACAACCTTCTTCAAGAGGAACCAATATTAAAGCAATAATTTACTAGTGAACAATATTTTTCGATGATTATCTTCTCCGAATTTACTATCATTACATTCCCAAAGAGCTATATGATATTTTATTATTCGCCTAAATAGCATGATGCTAGCAAATTACATATTCAGATATTTAAAAAACCCTTTGCAACCCTTTCCTCCATGTTAATCTCTGTACCTCCCATCTTTAACACCAGCTCAGTTTCAAAGCTTTACCATCGATAACATTCCAAACGCTTATGTCGATTATACTCAAAGATACTCTAGAGGTGGGAAAGGGCCGACTTACCCCTTAAACGACTTTTTACCGGTACAACAAAAGGTAAAAGATACGATCGAGGATACGCAAGGTCCGAAAGTCATTGTTCACGGAGTTCCCGTTAAATTCTTCCCTCGTTTCGCAAAGATTTAGTGGCTTGTCCACTTCGCTAAGCGTTTATGGGATATTTCACTTTATTGATTGGGCTGTAGAAGTGATTATTGAATGGCTATGCTTCATGAGAAGTGTAAAAATATTTACTTTAATTTGAAAAGTTGGAGAATCAGTAGGTTGTAACATTAATTTGTTGTTTACTGTTTCACGTATTTAACAAGATAAAATGTCTTAGCAAAATTTAAGAATATATTTTCTGTAGCATGGAAATAGTGCTTAATAAAATTCTAAGAAAATCTACGAAACAAAAATAAAAGGATATTCTGTTCGTAAAGAGTAGGTACCTAGCTGTTTTTCTTGGAAATCTTAAAATATCTTGTTTATCTTTACCTTCAATGCTGTTAAATTTAGTTTGTTATCTTTAGAAACAATCATAAATTCTTAGGTAACTATTTTTGAGGGGAGAATAGGATCCACTGACGAATCACTTTAAGATCAATGTCAAGATTTATTTAATCACGAATGCATGGTTATCTGGTTGTAATAAGCGTAGCTGAACCCATAACGTAGTCGTAGCCATCGGACTACGGCTACGTTACGGGTTTAGCTACGGTTTAGCTATGGTACACTTCAATTACTACTTCGCCATAGTCGTGACCGTAGCCGTAGCCGTAGTCGTAGCCGTAGCTATAGACGTAGCCGTAGCCATACCCGTAACCGTGACCGTAGCCCGATAGTTACGGTTACGTTACGGCTTCAGCTACTGCTTTGTCATAGCCGTGACCGTAGCCGCAGCCCTAGCCGTAGCTGTAGCCGTAGTCATAACCGTAGCCGTAGCCGCAGCCGTAGCCATAGCAGTAGTCGCAGCCGTAGCCGCAGCCGTGGCCGTAACCGTAGCCGCAACCGTAGCCATAGCCGTAGCCATACCCATAACCGTAGCCGTAGCCGTAGACATAGCTGTAGCCGTAACTGCCATTATTTGACTATTTCAACATCGTCATAATTATTGAATTATTATTTTAAAATATGTTACTCAGAGCCTTGAATTATTATTTTAAAATATGTTACTCAGAGCCTGAAGAGTCAAAGAAAAAAAGAGTATCCATTATGTCAGGCTTGCTTCTTAAGCTAAATATGTTCATTAGACCCCAATGTACCCAAGCACTCTAATGTGGCCAAGTTCCGTAACAAAGCAAACTGTATTGCGTGTCTGGCTTAAAAGCGTTTATCGTTGGCCGTCATTTAATTCCGCTGAAAGCCTTGGAGGTGTTAATAATATCAAAAATGGGTCGCGGCGATACGGTGCATGGCATGCATAATATGGGCTTGAACGGTGATAATGTAAAGTTTGAACTTATTTTATTGCTAATATGGTATTGCATAAGTTCAGCGTTAGTTAGTTCAGATTGTATTTATTTTATGCAAGGGGTACAATCAGACAAGTTTTAGAATTGGGGATTGAACCAAGTTATTGATTTGACTGAAGAAAGACATAAGATCCTTTCGACTTTGGTAGAGATCAAATAACTTCGCAATAAAATTAACAGCATGCCTATTTCAATTTGGACTAATAAGGTGGTAGGTATATCAATTATAACGGGTGTAACAAGACCTTCAACTAAGCCGAGGTCCACATATTCCGCCCATCATCAGGATCATTTTTGTCTTCTAGACTATACCTGGGAAATCAATAGCTACGAAGTTATTGAAGGTCAAAGTCAAAATTTTTTTTTCAAATTTTTTTAAGAAACCTTATTTTATTCGTTATTTCGTACTTTTTGTCCAATGAAACATTATCAAAATTTTAAGTATTTCGTAACAAACAATGGCTTCAAAACGTCGTCACTCGATGTACATCATGAGTACGCACATAAACGTTGCCTTTCAACTCGGCCGCGTGCAGCTGTGTAGCATACACTCGCAGGCGCGGTCTATTGTACGCGTTACATTGCGTGGTAAAGTATGCAATGCTTTTTTAACACCAAAAATCAAAATCGTTTCCCAGCAATAATTTTGAACAGAAATGGTCCTGATGATGGGCAGAATACGTAGATTTCGGCTTCGTTGAAGGTCTTGTTACACCCGGTATAACTGAGACATATCAATAACGCTGAAAACTAAGCCGCAAGGCTTATGACAATGAATAGAACTCAATTATTATAGATAATTAGGTTTAAATCAATATACTTAGTACATTAAATAGCTAAAAAATCCTGCGTGATAAATAAACGCAAGCAGATTTAAAAAAAAGCAAAATACAAAGTAGTATGTATAGTCACAGCTACGTAATGATTCGCCAATTTGTCAAATAAAAACTCTTAAAAAAGAAAGTAAGAGAAAAAGTAATGCGGAATCGAAAACAGTTACTCAGCAAAGTTGTAGACGTAGTCCAGGAGGCGACTTTTGTCAAACGAGAAGGGAAATTTTAAACGGGACTTTCTTTGAATAGTGTTGCCTCTATACTAAAGATAGAGATGATTATCGTAGATCTGAGAAATATACGAAATATTCTTTAGGTACTTTATTGAATACCTATCAATAACGCACCTCCGTCTTGTTGATTCTTTCTAAGAACGATGTTGAACTCTTAACGATAACCTTATTACTTGCCTTTTTTATGTTACGTCATCAAATGTTGGTCTATGTAGGTATATCTTTAGCGTCTAGCAGGGCGATTGCGAAGGTTAAGCAACATTCAAAAGGGTCGGTCATGGGATGGGTGACCAAAATTTATTATTTCGAGTTCTTCCGTGCTTCGGAAAGTATGTTAAGCCGTTGGTCTCAGCTGCATTTTGCAGTCGTTAACACTTACCAATACGCATTAGGCCCGCGTGGTGGGTTTCGGCCCAAGCAGTGGGGACAATAAAAATTACTGATGGTCATCAAATATCAGACGATAGGGGCCGTTCAAGTATTACGTAAGCACTAGGAGGGGGTGGGGGGTCTTTGTTTTGCTTATTTTGGATGACATGGGGGGTAGGGGAGTCTCGATGATGATTACGTCATCGGTAGTTATTTACTTTTTTACTCAATCGGCAACCCTCTCATTGTCTATGCTTCAAAACGAAACGCATTTTCGGGGATTTCCGCAAATAATGCATATACCTAGTCTGGCCATAAATTATGTTACATATGGAAAGTTAAATAAGTGACACAGTGAGTTACGCACTACAACCATATATGTGTCAAATGAAAGGGTATAAAATACAGTTTTAAACCATATTAAAATTATTCGAAATGTCCTCCTCTTGCTTGGATACAAGCCTTCAATCTGCGAGGCCAGTCATCAATCGAAACACGCACGACGTTCATGTCAATAGCGGCGACTGCTTTAATCAGGGATGTTTTAAGTGACGCCAAGTTGCGATGGGGTTTAGCGCAGACCTTCTCCTCTAAGTACTGCCATATTTTGTAATCCAAGGGATTCAAGTCTGGACTGGAGGAGGGCTAATCCTCATGCCTGATAAAGTTGATTTCACGGGTCTTGAGCCAGTTTTGGGTACTTTTCGCCTTATGAGCGAGCGCAGAGTCTTGCTGGAAAACCCAGTGTCCGTTTTCAAACCTTTTTTGTGAAAGAAGTTCCACAATGTTTGTTAGGATTGTGTATTGGTATATGAGGGCACTGGTTTTCACTCCTTTTTCACAAAAAAACACCTCTGTTGGACCCAAATAGGAGACCCCCAACCAAACCATGAATTCTGAAGGGTGATGACCACGCTGAACACATGGCACACGTGTGCTTGCTTCTTCACTAGAGTGTGTATACACTTTATCACTTAGTTTGTTGAAACTCTCCAAAACATTAAAATTTTTTTCGCCCAAAAAATAAATTTCACCATTTTTTTTCCCGCGTACCACATTAACAAAACCCGGCATCTTTCGAATATGATTTTCTTCAGCCATGCGTTAAGAAGATGTGCTGTTTTTTTCTGTAAGCATGCAGTCCTAGGTCTTCATTCAACACCCTTTTAACAGTGATTTTGCTTAGTCCCATCTGCAGAGCCAAAATTTTTTGCTTACGGACAGGATTTCGTTAAATTTGCGCTTTCACTGCTTTGATGATCGCTGGAGTCCGAACAGAATGAGGTTGACCGCTCCTCTGATTATCTTCTAATCTTGAATCTTCTCTGAATCGTTTGATAGTACGATAAATAAATCGCAGTGGAATTTTCAAACTTTTCAGCAGTTTGAAAATCTCAGTTGGCGCTAGACCGCAACGATGCTAAAAAATTACTACGATTTTGTCTTCTTTGAGCGTCCCCTCCATTTTAGAAAATGTAGAAAATTCCAGAAACCATATGTTTTTATTTTCTTTAAATGTTCAAATTTCGAATGCCCACAATATTTTTTTCAGCTTGCATTCTAAATTTGAAATTTTACCTAAGCAACAGAACTTATGGCCAGACTAGGTATATACGTTGAGCCACTCGCTTTAGAAACGACTAGGGGAATTATCGCGCGCTATTCACTTGTCCAAATTAACAAAAAAAAACATTTATAATTGAAAAATGTTTACGTAAGCATGGGGGGAGGGGGTAAGAGCTTTGCTTACTTTTGCTGATAAGGGGGATGGGGGGGTAAATAATTGTAATAAATCTGCTTACGTAATATTTGAAAGGCCCCATAGAGAGAAGGAACCACAAAAATCTTTTCGATCGATACAGGTCTCTTTTTGGAAAATTAATATCATCCTGGTTAAAGAAACAATGTAGCTTGCTCAAAAAAGGTATGTCTAGAACAACTTGCTGTTCAAATAAATAGACTGTAAGTCAATGAATATTTATTTTAAGCTTTGTCTTTTTTCGTGTTATCAAAATGACGTACAATCAATGCCAAAAAATATTAAATTCATAATAATATATTTTTTATTTAAAAGAAGATCTCTTACTTAAATAAGCAAGGAAGTTAAAACACTGTTTATGAAAACGGATTTACATCGCTGTATTTACTTACTTCATTTTAATAACAAAAGCACATAAAGATCTTTGAAAGATCTTTATGTCAACAGTTTGAAACATAAACCTGTTGTCATATATTTAATAAAGTTGCCATAATTGTAAATAAATAAAAAGTAACCAAGCCAAATCGGAAATGAAAGCTGTAAATAATGAAAACTGGCAGTAAAGTTCGCGCCATAAATTTAATTATGGCCGTGTTTTGATTCACAAGCAACGTGGGGTGCCAAAATGAGTGTTGTGAACGACAATACTGGCAACTTTGTCTTTTGTTCGTTGGTTAGTTAAGAAGTTCCGTTTCCATTCCATTAACAGATTGTAATCACCGCACTTCCGAAGCAACATTGTAATAAAAAAACAACGACAACAACTTTTGTTTAGTTATGAACTTTGTTTCTTCCAGTATAGTGTAAATAAGTATAAGTTTTTATTAGAAAAAACTTTATTTTGTAGGTACTTTTTGTTACTAGGAACCAAAAGATAATGAAATACTAACTAATAGGTACTACACAGTTGAACACCTTTATGTGGCTTTACTTAAAGATTTAAAGAGGAGCTCGGTGGCGCAGTGTTATAGCGCCTGGCAGCGATTGCGGAGGTTAAGCAACTTTCGCAAAGGTTGGTCAAAGGATGGGTGACCAAAAATTTACTTTCTCGAGCTCCTCCGTGATTCGGAAGGCACGTTAAGCCGTAGGTCCTGGCTGCAATTGCAGTCGTTAACACCCCGCATTCGGCCCGCGTGGTGGGTTATGGCACGTCCTCCTTATCCACTCATTAAAAAATCCTGTGCCCCAGCAGTGGGGACATTAAAAGTGACTGATGGTGAAAATTTTATAAGTAAAACAATTAAAAAATAAGAACAATGTGGATAAAAAAGCAATCATTATCAGAATCGTAACCAGCCAACCCGTCCAAGCTATCTGCTGCTCTCAAAAACATTTTTGAACATTTTAAACTCTGAAAGCTGCGGCCAACAAATAAAAGTGTAGCTAAAATATTGTCGCACGAAGTGGTAGGTTAACGCAGGCTAAACTGTTACGGCAGTGTTCCGAAAACACTTTTATTTTCGATTTCGATTTATACACAGAACACTTAGCACTGAATGGATGGAAGCAACGATTTAAGCTGGTGTAACAACCCTTTATGATGTCACTTCGGCAGCAACCGAAAATGTAACAATGTAATCAACAGCAAACCTGAAAAATATATACAATATATTTGTTTAGCGATGTCATATTCAAAGAACAATAACTCTCGAAATATACAATTCAGAGCAATGATTTTTATGTCGTTTTGTTGATAATATTCCTGTTTATTATTAAAATGCAAAAAAATTGGACATAAATGTGTTCGTTTTTGAGATATGTGAGAAAAACTGAAAAATATGACACTAATTTCAGATTTACTAAAGTAATTTTTCATAACATATTTAAGTTAAAAATTTACAAAATTATTTATTGTACTTGATACGTAATATTATTAACTTTAATTTTTTTTTTTATAAATGTAGAACTTTTAAATTTGGAGAAATTATTATTTTTCGGCAGGGCCATCTTAAATAAAAAGTCAAATTTAAAATGCCTGTCATTCCAACAGGAAAGGGGATAGACCCCAACATGTAGGGGGTTTTGTCAATAAAATTGATCATATTATCTGCCTTTAAAAGCTCCAACATGGCTAACCAAACATATTGTATAGGTAAAGCTTGTTTAGGGATCATTACTGCACTGACACTTCAATATAAACAAACGCTTCGAAAGTTTTACATCGTGAGGCTTTTAAAACAAGAAATTGTGATTATAATAAAAGGTTAGTCACTAGACAGTCACTCGCGGATAGTGATACGAATAGTGACAAGTAGACTGTCATTGATAGGTAGGTACACAAACACCTGTGTCTTTACAATGACATAAAAATTATTTAATATTGAAAATAGTAAACGTAACCACCATTTACATTCAAAAGTTTATCCTAAAAAAATATGCAGAAAGTAAATATGTTTATTTTGAAAACAAGTTGTTATAATACATTGTAAAGAAATGTAAATTTTAATTGCAGTAAGTAACTAAATAAAGTTGATAGGGACCTTACATTTCCCTTCATTAAAACTATTAACTTAAAAGAGCGCCCTCTATCGGCACAAAGTTTTGCGGATTTTGTTCACAGATAAGGAGACAGTCTCCCAACTAAAGGATTGCTTTGAGGAGCAAATTAATGTTCCTTTGGCGTACCAGATCTGGGGCATATTAATTTAGTGTGCCTTTCAACTTGTAGTTTGACGTTCTTTTAATCGGAAATCTTGTAGAACCGTTGAGAAATGTACAACATTATGTATCATTCTGTAAGATAAAGCTGTTTTTTTAATAAAAAAAACTACTATTTTAGAATGCAAACAATATAGTACATTGTCTATCTCACGAAGACTGTTTGGCTATGAATGTTGTTAGGTATGCACATGCACATAGTTTTAGTATGCGTCTGCACGCTCTCTAATATAACGCACACTAAAGTAATGCATGTGCACTCCTAAAACAACTTTCATAGCCGAACCGTCTTCGTGAGATAGCACAACTGTATCTGTAACTGCTTCATGGTTGACCGACGATCTGGTGAAGGTCACGGGAAGCCGCTGCATGCCGACAGCGTAGGACCAATCTTGGTGGAGGCTTATACCCAGCAGTGGGTGTGGTGCGGCCAATATGCCTGTGAAAAAATTATTGATTAAAAAAAAGAAAAACAGAAAGCTTCAGCCTCTTATCACAGATTTTAAGCTTTTTCAGTCTTTCGAAAAAATAAAATATATGAGATAGGATTTTTATTTTTTTATTTGCCAGTGTATTAAAAATTTGAACTATCCACTAAATTTTATCTTCCTAATATAAATGTAAAAGTTTGGATGTTTGTTACTCAATCACCCAGAAACGGGTAAACGGATTAAGATTTTCCGAATGTCCACGCGGACGAAGTCGCGGGTGGAAGCTAGTACCCGATAATATCGCATTTTATATTTTTACATTTTTCATATCCTTATTCAGCATTTATCTTAGATAAATCTCCCGTTTATACGTAATAATCGTAAACAGCAAAAGCGAAGAATGCTTGAGCGAGCTTCAGAAAATATCGTAAAATGAAGTGGACATCTGGATTCTGGATGCTATAAGCGATGCCATCTTGAACTTTGACCTAAATCGCGAACTTTAGGCGAGATACAAACCTCTTTGTGATTATTAAAATGGATACACATAATGGAGTAACTATATTTGAGGCTGTTTATAATACTTATGGAGATTAGAAAATGTGTTTTGAGATTGAAAACCCGTTCGAGGAAAAAATAAACATGGTGGGACGACGATTTTAATTGTTTTCATAACATGGATTATCCATTTCTTAAGTAGACCTAGTAATTCTAGGAACCACAGAACAATACAAAGATTATTGAATTAAAAAAATATTGGTACTAATAAGTAGAAAGTATGCATGTGTAAAACGATGTTGCCTCGTTTGTTAAGTGATCAAAACTCAGCAAATTATAAACAAGATAGTCTCGGTCTCTTAGCAAAAAGTTTATACCAATCATTTTCTTTTCTCTGTTTGAAAGGTTATGTTCGGTATCATTAATAAGGTACAAAAAGCTAGTTGTAGCTTTTTATAATAATTTTTAAAATCTCTTTGTTTATCAACAAGCAAGTACCTACTCTTTTTGAAGTGAAAACTTCTTTAGCGGCGTGCGCTTTTTGTATGGGGAAAAAATGCTAAACTCGCGTCAGGAATCACGTGGCTGATCGAAAATGCGTAAGACAGATGTGACGGATGGAGAGAAGACAGCTGGCGACGGAAGTGGAAGGGAAGAGAGGGCTCTTTCTACGGGGCGCGTTGAAAATGGCGGCGCATCATTTTAAGACGTCATGTAAACACTTGTGTCACCAGCAACGCGCTAATTTTGAAAATGGAACTAATAGCAGCGATCTCTTCGGTGAAATCATAAACTTATTTATACTCTGTGACTATAAGTTAAAATCGTAGAATGCGTGCATGTAGAAATTAAAAAGGCCACTGGCGCGAAATCTTTAGAATTTTTCTCTAATTACAATCTGATTGAATTGTGTGACTGTATATTAATAGGAAAGAAATATTCTTAATCCTTTGCCGCTAATTTCAAAATATCAAAAATGCACAATGTTATTATTCAAGTTTTCACTTTTGCCGGCACTCCCGGAGTGCCAACCGATTTTTTTTAATTATTAACACCACTAATTAGAATTTTTAACATCGTAGCCTCTTTCAGGATCATAATATGTTTCGTGGAATTTCAATACAAATTTTAAGATATAAAAAGAACAATGAACCTAACCCTTAAAGTAAATTAAAAGGATTCGCTTAATCCAAAGTCGCGATACAAGTTCAAAGGTAATTATTTCAATAATTGAACAAGCATGCCAGTCACACCAAATCGCTCCCATCACGAAGATTAATGCTCCCAGCCTAATTAGAAAAGTTCTGAACAGCCATTTAATGACCCAACTAGGAACAGGGGTATAGTGAAACCCTCTGCTTCTATTTTAAAACAGTTTAACGTGAATTTGCGACTTTAACATGTTAAATTGTGTTTATTAGTTGTTTGAACGCATTGCGCGCCCGATGTGCAGATTTTATATTCATTACGTAAGCTGAAAACAATTGTATCTGTACACTCGTTAAGCGGAAATGTTGGATGTGATTTAACTGCGTGGATACGTTTTAATATAAAGGGTTTTATAATGAGCTTTATTTTAGTTGCATGAGGTATTTTAGAACCCAAGTAATTTTGTATGTGGTGGCTACCCAGTTTCTTTGAAAACAATGCAATAAATATTAAGGGTTATAGTATGAAATGGCCGTTTTGTATGGAGAATTTTAAATGATTCGCATTTTCTATACTAAAATTTTCTTAATTTATTGAACAACTACGGACGCTCATATTTAAAAACTTTTATGCACAAATGTTAAAACACTCAGCTAACTATGCCACACGTGTTAAGTAAAAAAATGTGTATCGTCTAAGTTACATTGTATTAAGTGGTCATTTCTGTTAACGAAAAAATTAAATAAATTAAAAAAAATATTAAAAACACGACTGCCCTGCCAAAAACGAACTAAAAAGTTAAATAACAAGTGTTTTTGGAGTCGGGGGACCATTTTGTGGAACAGTTTTTAATCAAAGAGGTCCCCCGACTGCAAAGACACTTGTTATTTAACTTTTTAGTTCGTTTTTGGCAGGGCAGTCGTGTTTTTAATATTTTTTAAATTTATTTAATTTTATTTCACACCTTTTAGTGACATATATATAGTTTTGAAATGTGCTTGTTGAGGCCTTTCATTTGATGCCCATATTCTAATAATTGAAGAAATAATTAAAGAAAAAAAAATTTTTTTTCACATTTGAAAATGGCATCGTACAGTCGCCATAGTGACTTTTTCCAAAAAAAATATAGCCAGTGTCACTCGGAATGATGTAAGGATTCTAACGATACCATATACATCCAAACCCGTTGAGCCATTTAAAAGTTATGGTGGAATAAAGAAACTCACATACTCACAAACATACATGAACCCTGAACATATATACACTCCTTTTTGGGCAGTCGTGTAAAAAGGAGTCCTTTTTAAGATACTTTTTTTGACGTTTAGGAAAAAAAAACAGAAATAGTTTTATTGCTGATAGTGGGCCGTCATTATCATAATTCGAAATGATACAAGTAACCGAAGCATCTTCAACATCGTGGAAAATAATGAGAGCCCCCTGTGAGTGAGATAAAAATTATTACTTTATTTTTAATTTAGCAATTTCATACTTTAACATCAATATAAAAACATAAACAGAATATCAATATCCATATTTAACAGTCGTAAATATGGATATTGATATTCCTCACTATATTTTTGCTTTGTCAACCTGTACATTGCGTTGAGGATAAAAAACATCTAATATACAAATATTAAAGTGATTATTTATTGTTGTAGACAGGGGGGGGTTTGAACCAGTGAGCTCTGCGCTCCGCGTTGCGATTTCGACTGTAGGCCTGTTGCGCCATTTGAGTCATAAAGGTAGTTACTAAAAGTACGCTCAATATACTGTGCTACGGCACTAAAATCATGCTACGAAGTTTTGCTACACGGCCGCTACGTCAGCCGTTTGCTACGACGAATTTTTTTTCTTTGTTCTGTGCCTACGTACGACGCGACGACTACGAGTGTGAGGTGAAAAGTAAACTATAACTATAGTGGCTCCGTGAGCTGTAGACCTCGCGTTAAAAATGATTTTTAAAAACAAATAACACAGAAAAGATATTATTTTTTCCAACTAATATCTATACTGTGCAAATAATATAGGCAGTCCTAGGTTCTGTCAAGTCACAACCTTATTTATTTTCAAATTTCGAATATTGACCAGAAATGTTTTGATTGATAAACTTTTGAACCTTCTAAAAATAAAAAACAAATGTTACTTTGCACCGCTAACAAAAAAGTTTTGTTACATTTTGATCATTTCAAAAAAGTTCAAAAAAGTGGCTCGTCGGAAAAATAATATATAATTGTCAAACCTGCTAACAAAATTTCACGCGGATCGGTTGAGAAATGCGACCTGTAGAGGAGAACAGCCAGCGCCAGAAAACCGGACTATAATATGTTATTTTTTTTACATATCTTCAGCATTTTGAAAAAAAAAAACCGGCCAAGTGCGAGTCGGACTCGCGCACGAAGGGTTCCGTACCAAAATCGGCAAAAAAATTAAGTTTGTTGTATGGGAGCCCCCCTTAAATATTAATTTTATTCTGTTTTTAGTATTTGTTGTTATAGCGGCAACAAAAATACATCATCTGTGAAAATTTCAACTGTCTACCTGTTGTCGTTATTAATATCGAGCAAAAAACGGCAAAAAAATCACGTTTGTTGTATGGGAGCCCCCCATAAATATTAATTTTATTCTATTTTTAGTATTTGTTGTTATAGCGGCAACAAAAATACATCATCTGTAAAAAAATTCAACTTTCTAGCTATCATGGTTCATGAGATACAGCCTGGTGACAGACAGACAGACAGACAGACGGACAGCGGAGTCTTAGTAATAGGGTCCCGTTTTTACCCTTTGGGTACGGAACCCTAAAAAAAGTCAAAACACTGGCTCGATAAAAAAATATATATATTTTTCGAACCTGCTCACAAAATTTCACGAGAATCGTTTGACAAATGCGACATGTAGAGGAAAACAAACAGCGCCGGAAAGCCGGACTGTAATATGTTTTCTTTACATTTCTCCGCCGTTTTGAAAAATTTAAAAAAACTGGGTTGACAATAAACATCTATTATTTTAGAACCTATTCACAAAATTTCACGAGAATCGGTTGAGAAATGCGACCTGTAGATGAGAACAAACGGACAACCGCCGGAAGGACATACGAAATAATTTTTGCCCAAGCTGAAGCAGAGGCGCTTTGCTCGCACTTCGTGCTCGCTCGGTCAATTATAGGGGTATTTTTATACAAACGAGGTAACTTCGAAGCTTTGGTTCTCCACCCAGATTTAAACGGGGTGTGATCGGATGATGGCTATGCAAAGAGTAAATGAAGAAGATTTAAAAAATCTATAAAAAATTGCCTTTTAATAGATTTAAGACGGCACTGCATATCTGGACCGAGTAGAATGACCTATCCATAAGCCATCTGGCTTATGGATAGGTCATTCTACTCGGTCCAGGAGTTCTTGATTTATAAAAACTAGAAACTAACTCTAAATTAACATTTTATTTTAATGACATTTCCGACTAGTACCCGTGTAATTTATTTTGATTCTATTTCTGACATTTCTTTTTGACATTTTGTGAGTTTTATTTTTTATATTTGAATTATGATACTGCTATGACAATGTCTTACAAATTGTCATTTTTTAATGACATTTCCAACTAGTACCTGTGTAATTAATTTCGAATCAATTTCTGATATTTCTTTTTGACATTTTGTGATGTGAGTTTAATTTTGTATTTTTTTTTTAATTTTATTATTATTTTCTAATTCTTAATGATACCGCTGTGACAACGTTTTGCATTAGCTTCGATATAAATTATTATTTGCATGCTATTGTCTGTAGCTGAGTAGGTGAAACTATTGTGATAAGGTTCTTGAAAACCATTTGTAATCCTAATGCTACCCTATTCAAAAGCAAATAAATTTCATTTATTCATTCACTCAGATCGCTGAAGAAACCTAACGGATCAGAAGAGTCGTTTACACTAGAGACCGTATGGAGTTTTCCATATTTTTGATTGTAATTTTAGCTTGTTTTTTTTTCAACCCTGAGCGACTCATCTAATCCGTTAGGTTTCTTTAGCAATCTGAGCCTCCTCCATTCACTCTTTAAATGGCCATCATCAGATCACACCCCGTTTAATCCTGGGCGGAGAACCAAAGCTTCAAAGTTACCTCGTTTGTATGAAAATAGGCCTATGATTCCATACTTTTGCTCGCGAGTGTAATTTAACACCCATTGCCAACTGATAATGCCTATTTTTCATTATTCGCTTCCCAAGACTACAACTATATCGCGATCGCACTCCCATCCTGAGTTATCGACGTCTGAGTTCGCAAACCACAAGAGCTCTAATATTACTACGTACACCAAACGTTAACGAATAGAAGATTCACCAGATCAACCATCGTCGCATTCTGCACCAAATACAGCTACAGGTGACCTTAGAACAGACGTCTCGAACATGTTGACCAAATGGAAAGACGATCAGGACCAACTCCTAAACAAATGGAAAAATGATCTGGATAGAACGTTGTCTAAATTGGTCAATGAAGTTGCGAAACTTAAAAAAAGAATGTCAAATTATAAAGAAAACGAACTCTGACATAGAAAAGGGAATGGAGTTTATAAATTTAAAACACGAAGAAACTGAAAAGAAGGCTTCAGACTTGGAAAAAGTAAACACAAATAACACCGAGTCTATTAATTTGCTGGAAAACCGGACACAAGACTTAGATTTTCAGACAAGGCAAGCCAATATTGAGATAAAAAATGCTCCAATCTTAGAAAATGAGAACCACAATCAACCACATCGCGAATGCAAGAAAAGAGGTGGGACTAGCTTTCAGTCTGGGGACATCCGTGACATAAACGTTTTTATTATTATTATTTTAAGTCTAACTTTTCACAGCCTAAAGCTGGTTTTACCTGCAATAACGGGCCTAAGCCAAGTATACTACAGGGTGTGGTGATTTGATGCTATGTTTGCTGAAAAGTGTGGGGTTATGTTATTTTCGTCAATCTGCATGAACTTTCTCACTATTCGGCAAGTATTTAGTATGGCAGCTTTTTGAAGAGTATTAATGAGGCTGGGTTTGAGGTTTATGATGTTTAAGCTTTGTCGGAGATTAGTCGGTACTATACCTGTTGTAGAGATAACTATCGGTACAACGTAAACTTTTTCTTGCTTCCACAATCGGATTATTTCGTCTTTTAGGTCTACATATTTACTAATTTTCTCGGTTATTGTCTTCTGTAGGTTATGCGTATTGGGTACTGCGATGTCAATTAAATATGTAGTTTTATTTGTTTTGTCTTGTAGGGTGATATCCGGCCTATTGTGGTGTATAGTTCTATCCGTGAGGATGGCGCAATCGTAGTATAGTTTGTGAGTTGTGTTTTCTAGAACTGTTTCGGGTTTATATTTGTAATATGGAGTGTTTGTTTCTTGTGGTATGAGTTTGTGTTTGAATGCTAGTTTTTGGTGTATTATGTGTGCCAGTTGATTGTGTCTGTGTGTGTAGTCTGTTTGTGTGAGATTTATGCATGCACCTGTTATGTGTTGAATGGTTTCTGATTGAGTGTGGCATTTGCGGCATTTATCATTAGTAAGTGTGGGGTCTTTAATTATGAATTTTCTATAATTTCTTGTGTTAATAACTTGGTCCTGTATTGCTATCATAAACCCTTCTGTTTCTGGGAATAAGCTACCGGTTTTAAGCCACATATTCGAGGCTTTTTTGTCTATGTGGGGTTGACTTAAGTCATGTGGGTGACGGCCGTGTAAAACTTTCTTCTTCCAGTTCTCTGTTTTCGCTTTCTGTGGGTCTGTGGTTATTGGGCTACCTATGTCTATTTCTAAGTTAAGCGGAGTGTAGTTTTTATCGTTTTGTACTATTGCTTTGTGGATATTACTGGTCTGTGATTTATTGTAGAAAAACTTTTTCAAACTGTAGACCTGCTTCTGCCATAAATGCTGCACATCTATTAGACCTCTGCCTCCATTTTCTCTTTTGATTGTTAGTCTTTCTATTGCAGATTTGGGGTGCAAATTGTTATGTTTGGTTAGAAGTGTACGTGTTGTTCTTTCAATTTTTTCTAAATCTGTTTTTGACCATTTAATTATTCCAAATGAGTAAGTTAAAATCGGGATGGCATATGCGTTTAGTGCTTTGATTAAATGTCTTCCAGATAACTGTGATTTACAGATGGCATTGATTCTTCTCTTGTATTCTGTTGTAAGAGTGTGTTTTATAGATGTGTGGTCTAGTCCTTTTAGTTGTTGAAATCCTAAGTATTTGTATAGGTCAGTATGGTCGAGTGCTTCTATATTATTTGTGTCATCAAGTGCATAGTCACCGGGCCGGATTTTTCCTTTTATTATGTGTACTGTCTTACATTTATCTAGACCAAACTGCATATTAATATCTGTACTAAAATCTGGTGTAGTTTTGATAAGTTGTTTCATCTCTTTCTCATTTTTGGCGTATAATTTTATGTCATCCATGTAAATTAGATGCGATATGATAGTTTCTGTAGTGTCATTTTTAAGGCGATATCCGGCTCGGTTTCCCTGCAATTGGTGGGAGAGTGGGTTTAAGGCGAGGCAGAACCACAAGGGACTCAAGGAATCCCCTTGATAGATACCTTTTTTGATAGAAATTTGTCTCGTTACAATGCTGTTATCTTTATTGTTCAAATGTAGTGTGGTTTTCCAATGTGGCATTATATTTTTGAGGAAATTTACTATTGTTGGGCTAATCTTATATATTTCTAATATCTTTATTTATTATTATTATTATTATTATTATTCTTGTCAGCAACCTACGTCATAGGCAGCGGTTTTATATCTGTTATTAATTCTAAAATACTCGTATATAGGTAAATTTCAGAAAAAATAATCAATTAGAAATAAAATGTATGTTACACATAATTTATTTTTACTGAATGTGAATTTTTATGTAAGACTACATTTTTTTTAATTTTATGCACTTATCTAACTCAAAAGAAGAATTATTTTAATTAATTATACTTAATTATACTAAAAAACGAAATAACTATTTTCTAGAACACTCTTTTTACGGATTCTATTCTGAAAGAAACACGGACAACCGTTCAAAACTGGCAATGAAACTAGTTTCTTAAAGATACTAATCAAATAAATAACAGGTTATTATGTCTTAAACACCATTCACAAAGTTTTATTATCTACTCTTGTGGAAGCGTATTATCTTTCGTTATAACTGTTTGCAATTTGATAGAAATGTCCCCTCGCATTCGCAGTGAGATGATTAAATGGCTGTCATTACTTGGAGGGTGCTGTTTTCAGAAAATATCGGAAACTATGTCATCCAACTGAAAAATGCTACATTATTAGTAGAAGATGTCATATTCTCTGAGAAACAAACCTCATCACTGAGGAACTGGCTATCTTACCTCTAACTGCCGAAACACATCAATTTTTTAATTGTTGTTATGGCGTCAGACTTAGGTAAGATGGTGGCAGCTAGCCAGGTGGACTAGAAATAAGCTCTACCACCAACCAAATCGAGTACAAATGTATCTCCCACCTGGGAATCGAACCCAGGACCCCTGCGTCTTACAAGGGCGGACAAACCACTAAACCACAAAGGCAGGTAATTCCCAAACTAAGTTACGCCTATGCTACCGGTACGGCCGACCATAACCAAAAGTAGCTAAGAACCTCATTAATTCGATAAAGCAACTAATGTAAGATGAAAATTTTCTTCCCTTTCGCATCCTATAACCCATAATTATGAGCGTGAGTAACAACTTTAAATAATTCTGGAATCGCGAGTAAGTAATTCAATTCAAGATTTTCAACAAAACTGAAAACAGTACGTTTCTCAACAAACCAATAAAAATACATTTTAACAACTAGGTGGTCTAGCTACTCACGGGGCCTGAAAAAGCTTTTATTCATTCATTCAAGATGGCTTCGTGTTTTGACCTCAGGACGAGTTACTATTAGTTTATTGAAAATAGCAAGAGAAATTTCAAAGGCAATGTTAATTTGAAATTCGAAGTTTCAAGAATTCCAAACCTGCAATAAACGTACCTGAAGTGCAATTAGCAAATCACCAATCATGAATAATTCGGACGACAACAACGCTCTTAAACGGTATCCACCGTTAAACCGTACTTAGAATTTCATGAAATTTTCATCAAAATACGAATTTAGTGCTTCAGGATGTTCTATCATAGTTATTTATTGCCTCGTCTAGTATAATGTTGTGGGGTATCATTACCTTCGTTACAACTCTATGGTGTATGGACAGTACCTCCACCGTATTACATTACAACATTATTTTTTATACAGTGCCTTTGATCTTAAACTAGCGATAATTTAAAGGCGTAAAATACACCTAATTTTATCGACAAAACACCCACATGTTGGGGTCTATCCCCACTCCTGTTGAAATGGCCGCCATTTTAAATTTGACTTTTTATTTTAGATGATCCTGCGGAAAAATATTAATTTCTCCGGATTTAGAAGGCCTACAGTTATAACAAAAATATTGTTCGAAAGTTTCTAATATCACCTATCAATTTTAAAAAAATATGTGTAAACTTTTAACTTAAATACGTCATTAAAAAATACTGAAATAAAATTTTACACGAAATTTGTGTGCTTTTTTTTAGTTTTTCTAACATATCTCTAAAACTAGGACATTAATGCAATTATTTTTTGCATTATTCGAATACACAGGCATATTATCTTCAAAATGACTTCAACATTTATTGCTCTATGTTGCATATTTCGAGAGCTATTGTTGTTTGAATATGACCCTAACAAGCACTAAATAGCTATTTTTGAAAATGAAAAAAATCAAAACTCCAAAAAACTAAATTTTATCAATTGATGAAATTTGTATTTAGATAAAATTATCAACCTAATTTAAAATATGTTTAAAATGCTTGTAATTATGTCCATTTTTGAAAATAATATTTTTTTGGTTACGTAAGGGTCATAATTCAAACAAAAATAACTCTCAAAATATGCAACATAGAGCAATAAATTTTAAAGTCGTTTTGTAAATAATATCTCTGTGTATTTGAATAATGCAATAAAGATGGACATTAATGTCCTAGTTTTTGAGAAATGTAATGAAAACTCAAAAAAAGCTAACAAATTTCGTATAAAATATTAATTCAGTATTTTTTTATGACGTATTTAAGTTAAAATATTACACATATTTTTTTTTAAATTGATAGGTGTTATTATTAGCTTTTAAACAGTATTTTTGTTATAACTGTAGGACTTTTAAATTTTCCGCAGGGTCATCTAAAATAAAAAGTCAAATTTAAAATGGCGGCCATTCCAACAGGAGTGGGGATAGACCCCAACATGTGGGTGTTTTTGTCAATAAAATTAAGTGTATTTTACGACTTTAAATTATCGCTAGTTGAAGACCAAAGGCACTGTATATACGAAAGCCGATATATTTTCATTTTCAGATCAATATAAATAAAATTATAATGATACCTTAAAAACTCACGAAGTAACAAGCTTTTTGTGTTATCCCGGTATTAGGGTGTGCGTTAATTATGGTTTTGTAAATATTATTTAGTCAAAATATAACATGATATAAAAATATTACAATCGATTCTATTACTGATTTTTAAAAAGTTTTTATGTTTCGTATATACTAAAAATAACCTTCTATATCCTTTATTCAATGAAACAAAATGATTATCACAAAAAAACCACTGTTAAATTATATCAACGAATCATAGTATTACACAAATTAGTAGCTCAAAGGCTAAAATGAATCCACAAAGAAATTGATTTGCAAAGTAAATTACTAACGAATTTGGATCCCGGAACCTCGGAAATAAATTTCAAGCCTTGAGATATAACGACTGGCTTTGATTTGATAATGTGAAGTGATTTTGTAAAGAGGGTTAAATTTTATTTAATCTAATAGGTTTGTGAATCAATTAATGTATTTTGATAGGATAAAAGGCAAGCAGTTGTCACAAAATGAAAGAGCCCTTAGGTTTGTGTCAGTACACTACATTGCTAGTCTTTGTTCACAAATGAATACTTCCACAGTGACTCGAGTTTTTGTTTTTGAGACGTTTAATAATGATTTAATAAAGGAACAATCATTTTGAACCTGACAGGTTATTTATTAATGGTTAAGAATATTTTTATTTTTGTTAATCTTAATATGATCATCTTTCGATTTTTAAATTTGAGATTTTTGCATTCAAAATGCTATTTTTATATAATACTAAATAATATACTAGAAAAAATTATCAGATGACAACAGCCGGGACCGACGATTTAACGTGCCCTCCGAAGCACGGAAGCGCTCAGTTGTAATGCCACTTTGACGGTCACCCATCCGACATCTGACCGGACCGAGCGTTGTTTAACAAACGTGATCGAGTATGATCAGTCTGTCAAATTCCGCCATGAGCGCTTCACCAAATGCGCACCAATGGCGCACTCGCACCAAACAATAGTCTCGCATTTTCATCTCGTATGCACAACCACAATCACAAAGTAATTTTTTAATTATACTTTTTCCGTACAAAGCCTGGCTTCACAACTGGAAACAATTTTCATCGCTGCAGCGGTGTGTAATCCGCCGTCCGGATAATCTGTTTTAAATTTAAAACTGTGGCCAAAGCCGATTGTATCGCCGATTGACTATTAGTTGCGTTCAACTTTTTATCCGGTAATCTTGTTGTTGGTGGAAACTTGCGGAGAGTAGTTGAAAACTGGTTGAGAGGATATTAAAAATAAAAGGGCAAAAAATGCGCACTAAATCAATAGGTACGTATCTTCTAGGCAAGCGCGTGTCATCGTAGATTGGTAGGTTGCCTCATAACTTACCATCCGGCATGATAGACGCCAAGAGCTTGCCTGTCGGTTAAAAAAAAACCGCCCAAGTGCGAGTCGGACTCGCGCATGAAGGGTTCCGTACCAAAATACGGCAAAAAATTACGTTTGTTGTATGGAAGCCCCCCTTAAATATTAATTTTATTCTGTTTTTAGTATTTATTGTTATAGCGGCAACAGAAATACATCATCTGTGAAAATTTCAACTTTCTAGCTATCACGGTTCATGAGATACAGCCTGGTGACAGACAGACAGACAGACAGACGGACAGCGGAGTCTTAGTAATAGGGTCCTGTTTTTACCCTTTGGGTACGGAACCCTAATTAATTATACCTATTTGGATGCACCGACGTAATATAAGAGTACAAATAAGTATCTTAGTTTAGTTTTAACAATTGAAAAGCTTGAGACTCTTGTTTAATAATGTGTGTACACGATAACTACTCCATGTATTACACGGAATTAACATCAAACATACAACCTCCGTTTACATCAGCGAGTAGTTTCAAAGCATCGTGTAGTGCGTTCTAACTCGATCCAGCAGTAATTACCTCAGAGTTATTAATCAATTAAAACCACCAATTAACCCGTCAGACGCTCTTCAGAACTGTGGTCCAATTGCGGCTTCGATGGCGTGGTTTGTGCGGCTCAATTAGGGGGCGTGCACACTCACCCCGATTCGTGTGAAACTTTCGGCTATCTCTCAATTTGCGTCTAGATTAGCGGAGTCAGCAGTGAACTGAATTTGGGTTTATCGATTTTCAGTTGTTTTTTTTTGCGTTCAGATTTTCGGATGGTTTGAAAAGCTAAAAGTAGTAGTTGTATTATCCATTTTTTCTAAAGAAAGTTTTTGCAAAAAAGAATAAGTAATTTTAACAATGTCATCTTTGTAGAATGTCATCTTTAAGTCGTGAAACTTAAATTGATTCGGCTATCATTAAAACAACGAAAACATCAACAAAACGCCTGAATTCCATGTTGGAATCCGTCATGTTTATTTTAGTTTCAACAAGAGTTTGAAAACTTAACGTTGCTTAAGACGAATCTGATTCTCATCCACTTAAAGAAACCCAAGCAATAAAACCCGATGAAAATCGAATAGCAGCAGCCGTTTGTGCAACACAAATCAAACGGGAGGAGAGAGCAGAAAATAATACCGCTTCATACGACTCTGGGAACCGCATCCGAGTTCTTTTGAGCAAAGGAAAAATAAACATCGTGGAAGCATACAAACATTAAGTTGCGAGTGCACGAGACGCGGCTACCTACTATCGTAACTCCCCGAGAGTTTTACTTACGGATTCGGGAACTGATGTCGTGTGTATAGAGCTTAAAGTGAGTAATATGGACTTATTGATTGATTAAGTGAGCAATAGTATTTTGTTATGATAAATAAAAATAAAAGGACTAGTCAATAAAAAAAATCGGTTGGCACTCCGGGAGTGTCAGCAGAAGTGAAAACTTGAATATTAACCTTGTGCATTTTTGATATTTTGAAATTAGCGGCAAAGGATTAAAATTATTTCTTTCCTTCCTTTCCACACATTTCAATCAGTTTGTAATTAAAGAAAAATTCTAAAGATTTCGCGACAGTGGCCTTTTTAATTTCTACATGCACGCATTCTACGATATCAACTTATAGTCACAGAGTATAAATAAGTCTATGAATTCACCGAAGAGATCGCTGCTATTAGTTCAATTTTCAAAATTAGCGCGTTGCTGGTGACACAAGTGTTTACGTCTTAAAATGACGCGCCGCCATTTTCAACGCGCCCCGTAGAAAGAGAGGGGGATACTTCCGCCGCCAGCTGTCTACTCTCCATCCGTCACATCCGTCTTACGCGTTTTCGATCAGCCACGTGATTCTTACTGACGCGAGTTTAGCATTTTATCCCCATACAAAAAGCGTACAACGCCGCTAAAGAAGTTTTCACTTCAAAAATGTGATTAATGAACGAATGAAATGAAAGTTGTATAAGTACTGCTGATATTTAGAGATTTTGCAAAAAATATTTAGTCTTTCTTTACGATGTGTTCCATGAGAAATGAAACTCAAGACATACACCATTCAATTCTGATGAAAAAAACGTTTTATTTGTGAAACCTATCTTTGAACCTACATATCTGTAGCTCTATGGTATGTGATTGATGTTAGTTCGAGATCTGATGAAAATGTGAGAGCAATTTGAAGTACGTGTGCCGAAACTTGGAATATTTGAAGCGACCATAATGTTGGGGTTTGCCGTATGCTTGATTAGTGAGACGTGTACGTTTTATTACCTTGACACATTGAAATGTTTTAATGCTTAGTTAGTTTGTGAGCAACAAACACGCAACAGTGTGAAGCGACAAGGTGCTAAGTAGTGATTATTTCATTTCTTATCAGATGTATTGTTGATTTGATGAGATTATAGCAGTATTTTTATTTTTGTTTCTAATTATGTTGTATCTTATTTTTCATCAACTTGTTTTGCTGTAACGTTCGTTAAACTTTTGAACGCACTTTATTATTGTTTTGATTTTATTTAATAACAATGGTAAGGGATGCGGTACGATAGTTTCTTTCAGTGTCATTCTTTAGGAAATGTCGTGTGAATCATGTCTACGCCACCTGCCGCTTTTTACAAACGAGAGAAATGTTGAAACGAAAAGGTATATTAAAAGCTTGAGAGCCTTACGTTTTCACATATAGTTTTGGGTGGAAAGACGCAAAAATATGTAAAGTTTTGGTAACAAACTTGTTGAAATGCTCAAAACAAAGAATATTTTTCTATAAAATCAACATTAAATTTGTAAAGCTCTTTTATAAAAAGTTTATTGTTTACTTATTCATAATGTACGGAACAGCAATAAGTTTTTAAGCCGTAATACTTTTCAGACGAGAATATTAATGTTTACATTCTGATTTCGATAAAGTTACAGATTTGTTTTTTTGGACAAATAGGTTTTCTATTAATAAAAAAAATGGTAATAATATTGAAATAGGCGTAAAACAAAAACAGTTAGCTTGAATCACAAGCACTGTAAAATAATTTCACAAAACAAATCAATAAAATAAAATTTCATTATCAATATTTTTTACAAAACAACTCATTATTTGTGATAATAGAACTAAATATCATTTTGCTTACTATTAATGCATTTACCTTACTGCAGATTTTATATCAGCAAACGACAAAATACGTTTAAACTTGATCCGGGACCATTATCGTGAAGAAACTATTGTTAGTAGTTTGTTGCACAACGAATAGACGGAGGCGGTGTCTGAAAAAGCAATTTAAACTGTTCCTGAGTTAAGCATTGGTCTAACGGGGGTAAGGCGGCGGAATGCCTTTTTAACCCCCGACGCAAAAAGAGAGGTGTTATAAGTTTGACATGTTGTGCATGTGTGCGTGTGTATGTGTGTGTACGCGTGCGTGCGTGTGTGTGTGTGTGTGTGATTGTGTTCGAGTGTGTGTGTGTGTGTGTGTGTGTGTGTGTGTGTGTGTGTGTGTGTGTGTGTGTGTGTGTGTGTGTCTGTCTATCTGTTTGTCTGGCGCAACGTAACTTTCTAACTAATGAACCGATTTTGATGCATTTTGTTTATTTGAAAGCTGACGTGATCGAGATGTTTCATAACTATAACTTATGAAGACTTGTTCAGCCGTTTGAAGACCATCAGCTCATTGCCTACTTGACAAAAGAGTTTTACCAATTACTATCACAGGACCTATTGATTTGAAAGGTGTTCTGTTACTTCGGTGGTACTTCCATGGTACCCTTGAGCTGATGCTGCAGCATTCAAAACCCCTCAAAAACTCACAGCGGATATAGCATGTTTGGGTTCATTGGAATGGTCTCAATGAGTAGGTATTAGATAGATTATGATCGAGGCCCTATGGTGGAAAATATCTATATACAGCTATTAGAACTAGATGATTTCAGCAAGCAATTTCGTTAGGTAAAAGCACAAATTAGATATAGGAACTGTTATAATCTGTACCTATTTATAGTCTGTGGAACAATGATTCAAGATGACCTCTTCCGGTTTTGACATTAGCGTACATGTGTTTGCTCTCATGTTTATTTAAAATATAAAATAAAGTACAGTGATTTCAATTCAGTGTTATTAATTAATTAACCCGCCCAGCCAAGAATATAATAATGGCGACGATTTCTCCATGGGGGAGCGCGTAAAAAGTGTGGAATTCTTGAAAACGTTTTGGCTTGGGTACGTGAAATCCATTTGTGCAAGCAGCCATTTTGCAAGTTCGATTCGACAACCGGCCGGAAGAGCAAGCTGTCTGTTTTACCGACATCGACTGTGGGTGCATCTCATTCAGCAGCCGATCGCTGAGTCATCGCTCACCAAAGAAGACAGCTGTCAATCAAAATAAACTTCAAAGTCAACTTGAGATTCTTGAGAAAAGTTGCACTAATGGTTTTTAATGAAATAATACTAAAATTTAAAGTGGAAATTATAAATAATCGAACAAGTTGGATCCAGACACTAAATAAAGAGGAACTTACAAGAATTTGTGAAGATTTACAATTACAAACAGAAGGAACGTTAGATGATCTTCGAAAACGTCTTCGTGAACTGGTGAACAGCGGCAAGTTATCAGAAACGTTTCCCGCCTCCGACGAAGATACATTCGCAGATTGCAACCCAGAAACAGTGACCATGAACTTAAATTTAACACGTGTGGAACAATTCAGTGGTAACAATTTTGAGATTTTCGAACAGCAGTTAACATGCTTGATCGCTTTAAATGATATCCCCGAAACCAAACGAACGCCGTTGCTGCTGACTAGCATTTCAACAAAGGTCTTAGAAACTCTAAACCATTTATGTTCACCTGAAAAACCTATAAAGAAAAGTTATAGTGAACTTATTAAGTTACTGGAGAATAGGTATACCAAATCCACGTCAACTGCTTTAGATCGCACAGCATTTCGTTCCAGAAACCAACAACTAAATGAAAGTATTGAAGATTACATAATAGAATTGAAAAAGTTGGCAAAAAGATGTGGATTTAGAGATTTTGAAGATCAAGTAAAAGAAAAATTTATAGACGGTATACATAAACCAATAATAAAATTTGAATTATTAAAGAATGCAAAACAATCATTAGATAAACTCATAATTTTGGCTAGAACTGTAGAAGCAGCAATGACACAAACCAAAGTAGATAGCGACAGTTTCAATGAAACCGGCAAAGAGATGTTCCAATTAAAGAAAAGAAGACCTACTAAGCAGGAAGTACATCAGAAACCTCGTGGTAACTACAGCAATCGACAACAACAACATTGTTTTGTGTGCGGTAAAAATAATCATTTAAAATCAGAGTGTAGTTTGAAAAATAAGTTTTGTTCAGAATGCGGTAAACAAGGACATATCTTTAAAGTGTGTAAGTTAAGACAAACGAGAACCTTAGAAGCTATTGAGGACTCTGATAATAAGGTAGATGAAATTGATTATAATTTGCAAAGCCTTTTCACATCTGATGAAAAAGGACAGACATATCATATGTTTTCTAATAGCTCTAGTAATAACAAAATTTCACCTCAGTTTTTGGATATATTTGTAGAAAGTAAATTGATAAAATTTGAATTAGATACTGGTTCTGAAGTAAGCACAACAACCTTAAATGACCAGATTAGATATTTACCTAATAAAAAGATTGAAAGTTGTGATATTACTTTTAAAAACTTTGATCAAAGTATTTCAAAACCTTTAGGTATAATAAAAAATTTATATGTTTCTTGGAATGATGTTCAAACCGTTGTGGATGTTTATGTTGTAACCAATGAGAAACCCAGGGTGATTGGGCGTAACTGGCTCATGTCTTTTAAACAATGGCCTTTAAAATTTAATAGTGCAAGTCTTAAGGAACTAAAAATTAATGAAAGTCATGACATAGTTGAAATGATAAAATCAGATTTTCATGAAATATTTTCACAAGGTTGGGGAAATTTCAAAGGGGAATGCATTACTTTAAAATTAAAAAATAATGCCATACCAAAATTTCTACCAGTTAAACAAGTACCTTTTGCATTAAAAGATAAAGTAAAAAAGAAATAGAACGATTATTAGAAAATAAAAGAATAGCCCCAGTAAAGTATAGTAAATGGGGAACTCCCGTTGTCCCAATTTTGAAACCTGATGGTACAGTAAGATTGTGTGGTGACTACAAAGTAACATTAAATCCATATCTAGAAACGGATCATTACCCGCTACCAAACATAGAGACCATTTTTCAAACCTTAAAAGGTTGTGAATATTATTGTGAATTAGATCTTAAGGAGGCATATTTACAAGCGCCTTTGGATCCAAGCTCACAAGAGTTCACAGTGATCAATACAGAGTTAGGAACCTTTAAATATTTATTTTTGCCATATGGTGTAAACACATGACCTGGTTCCTTCCAAAGATTAATGTGTCAAAAGTTAGATCATATTCCAAATGTAGTAGTATTCATTGACAATATTTATTTATGTGGTAAAGATTATAATGATATGTTTAACACTTTAAAAAAGGTACTAACCATTTTAAAAGATTCGGAACTTAAATTAAAGGTAGAAAAATGCAAGTTTTTTAAGAAAAGTATAACAGTTTTTGGATATAACATAAATAAAGAAGGCATTAGTATTCCCAAAGAAAATATTGCACCCATTTTGAAATTGCCCCCACCTACAAATATAACCTTGCTTAGATCATTTTTGGGAAAAGTTAATTACTATAGTAGATTTTTAAAGGATATGTCAACCATTTTGAATCCTCTCTATGAATGTGCTAAAAAAGGAAAATTCAAATGGACACCAGTCTGCCAAAGTGCATTTGAATTGATTAAGAAAAAATTAATGTCAACTCAAACTTTAACTCATTATGACCAGAAATTACCTTTGATACTTACTTGCGATGCCTCCGCTTATGGTGTTAGTGCAATTTTGTCTAACCGTGGAAACGATGGTATAGTGAAACCGATTGCATTTGCTAGTAAAAAATTAACTGATAGAGAACAAAAATACACTGCCTTAGATAAGGAGGCATTGGCAATCATTTTTGGAATCACAAAATTTTATAATTTTCTTTACGGCAGGACTTTCGAATTAGAAACAGATAATGCCGCCTTGGTACGAATTTTTGGTCCAGATAAAGGGATTCCAAAAATGGCTGCCAAGCGTCTTCAGCATTATGCTATTTTTCTTTCTGCCTTTAACTATAGAATTAAATATATAGCTACTGATAAAAATCCTGCTGATTATCTGTCTCGAATAACAACAAATAAGGAAAATATAAGTAAAAATTTTGAAGTATGTACAAATTTCTTAGATTGCTCAGATTTAGAAAGTGTGAATTGGGAAACCATACAAAAGGAAACATGTAAAAATATTTTATTGTGTAAATTGAAAAGATATTGTAGCGATGGCTGGCTTGAAAATAAGTTAAAGGATCAAGAATTGTTGCCATTTTATATAAAGAGAAATAAAATTAGTATAGATAAAAATTGCTTATTTTGGGGCCATAGAATCATTATACCTGATAGTTTAAGACAACAAGTGTTAAAAGAACTGCATAAGAGCTATTTTGGCAGTACTAGAATGATTGAGATTGCAAAATCATATTTTTGGTGGCCAAAGTTAAATGAAGACATAATTAATTTAACAAAAGAATGTATAATTTGTTTGTCACATCGCAATACTCCGTCAAAAACTCCTTTAAAAACATGGCCAGTTCCTCCATCTCCCTGGTACCGTATACATGCAGATTTTTTGGGCCCTTTATATGGGAAAATGTTTTTGATAATAGTAGATAGTTTCAGTAAATGGCCTGAAGTATTTCAAATGACAAATATTGGGAGTGGTCTTACAATAAAAAAATTTAAAGAGTTATTTTTAACATTTGGTTTTCCGATTCATTTAGTCACAGATAATGGCACAGCCTTTACCAGTAAAGAATTTAAAGAATTTACAAAAACTTTTGGAATAAAGCATACCTTCACACCACCCCACCACCCTGCCACTAATGGAGCGGCCGAAAGGTTCGTGGAGACTTTTAAAGCTAACGTAACTAAAGTTGTAGACAGTGGTCAATCACTTAACTATGCAATTGGCATATTTTTGTCTGATTATAGGATCACTGCACATAAATCTACGGGTGTGTCACCATCAAAATTGATGTTGGGGAGAGAAATAAGAAACAGATTTTCATTGTTAAGACCAACCCCAGTATATCAAGATATCTTAGTAAAGCAAAACCATATTGTAGAATCATTTAAAGGACGTAGGAAAGTTGAATTTACAGTAGGACAGAAAGTATTAACTCGTGATTTTAGGAAAGGACAAAAACCTTGGACAGTTGGTATTATAGTCAAGGAGTCAGTTCCTGGAGTTACTTATTATATTGAGGTTGATGGATTACTGTGGAAAAGACATGTAGATCAGATAGTTTATTGCTCTCAAGCCGTAGAGTAAGTTGATTTGTATTATTTAGTATATAAGCTCAAACATTGTAGAGTCATATATCTTGTATGTTTATTTTTGTGTAACTTAGATTATATTAATATATATTTTGTGGGGTAGGAGATAATATATGTATAAAATAAAGAATTAAGTAAAACTAGGAAATTGTTATTAAGTTCCTTTATTACCAAAATAACTTAGGATTACTCGCATAGTGGACTCTACCAAATTTGTAAACAAATATAGTTTGTTGAATATTTTTGTTTCTTGGTAAATAAGTCAATTTAACTAAAGTGGGGAAGAGTGTTATAATCTGTACCTATTTATAGTCTGTGGAACAATGATTCAAGATGACCTCTTCCGGTTTTGACATTAGCGTACATGTGTTTGCTCTCGTGTTTATTTAAAATATAAAATAAAGTACAGTGATTTCAATTCAGTGTTATTAATTAATTAACCCGCCCAGCCAAGAATATAATAGGAACAAAAAAAAATATGCATGGAACCCTGTAATTTTATTTTTATTCTTTTAATTATTATTAATTCAATTTACTTTTATAAGCATCGTAGCACGCTTTTTACAATAGGCCGTCTGACCTAACACTGCCCTAGTATGACCACCGAAATACGATATAATATCGGTAAAACGTGATAAATCACCATATCGCGTTCATGCTAAGGGGTCTGTATATCCTATGAATTTTAGTGACTTTTACTATCATAAGAAACAAAATACGATCAAAATACTTTTAATTTAAAGCAAACTCTTGAGGCACTCAATTTTTTGCCCTCAAAACTATTTTTTCTGTCTTTCACAAAGGAGTCTCTTCTCGCTTATATCTTAAACCACAACTTTGAACGCAAGTATACAGTGTGACACAAAGAAAGTGAAGTTGCGAGTTTGCCTTATAAATCCCCCGCTCAGGGAGTAAATAACTTATGCTTTTTGATTCCACTTTGATTACAAACTGTTGAGCTGTTTCTTGCCAGTATTGACGAGCTGAGAAGTTTTATACTTGGACAGTTGTTAACAAGGTCCTAGTTTTTTCTTGGAAACTATAATTCTTGTTTTATGTTTACTATACGCGTTTATTACTGTTCATTTGTGTTCAAAATTACTACAAACATAGTATCGTAATTAAATAATAGTGATTCTAACAATTTAAAACTTAATTTTGTTTGTTTAGAAATCAATAGTGTTTTGTTTGGCGTGACACACTATGTTGATGTAACTCATCGTTGCTGGATTAGTTGCAATTAACTTATTCGGAAATTATTTTCCAATACCTAATTACATTAAACGAGAAGACAGTAAACCTCTGACACTGACCCTTATGGGACATTTACATGGGTAAATTTTCCGGGCTACTTGCTAGGCGACTTTAGTCAACTAGGGCTTATTATCGACAATCGCTTGTAAAATCGAATCGCGATTTCATTGAAATTAGATTTGCGTGGATCGGAAAATTAATCCGTGTAAATGCCACATTATCGTTTCAATTATAGCAAACATCGACGAACAGACATGCCACAGCAGTTGTACACAAAGCTTTGCATTAAAATGACATAAAAACGTCTTTCCATACAACCTTTACGTGAACTCCAGGACGAGAGGTTACAATATAATGCATGTAAACGTTCTGTTTACATTCAAAGTAATGCGGCTCTTTGTTATAAACGCTATCAGAATTGTCGGCAAACAGAAAAAACGCGATAAAAAGAAACGACCGGGTGAGGGAAAGAAAGGTTTGATAAGTACAAGTGGCGCGAACTCGTAATAAGATTTGGACCATTTGATTCCGCGCGTTGCCCGAATTTCGTGCAAATTACACCGAAGGGTACAGTTCGAGGATGATTGAAATGTTATCGGCTCGTGTGTCGTGGTCTTTATGCATCAATACCTGTGGATGAGGATATTTACGCAGACGTTTTTATTGGATAAAATATTTTGAGATCGTTTATTATTTGCCTCTAACTATAGTTTTTAGACTTTGCTCTATAGACCAATAGTCAGGTCTGTATGTATATTGTATACTTTACCTACTAACTGGAAATAATTCAAGTAGTTTTGATTTCTTGTAATCGTTTTTTGTTCTTTTTGTTCATCTATAGATTCACTATCGATATACAGGATTCATCGTGAGCCGCTATATTTCCGGAATATTCGTGAAATAAAAAATATGGTTACCACTTTGCAAAAATGTTCAAAGCCCTTTAATGTATTATTAACAACCCCCAAGGGTTGTAATCATAAAATCGTAATAAAGAAATCAATACTCCTTGAATTAATTCCAGGCAAAATTACTTGACTACTGGTCCTACGAAAAATTTAGATTCCTTATGAATTATATATTAAGGTAAATTAATAATGAATTACCAATATTTATGACAATTTTTATTAAATTCAATTCACCTAAAACTTATACTTCTAAGTAGTGTAACTTTTTCAGTATACAAATTTAGTCAACTTCCGAAAAGTGGCAAGACTTTTTACTAAGTATAATTTTCTTTTTTGTAAATACTTCCAACTAGTTTTATAAGTTTCGGAAGATTCAGTGAGTGTCTGAATATGGCTCAGCACAGCTGAATCAATTCGAAATCTGACATAGTAAATGGATTTTATTACACCGTAGTTAAACTGTATTGTTATTTTATGGGGTATATTAATGGAGCGATCAAGCGACTTTAGTCAATTAGCACTTTTATAGACAATCGCTTGTAAAATCTAATTGCAAACCTAATTTCAGTAAGGTTTTTTTTACTGCTCAAAATGTATTAATGTTTTATTTAAAAATATTGTTTGTGTCCCAAAAAAATGGCAGGTGGCTTTAGTTTACTGGCGTTAGTTTACTAAAGTTCCTGCCAAGTTGCCTGTCGACTCGTGTAAATACCCCGTTGTTACAATAAGATAACCTATTACGTAAATTATAAATCTACTGATAATAGCGTTACTTGATTACGGTATCTGCCATGTTGCATCCGATGAAGTGCTGGGTGAAAAAACAATCCTGCGTCGTTTAGCGATTTATCACGTTTAACTATCGAAAGACAATGAATTTTGACAGTTGGGTGTCGATAAAATGCTTTATCACGCAATATATATCGTGTTTTGTTGGTCATGCTAGGGGGACTGGCACTATACCTTCTTACTACGATACCGTTAAGAATGCATGGCTCCCATGATGTGTTGATTCAGCATGGCAGTGTGTGACCCATCTAAGTAGGCACTTCTAACTTCTATGCTTTGAATGTCGAAACTATTCCACTCTGCTACCAATATATATCTAATGGCCTGTCTTCACCGAGTCGCTTCAGCTTTCAATTCAACTTGCTTGACAATATTGTCTCCAAGCCATGCGCTTTCCCTTTCAACTTTCTTGCCCTTAAGTCATATTCAATATTTCTCGAAACCATGCGCTTTTTCTTTTAAATTTCTGCCACAAATTTTGAGAAGATAAGGCTTGCGCTATTGAATGCAATGAGGCATGCCCAAAAGGGGCAATAAGAACAGGAAAGCGACCTTGTCAAGACATTTAATTTCATGCACTATATAGCATCATTTTTTTATATTATTGTCTACGTAAAATCGTCGACGGTCGGTGTAATAGCAGCCGCATTAAAAGATAAGCTCGCTTGTCTCATCCCTTTCGCACGCAGCTCCATCGGTCCTGAAACTTTAATATAGTTTCACTTGTTGATGAATTCTTGCAGAAATCCTCCTTCGTATTTGGACTTTTTTGTTCGAGAACTTCTGTGCGGACCGCCGTTAGTAATACAATGTTTATGTATTGTTTCGGGTGTTCGTTTAATACTGTTTTATATTTATTGTCGTTTTTACAGACTGTTGTGGCAATATTAAATAATTTGTAATATTTCAATAGTTGTTCTAAAAAGCACATCGTATGTTTACTATTGCGTTTTTTATCCACAGTATAAGTGATAGTTATTTTTATAGCATGAGTATGATTTGAAATTTAAGTAATTACTGAATGATAATTTTAAATTAAAAAATCCAAATATAAAAACCAATCTCAAAACTTAAACACCTAACGTCGAAAAAAATATGATTTAGACTGAATGCTTGAATAATATATCTTTATTGTTATCGTAACCGTGATTTTTCTACAATCACAACATTAATAACAGCATTTTGTATTATATTTTTTATGCACAATGGGATAGTACTTGGCCTTCACCTCACCTGATGTTAAGTGACGATAAAGCCGAAGGTAGTAGGCGCACTACACTCGGAATCCTCAAAACTGAGGAACTGGCTATCTTACCTCTGACTGCCGGAACACAACAAATTTTAAATTGTTGTAATGGCGCCAGACTTAGGTAAAATGGTGGTAGTTTGCCAGGCGGACTTGGAATAAATCCTGTCTTTTAATAAATAATAAGCTCCATTTAGTATGAAAAGATCAAAAACTATGTTTTAGTAGTTTTTTTATGTGTATCCTTAGAATAATAACACCTAGAACGATAGTTCTCTACAAAGCGCACTGTCAAAAGTGAGGCAACTCAAACAGCCAAAATGGCTCCGTTTTCAGATTGTTATTTTACATTATTACCTAATCATAGCGATTAAGTACAAAACAGTTTCAATTTTCCCACATTTATAAGACTAAATACTATATTATTGGGTTTCAGTTATGATTAGTTAACGTATGAAAGATATAAATTTGAAAACTAAGTCATTCTGGCTTGGTATTAGTTGCCTCACTTTGCATACGCGGACACGGCTTCTAAGTGTTATTATTCTAAGTGTGTATCCCAATACTTGCAATGTCTTTTGCTCTTATATATCAAACGGTTTCAACAATATTGTTACAAAAGCTGTGATTTTTCTCAAACATCACATCACAGATAAGTGTACAGAAAAACTTGGCTCGTCTTCACACTTGCGTTACTTTGGCAAAAATTCAAATAACCTTTTCGTTTATCAGATAAAATACGTACATTTCTTAAAGAGGAAGATAAAAAGGAAGGAAACTTATCTGGGAATTTGTTGAAAATTAAACGAACATCTACAACACTTGTACTATTATGTATTCTCTGCTAACAACATAGTATTTTTGTAAGTTTAGTTTTCTGTTAGGTACATTAAGATAAATAAGTGTATCAGATTTATAGGATTAGAAATTTTATTACTACTGACATAAAAAAGTATTAAAATAGACAGCATTTAACAAAAATGCGAGTGTAAACAAGTAATGGTTTGCGAGAAAGTTATCAAAAAAATTTAAGCACAATGCACGTAGTTTTCGGAACAAAACATTAAATTTCCACATACGTCCAAACGTTGACAGTTATAACAAAATTAACGAAACAATTCGATTTGTTCGGGCACGCGTGCCCGTCCGTCAGTGGGCATAAAGTTCAAACGCCAGTACAGGTTTTTGCTTTGAAATGCACTTTTTAACTTTAGTTAACATTATAATAGTGGAAACAATGTGTATTGCTTTAAAAAGTCAAAGTTCCTTTCTATAAAAATTCTTCACCTATTTGAAATTAACGAAGCAGTTGTCAAAAAAAACTCGTCAATAATTAATTTCTTACCATTGCACATTGCCATTTGGTACCCAAATGTTCTAACGCTAACTCTCCGAGGATGCCTCATTATTCTAGCTTACTGTCTTAAAATCCTTGTTCATTTTTAAGTTAAGTATGCCTAAGTTGATAACTTCAGACTTATGCAACACCAAGATTATTTCAACAATTATTGGCACTAAAATCATGTTAGAAAATAATATAATTGGCAACTAACAAAGTTTCATATGGAGCTAAACAGTGAGTATAACAGAACAATATTTTTTTTCTGTGGTAAGTATGCTTTGTAAATTGGCCCCTGACGCCTCACAGATTTTGTTATTTCTAGTAATAAATGCTTTTTGATAAAATAAGTAGGTACTTTCTTTTGTTACTACCCTTATCTGCAAAGTACTATTCAATAAAGTTCACCTGTTCTAGCAAAACGATCTGAACAGTTAATACCGAGAATAAAGTTCAGGGCTTGACAGTTTTTGTTATAAAATTATCGTAAAGAGGGCTCCACACTCGCGCCGCGAAAGCCCGCGAAGGCCGCGAACCGCGAGTGTGGAGGGTTTCGCGGCTTCGCGTATGGGCTTCGCGGCTTCGCGTTCGCGCTTCGCTGCATTCCCCGACCGGTGGCGGTTTTTTGGTCCGCGTCAAAGAACTTGTGTGCCGAACTAATGTTGCCGTGATTTGCGGCCGCGGTTCACGCGCGAGTCTGGAGGGCTATATTTTTCGCACCGTTTTCATGCGCAAACCGCGCCCGTGATTCGCGGCCGCGGTTCGCGGCGCGAGTGTAGAGCCCTCTTATGAAATGTTTTAAAAATAGAATTTAGAAGTTTTTTCTCTCTTTTAGGAAGCCTTAAAAACATTCGTAAGTCAATTCAGTTTTTCCTGATGGCAATGATTTTGACGTCTACTAAAGATTACTCTAGCGTATACGCATTCTACAGTATTAAAACGTGTCGTTCATGTCAATTATATCTTTTTTGATCTTTATGGGAGGTAACTGAGGCAAAACTGGAGCCGTACCGGAGCCAGACTCTGGGGGTCTATTACGAAAAGTTTAATGCGATACACGCAGCTGCGTCCGTGCTTCGTTTTGATTGTTTCCTATTACAAATCACTTTCGTATGCGATATTGCGAAGTGATTACGTGAGTTTGACAGTTTCTCTCTTACGTATCCGACATCGTTCGTTTAGTAGTCTATGGACTACGATAGAAAAATTCAAAATATTTGATAAAACTACAACCAACGAACTGCGGACGACTATCGTGGCCAAGTGACTGCGTTACGCAATTGCGTACGTTATTTTCGTAATAGGCCCCCAGAACTGTATTCACTATTATAGATGTGGAAGATTACAGCAAAAGATTCGCGTGTGCGCGTATCGCCCCTGCATGAAGTAAATGTATGTTGTGACGGCGCGGCGTGCAAGCGATTTTAACCTCAGGAGTGGTTAAGCGAGGCCGTTGCCCAATGCCCATGGAACTGGAGTAGTGAGCTTCATTAACTACTGTAGATGTAGAGGTCGCAGAGGTAGCGGTACATACGCTCCATTGCACCGCCACACCTCCGCGCCGCTGCCGCAAAGATTCTACACTAAAATGACAGTTTGGCGTCAGCCTGGCTCCACTCCAGTCGAGCTACAATCAAGCTGTGGTCAATCATCTTTAAAGCTCCGTTGTCTGCACGAAACCTAGGTAAACATAACGTAACGTAACGTTAGAACCTACTTTTCATTTCTGGGTAATTTTGCGGTAAACAAAGACATGTTTCGTGTTGTCTGCACTCCTTGAAGTTCAAACAACGGCATCAACGTCACTTGTTTATTTAGTACGTGAAACGCGAATTAGCTGAGTTGACGAACCCAATTGATGCATCCGTGACGGGAATCGAAAGCGCGAATGGTCTCAATTACTCCCCGTCAGCCGAATTTGAACTTTAAATTTGTCAACTTAAAATTTAATTTGACACTGAAAGGATTTCCTCGGAAAATGCATTGAAATGTTTTGTTTGCCGGCTATGACATGCGCCGTATTTAAATATGAACGACACGAAATTCCAGTTGATCTCAATAGAACGGCGTTGATATGATTTTTAATTGATTTACATATTCAAAATTTTGTTGCCAGTTCTACAGGTTGTTAGGTAATAGCCTTAAAAAGCCTGATATTATGATAGATAGGGTTCCATGCATCCTCAACACTGGGAAAAAATATTTATAAATAAAACCTGAAAGCAATCACGGAGTAATTTTGTGTTATTATTTGTATGGAAAACTGAAAAGTGACAACCCTAGACGCAGATAGACTATTGTTTTCGATAATTCTATTATTGGGTAATAGAAAACACTTTTTCAATCTAGCAGTGGAGCGTTTAATAAAATTTTCCTGTTTGCTTCAATAAAAAATTTGGTTACTTAGATCAGTAAACATTTCTTTTACTTTGCAATCCATGTGTTTATCTTTTATTATTATTATCGAACCTATCATAAAATAAAGTACTTAACCTAATTTATGTACTCACTTTATTTCTAATAAAACAATTTTATATACAAAATTTTCAGACTCGTTTTAATTCAGTTGTTCTTGTTCGACATAATGTCGAATTAATTCTGGCAAAATATTTACATTACGTTCTTCGGGATAAAATGATTCGGTAACTTAGTTATTTCTAAGCGTTGGTATTATCTTGTCACGGTTATTTGACCGTTATTTAAAGCTAATAATCTTTTCGCTTTAGTTATTGAAGAAATTGTTTATGGCTTTGTAGTGCTTTTAAGTTAGTAAACGCCATATGGGATAGTTACACATAACAGACTATAAGCTGACACAAAAAAATAAAAAAAAGTGTTACATCTTTATCTGTCAAATTTAAAATTGTTTTTTGGTCATTATATTACGATTGATATTGTTTTTATGATTTGTTTAGATAAAACCTAATCACCACTTTCTCTGTGCAAATTAGCTAATTGCAAAAGAACGAAATGTGCAATTAAGAAAAAATTTACACGTCATTTTTGTCTTTCTAATAAAAAACAAACTTTACAGTATTTTGATTGAATTTTGCTAACAGCCTGGTGCAACTCTCTCAGTAAAAAACGATCTATGAAACGGAGGTGAATTTTTAACCCGTCTAAGTTTGAAAGAACGTTGACAATCCACAAAGCAGTAGATAATAGGGATGTTGACTTATGAATAAAATAACTAAATACTAATAAAAATCGTAAACATAACAAACTTTTAGAGTAGCTTGTATACCTCTTGGTTTTATATATTGCGTATTATTTGTTTTATGACCCTTCAAAGTTGGATGGACAAGTCCATTTAAAAAGTATAAAATTTGTTAAAATAAATAATTCGTTTAATTAGTCCGTAAAATTTATAGCAAATTTGTCAAAGAAACCATTTTGATAAACACAATATTTAATATAGCTGCCGAACAAATTTCCTACGAGTTGCATACAACGTAGGAAGGCGTGACGTCATAACTTGGTAGCCGTTAGTATGGAGCGTTTTCGGGTGAGTCCAATTTTGTGCGTTTCAAACTGTGATATCTCGGGCAGTTTTCATGCTAGCGTAATAATTCTTATACAAATGTTTCTTTCTTTTAGGGGTAATTTATGTAACACTAGCGACCGCCCGCGGTTTCACCCGCGTGGTTCCTGTTCCCGTGGGAATATCGGAATAGAAAGTATCCTATGTTTTAATCTAGGCTATCTACTATCTGTGTGCCAAATTTCAACCAAATCCATTCAGTAGTTTTTGCGTGATTGAGGAACAAACATCCAAACATCCAAACCCACAAACTTTCACATTTATAATATTAGTAGGATAAAATAAAAAAATTGTCAACATGCCTATTGACAACATTCGAATTTAGGCGTATTATACTTCGCCCCATCAAAGAGTATTATCATCTATTGACTGTTTTACCGCGAATGCCGTTTGACGTTTCTCTTTTGTTTGTTTTCATTGAATTCGCCTCCGTTTCATACTCACGTTTTTTGTATGACACTCCCGTCTCTTATATATAACGCTAGTTATTTTTACATTCTCTTTGTTTGCTAATACAAATATTTCAATTAATTTAAGGTAGAACTACTATTTCTATTAAGAATTTAGGGCTTTATTATCGTATACTTGTAATGTCTTAAAAATACCAACCAATCTACTTATTTACTTGTTAAAGTAATTAAAATTAACATTGATTTTTACAATAAACAAAGCAAAACGAACGCAACCAAGCCAAGCTAAAATAAAATATATCGCATTGTCTTAAAGTCTAAATGCACTAAATTTTACACGACCAAATTCATAATTCTTCAGTCACCCACTTGAGACCCCTTTGATCCCCTATTTAGACATTAATCAAACCCCTAACAAAGGTCGTTACCCCCAAATCGGCTTATGATGAGTGATCTATCGCTGCGCTGTCATTACCGCCTGCGCGTCAATAGAACACAGACTATTTTATGTCAAGTAATGTAAAGCGGGTCATAAAAAACGCGTGTGTTACCAAAGCAAATAGTTAAGTTATAGTCCATACAAATTCCATAACAGTATTATTTGCCATTTCAAATATGGAACTGATCGCCGCCGCACGACTCCAGCTAGTGAGCAGCGCGCTGTTGCTATTCAAATTTCGAACTAATCGCCGCGCGGCGCCAGTCAGTAGACAGTGTGCATTCAAAAATTGAGTTTATTTAAAATAAAAAAAAACTGTTTATTCGGTAATTTAAAAACTTGGCTGCATGCTCTATCGTCTTTGCCAACATTTTCGCGCAGCCACGGCAGAAAATAATCCTCGCTCCATTTTTCTCAAATTTTCTTTTCTTTGTACTTGTATTGTGAATATCTAAAAATGACAACTTTCAATAATGAAGATGAGCAATATATTACTTCAACTCTACCGGATATACTAACAGAAGCGCGAACCGCATGCGACAGCTTGCTGCCGTTAATATCCAAGGACAGATACCACGTATGAAAATTTCTTGAAGTGGAAAAACATGAAAAATGCCAAGTCATTTTCCGAAAATGTAGTTTTGGCGTATTTTTTTTCTGTTTCCTCGCAAATGTGTTAAAAAACGTCGTACGATATACTCGTACATGCGTATTGGTTATAACATGCTCGGCTCAATTACGCCCTCGCCTTCGGCTCAGGCTGAAATTCCGCCTCGCATGTTATAACCGTCTTCACGCACTAATATCGTAATGTACTATTATAGATCTCATGTAATTATATTTAGATACCTTAATCAGCGAACTAAATCTATGGAATAAGCATTCCGCTCGAAAAATGGCACAACACGAAAAGTACAACTAAATGGATAGAGCTAAAAATTCTGGCATTTAATTATGCAGCACAAAGCGTCTGAACACTGGTTGCTTATTAGCGACCATAATTTGTATTTCTGTACTTAAACAAATAAATAAGATACGTTATTTCTGCATTTTTATACCGCCTTCTTTGCATCTTTTACACCATTTGACTTTAAAGGACGTCATTTCTAATAAACTCTCCCTTTCTATCTTTTCTCTACAGTATAAACTGCAATTTATTGAAAAGAACACTAACGTCAGTCACCGGGTGCGTGGCTGGGCCGACTAAAGCTGAGCGGGTTGTACTTTTTCGGCCCCGTGGTGCCATTTTTTTAAGCAATATTTCTTTGCCATTACACTTCCATAAATTTTCTTCCATAAATATGGGTGTGCCGCAGGGATCAATATTGGGCCCATTGCTGTTTCTAATTTATATAAATGACCTTCCCAACTACGCGAATAATTTATGTGAGACAGTACTATTTGCGGATGATACTTCTTTAGTTTTCAAAGTAAACAGAGGTAATAACTGTTCGGACGAAGTAAATAGTGCCCTCTCTAAAGTTTCACACTGGTTTAATAGCAATAATTTAGCACTTAACCCCAAAAAAACTAAATGTGTAAAATTTTCATTACCTAATATTGAGCAGACAAAATTAAATATTAATTTAAATAACGATGAAGTCGAGTTTATTGAGAGTACAAAATTTCTAGGTATTACACTAGATTCTCGACTGCAATGGGATCCACATATTGAAGCCTTGTCAAGTAGACTTAGTTCAGCGGCATTCGCTGTTAAGAAAATAAGGCTTTTTACTGATATTGAAACGGCAAGGTTAGTATATTTTAGTTATTTTCATAGTGTAATGTCCTATGGACTGCTTTTGTGGGGCTCAGCTGCCAGTATTGAAAATATTTTTGTACTCCAAAAAAGAGCTGTTCGCGCCATATACAATCTTCGGCGAAGAGATAGCTTGAGAGAATTGTTTAAAGAAATAAATATCTTAACTTTGGCAGGCCAATACATATATGAAAATTTAGTCTATGTAAGGAAACACTATGATTCATTTGCTAAAAACAGAAATATTTACCAGTTTAATACAAGAAATAAAGATAAACTTGCCGTTCCAAGATTTAGGCTTGCAAAAACTAGAGGTTCATTTATGGGGAAAAGCATAGCCTTTATTAATAAAGTTCCGCAACAAGTGATTGATCTTCCTTTGCATGAATTTAAAAACCATGTTAAAAAAACGCTCATGAGTAAAGGTTATTATAAAGTAGATGATTATCTTAAAGATCAAAATGCGTGGAAATGATGTAACACATAACTTGCTACTATAAGTACTTTGTTGAAGTAATATAATGTATTAAGTCTATGTTGTTGCCAATAATCCTGTCACCCTGTTGTAATTATTTGGTAACGATATATTCAAGTTTGTAAATATCGTTACTTATGGCTGTTACAGTTGATAAGTTTCTTGCGCCCGTTTTTCTTGTCAGCTAAAAAAGTCTGGAACGGGTGGTAGGAAAATATAAACGATTCAAAAGTACTTAATTATTAAGTTTATTTGAATAAAGCTTATTTGACTTTGACTTTGACTTTAGTTCGCTGCCTATAATAATATTTTATGAAGAGAAAATTTATTGAATTGAAATACATATAACTTTAAGTGGAAGAGAAATAGACAAAATCAAACGTTATAGTTACATTATTAATATTTTTTTGTCATTCACAATGCTATTTTCATATTAAGATAATTAATTTGGTAGAAAAAAATACTAGAAAAAGTCGACTCACCCGTAGCAGCTCAGAATCCGGGCCGATATCCCAAGGGTGCGGGCTCGAATTCCGTCTGAGCTGCTACGGGTGAGTAAATTTTTCCTAGTATTTTTTTTTTATTAAATTAATTATCTTAGTTATAGTTACATATTATTTATTCACTTTTTGTGACTAATATAAAGAAAAGAAGAAACTGAATATTGTAATTAGCGCAAAGTCTATTTGGAAAAGGTTTTTTGCTTTTCCTCAGGAATAAAACTATTTTTCGGAATGAAAGGTATCCTATGTCCTTCTTTGTAGTCCTGACAACGTGTATGCAAAATTTCATGATGATCGGTTTAGTAGTTAAGACGTGAAGGCGTAACAAACAAACAAACAAACGGACTTTCGCATTTATAATATTGATGATGTCCTCCTCGACGAGTCCGTCGACGGCGACACACTGGCTATTTTATTGCATGAGCCCGCATGTGACTTGCGAAGCCAAACTTAGTTTTAAAGCCACGGTCGCAGCTCGCGCAGTACAGTTGTCCAGTTGCGTTATAAGTATAGTTGTAAGTTGGCTTCGGTTGGGTCTTTTTAAGGTGTCGTTTTGCATCTAGATCTTTGAGACGCATATCTTCGAAGTTTTTTACACCCTCATTCACGCTTCTACGCCACTCGGACCGTTTTAAGGCGAGATGTTCCCAGTAATTTGGCGAAATGTTACACGCTGATAGATTCCGTCTGAGAACATCTTTGTAGCGGAGATATTGTCCACCAGCAGTACGCTTTCCCAAATGCAACTCGGCATAGAAAGCAGATTTTGGTAGTCTAGTGTCGTCCATGCGTACAAGGTGTCCACACCATCGAAGCTGTCCAGTCATGAGGATAGCTTCGATGCCCTTCACATCAGTTCTGCGTAAAATTTCTGTGTTCGAAACACGATCTTGCCACTTAACGCGTAATATCGAACGAAGGCATCTGATATGAAAAGCATCCAAGCGTTTGATATCCGATTTATAAGCGACCCATGTTTCTGAGGCATATAAAAGTATGGGTAAAATAATTGCTTTATATACGCCTATTTTGGTTTTCAATTTTAGGTCATGAGAGCTCCAAACTCTGTGGTTTAGCTTTCCAAACGCAGCAGCGGCTCTGGCTATCCTGGTGGAAATCTCAGTCTCAAGCTTGTTGTCACTACGCAGCATGCAGCCCAGATAACGAAAAACCGCAACTTCCTCAAGATTTTTTCTGACAAGTTTTAGAGGAGTGTCGCATGCATATGAGCCCTTAGCAGGTTGTTTTAGAATCTGGGTCTTCGACACACTTATCACCAGTGCCGTAGCACGAGGCATCTAGTTCATCCAGGAAATGTTGGAGACTATGCCTGTTATCCGCCATTAAGCAAACGTCATCGGCGTAGAGGATATCCAGTACCGAAACTTGGTGCACGCTTCGTTTAGCCCGGAAGCGAGAAAGATCGAATACACCCCTGTCCGTTCTCACATTTAACGAACTACAGTCGTGGCAATGTTGAAGTGCGTCATTCATCACGACGGAGAAATAGATTGCAAAGAGTGTTGGGGCCATCACACACCCTTGCTTTACGCCACTCGTCACAGGAAATGGGCTAGTGTACGAGTTGTCATGTTGTACCCTTGCAGACATGTTGGTATGAAATTGCTTTATAAGCTCCACAAGTTTAGCCGGACATCCAATCTTGTTCAGTACAATCCAGAGTGCATCCCTAGGAACCCGGTCGAAAGCCTTCTCAAGATCAACAAAGCACAAATAAAGGTCACGGTGCTGTTCAAGGCTCTTTTCTTGAAGATGTTTGACAACAAAGATTGCATCGACGGTCCCTCTATTCGGGCGGAAGCCGCACTGGGTTTCAGGTAAAATTTGCTCTGCTCGATGTCCGAGACGTTTATTTATAATGTGGGCGAGGACTTTGCCGGCAGAGCTTAGAAGTGATATGCCCTTATATGAACTGCAGTCTGATCGATCTCCTTTGCCTTTATAGAGTTTGCATAAAGACGCATCTTTCCAGGCTTGAGGTATTATATATAGCTCCCAAATACGAAGAACAAGCTCGAACAACCTGTCCTGAAAACTCGAACCGCCATACTTATAGACTTCGGACGGCAAATTATCAAGACCGGGTGTTTTTCCGTTTTTAAGAGTCGATACGGCACGGCAGAATTCATCAAAGTTGGGGGGTTCTTCCAAATCAGGTGATGTGGCTCGGCTATCGAGAGAATTAATATACTCGAGATCGGCTCCTTGAGTTGACGGATTGAGGACATCCATAAAGTATTCAGCCCATCTCTCTAGAATTTCATTGGGGTCCGTCAATCGTCGTGACTGGTCGCGCGAATACAGAGGGGCAGTGATCTTATGTGTTGGCCCAAAAACGGTGCGAAGACTTTCATAGAAGGCACCAACTTGGTTTGTATCCGCGAGTAGCTGCAACTCATTAGCTTTCATGTTCCACCAACGGTCCTTGAGTTCTCGAGTTTTAGTTTTAAGCTCTTGGTTTATGCGCCTGCGGGTATCGACATCAGTATGCTTACGTAGCGAAATTCTAGCGTCGTCGAAAAGCTTTCGTAAGGTTTCGTCAGAATCGTCGAACCAGTCTTTATTAATCTTTTCCGGTTTACCGACTACACCTAAGACTACCTCATGAAGTGATTCCGCGAACGCTTGCCACTCATCATCAATGGAGGCATTTTCTGGATGGTACGATAAAGTTCCGAATTTCAAATCGAGCTCACTTCTGGCGTCCGAACTTATTAATCAGCTTATTTACGGCCAGCTTGGACACAACTTTATGATTTGCTCTGCGTTTTGGTTTCAGCGCGAGTTTCTTTTTGTTCTTATAAGTTGGTGGTCAGTCCAACCTTCAGCACCACGCATGGCCCGCGTTATCAAGACGTCCTTAAGGTCCCTTCTGCGGACAATTACGTAATCTAGCAAATGCCAATGCTTGGAGCGAGGGTGCATCCGAGATGTTTTGTACTTCTCAGGAAGCCTGAAGAAGGTGTTAGTGATGCTCAGGTTAAATTCTGCACACAGTGTGAGAAGTGCAAGTCCGTTGGCATTACATTTTCCAACCCCATGCTGTCCCAAAACATCATTCCAGGCTTCATAGTCAGTTCCAACACGCGCATTAAAGTCTCCAAGCAAGATCAGCTTATCGTTGGATGGTATACCAAGCAAGACAGCTCGAAGGTCATCATAGAATTTAGCTTTGTCTTCATCGGAAGAGGTAAGTGTAGGGGCATATACATTTACGAGATGTAGGTATTTATCATGACCAATATGAACGCGAAGTGTGATGAGGCGATCATTAATGCCTTTTGGGGGCTGGGTTAGGGATTTTGCAAACGTGTTTTTTTATAGCAAAGCCGACCCCACTAGATGACACTTCAGTCGCTGGTTTTCCGGCCCAGTAATATGTATAGCCACCCAAATCTTCTTTAAGTTCGCCCGTTTCTGCTAGGTGAGTTTCACTTATGCCAGCAATATCAATATTGTATCGGGATAGTTCACGCGCAATAACTGCGGTTTTCCTTTCTGGACATAAGTTATTGTCATTATCTAATAAGGTTTTCACGTTCCATGTAGCAATTATAAAAGGTAATCTACTTTTTTTTTAAATTTGAGATTTTTGCATTTTCAATGCTATTTTTTAAACAATACTAAATAATATACTAGAAAAAATACGACTCGCACCAGATCAATACTCAGACGGGAATCGAACCCGCGACCTTTGGATATCCGGTCCAATGCTCTGACCGCTGAGCTACCGAGTCACTAGTGACATCGTCGAATTTTTCCTAGTATATCCTAAACTCTTACGCTGTAAGCCAGCGTTATTTCACCAATGTGAGGAATTACCTCGACATTCAATTGAAATATCTTTCCAGATATTTTAACAATTGATTAAGATGAAATAGCTATATAATTTTTAAATTTGAGATTTTTGCATTTTCAATGCTATTTTTAAACAATACTAAATAATATACTAGAAAAATACTAAAAGTAATAGTAGTAAAGAAAAGTAATCTACTTTTCTTTTGTTTTTTTTTGACCGCTGAAGTTGGTGCTCTAGTGACCGCGGTTAGCCACTGAGTTTTAGTGAGATGGACTATTTTTAGGCCACCTTTTCTAGGCCGTCCCCTGATTGGGGAAAGCAGAGCGATCCTAAATAGGGCTGCTTTGTCGCTGGACGTGCTGCCGAACCCGTCTTCTCATCTCGATCGAATACAGGAGCGACCACTCTCGTCCAGCCGCCTACGTGCAGGGTTAGCTAGCAACAGGACTCACCAAAGCCACATTACTCCCACCAACAATCCATCGCCGCAGGACTTCGATTCAGTGTCCAGTATAAACTTGCCAGGTGTCATCAGCGCGTGAGTATATTACAGTGGGTGAGCAATTGCGCGGGTGCAAACCCACTCTCTCGTCCCAAATCCTCGATGGCCAATGGATCGGAGACCGATACGATTGACCAAGGTTAAGAGATGCAGTAACTGGCCGCAGACCACTATACGAATCCTGGCATGCGCCCTTAGAGTTATGTCACAGATACCTTGCTGCATCGCTATAGAAGCCGAGATCAGTGCCTATCGACGGTGTTCGCCTTCCATACCGGTGTAGTCTTCATGTACTAAACAGGGGATCTCCTGTCATAGCGACGTCCGCAAGATAGCGTGCATGGCCCCCTTCACCAGGTTTAGCCCGCAGGTCGACGCGGTTTACCGGGGTGTGGCCGCTGCGTACACGACAGCTACTTGGAGCCACTGGCGAAGAGATTTGGGAGTGTCTGTAGACCAGGCAGCAACTACCACTTACACCGATGTAAGCCGACCGACAGTCCTGTAAAGGTACTACTACTAGACACCCCCTACACCTCAAATGATATATATATCCTTACTAATATTATAATTATATAATATTAGTAAGGATGCAACTCTGGAGTGAATTTACGCGAACGAAGACTCTGCTAGTAATAAGAACATAGAATTCCATACAATTCTGATGAAGTAACAATCAGAATAATAATATAATCACTGTAATATTTTTTCATTCGTGTTGACATTAAGTGTGATACAAAAACATCTACTAGGTACCTCCTCTTCTAGTCGCATTCACATTCAAGTACTTGATAAAACACAAATCACACAAAAATACTCTTTGTGTTTACCATTTGACGAAAACTTCAAAGCTGTAATTTTCACTTTAAGCTGCCTCTTGCAATCTTCTGTGTCTCGCGAACAGGCATTATTCAAATATAGTCAGATTCCAGCAGTTGCTTGCAGGCAAGGGCGGCCGTCGGAACTTGATTATTCTGACAGTAAAAAGAATTCAAACAGGAGTGGGCCAATTTAAAACCATTGTATGTGAAGCATACAATGTTCGTGCAATGTTCTTCTTGCGGTTAAAATGTCATATCATAATAATGGTATTAACACATTTTTATGACACTGTTTACCACTAAGGGTTACTTAAGGGTGTAGACGCGCATCACGTTACATTTTTAAATTTTCAATACAAATGATTAAAACAACTCTGCGCGTGCCGTAATGAGGGCGAACTTTGAAAATTCCTATTAAATTATTAAATAGATATAAGAATATACAAAACACGCAATACATTAAACAAATACCTCATTATTCTTAAGAACAATAAAAAATGACTTTAGATTCTGTGAATACCAGTTAAAAGACATGTCAAATTGTACCGATTTGAGCATTTTTTACTATTTTATTTCTCTGTGATTAAAAACATTTTTTAAAATTTTCTCTCTATAGGGAACTGCTTGACAATACAAACAATAAGTGAAAAAATAAATATGAGTCGTATTTTTATTTTTTACAGCTTAAACGTTTGTGAAAAATATCTCTGACAAGCAAATTTGAAATTCCATTTGAGCAGATTGTCTTTGTTTTAAAATACCTGATAATGTATTATGTTTTTCTCTCTATATTAATTTAAGAATTTTGTTTCCTAAAACTAAAGTTTACATCAATAGTAATGTTTTCATTCTTTAGATAACTTTATTGGAAAAACGCTAATTTCTATGAAATAGCGGATATACAGCCTTAAGGGTAAACATTAGCACGTGGCTCGCTATTGTAGGCACATAACGTGGTTTCCCAGGATTTTAGCTTTTACATAATATATTTTTATCGTGCTCCGACAACTAACGGTAACAGTGTGTTCAAATATGTGTATTCGCCGAATATTACAAACATATTGTATTTAATGAGATAATTTTGCTTTGATAATAAAGTTCAAAGTTAACAATTGCCGTTAGTTGTCGGAACACGCTTATAGTAGATTATACACCAAGGGGATAAAGCACTGTTTTATGTCACGGGCGCTACATTGAATCCTGAACGTAACGATGGACTCCAAATTTAATTCCCGAGCAAAGCGAGGGAATTAAGATTGAGTCCTGAGTGCAGTGAGGGATTCAAGCGCCCAAGAAAAAACCAGTTTTATCCCGGTAGTGTATACTCTACTTTTCTCACTTTATGCGAGACAATAATAAACCAGGCTTCGTAGATAGTGTTTATTATAGCATATTAAAAGTGCAAATTGATATTGGAGACATTAGTCCAATTATGGAAAGATAACGTTATATTTTTATTTGGTACGTTTATCGAGGTTGAGCTGGAGTTTATTTGAGTTGTAGCTTCTTGACCTCTTTGTAGCTGATAAATATTCAAAATAGACCAGAAGCACTGATTCAGACACAGACTTTGCGCCTTTTGCAGTTTTCCATGTGTCAAAATCTTTATAGGCTTTCAGATATTTTTCCTTTGACTTTTCTGGGAGTAGATTATTGACAATGCCTATGGCATCTAATTTAATAGCTTCTGGAGTCAAAATACTTTCATCACTCGACATTTTTTATTTTTTCTTTGAAATATTTATAGAATCTTCTAAAGCTAGTAGTACTACTAGCTACGGCTATAGCAACTTCTTTCAGCTGACGTGGCCTACTCGATTTGACAAACAAATGAAGTTCGTCTCTGTGCGAATCTGGTGGGCCACGGCCTCGGTCTTCGAAAATCGAGTTGGCCGCGCCCGCTGAGGACACATTCTGTTTAGTGAAATTAGACTTTATGGACATAGCAATAAGAATCATGAAAGTGAAAATCACATTATTGACCAGCGGGTTATAATAGAACATTATAACCCGGCTAAAGCCAAGAGAACTATAATGTCTTGCTTTCGGTAAGGTTTACATGACATATAATTCGGCATTGTCGAGCATGTGGTGTGAAATAGTAGATTATACACCAAGGGGATAAAGCACTGTTTTATGTCACGGGCGCTACATTGAATCCTGAACGTAACGAAGGACTCCAAATGTAACTCCCGAGCGCAGCGAGGGTGTTACAAGTTAATTCCCGAGCAAAGCGAGGGAATTAAGATTGAGTCCTGAGTGCAGTGAGGGATTCAAGCGCCCAAGAAAAAAACAGTTTTATCCCGGTGGTGTATACTCTACTTTTCTCACTTTATGCGAGACAATAAAAAAACAGACTTAGTAGATAGTGTTTATTACAGCATATTAAAAGTGCAAATTGATATTGGAGACATTAGTCCAATTATGGAAAGATAACTCTATATTTTTATTTGGTACGTTAATCGAGGTTGAGCTAGAGTTTTATTTGAGTAGCTGCTTGACTTCTTTGTAGCTGATAAATATTCAAAATAGACCAGAAGCACTGATTCAGACACAGACTTTGCGCCTTTTGCAGTTTTCCATGTGTCAAAATCTTTATAGGCTTTCAGGTATTTTTCCTTTGACTTTTCTGGGAGTAGATTATTGACAATGCCTATGGCAATGCCTTAGGGGTTGACTTTAATAGCTTCTGGAGTCAAAATACTTTCATCACTCGACATTTTTTATTTTTTCTTTGAAATATTTATAGAATCTTCTAAAGCTAGTAGTACTACTAGCTATACGGCTACAGCAACTTCTTTCAGCTGGCGTGGCCTACTCGATTTGACAAACAAATGAAGTTCGTCTCAGTGCGAATTTAGTGGGCCACGGCCTCGGTCTTCGAAAATCGAGTTGGCCGCGCCCGCTGAGGACACATTCTGTTTAGTGAAATTAGACTTTATGGACATAGCAATAAGAATTATGAAAGTGAAAATCACATTATTGACCAGCGGGTTATAATATAACATTATAACCCGGCTAAAGCCAAGAGATATAATGTCTTGCTTTCGGTAAGGTTTACATGACATATAATTCGGCATTGTCGAGCATGTGGTGTGAAAAATATATTATGTAAAAGATAAAATCCTGGGAAACCACGTTATGTGCGTAGCGAGTCATGCTAATGTTTAACATTAAGATAGCCTTTTCAACTTTTTGTTTTCTACAAAATATAGTGACTTAAAAAGGAATCCCGCAATTTTCTGTATTGTGTGTGTAGGATATCAATACTATCAATAAGTACGATATTAATAACTAGCGGCCTACCCATGTATAGACTTATATATTCTACTCTGTAATTAGTTACATGTAAATACCTATACTATGGTTTTGTCTCTTTACTCTCTTCTTGTCATATTGCTTTCCTTTGCCTATTGCCTATTGTAAACGTGTTTCCATTATTCTGCTATTAAATCTTCCTTTTCCCCTTTGAACCACCGTTTCCTTTGCTGTCCTCGACATCCTGGTCCATAAAAAAATTTGCGGTAATTTAACAAAAAAAAAATATAATTATATTATGTAATAATTTAATACTTAAAAGTATCTTCTTTATAAATAAAAATCTAATGTAATGTTCAACAACATAGAAGTCTTTGTGTATGTTTATTTGTTGTTTCCTATGCAGTATGCACTCCTAAACTATTCATCCCGCTAGTAATATAATAAGTCTATGATTCATCCACATTCCACATCCGATTAGTAATGTAGGTAATAAGTATATGTTTGGTGAATTGTTCTACTTACGACTGAAAAGACTCCTGGCTAAAAAATCGTAATATTGCAACGCATGCTGGATGCAATTGTGTTAAATTTGAATTAAATAGTGTATTGTATGATGTTATATGTGATATTATCTATGATGTTAAAGTCTTTTGGAAAATTCAGTGGACGTCAGTGCTGACAACTGACATTTATTTTTCTTAATCGTACAAATGCACTAAGAAGTTTTGATTCCGATATCGAAGTCAACCACCCTAAAAATAGCTTTCTACCCCTTTTCAACCCTGTTAGGGGATACATTTCAAGAAAATACGAAACACGTATTCAATTAATTTTGTTAAAGAATGTCTATGCCAAATTTCAAGTCAATCGGGCCAAGGAATCGCTTTCTCCCATACAAACTTTGCCACCCTGTTTTACCCCCTTAGGGGTTGAATTTCGCGAAATCCCGTCTTAGTGAGCACCTTCACCCTAAAAGAAACCCCCATGCAAACTTTGAGACTCCTAGCACTTGTAGTTTCTGAGATTTCGTGATGAGTCAGTGAGTGATTTACTCTTTTATATATATAGATAATGTGATGTAAATTATTTTCTTTGGAATGCAAACTAATGCACCCAACGAACGTGCATCAAAATGCTCGAATGTGCCTATATTTGAATAAAGCCAGAGCGACAGGGAAGTTTGCCAGGAACAGCTTAATATGAGGAATTATTGCTTCATAGTTATATAATACGTGCTCAGTTAAGTTTGCACGTTTGCTTCGCGTGTTCTATTTATCTTTCATTTTCATTTCAGTTGTATTTAGTTTTGATGAGTACTAGGTAGCTAGCAAATGTATGGCAAACCGCTTTTAACTAAAGCTATACAATTTAGTTACCTCAGAGTTATTTGACATTCAGCGAAATAAAATCTATGGAATAAGCATTTCACTCAAAAAATTGAACAACACGAAAATTACAACTGAGTGAATGGGGTTAAATTTCCCAACTACAAGAACGGTTCAATAAAATACAGAAGCGAAGCTAAACTGAAGAAACTTCACCAGTAATTATCATTCCATTAGCAATGAAGGAGGTTCTTGCTTGAGTCGAAAGGTGCAAACGAGCTTCTGCAGCGAACTGCCGTACATTTGAATAATACGCCGATTCGTTAATACAAGACGCGACCAAATTAACCGGGAGCATGTAGCGAATGGGTGTGCGAGAATATTTCAGCTTCTTTTACTTAATGCAGCTGGAGTTATAACTTGTAGAGATATATGCGAAGACAGTGAACGTGGCTTATAGCTCGTACAGATTTTTAATCACTAAAAGCATGCTTTAAGTAGATTTGATTTGTATTATGCACATTTAAACTGCGAACTGCGACGTGGTTCAGACCTACGTATACCTTGGAGCGTTAATCTCAAACAACGGCGGCTGCGTAGATGAGGTAAAACGACGTATGGTCATAACCAGAACTGTGATGGAGAAGTTAAAGAAAGTGTGGAGGAATCGTAACATTACCAAAGCCACCAAAGTCAGGCTCGTGCGAACACTTGTATTCCCCATTTTTCTACGCGGCAGAGACGTGGACAGTGCGCGAGCTGAAAAGGGGGAAGATAGATGTTCTAGAAATGTGGTGCTGGAAAAGGATGATGGGGATATAGATGGAATTCCGCACCAACGTGTCCCATACTCCAGGAGCTCGGCATCACGCAGCAATTATCTGCCGTAGTACAGTCGCTCATACTGCAGTACTTTAGCCATGTCTCTAGGCGTACAAAACAAAAGAGTGGCTGGTCGTACAGGGCAAAGTAGAGGGAACCAGATCACGTGGCAGCTCACCGATGCACTGGACTGACCAAGTAAAATCCGCAATGGAACGCCGTGTATCTGACTGCGCCAGACAGTCTGCCGACCGGAAGAGGTGACGGGAGATCTTGCGGCAATCTGTGTCCGCCTCTACCACTGACGTGGATGCTTCAACGTGACCACGACCGCTCTGCCAAGAGCGAAACGACGAAGAAGCAGAATGCACATTTATTTCAGTCCCAATCATTAACTCTTCATTTTGGAAACAAAACTTTTGGTAATCTCAGTTAATTACGATTGTTCGTACTTACATACGTATCAATCTTTGCTTTGTTTTTTTTTAATACTTTAACCCTCGTATCTATTAACGAGTAAGTAAATGACTTGACTAAAACTTGCAACTTTCAATTACCTCTAATATTATATTCACATGCAATTTATAATATAATTAATCTTAAATGGACCAGAAGTGCACTAAAATTGCATTTAAGATTAATTATACTAAACACTACATGTGAATATAATACTAGAAGCATTTGAAAATTACAAATTTTACTCAAGTCAATACTTACTCGTCTATAGATACGAGGGTAAATGTCATCTTTATATCCCCAATTGAAATTTAAAAAAAATGTACCAACTAATAAATTGCATCATTTGCTCAGAAAATGTCGAGTCTTAGCATCTTTCTAACCATAACTTCAACAATACAAACACGGCAAAAGCCAGTTGTCTGCACATAATAGTTACTTTAACTAGTTCTCAGTTATTATTCCCTCCTGCAGGAGCCGGCGCGCTTGTAACTGAATATAAATGAAGGCGCAGGTTGCTCGCGTTTCTGTTATACAATCTGATTGTTAACATGGATTGCGATTTGTTATAGTTCACTGTTTGGTTGGAGCTTGGTTTTGAAGGTGTTTTATTTTTATTTTAAGATTGTAGTTTTTCTGAGGGTCAACGATGGTCAATACTGGAAGCCTACTATGGGAACGTACCCATACTACGTGACCCATATTTTACCATTTTTGACCCCCCTCCCCCCCCTTGGTGACCACCCGTAGTATATGCCAAGACCCCCTCCCCCCTGGTTTTCACGTAGTATTTCATAGATAAGGGTTTTAGATCATTTTCAACAGAAATCTAAAAAAAAATTTGCTCATTTTTGTCTTTTCATTAGTACACACGCTTGCCACGTAATGCCAAGAGTGTGTATTATAATTTTACATACAATTACAAGTGAAAAAATGTATCAAGAAGAAAAAAAATTTCGCTGCGTGCCATATTTGAATACAACTTGAAAAAAAGAACCAGATTTCCATTGACAATATTGGCTACGTGACAAAACATAGGCCCCCCTCCCCCCCCTGTGACCAAGCGTGGTATTTTAAAGACCCCCCACCCCCTCCCCCTTAACGGGTCACGTAGTATGGGTACGTTCCCTATCCACTGCAATCGTATACACCGTTAATTTTTAAGTATATCTAAAAATGAAAAGGGGATTTCAGACCACGTGAATGAACAACTTTTACTATGGGGCGACAACGACGGAATCGCGAAAAAAAATCAGCTGTTCCATACATTACAGTCGAGTCAATGTTGTAATTTTCTATGGAACAGCTGATTTTTTTTTCGAGATTCCGTGGTTGGCCCCATAGTAAAAGTATTTCATTCACGTGGTCTGAAATTCCCATTTTTTCAGATATATGTACTTAAAAATTAACGGTGTATAGTTTATAATTGTACGAAATGTTCTTAAAACTTCAAGCAAATTCTCTGCCCAAAACAAAAAGAGTGTATTGTGTTCATTTATATTAAGTATGTTTGTATGTACGTGAGTTTATTAATAAAAAAATAAATTTAAGATAATCTAATATATTAGTCGGTATTTCATAGGTAACCACATCAAATCTTTTAAAAGTCACCCATCATGACTTCATTAATAGCGATAAATTTATTTAAATAACTTAGAACTACATATCGGGAATATAGACATTGATGTATAAAGTTATACGCTTAACTTTAAGGGTTGTTTCAATCCATACACTAGTCTTGTGCAAGTACAAAAGTTATTGGGTCCATTAAATAAATAAATAGCTAAATATTCACATAAATTTGTCATACTTTGAGATTAAACAACGATGATACCTTGATGGTATCATCGTTGTTTAATCTCAAAGTATGACAAATTTATGTGAATATTTAGCTATTTATTTATTTAATGGACCCAATAACTTTTGTTTTACGTTTAACGACCCTAATAACTGATCTAAATCGTGGCATTTGCAAAAAAGTAAAATACGATAGTGACATTTAATTTAGTTCAGTGTCGACAACAATCACGTTTTTGTTTACTTTAAAAAACCGGCCAAGTGCGAGTCGGACTCGCGCACGAAGGGTTCCGTAATATTTGCAAATTACGGTGGTTTTAATTGATTAATAACTCTGAGGTAATTACTGCTGGATCGAGTTAGAACGCACTACACGATGCTTTGAAACTACTCGCTGATGTAAACGGAGGTTGTATGTTTGATGTTAATTCCGTCATGGAGTAGTTATCGTGTGCATAGATTATTAAACACGAGGCTCAAGCTTTTCAAGTGTTAAAACTAAACTTATGGCCGAATACTCAAACGCTAATTAACGGTGAGGGGCTCTCAACCGTCGTCCTGTCGCATTGTCAAATATATGATATGATCTTTGTCAAAGATATGACAAAGACAACATGCTGTTTGAGAGCCGCTCAAAGTTAAGTAGCGTTTGAGTATACGGCCATAAGATACTTATTTGTACTCTCACATTTTTTGGCATAGAAGAATATTACGTCGGTGCATGCAAATAGGTATATTTTTTTTTAACCGACAGGCAAGCGCATGGCGTCTATCATGCCGGATGGTAAGTGATGAGGCAATCTATCAATCTACGATGACACGCGCTTGCCTAGAAGATACGTACTGACCTATTGATTTAGTACGCATTTTTTGTCCGTTTATTTTTAATTTCCTCTCAACCAGTTTTCAACTACTCTCCGCAAGTTTCCACCAACAACCAGATTACCGGATAAAAAGTTGAACACAACTAATAGTCAATCGGCGATACAATCGGCTTTGGTCACAGTTTTAAATTTAAAACAGATTATCCGGACGGCGGATTACACACCGCTGCAGCGATGAAAATTGTTTCCAGTTGTGAAGCCAGGCTTTGTACGGAAAAAGTATAATTAAAAAATCACTTTGTGATTGTGGTTATGCATACGAGATGAAAATGCGAGACTATTATTTGGTGCGAGTGCGACAGACGTATCTGAAGATAACCAAACGGGACTGAACCGACGGGAATTGAACCCGCGACCTTTGGATATCCAGTCCAATACTCTGACCACTGAGCTACCGTCCGAGAATTGATATGGTGCGAGTCGTATTTTTTCTAGTTTATTATTTAGTACTGTATAAAAATAGCATTGTGAATGCAAAAATCTCAAATTTAAAAATCGAAAGATGATCATATTCAGATTAACAAAAATAAAAATATTCTTAACCATAAATAACCTGTCAGGTTCAAAATGATTGTTCCTTTATTAAATCATTATTAAACGTGTCAAAAACAAAAACTCGAGTTGAAGTATTCATTTGTGAACAAAGACTAACAATGTACGTACTGATACAAACCGAAGGGCTCTATCATTTTGTGACAGCTGCCTTTTAACAATATTAATTAATTAATAACAAAATTACCTAGCTCCGATAGAAGTCATACTCGTTCAGTTAGTCTTGGCAACATTTTACATGAAAATGTTTTTGGTGGGATTTATTTGTGAACAAAGACTAGCAATGTACGTACTGAACGAGTGTGACTTCTATCAGAGCTAGGTAATTTTGTTATGCATTAATTATTATGATTGTTGTTTAAAGGCAAGGCGGTGTCATAAATGAAGCCTATCGGTTTGTATTTGGGTTTCTATTTAGTTTTAGAAGTTATCTTTTTAATCTTTTTTGAATTAGTTGATGTCGAATCAATATCAAGTCTCAACAGACTAAATCTCCTAGAAGCTTGTTCCACTTCTTGACGACTCTGTTCTGACGAAGATAATATAATCGTTTTATTCTTTAGCCCAATTTTAACTCAAAATACATTAATTGATTCACAAACCTATTAGATTAAATAAAATTTAACCGTCTTTACAAAATCACTTCACATTATCAAATCAAAGCCAGTCGTTATATCTCCAGGCTTGAAATTTATTTCCGAGGTTCCGGGATCCAAATTCGTTAGTAATTTACTTTGCAAATCGGGACCGGGTAGCCCCCCTTAAATATGAATTTTATTCTGTTTTTAGTATTTGTTGTTATAGCGGCAACAAAAACACATCATCTGTGAAAATTTCAACTGTCTGCCTGTTGTCGTTATTAATAACGAGCAAAAAACGGCAAAAAAATCACGTCTGTTGTATGGGAGCCCCCCTTAAATATTAATTTTACTCTGTTTTTAGTATTTGTTGTTATAGCGGCAACAGAAATACATCATCTGTGAAAATTTCAACTTTCTAGCTATCACAGTTCATGAAATACAGCTTGGTGACAGACAGACAGACAGACAGACGGACAGCGAAGTCTTAGTAATAGGGTCCCGTTTTTACCCTTTGGGTACGGAACCCTAAAAAAGTTAGAGGAGTGGGGCCCCATAAAAAGTAGTAACAAGTCGTACATACGAAGCGATTATGACGAAGCTTGAGAGACTGATTTTACTCGATCACGTTTGTTAAGCAACGCTCGTTCCGGCCAGGTGTCGGATGGGTGACCGTTATGTGGCATTACAACTGAGCGCTTCCGTGCTTCGGAGGACACGTTAAACCGTCGGCCCCGGATAGCATTCGTTAAGCTAAGTCAGAGGCCTTACAGGCGGCTTGATAAACTCTAACACCAGAGGTGGCCACTAATCCTGTAAGTAGTAGTACTTAGTAGTACATTAATCAAAACAGCGAGTGTTCTCAAAACACGAACCATCCAAATTACAGACATGAACATAAAAAAAGAAAGTCACATTTTGATTTGTAATCTAATAATATTAAGTTATTTACGGGTCGGAGGCCATAAGTTCTTGTTTCCGATGAAATGTTGCCAGAGGCCCGCTCCGATATCGGGCCCAAGTTAAAAGATGTTGATATTCCTAGAAACTAATAGAAAAATAAGATATTTATTTTGCAAACGTAAAAATATTTAAAATCTGATAATGACAAACTCAGCGTTTAAGTTTCGTAACGAGACATTTCTCGTGTTTAAAATTAAATGAAAATTAAAGGTGATGATAATATTTCTTCATTATTTGCTAATGAGAATTTAATTAATTAATATCAAATTAACTCTTAATAATGTACAACTACTATTTTAGTAAATATTTGGCCAATGAAATAATAATCATAATATGATTAGCGATAGACTTAAGGTAGGTACTTACGTACGTACCTTTTTGACATTAAATTATATGAATAACATAGCATATGTAAATGCAATGATTTAATTTAGGTTTAGCAGATGGATGGATTAAAAACCTTTGATAGAATTTGAATATTTATTGAAGAAACCTTTGAATTTAATATTAAATAGTAAAATATTTTACAAAATCTTTTACTCGGTAAAAAAGCTTAAAGCCGGTTTGCTGACCAAGAACTTGGCTAAATTTTTTTAGCATAGTATTATATTATCTGTGGTTTAACTTAGCGCGCATAGCTGATTAATTTTATTGTAAGTATACCTACATAGTTTGCATATTACACCAGCTTAGTTTGGTCTGCAACCAGTAAAGTAAGTGGTTTATTAAAAAATATAAAATTGACTAACAGCTTTTTACTTGTACCGCACAATTTCAGAGGGAAATTTATTCATAGAATTCAATTTACTCCAGGTGTGCCTTGACCCTTAACGGGGAATAAACGGGCCTTATTATGGGTGACTTTTGTTTCTTTTTTCGGACAACGTAAAATAAACGATATGTAGATAAGAACCCGCTGTTACATTAAATAGGCCTGGGTAAATAGTACAAGGGTAATATTAATGAAGGTATTCCCTAAACATACAAGGTCGATCAATTAGTGGAGCTGGAGATGGCGTTTGAAAAAAGGTTTTTGTATGAGCGTAGGTAAAATTTCCATCTTTACCAAGGAGGTTTTGAGACAGTAGATTGCCGCAAACGCAGCCAGGAAATAAGACTGCGTCATTAAGCCATAGGAAATATCATAAAGTTGATAAACTTTTTCAAATCGCTGCCCGAGCATTTTCTTTTTTCAATAGTACCAACCTATATGTGTCAAAATTTTATTAATTTCCCGCCAACAATTTTTAAATTACGGCTTTAAAAAGGAAACTTTTGTTACCTTTAAAACAATCGAACTCCACATCCTCTCTTCTCTCCAGATTTAGCCTCCAGTGACTATTACATGTTCGCAAACATCAAAAAGCAGCTCGCTGGGAAGAAATTTGATTCCAAAAAGGAGGTCATTGTTGACAATGAAGCGTATTTTGAAGGTCAGGACAAGTCGTTTTACAAAAACCGGCCAAGTGCGTGTCGGGCCACGCGCAGTAGGGTTCCGTAGGTACATTATACCATACCATATTTTAATACCGCTATCATTTTTCGTCTGAAAAAATAACTTTGTTTTTCACAGTGTTTGTATGAATGACAAAGTTATATTTGCGGTTTTTGAAAATGTACTATATCTCGAAAACTAATTACTGTATCTCGTTCAAAACAATTTTCGTTGAAAGTGTTTATTAAGATCTATAGTTGATATTTTTTTTAGATTTTTCACCCTCTTACTTTAAAAGTTAAAGGGGGGGGGACACACATTTTACCACTTTGGTGGCATATATCTTTCAAACGGTTGACTTTATAAAAAAATAGTCTTAGGAACCTCAATGTCATTTTTAAAGACCTATCTATAAACACCCCACAAGTATTAGTTTGATGAAAAAAAAAATTTTCAGTTTCAGTTCCATGTATGGGGAGCCCCCCCTTAATCTTTTATTTTTTTTATTTTTGTCTAAAAATCGTAAAGCGGTTCACAGAATACACCTACGTACTAAGTTTCAACTATGTAGTCCTAATACTTTTGGAATAAAGTGGCTGTGACATACGGACGGACAGACAGACATGACGAATCTATAAGGGTTCCGTTTTTTGCCATTTTGGCTACGGAACCCTAAAAAAGCATAGAGATGTTGGAAAAGCGTCGGTATGCTTGTATCAGCCTTGATATTGATGATAAGAGTAGATTTTTGTCCAAAAGTAGTTTTTTTATTAGTCATCCTACAAACTTATTGAGTGATGTAATATATTTACCTCAACATCTTGTAACTCTTAGAAGTTAGTTAAGAGGAGTTCAAGGCCTCGCTAAATTTATTGGTCTTACAATTGTTTCGTGTAAACAAATTCAAGTTCCACACGAATAGGTTTATCGTCCTGCTTGATATTCGGATTTCGAGTTGGGCACACCTGCATTCGCCAGACGTGATATATTATCGCGCAATCCTTTACTTCATGTGCGAGGATAAAATATCTTAAAATAAATCTTTGGAGCGACGTGCCGACATTTCCTTGTGTTTTGTCAAAATTCAAATTTTCAGTACCAACGGACTTTATTACATTTTAGTCTATTTGAAATGTTAATGAAATATTCAACAATAATCTAAAAGAATAGATTTGGGTTATCAATATAAAAACACACAACAAGCAGTAAAAATTGTTTAAAAAAACAAAAAACCGACTTCAAAAAACCTACCTCTAAAAAGCAAGAAATAATATTCATAATAATTAAAACACGTCTATTGAAGTCGGGTGGGGCTGAAGTACAAATTCCTTTTTTTTATTCTAAAAGCCACACCCGACTTCAATAGACGTGTTTTAATTATTATGAATATTATTTCTTGCTTTTTAGAGGTAGGTTTTTTGAAGTAGGTTTTTTGTTTTTTTAAACAATTTTTATTTTTTTTAATTTTTGGTGTAGGTACCTTTTGTATTAGGTAGTGTAGGTATATTATTTAGGTAGAAAACTTGGGTCAGCCAAACGTGAGTTAATCGCGGAGAAACATACATACATGCGGGTCAAACTGAGAACCTCCTTTTTTTAAGTCGGTTAAAGAACTACACATAAGACAACTACACAAAAAAATAATTATCTTATTCAGTTCATAAGCAAAGAAGTTATACGACTGATCATCGAGGTAGTTCACACGAAATCATACTATTTTCGTGCTTTTTTCAAGATTACTTGAAAAGTACTGAACCAATTTCAAAATTTTAAAAAATGGGACCACCTTGAATTTTTACCTAATGTAATAACGTTTGAATCATTTCAATCGGTTCAGCCGTCTTCAAGTAATAGGTGTACATAAAAAAAAACAAAAAAAAAATCGAGTCGAATTGAGTACCTCCCTCCTTTTGAAGTCGGTAAAAATGGACTGCTACAACAAACTGCAAAACATGAAATAACGATATTCTTTCGAATTATTGTATTGTGTGTTTAATAGTTAGATTCCATAATTATTGTATACCTATTTTAATAATCATTTGAGGTAGACCTTCTATCGCAATTGAACGTTAAATTACTGTAACTTTGAAACGTAAGTTTATAATTATATCATCTAATTTATATGAGCTAAATGAATGGGATGAATTAAATTGAATTTTTAAATAAGTTCATATCTGTAAACTTAGATGACTACACTATTGCATTAGGAACCCCTGTAAGAATAGCTGTATTGTGTTAAAAATAAAATAAATAATGTGAACTACCAATATTCCATTTTTTTATGAAGCCAAGAGTGGGTGCTATCTGATACTGTGAAATTATGCAGTTAGTCAAACGATGCACTAGAGGTTTTTAGAGTTAATGTTATTGTAAAAACGGGCCAAGTGCGTGTCGGACTAGCGCACGAAGGGTTCCGTACCAAAAAACGGCAAAAAAAATACGTTTGTTGTATGGGAGCCCCCCTTAAATATTAATTTTATTCTGTTTTTAGTATTTGTTGTTATAGCAGCAACAAAAAATACATCATCTGTGAAAATTTCAACTGTCTACCTGTTGTTGTTATTAATATCGAGCAAAAAACAGCAAAAAAAATTACGTTTGTTGTATGGGAGCCCCTCTTAAATTTCAGCTGTCTAGCTATCACGGTTCATGAGATACAGCCTGGTGACAGACAGACAGACAGACAGACAGCGGAGTCTTAGTAATAGGGCCCCGTTTTTACCCTTTGGGTCGGAACCCTAATAATCAAAACTAATGAATACTCGTAAAATCATATTATATTATTAGTACACTCTATGAAAAATACACGTTTATTTTTAGTTTCAAGTCACAACGTATCAGAAAAAGCCAATATTTTAACACGCTCCGATCGAGGTTGGAGCCTTCGCAATCCACTATGCAGGGTATAGTTCCCGGGGGACCTGGCACCAGCAACTTTTCACATTAAATTTTCTAGCAACCAGCGTTAGTAGACCCCTCCACTCATTTTTATAAAGTTAATTATTTCAAGAACTGTATTTCTTATAACTTCTAAAACATGTTGTCATGTATAATTTTATAATACGAGTATCTATGAAATTATATATTTATGATTTTTTATATCCCTTAACCAGATCATGAATATTAAAATATAATTACTACTTATTAATATTAATATTTTAGTATAGAAAGATTAACATAATCATAATTTTGCGATTTTGACTAATCACAAAAAGTCCAAAACATAATACCATTACAACTTCGGCGATTTCATATAAAGAAAGAAGCAAAAAAACCCATTTGTTACAAAAGAGACGATCAGCAATAAAAATCAAACGATTACATCGAAACCAATGAGTGAGTGAGATAGACTAAATTGTACAAGTTTGGCATCTCTCTTTTCTGTCCCAATAAGATAGCTCGGCATTCCTTCAGTAATTACCGTTTTAAACTACCTACTTTTAAGCGAGTTCGGAGATGTTCCAAATTGAAAAATAACTGAGCGTTCTCGCGATAAATTTGAACGGAAAACTTCGCTTGTAATCGCTCGCAAACCGGATATTCGGCCATTTTAACTACAGTTTTATACTTGATTATTATTATGAAGGGAATGTGTCAAATTTAACCCTTCAAACAACCTTTTGAAGTTTGTCATTTGAATGTCTATAATTTGGTATGACAAATAGAGTCCAAATTGGATTGCAGAAAAACGGATAAATAAAAAAAATTGTAATTTTTCAACTTGTCAATATTTTCATAATTTGTATGAAAAATAAATAATAAGTTTATCCTATACTTTTGGTGATGGTAACTATAAATAGGGTAAACTGAAAGAATTATATATTTCTGCAGTAACAACCATTACCGTGTAGGATGCGAGATAGATGAGACGTAGAGTACTGAAGAGGAAGGCTAACTTTTGCGAGAGTTCAGCCTCTGGAGTCGCGCCATAACACGAATTTTAAGGCATTTGTGGTGCGCATCCCGACCACCAGTCTGGACACTCATGAAGGACTTCTGGCCGCAGGGCGTGGTATACAGGCGCTTCCGAGGGGCGTTGTCGTGTGCCACTGAATTGACACAGAAAGCGCCAAATTGACTTTATACTAACGTAATATTAGGTTATATTTACTAACAATATTGTTTATACATATATTATGTTTTAAATTTTAGGTATGTATCTATGGGCCATTGTTGCGTGATTATAAATTAATAAATATAAAAAAACATATTTCCCGAAAGTAAATTTGATATTACCCTAACGTGATACATTTTATCTCCAAAAAGACAACATTTCGTTGAAATGAAAATCTCCCCTGACAATTGAAATAACATTTTTCATTACATTGAGTGGTAGAAAAAACTAGTTTCGGTAAGAGGATATCGGAAAAATAATACAGATTCAATCTATTGTGTATTCCGAGAAAATATTAAGGAACGACCTGTTTTGACAATCCCATTATAATTTGGAGAAAATGTTCGAAGAATGTAATATCTTACTGCCATTGTGGTTCGGTTACGAAGATTATAAAAAAATCTTCACGTAGTATGTAGTATTGAGTTATTATAACAATGCACGCGAATATTATATTTTATATATTTCACAAAAACACCAATAATGGGTTTGTGAATAAACACCAAATGGTTAAAATTAAGAAGCTTGTTTTGTAAAATACTCTTACTCCAGATTAGAAAAAAATACATCAAATTACGACTGTGTTATTTAGCATCTCATCTAAATTCAATGTCTTGACTTCACAATTTAGAATCAATATTAAATATCTAATTTTTATTTTCTGAAAACGTAGTTTCGAAGAGTCTAAATAAGTCTATCTTTTAAAACCCTAAAATAAATGAGATTTAATTATACTTTCGACTCTACTTTTCTCCATTGACTGCAAGAAAACAAATAACAATACTAAGTTATCACATTGTATTATTTTGGTAGGTAATCGGTAATATTTAAACATTAGAAAATAGTGAAACTAGAAGTTTTCCAATGACATAAAACAACCACGTTAAGAGGGAAATTACATAATCAGTCTGGCATCACTTCATTTCATCAGTTTGTATAGACTTTGAATTCTTCGAGACTGAAGATCGTACCAGACTAATGGAATGGCCTGATGCAAGACTGAACATCTAATTTCCCTCTAATATATAGAAAAGAGCCCAAAGATAAGACACACAGGGATATTGTTTTTTTATTTAAATGTGTGTCTATGGCTCTATGGAATAGCTCCATAGCAGCCAGTAGGTACTTTCAGCACGTTTTCTTTTATTTGCGCGCTTGTTCCAAATTCAAAATATTTTTATTCAATCGGTGAATAGAACTGCATTTTTTTCACTCTTTCCGATGTCGGCAGCACTGCTGCGCAGCAGCGCTGTGTGCTCCAAATTGAACCGTAATGTTACGTTTGAAAGGCTCAATTTGAAGTGAGCGGAGAAGCGTCGCGACACTGCTGCGCAACACTGCTGCGCGACACTGCTGCGCAGCAGTGCTGCGCAGCAGTGCTGCGCGGTACTGCTGCCGCAACACCACTGGTCCCCATACATTATCTATAGGTTTATGTGAGACTACATTCCGAGCTCGGCATCGGAATCATACCTTTAAGGTACCTTTAACTTTTTATTTAAGGTACCTTTAAGGTATGATTCCGATGTCTGCAGCACTGCTGCGCGACATTGCTGTGCAGCAGTGCTGCGCAGCATTGCTGCCGAGCTCGGAATGTAGTCTCATATAAACCTATAGAGAATGTATGGGGGACCAGTGGTGTTGCGGCAGCAGTACCGCGCAGCACTGCTGCGCAGCAGTGTCGCGCAGCAGTGTTGCGCAGCAGTGTCGCGACGCTTCTCCGCTCACATCAAATTGAGCCTTTTAAACGTAACATTACGATTCAATTTGGAGCACACAGCACTGCTGCGCAGCATTGCTGCCGACATCGGAGTCATTACTTTATCGTTGAATTAAACGCACTTTTTCGAGTGGCGATGGTAAAAATAAACATTTTGCAATCATGCATATATTTGCAGCGCATGCGTCAGAACAGTACGCACTCATAAATCCTATCGAAAAGTATATCTCACAGGACGAGCAATAAAAGGTTTAGAGGGGAAACGTTCAAGTTTTTTTATACTCTCACAAAATCTCGTTTTACATCAGATTAAAAAGACGCATCGAACAAAATAATCCGAGGCACAATCTAAGCATAGGTGCCGGTTTTTACGGCGCGTAAAAAGTTTTACACCTTTTTGAAAATGGGGCTTTTCTATACGGAGAGGAAATTTTACTGCGAATAAAATTTGTAATTTATTGATGCTCGCCATCCCACGATCAGCCACAGAGTATTTGCATAATATTATTGGTGTTTACATACCGGCTCGTGCGGGGAAACATTAATCACACATAAAATGTGAGAGCCCTTTAAAATGTTCTCGAAGGCTTTGTCAAGTAAAATATATTGTGCATCTTTGTTGTGGGTTGGTAAATAACGATATTGTCAACTGGAAAATCTTTCATGTTCCTCGTTTATTTATGTTTTGGTACTATTTGCATTATTATCATAATTAATATAAATAAAAAGAATATTTGAGTCACCATACATATTTTAATAAGTCTGACGAAATTATATCTAATGCCAGTAATAGTGTGTTAATTACACTTCGTTACTATTTTTCGATCGCTGATAGTAATGTCAATGTAAATGATAGTGAAGAGGGTAATTTTAAAACGTAATATGTAAAAAAATGTGAATTGTCACAAAGTTTTCTATGATCATAATTTGTTATTATAACAAACCTTTTCATGCCTCAATTAGAATATTCCATTTTATTGCTCTCGTTTTCTAGTTTAAATTCATGAATTGTGACGAGTCGGAAGGAATTAAGAATTTTATTATTGCAACACATTAACGTTTGTTTGTTCCCGTAGTAGCCAATAAAAAGGCCACAAAGTTGTAACAGCGCAATGACAATCTCAATTATTTAGCACTCGTTGGTCATTGAAACCACAGAAAATAGAATGTCAAAGAACAACAAAGTCAATAAACAGGTGATCCGAAAACGAATGCATACATTTTATATGGGATACATAAAATATGACTTAGATTCATAAAATATGACTATATATGGCAAAGGAAATTAATAAACTATGTTCCGTACTGTTTTCTTTGTCGATAAACGAATAAATGTAGCGAAATTTGGTTTTAAAGAAATGTGTGGCAATATCTTATTTACCTGTGAAAAGTGTGATTACTTGGATTGTTTCTTTTTGTCACATCACAATTACTTAGAGCACAAGACACCATGGCTCCACAATACCTTTATTTTAAATTCTAATTAAGATTAACAAATATTTTGAACAACTGTGATTGCTCATTTGCTAGGCGGGACGCTAGGGGCTCTTACTGTAAAAAATGTTGGCACAAGTCACTTGCTCATTTGTCTTTTTTTTACATAGACCGTGTCCGTATGATGTTAACTTCTCTTTTCCACGCTTTGTTGGTCTTCTTGAGCACAGCGAAAATTTTTCGATGTCTATGATTGAAACCTTTTTGGAACCGATAGATTTTAATAAAAGTTCAAGAATAAAACCACGTGTCTCCTCTTAGGCTCGTATTTTTAAACCGCTCACAACGTTAAGAGCTATGTTAAGATCATACCTGAGATGATATTCCTAAAAGACCATCTCAAGTATGATCTCAAGATAGCTCTAAACAAAAATGGATTATAATATCTGAGTTGTAACACCTTTTTTTCACATACCTAATAGGGTAACAAACTTTTGAGTTTAAAGTACTTTTTATGGTGAAATTCTCACTGTAGTCTTGAAGGAGGGGCGGCCACATTAGGTATTAGGTTTAGATAGGTATTACAAAACACACACAGTGTTTTCATATAGTTTTTGATATGATTAGCGTTTGTAAATTGTGTGCAGATATTGTACCACACATTCCGGCAACAGGGCATTCACTTAAATTCATTTTAAAACTTCATTCACTAAGAATTTTAATACTTTTCAATAATTAAATCAAATAAAATATCGTGTTTACGTTTTTCACACAGCTGACTGGCACTTTGACAAGTGACAACTGTCAGATGTGACGTTTGGCGCTTCATTCGTTATGCTAGCCCCACAGACCAATAAACTTTTACTTTGTCGATAAAATAAATAAATGTATCTTAGTTGATAAAATCAAATGAATAAATGTCACTTATTTATTATTTTAATTAATTAAAGTAGATGCTAATGTCTGGTATGCTGGTTAAAGATTTTAATAATTATATTCATGTAAAAGTTAAGTATTTTCATACACTGTAGTCTGTCTATGGTGCAATCTTTTTGTTGATGGCATTCGAGATGTTTCTGGTTTTTTCATGAATATAAGGTTCTTGGGTTTTTTCAAGAACCTTATATATATGAATATAAGGTTCTTGGGTTTTTTCCAACAATGACATGACGTGATTCTACGGAAGTTATTTTTTTTTTGATTCATTCTCTTGTCTGCACCTTTATCGAACAGTTGCAGTATTTTAGTAATGTGAAACCCCAGGTTTTTGTAACTCCTTGTGGGTTTTTGTAATTAATTTCATGATGCGTTGAGCATCCTTTCAAGTGGTGAGTGAGAAGAATGTGAATTTAATTATTTGTCTGCTTTTAGAAGTGGTGTCAAAATTGTAATTCGGTGTCTTGTTTTCCAGGGCTCGAGGCTCATTGATTTATCTTTCAACATGTCTCTTATGAGGTAAAGACCTGTAGTAATTCAAGCCCAATTTGGTAAGCAGATCAACTTGGTTATAATATTTGTTATAGAAAAACTTTGTGTTCAATGTGACGACAATTGGGTGACTTTATCCTTTAATTGCAGGGCTCCCATAGTTTACCTCAAAATTTACGTCAAGACTATGGCTTAGCGTCACTATAAGTATGCGCCGTGAATGATTCCAGTCCCTACTTTCACATAAATGTCGGCATGACGCAGCACGTGGTATACATTGCGTCTGCAATATAACCGAGGTATCCTGCAGTATTCTTTCATTATTACCGTAGCAACAGTGTTCCGTGACGTGTATCCAGGGAATCAATCCACGTTCGGATGAACCTTTTTCACCCTAAGTACCTATAAATTTGCAAAGGTTACTCGAGGTCATGTTCAATTTAATCCAGTGCAGTTTTACAGCCAATAAATGTCTTAGACATATTTTAAATTAATTTAGGTTCAGCGTAAACTCTGGTCATGAGCCAGAATGTATAAATAATTCTATTTTACTATAAATGTCTTGTGTTAAGCTGATAAGTGATTTGTATTTTAGCATAAGTCCTGTCAGTAGGTACATATAGGTTCGTTTCTAGACAGACGGCCGCTTATTCCGTCCGACTGGCTTGAAGCGAGCGAGTATGTCCTCACCTTAACTTTTAAGGGTTTCTAGTTATAAATGCCTCACTCTTTAGTGGTTTTAATTTTATAGTGAGTCCCAAGGGTATTGTTATTGCGATAAATGTATGGTCTTACTTTAACCTGTTAAGGGTCCCTGTTATGCCATTTTGCCTTCGTGCGGTTTTAACTTTAGTATGGGTTCCCAAGGTAATATGTATTGAAATATAATGTGTGACCTCACTTTAACCCTTCGAATTGCTCGTTAAACCCCGTATAACCCATGTGGTTTTAAATATTTTTATGACACATTTCTTAACGAATAGTTGTTAACTTTGTGTTAGTTATTCAATACGTTAAATAAATGTTTGTTTCAACATAAATCTTGGGTTGATTTATTAAACTCACTTTGTTTCGATCTGTGGACACTTTAATCTTTTTAATCTTTTACTTTCATTGATATTAACGGCGCCCAAAATTATAGTTAGTCCATAGATGACTGAGCCACGCGAATCCACATATCCCCTTTGCTCTACCGACTATAATCTTCAGCGGGGTAAATACCATCAATACCCCGGGGGAAAAAAATTTCATTACAGAGTATTAAATAAATTATTATTAAACGTTAAGAGCGGTTAATAAATACGGGCCTTAGAGTCCTCAACATCCACCAGTCATGGCAAACTTGTCTTTACGGCTTGTGTACACCTAAACATTTATCTTCCGAATTATGCTCGGGCGTCGTCATCGGCTAAACACGGAGTCTGATATATAGTGGCGGTCACATAATTAAAGACACTAGTCGATTTTCATACAAACGAGGTAACTTTGAAGCCTTGGTTCTCCGCCAAGGATTGACCTAGCTGTGATCTGACGATAGCTATCTAGGGAATGAATGGAGAAGATCCACCCACCCAACTGAACTGATCAGCATCCTGAGATATAAGGATATGTTAAAAAAACGGCAAAAAATTACGTTTTTTGTATGGGATCCACCTTAAATATTAATTTTATTCTATTTTTAGTATTTGTTGTTATAGCGGCAACAAAAATACATCATCTGTAAAAATTTCAACTGTCTAGCTGTTGTTGTTATTAATATCGAGCGAAAAACAGCAAAAAAATCACGTTTGTTGTATGGGAGCCCCCTTAAATATTCATTTTATTCTGTTTTTAGTATTTGTTGTTATAGCGGCAACAGAAATACATCATCTGTGAAAATTTCAACTTTCTAGCTATCACGGTTCATGAGATACAGCCTGGTGACAGACAGACAGACAGACAGACAGACAGACGGACAGCGGAGTCTTAGTAATAGGGTCCCGTTTTTACCCTTTGGGTACGGAACCCTAAAAAAATACGTAATTAGCTTAAACATATGTATGGAAATCCTGAAACTGAAAACTGTGATCCTTAAATTTCTTAGAATGCTGATCCGATCAGTTGGGTGTGTATTGCAATCTAAATCACCTTCATTCACTCCCTGGATGGCCATCATCAGATCACAGCAAGGTCAATTTTTGGCGGAGTACCAACGCTTCAAAGTTACTTCGTTTGTATGAAAATCGGCTGGTGTCTTTAATTATGTGATCACCACTGTATACCGTGTATAAAAGATAATCTGTAAATACTTACTCCATATTTAAATTAGTTATTAAAAAGAGCGATACTGAAAAAGTATAAATACAAAGCATACAAAACAAAAGTTCCATACTGATGTTCGTCCATTAGAGTATGCTATACTCACGATTAGATGTTGAAACGTGTCCCGGCTCGGCGTAAGTCGCGCATAATGAAATAAGTTTCACTTTTTAGTTATCTTCGCTTGGGGATTCTTTAATACTTTTAATATCCTGTCGCTTCCAAAGTTTGTACAGTTAGCAAAAAAATCTACATTTCCTTATCAAAAATTTTTTTTTTTTGTCAGAAAAGTTAGGAGTCCGTACAAATTTTGCCGCTGACTGCCGCTTTCTCGCTCGTACATTTCATGTTTTCTCAAGATTTCTTAAAAAGTGGCCGAGACACATTTTTTAATTACGTACTTAGATTAAAGAACTCTTAAGAAAACAGGAAATGTGCGAGCGAGAGAGCGGCAGTCAGCGGCAAAATGAGTACGGGCTCTTAACAGCTATTTAATTAATGCAGTATCAGTCTCAGAGACGACCCAATTCTTACACAAGAGTAACTGTATCTGATCTTATAGATCATTTTTGTGATAAATAATGTATTCAGCTTTCAAATGAAGACGCCACTCAAATAGGATTCTGAAGAAAAACACAAAATAAAATATGAACTAAAATATTTGGTTCGTAAGGTAATATGGCTAAAATATAAGCGACACTTCCTTGATAAGCATAAAAAGTAAAAAGTCTAGAATTTTATTTCAATTGTTTTTATCGTCAATCATAAAAAAATACCTGAGATTTTATGAAGATCCAAACTTTGGAACACATAAATATATTTTGGTACAATTATATTAAATAATTTCCTTAACTTTATTTGCTGGCTCTACTTGCTAAGTACGCATTGTCATAGAGTACAGTACAGTATAGTACTGCGTGGAAAGTTTGTGCCTTAACTCGTAGCTTTTATCTCGGCTCTCTACTCACACTGAGGTAGGTACAATCATGAGCAACAAAATGTCTGAATACATTTTAGAACTATGTCTTAGTACATTTTTGAGTTACTTCTATACGCAGCGCAGCTTCCATTAATATTGATACTTAAAATTAATCATTTTGGTTTAATTAAAAAATGGAGCAATATTTATGTGAAGATATTTGTCTACTACGTTACTTGGAACTAATCCGTAAGATGTAGGAAATTGACTCATACTGAAATAACTTATATAAAATACATAGGAATAGTGTTACAATCTTTACATAATATAGGTTATCATTATTGGACAATAATTACTGTAAATTGTTATCACTACAATGACTAAATTGATATATATAGAAGTGAAATTACTTGCTTAATTGCAGCAACTGCTTAACTGATAACTAGTAATTAATAATAATAGGCATTCAAACAAATTATATTCTTTCAATCAATCAATTAAAGGGAAAATGCTATTCATTTCGAATAGCATTACATTTTCTTTTCTCAAAAGCAATTTCATACTTTATAACCAAACTCAGTAATTACATGCAAAAACCCTCAAAGACTTATTCTGATAACAAATCTTTAGATATATTAAAAAGGAGGATTTAACTAAAAAGAAGTTAGTAATCGATTATGATTCCCTTTTTCTCGTCGAGCAAATAAAACCGACATAGAAAATATTAACTCAAAAACTTCTCTCAGAGGAATTATCCTCGCAAATACTTGAAATGAATTCTTAGAAATAAGTCAAATACTTTCTTATAAATATTAATACTGTAACGAGAGAACACGACGCCTTAACAAGATTCAGGGGGAATCATTTTACATAACAAAGATACATTCCGTCTCAAGTATCAAATCGATTCTTTGCCGTAATGATAAAAAACCCAGTTCTTATTTATTCCCCTGGGGAGTAGTAAGGAATCGCTAATAAAGTCAAGCGAATTTTTTTCCTTTTTATTACCGTTTCCCCGCATCGAATGTAGACGGTAATCTCAATCAATATACCTTTTTTGCCTTAAATTTTCTTCCACAGCAATGACTGCCCATCAAATATTTACGATTTTGCGCGGGAAAATATTGCGCAGGATTCCTTTGACAGTTTCTTTCTTTTCATGATTTTTCTCATTTTATTTTTAGGAAATTTTCATTGTTTCTCTTGTTGGAAAGACATATTTTAAGATCAAAGGTTACAAATGTTCACTGTAATTTCATAAGGAAAGGAAAATCTGCAATTAATAGTAAAATAATTTCTTTATTTTATAAAAAGTATTGTACCCATTTTAAAACGATGAGAAAGCACAAGAAAAAACTAAAAACTCGCAAAATAAATACGTAGCAAAACGTCTACGAGATCCGTAGTGCCGTAGCACTCGTAACAAACAAGGCCGGCGACACATTAGGCGCTGCCGTATAAATCAGCCTGATCTGAGCTGTCTTCAATCATTGCGGGATTTCCAGCAGACATTCCATTTCCGAACGGTACGCCACGCTAAGGACATGCAATGTTATTAAATTTTCTTGACAGTTCTTATTTATTGTTGATTCAAATTTTGCAGTATTTTTGTATCTGTGTTAATAATTTATTTCAATATCACATTTAATATTTTGTAATCAACCAGCTTATTAAGTCAGTAGTTGTTAAAAATTTAGGTTATCCAGTTGTCCGTAGCGTAATGTTTAATTCAAGAAATCTTACGTGGCTACAGGTAGCCGATTATGCCTCATTTTCCTGGATTTAAAGGGTTCAAAAGGATGCAAGATGCTGTACCTATCTCCTTAATGTAGGTAGGTACAAATTATTATAGATCTATGTAGATAATGATGAAGATGTAGATCCTTAGGAACGTTCTGGAAAATTTAACAAAAACATTAGAGTAGTCATGTTTGTGGATATCACAGACCCTTGAAAACATAAATAGTCCTCCATAAGCCTATTACGTTGTGTTTGTTGTTTCTGTATCTTCTTACCTGGAACTGTCCTAAAGAAACACCTTCAGGGATCCTTGTTTTGCCACAAGATATAAGTAAAGGTTGACCTTACATAATTTCACAGTGAAAAAAACCAAGGCAACAAGAAGTCTTCGGGTTTTGTCCTGACCTTAATACTAAGATTAAGTACGTAAGTAAATCACGAAAGAAAACAAAGTTTTTTCTGATGCTAACTTAGCTGACCAATCTGACCATCAAAATTACGATAAATAGATTTTAGAAGATTCTTCAAAAATAACCAGTATAATTTCCATAAAGAAATCGTGCGACTTCTGTCTTAATACATTATTTATCTTCTAAAAATAAGCAAGTAAGTCAAGGAACTTCTCTTGTATTCTACAAGGTACCTCGTGAGTAAGTGTATGTAATAGCAATTTTTAATCTTATACAAAATACTATGTTTTTATTACAAAAGGTTAATTAAATGTAAATGACATTTAATTTTCTCTCTCTCTCTTTTGAATAAGAAATTGCTTTTATATTGAACAAAACTATTTCATAGTCTGGGAAGTATTTTATGTAAACTATTGAAAAAACTATTAAGAATGTGTTAATGATTCGAATATATGTATTTTTTATTCATCTCTCACAGAGAAGCTTACGAAGGTACAATCTTATGGCAATTTACGTGATTCATGAGCCATAACATGCCGCTATTGAACTTTTTATAAAAAAACCCACTTGATGTCATAGAAAAAAATATACAAACGTAAATAAGTCATTTTAAACGAGTAGTTAATGAAATTATTATTGTGTTCTGGCGTGTTTCTGGACTATCATTAATAATAATAATAAATGATTGGATGATTTCACACAGTATGTAATTAAGCAAAGCCTGTAATATGGGTGCTAGACAACTTATATACCACATATATTCTTTTAAATAAATACTTACTTATTACACATAGTAACACCCAGACCCGTCACAGAAATTAAAATTCATCATTTCAATTTCCGCTGGGCCGAGAATTGAACCCGGGACCTCTTGTGTGGTAGACCAAGTTGCCCACTGCACTACGCATGTCGTCATTATGACAGTATTTCGACTGCGATTGATTGCAATTGCAGAAACATTTAGAAAAAATAGTTATAGGTACCTACTTATTAATAAAATTGCAAAATGCTGCACTTCTTTCTTATCTATATTTTGAATTGCGGATTTTGTTTCAAATAATGATACTTTAAAATTGATTGTTTTACCCCTAAATAAATGTTACCCAAAATTGGAGTTACACAGGTGGAAGGTTGACAAAATACAATTTAATTAAATTTCAACCCAGACAAGGTAAGAAAATACTACACAACAGCAAAGCAATATACCCCGGGGCTAATTGTAAAGGGGATCTGTATTCATAATTATTACAAACGGCGTTTGTTTTAATTTGTCTCTATTAAGAAATGTAAAATTTAGGATTTCGGTACACAAACCTTACAAAGAGTACTAAAAGTAAATACATAGGTACCTAGTTAATTAGTTGAGTTATCATAGAAGTAGACATATATAGCTACCTTCGAATTGTAAATCCTTATAACTTATTTAAATACTATCCTTTTAAAATCAACTGCCGCTTTAAACCGCTTTTGTGATCTAGTGGTTTGCCCATCCGTGTAAGACGCAGTGGTTCCGGGTTAAATTCCCAGGGGGTACAATTTGTACTCGGTTTGGTTGGTGGTAGGGCTTATTTCAAGTCTGCCTGGCTAGCTACCACCATCTTACTTAAGTCTGACGCCATATCAACAATTTTAAAAATGTTATGTTCCGGCAGTTAGAGGCAAGATAGCCAGTTCCTCAATGATGAGGATTCCGGGTGTAGTGCGCTTCCACCTTCGGCCTTATTGTCACTTAACATCAGGTGAGAGGAAGGCGAAGTAATATCCCGTTGTTCATAAAAAAACACTAGATCACAGATGAGTAAGTCACTGCCAAAGATCCTTTCAAAATATTAGTTGATTTTAATTTATTTTCTTCACAATTCTAGAAAGATATAAATTGGCAACAGAATAAATTTGTTTGATCAAGTAGTTTGGTATAACTATGAAAGTTTATGTTTCTTAGTCGGTTGACAAAACTTCGAATCTTCTTCGATGTTTATGCAAAAAAAATCTCGAACCTGAAAATGTCGCTTTGTTGCTATTCATATCATTTGGTTAACATTCTGTTATTACGAGCCATCTTTTAAAGAAACCGATACCAGTGAAATTTCTTATTAAAGGCAGCGAATATCCATTTTTTTTAAATTAGCCAAAAATGAAATGAAAAATGTATCCCATGCTGCAAGAATGTTATATTCATATTCTATCTTCGATCAAGATATTCTATATGAATATAAAATTCTTGCCATGCTCTGATTGAACAAAGGAGACATGGAAATACTCTGAAATATGTGGGCTACCTACCTACATACTTCTTTGGGAAAATATATGGTCAACAAATGATTCAATTGAGTCAGCCCGTGACCATGGCCGATGCAACACAGTCGAAACGTTGGGAAAAGGTAGGTGTTTAAACACATAATATGTTTTAGTTTAAACGCGTTTATACCTATGAATTTTAATCTTATAAGTGATCAATATGTTTTTAAACACAGAGTTTAGTTAAAACATCTGAAAACACGACTATTATGGCACATTTGTCAATCAAATAACCGAACCACAAAAATGCACACAAAAGTTGTAGGTAATTTAAGTTGGTTACCATGTTATAACTTTTACCATTTACAATAAGATTTCTCTTTATTTCTCAGTCACAGATAAAACTTATAAATTAATAGACGCTCAAGTTCCAGATAAAACATTAAAATAATTACTAACCCAAATCGGCTCACATTCCACTATGCAAAGTTATCGCCGCAAATTTACGCACAGCCCAACTTTATTAGCAAGACGAGATATCACTATCTGCTAACTAATGGGCTATGATAAATGACTGTTGTAGATATTAATGATTCGAAACATTAATTATTTCCTTTGATACCAGCCTCGTTGTATCTGGTAATGTATGGCAAGTTATTTATCACTGAAACGCTTTTCGGATTTATGTAATCATCCATTTGTACTTGTAGTTGATTTTAATTTGATAAGTTTGAACAAAGCATATTGAGTAGTTTAATTAATTTGCTTAAATTATGGTGAAAGAAAAACATGAATATGTTAGAGACATTTCCAAAATCAATTCCCATCACATCGAAGTCATATATTTTTTTCTATTTTTATTTTATTTTATAAAAATACAATGCAAGTTTACAGAGACATTCTCCAAAGCACATGCAAGTCACAAAAATAATTAATTATAAAAGAATGTGAAAATTAATAGATCAAGGTGGGTTAACACTTATAAAATAATTGTCCAAATCATATCAAAATACAATAAATTTAAACTTCATAGTCAACCAGAAATGTCAAAAAATACAAATAAATGTTAATGTTAATTTCATTAAGGAACAGCACACCTAACGAACAAGAAACTGATAAGCCTTAGCACAAATAAGTGGTATAGAATCAGCGAACAAGTCAATTTCATCACACCGAGTGAGCATGTCGCCAATCAGAATCAGGGCGCGCACAGTAGGCGCATGAGCGGCGTATCGTGTGCGCGTGACCGGTCTCCTCAGCAAGCGAGGGCGACGACGAGGTGCCACCATCATTCCCCGGCCATCCAGCGCGATGCGTGTCGGAACTAGAATGCCAAACGCTCCAAGTATTGCTGGGCTGTCAGCCCTTCCGTATAACACCTGGAGATAGTGCATTATTAGAAGCTTTATCCTCCTAAAATGCAATGTCTCAAAACCTACCATTTCATAAACAAACAGAGAGGGATACAGGAAAGGATAATATCCATAAATCCTTTTGTACAACCACCGACAAAATTTACGTTGTACTCTTTCTAACATGAGGACATATTTGTCCTCATAAGGCGCCCAAATCACAGCTGCATATTCTGAAACAAACTTTGTATGAAGCAATTTTTTATACCTAAGCTGTATTTTTCTATAGTGAATTTTCCAAAATCAGTTCCCATTATTTAGCCTTTGACTGGTCACGAACTTTGTATGAAGCAATTTTTATACCTGAGTTGTATTTTTCTATGGTGAATTCAATAAACTACCTATTTAAATACTTAAAATTTACAGCAAAATAGTAAAACGTAACGGTACTTATAAGTTATAAGTATGTATGTAAATCAACTGGTGTCCTTAATTATGTAGCCACAACTATATAAAACGCGTTACACTTTAGTACTTACAACATTGGTTAGTCTCTTGTTATCATCAGTGTATTTTTCGCCACGCTTGGCCACCCCTAATATCTGGCCGCCCTAGGCCCGGGCCTACTGGGCCTTAGGGCAAATCCGCCACTACTTCTAACCCAAACTTTAATCCTTAACGTAATCCTACGGCTATAAAATAATTTTATTGTAGTGCGAATATCATCCACATAGAACACAAATTACATTTCACTCCGCAAATGTAATAAATATAGTAGAATTCGAAAATAGGCAAACATCTAGATAGGTTTCATTCATCCAAGGTCTTGGATGAATTCATCCAAGAGATAGGTAGATACTTAGAATCTAGATCATCAAATTAAAGCGTATTGAACTATGCTGCGCTGTAAAATCAAACTTAATCTCATGAAAACAATAAATAAAATAATAAAATAAGTATTGAAATTCGTTAAAGTCTTTTTAATTATTTGTATTCCCAGAAGTCTAATTACGCATTCATTCTTTTCACGATTCACGTGAACTATAGATTCTCATAGTATCTTTTGATTACGTGCTTGAAAGTCTATGAATGAGCTCTAAATCCAGTTCAAAAATTTGGGAACATCACCCACGTACCTACACTAATTACATTGTAACTACGTCACATGTTTGCTGGGTCTCAGGCGCCGCCGTCCGCTATTCGCATCCAACGCCGAATAATGTAGACTGAAAATAGTCCTTTTTACTGCTTGCTATAAAATAATAGTTACTATCGAAGTGTGAACATTGGGTAATGTTACTTAATGTTACTTACACTAATTACATTTTGTTCGTCACATAATCGCCGGATCTCAGGTGCCGTCCGTTATTTGCGACAACCGCCGAATAAATCCTGTTATATAAAATAACTTTTGATGTAGACTGAAAATAGTCCTTTTACTACTTGCTATAAAATAATAGTTAATGTCAAAGTGTGAATATCACCCACGTATACTAATAACATTATACGTCACATGTCCGCCGGGTCTCAGGCACCGTCCGTTATTTTCGACTAACGCCGAACAAACCAGTTATATAAAATATCTAGTAATGTAGACTGAAAATAGTTTTTTTCCTGCTTTCTACAAAATGAATAAAACATGTTATGTAAAATCTCTATTCATGTAGACTGAAAATAGTCCTTTTTACTGCTTGCTATAAAATAATAGTTAATATCGAAGTGTGAACATCACCCACGAGTCAAGCAACCTCAAATGACGAAAGTCATAAAAATATAATCGTCGCCGCAGACGACGATATAACCCAAACAAACGTAATACCATTGAATTCCTGGAGTTCGACCATTGTGACGCCGTGGACTTCCAAGAGAGAAAACACCAGAAACAATAGGGCGTTGGCACCAGCCCCTATATAAGCAAGCTCCGCCAAGCCTTCGGGTCTTTTTGCTCACTTCGCTCAAGCTGTAAACACCGGTCTTACTGTATTGCTGTCGGTACCGACAGCCGTAGTTATAATTAGTTAAAATTAAGTCCAAGTCTGTAAATTTCGAAGTAAATATATTTTTTTAAAGCTAACATCGTTTCGAATATTTTGACTGGCGCCCAACGTGGGGCCAGATTAAGTTCGCGCAAAGTTAGAGTTCCAGAATAACCGAGATAAACTCCGTGTTCGCTCTTCTTTACGTTTTGACTCTTAAGTCATTAAGAACAATAAGGCTTCACAAATAAATAAGTCAAGATATAATGAATCGTCGTGTCGCCGGATCCACCATCATTATCTTCGCCCAGTAAGTGACCGAAGCATTTCCATCACTCAAAATTCCTCTCCTTAAACCCCCAACTTTTGTATATAGACCTAAGGCCGTAGCAAGCGTAGCAAGTATGACCGATCCTCGTCCTACGATTGAGGGGTTCAATGCCCACGTGCCATCAGCACCTGGTGTTTCATCTGCAAACCCTAGGCAGGCATTACAGCCTTCTATAGATCCTAGTGTTTTAATTAAATTCGTCCCATCATATAATGGCGATCCTTTTACAATTTATAATTATTTAAATAGCGCAAAACAATATTTACAAGTGGCGGGCGGGAGTACGCCACAAAATGTTATGTTGCTATTAAGTAAGTTAGAAGGGAAAGCAGCCCTAATTGTGTCGATGATAGCGCACAATTTCGATTGGGATGCTATAGAAAATACTTTAAAACAAGAGTGTGGTGATAATCGTGAGTTTAATACATTGTTAGTAGAATTAGCAAATGTTAAAAAGAAGGGATCATATAAAGACCTTATTTTTGAACTGAAACAAAAGTTATTTTTTATAAAGAGTAAACTATTCGATAAATATAATAATAATAATACAACATTAGTTGATGAGGTTATGGAGCCCTACATCAATACGGCTCAAAATGCGTTAAGGAATAGTTTGCCTTATCATGATCAAATTTACGTCTCAAATTGTAGCTTCAACGAAACAGTTACGAAAATTCTGCAGTTAGAAGCGGAAGGAAGGTTTGATAATATCAGACAAAAGTTCTCGAATGTGATTCCACCGCCTAAGGTAATTACGCAAAACAACTTCCCACAAAACCATTTCGCGGGAGCGCAACGTATCGGGTATCCCTTACAACAAAGGCTCATTAACAGCCAAACGAGCCAGAATCAACATAGGTTTAACAATGGGTCATATCATCGCCGTAATCCGTGGACACCGAGCCCAAACAATGTTTTTAATAGGCCGCGACACGGATACTTCGATAACAACCGGAGGAATAATGACCAACGGGCGTTGTTACCAGCTGAACCGCAGCCGCAGTATCACGCGCAAGACGTTAGCATGAGGACCGCTCCTCAACTGAGACCGGGACAAGTGAATTTAGGTCGAGGGATGGTGGCGGAAGAAGTGTTCCACCTCGAAAATAATAATAACTTAGAAACTTTCGAGTGCCAAAACCCGAATCGTTTACGTAGTGCTGATAATGTTAACGAAAGTGTTCAGGATTTTCGCGTGGCTCTAGAACGGAGGCCAAACCGATAGAGTTCAATCATGTGAAATCGTATCTACCTTATTTTGAAACAGACTATCCGAAGTTAAAAATTTTAATTGACACTGGTAGTCAGAGGTCGTTTATGACTACTAAAGTCCAACAAAAATATTTTGTTAGTAACTTTAAGCCAGAAAGGTTTACCGTAAAGACCTCTCATGGTGTGACGTCACATAACGGTGTAATAGAGACACCTTACTGGAAAAGATATTTCGGTAACGGAGATAGTTTAATGAAGTTTTATATTTATGATTTTAGTGATAAGTATGATATTTTAATGGGAACTGATATGATAGAACAGATAGGTGCAAAAATTGACCTTAGGGAAAGAAAGTTAATAATGCCTGATCGCGAGTTATTAATATTCCATATGACGGAAGATAATAATTGTAATATTAAAGATTTATGTGATACTTATAATGATTTATTTACGGAGGACGTTACAAATAGTGCAACGACGAAAATAAAACATAAGATAACTTTGTTAGATAGTGACCCAATTTATCAAAGGCCATATAGGTTACCTCAAATTCAACAAGAGGAAACAAAAAAGCAAATCGATAAATTATTAAAAGAAAATATAATAAGACCTTCAGAATCTCCTTGGGCCTCTCCGGTCCATATTATACCGAAAAAATTAGATCAGTCAGGTGTTCAAAAGTGGCGAATGGTTATTGACTATCGACGTTTGAACGAGAAGACCAAGTCCGATAAGTTCCCACTGCCGAACATCGAAGAGCTGTTCTCCAAATTACAAGGTAATTATTATTTTACTACTTTAGATTTAACATCGGGTTATCATCAAATATTAATGGATAACGACTCGATAGAGAAAACCGCGTTTAGTACACCCGACGGACATTACGAATTTCTGAGGATGCCGTTTGGTCTTAAGAACGCGCCTGCAACTTTCCAACGCATGATGAATAGTGTGTTGAAAGATGAAATAAATAAGAATATTTGTCTTTGTTATTTAGATGATATTATAATATATTCAAAAACAAAGCAAGATCATGTAAATAGGTTACAACAAGTTTTTGAAGCATTAAGACGAGCGAATCTTAAAGTAAATAAAAATAAATGCGTTTTTATGGCTGAAGAAATAGAATTTCTAGGTCATGTTTTAAATAGAGACGGTTTGAAGCCTAACCAAAAGAAAATTGAGGCAATAAAGAAATTCCCTATCCCTAAAAGTTTAAAAGAAATTAGGGCATTTTTAGGATTAATAGGTTATTATAGGAAATTTGTTCCAGATTTGAGTAGAATCACTAAGCCACTTACAGAGGCCACAAAAAAGGGTGCAGTAATAAATGTTAACGATAAAAAATACATGGAAGCAGTGGAGACCTGTAAACGATTATTAACAAACGCGCCAATTTTAGCTTTTCCCGATTTCAATAAAACTTTTGTTGTTACTACGGATGCTTCAGATATCGCGTTAGGAGCAGTGTTGAGTCAAGATAGTCATCCTATAGCTTATGCTTCGCGAACGTTGAGTAGTACCGAACAAAGATATAATACAACTGAAAGGGAATTATTGGGAATATTATGGGCCGTTACCCAATTTAGACCGTATATTTATGGCAGGAAATTTATTTTAAGAACGGATCATCAGGCTTTAATTTGGTTGTCCAAACTAAAAGAACCAAATCAACGTTTAAATCGTTTGAAATTAAAATTACAAGATTATGATTATACTATAGAACACGTAAAGGGTAAAGACAATCATGTAGCTGATGCACTAAGTAGGGTAGAAATATTTAACACAGATACGTCTAGTTCTAATTCTATGAAAGTTAATTTAGAAGAAGATTTAGCGTTAACGAATAGTTCAATAAGTAGCACTGCTGAAAACTCACGTCAAGACGATGAAACTATACATTCAAATCAAGATGATAGTAACACAGGAATTCCTATCATTAACGCTTATCCGCCAAAAAGATTGAAGCGTGTAATATTTGAAATGGCTCCTTATAAAAAAGCAGTCAGGGAAAATGGTGTTTGGTATTTTTATATTCCCCCAAATAGGGAGGAAGAAACTATTAAAGAATTTATGTTAGAATATTTACCTCACGACAGATATGCATTTATAATACCGAACGAAGATCTTTACAACTCGGTTTCGGAAGCATATAGAAAATATTTCGATCATACTAAGTTTAAACCAGTTAGGTATACTAAGTCTTTAATAGAAATAAATGATAAAGAAGAACAATTAAAATTAATAAAAAAATATCATTTGCAAGATAACAGACACGCAGGTATAGAGAGTTTATATAAACAGTTACGTGAAAAATACTATTGGGAGAAGATGCGAAAACAAATAAAGAAATTTGTCTCTCAATGTGAATTGTGTAAAACAGAAAAATATAATAGACATCCTTATACCACCGAATTTAGTCTTACTGAAACGCCGCAAAGACCTATGGAGGTGTGGCATATCGACTTCATGTCTCTAGAGAGACAATGGTACTTAACCATTATTGATAAATTTTCTAAATATGCAATAATAAAACCTACCGAAAAATCCAAAGTCTGTGAAACATTAAGCGAAATATTTGCCATGATTGGAACACCAACAAAAATAGTTCACGATGGCGAGCAATCATTTTGTAGCGAAATAATAAGCGAATTATTTCAAACTTATAATATAACAAATCATACTACGAGTCCTCAGCATCACAAATCAAATTCAGATGTAGAGAGATTACATAACACTATACAAGAACTTTATAGATTGCAGCGAGATTCGGATTTAAATAAAAATCAGAAAATATTTTATATAACTCATGCTTATAATAATACCATGCACAGTGCAATAAATATGTCGCCATTTGAAGTTCATTTCGGACGTAAGCCAAAACTTAGAAGCTTTGATGACATGCGAGTTACAATTCAACATTATACCGCACAACAAAAAGAATTTGTCGATAATTTAAATAAAAATATTACGGAAAGGTTACAAGAACAAAAGAATAAACGAAATGAAAGATTAAATAAAAACATTAGGCCGCCAAAGCAATTTAAAATAGGTGATACAGTTTATTTAAAAAATAGTATGGCAGATAGACATAAAACCAAATCTCGATTTTTAGGACCTTTTAAAATAGAGGGTTGCGAACCAAATAATAAGTATAAACTAAATAATGGTAGAACATATCATATAGAAGAACTGGTTGTTACAGAATCGTCATTATCTTCGGATACAAGTTCAGACAATTGAATTCGGAGGAACACATAGTCTTGGTTGAGATGAAACCAACCCGGATAATCGAAGGAAGATGGACGGTTATACATAGACTAGATATTAAGCCAATTTTGTTAAGTAAAGACATGGTAAAACTAGCGGTAGAGACTGCAATGTCTAAAACTAAGTTAGAAGATTTTAAAGTTATTTACGATAGGGTAAATATTATAATGAATCATGTAGAGGAAATATGTAATCATTTAAATATACAAGCTGAGACTAGGAGGAGTAAAAGAGGTTTAATAAATGGCCTAGGTTCAGTAATTAAGGCAATCAGTGGTAATTTGGATCAAAATGATTTAGATAATATTCAAAAAGATTTGGAAACTGTTAAAGTAGCGTATAATAAACAAATATCTATAACTGATAGCGCTTTAGAAGAATATAATCATCAAATTAAGAAAATAACGGATATTCAAAACAATGTAGATAAACAACTTGTATCATTGTCAAATAGTATAACACAACAGAAAGTAGCATTAATGTTATTATTCCAAGCTCAGAGTTTACAAGATGTTTCAGAAAGATTAACTACAGCAATAACATTTGCTGAACATCATATGTATCATTATAGTATTATACAATCACATCTTTTACAGAAAACTTTAAATGTAATTCCAAGTAGGGTAATGATTTCTAATAACATTAACGATATAGAACCTTTTATAAAAGTGAACAGTAGGATTGTAGAAAATATTGTATACTTTACTTTGAATATACCATTAGTTAAGCCTCAGGTATTTAAAACAAGAAAGATTGTACCCATTATCCAAAACATTCCTACCTGTTCCTATCCTGTGATGCGAAAGGTTACTTTGGCATACAACGAGATGGAAGCCTATGAAGTTGAAGATTGTACAGAACTTCACGAAAATATTTGTCAGGGAAGCATTTTACAAATAAATACTTGTGAAACTGAAATTTTGTGGAAGCAAGAAGAAAATAAGTGTAAATTAGTGCCAGTGAAGTGTCCAGACGAATTACTTCAAGAAATAACACCAAAAGCAATTTTCATCTACACAAATAAAACAAAAGAAATAACAATCAAATGTGACAAACATGAAGAAACCTTATGGATAAAAGGAGCTTATTTATTAAATGGAGAGAACTGCGAACTTAGTATTTCAGGAATCAAGAGATTTCAGACTAAGGAATCAGAAGGAAAAATAATTATTACAAATCTGCGATTGAATAAGACAGAGAATATCCCCGATATAGAGTTAACTTATGATGCAGAGAAAATAGAAAATAAATTGAAACAGTTGAAACGAATCGATGAGTTGAAGACAGAAAGGATTCATAATATAATTCAATATGGATGCATCTTAGTTATCATTGTTATCATTATCACGATAATATTAATTAAATTTTTCAGATCCCAGGTTCGATACAAACCTAGGACTTCAAAATTGGAGGGGGATAGTCAAGCAACCTCAAATGACGAAAGTCATAAAAATATAATCGTCGCCGCAGACGACGATATAACCCAAACAAACGTAATACCATTGAATTCCTGGAGTTCGACCATTGTGACGCCGTGGACTTCCAAGAGAGAAAACACCAGAAACAATAGGGCGTTGGCACCAGCCCCTATATAAGCAAGCTCCGCCAAGCCTTCGGGTCTTTTTGCTCACTTCGCTCAAGCTGTAAACACCGGTCTTACTGTATTGCTGTCGGTACCGACAGCCGTAGTTATAATTAGTTAAAATTAAGTCCAAGTCTGTAAATTTCGAAGTAAATATATTTTTTTAAAGCTAACATCGTTTCGAATATTTTGACTCACGTACACTAATTACATTGTAACGTCACATGTTCGCCGGGTCTCAAGCGCCGTCCGTTATTTGCGACGCCGAATAAAACCTAGTGCTCTCCGTATTTCCGCCGTTTCTCCCTCGGGAGTAGAGGTGGTGGTGTGAGTAATAAGATTACGGATATACTTACATAACGTGAGAGTGACAGCGAAGTGTATATTATACAGACTTGATCATTAACTCCTGTGTTATAATAGTATTTATCTACACACAACGTAATGTTCCAAATATGAATTCAAAAAAGATTGTATAAACATGTGCTTTATTTTCGAAACAAAAAAAAAATAAATCATTACAGTGCAGTCAACTGCATCCAAGAATTTTAAATACTGCGTCTTAAAATAACTTTTTAAATTTTTACAGCACACTTTTACTTTTTAATTTATTGGCGCGTATGGGCTTATGTATGTAATATCTATGGTCTGTGGTGCGGGGCGCGTCATTTTTAATGCAAAACAAAAAGTTATGATTTCAATTTTCACTTATTGTTTTAGGTCCTGAATTTCGTAGGATGTTTTTTATTCTTGCTTTAAAATATCTGATAGTCAGTGAATGTAACAAAAATTTGACTCCGTCCGACATTAAATGACTCTTAAATATATCAAGGTAGTACGGTAATATCAGCAAAGGCTCTCTCTCTTTTTTAACGTTGATCTTTTATTTAAGTAGTAGGTTCAATCCCAAATTGTATGAGTGTAGATAAAGTAGTGTATGAAACTGCACATAACTAGGTATTAAATCATTCGTGTGATATTATTAAAAACCTCGCCTACTACGGCTCGGTTTTTAAACACACACTCGTGTTTTAATACCCTCTTTATGTATCAGTTTCATAAACTACTATTTCATTTAAATAGGAACGAAAGTAGAGACTAGAACGAAAGTGTAATAAGTTTAGGTTAGCTTATATGAACCTAATGCAAAAACCGTAAGTTACATACCTACTTAAAATAATCATGATAAGAACTTGCTATTGGAAGTATCTAATGAAAAAGAACATCTTCGAAACTAGTGAATGTCAGGTGATTTTGTATTTATTGTTAATAATGTACTTCTATAGCTTAATTCACAAACCCCAAAAATTTTTAACGACCATAAAAAAATCTGTTATGCCCGTGCTTTTAAGCCTGTATTTAAGACATATCCGCTCATCGCTTAATCCCACCCAAATCTAGGAAGTTGGCGTGATTTGTTAGTTCAGAAATCGTAGCTAACTGTGGCCCATAAGTTGCCAACTCACCCCCGTGACTGAACGCTCCTTTAAAGACACGCCACTTGATTCCTTAATGTATGGATTGTTTTGGCAAGATACCCCCTTATCTTTCACTTGTAAAGATTTTAGCATAAGAATGCTGGCATGAGTCACAGTAAACAGTTTTGGGGTAAAGGTTTGGTTAAAAATCTGAATGTTTCTGAGCAACGTTTGCCAAGATATTTTGAGAGAATTTATTCATGCGATGGGGGAAAGATTTAGCTAGTTAGCGTTAATGGTGTTTATAACGAAGTCTTGCATATTATGATTTTTTTTACGTGATAATGTAAAGATCAGATCACTCAGCACCATTGTTAGCCATAAGATGCTCTCTTTAGGCAAAATCCTCACTTTAGTAATTTTGTGCATCAAATAGTGATAGAGCTACGTTTCACAAACTGTTCCGTATGATTCAAAAACAGAATACAATAACTTTGAAACTATCCCCTAATTATGTGTTTATGTAAAATTGTCTCTATATGTTTTTGCCTTATCCCTAGATAAGCACAGGTCTAGATAATGTAATAACAACATTGTTTACTCAATCCGAATTCCGCAATATAATCTAACTTCAATTAAGCTTAAACAATCAGGCGTAGCTGCCTTATTACTAGGCACAGCCCACACTTGCCCACATGCTCACTCCCTGGGCAAAGACACAGCAATATGTTGGTCACATAAAGGCGAACAAACATGGGCCTTGGGCAGTGATCCAAAACCAAATGCATTATTGCTGCGTTGAATAATTGTGTTCTTGTTTGTTTAAGTCGTCACAAGATTGAGTTTCCAGATTTTGCGTGAGTTGGTAGCCATTATTTCTAGCCTAGCGAGTCGGTAAAGTTTTGATTATGAACAAAATAGGAACACAAATGCACAATTTATTATCATTCGCGTAGATTCGCACACCCCGTGAGAATTTTGATAATTCCTTTCTTAATGGCTACGTCATAATAACTATAAAGTATAAGTACCAGGTTCAATCGGCTCCGTTTTGTAGTTTGAACTTTGCTATCATTTCATGAAAAGTAAGCAATTAAAAGCTTACTTTTAAATTAACCAACCAATTATTTATTTAACTGATTGCAATATTCGTTTTGATTTGTTCGTGTTTGATTAAATTTCATTTTTGAGAATTTATTTTGATTTCTAAATATTTGCTCAATTACTTTAATTAGATACCTAGTTAGGTAAGTTATTAAAACTATTTTAATAGCTTTAATTAAGCTTTAAGACCGCTACATCTATACTAGCCTAAGTTTATTACTCTATTGTAACATGGTGTCAAGTTAAAGTAATAACTTATCTTACATTATTTTTGTGATAAAATAATAATTTAAGGAAAAGTAACTGTTAGAATAATTAATTAACAATAATACTTAATTATCCAAAGGTTGAACAGATAAAATATACAGTGTATCTACCCTGATTTATATTTGAATACATTTGCATGATAATAAGCTGGCCTTCAGTGCTGTTACTGCCAGGTTTTCAATAATTTGTTCATTTGTTTTCAGATGTATTCATAAATATTTCTGCATTTTTTTGTAAAATTAAAGTTGAGGAGCTCGTTGGCGCAGTGGTTTAGTGTCGCCCGCAGGCTGATTATCTAATTAGAAACCACCTAGCGACCGGTCTCATTTGACAGATGAATGTGATACATTGCTACTTCTTTTTGTGGTAAAAAAAACATACCAAAGAAAAGTAGCAATGTATCACATTCATCTGTGAACTGCAACCGGTCGCTAGGTAGTTTTTAATTAGATAATTAATCAGCCTGCCAGAGATTGCGAAGGCCAAGCAACTTTTGCTAGGGTCGGTCATGTGGGTGACCAAAAATTTATTATCTCGAGTCCTTCGTGCTTTGGAAGCTAGGTAAACTAGTTGCTCCCGGCTGCATTTGCAGTCATTAACACCCACCAATCCGCATTAGGTTCGCGTGGTGGGTTCTGTCCCATCGTCCTTATCCACCCATAAAGAAGGCCTTTTCCTCAGCAGTGAGGACAATAAAAATGGTTGATGGTCGAAATGAAAGTAACTTTAAGGTTTATAAAATACTACATTATATTTTAAGATAATTTCGACCATTTCAAATACGATGGGAATTTTACTTTGGGTTATATAGTGTATGATAATCAGAATATTTTATATGCTTTCGCAAAATAAAACAGAAAGTATAAGAAGAAACTACGAACAATAAACGACATTCTAAGACTCTTATAAAAGAGCCCTAGATATGAAGCTAAACATTTATTATATGCTGTTGTTAAAAAACAAATCATAAAAAATTGCTATCGGAACCTCATCTTCTTTTAAAATCTTGGTATACAGGACCCCTGGTCTCAGCAGTAGGTGTGCCTACGAGGATAGACTTCGATTGTTTTCGATGACTACATTAGCACATCGCCGGAGAATGCTGGATCTCACTTTCTTGCACAATGTTTTAAATGGTGAGTCTGTGTGTCAGGATGTTCTTGATCGTGTCAGCATTAGTGTTCCACGCTTGTCTTCCCGTCGCTGTTTTCCGAGTTCTTTCTTTAGTGTCCCCAAAAGCAGAACCAATGTGGGTAAAAACGCACCCGTGTCAAGAATGTTAAATACCTACAATGGCTGGCATACAATTTTTGATATTGACATCTTTCACGACAGCTTGCGTAAATTCAAATTAAAGATATTGCAGACCCGTAAACCAAATTAGCTTTAATCAGTATTTAATGAATTATATTATTAAAATTATAAAAAAAACATGTTATAGTATTTACTTTTTTCTTTGGCTTTTATTTGTAATTTCAATATGTTAGACTAAGATTTTAGAACCGTTGCAAATTAACCATTTGTACAAATGCTGTGCATATCTGTAATAGTCATATACACTAGCTATGTAATGTGAAATGATATTCTATAAATGTACTGTGTATATGATGTTGATGTGCCTTATTAAATAAATAAATAAATAAAATCTTCACACTCAAAGGCATTGTCATCGAGCAAAGACCTTATAAAATACAAAACGTTAAAGATACTTTGTCGTTTTCTTTGAAACTGTGGTTAAACTTTTTACTAACAGCCTTATAAGAGAAGTATTGGCTTTCAAAGTCCTCTTAGATGACAATATGGACACTGTTTGCAGTTGCAGACCGCAGGATATTGCGTTTCTTTTGAAATAAGTTTTTGAGTCCAAATGAGTTTTCATTCTTTTAACTGTGCTTTTAAAGACTTCTATCATGTAGAGGGTTATTCTTTAAAAGTATCTATTGTTTTGTTTAAATGCTGTCAACCAAGCAATAATAATATAGAGTTTAGAAATTTGTTAAAATTCAAGCATTGCTTTTTCTGAAGTCTAACGTTATTGCTTGCAAAGGACAGTATCCTTACAATAACAAATATTATAAATGCGTAAGTCTGTTTGTTTGTTTGTTTTTTACGCCTTCACGTCTTATCTACTGAACCGATCATCATGAAACTTTACATACACTTTGTCAGAAGTAGAGAGAAGGACATAGAATACTTTTCATCCTAAAAAAATAATAATAATAAAATAATAATAAAACCTTTTCACATACATGCTGTCAGGGATACATTTTATCCTTAAAAAATGTTCCCGAGGTAGAGCAAAAAACTTTCCACGCAGACGTAGTCGCGGGTGGCCGCTAGTTCAATGATAAAACAATCCAACGTAGGTGCTCACCCTGAAATTGTACAAAAAAGTGAATGAATGTCCTTAAGAGCTCCGTTAACGATCAAATTGATGCTCATTGATGCGAAAATTGATCGTTTACACGTGCAATTGAAGCGATTGTCAATTCCTCCAACAATGGCATTGACGAAAAAATTGACAATCGTAATTGATCGTTACCGGCGCGTCAGCGGTCTTTAGTAATTTAAATACTTAATCATTATTCTTTGTCTAATACATACGCCTATCCATATTCAAATTTCCCTAGGAATTTTAAGAAATCCTATACTAACCCTAAATAACGTTGAAAGAAATTGTTGGAAGACTTATTTGAACTTCAAAGATTATCTACTATCAAAACAAACAGTAAAATTGCTTAAATTATACGTAAAATAAGGTTTTGTAAGCACATTTCTTGGCTTCTTTGTTCTTAATGTATTCATATTAAAATCTTTGCTGTGAAAACGCTGTAGCGTGGGTTGGTCTCTTCAAAGAAACAGACTAACAATATAGTTTCAAATATCCGTTTGCATTTTGCAGCTTCTAGAGAAATTGGAACGATAACTCCTCTAAAGATGATCCGACTAAAACTCCTAGCGGAATAAACGTTCAAAATGAGATATGACATTGGTACCAAATGACACCTATAACAGAAATCGTCACGGGCGGTATCGCAGGAGACAGAGCCGTGACGGATGACGTCATATCTCACACATATACTTAGGGAAGTGGATTAAGTGGCGCTCTCGGCTGCTGATGTATGAACGAGGATCCAGCATGATTCATGCTGACGCTTATACCGGGACCTGCGGTACAGTGAGCCTCAGAACTAGGTGAACTCTAACGACTCTGTCGCGGCAACTATAACGCTTGGTAGTGAGTTGAAAGGCTTCTTTAAACGTAATGTTTAGTGTCACATGGCACAAAAGTGATCAACTATTTTTGATGTCGCGGCAACTATAACGCTTGGTAGTAAGTTGAAAGGCTACTTTAAAAAGTAATGAATATAAGTGTTACATAGTACTAAAGTAATCAAATATTTTTGATACCGACCCTACCCTGAGTTCTTGGTTTGGATTTGTCAAATTTTTTCCTGCAATTGCATGGTGAATGCATAAATGCATTTCGCTTTTCATTTTAAATACATTCTTTAAATTAATAATCGTTAAAACTTTAATTAAACATGATTATTAAACATTTGTGGCCGAAAAGCGCCTTTCATATTGTAACAAGGTATACGTATCTTTCTAGCTTAATATTTTGAAAATTTATGTTTTCCTAAATAGATACCTATTTGTAGGTATTTTGTAAACGACGGAATCTTTATTTCACAATTCTATGAGTACTTATTTTCTAATTTTCAAAATCTATCGCAATTGTTTTTATTTCACAGATGGATGTGACACATTGCTGCATTTCATTGGTAAGTTTTTATTTGTGCCAAAAAGAAACATCGATGTATAACATTCTGAAAGCGATTGCGATAGATTTTGAAATTAGACAATTCTCCCTTTCGATCTGCTAACGCTTCGATCTCATAAAATTTCGATTTTATAAAACGGTTATATGAGACGCTTTCGATGTCATGATCTTTCGTTATATTAGGATTTCGATGTGACGTGTTCGATATAGATGAGTTCAAGTAAACTACTTATTATCATTTTTATTATTTTTTGTATCATCATTTTTACGGAAAAAAAAACCTGTTACAACACACCAGACAAGAAATATCAGTTTACAATTTGCATTTGAATTACATCCGACAACTTTTTAACCCGATTTCGAATTCATTCTTCAGACAAAATGAGCATGTTACTACACGGTTCTTCCTAAAACATTTAAAGCTACGTACACACTACTCATATGCCCCTCGTAAACCCTTAGCCATAACGTTTTGGTAACATCACAATGGAGGTAAAGATTTATGTGCGTCCACAGACGAGCGGAACGGCCTACGCTGAAGGTAATTTTTCGGCATGCTTTTATAGCACAGTAGCTTTTACCGTGACGCAATTGCTCATTTTCATGGGTTCACCTCTTACTTAAAGGAATTGGACAAGCTTTGTTAACCCTAGATTTTGTGATAGGCAAATGTGATTTTACGTTTTGAAGCCTAAACCTCACATATTCAGTTAAAATAATGAAATGTTAATATGAAGTAAGCTGTGCCCTTTTGTTCATTAAGCGTTAAAAATTTTATGCCATTAAGTAGCTAAGATACTCTGCAGCGTGACAAATACTTATGATTCAAGAAACTATTGTGATTTACAACTTACTTACAATTATTAATTGTGCCCTTAAATTAGGCACCTTATATTCTGTAGATATTTAGATTCTGAGTAAAATAAACAACACTTTAGTCATGCTACAGACACGGCCTTTAATTATGTTCCAGTAGAAATTAATTTCTCAATCTTTGAATAACGAAATTCAAGTAGGTATCAGCAGAATGTATATTACGAATAATTTAACGTAATCTCGGAGATTAAAATCATTAATCTCTAAACTAAGCGAGGTCAATCCCACAGGGACTCTGGATACGAATTCTATTACGAACTTAAGATGGACTGCATAATTTATGTTACACGAGAATAAAATACTATAGGTATACGCTGATTGCTGTAATAACCCAAATAAAAAAAAAACCGGCCAAGTGCGAGTCGGACTCACGCACGAAGGGTTCCGTACTAAAAAACGGCACAAAAAACCCGTTTGTGATATGGGAGCCCCCTTAAATATTTATTTTATACTGTTTTTAGTATTTGTTGTTGTAGCAGCAACAGAAATACATAATCTGTGAAAATTTCAACTGTCTAGCTATCACAGTTCATGAGATTACAGCCTGGTGACAGACAGACAGACGGACAGCGAGTCTTAGTAATAGGGTCCTGTTTTTACCCTTTGGGTACGGAACCCTAAAAATGGGTAATATATAAAAAAACACATTCTACGAGCCTCAAAAAACAATAACTTTTTGGAACAAAAAAAAAACAAACGACAATTTGCATATCGTCAGTATATATTTCAAACTGCATACTTATGCTACTTATTGGTTTAATTTTAAGGTACTGTAAAACAAAAAAAAATAGTCGTACTTGTAAACTTGTACTTGACAATACGCAAATTATTTTCACTGTGAATAAATTTATCACTTTCCTCGCCAATTTATTTCATTCAATTCATTGAAATCTATACACTTACAAGTACTCCAGCTAAATTGTAATGTACAGCTTTTTACAGAACACTTTAAGTGGAAACACGTCGTCAGTAAAGATTTATGTGAAGTGGTGAAACCCACGAACCATGACGAAGTAAGAACTTTGAACGTAGAGAAAAATCTATTCTTAACGCCTTGTAAGACAAAAAGCGTGGATGAATGTGATGAAAACGCAGTAAGATAGCTTGGAGCAAGTACTACGAAAAACTTCGCGTGGCTGTTTCTGTGTGTCGTCTCCAAAATTATCATAGTCGCATCAAAACATGCGATCAACATGCGAGGTGAATTTTACGGTCAGTCATGTTTTTTGGACACGCGACGCGACGCAAATACTAATCCGATGTGATGTTAATTAAATTTCATTATTAATAGCAATTGTTAAATAAATTTATCTTAGGTGAGAATTCGTGTGATTCAAAAAGCAAGAAATAATATTCGTAATAATAAAAACACTTCTATTGAAGTCGGGTGAGGCTGGAGTACAAATTGTTTTTTTTTTATTCTAAAAGCCACACACGACTTCAATAGACGTGTTTTCATTGTTACGAATATTATTTCTTGCTTTTTAAAGGTAGGTTTTTTGAAGTCGGTTTTTTGGTTTTTTAAACATTTTTTTTTTTTTTATTTTTAGTGTTTTACCTTTTGTATTAGGTAGTGTAGGTATATTATTTAGGTAGAAAAATCGGCTCAGCCAAACGTGAGTTAATCGCGGAGAAATATATATACATGCGGGTCAAACTGAGAACCTCCTTTTTTAAGTCGGTTAAAGAACTACACTTAAGATATCCGCTTTTCAACAAAAAAAATAATTATCTTATTCAGTTCAAAAACAAAGAAGTTATACGACTGATCATCGAGGTAGTTCACACAAAATCACACTATTTTCGTGCTTTTTTTCAAGATTACTTGAAAAATACTGAAGCGATTTTAAAATTTTAAAAAATAGGACCAATTTTAAAGTTTAGCTAATGTAATAACGTTTGAATCATTTCAATCGGTTCAGCCGTCTTCGAGTAATCGGTGTACATACATATAAATAAAAAAAATATACGTGACGTATAGATAACCTCCTCCTTTTCAAATTTTTGAAGTCGGTTAAAAATACCGACAAACAAGCTATTCTACAACATTGGTCGAGACGAGCTAAGTTCGTATTCTCTAATGAGTCGCTTAGCCTGTTTTTGACAAAGTCAAGAGCGGCAAGCTGGTATTTGGCTGAAACTTCCCAAAGGTAATAGTAGTACTCCATCACCAGTCTGATTTGTGCTTTGTATAGTTGAAGCAGCTGATCAATAAGTAACGCTTAACCTTTGAGAGGATGCCGAGTGCTGTTTTGTAGCTATACCTCTATACTTAGGTGTTTGATAATTTTATCAGACACAGGCCCTTTACTCATTTGTCGATGCGGTACAGATTCGGTACAAAATGAACACCGAGTTAATGTTGCGCCGACAACTGAGTAACGCTCCATTGAAATACAAGCATCTAGTAAGCTTTCAGCGTGTTTTCGGTACCGCGTATACCGAGCATGCTGATGTCGTACCGATGCTGCGCCGACAAATGAGTTAAAGGCACTTAGTAATAATTTGAACAAAAATAACCTTTTTCCAATCAATTTACCAACATCCAAAATAATATCGACATTATCCATAACGGATTCTGTGAATGTCAAAGTTCGCGAAATAGTCCTATTTGAAATAATTCGCTCGGACAGGGTCGTCTTCCCTCGGGACCCACCCATCACCGTACCTGACACTTCCGTAAACCGAAACAAGATTATTCGTGACATTTAAGCAATCGATACTGGTGGTAATTAATTTTATTTTTATTTTTTTTAATTTTATTTGGGAAATTAACAGACAAATAACTTAATGAATAAGACTATAAATAATCCAATGCTAATTAAAAATTTTGTGGAATTCTTCTTAGCGTAACCGCTCACGGGCGATTTTTTGTAGCTGCGATAATAGCGGCGTTAATTGCGACGATAATCGCCCGCTTAATGACACGACAAAGGTTGTACTTAGCCAGCGACAAAAAACGGCGCGATTAACGCCACGTTTATCACAGCTACAAAAAATCGCTGTTCTATTCTCAGCGACAAAAAATCGCTCAGCGATTAATCGCCCGTCAGCGGGAACGCTTAGCAATAAAAGCGGCCTTAATCGCGACGATTTTTTGTCGCTGGCTGAGAAAAATCTCTGTCGTGTCATTTCGCGGGTGATTATTGCCGCGATTAACGCCGCGATTATCGCAGCTACAAAAAGTCGTCCAATTATTGTAAATGCGGTTCAGAAAAACAAAACCTCCTTCAAAAACCTTGAAAATAATCTAACAAAAATAGCTTCAAAAATAAATTAACGCCTCTAAAAAGCAAGAAATAAAATATTGAAATCTGCATAATAACTAACTCGAAAGTTTGTATGCATATCTTATATTAAACAACGCCTTTTGAAGTCGGGACGGGGACGGAGACGAAGGATATTTTTTATCTAAACTAATATATCTAAACTTTAATCATGGGTTTAAACCCCACCCGACTTCATAAGACGTTGTTTAATATAAGATATGAATACAAACTTTCGAGTTAGTTATTATGCAGATTTCAATATTTTATTTCTTGCTTTTTAGAGGCGTTAATTTATTTTTGAAGCTATTTTTGTTAGATTATTTTCAAGGTTTTTGAAGGAGGTTTTGTTTTTATTAAAACTTTTTTATTTTAAACTTTTTTGTGGTAAGTAGGTATATTTGGTGATGATATTATCTAAGTTACAATAGTCTTATGTCAACGGCTCATCACCTTTTACATAGTACTGCTTTTCCCGACGCAGGGGCGTTTATTGTTGAGGAGTTCTCCTAGTACTTCACTATCAGCTCCACTTCACTATATGAATTATAATGAGCATAAATAGCCTAGCAACCATATTAAAGTAATCGTATCGTACCAGTGAACTACTTTGTATTGAATAGTTCCGATGATCATCTATGCTGGTCTTCATCATCAGTTCCACTTCACCGAAATGGTACTTTTCAAAAGCAAATGCACAAGTTACTTAAGAAAATACTAAAATCGCTATAGATGTGCCTATAATATTTGAAGAATTCCCCTTGATTTCTCCAGGATCCCATCATCAGATCCTAATTTCATGACAATGGGACCAACTTGGAAGTATATACTTTTAAACAAAAAAAGATTTTTTCAAATCGGTCAAGCCGTCTTCGAGTAATCGAGTAACATACATAAAAAAAAAAAAGATTCCGACGAACTGAGAACCTCCTCCTTTTTTTGAAGTCGGTTAAAAAGGTAATAGAATGGAAAATTTAAAAGAATATATTTACGTGTAGAACACATGAAGTGTACAAAATAAGTACTTAGTAGAACTAGCCAGTTTTGAATTTATCTTTAGTTTTTGAAAAAGTCTTTCATTCGAAAGTTTGATTGATACTGATACGGAAGAAAAGATTTCTAAAAATAGAATAATAAAGGATCACCTGTACGTACAAGCGTTTTATACTTACAGCTCACTTAAATTCTTTTGCACTTACAGTCTATTGCACTTACGTTAGTTGCACGTTAGTAGTTCAACCTACAAAACTACATAGGTTATGTACATAAGTCACTCAACAATTTGTTGTTAACTACTTTTTCGAGTAAGTGTGTAATTTGAAATCCTTCTCGACATAAAACTGTTTCTAATTCTAATTCTGAACGATAAAACCAAAACCGTTACGTCGTCATTAAGGTTATATTTACCTAAATCTTTTTAAGCTTTAGGATTCTCATTTAAATTGTCCAAGATTGGCATCCTAGTTGTGCCGTCGGTCCGGAACGTCCCTAGATATAGCTTTCAACAATTTTAATAAAACTAAAACGAGTTTTAATGTAAGCGAAACGCGAAACGCGAAACGCGATTTGGATTTGATGTTGAAAATTAGCGCGATTAGGCTCCAGATATTATTCTAATTTAACAAGTAAGTGCTAATACAAAACATAACAAGTACCTAAGTACTTATATTTTTTTAGAGTAAGGAGATCTTTTAATATAAATGTTACGGCTAATACCCGAAGTGCGGCTAAATCTAGTTTCAGCCGGCTAAAACTAGTAGTAACTGATAGCTGTTGGCTAAAACTAGGTGTAGCCGATTTACTCGCGGCTAATACTAGGTGTAGCCAGCTAAAACTAGGTGTAGCATGGGGTATTAAAAAAGTTATTTCTGTTGTCTGTTAAAAAAAAATTACATAACCAATATTCGGGACCTACAGGGGTAAAGCAGATCGGTTCACCTAGTTTTAGCCAACAGCTATCGGCTACACCTAGTTTTAGCCGGCTAAAACTAGGTTTAGCCGCACTTCGGGTATTAGCCGTAACATAAACACAAATAACACAGCAAGAACACTGAGGAGACGGATAAACCTAAAAAAATATAAATCCTATTGAAGTAAGAGACAATTTTTCCTCTCACAAATCCCACACGAGCTGTTTGACTTTAAACTTTTTTATTACCTTTTTGTTGTACTTTTGTCTTTTCACGGTATTATTTAAATGTAGAAGTAAATGTGGGCCTTATATTTATGGCACATATCACAATGCCAACTAGGTAGATATATAGCTATACACTTTATCAAAATCAAAATTTTTGTTAATTATAATATTTTTTTCCAATTCTTCTTCTTATCGATTTTTTCCAATTAACTGACAACGCTTTACTAAATAACAGGCTTTAATGTTAGGTTAAGTCAAGTCAAAATGGCTTTATTCAAATAAACTTAATAATTAGGCACTTTTGAATCGTCTATATTTTCCTACCACCCGTTCCAGACTTTTTTAACTGACAAGAAGAACGGGCGCAAGAAACTTATCAGCTTTAACAAAAATAATAAGTAACGATATTTACAAATTTAAATATATCGTTACCAAATACAGTACAATATGATTATAGACAACAAAGTACTTAAGTATACTAGAAGTTGATAGAGTTTGATTGAAATAAAATACTTTTTACGGATACTAGCGCGGTTTTATTGAAAGTACTTTGGTATTTAGTTGGTATTTGGTTTGATTTTTGATTTTCCCAACGTTTCAGCACCTTTGCAGCTGCCGGTCACGGGGGACTGAAGCTGCTCGTGAGCCTACCCTCGGAGCAATGAATTTTTAAAGACCTTCAGAAATCAATATTTAACAAAAATAAATATTTGGTTTAAGTTAATTTACAATTTAATTTTGTGAATTAATTAATGCTAAAAAGTGAGAATCTACTGAAACTACCACCATTTCACAAAATTGGGAGGACTCTCCAAGAAAGAAATGGCGAAAGAAAACTTGGAGAGAGAAGCCGACCTCCGTCTTTTATATTTATTAGTTTATTTCCAAAAGAAACTAACCGTATCATTAGATCTTGCAGTGTGTGTTTGGGGCTTTAGCTTGTGAATGATGGGGTCCCAAGCTGGTGGAATTTTCCAAGCATCATCTCTATTGAAATTAGGATATTTATTTATTTCGATAGCCTCGTGGAGCATTTTACGAATAAATCTACGTTCCCTAGCAAGGATTTGGGGTTTGTCAAATCTAATATAATGGTTGGGCCCCTCAAAGGCTTGTTCAGTCCCCCGTGACCACGGCAGCTGCACTGCAAAGGTGTCGAAACGTCGGGAAAATAAAAAATCTAACCAAATACCAATTAAATACCAAAGTACTTTCAATAAAACCGCGCTAGTATCCATTAAAAAGTGTTTTATTTCATGTCTAGTGAGCGCGTAAGCTTGAAAAGTGAATAGAGTTTGATTGCTTATGCGTAATCGCTCACGGGCAACTTTTTGTAGCTGCGATAATCGCGGCGTTAATCGCGGCAATAATCGCCCGTGAAATGATACGACAAAGGTTTTACTTTGCCCGCGACAAAAAAGCGCCGCGATTAACGCCGCGTTTATCGCAGCTACAAAAAGTAGCTCGTGGGCGTTTACGTATAGGACTCCGTATGTTCTATTCTCAGCGACAAAAAATCGCTCAGCGATTAATCGCCCGGGGACGCTAACTGTTTTCAGAAAATCTGATAATCATTATGTTTTGTAGTTAGTTACTTAAAATTATATAACATAAAAGGTACGTAGGTACGGAATCTTCGGTGTGCAAGTCCGACTCTCACTTGTTTTCTTTTTATTCATAACCTCGATTTTCTACTAAATAACATGTACCCTTTAGGAATATTTTCAAACCACCCGCGTATTCACACCGGCCTGACCCACTTCCGTTTGCTTTAAGACCTTATGAATAAACCCTACATTCGTTCACGACTTATATCAACTAAGAATAGTTTTAATTAGGTCAGAGAATTAAATGAGTGTAATTACTATTTCATAATATTTACATTGACTCTCAAAAGTAGATGGCCACTTTAGTACTTTATCGTACCAATCTCTTGTTCGGTGCAATACAACCCTAGGTACTAAATGAAAACAATATTCGATACAACATGGTACTAAAATGGATGAAAACGTTTAGCTAGTTCAAAGAACGCCGTAATTGTTTTACAGAATTATGTTCCTTATATTTTTACTGTCTAATAATTATAGGCTTAGAATGTGTGCTTGGTTCTTTTATTTAATTGCCTTTAGTTGTTTTGTTTATACAACAGTAGTGATTAACTAGCACAATGGGGTTTTATGGGATCATAAAAAATATGGAAAATCCAGTGTTTTACCTACTCTATTCCTATTTAAGTCAATAATTATTCAATAAAATAATATGCCCTTTATCATAATCATAAATTAAAAACTAGAGCAACTAATTCAGCCTATGAAAGAAAATATAAACCAGGACTGATATTTCATTCAAATTACTTAAATATAAGTTAATTTACGTCAATCAATGAAAGAAATAAGTTTTTTTCTAGAGCTAACACAATCTTACCTAAGTCTGACGCCATAACAACAATTTAAAAATGGTTTTATTCCGGCAGTTAGAGGCAAGATAACCATCCTCAGAGATGAGGATTCCGGATGTAGTGAGCTTCCACCTTCAGACTTATCGTCACTTAACATCAGGTTAGGTAAAGGCCAAGCACTATGCCGTAGTGCATAAAAATATATAAAAATCACTAAGAATGATAAAATTCTAAAGTTATTTACTAATAATATTATTTAATATAATTATACAGATATCTAAGTCTTTGACGAGCGACCTTCGCCAATTTAATACGAATCGTATTAAAGAGGCTATCGAGCGGAACAAAGGCTCCAAAGTGTTCGCGAGAGATCTGTCTATTGGGCAAAGCCAGATGACGAAGCTGAAAACTGACGACGGACGCATCATCTCAGCGAAGCCTGAAATCCTTAGGGAGATCGAGAGTTTCTATGGGCAGTTATATTCCACGCAGACACCCGTTGAAAGCAAGGCTAAAGACCCCAGAGCCAAGCTTACCCGACACTATACCCAAGATATCCCGGACGTCAGCATGTACGAGATTAGTATGGCTCTCAAACAGCTGAAAAACAACAAGGCGGCGGGCGACGACGGAATCACTACAGAACTTCTGAGAGCGGGCGGTAAGCCGATACTTAAAGTCCTCCAGAAGCTTTTCAATTCCGTCATCGTCGAGGGCAGAACGCCGAAGACATGGAACATAAGTGAGGTGATTTTGTTCTTTAAAAAGGGTGACAAGTCCCTCTTAAAGAACTATAGACCCATCTCGCTTCTGAGTCATGTCTATAAGCTGTTTTCGAGAGTCCTTACGAACCGTCTCGCTCGCAAATTCGACGACTTCCAACCTCCCGAACAAGCCGGGTTCCGAAAAGGCTTTAGCACCATAGACCACATCCATACGCTGCGGCAGGTCATACAGAAGACCGAGGAGTATAATCTGCCACTTTGCTTGGCGTTCGTGGATTATGAGAAAGCCTTTGATTCGATTGAAACCTGGGCGGTGCTGCAGTCTCTCCAAAGGTGCCAAGTGGACTACAGGTATATCGAGGTGTTGAGGTATTTATACAAAAATGCCACCATGTCGGTCCGAGTACAGAACCAGAGAACAAATCCTATCCAACTGCAGCGAGGTGTGAGACAGGGAGATGTTATTTCTCCGAAACTGTTCACAGCTGCGTTGGAGGATATCTTTAAACTCTTAGACTGGAAAGGACTCGGCATCAACATTAATGGCCAATACCTAACACACCTTCGTTTTGCCGATGATATAGTTCTAATGGCTGAGACGTTGGAGGACCTGAACACAATGCTCGAAGATCTCCGTAGTGCTTCCCAAAGAGTGGGTCTTAAAATGAACATGGATAAGACGAAAATCATGTCGAATGCCCATGTTGTGCCCGCTCCAGTTCATGTTGGGAACACTGCACTTGAAGCTGTTGACCATTATGTATACCTAGGACAGGCAGTCCAGTTAGGTAGGTCCAACTTTGAGAAGGAGATCTCTCGTCGAATCCAACTCGGATGGGCAGCATTCGGGAAGCTCCGAAAAATCTTCGTGTCCGATTTACCTCAGTGTCTCAAGACGAAAGTCTATGACCAGTGTGTGTTGCCAGTGATGACTTACGGCAGTGAAACGTGGTCGCTAACTATGGGTCTCATAAGGAGGCTCAAGGTCACCCAGCGTGCAATGGAGAGAGCCATGCTCGGCATTTCCCTGCGTGATCGAATCAGAAATGAGGAGATCCGCAGGCGAACTAAAGTAACCGACATCGCTCGAAGGATTGCTCAGCTAAAGTGGCAGTGGGCTGGACACATAGCGAGAAGAACCGATGGCCGTTGGGGCGGAAAGGTTCTGGAATGGCGACCGCGCACCGGACGACGCTCCGTGGGTAGGCCCCCGACAAGGTGGACCGACGATCTGGTGAAGATTGCCGGAAGCCACTGGATGTGGGAAGCGCAGGACCGATCGTCGTGGAAATCCTTGGGGGAGGCCTATACCCAGCAGTGGGTGTCGTGCGGCTGATATGATGATGATGATGATGAATATTATTTAACTTGAAAAAAAAATAAAAGTATCTTTCAATTCACTTATACACGCTGAAATTTTAATCACTTGGTTCCCGCCGTGGGGTTGTTCCACTCATGATTACAAGCAACTTTTACTATGGGGCCAACTCTCCTACTCGCAAAAAAAATCACTGTTCCATACATTAAGGTCGAGTAGGTACTGCACTTTTGTAAGAAACAGCTGATTTTTTTTTGCGAGTAGGAGTGTTGGCCCCATAGTAAAAGTTGCTTGTAATCATGAGTGGAACCACCCCACGGCGGGAACCAAATGATTAAAATTTCACGCTGTACCACGTAAGCACTGAATATATGGGCATAAAAGACTATTACTAATCTAATGTGCCGTCGTGTGTACATAGCTAATATATCCCTTAAACTAGCTCACCACCGAACAAGCTAACTTTCCAAATGAATTTAAGTCCTTTTTAATTATGCATATTACCTACATTAGTATCTCTTCAAAAGGTACGGATTAAAAACTTTTAATAAGCTTTCACATCAGTTGCTCTTTAAAAGCAAAAACTGGTCATATGATATTTTATTTAAAAGGCTTAAAATATCACTAGTACTTTAGAAAAAGTATATTATAACCCTTTTTAGCTTAAATCAAAGTTAAAGCTTAAAACCACTGAGCAAGACTAATCACTACATTTTAGCTTAAAACTTCATAGGTAAATATTTCCGTCTCCGTTTAATGTGCTACGTTTAATTTTTTTCTAGTATAGCATATATTGGCATATATAGTAATATATATTGGCTTCAATGCTTTCTTTATAACATTTTCCTCTTCAAATCCGATTGCACACTTCAAAAGTAAAGATGGTACTTTATTTCTGATAGAATGTAACAAAATGATCCCACCAAAAACATTTTCATGAATAATGTTGCCAAGACCTCGCACTGACAAAAAGTAATCAGACCTCATGTAGAGCCAAGCTTCTAACTCTACGCGCCGTAACTCTGCAAGTCCTAACTTCAAAAACTCTACACCTTAGTCAAAATATGTGGCTTGGCCATTTCGCTACATGGAAACCTAATAAACAATTAGTTCTTGTAGTAACACACGCAGCTTACATACCAAATTTCAGCTTTCTAGGACTTCTGGAAGTACCCGTTGAGTTTTGATGATCATGAGTGAGTCAGTGACGAAATCGGGGTTTTTTAGATATCAATAAAATCTATATTATAAAAGCTATAGAATTCAATTTTTATATATTTAATAAGTCTACTATTGACATCACATTTCGAGAATTTTGTTTATCTAGTATACTCCAAACCCAAGATATGAGGGTTCAAAAAAACGACGAAGCGCTTCGAGAAAAGGTAGGTAGTGCCCTTGCGCTTCGCTTCCTCGTCTTGGCGGCGGCACTCCCGTGCCCCCAGATTCGAATGTAACTATTTTGTTTTGTAGCAAAACTTTACGGGGTGGCACTAAAGCTCTTTTACCCCAGTGTATATGGATTTTTAAGTATTGCGGTTGACGCACACCAAAAGCACAAGGTAAAAACAAAGATGCTGCTGGGGCACAGGCCTTCCTTTTATGGGTGAATAAAGAGGATGGGCCATATCCCACCACGCGGTCCCAATGCGGATTGTGGAGGTTAACGATTGCAAATGCAGCCGAGACCAACCGAGATTTATCGCTGGAAAAAATGTGTGCCTTAAATAAAACAACAAGATAGGTTTAAGCTTACAATGTGTTCTCAATTTTGAATTAAAGGTCAAAATCAGCAACAAAAATATATCAGAATTTTTTTTTCATGTCAGTGTCAGTGGGGTACAAAGTTGCAAAGAAGATTAAATAAAAAGTAATTCCTAAGCTTTGTGGTTCTTAAAAGTAATTTAATGTGCCTGGCCCCATCGAAGTAAGTCCACAATCGCATTTCAGGCCAATAGACTTTTCCATTAGTAGTAATGTAATGAGATAGTGCAGTAAGTTTGTTTTGCTCTATTTTCAAGTAAAGCTAAGCGAGTTGCATGTGTACTTTGTAGCGCGGGAGTTGCAACCTAGAATTACTAAGTAGTTTTCATTATCTTTTTAGTAATTCTAGGTTATTGTGTAGGGTATTGTTCTGAAAATCTTCAGGAGTTTCAAGTTTTCTAGGTTGCTATTACAATAGCAACCAAAGGAATACTATTTTGTTACTGAGGGATTTTATATAATGAAGCGATATAGTATAGTCACACTAAGTGTAAGTATTTATAAAAATGGCATGTATTCAAATTTCAAATTAAAATATATTAGTAAAATCAGAATCCGGCTCTATAACATCGTTACTCAATATTTTTTTTAGTCATACATAGCAGAGGTAAGGTTCAGGTTTACTTGCTTGAATCAGGCGTCACTTGGCGGAAGTCCCAAACCATTGTCAAAAATGAAATAATATGTAGCTTACTTCCTCTTGAGTTAGATCGTGCGTAAACCAACATCATTCGGTATTGGTTTACGCACGATCTAACTCCTGTTGTAGCTCCGGGTTGGGGCGAAACACGTGTAGAGTAGTCTAATTGGTGTAGGTGCAAAATGTGTTGCTGTCTGGCTAAATGCAGGTGTTGTGCTCTGATATTTTGTAGTGTACATGTGCATTTTTGCTGGCAAGCGGGCGGTGCATCTTGCATGTTTTGTTTGCGGAAGTAAGCTACATATATTTAATTTTTCACAAAAGTTGAGGTTTAGTTGTAAAGTATTAATGATATACTCCACCCAGACGAGATTAATCGAAGTGCCAAAATAAAAAGCAATTATTTTATGCTACCGAACTCCCGGTCTACGGCTAATGGAGAACGGGTACCTGTTTATTTCTTTGTCTTTTACCTCGTATGTGGCTAGCTTGCCATAACTGTACCCATCGATCATGCTGCAACATGGTTATTTTGCAGTAAAAACGGAATTATGCGATATACCGTAGACAATTTGCCTTTTGAAAATAAAAGATAGGTAACGATCAGCCAAGCACCTGCTTAACTAATTTTATTGGTCATTCCACGAATTGTTTACTTTTCATCTTTCTTGAAGTGTGCAATAGAAGTACCCTCAACTCGTTTGCGTGACACTTTGTTTTTGAATATCCCTGTGTCTGGCCGGCGCCGGCGTACCTTGCGCATCTCAGTTGGACAAGGTTCCATCCCAGTCTCATCACGCGCGGATTACACCACTTTGTGCATTTTGTGAGCGCGCTTCGCGCTGTGTCGTCACTTCTCTGAATACATTAGAAAAGTAACGACACAGGGCGTGCAAGCAATTTTGACCTCAGAGGTGGTAAAGCGCCGGCTTGGTCGATTGTACTTTGTTCATGCCTTTGCTCCTATTTTTTTATTATAAATGAAAACTAAGCTTGCACTAGAAAACCCATTTTCAGAAGAGCATCTATTTACGAGCATACACTTAAGTTAGAAATCTCAATAAACTAAAATAGGCTAAAATAAGATAAAATTTCTGTATTTTGATGTAAAAATCAAAATTTTGCTACCAAATTGAGAAAAACTTTATTCGAATTACAAAGGCTATCCATAAGAGGCGAATTTGTCGCAAATTGACACATAGTTTTTGTGAGACAGCTGATGGCATTTAACATAATAATACCACAGAATAAATAATAGTACTGATATTACTGACAATTCTCAAGAACAATGTAAATTGAAATGTTACTCATTCGGGCGTACAGGGTGCATGCAATTGCATGCAAAGCATGCACAAAAGAGACTAAACCAGCTCAAGGAAATATGAAAACTTTTGACCAAGTGAAAAATAAAGTACATACAAACTTACTAATTCCTTTAACTCTTTTCAGAATGCACCTGTTGTGTTGAAAGTTCTTCGTACTTAAGGTAAAAATTTCACTGCATACGGTATATCAAGTACGCCGGGGAAATAAAATATACGTACGTTCGCGTTGCACGCTAAATTGCACATTTTGTCACGCTGTAGCTTTTTGAAGGGATTTGTCATCCAGGCCTAGGGCGTGGCGTAAGTCAAAAGGTTTTGCCGGTTTCACCGGAACGTTTGAGTGGGTCGGTTCCACTATTTCCATTGAGAATCACCATTATTGGTTATCGTAGCACTAACTTTCCCACAATTACAATTACGTTTTATGGACGTCATTGGTCAATTCTTAAATCAATGGTTATAGTGGGACTGTTTTGACAAAAAAGTGAAGTATCAGTATTACCATTACAGTGGATTATGGGAATAGTGGGACCGACCCGTTTTAGTGACGAAGTTCTCGAGGGTTTACTTTAAATCAATTTTCTTTTTGACAGTCAACTGTACACTAACAGCATCAGAATAATTTCTACTGCTTGATAAACCTCATCAACTTGGAAAGCTTTTGCAACTCACAAGGGTACAACGCAACAAAAGTTGAGTGACTATAGACCGATTTCAACAATCTATCTTCAGTAAGAGATAGGCCTACAATAGATCAATTTACTAGGCAATTGTCAATATTTCCCGTTTTTTATTTGTTTATTTGTTTATTTATTTAACCACATTACAAGCTATCATTACAGGTGTTTACCCAATGCGATAGTGTAGAAATATAATTTTATGTACATAGAATATAAGTCTAACTTAACAATAATTATTTCTGTAAATAAGTAATAACAAATAATGCTATCCTAGTGAATTCACTAAGAGAGCAAAAGAACAGGTCAACCTTTTCCGCTATGAGGTTCAGAGTGACGAGCGCGCGCGTCAGAGGCGCCGCGTTCATTTAAGAGAAATATCTAAGCCACAAGTCTTTAGTAAGCCCATATCTCTTACTGACGATAGGTTATTGAAATCGATCGTTAATCTAAAATGTAATGTTATTCAGCTACAGATAAAGAGTAAAGATTTGCACTGCCTTTCTTCTCTTGGAGACCGTATCCAAATCTCTTCAAAATTCTCGCCCACAAAATATAAAAAGAAATCGGGTTGCACTCCGGGAGTGCCGGCAGAAGTGAAAACTTGGATATTAACGTTGTGTATTATTGATATTTTTAAATTAGCGGCAAAGGATTAAAATTATTTCTTTCCTATTACTATATAGTCACACAATTCAATCAGTTTGTAATTAGAGAAAAATTCTAAAGATTTCGCGCCAGTGGCCTCTTTAGTTTCTTCATGCACGCATTCTACGATTTAAACTTATAGTCACAGAGTATAAATAAGTCTGATTTCACCGAAGTGATCGCTGCTATTAGTTCCATTTTCAAAATTAGCGCGTTGCTGGTGACACAAGGGTTTACGTCTTAAAATGACGCGCCGCCATTTTTACCGCGTACCGTAGAAATAGAGGGGGATACTTCCGCCGCCAGCTGTCTACTCTCCATCCGTCACATCCGTCTTACGCATTTTCGATCAGCCACGTGATTCTTACTGACGCGAGATTAGCATTTTTTCCCCATTACAAAAACCGGTCAAGAGCGAGTCGGACTTGCGCACTAAGGGTTCCGTACAATCATAAATATATTTGGATATGTTACTTTAGTACAGTCTTTAAAAAAGTAGGATAAACGGCAGACAGGTGGAAGGGCGAACAGGCGGATATAGGGATGGGTCCAGTGAAAATTTAAATGAAATGAAACTTAAATTTATATGAAATTTATGAAATCTTTCAAAACGGGTTGAAATATTTCGGTTTTGAGTTAAATTTATTTAGTACTAGAAATCCCTTATTTTGTGAATAAGTTTACTATTTTAATGTATGAAATGAAAATTAAAGACATAATTTAGATTTTACTGTTGAGCAAATTTATCAAACTATTTATCGAGCTAAATCTTTAGATATTTTAACTTAGGTATTTAGTAATATCACAAGAATTATGTTTTACACGTAGCTATTTTGTAATGTCATGAGGCGTATGTTATAAATGAGATAAAAATACACTTTACTATTGTTGTTTTGCGGTCGGGATTCTTCAAAAGCACCCTTGTACACGAGGCTGTACTTACTCTTCTTTATATTTTTATTATAATTTTAAAGGTGATGGTCCGTTATTGTTCAAATTTGAGTCAAAGTACAGTTTTATTGCTAAACATAATAATGTTGATTGTTTGTCTCTCGAACTTCACTGAACATTTTGGTATTTAAAGTTGTAAAATAGCCAAAGTTATTCATCATTTAAGTCGACTTACTTGTTTATTGTTTTATTCTATAATTATGTTGATTATATTGGCCTTAGGCCAGTTGAAATTCAAAAATAAATTTCACTCTAAAGTGAAATATTTCAAACCAAAATGAAACTTATTCTAAATATTTCACAGACTGAAATTTTTCGTGAAATTTACCCAACCCTAGGCGGATAGTTAATTTACAAATCTTAACCACAGCTGCTTATGGTGACTGAAAAACGTTTCAGCCACTCCACATTGCAAACTGTTTATATTACTAAGTAGGTACTTATTCTTCGTTTATTCGTACGGCAAATAGTAGGTAATTATATTAGAACCAGCCACCAATTATGATTGTAGTATTAGCTTTCGCCATCTCTTGACCGATAGTGGAACAATTTTTCTTTCTTAGGTCAGCATTCTTAGGACAGCGCCATCTGTTTACTGGTAGTGAAACTAAAGCACTTTTGCTTGTTTTTTGAATTTCTAAAAAAGTGTGTTATATTGAGACATCGTTTTATTTTTCCTGTAATCTTTACATTAACTACTATCACATAGAAATATTTCAGATTTTTCTCTTTGCAAACTTCGGAGATAAGGGGAGGGGAACGGTATTTTTTTTACATTTTTCATCATAAGTCGAAAAGTATGCGGCCTAAGAAAAAAAAATGTTTTAAAATGTGCAAACAGCGTTCTTTCATATGATACCCTGTGGGGTATCATATGAAAGCCCTAGTCACCTCACTTTAAATTTTTAAGACCCCTTTTCAGTCCCTGTTGTAAAAAAGATATATTTTTTTTTATTTCTTTCTTATTTGCGAAATAGTTGGGAAAATGTCATCTTAAACTATTCCAAATTTCAAGTTGATACCATTAGTAGTTCTCGAGATATCCAGCTGTGACAGACAGACAGACAGACTGAGTCACACCATAAGGGTTCCTTTTTTACCATTTTGGTACGGAACCCTAAAAAGCGTACAACGCCGCTAACCCATATATGCGCGTTGGGTCGTTTTCGTGCTTCTGGTACCAACTTACTTTTAATAATCCCAGCTCATAGGAACTTGTACTATTCTACGTTTTTGCGCCATTTTCTACTAGTTTAATGGACTAAGTTTACGTAAAAATTTGCACCGTCACTTGTGGGATAAGTATTTTGATTTAATTAATGAATCAAGTGCGGACACGTTTAGTGCTGGAAAAAATTTCGTGCCGAGCTCATGATAAATGTTAGTATTTTGTGTGATTATTGTTATTTTATGGTCAAAATCGTTTTATAGACAGTTGAATATGTCTGTTAGAGATTATTAGATAGTGATTAGTGATACAATTTATTTTTCTTATTGGAATCGCTCGAAATTTTTATTTGGGTCAAAAACGACCCTTTGCCCATAAAGGTAACTTGCTTCACGTATTTATTTTCATTTTTGAGGTCTCGATGCGTGCTCATAAAAAATGAAATAATCTAAATCGGACTTGGATTCTGAGGAAGATGTCAGGGCATCGATGTTTACCATCCTGCCGACGGCATTGAGTCTGATGACGATTCCGGAGAAGAAGACTGTGACAATGTAAACAGGTAGAATCAAAACCAATTACTTGCTCCTGCTGAAATGGTTATGTTGCAACGAGAAGAATGTAGTGATGACGACAACACCATAAATGAGGTCAGTGTTACTACTTCTTCTTCTGCTCCTACACCTGAGATACCAGTCAGTCCACGTAAATCACGGAAACGTCGTCATGATGAATCAACTGCGCCACCCGCTACTACTAGGAGTGATAATAATTCTGGTTCGCAATTAACATGACGTGGAGGACAGCAAAACGTTAGACCACGTGAGTGGTTAAAAAGGGATTTGCGTCCTCAACAAGTAGACTGGTCGTCTCCACCCCCACGAGTGGAGCTCACCATCAAGAAATATAGTGAACCAATAGAGTTCTTTTAACTGTTTTTCAATTAAGATATGTACGCAGTTGAAAAATATAATACTAGTTTCAGTCTTTCTGGAGATGAAATGTACTGTTTTCTGGGTATATTGATTCTCAGCAGATACGCGCCTTTACCGAGACATCCTATGTACTGGGAGAGTGTTTTGCTTGTGTTTTGCAAATGTTTTGCACAATTCCATTCAAAAATGATATTCTTGCTCATTTAAATTGTAATTTTAAAATTTCTTATTACACTGAGACTGATTAAACCTATTAGACTTAATAATAAAGACTGATTTGCAACAAAATTGTTTTTAATTTCATTATTACTGCACTGTACTAGTATACGACCGTATATGCGCAAGGGGTCGTTTTCAACCCACTGAAAAAAACCTACTTTCAGAACCGAAAATTACAAATTAACATTACAGACGTTTTTGAGGGTCCATAATATATGCCATATGAGAAAATCATAAGAATCGGCGATGAAAAAAGTTCTGCGCATATATGGGCTAAAGAAGTTTTCACTTCAAAAATACTTCAATTATGTTTCATCCAAGCTTCTCACTTGTACCTCAGCTTAGCCCGTCACTGGCAAGCGTCGACTTAAATAATAACTTCTCTAGCTCGCTCTTAGAGGAAATACGTATAGGACTCGTGCAGAATGTCTGGAGGCACGGTGTGGAGTAGACGGCTCACGGCTCCTTGACCTAATGCAGGCGATAACTCAGCGAGGGTGGTTATAAAGCTTTATAATTTAATTGATACCTTTAAACCAACGGATCGTCACGTAAACGCACATGGACTTCTTTTAGTAGCTGCGATAATCGTGCCAATTTTTTTGAGCAAACTTTTGTAAGCGATTTTGTAAGCGACTTTTTGTAGCTTGTGGGCGTTTGGTATCGAACTCTAAATGTTCTATACTCAGCGACAAAAAAACGCAAAGCGATTAAGCGCTCTAAGGCGGGAAGCCAAATAGAAACAAGAAATTGAAAACGAGCATTGAATAAAATTGATGTGCAGTTGTATAGTCTAAAGTTTAGAATGTCCGGTTTAGTTTTTTGTCCATTTTGGAATAGGAAAAACTAAGTTTGGACTCTAAACTTAGTTTTTTCTTATTCCAAAACGTCAAACATTAAATTCACCAGAATCTAGTAATTGCATTGATTTCAATTTTGATTTAAGCTATATTGTAAAGTTGATCATCACTAAACTGTTTTCAATATATTACCTTTTTTCATCATCATCACTACTGCTATATGTAGGCCTGTACATAATACCTACCTAGCTAAAGATCTGATGTACAAAAAGTTACCTACTGTAAGTTTTTTACTATTCATCTTTATTTTATTATTATAGGTATTATTTACAGAGAATAACTATCCTCTTAAATAAATATAAGATCACATTTTAAGTCAATACTATTTGAAATAAAACACTTTTTAACGGATACTAGCGCGGTTTTATTGAATGTACTTTGGTATTTAGTTGGTATTTGGTTTGATTTTTGGTTTTCCCGAGTCCCCCGTGACCACGGCAGCTGCAAAGGTGCCGAAACGTCGGGAAAACCAAAAATCAAACCAAATACCAACTAAATACCAAAGTACATTCAATAAAACCGCGCTAGTATCCGTTAAAAGTTGTTTTATTTCATGTCTAGTGAGCGCGTAAGCTTGAGAAGTCAACAATTTTGTATTCCAAATATCGTCGTTCATATTGCAATTTGTTCAATGTCAATAGGTTCTATGTCGAATTTCTAACAAAATATAAATTATTTATGAAGATTTTATTATTCGCATTGAATAGAATAAAATGGTTAGGATACATTAGTTAAAAAACATTTTGATGGCTTAATTTATTTTCCCAGTATGCTGTTTTTTTTAATCTTCTTAAACTTGTCATTTTTGACATAGAACAAATTGCAATATGAACGACGATATCCAACAACGCTAAAATTTACAAATGCATTTTTTTTTATTAACGTCTGGTACAATAGCCGACGTAATATTCTGTTCAAATAACCATTTTTTGCGCAGTTATTTTGGAATCGAACGATAATGGGTTGAGCGACGTTTGCCTGTTACAATAAAAATCAGAACACTGCAGATATCTGAGATTGGAATTATTTTTGCACGTGCGTCTCTGAGTTTTGTCGGAAAAAGCTTTTAAGCATATACGTGCCCGATCTCAGGATAGGTACAGAAATGCTCGGATTTTTATATTAAAGCTGGAATGTTGGCACTTCTTCCTTTATGATCGGTGTTATATCTACAGATGTCATACCCATGTATACAGTGTGTCTTTTTATATACTCTCCAAGGATGTATTCAGTCCATGAAACTGAACAACTTTCTCTAAGAACCATAGGGTCAATTAACTTAAAAAAAATACTTTCCATACAAATCAAAGAGATCACGTGATCAGCTTAATAAGGGATTACAAAATTTTTTGACGTATTTCGACAGGTTTCATGGAGAAAGTTTTTCAGTTTTATGGACTGAACACATCCTTAAAATTTGGAGAGTGAATAAAAATTTATCTTGTATAGGAACTCGCATAGACTCGTATTTTACGAGTTTTAAAGTTTTGTTGTTTGTAAAACTTGTAATATAATGCCTAAGTGAGATACCTATAATAGGTACATTATATTACAAGTTGGCATATATTACAATTGGGCATTATATTGCAAGTTTTACGTACAGCAAAACTTTTAAATTTTTTGAAAGTAATGAGAATACTTAATAGTATTATTGTTCATGTCATATACGAAACACCAATAAATAAACTATAAAAAAATAAGAATCTCTTTCGTTTCATTCAAATTACTTCAAGTATTTTAATTGAAACTATAAATTGAATTTGAATGGGTCCTTTGGGAGAAATTAATTAAATTTGATTATATCGTAAAAATAGAAACTCAAGATAGATCGATAACGTGATTAAGTAGCAATTTCATTTTGTCATTTTTATCTAAGTAATTGGAACATGAATTTTATGTGGCAGAAAAGTCGAATCAATAATTTTATTATTGAAGTTAAAGTGTATATTCAAAAGTTCATAGAACTGTTTTGAGAACAAGATAGTTAGATTTTTCACTAGCGGCCGCCCGCGACTTCGTCCCCGTGGACCTTAGGGACCTTCGACTAGGATAAAAAGTATCGTTTAGTATCTTATATGTTAATATAGGTCCTTACCTGTCTACCAAACCAAATGTCATGAAAATCTGTCTAGCCGTTTAGGCGTGAAGTGGTATCAAACGCATACATATACACAAACTATTGCATAAATAATATTAGTAGGGACTATACCTTTTTCCTGGTTTCACTGCGCTGTGAATTCTATCATAATTCATAACTAAGGCTATAATTGACCGAGCGAGCGCGAAGCGTCTCCGTTTCAGCTTGGGCAAAAATGCTTTCGTATGTCCGTTCAGCTGTCTGGCTGTCCCTTTTCTTCTCTTCTACAAGTTGCATTTCTCAACTGATTCTCATAAAATTTTGTGAGCAGTTTCTATAATTAACTATATATTTTTTATCAATTCAGTTTTTCTATTTTTTTCAAAATGGTGGAGATTTGGGGAAAAAATTTATTTCAGCAATTTCGAAAAATGTTCAATAAAATATTACAAATGCGTGGTTTACAGCTCTATAAAGCCACTATTTATACAAATATACCCAATAGGTGGCAGCAATACCAGAGTCTTACATCTATTTTCAGAATTGTTACTAAAAACTATTACTTAATGAAAAGATTTAATGTTAATGCGGCTTTAAAACACATCACTTTTGGTTGGTGGCAGGGCTTATTTCAAGTCCGCCTGGCTAGCTAGGCTACCACGCATAACAACAATTAAAAAAAAAAAAATATATCCCGGCAGTTAAGCTAAGATAGCCAGTTCCTCAGTGATGAAGATTCTGGATGTAGTGCGCTTCCACTTTCAGTCCTAACGTCACTTAAAATCAGGGGAAGTGAATTCCAAGCACTATTCTGTTTTGAATATAAAAACTACTTTAAATTACCGACAGCATAATAAACTTATTACACCTCTAAAGAACAGTAAGCGTAACCGCTCACGGGCGACTTTTTGTAGCTGCGATAATCGCGGCGTTAATCGCGGCGTTAATCGCGGCGATAGTCGCCCGCGAAATGACATGACAAAGGTTTTACTTAGCCAGCGACAAAAAAGCGCCGCGATTATCGCCGCGATTAACGCCGCGTTTATCGCAGCCACAAAAAGTAGCTCGTGGGCGTTTACGTATAGAACTCCGTATGTTCTATTCTCAGCGACAAAAAATCGCTCAGCGATTAATCGCCCGTCAGCGGATACGCTAAAACTTTGACATAAAACGGTAAATCCTTTGAAAGCACGATCTTTCACGCACATAATAATTTCATGGAACATGAAATATTGACAGCATAGGTATAGATCGAACGTTATTCGTTGAATGCAGCAATACGGAGTGAAAATTTAAAACTTATTCACGTCACCCGCATGTATGTTTGGTGTGGGAAAGTTAAGGTAATATTGCATCGTTCCTGTGAATAAACTCACAATCCGAATAAATAGTGCAAAGATCCCCTTTTGCCCCAAAACGATGGTTCGAAGTTGAATAAGAAAAGTATGCATTATATTTCAATCCACTTTTTGTCCTAAAACGGTGGATTGAAGAGGAAAAAATATCCACATATCCACTGGTATGGAGCTTTGTCGGTATTGTAGTGGATGAGGGAGCATTTCTGGTAAAAAATTACAAGATTTTAACATTGCGTACTTGTCACTTAAGCGTTGTAATAATTATAATAATGTAATTATTATAAAACCTATGTTGATAGCCATAAAAGTGAATTCAAAACTTCGTCATCATTTTGATAACATAGTTAACGTGGAACATCCCATTTTTTTATGCACAACGAGGTAGTGCTTGGCATTCACCTCACCTGATGTTAAGTGAGGATGAGGCCGAAGGTGGAAGCGCACTACACCCGGAATCCTCATTACTGAAGATTGGTTATCTTACCGTTAACTACCGGAACACAACAACTTTTAAATTGATGTTATGGCGTCAGACTTAGGTAAGATGTGTGTAAGCGAATTGTTTTTAACCGCTGAGCATTTCAATCGTGCAATGAAGAGACAATTCGCACGTCGCTCCGCCGGTCGCAAGTTCGCCTGGCCAGGAGGTAATCCATGTAACTAAATATGATTAAACTATGCAAATAACAATACATCCTACGTTAGATATTTACATAAACAGCGCATCACTAGCTCTAACAATCTTCCATGTTTACGATATAATGACGGATGTTTTTCCGTATACGACGCGGAAAGTTGTTCCATACAAATATTTAAAGAAGCGTGCAACACAATATCCGTTCGTATCCGTTCGTATCCCAATAGAATATGCGAATGTTATATTTCTACTATTTGAAGTGGCGACGGCTGGCTTGAGTTTTATTTGAATTCCAATAACTTCCTTACAAGATGGAGAAAAATTGCGTAAAATGATATATCTATACATCTTGGATTGTTGTAGGTTATTTTTATTAAGTTATATCGAGGCTTATTGTCGTGGGTGTTATTTCTTATTTTTTTCCCCCATAAGTCATGACGTAGGTGTAGGTATTCAAAAGCAATGGAATCGAAGGGAATAGGTCGTATTATATTGTCATTGTTTTACTACTTTTATTATTATAATCTACGTTTGTGAAACTATGGTAAGTCATTCATTGTTCAACTGGAAATTGGAAAGCAAGTCTTATTTTTATTTAAGTTATTAACCCGATAAACTATGTAGATAAGATAGGTCTACCTATCTACATAGTTTATGGGTTATATACACTGATATTGTGGCAACATCCACGGGAGAGGCATGCGTCTTGTCGTAGTGAATTTTATTGGGTCAATAAGATCATGATTGTAAGGTTATTGAGTCGCTTAACAATCATAGTAAACCCTAACTACAAACCAGAAAATGTAAATAAAAGGCTAATACTAACAATACAAAGTGTGCTAGTTTTTAGGGTTCCGTAGCCTAAATGGCAAAAAACGGAACCCTTATAGATTCGTCATGTCTGTCTGTCTGTCTGTCTGTCTGTCTGTCTGTCTGTCTGTCCGTATGTCACAGCCACTTTATTCCGAAAGTATTAAGACTACACAGTTGAAACTTGGTAGGTAGATGTATTCTGTTAACCGCTTAACGAATTTAATACAAAAATATGAAAAATAAAAGATTAAGGGGGGGCTCCCCATACATGGAACTGAAACTGAAAAAATTTTTTTTCTTCAAACCAACATGTATTGGATGTTTATAGATAGGTCTTTAAAAATGACATTGAGGTTTCTAAGACAACTTTTTCTCAAAGTCAACCGTTTGAAAGATATTCATCGCCAAAGTGGTAAAATGTGTGTCCCCCCCCCCTTTAACTTTTGAAATAAGAGAGTGAAAAATCTAAAAAAAATATATGCTGTAGATCTTAATAAACACTTTCAACCAAAATTGGTTTGAACGGGATATAGTAATTAGTTTTTGAGATATAGCACATTTTCCAAAACCGCAATGTGAATGAAAAATGAATGACAAAGCTATATGCTTTGTCATTCATAGCAACACTGTGAAAAACAAAGTTATTTTTGCAGACGAAAAATGATAGGTGGTATTAAATATGGTATGGTATAAGGTAACTACGGAACCCTACGGCGCGTGGCCCGACACGCACTTGGCCGGTTTTTTTAAACAAGGAACAAGCACGTATGCAATATTCGTATACGTTATTAGTTCATTTAGGGACAAGATCGTGGAATAAATGTATGCCGTTCCAACCAAAAGCGTGAACTGCTTTTAATATTGATTTGGCATGTGTGTCCTTGGAATCAAGTAGAATTAATTTTACAAATAGTTACCGTAAATTAATACAATTTTAAAAGTTTTTAAATAAGTAGGTACCTGTCTAAAACATTTTTCGGTAAAACTAAAAAAATGAAAACTTTAAGATTACAAAGCATGTTTCTTTAGGTAACTACTCTTTCAAATCTTCACATAAATACACAGAATTATTAAAACTTAAGCAAGTCCATAGCAAACTCCTCGAAGTGATTCTAGCTCAAGAACAAAGAGCATTAATTGTCTTTTGTTTTCGATTCTTTTTCGACTGTTTCGTGTTCTTAATTTAAAACCGTTTGTATAAATATTCCGAAAATAATCTCGACCCAAAGATTCGCTCGAAATAATCTTTTCAATTCGCATTTTGCTACAATGGTCATATTTCTTGTGGCGGGTGACAGAAAAGAGAAAAATATTTCCTAAGAAAACACTTTTCAAAGGCTTTTGTCTTGAATAAAAAGATTGCCCTCTGTTTGAACTAAGACAAAATAATGGAGCCAAATGAGAAAGGTCGCGATGTCTTAATAGGGATTTACGTTGTACTGTCAACAACATCTTGAATATTACACAACCGACTAAGAACTAAATCTTCTCTAAGCACAAAGGACACAAAATAGAGAGACTACAGAATGTAAGCTTAGTATTACGTGCGCTCGAGCAACGCACACAAACATATCGTCCCCGTCGTGGCAAAATTTAATAACTGACACTTTTAGCAAAATTCACTTTTTCCGTTTTTTGTAAAGTAGAAAGTGTTAGCTATATTTTGGTCTTTATCACGTTGCGATATGATTGATATCTGCAAAGATATCTTCAGTTTAGTGAAACTATTGACCATAACTATATATTACAACAGTGTTTGTTGTAGAATTAACGTGGAAAAACTGAATAACTTTTAAATGAATTAAATAACTACAGCTAAATGCGTCGCTTATACAAAAAAAAGTCAATAAGTAACTTTATTTAACTCTGCCACAACTCACTGCGAAACATTGCTCTAATTTTGGCTGTGGCAAAATTAAATAAATGCTCTTATTTGATTCTTTATTGAAAATGTTGTGATTGTACATAATTTTAAAATCTATGTGTGCACTTAGTTTGCCTATTTGGTACCGTAAAAAAAATAAAACAAGCAGAGTCAATATTCATCATCATCATCATCATATCAGCACCACGACACCCACTGCTGGGTTTAGGCCTCCCTCAAGGATCTCCACGATCATCGGTCCTGCATTGCCTGTATCCAGCGGCTTCCCGCGACCTTCACCAGATCGTCGGTCCACCTAGTGGGGGGCCTTCCCATGGAGCGTCGTCCGGTGCGCAGTCGCCATTCAAGAACCTTTCGCCCCAACGGCCATCGGTTCTTCTCGCTATGTGTCCCGCCCATTTCCACTTCAGCTGAGCAATCCTTCGAGCGATGTCGGCTACTTTAGTTTTACTGCAGATCACCTCATTTCTGATTCGATCACGCAGGGAAACGCCGAGCATGGCTCTCTCCATTGCACGCTGGGTGACCTTGAGCCTCCTCATGAGACCCATAGTTAGTGACCACGTTTCACTGCCGTAAGTCATCACTGACAACACACACTTTCGTCTTGAGACACTGAGGTAAATCGGACACAAAGATTTTTCGGAGCTTCCCGAATGCTGCCCATCCCAGTTGGATTTGACCTGAGATCTCTTTCTCGAAGTTGGACTTACCTAACTGGACTGCCTGTCCTAGTCAACAACTTAAAGTGTGGGTTTCCCAACTTGAACTGGAGTGGGCACAACATGGACATTTGACATAATTTTCGTCTTATCCATGTTCATCCTGAGACCCACTCTTTGGGAAGCACTACAGAGATCTTCGAGCATTGTGTTCAGGTCTTCCAAGGTCTCAGCCATAAGAACTATATCATCGGCAAAACGAAGGTGTGTTAGATACTGGCCATTAATGTTGATGCTGAGTCTTTTCCAGTCTAAGAGTTTAAAGTCCTCCAAGTCCTCCAACGCAGCTGTGAACAGTTTCGGAAAAATAACATCTCGTTGTCTTACACCTCGCTGCAGTTGGATTTGTGCTCTGGTTTTGTACTAGGACCGACATGGTGGCATTTTTGTATAAATACCTCAACACCTCGATATACCTGTAGTCCACTTGGCACCTTTGGAGAGACTGCAGCACCGCTCAGGTTTCAATCGAATCAAAGGCTTTCTCGTAGTCCACGAACGCCAAGCAAAGTGGCAGATTATACTCCTCGGTCTTCTGTGTGATCTGCCGTAGCGCATGGATGTGGTCTATACTATAGACCACATCCATACGCTAAGCCGGATTCCGAGAAGGCTTTAGCACTATAGACTCTATAGTGTTAAAGCCTTCACGGAACCCGGTTTGTTCGGGAGGTTAGAAGTCGTCAAACCTGCGAGCGAGACGATTCGTAAGGCCTCTCGAAAACAACTTATAGACATGACTCAGAAGTGAGATGGGTCTGTGGTTCTTTAAGAGGGACTTGTCACCGTTATGTTTCATGTCTTCGGCGTTCTGCCCTCTACGATGACGGAATTAAAAAGCTTCTGGAGGACTTTAAGTATCGGCTTACCGCCCGCTCTCAGAAGTTCTTTAGTGATTCCGTCGTCACCCGCCGCCTTGTTGTTTTTCAGCTGTTTGAGAGCCATACTAATCTCGTACAGGCTGACGTCCGGGATATCTTGGGTATAGTGTCAGGTAAGCTTGGCTCTTGGATCTTTGGCCTTGCTTTCAACAGGTGTCTGCGTGGAATATAACTGCCTATAGAAACTCTCGATCTCCCTCAGGATTTCAGGCTTTGATGAGATGGTGCGTCCGTCGTCAGTTTTCAGCTTCGTCATCTGGCTTTGCCCAATAGACGGATCTCTGGCGAACACTTTGGAGCTTTTATTTCGCTCGATGGCCTCTTTTATACGATTCGTATTAAATTGGCGAAGGTAGCTCGTCAAAGACTTAGACATCTGTTTATTAAGCTGCCGATAACGATGAGCATCCGCTGAACTCTGGAGCCTTATTTCACGTCTCTGATCCATGAGTAGGAGTGTGTGGTCGGAGAGTTGATTTAGCTTGGGAAGACGGGTCTTAAAAAACTTGTACCTTACCGTACGGACAGTATGCACCATCATGTTGTTTAGATCGTCCACATCTATGCTTTTCTCAAGGGCTTTGAAATGGTTTTGGAGTTCGAGTTGAAAGCTCTCGGGGTTTTGAATATGGGCCGGCAATGGTCGGAGTGTTGATTTTATCAGTCGAGATATTTCCAGCTTTATGCTGATATTCAATGTGCCACGCTACAATCGGTAATCGCTTCCCGTCTTGACGGCGTTGATCACAGTGACATCATTGAATATTTGCTTTTTCGTCGACATGATAAAATCTATCTCCTTTCTGACCATACAGTCCGGACTGACCCAGGTCCACTTCCAGCTTTCCAGGTTTCTGAAGAAAGAGTTTATCATAAAGAGGTTCTCCTTCTTCATAAAGTTGGCCAGCATCTGGCCTCTGGCATTCCATTGCCCAACTCCATATTGCCCTACTTTCAGCTCATCACCACTTCGTTTCCCCAACTTTGCATTGAAGTCCCCCATCACAACAGTGTAGTGGGTTTTGTAGCTATGCATGGCTTTAGAGATCTCCTCATACAAAGCCTCCACTTCGTCATCTTGGTGCGTCGAGGGCGGTCCGTAAACCTGTATGACATTCAACGAATACCGTTTGGATATTCTGAGTATTAGGTACGCCACCCTGGTCGACAACCTTCCGATGTTGTTGACAAGGGACTTGTGGATGATGAACCCGTCACCACCTAGGAACTGTTGGTCGCCCTCCCGGTAGTATAGGAATTTACCGGAATGGAGGATTATCGAGTCCTCCCTCTCCCTCTCTTCGGACTTCAGATATCCTAAAGACGTCCCAGTGTAACTTGCTTATAACTTCTTCCAATTCGACTAACTTCGTGTTGGTCCTCAGTGTGCGCGGGTTATAGGTTGCCAGGTGCAGTTTTCGTAATTGGTGGTAGCCAAGCCGCCCCTGGGGATTCTTAGCACCCCCTGCCCCGCCGTTACTATAGCCGCTACTGTAGCTAGGAATGGTGGGGCTGCTGGAGACTGAGGGCCGATTTAAATAAAGCTATTTATATAGTTAGTAAATAATAAATAAATATAAATATAACTAGTAAATATTAAATAAAGCTATTTATTTAAATTTTAATTTTAATTATGTGGAAACCATACTTACCAATAAGTTTTATTTGCGTTAAATAAACATTGATTAAACAAGTACATTCTACTATTATTAAACTTAATTTCTTGGTTGTGGCAAAACTTACTAAGTGACATACAAAAGCATTATAACTGCAACTTGGTTGTAAAATACGTTTGTGGCAAAACTTAATAATTACTTTTTTATTTTTTAATATAAAATAACACAAAGTAACATCTTTGCAAAATATTTAATAAATAAAGATAAGTCTGTTGTATAACATATCAAAAGACCGACAGTAAATTTACTTCACCTCAAAAAGTTATCGCCATTTTTGACGAAAAAAAACAGAAAAACTTTTGTTAGTTATTTAATTTTGACACAACGGGGACGATATTATACACTCTCACCTACCGACGACGACACTGTATTACGTGCTCGAACTATTTTGAGTGTAGCAGATTCCGTGTATGTGAGAGGAATCTATGTGTGCGTTGCTCCAGGCAGCTGGCTGCGATGCGAATATATCAAATTTTATAATTTTAAAGCAGGTCTTTAAAAACATGAACAAGGATTATTATGCCTCTAGTATTATCAATGCCCTCTGGGAACGAAATTTAACGTTGAAGAAATATGGAAGTAAAGTATATGTACTAAATGCATTTTTATTTAACGGTGTAGATACGCATCACGTTCCATTTTTAAGTTTTCAATACAAATCGTCGAAACCACTCTGCGCTAGCCGTAATGAGGGTGAACTTTGAAAATTCCTATTAAATGATTAAATGGACATACATATATAATATGGACATACAAAACACTTAATTAATACATTAGATAAATACCTCATTATTCCTAATACAATAAATACTTTAGAATATTTAAATAACAGTAAAAAAACATGTCAAAATTTACCGATTGGAGCATTTTTTTATATTTTATTTTCTCTGTGATTAAAAACATTTAAAAAAAATTCTCTATAGTACACTCCTTGAAAATACAAACAATAAGTAAAAAATAAATAAGAGTCGTAGGTATTCTTATTTGTTAGCTGAAACTTTTGTGAAAAATGCCGGATAAGCAAATTTGAAATTCCACTTGAACAGATTGTCTTCGTTTTAAAATATCTGATAATTTATTATGCCTTTCTCTCTATACGGCACATATTTAAGAATTTTACTTCCTAAAACTAAAGCTTGCATCAATAGTAATGTTTTCATTCTTTATATAACTTCTTTGGAAAAACGATAATTTCTTTGAAATGCAGATATACAGTCTTAAGTAGGTTACTAAAACTAAGAGGCTTAGTGATAATGACGATATACCTATTATTATAAACAACAACCATTTTCATAATTATAAATCGCGGATACGAGTAAGTAGTTGTATTTGACTAATTCCCACACGGATAATCCTTATAACTGTAATTGTTTCGAAGTAATTAGTAATTCAATATAAACTAATTAATAGCTAGTGTATTACTTGATTAACAGTATAAACATGGTTGATTAAGCAAACACTACTTAATCGGCAATGAAGTTTTATTGTCTTTTTATTTTGGTAATTTTAAATTGTTAAGTATTACTGTAACTTTAAAACTTGTGTCTGGTTTACTCAAACGGAAAATTAACCCTCGTTTTGCAATCAGTGCGATTAAAACGAAGACTTTTCTGAATTCGCTCCTTTGAGTATTCATGCAAACTCAAGTTGTTTTTTTCTAGTAAGAAATATAACACAACTAGCGAACGCCCACAACTTCGTCTGCGTGAAAAGTTTTTTTACTATCCCTCGGGATCCGTACTTTTTCCGGGATAAAGGGTACCCTATGTCCTTCTCTATACCCCTGACAACGTGTATGCAAAATGTCATGATGATCGGTTCAGTAGTTAAGACGTGAAGGAGTAACAAACAAACAAACAAACGGACTTTCGCATTTATAATATTAGTAAGGATTACGAAATTAACAATTTAATAGAAAACTGTCTTACGACTCTAAAAACTTTTTTAAATTTAAGTACTTACGCAAACACAAGTGTTTTAAAATAAAAAAATCTAAATGCAAAACTAACAATTTAATAGAGAAATAAGTTGCGCCCGGTATACGGTGAAGTTAAGATGAAATTTTTCAAACGAGTTGAATAAACAACTTGGAACATCAACTGTAAATCCAATATGTCCTCGTGTACTGCAGAAATTCACTTCCCCTAGGGAATTTCCCGCACATATTTCCAAGTTGAAGACTAGAAAATAAATAAACAAAATGCAGTCGAGATGTTGATAGGAGGCTGTCTTGTTTGATAGAATTGATATCCATTATTCAAAACAACAAGAGACGGGAATAACGGTTTTATAATGAACCAGCCTGTAGCTAGATAAATATTTTTACAAGTATAACTGAGCGTTTTCACTACACTCAACGATAAACACCGACACTCATCATCGGGCTGTGCTCTCAAAGTAAATTGAACTTTATTCCGTAGTTGTAGCAGCAGGAATCCTTCGTTACTACAAAACAATTGACTAGCTGCGAATTTGATTCTGTTTCGAAACAGTGTTTACGCCTGCAGCACACCTCCGCCGCGAAACACCGCAGTCGGTTTCGCCATGACTTTGACAAGCGAAATAAATGCGAATAGCCTGTTCTAATGCATAGATTTTTCACGTGCGATTCCGTCGTTGGCACACGCGAAAGTAATGACGCAAAACCGCTACGTATATGTGATCGTCATATATCGTCGTCGATAGAAGACAATGAGAATCAATGCGACAAATAAATATAGGTATACAGGGTCATTTTGTATTCACCATCCAAATTTTGAGGATTTGTTCAGTCCATGAAACTGTACAACTTTCTCTTAGGAACACATGGTCAAATAATTAAAATAAAAATCGACTTTCCATACAAATCAATGAGATCACGTGATCAATTTAGTATGGGATGACCAAAATTTTTTCGTGAAATTTGACACATGTTTCTTAGAGAAAGTTGTTTAGTATCATGGACTGGACACATCCTTAAAATTTGGATGGTAAGTTCAAAATGACCCGATATATATTTTGTATATCACGTCAAATATATCTGAGTAAATTTCTTTTTAAATTACTCAAATCCATCAAGAGATTACAAAGTTATTAAAGTTTTTAAAACTGAGTTTAAAAAAAGACGGCCGGCCCTGGCGGAACATGTGATGACGTCACGTACCACGGTCGCCCCAACAAACACCCGCCGCGCCCCGCCGGGCGGCGAACGTGGCTGATGACGTCATCAGCGAATCGTGTATATTGGTGAGCGTTTTTAAGAATGCGGCACGAAAATCGCTCTAACTTTGTCATTTTTGGTCCAATTACAATAATTTTTTCACTGAAATAATTGGTTTTTATTTGATGAGAATTTAACTAAAAACTCATCCTCATTCATGGCGGAACTACCGCGGTTTCGTTGGTACTGTTTCGCGGCGCAGGTGTGCTACAGGTTGTTAAAACATTGTTAATTGACTAGTGGAAACGCTCAGTTACAAGTACAAGCATGAAACTGTCATGAGTAATTTCTTTCAAGCTATTTTTAACTTACTGAACACCAGCACTGCATTTCCCTTTTTGTCACTCAGAAACATGGTTAACTGAAGCGAGATAACTGTGGCTGCTTTTACGCCCTTCGGCATCGGTGAGCCAGTCGTCGTCGAGTGGTAAGCTTGCTTTAGCGAAAGGTTTTTCTTAGCCGTGGAAAGTGACAAAGCTTTGAAAAATTCGCTGCCGGTTGAGTTTAATAACTGCATTGGTATGCCCACCACCACATTTCTTCGTAGCTTTAGGTTAGCCCCTTTGCCATGTAGCTTTTCGATTATTCGAATGAATTAAAAGTACAATTAAGTGTATAAATTGGCATTATAAAACGCCCTGATTGTTTATAGTTAGCTAGCGACATCTTAAGTCAATTACTTACGTAAAAAACCTATCTTTTCTATTCGAAGTACCGCCTCTAGTCTAGTTGTTTGCCCACCCGTGTAAGACGCAAGGGCCCTGGATTTGATTCTCTGAGGGGGTACTGTCGTTTATGAATATATATAGGGCACGTATGTATTAAGTCGGTTAGTATAAAGTACTCTAAACAGACAACGGTCGTTTCTCTCTCGATAGTACAATTTGTACTCTGGTTGGGGGCTTATTTCAAGTCCGCCTAGCAAGCTACCACCATCTTACCTAAGTTTGACGCCGTAACAACAATTAAAAAAAATGTGTTCCGGCAGTTAGAGGTAAGATAGCCAGTTCCTCAGTGATGAGGATTCCGGGTGTAGTGCGCTTCCATCTCCGGCCTTATCGTCACTTAACATCACGTGAGGTGAAGGCCAAGCACTATATAACTCGTTGTGCATAAAAATATAATATAGAACGCCGCTTGGCTTGGGGTCTGCTCTTTTCAGAAGACAGTGTACAATGTTGCATGTTTTGTGGTATTGTAACTATTTTGTAGGTTTAGAAATATTATGACGTGTTTTTTCATCTATCTAATCTTGTTTTCCACCTCAAGATCCACATTTGACCCGACAACCAAATCATTCGCAGTAGATCGAGATGTGTAATATCTTCGGATATTATCTCCAATACGCGACGTGTCCCCCAAGATTGATGAAGACGTCCGTAAACATGTCCCACAATTAACGCCCTGCAGGATTACCGGGATTCCCGGCTGGGGACAAATGAACGGGGAAATTGAATGATGGGGCAACATTCGCTGATTTATGGTCGCAATTTTTGTTCAGTCTCTTTGTTATTTAGTTTATCGGAGTGCTTTATGATTTATTGGTTTGATAAAGATGTTTTCGTGTTGATCCCCTGTAAATGATGTTTTTAAGTTAAAAATATTTTGAAATTGTTATTTCTTCTACGATACCTATTAAAATAAAACCGGTCAAGAGCGAGTCGGACTCGTGCACCGAGGGTTCGGTACCATCATAATTGCACCATTAAACCACGCTGCAGAGTAGAATAATAAAATTAGTATTGCAATTTTCGGTCAGCGCCATCTCTTGACCGACAGTGGAACTAATGTTAACTTTTTAGAAATTTGATAATTTCTAAAGAAGTGTACTATATTGAGACATCGTTTTATTTTTTCTGTAATCTTTATATAAACTGCTATCACATAGAATTATTTCAGATTTTTCTCTTGGCTAACTTCGGAGATAAGGGGGGGACGGTATTTTATTTACATTTTTCATCATAAGTCGAAAACTATGCAGTCTAGAAAAAAAAATATTAGGCCTTGTTGTAAAAAAGTTTTTTTTTATTTATTTCTTATTTGCAAAATAGTTGGGCAAATTTCAGCTTAAACTATTTCAAATTTCAAGTTGATACCATTAGTAGTTTACGAGATATCCAGCTTTGACAGACAGACAGACAGACTGAGTCACACCATAAGGGTTCCTTTTTTACCATTTTGGTACGGAATCCTAAAAATATAATTTAAACAATATTCCGGTAGATAATGAACAGCACAAATCAAAGTTTTTGTTTGTTCGCCCGTTTTAAAGAATCTAATATTGATTGCAAGTGTGTATGTTAGGCTCAAAGACCGATTTCAGTCTTTGAGCCTAACATGTATAAACTTAGGCGTAGGTAGAAATAATATCTTATCAAGCCAACTAAATTTTGTACTAAATAAATACTACTTAGAAAAAAAAAATCTCAAGCGGGAAGAGACAAGCCTATTGACGAGTCAATTTTTTTCTAGTATTATTAAGTATTCTTATACGAATAACATTGTGAATGCTTAATCTCAAATTTTAAAATTATTTAATATCGATTAAACTGTTAGCTCCAAAATATTCTCATAAAGCTTAGAGATAATATTTTGGACAAAGTGTTAGTCCACGTATCCGTAATACGCTAGTAATGTGGTGGTAATATTCGTGCGCCCAGGGGAATGACAAATCAATAGGTTGGTTTTGCAATCACACTGTATAACGTCGGTTGCATCACACATTTATGTCATATTACAAAAAAAAAAAAACTTAAATCCGAATATGGTAGAGAGGGACCATCAAACTGAACAATTTTAAGTATGGGACCAAATCTGAAGTCACGAAAAAATCTGCTGTTTTATTATGATATTTATTTTCATTTTAAACAGCTGATTGTTTTTCGTGACTTCAGAGTTAGTCCCATAGTTACAATTGTTCAGTTTAATGGTCCCTATCTACCATATTCGTCTTTAGGGGATTTTGTAACACGTTGTATATTTCACGTCTCATTGACGGCCAAACACTCAGAGATGAAATAATAGTAGTTTATAACATATTTGCTCGTAAAGGGTCTCTTATTACACCAATTTCAATATCGTATTGTATCTAATTACGAACTTGTGCGGTAATGTAAAGTAAAACGCACGGTTTCCTTGATAAACCGTGCGTTTTACTTTACATTACCGCACGGTTTATCAAGATACTTCGTCTAAAACGAACGGTACTTTTTTAAATATTAGCAAAGAGTTTTTATGTCAGAAAAGAGGTCAACATTTTATGGATAAAATTAACTTTGGGAGATAAAATATAATAAATAAACATTTAATTATTCAATTTAATTAATGTTGACAATAAATTACAACCATTTATCTGTAACAAAAACACAAAAATATTAATTTACTTTATTAGTAATACTGGCTGTTTTTATGCCTTTGCCTTAAAAAAAGCGCTGATGCGCGCGCATTGCTAATTTAATTTTTTTTTGCTGTATTGTTTTTATTTGAAAATGTCGTCAAGTACTGATGAATTTATTAATTCAACACCGCCAGAAGTCTCAGAGGCAGCGAAAAAGGCTACTCTAAGCCTCTTGCCCGAAAAATTGACCGATAAGATACTTACAAGCGTATCAAAATTTAATCATATGGAAAACAAGCAAAGGTGCAAAGTCCGAGTTTTATTTATTTCCTCGCAAATATGTTATAAAACGTCGTATGACATACGTGCGCTTTGATAATTACAGCCTCTGCTTTCTTGTAGCCCTCGCCTACGGCTCGGGCTAGCAATATCGCCTCGGCTGTAATTTTCAACGTACCGCACTTATATCATAATGTACTATTATGATACAAGGTTGGTAAGGAGGTTTTTAAAACGAGTTGACGTTTTATAAGCCCGAGCCGTAGGCGAGGGTTTATAATCGTCACGAGTTTTAAAAAACCTTAATAACCGTGTGCCATACTACGTTTTTCAATACATTTGCGAGAAAACATTATAGGTACTACTGAAATTGTAATCTATACATATAATAAAACTGTAAATTCTAAATATTTGTGCGCGTATTATGCAAAAACCACTAAAATAATTTTGATGGGCTTTTCATAGTTTAGTAGATTAAGGTCCAACTTAAAATATAAGCTATGTTTTATTTAATTCAGGTGGGTGGAATAACGGAAACAGCTTAAACTCTCCTTAGTACTAGCTTTCATACAGTAAAAAGGTCATTTTAAACTGGTTGCCTTATTTTTCTACTGTCCACGCGGACGAAGTCGCGGGTGGAAGCTAGTAGAAATTAAAAAAAAACGTACGTAAACATAAACGCACAGTGCGGGCGTGTGGTAAAATCAATTTACCGCACGCTGTACTAAACCGTAAACAAAAACGCACGGCGTGCGGTAAAATCAACTTACCGCACGCTGGCATGTCAGCGTAAGCTCACATTTTCGAGCAACTGTATTGAAAAACACTTTTTAACGGATACTAGCGCGGTTTTATTGAATGTACTTTGGTATTTAGTTGGTATTTGGTTTGATTTTTGGTTTTCCCGACGTTTCGGCACCTTTGCAGCTGCCGTGGTCACGGGGGACTGAAGCTGAACTGACATTCAATAAAACCGCGCTAGTATCCGTTAAAAAGTGTTTTTTTTCATGTCTAGTGAGCGCGTAAGCTTGAGAAGTGAATAAGAAAACACTCAGAGGTTTCTTAGTTAAAATCTTTGTTTAAAGTCTCCTTAACTTTAAGGAAACTGTCAGTTTCATAGAGTTTCTGGCAAATCTGACAACTTTATTTTATTAGATGTCGTTAGAATATATAATTAAAATCGTTTTGAGTATTTGGCCGTGAAACTATTATTCGTGGCAAAGGAAAATAGGGGCACTTCTGATTCAGAAAATATAAGTACATTATATAATTTTAACGATCTATATCAATTCATTTTATAGTTCGAATATTATGTACTTAAAACTATAAAAAAAACCTTAACGTATTTGTTCAGACAGACATGGATATGGGGAAACTATAAGGGTTCCTTGTTGGCTTGACTATGACTGCGGAAGCCTAAATAACGATTTAACTATATCAATTCATTTATACTGTGGCAAATCAAACGAAATACCAACTATTTACCAAACTACTTTCAACAAAACCGCGCTAAGTATCCGGTGTCAAGTGTTTTATTTCAAGTCGTATACAGCATTTATTTTCGTTCGTATTTTACCTACATACTTACCAACTTTTGTATTCTGCTGTTCCAAATCCGACGTTAGCTAAAATTACGACTGTTTTTCCTGAAGGTGACTTCCCAGAGAAGTGTCTGTTCAAAACGGGACATTTAAGGCCTGGGCACACCGACTGCGTAGCCACGCGCGTGGTCATGCGCGTAGTGACGCGCAGCAAAGACACGTGCGTGTTCGGTGTGACGTCCAATAGGGAATGCCATTGAGTACAACGTCACGAGCTGCAATGCGTAGGGTTACGCATCAGTCTACGCGTTACGCAAGCGGTGTGCCATGTCTATTAAAGTTTCAGACATTACAACGTCATAGTACGTCTACGTGCACGCTTACGCATACGCTTACGCATCCGGTGTGTTTCGCACATTAAACTTTTGTAAATTTTTGAGTTAGCGACGAAAATCAGTTTTTTGCCCTAATAGTGACCAGAAACTTAAAAAAAATTTATCTGAGGACCTGGGTTCGATCTCCGCAGTTAGATCAATTTAGAAAACAAGCTTTTGTATTTTAAGGACTGATTTTTCAATCCTCATATAACAAATATCAGTTAGTTAAATTATTACCCGAACAAAATAAAAGTCATTCCAAAAATTTGACAAACAAACATATGACAATCATTTTCCATTTGGCAGTACAATACGTTATCAAACGAATGAAGCTTTATCTGAGCATTGAAAAATCAGCCCTAAGTCTGGGTATTAATAGTGCCGTAGTTTTTTCTGATATCCTAACACAAATGATTACCTACTACTTACTTTGGAATGAAGGCTTTTGAAAATTACAGTAAACTGTAGGATCGATAGATGGCGTTGATAAAAATGTTTGTGTCAATGTATATTTTTTATTCTATTATTATGTTATATTATTTATTATCATATTATGTAGGTATAATTTTTATTGCTTTAAGGCTGTATATTTGCATTTCAACGAAATTAGTGTTTTTCCAATGAAGTTATCTAAAGAATGAAAGCATTATTATTGAAGTAAACTTTAGTTTTAGGAAGCAAAATTCTTAAATTAGTGCCGTATAGAGAGAAAAACATAATTAATTATCAGGTATTTTAAAACGAAGACAATCTGTTCAAGTGGAATTTCAAATTTGCTTGTCAGAGGTATTTTTCAAAAACGTTTCAGATGTAACAAATAAGAATACGACTCATATTTATTTTTTAAATTATTGTTTGTATTGTCAAGGAGAGCATCTATAGAAAGAAAATAAAAAAAATGCTTTTAATCACAGAGAAATAAAATATTAAAAAAATGCTCAAATTGGAACACTTTGACATGTTTTTTTACTGGTATTTACAGAATCTAAAGTAGTTTTTAATTTTTCTTAGGAATAATGAGGTATGTGTCTAATGTATTGCGTGTTTTGTATATACTTATATCTATTTAATAATTTAATAGGAATTTTCAAAATTCGCCCTTATTACGGCTCGCGCAGAGTTGTTTTGATCATTTGTATTGAAAATTTAAAAATGGAACGTGATGCGAGTCTACAGCCTTAAAGAGTACTCAGGTAGGCAGGTAGATGTAACCCTAAAATGTTTCTCTTGGGCAGATGTCAGCCAGGGAGCGCTTACTTGCCTCTATGGTACAATTTTGACACTTCTCTTTCCATCGACGCCATCTAGTGAGGCAAATAGTTTATATATTTTCTATTTTTATTTTTTAAACGTCACTTTGAAAAACCCTCATTGTAGCAATGTGTGTGATGATTTCAAATACAAGGTGTTTGTGGTGTTGCTTAGGCCGTCAAACTAAACAAAACTAAAAAATAATCAGCTGTTCCATAGAAAATGTCAGTATCTACTTGACCAAAATGTATGGAACAGCAGTTTTTTTTTTCGCTCCGATTAAGTTGGCCCCATAGACACAGTTGTTCAGTTTGACAGTGTAAGCCACAGCCAAGGAAATTGTACTTACAGTTTCCTTGGCCACAGCAGAATATTTGTGCTGTGTTCAAATAATCAACCTATATTTAATTAAATAATATTTTCAGAGGTACTATCAAGAAAATGTGTTAGGCTTGGTAGGAAGGAGTTCCTTACTATTGATTCATCTGGCCTATTTCCGCTGACCCCCACTTTTGTTCACTGGGGGATATCGGGAAATAGTTATTTGTTAAACAAGTGACCAAAATCAATTAGTGCTGCGAGTGTCGACTCTAAATCACGAACTAGCGAAGCAGTCTAGAATTGAATCACGAGCGTAGCGAGTGATTTTAATATAGACTACTGAGCATAGTGAGTGATTTAAAGTCACGAGGCAGAACAAAATTTTGGTCTCGTGTAAAACATACAACTTTTCACCTCTACCAGCGAGAAAATTTTTACGTGAGTTTCCTGGTAAAAAGCTAAATTTCAGCATTAGAAACTTGTTCACTCAATTCTTTTGAAGTTAGACAACTATATTTGTCGTTGGAAGCACTCATTTTTTGTAATTTATCACAACAATAGTTCGATCAAACCTATGCTGAAAAATTTTATTAATAAAGTAGATTCCCGCCGTTTTGTTTTACATTATTACGTTGTGCTTTTCTCTTATTCATTAATATCCCATCTTATTTATTTATCGATAATCATAAAACACTAATTTGTTGGTAAAGTTCATTAATTTTTCTTATTTTATATTTATTTCATACATGCGACCTCATTTCGTCTATACTCTTTATTTTGAATTATCAACCTTCTTTTTAAACAATCCTTATTTAAAACTCCTTGGTATATCCGTGCATTTTATTTTTTACTTTCTAATCTTAGAATAATAACACCTAGAAGCCGTGTCCGCGTATGAAAAGTGAGGCAACTTATACCAAGCCAGAATGGCTTAGTTTTCAAATTTATATCCTTCATACGTTAACTAATCGTAACTGAAACCCAATAATATAGTAATTAGTCTCATAAATGTGGGAAAATTTAAACTGTTTTGTACTTAATCGGTATAATTAGGTAATAATGTAGAATAACAATCTGAAAACGGAGCCATTTTGGCTGTTCTAGTTGCCTCACTTTTGACAGTGCGCTTTGGAGAGGACTATCGTTCTAGGTGTTATTATTTTAAGTTTCTAATCCATGTATGACACCATAAAGCACTCTATCTATCCTTTTCTCACATTTCAATTTTACAAGTCTCTTCCTTGTCACTTTATTTTTTTTCTTTATTATTTTAAAAGTTGGTATTAGAAATTAAAAAAGCACTTTGCCTCACGCTCGCAGCAAAAATTGATTTTGCTTCGAGTTTTTACGCGCCAAAAGCGTCCTTCTCGTGCTGGAGAGATGAAAAAGTTTTTTCTATATATTTCTTCCTGATATCCCCCAGTGGTGGACAACGGGAATAGACCGTCCATACATTATTTCCGGATATCCACCAGCGGTGGACAAACAGTGGGGATAGACCATTCACCCTGCTTTGCAATTCTCTCCTAATACTTACTAGGTACAATTGAAATTCCCTTTTCCCAACTCCAAGGCAAGAAAATCACCGTTTTCCCGAAGGTGACTTCGTAATTCGGAACCAGTTTCGAGTTGACTCGTAATTGTCCTCGCGCGGCTCCATTTGCAGCTCATTGGGTTTCCATTTGCTTGAACTGGTGCCAAAATGATCCGGTAAAACTTTCCTCTGCACTTTTTTGTATCATAAAATCGTTTTTGTATCTGGGAGGAGGAATATTTAATTGGATAACGAATTGATGTAGGTACTACTAAATTTTATAAACGACTTCGTTTATTATGTAGTTTAGTTTTCAGTGGAAATTTCAAGGATGATTGTAGAGGTAGTCTATATTTTTGTCTAGAGTTTACCTATGTGTAGCAAAATTTCTCAAAATTGATGTAGCGTTCTAGGCGTTACAACAAAAACATTCATTCTTAACATCTCTTGTTTCTACTATTTTTAGGGTTCCGTACCCAAAAGGTAAAAACGGGACCCTATTACTAAGACTCCGCTGTCCGTCTGTCTGTCTGTCTGTCACTAGGCTGTACATGATGGATGTTCATCTCATGAACCGTGATAGCTAGAAAATTGAAATTTTCACAGATGATGTATCTCTGTTGCCGCTATAACAACAAATACTAAAAACAGAATAAAATTAATATTTAAGGGGGGCTCCCATACAACAAACGTAATTTTTTTGCTGTTTTTTGCGCGATATTAATAACAACAAAAGGCAGACAGTTGAAATTTTCACAGATGAAGTAATTTTGTTGCCGCTATAACAACAAATACTAAAAACAGAATAAAATTAATATTTAAGGGGGGCTCCCATACAACAAACGTAATTTTTTGCCGTTATTGGTACGGAACCCTTCGTGCGCGAGTCCGACTCGCACTTGTTTAATTTTGATCATCTAAAAGTTAACATTGATTTTTTTTTTTAATTTGAGATTTTTGCATTTACAATGCTATTTTTAAACAATACTAAATAATATACTAGAAAAATACGACTCGCACCAGATCAGAAACAGAAACTTTAATTTTCAGATTCCCGTCTGAGTATTGATCTGGTGCGAGTCGTATTTTTTCTAGTATATTATTTAGTATAGTTCACATGGAGTTGTATTTAAACGATATTATTTAAATAATAATATATTATTAATAATATACTAGAAAAAATACGACTCGCACTAGATCCAATTCTTGGACGGGAATCGAACCCGTGATCTTTGGATATCCGGTCCAATACTCTGACCGCTGAGCTACCGAGTCACTAGTGATATTGTCAAATCTCTTCTAGTATATCCCATTCTTACATTGCAAGCCAGTGTAATTTCCCCAATGTGAGGAATTACCTCCAAATTCAATTGAAATATCTTTCCAGATATTTTGACAATTGATTAAGATGAAAAAGCTATACAGGGTCACTGGAAATATGACGTATTCCTGCTAAAGGGTTATAGATGTGGTCAAAACAAATATTTTTTGTCATGTAACTTTTTCTCAAAAAATTAATAGTTTTTGAGTTAATTGAAATTAAGTATTTTTTTACCAAAAGTACGTTTTCAGACACAAAAATTTAAAATAAAAGTATAACTACTCATTTGATTCCGCATTTTTTATCATTTTGGGATAAAAAACAATCTGAGTGTTGATATTAAATAAATAAAAAATTCATAAAATTCAGGTGTTTATAAAAAATTCAATCCTTAAATGCATTTACTTTTTTTTATTTTAACAGATTTTTTAGAAATAGCATCAAATATCTTTAAAAAAAATCCTTGTAACTAAGCGTGCTATATATTTTAAAAACATCACCATCTATTATTCTTCAGTTGAGGTATAAAACTTACTAAATACTTAAATAAAAAATGAGAAATTAAGACTTAACTAAATAGCAGTCCCATTTCATTTAGCAAAAATTTCCTACTTCAAGCGCTTCGGAGGTTGCCGTATTATCTTACTTATTCCGTAAATGTGAAAGTTTGCTTGTTTGGATGATTGTTAATCAATCACGCAAAATGGCTGAATGGATTTGGATGAAATTTGGCACACATATAGTTTATAAGCCGGATTAAAACATAGGAGGATACTATTACCATGGTTAAAGATTCCCTAGAGATTTTCTCGAATGTAAATGCGAATGAAGTCGCGGGCGGAAGCTAGTTTACCATAAATGGTCGTACTTACTAAAAATACTTTCGTCCGAGTTAGTTTGAGACAGGATTATTTTCCGCCGATAAGTTAAAATTTTATACAAACTGTATCACAAATAACCATGCATATCAGCCATTTTTAATGCCTCGCTGCTGGGGGAACTGGCGTTGAAGTAGGAAATTTTTGCTACATGAAATGGGACTGCTATTTAGTTAAATCTTAATTTCTCATTTTTTATTTAAGTTATTATTAAGTTTTATACCTCAACTGAAAGCTGAATAGATGGGATTGTTTTAAAAATATTACGCACGCTTAGTTATACGGACTATTTTAAAGATATTTGATGCTATTTCTAAAAAATCTGTAAAAATTAAAAAGTAAATGCAGTTAAGTTCAAAAAAAAATCGTTAAATCTCTGGATTACCGTGGAAATCATGAATATATATCCTATGAAGACTCACTCAACCATCACGCAATGACTACTCTTGCTAACCGTCGAATCATGTTTGATCAAGTCTTTCTTTATAAAATTTATAATAATTTGGTGGACTCCCCTCACATTTTAGAAAAAATTAACCTAAGAGTACCCAGACCTGGCTCTCGCTTGCAAAAACTATTTGATGTCCCTTTGTACACTGCTGTATACACCAGAAATAACTTCTTTCGACGTAGTGTTGAAACTTATGACAAAAGGTTCAATGATATAGATATCTTTTGCCATAGCCTAACCGTCTATAGAAAATTATTGCATAATAAGTTGTCAGTAGCAAATTGATTATTAATAGTATTACATTTTGTGATTTATTGTACATTTTCTAAAACACTCGACTGTTTACGTTTATGTTAGTACTTATACTTACTTCAGAAACACTATAACTCTGTGTAATTTTATATAATTTATGGATCTATAGGTCTGTAAGAAACTATTTTTTTTTTGTATGCAATATAAATGTTTATGACTGTTTGTGTCCTAAATAAAAAAAAAAAAAAAAAAAAAAAAACACCTGTATTTTATGAAATTTTTTTTATTCATTATCAACACTCAGATTGTTTTCTATCCCAAAATGATAAAAAATTTGGAATCGAATGAGTAGTTATCTTTTATTATAAATTTTTGTGTCTGAAAACGTACTTTTGGTAGAAAAATACTTAACTTCAATTAACTCAAAAACCATTAATCTTTTGAGAAAAAGTTATATGACAAAAAATATTTGTTTTGACCTCATCTGTAACCCTTTAGCAGGAATACGTCATATTTCCGGTGACCCTGTATAATTCTTAAATTTGAAATTTTTGCGTTCACATTTTCACATACATATTTTTTAATATCCAAATCAAACTTTTTATTATTAATTCTAGTCACGCCTGCCGCTGCCGTGCCATCTGCTATAACCAAAGAGCTAATTAATTAATAATTACTACCCATCCGAGTTTCACGCCTAGCGAACGAATTAACCACATTTTGCAACCATCCTGACATTTCGAAAATGTTATGTTTCACGAGCTTCGCGTTCAGAGGAGTGGAAAAAGGTTACAGGTTCGAATCCCCCGGGGAGACGAGGGCTGGAATATTTTTGTATATTTGGATATCTTGCTTGTTTATACGCAATTAAATATTTTTTCCTTCACGGATGACAGCTTGGCGAAATACATAATTGTCGAATTTTACTCATAAAGTTAATATAGCTATATTAACTTTATGGTTTTACTACACATTAGTTTTAGGTTTATGAACTGTCAGCAGTTTATTTATTCATTTCCACTAGTCAATTAACAACGTTTTGAACATAGTTTTGAAAAAGAGTCTTAGAGCCAATTTCACCTTTGATTTTAAACGCGATTGTCACTAAACGGTTTTAAGGCTCTCACTGTCATAACAAAAAATAAAAAATAGTTACAAATGTTGCAATTTATGTTATAAAGAAACCTCGTTAAATCTTGTAGAAATTTTACCAAGAGCTGGTGAAATCGATTTGAAATAATACGAGATAAAACTCGACGTTTATACTAGATTACGCTAAACGAGATTACTTTAACTTTGGTGAAATTTGCTCTAACAGATATTGAGATCACAACTCTATCAAAATATTAATAAATGACAATGTTAGTTTAACAAGTCAATGCAGTGAAAACGCGTTAAGAGTCCACTGAATTTCTGTTAGTATTGTGTACTATTCTTTTCTACCAGAACTGATGAGAATATTATATAATTAAAGTTCAGAAGTGGGCGCGCGTGTGACTGACATGATGATAACGAGGTTGTGATTAGGCAATATTTTTGTCTATCTACCTACACTTTACTTTGTTTCTCTATATACCTACCTAAATGTTTGCTGGATTGTTATAATCTGGTTAAATATATAAGTATCACTATCAAAATCGAACCATTAAGCAAAGGATAAAAAACTGTGTAGTCATTCATATTAGATTAAAGGCTTTGCCAAACAGAACGCGTACTTAGCGCTAGAGCGCTAACCTGACGTCGCGCTATAGCGCCGAATTGTGATGTAAGACTTGCATAGTTTCATGCCAAACACAGCGCCCCAGCGCTATAAGTACGCAGCGCACGAGGTCCGCTAATACGCGTTCTGTTTGGCAAAGCCTTAAAACTCTACTATAGGTTCTTTACTTCCTATGTAAGAAACACCGTTAAGGTGATTCCATGTTAGCACTTCACAACAATACAAAATCACCACACAGTAAAATACACGTTTATTGCACCCAAAGCGGTGACAGCAACGGGAATGAGCAGCCGCAGCTGCTACGGTGTGCCAAAACAAAAATGCACCAACTGAATATTTTATAAAATTGCATTTCCCTCCTTCTGCGTGCGACCGTGCCGGGCCGAGCGGAGTAGAAAATAAATAGGTAAATTATTCGGAAGCAAATGACATTTTCACGGCTCCGGAAAAAGGTGAAATGGGTTGTTGCGACGTTTTGCTCGCTCTGCTGTCTAGTTTAAGTTTTATTGTGGAACAGTTCGTTTTGATAAGTTTACCAACGGTTGAGTGTTATTTTGAGGAATTTTATTATTTACGAGTAGTTTGAAAATTCGGTCTCTAAATTCAATGCTTGAAACAAACCTAGACTGTTATTGAACTCGGGTCCTCAGAAATAGTAATTAACACTAAAATTTTGATTATTTGGTTCCAGCAGTGGTGTGGTTTCACTCATGATTACAAGCAACTTTTGCTATGGGGCCAAATTTGATATCGCAAAAAAAAAACAGCTGTTATACAAAAATGTAATACCTACTTGACCGTAATGTAGGGATCATCTGATTTTTTTTTTGGCGTTATCAGAGTTGGCCCTATAGTAAAAGTTGCTTGCAATCATGAGTGAAACCACCCCGCTTTGGAACCCAAATTATTAAAATTTCACGCAGTAGTAACTAGTAACCCCTCAACCATAAGATCTGATAAAAGAGGTTTCCTACGATATTTAAATCGATAAACGAAGATACAACAAAAACAAATGCCGCAAAAATTAAGCTACGGGAGGTGAAAGTAAATTCTCGTGCCGTTATTATCATCTCATTTTAATCTTTGTAAACAGTCTTATAATCGAGCGATGAGTTCATCGGAAAATGTAAACAATACTTAAATTTGGCGGTCCTAAGGCCTATATCTCACTAGGACGCCAGCGGTGGTGCAACCAGTCGCGTTACCTTTACAGATGTATGGAGCGTACCTTATCTGTACTAGCTCTACCATATGATGCAAATGGTTTTCGCTACTGAAAACTATCGGATATACTGCTCACAGTCAATACGAGTGAAAGAGAAAAAAACTATAGTTTACGGCAGGAGCGTCCTTACCCACTGGACCGTCCCGAGACGGCCTTCAAACCGCGACGAAACGTCCGCGACTCGTTTGATTAGGTATTTTATTAGGTATTTTATAAGATTCGCGAAGATTCGCGAGCCCGCGTGCCGCGAAACGTGAATTACTGGAATACTACTAAGGCTATATCGAAATAAAAAATACCTATGAATAGGTTATAAAATTTTTTTTCGTGAGCATTTGTAAACAAGCAATCGCAAGCGAGCAATAAGTGCTTTCCAGCGAGCCCAGCATTCACTTTCGAGAAAAACTATGAACATTCGAGTCGAACATTTTCTTGCGAGCTTGGAGCATTCGAATACGATCTCGTTAAATGTTACACATTTCAAAATATCGGATGAGCGGTCGTGGCTGCATCATTTTTATTTTTATTTACAAGTGGCCAGTAATATTCCTACATACATATTTATTAATTACATTATGAGTACTCGCTTTCGAACGTTTTATTTGCATGAATATTGGAATGCGAGCCGTTTCCGCGAAAATCATTGGGACGTCCACACCGGTCGAAGTTCGCGCTTGCGTGTAAGCTTTGTACCGCTCGGCTCAACGTCCACACCACAAATGCTCATTACACGTAAATGCTCTCAGTGAGGACGCTCCTATAGCGAAAACAGTTTGCATCAACTTATGGTAGGACAACTGGTGTCTGCTTGGTTGCGCAACCAATCTGGTGGCGGCAACTAACCCACTGGCGGCGCAACAATGGTGTCCTAGTAAGGTAGGGTCCTAAGCGAAACAGTGATACACAGGCTTTATGATATCTACATCGTTGCTTTTTTACAATGACCATTATCCTTACGCTAATATTTACAAGAATTGAAACCATGTAATTGAATTACGTTTCCAATTTTAAATCATGAAAAATTTTAACAGGTTTTCCTTTATTTACAATTCGTGGAGCTACGTGAGGCATAAACAAATCGTTAGTACCACCAGCGTCCATTTTGTTTGCAGTTGGCCTGAGTTGTTCCCCTTCGCCGCTTCAGTAAGACCTGTCCGTGGGAAAGATAAAAGTTGAATAAACATTGGCTATTGTCACGCGAAGTCGTTAGCAAGTGATACAAGTATCAAGTATACTTGTATGGAATGTACTGTCATCAGCTACTGTAGCATGACCACTATAACTAGGGTTGCCAGACGGTCGGGATTTGCCTGGATTCTCCCGAAATTTAAAGTGATCTCCCGACTCCCGAAAAATCTAGATATTTCTCTAGAAAGCAATAATTTTCACGGATGAAATCACAGATTACAAGATTATTGGATAAAAATTGCGTTGCGCGGCCATTTTCTTTTACTATAGACAGACAAAAGTGCAAGATTAGTGGATGAAACTGACTAAAAATCGCGCTGCGCGGCGGTTTTTTACAATTGACAAGCAAGATGAAAACTTACAAGATTAGTGGATGAAACTGACTAAAAATCGCGCTGCGCGGCGGTTTTTACAATTGACAAGCAAGATGAAAACTTACAAGATTAGTGGATGAAACTGACTAAATATCGGACTGCACGGCCGTTTTCCTACTATATACGGTCATTTAAGTTGCATTTTTATTTTAAATTATTATTTCTCCCGACAAAAACCGTAAAATCCCGACATTTAAAAATTTTCTCCAGATATTTTGGACTTCCGATATGGCAACCCTAACTGCAACACAATATACGGTAACCGGTAAACATCTCAAAATCGGGTGGGGATTGCGCAGAACGCGTATGAGGGGCGCGCGCTATTGGTCGCTCGCAAGTGCACATGCGCGAACTTATCTCTACTTCGTCGAAAGAGCGTCAAGATGTTTGCCGGAATCTGTACAAGGTGTTTGGAAATATCCATGGTAGATAGGGTACAAGGCACACAACTTCGGAAAAACCACCATATGGCTGAGAAACTTAGTTTTTTCATTTGTATGGAAAACTGCTAATTGACAACCTTAGATGCAAATTGGCAATTGTTTTTGATAATCTATCCCCTAGGCAAAAGCAAAACACAATTTCTGTCTAGGGTTGAATTGCCACTATTCAGTTTATAATAAAAAAGTGGTGATGATGGTGATTAATAATAATAAGAATAATAATATATCAGCGTAAGCTGAGAAAAATAAAACAAAATAATAATAATAATAAGGTTTATAATCATTTTCCGGGGTTGTATTACATTGTAAATTATCTACCATATTCGGCTTTATAAGGGATACGGATATCACGGGATATGATTTCGAACACTCAACTGTCAAAATCCATTGTTTTTTGACAGTTAAAAGTAATAAATCGCTATATTATATCGCTTAGGGGTCTAAAAATTTTATGTTACTTATATTTTTTTAATTTGCAATTAAATCCATTCAACTGGTAGTTTTTCTTACGCAGGATTCAGATAATTACTATCTTATACAACGTGTTATTAGCTGCTTCATACATTTTTATATTTTCGTTATTAATTTTTGTATGAAACAGCTGATTTTTTTTCACCATTTCAGTGTTGGTCCCATAGTAAAAGTTGTTCAGTTTGATGGTCCGAAGAAACTGTACAGTATAAACTTAATATATAAGTTAATACGAAACCTTACGAAATGAAATACATAACTCAAGAGGTTCATTATTGCGTGATTAAGTTCAAAGATTGAATTCGCTTAATAATATTCCTCTGAGAAAACCATAATTTGATAGAGTAAGTGAAAATTCATTTGGAAACATAAATATAAGTTTGTAAGTAAAAAACTTTCTTACCTCCGGCGACGCTGATTTGATTACTGAAGTCCTCAGAGTACGAGTTGAGTTTTATTTCTGAAAATTAAAAGTTTTTCACAAAAATGCAGAAAATATTTTTTTACTTATGCTATGAAATATAATCATTACATTTGAAAAAACAATACGGAAGGTTTCACATTTTCGGGGTGGTGTGGTTCATTATTCCTAAGAGATAACTGGTTACATGGGAGGAAGAAAATCTTCACAGATAACCAGTTATCTGGCCATGGTTATCTCCGAGGAACAAGGGTTTAGAACGCGATGAACCAGATCACCACGAAAATTTGGCCATGGTTATCTCCCAGTAACAAGGGGTTCTAAATTTGAAATTCAGGGCGGAAATGAATTTAAATACCTACTTCGAACCGTCTTCTCGACAATGTAGATGCTAATTTCCCAAGCTCGCCTGTAAGATACAGTACGAGGCATATATCTTGAAACCGGGTGGGGATTGCGCGAACGCGTATTTTGGGCATGCGTGGCGGTGAGGGGCGCGGGCGGCGGGAGAGGGGCGCGCTCTATTGGTCGCTCACAAGAGCACATGCGCGAACTTATCCCCACACCGTCGCAAAAATTTCAAGATATATGCCTCGTAGGTACTGAACTATTACTAACTGGGCATGTTAGTGCGTAGCATAAAAATTTGGACTGCAATTTTATCGTGTTAATCTTTGGTTACGAATTTAGATGCATGTGACAATGTTTTGAAAACATGTCTGTTTATTTATGGTTGGACTAAATTATGTAACAAAGCTGATACAGGTGTCGCTTAAACTGAACAACTTTCTCCAAGTAACATAGGTCGAAAAACCAAAGAAAATTTTTCATACTCCCATACAAAATGTTGGTCAGGCTGACCGACTTACTATGAAAAGGCGAAAAAAAAAATTTTCGACTTATGTTTCTTGATGAAATTGGTCCAGTATAAGCAACACTATCACCTCTTTCAGTATTGTTATATAATTTGGTTCCGTCTTATATTTTTTATTTATTGAAACATGGGCTGCAAATCAGCCATTTTTAATTTCCACTGCTGGAGCACAGGACTTCCTTATGAGGAGTGGATAACATGGGCTATAACCCACTACCTGGGCCAAATGTGAATTGATAGGTGTTGCCTTCCAAAGCAAGGAGAAGCTCAAAATAACAAACTTAAATAGTTTATAAATTACAAATAAGTGTCTAATCAAGCTTGTGTGTGCTATTTTGAGCCGTACTCAATAATTTTAATATAACAAAATCAAATGATTTATTCAAAACAATAATCAACTTAATCAAAATTTGTAACAACAGTTATAGAAGACGAAATTCATAACACGGTATTTGAATTATTAAATCTAGAACTTTGTTTTAGAAATTATGTAGATAATGTTTATGAGAATAATAAATAGAATTTGTAAACGATATAATAAATTACTAACCTAGTTAGGTAAAGGTTGAAAAAAATACTTCATAAAATAATCAGCTAGTAGAAAATAGAGCTGGTTACAGACTGAACGTAACTGTTCAAATATTAAAATATCTAATTTAGAGAACGAAATGTAAACAAAATCTATTTCATCGAATGTACAGTAAGTTTCAAAAGTTTTTATAGAACAACAAAACAAAGCTACCCGTATATTTACCTTCATAAAAATAAAGGAATCTTTTAAAAAAAAAGCTATACGCCATTTAGTTGAACTGATTTAAAATTTATGGATTTTTATTTACTTTATTTGCCACAACCACAATCCAATACATGAACATAACAACAGGGGCCTAATCCTTGGATGAATTAGCTTTGGTTTTATCATTGAAAATAATTAAGATTTGCTGTTTACTGCTAAGAACTAGAAGAAGTAATATAGCCAAAATTTTCTCACCATAAAGTCTTAACGTCCCTTCGCTTTTCCCGAGAGAATTCGTACTGACGCAGTTATACGTCCCGATGTCAGTCTTGGAGAACTGTCTGATTGTCAGCCACATTGACACCTTATACGAGGACTTTTCTTCTCTAATTGTGTATTTTGGCCTGGAAGAAAATCTAGTTATAGGAGATAGTCATAGTACTGAGGGCCTGTTACAATAAAAAAGCATCGCGACAAGCGAACGATGTTCGTTCCGCTCTGTAACATTATTACAGCTCGCGCAAAATAACTTGACCCTAATTTTAGTGCCACGTGACCTGCGCAGTAGCAATTTAAGGTACAAAAATGTTTAGTGCGCAAGCCTCATTGTCTATGATTTGGTTCAAGTTATATTGCGCGAGCTGTAGTAACTCATGTACACCATAAGGTTCAAAATCAAGTATATCGATCAACGAACGAACATCGTCCGACTAGTGTGTTTTTTTTAATAGGCTCTCTGATGATTTATTAGGTTTCTCATTTTTTTAATATAAGTGGTATAATTTTCTGTTCAAACTTCTGTTGTGTGCAAACTTTTGTTAATTATTGTGATGGAAAATGACCTCACTTTAAACGTGGAGCTCATTTTTCAATGTTGACGACTCTGTATGAAATATACAGGGAGAAAAAAGCAGCCCTTGACGAGTTTCTTGCCGGTTCTTCTCGTTACAAGGTCTCCCGCTTAGGGTTTGCGAACCGATGGCGTAGCTTCTATGACATTCACAAGTGCTTGTAACAGCCTAGACTGAATAAATTATTTTTTAATTTTTGAATTTGTTCAGACTCTTATTTCTAGGTACCTAAATAAAACCTTTGCATCATTTGAGTAACGAATGATTTCCATTTTTTTTTATCTTTGGATTAATATTCAAAGAAAAAATGGATATGTATCATTCTACTTATTGTTTAGGCTGGATTACTGTTAAAATTGATAACTCCAAGAAATAGTGGAGAATCGTTTGTGTTACACAAACAAACATCTCGAAATTTCTCAAGCAAAATTCTGTCTTTAATCTATTTCCTTTTAAATCTTTATAAGGACGACATTTCTACAGAAGCTTCATTTTATTTCACGGTATTTTTACAGCCTCACAAAGCAAATTGACAGTCTAAAGATTCATTTGACGGATACACACATCTAAAAGCTTTTATCTCATTTATTTCACGACAAGAAAAAATTTGTTAAATGCCGATTTAGGGAGAATTTATTTTTCCTACTTTGCTCGCGATAAGTCCCACCAGCTACTAAAAGCATCTATTTTTAAATCAATTTCATTATCTAATAATTTTCTTTTTTCCCAAAAATATAACTTTCGATCCAGTTATGTCTTTTTTGCTGCATTGTATCTCTATTCCACTGTTTGAAACTTTTTTAATTTGAGAATCATCGGAACTAAAGCTATTCGTACACTATTTAAAGTAGACTTTCCTTTTTACAGCATCCACCGGTGCTCTCATACCTTTAACGAGGAGAATCTCAAATAACTTTGCCGTTTACTCAAACGGAACAACACAAAGAGAAGAACAAACATTAACTCCTGCTTATCTTCGAGTAACTTGTATTAGTCGAACTTTACTTCGATACCTTAACGTGAAGAGTTTATATGTAGTAATAAATTTATGCGTGTCTGTACTAACTTATTGTTTATCATCTCATATTCAGGCTTTGGAGTAATTCTATTAAATAATTTGCAAATTAGTTCAAACAGAAATAGGTGATATTACACAAGTTCAACAAAATTAAAAACAAGATTAGTGTGTCTCAAAACTCAATTGACAACAGTTTTAAAATTCAAGGCATAATTTAAAACTGTTATCAATTGAGTTTTTCACACTATAAAAAATAAATGCTTACACTTAATTACCAATCCGATATACAATGGACAATCTTACAAAAATATAATATGTCGATTTTACTTATTTTTTTAAATTAACGTAAAAATACTGATCTAAAAATTCTGAAAAAAAAATACATGAGCTTAAAACACTAAAATCTAGAAATGGTTTTCTAATTTCAGTACCTTCTCAAAATGAAATGTTATTCATTGCTATCGACACATTCCGAAATTCACAATCTTAAGACACCACGTCTGTCAAAAGTCGCACCGTTTATTTATTAAATTACCCCTCTTACCCGTCAAGTAGCATCTCCCCTCTATTCTTGATCCAGTAATTGATCGTATTGGGGTACGCTTCTACGTAGCACTTGAGTTTCACATCCGTGCCCAGAGGGGCTCCCAGCAACTGATTTGGCACTTTCACCGTAGGGGCAACTGCGAAACAAAGGAACATCTTAGGAACATCACCATGACTTGCCCGAAAATTTGGCCAAGAAGAGTTATGAGCTCAGAGATCCGTGGTTACAGGTTTATCAAAATAAGATATTGATAAATCCAAATAGAAATGCAAGTCAGAAATCTAACCGCAATTTTTCATCGTGTTTAAATAATATTTATTACTTTTTATAATAACAGGAGGTATATAGAGCTCAATTAATATCCGAAAGACTAATAATTTAAAGCTTAAATTCATAAGGGGAATATAATTAATGAACATTCACTTTGAACGCGGCGAATGGACTAAATGTTGATAAGTCTGCAGAAAGGAAATAAATTATTGAAAAAAGACAAATTATCGTTAAGACAAAGGCAGTGGATAATCGGATTAGCTATATCGGTTGAAGTCACGTAACAGTAAAGACTTTCAGAGACGTGCGTAGTTTGCTGCTCAGCGGATTATATTACCATTAAGCGGACGATGCGGATTGCAATCTTGGACGAATTGCAATACACGTATTCAAACAATGCAACTATTACGTATTAACATTTTGTTCAAACGTAACTAGGTAGCATTTTGATAGGGTTGGCTCCAACTTCAATCAGCCAATCAAATTATTAGATTATTTTGATACCTATTTTGTTTTTCTTTTACCAGTAATTCGGCATTACCCTAAATTTAAGGGAAAAATACTAATGATCAAGATTAATATTATTCCAGCTAGTTTCTGATTTGATTTAAAATCTGTCGTGGTCGTTGTTGTTATTTGGCTTTCCAAACTAAATATTAACAATTCAACTGTCGATATACTCTAGCCATTGTTTTATACTATCATCATCATCATATCAGCCGCACGACACCCACTGCTGGGTATAGGCCTCCCCCAAGGATTTCCACGACGATCGGTCCTGCGCTTCCCACATCCAGTGGCTTCCGGCAATCTTCACCAGATCGTCGGTCCACCTTGTCGGGGGCCTACCCACGGAGCGTCGTCCGGTGCGCGGTCGCCATTCCAGAACCTTTCCGCCCCAACGGCCATCGGTTCTTCTCGCTATGTGTCCAGCCCACTGCCACTTTAGCTGAGCAATGAGCTCAGCTAAAGTTTTATACTATAACAAATCAATTTTATAGGTTTGGCAGATGTCATGGTTTTCAAAGTCAAAGTCAAAATGTCTTTATTCAAATAAACTTAATAATTAAGCACTATTGAATCGTCTATATTTTCCCACCGCAACGTCTATGAGTTACACCCCATGCACACGGCAGTCCAGTTTTGCAGGAGCGGCTTTTTACGGTGTCCTGCTAAACTGGACGCTGTGTTCACATGGCAGTTCAGTTTTGCAGGATTCAGTGAAGGGCTGGTCCCGCAAAACTAGACCGCACGCAGGAAGCCGTGTGAACACTGCTATTAAAATATATGTGTGATTAAACGGGATCCCGCTTTTTACTGGACTTCGGATCCAGTTTCTAGTGACAAAACCGAATGGCACAATTCGACCGGATCGGTTTTTTGCAGGATCCCGCATGCGGGATGCTCGTGTGAACGCTAGCATATAAACACATTCGCCATCAAACGGGATCCTGCAGAAAACGGGATCCTGTAAAAAACTGGACTGCCGAGTGAAAGGGCTGTTATAGTGTCCGCTTGCGATTACGTACGCCGATTGACACCTTCGTCGGTCAATTCACGCTCAAAGTGTAGGTACATAACAATTACAGCTGTGATTACCGAAACCTACAATTAACTAGAAGTATGATCCGCTTGCTAACAGCAGGCGGCACGTCATTGGACGCGATGCAGAGAAACGCTCCCATCTGCCGCCGGTCCACGCGCCACAGCGGCAGCGAGCTGCCCACGTAGCTCTCCACTGCAAGAAAAAAATATTGAGAATCTTTCTTTCAATCTTCTACATCTCTCTATTTATAACTATGAAATTTATCAAATACGGACTATTTTAAGGCCTTTGACAATGTAGACAGTAAAAAAATTTTTCGAGTCCCACAGGGAAAAGCGTGGGACCATTAATGCACAAGATTTCATTGAGTTTATGTACAACTAAATTCTGTAACATTTTTTTTGTAATCACCTTTTTACAATGTTTAGAATCCAATAATTGGTATTAACTTATTCCCTAATTTGTAATGTTTTTCCCTATTAAATCCTATCCTACTAATATCATAAATGTGAAAGTTTGTGGGTTTGGATGTTTGTTCCTCAATCACACAAAAACTACTGAACGGACTTAGTTGAAATTTGGTACTCAGATAGTAGATAGCCTTGAATAAAACATAGAATACTCAATATTCCTACGGGAACGGGAACCACGCGGTAAAACCGCGGAAGGCCGCTATTATGACCATAATTATAATGACCAACGCTTGACATCACATCAATTTGAGAATAAAATAGCAGTGAAAACTCAAACAGACCGTGTAGTACCGACTTATTATCTGCGCATATGATATTTCGTTTCACAAAACGATACTGTGATGTGTCAGGATAACGATCACAGTAACATTTGTAACAGGTTGCAACAAACGTTCAAAGCTCTATTTTTGTGAAACTTTATTTTCCATTGAAACAATATTATGCCATTCTAGTTTCACACACGCTATAAAATTTATAAAAACGACGAATCGAATGAAGAGTGACATTTGGCTGGAGTTGAAGCAAATAAAATGACAAAAGATTGATGCTTTGTCACGACACTGTAAATATTGGAACATAAAATAGCTCTACAACGGTGGTTCATTGAACTTTCTGTCTATTTTACTATATTGATCTAACAAACCTATTTTGTTTGACAGAATTTATTATGACGCATGGTATCAATTTGACATTAAGTATTTCAAAGGAAGATAAAATGATTAAACGATAGCAATTGAATTAAATAGCTGTCGTTGACTAGTCTCTATCGATGTTTTGTAGATTATTTATAGAAAACAATACAAGCCTACTTATTTTGGGGCTATGTCTATTAAATATATTTGACTGAGACTTTGAATAAAATGGTTTTCAAGTGAATGGCGTGTCGACAAAATAACATAATGCATGCTTATTGACGGATGACGATACAAACTTGACCTTTTGACAATACTAAATCGTTTATTTATTCACCATTCTATTCAAAATCTTTGAATTATATACAGGGCAGTAATTTGAAAGTTAAGAATGCTATTTGGAAAAAAGCTTGAACCTACCTTTATTATAAATTGGCTTTTTGGACCACTTTTAGCACACAATTTTTAATACTAGTTGTGAAATGGAATATATAAATAATTATTAAACACAGATTTATAAACACCTGTTTAACTTAGACACTGTTTATATTTGTGATACTGTCACTTTTTGACAATATTTTTTGAAAGAGTCAGCATCACTATTAAACAGTGTCTAAGTTAAACAGGTATTTAAAATCGTTTGTAATAATATACGTAGAGTTTTAACAATGTACTAAGCAATAATTAGTACTCTCTTAATAGCCGCAGATGTCGTTTTTCATGTAACTGTAAGTATTAAATATTATAAGAAACAAAGTTAGTAGGATAACTAGATTACTAGTTAGGACATTTCACTGTCCGAGGTAAGCTATTATTAAATACTGGAAATTTAAAAATGTACCAAGCAATTAGTACTCCCTGGATAGCTACAAATGTCGTTTTTCATGTAACAGTATTTAATTCAATATTATAAGAAAATAAAGTTATTATAGGATTACTAGATTTTATTCTTTGAATCAAATAGAAGTATAAAATTTTGTTTTAATATTGTAATTATCTTTTCGTTTTTGAAGCTAATAGACTCGTGTATATGACAATACCCTAATGCGGGCTAGCATATATAAGCAAGTACTCATTATTATACTATGATGTAACCGAGTCACATTGAGTCTATTATTCAGCCTGTTTTTGTAGAGATTTTTGAACCGGATTCGGAATTGGGTGTGAATTATTTATCTATCGGAGTTTTTTGAAGTGAAAACTTCTTTAGCGGCGTTGTACGCTTTTGTATGGGGAAAAAATGCTAAACTCGAAGAATCACGTGGCTGATCGAAAATGCGTGAGACGGATGTGATGGATGGAGAGTAGACAGCTGGCGGCAGAAGTATCCCCTCTCTTTCTACGGGGCGCGTTGAAAATAGCGGCGCGTCATTTTAAGACGTAAACACTTGTGTCACCAGCAACGCGCTAATTTTGAAAATGGAATTAGTTCCAATGCTATTAGTAGCAGCGATCTCTTCAGTGAAATCATAGACTTATTGTCTATGATTCTCTGTGACTATAAGTTTAAATCGTAGAATGCGTGCATGTAGAAATTAAAAAGGCCACTGGCGCGAAATCTTTAGAATTTTTCTCTAATTACAAACTGATTGAATTGTGTGACTGTATAGTAATAGGAAAGAAATAATTTTAATCCTTTGCCGCTAATTTCAAAATATCACAAATGCACAACGTTAATATTCAAGTTTTCACTTCTGCCGGCACTCCCGGAGTACCAACCGATTTTTTTTTTATAATTACGACAGCATTGCAAAACAAGCGGACTGCGAAAAGAGACGGTCCTAAGGTCAACATGTCATTATATGTATATTCTGATGTACCGTCGTATGTAATAAAGTAAATACTGTATCCTAATTCGTGTACGGTATGAATATTTATTTTATTTATTTATTAATAAACAAAGACGATACAATATGGAGTTACAAAATATTCCCGCAAAACCAACTAGTCGGTTTGTCTGTAAGATCTTCAGTCTCTTCCAGTTTAATCTACATAGTGACCCATAGGTCAATCAGGTACTCGGTAGATGGCTTATTTACATGGATAATGGATTAAGAGCTAACCCTGGAAATAGGTATACAATTTACAGAGCGACGAAACCGCTTTTGTTAGTGTGCCATACTATCATTATTAACAGATCCGGGCACCTCGCAGATTTTAAGTGGTGGGGGTGGGAGTGGTTGGGCAACAAAGGGGCTGAAAACAGATTGAAGGTATATAATTTAGAGAGCTCTGGATTTGGTGTGGTATAATATCAAGCTAATCATGGATCTAAATCGAATATAACATTGCCAGGCATTTAGGCTGGTGGGAAAGTAGTGCCAGGCGACATCAAACTTTACCACTTTTTCGCGCACCTTCGATAGTTCGATACATGATTAGCTTGCTATTATACCACACCAAATCTAGAGTTCTGTAAATTATACACCTTCAATCGATTTTCAGCCCCTTTGTTGCCCAACCACTCCCACCCCCACTACTGAAAATCTGCAAGGTGTCCGGATCTGTTAATAATGATAGTATAGCACACTTATAAAAGGGCTTTCGTCGCTTTGTAAATTGGTTACTTATTTCCGAGGTCTACTAGCTCTTGATCCATAAATACAACTTCTGACTTAATAATAATGAGAATTAAGCCGGTTGAATTGTAACGTGGCCGTGCCGACCTCTTTCTCCAGAGTAAAAACTTATTTCTCAATTTCAAATTGAAACTATGTCAAATTTTTATTTTTTGTTCCGAAAAGTAATATTTATACTCCAAAACTGACTGTTCGCTGTCTTGAGAGTTGAGACTTGATTTTTCAATCGCAATCAACAATTTTAGAAATTACCTGTTTATCCATCAGCCATTTTAATGTCCCCACTGCTGGGGCACAGGCCTTCCTTATGGGTGGATAAAGAGGACGGGCCATAACCCACCACGCGGGCCCAATGCGGATTGGTGGGTGTTAACGACTGCAAATGCAGCCGGGACCAGCGGCTACACGTGCCTATCGAAGCACGGAGGAGCTCGAGATAATAATTTTTTGGTCACCCATCCCATGACCGACCCTTGCGAACGTTGCTTAACCTCTGCAATCGCTGGGCCAGGCGCTAAACCACTGCGCCACCGAGCTCATCCTTTACATTTTAATTACCTGTTTACAAACAAAATAAACCTCTCATGAACCTTATGATTATGTTACAATATTATAGAAGTTACTTTAGTACTAAAGGTTAAAGGTTGGATATACTACATTTATTGAATTATACATACTACACCGTGGAGCCCTGTTTCATTGCTCATTGCTCCCCGTGACAGTCGGTTTATTTCATATGCTGCACCGAAATACGGGTGATATGTAGTTGGGTAATTATATAGTAAAATAGTTTATATATTACTAACTGATGCCCGCGACTTCGTCCGCGTGGACGAAACTGACCATGACAAATACTACTTGATGATGATAAACTTACGGTATTGTATATGCTACACACATTTAGAGACAAAAGATATTTCTGCGTTTGTGAGAAGATTGTACTTGAATGTTTCTGACATAAACATTACTCTTAATGTCAATGACAATATGTAAGCAAATAAACATAGTAAGTAAATAAGCGTTAATGCGATTGTGTTCTTGAATAAAATAGCAAAGTAATTTGCCTTCCTCTATTATCTCTATCATTGTAATAAAAAATATCATAATATGCTGCTTAGAAATACCGTATAAGTAACGGAACACGCCTCGAATAAAAATCTTATGTCATACATACAGGTTTTGCTGTCTCTACCCGTCAAGTACATTTTTTGTAATTTAATATGAAAGCCTTTTTATAAAATAACCTACATACTTATAAGCACATACGCCAACGAAATGGCATTCTGTTAATTAAAGCAGTACTTTTCAACCCTCCTTAGTCCTTACGTCGAGTCGCAGGTGTGCTTACAAATTGGTAGGCTGGGGAGTTTGGGACCCTTCTCTTGGGCTTTCACACCTACACATTAAATGTACAAAGAGCAAGGGATGTACTTTTAGCTCTATCTAGGTACTATTTTTCTTCGTAATTCTTAGCAGTTTTAAGATATAGTTCTTCTGTCTTACGAAGACCGTTTTGCTATGAATGTGAGGGGTGCACATGCACATTGTTTTAGTGTGCGTCTGCACGCTCTCGTATTACGCACACTAAAATAATGTGCATGTGCACGCCTAACAACATTCATAGCAAAACAGAAGTATACGATTCGAGGAAATAATATAGGTTACCTCACATATTTTTTGTGGCATCTTTGTGTATCATGCTCAAGTGTATGCAGCCTATCTATTGTCTTTCAAAATCTATCGCAATCGCTTTCAGGATGGCATTTTGACCCTTTAGATGCATAATACCACATACGCAAAATACCACCTTTACGCAATACGCCATAAACGCAAAATACCACTTACGCAAAATACCAACTACGCATAACACCAACTTTTTCGTAATTGACTGATTGAAAAAAAATACTTTCTGTACTTTGATTTGCTACCAGTAAAGTCGAAGTCTCCAGTAGTAAGGATAGTCACAGAATAGATATAACCTAGCTAGGATAGCTGAGTATTATGCGTCTAAAGGGCTGAGTAACCTTAGCGAAATAGTTTCTTCGGCCACTCCACTTCAGTGAAAAAATAATTCTAAGTCCCAGGTGGTGTTTAGCGTTTATGGGATTATACGTAGTTGGTATTTTACGTATTTTTTTCAACAAATCCGCAAAACACCACAAAATCTCGAGTTGGTATTTTGCGTTTGTGGTATTATGCGTCTAAAGGATTTTGTCATTAATACTTCTATTTGGCACAAATAAAAACTTACCAATGAATTATAGCAATGTGTCACATCCATCTGTCAAATGAAAGCGATTGCGATAGATTTTGAAATTAGACAATTAAACCCCGGTTACAATGGCTGAATACTAAATCCATTACTTCGTAGCGTATCTTACTAACAATTTTGTATAAAAATTATAAAGTTTCCACTTACGAGTTATGAGGATTCGCCCCATAACCCGCTTTTAGCCCTTTGTTTCACCTTCATATTACCCTTTCTTAATTTAGACAGAAATGAGCCACCGTGGTACTGCAAAACGGAATGGATAATTACTGGGCATAATGGAGACACATGCAAGTACTAAAGTTGGATACATTACGGTAGTAGAAAGTACTTGAGTTCGTGTACAACTTATGTTTTATAATTTAATTTTAGTAAGTTAAGTCGTATTTTGTTTTGAGAACAATAGTATTTTGTTTTAAGAGTAGTTGTCGTGCAAATGGTTTGGACCGAAGAATTAGTGCATAAAGTACATCTCTAAAACTAGGGTTAAAATTTAAAATGTACCTAACTCAAAGAAGTCTATCTCTTTTTGAGCTATTTTAATCACGTTGTACATAATATGCATCTACCATAACAATATATCTGTTTACGACAGTAATTTTCAATAGGTACTATCGTCGACACTTCCGCTTTACCACTCCTAAAAGTTCAAAATCGCTTCTACGCCGTGCTGTCACTAGCATACGGTTAGTTCGTGCAGTGCATAAGCGCAATACCTACTTGAGGTTAACGCACATTTAGGCGGGTCGCAAGTCGCAACGGGGCGGGCCGGCCGCAGCGCAGCGCAAAATGCTCCTATAGCACATTGTGACGGGCCGGGCCGTACCGCATCGACGGATTTTGAGTACAGTGGTGCCAGCTTAGGGTAATTTACCCTAGATTTAGGGTAAAAATTACCGGCAGGGTAATTATTAGGGTATAGATTTTACTACGGTATCTCTTAGGGTAAATCTTGTGTCAGGCATCCGTCACTCGCCCATACCTACCGCGATAAGTACTTACAGCGCGCGACAACTCGGAGTTGCAAAATCAGTCAGGGTTGCCGCCGCGCTTGTGAGTACACGCGTGCGTTATTCTGTGCCTCTATGACGGTCAATCGATCATTATTCATTGCTCCCAGCACTGTACCGTACACTATTATAATTTATAAATAACTAGCAGCCGCCCGCGACTTCGTCTGCGTGGAAATATTTTTTGCTATCCCTCGGGAATAATATTTTTTTTCGGGATGAAAGGTATCCTTTGTCCTTCTCTGTACCCCTAAGAAAGTGTATGCAAAATTTCATGATGATCGGTTCAGTAGTGAAGACGTGAAGGCGTAACAAACAAACAAACGGACTTTCGCATCCTTACTTATATTATAAATGCGAAAGTCCGTTTGTTTGTTTGTTTATTTGTTTGTTTGTTACGCCTTCACGTCTTTACTACTGAACCGATCATCATGAAATTTTGCATACACGTTGTCAGGTGTACAGAAAAGGACATAGGGTACCTTTCATCCCGAAAAAATGAATTGTTCCGAAGGATAGCAAAAAATCTTTCCACGCAGACGAAGTCGCGGGCGGCCGCTAGTTTATAATATTAGTAAGTATGGAGAATCGTAATACTAATAATTGTTGCGTGGACGGCTGTCACAATAAACAGAAGGATTCAAAGTTTTCATTTTTAGGGATAGTTTTAGATGACATTCGCCCAACTATTTTGTAAATAAGAAATTAATAAAAAAATAAATATCTTTTTTACAACAGGGACTGAAAAAGGGTCTGAAAAATTTGAAGTGGGTTCTACTAGGGCATGTGGAATATCATATGATAGAACGCCGTTTGCACCTTGTTAATAATTTTTTCTTTTTGTTTTAGGCCACATAGTTTTCAACTATGATGAAAAATATAAAAAAAAAATTACCGTCCCCCCCCCTTATCTCCGAAGTTTGCAAAGAGAAAAATTAGAAATCATTCTATGTGATAGCAGTTTATATAAAGATTACAGGAAAAATAAAACAATGTCTCAATATAGGTAGCACACTTTTTTAGAAATTATCAAATTTCTAAAAAAGTTAACATTAGTTCCACTATCGGTCAAGAGATGGCGCTGACCTAAAGCTGCAATAATAATTTGATTATTCTACTCTGCAGTGTGGTTTGATAGTGCAATTATGATGGTACGGAACCCTCGGTGCGCGAGTCCGACTCGATCTTGACCGGTTTATTCACTTTACCGAAAGATTCTAAAATGTATAAGAAAAATTTATATTTTGTTTATTTTTCTCGTAATTTTTATGAGTAGCTAGTAGTACTAGACCTATTTGTGATAAGTAGGTGTAACCTACTATAGGTAGGAAAGCGTGTAGTTATAGGTACTTATATTCAGAGGCGGGTCGTGACAATTTTTTCTCGATCAAATTTCCTAAGGTACCCACCTACCTAATTCTTTTTTTTTTGAGCGAATTATACCTACTTAACTAAATACCTACATTTCTGGATTTAAGGATTCCGTAACCGGCAACAGTATGGTGGCGGTGGCATAAAGACTGCCTCAAATTTAACACAGTCTAATGTGGCGTTATCTGTACATCTAGCCTAGGTTTATTTGAAACGTAATTTTTTCACATTTAAGTAGGTAGGTACACATTATAAACACAAAACTTGTAATAAAGTATTTAATCCTTCAAGCACAGAAAATGAGACAATAGATTTTCCATTGTTGTGTTGTGCGGCCCGATGGGGCCGCTCGAGCGTTGAAGGATTAGAAGAAGACAACCCTAAAGTTGTTAGAAGAGCTAAGAGCTACGCGATAGAAAGAGAGGCAACCTGTAGGTGAATATAACTGTAGGCAAGGAAGCGGTGTGCGACCTGAATTGCACTTTATTGTGTCTGAGCAAGAGTCGCTATTTATTTAAATGACAATGCGGAGTGAATTTTCTGTACTTCGTACTATTATGTATTCTGTGCTTGTGTTAACTTTACTCTTACAAAAACAATGTTAAACAAAGGAGACCCGGCCTTTTATCCTTTATCCCTTTACGTTTTAAAATCTTTAATCTGTGATTCATAATCTGCTGTAATTTTTAGGGTTCCGTATCCTAATGGCAAAAAACGGAACCCTTATAGATTCGTTATATCTGTCTGTCTGTCCGTCCGTATGTCACAGCCAAAGTATTAAGATTACACAGTTGAAACTTGTTAGGTAGATGTATTCTGAGAACCGCTTTACGATTTTTAATAAAAAAAATAAAGATTAAGAGGGGGAATCGGGAATCCCCATACATGGAACCGAAACTGAAAAACAATATTTTTAATCCAACCTATACGTGCGGGGGTCTATAGATAGGAAAATAATTTAATCGTATACAAGTTAAATATGTTTCTATGGTGAGTCCCAATTCTAATAAATGTTTGCAAAAAAATATAGTGATGCAGAGGCTCCTTTCATTGTTCTGTGCCATAATAATATTGAAAAATATTTATTTGTAAAGAAAAAAAACAGTTAAGGATTTTTTACAAAATTATATAGTATCTATATAATATCTAATATTTCTATATATTTTTTTAATATTTTATACGACAAAAAAGTTTTGGGGTATTTTCGGATGACACCTGATCGATAAATCCGCTTGCTATAGCACACTGAGTCGGGGCGCAGCGGGGCGGGGCGGGCCGCATCGCACGCAACAAAAATCCGCTACGGATTATGCGGCCCGCTCCGCTCCGGCATAGTAAGCGATAGTTCATATAAAATGTATGCGAGTGATTTGAGCTGATTTTTGCGATGCGGCCCGCCCCGCTGCGACCCGCCTAAATGTGCGTTAACCTTAATGCTGTTTTTTTTCGCTATATCAGAGTTGGCCCCCTAGTAAAAATTGCTTGTAATCATGAGTAGAATACCCCACTGCGGGAACCAAATGATTAAAATTTCTCGATGTATGGAGTTAATGTCTATGAGAAAATATTCATTTCGCTTTTCGGCGGTAGATGGCGCTGTACAAAATTCCCATACAAAATTACTCTATCGTACTTTTAAACCCGTTTTTTTTTCTTAATAGATGTTCGTGCTACGAGCACTGTTGTGATAGGTACCTTTATCAAATTCCCTGGACATGGGTTTCTTCAGGAGGATAGGCTCGTGGTCTTCCCTCCTCCAGGTGATCTTGGGTGGTGGATGGCCCGTCGCTTTGCAGGTCAGGGTGGCGTTCTCCAACTCTTGGACTGATACATCAGCTGATGTGTCGTCGCTTACGATGTCTGGAGGAACTGGCGGACAAAAGGAAATTTAAAATGTCTGATGCTTAAGAAACTTTTTACTTACACTATTTTATAGGTTTTAAGTTAAGACGGAATACGGTGCTGGTATGCGGATGATAACGCATTGTTCATGAGGGGGGGGGGGGGGGGGGGGGTTCATCTGGTACGTATCACGTATTCGCGTATTATCTGGTATATATGGTATATATGAGGTTCCGATTTCGCGACAACTGCGAAAATGCCATATCAAATACTCAGCGGGATATCGCTTGGAGCTATCCGCGGCGGTAGCAGGTACCGCTCAGGTTTAAGTAGGCCTTTAATTTAGATATTGAGATGGTTTCTTCTTTAGTAACCAAAGAAGGCGGCAGCTGCACAGTTGCCGCCATATCAAGAAATGTAAAAATCAAATCAAAATTCCAATCCAATATCCTTAAAAAGTAATTTATTTCAACAAGGTATAAAAATAGCTATGAACTATTTTAATTACTTATTTTTTCACTCAAATATGAGAATCACATTACGCTAATGCCCAGGTTTAGTAATTAGCCCGCCCTAATCTGCGTAGGTGCGTTGTAAACAAGTGTCATCTCGAAACGGCTTAGTATGTCACCGGAACGGTTTGGGAGGCTTTAACGTTCCCTGGAACCCGACATTTAACTTTGAAAACTTTCGTTCACAATTTTACATGCCTCATTTAGATGTGTGGCATTATGCTTATATTTTAATTATAAAATAGTCATGAAATAAAACAATTTTTAACGGATACTAGCGCGGTTTTATTGAAAGTACTTTGGTAATTAGTTGGTATTTGGTTTGATTTTTGGTTTTCCCGACGGAATTTGTTTGCAACATAGATACAATTCAATACAATACAATAAAATTGGTTTTCAATAAAACCGCGCTAGTATCCGTTAAAAATTGATTTATTTCACGTCTAGTGAATATAATTTCAAGTGAATATAAAATAGTCTATAAATTTTTAAGGTTTTTTGGGGTCTTCGGCTTCGCCTCTGGCCTCAAACTATACCCTATCTCCTCTTCAACTTTTGCTCAAGATTCGTTTAATAGTATTATAATATTTATTTATATTGTTGACAATTTTGTCAAAATATAATAAGACAAAATGGACAGATCCTGAACGAATTATGTGAAATCACCGAAAAGGTGTCTCCAAAAAGGGCAAACCTCTGAAAACCAGAATGATATCATTTTTAAGCGCTTATTGCTTAATTACGTACGATTAGTTTTAAAAATATAATGAAAGCCACACGCCGCTTGTTACAATGCAACAACTTTAATTACAGACACGCTACTTTTAAGCTGGTTCATGTTTACTTGAAATAATTTACTTGACTAATATTTTTACTTACAGTTACCAAGTTTTACATTAGAAACATTACTAATGCAGGTCAAAAATACTGCAATAATACAGATATCTACACTTGACTATAGCAACAAATTCCACGGTAGTAGCTTTAATATTCGTTAATATTATCACACTTTGTCTTTTTAGATTAGGGGGTCACAACAAAGTTAGTAACGATCGCCTAAGTGGCTGACTTTATGTTCACAGGATGGAGAGGCACTCTCTGATGCTAAATATGTCGGTCTGTCTGCATGAAACAGTTGCGTTCCTTTTTTTGGTAACGATAACACATTTTTCAGCCTTCATATAAAAAGAACGCAACCACTTTACGCAAACAGACCGACATATTTAGCATCAGAGAGTGCCTCCCCATCCTGTGAACCCAGAATCAGCCACTTACGGGATCGTTACCAAATTTGTATATTTGTTTGTTTTCTTTGGGTCCAAAAAAGTCCAATAAAATTATTGACTCAATTAATATAGTTCGCCAGTGCATTCCGACAGTTGCCATTAAAGTTTCCCCTAAAATTTCATAAGAAGAACAACTTGAAACTCAGAATCTCTCTATACTAAGCGCAAAAAGTTAACACCATCTTGCAATCGCCTCTACGGGCCTGCCAATTTTTAACGCGAAAACTTTCGCAAAACAGCCACCTTCGAGAGGGAAAAAAAAGTAAATTTTCACAATATCGTTGTGATTTATCGCTCCCGCCTGGAATAACACAGGCTTTTTGCTCTAACCGTTCTCGCACATTTACATTTCGGGTTTCGAGAAATTTTGTTGTATACTCCCCTTTTTAGGAGTAATGTTGGGCGTTGAGACTCGTTTGATATGAAAGTTGCCTGAAACAAAATTCATGTTTAATAAAGTGTTGCCTTGGGAGCATCTTCTGGCAACTTAATGATGTTAAGTGTCGCCCGACGAAGCGGCGAAAGTGAAAAAATGAGTAGAAACTATTATTCCAGCCAGTGTGATGTAAGACCAACTTTATGATGTATATTCAAATCCCTCAATTTAATTGGTGTTAAGTTCTCTGTATCTTAATATTATGGAATGGAAACCCTTATAATATCAATTTGATTGTTCGTCTTTTTGTCTGTCTGTCATAAGGGCGAACTCAATTCATTTTCATTGCATTTTTATAAGCATGGGTTGACGTATCAAGATGACATAAATACATGTAAATATTACTCAAAAGCGTAAATACTTGAGAGCAAAAATACACTGATTGTATAACATAATGACTACTATTTAAACTTTTTAGATTTTTTATGCATTCAGAATGCTATTTTTATATTAAGATTATTAATACAATTGAAAAATATTAGAAAAAATCGACTCACCCGTAGCAGCTCAGACGGGACTCGAACCCTCACCCTTAGGATTCCGGCCCAATGCACTAACCATTTTTCCTAATATTTTTCAATTATATTAATAATCTTAATAATGACTACTATTAAAATTGTAAATCTGCGGCAACTTGAGAGCGCTTGGGGTACAAAACGACGTATGTTAAAATCTGAAAAAATTTCTCTTTGCCATACATTATCGAGTTAAGTTGCAGCAGATCAATGTCTATTGTTAATTTAATAGCATTGTAAAAGCAGCTCTTAGTTTCGTTCATCAAGCCAAGCCTCGTACCTACTAAATCCATGATTACTTTTGAGGGCTTTTCAAAACAACAAACAAAAAACTGTAGGCTCGATTGGTGGCGTTGATAAAAATGTATGTGTCAATGTATTTTTTTTACTAAGCTTCGAAGAGTACTCAGGTAGGCAGGTAGATGTACTCTAAAATGTTTCTCTTTAGGCAGATGTCAGCTAGCGAGCGCTTACTTGCCTCTTTGGTACAGGCCTTTTATTTTTAAAAGATAATTTCAATACTTCTCTTTCCATCGACGCCTCTAGTGAGGCAAATAGTTACTGTTGTTATTTTTTAAATGTCACTTTGAAAATCCCTCATTATGACACTTCTCTTTCCATCGACGCCATCTAGTGAGGCAAATAGTTACTATTTTAATTTTTTAAACGTCACTTTGAAAAGCCCTCATTATGACACTTCTCTTTCCATCGACGCCTCTAGTGAGACAAATAGTTACTATTTTTATTTTTTAAATGTATCTTTGAAAAGCCCTCATTATGACACTTCTCTTTCCATCGACGCCATCTAGTGAGGCAAAAAATTACTATTTTAATTTTTTAAATGTCACATTGAAATGCCCTCAATTCATAAAAAAATAAAAGGTTGTATCACCGTTTCAACCTATCATAAATATTCAAAAAGCTTGTAGCAGCCCATCAGCATTACCACGTCGTCACAACATAAAAGCCTCTCAGTTACGTCGATCAAGCCTCAAATCCACGGTTTTATTTATACCCGATCTCAATCGCACCATCAAAGTGCAAATACGTGCCAATCAATCATGTCGGATTTAGCGGCGTAGAGGAAGAAATTAAACCTTTATTGACATTTTGCGACATCTCAATTTATATTCCGATCGCTATTTCTAACAGGAAAGAGTTGAAATTAAAACAAAGCAAATGAAGCTTAATGAAGACTATAAATAATACTAATTGATATCGATCAAACCCGTTCCCAATTTTCAGTTGGAAGTAAATTTTTTAATCAAACATATTTTGTAGTGATTATTCGTCCAAATTGAAACGTCCAATCAATGTATCACACAATATTATTCCATTTTAGACCGAGCGAGTGCAAAGCGCGAGTGAGGTAGACGTTCCCATTTCAGCTTGGGCAAAAATGCTTTCGTCTGTCCGTCTGTTATCCTCTAAAGGTCGCATTTCTCAACCGATTCTCGTGAAATTTTGCGAGCTGGTTTGATAATTATATGTAATTTTTCTGTCGAATCAGTTTTTCGAAATTTTCCAAAAAAAAAACAAATTTCAGGCATTTCTGACTTAGAGCAATGCGGCGCGTAAGCCTGTGTTGCTCTAAGATTTCAGAAAATGTTCAAATATGTCACAAACGCGAGGTCCATAGCTTAAAAGCCACTAGTAATAATGTTTATGAGATCAAAATTTTCTAACATCTGTTTTTATTTAAAAAAAAAACAAATAGGTACTCCTCAAGCAAAATCCAAATTCGAATCTCTAATTTGATTTACGAACGCTTTGAGTCCCACGGGTGCGGTGTCTTGATAAAAAAAGAAAAGAGGCGAAATTGGTATAGGAGCCATAACATTTTGCAAATAAAAAAGTAAATTGTCAAAGTTTGTCGGCTGGCGCGTGTCTATTGGAGTTGCGAAGTGCCCGCGGCGACACTTTGTGTGAACGCACTGAAATAAGAAAGGGCTGTGACGTGTTAATAATATGTTTTTGACGGGGGACGATAATGTTACTTACCTCTAAACCTCGTGAAATGGGATATAAAATTGTCTGGGTCCTTTTTATTTTTAGGATAAAAACAATTGATTTTTTGTGAAGCAAGTACTGTTGTTTTAAATATAGCAAATAGATATTAGCTAATTTTGATACCTAATGTAAAAAGTTTGTTTAATGAGGGCTTTTCAAAGTGACATTTAATTAGTAACTATTTGCCTGGTTGACATCTACCCAAAGAGAAACATTTTAGGGTACATCTGCCTGCCTAGTTGAGTACTCTTCAAAGCTTAGTAAAAAAAATTACATTGACACATACATTTTTATCAATGCCATCTATCGAGCCTACAGCTTTTTGTGATTTGGAAAACCCCTTATTAATAAGGTGTCATTAAAATTAGATAAAAAATACATCGTAGAAGCTCGGTGGCACAGTGGTTTAGCGCCTGGCTCAGCGATTGCGAAGGTTAAGCAACTTTCGCAAGTGTCGGTCATGGGATGGGTGACCAAAAATTTATTATCTCGAGCTCCTCCGTGCTTCGGAAGGCATGTTAAGCTGTTGGTTCCGGCTGGATTTGCAGTCGTTAACACCCACCAATCCGCAGTGGACCCACGTCGTGGGTTATGGCCCGTCCTCCTTATCCATCCATAAAGAAGGCATGTGCCCAAGCAGTGTGGACATAAAATCGGCTGATGGACTGGACATCGTAGAAAAGTCACAAAAACTAATATACTCAAACAAGACACAGTAACAGTATACTTACACCAGAAGCAACAACAAAACAATATTTATTACATACAAATAGACACAAAGAAGAATAATAAAGTAACTCGGAAGCGAAGTGAAAGTATTTAACTTTCATGCTTCTCCAAGTTGAACAATAAAATACTTTTTAAAAACTATTCAATAAATGAATAACCATTTCCGATATTAAACTGGGACGTTCGAACTGTCGTAACAAAATACAGTACTTTGGTAAAGAGGCTACGTCTTCTTTCAAAGGAAACATAAATAAAAATACAACATTTAACATTTCCTAGAAGTTGGAAATAAATAAAGTTTGCGTGGAACTCGAGGCCGCTCCTTTTAGTTTGCCGTCGCGATGATAGCGCTGAGCGGAGCGAGAGAAAAAGCTGACATAAATAAATATAAATAAAATAAAATATAAGTATTAGACAACATCACAAACATTGCTGTTATCCCAAAGTAAGTACATAAATAATAATAATAAATAATGCTTGGACCATTTGTCACAGCGCCATCTAGCCCCAAACTAAGCATAGCTTGTAATATGGGTGCTAAACAACTGATATACTAATAATATACTTTTTAAATATATACTTATTATACATAGTAATACCCAGACCCGGCACAGAAATTAAAATTCATCATTTCAATTTCTGCCCGGCCGGGAATCGAACCCGGGACCTCTGCGTGGTAGACCGGCATGTTGACCACTGCACCACTCAGGTCGTCAGTAGCTATAGCACTTGTGCTATGGAAATCAGAGACAACGGTGGAACTACAAACACTCAAACCTGAGCTAATATAGAAAAGTTCGTTTTCTATTTTGACCCAGCAGGAGATCAAACCCGGGACCTCAGAGATGGCAACACCACCGGAAAACCGGCGTATAAACAACTCGTTCACAGAGGTTGTCAAGGACTCAATATATAATAGTCAAGGACTAGGAATAGTAGGCACAAATCGTCCTAAATATAAAAGGAACAAGGGAATGTAGTACTTTACTGCACATTTCGAGAATTTCGTGACAAAATTACGGAGTTTATTTAAAAAACTTCTCCTCTTGGTTTTAATAAAAGCGGAATAAAATAAGTAGTCTGCGGTTTTAACTAGAACTACCTACTATTATTACTTTGATTAAAATTTGAAAATGTACCTACCTATCTTTAAGTTCTTTAATAATGTTAATTTCTTCGTATGTCCGCTGAACAAGCGCTCAGTACCTTTATTTTATATTTTCTTCCGTTACCCGCTGTTCTCACGAACGAACCCCAACAACAAACAGCATAACTCGCGGTATAGCAAAATTTAACCAGTTATGTTACTTTCCTTATAATATAAAGAAGTAGTTGCAAGAAAGCTTTTTTACGGAAAGTATTGGAGACTGGTTATTGTATAAGAGTGCTGTAAAGAAATGTTAAGAGCATTACCGAGATTCCAATAAAGCTAGAGGCGCATATTTTTAGATATTTCAATGGATATATCCGAAGAAGAGCGCCCTAGTTCAAAAGAAAGTTTTGACATTGTTACTTTTACTTTCCGAATATACGTAATATATCTTTTTCCAATTTGTTTTATGTTAAAAACCGTAAGGGTAAGAAAAATAATTTGTCATTTTTGCTGGGTTCTGGTATAATGTTCTAAATACCTACATGTTTTCACGGAAATTGTCGTGTTCTACAGCTTTGTTTGATTGCCACTGATAAATAGTAAGACTATGGAAAGTGACTATACAAAGATTTAAGACCAGATAAAGTCCAATCATTTTCATTAGGTTAAGACCTATAGATAAGATAAAACCTTTAGATCTGTGTATGGCTACTTTTCATAGTCTTACTTTTATCTGTGGCAATCAAACAAAGCTGTAGAATACGACAATAGCTAAACCATGTGGTAAACTTCGAAAAATAAAAAAATGACATTTTGGAGATATACAAATATAGGTTACGGCGGGTTGCGATCTGTAAAACTTGGGTTAAAGTATCTATAATTTCGTAATAAATAACTATATAACAACGGCAAACGGTAACCTTTTTAGTGATTTAAATGTTCTACGGGCTACTGTACTATAATACGAAAGTGAAATATGAGAGAATTTACTATCGACCTTTAACAAGTGGACATAATAGTTTAATATCATTCAGGCTGATGGTTAAACGGCTAGTAAAAAGACTAGGCTGTTAGTTAAATAGCTGATTGAGCTAGTTAACTAGGACATAAAACAGTATTGATCACATCCTGGCCTTTTGTGTGAGCACTCTGTTTTAAACATACACTTGCACTGTGGTAAATGTTCAATTTGACGAGCGAACAATGCGTCACGGATGACGATTCGTTTTTCATGAGTTTCATACTGACGCAAATGAATACATTGAATGCCACTACATTGGACAGCGACTAATTGAAATGAGTAGGCGTTTATGGAAAGTAATTTGATTATTAACTTTAATATTATATTTTGGTGATATTCATTACATTTTGGCAGTTAATTGAGCATTTTTTTTTTATCTTAAATGGGTTTGCTCTTGACCCCAGTCTAGCCCAAAAGCAAAGACAGGGCCTACGATGGAGCGAGCTTGCCCAGAAAGTGCTTGTTCACTCTGGCCTTGAATAGAGTCAGGTTGTATGCGCTCGGAAACACAGACGCCGGCAGGGAATGCCATTCCATAGCTGTGCGCATTATAAACGATGTGGAGTAGCGCTTGGTACGCAGAAAAGGTATATCAACCAAGAACGGGTGATAGCCCGCAGTGCGTCTGGATGTCCGATAGTAGAAAGGAGAAGGTGGAATGAGCTCATGCAGCTCTTGAGCACACTCACCGAAGTACAATCTATAAAAGACCGATAGGCAAGCAACTTTTCGGCGGTGAGCCAAACTGTGAAGCTTAGCTGCTACCAGTTTTTCATCGCCTATTAATCTCTTGGCTCTGCGTTCCACCGAGTTCAGTGCAGCAAGTTGATATTTCGCTGAGCCGTCCCAAAGGTGGCAACAGTACTCCATGCAGGATCGGACTTGAGCTTACCAAACTTAACAAACCTAACTTTTTTTGCTTTTTCTTAAGGAAAACTTATTGTTTTTATAAATTAATCAATTGAATTTTATGACCACAAGTAGCACACACACACACACATACACAAACACAAACACACACACACACACACACACACACACACACACACACACACACACACACACACACACACACACACACACACACACATACACACACACATCATACTTAAGTACATTGTACCATTATTATTACTCACTTCTTAAGAAAGAGCGACTCCATCTGACACAGGTGCACAAATACACTTAATAGAGGTAATGTATAATGTCAAAAATTATTGGTACTGAAATAAATAGTTGTTCATTTTCATTTTTAGGGTTCCGTACCCAAAGGGTAAAAACGGGACCCTATTACTAAGACTCCGCTGTCCGTCTGTCTGTCTGTCACCAGGCGTATCTCATGAACCATGATAGCTAGAAAGTTGAAATTTTTAACAGATGATTTATATCTGTTGCCGCTATAACAACAAATACTAAAAACAGAATAAAATTATTATTTAAGGGGGGCTCCCATACAACAAACGTAATTTTTTGCCGTTATTTGGTACGGAACCCTTCGTGCGCGAGTCCGACTCGCACTTGGCCGGTTTTTTCAATTATCCTCTCATAATCATACCACCAGTTTGAAACCGGTTATGCATAATGCGATAAAAAACAAACTTAACCTTTGTAACTTAACTTATTAAGTTTGGAACCATATTTAAATGCGGCGTCCGAGATTTCTTTTTCAATTTCAAACTTAAGGCAAGTTTATTGAAGCCGGGTGTCACCCGGCGCGGCAACTTGGCACTAAGTGGGGTAAAACACCCTTAGATGATCACTGGACGGGAAGAACTAGGAATTGGTTTTAACCCGTGGACCGTGAAATAGAACGGTTAATTTCATTTCGTCCTTTTTGGTTTGTGTTGAAATAAGCGTAACCGCTCTAGGGCGACTTTTTGTAGCTGCGATAATCGCGGTGTTAATCGCGGCGATAATCGCCCACGAAATGACACGACACGACAAAGATTTTACTTAGCCAGCGACAAAAAAGCGCCGAGACTAACGCCGCGTTTATCGCAGCTACAAAAAGTAGCTCGTGGGCGTTTAAGTATAGAACTCCGTACGTTCTATTCTCAGCGACAAAAAATCACTCAGCGATTAATCGCCCGTCAGCGGGGACGCTAATGGAGCATTAAAGTTATTGAATCCTCTTTGGTGGAATCATTGATTCATTTGCGTTACGAAGATAATCCAAATATATTTGTTCTTGTCTGGTATGAATCTTTCTTGGAAAGATATTTAAGAGATGGTCAAGTAAATATTAGTGCTTCTACTAATGAATAAAGATTAAACATGAGATGGATAAAAAATTTTAGATAAAATCAGTAACAAAAGTATCTAACTTTATGAAAACCATCTGAATATGCACTGATTTTATGCAGAAATCGAAAATCTTCAAAAACAAAGTAACGAAATTAACATGTTATAATTAACAGTTTATACAGTTATATCAGCAAGTTCGGTAACCCTGTACACACGTAGTTATGACGTCACTAAAGTAATTACGTCAATTCTTGAACTTCATAAAGCTCAAATTGCTAGTTTGTTACCGATCATTATTTAATAATGTCGTCATTTTGTCGTCACCGATTTAATGATGTATGATATAGCTAGTGAAAAGCCAGTGAAACGTGGTCGCTAACTATGGGTCTCATAAGGAGGCTCAAGGTCTCCCAGCGTGCAATGGAAAGAGCCATGCTCGGCGTTTCTCTGCGTGATCGAATCAGAAATGAGCAGATCTGCAGGCGAACTAAAGTAACCGACATCGCTCGAAGGATTGCTCAGCTAAAGTGGCAGTGGGCTGGAAACATAGCGAGAAGAACCGATGGCCGTTGGGGCGGAAAGGTTCTTGAATGGCGACCGCACACCGGACGACGCTCCGTGGGTAAGCCCCCGGCAAGGTGGACCGACGATCTGGTGAAGGTTGCCGGAAGCCACTGTGGATGTGGGAAGCGCAGGACCGATCGTCGTGGAATTCCTTGGGGGAGGCCTATGCCCAGCAGTGGGTGTCGTGCAGCTGATATGATGATGATGATGATATATGTAGCTAGGTTCGATAAAGGTTACAAATATCGAATTAAACAACATAGGTAAACTTTTTGTTTTTCTACAAAACTTAACGAATTCTTTCCCTCAAACTATAATAGTTTTCTTTCCACCCTGTATATGAAAAAAAAACTAATATTTAAGTATATGGTGGAAAAAAAGACGGTAGCTGAAGGGAAGTACCCTAAATAGTGATGATGGCAAAAAAATACTGAAAGGAAACATTCTTTAATCTTTTAAATAAGAAAACTACATTCAAAGATTTTTTTAATAAATCACTTATCTCGCTGCGAATTGAAAGGGCTAAACTACTCTTTTTGTATCTTTCTTGGGTCTGCGTTTAATTTTAGATACACGCTATTTAGAAGATATTGACCATTAGGTATCATTGGGACCATATCGATTGGTATCATAAAAGTACCATCAGAATGTTATTTATTCGGATTTTAGCCCGTTCGATTCCAGGCTAAGATAAGATTTATCAAAAATCTTTAAATGTAGTTTTACTCATATAAAAAAGGAATATTTCCTTTTAGTAAAATTTGCCATTGTCATTTAGGGTAGGTACTTTCACTCCAACTACCGTCTTTTTTTCCACCCTGTGTATAGGGAATCCAACTGGCATCAATTCAGCACTCGCACTACAAACTCCTCCTCCTCCTTAGTCGTTCACTCTTGACAGAGTGGTCGTGGTTGATGACGCTGCATTTTCATTGGTTAAAGCAGCCCCTGCAATGCGCCTCCACTTGTTGCGGTTTTCAGCGTCTCGGGAACTCTGGACTATAGAGGTTTGTGTCGCAGCTTTAATGAGATCTGTCCAACGCGTAGGTGATCGACCGCGTGATCGCTTGCCCTCTACCTGCCCCTGGACAACGAGTCGTTCCATAGATCTTTCGTTTCGAACAACGTGTCCGAAATATTTGAGAATACTACAAACTACAAGTAGTGAAAAATTATGGGTTTTTTTGTTCTACGGGATAGCGCTTGGCCTTCATCTCACTTGATGTTAAGTGACGATAAGGCCAAAGGTGGAAGCGCACTACTCCCGGAATCCTCATCACTGAGGAACTGGCTATCTTACCTCTAACTGCCGGAACACAACAATTTTTTAAATTGTTGTTATGGCGCCAGACTTAGGTAAGATGGTGGTAGCTAGCCAGGCGGACTTGAAATAAGCCCTACCACCAACCAAACCGAGTACAAATTGTACCCCCCTGGGAATCGAACCCGGGACCCCTGTGTCTTACACGGGTGGGTGAACCACTAGACCACAGAGGCGGTTGGGTACGGTTCGCCTGCGAAGTTTTAGTGTGGAGATGCTCCACTGCCCCGCATCCCGTCTCATTGTTGCCGTCAACACGGCCGAGTTACCCCACTATTGTAATCATATTCTTTATTAAACCACTAAATAAGAACTGCAGTGTCATAGAAAATATTTCAATAACATGTCAAATAGTCCAATCAGCCTATGTCAGCGGCGTGGCATCAATAACTCGTGCACCTGGCGGCACCAGTCGTGACCGGCTGACCGATCGATCACCGTCTTACATAGGTACCCCAGGAGGTTAAGGGTGACTATACACTGGAGCGAGCATTTTCAGGTGTACATTTCCATTTGACAATCATTTTTTATCTACAACCAGTAATTTCTTAGTGTTTATCACCTTGACATAAATCTTTCATTTTGTTGTAAGCTCTCTTCGGTTGAAATATTAAACCAAAAGGAATCTAATTAATATCATATTGCACCAACACATCAGTGTCTTTTGTTATAACGTCATACTAAATAATTAGACGTCTTAAACGAGCCCTATCAACCAAACCCCGTAAGATTTCAACTCCTTGGGCAAAGAGAATGTAAAAAAACTAGCGTTTTATCCTTGGGGTCAAACCGCTAGACCAGAGGTTAGTTACAATACGCAAAAATGTGCAAAGCTCGGGAAAATTTTTACGAATCCTTGTTGCTATGTTGAAGGTAGTTGATTTTAAAGTAACTTTAACTTGATTTATAGCTACTCGTATCATTTAAATAAATAAGCTTCTCACACATTATTATGTGACTTGCTCTGATAAAGGTTACACGATTTGCTCGTCAGTACTGTTGTGTAGGTAATCAAGTTGTTATGGAACAAGTCTTCTTATAAATTTTACTTAGCGAGCATTGTGCTCAAAGTTCGGTGTGTAAAATGGCGATACATTTAGGGTGGCTCAATAATCTATAGGTTAGTTCTTAGTGTACACTCACCTCGATGGAAATAAAGGGCGCGGTTCGGAAATATACCTGACATGTGGCTATGTCGTGAGAAAGGCTACTTTATTGTCCAGATGGTGTTAAAAAGGCTTTTGTATATTATGCTCGGAACGCCTCGTTGAGTGGTTTCCATGTGGTTTCTTTTTTGAGGCTTTAATGGCAATGCAGACTTCGTGGATAGTATGGACGTTTGTCACTAAAAGGTTGCGTGTTTTCACCTTTATTATTATGACTGGCACTTGTAAAAACATACACGAACCCGGAACACAATACACTCATCATTCAGACAGTCGTGTAAAAATATATGTACAAGAGGATACCAAAAAAAAACAAAAAACCGACTTCAAAAAACCTACCTCTAAAAAGCAAGAAATAATATTCGTAATAATAAAACACGTCTATTGAAGTCGGGTGGGGCTGGAGTACAAATCCCTTTTTTTTATTCTAAAAGCCCCACCCGACTTCAATATACGTGTTTTATTATTATTACGAATATTATTTCTTGCTTTTTAGAGGTAGGGCTTTTGAAGTCGGTTTTTGTTTTTTTTAAACAATTTTTTATTTTTTTTATTTTTAGTGTAGGTACCTTTTGTATTAGATAGTGTAGGTATATTATTTAGGTAGAAAAATCGGCTCAGCCAAACGTGAGTTAATCGCGGAGCAACATACATACATGCGGGTCAAACTGAGAACCTCCTTTTTTAAGTCGGTTAAAGAACTACACTTAAGATATCCTTTTTCCAACAAAAAAATTATTATCTTATTCAGTTCATAAACAAAGAAGTTATACGACTGATCATCGAGGTAGTTCACACAAAATCATACTATTTTCGTGCTTTTTTCAAGATTACTTGAAAAGTACTGAACCGATTTCAAAGTTTAAAAAAATGAGACCAACTTGGGAGTTTACCTAATGTAATAACGTTTGATACATTGCAATCGGTCCAACCGTCTTCGAGTAATCGGTGTACATACAAAAAACAAAAAAAAAAACGGCTCATTATGAGTACCTCCCTCCTTTTGAAGTCGGTAAAAATACGTCAGGTTGTTTAGTTATGTATAATGAGTCCCTTCTTGAAGTTTTGGCTCCTTTTGAATTGTTTATATAGATAGTATTCTTTATTTTAGAGGAATAGGCTATTCACTATCAGTTAATACGTGTATAGTCAAACGCAGATGATTCTTTTTCAAACTATTAAGTTTGACATTTAAAAAATAGGACATACATAATACGCTGTTGAAGTTATCACTTGCTTTATATTAAATATTAGTAATGAGGTTAACGCCAAAGTTCCAACCCATAGCACAGCATCGAAAATTTCAGCTTAATCTGTAATAGTATTTGATTTCAATATCGGAAGTCTGAAGCAGCGAAAGCCGATGCAAATATAGCCAGCCCACATAACTACAGCGTAGCCACTTACTACACTAATCGATAAAATGTCCCAGAAAATGGAATGGAAAGAAGGTGCGGCTAGGTAAACCAATGATGTCGTGAGAACGCTTTTGTGACTTAAGTTCTAGCGGAAATAATGTTCTAAACAGAAGTTTTAAACGGTTGGTTACTGACCGAAAACGTTAATTATAGCATTTTCAATACACTTGCTCGTAAAGTGAGCCCTAATACATCGCTTTTAGGGCCATAAACCGAATTATAACAAACGCGTGTAATAATATATAAAACACTAGTTCGTTATAGAATTATCCCTACAAAGTTAAATAGGTACCTTACTGCAAGTTCTATGCGAGTAAACAGAGCATTTTCAATTTAACCAGGTAATACAGTTATTTTTTTAGTAACAACAAAGAGGTTTTATGCCGCTGGAAATTCATTTGCATTTTTGGAATAAATTAATGTGTAGGTCCTTAATTAAGTCAAACAAATATTTATTATTATCAAATTATTCCTAATTTACAATATTTTGTTAAAAAATATTAAAATATTAGCATTTTATCACCTAAATTTATAATTTTGAAGTAGGCTGTATGCTCACTAACCCCTTTGTTCGCAAAATATTCTTGCATTGGGCGTGTGAAAAAAACAAAAAAAAAACCTGCGCGCCTTTTCTCATCATGATTATCATTTTGGTTTTGTCGTATTTGTTGCTGTGTGGTAAATTACTTTGTTTTTTCCTCGCAAATGTGTTGAAAAACGTCGTATGAAACTCGTGAGCTCTTACTTATTGCACACTCGGCTGAGTTACGCCCTCGCCTGCGGCTAGGGCTGCAACCCACAGCCTTGTGTGCAATAAGCAACCTAAGCTAACTTGTATCATAATGTACTATAATTAAACTGTTATGGGGTTTGTCATATCATACCGTTTTTCCAACGCCATTATTAGCGTTGGGAAATGGTGAGCTGACACAAGTAAGGGTCTGAAAATATGAAGTTATTCCCGCCTATCCCTAAAAGAAACTGGCGTATGAAAAAGCGCCTCCTTCATGTGACAACGTAATATCACAGTAAGACTCTTTATTAGTCTAACTAGCGGCCGCCCGCGACTTCGTCTGCGTGGTCAGTTATTTTTCTATCCCTCGGAAAAAGATTTTTTTTCTGGATGAAAGGTAATCTATATCCTTTTCTGTACCCTTGACAATGTGTATGCAAAATTTCATGATGATCGGTTGTAGGCGTATCAAACAAACAAATAAACAAACTTACTTTCGCATTTATAATATTAGTGAGGATAGGTAGGTAATAATTAAGTTACTACAAGTAAAGTTAACTTCCCACCCCACCACTGTTGTTACAGTTTTGAATAAAAAAAATATCTATCACTCAGTAAAAAAATTGTTTAAAAAAACAAAAAACCGACTTCAAATAAAAATAAACAAATAAAAAATTGTTTAAAAACAAAAAACCGACTTAAAAAAAACCTGCCTCTAAAAAGCAAGAAATAATATTCAAATCATTAGATACGCATTATAACGTCTATTGAAGTCGGGTGGGGTACGGACGTACCGTACGTACGTACGGGAAGTACAAGTTCCTTTTTTTATTCTTAAATCTCCACCCGACTTCAATAGACGTTATAATGCGTATCTAATGATTTGAATATTATTTCTTGCTTTTTAGAGGCAGGTTTTTTTTGAAGTCGGTTTTTTTGTTTTTAAACAATTTTTTATTTGTTTATTTTTAGTGTCAGTACCTTTTGTATTAGATAGTGTAGGTAAGTATAATATTATTTAGGTAGAAAAATCGGCTCAGCCAAACGTGAGTTAATCGCGGAGAAACATACTATATACCTACAGGTCAAACTGAGAACCTTATTTTTTTTCTAGTCGGTTAAAATGACTACACTAAAGGAATCCCCTTTCCAACACAAAAAACTTCATCTAATTCGGTTCATAAATAACAAAGTCGTCAAGGTAGTTGATGCAAAATCATAGTATTTTCAGGATTACTTGAAAACTACTCGACCGATTTGAAAAAAAAATCTCGCAAGCAAACTCAATCGAACAAAAAAAGAATCATCAAAATCGGTCCATAAATGTCGAAGATACGCGCGAACAACGAAAAAAAAAAACATACAATCGAATTGAGAACCTCCTCCTTTTGTTGAAGTCGGTTAAAAACCTACCTCTAAAAAGCAAGTAATAATATTCATAATAATAAAAACACGTCTATTGAAGTCGGGTGGGGCTGAAGTACAAATTCCTTTTTTTTTATTCTAAAAGCCCCACCCGACTTCAATAGCCGTGTTTTTATTATTATGAATATTATTTCTTGCTTTTTAGAAGTAGGTTTTTTGAAGTCGGTTTTTTGTTTTTAAACAATTTTTTATTTTTTTATTTTTAGTGTAGGTACTTTTTGTATTAGGTAGTGTAGGTATATTATTTAGGCAGAAAAATCGGCTCAGCCAAACGTGAGTTAATTGCGGAGAAACATACATACATGCGCGTCAAACTGAGAACCTCCTTTTTTAAGTCAGTTAAAGAACTACACTTAAGATATCCCTTTTTCAAAAAAAAGTAATTATCTTATTCAGTTCATAAACAAAGAAGTATAAGACTGATCATCGAGGTAGTTCACACAAAATCATACTATTTTCGTACCTTTTTCAAGATTTCTTGAAAAGTACTGAACCGATTACAAAATTTTAAAAAATGGGACCAATTTGGGAGTTTACCTAATGTAATAACGTTTGAATCATTTCAATCGGTTCAGCCGTCTTCGAGTAATCGGTGTACATACAAAAAACAAAAAAAAGGGTCGAATTGAGTACCTCCCTCCTTTTGAAGTCGGTAAAAATAGAAGGTAGTCTTCTATTTTTACCGACTTCAATCCCATCTTAATTTTCCCAGACATAAGTAGTTGGTTAGCCGGTGGCGCTGATAAAACTAAAAGACTATCAGTATTTTAACTCTTTTGTAAGGTGACATTAAGTAGACATTTAGCTAGGAATCTAAAAGTAATAAGTTTACTGAAGGTTATTAAACGAGACAACATTCACTATAGAATGTTAAAGTTTTAAAAAAAATGATCGCATTTGAATGCTAATATTAGGAGTTTACAAGGTTGGTACTGATGAAACATTTTCCTAGTGATTATAACTATATTAAAGCCTGTTAGCAGTGTTTATTTTGAATCTACTTTAAAATATGTAAGAAATATTGGAACCAAAACTGGCGTCTCGCAACCTGGCAAGTTTTATGAGGTTTTAATCCATGCATAAGGCGATTCTCACACTGCCGCCGCGCGCCGTCGCTGGGCGCGGTTTAGCGTTTCACGCGCGCGGCGACGGCGCAGCGCACCGCCTATTCGGGCGGTTTTCGACGCGCCTCCGCGCCGGTCGGCATCATATGCGTCATACGACGACCCCGCGCTTACGTACAAAAACCGATACTATGGAGCTCAGTGTGTTGTACCCCGCCATTTCCGCGCCTGCTGGCGCGCATCGCTGCGTGCCGCCGGGGGCACGTGGCGGAGCGCGCTCCCGCGCCTCGGCGCGGCCTCGGTGTGTTGGACCAAGCGATTTTCTATACAAATTTATGTACTTGCCTACAAAGTAAAACACGCGCGCGGGAGCCCCGCGACTGCGCGCGGTGCCAGTGTGAGAACCGTCTAATCCAGTAATGAAATAAAGCCACCAACTTTATATACTCACCATAAACGTCGATACAGCCTATCTGCCACTTCATACTGGGCTGTGTGTTGATCTGGCACATGTAGCAGCCTCGGTCTTCCGCTTTAAGGGGCCTGATCCTCAACTGCCAGGTTCTGGGAGCGTCCAGGTTGATAGAGTACCGAGCGCCTAGAACGGCCCGGTCGTGCATCGTGAGGACGGTCTGGTCTTCTGCTCGGAGCCATCCCAGCTGGGAAAAAGAAAGAGGTTGGTTAATTTACAATATGATTAATGAATTTAAGTAGCACATCAGCAATTAGTATCATCGCATCATCTGTGATCGGAAAATTTATATTTTGACTAGTTAGGAGGAATTGACTACCTCGAGTCAGCTAAATATTATACATTGTTATTTGTAAAACAACAACAACCTAGCAGGAGTAGATTAGTAACATCATATACAATACAACAACATTTGTTCTACGTCTTTTCCAAAACAGACAGAAAAAAATTGACTTTTCATACAAAACTTGATCAGCTGTTCGGACATTTGTATGGACAGTCGAATTTTTTTGTCTGTTTTTGGAAAAGCCGTAGAACAAATGTTGTTGTATAGATGTTAGTAATCTACTCCTACGAGATTGTTGGTGTTTTACTAATAACCCTGTATAATGATTCTATGACGGCATTGCATACACGCAAAATAGTTTTATAAATAAATGTTGCAGGAATATTTATTATTATCACTTAAAGTGCATCTATTTAAACTTTTAAAGATCAAAACACAAATTGTTTTGAATGAGCTTTTAAAAATAGTTCGTTTTAATTTTTCACGATAATTTAAAGATAACTTTCCAGTGCCAAGAAAGTTATATTAAGCAAGCACTTATCCCAAAAACTTTTTCAGTATTTCAATTACTTTTAAAAAGTTGTTTTATCTAAATGTCAGTGCAAAAAAATCTCGTCTATGACGATGCTGAAAAGGAAAACCCTTCACTGTAACTTTCCTATCCCTGAATATGAAGTCAAAACTTAAAAATATTTCGAAGCCATCTTTAAATATCACGATTACCATTCCGTTCATGCCTTTGTATCTAGGTTGCCAAAGGTGTATTCTGCTAGCACACCGCCACTTGTCTCGCTCGGTACCTGATTTGCCTCGAAGCCTAGCACAGCATAACAATGCCTGGATTCTAGCAGGATTGAATTTTAAGTCTGAAAATACATTACGAAGATATAGAAAGCTGCCTTTTGGGGTGTATTTCCATAGCTGTAACTAGCTACATACACATAACAATACGAATAATTGCTAGTGGCGACATTGTCAAGTGAAACATGGCCATGTTCTTAGTTCTTACAAATTTTCCTCATTTTGAAACAAGACGCAATTTTATTGATCGATACATTAAAAGCATAACAAAAATATATAATTTTCTGCATACTGGTCTTTAGTTAAATTCTAATGCCTAATTTCATTTGTAAAGACAATATTTTTGCAATTACAGACCTATTTTAACAGCCTATCCCCGTTGTCCCTTTTGTTGGGGGGTATCGGAAAAAAAGTATGGAAAAAGGCCATTTAAACTCTTTAAGAATAATTAAAGGCGACTGTTAATGAGATACTTAAATACTAAACCGGGCAGCAGTTTATTTTTTGGGCCACAAAATAACTAAACGGGCGACAAACAGTGGATTAGAAAAATACTTAAAACGGGCGACTGACTACAGTTGGATGATAAATAATTTAAGTAAGCAGTGACAGCTCTAAATGGGTGACAAAAATACTGAGTGGGCAACTATTATACCAAGTAGGTAACTTTATAACTGATTTAAGATGCCTTAACATGGTATTTTTAACACGTTTTTATTAGGTTGCTTTCTCGTTTGTTTGTTTGTTTGTTTTTTTCATCTCTATTAGGATAATAGTCACCTTTTTTAAATAAAATATATGCCATTTTTTATGTTTTGTGTGCCCTAAGGTTGTCGTCCAAATAGTAATTTGGTCGCCCGTTCTGAATAACTAGTTACTCAATTTGTATTTTACAGTCACTCATTTACAATATCTGTGGTCGCCCTCGGTCCGTCGCCCACGTAGTATTTCAGTAAGCTATATTCAGTATTTTTGATACCCAAAATGGGAATTTATTGCTACCCGATTAAATACTAACCTTGCAAAATACAAAATAGCGAAATGCCTATAAGAAAAATTTGGAGTTCGTGTATCAAAATGAGGTAAACGAACTGTCAAGGCTGTTTGGCTACCTGCCTGCGGAATAACAATGCACGAAAATCAGACTGCACATAAGCTTTCAGTGCATCGCGAATTTTAATACCAACCAAAGAATATTGGCGAATCTCCATTTTTTTATGCATAACGGGATAGTGCTTGGCCTCCACTTCACCTGATGTTAGGTGACGATATTGATGTTAAGGCGGAAGATGGGCTTCCATCTTCCGGATGGATCTTCAGGATTCCGGGTGGATTGTGCGAGCGAGAGAGTGGCAATCAGCGGCAAAATGTGTACGGACACTTAAGCTTGTGCCATTCTTTGATCATGAAAGAACTAAACTAACAATGATTCTATAAAACTGCTCAACGTCCAGTCGTCTCGAGTAAATAAAAAAAAAAAGATATTTCTATGTCGAATGAAAATCGGTAGATATAAGGTAGAAATCGAGCGCTTGATGCGAGACGAACGATTCATAAATAGTAGGTATAATGTTCTGTATAAATGTATGGTGAGCGATATTGTTATGCTATATATATATGTTACGGCTAATTACCCGAAGTGCGGCTAAACCTAGTTCTAGCCGGCTAAAACTAGGTGTAGCCGATTTGCTCGCGGCTAATACTAAGTGTAGCCGGCTAAAACTAGGTGTAACATGGGGTATTAAAAAAAATATTTCTGTTGTCTGTTAAAAAAAATAACCTCGAAATTTAAGGCTCACGCGCTACGCTGCGCTACGCTGCGCTACGCAATCGCCTTAAATTTCTAACCTATATTCGGGACCTACAGGAGTAAAGCAGATCGGTTCACCTAGTTTTAGCCAACAGCTATTGGCTACACCTAGTTTAAGCCGGCTAAAACTAGGTTTAGCCGCACTTCGGGTATTAGCCGTAACATATATACTAATCTGAAATGCGCTTAGCTATCAACAACTCTATCGCTCTTGCGTAGTACCCATAATTATTCCTTTAAAAGTTATGTTTTTATAAGCAGACACGCTCAGGTGGGATAAAAACGACAAGGTCACATAACAAAGATTGACAAGATTGTCAACACAATTCTATTCCAAATTCAAACAGCCAAAACTTCAGTATTCGGTACTGGGTGGTACGAAGCAACCGCATCGAAGAATTTATTTCCAGTATCGGTGGCAATTATTACACCCAAATTTGTCCGTCACGTTCTAATGTCTGTAACACGCAATAAGTCGCAAGTAATATTACCAAGACAAAGTTAGGTCATCACACGAACGCTCCAGCTCGTATATCAAGTAAAGTGTTTAAGTTAGAGACTTGTACCCAAAGTTGGGGAAGGCTTTGGTAAAATAAACTGAGTAACGTTGGCGGGAACTGTGTAATTATCCTGTATTCCCTTTGGTCAATATTTCAATAATTCGGTGGAATAAGTAAGGATCGATTTTGTGTCATAAAAATTAAGAACGTCTTACTCATTATTATTTTAACTTGGCGTAAATCAGCTCGTCTTCAAAAGTAGATAGAAATGTCAAACATTGGTTTGAAATTAACATTAATACTCGTATGATGTGTTATTCTTTATTAATGACTTTTTATGATTTCTTTAAAAATCCTTAACATATTTTATGTTAGCAGTTAGCTGAACATTCTTAGCCCGAATCAAGTATATTTTATACTATATTGTTTACAATTACCTACGCGGAACTTTATTAAGACGATTGAAAATAAGAATGTATACTTTTACAACAATTTTGAAAGTAAAAAAAGAGTTAATTACATTTTTATGATGGACATTCTAAAAAACAACACTAATTGACCACTTAATCCTTTATTCCTCAACCAAAAAGAAAGCCTAATGAAAGGCACTATGGTTTTATTACATTAGTTAGATTAGATTCGGCATTAACGATCGAAATACTTTGATTTCTAATGGCCGGCCGGGGATTGGTTTCGAAAACCTACCGTATAATGGCCGATATGGGTCGTTAGACGCCACACTAATAGCTACATCGTTAATTATAAATTGTTGTAATGCTTATTTGGTGGGTTTCGTATTAACGGACGCTTGGGGTAAAATATTTTCATAGACAAGATACTCAAGTGTGTGAAACGACATAGGAACTTTTCATTAGGATCAGTTAGGTCTCTGATATTGAAAGTAAATAAGTTAAGGAGCTTGAAAGCGAAGTAGTTTGCATGCTAGTTTTGTTTGTGGAAGTTAAAAAAAACGCAAAACTTAGTCTTATTTTGTAACTTTGACAGCATCGGTGGACAACCGAGTTTGACTGTTTGACATAAGATGTAAGTAAGTTGATGCTGCAGTAAAATCAATGTTACGACTCCTAGAGGAGAGGCCAGGCCTTCAAAATTGAAATCCCGTCGGACAAGCGAGTGCTCTACCGACAAATGGTATCATTGTCTTCAGCATGATCTCCTGAACAATAATATAGCGGTTGTCGCATTATAAAGTGGTGGAGGGGGGAGGGGGGGGAGGCAAAACTCGGTTATCAGAGTTTGGCTAATTTCTCAATAATATCCTTAACAACAGATTTTATCAAACAATAGTTTTTGTAGATTACTATAGTTTATCAAATAATTAGATAAAATACGAATTTCAAATAAATATTTTTTTTGTTTTGTAGAATTAAAGCAGTAAATTGCAATAATCTACTATGTAATTAAAACTATGAAGATTTGCTTCAGAAAAAACATATCGGTGAATAGCCCAGTTATTCCTCTATATAGAATAATAAACTTGTTAAACATTTTTGTCTAGTAATTAGTTAAAATTTTTTTTTTTGTGTCCCGTGGCGAAATTTTCTCTCCCATTTTTTTTTTCTTAAATCCTCTACAGAATTAAAAGTATGAAGATTTGCCTCAGAAAAAAATAACGGTTAATAGCCCAGTTATCTTATTATATAGAATAATAAACTTATCAAACATCTTTGTCTAGTGATTATGTTAAAAAATTGTTTTTATTGCGTGGCGAATTTTCTTTATCTTTTTTTTCGAAAATCCTCTACCGAATTAAGACTATCAAAATTTGCCCCATAAAAAAATAGTAAATAGTCCAGTTATTTTTCTATATAGAATAATAAATTTGTTAAATATTTTTGTCTAGTTAACTGTGTTACAAAATGTTTTGTGTTGCGTGGCGAAATTTTCTTTACAACTTTTTTTTTTCGAAAATCCTCTACAGGATCTAAACTATGATGATTTGCCTTAGAAAAAAAATGCTGGTGAATAGCTTAGTTATTGCACTATATAGAAAAATTAACTTGTTAAACATTTTTGTCTAAAAATTATGTTAAAAAAATGATTTCTATCGCGCAGTGAAATTTTTTCTAACATATCATTTTTCCATAAATCTTCTACAGAATTAAAACTATGAAGATTTTCTCCAGAAAAAAAAATTACAGTAAATAGACTAGTTATTCCACTATACAGATTAATAAACTTATCAAACATTTTGGTCTAGTAACTGTGTTAAAAAATACTTTGTGTCACATAACACGGTGGACCTGCAAAGTTATGTTTAAACGAGTTTGCACGGCACAAAATATTTTTTTACACAGTTACTAGACAAAAATATTTGACGAATTTATTATTCTATATAATAAAATAACTGGGCTATTCACTATTATTTTTTTTCTGGTGCAAATTCTTATAGTTTTAATTCTGTAGAGGATTTTCGAACAAATGGTGGAAAAAATTTCACTTCGTGAAAAGATAATCATTTTTTAACTTAGTTACTAGATAAAAATGTTTAACATATTTATTATTTTATATATATTAAAATAACTGGGCTATTCACCAGTATTTTTTTCTGAGGATAATCTTTATAGTTTTAATTCTGTGGAGGATTTTCGAAAAAAATGGTAGAAAACATTTCGCCACGCGACCCAAAAAATTTTTTTAGCATAGTTACTAGATAAAAATGTTTAACAAGTTTATTACTTCATATAGTGGAACAATAGTGCTATGTATAAATATTTTTTTTCTGGGACAAATCCTCATAGTTTTAATTTCATAGTACTTTCTTTTAATTTACTGCTTCAATTCTACAAAACTAAAAAAGCCTTTGTTTGAAATTCATCTTTTTTCTATTTTTGTAATAAACTTTAGTATTCACAAAAAACATTATTAGATAAAATATGTTGTTACAGGTATTATCTACTATCTATACGAAACGTTATTTGTTTTAATCAGACAAGCGGTTACAGAGAAATTATCCAAACCATGATACCCGATTTCCGCATCTTTTCCCTCCCTTCCCTCCCCCCTCAACCACTTTATGATGCGACAACCACTATATTCTCGTTCAAGAGATCATGCTGAAGACAATGATACCAGTTGTCGGTAGAGAACTCTTCGGTCCGACGGGAATCGTCATTAGATGTCACGTTTCGTCAAAGCGGTTTCCATATTATTCGGACAGTGACCTCCCGCACTATATCGATGATAATTTTGTTGTCTTCCAGCCAAATTTCAAAACTAAAAAACAGACAGCAAGCCAATGATTGTGGCAATTTTACGTAGTACTTTATACTATATGTACTTCTGTACTTTATTTTAATTTACTGCTTCAAATCTACAAAACTAAAAATGATTTTGTTTGAAATTCGACTTTTTTCTAATGATTTAATAAACTATAGTATTTACAAAAACCATTGCAAATGAAAATATGTTGTCAAAGATATTACCTACCCTAAGACATATTATATGCTTAAATCGGTCAAGTGGTTGTTGAGAAAATCAACCAAGTTCCGATACTTGACTTCCGCATCTCTTCCCACCACCCCTCCCCCCTCCACCACTTTATAATGCGACAACCGCTGTATTCTTGTTCAAGAGATCATGCTGAAGACAATGATACCGGTTGTCGGTGGAGCACTCTCTTGTCCAGCGGGAATCGTAAATAGACGACTTTCGTAAATGTGGCATCCCATCTATCCATAAAAACCAAGTAATGTACTTCTACCCCTCTATCCATAAAAACTCATCATAAGCCAAACTCGATAGTCTACCGAAACTGTCAAAGATACCAAATAGGCCTACTGGTAAAGGTCTGGTTTTTTAATGAAACTGGAAGATAAGGGATAAGATAGCTCTAATTATACAACATTATTTTATGTATAGGTATACGAAAGCCAAAACACTGGTTACATATTTTCATTTTCAGAATCAGTATACAAAAAATGATAATGATACCTTAAAAACTCACGAAGTAACAAGCTTTTTGTGTTGTGCGCGTGAGACATTGTAGTAGGGTGTGCGTTAATTATGGTTTTGTAAATATTATTTAGTCAAAATATAACATGATATAAAAAATATTGCAATCGATTCTATTACTGATTCGAAACAAACAGTTTTCAGGTTTCGTTTATACTAAAAATAACCTTGTAATAAAAAAATTCTCACCTTGTGTTTTCCCAAGTTGGTCACCGCACATCCCAGCACAGCTTCTCTGCCCAGAAAAAACGTTTGATTCCCAATAGGCCTTTCAAACTCAGGGTCTTCAGAAAATTTCCTGGTCGTCATTTGTGAGTCTGCAACAAAAGATGGAGGATTAAATATTCACGGTCAACCATTGGGATTATAACGAACTTTCCGATGGCGAACTTTTATAAAACATCAAAGATTTCAAGGTAAATTAGCAGAAGTTATATTCTTCGTTTTAATATGTACGCCGTTAAAAGTTTGTGAGCGTTTTGGCAGATTGAGTTTTTGATTCTAAGTGTTTTGGGATAAGGTCAAATGTTTTAATATTAAAATTTCAAACCGTATAATAGTTTCATAAACTGGCAACCTGTGACTATAGTAAGTAAGATTTTCGAAAAACGTCATCAAAAATGTGTTCTCGTACTTTTATCTTATCAAACATAAAAAATATTTTTATGTTTGTTTTTCCTTAAACCTAACCGTTTTACTGCCGAGTGACAGTCAAACAAGAGATTATTGGTTCATAATTATGGAGTACTAAGAATTGAAACTAATTTGCTAAAAACGTATCTAATACGCCTTCTGCATAATTCACCTTAAATTTTAAGTTATAAATACAAGACAAGCTCGCCCAGTAATGTTTTGACAGCCCTCGTGAAAATCCAAACTCGATTTGCATAATTTTCAGCTTAAAATTCAAAGTTTGGAACACATTATAATGTTTGAGCCACTACTATTTTGAATTCTTCCTGGCTTAATTAAATTTTTGCATTTATTTTATAACAAAAGGTTGACGACGTAACTGCAAGTGAGATACCTACTAAAAAAATATATTGCAATTTATTTTTTATGGTCGCACGTTGTTATTGTGTTAAAAAAAACATGTAAGAAATATGACTTTTAATTTTTAGGGATTGTATACCTATAGGTAAAAGTATTGTTATATATTTTTTCAAATTGACGCCGGTATTGATATTCTCAAACTATTCAATACCATTGTATTATGGTTGTACTGGTACTTAAATATACAATCTGGTTTATTTAACAATGTTTTTTATTTTATAATGTTGGTTTATTTTCAAAACTATTTTTCTTTATATAGGTACTTTTGTTTTTACTATACAAATACACCTTATTCACCAGGCGTCAGACTATGAAAAATTGGTATACTAACAGAACCCTATGTTTAAAAACTCGAAACAACCTTCTTTTTCATAAAAATAATACTGATAATAAAAATAACACTATAAGGAAAATATTTTTTAAACCACTACCGTGAGTATTAACATAAGTCTGCCCTATATAAAAAAAACCGGCCAATTGCGAGTCGGACTCGCGCACGAAGCGTTCCGTACCAAAAAAGGGCAAAAAAAATCACGTTTGTTGTATGGGAGCCCTCCTTAAATATTCATTCTATTCTGTTTTTAGTATGTGTTGTTATAGTGGCAACAGAAATACATCATCTGTGAAAATTTCAACTGTCTGGCTATCACGGTTCATGAGATACAGCCTGGTGACAGACAGACAGACGGACAGCGGAGTCTGAGTAATAAGGTCCCGTTTTTACCCTTTGGGTACGGAACCCTAAAAACTACGACACTCGTTTCGTTTGTAAAAACTAGCACAAAGCTCCATTAATTTATTTTAGCATTAGTTATTCAACCAATATTCGTCTTTACAAAGTTTAGACATGGTTCAAAGTTCCGAAATAGCAAGATCTACTCTAACTTTGTACGGAATTCTCTTTGTTATTACTGCTATGAAGTTTTAAAGTCTAGAGTTGGGTCCTTGGCAGGTATTTTGTGAGCTTTCCAAATTACTTTAGCCGTCGGTGACTAGGTGGACTTGAAGCCTGGGAATGAGGCATAAATTATGTTAATGAGGGTGCAGAAAACTTAAATATCTAATGAGTTTATGATGTAATTAATAATGACCAAAAAGGGTCTGAAAGCTGTTGATAGTTATTTATAACTGCATTATGATAACCTCTATTATCACTAACAGATATCTATTTTTTTTTGGGCAAAGGGATAGTGCTCGGCCTTCACCTCACTTGATGTTAAGTTACAATAAGGCCGAAGGTGCAAGTGCACTACACCCGGAATCCACATCACTGAGGAACTGGCTATCTTACCTCTAACTGCCGGAACACAACAATTTTTAAATTGTTGTTATGGCGTCAGACTTAGGTAAGATGGTGGTAGTTAGCCAGGCGGACTAGACATAAGCCCTACTACCAACTAAACCGAGTACAAATTGTACCCCGTCTGGGAATCGAACCCGGGACCCCTGTGTCTTACACGGATGGGCGCACCATTAGGCCACAGAGGCGGTAAAGATCTAAAGAGCAAATTAATCTTCGAGATTTTTCCCGTTGGCCTAGCTAGAATTATTATGGTGATATTACACGGGTCACTTCTGCTTTTCAATTTGAGTGAAGCAAACAAAGTGAATCATTCAATGTTTGTTCAACAACGTTACTAATATTATAATACACTTCTTAGCCATCCAACCAAAGTGAATCAATTTAGTCAAACAGTGTTTTCGATAAAATACAATATCAACATCAACATGGAGATCTATTAGATAGCATAAATAGCAGATATCACACAAAAAAAATGATCGAATATTTTGTATGCTATTTCAACATTAGCATTCGGTGACAGGTGCGAAGTGGTGCGAGACCATGCTCGTTTACTGACGTTTTCAGTGAATTGTACATTTTTTGTTTTATGTGAGTTGTTTTATTGTTGTTTTGGGAGGGCCTTAAACGGGGTCTAAAAGGCAAATGGTGGCATTACTTAATAATAAAATATCTGCAATTTCTTTCATTTTGTAATCATAAAAAAATTAAAAGTTTTTCACACTAAGACTTTGTAAAATAATGTGTGAAATACTTTTTTTATTTTTTTTTATGATTACAAATTGAAATAAATTGCAAAATATGTTATCCAAAATTAATAATTATTTTATTAAAAAGCCATACATTTTTTTACAAAGTGTGAAACACTTTTTTTTAAAGCTATTAAAAGTTAATTTTCTCCATGAAGAACTTCTATAAAATAAATTTGATTTTAGGTACTCACACGCCACACGAAAGAAAAATAATAAATAAAATAACAATAAGACAGTAATCTCAAGTAAAAAATATACGATGTTAGTATGTTAGTTAGTAACATAGCAATTTTGTTTAATTCTAACTACTTACAGCACCGTGTGCTTTCATAAACATCAAAATTCCATGCGGACAATGTTGCGGGCGGAACCCTGGTTAATTTAAATACAATGAAATTCTTCAGTGTATACATTTTATGTTTTTTATTCTACTTCATGAATTCATTTGGACGCGAAGTAGGTATTCCGCCAATATTACGTTTATGACCAACATTTGTTAGTCTTGCTCCATTAGCCCATTTGGATTTTCAGAGCGACTTTCAGTCCAAATTTGTCGATTCAGCGACGCCCACTGCGCCTCATGAAACTCGATAATACTGCTCATAAGGGATTCTAGTTGCCGTTTCAAAAAGGTATTTTAAGAAATCGGTGGAAACTCATAAATTCTGTTTGGCTAATGGAAATGAAGGGGGCGTGATAATTGGGCTTTTAACCTTATTGGGATTTATAAGTCGATCAGATTAAAAAAGCGGGTCATAGTTGAATATACTACGGTCGGTTTCTGATTTTAGAAATTGAAGATGAGTACTTTTTAGGGTTCCCTAAAAACGGGACCCTATTACTAAGACTCCGCTGTCCGTCTGTCTGTCTGTCTGGCTGTCTGTCACCAGGCTGTATCTCATGAACCGTGATAGCTAGAAAATTGGAATTTTCACAAATGATGTATTTCTGTTGCCGCTATAACAGCAAATACTAAAAATAGAATAAAGTTAATATTTAAAGGGGGCTCCTATACAACAAATCAGATTTTTTTGCTGTTTTTTGCTCGATATTAATAACAACAACAGGTAGACAGTTGAAATTTTCACAGATGATGTATTTTTGTGACCGCTATAACAAAAAATACTAAAAACAGAATAAAATTAATATTTAAGGGCGGCTCCAATACAACAAACGTAATTTTTTGCCGTTTTTTGGTACGGAACCCTTCGTGCGCGAGTCCGACTCGCACTTGGCCGGTTTTTATCATATGCCTGAGTAACACTTCGATTTCTCAATTCAGAATCTGGCTGTACATCTCTAATATCTCTTCTAGTTTAACTTATACCTTTAAACGAGCAATTCTTGAATATTTATTTATAGGTATGTATATTTCTGTGATCTCGGAAACGGTGAAATTTGGTATATGGGGGTTTGCGGGGGGTAAACAATCGATCTAGATTAGTCTTATGTTTGGGAAAAACGCGTGTTTTCGAGTTTTCATGCGTTTTTCATGCATTATCCTTTCGACGCAGAATATGGTCGCTAATTTTCCTGCCGGCCACTGTCCGTCTGGTCCACAAGACCCGGACGGCAAGAAACGAGTGTTACGGGTTCGAATCCCGCTCGGTGACTTACTTTTGTTTTTTATATGTTCAAGTTTATATAAGGTCCTTCTTAAATAGTGCACAAAATTTTAAGGGGTCAATGTACTTTACTTATGCATACAAACAACTTTTATTATGGTACCACCATTGAAATAGCGAAAAAAACAGCTGTTTCATAGAAAATTTAAAATCGAATAGATCAAAATGTATGGAGCAGCAGATGTTTTTTTTTTGCGAAACTCTCACACCAAGCTCTGTAGAATATGCAACGTTCAACCTTCATGGTCGAGTGGCTTTGTACGCCGGTTTTCAAGGTGTCGCCGTCTCGGAGGTTTCCAGGGTTCGATTCCCGTTTGGGTCAATTTAGAAAACGAACTTTTCTCTATCGTCTCAGGTCTGGGTGTTTGTGATACTACCATTGTCTCCGATTTTCGAACACAAGTACTTATTGGCTATTTACTTTGGAATCGGAGCAATATATGCGATGTCGTCAAATATTAGGTCTTTACCTATGAAATTGCCGATATTTTGTCACATACAGAGAAAATAATAACTTCTATAATTTAAAATGTTAACAAAATCGTGAATATTACATCGAATTATGATCATGATAGTTAACTATCAGTAAAAATAAAGTCCATATTTTAGCTTTCGTGACATTAAAAAAAAGATCTTGAAAGTGACTCTTTTTTTGTGAGCAAAAAAAAGGGTGACCGAAGGGGTCGTAACTTAACCAAAACTTATTTTTCGCTTATCTTAAATGGAAATAAGTTAGCATAGTGTTCAAACATTAGTACATAAAAGTTTTGTTACATGAGTGTTCATGGTTGTCAAATGAACAAAGAAAATGCTATTATGAAAAATGCAACTTCTTGAAAAATCTCCATACAAATCGGCAATTTCATAGGTAAAGACCTATTATTTATTTATTTATTAAATATTGTGATGACAATATTGATTGAGTGCTTTCAAATATCTCCTGCTGGTAACAAAGTTGTTTGTACTCATGAGTACATTGACCCCTTAAAAATTTGTGCACTATTTAAGAAGGACCTTATATGTACGGTTTCTATTGCACTCCGTGCTTCGGAAAGTTCGTTACGCCGTTAGTCCTGGTTGCATTTCTAGTTGTTAGCACGCACAACGCCGCCTTGGCCCGCGAAGGCCTGTTCCTCAACAGTGAGGACATTAATGGCCTTATTAATAAACGAAGAATAAGTTTACCCTTTCGTAAAACCAAAAAAATTGCTTAAGAATATGACGCCTTGAGAAGTCAAACGTAAAGTGTAATATTGTTCAGCAATATTTTAGGCCAGGGTGTAAGCTTATTCTTCGTTTATTAATAAGGCCGCAGAGATATAATGAGTTATGATGATATTAACAATATTATCGGGGTGTTGTCTAGTACGCCACACTTACTGTGTGTTGGCGCCATCTATGTTAATTACGCGTAAACTGCCGTCGAATGAAGAATGAACAAGGATCGGCTGAATGGAAGAGCGAACGAATGAGACGACACCGAAGCCGACACGAGGACCGTATCGGCATTCATTCGATATTCTCTGCCGTCTCGCGCGCACCCATATTTTATCCTGAATGTTTTAAATTCGTAACCGTATTAGATTGAAATTTTGTACTTTTACAATAAACCTTTCTACTTTTATAAAATAAATTCATCATTGAAAAACACCCGAAATTCCCGCTCTACCTAATCGCAAGTCTGAGCTCAAAACACTGTGGAAGAACCGCTTGGTTTGCGGAATAATGTCCCCTCAAATTATTTTTCAAGGTTGTCACAACGTTTTATTTAAATAAAATAAATTTAAATTGCTTTAAGCTTCATTTAACTCGGCACGTAAAAACTTTGAATAGCTGGGAAAGTTTAATTGGCGCGTCCCCAACTATTTTAAGTAAAGCAAATTAAAATTTCGTTTCACAAACTTTGTAATTATTTTCTGTGTTAGCTAGACGTCTTATAAAAATAACTTAAAGAAAATTAATTTAATAAACTCGTGTTTTCAAGTGATTGTTACTTGGACGACAGTTACTTTGTTTGCGAATTCATAATAAAACCCGTTATAATTACGACAACAAAGAGAATATGGAGTTTTTTAGGGTTCCGTACCTAAAGGGTAAAAACGGGACCCTATTACTAAGACTCCGCTGTCCGTCTGTCTGTCTGTCTGTCTGTCTGTCTGTGACCAGGCTGTATCTCATGAACCGTGATAGCTCTAGCTTTCTTTAGTTGCTTTAGTTTCTTTAGTTTAGTCTAGCAACTTTCTAAAGTTGAAATTTTCACAGTTGATGTATTTCTGTTGCCGCTATAATAACAAATACTAAAAACAGAATAAAATTAATATTTAAGGGAGGCTCCTATACAAGAAACGTGATTTTTTTTTGCTGTTTTTTTGCTCGATATTAATAACAACAACAGGTAAACAGTTGAAATTTTCACAGATGATGTATTTCTGTTGCCGCTTTAACAAAAAATACTAAAAACAGAAAAAAATAAATACTTAAGGGGGCTCCCATACAACAAACGTACGCCGTTTTTGGTACGGAACAATTCGTGCGCGAGTCCGACTCGCCCTTGGCTGGTTTTTTGTTGTTCCCACTCCTTGACTACTAAAGTACAATAGGCCATAATCCACGTAGCGGATACAATTCAAATTGGACTGCAAATGCAGCGGGACCAACGGCTTAACGTGCCTTCCATAACGCGGAGATATCCTAGATAACACTTCAAGAACTAAAACAGTACGCAAAAATGGCACCTCAAAATAGCGTCCCACTTACAAACTTGGCGCTTACTTTGCCCATAACCACCTTTTATTTTGTACAATATAAATAACACCTTTTATCACTTATTTTCTGCAAAATAAGCGCCCAGTTGGTGAGTGGGACGCTATTTGAGGTGCCATTTTTGAGACTGACCGGACATCTAGGGTATTCTTGATTGAAGTCTCCACGCGTAGAAAAAAGATAGATGCCGATATTTTTAGGGTTTCGTACCAAAATGGTAAAAAAGGAACCCTTATGGTGTGACTCAGTCTGTCTGTCTGTCACAGCTGAATATCTCGAGAACTACTAATGGTATCAAGTTGAAATTTAAAATAGTTTGAAATGACATTTGCCCAACTATTTTGCAAATAAGAAATAAATAAAAAAATAAATATCTTTTTTACAACAGGGACTGAAAAGATTGAAGTAGAGCTACTAGGGCATGTGGGGTATCATAATATGAAAGGGCGCCGTTTGCACGTTTTCAATCATTTTATATTTTTGTTTTAGATCGCATAATTTTCTATTTATAATGAAAAATGTAAAAAAAAAACTGTTCCCCTCCTTCCCTATTGCCCAAGTTTGCAATAAGAAAAATCTGAAATAATTCTATGTGGTAGCAGCTTATATAAAGATTACAGGAAAAATAAAACGATGTCTCGATATAGCACACTTTTTTAGAAATGATCAAATTTCTAAAAAAGTTAACATTAGTTCCACTATCGGTCAAGAGATGGCGCTGACCTAAAACTGCAATATTAATTATGTTATTCTACTCTGCAGTGTGGTTTAATGGTGCAATTATGATGGTACGGAACCCACGGTGCGCGAGTCCGACTCGCTCTTGACCAGTTTTATTCTTTTTGAAAAACGAGACCTTAAAAATACAAACATCTCGTCAAGGTGAATTATGTATTTTTTTTATCTGTATCTATCGGGTCATTGCCCTCTAACGCGTCTTTTATTCGCACTCACTCGGCCGTACTACGCCAATTTAAGACTTTTTAAAGGGAAAAACGTTTTTCTTTATACTTTTTTCGCCATCGTTGGGGTGATACTCAACTAAAAGAGGTACTTTGAAAAGATTAGGCTGTAAAAAGCGAAGTAAGTCGACGTTAGTTGATTTCACTTACAAACACTTTGGTATAGACTTGAGATTATTTTATTACAAAGAGTGTGCGAGCCCCTACTTGAGACTCTACACTGATGTCAATATGAGATGATGCCAATGTGAGGTGACTGACGTCACGGGAGGTGGTATACGCGCGGTGCTAATAAAATACGTCAGTACAAGTTGAATGCCTTTAATGCACTGTCCCAGTATTACAGAAATACTTATACGAATTTGTCGCATATGCAAAAGTACTTAGGTTGCGCAATATTCACGCGGTACTGTAAAATTATGAAAATAAGCAAATATTTAAAATGGCTTGTACAAAGAGTTTTATTTCTTACTAATTTACACAAAAATAAATATTCTTTTATTTATTTATTGTCTCTGATTTGGATTGGCTTTTCACAAAATATAGCGCTTAACTGAAAGTTAATATTGAATTAAAGATTGTCTTTAAAAAACAATAATATTTTAGTGGCTCTGTGAACCGTAGAACTAAAATAGCTTTTTAACGTTTTTTATAATTTTTCGAAATGTCTGAAATATGTTTTATTTCGAAAAACTTCGGAAAACTGTTTCGACAAAAAACCTGATTTTATTGTCCAACGCTCACAAAGTTTCACGAGAATCAGTTGAGAAATGCGACCTGTAGAAGAGAACAGCTGTACAGCCGGACACACAGACTTACGAAAGCATTTTTGCCCAAGCTGTAAAGGAGACGAGAGATTAGTGACGTCACAGTTCCGGCAAAGTACCACTATCGTGATAATTATAATTTCATTTCATTGTTATTACACTGACAAGTGTGGACACGTTCATAAAGAATGTATGAAAGAATGGGGAATGTCAGAAAAAATCAAATCGCCTCAATATTTTTAATAGGTAGGAATAGATCCCTTAGTAATAGAAAAAAGTTTCAGAATTTTAGGTTTTGTGAAAAAAATAAAAAAAAATCTCTTCGACTTCATAAATGTACAAAAGTAACAGCAGAATGGAAATTATACCTTTGCCGCTAACTGCCACAACTACAACACTTATTAAAAAAACTTTTGACACTTTGTATTGAAACTTTTTTTTAATACCATGTTGTGGTTGTGGCAAGTGGTGGCAAAGGTAGAATTACTATTCTGCTGTTACTTTCGTACCATAAGTACTTGTTGTATGGTCTGTGTTTCGTACGTATTTATGAAGTTGAAGAGACTTTATTTTTTTTTTTATATTCACGCAACCGAAAATTCTGAAACTTGTTTCTATTACTAAAGGACCTTATTCCTACCAAAAAAAAATTTTCAGCCGATTCAATTTTTTTCGGACATTCCCCATTTACCACGGTGGTGGTACTTTTCCGGAACTGTGACTTCATTGATATGTGTGAATCGGTCTTTATAATATTTATTTGCAGTGTTCCGTGTTTGACGTAGAAGTACCTAAGCTAGGTTGTGTACCTATATCGGGTCATTTTGAACTTACCATCCAAATTTTAAGGATGTGTCCAGTCCATGAAACTAAACAACTTTATTTAAGAAACATATTGTGTCAAATTTTGCCAGAAAATTTTGGTCATCCCATAATAATTGATCACGTGATCTCTTTGATTTGTATGGAAAGTCAATTTTTATTTTACATATTTGACCATGTGTTCCTTAGAGAAAGTTGTTCAGTTTCATGGACTGAACACATCTTCAAAATTTGGATGGTATATATGACCCTGTATAAAATTATGTCTTAACCTATTCTCGTAAGTAATGTAAAGGAGCTTATTCACTTACCTTTCAACGCCATTGTGGACAGCAGAACTAAAGCCTGCAGCAACGACAAGAAGCAAGTCCTTTCGATCCACATTTTAATGTCTTATTCACCCAAAGCACACATAGTACATTTTTAATCACGGTCACCAATCATGTTCATGTCCATATTACTAAACTTCTTATTTTACTAACTTGTACCGACTACATCCTCGTATCCTATAAAATGGTGTTATGTATAGTAGTTAACATTTTTTTTTTAATTACGATTCAATTATTTATACTGTAGGTATAATAAGTATAATAATAAAAGCTTTTAAGGAAAGAAGTGCAAATGTGTATGTTATATAAGAAACCATTCTTATACTATCTATATTATAAAATGATAGACTTTCATTTATAAAATATTGATTCGTGTGATTTGACAGCGTTTCTAAAATCAGAACATATGAGAACTTTTCGATAATTTAACGAAATGTCATAAAAATAAAAACATTTTAGGGTTCCGTACCCAAAGGGTAAAAACGGGACCCTATTACTAAGACTTCGCTGTCCGTCTGTCTGTCTGTCTGTCACCAGGCTGTATCTCATGAACCGTGATAGCTAGAAAGTTGAAATTTTCACAGATTATGTTTTTCTGTTGCCGCTATAACAACAAATACTAAAAACAGAATAAAATTAATATTAATGGGGGCTCCCATACAACAAACGTGATTTTTTTGCCGTTTTTGCTCGTTATTAATATTGACAACAGGCAGACAGTTGAAATTTTCACAGATGATGTATTTTTGTTGCCGCTATAACAACAAATACTAAAAACAGAATAAAATTAATATTTGAGGGGGGCTCCCATACAACAAACATTTTTTTCCGGATTTTGGTACGGAACCCTACGTGCGCGAGTCCGACTCGCACTTAGCCGGTTTTTTGTGTATTAATCATTATTGTTATTTATGTATTGATATTTCTTTGGGATTAAAACAATATTTGAAAACGCTGAAATGTAAACTAGCATAAAAAATATTAAAACGGATTGTAAAAAAAAAACAATTAAATAAAATCAAATAAAACTACCAAAGAAACCAAAGTCGGAGTTTTATTAAAATTACGAAAGTGCCCAAGCGTAAACATATATTTTTACACCCTCTCTGATCCTACGGTTTAGGGAGGTACTGTTGACAATTCAACGCCTCGAGAACCACCTAAGCAAATACAATGTTTAAACGCCTATTGTCACTTATTCGAGTTTACGGTAAGGAAAGAAAACAAACGAATTTCACACTTTGAATGTAACACTTTTCGACTAAAATAATAGCATGTTATAGATATCTATAAACTTTTGAATGGACTAGTTAAGAATTTTTTGTATTATAAAATACAGACATTAAAGTTCTGATTTTACTAAGAAAAAAAAGTTATAAATCTTAGCAATCGGTTCAGTAACTTAATAACAAACAAATTATGTTTTATTTTTAACTAGCGACCGGCCGCGACTTCGTCTGCATGGACAGTTTTTTTTTGCTATCCCTCGGAAATTGTGCGTTTTTTCTGGCTGAAAGGTAAATTACGTCGTTTTCTGTACCCTTGACAACGTATATGCACAATTTTATGATGATCGGTTCAGTAGTTAAGACGTGAAGCCGTAACAAACAAATAAACAAACAAACGGATATTTTAATTTTTAATGAAAAATATTTACATCAACTTCAAAAAATCGTACTATAAAAATACGAGTATTTAGCAATAAATGCAACTCTAAGTGTTTGGATAATCAAGTAGGTACATAACAGATCAAAGAATGAGTTTCAACTTTTCAAAGGTCAGAATATATGTTTAAACTTATACCTCAACGGTTAAATACCGTAATTAGACAGGAATCCCCCCATTAGTCGACCACATTCGCCGATCCCTCGGGATTTGCGGCGTCGTCCAGATTTGTGAGCACATAATTGACAGACTTGTTGGGGAAGTCTTGTAATTTTGGCCTTTTCAGCTTTTCGAGCGATTCATTGTGATGCAATTATTTCAGGATGTGAATAAAAATGAGGTCATAACGTTTTAATATTTTGAGATTGAGGTTGAGACAGTTTAGCGACAATTTCAAATCATATATCTTGAAATAGTGGTAAGAACGTATTCGAGAAGGAAAGAAAAAAACAAAAGAAACAATACGTACCAGTCAACTTTATAATAACTCCTTGAGATTTCCCAAGACTATAAGCAAATATATTATACTCAATTTGGTTTCCAGTCTACTTAAATGATCAATCCCTTATCATATTGCTTAATAATATATAATAACTTGGAAAACCGGATATAACATTTTGCTATCTGATAATGGTCTTTGAAAAGTAAACCTTAACGGCTCTCAGAGTTTAAATTGACTACGAGTAAAAACGACTCACATTCAGTTCAAAGTAAAAAGCCACAATGAGTTGTCGCTTATTTGAAAATTATAAAATGCAAAAAAATCCTAAAAGATAAAAATACAATAAATACGAAATACAACTTTTATAAAATAAATTATGAAAAAAGAAATAGAAAAACCTGAATTCGTTTTCATAGCATTCACTATAAATAAAAATATTTTTTTAGGAAAGCTCCATTCACTGACTTTAACTTTCAATTCTCATCAAAACAATATTTAAACAGGAATCCTATAAGCACTACAATCTTTGATACCACTATAACAAGAGAACGTCTTTTAAAAAAACAAAAACAGTTCCAAAAATCACTTTTATCGACGCGAGCTTTTTTAAAGTCGCGTAAATTCGTGGTACGGCTACGACGCGCCGCGCGTCCGTTCCGTAGCGGATCCCGTAGCGCACTGACACTCTCCCGTAGCACACAGTTTAGTCGTAGACACACAGTTCTGTAAACACACTGCTACACAATCCGACGGTGCTCCTCGCTCACGTCACGTGAAAGGTCGCCTCAAACGTTTAAAGCCTGCGCTTTTTGCGTGATAGCAATGCGAATGTATTTTGTTTGCCGATGTTCCATTTTTAAAAGCACTAGTGGTGTTGCATTTCATTTTAATGACGGCTTTGAAATAGGATTTGAAATTTTGATTTACATAAAACCAAAAAAATATAAATATAAACCAAACCATAAAATATAAATTTGAATTCCATTTTTCATAGAATTATGATATTAATATTTAACAACATTATATTGTGTGCTAAGGTGCTACATCCAATATCGCTCGCATACAAACATTTTTTTAGATAATATACTTAATAGAAAATAGTTCTTTATAACATCGTTTAGTAATATTCACTTCTCAAGCTTACGCGCTCACTAGACATGAAATAAAACACTTTTTAACGGATACTAACGCGGTTTTATTGAAAGTACTTTGGTAATTGATTGGTATTTGGTTCGATTTTTGATTTTCCCGACGTTTCGTCCACCGTGAACACGGCAGCTGCAAAGGTGCCGAAACGTCTGGACAATAAAAAATCAAACCAAATAACAACTAATTACCAAAGTACTTTCAATAAAACCACACTAGTATCCGTTAAAAAGTGTTTTATTTCGTCATTTAGTGATATTTGATATTTCTTCGATTAATCTACTATAATGCGTTTGATATGTTTTCCGAACTTGATATCTTGTTTTGCAGTACAGCTACAGAAAGTTATCAAATATTTTCCTGAAGAAGCTAAATCCATCAATTTATATTTATGATAGCGCCGATAACGGTGGCGTATTGAATGACGTGGCTTGCAGTGGAGATAAATAGAGCTTGAACGAATATCTCCTATTACTTAGGTATATCTTTAAATGTATCTGCAACAGTAAACATACGTTGGTTCGGAGTTCACAAAAAAACCATTTTAATACTAGTCAAAACAAAACTTATGTTCAAGACTGTAGATACATATTTTTCAACACATTAGCTCGTAAAGTGAGCCCTAATACATCGCTTTTAGAGCCACAAACCGAGCTATAACAAACGCGTGTAATAATATATAAAACAATAGTTGGTTATATAATTATCCCTACAAAGTTAAATTAGTACCTTACTGCAAGTTCTATGCAATTAAACAGAGCATTCCCAATTTAACCGGGTAATACAATTTTTTTTAGTAAGAACAAAGAGGTTTTATGCCGCTGAAAATTCATATACATTTTTGGTATAAAGAAATGTGTAAGTCCTTAATTAATTCAAACAAATATTTATTATTATCAAATTATTTATAATTCACAATATTTTGTTATAAAATATTGAAATATTTGCATTTTATCACTTAAAATTATAATTTTGAAGTAAGCTGTATGCTCACTCACCCCTTTGTTCGCAAAATATTCTTGCGTTTGTGAAAAAAACAAAAAAAAACCTGCGCGCCTTTTCGCATCATATTATCATATTTTGTTTTTGTCGTATTTGTTGCTGTGTGGTAAATTACTTTTTCAACACACTTGCTCGTAAAGTGAGCCCTAATACATCGCTTTTAGGGCCATAAACCGAGCTATAACAAACGCGTGCAATAATATATAAAACACTAGTTGGTTATAGAATTAACCCTACAAAGTTAAATTAGTACCTTACTGCAAGTCCTATGCGAGTAAACAGAGCATTCCCATTTAACCAGGTAATACAGTTATTTTTTAGTAACAACAAAGAGGTTCTATACCGCTGAAAATCCATATTACATTTTTGCAATGAATAAATATGTAAGTCCTCAATAAAGTTAAACAAATATTCATTATTATCAAATTATTCATAATTCACAATATTTTGCAATAAAATATTAAAATATTTGCGTTTTACCGCTCAAAATTATAATTTTGAAGTAGGCTGTATGCTCACTAACCCCTTTGTTCGCAAAATATTCTTGCATTGGGGGTGTGAAAAAAACAAAAAAAAAACCTGCGTGCCTTTTCACATCATGATTATTATTTTGTTTTTGTCGTATTTGTTGCTGTGTGGTAAATTACTTTGTTTTTTCCTCGCAAGTGTGTTGAAAAACGTCGTATGAAACTCGTGAGCTCCTACTTATTACACACTCGGCTGAGTTACGCCCTCGCTTGCGGCTCGGGCTGCAACCCACGGCCTCGAGTGCAATGAGCAACCTAAGCTAACTTGTCTCATAATGTACTATTAGCAAAGTAATAAGTATCTATCCACCAATTTATTTTACTTTTTATGTCGTAAATCTACTCTAACTCATATTAAACTTTGTGTTCAAACTTAAGAACGTTAGAATTTAATCAAATATAGAGTATTATTAGTCAACAATAAAAACGATTTCCTTTTTCTAAGGCCTTTTCTTCTTCTGTAAAATTGTTTATCTACTCTCATATCGTAAAATTCGAATTATGAATTTCAAAGCGAATTTATATTGACATACTTTATACACGCAATACCGAAAAAAAATTGAAAAGTTATTTTATAACATACCTTTGCTAACTGAAGTATGCTATAAAATAACTTTTTTTCTCATTACGATACAGGGCAAATCCAAGAAGAAGGCAGTGCCGCGATATTAAAAAAAAACAATGTTATTTCCACATACTTTCCATGATTAAAATGTGCTCTATGGTGATCGATGACTTAGCGTAACGATAAGTCTGCTGGAATGCACTAAATAATTTTTTTTTAATAGAATACGCGCCATGTTTTGATTTTAATTTTTACTTTTGCTTAAAAATGTCTGATAGTAGTGAGTGTGGACTCCACCCGATATTTTAGATGCGGTGACGGAAAAACGTCTTACTTAACCTAAGTAAGTAAGTATTTACCTACCTAGTCGTAGAAAGTCGAGAAACTACTTACCTACTCTTTTTATCATTGTTAAATTATTTTGTAGGTTCAATCACAAATTGTATGAGAGTAGATAAAGTAGTGTATGAAACTGTACATAACTAGGTATTAAAACACTCGTGTGATACTATTAAAAACCTCGCCTACGGCTCGGTTTTTAAACTCACACTCATGTTTTAATACCCCTCATTATGCATCAGTTTCATAAACTACTATTTTTTACGGTAGTTACAAACTGGCTTCCCAGAAGTATTTTAAAGACAGTGCATTATGATTTAGTAGCCAAAAAATAAATTAAATCTTATAGTGATGGACTGAGTAACATATAAGTAAGGTAATATTATATGTTCTCTTTTATGGAGTCTTTAGGATTATTCGTTTTTTAATAGTTTTTAGGGTCCGTACCCAAAGGGTAAAAACGGGACCCTATTACTAAGACTTCGCTGTCCGTCTGTCTGTCTGTCTGTTTATCTGTCTGTCACCAGGCTGCATCTCATGAACCTTGATAGCTAGAAAGTTGAAATTTTCACACATGATGTATTTCTGTTGCCGCTATAACAAAAAATACTAAAAACAGAATAAAATTAATATTTAAGGGGGGCTCCCATACAACAAACGTGATTATTTTTTGCCGTTTTTTGCTCGTTATTATTAACGACAACAGGCAGACAGTTGAAATTTTCACAGATGATGTATTTTTGTTGCCGCTATAAGAACAAATACTAAAAACAGAATAAAATTAATATTTAAGGGGGGGCTCCCATACAACAAACATATTTTTTCCGGATTTTGGTACGGAACCCTACGTGCGCGATTCCGACTCGCACTTGGCCGGTTTTTTCTATATTTGTTTGCTAACATGCGATCGGTCTTCGGACCAAAAGCAGTTGTTTTGTTTTTAATGCAGGCGTGGAGGCATGCTTTTCCACTGTCAAACTGCCTTTATGTTTTGCTAACTTGTAAGGTTATTGTATGTTGTCCCAAGTATGCAGTCTCTTCAGACGTCTTGTCTGCAATGGAATGGATTGTCTTTTTTAACCGACTTCAAAAAAAGGAGGAGGTTCTCAAGTCGTCGGTTTTTTTTTTATTTTTTTTATGTATGTTTTACCATAACTTCGTCAGTTGTTAACCGATTTATACAATTCTTTTTTATCTTAAAGAACATAGTTCGTGTGTGGTCCCATAAAAAATTACAGAGATCTGGCTGGTATTTTTTTCATAATCCTGAAAAATGACTTGCCATCACACGTGTTTTTACGGATTTTCGAACATAACATCTTTGTTTATGTACCGATTTAGATGATTCTTTTTTTGTTTGAAAGGGTATACTTCAAGAGTGGTCACATTTTAATTTTATCGGTATTGGACTTTGAACTTCGAAGATACACAAGGGAACTCCTCAAATTCAAATAGTATATGTAAAGTGATTTGGATTTTGGTAGGTTTATGACAATCCAAAACAAACCAAACCATGGTCTGCAATGCAAGGTTCTGGACTAGACTTGGACTACGAAGACACAATGGAACTCCTCAAAAACAAACAGCGTAAATTGGGAATTTGAGTTGTGGGCATTTTACCATTGAAAATATTTTATAAAGTAAAAAAATATTTACATGCTTACATACCTGCCACTAAAAAGTTGAAAATAAAAAACTTTTTTAACAAAAAAGAAAAACCTCCTTCAAAAAACCTGAAACAAAAACAGCTTCAAAATTAAATACCTCTAAAATAGCGAGAAATAATATTCAAATCATTAGTTACGCATAACATTATTAATAAAACACGTCTAATGAAGTCGGGTGGGGCTTTCAGAAATATAAAAAAAATTACTTGTCTTCCAGCCCCACCCGACTTCAATAGACGTGTTTTATTAATAATGTTATGCGTAACTAATGATTTGAATATTATTTCTCGCTTTTTTAGAGGTATTTAATTTTTTTGTTAGTTCTTTGGATCATAATGTTTTGCCCGAGTGTATAACGCGTGCTCGACAAAAAGATGTGTGATGCACGCTTGTGCGACAAAACTGTACAGCGATTCACAATAGTGCGAAGAAGGAGCCAAACAACTTTGTCGTCAAACTTAACAATAAAAAATAATTCACATCAACCTTATATAAAAGCGTCCTACTCATAAAACTAGCAAAGAAACTGTGAAGCTGCTTTATTAAATTCCTCTTATATGATATGAATATTTCGCTCAAACTCTCTCAAGTGCTGTTTTAAGTAAAACTTAATGCGCACATCTAACATTGTTGCTTAAAGCACTACAGCGTGGGAACTAACAACCTTGTGGAGGTATGAGGTAATACATTTCCACGAGTAGGCAACACTGTGAGGAACAAATGAGTAACGTAACACCTAGTGTTCTATTTTAAGCATTAATAATTGAAAGAACGTAGTCTTTGAGTGTGTGTTGCCTATTATGATTTTGTGGGAATGAAATGGTCTATACTGTTAAAAAGAGAAAATCTTATCCAGCTTTAACCATGCTTTTGTGGAATATATTTTTATATTTAAAGTTGTACTAAATGAAAAGTAATTTCTGCTTTATTTTTATAACCAATGTTTTTGCTATGAAGTAGTGCAGAAATAAATCAACAATTGCCAAAACAAAGTGATCTTGATTAAGCTTATCCTTACTAATATTATCCTTACTAATATTATAAATGCGAAAGTCCGTTTGTTTGTTTGTTTGTTACGCCTTCACGTCTTAACTACTGAACCGATCATCATGAAATTTAGCATACACGTTGTCAGGGGTACAGAGAAGGACATAGGCTAGCTTTCATCTCGAAAAAAAGTATTGTTCCCGAGGGATAGCAAAAAGACTTTCCACGCAGACGAAGTCGCGGGCGGCCGCTAGTCAATTCTAAAGATAGATAAATGATTTGGTTTTTCAAAAAAAATATTATCAAGTAGGTACTTATTGAAATTCGGTTAATAATATCATAAGATAAGATGACTCATCTGTCTGGTACTAATTTATGTTTTCCTTATATTATCATATTTTGTGAATTTTTGTGTAGGTGTACTAAAATACTTTTTTCAGATATTTAAATCCTTACTAATATTATAAATGCGAAAGTCCGTTTGTTTGTTTATTTGTTTGTTTGTTTGTTACGCCTTCACGTCTTAACTACTGAACCGATCATCATGAAATTTTGCATACACGTTCTCAGGGGTACAAAGAAGGACATAGGGTACTTTTCATCCCGAAAAAAGCATTGTTCCCGAGGGATAGCAAAAAAACTTTCCGCGCAGACGAAGTCGCGGGCGGCCGCTAGTTCTTTATAATTTTGTTTTTAAATAGATAAAAACCAATTTGGTAAGCCAGAAACATATTGAAGTTAAGTTTTGTGAACATTTACTTATAATGTCTCAAAAACAGATTTTTCGGTATACCGAATACCTTATATATAAGGATTTCAGATACCTTATATATAAGGCAGTAAGGCAGTTTTAACAAATGAAGTAAAGATATTTCGTAAACAAAACCAAAGTTACAAATTTTGGTTTTATCGTTTAAAATTGACGTGCTTAGGCCGGTGTTATGTCAACCGATAAGTAGACTAGTCATAGATATACTAATCAGCTAGATTATATCCAGTATCCTACCTATTTTATCAAACACGAAAGATACCAAACCAACAACAGTACTTAATAACACCAAAAATAACGTTACCCGAGCAAATATTAATCATACAACTTAAATTGATCTTGTCTCAATACAGTTTGGTAACGGTAACGCCGCCCGAAGCTATTTCATATGTAACTTAGCGGAAACTTTGGTCATTAGGCGGCCGATACTTGCCATAGGTGGGCCAGGTGCCGCCATTTTGGGGTTTTTGGCGTGTATTAACGTGTATGATACTGATTTTGTTATAAGTAATCATGCTTGTATGTATAACGGTAACGAATTACATAATATTGGTGGATATTATAATTAAGTATCTTGTATATTATGTTTTTTTCAGTCTGCTGTCGTAAAAATATACAACGTATTGCAAAATAACCCCTCCATTTTGATATTTTCGTTATTAATTTTTGTATGAAACAGCTGAATTGCTTTCGCGATTTCAGAGTCGGTCCCATAATACAAGTTGTTCAGTTTGATGGCCCCTATATAATAACATATACGGCATTACGGGTTATTTTGTATTACATTGTTTGTAATATATTTTTAATTAAAAAATCTTATCAACTTTAATTGATCGGTCACCGGCAGCACTTATCAACGATTAAAACCTCTTGTTATAAGATAATGATAATTAATGTAATATATATATATTAGCTTAAATACAAAGAAAACCAAAATAAATAGCGGTACATTACCAAATTCATTAAGTCACTATACACCAATAATATTTGATGATGTTTTATATAAAGAAATTTATTTACCAATTCATTTAATCTTTCAGAATCTTTGAGATGAAAACTGCTTACTACCTAAGTTATCACCTATTAGGAAACAAGATTCATGTCTAATTTTCATTGAATTTGCTTTTTCTCGCCTCTTTTATAAGGTTATAAAAGGAAGTTACTGTTATTTACGACTTTATTACACTTTAGGCCGGCTACGCGCTAACTGTCGACACGCCGCCGCCGGTCACCAGCGCGAGCGATAAACGTCTCTTGTAAAAATACCAGACGGTGTATTCGAATAAACTTTCACTGGTGTGAATGATTCATTTTTCTTACATAACATATACACGGAGCTGGAAAAAATTACTCTTTAGATAATTTCTTAAAATATGTGGTCAAACGAACAAAAAAGAACAACAATAAAATAGAAAAGAAAACATCTCGATTATTGCTAGAGCAAGCAAATTAGAATCCCAACTTCATAGCTAGTTTGTACTAAGAGTTTGTTACTATTTCGTCGCGTCGCTTTCATCTCTTAACTCAACCGATTATCATGAAATTTTGCATCGACATTGTAAGGGGTACAGAAAAGATCCCTTTTATCCTGAAAAAAAAATATTTTTGCCCGAGGGATGGAAAAATAACAATCCGCGCTAACAAAGTCTAGTGGACGGCCAATAGTCACAGTATACTATAAATAAATAATACTCGTAAATAGTTCATAATAAAATGATTTCAAACATGCCACCCTAAGCTTTGATGACACGCGACGCTTACCATCCGCGGTATGAACGTGACTGTGCAACCACCCTTATTAGCGTCATTATAATGAAAATGTATGATGAAGATTGTCTTAAGAACCGACAAAGTTTTTGCTATGCATTCATTATGCATAATTTGCATTGAATATTAAACAAAAGTTTATAAAGTAAGGATTTTGCTCTTGAGGTAGTCTCTTAGAATTATTTTAAAGGTATATTCAATATTTTGTATTTGGCGTAAGAATGTGAGACACGTAATTTATCCACCGTTTAATTTTAATTTCTGGCCACTTTTTGACAATATTTTTTGACAGAGACAGCATCACATTAAAACAGGTGTTTAGTTAAACAGTGTTTAAAAATCTTTTTTAATAATACGGAATATGTCTGTTAGTTTTACAATTGTCGTTACTTTAATTAGGTACAAGTATGAAACAGGGATATTTTTTACAAATCTCAAATGAGATTGGAGCTGAGTCAAGTATGCGTGACAACTGTCGACTTGTAAAAAATATCCACTGTTTCACAACATAAGTGTTCCTTACTAAAAGTAAAAAAGAGTGTAAAAATTGCCAAAATATGTCACTGACAAATATCAATTTGGTGTAACTAGGGCCAGAAATTAAAATTAAACGGTGGATTAATTACGTGTTCCACATTCTTACGCCAAATACAAAATATGCCCGGCCGGGCAGAAATTGAAATGATAAATTTTAATTTCTGTGACGGGTCTGGGTGTTATTATGTAAAATAAGTTTATGTTTAAAAAGTATATAAATAGTATATCGGTTGTCTAGCACCCATATTACAAGCGTTGCTTAGTTTGGGGCTAGATGATATAATAAATTATTTATTATTATTATGTCACTGACAAATGTCGACTTGGTGAAATAGGGCCCTGATGATATCCATAGTCGAGTGGCTTGCATGCCAGTTTATATGTAGAATAAAATATGGGGCCATTATTTTGGTTCTATGAACTCGAATAAAATATAAATAACGTTGAAGGGCTTTATTCAAAATTGTGTTGTAAAGAAAGTTCCGATTGATGCTCCACACGTTAAATCAACTTAAACGCTAATAATGTAAACTAATACGCGATCCTACTGTGGCTTCCAAGGTGAATTTCTCGTACCGACCGCCTTCGGTAAAAATTACTGAGGGTCGACTACAAAAAGGAATATTAATCGGACTACGTTCGACTTTCAATTTAATTATTTTGGAGCCTGATTCCTAAGCTAATAATGTCATTGATATAGATAAGTATCAGATTGTTATACCTAATCCCTTGCTATACAATACCCGATGTTGGAGAGTGGGGATGACGGAGACTCAGCACCATGAACTTTTGAAATTCTTTGGTAAGTTATATGGAATCGCCATTTCTTTCAAACGTTCGGACGAACTGTCTTCGGCTATGACTGTGTTATAAATAAAGCGATGCAAAGTAAATCAAATCAACGCAGGGAGTAAACATAAATGCAGAAAGCCTAATGCGTGACCACCTTTATTTGACTTCAAGGTCTATCTCTATATATCAGGACCCCAAGTTACGTTGGTCGCGCTAAGATTCTGTATGTGAAACAAATAAACGTTGAGCTCCGCCTCGGCGGCTTCGTTTAGGATCCGAAGTTGTTTGTTCGGATACGTTGGTCCTTTATGTAGAACATTGAGTCGTCCAACTTAGCTTGGGATGGACACGGTACGTCTCGGGCACGACCAGGATATGTGGAGGTAGACATACCGTACAGAGATCTGCCCCTGTAGCATGGCTACCTCAACAGCTGTCAAAGGCCAATGGCCATTGCCTTTTCACAGTTAAAAGTGATAAATTGCTATATGATATTGCGTTTCGGTAGTCATGCTAGGGGGGCTGGTTACGTACGTCTAAATATAAATATCTAGTGGCTCTGTAGAGCTGAGACCTCGAAATTTTAACATTTTAGATCATTTTTCGTAAAATAAATAGCTGAACTTTCACCGCCATTTTGAATATTTTTGAAAAATTTAATCGACAAAAAATCTGAATACATATCATACTTAATTATAAAACCTGTTCACAAATCTCACGAGAATCGGTTGTGAAATGTGACCTGTAGATGAGAATAAACGGACAGTAGGACTGCCATACGACAGCATTTTTGCCCAAGCTGAAACGAAGATGCTTTGCCCGGGCTTTGCGCTCGTTCGGTCATAAATATTTGTGGCTCTGTAGAGCTGTAGACCCCGCGTTTGAAATAATTTTCAAAATGGCTGAAATATGATATTTCCCCATATCTCAGACATTATTCTGAAAAAAAATCGGGTTGCACTCCGGGAGTGCCGGCAGAAATGAACACATCACTTTTGATATTTTGGAATGGTTAGGGAATAATTTTGCATGAATTACTTTAAAAAATTATCAGTATAAAAGTACTATCATTATGAGGTAGTAGTAGAGGTAGTAATATTTATTTATTGCGCTATCATACACAAACATGACAATTTATATTATATTAAAAAGTTTATCTCTCAGAAAAATCAACCCGCCGAACGCCAAAACGACGCGCCGCCATTTTCACCGCGCCGTAGAAAGAGAGGGGGATACTTCCGCCGCCGGCTGTTTACGCTACATCCGTCTTACGAATTTTCGATCAGGGTCACGTGACTGACGCGAGTTTAACATTTTTTCCCCATTACAAAAAACTGTACAACACCGCTAAAGAAGTTTTCACTTCAAAAAATTGTTTAAAAAAACAAAAAACCGACTTCAAAAAACCTACCTCTAAAAAGCAAGAAATAATATTCGTAATAATAAAAACACGTCTATTGAAGTCGGGTGGGGCTGGCGTACAAATTCCTTTTTTTTTATTCTAAAAGCCACACCCGACTTCAATAGACGTGTTTTTATTATTACGAATATTATTTCTTGCTTTTTAGAGGTAGGTTTTTTGAAGTCGGTTTTTTGTTTTTTTAAACAATTTTTTTTTATTTTTTTTATTTTTAGTGTAGGTACCTTTTGTATTAGGTAGTGTAGGTAAATTATTTAGGTATAAAACTCGGGTCAGTCAAACGTGAGTGAAACGCGGAGAAACATACATACATGCGGGTCAAACTGAGAACCTCCTTTTTAAGTCGGTTAAAGAACTACACATAAGATATCCCTTTTCTAACAAAAAATAATTATTTTATTCAGTTCATAAACAAAGAAGTTATACGACTGATCATCGAGGTAGTTCACACAAAATCATACTATTTTCGTGCTTTTTTCAAGATTACTTGAAAAGTACTGAACCGATATCAAAATTTTAAAAAATGGGACCAACTTGAATTTTTACCTAATGTAATTACGTTTGAATCATTTCAACCGGTTCAGCCGTCTTCGAGTGATCGGTGTACATACAAAAAAAAAACGGGTCGAATTGAGTACCTCCCTCCTTTTGAAGTCGGTAAAAAAGCAAAAAACTGAATCGACAAAAAAATCTGTGTAATTACAGAACTTCAAAATTTCACAGAATCGAATCGGTTGACAAATGCTACCTTTAGAGGAAAACAAGCGGACACACATAGGGGTATTTCGCGTTTCTAGCCGGTAAAAAGTCGAATTCCTCAAAACTATCACAGAGAGAAAAATCACATACCTGCTACGAGCCAAGAAGTTAGTGAGCAATAGGCAACTCTTCCCACTCTGCTGCGTCAGTCGTTCGTCTCGCAAAACTTGTCTAAAGTTAATCGTTTTTTTCCTGTTCGTTTGACTTATTTGTGAAAAATTTTACGCAGATACATAAAGTTAATAATACGTTATTTGGTGAAGTCTAAGGAGAAAAAAAGCTATGGATTGTTCTAGTTCAGGTAAGATCACGTATCTGTGTCATAATTTTATATTGTTTTCTGTTTGATTATCACTATTAATTACGCCTTGAATCATTCACTATTTTTGAATATTTTTTATTATATTTCTATGTTAACGAGTCTATTAGTTATACTTCGGCCTATTTCGGAGCAAAATTTTTTATTGTGTTTTATAGAATAGTCCATCAACATTATGCTGTTATAGAAATTAGGTGCCACTTCTTGCCCCTTTTCAACCTACCTACACATTAGTAGTGACAGTAATAAATATTGTTTTTTTAACTTTCGTCCATTAGTTATTAACAGTATTGTTATTTTGTTGTAGGGGCACCTTGCTATCATCTGATTAATGCAGGATATGATCTGTAAACCATATAAAAATGACATAAAATCTTATATTCATAATTTTTTGTATATATTTTTTCACTAAAATAAAAATAAAATAAATTATGTCATTGTATGTTGAAAATAACTTGTTTCAATTTAAATCACAATATAGATTGTAGTACATCATCAAAAAATTCAAAAATATTTTTTACCGGCTAGAAACGCAAAATACCCCTATGTGGGACAGCTGGACGGACATACGAAAGCATTTTTGCCCAAGCTGAAACGAAGTTGCTTCGCGCTCGCGAAGCTATGTAAATATTGTCGTTCGGTTTTTGGAATAGGCCCCTGAACGCTTTATATTTCATAAATTTTTTGACAGCAAATGATGCCGAGTGAATAGGGGTTTCACCGGAAGCTGATCTCATTTACACAAATTTCTTATACGCGTGATGAGATGACAGCTAAGTGAGGTTGGAACGAAACGTTAAATCACCTTCGCATAGAGTTTCGTATCAAGAAAAGCGTGAATCTTATGTACAGCAGCAACGGAAATTATTGAGCATAATTTGATTACATTTTCATGATTAAGTGCCATAAATACTGATGAAGATTTATTACAAAACATCTTGTCATAACTAAACTAAAAAAAAAATAATTTAAAAAAATATTAAAAATACGACTGCCTTGCCAAAAACGAACTAAAATGTTAAATAACAAGTGTCAGGTCATTGCAGTCGTAGGACCATTTGTAGAACAATTTTAATCAAAGAGGTCCCTTCGGAGCATTCGGTGTTGGTTTACGCACGATCTAACTCCTGAGGATGCTCCGGGTCGGGGCGAAACACGTGTAGAGTAGCCTAATTGGTGAAGGTGCAAGGTGTGTTGCTGTCTTGCTAAATGCAGGTTTGTGCACTGATATTTTGTGTGTGCATGTGCATATTTTTGCGGGCGGGCGGGCGGTGCATCTTGCATATATTGTTTGCGGAAGTAAGCTACATATATTTCTTTTTAGGGTTCCGTACCAAAATGGTAATAAAGGAACCCTTATGGTGTGACTCAGTCTGTCTGTCTGTCACAGCTGGATATCTCGAGAACTACTAATGGTATCAACTTGAAATTTGGAATAGTTTAAGATGACATTTGCCCAACTATTTTGCAAAAAAGAAATTAATAAAAAAATAAATATATTTTTTACAACAGGGACTGAAAAGGGGACTTAAAAATTTGAAGTGGGGCTACTAGGGCATGTGGGGTATCATATGAAAGAGCGCCGTTTGCACGTTTTTAATCATTTTTTCTTTTTGTTTTAGGCCACATAGTTTTCGATTTATGATGAAAAATGTAAAAAAATGACCGTTCCCCCTCCCTTATCTCCGAACTTTGCAAAGAGAAAAATCTGAAATAATTCTATGTGATAGCAGTTTATATAAAGATTACAGGAAAAATAAAACGATGTCTCAATATAGCACACTTTTTCAGAAATTATCAAATTTCTAAAAATGTTAACATTAGTTCCACTATCGGTCAAGAGATGGCGCTGACATAAAACTGCAATACTAATTTTATTATTCTACTCTGCAGTGTGGTTTAATGATGCAATTATGATGGTACGGAACCCTCGGTGCGCGAGTCCGACTCGCTCTTGGCCGGTTTTTTTCAAAATGACCTGACACTTGTTATTTAACATTTTAGTTCGTTTTTGGCAAGGCAGTCGTGTTTTTAAGGGTTTTTCAATTTATGGATTTTTTATTTCACACATTTTACAGACAAATTATATAGTTTTGAAATGTGCTCATTAAGGCTTTTCATTTGATGCCCATATTGTAATAATTGACGAAAAAAAGATTTTTTTTTTTCACATTTGAAAATGGCATCGTATAGCCGTCATATTGACTTTTATCAAAAAAAATATAACCAGTGTCACTTGGAATGATGTAAGAATTCTAACGATACCCCATACATCCAAATCCGTTGAGCCATTTAGAAGTTATGGTGGAATAAAGAAACTCACATACCCACAAACATACATGAACCCCGAACACATATACACTCCTTTTTAGTCTGTTTAATGCAGAATATGTTTGATGCAAAATGTAATATTTTAAATGCAATATTAAATGCAGTGATGCAATATATCGGATGCAGGGTTGTATGCAGATGCCAAGAAAAGAAAATGCAGGAGTTGTTGTTGTCACGGAATCTAACCGAATAATGTTTAATAAAAATACATTATGTCATAAAGTGCAGCTTGAACCCGGTAGTAGGAAGTAAGAGAAGGCAGGTCACGGTTAGCTGTTTTTGCCGCGTCTGCTACAATTTACTAATTTACATTATAAGCAGAATTTTATCTAATAACAAAATAAATTACATGTACGTGCATCGTACAAGTCAGTCGTGTAAAAAGTCCCTGAACTCAGTTATACCATTAAATGCAATACATTACTATTACTACTGACAAAATTTAATGATATCAATCATATACAAAAGTCGCTGAACAATACTTGCTTTCGATCTATATTTTCTGTAAATTACACTAGCAAATCTAGCAACACTTCGCAAGATTTGCAACCATTATGCGTTCAGCATTTTTGATCGTTTAGTGAAGTTTTTTTATTTCACTCTTTGTACTATATGATCAGTGTGGCTCGCTCGCGCAGTGGTATTTGGCCTGCAATTGCGAAAGATAAGCAACTTCCGCTATGGTTGGTCATGGGATGGGTGACCAAAAATTTACTATTTCGAGCTAACTACTACGTTAAGAAGTTGATCTTTGTAGTCATTAACACCCCACAGCTCACCTGACGCTTAAATAGTCAAAAATATAATAGAATGCATTTCAAAATGATAATTATATATTACTAGCGGCCCGCCCCGGCTTCGCACGGGTGCAATGTAGTTACCTACCAAATGTAAAACTGTGCTAATGTGGTGTCAGTGTAAAGTTATTAGATTATACTACAGGATACATATACCTAGGAGGACAACATATACCTATACGACGTACGCAAGGGGTGTTATAATATAATTGACGTGTGTGTGTGTCTGTCTGTCTGAGGCAACCAACCTAGCTCCCAAACTTATGGATCCATTTTAATGAGGTTTTTATGCATAGTTTAAGAGAAGCGTTTAGACGGCGGGAAGCGACTTTGTTTTATACTATGTATAGCTTTTGCCCGTGAGTCCGCCCGCGTGGCAGTCGGTAATCGTTGTAAGTCTTCCCTTAGAAACTCCCAATGATCGGGATGAAAAGAAGCCTGTGTTAAGTATTCCAGTCTTAATCTATATCTGTGCCAAATTTCTCCTAAATCCGTTCACCCGTTCAGACGTGATCGAGTATGATATGATTGAGTAGGTACCTAACAGAACAACATCCAAACATCAAAACTTTCACATTTATACAATTTTGTGATTGTATAGGTAATAGCTGCACCCCGCGGTTTTGCCCGCGCAGTCTGTCGATTCTGTAACCAAACTCGCATCTCACTTCACTTCGCGTGAATTTGTTATTAGACATTTGTTTACTAAATGAGCTATTTTACTCATTGCAAAAAATTTAGGTAGCCTGCGTAGCTATCTAAAATCTTTTGTGATAAACAAATTTTCTTATCATTATCTTATTTATGATTTAAAATTCCCGTGCAGTGAAGTGAGATTCGAAGTGGGGTTCGAGTTTGGTTACAGAACCAACGCCCTGTTAACGATTCTGTATTAGTTATAGGTAGGTACTTAATAAAATTTACAAGCGGTAATTAAACAAAATAAGTATAATAATATTATGTTACATTTAATACTTACCTTATAGTTAAAAATTCTAATATCTTTGCTTAATAGTTATCTTCTTTATAAATAAAAATCGATGTATGTGTATTTGTTTCCTTTGCACTCCTAAACCATTCATCCACATCCGATTATGATGAAACTTTGGTGAATGTTTGGTGAATTGTTCTGCTTACTACTGAAAAGGTTTCTGGCTTCTCTAAATACCACATTCCTTGTCACATTATCTGATATTTGCCAGATGTTGCCGTTTTATTTGACTAATATTTCGTAAAGTAGTTAAAATAAGGATAAAAGCTTATACAACATTATAAGAATCAAAGCTTGTCTTGAAAATCGGGAAAATTAGAGATTAAACGTCAGCCCGTGCAGTGACAACTGACATTTATTTTTCTTAATCATTCAAATGCACTAAGAAGTTTTGATTCCGATATCAAAGTCAACCACCCTAAAAATATCTTTCTACCCCTTTTCAACCCTGTTAAGGGATACATTTCAAAAAAATACGAAACACGTGTTCAATTAATTTTGTAAAAGAATGTCTATGCCAAATTTCAAGTCAATCGGGCCAAGGAATCGCGTTCTCCCATATAAACTTTGCCACCCTGTTTCACCCTCTTAGGGATTGAATTTCGCAAAATCCCGTCTTAGTGAGCACCTACACCCTAAAAGGGACCCCCATGCAAAATTTGAGACTCCTAGCACTTGTAGTTTCTGAGATTTCGTGATGAGTCAGTGATTGATTTACGCTTTTATATATATAGATTAAAAATATAACAAGATATATTTAATTTGCCAATTTAGTTTGTAGTGTAAAATAACTTGCGTCTTCATTTTATTTGGAAAAACTTTGAAAGAAATTTTGGTATTTTTCGCATATTGTTTAACGATACCGCAAACTTCTTCTTCTTATCGAATGAGGAATAGTGGCCACCTCTGGTGTTAGAGTTTATCAAGCCGCCTGTAAGGCCTCTAACTTGGCTTAACGACTGTTATCAGATGACAACAGCCGGGACCGACGGTTTAACGTGCCCTCCGAAGCACGGAAGCGCTCAGTTGTTATGCCACTTAACGGTCACCCATCCAACACCTGGCCGGACTGAGCGTTGCTTAACAAACGTGATCGAGTACAATCAGTCTGTCAAGTTCCGCCATGAGCGCTTCGCAAACTTAAAAGATTCAAACAAAAGAAACTCAAAAATCCAATTAAAATTTTCAAATCAATAAAAAGAAAAGCAATCTTTCTTTAAAACAATCCACTGCGAGATTTAGCACCGCAGTCCCTCATAAAATATAAATATCGTATTGAAATATCGTATAATGTATTGGGATCCATTTTCCTCGGTAATGTATAACGGCTAGTTATTGTTGACCCACCTTCACCGTATTTGTTGGGGTGGTTTGAGTGTAATGAGTATTGTTGGATGGGCTACCAGAGGTCTTTGTATACTGGGCAAGTTGTAAACGCTCGATATCTGGGAGCTACTTATGATCATGAATATTTATAACGTATTAGTCGAACGTCGCCTCTGTTGCTGTTGGTGTTAAGGCTACATTTGCTTGAAATAAATGAGATCTTCATCATTTGTTTTTAAAGGAAAGGTAAAATATTCAAACCCGGAAGCTTACAGCGACGGAAATTCAATGAAGAAGGATAAATAACGATTTTTTTTAAACATACCCAAAACAACTTCTCAGACAAACAAACGAATCCTCCTGATATTCTAGGTTTTCCAAAAAATTAAAGGAATATAAATTCTCAGTACAGTAAAACATAAAAAAATACTGCATAATTCATTGATTATTATGATCGAGGTATGGTGATGTTGTTCAAACAAAATAAATTAAACGATATTTTCATTTTATATTTAATAAAAAGTAAGAAGTATTTAAGATACTTACCTAGACATATTTCTTCATATTCATACTTCTATCGAGCTTATACAGTGCACAAAATGAAGAAGTGTTTTACAATGAAATGCACGTATTCGCCTTAAATGCAAATTATAAATGTTTATATAAAGAGTTCAATTTATATTCTAATTCAATGGCTTCCCGCTAGAGGGCTAAGTGTCGCGGATGATAGCTCTTTCTAAATAAAGCGGTTGGGAGACATCTTTAAGTTTAAAATACATACTTAAATATATACCGGGTGTAACAAGACCCTCGACGAAGCCGAGGTCTACGTATTCTGCCCATCATCAGGACCATTTCTATTCAAAATAATTGCTGGGAAACGATATTAATTTTTGTTGTTAAAAAGTATTGAATACATTACGACGCAATGTAACGCGTACAACAGACCGCGCCTGCGAGTGTATGCTACACAACTACAATGATGGGACTGACGTACTCTGTAAAAGTCCCTAAATTAAATAAAGAATAAAAATAAAACTGCGTGCGGTCGAGTTGAAAGGCAGCGTTTATATGCGTGCTCATGAGATACATTGAGTAATGAAATGATGGTTTGAAGCCATTGTTTGTTGCGAAATACTTAAAATTTTGATAATGTTTCTTTGGACAAAAATTAGGAAATAATGATTAAAATAAGATTTCATAAAAAAAATAAAAATTTTGACTTTGACCTTCAATAACTTCGTAGCTATTGGTTTTCCAGGTATAGTGTAGAAGACAAAAATGATCCTGATGATGGGCGGAATGCGTGGACTTCGGCTTCATTGAGGGTCTTGTTACACCCGTTATAATAGCGTATTCAATACCAGAACAAAAAAAAAACAGAATTCGTGAAAAGAATCCTGATCCACATTTTTAGAAAACTCTGAGATCTCATTTTTTGAAGCAATAGTTCTTTCTTTGTATTTTTTTTTGTTATTGCACAATCGAATTAAAATAGGAACAATCACGAATTTCACAAAATTATTTACAGTTATGGAATTCCTTACGTAATAAAATGCTTTAACAGATTTTGGTAGCCAAAGCTAATACAGTGTACCAATTAAGACAATTCTAATACTAGCATTGTAAACAAAATGGTTTTTAAATTGGCTTTTGTAGTAATTTGCACACAAAACTAGACATAATAGGTACTACACTTTGTACTTTACACCATATCAAACCAACATTTAACTTGCTGATAAAAAAAGTTTTTATCACTAGTACGTGTACCATTGTAAAATCATTGTTTTACTATACTTTTATTTTGCACTAATTTCACATAGTCTTTTCTGTCACACGATTTATATAAATAATAAAAATTATTGTCCTTTGTATAAAATCATTCTTCTATTTCTAACGTTATATATAGGCTCTTTGTTTTCTTCACCACTTTCAGCATTTCCATTATCATCATTATCTCCGTCATTATTATCAGGATTATCATTACTATCCTCTTCGGGATTACCTTTCTCAGTTACAAGCGGTTCAGTAACAGACGGTTCATTTGTAGAAGCATCAGTTGGTGGCTCATTTGTAGAACCATCAGTTGGTGGCTCATTTGTAGAAGCATCAGTTGGTGGCTCAGTGGTGGAAGATTCACCAGGTGTAGATTCATCAGTTTGGGTTTCTGTTGTCATCAACAAGCTGGCCCTCAAATCACCCAATTCCGTCCGCAGTGTATTTCTTTGTGCTGCCAGCGCCCATGTTGATACAGTTAAAGAAAATGTCAGCAGTATGAAAAACACTATTAGCTTGTTATTAAAACACCAGCCGAGGAATCTCTCGGTGTAATATTTACAACGTAATTGACACATATTACTCATTTTATAAGTAATTTGATTTTAACTTCACAAAAGCGATTATTTCTACTGGCTATGTGCGCACAAATGGTTTATTCTTGATGATTTGAGTAAATCGCATTGATAGATTTATCAGCTTCTGATAGTAAGCTTATCAGTAGAATTATCATAGGATAAAGATCCTTATTTGCATTGACACAAGGCTTAATAAGATAAAAAACAAATTTTATCTGTTGATAGAGTAAAAAAAATGGCTGAACAAATCAGACGCGTCATCGATTGTCTTTATGATAAAATAGAAGAAACTTTTTTGAGAGAAGGTGTAAGTGATATTTATGAAATCATGATAATATTAAGGAACGTGGATGATTCATACTACAAGGTTTTCCAGATAAGTATTGTTTTCTTCTTAAACATCTAGTTGACTTTGCTGTAAAATTTTGAAACTTTGGGTATAATGTTTTTTATACAATATCAACTGTAAGTTACATGCAAAAAGAGACCGTGAAAACTGTTTCTAAACACTTTTTTCAAGAAACTGCTAAATACCATTTGTAGTTGTCAATAGTGATTCTGAAATAAAACAATTTTTAACGGATACTAGCGCGGTTTTATTGAAAGAACTTTGGTAATTAGTTGGTATTTGGTTTGATTTTTGGTTTTCCCGACGTTTCGGCAACTTTGCAGCTGCCGTGGTCACGGGGGACTGAAGCTACCCGTGAGTCTACCCTCAAGCGATGAATTTTTTTAGACGTTCAGAAATTAAAATTTTAACAAAATTTTTAAATGTTTTATGTTGATTTATAATTTAATTTTATGAATTATTTAGTGCTAAAAAGAGAGAGAATCTACTGAAGCTACCACCATTTCATAAAATTGGGAGGCCCCTCCAAGAAAGAAATGGCGAAAGAAAACTTGGAGAGGAAAACCGACCTCCGTCTTTTATATTAATTTATTTATTTGCAAAAGGAACTAACTGTATCATTAGATCTTACAGTGTGTGTGAGGGGCTTAAGCTTGTGAATGATGGGGTCCCAAGCTGGTGGAATTTTCCAACCATCATCTCTATTGAAATTAGGGTATTTATTTATTTCGATAGCCTCGCGGAGCATTCTAGGAATAAATCTACGTTCCCTAGCAAGGATTTGCGGTTTGTCAAATCTAATATAATGGTTGGGCCCCTCAAAGGCGTGTTCACTCACTGCAGACTTGTTATCGCGCCTATGTTTCATGTCAGCTATATGCTCTTTGACGCGGGTCCCTATGCTTCTCTTTGTTTGCCCGATATAGGAGAGCCCACAGTCACAATCTAGTTTGTAGACGCCTGCGGCTTGAAGGGGGATATTACACTTGACAGGTCGTAAGAATTGGTTGATCTTCTTCGGCGGCTTGAAGTAAGTTTTGATTGACGCTGTTCAGTCCTTATTCACATGCTTACCAGTACAGGACTGTATTGATATCATCAGGAAAAAGCTAGTTGATAACAACATGCCAATTGAATATGCAGAACTACTAGAATTATGCCTAACATCTGGCTATCTGTTATGGAACGAGGAGTTCTACGTGCAAGTGGATGGCGTAGCAATGGGCTCTCCTGTATCCCCCATTGTTGCTGACATTTTCATGGAGGATTTTGAGGAGAAAGCACTAGCCACAGCACCTGTGACTCCCCGGTTCTACAAACGGTACGTAGATGACACTTTCACAATACTACCTAGAGACAGCGTCCCTGCATTTCTCAACCATCTTAACTCCATAAACCCCAACATACAATTTACTATGGAGTTAGAAGCAGATAGTAAACTAGCTTTCCTAGACATTCTCAATATCAGGAATCCGAACCAAACCTTGAGCCATACAGTGTATCGTAAAGCAACCCATACAGACAGATACCTTAATGGTGACTCTCACCATCATCCTATACAGTTAGCTACCGTAGGGAAATCTTTGTTTCAGAGAGCCCGCGGCATCTGTGATAAACAACACCTGACTGCTGAGCTTCAGCATGTCAAACAAGTATTGCGTAACAACAAATTGCAAGTACCACGCCTTCATCACAAAAAACGCGCCAAACCAGCCACAGTAGAGCGTCAACCTGCCATCCTACCATACGTGAAGGGTGTCACTGACAAGATTGGAAACATTCTGAAGCGAGTGTCAATCAAAACTTACTTCAAGCCGCCGAAGAAGATCAACCAATTCTTAGGACCTGTCATGTGTTATATCCCCCTTCAAGCCGCAGGCGTCTACAAACTAGATTGTGACTGTGGGCTCTCCTATATCGGGCAAACAAAGAGAAGCATAGGGACACGCGTCAAAGAGCATATAGCTGACATGAAACATAGGCGCGATAACAAGTCTGCAGTGAGTGAACACGCCTTTGAGGGGCCCAACCATTATATTAGATTTGACAAACCCCAAAGCCTTGCTAGGGAACGTAGATTTATTCCTAGAATGCTCCGCGAGGCTATCGAAATAAATAAATACCCTAATTTCAATAGAGATGATGGTTGGAAAATTCCACCAGCTTGGGACCCCATCATTCACAAGCTTAAGCCCCTCACACACACTGTAAGATCTAATGATACAGTTAGTTCCTTTTGCAAATAAATAAATTAATATAAAAGACGGAGGTCGGTTTTCCTCTCCAAGTTTTCTTTCGCCATTTCTTTCTTGGAGGGGCCTCCCAATTTTATGAAATGGTGGTAGCTTCAGTAGATTCTCTCTCTTTTTAGCACTAAATAATTCATAAAATTAAATTATAAATCAACATAAAACATTTAAAAATTTGGTTAAAATTTTATTTTCAGAACGTCTAAAAAATTCATCGCTTGAGGGTAGACTCACGGGTAGCTTCAGTCCCCCGTGACCACGGCAGCTGCAAAGTTGCCGAAACGTCGGGAAAACCAAAAATCAAACCAAATACCAACTAATTACCAAAGTGCTTTCAATAAAACCGCGCTAGTATCCGTTAAAAATTGTTTTATTTCATGTCTAGTGAGCGCGTAAGCCTGAGAAGTGAATAGTGATTCTAATAATATACATTCTACCTGGGATTATATGTAATGGTTACCATGCAAAGGCTTATTTTAGAGGCTAATGATGTCGTAAAAATAACAAATTGGATGAATTTGTATGAAACCCTATGAACTTCCACCCTATGTCCTCAAATGAAGTAATTTCTAAGAATAATCGACCATAGACTTAAATAGCTTGGTAGATTTAAAAATGAAGAAAATGGATAACTAAAAAGGTATTTTATAATATAGGTATAATGCAATAACTAATTTTAAAGAGAAAAAGTAGTGGGTTATTGTGTCTATTTTATCATTAGAATTTTATTTTGTACCTACAAATAATATAAAATACTTTGATACTCTATATAATTAATTCAGAAACTAAATATTATCAGGTTTTGATATAATATGCAAAATTTTAGTTAGGTCTGATTTACTTCTACACAATTGAGCACTATCAATTGCGAGAGAAAAAACATTCGATTGACAACATAGATTACACGAAAAATTTACAATAACAGTCATAAACAAAGAAAAAAACACCATACATCGAACATTAAACATTCACTATTATCTACAAAAATTATCAGGGTCTGCCTGTGTTACCATGACACCAGGGCCCTACTTAATAAACGTGACAATTTGTCACCTGTAATGACAATTTGTATACATTGCGTCAACCAATTTTAAAATAGAATAAACTACTCATAGCTAGCACACCGCAATGTAAACCAAATTGTCATGACAATTGACAAATTGTTACGTTATTAAAAAGGGCCCAGATTTGACAACAGACGCTGTTATTCTAGTAGAGCCTGCATTTTGGAACTTTGTTGCACAACGACCCCGTTGTGCATAAAAAAACTTTAAGCACTACCCAGTGATGGTCTTCATCTCACCTGATTTTAAGTGATGATAAGGCCGAAGGTGGAAATCCTCATCACTGAGGAACTGGCTGTCTTACCTCAAATTGCTGGAACACAACATTTTTAAATTGTTGTTATGGCGTCAGACTTAGGTAAGATGGTGGTAGCTAGGCGGACTTGAAATAAGCCCTAACAGCAACCAAACCGAGTACAAATTGTAACCCCTGGGAATCGAACCCGGGTGCCCTGCGTCTTACACGGGTGGGCAAACCACTAGACCACAGAGGCGGCTAAATTTTCAAACTGGAATTTCGCAACTCCAAATAACAAGTGTCCTTTCTATAAATCTAAGGTCTACACTCGCGAGTGTGCTGTCGTACCATTCCCTTATCTAACTGCCGTCATTCCTTACCGGACCCGCGACAGGGGAGCATTTGTCTACCGACCGGGTGGCAACCCTAATGAAACTTCCGTCCTCACAGAAAATTGTGACTTGGAATCTATAAGGATCTCCGATTCATGGAGAAATGAACCTTTTGAACTCGGGATAACATGTTTAATTTATTTTCAATATAACTTCAAATTTAACCGTCTCTAATTCTAGCTAGGCGATTAGAGACGAATAGTTTTTATTTAATTGCTGGCTGGGCCTAATAACATTGGAGAAACGAAGGCACACAGACTCCGATGGCTTGGTCACGTCAATAGAATGTGATTGGAGAGGAGCGCCAAAAGAACCTATCTCGATTAAGCAACTGGGCGACGCCCGGTCGGACGCCCCGCTACCGCTACCGATGGAGAGACGTAGTGGAGGCCGATCTACGTGAGCTCGATGCTGGATAGTATAGTCAAATTAGCAAAAAGGTTGGAAGTAATTCGTGTAGTTGTAATTTTTAATGGAATCATTAGAAGACATGAATATAAGTTTCCTCCGAGTTTGCACCATTTATGCTATGTACGGAATATCGTTTAATGTTAGGTATTAACTTTAAAGTCCCAATTTATTTTTAAATATAATACCTACAATAAGAGTTTCTTTCCATGTTTTGTTTCAATTTTAATTACCTATCATTGCATACCTAGCTTGCTTAAATCAGATAAAATGTTACCGAGATAATTGACAAAATCTAAACCTAGGAGGCGCCACCTTTGTGACGTCGTAGGTACTTGTTCCACTACTTTGGCGTTACTGATCATCAAATCACTTTTTGTCAATCGCTAAAGTAGTGGAACAAGTACCTACGACGTCACAAAGGTGGCGCTCCTAGGTTTAGATTTTGTCATTTATCTTGGTAATATTTTATCTGATTTAAGCAAGCTAGGTATGCAATGATAGGTAATTAAAATTGTAACAAAACATGGAAAAAAACTCTTATTGTAGGTATTATATTTTAAAAAAATGGGACTTTAATGTTAATACCTAACATTAAATGATGTTCCGTACATAGCAGGAATGGTGCAAACTTGGAGGAAACTTATATTCATGTCTTCTAATGATTCCATAAAAAATTACCACTACATGAATTACTTCCGATCTTTTTGCAAATTCGACCTAATTTGACTACACTAGGAGACTGGTGCGAAACTGCAAAAGATCGAGATAGATGGGGAGCTCTAGTATCGGAGGCCAAGACACACTGGGTCGCTGAGCCACCGGAGTAAGTAAGTAAATTAAATGAAGAATTTATTAAAAAACTCACTATTAAAATTGTGAAAAGGAATACATTTTGACAATATTAATAGTAAGAGTACACAATAAAACATGTTTTATTAAAAGTTGAAGATTTCTGAAGATGTTTTTTGCAGTAAATATAAGTCAAGTGAAAATTGTTTGATGTAATATCACAATACCAGAAAGCTTTTATCAATTCCCAAATGTCACTTAAATTAAAAAGGTAAAGATAACAAAAAAACAACGAAAAGCACTCATAAAACATGATGTCCCGAAGCGGGGTATGTTTTCAATACATTTGTAATCAATACAAAACAATCATAAAAATAGAATAGATTGAATTTGGGGCTCCGGGGAAATTATCATGTCCTGGCATTCACGTGATTTGACGCTCCTTCCGTATGTACTTTGGAGATGACGCTTTGATATTCAACTTTAAAGGTTACTCGTATTATTTTTATACAAAACACGCGTCTTTTAACCGCCTCTGTGGTCTAGTGGTTCGCCCACCCGTGTAAGACGCAGGGGTACCGGGTTCAATTCCCAGGGGGGTACAATTTGTACTCGGTTTGGTTGGTGGTAGGGCTTATTTCAAGACTGCCTGGCTAGCTACTACCATTTTACCTCTTATGCCATAATAAAAAATAAAAAATTGTTGTGCTTCGGCAGTTAGAGGTAAGATAACCAGTTCCTCAGTAATGAGTGCGCTTCCACCTTCGGCCTTATCGTCACTTAACATCAGGTGAGGTGAAGACCAAGCAGTACCCCCCATTGTGCATTAAAAACACGCTTTTATTACATCTCACACATTAAATAACAAAATTAAAACATCTGAACATTTTTTATAAATTCTGAAAAAAGTAAATATTCGATTGTATTAACAATCATTAAAATTGAAACAGTCAATGATATTGGGACAATATTTTATGAAGTAATTTTTAATTCATCCGAATTTCTTCGACGCCTTAAGGATGTAACCGCTCCACAGTATAATATTCTTATGCTATTTTGATACATAGCTAAGTACTTCAAATAAAAAATTCTACAAACTAAGCAAGTTAAATTGAAATTCATAGCTTGATCATAAAATTGGTTCGATTTGTGTTCAAAAATCGTAGGAAGTCTACTCCAGGCTTAAAACCTTCGGGATATTTTATAACTAAGTTTAGCTTTTACTTAGTTGCAGAGTTGCGACATAAAACTTCATTGTATTCTTTTTAACCGACTTCAAAAAAAGGAGGAGGTTCTCAGTTCGTCGGAATCTTTTTTTTTTATTTTTTTTATGTATGTTACTCGACTACTCGAAGACGGCTGGACCGATTTGAAAAATTCTTTTTTTGTTTGAAAGTATATACTTTCAAGTTGGTCCCATTGTCATGAAATCAGGATCTGATGATGGGATCCTGGAGAAATCGAGGGAACTCTTCAAATATTATAGGCACGTCTATGGCAATTTTAGTATTTTCTTAAGTAACTTGTGCATTTGCTTTCGAAAAGTACCATTTCGGTGAAGTGGAACTGATGATGAAGACCAGCATAGATGATCATCGGAACTATTCAATACTAAGTAGTTCACTGGTACGATACGATTACTTTAATATGGTTGCTAGGCTGTATATGCTCATCATAATTTATATGGTGAAGTGGAGCTGATAGTGAAGTACCAGGAGAACTCCTCAACAATTAACGCCCCTGCGTCGGGAAAAGCAGTACTATGTAAAAGGTGATGAGCCGTTGACATAAGGCTATTATAACTTAGATAATATCATCACCAGATATGCTACCCACAAAAAAGTTTAAAATAAAAAAGTTTTTAATAAAAACAAAACCTCCTTCAAAAACCTTGAAAATAATCTAACAAAAAACCGGCCAAGTGCGTGTCGGGCCACGCGCCATAGTGTTCCGTAGTTACCTTATACCATACCATATTTAATACCACCTATTATTTTTCGTTTGCAAAAATAACTTTGTTTTTCACAGTGTTGGTATGAATGACAAAGTTATATTTGCGGTTTTGGAAAATGTGCTATATCTCAAAAACTAATTACTATATCTCGTTCAAACCAATTTTGGTTGAAAGTGTTTATTAAGATCTACAGCATATATTTTTTTTTTATTTTTCACTCTCTTATTTCAAAAGTTAAAGGGGGGGGACACACATTTTACCACTTTGGCGGTGTATATCTTTGAAACGGTTGACTTTGAGAAAAAGTTGTCTTAAAAACCTTAATGTCATTTTTAAAGACCTATCTATAGACACCCAACACGTGTTGGTTTGAAGAAAAAATTTTTTTTCAGTTTCAGTTCCATGTATGGGGAGCCCCCCCTTAATCTTTTATTTTTCTTATTTTTGTATTAAATTCGTTAAGCGGTTAATAGAATACACCTACCTACCAAGTTTTAACTGTGTAGTATTAATACTTTCGGAATAAAGTGGCTGTGACATACGGACAGACAGACAGACAGACAGACAGACAGACAGACAGACAGACAGACATGACGAATCTATAAGGGTTCCGTTTTTTGCCATTTTGGCTACGGAACCCTAAAAACCGCTTCAAAAATTTATTAATGGCGCTAAAAAGCAAGAAATAAAATATTGAAATCTGCATAATAACTAAATCGAAAGTTTGTATGCATATCTTATATTAAACAACGTCTTATGAAGTCGGGTGTGGTTGAAACCCATGATTAAAGTTTAGATATATTAGTTTAGATAAAAAATATCCTTCGTTCCTAAATAGTATAAGATAGTAAAAGTTGTTCAGTTTGATGGTCCCTATCTACCATAGTCGGCATTACAGGTTGTTTTGTAACACTCTGTATAATATATGTCTGAATAATTATTTAGTTGATTATGTACCCAGTACCAAATTACCTTACAATATGCTTCATGACAGCATTTCAAATAACACAACGAAAAAAGATGATGAAATAAAACAAATAAAAATAAAACTGTATAAAAAATCTAAGCTATGACGCCATTACAGGAGGTATAGTTATTCTATCTGCGATTCCCGGTACACTATAAATTAAACGCATTACACTGTCTAATTTTTTGAAATGACAATGATAAATAAACATTCTGCATTGTCTTTTCAGACGTAACACAACTACACCACATTTGCAGTGATTGGGGGGAATTTGGGGGTCACTGTCTGTCCCCCGTGGTCACAACAGCTGCAAAGGTCAAAAGCTGCAAGGCCGAAACGTCAAGAAAACCAAAATCAAATAACCGGCCAAGTGCGAGTTGGACTCGCGCACGAAGGGTTCCGTACCAAAAAACGGCAAAAAAAAAATGGGAGCCACCCTTAAATATTAATTTTATTCTGTTTTTAGTATTTGTTGTTATAGCGGCAACAGAAATACATCATCTGTGAAAATTTCAACTTTCTAGCTATCACGGTTCTTAAGATACAGCCTGGTGACAGACAGACAGACAGACGGACAGCGGAGTCTTAGTAATAGGGTCCCGTTTTTACCCTACCGGTACGGAACTCTAAAAACCAACCCAAACATAAAAAAATCGCAAAACGCTAGTATCCGTGAAGTATTTTATAACATATTTGCTCGTAAAGGGTCTCTTATTACACCAATTTCAATATCGTATTGTATCTCATTACGAACTTGTGCGATAATGTAAAGTAAAACGCACGGTTTCCTTGATAAACCGTGCGTTTTACTTTACATTACCGCACGATTTATCAAGATGCTTCGTCTAAAACGAACGGTACTTTTTAAAATCTTAGCAAAGAGTTTTTATGTCAGAAAAGAGGTCAACATTTTATGAATAAATTTAACTTTGGATGATAAAATATAATAAATAAACATTTAATTATTTAATTGAATTAATTTTGACAATAAATTACAATTATTTATCTGTAACAAAAACACAAAAATATTAATTTACTTTATTAGTAAAACTGGCTGTTTTTTTATGCCTTTGCCTTAAAATAAGCGCTGATGAGCGCGCGCATAGCTAATTTAAACAAGTAAAAACTATTCCACGCGCTTTTTTTGCTTTATTGTTTTTATTTGAAAATGTCGTCAAGTAGTGATGAATTTATTAATTCGACACCGCCAGAAGTCTCAGAGGCAGCGAAAAAGGCTACTCTAAGCCTCTTGCTCGAAAAATTTACCGATAGATACTTACAAGCGTATCAAAATTTCATCATATTATGGAAGACAAGCAAAGGTGCAAAGTCCGAGTTTTATTTATTTTCTCGCAAATATGTTATAAAACGTCGTATGACATACGTGCGCTTTGATAATTACAGCCTCTGCTTTCTTGTAGCCCTCGCCTACGGCTCGGGCTAGCAATATCGCCTCGGCCGTAATTTTCAACTTACCGCACTTATATCATAATGTACTATTCTTTCATGTCATTCGTTTTATTTCAACAAAATGTTTCAAAATAATTTATTCTACAGTCTTGTCTTTTACATTCCCTGACTTACGCTGAACAAATTGACTCGCATCCAATGCTATCTTAATTTTACAGCTGGGTTCGATTCAGAAATTGGTTTTTACTCGATTATGCCTTTGGATTTAACTGTTATCTGATGGGTTGATAATAGTTGTTTGTGTATTATCGGACTCCAAAATGTACTCATTTGCATAAATGTATTTTTGAAAATTGTGGTAGGTACTTAATTAATTTATAAGCAGTATTATAATTACTAATGTTCTAGGCTGAGACCTAGACCAAACCTAGAATTACTTATTTTACCTGATAATTATTTGAAATATTTTTTATGCCAAAGCGTAATTTCCATCCACACAGACTATCAACCATTTTTGATAGTCTATGTGGATTGAAATTACAATCCACACAGCCGATAGCTAATAAATAATACTATCTGTAATATACTCTCGTCACATCTTACGAAACAAAGTATTGACCAAACACATGAAGAAATTAGAAATACATTTTGTAACACGAAAAAGGATAATGTTACGACAGCTTGTATCGTGTGCCTAATTAAGTAAATTTAGTTTGAATGACACCAAACATTTAAATTTTATATGAAAATAGTTCCCACATTTACTGCAAAATATTATCATTCATTTTATGTCTGTAATCCGATTTTAACAAGTTGCCGGTTACATTGTGTGGACTTAAGTGAGTTCCGCTCGGAAGCCCTGCCTTTTCAGTGGAAGACTTAAGCCTCGCGCTATCGCAGCGAGCAGACCGCTCGCGATTGTTGGCTCGAACGCTTAATTAGTGGCTAACGTATTGCTCGATTGAGCAGATACGCTTGTTTTATTAATACTTTATTTCACCTTCAACTTACAATATGAATCCCGTCATTTGATCAAGAATATCCTAGATAATGATTCATGAACTAAAACAGTATTCAAAAATGGCAACTCAAATAGCGTCCCATTTAAAAACTTGGCGCTTATTGTACATAATTACCTCTTATTTTGCACTAACTCACATTTTATTTCACTTTGTACAAAAATACATCTTTTATCACTTACTTTGTGCTAAATAAGCGCACAGTTTGTAAGTGGGACGGTATTAGAGGTGTCAGTTTTGAGACTCTGACCGGACACCTAGGGTATTCATAATCGAAGATTCCGTCATAAAAAAAGAACTGTCTATAGGTCAGTATACTACAAGAATCTATATACTATAACCACGATCCAAGAAAACAAGGTCTGGCATTCCGCATAACACTTACTTACACTTACTTAATGTCATCTACAGTTCGACTATCTAGTTGCCACTTTATGGTTACAAACAATAATGAAGGATTTTTTCCTGTCATCAACTCATCACTTATTACAAAACCTAATGCATATCAATTATGACTTATTTCCCTTAGCAAACGAAACAGTTCAAGTAAAAACAAAACCTCCTTCAAAAATCTTCAAAATAATCTAACAAAAAACAGCTTCAAAAATAAATTGATGGCTCTAAAAAGCAAGAAATAAAATATTGAAATCTGCATAATAACTAACTCGAAAGTTTGTATGCATATCTTATATTAAACAACGCCTTTTGAAGTCGGGTGGGGGGGGGGGGGGGGGAACGAAGGATATTTTTTATCTAAACTAATATATCTAAACTTTAATCATGGGTTTAAACCCCACCCGACTTCATAAGACGTTATTTAATATAAGATATGCATACAAACTTTCGAGTTAGTTATTATGCAGATTTCAATATTTTATTTCTTGCTTTTTAGAGCCATCAATTTATTTTTGAAGCTGTTTTTTGTTAGATTATATTCAAGATTTTTGAAGGAGGTTTTGTTTTTATTAAAAACTTTTTTATTTTAAACTTTTTTGTGGTAAGTATATTTGATGATGATATTATCTAAGTTACAATAGCCTTATGTCAACGGCTCATCACTTTTTACATAGTACCTATACTGCTTTTCCCGACGCAGGGGCGTTTATTGTTGAGGAGTTCTCCTGGTACTTCACTATCAGCTCCACTTCACCATATGAATTATGATGAGCATAAATATCCTATCAACCATATTAAAGTAATCGTATCGTACCAGTGAACTACTTACTATTGAATATTTCCGATGATCATCTATGCTGGTCTTCATCATCAGTTCCACTTCACCGAAATAGTACTTTTCGAAAGCAAATGCACAAGTTACTTAAGAAAATACTAAAATCGCTATAGATGTGCCTGTAATATTTGAAGAGTTCCCTCGATTTCTCCAGGATCCCATCATCAGATCCTGATTTTATGACAATGGGACCAATTTGGAAGTATATACTTTTAAATGAAAAAAGAATTTTTCAAATCGGTCCAGCCGTCTTCGAGTAATCGAGTAACATACCTAAAAAAAAAAAAAAAGATTCCGACGAACTGAGAACCTCCTCCTTTTTTTGAAGTCGGTTAAAAATGACATTTAACTGATACAAAATACTGCATACGACAGTATATAATGTTTTGTTTCAATCAAATGAGGCAAATGAAAGGCTAACCTCACCCTTTTTGTAAGTCGTCAGGCGAAATGCTATTACAATGTTTACAGGTTACTCACTCATGCAATAGGGCTTAACTAAATAAGAAGTTTAGATGTTTTTGAAAAATAAACCTTTTTCTGCAGTCAGTACTGCACAAGTACGTAGACAAAGTTTTAGAAAACATTAGTATGTTTTTTAAAACTTTGTCTACGTACTTTTTTACAGCAGTTTTTGTCTTACTTACCTTCACACCTTTTATTATGTTTATTATAAAAAAATGTGTTATACGAGTTATTCATAGTTTTTCATCATTAACTATTTTAATATCCTCGATATTATAGTAGATAATGATAATTAATTAGATTTTTTATAAAAAAGCAAACAAAATTAGATATTCACAAGTCACTAAAAATAACGTTTTCTTAATTGATCCGTTATTTAACACATGTTATTGTTATTCTACGAGAAATATGCTTCAACAACCTACCCTGTAATATTTACTTACGCAAGTCAATCTATATTAACCCCAGATAAAGTATTGTCGAGGTTGATAGACTTGACTTTTTGATAAGAATGATAAATTATAGCGCGGTGTGTGAGAAAAGGGACATTTACGTCACGTTAGCTTAGCTCCTTCATATAATACCTAAGTACTTATGTAAGAGGAGTTAGGGTAAGGACATTTCCCAAGTGGCACTTTTTATAGGAGAAATTCATTTCACCCTAAACTCGTTAAGAATACAGCAAAATCACGTAGCTTATTGAACTAAATACAGATTGTCCCCAAATTGTTATTTCTGCCGTGTCAAGTGTAAAAACTTATTCTCCAACTTCCGCTGAATGCTCAGTGAATTTACTTTAAATCTTTTTTCTCCAAAAGTTCCTAGTTTAAAACCAACGGGTGCGACAAAACTGCGCACAATATAAATCTTTGTTTCCTAGGGCAAGGTAACTCCCTCGTTCCACGCCATAAAAACCTTGAAGGAGTCCTGACAAATACCGCCCCGCGGTTGCACTGACGTGAAAAATTATCCTTTTAGATAAGGGCCGGAGCCAATTGTTATGTATAGCGCACCCAGTTTAACTTGATCCCCAACGCACTATTTTCAGAAAGTAAAAAAGGATTTTACTAAGCTGGGACGAAGGTCAACAGCTTTTGGACAGAGTATACCCTAAGGATGTCAATTGCTATACGGTCCAGCGTTACTTGACCTTCCGTGTCCCCCGGAAAATTAAGTGTTTAAGAGTTAAAAAGGACGATAAAAGGTATAATGGGAATGTGATAAAATAGGAAGATACCTATCTACAATTACACAGTAGCTTGCGGCTGCTTCATTCCTCATTGATCGAGAACAAATTAACTTTATTAACAATACATTTTTATCAAATCCTATTTCATTCATTTTCATCAGCTGTTTAGCAGCATGCCTTTTATATCTTCTCATAATATGTATGTATATCTATTCTATCATTAAATAACTATTACAATATTAATTCTTCCTTGTAAGTCGAATATAAAACCCAAATTGAAACCCTTGACGAAGTGAATATTAGTTACCTTCATGTTTATCTTGAATGTACATAAAAAAAAACACTAAGTTGTTGACATTTTTCTCCAAAGATTAAAGTTCCCAAAAAAATTCAATAATGTATCACTTTATACGCGACCGGAGCAACCTCTTAATAAATTACAAAAAGCGTTTCTGCAGCAAACATGAAAAAAGTGCTCGTAAATTTGTGAGAAACCAAAATTACATCGCATTAGGAGATTGTATCTTCGTAGGGGAACATAATTTTGTTAAAGTAATCATTTACGTTGTGTAGGTACGATATTGCACTAGCTTAGGGGAGCCCACCTGTGTAGTCGATTATACTTTGAAGAACTTGTTTGTACTGACTTTTTTTTTTAAACTAAGGGAGGCAACTACGTGTATGAGATGCCTACGATAAGGTTTTATACACACTATAAAACTCGAAAAAAAAATTGCTTTTTCTTGTACTTACCTAAAAGTCTGAAAATTACTTTCAATAGCGTTTTTCTATAAACCATATTTATTATTTATAAAGATTAACCTTTAAAGTGAATGGTATTAACTCAATACGATTTATGAGAGGTAGGTACATTTTCCGACGCAGACGAAATAAAAAATTACTTATATTACAACAGAGTTGTGTGAAAATTGTTAAATAATGAAATTAAATATATATCACCTCACCACTTTTAACGGATACTAGCGCGCGGTTTTGTTGAAAGTACTTACTTTAGTTATTAATTGGTCTTTAAGTTTGATTTTTAATTTTTCTCAACTTTATGGCATCTTTTTAGCTGCCGTGGTTAATGGGAACTGAAGCTGCTCGTGAGCCTACCCTCAAGCGATAATTTTTATAAAAAGTTTAGAAACGTCGGAAAAATAAAAAATCCAACTAAAATTACCAAAGTATTTTCAATCAAACCGCGCTAGTATCCAAAAAGTGTTTTATTTCATAAATATCTATGGCTAACAAACATAACAAAATATAAATCAAAACATTAATTATGTATAATTAATTTTAAAGTCTGATACTTGCAATTTAGCTTCCCCAAGCAAAGAAATTGAGGCTACTGTATATATTATACTATGGAGCTTCATAAGACGAAGTTAGCAATGGTTATGCTAAAACTTTAATCAACAGATTTGAGTTAATGTAGTTCTGAGCATGAACCGAGGAAACTTTAGCTATTTTAATATACAACTTATATTATAAAATTGCAGGGAGTAAGTAGCAGTTTTTGTAAGCCAAAGTCAAATTACGAAGTAAGGAAACTGTTCGATTTGCATAAAGCGGTTACCTATGAAATTGTCTGTTATACTCATAGAAAAAGAATGTCAAAGAACAACAAAGTCAATAAACAGGTGATCCGAAAACGAATGCATACATTTTATATGAGATACGTAAAATATGACTTAGATTCATAAAAAATGACTATTATACGGCAAAGGAAATTAATAAACTATGTTCCATACTGTTTTCTTCGTCGATAAACGAATAAATCTAGAGCAATTTGGTTTTAGAGAAATGTGTGGCAATATATTATTCACCTGTGAAAAGTGTGATTACTTGGATTATTTATTTTTGTCACATCACAATTACTTAGAGCACAAGACACCATGGCTCCACGATACCTTTATTTTGAATTATAATTAAGATTAACAAATATTTTAAACAAACTGTGATTGCTCATTTGCTCGGCGGGACGCTAGGGGCTCTTACTGTAAAAAATGTTGGCACATGTCACTTGATCCCTTGTCTCTTTTTTACATAGACCGTGTTCGTATGATGTTAACTTCTCTTTTCCACGCTTTGTTGGTCTTCTTGAGCGCAGCGAAAATTTTTATATATCTATGGTTATACTTTTGTCATGGAAAGCCTCTACTAAATGGAGCTAATTTTAATATTTTATTCATGTTTCTCCAATAATACAAAAAAAAAACATTATATTATAAAAAATAAAATATAGTTTACTTGTCCTAGATATTTTCTAAATAAATGAAATTACACTTTTTAACTTACTATTCTTGGGGCAGTGGACTTTTGAAAGTGATATAAAAAAATTAACGTGAAAATTTCCATGAATAAGATAACAAAACATTGAATATTATCTCGTAAGTACCAGTGTTTATTAGTTTTCATTTATAAACCTTATTTTAAATTAGCACTTGAGACAAGAATGACGTCATAACTAGGGTAACAAAACAGTTAGTTTGTCCTTTTATATGAATTATGATTTTAAACTATTATTAAATATTACTACTATTACTTAATATAAAATGTTACTTAATACTTTATTTATGTATTTCGCGATATACGGTTAAATCTTGACATTTTATAATTATAACATAATTATGTTTAGGGCTGCCCTAACGAGATGGTCAACTAATATTGATTTGCACAAATCTTAACAAACATAAAAAATTAAATACTTACATAGTTATATTTCATATTTGTAAAAGTATAAAAGAAATTAATTAAATTTGTTTTTTTTTCTAAAACCTGGTAACCCTAGTAAATTACTCACTCACTTGAGACGGTTTCGTCTTCGTCAGAAATTTTATAAAATAAGTGCTAACCTTAGAAAATAAACAACCTAGAACGATAGTTCTATACAAAGCTGACTTACTTACTTACTTACTAATCGGATTATTAAAATTTATCAGATTCTGATTCAAATTAAATTGATAGTACTTAGTAAATAATGAAGACCTACGTTTTTTCATCCAATTCCGAAGCACGGAAGAGCTTAACATAATATATTTTTGGTCACCCATCCCATTAATGTAATGCAATCGTAGGCACGCCCTAGCGAATGCACCAACCCACTACATTATCGCGCTATATTTTATACACACGAAGTATAATATACCTGAGACCTTAGAATAATAACAACCTAGAACTATAGTTCCCTACAAAGGGCACTGCTAAAGTGAGGCAAATAAAACTGAGCCAGAATGGCTCAGTTTTCAGATTTTTGTTCTTCATACGTAACCTGATGATTCGAATGATTCGAATCAATGTGATGATTCGAGTCAATAACAATATCGTAAATTTAATTATTAACCCTAAGGAAAACAATTGAAACAAAAATAAAATATTTTACAATTTTTAATAGGTAGGTAGAGATAGGTAAGTAAACTCACCACTATGGAATATATTTAAATTACATTTAATTAGAAGTCTGACTATACGTTCGTACTTTTAAAATTCACAAACCTTTAAACGAATATTAAACAGCATTTTTAGCCCCTAAGGTAAGCTTGTTACGCCACCAAAAATTTGAATTGATTCGAATCAGTCAACCAATTCAAAACCGGTGATGATTCGAATCAGCCAATCAATTCAGTTCAGCCAATGATTCGAATCAGCCAACCGATTCGAATCAGGTGATAATTTATAATAATAATAATAATAATAAATGTTTTTATTAACATAAATCATACATTATTAACATATAATGGAACGACCCCAGTAAGTAATTCTAAAATACTTGTGTTGGGGCGCTACGCTCAATGCCCTTGCAACTTAATATAACATATGTTAACAAAAACTAATATAAAGAAATGGAAAGCTATTCAAAAGTAACATTTTTTTTGTGAAGGTAAGTGTGTGTATGTGTGTGTGTGTGTGTGTGTGTGTGTGTGTGTGTGTGTGTGTGTGTGTGTGTGTGTGTGTGGGTACGTGAAAGTTTTGTGTGTATCTATGCTTCATAAGTCATAGTACCATAACATGCATGAGTATTTAAATAACATATATAAATATTTAAATAATCTATATAATTCTCTTTAATAAATTTTCTGTCTCTTCATAAGTCAAAGTTTTCAACCATTCCACTAGTATTTCCTTACACTCATACAATTTCCTATGATATATATTTAATTTTGTATTCAATTTGTTATAAATAAAAACTGACTGACTAGAGTACTGCCGTTTAGCAAGGGCTGTACGAGTCCTATTGGATTGTGCCACAGTATTCTGGCGTCGACGGTTTAATTTATTTGGATCAAATGGTAATTTTTTGTGCATTTTTAGAGTAATATTTAAGACTAGCTTCCGCCCGCGACTTCGTCCGCGTGGATATTAGAGAAAATCTTTAGGGAACCTTCAACCGGGATCCGACCAGCCGTTTTTACGCGATTAGGCGGGTCACCACCAAGTGCGCTGCCTCGCGAGGCAAGACGTTTGCCAAGACGCGAGACGCAAGGCGTTTGTCGCACGAGGCTCGCTCGCTCGGTGGGGACCCGCCTAATCGCGTAAAAACGACTGGTCGTTCCCATTCCCGTTCCCGTTTCGTCCCGCTTCCGTTCTCGTTCCCGTTACCGTCCCGTTCCGTTGTCGTCTCATCCCGTTGCCGTCCCGTCCCGTTCCCGTCCCGACTCGTCCCGTTTCCATTCCCATTCCCGTTCCCATCCCCGTCCCGTCCCGCTCCGTTCTCTTCCCCGCTCTCATTCCGTTCCCGTCCCATTTCATCCCGTTCCGTTCCCGTTCCCGCTCTCGTTCTCACTCCCGTTGCCGTCCCGTCCCATCCTGTCCCCGTTCCCGTTCCCATCCCCGTCCCGTACCGTTCGGTTCCCGTCCCGTCCGGTTCCCGTCCCGCTCCCGTTCCCGTTCCCGTTCCCGTTCCCGTTCCCGTTCCCGTTCCCGTTCCCGTTCCCGTTCCCGTTCCCGTTCCCGTTCCCGTTCCCGTTCCCGTTCCCGTTCCCTTTCTCCCCGTCCCCTGGGGCTGAATCATGCATGTCCCCCGAGTTGGACTTCAAAAAAAAACCGACTTCAAAAAACCTACCTCTAAAAAGCAAGAAATAATATTCGTAATAATAAAACACGTCTATTGAAGTCGGGTGGGGCTGGAGTACAAATTCCTTTTTTTTATTCTAAAAGCCCCACCCGACTTCAATAGACGTGTTTTATTATTACGAATATTATTTCTTGCTTTTTACAGGTAGGTTTTTTGAAGTCGGTTTTTTGTTTTTATAAACAATTTTTTATTTTTTTATTTTTAGTGTAGGTACCTTTTTAGGTAGTGTAGGTATATTATTTAGGTAGAAAAATCGGCTCAGCCAAACGTGAGTTAATCGCGGAGAAACATACATACATGCGGGTCAAACTACGAACCTCCTTTTTTAAGTCGGTTAAAGAACTACACTTAAGATATCCCTTTTCCAACAAAAAAATAATTATCTTATTCAGTTCATAAACAAAGAAGTTATACGACTGATCATCGAGGTAGTTCACACAAAATCATACTATTTTCGTGCTTTTTTCAAGATTACTTGAAAAGTACTGAACCGATTTCAAAATTTTAAAAAATGGGACCAACTTGGACTTTACCTAATGTAATAACGTTTAAATCATTTCAATCGGTCCAGCCGTATTCGAGTAATCGATGTACATACAAAAAAAAAAAAAACGGGTTGAATTGAGTACCTCCCTCCTTTTGAAGTCGGTAATGAATGTCATTTTCGCAATCACCATCCCATAAAACCTCAAGAACGTCATCCATATATAGTATTTTATGATTACTTACCCCATTTACCACATAAGGGGTTGATTTTCAAAATCACAAAATAAATGTTTGCCTATTTATTTTAAGACGTGCTCCTACGAAGTTTAAAGTTATAATGTCTATTTTATATTATTTTTCCATAAGTTTTCCATACGAAATTTGAACCCCATTTTCACCCTTTTAGGGGTTAAATCATGTACATCGTGTTGGACTTTAAAATAAATGTAATTTTCGCAATCACCATCCAATAAAAACCTCAAGAACGACATCCATATCGATTTTTATGTTTACTTACCCCATTTACCCCCTAAGGGGTTGATTTTCAAAACCACAAAATATATGTTTGACTATTTATTTTTAATCGTACTCCTACGAAGTTTAAAATTGTAATGTCTATTTTATATTCTTTTTCCATACAAAATTTGAACCCCATTTTCACCCTTTTAGGGGTTAAATCATGTACATAGTGTTGGACTTTAAAATAAATGTAATTTTTGCAATCACCATCCCATAAAATCTCAAGAACGTTATCCATATCAATTTTTATGTTTATATACCCCATTTACCCTCTAAGGGGTTGATTTTCAAAATTACCAAATATATGTTTGCCAATTTATTTTTAGACGTGCTCCTACGAAGTTTAAAGTTGTAATGCCTATTTTATATTCTTTATCCATACAAAATTTGAAACCCATTTTCACCCCTTTAGGGGGTTAAATCATGTCCACCGTGTTGGACTTCAAAATAAATGTCATTTTCGCAATCGTTATACCAGAAAACCCCAATAACGACATCTATCTCTATTTTTAGGTTTATTTACACATTTCACCCCTATTTAATCGCCATAGGGGTTGACAGACAATATCAATATACGTTGCTTAGATTTTCTTTCATAAGCCTTTACTATAAATTAAGTGATTTTTACTTCGAAAATGAAAGATTTTTTTCTATTCATAACTTCATACCCCTTTTCACCCCTTCGGGGGCAGAATTTTGAAAAACGCTGAGACCCGTATTTATTAATTTTCAATCTTCAGCCTAAACACAAAATTTGAAAATCCTAGCTTCAAAACTGAGGGACTTTCATAGAAACTTTCATCCCTTATTTCACCCCCTTAGGGATGGAATTTTCAATAATCCTTCCTTAGTGGATGCCTACACTGTATGAGGTATCTGTGTGCAAAATTTCAAGTCTTTAGGTCCAGCGGTTTGGGCTGTGCGTTGATAGATCAGTCAGTCAGTCAGTCATTCAGTCAGTCATTCAGTTTACGATTTTATATATTAAGATGTATAACTTTCTTACTGTAAGCAAATCACTAATTTCGTAAAGCTTTTCTGTAGAGAATTTCCTAGGTTTAGAGTACATTATTTTAAGAAGTGACCTTTGTGACCTTTCAAGTTCGAGAAGCTTCGTCTTAGTGGCTCCACCCCATACAGGGATGCAATAGATAATTATAGATTGCGCCAAGGCCATATAGATTCGATTAAGTAGTGTATTTGTCATAACATGTCGTAGTGTCTTAAAGATCCACTTCAGTTTTCTTACCCTACCTATAACTAAGTCTATATGGCTGTGCCAAGACAGGCTTTGGTCAATTATAACACCTAAATATTTAAGGGACTCAACTTTTTCAATGTAATGACAGTCACAGTTTATATTTTGGTAGTTACCACAGCGATGTATTTTAATTTGAAATGCAGATCCTGGCTGGGATCTCTGACTGGGAGCAAAACAAATGAAGTTAGTTTTTGATGTATTCAGAGTTAATAAATTTACATTCAACCACTCAGCTATTCCAGCCAAACCCGATTCGGCAACTCTTTGTACATCATCCCAACTAGGGCCAGAAAATACAACGGCGGTGTCGTCTGCGTAAGAAAATATCTGACCACTGTCAATTGCAAGTTTACAAAGGTTATTGATGTAAACCAGGAAAAGCGTGGGCCCTAGGACACTTCCCTGGGGGACACCGAATGCAATATTTTCCACATCGCTGTAGCAACTGCCAATTTTTACTACCTGAGTCCTTTCTTTTAGGTAATTTTCGAAGAGAGACAGAGCAATAATAGCATTTGAATCAGCATAAATACTCATTCGAGTCGAACTTGGATTGAAGTGATTCGAATCATTCGAATCAAATTGTGATTCGAGTTCCATCACTACTCAGCTTCTAGATGATAATATTCTAAGCCCGAGACATAGAATAACTGAGAAGAACTAACCTCCTAACAGCAGTGTCCACAATATCGGAAGTACGCACTCCCAACACTTTTCCGGAACTTTTCAAATCAAATCATTGATCACTGCCTATTGGGTATCCGTACTCTTCTAACTTGTTACGTGACACGTGCCCTAAAGCCTGCTAAAACTCGAAGATTCCGGTTTAATCTGGTAACGGGTAAATTACGCAGCGTAATCCCCTTCGAGAAGTAATCGACATTAAATACCTATCGACCAGTGCCGGCGCTAGGGACATAATTTGGTGAACTTATCACCTAAGCTAACCAATGATTGCATTGTTTTATAGAGGCCAAGAACAACTGCTATTAGAACGAACAAAACAAAGAAAAACAATAATGATTAATAAAAGCTATAATTGTTAAATTCACTAATTGTATATTTCTAATGGATTATAATGAGACTATTGATGTTTTGTTGGGCTTTGACCATGAGATTTTGCTTGCTACTTGGGCGTATCTTAAAAAAAACAATGATCTACTGGCGCCGGCACGTGGCATTTAGTATGAGCTATTTGTGAGTTTAGCCACAGAGGAAATAATCACTACGTTAGTTTAGCCACTTCATAATACAAATAATGTCGTTCCGTTAAAACACTCTTTATAGCTATCTCAATTACAATGCTCCACTGCTATCCATCCTCAAAAATAGTAGGTGTATAAGCAATACCAGCCCCTCTGAGGGAAAATGAAGAGGGTGCTCTGATACAGGGGGCAGGAATAAATGCAACTAGGGTACCAAACCGTTCATAAATACCAAATATTTCTCATAAATATTAGAAGCCTCGAGTGTCAGGATGTGGATGAAAGAGAATTTCTATATTCCGAGACGGTTCCGAACAAAATTTAAGGGTGCTGAGTATATCCTGCTATAACGCGATATATAAGATGCAACGGAATCAACACAGCGTTCACGTTATTGAACAAAGCTAACAAAGCACTTAATTGAAAAGTTATTACGTCAAGGCTTGCTTTGCTATACAAAGTGTTATAATAACAAATAATGAAATATTTTGAAATCATAAGCCGTGACCTATTGTACAATTTTATTTATTGCTCTCACTTACAATATGAACAAAATGTCATTTTTCGTTTTTCTACTCTTTAAAGTGGCACATTCAGTCCTAACTACACCCCTGCACTCAGGTATCGGGACGAAAAGCAATCGTGGGAACCTTACCCCAAATCTGGTCTGGAACGAGTTTTCCTTGGTTGGTTTTAATTAAAATTTGAGAAACACGTTGTGGTCTTTTCTCATTTTGGCAACATACAATGTACCAACGACACTTGCAGTTAACCATAGGCTGCCTACGCAGCGACAGGTGCCTAGTACCTAGAGCCTGGATGTAAACAAGTAAAACGAACGTTTGCGAATGTTCGCAACCGGCCGCACTGCGCGCTAGGTGCCTCGATACACCCAGGACTACCTTTAATGTGCCGTGAGCGCGAGCGCTTACAACTAAAGACTATGAGACCAAGGCAACTAACCTAGCGACTCACCTTCGGCTGCGTTCAAACGATAACACACGACCCGACATCAACCCGAACACAATTCAAACTCACCTCAACCGCAGCCCACCTTGAAATACATCGATTACAATTTTGAGTCTTATGACACATTAATAAGCTTTTGTGTAATGTTCAGGTGAGTTAGAGGTGAGTTCGGGTTGAGTTTGAGTTGAGTTCGGGTTGTGTTTGGGTTGAGTTTGAGCTGAGTTCGGGTTGTGGGCGAGGCGTGTGCAGTTGCATCGACAAAATAAAACGGAGCTTATTAATATGTCATAAAACTAAAATTGTAAGCGCTCTATTTCAAGGAGTGGGCTCCGGTTGAGTTGAGTTCGAGTTGAGTTTGAGTTGAGTTCGGTTTGAGGGCGAGTCGTGCGTTATCGTTTGAACGTAGCCTTCTAGTGCGGTCACCGTGCATCCTAGCAGGTAACCTGGATATACTTAGGCACCGATCTAGGCACCTGTCTGTGCGTTCGCAGCCGTAGTGTTAGTAAACTCAACCAGTGATTGACTCCTGAGTCAACGAGATCTCAGTATGTAAGTGTCTCTCAATTAGATATTCAAGTTCTCGGGAACGAAGTTAAATATGTAAAATTAATTACCAATTCACTTCAAAAAATATAAGCATTTAACGCATGTCCCTGATTTTGTGGAAAAGACGTGACTCACTGTCTTTTAATAAATTCCATTCTTGTTTTAAATTAACAAAGATATTGATCGTAAAAAAACGAAATTGAAAATTAGTAAAAATTTGTAAAAACCATCGAATATTCCTTGTTCAAACCCTTGATGTCAACAAATATGTCAAATGATCGTAAAAAATCTGTATTTTGTAAAAAATAGTAAAAACAACACCGAATTTTATTTTTTTCAAAACCTAATAGTATGCGAAGCCCTCTACCTATACCGATGTAATATCATAAGATTCATAAGTACTATTATTAGTTAACCCTTAAGATGCATGTTTACTCCGAACACCGAACCAATATAATCGGAAGATGTTAGTTCCGGTTATGTGACTTGATATCTCAGGAACAAGATTCAAAATCATCGTCAAATTTGGTATCGCAATTCTTTTTCGTAACTGGTCAATCTTTCCGAATGTTCCTTCTATCAACAAAAATTGTTTACTTATAAAAATAATAATCAACCTCTTTTTTTGTGGACAAAGACTTGGACATGGGTTTGTTATATGTTAGTTAAAAAAACATTCACTTTGTTCACGGACTGCGAGCAAAGTTGACGGGTCATGATTTCCCCTGAGATTAACGCCTCAAAAATCATAACACAAAAAAATATTAGCCTTCTCTTTTCTTATAATGGTCATACAACACAATCTTATTAAGTATCTTTATTTGTTTTGTTTCAGAATGTGATGAAAGGTTAATTTTCAAATGGAGATGAAAACCGGTCAAGTGCGAGTCGGACTCGCGCACGAAGGGTTCCGTACCGAAAAACGGCGAATAATCACGTTTGCTGTATGGGAGCCCCCTTAAATATTTATTTTATTCTGTTTTTAGTATTTGTTGTTATAGCGGCAACAAAAATATATCATCTGTGAAAATTTCAACTTTCTAGCTATCACGGTTCATGAGATACAGCCTGGTGACAGACAGACAGACGGACAGCGGAGTCTTAGTAATAGGGTCCCGTTTTTACCCTTTGGGTACGGAACCCTAAAAAGAGAGAACTAGGTAGATCAACTAGCTTGTACTATAATACAATAGCCATTAAAAAAGTACAAGTACCTTGGTAATATTACCAAGGTACTTGTACTTTTTTTAATGCCTCTGACTTTTGTCGAACTTTTTATTTTAACTTAACAGAGGTATAGTATAACCATTAACCAATAGCTATACGGAAAGGATTGATTTTGATTTGGTTTAAAAAAACATTCGACCCACAAACGTGTTACCGTGACCCCATTCTTTAACCCCTTAGAGGTTTCGATTAGTTCTTTCGATGGAAATTACTTATTTATAGACACACAAGGGATACAAAATGGTGCGCCTGAATGTAATACTTACAGTTTAGTTGGGCTAAAAGTTCACAAATTTTTTCATCCTCAAATATAAAATTAGTATTTTCAAGAAAACATAAGGTTAACGATTCAATAATTCGAAACCCATTTATTTAATGAGTTACCTACTTAAATACAGATAGATTACACTAAAAACCGAATAAGTTTCTACAAAACAAACTAAACATTAAATAAATAACTTCGCTAACACTAACGTAGGTCATGGATTGACACATTTCCATCTTAGTTCGTTTGTATATACTTTGACTGGTGCCCAACTGTAATATAGAAAAGAAAATTTTCGCTGTCAACTACTTTCTACGAAAAAGAAAGTGGTTACTACTTATCTATCTTAACAACATTCAAAATCCGTATGAAATCGCCAAATAAAATTAAACATTCAAATAATGCCCTTAATCGTAATGAAAATAGCGGGAAAGTGGAACATTCGAAAGATTCATTCGAAAACCCAATTTAACTGAAATATTTCAAAAAATTGTAAATCCCAACATTTCCCATTTGCATTCAGTGACCGTCTCAGTATTTATTGTTTTAATTAAATTTAATTCCGCGAGGGCAAGGGGTTAAGTTCTAAGCTTCGCGCCCTCGACAATGTCGCTCTTTTAAATATTGAAAGCACCGTTTTAGCTTAATTAAACTGCCAAAAGTGTAAATAAACATTGTGTCTTAAGTTTATAAAACACAGGTGTATGTTCCCAATAATTCTTAGTAATGGAGAATAAGGAATGAATACAACGAAATTGGTGCCGATAGATATAATTAGAATATTATTATGAAGTAAATTTAAAAATCTGTAATTTCTATAAAGACAGAATTTTCAATATATATACGTATTTCATAATGTTAAGTTATTTGGCTTATGATGAAATGGAGAAAACTCTTATTAAATTTTATGTGGGTTTTAATATAGCATTAAGAAAAAACCGGCCAAGTGCGAGTCGGACTCGCGCACGAAGGGTTCCGTACCGAAAAACGGCAAATAATCACGTTTCTTGCATGGGGACCCCCTTAAATATTTATTTTATTCTGTTTTTAGTATTTGTTGTTATAGTGGCAACAAAAATAGGTACATCATGTGGGAAAATTTCAACTATCTACCTGTTGTCGTTATTAATAGCGAGCAAAAAACGTCAAAAAATCACGTTTGTTGTATGGGAGCCCCCTTAAATATTTATTTTATTCTGTTTTTAGTATTTGTTGTTATAGCGACAACAGAAATACATCATCTGTGAAAATTTCAACTGTCTAGCTATCACGGTTCATGAGATACAGCCTGGAGACAGACAGACAGACAGCGGAGTCTTAGTAATAGGGTCCCGTTATTACCATTTTGGGTACGGAACCCTAAAAAACCGGCCAAGTGCGAGTCGGACTCGCGCACGAAGGGTTCCGTACCAAAAAACGGCAAAAAAAAAAAAAAATACGTATGGGAGCCCCTCTTAAATATTAATTTTATTCTGTTTTTAGTATTTGACAACAGAAATACATCATCTGTGAAAATTTCAACTTTCTAGCTATCACGGTTCATGAGATACAGCCTGGTGACAGACAGACAGACAGACAAACAGACAGACAAACAGACGGACAGCGGAGTCTTAGTAATAAGGTCCCGTTTTTACCCTTTGGGTACGGAACCCTAAAAAGCACATTAACCAAGTAAACATTAACCAAGCAAGTTAGACCTTGGTTTTATGATGCACAAAAATAGTTGTGTACGGATTTTCTGCAAATAATACCGGATAGTAATAGTAGTAATAGTAAGAAACAAAGAAAGTTTCAGTTTTTATTTAAATTTTAATGCAGCATTTCTGTCTAGATATTCTCATTGCTCGCGAATCGTGAGTAGCGATGCGTACAAATTTATGCATTGTTAATCTCTTTCATGTAATAACGCGAATATTTGCATTTTCACGTGAATACGAACGTGCAAAACTGAACAGTAATGTACTATTTATTTTAATCAAAATAAATTGCTTATTTGATTTTATGAAATCTCTGATAGGAACGTTATTAATATTTGATTTTAATAGCACTTTATTGCTGGCATATTAAGATTTAACACACGGACGCCGTAAAAGTATTACGAAAGACTGTATTTATATAAAAATCTTATTTGAACCTCTACTTGACATAGTCAAATCAAACCTTAATAATTGACCGAGCGAGCACGAAGCGCGAGCGTAGCGTCTCTGTTTCAGGTTGGGTAATAATGCTTTCGTTTTGTCCGTCCAGCTGTCCTTCTGTTCTCTATAGGTCGCATTTCTCAACCGATTCTCGTGAAGTTTTGTGAGCAGGTTCTAAAATTATACGGATGTTTTTTGTCGACTATGTTTTTCGAAATTTTGAAAATCTTGGAGATATGGGGAAAAAATATATTTCAGCCATTTCAAAAAATAATCAGAAATGTCACAAACCCAAGGGCCACTAGCTTTTACTATGATAACAAAGATATTTTTTATAAAACGATCCGCATTTTCACAAAAGAAAATACACAAGCAATGCGAAAGGGCAATTGTATTACTTTCAAATCTCATGGTGCCGGGACAGACAACAAAACTAATTAAAACCAGGACGAAACAAAAAGGCTACCGAGCTTAAACAACCAAGATAAATTACTAAGTTTCTTTTTAAAAAAGAGACGTTTTTTCTGCACTGGCGCGCGCGTTACAAACTTAAAAAGGTCTGTTAATACGTTTTTGTAGTGTTTTGTTTTTCCAATGCAGTTCCCAACTTTAGTTTAGGGAGCGATAAGTTCGGGTCCCGTGGATTGTCACAAACTTCGTCAACATTGGAAACAAGGTAAATCGCCCTTTTTGTACGCTGTTCTAGGAACTTTCTGAAATAGACGGGTCTGAAATTCTGAGTGATTGGTTTTAGTTCATCGTTATTCTGGAAATGTTTCATTGTTTTGTTTAGTAAGGATTTAGGTAAGGAAAGCAAATGTATCTTATTATTTACTGATAACGAGAATTTCGCTTTTACGTCGGCAGTGATTATTATTGTTGCTCAAATTGTGCGACAGATATTATACGATTGATGGTGAACATTTGTTTGAAATAACGTTTTTCGACGAATTGTTATTCTAGTGCAAAAATGCAGACGAAGGTGAGCCGTTCTACAAAAATGTTATAATCTGCATAGTGGATCAGTGGTGTGGGTTTTCTAAAAGGTAAGCCGATCGGAGTCGGCTTGTTTGGATGGACCCTTTACCATTGGTGCTATCAGCGAACTAAAATCTATGAAAGTGTAATAGCAAACAAATTTTCATAAAAAATGGCACCACGAGGCCGAAAAAGTACAACCCGCTCAGCTAGTCGGGTCAGCCACGCATCTGGTGACTGACGTTAACGTTTTTTACAATAATTGCAGTTTGTACTGTAGAGAAAAGAGAGAAATAGAAAGTTTTATAGAAATGACGTCCTGTGTAGTCAAATGGTGTTAAATACGCAAAGAAGGCAGTAAAAATATGCAGAAATAATGTAGGTATCATATTTTTTCGTTTAAGCATAGAAAATATTTATGAGTATACAAATTATGGTCACTATCACTAATAAGCAACCAGTGCTCAGACGCTTTGTGCTACATAATTAAATGCAAACGTTTTTAGCTCCATCCGCTTACCGTGAGGTGCCATTTTTTGAACGCAATGCTTGTTCCATAGATCTTAGTTCACTGGGTAGTATAGTAATTTCATTTTTAAACAAAGTTTATGTATCGCGCTATCGTAGTATGATCTTCAGTAATACTCTAGTTGTTTCCTTTCTTTGCTTCTCTCTCGTATTCCACTATTATGTCGAGTCCAATCAGATACAACACACTCATTGCCATTTCATAGAAGGACACGGCGGCACCTTTATTATTCCGTCAATATTACTACGTCCATACCGATCACCTACACTTCACAGAACACTGTTTCCATTACTCAACCAAATATAACGCTCAACTGTTTATCTTTTCACGGGTTTTATTATCGTGTACATTTGTCGGTCGTTTTGTCGGTCACCGTCGGTACACAATGCTTGGTGAAATTATCGCATCCGACCGGATCCGAGCGGGTACGGAAGCGCACGAGAGGAACACATGTATCCCTTTTTGGAAGGTTTCACTTAAGTGTTTTGTTCTGGTGCCTTGAGGTAATTACGGGGAACGTAGGCTGTAGATCAGCTCGAAAGTAGGTAGAACCTTCGCATACATTATATTGTTGCTAAGTCAAAATACAGTGGCCATTTTTCTTCTAAGTTTTTTTTAATGATAGATAGGCAAGCCAATGATATTAAAAGTAAAGATGAGTTATACGCCAACATAATTGCTATTTAAAACTGCGCAACGGTACTATAGATACACACATTGACCGCTGCATGCGCATTGGCCGTGAATTGAAAGCGCGTCAGCTGTCTCCTTCACTCATACACGCAAAGCAGACAGCGCGCTCTTTGTACAATATGGCCGGATAAAGTAATAGAAAATACATATTTTTATTAAATACAGTACTTACGTGTGAAATTAAGCATTTTTCCGATCTCTGACTGTTACTGTATAATTTGTTCATCGTCTAAAGACGCAAGGAGACATTTTTTTAATGGAATTTCACAATTTTATCGCGTCTGACTGACGAGAGCCGCGTGTGTTTCTGTGTCGCGAGCCTGTGCCTGACTAATTGAAAGTCGGGCAATTACCTGACTTTCGTCATAGTAGAACCAAATAAGTAAGTCATCTTACTCATAATACGCACGAACGCGGTTTGTATGTGAGCGCGCCCGTACGTAAGCGTCGTCGCACGCACACACTGACAATATTTAAAGGTGATAAAGGTGCACCAGTCGTGGCTCCGCCGTACGTAATCCCGCCCGCGCTCACGCACGCTTCACGCCGCTGTGCTGCCGCTCGTAGTAATTTGAACGTTTACCTACCTACAGTACATACCATGCTTTCCAAAGATATTATTGCAAAAAAGATTTGTAAGAATGAGGATATATTTTACATTAACTTAAAATAATAAGGCATTTCGTACTTGTCGAAACAGACGAAATTTTTTTTATATCAATTGTGTAATTTCGTTAAAAAATCACAAATTCCTACAGGAAAAGGTACTTTTAATGCCTATTATTTAAGGTTATGGAAAGTATTCAATTTCAGAATTTAAAGATTATTATTTTGAGAAGTGTAGGTAAATAAAAAAGAAAAAAACAGTTAATAGTGTAAAAAATATTTTTTAATAATATGAAATAAAACACTTTTTAACGGATACTAGCGCGGTTTTATTGAATGTACTTTGGTATTTAGTCGGTATTTGGTTTGATTTTTGTTTTTTTGATTTTTATAATATTTTTTTATTTGAATAAATACCTACATTATTTAGTAAAGCCACGTTTTAATTAATCCTATTTCGACCGTAAGTTTTCAAATCACATAACATGACGTACGCAATGAAAAATTGTAGTCAATTCCTGAAAACAGTTAGGTTAATGTAAACTGTAATTTGGCAGATAGATGTGATACATTGCTACTTTTCTTTAGTAAGTTTTTATTGGTGACAAAACGAAAGTGCCAATGTATCACATCCATCAGTCAAATTACAATTAACATTAACTTCATTATTTTAGTTAATAGACGCGCTGGTCTACCTACAAAAAAATATTTAAAAAAAAACTTTGTATTATAGATCCCTGATGCTAACCCTACAAGGAAAAAATATTTTGTATAGAGATTGACTATGCATTTGTTGACGACCGAATAAACTAGCGATGTGACAGCTCTTCGTGTTTAAGCTGTATCGCTCGCTCAAGGCTCGAGTTGGCCTACTTATTTGGTTCTACTATGCTTTCGTCTTGCCATTTTGGAGTGCGCGTAACGTATCTATACTTTTAATATCATTGGCGCTTGCCCGCTATCACGCCTGATGGTAAGCGATGATGCGATCTACGATGAAACGCACTTGCCTAGAAGAAACCTATTCACTCACGACTTGAAGGCCCCCAGATTGTACCTATCGGGAAACACAGACTCAGGCAAGGAGTTCCACTCTCTAGCGGTACGGATTTAAAGCCACACAAAAGGTTAACGAAAATAATCATAAAGCTCATGTACGAACATTAAATATCAATTGGAGAAAAACATTTGAGTATAAGATAAGATTTATTCAGCAACCACCACAACACACAACAACAATATCAAGAACACTTGAGGCAATACAAAAAAAATAGATAACTTAAAACTAACAAATTGTCCAAGATAGTACCGTACCGGAGTGTGAAGCAGCGGCAGACAGAAAAGGAACTCAACTTAGTGTTGATAGTTCCGAGGAACCAGACACTGATTCTCAGCCGAGTCCCTATGTCATCGTTTGGTCGCAAGCAACAACACAAAGCAAAAGAGTGTACTTCAATACATACAATACATACACGCATTAAAATATATATAATATATAAATAAATATATATTTTGTAGTATGTTATATATGACTCAAAAAAATTGAAAATATCTCAATTGATAACCACCACCTCTTTTCTGGATAGAAATCAGAGCCATTGTAGAGGGAAATAATTAGAACTCAAAAATTCAGGAGCGGATATCTCGAAAACTATACAAGATATCGAAAAACTTTACTGTATTAATCTTGTAGAAAATTGTCGCTAAAACGCATATTTTTTACCGAAACCGAAAAATGGGACCTTCAAACCCCCCCCCCCCCCCCCCCCGTTTTTTGAGCTTACAGTTGGCAGCCTTCTGAATTTTTATTACTTCTTCAATCATTCTTCATTAGGCGTTGTTGTCTTTAGTATTATGTATATCAGACAAGGCCCAAAAATAAAACATATTATTTTATATTATCTATTTCTAACAAATTAAATTAGATAATTATATTTTTATAAATGGAAATTTTTATTCTTACTTTACTTAATTCTTTAATCAAAATTAAATCATAAACAGCAGCATTATCTCTAAGTAAAACACTCAGATGTTAGTCTTAAACATTTTCCACTAACGTCATGTCTTTCAAACGTCCTAATCATATGAAGAGAAAACCTCTAGTACGACAATGTATATCAAAGGAGTTGCCTTTGTTACCTACTTGACTAGTGTAAACAGAACTAAGATAAGATAATTAGATCGCTTTCAAAGACGCCAAAATTATTCTACAAAGCTAAGTTATTATTATACCAGCCGAATGAGGTCTAGGAATTTCTTTAAGAATGTTTGCTGAATGTTTACAAAAAAGAGGAAAAAGAAATAATGGTTATCTACTGTTTTAAAAAGTGTTAGATCAAAGTATTCATTTTCTAAAAAAATCTCAAAAAATTAAACTAAAATCATAAGTAAGTTCCTATACAACAATACATAAGTCAAAGTCAAAGTCAAAGTCAAAGTCAAATAAGCTTTATTCAAATAAACTTAATTATTAAGTACTTTTGAATCGTCTATATTTTCCTACCACCCGTTCCAGTTCCATAATTAATATAAGTTTGTTTACTAATCCATACTAATAGGTATTATAAATGTGAAAGTTACTTTGTCTGATACGTTTTCTCGCCTAGATCGCTGGACTGATTTTGATGGGTACGGATATAGATGAGACTTTGGGAAAGGACATAGGCTATTTTATTTCCCACTGCTGGGCACAGGTCTCAGCTACAGGCGGAAAGCTAGTCCTTACTAATATTATAAATGCGAAAGTCCGTTTGTTTGTTTGTTTGTTTGTTTGTTACGCCTTCACGTCTCAACTACTGAACCGATCATCATGAAATTTTGCATACACGTTGTTAGGGGTACAGAGAAGGACATAGGGTACCTTTTATCCAGAAAAAAAGTTATGTTCCCGAGGGACAGCAAAAAAACTTTCCACGCAGACGAAGTCGCGGGCGGAAGCTAGTTTACTATAAAACCTACATAGTTCAGAACACAACATTACATAACAAAATACCTACATAAATTGCTTTCGACCTACACTTTTTGTTTTTGTAAACACAATACGTTTTTTGTACGTTTTTATATTTTCCTGTTTTACATTTTGTTATAATAATATTTTTTTTAAATTTTTAAAATTAAAAGCGAGCAGATTTAAATCTGCTCGCTTTTAATTAAATTAAGAAAAAACCGGCCAAGTGCGTGTCGGGCCACGCGCCGTAGGGTTCCGTAGTTACCTCATACCATACCATATTTAATACCACTGTCATTTTTCGTCTGCAGCAATAACTTTGTTTTTCACAGTTTTGGTATGAATGACAAAGTTATATTTGCGGTTTTGGAAAATGTACAAAAAAAAGCCTACCTACCAAGTTTCAACTGTGTACTCTTAATACTTTCGGAATAAAATGACTGTGACATACGGACAGACAGACAGACAGACAGACATGAGGAATCTATAAGGGTTCGGTTTTTTGCCATTTAGGCTACGGAACCCTAAAAACCTGTACCATGGTTATCTTTAGTAAATGTTTCTACAAAATGTTACCTATTTCGCATTACAATAACCGTTTACACATCGCTTGCAAAAACATCTCAAATCCGTACCGTTCACCACGCCCCACCCCTTTCTCCAATCCCTCAATTCCACGTAAATCGCGACAACATCGTCCCACTAAATCCGCGCCGGACGGCAGCCGTCCGAATCGGATCATATTACCCTTGATCAGCACTATCGTTGACCTGCCCGAGTTTATTTCGGTTGCCCTTTCTTTCCACCCATTTGGCTTATTTACGAATTCGTTCTGTATCGATGCGTTCAATTTCATTCGGAGATAACGCGAAGGTGCGTTGTAGGCATTGTGTCAATTACCTTTGCTTTTTAAATTATTACATTTTTAAAAGTACTGCAATGGGGATGCAAACTGAGGAACTAATGGCGCCACAAGCGTTAGTACTAAAATCGTTTGATTGGTTGTTTCAAATATCAAATGTCATTTGTGACATATTTTAACCAATCAAAGTATTGATAGCGGTTAGATCGCCGCTGGCGCCATCTGCGATTAGCTTTGCGTTGCCAACCCACTGACCTGCATATATTTACACTGGACAGGCTTATGTCAAACTGTTTTTGTGCCTATTTGATTTCCGCCATTTTGACGCTGTAGGACGTAGCGTGAGCATAGCGTGCGGGACATGGTACTAAAGTTTGAAGTCTGGAGAGACCATCACGGCAACTATTTTCATATTGTACGTCAAAATTAGTTCTTTAGACGCACGCTAGTGGCGTTTCAAATAGGCACAAAAACTTAGCTGTCAAATCATACAGACAGCCAGTCCAGTAAAATAAAATAAAAAATTTCATGTCAGTGTGCCAACCCCATTTATAGATGTGTATATTTCTTTGATGTGTCACAAAATGTAGACAGAAAAATCCATGTTTATATAAAATATTGCTTTTAACCCAGTAAACGAAAAAAAGGTGTAGAGGGAAATGATTGGAACACAATTTTTGACTTTGTAACTTTGTTTGGACTAGTTAGGAGGTGAACATATCAAAATTCCCCGTCCGTAGCCCCTATACCGGGGGGAGGGTTTGAAGGTCCCATTTTTCGGTTTTTTACATATATCTCGGAAACTATGCATTCTAGCGACAAGAAACTTACACTGGCCTGCAAAAGTAAGTACTACAGAGGCCTATTTTCATACAAACGAGGTAACTTTGATGCTTTGGTTCTCCGTCCAGGATTAAACGGGGTGTGATTAGATAATGGCCATTCAAAGAGTAAATGGAGGAGGCCCAGATCGCTAAAGAAACCCAACGGATTAGAAGAGTCGTTTACACCAGAGACCGAACGGACTTTTTAGTGTAAACATTTTCCATACTTTTGATGTAATTTCAACTTGTTATTTTTTTAAGTTCAACCCTGACCTAAACGACTCTTCTAATCCGTTGGGTTTCTTTAGCGTTCTGGGCCTCCTCCATTTACTCTTTGAATGGCCATTATCAAATCACACCCCGTTTAATCCTGGACGGAGAACCAAAGCATCAAAGTTACCTCGGTTGTATGAAAATAGGCCTCTGTAGTACTTACTTTTGCAGGCCAGTGTATAACAGCTGATTAAATTTGCTACAAGTTTTACTTAGTCAGATTTTTCGATATCTTTTATAGTTTTCGAGATATCCGCTCCTGAATGTCTTTCAACATGCTTAAGGTGAAGCTTGAGGACAATGGAATGGCGTATTTCTGAATAAAACTTTTAGGAAATTTAATCAGTTTTCATTTTGTAGAAAGTTTTATGTCGCTATAACGCTTCGTCGCTTAATTTCCGAGATATATGTAAAAAACCGAAAAATGGGACCATCAAACCCCCCTCCCCTGCCCCCCGGCATAGGGGCTACGGACGGGGACTTTTGATATGTTCACCTCCTCCACAGGTCCAAAAAAAGTTCGGAAGTCAAAAATTGTGTTCCAATACCTTTTTTGAGCTTTCTTTGCCTGAACTATTTTGCTTAGCCATAGTTAGCTTAAAATCAAGTCACATGAGTAAATAATTTATTTACTTATGTGCTCAAGTGCTATGCAAATATTTTTACACCTTTAACGTCTCAAAAGCGTCATATTCGTAAACTTTTTGGTTACTTTGCATAGTTTATACTTTGACTTTGAAAAAAAAACTGATGATCGTTCTAGGGAACGTTATTTTACACCTTTACTCAATAAAAAGGTACCTATTCCTGCTGCATCGTATTTAGATATTAAAAAATAACAAGAAAATTCTACGTGGATTTTTCAAATAATTATTCAAAGACAATGGAGAAAGAATGAAAATACGACCGATACCTGAATGTTGATGAAAACTGGATATTTCCTATGGGATTCCTGTTCGGACTGATAAAAATAAACAATGCTTCAAAACCAATTTTTATAAGAAAAGAAAGAGAAAATTTTATTCTCAGAAATAATTTTAATGACAATATTGAAATTTTATTCTATTTTGATTACCTTTGGGCATTTTCATTGATTGATAGGGATCGGATTCTTGTATAAATTAAGAGTTAAAAAAAAAAATTTTTCTTCATATTAGGATTCCGGTCCAAAATGATAAAAAAAAAAACCTGAAGGTACGGTACGACACAGTTTGTCTGTCTGTCACAGCTGGATATCTCAAGAACTACTGATGCCATCAACTTAAAATTAGGAATAGTTTTAGACTGATGTCATTTGCCTATTTTGCAAATAAGAAAAAAAGTAAGGGTGTCTTAAAGATTTGAATTTGCGATACTGAGTGGGGTATTGGGAGGGTGCGAAGGTATAATAATCGATCGCAGCGCTCATGGTGGCAAAAAGTAGAAATAAAGAAGGCTCTGTAATCTGCATGAAAACGATATTTAATTTATTACTAGCGATACAGGAATAATTAAATATGTTTATTATCACTTAGTAAAATTATTAAAGTAGCTTTATCCTCTTGTTTTCCAAAATCTACAACTAAAAAAGAAGTAAACAAACCCTAATATGACCAAAATAAAACACTCTTTTTGAATAGATCTTACTTGCCATATTTAATTTAAAGGACCAAAAATGATTTCACAACACTTTGTCCACCCAAATCACAGTAATTTTGAAATTTACATTAATAATACAATATGTATAGTATTTTTTAATATTTTGTCATAATGCCGCCATTACATATCAAAACGTCAAAACGGTCAGGTCAGAGCCAACAAAGTTGCAACACGCTAGGTGGCGCTAAAAGCGTGCACGGAGCCAATATATGGAAAAGCGCTGTTTGCACATTCCCAAACATATTTCACTCACATATTTTTATACATTCTTAAGTGTTTGCAATATTCCGTTTTTTCTATCTTTATAGTTCCAAAACTCAATATTTATGTTTCCGCCACATTAAGCAAACACGCTCGCTCAATTAATTTACATATTTATTCTGTGATCAAAGCGATCGGAAATATTCAAATCAATCAGTAAACGTACAAACTTGAGTTATGTTTACATCTGCGAATATCAAGCTGGTGAAATTTTGACGTGAGTTAGAAGTACCAATAGTGTCATGTCATGTGTGTCAACTGATTGGGAAGCAGATAACTTTGGAATATTACTTTGATGTGGTTGAATTAGTTTAAAACAGATAGTTTAAACTTAATTCTATGCCTATTTGGTTCTACCTAATTCATACGCAAGTTTTAAATGACTGGATTTGGGTTTCAATCAATTTCTATGTAGTCAACATCAGTAATTTTTTTTTTCAGAGGAGCTCGGTGGCGCAGTGGTTTAGCGCCTGGCCCAGCGATTGCGGAGGTTAAGCAACTTTCGCAAGGGTCGGTCATGGGATGGGTGACCAAAAAATGTATTATCTCGAGCTCCTTCGTGCTTCGGAAGGCACGTTAAGCCGTTGGTCCCGGCTGCATTTGCAGTCGTTAAGACCCACCAATCCGTATTGGGCCCGCGTGGTGGGTTAAGGCCCTTCCTCCTTATCCACCCATAAGGAAAGCCTGTGCCCCAGCAGTGGGGACATTAAAATGGCTGATGGATAGTCATTTTTAATGTCCCCACTGTTGGGGCACAGGCCTTTCATTTTTTTTATTTATTTCTTTTTTATTAACAACGGGATACGTAGTGCTTGGCCTTCATCTCACCTGATGTTAAGTGACGATAAGACCGAAGGTCGAAGCGCACTACTCCCGGAATTCTCATCACTGAGGAACTGACTATCTTACCTGTAACTGCCGGAACACAACAATTTTTAATTGTTGTTATGGCGTCAGACCTAGGTAAGATGGTGGTAGCTAGCCAGGCGGACTTGAAGGCCTACCACAAACCAAACCGAGTAGGTATAACTTATACCATCCCTGGAAATCGAACCCGGGACCTCTACATCTTATACGGGTGGGCGAACCACTAGACAACAGAGGCGGTTAAAATATTATACTGTATAGTGCCACCACGCAGCCAAATTCGTATTGGTGGGCGTTAACGACCAACGTTAACGACCGTGGGACCAACGGCTTAACGTGCCTTCCGAAGCACGAAGTAACTCTAAGTAATACATTTTTGGTCACCCATCCCATGACCGACCCTTGCGAAAGTTGCATAACTTCCGCAATTACAGAGCCAGGCGCTAAACCACTGCGCCACTGAGCTCCTCACGACACTTACGGCCGTTTGCACTAAACTTAAGAATCGCCTAAATCTTTTCCTAAGTACAACTCGACCAAATTAAAACGGTGTCAGGAACTTGGTCATGCAGCTGTCATGTGCCTCATTATCTTGGTCGAGTTGTACTTAGGAAAAGACTTAGGCGATTCTTATGTTTAGTGCAAACTATAACGCTAGTTATTTTTACATTCTCTTTGGTGCAAACGGCCGTTTGGCCCGTATTTATAAACCACTCTCAACATTGACAGCTATCTTGAGATCAAACTTGAGATGCTCTTCTTATAGGAACAGCATCTCAGGTATGATCTTAAGATAGCTCTTATCGTTTAGAGCGGTTTATAAATACGGACCTTAGTAACCGTGTTAATGGTCATGGGGCATATTTAACCTGGTTAATGAAAGTTCGCGTACAGAAACCAAACCAGTTTTAAATTGAAGAATTCAATCCCACTTTTCAAAATATGTATTATTTTTTATGTACCGACCGGCAGAAAAAAATATTTTACAGTATGAAGTATATGCATGATGTTATTAAACTTTTGTTAATAAAACAGAAGTTTTTACTTTCAGCATTGTGAAAATGTGTGGTTCAAGCATAATAAACGTTTGTATTGTCTTTATTTATTTATTTTATTATATTTATTATTGAAATGATATGATATAATGATAAAAAAAGAAACATGGCCTGCAAGAATGCGACCCATATCACTGAGTGGCAGACACATATATCTACATAATCTTGTTCACTTCTCAAGCTTATGCGCTCACTAGATATAAAATAAAACAATTTTTAACGGATACTAGCGCGGTTTTATTGAAAATACTTTGGTAATTAGTTGGTATTTGGTTTGATTTTTGGTTTTCCAGACGTTTCGGCACCTTTGCAGCTGCCGTAGTCACGGGGGACTGTCCCCCGTGACCACGGCATCATCAAAAATCAAACCAAATACCAACTAATTACCAAAGTACTTTCAATAACACCGCGCTAGTATCCGTTAAAAATTGTTTTATTTCATACATAATCTAGCCCTATTTCGTTTGTGTACGCCATAGGTCAAACGTTCGAACAAAATGCCCATTGACCTTTTTGCTCTACTCAAATAAAAATTAAAATTGCAATTAAGTCCACTAATTATATACGCCCGTCATTCACGATACGATAAACAAATGAAAATCAAAACAAATTCAAATTCCTTCAAATGGGCAGTCGAAAAAAGGTTACCAATCGTCGATTGAAATAAAGCCCTGCACACAATATCACTAAACACAGTGTGCCCCAGGGAAATCACTGGGCGACACGACAAATCTTTCCGGTGATCGTATAAAAATACCTGGCCCGGTGATAAATTCCGTTTATTGCGATCGTCCGGTCCGTGACCGTTATTGTGACGTGGCGCATACGTTTTTTAAGCTGTGAGTTATAAGTGCCGACCTTTAAATGGAGATAGTTCGGAATTACTAGGGCGCGTTTTCTGTTGTGAAGTTGAATGGAGGTCATGGGATTTATTTTTCGTTTTCCACAGAATAAGTACCTATAGTAAGGAAGGAAGAAAAACAGTTTTTCGGCTTTAATGCCTACCAACTTTGCTATAAAATTAAAAAGCGAACACACATACTACTATGCAGTTACTGTTGGGATCCGATTTATAGAAACAATTTTGTCTTTTTTATCAAACAATTTAGTGACCTTTATTTACCTCTCTAGGTTTACTCTACCGATAGAATAACTCGTTGCAATTTTTTGGTTTTAAAAGCGAATCTTATTTTTAAATTAAATTATTACGAATTTCAGATTTGCACTGATGCAAAATAAAGTTGTACACTGTGATAAAGTGTAGTTGTCACCATGTTGGAAACCATGGCAACCGATTCCAAAGTACTAAAATAACAGATTTTTGATATATTCGATCCTGATATGGACTCAATCACGGCGAGAGTGGGGAGGCGATTTACCCGCACAGTGGTTTAATTTGCGTTGCATTTGTGGTAATGAATCGGCCGTTCAATCTGTATGGTTAATTTGGACTAAATATCGAATCCCCTTAATAAGCCTCTAGATAAATAAGCGTTTAAAATGATAATTAAAATATTGTTAGTACGTGTATTAAAAACTTTAAAGTATGAGGAATAAGGATGCAAATAATACTCTTGTATTTCTTGTAGGTACTGTATGAAACCAATTAAGGCCCATGGACCATAAAATAGAAATCAAAACTTAAAGTTTTCTCTAACTCATGTTAGAGTCTAAAAACGTCAAAGAATTGAAACAGATGCGATTTTTATACTAAGATAAATTATATATATGAAATATTAGAGAAAAAATTGACTCATCTCAATCGTAGCACCTGTTTTCTTGTATTTTTTTTCTATTATATTATAAAAATAACATTGTTAATGCGGAAAATCAAAAATTAGATTGGTGCGTTTTTTTACCAAGTTTTGCTAATCCGACAGAGTATAATAATATTGTTTTACTAGGGAGAAACATAATTATTTTAATTTTTCATACTTTGCATTAGATGACAAATATGTTTCTAGTTTGTTTGAAAATAATGTGCTTTTCATTTATTACCCCCCGCTAGTAACGAGTTGTGTCAAGTTCTATAACTTTATTTTACCAACTTGACACTAGCTAGTAAAAAAACTGATAAGCAAACTCATGCTAGAAGCACATAAAGTAGATAATAATTACGTACAATAATTAAGTATATGCTACAAATATACTTGCAAAATACCCCGCAGATAATATTTCAATGATCAAATTGAGTTCAACGGGTCATTTTGAAATAACCTTTAGTGCCTTCGAATACGCGTCACTTATTTATTTGTCAAAGCGTAGCATTTGGTGTGCTCAGCTTTCAGCGAAATGTTTCCTTGGTCATACAAGAGTTGCAATTAGTCATATTAAATTTTGGTTGAATGTCAACATTTCATTGGTCCTGTGCAGTTACTATTACCTATGGATACTAAAATTGAGGTAGAAGACCAGAGCAATATCTTTTATGTAGTAGTAAATGATAAATACGTTTAATAGGTATTTGTGTTATTTTAATATTTATTAAAAATAATATTGCCAACAATTTATCTTATCTCTTATGACTTTAAATAGTGTTCAAGCGTAATAAATGTATTATAAAACAAAAAAAGCCAGGAATGGGTGTAAGGTATAATAATTGTCGATTCAAAAGCACTGCTTTGTGATTTCAATAAAAATTATCAAATTTCACCGTATTTCAGTCTGTTTTTCATCATATTACATCATAATCAAAACTTAATAAGCTGTGCTTTTTAGTGTAACACTGAACTGAACTACAAAAAATACTTGCACCTAATCTAAACCGAATTCGGAAGAAAAAAATTTGAAGTCCGTTAAACATCAAAAAATAACAATGTCCACCATTTTTAAGAAGTAATAAAACATAAAGCAAATGCTCGAATTCCTTCGCCACAAAAATGCCTGTAAACCCTCCACGAGTAGGTGCCTCGCCGTAAAGATTCGCTCACCTGCTCCGAGCATTAAGTGCCGCAAAATAATGAACCATTAATTTGGTCCTGGAAGAAAGTTACTGCATCCAGCACGTATAAATGCTGGGCCAGAGGCCATAAAACGGGAGTATGATTAGGGATGCGCTAATTCGGCCAAGTAGCGGAGAGGGTTAAAATCTGACAGTCAACATTGTCATTTTGACTGTGGAATGGTAATTGTCAAATGTTACGGTTCGTATTTGCTAATAATCATAACCATAATAATTGGTTTGTCTATTAAAATTGCATGCAAATTATTAATATACAGAGCTGTTTTTAGGGTTCCGTAGCCTAAATGGCAAAAAACGGAACCCTTATAGATTCGTCATGTCTGTCTGTCTGTCTGTCTGTCTGTCTGTCCGTATGTCACAGCCACTTTATTCCGAAAGTATTAAGATTACATAGTTGACACTTGGTAGGTAGATGTATTCTGTTAACCGCTTTACGAATTTAACACAATAATAAAAATAATTTTTTTTTTTAGGGGGGCTCCCCATACATGGAACTGAAACTGAAAAATGTTTTTTTCTTCAAACCAATACGTGTGGTTGTCTAAAGATAGGTCTTTAAAAATGACATTGAGGTTCTTAAGTCAATTTTTTCTCAAAGTCAACCGTTTGAAAGATATTCACCGCCAAAGTGGTAAAATGTGTGTCCCCCCCCCCCTTTAACTTTTGAAATAAGAGAGTGAAAAATCTAAAAAAAATATATGCTGTAGATGCTAATAAAAACTTTCAACGAAAATTGGTTTGAACGAGATATATTAATAAGTTTTTGAGATATAGCACATTTTCCCAAACCGCAAATATAACTTTGTCATTCATACCAACACTGTGAAAAACAAAGTTATTTTTGCGTCTGCAAAATGATAGGTGGTATTAAATATGGTATGGTATAAGATAACTACGGAACCCTATGGCGCGTGGCCCGACACGCACTTGACCGATTTTTTAAACAGCGCATTTTATACCAAAGTGTCTCAAAGTGTCAATAATAATGATAAACATGTCAATAAATGGATATTATATGTTAGTTAATTACTTTTTGTCAATAAATAAAATTATAGCAATTCATGAGACTTTTTTGTGCTTTTTTTTCAAATTTCCTTCAAGTTATTCAATATCTTTTTTAGATCATTGGGAATCATGTATTTATTCTAACACACATTGCGAGACAACTTTTATTATATACGTATATAATGTGGAACAGATTAACGTAACAATACTGAAACAGGTAGCTTATAGTGTTGCTATAACTGAACAAAGGATGTCACCAAAAATGGCCCAAATGATGTACCAAGGTACACTCTGCGGAAAAAAATACCTTATAATACCCTGAGTAATATACCAGTAATATTTTTTTTCTAGTAATTTGGAGACGAAGAAAAAAAATTAAAAATGCTTTCGATTTATGAACCTATTACACAGATTATATCATAACATTCAGCTCCTTGATACTTGAAAAAAACTGTCAAGTTGACAGCTGTTGTCATTGTCAGTTGAAGTTGATTTTATCAAGAAACTCGGAAGTCGGAATGACGTTTCTCTCATGACGTTTTGTTTGACAGTTCTTTTGACGTTTTGTTACTTGCAGGCATAAAAACTGTTCCCACAGTCTTGATTTGAGAGGTTTTTTTTTTGCCTATTAATTCCGATGTGTACCTGATATTTTTTAACATGTTTAACTAATATAAATGAACATTTGCGTTATTAAACTGAAAGTGAATATCCAGTATTGCCATATTATAATTTGAATGTGTTACAAGTAGTTCACACTTTTAATGATTTATTTCTACGTTTTTAGAAAAGATTGAGCTAAAATAACATCATATTCGGAATCCTCGAATTTTTCCCTACATTTTGGTATACATGTACCTCAGGTACATAAAATGGGCTGGAATGTATGAGCGATTAGCGACCTCCTTTCTCCAAAGAATATAGGTCGAAAAAGCTTTTTAGGATTTTTCACTTTTCTATAGTAAAGTCAATCTGTATTTTTCAGTATTCTTAGATAATTTCGTTCCACCTTATATTTTATGGTCTGCTACATTTCTTAGGACAAGTTTATGTTTGTCATTTACTACAAACACGCACAAACTTTTAAAATTTCCTTGTTTCTGTTAAGAGAATCCATTTTTTTTCCTAAGAAAATATTTTGGTGTGGTCATAATACGACAATATAAAGAAAACTAACACAATCTAGTTGACGCAAATTTAAGAAATATTATACTTTCAAACGTCAGAAAGTACAATTAAGTTTTATAGAAGACTAGTAACCGCCTGCGACTTCGACTGCGTGAACAGTTTTTTAGCTATCCCTCGGGAACTGTACCTTTTTTCTGGATAAAAGATACGCTATGTCCTTTTTCTTACCCCTGACAACGTGTACGCAAAATTTCATGATGATTGGTTCAGCAGTTAAAATGTAAAAACGTAACAAACAAACAACGGACTTGCATTTATAATATTAGCAAGGAAGTAAGGATTGTTTTAATTATTTTATTATGAACGATATCAACATAGCGCAGCAATTATATGCAATCCTAGTAAAAACTGTAAGTACCTATCTTTCACTATCCGTGAGTGAAAGAGAGCAAGCCCAGAAACATATAAATAAGTTAGTTTAACCTACTTCTAGAGTAAACGCTCCGTAAAAGTCCGTTTATTCTGCTCCTAAGTTTAATGAATCAGCTATTAGTTCGGTTTTAGAAGGAAATTAGTGCAGCCATGAGCTCATATAAATGCTAGGCACAGAGACGACAAAACGGAGACTTGAATTAGGGACTCGCTCAATGTTCGACATAATTTTGTCCAGAATTTCAAACATCAAATGTACGCGTCATAAAATAAGTGGTATAGATGCTAATGTAAGCACGTAGGTAACAAATATTATGCTGGACGGGTTTTGTGCGTACGACTTTTCATTGAAAATATATTGGAATATTTTTTTTTATAGAACACAATGTTTTCTTCCTAGCGCTGGAGATGTAGTTTCGGTAACGCTAAATCATGATGTAATTAAATAATTTAAAACTTAAATAATGCATTAAACTGAGTGTTTTGTAAACTAAATATTATATTTATCTATCACTGACCAGAAGTCGATTGTCATTGTCAGTTGATAACAATTTACAGTCCCGACTCTACATTTATAATTAAACTTTGTACATATATTTTCATAATTTTGTAAAACATTCGATAACCCATTAGACATCTGTTTCACAACATTAAAATATGATCGTTCTTATTATTCGAATTTTTAACAATTTTTATCACAACCCTACTGACCTAACGGTTAGTTAAACCGCTTGTAGATGCGAGCAGTGGAACTTGCTCTTTGTACCACGATTTCCGTTTGTTTGAGTGAGAGCTTTGATACATTCCAAACATTTTATAATAGATACAGTTCTCCTAAAACACAAAGACCGTTTTGCTATGAATGTTGTTAGGCGTGCACATGCACATTATTTTAGTGTGCGTAATACGAGAGCGTGCAGACGCACACTAAAACAATGGGTATATATGTGCACGCCTAACAACATTCATAGCAAAACGGTCATCGTGAGATAGAAATACTATAACGGCTATTTGTCAATAGCTATAGTCTGTTCACGGAAACGAGTTAGTAGAGCGTTTTCTCACTCACAAATTTTTTTAACTGTGATTGGTCAGTGATAAATGCTAAGGCGGTGTACACAGTACGAGTACTTTTTAGGCTACTCATACTCCCCGTACTGTGCAGAAGTGCTCTTACTTGTGACTGTATGCTCAATTGGTTAAAATGGCTGGTGTATTGAAATTTGAAGCCCATGGAGGTGCAGGTGTGCTAATGACCCATTTATTGTTCCTTTGGCATAAATGAGCAATAACTTAAGAAAATACTAATATTTTCCAATTTTTTGTACAAATAACTAGCCCAGATGTGCTATTCCATTGTTATTCTATAAATGGCTCTCAAATAGGACAGATGGAGCCGCGGGTATCAGCTAAGCGTATTTTTAAGAAGTGCAGTGTGAGCGCGCATTTACTTCTCTAAGGTATTGTTAACGCCCACTGACCCTAAAAAGTATTTTTTTTTTTCTTTGTTATTTGTATGAAAATGTGTGATAGAGAAGGCGCTATACTAACTCGTTTCCGTGAACATAGTATAGTGGGACAAACATTGAGACGAGTTGCCACCTAACTCTGTTAAGTAAAAAAAAACTTCCTTTAGTCTCTATATTTATCAACTGGTGTTATTTTTCCATATAAGCAACAATAGTATTATTGTAACACATTTTAATGAATGAAAATCTACGTCAAAAGTTTGCATATGAATTCAGCTTCTACGGCAACTGCCGTCACTGTTTTCATAAATCAACTTAAAAATAATACATTGTTTTTACTTAAAAATTCTTCAAGTTATAGTCAAAACACAAACGTGTTTCTTTTGAAAATGAAATTTCATTTTCCGTCGTTCTAAGTCAAAGAAAGGCGGAGCTATGAATAGGAAAATAAACTTATTTCACTGTACTGGTAAAATACCTACTTTTAATTTCAGACGTTGTAGACAGTTTTTATAGACCTCTGTAAATTATTGTATTTCAATGGGCAATATCTAAAAAAGACAAAATCTCCCTTAATAATAGAAAAAAGTTTCCGAATTTATGGTTACGTGAAAATTCAAAAAAAAAAACTTCGACTTTGCAAAAATATGAGAGTAACAGCAGAATGAAGATTATTTCTTAGCCACCACCTGCCACAATTACAACATGGTATTAAAAAAACTAAGACATTTCTGCCAACTTTTTTTTAATAGCTACATGTTGTGGTTGTGGCAGGTGGTAACTAAGTTATTTTTAACGCAACCAAAAGTTCTAAAACTTTTTCTTATTAATAAGGGAGCTATTCCTACATATCGACACCTCCTACGTATAATATCGTAACTGCATTACATAAACTTTACAGTACAGCCATTTTAAGACAAGTAAGTCGTTTTTTGATGCTCACTAAGTCAATTTCTTTCGTTTAAGAACCAAACTTGGCATGTAGATAGACATTTATGAACTTAATTATATTTTAGAAAGGATTATTCAATTTTTTTACCAGAATAGCTCAAAAAGTCACTTACGATATTTTTCTTTGGGAAACAAATGTCGTAGTTTATTGTATGTAGTACTTACTACAACTTACGTTGAATTTTATAATCAAAAAGTAACGTATGTTGTATTTACTACAATTAACAGCGATGTAAGTAGAATAATATGTATTGTAATTCATAGTTACTATAATTTTCTAGGGAATAATTTTGTCATGAAATATCGTAAATTATGGATTACTGAAATAAAATTGCCATCGTTACTATAAAATATGATGTATTTTGTAATCAAACCAGTCCAAAGATACATCTCTCTCCAAAATGGTATTAGCCCTTGTTATTCTTTTACCAAAATCATAAAAACAACAAAAACACAAACATTGTAATAATAAGTTTAGAGTCTATTTGACGAACTCCCAATATTAAAAAAATAAAATAAAACAAACATGACATGCCTGCCACAGGCAATTTAGCTTAAAAGGGGAATCTGGTAACTTAATGTAATGTACATTTAAACAGTTAATAAAAGCTGATTATTATTACATCTCTTTTAAAAACATATGAAATAAAATATGTTTTCTTTACTCATGTGTTAGCATAAACTATCAGAGACTTCTAACCTTTAATAAAAAATTAACAAAAAACCAACCTTACCTGCTTCAAACATTGGACTCTTTGAGATCATTGTTCATTATTATATAAGAAATCAGTTTAGAAATAAACTTTAATAATTAGAATCGGAATCAGAAGTTGAATTTAAGTTATTACTAATTTCGGACAGACTCTGGAAAAATTGGTGATGCCCATTACCAATTTTGTGAAAAGCAATGGGCCTCTTTATTGAAAAAAGCGTGAAAAGCAATAGGCCTTTATTGCAAATTTAGTTGCTTAAAAAAAACGCCGGGTGTTTACTGACACACAATCTAAACGCAATTTCATTTTAATTTATAGGCTATCAAGGGCAGATATAAAAATCAAGAAAATTATTTAAATGTGTGTGAGAAAATTATTCTGAATACTTTTTCAGTAGTGCGAGAGAATAAAAGAAAAGACGTGTGTATCAAACCTGGAGATCGCTTTAATTTGTTTTATAAATACGATTTAGTCGCCGATAATTACTACGTTTTAACTATAAAGGCCTCTACTTTAACTATAAGGGCATGGGGATGGGGAATAATTTGCAATCGGCAGTTTATCAGGGCATTTACGTTGGAGACACATTGTCGTCTAGTAGACGCCAATGTGTCTCAGCCTTTACAATTAAAACGTAGTAATCATCGGCGACTAAATCGTATTTATAAAACAAACTAAAGGGATATACAGGGATATATAAGGATATACATATGATACACACCTCTTTTATTTTATTCCCTCGTACTACTGAAAAAGTAATCAGTTTTTTTACACACAGTTAAATAATTTTGTTGACTGCCTTTACATGCCCTTGATAGCCTATAAATTAAAGTAAAATTGCGTTTAGATTGTGTGTCAGTAAACACCCTGCATGACATAAAGGCCCATTGCTTTTCACGATTACCTAAACCTCAAAAAGTATTAAACATCAAAAGTCTTTCTTCATCGTGAACATTTTAGTCTGCAGTTTGTATGACACACAGGACCCATAGATTTGCTGTTTACCATCATGACTCTTATACTCTTTGCCCAAGTTTCTTACAACTTTTCCTTTGTTGTCCTTCCATTCCTTAACATGTCGACTGATATTTCTCTTATTTTCCCTTGGTTTGAAAACCCATTTGCTAAAAGCTTGTGGTATTGCCTTTGAACATGAAGAGAGATGCGTGTTCGCTTGAGGGGTACATGCTAAATCGGTGATGTTAGAATCAACTAACTGGAGGTAAAATATCTTTTACAACAAACCAAGGACAAAAATGTTTTTCACAGTCAAAATCTAGATTTAAGCTACAATCAGGAGATGGATGTTGTATAATATTTTCTACAGACGGAGAATCGTAAGCAAACCCTGAAATAAAAAAAAATGACAAGACTCTATTTTTAACTATCGTACAAAAGAAACACGTATGTAGTAAAACATAAGAATAATATTTTTTATCGTGATAATATATTTTATGGGTTTTTGAGTTGCAAGTACTGTTGCAAGACTGAAATATCGAGAACACAAAAACAATATAATAATACACGGTAAATATCCCGATAAACAATATCATTCTAATGTTAGTGACCATGAAATTTTGAATTTCAAGTAATTTTAGTTTTTAAATGATAGCAATAAACAAGTACAAGTTGATATTAAAAATTTTACAACTAACAGATCATTATGAATTCCTTTTTACTATTACTTTGTTGGGTGAATCATTACGACTTTGACATATTTTTTCCTCGGAATCTGATACCAAATCCATCATTCGATTTATTTCAAAAATATCGGCATCAGAAGGAAGCAGTGAATCTGTAAAAAAATACAAACTCGTCCATTATTGTAGCTTTTTTCTAAAAGTATACTGTTGTAAGTTAATTTTCATATCGAAGTAAAATATCGTAAGTATAGCATAAGATAGAATTATAAAAAGTAACTCCGATGTGAAGTATCGTAAGTACAAAATACTATTGTTTTTTTATCATTTTCCATAGTAAAATATCGTTAGTTTTACTTACGACAGTTCAAAAATATCCAAATTCATTGTAGACTATATTAAGTTCTACTTACGATATTTTACTGCGGGTATTTCACGGGAGTATAAAGTAATAGTTTTTCATATTTATTTATAATTTATATTAATTTTAAAACTTAATATTTACCTTTTTTTCGAATAGAATACCCCCCCGCGTATAGTATGGGTAGTGCACTATACGATACATTTCTTCGATCTAAATGAACATACGATAAATTACGGTCTCATTATCTCCGGAAATATTGTGAATATAATTATTTTTTATAGTTTGTATGACGTAGGGTGTTATTAAGTATTCAAAAATATATAAATGTAATTTTTGCATATTTGTTGGTTACGATAGTATACGTAGGAGGTGTCGATATAAAAAAAAATATGCCATTTTTTTCAGATATTCCCCGTTAACGTTTAATGTTGGATATGTAATACCGTGCGCTAACCGTATGGCATAGAGAAAACACTAACCCTTCACACCTAATGGAAGTCTTAAAAGGCTACAAAGGACTAAGAGGGGGCAACTTACACCCCGTAACCAGAAAATGGACAACAGCACTAAAATACTCCGGTATAACCTGACTTTACCTCACTCAGGGTAAAATTTTAATAAATCGTTTATAAGCACGAACTGTGCGGAGAAGAATGGAAAAAACATACGTACTATGCCGACCCCAAATAAATTGGTGTCATGGGATCGAATTATCTTATTACATCGTACTCTAACCAACCACGTTAAATACTACGAGAATAACAATGCAATGGAGAATGTTACTGGGTCTGTTAAATCACTTGAAACTTTATGATCATGTAGCTAAATGTCTAGTAATACACGTGTTTTTGTTTCATTTAAATCAAGCGAGTAATTTCGAAGTTTTAAGGGCTTGAAGTAAATGCCAAGTGCACTGAAATATGTGCTTTATTACGTACGACGTGAGGGTCACCTGTATGACCAATGACGTCATTGGTCACACAAAATTACAGTATTCTAGACCATAATTCTTTTTTGTTTTAAGAGATATCGCAAAAATTTCTTTACAGTTGTTCATGTGGTCCCATAAGCTATTGGATTATGTGATATACCAGACCCAGTAACATTCTCCATTATGCTTGACGAAGAACGTAGGTGTCCGCTGAGCTTTAGGGTCTACTAGAATAAAGCTTAGAGTTAGCCCAGCCCATCACTACATATTATACCTAAAACAAAGTCCATCACAACGTCTGTCTGTCTGTTCGCGATAAACTCAGAAACTACTGAACGTATTTTCATACAGTTTTCAACAAATAATAGTGTGATTCCTGAGGAAGATTTAAATGTATAATAAGTTAAGGTTTTATGTAAATTAGTAAAAATATGACGATAAGCCGACTGGGAGCTTGCACGAAAACGCTGAATAAACCTTTTGAGCTATCACAAAATAATTGATGATGGATTTTTCGTTTTTTATAGATTTACAAAAAAATCCGCAATGGCATATATCTATCTAGAATAAATTACTATATGCACTCATTATATCTTCCACATAGGTAATTCGGAAAGCTATTCAGAAGAATATAGTAATATTTCTTATCAACTTAAATATGTTTGTTACCTTAGTTCATCGCTTGCGTTTCTTATGTAGACTTGTCATCTAAAATAAATGAAATCAAACTAAAAACAGCAATAGAACAAACGTAATCATCATCAAATCATCACGAAGAAAATAAAGTTTGATATTATAATTTTATACTTACACATGTCATTGTTATCTATAATTATATATAAAGTAATTACAATTAATGTATCATATTAGAGACTCATTATGATTCCGCAGTCAAACTGTGCAAACAGTTTTGCAGGACACTGTTGATGTAAATGTTTATGCTTGTCTCAATAAAGAAAATAAATACAAAAAAAAACCCACTATCAGTTTTCAGTTGAAAAAACTGCATATTCAACTTAATAAACCTACCAATCGGTTATCGGAAGCGTCCTTTCTACTAGCAAAAACTAATTGACAGGGCCTGATCGACCCGTCACAAATAATAAGCGATATTAACACTCGATCGGTCGCGTCACTACCAGACACGAACTATCAATCAAGCTTTTTGTCACACAGTCTTTTGTTTTCCACCCCTCAACTCTTTGACCCAAATGTCACTATTTTTCTCTTCATTTTTAATAAAAAAATGTATTGTAAAGGATTACTTGTCTGTTTTAAAAAACTGGCGAAAATATTTTTTGAACTTATTATATATTATCATATATTCTTTGTCATATTATTATATTATTATTATCATAAACAATTATTTATGGTCACACTAATAAAAATTGCTGGAGACTGTATTTGCATAATATGCTGAAAAAAAATATCAGCAAAAGAATATTTCTTAATAAAATGATCATTTCTCAATAAAATGATCATTTTATCATGATGAATTAATGAAAAGCAGTAAACTTGTGTATTTATCAAAACACTGTTTTTTAACACTGTATTTACGTGCTAAATAAGAAAAGTCACTAAATAATAGCCAAAAAATAAACGGAAATTTAAACTTGTGTATTTATCAAAACAAGTACGTAAACAAGAAAAGTCGCAAAAGAACAGCCAAAAAATAAACGGAAATTTCCCGTCCCCTTACAATTAATGTAAGAATTAACCAGTTTGGAAACTTTTAATGTCCCCAGTCACCCCTTGGGGGAGCATCTTGACGATAAACTGAAACCTTTGATTAATTTGATCCGATCACCGGCAACAGATAAGAGTCACTAATGGCTGCAATTTGAGAGGCTTAATATTATATGTCAGGTCAAACGACCAACAGACGGTTAAGTTTTAAAAAGTGTGTTGTAAAAACATAATGATTAAAATACAGCTTAAACCCCTAAATAAGAGAATGTGATGACAATTAGATATACATATTGTGTGTACCGCTTTGTATTTAACAGAACCTATGTATACTTTTTCGCCCAATGTACACACGACGGCACCTCGGACTATACATGTTGACCTTGAGACCGCCTTTATGCCTTAAGTAATAAAAACTGTTTTCGCAGTTTAACTGTATAACCTGACGTGCTGTCGTATGTACATAAAGCATTGTTTGAAAACAACATTGTTTTACAAATGCATTCACTGTTTATTTGAAGTAGGTAATTTGAACCAGACACAAAAGTTTATAATTGCGTTGTTTGTTAGCCACTTGGCAGTCCACGGGTTGATATGATTTACCTAGACGCCTATATTATAAGTATTTCTTAATTCTAGATATAACTATAATGCTCATTCTTGTTTAATGAATAAGTAGTTAAACACGAAAATTAACTTCAATTATTGTCATATCTTTAATTTTTAGGGTTCCGTGCCAAAATGGTAAAAAAGGAACCCTTATGGTGTGACTTAGTCTGTCTGTCTGTCTATCTGTCACAGCTGGATATCTCGAGAACTACTAATGGTATCAACTTGAAATTTGGAATAGTTTAAGATGAAATTTGCCCAACTATTTTGCAAAGAAGAAATAAATAAAAAAATAAATATATTTTTTACAACAGGGCTTGAAAAGGGGTCTTAAAATTTTGAAGTGGGGCTACTAGGGCATGTGGGGTATCATATGAAAAAACGCCGTTTGCACGTTATCTCCGAAGTTTGCAAAGAGAAAAATCTGAAATAATTCTATGTGATAGCAGTTTATATAAAGATTACAGGAAAAATAAAACGATGTCTCAATATAGCACACTTCTTTAGAAATTATCAAATTTCTAAAAAAGTTAACATCAGTTCCACTATCGGTCAAGAGATGGCGCTGACCTAAAACTGCAATACTAATTTTATTATTCTACTCTGCAGTGTGGTTTAATGGTGCAATTATGATGGTACGGAACCCTCGGTGCGCGAGTCCGACTCGCTCTTGACCGGTTTTTTTATAATGCTCTTGATAAATTCAATATCGCATAGGTAACTAATACAGAATGTTTTTATAACGTTTCAAAAAGAGAATATCAGACGTTGTCAAAGCTTTACTGCGATCTCTTTGTTGTTAGTATCAAACGAACAGACAATACGTAATGTAGTGTTCTGTAGTTGTACTATAGTACCTGTGTTGAGTTTCTGGCTGTAGCAGTCTTTATTTATTTTACGTAGGGTAACCAAGTAAGTAGTTGTAATTCGGAATGACAGGATCATAACAAAGGTTTTTAATTACATAACTTAAGCAAAAAACATTAATAATAGGGGTTGAGTTATGAAATCGCCGATTTTTTTCTCACACACAGAGGCTCTCATAATCTTTTATGATGTTAAAGATACTTTATTTACTTGTTATTACTTCGAATTATGATCATAACGGCCCACTATCAGCAATAAAAAAAAATCAGGTTTTTTTTCCTGAACTTTAAAAAAATTCTCTTAAAATTGACTACTTTTTTGTCAGCAGAAATTACCACTTAATTCGTTGTCACTTAGCCGATTTTTTTTTTCACATAACACATGTGGCATTTGTTATAGAGCACTTAAACATTTGTGCATAAAAGTTTTAAAGCATTAGCGGTCATGGTTTTTAAATAAATTAAGACAATATTAGTATTGAAAATACAAATTCTTTATAATTCTCCATACAAAACGGCAATTTTATACTTAAACCCCTAATAATAATGCATTATGATAATGATATTTAAGGCATAACGTATTGCCTATAGCTTTTCCAATAGTAAACTTATATATGCTTGTGAAAATGTGCTTTACTTATTTCAATTTCTTTTTCTAAAAAAAAGTATTTTTGGGCTTTCTTAGGTAGCTAAGATAGGTGTAACGGTAATTTCAGTAGCTCTATAGCGGTATAACTCTTTGTTATGGCCCATCATTCACTACCCCTGAAGGTTTCGTGTAAACAGTACGAGACCTGAATTTCACACTGGCAGTCACAGATCTTAGTATCTACACAAAACAATGGGTGCCATTTCGGTCGCATAATCTTTTTAGTTATAATGTCGTTTGGCATAACAGTTTTGGCATAAAGTCTTTTCCCATAATTTATGATAAGCAGAGTTTTATGAACGCAGAAAGGTTTCATCGGCATAATTCTTACTTACTCTAATCTCCTTTAACATAATTTTAATTACCATAAAAGGAAAGGGCATAATTGTTATACATCTAAAGGTAATTTAGGTACCATAAAATACGAAGTGAATAATGGATTTAACTATAAATATTCAAGTCAGAAACGATTTTTGGAAGAATCATTTCAATTCAGATTACCTAAAAAATATAAGATAAATACGTAACGTAACATTGTAAATAATTATCTTTTTTTTGACCACTCGTAGCGGAGCGCGTGAAGTGGGTGGAGCTTAATAATGCTTGCATGCATGTTGCATGCTCGCATGCTCGCTTGCATGCATGCTTGCATGTTGGGTGCTTGCTTGCAAAATGCTTGCCGGGGGGTGCAGGGGGGCTGGCCTCCCTGCTCGGGGGGGTCGGGGGGCCTAAGGCCCCCCGCTATAAAGAAAAAATTTTGATGCACTATAGGTAGGTTAGGTTAGGTTAGTGTTTTGACCACTCGCAGCGGAGCGAGCGAAGCGAGCGGAGCTCCACAATGCTTGCATGCATGTCGCATGTTTGCATGCATGCTGCATGCTTGCTTGCATGCTTGCTTGCATGCTTGCTTGCATGCTTGCTTGCATGCTTGCTTGCATGCTTGCTTGCATGCTGCATGCTTGCTTGCATGCCTGCTTGCATGCTGCATGCTTGCTTGCATGCTGCATGCTTGCTTGCTTGCTGCATGCTTGCTTGCATGTTGCATACCTGATGGTCATGGTCAACTCTATACGCCTTTGCTTCAATTATAGCAAAGTTTCTAAACTATAAAACATAAATAAATTTTATTTACGGTGTTACTAATTTGTTAGTATAATTTCTACCCGTTAACATTATATTTGATAAATATGACTTGGAATATTTATGATAAAGATTGATATGCCAATAAATGGTATGATTAGTAATCGGTATGGCAAAAATATTTATGCAAAAAAGAAATGTGCCGATATATTAATAGTACAATAGAGGTTATGCGGAAAAAAAGTATGCGTTATGATTTATTCTGTATGAACGTTATGCGAAATGATAAGTATGCCAAAAAACGTTATGCAGTGCAAAAATATGCCTTTCTGTTTTATGCAACCGAATATGGACCCCAAAACAATATAGGTAGTTTTCTGGGAATCTTTAACAGATAAGCTTTCCTTACAATACTAATTACCTTACTAACTTTTACACATTGATAGTAATACATTCTGATTTCCCTGATAGAAGCTAAAATGTAATGTCCTATGCCTATCCCAAACAAAATTGTGTTCCAAAATTGTCTATCAAAATTCTACAAATTGCCACATAAGCCTCGCGTCGAACAGACAGCGAACTCCAAAATAAATAAGGGTTGTCACAAGACAAACAAAACAATGGGAGGGTTGTAGCCGAATGTAGCGCAGACAGTATTGCTTTGTTCCAGTTTGGGTACAACTTAAGAACTAATCTTAGCAGCATGGGGCTTGTTTGTTAACACTAGATTGTACGATCCTAGTCGTATAATTAGTAATTTGGAGAGTGCAACCCCTGCTTTGTATCTGGCTAGAGTCATCTGAAGTGCTTGGTTACGAGTATTGTAAATTATACTTAGGATTTGGTTTTATCTTACAAATTGGATAAAATAAGGTTTTTCAAATTGGATATTTTAGTCCGTAAGCATAATTTCTTGCAAAATGGAAACAGACTTGTCTAATGTTTCTATATTTAATAACTTTTAAATAATACTATACTATGTAGGATCAAGTTTTCTTTGATTTAACCATAGACATAGAAAAATTTTCGCTGCGCTCAAGAAGACCAACAAAGTGTGGAAAAGAGAGCCCCTAGCGTCCCGCTTAGCAAATGAGCAATCACAGTTTGTTTAAAATATTTTAAGGTATCGTGGAGCCATGGTGTCTTGTGTTCTAAATAATTGTGATGTGACAAAAAGAAACAATCCAAGTAATCACACTTTTCATAGGTAAATAAGATATTGCCACACATTTCTCTAAAACCAAATTTCGCTACATTTATTCGTTTATTGACGAAGAAAACAGTATGGAACAGTTTATTAATTTCCTTTGCCGTAATATAGTCATATTTTATGAATCTAAGTCATATTTTATGTATCTCATATAAAATGTATGCATTCGTTTTCGGATCATGTGTTTATTGACATTGTTGTTCTTATTCTATTTCTATGGATTTAACATTTTACCCTTATTTCCATTTAGCAATCATTTTCAGTTTTTTCGTCTTGCCATTGTTGTTCTTATTCTATTTCTATGGATTTAACATTTTACCCTTATTTCCATTTAGCAATCATTTTCAGTTTTTTCGTCTTGCCTTTATAATATATTTATTTTTTATAAAAACTTTCTTTTTTATTTTGGTAAAAGCAAGGTAATTTTTATTATCAAAACTTGTTGGTTGACTATACCTATATACCTATACAACATGTTACAAAATTTAATAACCCCTAATGCAGAATATGGGGGTCGGTCGGGGGACTCGGGGGACCATCAAACTGAACAACTTTTACTATGAAACCAACTCTGAAATCGCGAAAAAAGTCACCTGTTTCATACAAAAATTAATAACGAATATATCAAAATGTATGAAACAGTTTTTTTCGCAATTTCAGAGTTGGTCTTATAGTTAAAGTTGATCAGTTTGATGGTCCCTATCTACCATATTCAGCATTAGAGGTTATTTTGTAACACGTTTGTATGTCAAATTATAAAACGTAAAATCCGTTTTAGTACTTTTTAACTCTGATAAATATAGGCACGTTACATGGTTCTAGAGAGGTACTTACTATAAAGAACGTCACAATAAATAGAGATTTCTTGGCCTTAAGCCCTCGTAAAGCTATCGAAATCTCGACTTTATACTTAAAGTTATAGAGCCTACATTTCTGGTATAACTTGTCAATGTTAAATAGATCGTTATATTATTAACTTTATTTTTAGGAAAATAATATGTAACGTGTTTGTTAACACGTATTTGTCATTAGATGTATTAAATGTACTTAGTTGCGCGACTATAAGTAACAAGCAAAAAATGAAGGTTTTTTTTCTGCCACATGCATTACAAAATAATTATTACTATAAAGTGAATTTTAATTGTGATTTTCTTAAGCAAACAAAACAGTTTAAGTTAAAAAAACCGGTCAAGAGCGAGTCGGACTTGCGCACCGAGGGTTCCGTACAATCATAAATATATTTGGATATGTTATTTTAGGACAGTCTTTAAAAAAGTAGGATAAACGGCAGACAGGTGGAAGGGCGAACAGGCGGACAGTTAATTTACAAATGCTGCTTATGGTGACTGAAAAACGTTTCAGCCACTCCACATTGCAAAATGTTTATATTACTAATCCATCAGCCATTTTAATGTCCCCACTGCTGGGGCAAAGGCCTTTCTTATGGGTGGATAAGGAGGACGGGCCATAACCCACCACGCGGGCCCAATGCGGATTGGTGGGTGTTAACGACTGCAAATGCAGCTGGGACCAACGGCTTAACGTGCCTTCCGAAACACGAAGGAGCTCGAGATAATAAATTTTTGGTCACCCATCCCATGACCGAACCTTGCGAACGTTGCTTAACATCCGCAATCGCTGGTCCAGGCGCTAAACCACTGCGCCATCGAGCTCCTCGTTATTATTATATTACTATATAGTAATATATATAATTACTTAGTAAAGTATGAACTTATTCTTCGTTTATTCGTACGGCAAATAGTAGGTAATTATATTTGAACCAGCCACCAATTTATTATTGTAGTGTTAGGTTGCGCCATCTCTTGACCCATAGTGGAACTACTTTTTGCCCTTAGGTTAGCATGCTTAGGACAGCGCCATCTGTTGACTGGTAGTGAAACTAAAAAAAAATTGTTTGTTTTTTGAATTTCTAAAAAAGTGTGTTATATTGAGACATCGTTTTATTTTTCCTGTAATCTTTACATAAACTACCATCTCATAGAATTATTTCAGATTTTTCTCTTTGCAAACTTCGGAGATAAGGGGGGGGAACGGTATTTTTTTTTACATTTTTCATCATAAGTCGAAAACTATGCGGCCTAAGAAAAAAGAAAAAATTGTTTTAAAATGTGCAAACAGCGTTCTTTCATATGATACCCCACATGCCCTAATCACCTCACTTAAAATTTTTAAGACCCCTTTTCAGTCCCTGTTGTAAAAAAAATATTAATTTTATTATTTCTTTCTTATTTGCAAAATAGTTGGGCAAATGTCATCTAAAACTATTCCAAATTTCAAGTTGATACCATTAGTAGTTCTCGAGATATTTAGCTGTGACAGACAGACAGACAGACAGACAGACAGACTGAGTCACACCATAAGGGTTCCTTTTTTACTATTTTGGTACGGAACCCTAAAAATGAATTAACGTAATTTTCAATACCGATAGCGGAGATGACGTAAGCCTGTGTTACCCACGTGACTTCCTCTGTCTCGGAATGCTATACTTTACGCAGTATATCATTCTAAGAGTTTTCCGACGACGACGTTCAAAAGGTAAACAAAAGCTTTAGCCACATCATAGTTCAATAAAATATACTTACTGAGCCAGGTACAGCATTCCCATGACAGAAGACGTGGTCCTGCTACGTCATTTCCGCTATCGGTATTGAAAATAACGTTTTCATCTTTAATTGAACTGTTTCGTTTGCAGAGATACAAATCACAATTAAAATGCACTTTAATAATTTTGTAATGAGTGTGACAGAAAAAAATCCTTCATTCTTTGTTTGTTACTAAAAAGTCACACAACTGAATAGGTGCATTTTCCGGAATGCCAGACCTTGTTTTCTTTAACCATGAGCCACATGAAATCATAAAATTTAAAACAAGAATAGGCTGATTTTCTCTTTAAACAGCCTGTTTTAATTTTTGCACAAAGCGGCCGCGAAGTGGCGCCCTCTGCACTTCTAATTAAAACCGTGTGTACAGTTTCTGGCCAAAGAGGAAACTACATAAAAGGAAATATTTAAGCAATAAACTTGTGTAGATACTTCTTCCTTTCATAAAATATTTTTGTGAGATTTTCGGAAAATGATGTGATGTTTTGTTTGACTAGTTTTTTCACAAAAGTGGGTAAGCATCTTTTTGGATATTATTACTAAAAATCGGTTTGTTTGATAAGTCAGAGTAAAATTATTAAAAACAGATTATTCTATAAGTATAACTATTTTATATTACTAGCGGCCGCCCGCGACTTTGTCTGCGTGGATAGTATTTTGTCTATCCCTCGGGAACAGTTCCTTTTTCGGGACGAAAGGTACCCTGACAACGTATATGCAAAATTACATGGTGATCGGTTTAGTAGTTAAGACGTGATGGCGTAACGAACAAACAAACAAACGGACTTTCGCATTTATAATATCAGTAAGTAATTCTTACTACTGTAAGAATTATAATTTAATGTCAATAATGGTATTATTACCCAATGGTGCAAATATCAGAATGAAATGCCCTATGCCACCCTGGCGGCTATAACCTAAACATCATTGTATTTCATTAAAACATGAGATGTTAAAAGAAAACAGAAATCAGTTTAACCATAAAATATAGTGGTTAAACTGATTTATGTCGTAAAACACCATTCAAAGGTACTCATTTTTACAAAAAAAAAAACTATTATATCCAAAACCGATACCTATTGTCCATTACTGTCGCAGCTTCGATAGTTGGAAGCCAAATGGAACTGAGTTATAATTTTAGTATCACATATCACGCTGTTAAAACCTAGGTATTTCAGTTTTATGATAATGCTTCGGACACGTTCGATGGATAGCTTTTTCGTGTAAAAGAAGAGTAAAGAAATTACGATATTTTATTTTATTTCAGTGAGGTGTATTTTGATAGGTACGGTCAGCGACGAAAGTCGCATTGCATTTTGCAACTTGTTAAACGACTTTCATTGCTGATTGTATCTAGTAGATAATTTTATTTTTCCTGTAATCTTTATATAAACTGCTATCACATAGAATTATTTCAGATTTTTCTCTTTGCAAACTTCGGAGATAAGGGGGGGAACGGTATTTTTTTTTACATTTTTCATCATAAGTCGAAAACTATGCGGTCTAGAAAAAAAAGAAAAAAATATTGAAAACGTGCAAACAACGTTCTTTCATATGATACCCCACATGCCCTAGTAGCTCCACTTTAAATTTTTAAGACCCCTTTTCAGGCCCTGCTGTAAAAAAGATATTTATTTTTTTATTTATTTCTTATTTGCAAAATAGTTGGGCAAATGTCGTCTTAAACTATTCCAAATTTCAAGTTGAAACCATTAGTAGTTCTCGAAATATCCAGCTGTGACAGACAGACAGAGTCACACCATAAGGGTTCCTTTTTTACCATTTTGGTACGGAACCCTAAAAAGAAGTAAACAAACCCTAATATAAGGTAGCCTGTATTCAGGACCTGCAGGGGTAAAGCAGATCGCTTCACCTAGTTTTAGCCAACAGCTATCGGCTACACTTAGTTTTAGCCGGCTAAAACTAGGTTTAGCCGCACTACGGGTATTAGCCGTAACATATACATACATACAACTACATCAATACAAAAACCACGCCAAAGTAACTGGATTTACATTACATAACCCTATAATCTGGGAAAGTTATTGCTCAGTTCAGTCATCCTGTACCCAATTCCGCCTTAAGCATTTGTCGAGGAATCTCGTGGTACCGTAGGTAAAAGAAGTAATAAATTCTGGTTGAAAAATTCGCGGCTCTCACGCGCTGTTTAACAAAGATATTCCTCGTCTACGGGATGGTGAAATTTAATAATTCCCCCCTAACAAGTGAGCCAACGGTTATAATTTTTGCTTGAGGAACTCTTTCCCTAATAAATGCTATTGACATTTTATTATTATAACCCCAAGAGCGAAATGAGGTTTTTACTGCCCGAATTTTGCGGTCCCATCGTTGGAGAGATTGCTCTTTTCAAAAGAAATTATTTGATGAATGTCAAATAAAACCGTTTACTGTAAGGTGTGAACGAGTAAAACGTTAGAAAATACTTTATTAGGGTTCCGTACCAAAATGGTTAAAAAGGAACCCGTATGGCGTGACTCAGTCTGTCTGTCACAGCTGGATATCTCGAGAACTACTAATGATATCAACTTCGGAACTAATGATATCAAATCTGGAATAGTTTAAGATGACATTTGCCCAACTATTTTTCAAATAAGAAAAAAATAAAAAAATAAATATCTTTTTTACAACAGGGACTGCAAAGGGGTCTTAAAAAATTGTAGTGGGGCTACTAGGAAAAGTGGGGTATTATATGAAAGAACGCCGTTTTCACATCTTTAATCATTTTTTTTTAAGCCGCATAATTTCGACTTATGATGGAAAATGTAAAAAAATACCATTCCCCCCCCCCCCCCCCCGCCCCCTTATCTCTGAAGTTTGCAAAGAGAAAAATCTGAAATAATAGCAGTTTATATAAAAAATACAGGAAAAATAAAACGATGTCTCAATATAGCACACTTTTTTGGAAATTATCGTAAAAAAGTTAACATTAGTTTTTTTTTTTATTTTTTTATTATTTATTTATCAGTTTAAGCATAAATACATAGAAAAACAAATTTAAAAAGCACAACGTAAACCACTGAGGTTTATAGTGAGTGCTATTAGAGCCTACAGAGTCGATACTTACTTTATTAAAAGCATAAAAATATAACAATAAAGAAATAATGTTACATATTATTACAACACATACAATTTATCTCTTAACTAACTAAAGTAATAATTTATTTACCTAAATTACGTGTTACATTTAAAACACAAGACATTTAATTATTTTAAAAAGTGACTTTTTAGTTTAACTTTAATATTTTGTGCGTTGATGATATTCCGCAATTCAGTAGGTAGTTCATTAATTAATCGAGGAACCAGGTAAGCTGTGGTGCGCTCGCCGCAGATATTGTTCGTCTTGGCTCGGCTCATCGTACTCAGCTGATTCCGAGCGGCGGATCGCGTGCATACAGGACGTGCCACTTTATTTTGATATTTTGGGTCAAAATAATTTTCTTTAATTAGGGCGTACTTGATCCGAGATTGGATCGGTATAACTTTACAATATTTGAAAAGACCATCATCGTCGTAATAAAACTGCTGCTTAACTTTTGCTGACACAATAGTTCGTAAGATTTTTCTCTGTAGTTTAAATATTTGATTAATATAAGAGTTATAAGTACGACCAAAGCTGCTTAAGCCATACTGAATATAAGATTCAGCCAGTGAGTTATACAGCATCATCTTAATTTTAAACGGAATTCGATCTTTGAGGATAATGATATTCGCAAGGAATTGTCTGAGTTTATTGCATACGATTTCTATAAGAGCACCCCAATTCAACTTGCTATCTATCATTAATCCGAGGTAAGTCTGAGTGGTGACGTTTTGTATGTCAGGACAATCACACTGGTTGATGTTACTTCTACTATGCATACAACTGTGGTCATGCGCAGTGATGTTTTTGTATGGAGAATATTTTAAGTATGGTGTTTTAACATGTAGCATCTTTGTTTTATCGGCATTAAGTACCAGTCCTGCATCGTGACACCACTTGGCAAGCGAATTAAGATCAGATTGTATGCGATCTGCAGCTTTCTGTGGGTTTTTATCTGCTGCCACCAAGCAGGTATCATCTGCGAACTGGTAGCAGGTGCAGGATTTTATGCAGTTTTCCAGGTCATTCACGTAAGATAAGAAGTGAAGAGGACCAAGCACTGAACCTTGAGCTGTACCCTCCGTGACAAGTTTATGCTCGCTATACGCATTGTCTATCTTTACAGTGAACTTTCGGTTTTGTAGATAATTTTCACACCATCTTAAAAGTGGACCCCGTATGCCGCAGTTGTCTAACTTATTAATTATTTTTTTGTGACATAATGTGTCAAAAGCCCTTGAAAAATCCACGAACAAGACAAGTACATGTTTTCTTTCGTCGAGGTGAGAGTTGACTTCGTCTGTAAATTTGGACAAGAGTTCGTTAGTACCCTTGCCAGTTTGGTAACCAAACTGATTTTTACATATTACCTCGTGCTTTCTATAGAATTCGTGCACTTGGTCACCCACACACTTCTCAACTATCTTATCTATAGACGAAAGCAGAGTTATAGGTCGATAGTTAAGATAATCATTTTTTTTTACGCTATTAGTCAAGAGATGGCGCTGACCTAAAACTGCAATAATAATTTTATTATTCTACTCTGCAGTGTATTTATTACCATGGTACGGAACCCTCGGTGCGCGAGTCCGACTCGCTCTTGACCGGTTTTATTTTTATTTTAGGAAAACTGGTTTTCTACTGAATAAACACTTATGCAGGTTGTCCCAAAACTTTTCTCCACGGATGGAAAGTACCTTAAATAATATTAAAGATATGAAATTTTACTGAAAGAAGACTTCATTTTGTTTTTAAAAAGAAACGGATCTGCATTCAAAGATTTTTTTAAATCGCATACGATTCGATACAAATTGATACAATCCGTAACAATAAGTGTGAGTTGCACCAAAACGCTGTCAAAGTTAAAGTTATCGTCAAATGATAATGCTACCTATTTGTCACGTCAAACTTGTCAAAGGACATCATGCTGGCTGGCAACCTCTTTTTTTGGCTAACTTGTGCTTAACCGGTACTTTAACAAGCTTGTTATCGTTAAAGTAAGTTGGTGCGACTCAGCCTTAAATTTTAAATGTTAAATTTAATGGTCTTCCTTTGGTTTATGATGCTGTGTCACTTAAGAAAAATAATCCCTATGAGTAATCCTTTCGATTGGTATCGTAAAAATAAATATTGTTTTTTTCGTTTTGGGTGGGTGCGATTCCTTGTTAAATCAGGCGATTTGTCAAAAATATTTGAATGCAACTAAAATTATATTTAAAACCAAAATGAAGTCTTTCGTTCTTTCAGTGAATTTCCCATTTTCAATATTTAAGCTACTTTCCCTCCATGTGGCAAAGTTTTGGGACAGTGTACACAGTTATTTCGTAATAGTTTAATCCCCTTCCAATGGAACTAAATATTTTTGCCAAATGACCAAAAAAGTCCTCCTTACTATCTAGACCAGGGGTCTCCAAACTACGGCCCGCGGGCACCAACAATCCGGCCCGCGGGCACCAACAATCAGGCCCGCGAAAGCAGGCCGGATGGTACCAACAATAGTGTAATTTACAGTATGTTAGTACGGAGCTAGCTAGATCCTGGCCCTTGGGACGTGGTGGAGGAGTAAGTCTGGCCCTTTTGCTAAAAAGTTTGGAGACCCATGATCTAGACAGCTAAAACATTGTAGGTATTGGAATGGAAAAGTATTTTTTTAAGGGCATTTATATACAATTCCGAGAATTCTCAACAGCTTAGTTCCTTTGCTTAAAAAATGCCAATATCTGAATCCAGTTAAAGAGAAAGTTTAAGTTGAAAACATTGCTAGCTTATATTTATTCGATACAGTTGTTGCAACCTTTTGAATGAGCTATAATTACAATAAAAAAATGACAAAGCTATGTACTTATATTGTATAGTAAATGTCACGAAAATATTGTAAAAAATATTTTTAAAGGTCATTGGGCTTATTTGATCTACTTGATAGATCTACTTGAAAGTTCGCGTACAGAAACCAAACCAGTTTTAAATTGAAGTATTCAATCATACTTTTCAAAATATGTATCATTTTTTTGTGAGAATGTTTAATGTTTTTAAGCTTTTGTTAATAAAATAGAAGTTTTTACTTTCAGCATTACGAAAATGTGTAGTACAAGCATAATAAATGTTTGTATTGTCTTAATTTATTTATTTTATTTTATTTATTATTGAAATGCTATGATGATAATAAATGAAATATGGCCTGCAAGAATACGACCCATACCACTGAGTAGCAGATATATTTATCCACATACCTAGCCCAATTTCGTTTGTGTACGCCGTAGGTCAAATGTTCGAACAGAATGCCCAATAACCTTTTATTTAAGGGTTGTTGTAAAATACATCAAAAGGCGTTTTGCCATTACTCGGCCAAAGCTATAGCGCAAATTTGATAATAAATAATGTTTTTGAGTAAAAGGAATTGTTTAAAAAACGATTCCAACTTCAATATCCGGTCTTTTGAAGCCAACTTGCTGGCAAGACTTTCATTCAAGTTTGTAATTAACTTTAAACAACGTAATTTTAATTCAGGAATTAACCGTCAAACAGCTCTGTTAGACTTTACACAATTTTCTTGTCGGTCATTTACGAACATAATGCTTCTAGAAACTCGGAAAACAATCTTACTTAGGTTTAAATTAGCTTTATAATTGAGCTTGGACGAATCAAGTAATTGAGGTTTCACATCAGAAAATGAAATAATTTTCTAGGAATATTTAAGTTTTAAAAACCAGCCAAGTGCAAGTAGGATTCGTGCACAAAGGGTTCCGTACCCAAAAACGGCAAAAAAACACGTTTATTGTATGGGAGCCCCACTTAAATATTTATTTTATTTTGTTTTACTTCTTGTTACAGTGGCAAACAGACAGACAGACGAACAGTGGAGTCTTATTAATAGGGTCCCGTTTTTATCTTTTGGGTACGGAACCCTTTTTAGGGTTTAGTTAGTTTTTACTAACTGCTAAAAACACTTTACAACGAATTAACTTGACAATAAATTATAAATAAACAGATACTAATTTCAAAAGTCTAGCAATAAACGACAATGAAATAAAGCTTTTAAATAATCGGCAGCTTTAAGTTGATCTAACTTGACATTAAAACATTTTATCGCAATGCTCAAGCAAGCAAGACTAATTTCTCACGCCTAAATTAAATGAAGCCTGACATAAATTAGGCTGGAATTGCTTAGCAAGTAAAAATATTGTTGCTTAAAATTCACGGAACAAATCAACATTTATCGGTAGAGAAAACAAAGTAGGTACTTGTTTTAATTTTTAGGGTCCGTACCCAAATGGTAAAAACGGGACCCTATTACTAAGACTCCGCTGTCCGTCTGTCTGTCTATCTGTCTGTCACCAGGCTGTATCTCATGAACCATGATAGCTAGAAAGTTGAAATTTTCACAAATGATGTATTTCTGTTGCCGCTATAACAACAAATACTAAAAACAGAATAAAATTAGTATTTGAGGGGGGCTCCCATACAACAAACGTGATTTTTTTGCCGTTTTTTGCTCGATATTAATAACGACAACAGGTAGACAGTTGAAATTTTCACAGATGGTGTATTTTTGTTGCCGCTCTAACAACTAAAAAAAACAAAATAAAATTAATATTTAAGGGGGGCTCCCATACAACAAACGTAATTTTTTTGCCGTTTTTTGGTATCGAACCCTTCGTAGTGAACTCATAAATTCTGAATCACTGCCTACATAACATACATTTTGTATTAGAAATCTGGGGGCTAATCTGGGGGCACGGGAGTGCCCCTGCCAAGACGAGGAAGCGAAGCGCAAGGGCACTACCTACCTTTTCTCGAAGCACTTCGTCGTTTTTTTGAACCCTCATATCTTGGGTTTGGAGTATACTAGATAAACAAAATTCTCGGAATGTGATACCAGTAGTAAACCTATTAAATATATAAAGTTTGAATTGTATAGCTTTTATGTTATAGATTTTATTGATATATCTAAAAAACCCCGATTTCGTCATTGACTCACTCATGATCATCAAAATTCAAAGGGTACTTCCAGAAGTCCTAGAAAGCTGAAATTTGGTGTGTAAGCTAGTATTAGGACACAAATAACAAAAAAATTATGAAATTGGACTTTGAACCCCCAACCGCTTAACCTTCATAACTTGGGTTTGGATTATACCAGAAGCACAAAATTCGTTGTCCCATAAAGCATGGAGCACACAAAATGAATTGTTCAATTTCAGCAATTAACTTTGCTAAGCCTTAAAGGTGAATTATCAATGTCAAGCTGTGCTGTGCTATGTTAATTGGTACAGATGAATGTGCACAAGTGTAAGCGAGATAGACGGATGACTAGTAGGGTGACACAAGCGTGTCAGAAGTTGTTTTTTTTTACTTTTTCACATATATTAAAGTTTGTAATTTACGATGGAAATTCGGATACATTGCGGAGTCTTTGAGTAGTTTGTTTTCTAGTTTCAAATTGGCTGACGCAATGAACACAAACGCTCGTTGTAATTTACTACGGTTAAAGTTTATGAAACAGTGGCGGTTCTAATGCTCCACCTGCACGATTGTGTAGAGTGCGTACTCGCCTGTAGTCGGCGATCATCGTCTTAATCGCCTATCATAAAAAAACCATGTATCGCTGGTTTTTCTTTATGATTGGTGTGCCGGTTAACTAAGCACATACTTATTTACTGCACGTACATACATACACTATTACTGTAATGCACACATGTGCAAAGTAACTAACATAAGTTAGTGTAATTTATAAAGCTTGTTAAAATCAGTATGCATCACTGTCTCTGTACTTGTTACTTGTCTCCCTATGTCTCTCACTTACTTAGCACAGCACAAATAGCACAGCACATCTGGATGTTGTTATTCACCCTTAATGTGCAACCGCATTGCGGGCACCAGGTACTAAGATTTAAGTAAAGACTATTTTTAAATACTTCTTCAAGACCAAGACGTAATGAATGTTTCCCCTGCTACTTTTTTCAGGTCATTATCTCTCTTTAGAATGCTACAAGATAAAATATCTAGTGAAATTGTATTTTTTATTTTATTTTATATTATTTTAATTTTTTTTTAATGGGGACAACAGTTTACATAATATAGTATTACTTAAGCATACATGTTCAAACAATTTTATTTGGTTCATTGCGAAACCCACACCGTTATCCACGTATTACTTAAACCATATTACTTAATAAAAAAAAATATACTTTTGGATGCAGTTAATTAAGCTAACAAAAAACAAAAGAGAAAAAAAAATACTTATGTTGATTAGAAACAATAATATTATTATGTGCGAGCTGAGAAACAATATGTAAGTACCGAATCTATAATTTTTTTAACTTTGCAATTTCTAATTTTACAAGTTTTATAAGCATTCTATTAAAAGTTGTTTAAATTTTGGAGGACTGTGAGCAAAAATGTCTATATCAGAAAAGGATGAGTTGTACGTGTGAGCCAAGCGATGTAAGGGCGCGCGCTTACCGGCGTGTGTACGGCACTGCGGTGTGTAGAACACGCAATTCACACTTGCAATTGCAACCCTTTCACACGGCAGTCCAGTTTTTTACAGGATCCTGCATGCGGGATGCTCGTGTGAACGCTAGCATATAAACACATTCGCCATCAAACGGGATCCTGCAAAAAACCGATCCGGTCGAATTGTGCCATTCGGTTTTTTTCACTAGAAACTAGATCCGAAGTCCAGTAAAAAGCGGGATCCCGTTTAATCACACATATATTTCAATAGCAGTGTTCATATTGTCTAGTTTTGCGGGACCAGCTCTTCACTGAATCCTGCAAAACGGAACTGCCATGTGAACACAGCGTCCAGTTTAGCAGGACACCGTAAAAAGCCGATCCTGCAAAACTGGACTGCCGTGTGAAAGGGGTATTACAGTGCGACGATGTGATGTATAAGGGACAACGTAGCACAATTTGTTGCTCAGCTCAGTACAATCAAACTTATTGTTACAAATTCCATATAGTGTCATAGCACTGAGAAGTGTACCAGGCCAGTGTGTTCCAGGCTAAGTACATTATATTTGTCCAGAAGTTGTGTGTATGACCAGCGAGCACGACAGATCTTAAAGTCAACATAACGCAAGAACTTGCGTTGTACTCTCTCTAACATATCCACGAATTTTTGATATATAGGGTTCCAAATAATAATAATAATAATAATTTATTCAACCAAAATAAATAAATTACATTTTTACTTTACACTATTATAAAGGTTTTTTAGGGTTACAAGACAAAATAACACCAACTCCTAAACTAGGACGAATCCTGTTTCTTAGGAGTTGGTGACTCCTCCTTTTAGCATTGTATATAAAAACTTCTTAAAGCGCAGGTAAAGCGTTAACAAAACGTAAGTATTATTAGGTTACAATACTAAATGTGTGTGTGTGAGTGTGTGTGTGAGTGTGTGTGTGTGTGTGTGTGTGAGTGTGTGTGTGTGTGTGTGTGTGTGTGTGTGTGTGTGTGTGTGTGTGTGTGTGTGGGTGTGGGTGTGGTGTTATGAGTGCGTTATTTGATTAAACTTTCGGTCTCATCGTAATTAAGAGATAACAGATATTCATGCACAGTTTTTTTTAATTTGTACTTAGTAAGTGAGTATATTCGTTTTATCTTGTGAACTCTGTTATAAAGTTGTGAACTAAGAGCATTATATTGGTATTTAGCCCAAGTTGTACGACATCCAACCTGCGGACAAACAAGAGTACCGTGTCGTCTTGAAGACGTAACGTCATCGAGAGGCAGTAAAGAATGTTTACGCAGGATCATACGCAAGATAGCCAACTGCCTAACTGTGAGAACCTCACTCTCCGCATACAGTCTCACGGTTGGATAGATCCTAGGCCTAGATAGTAAGACCTTGAGAACAGCTCGCTGAGCACGCTCAAGTTTTAATAGGGATGTTTTGTTAGTCCCTGCCCAAACAGAAATGCAGTAGGATAGTATGGACTGGCATAATCCGAAGTAAACCGTAAAGAGAGTGGTACGGTCAGCTGAGTGACGTAGATTTTTAAAAATATAAATAAGTTTCCGAACTCTACCTGTAAGAGTTTCAATCTGGACATGCCAGTCAAGCCCATCGTCAAGGTGGATGCCTAAATACTTTACACTACTTACAGATTTCAATGGCTTACAGAGACACGAATGCAAGTCTGTGTCCCGGCAATTGTGTAGTATTATATCTGAGGCTGAAGTAGTTAATTCAGGCTTGGGAGACCTGTCGATGTTAAATTTTAGAACCTGTGATTTATCAAAATTAAGTGTCAGTAGATTTGTGGACAGCCATTTGCTGACACAACGCAGATCAGTCTCAGCATAGCACTTGGCAGAAGCCCAATTTTCTCCATAGACCAAAAGAGCCGTGTCATCTGCATAAGTAAAGATGTTACAGTTTTTAAGAGAGAGGCGGCATAACTGGTCTATGTATATGAGGAAGAGCGTTGGGCCCAGAATGCTGCCTTGAGGCACCCCATAGCATATGGGTGCCTCATCGCTGAGCAAACCACCAATTTTAACGCATTGCGTTCGGCCAGACAGATAACTTCTAAACATGTCCAAACTGGTACCTCGAACTCCAATAGACTCCATTTTGGACAGAAGGATGGGAGCAGAGACTGTATCGAAAGCCTTTGACAGGTCTAGAAAGATACCATAACACTTCTCCTTATTATCAATGTGCGATACAATAGCTTCTGTAAGGCTCGAAACAGCATCTTTCGAGCCTTACAAATGGCTATGGCATACTCCAGTTGGGATCGAATTAATGATTGATATAAATGAAGGAGTGTAGAGGGACGCTTAAAGTTACACGCTGATCGCCGCACAAATCCATACAGTCTAAAAGCCTTATCTTTGATTGCACTAATGTGGTGATCTAAATGCAATTTAGTATCTAGAAACACTAAGATCCTTGATGACATCCACAGACTTCAGGTACGTTTGAGATAAGTGGTATTTGCAGTCGATTCTATTTTTTTTTTTAGTAAATGTTATAGTTTGACATTTATTAATACTAAGCTGTAATTTGATGTCGATACAGTATTTAGCAAATCTGTCTAGGTTTTCTTGGAGCAAGTGAGTATCAGTATCATCTTTGATTATTGAATAAATTTTTAGGTCGGTTTCGGCATACATAAGGAATTAGAATTTTGAAAACAGTCTTTGATATCATTAACATACATGATAAATAAGAGAGGTCCAAGAATAAACATCCAATGTTGATATACGAGTATCAAGCATTTCAATAACAAAATGGCATCATGAGTCTTATAGTTTACTGCATAATATTTTCATTAATTTTCTTTTCTTTGATTTCAAAAACTATAGGATTTATATTTGAAAAAATCTTGGTATTATATTCGAACATTAAATAAAGAAGACATGATTTTACCTGACTTTCTAAAGCATATTTTTTTCTATAGTTTTGTTAACGAGATATTCATAACAGATAATCCAATTATGAGAATAATTAATGGCGTCATATGTGTGTTATTAAATAAATGAATGTTATACGATTTTTGAAATAATTTATGTAAAAGTTGACAAAAAGGTGGCAAGTCAGAAACAATTTTCATTTTTTTCAAAATTCTTCTCAAAAACTACTCGACCGATTTTCAAAATTCAAGCACCACACGATAGGTAGATCTCCGCTTCTTGCATATTTTTCGCCTATCTACGGCCATGCCGCACTTTTGGCTAAACATCGGGCACCTACACTGGTGATCACAAAAACATTTTCAATGTTAAAAATACAACTTAGATAATGTTAAAGATTAAAAACTAAACCCTTTCTGTATAATTTTCGTCGGTGCAAAAGTTTACTTATTAAATTTTTTATTCGCAAGTTTTTCGAGAGTTTCTCTCGCGAAATGTAACATTATTTTTAGTCGCATGGATTTTTTACTGTCACTTTAAACTTCCAACCAAATAAACAGCCCACCAGAATTCTCCAATGACGACATCTCGACATCCCGACGTGTTGCCGGTACACCCATCATGAGATTTAACGCCCAGCGCTGCGTCGGTGATTTCCCAGGGGCCATAGCCGCCGCTGCTTAGGAGCGAGAAACAACAGATATGCACCGGTTATCATTTTAATAATAAACCAAACAATTGCAAGATAAGCAAAGGATTACTTTTTTAGTTGTTATAATAGTTTTCTGACCAGACTGCATATTATTTGACCACTTTTTCATAATTCATCTTTAATCAATAACAGATAGAAACACTGCGATTATTACGGTGCACCGCAAACAAATAAATATTTATTATTGACATAACAATTAAAAAAACCGGTCAAGAGCGAGTCGAACTCGCGCACCGAGGGTTCCGTACCATCATAATTGCACCATCAAACCACACTGCAGAGTAGAATAATAAAATTAGTATTGCAGTTTTAGGTCAGCGCCATCTCTTGACCGATAGTGGAACTAATGTTAACTTTTTAAGAAATTTGATAATTTCTAAAAAAGTATGCTATATTGAGACATCGTTTTATTTTTTCTGTAATTTTTATATAAACTGCTATCACATAGAATTATTTCAGATTTTTCTCTTTGGAAACTTCGGAGATAAGAGGGGGGAACGGTATTTTTTTTACATTTTTTACCATAAGTCGAAAATTATGTGGCCTAAAATAAAAAAAAGAATGATTAAAAACGTGCAAACGGCGTTCTTTCATATGTTACTCCACATGCCCTAGTAGCTCCACTTCAAATTTTTAAGACCCCTTTTCAGTCCCTGTTGTAAAAAAGATATTTTTTTTTATTATTTCTTATATGCAAAATAGTTGGACAAATGTCACCTTAAACTATTCTGAATTTCAAGTTGATACCATTAGTAGTTCTCGAGATATCCAGCTGTGACAGATAGACAGACAGACTGAGTCACACCATAAGGGTTCCTTTTTTACCATTTTGGTACGGATTTGGTACGGAACCCTAATAGAATAATAACATAGTTTTAAGTCTTTTACTAACACAATGGATTTAAGTTGTCCGAAATTATTATTAAACTATTATTAATTTATTTACTTAATACAATTGCATCATGCAACTATTTCCAGATTAGGTTCAAATGACCGATATATGAGCATCAGAACATTCAGAACTCTCGTCTTTGTTTTCCGACATTCTTTTCTCAAAACTCTACACACACACACATTGCTTTTCCGTGGTAAATATTAAAAACCATTTATCTTATCTCTATCTTTATAATCATAACAGCACCGATTCAAGACGGTACATTTTTAAAACCCAAAGTCTAGTTGTTTCAAAGGCATCATAACATTCCATCGTAGTCATCTCTAGAAAGGATAGCTAAACTGCTAAAAATGGCCGTTTTTGACATATTCGCTATAAAAAAGGGTCTTAAAATTTAACGTAAAATTTTATTAAAAATCCTTTTCTATTTACAAATTGATCATTAGCGATTTTTAATGTCCCCACCGCTGGGACTCAAGCCTTCCTTATGGATGGATAAGGAGGATAGCCATAACCCACCACGCGGGCCCAATGCGGATTAGTGGGTGTTAACGACTGCAAATGCAGTCGGGACCAACGGCTTAACGTGCCTTCGCCTTCCGAAGCACGGAGAAGCTCGAGATAATAAATTTTTGGTCACCCATCCCATGACCGACCCTTGTGAAAGTTGCTTAACCTCCGCAATCGCTGGGCCGGGCGCTAAACCACTGCGCCATCGAACCTACAAATTAAATAAAAACTTCTGAGGGCGACTTTCGATATCGCCAATGCCTTGCGTCTCTTCTCACTTTCCGAGCTCCTAAAACCGACAAATAATTTGATTCCGTCGCATGACGGACACTACGCTGCGTGCATTCGACATTATTAAGGTTAACGCACATTTAGGCGGGTCGCAACGGGGCGGGCCGGGCCGCAGCGCATCGCAAAATGCTCCTATAGCACACTGTGACGGGCCGGGTCGCATCGCATCGACGGATTTTGAGTACAGTGGTGCCAGCTTAGGGTAATTTACCCTAGATTTAGGGTAAAAATTATCCGGCAGGGTAATTATTAGGGTATAGATTTTCCTACTGTATATCTTATAGGCTAAATCTTGTGTTAACTTTACTCTTACAAAAACAATGTTTAACAAAAGAGACCCGGCCTTTAATGCTAAAGTTGTATACCTTTTAAAATCTTTAATCTGTGATTCATAATCTGCTGTACTTTTTAGGGTTACGTAGCCCAATGGCAAAAAACGGAGCCCTTATAGAATCGTCATTTCTGTCTGTCTGTCCGTTCGTATGTCACAGCCACTTTATTCTAAAAGTATTAGGATTACACAGTTGAAACTTGGTAGGTAGATGTATTCTGTGAACCGCTTTACGGTTTTTGGCCAAAAATAAAAAAAACCGGCCAAGTGCGAGTCGGACTCACGCACGAAGGGTTCCGTACCAAAAAACGGCTAAAAATCAAGTTTGTTGTATGTAAGCCCCCCTTCAATATTAATTTTATTCTGTTTTTAGTATTTGTTGTTATAGGGGCAATGGAAATACATCATCTGTGAAAATTAAAATTATCTTCCTGTTGTCGTTATTAATATCGAGCAAAAAACGGTAAAAAAATCATGTTTTTTTGTATGGGAGCCCCCCTTAAATATTTATTTTATTCTGTTGTTAGTATTTGTTGTAATAGCGGCAACAGAAATACATCATATGTGAAAATTTCAACTGTCTAGCTATCACGGTTCATGAGATACAGATGGTGACAGACAGACAGACAGACAGGCAGACAGACAGACGGATAGCGTAGTCTTAGTAATAGGGTCCTGTTTTTACCCTTTGGGTACGGAACCCTAAAAAGATTAAGGGGGAATCCCCATACATGAAACTGAAACTGAAAAAAAAAATGTTTTTCATCAAACCTATATGTGCGGGGTGCCTATAGATAGGTCTTTAAAAATAACATTGAGGTTCCTCAAACCATTTTTTCTCAAAGTCAACCGTTTGAAAGGTATACACTTCAAAAGTGGTCAAATGTGTGTCACGGAACCCTACTGCGCGTGGCCCGACACGCACTTGGCCAGTTTTTTATTTCTGGCTGTGGTATCTGTCAACCAAATGACAGATCAATGCCAAATCAGAAGTCAAATAAACACTGCGTTTTTTAATTTCAAGAAAGGAAAATAGTGGCTTTATTTTAAGACCAAATTTTATTTCATTGTATACAACTCAAGTTAAGTATTTTTTCTACGGCGAGTGCCACTTCTAATAAATGTATAACAAAAACTATAGTAATGCAGAGGATCACTGACGACGTCCATTATACAAGGACGTCAGTGCAGAGGATACTTTCATTGTTATTGCCATAATAATATTGAAAAATATTCATAGGTATTTTTTTTATTTCTAAAGGAAAAAAACAAGTAAGGAATTTTAATTAAGGGTATTTTTACAAAATTATATAGGATATCTATATCTTTTTCCCAATCTTTTATACGACAAAAAAGTTTTGGGGTATTTTCGGATGACTCCCGATCGATAAATCCGCCTGCTATAGCACACTGAGTCGGGGCGCAGCGGGGCGGGGCGGGCCGCATCGCATCGCAACAAAATGCGCGACGGATTATGCGGCCCGCTCCGCCCCGGCATAGTGTGCGATAGTTCATATAAAATGTATGGGAGCGATTTGAGCGGATTTTTGCGATGCGGCCCGCCCCGCTGCGGCACGCCTAAATGTGCGTTAACCTTAAGGCTTTCGTTGTTTTGATTTCTATAGTATAAATATACTAGCGTCCGCCTGCGACTTTGTTCGCTTGAGCTTCGTTCTATTTGGCGTATCAATATGAATTATGCACAGGATTTTAAGTTAGACTTTCAGAAATACGACTGTGAAAACCGCATCCAATTTAATGCAGTAGTTTTTGCATGACGCGCATACAAACATACAAACAGATAGACAAAAATTCTAAAAATAATTGTTTTGGCTTAGACCCTTCTAAAGACCCCTAATTTTTTTTTCTTAAAGGTTTGACCAGTAGTGACTAGTATACGATATATTTTTTGGCAAAAACATTTAAAGTAAGATGGTGGTGGTAGCTAGCCAAGGGGATTTAGGCCCGTTAAGCGCTTGTATTTATAAGCGGCTCTCAACGTTGAGAGCATCATCTCAAGTATGATCTTAAAATCATACTTGAGATGCTTTTCATATAGGAACAACCATCTCTGGTATGATCTCAAGATAGCTCTCAACTATGAGAGCGGAAAGTTGAGAATTATAAATACGAGCTCTAGACACTGCACCTTTTAATTATATTCAATCTTAGGATAATTAATTTAGTCTCTTTAGTGTTTGCTAAATTGAAGCTACTTTTTACTTCATTATCAACATTAAACCCAGGTGTTCTCAGAATCATGCTTAGAAGGTGACACCACTTGTCTGATATGCTTATTAGATTTATGTGTCTGGCTCTTAAATTATTCTCGAGTTGTTTATGAGTATGTATAAAATTCTAGTAAAATATATGGCTTCAAAAGAATAGCGATATTATTAGAGCAAAACATTAGCTTCTAAAAATTCAAACCATTTTCTTTTGCTATGAAAAAGCGCTTATCAGCTACGGATTCATATTTTTTTAATAGTATATTAGATATTAATTTAAGCTTTAAATTCAAATTCAAAATGACGCTTTTTTGCGATACAACAATTCCAGATCAAACCTACAGTATTAAAACCATTTTAATTACATTTTTATACATAACTAGCTTCCGCCCATTACTTCGTCTGCGTGGGCATTCGGAAAATCCCTAGGGAACCTTTGACCGGAAGAAAAAGTATTCTATGTTTTTATCCAGGCTATAAATGATCTATTTGCCAAATTTCATCTAAATCTGTTCAGCCGTTTATGTGTCATTGAGGAACAAATATCCAAACATCCAAACCCACAAACGTTCACATTTATAATATTAGTAGAAATAGGATTAAATTTTCATAATGATTAAGTACCTAATATTTGGGCATTCGGCTTATTATTGAGATTATAAACTGCGCCAGATATAGCATTCCGAGACAGAAGAAGTCACGTGGGTGACACTTGCTTACGGCATCTCCGCAATCGGTATTGAAAATTACATTCATTCATCTTTAAGTTGAACTGTTTCGTTTGCTTAAAGAAACAAATCACAATTAAAATGCACTATAATAATTTTGTTATAAGTGTGACGAAAAAAACCCTTCATTCTTTGCTTGTTACTATAAAGTGGCGCAACTGGATAGTGACGTAAGCAAGTTGAATGCCAGACCATGTTTTCTTGGACCCTACCTGTTAAACAATCTACCTGATATTTTCATAACACTAGTATATTAAGCGCTTTAACAACTATTATAGTACATTATGAGACAAGTTAGCTTAGGTTGCTTATTGCACTCGAGGCTGTGGGTTGCAGCCCGAGCCGTAGTCGAGGGCGTAACTCAGCCGAGTGTGCAATGAACAAAAGCTCACGAGTTTCATACGACGTTTTTCAACACATTTGCAAGGAAAATACAAAGTAATTTACCACACAGCAACAAATACGACAAAAACAAAATATGACAATTATGGAAAAAGGCGCGTGGGTTTTTTTTTTTTGTTTTTTTTACACGCCCAATGCAAGAATATTTTGCGAACAAAGGGGTGAGTGAGCATACAGCCTACTTCAATGTTGTAATTTTAAGTGATAAAATGCAAATATTTTAATATTTTATAAAAAAATATTGTGAATTATGAATAATTTTATAATAATAAATATTTGTTTGACTTAATTAAGGACTTACACAATTATTCATTTCAAAAATGAATATGAATTTTCAGCGGCATTAAACTTCTTTGTTGTTACTAAAAAAAATTACTGTATTACCCGGTTGAATTGGGAATGCTCTGTTTACTTGCATAGAACTTGCAGTAGGGTACTAATAATTTAACTATGTAGGGATAAATCTATAACAACCTAGTGTTTTATATATTATTGCACGCGTTTGTTATAGCTCGGTTTATGGCCCTTAAAGCGATGTATTAGGGCTCACTTTACGAGCAAGTGTGTTGAAAAAAATATTACCTGTCAAATTCCTAAAGTAAGCATACGTTTGTGTTACCTATAACTTAAATTTGAAGTGATTCGCTTTTAATTAAATATTATTGTGTTACCTTTTTAAGTAATTCTCTTTAATTATTAATATATTAAATAAAATAGATACTTAATTTAGATTATAATTAGCAGTACTCGTAGATAAACTTACTGTTAGGTTTTGCGAGATAGTGCGAACAAATGTGTAACTTATTCCTAATAATAAATAAATAAAATTAATGTACATAATTAAGTATGTCATTCATCTTTCAATAAAGTCAAGCACCATCTACACACCCATTGAGTTCAAATTAGCTCACCACCTCGATCCGAGATGTCACTGCTAAAACCATTCGGATTTCACTCAAGTCAGTGCTTCGGTACTACAGACCTATATATTCTGAGAATTGAACATATTGAAAGGCCAAGTGACTGAATTGACATTCTTTTATTACCTAAAAAGAATTTAGATTTTTTTTAAAAAAGCTTGTCAAAAACCTGTGGCCCTACCATGAGTTGATTCAAACTGTTTTCGCTACCGTAAACTATCGTTCTCTCTCTTGCACTCGCACTATATACGATAGTTTTCGGTAGCGAAAACAGTTTGCATCAACTCATGGTAGAACAAATATAGTTTCTTATCCTTTTTTTTCCACTGTTTTAGCTACGCGTGGCTGTAGTAGAACACAACACAATGCTTTTAGATAAGTAAGGCTGGTGTTCATAACTTGATGCCTACTATTGATTTATGACCAAATCCTTGTTGAAATAAAACACTTTTAACGAAGACTATCGCGATTTTATTAACTGTTTTTTGATTAAGTGTTGGTTTTGATTTGATTTATGATTATACTAAAGAAATTAAAAATTCAACCGCGCTATTTTGTTTCAATGTCTAGTAGGTACCTTTACGCGCATAAACCTTAGAAGTGAATAAATTATCATACCCCTGTTGGTCTTGTATTTTTAAGTTCTGCCAAGTAAAGCAGAAAAAAACAATTTGATTTTCTAGTACTTTAATTAAGGTCACAAAATTCTATCTAGTCTTTTTTGAACTCTATGGTCTCCACCAATCTGAATTCGGTGAAATGACGTTTTCGACGCAGGCACAGGCGTTCGAGTGTAAATGATGTGCGAAGTCGGAATAAACGTCACTCCGACCAATAAGAGGAGGGACGTACGACCACGAATATATTACTTCGAAACGTCTCACTGTGTAAACTCAGTACCGTTTTTCACGATTAAAGGCCGTATAAATCCAACTTTATTTATATAAGCACTTATTACACAATTTACTTTCTGAGCTTTTTGAAAAAAGACGATGTTGATTTTATTGATAATGAAGTTAACTGGGACGTCTCACCTGTTTGAATACATATAACTGTAGATAAGATTTGATAGATCTTTATTAAAAACGTTTTTTTACTGAGACGGCCTTTTAGCAGCACACTTTTTATCCTTTTTATCTCTCTTCTGTTCTGTGTAAATGTGTTAATTTATTGTACCCATAAATTGTTTTCTTTTCTTAATCCTATTGTGATGTTAATAAATATTTTTCTATTCTATTCTATCACAAAATAGAGAGACTAACAGAAGTTTAGCTTAGTACTACGGGCGCTCGAGCATCGCACACACACAAAGACAGCTCTCGCCGCTGCGTCACGTACTCGAACTGTTTTGAGAGTGGTTTGAGATTGCAGTTATACAGTGTCGGTGAGAGATGTCTATGTGTGCGTTGCTCGAGCGCGCAAGTGCTAAGCTCAACTACTGTACTCTCTCTATATTGTAATTCTATTCTAAAAACCGAATCGCGAAATCAATAACAAAATTCTACTGTGTCCAAGATCCAGGCCAGATATATTCAAATAAGAGTTATTTCTTACAAACTAGACCTAGTTTATTTCTAGACAGGAACGTAATAGATACGCACAAAAGTCTGCTCTATGAATAAAAAAAAATCTCTACTGAACGAAATTAAACCTCCAAATGCGATCAAAACAATCTTCGCAAAAAGCTTTTATTTTTAAAAGGTTTCAATAAAACCTCTTAGCAAAGACATTGCTGAAACATTCATTAGAATTTCGGTCAAGATTCCCCAAATAGGGGCGGAACAGAAAGTGTGTCGTTATTAAGAATGACTTAAACTGTCCCTAATCTGGTTTAGGGAAGTCTTAAGTCTGCATAGAGCCCTTAATCCCCCTTCTATAGCAATTAGGTGGCGTTAAGCCTTCGTAAATGGATTGTCTATGAGCGAAAGAAAAAGTAAGAAGGTTTACGTAACAAGAAGGCGGTAAATCTAGTATCAATTTGTGTGGATTGCGCTATAAGAGAACTTTATACGAGCAACAGATTGTAACGTGATTTAACGTTTGTGTTGTTCTAGCAGTTTTATTTTAAAATATCTTAACATTTTTGGTGCATGTTTCTTATTTGTTTTTAATGAATCAAACACGGTTTAAGATTTTGTCGTAACATAAACTTTGATAATATAAATAATATAGCAATGCAGCAACAAACTAGAAATTGACCACAGAATTTATCTTAGTTATATGAATTGAATTAAATTCAATGAAGATAGTTACTACGTAAGTGCAACTAAATGGAAACGCCAATCAATATCGGTAACCATCTGTCGTAACCAGTTGTGAAATAAATTAAGTCAAATGAATCAAGTAAGTCAGGGTCGGACTACTTTTTTTTAAAATAAGCACATTTTCAGTTCAATTTAGAATTAAGAATAAACATGTCATGTCAATTTTAGAACTTTAATACTTTTATGTTTAGGTATTGCATTCGTTTCCTATCTGAGTATGGTATGGACGACTAACATAGGTACTTATTTAGAGACAATCTGCTTTTTAGCATAAAATCTTGTATATTTTTTAAAACAATATATCTTCTTATTATGCATACCTTAACCCCAAACTGCTCGTCCCAAATTCAAAAGGTAAAGTGACAAGGGTCCCATTTGATCTCCCCACGAGATGATCTCCACGAAATCGGCTTTGTTCTTGAGATCAGAGAGGAATTCGAAAGATTACCTTTGACATCACACATCCCGATCGCTGACATAACGCGACACGACAGTTTTGAACGTGGAACATCGCAAAAATGTTACTGTGCCCGCGCAAAAAGGTAACATGACATTTTGTTTTTTTTATGTAAATAAGAGGCGACGTTTCTTTTGTTTTCGTAATTGATGGAGGTTGGCAGCAATTATAGAACAAAATTCCTTTTAGTTTTGCAACTACGTTATGAAAAAAAAAACTTAGGCTTTCCGCCCACGAGTGATTAATCGCTGAGTAATTTTTGTCAAATTCAGAATTCGATACTTAAACGCCCACGAGCTACAAAAAAAATATGGTCAAAAAATCACCGCGCTTATGGCATCTTACTGTCCTGCATATATTTACACTGGACAGGCTTATGTCAAACTGTTTTTGTGCCTATTTGATTTCCGCCATTTTGGCGCTGTAGGACGTAGCGTGAGCATAGCGTGAGCATAGCGTGAGGGACATGGTACTAAAGTTTGAAGTCTGGAGAGACCATCACGGCAACCATTTTCATATTGTGCGTCAAAATTAATTCTTTAGGCGTCTAAAGTTTTTGTTAAGTTTTTGTGCCTATTTGTAACGCCACTAGCGTGCGTACGCTCATAATCATACAGACAGCCACTCCAGTTAAATAAAAAAAAAATATGTCAGTGTGGCATCTACAACAAAAAAAAAAACCAAATATACAGACGAACATAGAACCTCCTCCTTTTTTGAAGTCGTTTAAAAAGTAGGTAGTCCATGTGCGTTTACGCTAGGCTGAGGCATTGTCTCAGCCAAGGGTCTCATATCAACTAAAAAATATTGCACGAAATAGAAAAATATATTTAGAGCATAACATAACTGTTGCATTTTAGTAATTGACCGAGCGAGCACGAAGTGCGAGCGAAGCGTCTCTGCTTCAGCTTGGGCAAAAATTCTTTCGTATGTCCGGCTGTCTGTTCCAGCCTACAGGTCGCATTTCTCAACCGATTCTTGTGAAATTTTGTGAGCAGGTTCGAAAATTATATATATTTTTTTGTCAAGTCAGTTTTTTGAAAATTTTCAAAATGGCGGAGATATGTTAAAAAAACAGATTTCAGTCCGTTTTCCAGCTCTGCCTGTTTTCCTCTACAGGTCGCATTTTTCAACCGATTCTAGTAAAATTTTGTAAGCAGGTTTAAAAATGATGTATAATTTTTTTGACAGACCAGTTTTTTTAAATTTTCCAAAATAGCGGAGATATGTAAAAAAAAACCTATTTCAGTCCGGTTTTCCAGCGCTGTATGTTCTCCTCTACAGGTCGCATTTCTCAACCGATTCTCGTGAAATTTTGTGAGCAGGTTTGAAAATAATGTAGAATTTTTTTGGCATGCCAGTTTTTTGAAATTTTTTGAAATGACGGAGAAATGTTAAAAATACATATTTCAATCCTGCTTTCCAGTTTTGTCTGTTTTCTTCTACAGGTCGCATTTCTCAACCGTTTCTCGTAAAATTTTGTAAGCAGGTTTGAAAATTGTATAGATTTTTTTTCAAGCCAGTTTTTAATATTTTTTTTTAAGTGGCGGAGATAATGTAAAAAAATCGTATTTCAGTCCGGATTTTCGGCGCTGTCTGTTCTCCTCTACAGGTCCAGGTCTATATATTTGAAAAATATTTAGAATTTTTTTGTCGAAGCAATTTTTCTAAATTTAATAAAATGACGGAGATATGTAAAAAAACATATTTCAGTCCAGCTTTCCGGCTCTTTGATCTCCTTTACAGGTCGCATTTCTCAACCGATTCTGGTGAAATTTTGTGAGTAGGATAATTATATATAACTGTTTAGTCAAGCCAATTTTTCCAAATTTATAAAAAATTATTTACCCATTTTGAATAATCGTCAAAATTAGAAGCACCATCTAGCTGCGAATACTCACGTACCTACTGTGTAATTTGAAAACTTCATGGCGACATTTTATTTTATTTTATCGTGATGTCTACAGCTCACGGAGCCACTAGTTAATAACAATTTTTAATAAAGTATGGTAAGGACTAAAGTAAGAAAATTATTTCTTATAAATAGACATACATAATGGGAAATGTCCGAAAACGAAAAAAATCAAATTGGCTGAATATTTTTTTATAGGTAGGAATAAGCTTCCTTAGTAATAGAAAAGATTCAGAATTATCGGTTGCGTAAAAAAATAAAAAAAATATGTTTCTTCGACTTCACAAATGTACGAAAGTAACAGCAGAATGGAGACTATAACTTTGCCACAAAGTATAAGAGACTTAATTTTTGTATGCACCCGAAAATTTTGAAACTTTTTTCTTTTACTAAGGGAGCTTATTCTTGCCTATAAAAAATATTCAGCCAATTTAATTTTTTCAGACATTTCCCATTCTTATTTATTTCTAACAAAAAAAAGATAATTGAGCAACATTAAAACAATCATTACAATTTCTACATTATTGCATGTAACGTAACAAAAATCCCCGATTTCGTTAGTCACTTCAGCACGTCCATATCTTGGGAGGAGTTGAAGTGTCTCAAGTAATTTAAAGTTGACTCGATTGGGCACAGTTGTTCCCAAACTTTGACTTTTAAGTGGTAGCTTGGTGCCAAGACCTCCATGCTAGCGGGTTCCTAGTTATTATAAAGCCAAATTCTTACTTTCTTACAATCCTTACTAATATTATAAATGCGAAAGTCCGTTTATTTGTTTGTTTGTTTCTTACGCCTTCACGTCTTAACTACTAAACCGATTATCATGAAATTTTACATACACGTTGTCAGGGTACCCTATGGTAACTTTCTACCCGAAAAATAGTATTGTTCCCAAATGGATAGCAAAAAACTTTCCACGCAGACGAAGTCGCGGGCGGCCGCTAATAGTAGCTTATCCTTACTAATATTATAAATGTGAAAGTCCGTTTGTTTGTTTGTTTGTTTTTACGCCTTCACGTCTTAACTACTGAACCGATCATCATGAAATTTTGCATACACGTTCTCAGGGGTACAGAGAAGGGCATAGGGTACCTTTCATCCAAAAAAAAGTACTGTTCCCTAGGGATAGCAAAAAAACTTTTCCACTCAGACGAAGTCGCGGCCGGTCGCTAGTTCTGTATAAATTCTTTAAACAAAGTTACTATGCGATTTTAATCACTATAACTACATAGTATAAAACAAAGTCGCTTTCTCTGTCCCTATATGCATAATGTATGCTTAAATTTTTAAACTACGCAACGGATTTTGATGCGGTTTTTTTAATAGATAGAGTGATTCAAGAGAATGATTTATATGTATAATACATGGTGTCAAATTCTACACTACACCGAAGCGAAGCGAGGGCGGGTCGCTAGTTCAATGATAAAAAACCTATTATCTAATACATAATATAGTGTTGTTTGATCAAATATATTTACCTTTATTTTTCAGTCCGTCGGCGACTTTGTTCATTATAGGAATTCTACTTCCTGTGAGAATTTTCAATAATTATTTCCTAACGGATGCCTGCGTTTTAATTATCTTTACCCCTAGCACAAAGATCTACTACTATCGAGAAAAAAACGCGCATAATTAGTTAGTTAGTTATTTATTAATTAGAGTAATTATCTATGGGTTTCATTTCGCTTTTCGGTGGTTGATGATGCTGTACAAATTTCCCATACAAAATTACACTTTATGCTAAGTTTCGATCTCACAAATGGCTTAAACTGTGCGATGACTGACTAAATCAATGAGTCTGTCCGTATATTATTTGTGTACATACACGTTTACATAATTGAAGGAAGTAAATAAATTATTTATGTTAATGGGCGGCGATCCGAACTAGCACAAATTTTGCTAAAACATGCTTACACTGTGTTCAACTATTTGCATTCTTCATAATTGTTATGTGGTAGACAGTTTAATTTTTACCAATTAAAATAGGGAAATTCCTTAGCAAAAATCCAGTTAAATTTTGATTTATCTAGATATCTTGTCATTCCTTTTCAGTTAGATCTCTCTTACTTTTATTTTATTCCATATTTTTTCTTCTCTATCCCAAGAATGCTAGACACCTAAAATACATTCAACAACATTGAAGTCAACTGCAATAAAATAAAGATTCACAACAAAACCTCAGACAGATACTTTTATTTATATTTTCGGTGACACGATATTTTGGACGAGAACATCAAATAAAATTATAGAATCACACTCGCAGTAAATATATTTGGGGGCTGAGATACCTCAATGTTTTCCTGTTGTCTGCAACATGTCTCATTTACCCTTTTTTATTAACTGAACCCGATTTCTTCAAATAGACGCGTAAGGGTAAAGTCGTATATAGCGGTTCAAACGCCCGTCATCACAGCAACTTGTTCTATTGTAAAGAGTTATTGAAGATTTTATTTGCAAATCCATAATGTTTACAAAAATATGAAAACATTATTAAGGTTTTTGATTCCTTGTTCTAATCCCTTATTAAGTTGCTACGCAATTGTGTTACGCATCCGAAAAGATGACATTCAGTGTTTGCTGAAAACAAATACTTTGTAATCGAAACAGTGGGAGGGCAAGGCGATAAAATGCTTATGTAAAGTTCAAAGACCGAAATCGGTCACTCAGTGAAAAAACCGTACACAACGCGTTGTGTATTTTTGACAATGACCACAACGCGTGGTTAGCGGTTTTTTTCACTCAATGAGCGATTTCAGTCGTTGAGCCTAATTTAAACTTTAAACATAATACTAATACGCTGCGTGAGTTTGAAATAACGAAGACTTATTTGGTTGAAGTTTTTACTTTTGTTTATAAAATAAATACCATGACTGGGACAGAAATGGGTCGTCACCCCACACATTCTTAGCGCAACTCAAATCCACCTCTGCACCATGGTGGTCAACAATTACTGTATCATTGTGCTGAATCCCATCCCCGTATCGGTAACATTTACCTTAAGGCGCTATATCAGTAAACTTCGCGCGCTGGAGCGAGTCCGATTTGGCAGATTAAGCGAAAAAATCACGAAATCAATTCGTAGTCAATAACGATAGCGATTAAAGAGAAATACTTCTACAGTCTACACGAATGTGAATATTGATGATGCAAATTATTTTAAGCAATTTTGACTTGAATACATAATGTTGTATCTAAAATCTCAAACATTTTAAGAGGCATTTTCGAAATTAAATTGTATGAGCCAAAATCATTAAATCGTGTTTCTGGTTCTATACGTGTCTGGATAAAGATATAAAATATATATATCTTAATTTCAGATCCATAGGATCTTTCAGCGATTACCTACATTAAAAAAAATCTTTAAAGATTGCCTTATGTGGAGGTATCCATGTATTAGCACAAAATATCGCCGCTACGTAGGTTGTAAATGTGACAATGCTACATAGAGTGCTCTAGAAATTATATATAAGGCATGGTGCGATCTAAAATTTGCAATTTTCATAATGTTGTCTTTGTGCTACAGGTTGTTTGAAATATTGAAAAATTCGTCTAAGTGCGATAGTAGGCACTCCGCTATTAAATCCTTTGTGGTATTAGCTAGTGTGAACACCTAATCATACGCGATCACGATAAACCACAATGATACACCTTGGTACAGCGTTTGACACGCAGCATCAGCACCAGGCCTAACCCCATTCGTCCCAAATACGGGACAAAGGGGCACTCGGCAATCACGCTGTTTCTAAATCTTTCACGTACTCACGTGAGCGAATATTGAGTATTGGGCGGCGTTGCGGAATACTAAATAATGAGTCTGTCTCCAAATACACGGTTCCGAAGCAATACTAATACTGTTGTCCCGGGACTCAGCGGGAAAATCGGGACGCTGTAGATATACGGTGAGACTGCGATTTTTTTGGTGGATTTTTGTCTCTGTGCTCCTCCTACAACGGAAGGGGGGGACGGACGGAGGGCTTTTCAAAATGACAAAAATCTGTTAGCTCAATAGATGGCATTGATAAAAATTTACGAGTCAATGTGTTTTTTTTTTACAATACTTCGAAGATTACTCAGGTAGGTAGGCAGATGTAAACCTAAAATGTTTCTCTATGGGCAGATGTCAACCAGCGAGCGCTTACTTGCCTCTATGGGCCGTCCATTTTTAAAAGCCAATTTTCACACTTCTCTTTCCATCAACGCCATCTAGTGCGGCAAATAGTTACTATTTTTTTAATGTCACTGAACAGTCCTCGTTGACAAAGGAATTATGGTTGTTTCGACTAGTACCTACGTAAATAAGCAACCTGCTCGTTATTGTTAACCCACAATTCTCCCACTTACTCACCCCATTTTAAATAAATATTACTAATGTGTTTTTACTCTACATTACATTACTTACATTACTCTACATTACTAATAAAATGGATAAAACTACCCCAAAACAATCAAGTCTGAAAGAAAACCGACTTATTTAAGATACAAAGTCTTCCGCAGATCATGTAAAGGAATTTATTTTAATTAAAAATAAACAAAATTAATTGTTTAAAAATAGCTACTCAATTAAAACAGGAATGTTCCCGCTAAGAAATTATTACGAAACAAATTAATTGTTTTCGTCCCCAATAAATGTTTCCGTGAATCGGCTGAAGTTAGACTTGGCAATTTTCTCGACTTTCAATCGAGTTGGGCTCGAATCGTTTGAGTTTCAATTCTTAATGAGTAACCCTCGTTAAGCGAGTTTACAATGATATAATTTGGAAACTCTTCGCGAGTTTTATTTACCATTTCGAAGTCACTACTTTGTTTTACACTTCTTGGAGTTTGATTAGGAATGTCGTTTTTGTTTCGGAAATAGAAAATTTAAGGCTACAGGTGTAAATATTACATTACCTAGAGGGTAATCGGTTTTTATCACTGTTGTCATGAATTGATCGTAGATAAGACCGATGGAGACACTTTATGTATCCTGACTGAACGACTGATGAACTGCTGGTGGAAAGCAACAAATTCAGCATTGTTTAAAAACACAAAATCATAGATGATAAAAAATAAGTATAGGGTTTCCAAGTACCTTACATTTGAAAAGGCGATGTGTTACACTAAGCTATGTTCGTATAAGAAATGTCATGTTAATTACTTAAGATAGGTACCCTGTGATGTAGCTTAAGGCTCCGTTACGCGAAATCATTTGTCTCTGTCTTTTTCTTTACGTGTAAAGAGTATGGAAAATAACCTCACTTCTACACTTTTTCGATGTTTTTCGTTGTTTTTTCATCATTATCTTCAGCACAATTATCTTTCTTGAAAAAAGTTATTGGAGCAACTGCACAGTACGTTAAAGTGTATTTTCAATACGTTTATGTAGCATTCAATACGTTTACGCTATTATTTACGCCAAAAATATGGCCCGCGACTAGCGCTTTTGATGATATTCTGATTTTTTTTACAATCATCTGTGAGGTTTATACGCAATGTTTGTAGCAACTAGGTAAACTCAGACTTCAGCTTGTCGTATGATTTTTTTGGTGGCTACAAGTTTACGTTTTCAATATAAAGATATGGCCCGAGCAAACCATGCTTTCCTATTATCGCCCCTTTAGGTAAAAACCAAGAACATGATCTATTTGAATGAGATAATGCAAGGTATTACAAAATATAGTGTAGGAAAGGACGGTAGTGGACCCCCACAGTAAATCCTCAGTAGACAAAACTTTACAGTATGATAAAGTATCATATAGGTAAATAATAGTAGATTATACACCAAGGGGATAAAGCACTGTTTTATGTCACGGGCGCTACATTGAATCCTGAACGTAACGAAGGACTCCAAATTTAACTCCCGAGCGCAGCGAGGGTGTTATAAGTTAATTCCCGAGCAAAGCGGGAATTAAGATTGAGTCCTGAGTGCAGTGAGGGATTCAAGCGCCCAAGAATAAAACAGCTTTATCCCGGTGGTGTATACTCTACTTTTCTCACTTTATGCGAGACAATAAAAAAACAGGCTTAGTAGATAGTTAGAATCTTCTAAAAGCTAGTAGTACTACTGGCTACGGCTATAGCAACTTCTTTCAGCTGGCGTGGCCTACTCGATTTGACAAACAAATGAAGTTCGTCTCAGAGCGAATCTAGTGGGCCACGGCCTCGGTCTTCGAAAATCGAGTTGGCCGCGCCCGCTGAGGACACATTCTGTTTAGTGAAATTAGACTTTATAGACATAGCAATAAGAATTATGAAAGTGAAAATCACATTATTGACCAGCGGGTTATAATATTACATTATAACCCGGCTAAAGCCAAGAGATATAATGTCTTGCTTTCGGTAAGGTTTACATGACATATAATTCGGCATTGTCGAGCATGTGGTGTGAAAAACATATTTGTTTAAATTATCCAAATATTTTTACTATTTGTTAGCTTTTGGTTCATACTATATTACAGCCCTGCAAAGTTTCATCGACTGAGGATTTAATTTTGAGGTCTCCATACAAAAGATCGCTTTATTTCCTACACTAATAATAAGCCAAACCATTGGAAGCAATGGATAAATTGATGCAGTTATTACACAACGCCATAAAAAACCTTCAAAATGAAATGTGATATAGCAGTATTTCAGTTCGATAACAAAATTCAAAGCGAATGAAATCCATAGCAATAGTATGGCCAAACAAATCCTGCTATTTGCTGAGCCAGACCGAAATATGTGCGCGCCAACTTTGATTTATTACAACCAGTAGTTTACAGGGAAGGTAAAAAAAGAGACGAGTCGCACAGAGAAATAGTTGATTTGGACGGAGGCGAACGAAACGTTTTTTTGTAACAGCGACAGGGTCCGAAATGCATCGTAAGCGTCTACCGTGAAAACACTAAATGCAATTTCAGTTCAGCCGAATGCGCTTTATCTAAATGTTGAATGAAATGTAAAAAAGTCTTTAAAACATGCTTTTAACGGCACTTTTTAAGATCTAAGGACTTGTCATAATTATGGATAAATTGAATTTGAGTAAGTTTGGAAAATATTTGAACAGCTTGGAAAATAAATCCAAATTGAAATTGGGTAAAAAATTAAAGCATGTTGTGGTTTGTCTGAATGAGATTATTACAGGGTTAATTTTGTAAAATACCAACAACCTCGCAGGAGTAGAATACTAACATAATAAACAACAACATTCTTGTTCTACGACTTCTCCGAAAACAGACAAAAAATCTACTTTTTATACGAAACTCGATCAGATGTTCAGACATTAGTATAGAACAAAGATTTTTTTTGTCTGTTCTCGGAAAAGTCGTAGAACAAATGTTGTTGTTTATGATATAATCTACTCCTGCGAGGTTATTGGTGTTTTAGAAATAACCCTGTATAGATACCGCAATTTTTCTAACATTTATGTGTTCGTATTCGTTAAATTTTAACTGATAATCTCTTTTCCATACAAAGCTCACTTTATTACGTACAAAGATGACATTTTCTTCATTACTATCTTCACTTACTTTTGATTAGCGTCGTGACGTTCTAGCGCTTGGCTGTGCGTAATTCACCCGCTAAATTGTCTACCTACCTACAATGGTGATTAAAAAGTGTTTTAATTGTAAAAAGAATATAACTAAAAAAACTCCTGCATTAGAGTGTAGCCGATGTGAAAAGGTGGTGCATGCAGATTCTACATGTACAAAACTCTCTAACAAGCAGTTAAATACCCTTCGAAACTCGCCCGGCATTGAATGGAGTTGTGATGACTGTTTAAAAAATCTCTCACGAAGATCGTCGTTCATCATCCACGAAGAAGATGGTGATGATGATGAATCCGAATCCGGATACCTCGTGAACTCCCAAGCGATTGATACTCGAAAACTAGTTCAGGATATAAGCCAGGAGCTAAAAAAAACATTCAGAAAAGAGTTTCAAAACCTGGAATCATCACTAGAATTTCTAAGTGAACAAATAAGTACCATGGAAAAATCTTTAAAAAATCAAGACGGCAAAATTAAAGATCTCGAAAACAAAAACCAAGACCTACTTAACAGAAATAAGAATCTCGACCTTCGGGTGTCAGTTCTCGAACAGGCTCTGCAAAAATCGGAACAAAGTTGCCTTTCTTCCTCCGTGGAAGTAGCTGGATTACCTGGAATTCCTACCAAGGACATGGAAGGTCTAATGGGAACAATGGCCTCGAAACTAAATATGAATAAGCAGGATATCCAATCGCATGAGCGCCTACCTGGCTCCAAAGACAAGCCTGGAGCTATTCTTGTGGTTATGAAGACTAAAGAGGCAAAGGATAAGTGGATAGATAGCAGCAAAGAAAAATGTCTAACCGTCGGGTCACTTCTTCCGGACGTCGCTAAAGAAAAAGCAAACCAGAGGGTCTACATTCGGGAAGCCTTAACGAAGCAAAACAAGACACTCTTGTATAATGCAAAAAGCCAGTTAAGTAAAAAGTTCAAGTTTGTTTGGTGTAAAAATGGTAAGGTTTTTGCTAGAAAAACAGAGGACAGTAAAATCTTTTATATTCGCTCTATGCAAGATATAAATGAAATTGGCAAAATGTCTAACACTTGCACATAAATGTCACTTAAATTTCGAGTTATAATATTTACCCGTTTAAATTGAATTATAAATATTGTATTAATGGCTAATCAAATTACTGAATTTTTTAATTGTGTTACTACTAACGACCTGTACAAACAGTTACCTAAAAAAACAAATATAAACGTTTCATGTATTCATCTAAATATTAGGTCACTAATAAAAAATTTTAATAAACTGTTACTAACCATACATAGCTGTAGTTTTCCTTTGGATATTATTGTGTTAACAGAAGCCGGAATTAAAGATAATATAGCTAATTTATTTCAAATTCCTGGCTACAATATGTACACCCAACTAAGAAATAAGACAAAAGGCGGTGGTATTATTGTCTACGTTAAAAATCACTTAAAGTTTACTGTGTTTCAATATAAAACAATACTATTTGAAAGTTTAATAGGTAAAGTAAAAGTTAACTCGAATCAAGAAGTAAATTTACTTTGTGTCTACCGGCCACCGTCCACTAACAAACGCATTTTTATCAAGGAGTTAGGTAGGTGCATTTCGCAACTTCACTCAAATCAAAACCTTTTACTGATCGGTGATACAAATATCGATTTAAAACTGCTATCCTCATACACTCACTCATACCTAGAAATGCTAAGCGAGTGCGGGCTGATGTGTGGCATAACTGACTATACAAGAATTGAACTTAAAAAAGGTAAGGTCACGAAGTCATGCATAGATCACATTTTTGCGCGGTTCCCCACATCACGCCTGTACTCGGCGGCGCTCGACGACGTACTGGCTGACCATCGAACGATCCTTTTTACCTGCGTTGCTGACGGGAATGCAACAGAGCGTATACAGGCTGCTTCTAAAATGAAAACAATAATTGACTTTGACTTATTGTATGATGAATTAAAGAATGTGGAATGGACTAAAACTAATCTAATGCACTGTCCTAATGAAATTTATACATTTATAAAGAATGCATTTTTAGAAGCAAATAAAAATGCATCAACTAAACAGAATTATAGTACAAAAAATAAATACTTACATAAACTTCCCTGGTTGGATGATAACGTTGTACAAATGCGTAATAAATGTAATGAACTTTTTCGATCATGGAGGACTAGTGGAAATGATCCTAAAATTAGACTACTATATAACAAAGCCAGAAATAAATTACATAAAGTTTTGGAGAGTAGGAGAAACAGTTATTTCACAAAACAAATAAAAGATAATTTTAGTAACACAAGAAAAGTATACCAGGTAGTCAACCATATGTTAGGTCGCATAAGTCGTTCCATTGATGATGTGATACTAAATGCATTCGACGCTCAAGGTCTTACCCCGAAATGCATAGCCCAAAACTTCTCAGAAGAATTTGAAAAAGTAGTTAAAAGTATTACTCCAAACTGCAGCACTAGGTTACTGGATAGTAGTACACATAATTTACCAGTTAACTCAAGTCTATTATTTCAAAAGGCTACAGTTGATAAAATCTATAAAATCATTAAAAACTTAAATCCGAAGAAGTCACCTGGAGCCGATAATATCGGAGTGTCTAACATTAAAATGATAGGGAAAGAAATGTCAACAGCCATGGTTAACTTGATAAATACTAGCTTACGTTCTGGCTTATATCCGGATGAACTTAAGAAAGGATACGTAAGACCTATTCATAAGAAAGGCAAACTTAATGATTACTCCAACTATCGTCCAATCACTTTACTCTCCTCCGTAGATAAGATAGTGGAGAAATATGTATGTAATCAAATTTATGAATTTTATAGACAGCACGGCGTAATATATGACAAACAGTACGGATTTCAAAAGGGAAAAGGTACGGATAGTCTGCTATCAAACTTCACTGATACCGTAAACGAACACTTAGACAATAAACGTCAAGTGTTGGTTCTATTTATTGACTTTTCGCGCGCGTTCGATACCTTAAATCACAAACAGCTGATAGACAAACTAGAAAATTGTGGTATCCGTGGACCCTTGTTGAAATGGTGTGAAAGTTACCTTAACAACCGAACGCTCAACGTAAAGATCGACAACCATCTGAGTGACCCCGTGACTGTAACACAGGGCACAGCTCAGGGTTCAGTTTTAGGACCATTGCACTTTTTAAGTTATGTAAATGATATGAACACAATCATTAAAAACTGCACATGCTACCAATTTGCAGACGATACCTGTCTTATAGCAGCTGACAAAAATCCACAGAAAGCTCTTGAACAAATCCAATCTGATTTTGATTCTATAACAAAGTGGTGTCATGACTCCGGACTGGTAATCAACCCAAATAAAACTAAATTGTTACATATCACGTCTCCCTACTTGCGCAAACCGACTCGTACTATTACTGACCTTGTTGCCCATGAGCATGCCTGCCTACACGCTCCTCACTATAGTTCTTGCGTTTGCCCGGTCATTGAAGTTGTGAAGTCACACACTTATCTAGGCTTAGTAATGGATAGTAAGTTTCATTGGAAATTTCAAATTGAACGCGTCTGCTCCAAACTCAGACAGTTTTTGGTCAACTTAACATTATTAAAAAATCGAATTCCATTTAAGGTTAAACTAATGTTATATAATTCACTTGCTGATTCTTATATCCGTTATGGGCTTAGTAGTTACGGCCGGACATATAAATCGTATACTGACCAAATTTATAAATTACAACTAAAAATTATTAAATTAATAGTAAGTAAAAAAATTAAACAACTATATTATTCTAACGAGGGAAAGTTATTTGATCATTGTGGTATTTTGCCGGTTCACATGCTATTCAAACAAAATTTATTAAAAGAAAACTTTTTTGATCAAAGTTTTAGACATCCAGTGAAGCATCCTGTATATACTCGTGCTGTTGCAAACAATCGTCTTTGTACGACGCGCGCGCACAATGTGTATGGGAAGAGAACATCTGCCTTCCTTGTTCCGCGACTGATCAACACGTTACCCGCGGATTTGGTTAATAACATTACGCCAATGAATCTAAAATATAAGTTAAGAGAATATTATCTAAATGTCACGAAATGTACCTAACTCGCTCCAATAATTATAATAATATGTCACCTAGATATTTATTTATTAATTAATCTAAACATTTAATAGCATCGTTACAAACCTTCGTGGTTTCCTAATGTTATTATTAAGTAAAAAATTGTAACTTAGTTTTAAAAATGGTAATTAAATAAAAAAAAAAAAAAAAAAAAAAATTTACCTGAAAACAATATTAAATTTATCCAAAAAAATAGGACTCATTTTAATTAATTGCTCAAGTGACAATTAAAAGGCATATTAAATAACAAAGCTGATTTTCGTGTCCAATTTGGATTGTGACTAAGAATAATGTTGTGTGACACTACAAGGGTGGGCCGATTGTAAATGTCACTGGCTAATTGATGAATCGTCCCAGCCAGTTGAATACGGCCTCGGACCTCCCAACCCTTTATTAAGGCTGTATTAAGCTAGGATTTCATGGGATTAATTTGCGACAAAATGCTTTTTTTAAAGGTCAATGTTATGCTTTATGTAGGCATAACATTGACCATGTAGTAGTAAGCAAGACAACAATAATATAGTATAATAGCACACCGACTCTTAAAAAGTAGGGATGTCGTAAAATTCAAGAGATTGATAGTAGATCTTACACCTCTGTCTACCAATAAGTGGGAAGCAATGATTTCCGGTGAAGACGACCCAAATACTATTATGGGCTATTTATATGGGTCTATTTTAGTCACCTGTGTCGGTCTACTTTAGTCACCTAGCAAGTCGCTTGCAAAATTAAATCGCGAGTGACACATCAGTGATGGCGTTGCTGGTTGCTGTCATCATATTGTAGTCGACGTAATAGGTATGTAATTACACTTAGTTCCAGTTGTGGCCACTGGATCAGGACCCCTATTTTTGAATCCTTCGGCGGTGTCGAGCGCTCTTTACAAACTTATCTGACCCGGAGACAGCGTCGCTGTCGTCTATAGACAACGGCGTAACCTATGTAACAACTATGTAATAAAACTTAGTTCCAGTTTTGGCCACCGGGTTAGATAAGTTTGTAAAGAGCACTCGGCGCTAGCCGAAGGATTCAAAAATAGGGCCCCAGATATGATTGTTCAGTCACCTGTGGCCTGAATTTCCATTTATACAGTCGATTTTAGCCGTGCAGCAAAAGTCGTGCGGCTTTAGCCACACGTGTAAATCCCACATTATCCTCCAACGCGTGTGCCAAGCGTGTAGATTGCGTGGTAACATCCTCCGGAAGAGACTACGTCCTACAGAGGACCGTAATAGGCTGTTATAATGTTAACTCAATTATTCGGATTCAGAATAGTTTTCTAGGTCAGTAATTGAACAACTCTTCCACCATTTTTTTTGTACGAGTCGCGAGGAGGAGTCCTCGCGTCGTGTTCCTCTTTACTGAGGGTCGTGATTTCCCCGATGGGAAGTTAATTTTTCTTTGATGATGCCCCTCCATCGATGTCATGGAGTGCATCGTGTTCAGCGTTGAGCGGATTTGGTCTGTACGAGTAAAACTACCCAAAGTGTTTGAGTACCAAACCAATTTAAACTCCAAACACTTTTATATGTAGACTAGGTTCGTATGTGTTTATTTCAATACATCTTATGAAACTGTATTAATACACAGTAGGCATTAAACTTTTCAAACGTGTTAGGTTTTCTTTGTGTTTTCATGACGTCACATCGTCTTGTTTGCGCGCAAACTTATATTATACTTTTCCCTGATGCTGCATTTGTTCTTTGTTCACGATTGCTTACGTGGGTGTAACATTATAATAGTGTATTATCTATGGGTGTAACGATATGATTCCATCGCAACGATACTAATAAAGAGGTTGTTATCATAGACATTGTTATATCAGCTTTCCTGTTGAAAAATTCCGCAAATTGGAGTTACAAAAGTACTTTTTCAATTTGAGCATTACATGTTTATCAAAATTCACACATTTCCGCCTGAGCGAATATAAACCACAATAATCAAATTTAATAGTTACCTATTTTTTAAATAATTGCATTTCATTGATTTATACCAATAAACAAAAGAAAATAAGTCAGATATAAAACGATTTGTTTCATGAATTTCAAAATTTATTAATTTTATAACCCAGAAGGTTTTTTTAACTATATGCAAACAAACAGCGTCTCTTAGTAAGGCTAGAGGGTTGCGGTGTCCTGTCCCCCATTTCCCAAGGGGACAATATATCAATTCACCGACGACAGCATTTACGCCTCTTAGCATTGGGACTTGATATTTTTCAGTAGAAAAATATGATTTATTTGGTAAAACGAGAGCCTACAACAAACAGCAATCACTCAAGCAATCAATAACTAGTGTAAATGTATAGTTTATCAGTATTATTTTACTCAATCAATAATTTAACAGCCATTTTCAAATAGTGATCGAGATTCAAACTACCAATCGTGTGATCAGGGGCCGTACCGGCTAACGAATCGCTTATCGAAAAATCTGAATCGGTTTCAACTTAGAACTGAAAAATCAAAGTAAGGAATTTCGTCTTGTACTTTCTGTTGACGTAATTTGGAAGATAACGATGTTCGTGTGACATCATGAAATGGGGTTCGTCATTTTCGCCCAATTGGGGCTCGATTTATCTATTTTAATTTGAAACCCAGCAGACTTTTCGATAATCGATTCGTTAGCCGGTACGGCCCCTGGCCGTAGTTAAAGTCCCTTATTCCATTCCGACCAACTAAACCGATCAACTAGTTGTGCCGTTGAGACCCTGTATGCGACTTTATTCTTATCAGATCAACTATTTGACTTTTCTATTAAATAATGATATTGACATTTCATTTGAAGTTCCTAACGGAACAACTAAGATAACACATTGTGTCAATAGACGCATCGAATGGTCTCTAGTAAAAATAAAAATAAACATTATTGTTTTTCTAGTGGGATCTAATTTAAAGGAAATAACCGCCGCAGATGAGGAAAAATACCAGGATCACATAAATCTAGTGAAAGTTACCTAACTTTTATATAATTTTAATACCCTGAAGTGGTAAAAAATATTTTTTAATTTTAAGTACAAGGGTCACATAAATCTAGAGAAGGTTAACTTCTATAAATATTTTCAATATAATAAGGGTATCCCAAAACTTTGCCACACGAAGGGAAAGATCCTTAAATATTGAAGGTAGGGATACTATAGAAAGAAGACTTCATTTTGATTTTAAAAATAATTGGCCCTGCATTCAAAGAGTTTTGAAATATCGCTTACCTTATCCAGGAATCGAACCCACCAAATATGAAAAAACCTTTACGATACCTTTTACGATACGTACCTAAGTAGTTGAGCTGTTGAGAGCTAAAATAATTGATTGGTTTCCTTCCCAACCGATCAACCAAATAGTTGTCCTGTTGGGAAGTAAAATAGTTGTTCAGTTTCCAGTTGGTCGGTTCAGTTGATCCGAATGGAAATAGGGGTTAAAGTTAGTGCGTGCTGCGATTAGGTTACCTATTCTCGAGTTCACGACAAAGACGACATATTAATAAGATTTTTACTATAATTCTGCGCTTTATACAACAACCTATTTGCAAGCTATCGATATAGCTTTGTAATCATGAAGCAGCGTAGATATCGGGTGACAAGACAGCACAAGTATTCTATCCGGCGTACCGTGGTTGCGTACATCACATCCACTTTATAAAGTTGTCAGAAAAGCCGCTTGGAATGAGTCGAAATTAGTTTTATGTACCCACACATAGACATTACGTAAGGCATAATCTCAAGATACTACAACAGCTTCTAGTCTAGAGCGTAGTAAAACAAGTGGAAACAAATGACGGAAGCGGCCAGAGCGGCATTTCTGTAATAAGCAGACTTTATATTTTATGTCACATCGGGCCAATTTATCAGCTCCTCGGCGACACATACAATTGACTCATTCGCCCATGCTCCGCGCCAGACGCGAGGCTCTGGTTAGATTTTGATTAATTGGAAAAGGGTTCGGGTTCTATTGGTGTCTATATTCCACATAAAGGCTTCACATATTCCATTTTCTACACGGATGTTTAGGTTGAATTTTGCATTTTTCCTCCAAAAATCTTAACATAACGTGAAACAGCAGTATCTCATCTGTAAATCCCCAAGATTTTAACATGGTTGTTATCTATCCAGGTGGATTAAGTAAAAGCTTAGGGCTGCTAACTTATAGAAAACATGCCTAACTTAGGTATGCCTATCTACTAAATTCGATAAATGCAAGAATTTCTAAAACCTAGTGAAAAGGAAACAATTGGATGCTTTCACATTATTGAGTTTCAAGTAACTGCCGCAAAAATTATGTACGAACATTAACGTCAAAAACAAAATTGCACTATTAAGCTCCAGTACTAACCATAAGCTTTTATGTAGCACATTTGAGAAGCCCGATTTAATTAATACCCATATGCCAGCCCCCGTAAATCTCGCAATAAACGTCTAGTGTAGAGAAAATGGCGAACAAATTGCAAAAGAAAATAATAACTGGGCAATAGCAATTGTATTTATCCTCGTATTACGTGTATATAATCGTGCGTACGGCGCAGGCGGGCTATAACGAGCCCCAATAACGACCTACTGTGATTTACTGTCGGAAGCACAACCAAATAAAATTGTTTAGATCTATATTTGTATTCTTAGTATTCTAGTGGTATGTGCTTGGAGTATTGTAGATACAGACATGGTTGAAAGAAAATACTGACAGTCTTAACAATACTTGCTAGCGAGCACGTAGTTAAGGCTTCTTATCGCCAGAAAACTGTGCTTATATTTATATTAATTTAGTGATAAATGAGCCCCATTGACAACCCACTGTGATTTACTGTCGTGTCGGAAGCACAACCGAATAAAATTGTTTACCTCTATATTTGTATTCTTAGCATTCTAGTGGTGTGTGCATGGAGAACTGCAGATACAGACATGGATAAAAGAAAATACTGACGAGTCTCAATAATACTCCCTAGGCTTCTCATTGCTAGAAAGCTATGCAGATAACTATATTAATTTAATGATTATTGACGTCCTACTCTGATTTACTGACGGAAGCACAACCAAATATAATTGTTTAGCGCTATATTTGTATTCTTAGCATTCTAGAGGTGTGTGCATCTCCATGCACACACTATTACAAATACAGACATGGGTAAAAGAAAATACTGACGAGTCTTAACAATATTTGCAAGCAAGCACGCAGTTAAGACTTCTTATCGCTAGAAAGCTATGCAGATAACTTTATTAATTTAGTGATAAATGAGCCCCATTGACGACCCACTGTGATTTACAATCGGAAGCACAACCAAATAAAATTGTTTAGCTCTATATTTGTATTCTTAGCATTCTTATGGTGTGTGCACGGAGTATTGTAAATATAGACATGGATATAAGAAAATACTGACGTGTCCTAGCGAGCACGTAGTTAAGACTTCTTATCGCTAGAAAGCTATGCAGGTAACTATATTAATTAAGTAATAAATGAGCCCCATCGAAAACCCACTATGATTTACTGTCGGAAGCACAACCAAATAAAATTGTTTAGCTCTATATTTGTATTCTTAGCATTCTACTGGTGCAAGGACTATTGCAGATACAGACAGACATGGATAAAAGAAAAGTCTATCTAGTCTATTATGGCTGTTCCTTTTTTACAAACTTTGTAGAATTTTCTGCTAACATTGATGAAGTTAACAACACAACATTCCTAAAACTAATTTTCTAAGACCTAATGATGAAAATTCCTTACTCCTATAACCCTATAAAACCTATCGCGGATTAAAACAACCCTCAAATACTCGCCTTTATTTCTGCAAGGCACGCAAATAAAACTCCATAGCTTTCAACTTTTAAGTACAAATCCGTGTTAATCTATCTGAGTGATATCCGATTGCTGGCGCACGAGGTATCGCATTGCTCGTTTTAAGCTTTGACACGCAGGGTAGAGGTAGCGTCCGGTTATTAGCGATGATAAGATAGCTACCACCATCGTACTTAAGCAAGGGCGTCGCCAAAGCGGGCAGGAAGGGGCACCTGCCCCCCCCCCCCCTCCAAATCCCGCATCTCAAAACTTGAATAAATTCACTATGTGCTTTTGACACTACCTACAAATTTTTGTTTTCTCATCCACCTTAATATTAACTTGCCCTCCCCCCCCCCACCCTAGGCCATGGGCTGGCGACGCCTACCTAAGTCCTACGCCATAACAACAATTATTCCGACAGTTAAAGGTAATATTATAGCCAGTTCCTCAGTGATGAGGATTACAGGTGTAGTGCGCTTCCACCTTCGGCCTTATCGTCACTTAACATCAGGTGAGGTGAAAGCTGTATAAAAAAGACACTAAGATAGATAAATATTAAGATAGATAGAAGATAAAGATATTAGCGAAAAACAACTTAGCCTCCATCTATATAACCATTTTTTTGGGTTTAATAAAGTGTTAGCTTTTATTTTTCTCTAATCTTCTTACACCATATTGTGACGGCCGTGACGTCACATTACGTAGTTGAGACAGACAGCATCAAGCGATGACCAATTTAGTCGCTGGCTGTCAAGTCGCCGTGGCGAAATGGTGTGGCTTCTCGCTTTATACACGAGAGCCCGCGGTTCGATCCTCCGTCGGACCAAAGTGTTTTGATGGTTTTTACGATATTTCTAGAATGTTTACATCTTTATACAGAGTTTATTTACATATTTGATAGAGAAATAGAACATTCTAGTATCGTCGGGAAATAATGGAAAAGATGAAAAAGGACGGGAAATGGTTACAAAAGACAAACGAAAAGAATAACGAAATGACTATCGAAATTAGAGTTACTAGAAGGTTCTATGGGGTATATAAGCAGCGGTGAAACGCACAATCGATGTAGTAGTTAAGAAGTGGTAGTTCAGTAAAGAAGGGAAAGGAACAAGAAGAAGGAAGATGAAGAAGTTGTAAAGCGGTAGTGAAGAAGTAGAAGATGAAGAAGTGGTGAAGAAGAGAAGTTTGGAGGTGTGAGGTCTAGCAATAGTTGGTGCTAGCATGGAGGAGTGCAGAAGTGGATGTCGGCGGGTTCAGCGCCGAGAGGCTACGTCGTTCGGACGTGACGCTACTTGGAAGGGCGGACTGCGACATCGGAAGAGGAGTAGTGGGAATGTCATCGTGTAACAGCGCTGGGTGGCTACGTCGTTCGCAAGAAGACTACACCACACAGAAGAGCGGACCACGACATTCGGAGTAATTGGATGTGTTTTTGGTAATAAAGCGTCGTCTCTGCAACCACAGCGTTTTCCTTCCAATCCCGGTACCCCGCGTCCGTAACATTTGGTGTCAGAAGTGGGATTGGAAGTTAAGAAGACGCTAGTGACCCCTAAGGGAAGAAGACTGTCGTCGGGGACATGTTCCACCATTGCTGGATAGCGTCGTGAAGGAGTGCATCACCGGAGAAGGATCAGCGTCGCGAGGGAGCGCGGCGTCTGGGGAGGCGTGTGTGGCCGGGAGGTGGATGCGCATTGTGGGGGGGTGAAAAGCACGTCGCTGGGAGCTATGCGGCAGCGCATTGGCGGGAGGTGAAGCGCGTCGTCGCGCGTAAGTCGAACTTAGAAGTGCGTCGCTGGGAGCGGATACGTGACGCTATGAGGTTGAAGACAGTCGGCGGAAGAACGAAGACAGCCGGTGGAAGAAGGAAGACAGCCGGCACTAGCGGAAGAAGAAAGCGCATTGTCAGAAGTAAGAAGAGGGCCAGCGGAAGGAGGATGCGCGTCTGTGGTAAAAGGGGGCCGACGGGAAGAGAAATCTGCGTCACCGACAGAGGCCTGGGATCCAGCTAGACGGCCTGCGAAGACAGAACATGTAGACGTGTCAGCGGTTTATCATGAGTCTGACGATGCTCGGGACGAGCATGTCTTAGAGGGGGGTAGTGTGACGGCCGTGACGTCACATTACGTAGTTGAGACAGACAGCATCAAGCGATGACCAATTTAGTCGCTGGCTGTCAAGTCGCCGTGGCGAAATGGTGTGGCTTCTCGCTTTATACACGAGAGCCCGCGGTTCGATCCTCCGTCGGACCAAAGTGTTTTGATGGTTTTTACGATATTTCTAGAATGTTTACATCTTTATACAGAGTTTATTTACATATTTGATAGAGAAATAGAACATTCTAGTATCGTCGGGAAATAATGGAAAAGATGAAAAAGGACGGGAAATGGTTACAAAAGACAAACGAAAAGAATAACGAAATGACTATCGAAATTAGAGTTACTAGAAGGTTCTATGGGGTATATAAGCAGCGGTGAAACGCACAATCGATGTAGTAGTTAAGAAGTGGTAGTTCAGTAAAGAAGGGAAAGGAACAAGAAGAAGGAAGATGAAGAAGTTGTAAAGCGGTAGTGAAGAAGTAGAAGATGAAGAAGTGGTGAAGAAGAGAAGTTTGGAGGTGTGAGGTCTAGCAATAGTTGGTGCTAGCATGGAGGAGTGCAGAAGTGGATGTCGGCGGGTTCAGCGCCGAGAGGCTACGTCGTTCGGACGTGACGCTACTTGGAAGGGCGGACTGCGACATCGGAAGAGGAGTAGTGGGAATGTCATCGTGTAACAGCGCTGGGTGGCTACGTCGTTCGCAAGAAGACTACACCACACAGAAGAGCGGACCACGACATTCGGAGTAATTGGATGTGTTTTTGGTAATAAAGCGTCGTCTCTGCAACCACAGCGTTTTCCTTCCAATCCCGTACCCCGCGTCCGTAACAATATAAAAAACCGGTCAAGAGCGAGTCGGACTCGCGCACCGAGGGTTCCGTACAATCATAAATATATTAGGATATGTTACTTTAGTACAGTCTTTAAAAAAGTAGGATAAACGGCAGACGGGTGGAAGGGCGAACAGGCGGACAGTTAATTTACAAATCTTAACCACAGCTGCTTAATGGTGACTGAAAAACGTTTCAGCCACTCCACATTGCAAACTGTTTATATTACTAAGTAGGAACTTATTCTTCGTTTATTCTTACGGCAAATAGTAGGTAATTATATTAGAACCAGCCACCAATTTATTATTGTAGTATTAGGTTGCGCCATCTCTTGACCGGTAGTGGAACTGTTTTTTTTCTTAGGTTAGCCTGCATTCTTAGGACAGCGCCATCTGTTGACTGGTAGTGAAACTAAAGAATTTTTGTTTGTTTTTTGAATTTCTAAAAAAGTGTGTTATATTGAGACATCGTTTTATTTTTTTTGTAATCTTTACATAAACTACTATTACATAGAATTATTTCAGATTTTTCTCTTTGCAAACTTCGGAGATAAGGGGGGGGGGGCGGTATTTTTTTTTACATTTTTCATCATAAGTCGAAAACTATGCGGCCTAAGAAAAAAGAAAAAAATGTTTTAAAATTTGCAAACAGCGTTCTTTCATATGATACCCCACATGCCTTAGTCATCTCACTTCAAATTTTTAAGACCCCTTTTCAGTCCCTGTTGTAAAAAAAAAAAATATTTTTATTTCTTTCTTATTTGCAAAATAGTTGGGCAAATGTCATCTTAAACTATTCAAAATTTCAAGTTGATACCATTAGTAGTTCTCGAGATATCCAGCTGTGACAGACAGACAGACAGACTGAGTCACACGGGTTCCTTTTTTACTATTTTGGTACGGAACCCTAAAAAAAGTAATTGCGTTCAAATATTTGCACTGCCAATTTAATAAAATATAAGGACAATACCCTCTGTTATCTGCACCCCACCCTCTTATCATAACAGATGTGAAAATAAAAAGTTAATGCATGCTCCACTAGTGAAACAGCTAATATATAAAATGCAACTATGAAGATTTCATAAGCTCCATTTCTGTCCTCTGTTATTTTAATTTAAAAAAATATTTCTAAAATTAAAAGAAAATTCTCTTGAAATAAAGCAATTTTTAACGGATACTAGCGCGGTTTTATTGAAAGTACTTTGGTAATTAGTTGGAATTTGGTTTGATTTTTGGTTTTCCCGACGTTTCGGCACCTTTGCAGCTGCCGTGGTCACGGGGGACTGAAGCTGCTCGTGAGCCTACCCTCAAGCGATGAATTTTTTAAGACGTTCAGAAATTAATATTTAACAAAAAAAATTATTGGTTTAAGTTAATTTATAATTTCACACCTCCGCTCAAATAGTGTATTAACTCAGAAATACACATTGTTGAGAAACAGACAAAAGAAGTTGGGCTTGACATTTTTTTTCACTATTCGGTCAATAACTTAAAAACTAATCCGAATTGCTAAGAACCCTTTTAGGATATTTAAAAGCTTTCCAAGGCCTACAAAATTGTATACTCAGTATCTTGAAATAATGAAAAATAAAATCTAGAAGTTTGAGTTATGACAGTATAAGGTTAAAGAAAATAGAGCGGCGGTAATCTTAAAAAAGACGCTTAGAAAACACTTTTCGTACAAGTCATCTCGGAAATATGAAAATTTGGTATCGTTGCATTCAGTACGATGCCCTCATCATCAAATATATAAGATGACAAGTGCGAAAGTGGTGGGGGTAGAAACTGTGACGTCATAAAGTTTTCAGTACAAAGACATTTTTTTTTCATACCATGTGGTATATCAAATGAAAGGGCTTTGTGGTAGATTGCGAATATATAACACACTATAACATTTTCACTACTTGGTCTAACAAATTATTAGCAAACGTCGGAAAATTTCGCAATTAAGAGTCACCATTGAACAGGTCCAGATTGAAAACGACTGAATTGATTTTTACAAAATACATAACAAATAACTCTGCACATACTCTTTTCGAATGTCTAAAGGTAATTGACCAAAGATATTTAAAAATAAGAAAAGTACATCAGTTTTAATAACCGCATAATTTTCTGCTTTTTCTAAATTCTCAGATTCCTTTAATAATTAATAAAAAATAAATAAATCAACTTTCGTATGTTTATCCTTACTTTTTCTATTTAATAAACAGTATTTGACAGTTTCCATGCTTCTTTTAAATTTAAATCACTATAAAAATGTGTTAACAATTTCTTAAGTATTCAATGCGTGGAAAACCATTTGTTGAATTTTATACATGATTATTTCAAAAAAGAATTGAGTATAGTTTGTTTACCAAATAGGACAAGTAAGGATAACTAAAAGTAATGACAAATACACATGGAAAACACACACGGTTGCTCGGAGACCTAAATAACGTGACGAAACTCAATAGGCAAAAGTTATTCATAAAAAATCAAAACAATACACAAAAATCACAGTCTTTCTAATGGGTGTAAAAGGGGCTTAACGAGTGTAAATAATCATTCATAAAATACAACAAATGTTTTACCACGCATAGAATACCAAAACTATTGTAAATTGTTAATAATATTTGAGTTAATAAGACAACATATTTTAAAATAGAGATTAAGTTTAAAAGAAGTATCTAAAGTGTCAAAATTTGATTATTTAAACCTTCGTCTGTTTATCCTAACTTGTCCTAGTAAGGATAAAAATACGAAAGTTTATTTATTAATTTTTTTATTAATTATTAACGGAATCTGAAAATTTAGAAAAAGTAGAAAATAATACTGTTATTAAAACTGATGTACTTTTCTTATTTTTAAATATCTTTGGTCAATTACTTTTAGACATTCGAAAAGAGTATGTGCGAAGTTATTTGTTATGTATTTTGTAAAAATCAATTCAGTCGTTTTCAATCTGGACCTGTTCAATGGCGACTCTGAATTGCGAAATTTTCCGACGTTTGCTAATAATTTGTTAGACCAAGTAATGAGAATGTTATAGTGTGTTATATATTCGCAACTTACTCACAAAGCCCTTCCATTTGATATACCACATGGTATGAAAAAAAAAATTCTTTGTACTGAAAACTTTATGACGTCACAGTTTCTACCCCCACCATTTTCGCGCTTGTCATCTTATATATTTGTGATCAGGGCATCGAACTGAATGCATCGATACCACATTTTTGTATTTCCGTGATGACTTGTGCGAAAACTAACCTCAAACCTTGTTTTACCGCCCTACTAAAATGCAAGTTTTGAGAAATTATGTTTTTATTAAAAGACATTTGAAAACAAAAATCTTCCAGTTTTAATGAAAAATTTACTAAATATGAATAAATCAAGACTTAAAAAACAATAACTATTAATTAGCTCCTAATAACATGACGGTTTCCATTTCCACTGATTGTCTAGTAAGCAATAATAAAACTGCCAATAAATTTGATAAATAACATTATCAATAAACTACTGTAAACAATTTTTTTAATAGAATTATCTTTGTTGCATGAATTTGCGCATCCATAAATACAATCATAATCTTATTAATCTAATTTTTTATGCTACTTGTAGCACGCTCGAAATTATCAAAACTTAAAAAAGAAAAATATCAAACAACAGCCAACAATGCCTGACTAACAAAAAAAAATGGGAATCCTACTAATATTATAAATGTGAAAGTTTGTGGGTTTGGATGTTTGTTCCTCAATCACGCAAAAACTACTGAACGGATTTGGTTGAAATTTTGCACACAAATAGTAGATAGCCTAGATTAAAACATAGAATACTTTTTATCCCGATATTCCTACGGAAACGGGAACCACGTGGGTGAAACCGCGGGCGGCCGCTAGTTATTTTTAAATAATAATATCATAAAAAAAAACTAAAAAATAATTCAGAAGCCAATGATGCGTTACTAAATTAATGACGGCAATGATGCGTTAAATAATCATGACGATAAAAATAAATAAAAAAATAATGGTTTTTTAAACAGTTGACAAATTCTTATCAACTAGATAGTAGTATAAAAAGAAAATTAAAATAACATTAGAAGAAAGGGAAGAAATTTAAAAAACCAACACTAAATGCACCAATAGAATACAGACTAGCCCAAAACAGAAGTACTTAATATATAGGTAAGTTATTATCATTAAAATCAGAATAAAAACTAAGAATGTAATTGTTTTTAACAAAGTCATTAGATCAGTCTTATTTTTAATTGATTGCCTATTTATTGGTATAAAGCTGGTTTGGCTTCGGGAATATTCACCTTTTTATTTCGAGCTAATAAATTTATTACTCTCGGACCCGAGAAAGTCGTATACGAGATTTTATATATTAAAGTAGTTGGTCTGTCTTTGGAGATTACCATTATTTTTATGTCAGTAATCTTTACTTTATCAAGAGTTGTTACACCTGTGACGATTTGTCGTTGAGTAGTAATAAATCCCTTTTATTGTTATGATTTTAAATGAAATTGAAAGGATAATAGTAGTATCTTCGTTTATTAGCCTGGCAACACCGCCGTTTGGCTCCACCGTTTCCCGCCACATTTTCCCGCCATTTTGTAGTGGAATGAGGAGGTAATGTGGTGGGGATAATCGGCGGAACGGTCAACGAAAGCCAGTTGCAGGCTCAGTCACTGTCCAACCGTCGAGAAGAGAAGTAGTTAGGGAAAACTGTTAACGTATTGTTGCTATAACCTAGTTAATAATAATCATGGTGTATTCCTGGGAAGAAAGTAAAAGTATTTCACCGTTATTACTGTGGTTTCATTACAAATCAGCAGTGGAAGAACCAAGGTATGTACGCTCACGAATTTCTTACTTTTCTAACGGTTTAAACCGAGCTAAAATTACGAAATTAAGTTGGGTAGTTTCAAGTTTTAATACACTCAAGAGATTTTTCTCTCTTCCACAGTGCATAAATACTTCACAATCATTGCACGTGGCCGAGGCAACTCTTCGGCCGTGCATACACAACATTATTCACAATCATTGCACGTGGTCGAGGCAACTCTTCGACAGTGCATAAACACTTTACAATCATTGCACGTGGCCGAGGCTACTCTTCGGCCGTGCATACACACAATTACTCACAAACATTATTGCACGTGGTCGAGGCAACTCTTCGACAGTGTATAAACACTTCACAATCATTGCACGTGGCCGAGGCAACTCTTCGGCGGTGCATACATACCATTATTCACAATCATTGCACGTGGTCGAGGCTACACTTCGGTCGTGCATACACTGCACACAAAACTACACTCCATGATGAAATAGTGCATTGACATTTGAATAGTAATTTTCATGATTTTATAAAACTAGGTCGTGAAATGAAAGTTTTTTTATCTTTACTGCCCAACTGTAACTTTCGTGATTTAAACTCTGGAAATGCAGTTAATGAATTATGAAAATAGGAACTATGTATATTTTTAGTATCTATTTAACTGTGTAATTTCATCTCGGACGAAATTGTTAAGTTTGTTTTTCGTGTTTCATAGCTTTGTAATTGCCGTTAGTAGTTAAATCGTCTTTGACACTGTACCCTGGGAATATACACGGGTACGGAGAATAAAACGGCTAACATGATACTCACTGAATTAGCCTAGGTGCTAATTCAGTGAGCACAGAATATAATGATACTAACATAAACGTGACTAAGTTATGTTGACGTAAAAAAAGTTTTGGTAATACCATAACGCTATAGTATAGTAGTAGTTATACAGTTTTTATTTTAGTTCAAAGGTAGTATTCTTATTCTATTCGGAGACCGTTCACAAAATTTTTGCCGATATGGGTAATTAATTTAAGTTTTGTTTTAAAGAAGTGACCTTACAGTTAAAACTGTAAACCTATCTCCTTTTATTAATGCATAATATAAAAGATTTCAATTTTGATCTAATGTATAAATTGTCAATTGAGGTTATAATTTTGATTTTATTTATGTAGTTATTCCTAAGTGATGTAAGTTTACTTTGGAATACATTATTTGTTCTAACTTCTTAGTTTTGCAAGGAATATTATATAGTTTTCAAATGATAGTTAAGTACTTAATTTTATTTTAAATGGACGGAACTTATTCTAGTTTGGATAGTGTGGGTAGTAGTTTGTACTGCCGTGCCATTGATTCTACTTATAGTTTTTGTTGGTCCATTAGTAATTATTGTTGTAACAAAGTTGTTTGCGGTGGGTACCCACAGTAGTTTGTAACAATTTTAATGTAGATAAGATGGGTGGGTACACCTACCTACCTTTTACTGCTTCTAAATTTTTATTGTAAGCTACCTACATAATAATTTCGTAATGTATGGTTGTGCAAATAAAATAATTCATTCATCCATTCATATTATGTTTATTTCTTAATTAAACATAGTGTTCGCCGCTTTAAAATATTGCTTCCGTACCCAACAGGGTGACGAAAACAATGTTAAAAGAAGTACCTATATGACAAAAAGGTCTTAAATTAAAATAACGTTGACATAGATGGATCCATCATAGATCAACCACAGAAATTATTAATGCAACCATTTTTTGAGATTAACGACGTCGAAATGATAAGATTTTGCAGATTTCTAGCGATTTTTGTGAACGGGCTCTTGAATGTTGAAAACTATTTAGTTGTCCTTATTTGGGGGGCTGTACAACGTTCAATAAACTCTTTTGAACAAAGATTTCACATAGTATTACTTGGTTTAAAGAAAATAGATTATAGAACTCGGTTGTGATTGACAGAAACGTGATAGCTCAAACTTTTTTCGATTAAAATAAAATAATATCGTAAAGTGACATCTAATTTTGTAGTTTATTACTGAAGTGCCAACCAATAATAAATCTTTAATCTTAAATCTATATTAAAAAAGAAACCTTAGCTAGCTTTTTGGTTTTGTGAATAACAGTTGACAATAATTTCGATATTTTTTTTCTATGTAAATAGCTTCCAATGTTGTACGCCTCTTAAAGTGGATTTGTTTCTTAATATTTTTTGAGATAAGGCTCGATGCGCCATCGGTTTGGCTAGAGGCGCCATCAGTTTGGCTAGATGCGCCTGCAGTTTACTGAGCTAGACGTACCTTTAGTTTACAAGATACGATTTATTTACTTTAAATAAAATTAAATACAGTACCTAACGACGTAATATATTTGTAAATATTGTCACTTCTGATTTCCGATAAAGTTGATAATTTTATTGCGCCTGTCAGCTAAAAAGATCTTAACCCTTTCTTAACGGATATGGGAACAAAAGAACAAAATTATTAATTTTATTCTTAAAAATATATGGTAAGAAAACACATTAATTTTTTCAGATTTTTATTAGCATTCTTAGTATTATTAGCACTAGTAGTATTTAGTACTATTAGTACTATAGCACGTCACCATAAATTGTGGTTGTCGTTACGCAGACTTGTCATTTGCATTAATTGGCGTCAAATGAGTGATAGAAAAACATGCATGTTAAAGTTATTAATCTTTATTTAACGTGCCTCCGGCTTACAAATAAGGTTTAGCTTTCGATATTATGAATAAAAATTTATGTCTTTGGCTTTCGAGACTAGCCGCGTGCAATTTGTGAGATTAGAAGTACCTTCATTAGGCTGGATCAGTGTAACCAGCTCTGCAGTTTTAACTGTAGATCTACAGTTTTTTCGATATCAGTTTTTAGTTCAGATTTCCAAATCTACTGTTTTTTTCTTTATTATGCTAGCGTCATCTATTTCCTTCGCTGATAACCCATACCAACCTGGTTTTAGCAAAGTCTACGGTACCGTACGGTACGGCATAAGTAACAGTCAATAAAATAGTCAACTACCAATGACCATTTAAAGAAATTTAATAAAAATATGTAAGATTTTAAAAATAAAAAGGAAGTTTTAGTAGAAATACTGTTAATTTGTTAAGATTTAAAGTTGATTTACAAGTACAAGTATATTTTTCTTACTTTATTATGTTGTTTTGTTGATTACTGCTATTAAATAATACAAAATAAGAAACTGTAGATTTACAGCTTTTTAAGGAGTTTTACAGTTTTGTACAGCTTTTTGAAAGCAACACTGGGCTAGATAGATACACCTTCAGGTCATAAGGCTAGAGACACCTTCATTAGGCTAGATACGCCTTCAGTTTACAAGGCTACGTTTAACTTAATACGCTTGTTTGATCACGTTAAGCAATTTTATTAATCGTAATCAAATTGTCATATGTAAAATATTATTAAAGTTGTTTTTGTTTAGCTTAATGCACAGGCCCTTAAATAAATATATTGGGATATTTTCACGAAAAATCGGTACTCAATTATACATGTACAAAGTTCTGTCACTAGATGAGTAGGTACTCTGTAGTCCGCGTTTTTTTGTGGAGAATTGTGGTTTATTAGGCTGCAGTTCGATGCTACTGGAATACAATATATTGATGTTGGAGAAAATAAGTTGTACAAGGTTAGGTAGTGTACATAGCAAGGTGTTGGCTACAATTAAATACCGATCAAGTGCGCCCTTAAGTATAGTACTTAGTAAGCGGCCAAGTGTGTCGCGTCTAGGGCCAAGTGTGTCCTTAAGTGTAGTACTTAGTAAGCGGCCAAGTGTGTCGCGTCTATGGGCCAAGTGTGTCCTAAAGTGTAGTACTTAGTAAGCGGCCAAGTGTGTCACATCTATGGGCCATGTGTGTCCTAAAGTATAATGGCTAAGCGGCCAAGTGTGTCGCATCTATGGGCCATGTGTGTCCTAAAGCATAATTGTTAAGCGGTCAAGTGTTCGCATCTATGGGCCATGTGTGTCCTCAGTTGATAGCTCTGGCCTGAATATATCCAAGTCTTGGTAGGCCGTGAACACATGGCGGCAAACGGTAGCCCTGAGTATCAGTGTCTTGGCAGGCCCTGTCCGCATGATGACTAACGGTAGCCCTGGCTGGAATATCAGCGCTTTGGCAGGCCGTGTCCACATAGTGGCAAACGGTAGCCCCGAGTATCAACATTAGCCATTACTAGAATTGAACACATTATATATAAAATGTCTGAGAATTACAAATTGTGAAATAAAATGAATGAGTTATCATGATAATTCAATAGCTTCAGTTCAGACCGTGATAAATTAATAAATATATTATCATTATTAATCTGTCTATAGCAATAACAATTTTTTTATTATGATCAAATAAAGAAAGCAAAATTGTAATTATATTACTTTGATATTATTATATTTTCAGAACAATGCAATTAAATGGATATCTATCGTTTTGTATGTGTGAATTTGTATGTCACAAATCAGTTTACGATATCGTTCTTATCTCAAACAATAGGCATGATATTTTTTTTATTTATTTTATGTTACACAAATTACCTCTCAAAAAAAGAAACATTGGTAAAAGAATTATTTCGCTAGCATGAAAACTGCCCGAGATATCACAGTTTGAAATGCACACAAATGGACTCACCCAAAAACGCTCCATACTAACGGCTACTCAGTTATGACTTATGATGTCACGCCTGAGTATAGGAAATTTGTTTGGCAGCCATATTAAATATTGTGTTTATCAAAATGGTTTCTTAGACAAATTTACTATACATTTTACGGACTAATTAAAAGTACAAGTTATTGTAATAAATTTTATACTTTTTTTTAATGGACTTGTCTTTGGACTTACGTACTTAGACTTGTCCACCCAACTTTGAAGGGTCATAAAACTAATAATATGCAATATACAAAACCAAGAGGTATACAAGCTACTCTCAAAGTTTAATGTGTTTACGATTTTTATTAGTAGGTATTTCGTTATTTTATTCATTAGTCATCATCCCAATTCTCATGTATAGATTCAAATATTTTACCCTGATGTTTATTTGGTTGAAATTTGTACTATGATATATGAACAGTTACTGTCGATTATGTTTTATTTATTTCAGAAATATGTGGCATCTAACAAGATGCCAATGCGCTATAGAGGACGCTAGGTGGCGGCAGCAGGCTGAAGGATGTGCTACGGAAGATTTTTGGATGACTGACTGGTAGAAACGACGCGACGCGACGGTTGCGTTATTGGCTGACAGTAGTTTTGGTGGCACTACGCCACGACGGCAACGGGCTGCGACAGACTATAGGTTTCAGCTACAATTATCTTCTGGTTGAACTTAGAAATAGAACAGAATTTCTATGAATTGATTTATCAAATATATTATTTAAATCTTATTTAGAACCTGTTAAAGTAGGTAGTTTTAACTAAATTAAATATTATAGATAACACAGACACTATAAATATATTAGGTAGGTACCTAACCTAAGTCATGCTGCGAATTATGAAGTAAATAAATAAGAATGCATCTAAATTTATTGTTGCAACACAAGTTTAGTCATTATATGATTTACATGTGTAGTTAATTAATGAATAATTTAATAAAATATTGTATATCTGTAAATTTAATACCTTAACAAACTGTAAAGTGGTAACATTCATTTTCTCCTTTTTAATAAGACTCAAGATTGTACCTATATAGCCGTTGAACGTTGTTTATGAAGTGCACAGTGTAGTAACAAAGCAAAGAAAGGAAGTTACTTTTATGTTCCCCGTGATAGTAAGAATTATTGCTAATTGAATAAAATTGAACTTTGTATTTAAATCATTGATAATTTCAGTTGGGTATCAGTCTGTCAAAAATCTGTAATTTGTGATTGAGTTTGTTTACCCTGTCGTTGGCTGCTATATTCTTTTTATTTTTGTATTCATTTAACATTATAATAAAATTAATAATTTAGTAGAATGAACTAATAATAAGTGCTACTTACATGAAAGTCATTAATTTGCTTTATTGTGGGTTTCTAAGGATTTATACAATATTACAGGCTTTTATAAATGTCATAGCTTCGGGATCATGGAACGTAGATTTATTTCTAGAATACACTCCGCAAGGCTATTGAATTGAAATCAATAAATACCCTAATTTCAATTGAGGTGATAGTTGGATAATTCCATCCCAGCTTGGGCCCCATTAGTCAAAAGTTATAGTCCCAAACACACACAGCAGGATCTAATGATACAATTAGTTTTTGTAAATAAATAAATATAAAAGACTGAGGTCAACAACCCTCCAAGTTTTTTTTCGCCATTTCTTTCTTGAAGGGGCCTCCCAATTTTGTGAAATGATGGTAGATTCAGTAGATTCTCTTTTTAGCATTTATCAATTCACAAAATTAAAATAAAACAATAAATTCAACCATTAAATTTTTTGTATAACATAAGATTTCTGAACGTTTTTTTAAATATCAAATTAATGCAATATAATTAAACACACAACCTGCCGAATGTGACGATATTTTGCCGTGCATGAGGACACGCACGACGTCAGGATGGACGAATGTGACGATTTGTCGTTGAGTAGTAATAAATCCCTTTTATTGTTATGATTTTAAATGAAATTGAAAGGATAATAGTAGTATCTTCGTTTATTAGCCTGGCAACACCGCCGTTTGGCTCCACCGTTTCCCGCCACATTTTCCCGCCATTTTGTAGTGGAATGAGGAGGTAATGTGGTGGGGATAATCGGCGGAACGGTCAACGAAAGCCAGTTGCAGGCTCAGTCACTGTCCAACCGTCGAGAAGAGAAGTAGTTAGGGAAAACTGTTAACGTATTGTTGCTATAACCTAGTTAATAATAATCATGGTGTATTCCTGGGAAGAAAGTAAAAGTATTTCACCGTTATTACTGTGGTTTCATTACACACCCATTTGTTTAGATATAGTGTCATAAGTCTACAAAATACACAATTTCTTAAACATAAACAGCAATGCTTTCTTCAGTTATTCAAAAATAGTGGCATGAGTCGACAAAGTACACAATTTTTGCACTTGGATATACAACCACCACTGGCGCAAGCTATCATACGACACTGTCTGTGCGTAAACCAATCGCGTACTCGCTAGATAATACAATGGCACTGCCGCCATCTATTTTAAATATCTAAAACTACTAATATGACACTATTAGAGATTAAAGTCTGGACGATTGTGGTTCGAAAGCTGTAAGAAAACCGTTTTTGAAAAATTTTGAGTTAATACACTATTTGAGCGGAGGTGCGATTTAATTTTGTGATATTTAATGCTAAAAAGAGAGATAAACTACCACCATTTCACAAAATTGGGAGGCCTCTCCAAGAAATAAATAGCTAAAGAAAACTTGGAGAGGAAAGCCGACCTCCATCTTTTATATTCTTTTATATTAAATCTCCGAACTCCGTCTTTTATATTAAATCCTTACTAATATTATAAATGCGAAAGTCCGTTTGTTTGTTTGTTTGTTACGCCTTTACGTCTTAACTACTGAACCGATCATCATGAAATTTTGTATACACGTTGTCAGGGGTACAGAGAAGGATATAGGGTACCATTTATCCCGAAAAAATATATTGTTCCCGAGGGATAGCAAAAAACCTTTTTCACGCAGATGAAGTCGCGGGCGGCAGCTAGTAAACTATAAAAATAAACTTAAACCAATTAAAAAAAATTGTTAAGTATTAATTTCTGTGCGTCTTAAAAATTCATCGCTTAAGGGTAGGCTCACGAGCAGCTTCAGTCCCCCGTGACCACGGCAGCTGCAAAGGTACCGAAACGTCGGGAAAACCAAAAATCAAACCAAATACCAACTAATTACCAAAGTACTTTCAATAAAACCGCGCTAGTTTCTGTTAAAAATTGTTTTATTTCATGTGTAGTGAGCGCGTAAGGTTGAGAAGTGAATAAGAAAATTGTTCTTCAAAAAACCTGAAAATAAAAACAGAAACTTAAATACTTTCCTCTAACAAAGCAAAAAATAATATTCAAATAATTAGATACGCATAGGTATCAAGTTTAATAAAACACGTCTTATGAAGTCGGGTGGGGCTAAAGAAGAAGCTTTTTTGAGGTAAGTATTATGGTTTCTGATTTTATTTTCAGATTTTTAGAAGGAGGTTTTTCTTTTTGTAAGTTTTTTTTATTTTCAACTTTTTTGTGGTATGAAAACGTGTTACACTTAAGGTATCCCTTTCCCAACAAAAATATTAATTTATATCGGTTTCTAAAAAACGACGAAGTGATCAAGTTAGTTCATACAAAATCATAGTATTTAACCGACTTCTTTCAGGATTACTTAAAAACTACTTATCCGATTAGTAACAAAATTAAATGAAACCATTGAAAACATATACCCTTTCAAATGAAAAAAGAATTTTGAAAATCGGTTCACAATTTGAGGAGATTTCGAGGAACATACATACAAAAATACAGTCGAATTTATAACCTCCTCCTTTTTTGAAGTCGGTTAAAAATAGGTTATCGATGCTCCCACTGTAAATTTTAATAGTATCCGCCTGACTTCAAAAGCTTCAGTAAAATACGTGACCAGCCGTTTCGAATATGTCAAACGTTTTAAAAGACTTTTATTGTTGAAACAGTGTTCCCCATTTATCACTACAAGTTTTTTTCCGGTTACATTCAGTGTTAACTGTGGCAGCACAACACCGCAAGCGCGGGACGTGGACAGTTTACGAACAAGTAACTAAAGTGCAGTAGAAATACAAGAGCGTTTAGAATGCGGAATAGTTTAAATAACAGCGAACGAAATGACGGATGAGTTGCGAAATAACTTTAGACTCAGGTTTAACAAATTATTGAAAAGGGTGGCAAACGAGGATTCTATTAGCCTGGTAGCAAAAGGATCTATTCGCAAAATGCCCTGCAGTCGCATATTGCCTTATTCACGATATGCCTCATTCTCAAAACGCCCTATTCGTGAAATGCCCTATTCTCATTTGGACTCATTCGCAGAAAGACTTTTTCTCAAAATGACCTATTCTCAAAATGCCTTATTTTTATTTAAGTGTATGTGAAACTATGTATGTATACAGTGTTTCCCTCGATAAAGTGCAACCCTGAAAGGGATCGAAGTAGATTGGACACATTGTATTGTTCATAAAACCAGAAATTCTGAGTATTTCAGAAAGGTAAAATAATTCATATACATATATGTAAATATGAAACATAAATTCATTCAGTCATTTATTATCTTTTTATTAAACATCAACAACGGTACGCCAGATTTACTTAAAGGAAAGGTATTTTCTTTTTATAATCATTATATTTTGTAACATCAATAATTATTAGTTAAGAGGTAGATGTATTATTAAAAAAATGTACTGTCATTTTACATTAAAAGTTGCAAATACATAATTTGTTTAAAGAATTGCTCCACAGTAATTTCGTGTCTCTAATTAAGTCAATATTTTCTCATATTTCTTATCTAATATGATATCTTTAGTAGAGCGAACGGATTAAAATGTAATAAACATGTATTTTTACTCATCAATATATGATAATTACCAATCATATTTTGCTGTTAACATTAAAGCTGGCAGGTATTCAAAAAATGTGTCCTTTTGAGAATGGGTCATTACGCGAATAAGGTATTATGCGAATGTGTCTTTTCGAGAATGAGGTATTATGCGAATAGGTCCTTTCGAGAACAAGTCATTCCGAGAACGTGTCCTTTTTTTGGCCGTGTGGCATTTTGCGAAAAGATCCTTTGCTACTAAGCCGATGGAAAACATTTCACATAACTGCCAAACATAAGCTGGGTACTTATAATTGTTTAAATAGGCTATTTGACTGATTTTGAAAAACCATTTTAAATTATTCCATATTACATAATAAACACAACACATTGATATTTCAGGAAAAATAAATGTATTTCAAAAGGTAAATAAAATCAATGTTAAAATTTCAAATTTTAAAATCGTGCCAATAACGCTATGGCGCTGGACACGTGACTTGTTGACGTCACACGCAAGTAAACATTGTACAGTGCGAATCACGAAAGATGACCACAAATGGCGCTCATCCTCGCATCATAACTCATGAAGAAGAGACTTAAGACAAAATAATATTTCTTAAACATATAGATATATATATATATTGTAAGCGGTCATCCCTACCAAGCCAACCTCACCCCCCGGTCGACTATAAAAACGGCAACACCGGCGCGCGCGCTTCACTTTTTTCTTGGCGTTCGAGGCGATAACATCGTGGCTAGTTTTGCTGTTGGTCGAGCTAGGATTTGGGTGATATCCTAATTTTCTTTATTGTTACTTTCTATGTTCTGATTTCCATTGTTTCGCTTTCCAAATTCAAATTATTGTTGAAAGTTATAAAGTCTGTGTTATTGATAAGTTTTGTTTTTTTTTTAATGAAATACCACTTCTGACCCAAACTCAGAAGTGGGATAGGGACTTAACGACCCACTGATGGAAAACGAAACAATTATGGATTTATTTTTTCTAAAAATTGTCGGTACTTCGAAAAACACTTGAGGTTGATCGTTATTTTTCTTTTCGAAGTGTGTGTGTATCAAATTATGATTTCTGTTGTAAAATTGTTCACGGTGCTTGGGGTAAGTACTTATGAATCAACATTTACAGATATTTTGTGTTTTAGTGGTTATTTTTTGTTGATATTTTTTCTTGCGTTGTGACTTTCGCTGATTGAGTGAATTTTTTTTACATTAGTAGTGATATTTACGTTTTAAATTGATAATTTGTCTGTTGATATTTCGAAATGAGGTCCAAGTCACGTAGCTACGAACGTGAACGTGCTAGTAGTAGGTCGCGTTATCGAAAACGCCGTGTTATTTCAAGTAAACGTGGCTCAAAGCATAGATCATGGGATCGAAGTAATGATTATTCATCCGTCATTAGTGCGTTGGTGCGTGATGTTGTAGCAGAAAACTCCACCCAATCGAGAGGCCTTACGAGAAATCACCAGAGACAACAAAATCAAGTTGATCAGGATGAACGAGCGAATCGGCACCGACGACCACCTCGAAAGTTCAATATGAATGGCCTCGTCTTTGTAATCAAGTTTTCACAGGCGACAGGGATGTAAGATCCTGGTATGCGCGGTCCGTATAAGGTAACCAAAATCCTGCTAAGCGGACGCTATGAGCTAAGGCTGCTCAGTGGTAGCTACGGAAGACCACGCAAGCAGCGGCACAACACATGGTGCCGTGGCGAGGCGAGTGGTGCCCGGAGACATGTGCAGCGTTTTTTGAACGTAAGCATTCATTGATTGTCACTGTCGTGCCCTTTTCTTTGCGAGATAACCATTATCAATATTTTTGTTTGTTACTAAATTGATAACCAAATAGTTAATTTAAAGTTCAACAAAGCTTAGCTGTTATCATCGGGACGGACGTTGGCGTTTGTCGTCAAGTCGTCCTAGCGTTGACATTCATTTGTCAAGTCGCACTAGCGTTGACATTCATTTGTCAAGTCGCACTAGCGTTGACATTCATTTGTCAAGTCGCACTAGCGTTGACATTCACGTGTCAAGTCGCATTGGCGTTGGCATTCATTTGTCAAGTCGCCCTGGCGTTGGTACGTTAACCAAGTCGCCAAATAGGTGAAAACCTATAGCCTGTTACGTATGTCGTCAGGCGGACGCGTTTGGCCGCATTATGTTGCAGGTGAACAAGATGCGGCAATGGCAGCAGGCAGTATAACTACTACAAGAAAAAATAAAAGGCCTACAGGATAACGTTAACGTAAAGAGACACTTTAGTCTCTTGATTTCCTGTGTATGGAAGGAACGCTATGTGTGTGACTGATGTATGCGTTTGTTAGATGAAGGATGAATTAATTGAACGTTGTTTGATAGAAATAAGTGTGAGAGTGAATGTTAAATGTGTTAAACTAATAAACAGATAGCTTTTCAATTTATCTTTCCTTCTAGATGACGATACCGAAGATACCGAACTCATCGAGATGTCTGCAAGGACCGAAGTCGAACTACCCATGGCGGAAGCCATGGGTAGTTCGGACCCTGAAGCTGGACCTTCAGGAACCGAGGTCGGGCTATCCGTGCCTTCCTTGGACCCTGAAGCTGGGCCTTCAAGAACCGAGGTTGGACTCTCTATGCCTTCCTTGGACCCCGAAGTTGAACGTCCAACAACTGAAGCTGCCGGCCCCAGCGGCACCACAAGAAAAGCACGTGTCGAGGACGACTCTTCATCAGGAGAGGCCGTGTAAGCGGTCATCCCTACCAAGCCAACCTCACCCCCCGGTCGACTATAAAAACGATTCCAGTTTCGGCGTCCGTCCTGCGCGGTCGCTACGTGTCTCCGCGCCTCTGCTCTGCACTGCTGCGCCCTCTGCCGTCAGGTACTCCAACTAGCCGCAATTTTCATTGCCGCTAGTTGCGTGTTGTAACGGTTTTTCGTTAACACGCTCGTTGGCGAGTGTTTCTTCAAATTCTGGTTTGTTCCAAAATAAGAATTTGTCGATCCTCGCACGCGTTGAGCTGGTGGAAACTGAACGGTGCCAACTAAGCCAGCTGGGAGCGATCCCGGTACGCTCGCTAGGGCCTCCAGGCTCTAGCAATACCGAAGACCCGATCCCACTGCACTTGGGCCTAGTCCCAAGGGTGAAGGTACGAGCGGCTATCCGCTAGGGATACCTGCTCACTCTTCGTCCCCCCTCCCCTCTGCCCCCGGGCAGAGGGTGTCTTTTTGCCTTTCTCGTTCGGCCATGGCCTCCGCCTCCGGAGACATGCTTGCCGACTTAATCGCGCAGCTAAGCGCTGCCCCCGTGGAAATTGTGGCCGCGTTGGCCCAATTTCTCAATTCCAACCTGGCGTCTCGCCAAACTCCTGTCCCGGCTTCGCAGCCAATCCCGGCTTCTCAGCCGCTTATCCTCTCCTCCCCGGCGTCTCCGGACCCGAGTCCGACAGTGATGGAGTTCGAGTTCCCGACTCCAACCCCCGTCAAGCGGTCCGCGTCTCAGCGGTCCGCGACATCTTCGGACGAATCTTCCTCTACCCTCGTAGATGGGTTCACCCTCTGTGAGGGGAGGAAGAAGAAGTCCAAATCCTTTAAGCGCAAGCAGCAACGCGCTAGTCCCGTCCCACCCGCGAGCCCTGAGACGGCTATCCCGCTCGCGCAGGACACGCCCTCAGAGGTCGCGGATCTTAGTCCCGCCGCACAAGACGTGGCGCGCGCCACCTCTCAAGGCCCGGTTCCGCTGATGTCTCTCGACATCAGCCCTCCCGCCTCTCTCTCTCACGCTCAATCAGCGTCTCCTCCCTCTCGGCCGCACAATAGGTGCCAGCCCACGCTCGCTAGAGCCAAAGCCCCGCCCCCTGTCTTTTTGCGGGACAAGGACGCGTGGCCCGAAGTCTCGCGTCTTTGTAACGCGAACAAGGTCCGCTACACACGTGCGCACAACACGGGCGTAGCGGTCCGTGTTGACACCCCCACTAGCGACGATTTCCGTGCGCTAGTGAAGCTTCTCACAGCCCACAAAGTGGGTTACCACACATACGCCCTCCCCGAGGAGCGCAAGGTTCGTGTGGTGCTCCGCGGAGTCCCACACGAAATCTCGACCGACGAGATCCACAAAGATCTCGTCGATCAGGGATTCCCGGCCGAGGCAGTACACAAAATGTACGGCCGAGGCAGGAGACCCCTACCCCTTTTCTTAGTCATAATGACTAATTCGCAGTCCTCCCGCGACATCTTTTCGGCCAAAGACCTCAAGGTCTGCGGCCTATCAAACTGCAATGCAGAAAAGCCCCATCGGCGCGGCACTCCCGGGCAGTGCCACCGCTGCCAACTGTACGGGCATGCGGCAGCCAATTGCTCGGCCACGCCTAGGTGCGTTAAGTGCCTCCTCCAACACCCGACTAGCGAGTGTTCACGTACACGTGACACTCCAAACCCCCCCGCCTGCGTCTTGTGCGGCCAGCTCGGGCACACGGCCAATTATAGAGGCTGCCCTCGCGCTCCGCGCGCCCTTAAGCCATCCAAAAAGGCTAAATCCTATTTCAAAAAGGCACCTACTGGGCCTTTTCCCCCCACCCCCGCTGACTTCCCCGCACTTCCGAAGTCGGGCGGAGTGGGCCCAGCCCCGGCTCCTTTGCCGGCCTGGGGCCCTCCTAAGGCAAAACCGCCGACGGTTCCTGCCTCTAATCACGCCCATCCTCTTTCCCCGCCAACGTCGCCCTCCTTGGCTGATGACGTGAATCTCATCCGTGATGCGATTCGCGGTATCAACGTACAGGAGATATCGGTTTTGGCGGGTAAATTGCGCAATGCGCGCACCGCTACCGATCGCTTAGTAGCACTCTGCGAGCATGACTCGCTTCTACGTACAATATAAGTACGTCTCTCCTTAAACCACCTGTCGGCGCGCCGAGCGGCGCGGGCGCGGTCGCCACGGCCGGCCGTACCAAACCCGCGGGCGTTTCGCTTGTCTCTTTTAATTGTCGCTCCTTGCGCGCGAATTTACCTGAAATAAGGGAATTCATGCGCGAAAGGAGCGTTGACCTCTTACTCCTTCAGGAAACGTGGCTCAAACCCACAATCCTAAAAGGGCTATCTATCAAATCGTATGCGCTCGTGCGTAACGATAAGGCCCCGCCCAACCCTCCCCCTGCGGACCATTCTAAAAAGGCCAGTGGCGGTTGCGCCATTTATTTCAGAAAGGCGCTTCATTGTTCGCCTATTCCCACTCCCGCGCTTACCAATATGGAAGCGACGATATGTAGATTGGCTATGTCGGGTCACCGAACCCTAATCATAGCGTCAATCTACATACCGGCCAAGACAAAGCCACTCAAAAGCGATTTTGAAACGCTTCTCTCCCTAGGGGACTCTGTCATTCTTTTCGGAGATTTCAACTCCAAACATACAGACTGGACGTGCTTTAGCACTAACACTAGTGGCCGTAGGTTACTTGAAATCACTAAATCCCTTGATTTAGATGTAATTTCACCCTATGAGCCCACCCACTATCCCGACAATATACAGCAAGCTCCCGATGTACTAGACTTTGCGCTAGTGAAGGGGGTTTCGCTACAACTAAGGTCGATCGAGACTCTCGACGATCTTGGCTCTGACCACCGCCCGGTCTCCCTTGTCATGGGTGACCAACACCCACCCGCCCCTCTTTTCAAAACCGTCACCAACTGGGACGGATTTGAATCTTCCCTTTCGACGGCCATGAGTGCCGACAACTCACCGTACGCTATCGGACCCGACTATTTCGATAGTACGGAGAAGGTAGATAGTGCGGTGAGCTCATTAACCCAATTAGTCCAATCAGCTCTTACGGATAACGCGGAGGAGGTGCCTGTCAAAAAAGGCAGGCCGCTTCCAGCGGACGTTCGTAATCTGGTTAGGGCCAAGCGGGCAGCCCATAGAAGGGCGGCCAAGTATCCGACCCCCGAGTATAGAGCCGCGGCGAATCGCCTTAGGCGCGAACTTAGCTCTCGACTTTCAGACCTGAGGAACGACCGTTTTGGCGACCTCATGGCTGAAATCTCTCCCTCCCACCAGGCCTACTACAAAGTGGCCAAAGCCCTCCGTAGCGATGCTACTACTCATATTCCCCCCCTCCTCCGTCCCGATGGCTCTATGGCCTTCGACGACGACGAGAAGGCGGAATGCTTCGCTGACAGTATTGCCTCACAATGCTCAGTCAGCACACAGGAATGTGATCCGACCCATATCAGGGCAGTCGAGGAGGAGCTGAGCACTCTGAACTCCACTCCTTTGACCCCCGATACTGACCCCATTTCGATTTCTACTGACGAAATCAAATCTTTTATTAAAGAGCTCAAAGTCAAAAAGGCGCCCGGCGCCGATCGTATCTCAAACATGGCCCTTAAGTACTTCCCCGTGGAAGTACTGACCTTTCTCTCCCTTATTTTTAATGCCTGTTTCGATTTATGCTACTTTCCAGCCGCCTGGAAGGAAGCAATCGTAATAGGCATCCCTAAGCCGGGTAAGCCCATTAATAACCCCACCAGTCACCGCCCCATAAGCCTCCTCAAGGCGTTAGCTAAGCTTCTCGAAAAGTGCATACTCACTCGTATGAGAGAGCACTTATTCGGTGAAGAAGATTTAATAATTCCCCACCAATTCGGCTTTAGAGCCAAACACTCATGTCCCCAACAGGTCCACCGCATAGTCGAGTACATCTCGAGCGGTTTCTATCCGCGTAAAGATAAGACTGTAGCAGTCTTTTTTGATGTAGCCAAAGCTTTCGATAAAGTTTGGCACACCGGACTAATCGTCAAACTGTACAGGCTCGAACTGTCAGTTCGGTTGGTCCGGCTGGTAGCATCATTCCTTCATGATCGTACTTTTCGTTTTAAACACGAAGGTACGCTTTCTTCCCCCCGATCAATCACAGCGGGCGTGCCGCAGGGCTCAGTCCTCGCTCCATTGCTGTACCTAGCGTACACCAATGATATCCCAGTTCCAACCAACGGGGTTGAACTGTCCCTTTTCGCTGACGATACGGCTCTATACTTAAAAGGCCGGTCGCTTGGCCGCACCATCCTTCCGAGGCTCCAAGCCTCCATCAATGCATTAGGTGAATGGTTCCGCAAGTGGCGCATCGAAGTTAACCCGGAAAAATCTTCCGCGGTTTACTTCGATACAAAGCGCCACTCCCTACCCCCTAAAGAACGCCCCCCCTATTTGCTAGGTAAATCCATCCCCTGGCAAAAAACCGCCAAATACCTCGGTGTCACCCTGGACCAGAGGCTCACCTTTGAGCCTCACGTCAAAAGGGTGTCCCGCAATGCGCGTTTTTATATGGGCCGCCTCAACGCTATGTTGGGGCGGCACAGTAGAATGTCCCTTCGCAACAAGCGAACGCTCTACAAGGTTTGCGTGCGGCCGGTGTTGGCGTACGCGTCCCCGGTGTTCGCTCACGCCCCACCCAAAGTCCTTCACAAATTGCAAGTCGTGCAAAATCTTTTCTGCCGCAGAGCGGTCAATGCCCCATATTACGTCCGCAACGCGGACTTGCACAGGGATCTCGAACTCCAAACACTACAACAATTTTTCCTTTCGATCTCTGAGCGATTCTTTGAATCAGCCGAGAATCACTCCAATCCGTTAATCCGAAGCGCGGCGGGGTATGACCCCCCCGCTTCCACTTCCAACCAACTTTCCCGGAAACCCAAATCCGTCCTAACGGACCCCCCCAACCAACTCTCGGCCGATCTGGACCTCCTATTGGAGGCCCAGAAGGCTGTACCCGCCCCTTCACCCCCGACCCCTCTGGTCACACCCGGCCCCTCAGGCCAGCCCGTCTCTGCGACTGACCGCCCATCCGGTAATCAGTCGTGTTAGTCAGAATATTTCATATTCAATTAGTATTTGCTAAACGGCCGTTGACCCCTCTGGTTGGCGGTCGTCCTCTAAGCGTATGCTCACCTAGGTGAGTGACGCGCCGCGCCACCCTCCCCTCGGGGGGTGGTCGCTTTCGATGAAGGTTTTTATGGCTTACAATAGCTACGGTCGAAACCAATATGCGGCGGTTTTAGTCAGTCGAGTCTGACATAACCAGCATAGCATCGGCGGCTATGTGGTATCCAATGAGGATTTCCGCCCCCTTCCCCTCGGTGTCCGGGAAGGTGCTCCGAGCCCCTCAGGCTGAGAGTGAAAAAAAAAAAAAAAAAAACGCGCGCGCTTCACTTTTTTCATGGCGTTCGAGGCGATAACATCGTGGCTAGTTTTGCTGTCCGTCGAGCTAGGATTTGGGTGATATCCTAATTTTCTTTATTGTTACTTGTGTAGTGTTGATTTCTATGTTCTGATTTCCATTGTTTCGCTTTCCAAATTCAAATTATTGTTGAAAGTTATAAAGTCTGTGTTATTGTTAAGTTTTGTTTTTTTTTTTATGAAATACCACTTCTGACCCAAAAATATTATATAATATTATATGAAATATTATTTTGTCTTAAGTCTCTTCTTCATGAGCGCGAAGATGGGCGCCATTTTGTGGTCATCTTACGTAATTCAAACTATAATAGCCATAACATAACCTTAGCCATTTGACAGCCAACAATTGTGGATCCTAAGTCTATAGTCATGTCATATTTATTTACTTGCGTGTGACGTCATCAGTCATCTTAGGGTGTTTCGCCACAGTAAAAAAATCAAAAACTCTTGCATTTTTCTAGGTGAAATTAATCAATTAATAGACTTAATTTTGTTTATATCATAGTTGAATATGTTTTATGATGATATTATCTGATAAGATGACCACAATTTGTAGTATATTTTCAATGTTGTCAAATACCCCTATTCAAAATCCATCGCAATCGCTTTCATTTGACAGATTGCTGTGACATATTGATGCATTTAAATTAAAATTAGACAAATTCACTTCTCAAGCTTACGCGCTCACGTTCAGAAATTAAACGTCTAAAAAAAATACATCGCTTGAGGGTAGACTCACTGGTAGCTTCAGTCCCCCGTGACCACGGCAGCTGCAAAGTTGCCGAAACGTCGGGAAAACCAAAAATCAAACCAAATAACAACTAATTACCAAAGTACTTTCAATAAAACCGCGCTAGTATCCGTTAAAAATTGTTTTATTTTATAAAATTAGACAGTAAAAACCCTGATTTCTTCACATTTGTAGAGTGAGTAAAACACATGTTTTACTCACTCTGTTATGATTCTAACATTAGAATCATAACTGAAGGAGGTGGTGAAATGTAGCTGTAGAAAACCACTGACGTCCATTATACGTCAGTGTAGCAAACGGTATAATTTCATCTTAAAGCATCAAAACAATGGAAGGATTTCAAGAGGCTGCAAAGGTATTTTGACCAGTGTTCCCCCAAATGAGGTTTCATTAACATCTGAAAGGGCCGGAAACGTTTCATGTTTCGCTCCTTAGTCATAGCATAATATATTTCTCACGGGACACTCGTCCCAGCTTCGTTATGAGTACCGTCTTTATGATGCTGTTTCGAGGACAGTTGTGCAAGATTGTTTTTGTAAACTACATTAAAGACATTCATACAAAATATGAATAAGTGAATTTGATAATTTGAACATTGAAAATTTGACATCTCAAGAGAACCAATAAAATCCAATGGAGGAGCTTGATGGTGCAGTGGTTTAGCGCCTTTTCCAGCGATTGCAGAGGCTGACCAACTTTTGCAAGGGTTGGTCATGGGATGGGTGACCAAAAATTTATTATCTCAAGCCCCTCCATGCGTCGGAAGGCACGTTAAACCGTTGGTCCCGGCTGCATTTGCAGACTTTAACACCCACCAAACCGCATTGGGCCGCGTGTTGGGTTATGGCACATCCTCCTTATCCACCCATAAGGAAGGCCTGTGCCCCAGAAGTGGGGAAATTAAAAATGGCTGATGGTCATAAAATCCAAAAGAACAAAGCATTTTTTCAACTTTATGCTGATAATACACTGCGCGTACACTGTATTTCATGTTGATGACGGAATAAGTAAATAAATAGATAAAATAAAATAGTTTATTTAGCTTAACTAAATACATTTTTATAAATAGTAAGGACCAATGCCACCTTTTGAGCCACATTTGGCCTGTATCAGGAGACACCGCTCTTCCATGAAACAGCTTTATCACAAAAACTTAAGACTCAAAATAAAAAAAAAAAATTCAGCTTATTAAAAATTAGGAACTTAGTTACAGGTCTTATTATTATTATTACTATTATTATTATTTACTTTTACTAGCTACCTTAACTATACTATAAACAATTATTATACTAGAAACGACTAAAGAAAGCTTGCATGTGTGTGTGTGTGTGTGTGTGTGTGTGTGTGTGTGTGTGTTTGTGTGTTTGTGTGTTTGTGTAGTTTAAGAAGACAAGTAATTAGTTTAGTAAAGCCTCAATATCATCATATTTTTTTTGATTCTAGCCATTCAGTGAGTTAAATTGAATAATTAAATTAAATTGAATAATGTCAAAGGTCTTTCAACCAAAGTGAATCGAATCGATTTGGTTGAACTGAGTATTTTCGGCATTAGGTTACTACATGTATACAACATACACCAAGTTACATAGTGTGCAACTAAGCTACCTTCTCCTCGTTTCCCTAAGCTTTAAGTAACTTGTTGCTTAAACTGCAACAGTCGGTAACAACAGAGTTAAATTTCAAAATTACTTTACACATTGTAAAGCATCGTTTGAATTATCTTAATCTATGTTAATATGTAAGCAAGATTAATAAATAATTTAAAACCCTACGTTAAAATTACAAAAAAAAAGACCTTAATTTAAGTACAAACATTCTAAAATATTGCCAAACCAAAGTCCATTTAAAACCTGAAGCAGCAATAAATAAACAACCACTTCCTTCACGTAGAGCGATAAAAAAATAATGAAACCGATAGAATCGAGAATACAAGGGCGATTAAACGATTTCATTCGATTAAAACAACCGTCACCTACATTCGCAAATAAAACGAATCGACTAAACGCGACCTTTTACGGGATTAAGTTTGATATCCAGCAATTACAAATAGGGGAGATCGGGGGGGACGACTTTGTTCCCCTTTTCAGTCGTAATTCTTAGCATTCCGCCGTTAATTTAAAACTAAATGCCGCCCGGTCGCTACAATAGATTGTCGCATAAATAACTTAAAGAAAAAAGGTCGCGAAATTTATGTTCTTCCAAACCTAAATGCTAGATTTTTGGAGGAATTTGGAAATTTACTCAAGCTGTGTTGTAACGATTAATTACAATCTGGAGGTCTATTACAAAAAGTTTAATGCGATACACGCAGCTGCGTCCGTGCTTCGTTTTGATTGTTTCCTATTACAAATCACTTTCGCGATATTGCGAAGTGATTGCGTGAGTTTGACAGTTTCTCTCTTGCGTATCCGACATCGTTCGTTTAGTAGTCTATAGACTACGATAGAAAAATTCAAAATGTTTGATAAAACTACAACCAAAGAACTGCGGACTAATATCGTGGCTAAGTGACCGCGTTACACAATTGCGTACGTTATTTTCGTAATAGGCCCCCTGTATTGACGTTTCGTTTTTAGGATTTTCGAATTATTAAAATCTTTTAAAGGGGTTAAACGACAAAGGAAGTGTTTTACTTTAATTGCTTTATTTGTTAAGATACAATGTTGGCTATGCCATCTTCTGAGATGGAAATGTCTCCGCTATTTTCTTCCAGTCTCTAATAGCAAATGTAAGAACTTACAAAATAACTATATACTTGAAGCAAGAAAAAATTGCAAGACTCCCTACGAAAACTGTTAGCCAGTAATAAATATAAGGTAATCGCCAGTTATGCCTGTCGACAGAGGTTTTCACATTGTGTGGATAGCAGTTACCACTCGCATTATTGTTATAGACCCCAAATTACGTACAAAGGCATGCCTCGTAAAGACCATTCCAAGGACAGCATTACAATACATCGAGCGAATGTACCGAACGAAACCTTTTCCTAGTGGTAGGTAATAGGTATTTATGATCCACACACAATAACCCATTAGAGTGGGACGCCATTTGGGAGCTAGTGACGGGAAATACCGTGTCTTAAGGTTGCCTTTTCCGAAAACCAGACGTTGATATTTGGACGGCGTTTGTTCTGAATTTTTTTCGTTCAAATAAGGTCGGAAATTAAGTAAATTGAACGACGAACATAGTTTAACAATCGCGATTAATTTTTCATGTGTTATTTCAAAATATCAAAAAGGTATTTCGTTCGGTAATTGTTTTTGTAAAACGAATTATTTATTAGCAAGCAAGCCGGCAAGCTACATCGCCGGCTACAAAGTCAACCGCGCTAAGTGCAAGTTAATCCCATATAATGAAAGCCTGTACCTGAATCTGACAAGTTGGCTAAGTCAATTTGTGTCGATATCAGACGTTGTATGGATTTTCTTCGATCTACCTGTACTGTATGGGCTCAGCTCTAAGATTTAGTATCAGATTTATCGGTTAATGACATTATGGTATTATCTTTATACACACAAAATTCTATGGGCTCAGCTCTAAGATTTAGTATCAGATTTATCGGTTAATGACATTATGGTATTATCTTTATACACACAAAATTCTGCCTTGAATACGCAGTTTTGATAGTTAGTTGATATACAGGCAAAAATCACATATAATATCTACCTTTGTTTTTGTATCAATTCGAATCATAATCATAAACGACAAAATAAGAAAACCTTTTTATACGGATAAGGAAGTTTTGTATCTACGAGTACTTGCGGTACTCTCTCGAGTTTTGACCTACATACACGAATGAATAATTTAAAATTTGAAAATAGAACTTAGCAAAAAGATCGCGAAACAATCGCTCACTTTTTCTCCTTTTCAGAAACGAACAAAGAAGGTTTGCTTGCTTGGGGCTAGACATGTCTTGAGTACCGCTTTATCTTTCAGCCAGCATAACATGAACTCCCACTCCCGCCTCAGCACTTCATTTCCTGGTAGTTGGGACGATTTATATCGGATTCGCTGAGGTCTCATTTCTGTGGTCACTTTACACATGTCTTGCTGGGAGACATAAAATACGGACCGTTTTGAAACAAGAACTTTGCTGTGGTGTCATGTATCCGTCTGCAGGTTGTCACTCTAACCTCCTTTGATCGTTGTTTGTGCTTTTTAAATTCAAGTTGACGTGCGGTACAAATGAATGAAAAAACATGCAATATTTTTTTCACTTCTCATGCTCGTGTAAAGTTTGTCTTTATCTTGAGTATAGGCTGCATAAAATCGCTTTTCAAGCTCTAGTGCATAAAGTAAAATCTACGTCTAAGTCTCAGACTCTGAAAGGTCGTCAGGTAAGCCACATACGCAACCAAACTTCGTCAAATAAACTTATTATTACATTCTATTTCTTTATTTTCTTTGCAATATTGCTGCTTAATTTCCTCACAATCGAAATGAAAAGCAGAGTGTATAACTCGTACATAAAACCCATTTTATGCACTTATTGTACAATCTACTATTAAGGATTTTCTTAATGTTTTACTATAACTTAACACAAACAAAATTATCGTTAAGTAGGAAAGTTAAATATCTAAAAATAAAGAATTAAGTACTTAATAATGTATGTTTTTTTTATTAGTTAGCTAGAATAGTATATTTTCTTTACTTTCTGAAATTTCAGTTTAATGGGGATGCAAACTAAGGAAATGGCGATTGTATCAAAATCGTTTGATTGGTTGTTTCAAATGTCAAATGTTATTTCTGACATATTATTTTATTTAACCAATCAAAAGTACTGTCTAATAGGAACAAGCGTATGCAGCGACATCTACAATTAGCTTTTCGTTACATCCCCATTCCAGAGGATTAGATTAGAGTAAGATTTTATAAAATAAATTGATACCAGTAAGTTTTATTGAAACCATTTGTTAAAGGTTAGGTAGCTACTTACTAAATCATGCTGAACCGTTGATCACTATCTACTTTTTTTCTATTTTATATTTCAACTTTATTAAAAAAGTTAATTACTTACCTACTGCGCAATATTTATTAATATATTTTTGGTTGAAAAGATTTTATAAAAGCCTAAAATATGTAATTTACAATTAATCAAAACTTCTTGACAGTCCTCTACCTTAAATCCTTACTAATATTATAAATGCAAAAGTCCGTTTGTTTGTTTGTATGTACGTTTTACGTTTGTTTGTATGTACGATTTACCTCAGTGTCTGAAGACGAAAGTCTATGAACAGTGTGTGTTGCCAGTGATGACTTACGGCAGTGAAACGTGGTCGCTAACTATGGGTCTCATAAGGAGGCTCAAGGTCAGCCAGCGTGCAATGGAGAGAGCCATGCTCGGCGTTTCCCTGCGTGATCGAATCAGAAACGAGGAGATCCGCAGGAGAACTAAAGTAACCGACATCGCTCGAAGAATTGCTCAGCTGAAGTGGCAATGGGCAGGACACATAGCGAGAAGAAACTGATGGCCGTTGGGGCGGAAAGGTTCTGGAATGGCGACCGCGCACCAGACGACGCTCCGTGGGTAGGCCCCCGACAAGGTGGACCGACGATCTGGTGAAGGTCGCAGGAAGCCACTGGATGCGGGCAGCGCAGGACCGATCGTCGTGGAGATCCTTAGGGGAGGCCTATACCCAGCAGTGGGTGTCGTGCGGCTGATATGATGATGATGATGATGTACGTTTGTTTGTCTGTTTGTTTGTTACGCCTTCACGTCTTAACTACTGAACCGATCACCATGAAATTTTACATACACGTTGTCAGGGACACAGAGAAGGACATGGAGTACCTTTCATCCCGAAAAAGGTATTGTTGCCGTGGATAGCAAAAAACTTTCCACTCAGATGAAGTCACGGGCGGTCACTATAAAAATATGTATATTTCAAACGCCACCTCTCATAACTTGTACTGAAAAAGGAAGTTTCTTTACTGCAAAATAAATCAAACGTGAGAAATGGTTAGAACTATCGCTTGGAACACATCGTGCAAACTTTTGACGGTCCAACACCCAAGAGGGTTTTTAAACACGGTACATAACTTTTTATAGAAACTACTCAGGAACTAGAATTACTTAGCGAAATGCATCTTTTAATAGGGTATAAAATAACTTAGAAGAAGTATTGTTTTACCGAAGCTAAGCGACCATTTACATATGCGCACGCTTTGCACGCAAATAGGAAGTCAATCAGATCAGCATCGTATCGTATAGAATAGAACGCAGAATCAAGCCCGTCATAGCATAATGTACAATAATCAAAACATGCACATGTTGCAAAATGTACATTACGCAAAATGAACATACGCCGAATGTACAAGGGCCTAATTGTGCTAATTTTCAACGATAAAACCAAAACTAAATAGTTATCATTTCAGTTTTGAATAAACAATTTAATTAAAGACGACCCTTGCTAAACTTTTATTAAAATTGATAAAAGATATATGCATTGGGAGACTAGGATGCCAATCTTGGACTATTTAAATGAGAATTTTAAGACTGATTAAAGATTTTTAGGTAAATATAACCTAAATGACGAATAATGGTTTTGGTTTTATCGTTCAGAATTATCGCGATTGGGCCCCAGTTTATTTGTTTGATGCGATGCGTGTCCTATCCGCGTCCTATCCGTAGCAGCTACGACTTATATCTCTTGCTACGACTTCGTCTACGAAGTCACTTACCTTAGAATTTCCAGCTTACAAACGATTGCGATGATCGCTTAGCTTATTTATATCAATAATAATAATATACTTACTTATCACGGTTTTTTATCATCTGGTTTTTTTCTTCTGGTGTTCAGACAACACATTACCAGAAGAAAAAAAAAGTTTGTGAGCGGTCAGTCGCTTACTGTTTTTAGGCCCCGGCAGAATAACAGTACATCTGAGTTATTCTGACCATTTGATAAAACTCAGAAGTTTTTTACTGAGACGGGGCCCATTAACAGCACACTCGTCGTTTAATGTAATGTTATTAACAACACAAAGTAGGGTTAAAAAAAGAAAGAAGTTTTTCTTCTCTTATCCCTACTGTGTGTTGTTAATAAATGTTTTTCTTTCTTCTTTATGTTTCTTTCTAATATAATCAATAAGGAAAAGCTTTTTTAAATGGTTATTCCAGATCCTAATTTAAACCTTGGTAATAAATTTGAATAATTGAGGGCTACGATAAATAAATCGGTAAAATAAGTAGCTAACGAGATAGAGAACTGAATTAATTAAATAAATTGAAGAATTAACTTGGTATGCAGTTAAAAATATTTCTGACTATCTGTGTTAATGCTCTAAAAACTGAAATTTGGAATGGTACCAATATTTATAATTTCTTCCGGCAAAAGTGTTGCCATATCAACATTTTATGGGGTCATTAAATTGTTATGTTAGCGGAAAAAGTGGCTGGCTCACTACCAAATTACGTTCCGTCTATCTGAGTTGTAGTGAGGGCGTTATTAGCTATATCATTTATGTGTGACGGAGTCCAGAGGAGGGCTAGATACCACGAAAGGGATAATGCATATGTCAACGATTTTAATAAATTTGAGCTTGATCGCTTCGGACTCGCATAAAAACATGGTGGACCAAAAAAATTAAAATAAAAGTATAATTTTAGTTTTATAACACCCTGAAATCAGGGAAAAATAACGTTTTAAGGGTTCCGTAGCCTAAATGGCAAAAAACGGAACCCTTATAGATTCGTCATGTCTGTCTGTCCGTATGTCACAGCCACTTTATTCCGAAAGTATTAATATTACACAATTGAAACTTGGTAGGTAGATGTATTCTGTTAACCGCTTAACGAATTTAATACAAAAATAAAAAATATAAAAGATTAAGGGGGGGCTCCCCATACATGGAACTGAAACTGAAAAAAAAATTTTTCTTCAAACCAATACGTGTGGTGTCTATAGATAGGTCTTTATAAACCGGCCAAGTGCGAGTCGGACTCGCGCACGAAGGGTTCCGTAACAAAAAACGGGAAAAAAAATACGTTTGTTATGTGGGAGTAATTTTATTCTGTTTATAGTATTTGTTGTTGTAACGACAACAAAAATACATCATCTGTGAAAATTTCAACTGTCTATCTGTTGTCGTTATTATATAATATCGAGCAAAAAACGGCAAAAAAATCACGTTTGTTGTATGGGAGCCCCCCTTAAATATCAATTTTATTCTGTTTTTAATATTTGTTGTTATAGCGGCAACAGAAATACATCATCTGTGAAAATTTCAACTTTCTAGCTATCACGGTTCATGAGATACAGCCTGGTGACAGACAGACAGACAGACAGACCCGTTTTTACCCTTTAGGTACGGAACCCTAAAAATGACATTGAGGTTTCTAAGACAACTTTTTCTCAAAGTCAACAATTTGAAAGATATACACCGCCAAAGTGGTAAAATGTGTGTCCCCCCCCCCCTTAACTTTTGAAATAAGAGAGTGAAAAATCTAGAAAAAAAATATGCTGTAGATCTTAATAAACACTTTCAACGAAAATTAATTTGAACGAGATATAGTGATCAGTTTTTGAGATATAGCACATTTTCTAAAACCGCAAATATAACTTTGTCATTCATACCAACACTGTGAAAAACAAAGTTATTTTTGCAGACAAAAAATTATAGGTGGTATTAAATATGGTATGGTATAAGGTAACTACGGAACCTTACGGCGTGTGGCCCGACACGCACTTGGCCGATTTTTTTTTTCGTTTTCAAATATAATTCACTTAACAGTCAGATAGAATATCGAATAAGAAATAGTATTTTGTGTGACACATATGTTTGAAAGAAAATCATTGAAAATTCTTGGCTAACTTCATAATAACACGACATGTGACGTCACAAATCATGACCGTTTTGTAAAGAGCGTTTTCGGCGGGTGCTGCTGCGTGTAACTATATCACGAGAAAAAACGCAAGAGAAAAGTTTAATTTTACAGTTGATTTTCTCACGCATTATACTTTTGATTTTGATACAAAAAAATTTGATGCATATTCCCTATTTTGGGTTTCTTTATAGTATTTCTATTTGTTTATCCACACTGCAGTTAATTTTTTTGGAGCAACATTTTGTAAGACGGTAACACTAAATAAGTAGTTATAATATTTCAATAAAAAAGATACTTTGTCGTGTAGGTGTGCTTGTAGCATATGAGAAAGTAAAAAGACTACGCAACGCCATCGGCTCTGATATCCGATTTTACACTATAACATATTTAAACTTTTGAACTAAACGTAAACGCGCACTGTCTTGTGTGTGAAACTTTTGCTTTGAACAAACTCTCGCACCGATGTTACATCAATTTATACTTTCATTTTATAATTTATTTCAAACTTTTACTACCGCGCTCGCGAACGTGTTTGTGCAGAGTTTCAATTTATCAATTGAATTTACAAAACAATATTTAAGAAGCATTTGAAACATATTGTATACCTTAAAAAAAAACTTTTATGATAGAGACTAGAGAAATAAACCACCTGAAAACACTTCCGCAATCCAAGTCCAACCAAGTCTGTTAATTCTTAACTCTGACAAGTTCTAAAGGAAAGTAATAAATACTTTAGTTTGAACTCAAAAATAAATTCTCGATATAAAAGGGTGTACTAAAGTTACAGCCGAGAAAGGTTCTTAATGTAATGGACGTTAGAAAGTTTTAATATACGCCACACTAATAGAACAGGGGAACTTTACTCAGAACAAACTTAAGCGGTTTACACACTATAAGTTAGTTCGGGGAACTGTTCAAAAGCTACTACGCAGTTTTAGAATAGTATTACCATAGTGTGTTATTATCATTTCCTATAGAGAGGTAACACCTTTGTCAAATGACGACTAGTACTACAATACCAGACTTTGAGTACCTAGTGAGAGCCAAAACGCATTGTCGACCGGTCGCACATAGGGGTATTTTGCGTTTCTAGCCGGTAAAAAATATTTTTGAATTTTTTGATGATGTACTAAGATCTATATTGTGATTTGAATTGAAACAAGTTATTTTCAACATACAGTGACATAATTTATTTTATTTTTATTTTAGTAAAAAAATATATACAAAAAAATATGAATATAAGGTTTTATGTAATTTTATATGGTTTACAGAACATATCCTGCCTTAATCAGATGATAGCAAGGTGCCCCTACAACAAAACAACAATACTGTTAATAACTAATTGACGAAAGTTAAAAAAAAACAATATTTATTACTGTCACTACTAATGTGTAGGTAGGTTGAAAAGGGGCAAGAAGTGGCAACTAATTTCTATAACAGCATAATGTTGATGGACTATTCTATAAAACACAATAAAAAATTTTGCTCCGAAATTGCCCGAAGTATAACTAATAGACTTGTTAATATAGAAATATGATAAAAAATATTAAAAAATAGTGAATGATTCAAGGCGCAATTAATAGTGATAATCAAACAGAAAACAATATAAAATTATGACACAGATACGTGATCTTACCTGAACTAGAACAATACATATCTTTTTTTCTCCTTAGACTTCACCAAATAACGTATTATTAACTTATGTATCTGCGTAAAGTTTTTCACAAATAAGTCAAACGAGCAGGAAAAAACGGTTACCTTTAGACATGTTTTGCGAGACGAACGACTGACGCAGCGGAGTGGGAAGAGTTGCCTATTGCTCACTAACTTCTTGGCTCGTAGCAGGTATGTGATTTTTCTCTCTGTGATAGTTTTGAGGAATTGGACTTTTTACCGGCTAGAAACGTGAAGTACCCCTATGTGGGTCGCCGAGCGACTGTCGACAGCGACTGTAATTTCTACTAGTTTATATGGAAGCATACGCACTTGGTTGCCCTGTCACTGAGTGACTCGGAGTCGCCGGTCGACTAGCCGCGCAGTGGCGACTCACAGACAGTTCTTATTCATTTATCTGTTTTAGCAACAAAGGACGTGCCTTTCTTTTTTATTCCTTGTTTGTTTCTCTATAATGAGTAACCATAATAATGCAATTCCACGCACGAATGTACAAGAAACACTATCCATATTCAAGTCGCTCGCTTGGTCGTCGGCCTAGTCGCCCATGTTTTTTGTCGCCGGGAGACCGACCGGTCGACAGTGCATTTTGGCTCGAAAAGTTAGACACGGCTTGCGGTAGCGTGTATAATGTAGTGTATAAACGCAGGACGCCCTGCCCCCCACCGCACCACACCCCTTCAAGTATCAGTAGACTTCTCAAATTTATTCAAAAACCTATTTCCAAAAACAGCCTTTGTCCAAAAACACAGACTTTTTCAGGACACAGTAAAAATAGTTTCGGATATAGACTTTTTTGAAAAAAAACGAGAAATCTACCTACAAACCTTAATGTGGTATTTATAAACACCCAAAATTGTCATACCAAGATTATGTGTGTTGCAGACTAATTTTGTCAAAGCACATGAGTAAAAAAACGTAAACTGAACAGAGTCCAAGCTGCCTACAAACGGTCCGCTGTATCTTCACTCATATATAGCGCGGCGATGTGGGCGTGACATCTCACCAACAGTGTAACAGGCACGCCGCCGGGGTAAAAACTGGTTTGCACCATAGACATAGAAAAATTTCGCTACGCTCAAGGTTTGCACCGGCTCAGTTGCGGTATAACCGACAGGGCCGCTAAGTGCTATACACTGACATGAAAAATTTTTTTTGTATTTAACTGGACAGGCTGTCTGTATTTTTTTTTTTTTTTTTTTTTTTTTTTTTTTGGGGCTCTCCACCTTAGGGGCTTTGAGCCACCCTCCCCCACGGGGGGGAAGGAGGCGGGAAATCCTCATTGGATACCACCTAGCCGGTTGCTACCGGACTAATCTGGTTATGTCAGACTCGTACTGACTAAAAACCGCCTTAATCTGGTTACGTGACCGGAAAGTCAACGAACCTTCATCCGGAAGCGACTGCCCTCCCTCAGGGGAGAGGACAGCGCAGACGTCACATTTCACCTAGGTGATTGTGCGTCGAGAGACGAGTAACAATTAAGCTGACTCCCTGAGGGGGATCGATCAGCCAGAGAGGGCGGGGGGTGACCTGAAGGGTCGGGCTTGATGGGTTTAATCGTCCTCCATCGCCTCCAGGAGGAGGTTCAGGTCAGACGAAAGCTTGTTGGGAGGGTCCGTTAGGACCGATTTAGGTCGGCGGGAAAACGGGGCGGAGGAGGTAGGCGGGTCATAGACCGCTGCGGAACGGATAAGGGGGTTAGGATGGTCTCCTGCTGCTTTAAAAAAGCGTTCAGAGGCCTTACAGGTCCATTGCTGGAGGGTGGGAAGGTCTAGGTCCCTATGCAAGTCCGCATTGCGAACGTAGTAAGGAGCGTTTGCCGCTCTGCGGCAGAAAATATTTTGGACTACTTGTAATTTATTAAGTGTGTTTGGGGCGGCGTGAGCGAATACGGCAGAGGCGTATGTCATCACCGGTCGTATGCAAACCTTGTAGAGTGTTCGCTTGTTTCGGAGGGACATTTTACTATGGCGACCTAACATGGAGTTAAGTCGGTGAAGATAGAGACGGGCATTACGGGTCACTCTTTTGACGTGAGGCTCGAAAGTGAGTCTCTGGTCCAGAGTGACGCCGAGATATTTGGCAGACTTCTGCCAGGGGATGGATTTTCCTAACATAGTGGGAGGGTGGTGATTGGGGGGCATGATATGGCGCTTAGTATCGAAGAAAACTGCAGCGGATTTCTCCGGGTTTACTTCGATACGCCATTTACGAAACCATTGGCCTAACTTATTGATAGAGGACTGTAGCCTCGGAAGGATTAAGTTGACGCTTTGGCCTTTGCGATAAAGAGCCGTGTCGTCAGCAAAAAGGGATAGTTGAACGCCGTCGTTCGGAATGGGTATGTCATTGGTGTAGACTATGTACAGCAGGGGAGCGAGGACTGAGCCTTGAGGCACACCTGCTGTAATAGGGCGGGGGGAGGAGAGGGTACCTTCGTGTTTGAAACGGAAGGTACGGTGATGAAGGAAAGATGCCACTAACCGGACCAAACGCAAGGACAGATTTAGTCTGTGTAACTTGACGATTAGACCGGTGTGCCAAACCTTGTCAAAAGCTTTGGCGACATCGAAAAAGACTGCTACTGTTTTATGTCTTTTAGGATAGAAACCGCTGGAGATAAACTCGACTATGCGGTGAACCTGTTGGGGACATGAGTGCTTTGGCCTAAAGCCGAATTGGTGGGGGATGATCAAGTTTTCCCCGAAGAGGTGCTCTCTCATACGAGCGAGTACGCACCTCTCGAGGAGCTTGCCTAACGCCTTGAGGAGGCTAATGGGACGGTGACTGGTGGGGAGATTCGGGGGTTTACCCGGTTTGGGAATGCCAATTACGATAGCATCTTTCCAGGCGGCTGGAAAGTAGCAATGATCGAAACAGGCGTTGAAAATGAGTGTGAGATAGGTTAGCACTTGGATGGGAAAGTGCTTAAGGGCCATGTTAGAGATACCGTCGGCACCGGGCGCCTTTTTGGGTCTGAGATCTTTGATAAGAAGTCCGAGTTCGTCAGTCGAAACTGTCATACGGTCAGTATCGGAAGGCAGAGGTATGGAGTTAAAGGTGTTGAACTCCTCGTCTACCTTCCTTATGTGGGAGGGGTCGCACTCTTGGGTGCTAACAGAGCATTGGGCAGCAATACTGTCTGCGAAACATTCCGCCTTCTCATCGTCTTCGAAGGCTGTAGAGCCATCTGGACGGAGAAGGGGGGGGACATGGGTGATAGCATCACTACGGAGAGACCTAGCCACTTGGTAGTAGGCTTGGTGAGAGGGAGTGATATCGGCCATGAGATCGGCAAAACTATCGTTCCTAAACTCTGCGAGTTTGGTGGTGTAAGTTTTTTGGAGTTGGTTGGCTTTACGCCTAAACTCAGGGGTGGGGTACTTTGCCGCTCTCCGGAGAGCGGCGTTTTTGGCCCTTCTCAGGTTGCGCAGAGCCGGAGAGATGGCACTGTGGTTTTTCACAGGTACCTCTCTCGCGTTCTCAGCAACGGCTGATTGGACCAAAGTAGTGAGGGAGCTCACCGCACAGTCTATTTTATCCGTACTATCAAAATAGTCGGCTCCAATAGCGTACGGTGAGTTGTCAGCGTCCATAGCCGACGAAAGGGTGGATTTGACACCGTCCCAATTGGTGATAAATTTAGTGGGAGGGCGGGAGGGGTTTGGGCTTCCCATGATAAGGGAGACAGGGCGGTGGTCTGAACCGAGATCGTCGAGCGAGTCAATCGAGTTCAGAAGGAGGGAGACACCTTTCACTATGGCAAAGTCAAGTATGTCGGGGTCGTGGTCAGCATTAAAGGGATAATGGGTAGGGGCGTAAGGAGAGATGACATCTACGTCAAGAGCTTTGACTATTTCGAGAAGGCGGCGGCCGCCATTATTGGTTTTAAAGCACGTCCAATCCGTGTGCTTACTATTGAAATCTCCAAAGAGAATAACAGAGTCGCCTAAAGAAAAGAGCGATTCGAAATCACTTTTGACGGGGAGCGTGCATGACTGTATGTAGACGGAGGCTATGATAAGAGTGCGGTGACCCGTCATAGACAGTCTACATATAGTGGCCTCCATATTCGCGAGTGGTGGAGTAGGAATGCTAGAGCAATGAATTGATCTCTTGAAGTAGATGGCAGTACCTCCTGAGGCGTCCTTAGTGGACGAATGGTTGGGGAGATCGGCACGGTCATTACGTACCATTGAGTATTTAGGAATCGTGAACCCTCTCCGGTCAGAGGGTTTGAGCCACGTTTCCTGAATAAGAAGGAGGTCAACATCTCTGTCGCGGACAAATTCCCTTAGTTCGGGTACTTTGTTGCGCAGAGAGTGGGCATTGAATGAAACAAGCGAGATACCCTTTGGTTTAATACGACCGGTGGTGAGAGCCACGTTCGTATTAGTGGGACCCGTTTGGGTAGTGGGAATAGAGGGCGTACTCATAATGAGCGAAGAAGTGATTCGTGCTCGCAGATAGCCACCAGTTTTTCCTGGGGAGTGCGAGCTTTACGGAGCTTACCCGCTAAAATGGAAATCTCCCCTAGGTTGATGCCACGAATTGCGTTTATTACAACGCTCATGTCATCGGCCAGGGAGGTCCCATTTTGCGGGAAGGGTGAAGGGACTGGGTTTGAGGCAGGAGCCTTTTTGGAAGATTGCGCCTTGGGCGGCGGAGTGGGAGGGCCCCAAGCCGGCTTGGGAGCCGGGGGAGCGGGAGCTTCTCTCGACTTGGGAGCGAGAGGGAAGTGATCGTTTGTACGGGGCGGAGGGCCTTTCGGTGTCTTCTTCTTATGAGAAGAGGACTTCTTATGAGAAGAAGACCCCTGGGCCTTCTTTTTAGAAGATTGGGGTCGCGGGGCGCGCGGGCAGCCCTTGTAATTGGCAGTATGACCGACCTGGCTACACAGCACACAAGCGGGAGGGTCAGGGGAGTCGCGAGTGCGGGAGCACTCTTTGGTGGAATGAGGAATAAGGCACTTTACGCACCTAGGGGGAGCTGAGCAGTTGGCTGCCGCATGCCCATAAAGTTGACAGCGGTGGCACTGTCCCGGAGTGCCGCGCCTATGAGGAGGCTCTACTTTAATCTCGGAGAGACCGCAGACCTTGAGGTCCTTGGCCCGGAAGAGATCGCGCGCAGAGGGTTGATTAGTCAATATGACTAAAGCGAGAGGGAAGGCTTTCCCCTTTCGGCTGTACATTTTGTGTACAGACTCCGCGGGAAAGCCTTGGGAAACGAGATCCTTGTGGATGTCGTCGTTGGAAATGTCGTGGGGCATGTTGCGGAGGACCGCACGTACCTTACGCTCTTCAGGGAGGGCGTAGGTGTGATAAGCCACTTTGCGAGTGGTGAGAAGGCGCGTGAGATTTCTAAAATCGTCACGCGTGGGAGTTTGGACCTTAACGGCTACACCCACGTTTTTGGCGTGGGTGTAGTGCACCTTTTCGTTGGTGCAAAGGGTCGAGATTTCCGTCCACTTGCTTACGTCACGGACGAAAACAGGCGGAGGGAGAGTGACCTTTACAGGCTTAGGGTCGCACCTAGTGTGCGGACGGGAGGGTGGAGGGGTGGCCTTACGGGCCGGGGCCGTATCGGCGGAAACGTTAGTGGCTAGTGTAGCCGGGTCGATGTCTATTGACATAAGTGGGACAGGTGGGATGGGTGACGCGGGGGCCACTGAGGGCTTGGGAGAACGCAGCTTAGAAAGGCGCTTGCGTTTGTAGGTCACCGTTTGGAAATCGGTGAGAGTTTTGGAGGAGGAGGTCGAATCCGTATCGGATTCGGTTTCGGTTTGGGTATTACGAGCCTGCGAGGAGGACTCGGAAGAAGAGGATTGGGAGGGTGAGGGAGAACGCTGAGAAGCGGTTCTCTTAGTAGGGACATTGGGGCCATTAGTATCGCAGTCCATTGCGAAGGAAGGGGTCGGGGTTGGAGGGCGGGACGTGGGTTTGGGAGGTACGGGGACCTTTTGGGAGGTTTGGGATTGGGAGGGACGATACGCCGCCTTTTTCTCCGACAGCAGCTGGAGTATGGACTCCATGCTGCTTTCGGGGATCAAGGGACGTATGTCGTCGAGGGACAGGGGGAAAAAGGTCTGTGAGTCGATCGACTCCATGACCTAGAGTGAAGCTACGTTAAAATAGACTAGTTGCGATCGCGCAACACAAACTAGTTGCAACCGTGCAACGCAAAGTAAGACACACCCCTCGCCAGGAGGCGAGGGGGGAAGGGGGAGCGCGGGTTTTCCCTACTCCTATCAATCTCGCCTGGGCACACTACCGAGGGGAGCCCAAGTGAGGATGGAAGGTGAAGCAGGAAAGGAAGGGAAGGAACTACCCAGCAGAGGGGAAGTGTCACTCAGAGGTGCTCGGCCACCGGGAGGAACGCCCGGCAGCGTCAGCAGTGCCTACAGTCCGGCCCTCTTTGCAACAAAACCCGTACCGGCGTAGTCGGACAAATTCAGCTGCCTTGAAAAAGGCGGCTGGCAGCCGCGTCCGTTCGACTGCACCGCCTTGATCGGCGTTACTCAGACTAACCACAGTTTGGCACCGTTAGGTTGTGGCAGAATGAGCCGCGGTCCACCCGCGTTGAAACTAGGATACCGAAGAATCCGAATCGTGAGATGAGAGCGCAACGGAACGAGCGACACAGAACGTGACCGCTCGCAACGAAGGCAAAAATGGAAGTGCTGTCTGTATGATTTGACAGCAATGTTCTTGTGCCTATTTGAAACGCCACTAGCGTGCGTCTAAAGAACTAATTTTGACGTACAATATGAAAATGGTTGACGTGATGGTCTCTCCAGACTTCAAACTTTAGTACCATGTACGCACGCTATGCTCACGCTATGTCCTACAGCGCCAACATGGCGGTAATCAAATAGGCACAAAAACAGTTTGACATAAGCCTGTGGGGGTATTACAACCTCTTAAAACTTGCCAGGTTTATGAATTGCTATAGTTACATCTCTTTCTCGCTGTATAGCGAATAAAAGAGATAGATTGATATCCAGTCAGAAAACTGCCAGGAAATAAGAGGTCATAATACGGCCCCTGTCCAGTGTAAATATATGCAGGTCAATGGTGCTATACCACGTTCAATTTTTTCTTAGAGAATACACTAATGTGAATAATGACAGTTTGATTTGTCAAATTACTGACTCGAAGAAAAAATACGAGTCGTGACAACGATTTTATTGAAAAATTAATTATTAGATTCTACCATTTTTCAGTGTGTAAAATAAAACGAATTTTATATACATTAGTGTTTAATAAATTAAATATGCCCAACTCCTGCACCGTGTGTGTATGAATAATTCGGGGAAAAAAAGGATATTTCTTTTTTTTCATACGGAAAAATCCAAGTGCAGTAAGTATTCATTTTCGTTCGTTTCGTTCAAATACACATTTTATTATGGACTTGGCTTATTTTATTTTTCTCCCTACTACCTATTTTTAACTTGCGACAGGTGTCAACCCTTTGAGAATCGGTATAAGTTGTGAGAGCTTGTACTTTGTTCCGTTTATCTACTCATGTGGTCAAAGTCAATAATACAGAAATCCCAAGTGTTGCAAACAGTCAAAAAATTAAAATATGACAAAAACGGATAAAGGCCGTAAAAAAATAACGCTTCAATTGTTATAAACGACATCATCATCCACCTACCATCATCATCCACCTACCTTCAACCCCATTTATTTAGTCTTGTCTGACGGCCTTTTCTTCCTTTACTTTCTTTTCCACCCACTCCACTCTTCGTTTCAGAAATAACCTGATTTTTAACAACATCATCGTCATCCATAATAAACCATCATCGTCTTTGCACAGGCGTTCCTCTACGAATTTAATTTACCTGTACTTTAATAATAAATTAAGTAAGTAAAGCAATATAAATTATTTTTTCTTACATTGTTTTTAGGTGACACATCCGCTTCACTTACTTTACAGCTGTGTGTATAAAGTAAGAGAAAGTACCTTTAACTCTATCACGTGCTCACTCGTTTGGAAATTAAAAACATGGCTTTTGAAGTTTAAAGGGTAAAGTTTCCCAGTGCCTACTTTTCAACTTCTTTTACGATTCCAAGTTATCCTGATTTTAGGGATCATTTACACAGCTCAGTCACGTCAACGGTCAACAGTCGAATTTCAATATAAGTTTTGACTTGCCGGTGACTGACGCGACGTGTCACGTGACTACCAAAATTTGTATTAAAATTTGACTAACCGTTGAACTGTGTGAATGATCCATTATTGTTTAAATACAAAAAATATATGACATTATGCAATCTGAACTATTGGAAGATGTCTTACTTTAAAAATAACTAGTACAATATCATCTCATTACCGTCAATTTGGAGTAACCTACCTCATTTTCAACTATTTTATAAACATGGCATTTTTTTCATAAAATCAGTTAATCATTTATTTACATTTCTATTATAACAAATAAAAAAAACAATTATCTTTTCGACAAATGTATATGGAACTGATGTCATTACACAGGGTATGCATAACAATGTCGAAAATTCATAATACTTACGACCGAAATATCGACGCATAAAACACCTATTTTCAAAATACCGAACATACTAAATGTCGAAATCCAATAGACCGAAACTTGGAAGACCGATTATCAAGTGACCGAAAGGTGGAAATCCCGAAAGTTCGAAATCCCGAAAGTTTAAAACCCCGAAAGTTAAAATGTATAACTTACTCCACCTACACAAACTCATACATAACTTACTTATAACTTACTCCACCTACACAAACTCATATATTTATGAAAGTAGGCGTTGCGGTTAATTTGTTTTACTCAAAAATGCTTGTAAAATGGCCATTATTTTGACAAAATCCACCAATTGATTTTGAAATAGTTTTTTTTCTGGAGCTTGGCCGGCCGCTGCCGCGGCACGCTCGCTTCGCTTGCTCGGCTCGCGCGCTGGGTTCATGTCAACCTAACATGCTCGTCGCTACGCTTCTCGCATCTATCTCGTCTACCTTTCTACGGTTTCTAAGTCCCAGTAGACTAGTTTAGACTCATTTCCGGCAGCTAAATTTGGTATAAAGCATTTCAGGCGAAGCCCAAAGATACCTCCACAGCCAATTCGGTATTAAGTAATTCGGGGTATAGAACTTAGGTATATTAACCTTCGGTTTTTTAAGCTTCGTGATTTAGTATTATTGGTTTTGGTAACCATTCGACCTTTTGATTTTCGGCCTCTTGTCCAAAAGTCTTGTGAAATTCGGTCTTTTCTACTTCGGCATTGTAATGCATACCCATTACACAAATATTTTTCAATTCCCACTTAAAACGATCATAGGTATAACTTTAACAAATATACAAACTATTTACTTAAGCTGCGGCACAACTCAAGGATTTTATTGTACGTGTTGAGAATACAAGAACTTCCTTTAAATTATACAAACTTACAACCCTGGGTTTAAGGGCGCGATTTACGTACTCACAAATATCTTGGACCCACTTTATTGCAAGTTCTCTTGCAAATGGTGACCTCTTTTAGGATACTGCTTAAATTAAGAAAATTCTAAAGGGACTTAAGACTAGGACTCTAAAACTTATCTTTTGGAGTTAAATCGAGATTTTTTTAACAAATTGGTTACTGAAATTAAATATTGCTATTACAAAGTATTTAAAAAAAAGAAACTGGAATCTGCATGTGATTTATCGTCACAAGTGTTTTGTAAATAGATTATGTAAAGACTTTATATCGTGGGATGTGAATAGATACTTAATTAGGCCTTGAAGTAAGAATTGTTTGTTTACATAGAAGAAACTAGACACTAATAAAACTAGTGACTCCGTGAGCTGTAGACCTCGCGTTAAAAAGTAGCTCAAATGGTATGTTTGCAAAAACAAATAACTCAGAATAGGTATTAGTTTTTTCAACTAATAAGTATCTATACTGTGCAAATAATATACGCATTCATAGGTTCTGTCACAACAAATTGGCCAGAAATGTTTTGATTGATGATCTTTGGAGTCTTCTAATAAAAAAACAAAATTTGCTTTACACCTCTTTGGTTTTGTTACATTATTTGATCATTTTTCGAAACGACTCAAATGTGTTTATTTACATATCTCCGCCATTTCGAAAAATTTAGAAAAATTGATTCGATTGAAAAATTTAATATAATTATCAAACCTGCTCACAAAATTTCACGAGAATCGGCTGAGAAATGCGACTTGTAGACGAGAACAAACGGACAGCTGGAAGGACATCCGGAGCGAAGGAAAGAAGGACATACGAAAGAAATTTTGTCCAAGCTGAACAGAGACGCTTCGCTCGCGCTTCGCGTTCGCTCGGTCAATAAATCGATTCCATTTTTTTCTCTCATAACACTGATGGTCCCTACACTTGATAATATTTATTTATAAATAGCGCTCTTGACAAGCTTCAAGATCTGCGTAGGACGATAAGCAACTTATATATCAAATATTTCCAGAAAGGACGATATTTTTCAAAGGGATTTACAAAGAAAATGAGGCCAACATGAATCTAGAAAATGTTTGTGTTTAGCAAAAAAAAAACAGTTTTCCTCACGTGGGCGCAAAGAATTTGTCATATTTTTGTTATTCTGATATATTACTTTGGTATTTATTTTGATATGATAATATGTCAATTTATAGGTATAAAACATATAGATTTGACTTATTAGAATAAGCTAAATTGCTTCAGGATTTTAAATAGGGCAGACTAGCCAATTATTGGCACTTTAAGCAATATGTTTCCAAAAAGCCCCTCAATCGATTTATCCGTTCAGATAAATAAATATATTGTGATTATTACATGCAATATGATTTTTCCAGTATTTTCAGTCGTTTTAAGCCATTAAACTCGTTTTTACAAATATTGACGCATAGTCCAATTATTGGCCGCCTTTGACCAATTATTGACCATGCCTAATATTAATAGATAGGCATCAATAAATCATATTATCAGTAGATACATAAATAGGCCCATGATGGAGAAGGAAATAACATTTTCCAATCGAGAGTGAAGGTCTTTTAGCTATCTTCTTTATTTATCTTTGGGTTCATCTTCAGTACCTTAAACCAAAATATTAGTACGTATGCTTTCAGCAGTTACTAGCATTACTAAAAATTTGATTTTCGATTATTACCATACTTCTAATATTTGGAAAGCTTTAAGAAAGAGGATTATCTTCATTAATTGATGAAGTAAACATTAAATGATTCTAAAAATAAGGTTCCAAGTGCACAAAATATTATAATATCGATAGTAGGCCTATAATTCGATGTTGGATCTTATTGTCATACCAATTATTGTCCGGGCAATAAATAAAATAAGAAAACAATGGAAACGGGTGGTACTTGTCTTCGGTATGTGTAACAATGCCGAAGTAGAAAAGACCAAATTTTACAAGACTTATGGATGAAATCCCGAAAATCAAAAGATCGAATGGTTGTTTGGCCGTACGTTTCAAATCACGAAAGGACATTTTACCGAAAATACTAAATCCTGAAGCTTAAAAAACCGAAGGTTATATACCAACGTTTCATACCCCGAACTACTTAATACCGAATTAACGAATTAGTCAAAAACAACAAAATGTAAATATTTAAAAAAGGGGTAAAAATTAAATTGGGTTGGATCTTAAAACGAGGCGCCTTCTTTGAGGTTAATTGAGGCTGTGGAGGTATTTTTGGGCTTCGCATGAAATGCTGCTGCCGGAAATGAGTCTAAACTAGTCTGCCGTAGGCCGTAGACTGTAGGTCAAGACATAGGTGCGAGGAGCGCAGCGACGAGCATGTTAGGTTGACATGAAACCAGCGCGCGAGCCGAGCGAGCGAAGTGAGCGTGCCGCGGCAGCGGCCGGCGAAGCGCCAGAACAAAAACTATTTCAAACTCTATTGGTGGATTTTGTCAAAATAATAACCATTTTACAAGCATTTTTGAGTAAAACAAATTAACCGCAACGCCTACTTTCATAAATGTATGTGTTTGTGTAGGTAGAGTAAGTTATAAGTACTTATCGACATTTTAACTTTCGGGGTTTTAAACTTTCGGGACTTCAAACTTTCGGGATTTCGAACTTTCGGGATTTCGAACTTTCGGTCATTTGATAATCGATCTTTCAAGTTTCGGTCTATCGGATTTCGACATTTAGTATGTTCGGTATTTTGAAAATAGGTGTTTTATGCGTCAATTTTTCGGTCGTATGTATTATGAATTTTCGGCATTGTAATGTAATACCCCTTGTTTTAACAAAAATTTAAGAAACTGCTCACGTAACATCAAGAAGCTTATCGTAACATGAAACTTATTATATTTTGACAGCTGCTTGTTTACATGTGACAGTTTAGGTTATTTGCTTTTTATCAATTTTATTTACACTTGTTTATCCTGCTCTTTCTTATTGCTGCTGAGCGAATACACAAATTCCCATTTCGAAATGCTGTACTATTTTTCTTCTACGTTTTTCTTTCGATTTTTCAAAATTTTCTGTGAGTACAAAAAGATTGTCTAACGTGCTACGTGGCTCAGTCAGTCTTCGAAATCTACCGCAAAACAAGTAGTGGCTGTTCCCGGGCCTTAGGCAAGGCCCGGGATTCTAGAAAGCCCCATGCCGCGAGTGACATCCAACGTCTGAAAATCTCCTTCCACTGCGGGTGCTGCGAAGTGCGTTCGACGGGTGCTGCGAGTCTCCCACTCCTGCTGGTCCGCTCCAATTTTCCGGCTGCTGTTACGCTCCATCTGCGGCCAGCAGAGGCTCCAGAGGGACACCCACGCCTTATCTGTGAGCCGTCTACGCTGCTCGTCAACGGTACAACTACGCCCCTTTCGCGTTCCCTCTCCACGCGCAAGATTACGTTCCCCTGTCCCTCTGTAAACCCCTGAAGATTCGCCCTCTCCTTCCCCTATCCTCCCTCGTTCTTTAGTTTTTAAGTTCCTTAGCTCTCTGTCCTTAGGTCTAATGTAAATAAATGTTTATTGTATTCTACTTCCATCTTTCTGCTCTACTCCTCACTTAGTTAGATAAAATCCTCTCTTAGGTAGGCAGAGTATTGATCTGGTGCGAGTCGTATTTTTTCTAGTATATTATTTAGTATTCCTTTCTCTTCCTTTCTTTGTAGCGCTACAGTACTAATCAAGACAATTCAAACAAGCCCAATATTGATGGGGTAGCGTGGTTTTATTAAAGTGTTCCTGTGTCCTTCTTCCGGCTCCATCATCAGACCCTGGAAACTATTTCCCAACAAAGAACTAGTCAAGACGATTCAAACAAGCCCAAATTTAATGGGGTTGCACGGTTTTAATATTGAGTTCCTATGGCATGGCCTTTCAGCTTCATCTTCAGACCCTGAATCTCGTCTCCCATAAGAGAACTCGTCAAGACGATTGTAACAAGCCCAAACACGATGGGGTTGTATGGTTTCATCATAGAGATCCTGTGGCCTTCTTCCAGATCCATCATCAGATCAGCTCAATGATACCATAATATTGTACTGCCTTCCGCGTTCCTGCGTTTTTAGTTTCTAGCTCATCGGGAAGCAAGCACAAAATCGTTCACAAACTTTGCGGAAAAGCTCTAAGCGGAAAAACAAACGAACGAACGAACGAACACACTAACGAGAAAGCAACCTAATAAAAACGTGTTAAAAAAAAGAAATTGTTACTCCTTATGTCAATGGTTTATTTAAGAGAGAACCGCAACTATTTGATAGTATTAATAAAATGGCGGCCGGATAGCCCCTACGAATTGTTTCGACAAATTGGGAGTAAGGAATTTAATATAAATCCGGGGTGAGAAGGGGTTGGCCCTTCTCATGATTACTGGCTTGAGACGGCTAAAATATACGCTTTGTAAGTTTTAATAAGCGCGCAAGAGGGTCTGGTTTGACATTGGCCTTAAAAACACAAGTGGCTAGAAAGGGTCAACAGTTATGCGGAAATTTTAAACAACGTTATTTTTATTAAAGTATATAGACAATTATTATTGGGCGGTAACTTCTAGAGTTGGTACCTACATTGAAAGGAGCTTGCTTTTTTTCATTTATTATGGCATCAAACTGTTATATTTAAAAGTATGCAATATACATTGTTGATGTAAGTAAATGACAAAAAGACCTAACAGTGCCAAAAATCTAAAGTTCATATAATTTTAAAGATTAAGGTTGAGTTGCGGACAAACCAAACATATGGCAAAAGTACTTCTACATTTTTTTCTAAGAATAATATAACAAACAGAAAAAAAGATTACATTATAACATTCGCTATTTTTTTTTTGTATAGTTGTTCGACAACAAGAATTGAAACAAACGATTATCCAGTATGTACTATCAATTAATATTTTAGTGATTCTTTAGTATATATTTATCTAAGGTGATACCTAAATATATCTAAAAGTTCTTGCCATAGACTCTACCTTATCTATAGAGCGTTAACATTCTTTATAATTGCCATCACCTCAGTAATAGGAAAAAACGTGTTTGATCTCTAGACACTTTGATGCTGCTTTGATGTGTGTATTTCCACGTAGCCTATATTTTAACAGTTATTGAGATCGTTAGAAGAAAAGGACCATGTCCTACGCTCCATAGGTATATCATTTCCAGGTCATCAATATCATAGTCTAGATATGAGTGTATATACTCGTAATATTATTAGGTGCCAAATACAGTCACTTATAAATAACTCTGTTATTTTTTTTTACGTGCTATTTTTTTTAATGATTAAAAATTCTCTTTAAATTACTCTCACTGTTTACTTATACCAGCTTCCAAACGCGAATTTACGAAGTCATTCGTAAACAAGCATATAAACACATAACCATTAAAATAACTGTAATGGCATTATTGCGTTGACGACGGAACAAACAAACAATCATTGTTAATGTTAACATTTACCACTTTATTTAGATGTTAAACTGACTTCCCTTTATTGTTTTGTCATTTTATTAACTGATTTATGATTTTCGGTTACTTATAAAATTTTATAACCGAAATAAGTTAAGTTTCTTTTTCATTCAAAGGGATGGAAAGACTTTAAAAACATCCCCTTCTTTTCTGAAGGAGCGAAAAACTACGACCTGTTTTGGTACAATTTCTAAAATACTAGCGGCTGACCGCGTCTTCGTCTGCGTGAAAAGATTTTATGCTATCCCTTGGGTACAATGCTTTTTTCGGGATGAACAAAACACTGTCTATGTCCTTCTTTATACCCTGACAACGTGTATGTAAAATTTCATGATAATCGGTTCAGTAGTTAAGACGTGAAGGCGTAACAAAGTAACAAACAAACGGACTTTCGCATTTATAATATTAGTAAGGATTAACAATAATAAATTATTTCCAAAATTACACTAGGTACTTAGTGTTATACCAAAATCTTGTTTAGAGTATTACAAAGTTTGAATTCTCAACTAGGTTAAGCATGTCGATTGATAAGTTTTTACTTAAAAAAACAGAACATTAAGATAAGCACCTTTTCCAATTATTACTTTTCTATTAATTTATATGATAATTAAAGTCCATGGCAGATGCCAGTAATATATTTTTAATATACCTTACAACGACAACTTAAAGTCATCCTAATCACTTTAAAATCCACCATTATCAAATCACGATTGTAAAAAACTCAAAGAAAAAAAATACAAAGCATCCCTCATTCAAACAATTTTATTCCATTTAAAGATGTTTATTTACTTACTTTTTATTCATCTGCGGTCGTTTTTGTTACAAATGCACTGAAAAAACGTGAAAGGCGTCCCATTCCTATGTATTATTAATAAGGAAGAGTGTAAGATTAAATCCATTAGAAGGCATGAATGTTTTAGAACCCTTAAATCTTTTATCCGGTTAAAGCCGAGGGATAAACTAGTCACTTGATAAATTTTAATCAAAATCTGTTGGTCTTATTTGCATAGCTCTCTAAAGATCATGAGACCCTGAAATTTGCATTGGAATGAGCAAGAAATGACCGAAACCCTCATTACAGGACGATGAGACCGGCCCTTTATTCTTTTGTCTATGCCTTTGTGTCCGCCATTTTGCATCACCGCCATTTTGCTCTTACAAAGATTTGTTTATGAAAAAGTTGCTATTGTGTTATCTTTTAATAAAGAGGTTTGGTATGTGAGTTTATCTGTGGATTTGAATACGGTGGTCTGATGCATTGGCCTCTATATTATTACACTGGACTGGCTGCTGTCAAACTGCTCTTATGCTTATTTGATTTCCGCCATTTTGGCGCTGTAGGACGTAGCGTGAGGTACTAAAGTCTGAAGTCTGGAGAGACCATCACGGCAACCATTTTTATTGTACACGTCAAAATTAGTTCTTTAGACTCACGCTAGTGGCGTTTCAAATAGGCACAAGAACTTTGCTGTCAAATCATACAGACAACCAGGTCCAGTTAATAAGAAAAAATGGTCTGATGACTTTATAAATTACTTATTAGGATCCACTGACGTCAATTATACAAGTACGCTGGACAAGCGAACGTCGTATGTTCCGATTTGAAAATCGCCATATTGGCGCTGAGAGCAGTAGTGAGTATACTTGGAACTAATTCTAGTGATGTACAACAACTGAATTTTGTTCAGTTAATCCGAATGGAAATAGCGATAATATCGATATGAATTTAGACATCCCTAACGAATGTCCCAAACGAATGAACGAGCGATCATGTTAGTTCCCTGTACATTCACTGGCGGCGCTTCAAATCGGCACAAGAAATAGCTGTCAAATCATGACATTAGCCTGTCCAGCGTACTTGCATAATTGACGTCAGTGTTAGGATCTCAGTTGAACTTTTGGATTCTTCTGCCACACATACAATTTTCCATTATCATTGTCAGCGCTTTTCATTCCATTTCTGGCCATAGACCGTAGCAACTTACAACTCAAAGTTAAGAACTTACTTGTTATAAACAACAATAGTTTATTGTTGTGAACATACACAATGAAATATATTAAATACGTACAAATTCATTATTAGGCGTATTTTTTCCAATAATCGAGAAACAATAAAACAGCAATAAAGATAAGTATTCCACAAATTTTGATTTCAATGTGAAGCATTGACTGAAAAAACCTATTGAGAAAAGTCTAATCCTCAACTTGAACTAAAATAAACTCTTTGAAGTATCATGACATGAGCCAAATTAAGTTGCTAAAAGCTTTTATACGACCAATTAATAAAATTTACCTTTTCTCAGCACAATTTCATACAGTGTTATTATGACATTATAAAATAGTTTCAGCGTAATTAAATTATACGACTAGAAAATTATGAGAGACGTTTTACGACGTCTAAAACTAGATTATCAAAATAAATTATTTACACCATCACATTCATTATTTCATAGTTGAAATAACTAAGTAATAATTAACTCAACTAAAATCCACCGAGGCAAAAGTTCCAGCCACGTACTGAGTCACATTTCATTTGACAAGAGTGCAACTTTTCGAGTTCAGTTAGATTGAGCAGTTTTAATGAGATGCGCGGGGAACTTTGTGCAATTAACCTAAGCATCCGGACAGAGGCCCTGCTTAATGACGTTGTATTAATTATATTAAAATACTTCAGATGGAAGCTTGCATGGAAGAACGCTCTAGACCACGCCTTAATGAGAACGTTGTTTTAAAATGAATATCATGCTGTGCTTTGAGGGGTTAAAGTAAAAATTTTGGCGGATGTTTAACAAAGAATACGAAGTGAGATTGACCTTAGCGAATAAAAAGATTTCTGTATATGCGCTAAACGTAGTGAAAGGAATTTCGCTTTAATCAGAATGCCAGTCACCGGAAAAAAAATACCAATTTGTATTGAAATACCTAGTGTAAAAAAGATCCAACATTATTATATGCTTAAAGATAGCACATAATATGTTTGAGATAGCTTCTTACGTTCTGAAACACATTTTTTTAAATTGAGATTTTTGCATTTACTATGCTATTTTTATACGTATATTTTATATATCGGGTCATTCTGAACTTACCATCCGAATTTCAAAGATGTGTCCAGTCCATGAAACTAAACAACTTTCTATAAGAAACATGTGTCGAATTTCGCCACAAAATTTTGGTCATCCCATACTAAATTGATCACGTGATCTCTTTGATTTGTATGGATAGACTTTTTTACATATTTGGCCATGTGTCTTAGAGAAAGTTGTTCAGTTTCATGGACTGAACTCATCCTCAAAAAGAGATTTCCCAGCGTTGCCCCAGTTTTATTTTATTTAATTACTTTCATAATTAAAAAATGATAATTACATTTTATTTATGTATAATATCAGTCAAGAATTGTTTTATATTTAGAAAAAAAATTACAAAAACATTAAGTAGTTTTCTGGAGTATTTTGTGAAAAAAATGTAAGTAAATAGTACTATCATGATAAAAATTGTGATTTAAAAGCGTTTTAACTTAAAAAATCCTACTTTTTTGATGCAGAAAATAATCATTAATCTGATTCTAGAGTAAAATACCTACTCTGAAATACTACTTTGATTAAGACGCGATAGACTTTCATTTTTTGAGAATGGTGAGGCAAATGACATAGGCGCGATGGGACATGTCCTTTGGATGGTGAATACAAAATGAACCTATATATGTATAAAAATAGCATTGTGAATGCAAAAAACTCTTTTTAAAAAATTATATTAGTATATAGTATTCATCTTAATCAATATAATTGTCAAAATATCTGGATGATATTTCAATTCAATGTCGAGGTAATTCCTCACATTATTGATGAAATAACGCTGGCTTGGAGCATAAGAGTGGGATATTATAGAAGAAATTGGACGATGTCACTAGTGACTCGGTAGCTCAGTGGTCAGAGCATTGGACCGGATATCCAAAGGTCGCGGGTTCGATTCCCATCCAAGAATTGATCTGGTACGAGTCTTATTTTTTCTTGTATTTTATTTAGTACTAGCTTTTGCCCTGTATATAGGGATTTTCCAAAACCCTTTCTTTGTGCTCACCTACACCATGCAAGGTATCTATCTAGCCTCCAAAAATGGTATCTCCAGGCCTATACAAATTCCCATACAAACGGGAACACCCTGGAGCACCCTGTATAACGGGAATTTTCCAAAACCCTTTCTTAGTGCTCACCTACACCATGAAAGGTATCTACCCTCCAAAAATGGTGTCCCTACCTTCAGCCGTTAGGGCTCCACGCCTATCCCAACAATCAGTCAATCAATTTAGAATTTTATATGTATAGATTGTACAAAATTACTAATTCTGTTTCTAATATCATCAGAGAGACCAAGTGGTTTAATATGCCTTCCTATAAATATTTGTCATAAGATCAATATTTGATAACGGCTATAGATGAAAAGTCATTACTACTTAGTACTACTAGATAAAAAGTCAGTTTAACTTATTATAACGTAATAAATAACATTAAAAAAAATCTTCCACAATTCTTATCCAATTATAAGAAATTATATACTTTCGACAGAAGTTGGTATTTTAATTCGTCTCGCGACACAATCTCTAGTGGAAGTTGTCAGGGCGGAAATCTCGCGTTTTGCCGCTTCCTTTGTTAACATTCGGAAAGTCTGAGTTCACTGTTGTTGGCGAGCATTCCAGTTAAGGTAGACGTGATGGAAGCAAGATATTAATGCTATCTCAGGGTTTAGTAATAGGAAATAATTAGCAGCCCAGCAACTTCGTCTGCGTGTCGTTTTTTTTACTGGATAGGTAGGTACCCTTTTTCTATTTCTGTACCCCTGACAACGTCTACGCAAAATTTCGTGATTATCGGTTAAGTGGTTGACGTGACAAAAACTCTTAACTAAATTAATAAAAAACTAAGAATAACAATAATAAATATTATAATACAACTAGTGGCTCCATGAGCTGTAGACCTCGCGACAAAATAAATAAAATGTGGCCATGAAATGTTCAAAGTACACAGTACGTGAGTATTTTGATAATTTTTCGAAATGGGTGATTTTTTTTAAACAAATTCGAAAAAACTGGCTTGACTTAGCAGTTTAATATAATTATCGAACCTACTTACAAATTCACCAGAATCGGTTGAGAAATGCGACCTGTAGAGGAGAACAAACAGCCGGAAAGCCGGACTGAAATATGCTTTTTTACATATTTCCGCCATTTTAAAAAATTACGAAAAACTGGCTTGACAAAAAAAATAACTTCATTTTCAAACCTGGTAACAAAATTTTGCGAGAATCGGTTGAGAAATGCAACCTGTAGAGGAGAACAAGCAGTGCTGGAACGTCGGACTGAAATATGATGTTTTAACATATCTCAGTCATTTTGAAATATTTCGAATAACTGGATCCACAAAGTCCTACTAATATAATTGTTAGCGACGCAATGTAAAGTGATAAGATAAGTGATAGTGACACAATATGATATGAAAGTGATTAAGTGCTAAAGACACGATGTGAAAACAAAGTGAAAGTGATCAGTGTTTGTAAATAGTGACATTGATATTTTAAGATTCGTATTTTAATATGTTTGAGATAGATTCATATTTTTAAAAATATTGTTATCTAAGATAGGTAGTTAAGACTTTGTATAATTTCTTACGTTCTTATATCATGTAAGTTCTGTTTGTTTGTTATCTAATAAGTAGGATTTGTGTTTTAAGCAATATCTTAAGTAATTTTTCATTATTTTTATAGTAAATAGATAAGGTTTTAGCAAATGTTTTGGTAAAAGTTAGGGTATACCGATAGGGCAATACCTTGTAGACAAAGCCCCAATTTTGTAAATTAGGCATACCAAAGGGGCAATACCACATAGAAAGCCCCCGAAAGTTTTTGGTAAATATCTTTTGAAATAATTGAAGTTTTGTTATAAAATAGTTAGTATTCGATTATATTTTCATAGTTCTATCTTTAGAAATTAAGATTATGTTAGTCTTGTCAAAGATTTGTAAAAACAAGCGCTTATTTCGATGTTAGAAAGAGATAGAGATAGTTTTGTTTAGAATTAGACAAAGACAGTTGCGCGTGAACAGGACAGACATACTGTAAGACAGAGAGGTCCGAGTTCTAGAAAGAGTAGAAAGTTCTAGATTGATTTTCAAGAAAATTCCAAGTAATTTGATTGGTTCCGAATTTTCTAGTATTAATTATCGATCAATATATAAATCGGAGAGGTCGAAGTAAGCGCATAGTTTTCTGATATAGTTTTCTGATAATGAAGATACCTTTGTAAAAGAAGAAAAAGAAAGAAATAAAAGAAGAAACAGTAAATGGTGGTTTTATTATAAAGAAAAGGTTCCAGTAAAGTTAGTTATGAAGTCAAAGTGAATAGTTAGTGTCCAAGTTAGTGTGTTCTGACAAAAGGCGCGGCAAGTTAATGTTTTAGTGTTCGAATAAGTGTTTGAGTGCTTTCGTGTGGCAAATTAGTATCTGTGACTATGTTCGGATTGTGAGATAGTGTCAAGTGCTACGGACTACGAGTTTGCTACGAAGCTACGAGTCGTGCTACGAACATTGACTGTGCGCCGACTATGAAACAGTGGTGAATAGTGAATTATAAGTGTTAAATTGAACAAGTATTTGTGTTGTACGTTGGTGTGACATTTTATAAAGTTAATAGTGAGTGATACGAACAACTGTGAAGTGAAATAACATTAACTTATGAACTCTGTGACTGATTGTGTGTTCCGTAATAGTGTTTTCTGACCAAGTGTTCAACCGCCTTCCTCGTCCAGCTGGCGATCAACCTATGAAGTGTTTTTAAGTGCCTATTTTAGTGTTTACAGTCCACTAACTGAGAGTTATCAAGTGATATTATTATTTGTGACGTGTGTGGTTTAGTGTGGACGATATCCCAAGTGCTTTCGTCGTCGTCTGCCCGCCGCGCCCGCCACAATAATATTATAAATGTGAAAGTTTGTGGGTTTGGATGTTTGGATGTTTGTTCCTCAATCACGCAAAAACTACTGAACGGATTTGATTAGAATTTGGCACACAGATAGTAGATAGCCTAGATTAAAACATAGGGTACTTTTTATCCCGATATTCCTACGGAAACGGGAACAACGCGGGTGAAACCGCGGGCGGCCGCTAGTATTCTATATAATTTTCGAACCTGCTCACAAAATTTCACGAGTATCGATTGAGAAATGCGACCTGTAAGTGAGAACAGACAGCCGGACATACGAAATGATTTTTGCCCAAGCTGAAGCAGAGACGCTTCGTTCACACTTCGTGCTTGCTCGGTCAATAAATAAAATGTACTTTAAATAAATAAACTCGAACGGGAAAATGCTGAGCGCTCGGCGTTTCCCTACGTGATCAAATCAGAAATGAGGAGATCCATAGGAGAACTAAAGTAACCGACATCTCTCGAAGGATTTTTCGGTTGAAGTGGCGGCGGGCTGGACACAGCGAGATGAACCGATGGCCGTTGGAGCGGAAAGGTTTTGGAATGGCTCGCGCGCACCGGTCAACTATACGTGGGTAGGCCTCCGACAAGGTGGACCGACGATCTAGTGAAGGTCGCAGGAAACCACTGGATGCGTTTTTGTTAATAAATACGTAAATCATACAAACGATTTTCAAGAATTTGAATAAGCACAAACGCTTAAGAATATCATCTGTATCTACAGATACTTTTCCTAGTCAATGTCCATCAGCCATTTTTGATGTCCCCACTGCTGGGGCACAGGCCTTCCTTATGGGTTGGATAAGGAGGACGGGCCATAACCCACCACGCGGGCCCAATGCGGATTGGTGGGTATTAACGACTGCAAATGCAGCCGGGACCAACGGCTTAACGTGCCTTCCGAAGCACGAAGGAGTTCGCGATAGTAAATTTTTGGTCACCCATCCCATGACCGACCCTTGCGAACGTTGCTTAACTTACGCAATCGCTGGGCCAGGCGCTAAACCACTACGCCACCGAGCTCCTCATTCTTTTCCTAGTAAGTAAATATTATTTACTCAAAAAAGTTTGTAATATGGTCATTATTTTGACAACCTTCTTTGAACAAAGTCGAGCTTGCCGGTGTCCTCCGATGGTGACGCAACAAAGTTATATGGGATTTCATTATTGTCGAGTTTTAGCCACCAGCAATTTCCTTTGAGAATCCATTATTGTCGAGTTTTCTTTCAAACATAGTTAGATGAAAAATACACTGTACATTCCGCGCAGATAAAGAATGGGATTAGAAATGGCGTCGTTCATATTCACTATCGCTCTCTCAGTCACACTCGTTGTGGTAAGCGCGGTGAGCCGCCATTTTGAATCCCATTCTATATCTGCGCGGGTGTTGTATGTTTGTACCTAGATGATGTTTTTGTACTTTTATATAAAATTAGTATGGAAAAATATAAAAAACTCGCACTTGACCGTATTTTGACCTTTCATTCAATACCCCTTATTTACTTCTTGGATTACAAAGGGGATCAAAAAAAACCTTATTTTTTGGCTCCGAAGCACCGTTTCTAAGATATTTGCATTTTTGTATTTTTACGAAATTAAGTACCTACTGTAGTAGGTATAATAGGCAGTATTCGCATTTTTTGAGTAAAGTACTATACAAGCCTTGGTCCACAATGACTGCACTGCTGGCCACGTTATGATGGCCTCGAGCTAAGCTTAACTACGCTCTCGGCCTTCAAGCTTGGTCATCATTGCAGCCCTTGCTGTCCGCGCTATAAAGGCCTCGACCTCCGGTCTCGGCCTTTATTCTAGCTTGTCCATCAAGGGCTGCAATGCTGACCGCGCTGTGACGGCCTGGACCTGCGCTAAGCTCCGCTCTCGGCCATCATCATCGCTGCCAGCAACGCAGTCATTATTGACCGCGGCAGTAATGTACTAAATCTCAATGCGATGTGATTATCTTAGCAGAATATTTATGCTAAACAAAAAGAAATTGATTGATAACCACAATAAATATACGTTTTTATTGAAGTAAGAAAGCTCCTTCATTATAAAAGCAAATCCATACGCGGAGCAGATTCCGCTGAACAACAAAATTCTATTACCGTATCAAATCAAATATCGTTACCGTGAGAACGTCGCTAAACAGGCAGAAGTCGAAGTGAAATTATTTCGTGGCGAAGTTAACGAACGCGCAGAATTTTGATGAAGCACACACTCAGCCTGTTATTTTTGTAATGAGTACGTTAAATACACGCAGAATGCTCTTACCATTGGATATTATTCTATTCTTTGAGATAATTTATTCGCATTTTGCTCATTTTTATCAATAATGTTAATTATCATCGATCCGTAGCGACATTACATTAATTTCTCAATGTAAAGCGAAGATAGAATTTGTACAAATAAAAGATATAAAAAAATACAATTACACATTGCTAATTAATTGTAATTTCTTATAAAAGAAATACCACATATTTTAATTCGTTATGTTTTTATAATATAAACAAAATATATCTCGTTACTATAATTTCCTAGACGACATTTCTAACAGAGAATTTCCAATCCATTACCAAAAAAAGAAATAAAAATATATCATCCACGCTCGATGCCAAATTCAAAATTACATTTTTCTGCAATGAATCCTAACATCTGGCCCGGTCCGAACATTTCAGTTAATATCGTTAACAGTAAACCAATTAAAAATGATAGAGGAACCTTTTTCGGCGGCTTAATCGCATCAGACCCCCCATTACACGGAGAGAGCTCCAGACAAAATGGATTTTATTTGACGTCTCTTAATAACATTCTTGGGAAATTATTTCTCTTTAGGTTATGAATATGGTTCTAAGAAAATGTATCACTCATTTCTTAATAAGTATAGAATTCTAAGCCCATTAGGTTTATATTATTAGGTATGTAAAAAGTGTATTGAAGCGTGAAACAATCATGTAATTAGGTTCAAATATGTCAAACTAGCGGCCGCCCACGGTTTCACCCGTGTGGTTCCCGTTCCCATAAGAATATCGGGATAAAAAGTTTTCTGTGTTTTAATCTAGGTTATTATTGAGGAACAAACATTCAAACATCCAAACCCACAAGCTGTCACATTTATAATATTAGTAGGATACGTCAAGAAAATGAGAAATAAACAATAATAATAATCTACTATACTTTAAACTACGATTAAGGGCTTAACTACGGAGACTACGAACACGAGACTACGTGTAGTTGTGTAGTCTCGTAGATCGTTATAGTCTCCGTAGCATATTGTAAACTTTCTACTCCGTGAGAATAAAAACCGGCCAAGTGCGAGTCGGACTCGCGCACGAAGGGTTCCGTACCAAAAAACGGCAAAAAATCACGTTTGTTGTATGGGAGCCCCCCTTAAATATTTATTTTATTCTATTTTTAATATTTGTTGTTATAGCGGCAACAAAAATACATCATCTGTGAAATTTTCAACTGTCTACCTGTAGTCGTTATTAGTATTGAACAAAAAACAGCAAAAAAAAAATCACGTTTGTTGTATGGGAGCCCCCCTTAAATATTTATTTTTTTCTATTTTTAGTATTAAATTTGTTGTTATGGCGGCAACAGAAATACATCATCTGTAAAAATTTCAACTGTCTAGCTATAACGGTTCATGAGATACAGCCTGGTGACAGACAGATGGACAGCGGAGTCTTAGTAATAGGGTCCCGTTTTTACCCTTTGAGTACGGAACCTTAAAAATGATTAAAAGGTTCTGATGCAACATTGAATCCAATAATTTTAAAATAATAATGCATACTACAATAACGTGTAATAATTCTTTGGATTAGCCTCAGAACTAAAATGAGGGTTTCTTATAATAATCTAGCACTTATCATAACAGGCAACATGCATCAAATTTTTTTGTACCAAAATCAAAAGTATAATGCGTGAGAAAATCAACTGTAATATTAAAACTTTTCTCTTGTGTTTTTTTCTCGTGATATAGTTACTTGAAGTTAGCACGCAGCAGCACCCGCCGAAAACGCTCTATACAAAAAGGTCAACATTTGTGACGTCACTCATGTCACGTTTCAGTGCATTAGTACAGAATACATAATAGTACATAGTATGGAGTTAGCCAAAAATTTTCAAATATCTCCCTAAATATTGCGTTTAAGTACATATTGTGTCATACAAAATATTATTCTTATTTAATGTTCTATCCGACTGTTAAGTGCATTATATCCGAAAACGAAAAAAAAAATTCGTTATTTTCCCTTGTGTGATAAAACTAAAGTAATACATTTTATTTTTTATTTTTCTGTTCCATCATGTTTTTATACGTGTCCGCAGCGATCAAGCTCAAATTTATCAAAATCGGTAACTTATGCATGTTCCCTATTCCTCAAAACAATTAAATTTACATAGTACTGCTTTAGGAAACAGTATTTGTAAGATTTTAAACTGTAACGTTTAGTATAGAGCTCAGATTTCTTAATTAAATATATAATTATTTACACGTGATTATTTGTAAAACACCAACAACCTCGCAGGAGTGGATTACTAAAACCATAAACAACAATGTTTTTTTACAACTTTCCAAAAAATCCAAAGATAAAGACTTTTCATATAAAATTCGATCAGTTATGTTCGGACCATATTGTACGGAAAGTCGATTACTTTTTTGTCTTTTTTCGTAAAAATCTTAGAACAAATGTTGTTTATGATGTTAACTAATCTACTACAACGAGGTTGTTGGTGTTTTATAAATAACCCTGTAACGTATCTACCCAACAGGTATTGTGTCTTTCTTGGATCTGTAACACTTAAATATTCTTGTGATCCGCACAACATTCAGGAGCCCTCAACTTTGGAATCGGAATGTTTTGCCGAAAAAGCGGAAACATAAACAAAACGCAAGAACGGCTCCTTAGGAAAATTTCCATGCATTAAAATTCGACGTCTCATCGCAAATTGTTAACGCTGTTGAAAACCTAATGACGTATTTGCATATAAAAAGAATTCTATTCGAAAACGGTAGAGGGAATATCAGTTCGGTGTATTCTAAGGTTTATAAAAGTGTAGAGTTTATTGGAATAGAATATTTTAATATTTATACGAGAGTATTATCTTTCCATTTTACTGTTCTCTCATTTTTTTGTAATTAAATATTTAGGTATATCGCTAAGATTGCACATTGCTTTATAATAAATGTTTTATTACATACTGTCTCTTGATATCGTTTAAACTTGACAGCATCAATGAGCTTGCAGAAGCTTTTACTGCCTGTCTCATAAATTTATTTGATTTACATGCTCCAACCAGAAGGCAGAAATTCAAACACCCACCGCACCCTTGGATCACTGATTCTATTAAATGCATGATGCAAACTAGAGATGACTATAACACAAGATCTAAGTCAAATAAATCAGAAGCCCTTAGGGAGTCATATAAAAAAATGAAACACAATGTCATAGAAGTAATCGAAAGGGAAAAGAAATGTTTTTTTAACATACACATAAATAAAAACAAAAACAACTCAAAGAAATTATGGCAAAATTTAAAAAATAATGTAATTAACAATGGTAAAAAGGGGGCAGAACTTCCACCCTGTTTCAGTGACCCCGACATAATTAATGCACACTTTCTTAACATCCCAGGAGAAAGACATGTATCAATTTCTCAACTAACATATTATGAACACCACCGGCATGGCTCATCAACATTCTCTCTGCACACAGTATCAGAGGACACAGTGCTCAAAACCATCAAAGGGTTTCATTCCAATGCTCAGGGCTGTGATGGTTTATCCTTAGAAATGTTACTGTTGACCTTGCCTCAAACGTTAAAAGCAATCACCACCATGGTCAACCATTCAATAGTTGAAGGCACTTTCCCCGATATTTGGAAGATTGCTGTAGTTAGACCCTTGCCAAAGAACGCTAACCCGTCCACCATTAATGACCTTCGTCCAATCAGTCTTCTCTCATGTGTATCAAAGGTTTTGGAACGAATTGTCTGTGATCAATTCACTGAATATCTTGAGACAAACAATGTTCTGCCTCAACGGCAGTCCGGGTTCCGCAAAGGTCACAGCACAGCAACTGCACTTGCAGATGTTGTAGACAACTTATTGGCTGCTAAAGACCAAGGAAACCTCAGCATTCTGCTTCTGCTTGATTTCTCGCGAGCATTTGACTCAATAAATATTGACCTTTTATTGTCAAAACTGGCCTACTACGGAGTCGAAGCAAATGCAATAAAATGGTTTCATAGTTACCTTGAGAAAAGGCAGCAGTATGTTGAATTGGAGAAAGAGGATGGTTCAAGGGTCCAATCTGCCAAACTCTCAGTAACCCGTGGAGTACCGCAGGGATCTATATTAGGACCAATCCTCTACATTCTTTACAGCGCTGATATCGTCAAAGTCATCCGTCACTGCCAATTCCACTTGTACGCTGACGATCTGCAGCTGTACCTTCCTTTTGAACCCACAGAACATGATAGTGCTGTAACAAGAGTAAATGAAGACTTGAGACATATCTCCAATTGGTGCAGATCAAACTGTTTAGTCCTTAATCCTAAAAAATCAAAACTATTGTTGATTGGTACAAGGAAGAAAATAGGCCGCTTTAAAAACACTGCCCTAAATGTACTCATTAATGGAGAGAAAATAGAGCGTGTGGATAAAGCTAGGAATCTTGGACTAGTATTGGATGAATATCTAACCTTTGAGAACCACATTGCTGAGTGCTCACGCAATTGTTTCTATAGACTTAAGTCACTATACAAAATAAGACCCTATCTGAGTGAAGAACTGAGGGTCACACTGTGTGAAGCATTAATTTTGTCAAAACTAAATTATTGTGACACTGTTTATGGGCCGTGTTTGATGTCCAAGACAGGCAGACTTATCCAGCGGGTGCAGAATGCTTGTGCGCGTTTCTGTTTTCATGTACCACCTCGAACACATGTGACTCCATTTCTGAACTCTGCAAACATGATGAAAATGGAAGCGCGCAGAAGACTCCATCTGGCCACTCTTTTATTTGGTGTGGTAAACACAGGAAGACCGACCTACCTTTATGAAAAGTTGGTATGGTTTGGTGAGTTGAGCAGATTTCCAAAGAGAAAAAATACTTACATTTTTGCAACTGCAAAGCACCGAACAGTGGCGTTTCGTGGTTCGTTTAGGTTCGCTGCCTCAAAGTGCTGGAATGATATCCCACCGCCGCTACGTGATTTAAAAACGGTTAAAACATTTAGAGCCCATCTTAAAAAGTATCTCATAATATTGCAAAAAGAAGACTCACTTCGGGGTTTTTTATGATAAAATCACGGTGTTGAGTTGCATTCCGGCGCTCTTGAGGCGGCCGGACACATCAATTACTGTATTTGTCACTTACAATCTGCTGATAAGTTTAATTTTTATGTTATAAATCTGATTTTAATTTGATTTTCGACCGTCCTACAGATTTTGTACGACATAAACATGTTTTGTCCATTGTTTTTGTGGATGACAGTTGTGTTGCTTTGATTTCTTTTTTTTTTCTGTCTTTGTTTTCATTTTTTTACATCGTGCCACAGACACGACAACGACACAGATTAGATAAATAAATATACAAGTTGCACACTTTTTTTTTTGTAAAAAAACCGCTGTCATTGGGGAGGCAGAGGGATTAAGTCCATACAGACTTGACAATATCATTTTTTTACTATTTCTTTTGTTCATGTTGTTTTTTTCCTTAGTTTATATAGTAGTTATATCAATAATATTTATTCACTAGGTATTTGTAAATTCTTTGTTCTGATTTTGTTTTTTTAGTATAATTGCTCTTTGTTTGTCTGTCCGTTCTCGTCACCAATGAGGCTCCTCCAGAATACCAGCGTTGCAGTGGCATGCTCAGGTATGTCACTGTAGCATTGCTGAGGAAGGGGCCTAGTTGGCTGCGCACAAACTAGTTTATAAGAATGTACCTATTATTTTAAGTTCCAATTGTCGCGGTCAATAAACTGTTTTTCTTTCTTTCTTTCTTCTTTCTTTAAGTTAGAATCTTAATCAACATAAAATAAATTGATTTCATAAAACATGGGGTAGGATAGGTAGTAGGTATTAGTATTGTGAAGTGCATAAAAGCACTAATATTCCAATTGAATAAGAATGATGAATTGAATTAGCATTTAATTTCTACTATTTCGATCACTTCGGAAGTATTGCAGCTGAAACTTTAAACGTACCTGCAACAGTACCTTATAGTTGTGGCTTTGTTGCTGTAAGCCCGAAACACAATACAGTGCGCCTAGGGAACATCTTATCTATGACATTAACTGCCGCCCCGTTTCTGCGGCTGAGTGCACTGAAATGCGAACGTTTTGAACACTGCAGGGATTTGTTACGGAGTAGGTTCTTGCATTACCTTTTTGGTATCATGAAAGAAACCTGCTTTGTGAATTTTTATAATGAGTGACTGAAAAGTTTCGCTGTTCTGTGAACTGAAATCATCATTACATTGGGGTTTTTCCCACTTCCTCAGTGATGAGGATTCCGGGTGTAGTGCGCTTCCACATTTGGCCTTATCGTCACTTAACATCCGGTGAGGTGGAGGCCAAGCACGATCCCGTTGTGCATAAAAAAAACTATTTTAAGGTCATTAATGGCAATAGTGGCACTACTTTTTCCACTATTACCACTACGTTTTATTAAAAATCGGATTGTCTGAATATTTTTATTGGTAGGAATAAGCTCCCTTTATTAATAGAAAAATGTTTCAGAATTTTAGGTTGCGTGAAAAAAATAGAAAAAACACTTCATGTTCACAAATACATATTGTTTGGTAATATCCTTATAAAACCGAATATGATAGATAAGGTATCATCGTGTATATAGCCCCAGAAAATTATTTTAACCCTGAAAACCGCCACATGGCTGAGAAAACCCATTTTTTATTTGTATGAAAAAATGCAAAATGGCAACCCTAGATGCAAATAGACCTTTGTATTCGATAATCAATCCTGTTCATTTGCAAAAGCAAAACACAATTTCGGTCCAGGGTTACCGCCGTTTGGTTGTGTTGCGTATGCAGTTTATCATAAAAGAAAAAATAAAAAAGTGGTGGGTTTCGGGACTTAAAATAATTTTCTAGGGCTGTATGCATGGTAACATATCTACTATATTAGGCTTTAAGGCTATAACCAAACACCCGTATACGGTAATAACACACCCAAAAAATCCTGAAACATTTTCTGTTATAATAGAATATTCCAACCAATTTGATTTTCTTGTAGACATTCCCCATTCTTAAATCAAAGGGTATAGTGGGACTGTTTTGAGAAAAAAGTGTAGTCCCTGAATTACTGCAATATACCTATAGACAGACAGACAGACATTACCATGTATTACCATGACCGACCCTGACATTGTAGCTTTATTAATAATAAGGCTATTAATAATAAGGATAATAAGTTATAATCCTTAAATTACCGAGATGTGAAATATAGACATACATGGACACCGATAATAATCATACACACACACGACCATTTCAAGATATGACCAAAAACATTTTATACCAGCAAAGTCGTAAACTTTTTTCCCATTCCGCCAGTAGGAATCGCAAAAGGTATTAAGATCGCATTACATCAATTCATAAGAGATTCCCCTCAGTATTCCAGAAACATTCTTATCATAAATCTTTCTCGGTCCCACGAAATGAATGTGGGAGCAGGAATACTATGAAGATTGACAGCGAGACGTGGCGCTTGGTGAATATATCAGCGTTAATGCGACTTTGCAAACACTTCGGGGTATCGAATGATCGATTAAGTTATGTTAATCAATGAAAATAAACAAACAAACAAATTTAAAACAAAATACACATGACATAACAACACTTAAACTAGTGTTTCTGTGAGCTGTTAGTCCTCGCTTTAATATATCTCCGCCATTTTGAAAAAAATAGCTAGGGTTTCCTAGGATGACGATGCCGTCATATTACGGCCGTAATTTAGCGACGTAGAACGTTGTCTATGTAAATAAGACGCGGTTTCCTAGAGAGCGAAGCTGGACACCGTAAAGTCAATAGTCTTTTTACGTCCGTAAAATTACGGCCGCTATGTCACGGCACCGCTTTCTTAGGAAACCCTAGCTTAAATCGACAAAAAATATATAATTATCGAACCTGCTCAGAAATTTTCACGATCGGTTGAGAAATGCAACCTGTATAGGAGAACAGACGAATAGACATACGAAAGAATTTTAACCCAAGCTGAAACGGAGACGCTTCGCTTGCGCTTCGCACTCGCTCGGTCAATTAACATTGAATCATACAGAAACTGTAAGTAACTTGCAAAGTGTGTTGTTACCTATAACGATAACAATTATGATATTCAAAACACTGTAAGATAAATGTAACCTTCAGACATTTGAATGTACCTATGGATCAGATAACTGGCAAACTTCTTCAATTCTCATAAGTAACTTAATTCTAATGTTAATGCTCGTATCTACTACTCGATTACCTCGGTAAAACTTTTGCCAATATGTGTATCGATACGATCAATAATGTATGAAAGTATTACTTTACTTTATTTACATCTAATTATATCTGCGAATAACTTGCTCAAGGAAATACCAACTAAATTGGATTTAACTTCGTCCAAAATGAATACTGAAATACAAATAAAAATTAAATTATTTATTTATAGATTCAAAATAATCATATTAAGATTTTTTTTAAATGTTAAACTGCCGTCGATTGACGTTATTTGACAATTTAACTGAATAAAAATTATAAAATAGATCTACAGTTTATAAAAATATGCGAGATTTAAGATTATAAAATGAAGAAAGCAATTTTGATTTTATAGCAATAAATGTGTGGTCATAGTAAAATTAAACTAAAAATTGTTTTAAAACTTAAATGACAAACTTAGAGGACGTTAATAAATTAAATATATTATTTTAGACATTTTGACGTGATATAACTTAACAAAAAGCTTTTAGTTTACTTAGATGAAGTTAGACGACTTGTCTAGTATCATCACTGAACACTTTGCTTAAGTTACAAAGCCGACATCTGCCTACCACGATTTAGATTTAAGCTAGAACTTAGTCGGTGTGTGTTGAATATTGAATAGGCCTAAACAGACTCAGATTATCAAAACAATGAGATTATTGTTGCCAATTTTAATCATTTGAAAATACTAACGCAAATGCAGATTCTATCAATTTACTTAATAGAAAAACTTAAAAAACCGGCCAAGTGCGAGTCGGACTCGCGCACGAAGGGTTCCGTACCAAAAAACGGCAAAAAAATTACGTTTGTTGTATGGGAGCCCCCTCTTATATATTAATTTTATTCTGTTTTTAGTATTTGTTGTTAGAGCGGCAACAAAAATACATCATCTGTGAAAATTTCAACTGTCTACTTATTGTCGTTATTAATATCGAGCAAAAAACGGCAAAAAAATCAGGTTTGTTGTATGGGAGCCTCCCTTAAATATTAATTTTATTCTGTTTTTAGTATTTGTTGTTATAGTGGCAACAGAAATACATCATCTGTGAAAATTTCAACTTTCTAGTTATCATAGTTCATGAGATACAGCCTGGTGACAGACAGACAGACAGACAGACAGACGGACAGCGGAGTCTTAGTAATAGGGTCCCGTTTTTACCCTTTGGGTACGGAACCCTAAATACATCATCTGTGAAAATTTCAACTTTCTAGTTATCATAGTTCCTGAGATACAGCCTGGTGACAGATAGACAGACAGACAGACGGACAGCGGAGTCTTAGTAATAGGGTCCCGTTTTTACCCTTTGGGTACGGAACCCTAAAAAGGTAACTTGTAATTTAAAAGTTCTGCAATGAAATATTAAATCAGACAAAATTAAGCACCTTACCTACTTACATTTACAGAAAACGTATTTAGTAGTATTTTGGCCTGCTGTATCTGGCAACAACGTTACTCCATCTATGTGCGGACAGCTAACGAACTGTCACATTTTCGCGCCAAAATGCGAGCCGCCATAATTAAGTTCGAGCCAGCCACAATGATTTCAAGGATATGGTAGGTATTATGAGCTCTGCTGGTTTATTTATTACATTCGCACTTGAGTCCGAGCTTTTATTTTCGTGTTTTGTCGTACCCGTTGTATAAATTTTTCTTCATGTTAAACTCTTCTTAAATTAACAAGACCAACAACTATTAGTCCTTTGAGTGTGAAATAGTGTGAATTTCCGGTGTATGTGTATGGCAATGGGATTGGCAATGCAAAGCTAATTGTAGATGTCGCTGCTTACGCTTGTTCCTAAGACTAAGACAGTAGACGTTCAGAACAAATCTATGCGAAAACAGGTATTTATTTTGTAGTATTTTTTTACCGAAAAAGACCCATTGACCCAAAATGGATATAAAAGAATGGATATATTCTACAATGCAAATGTTTATTCTTACAGAATTTATAATTTTTTTTCTATATCCATATTTTTCGGAAAGTAAGTGCCAATATTCTCAAAGCCAGAGTTTAATCATTTTAAAGTAAAAAAAAAAACGATTTTTTAAGTAAAAGTCCTTTGTTAGTTCTCGTGGAACAAGCGTACGCAGCGCCATTTGGACAGTTGCCTTCCCCATTAAATAATATGCCAAACGCGTAAATTGCCGGTGTACTACCAAAAACACTCCAAAATAAGAGAGCACGATATTTATCATAACCGTACATATCTGTAATAATATAATGTATAACTATATACTGTTGACGGCAGAACGATTGTAAAATATGTAAATATAGTTAAGATAGTTTAAATTTTGATATTTTGTAGAATTACTTTGTTTTATCACATTATTTTCTCTTATTTGAACACTAAATTATGTTTATCTAGTATATTTTACATGTAGAAATTAAGATAGGAATTAAGACCTTTGATTTGTTATTTATCTTTCTTGTATAGATACTATTAGCGATTTTGTTTGCACCGTTAGAAAGAGATAGCACTATAATGTTGGAAAGAGACAGGAAAGATTGGTGCCGTGTGCAAAAATTAGTGCCGTGTGCAAACTGTATGCGTTGTAATTGGCTAATAGCTATATTGTAGAAAACTAACTAGCCACTAAGTGCGAGTAAACGTTTTGTACTTAAATAAGGCTGTTTTGTATGAAAATTGGATTCCAGTTTCGGCGTCCGTCCTGCGCGGTCGCTACGTGTCTCCGCGCCTCTGCTCTGCACTGCTGCGCCCTCTGCCGTCAGGTACTCCAACTAGCCGCAATTTTCATTGCCGCTAGTTGCGTGTTGTAACGGTTTTTCGTTAACACGCTCGTTGGCGAGTGTTTCTTCAAATTCTGGTTTGTTCCAAAATAAGAATTTGTCGATCCTCGCACGCGTTGAGCTGGTGGAAACTGAACGGTGCCAACTAAGCCAGCTGGGAGCGATCCCGGTACGCTCGCTAGGGCCTCCAGGCTCTAGCAATACCGAAGACCCGATCCCACTGCACTTGGGCCTAGTCCCAAGGGTGAAGGTACGAGCGGCTATCCGCTAGGGATACCTGCTCACTCTTCGTCCCCCCTCCCCTCTGCCCCCGGGCAGAGGGTGTCTTTTTGCCTTTCTCGTTCGGCCATGGCCTCCGCCTCCGGAGACATGCTTGCCGACTTAATCGCGCAGCTAAGCGCTGCCCCCGTGGAAATTGTGGCCGCGTTGGCCCAATTTCTCAATTCCAACCTGGCGTCTCGCCAAACTCCTGTCCCGGCTTCGCAGCCAATCCCGGCTTCTCAGCCGCTTATCCTCTCCTCCCCGGCGTCTCCGGACCCGAGTCCGACAGTGATGGAGTTCGAGTTCCCGACTCCAACCCCCGTCAAGCGGTCCGCTTCTCAGCGGTCCGCGACATCTTCGGACGAATCTTCCTCTACCCTCGTAGATGGGTTCACCCTCTGTGAGGGGAGGAAGAAGAAGTCCAAATCCTTTAAGCGCAAGCAGCAACGCGCTAGTCCCGTCCCACCCGCGAGCCCTGAGACGGCTATCCCGCTCGCGCAGGACACGCCCTCAGAGGTCGCGGATCTTAGTCCCGCCGCACAAGACGTGGCGCGCGCCACCTCTCAAGGCCCGGTTCCGCTGATGTCTCTCGACATCAGCCCTCCCGCCTCTCTCTCTCACGCTCAATCAGCGTCTCCTCCCTCTCGGCCGCACAATAGGTGCCAGCCCACGCTCGCTAGAGCCAAAGCCCCGCCCCCTGTCTTTTTGCGGGACAAGGACGCGTGGCCCGAAGTCTCGCGTCTTTGTAACGCGAACAAGGTCCGCTACACACGTGCGCACAACACGGGCGTAGCGGTCCGTGTTGACACCCCCACTAGCGACGATTTCCGTGCGCTAGTGAAGCTTCTCACAGCCCACAAAGTGGGTTACCACACATACGCCCTCCCCGAGGAGCGCAAGGTTCGTGTGGTGCTCCGCGGAGTCCCACACGAAATCTCGACCGACGAGATCCACAAAGATCTCGTCGATCAGGGTTTCCCGGCCGAGGCAGTACACAAAATGTACGGCCGAGGCAGGAGACCCCTACCCCTTTTCTTAGTCATAATGACTAATTCGCAGTCCTCCCGCGACATCTTTTCGGCCAAAGACCTCAAGGTCTGCGGCCTATCAAACTGCAATGCAGAAAAGCCCCATCGGCGCGGCACTCCCGGGCAGTGCCACCGCTGCCAACTGTACGGGCATGCGGCAGCCAATTGCTCGGCCACGCCTAGGTGCGTTAAGTGCCTCCTCCAACACCCGACTAGCGAGTGTTCACGTACACGTGACACTCCAAACCCCCCCGCCTGCGTCTTGTGCGGTCAGCTCGGGCACACGGCCAATTATAGAGGCTGCCCTCGCGCTCCGCGCGCCCTTAAGCCATCCAAAAAGGCTAAATCCTATTTCAAAAAGGCACCTACTGGGCCTTTTCCCCCCACCCCCGCTGACTTCCCCGCACTTCCGAAGTCGGGCGGAGTGGGCCCAGCCCCGGCTCCTTTGCCGGCCTGGGGCCCTCCTAAGGCAAAACCGCCGACGGTTCCTGCCTCTAATCACGCCCATCCTCTTTCCCCGCCAACGTCGCCCTCCTTGGCTGATGACGTGAATCTCATCCGTGATGCGATTCGCGGTATCAACGTACAGGAGATATCGGTTTTGGCGGGTAAATTGCGCAATGCGCGCACCGCTACCGATCGCTTAGTAGCACTCTGCGAGCATGACTCGCTTCTACGTACAATATAAGTACGTCTCTCCTTAAACCACCTGTCGGCGCGCCGAGCGGCGCGGGCGCGGTCGCCACGGCCGGCCGTACCAAACCCGCGGGCGTTTCGCTTGTCTCTTTTAATTGTCGCTCCTTGCGCGCGAATTTACCTGAAATAAGGGAATTCATGCGCGAAAGGAGCGTTGACCTCTTACTCCTTCAGGAAACGTGGCTCAAACCCACAATCCTAAAAGGGCTATCTATCAAATCGTATGCGCTCGTGCGTAACGATAAGGCCCCGCCCAACCCTCCCCCTGCGGACCATTCTAAAAAGGCCAGTGGCGGTTGCGCCATTTATTTCAGAAAGGCGCTTCATTGTTCGCCTATTCCCACTCCCGCGCTTACCAATATGGAAGCGACGATATGTAGATTGGCTATGTCGGGTCACCGAACCCTAATCATAGCGTCAATCTACATACCGGCCAAGACAAAGCCACTCAAAAGCGATTTTGAAACGCTTCTCTCCCTAGGGGACTCTGTCATTCTTTTCGGAGATTTCAACTCCAAACATACAGACTGGACGTGCTTTAGCACTAACACTAGTGGCCGTAGGTTACTTGAAATCACTAAATCCCTTGATTTAGATGTAATTTCACCCTATGAGCCCACCCACTATCCCGACAATATACAGCAAGCTCCCGATGTACTAGACTTTGCGCTAGTGAAGGGGGTTTCGCTACAACTAAGGTCGATCGAGACTCTCGACGATCTTGGCTCTGACCACCGCCCGGTCTCCCTTGTCATGGGTGACCAACACCCACCCGCCCCTCTTTTCAAAACCGTCACCAACTGGGACGGATTTGAATCTTCCCTTTCGATGGCCATGAGTGCCGACAACTCACCGTACGCTATCGGACCCGACTATTTCGATAGTACGGAGAAGGTAGATAGTGCGGTGAGCTCATTAACCCAATTAGTCCAATCAGCTCTTACGGATAACGCGAAGGAGGTGCCTGTCAAAAAAGGCAGGCCGCTTCCAGCGGACGTTCGTAATCTGGTTAGGGCCAAGCGGGCAGCCCATAGAAGGGCGGCCAAGTATCCGACCCCCGAGTATAGAGCCGCGGCGAATCGCCTTAGGCGCGAACTTAGCTCTCGACTTTCAGACCTGAGGAACGACCGTTTTGGCGACCTCATGGCTGAAATCTCTCCCTCCCACCAGGCCTACTACAAAGTGGCCAAAGCCCTCCGTAGCGATGCTACTACTCATATTCCCCCCCTCCTCCGTCCCGATGGCTCTATGGCCTTCGACGACGACGAGAAGGCGGAATGCTTCGCTGACAGTATTGCCTCACAATGCTCAGTCAGCACACAGGAATGTGATCCGACCCATATCAGGGCAGTCGAGGAGGAGCTGAGCACTCTGAACTCCACTCCTTTGACCCCCGATACTGACCCCATTTCGATTTCTACTGACGAAATCAAATCTTTTATTAAAGAGCTCAAAGTCAAAAAGGCGCCCGGCGCCGATCGTATCTCAAACATGGCCCTTAAGTACTTCCCCGTGGAAGTACTGACCTTTCTCTCCCTTATTTTTAATGCCTGTTTCGATTTATGCTACTTTCCAGCCGCCTGGAAGGAAGCAATCGTAATAGGCATCCCTAAGCCGGGTAAGCCCATTAATAACCCCACCAGTCACCGCCCCATAAGCCTCCTCAAGGCGTTAGCTAAGCTTCTCGAAAAGTGCATACTCACTCGTATGAGAGAGCACTTATTCGGTGAAGAAGATTTAATAATTCCCCACCAATTCGGCTTTAGAGCCAAACACTCATGTCCCCAACAGGTCCACCGCATAGTCGAGTACATCTCGAGCGGTTTCTATCCGCGTAAAGATAAGACTGTAGCAGTCTTTTTTGATGTAGCCAAAGCTTTCGATAAAGTTTGGCACACCGGACTAATCGTCAAACTGTACAGGCTCGAACTGTCAGTTCGGTTGGTCCGGCTGGTAGCATCATTCCTTCATGATCGTACTTTTCGTTTTAAACACGAAGGTACGCTTTCTTCCCCCCGATCAATCACAGCGGGCGTGCCGCAGGGCTCAGTCCTCGCTCCATTGCTGTACCTAGCGTACACCAATGATATCCCAGTTCCAACCAACGGGGTTGAACTGTCCCTTTTCGCTGACGATACGGCTCTATACTTAAAAGGCCGGTCGCTTGGCCGCACCATCCTTCCGAGGCTCCAAGCCTCCATCAATGCATTAGGTGAATGGTTCCGCAAGTGGCGCATCGAAGTTAACCCGGAAAAATCTTCCGCGGTTTACTTCGATACAAAGCGCCACTCCCTACCCCCTAAAGAACGCCCCCCCTATTTGCTAGGTAAATCCATCCCCTGGCAAAAAACCGCCAAATACCTCGGTGTCACCCTGGACCAGAGGCTCACCTTTGAGCCTCACGTCAAAAGGGTGTCCCGCAATGCGCGTTTTTATATGGGCCGCCTCAACGCTATGTTGGGGCGGCACAGTAGAATGTCCCTTCGCAACAAGCGAACGCTCTACAAGGTTTGCGTGCGGCCGGTGTTGGCGTACGCGTCCCCGGTGTTCGCTCACGCCCCACCCAAAGTCCTTCACAAATTGCAAGTCGTGCAAAATCTTTTCTGCCGCAGAGCGGTCAATGCCCCATATTACGTCCGCAACGCGGACTTGCACAGGGATCTCGAACTCCAAACACTACAACAATTTTTCCTTTCGATCTCTGAGCGATTCTTTGAATCAGCCGAGAATCACTCCAATCCGTTAATCCGAAGCGCGGCGGGGTATGACCCCCCCGCTTCCACTTCCAACCAACTTTCCCGGAAACCCAAATCCGTCCTAACGGACCCCCCCAACCAACTCTCGGCCGATCTGGACCTCCTATTGGAGGCCCAGAAGGCTGTACCCGCCCCTTCACCCCCGACCCCTCTGGTCACACCCGGCCCCTCAGGCCAGCCCGTCTCTGCGACTGACCGCCCATCCGGTAATCAGTCGTGTTAGTCAGAATATTTCATATTCAATTAGTATTTGCTAAACGGCCGTTGACCCCTCTGGTTGGCGGTCGTCCTCTAAGCGTATGCTCACCTAGGTGAGTGACGCGCCGCGCCACCCTCCCCTCGGGGGGTGGTCGCTTTCGATGAAGGTTTTTATGGCTTACAATAGCTACGGTCGAAACCAATATGCGGCGGTTTTAGTCAGTCGAGTCTGACATAACCAGCATAGCATCGGCGGCTATGTGGTATCCAATGAGGATTTCCGCCCCCTTCCCCTCGGTGTCCGGGAAGGTGCTCCGAGCCCCTCAGGCTGAGAGTGAAAAAAAAAAAAAAAAAAAGTATGAAAATTGTTCAGTTCAGTTCAGTTCAATATATACCTACTATGGTTTGAAAATACAAATAGTAAAAAAAAGCTGGAGTTTTAATTCTTCTGCCCGACGTCGCTGAACCCCTGCACCTGCTAAGTTTACAAGTGGTCCTTCGAGCCGGATACGCCGGGGACTTAGAAGATTTCGCTGCCAGCACCCAGGACTTAGAAAATTTGAAGAAAAATTCCCAAGACTTAGAATATTTTTGGATCATTCAGTCTGGGACTTGAAGAATTCCTGGGATACTTGAAGAAGCAACCATGTCGTACCCGACGAGGAGCAAGGCAAAGGAGAGAGGCGGAACGTCAACGGCCCAGAGCGATCCTGCACATACGGAACCCGCAGACTCCGGGGTAGCTACGTTCGTCCGCCCACTCCGATCGCCGTCGACGGTTAACCAAGGGATACCTGGTGAAATATACATCCCAGAGATTCCGTCTTCCGGCATTGGTGGAAGAGTGGTGGATTTCACGACCAGAGATCCAGATCATGAAGCAACGCCGACCGTGAGCACCGTACGAGCGCCCCGAAAAGCTCCAAGTGTCACGTCGTCCCGTTTCAGTCGCGCACACAGAGAAGCGACACGAAAGAGAATCGAATACGAAGCAGAACTTGAAATGTGCGCAGCACAACAGCGTCTCGCCGAGAAAAAGAAGGCAATGCAACTGGCGGAACTAGACGCAGAGGAGGAAGAAGAGGAAGAGGCCTTAGCGAGAATAGAACCACCTAAAGAAGATCGCATCCAGGAGTGGATCCAGAAGTCACCTTTTGAGCCCGCTCGTGAGAAGACCCCGCATTCTGGCCGAGATGGACGTGATTCATCAAGGGGACGTCGACAACCCGGGAAGGCGATTGAAGAGTTGGCCGAAACCCTACGAGACATGGCCAAACCACGCCCTATGCCACGAGCTTTCTACGAGTTGCCTAACTTCAGTGGGGATCCAGCTGACTGGCTTGCCTTTAAGAAGAAATATGAAGATTCCACTGCCCAGTACGAGTTCCGGCCATCAGAAAACCTTGCGAGACTACAATCAGCAATACATGGCAAGGCGAAGCAACTGGTTGAAGACCTTCTCCGCACCAGCTCCGATCCTGGCGAGATCCTGAGATGCTTAGAGCGCACCTACGGGGATCCAAACCTCCTATTGAAGAGCGCTATCGGGAAGATTCGAGCACTACCCAAGACCGCCGACAATGACAGCGATGGCCTTCGTGTCTTCAGTGCCACCGTCCGCTCCTGCATCTCCACACTCAGAAACATCAAGGCGGACGGCTTCATCAACAACCCACAACTTGTGAGTGAGCTGCTGGAGAAACTAACACCGACCCAGCGCCACGAGTACTCCAAGTTTGCACGGAGTCAAGCCATCGCCGGTGGAGTCGATCTGCGTGTGTCACCAACCCTCATCATATTCGTGGACTTCTTGGAGGAGCTCGCCGACACCGCAGCTTTCGTGCTTCCTGCCGACATCATCGGGAGCAGACCTGCGGCTGCGCAAAGGCAGGTGACACCACGGAATCAAACTGTGAGTAACCGTGCCAGTGTGAAAAATGTGCATAAAGTAAACGTGCATAACAACAGTGAAATAAAGTGCGTGCTATGTGAAAGTGATCATCGGTTAGCTTCGTGTGACAGTTTTCGTGACAAAAGTGTAAATGAACGTTGGGACTTTGTTAAAGACAATAAGTTATGTTTTAAGTGTCTAAGTGGCAATCATAGTCGATTAAGGTGTAAATATAGGAAATGTGCTAAGTGTAATTATGGCCATCACACGCTCCTGCACGTGGATAAACCAGGTAACCAACCTTTTGATATTTCTACTCAGACTGAGCGTGTCACTAACCTCGGGGACAGACGTTGTGTGAAGTCACTCCTGAAGGTAGTGCCTGTACAAGTGAAAAACGGGGGTCGTCTGATTGACACTTACGCTCTGCTTGACGACGGTGCCACTATTTCGTTGATAGACGAGACTCTTGCCACGGAATTGCGAGGTCCGAGATCACCGATCCAGATCCTCAGTGCCGGCGGACACTCGATTGAAGATGACTCATCAAGGTTAGTAAGTGTGACTTTATGGGGACCAAATGAAGAACCCCGCATTCTGAAGATGAGGACCATCAGGGAGATGAACCTGCCGCCGCAGACTGTGCCAAAGAGTGTGATCGAAAATAGTGATCATTTGAAAGGATTGGGAATTGAAGAAATGAGAGACGCTGTCCCACTAGTTCTCATAGGACAAGACAATTGGGAAACAATAGTGGGCGGCGACATAAGGCGAGGGAAATCGGGAAGACCGGTGGCCTCCCTGACCAAGCTAGGTTGGGTAATTCATGGCCCAGTAAGTACGAAGAGCGACGAGCCCGACACCGTAAACTGCATGGCGGAGCTGAACGATCTCGTCAAACAGCAGTTTGACATTGAAAATATGGGGATCGTCGCCAAAAAGAGAGTGAACTTTGAAGAACAGAGAGCTGAGACCATACTCAATGAGACTGCGCGCCTTACCAATGAAGGTTGGGAGGTGGGACTACTCTGGAGAAAAGATAACGTCCAGCTGCCAGATAATTTTAACGACGCTGAGAAACGCCTAAGAGGAATCGAGCGCAAAATGGACAGAAACCCGGACTTCGCGATTGCCTACTGCGCCCAGATAAGCAGGTTAATTGAAAAAGGATACGCGAAACGTCTGGAAGAACCGATACCTTCCGAACACACTTGGTTTCTCCCGCATTTTGGCGTGACAAACGTCAATAAACCAGGAAAGTTGCGCTTGGTGTTCGATGCAGCTGCGACATATAAAGGGACGTCATTGAATGACCAGCTATTGAGCGGCCCAGATTTACTGAACTCCCTTTTAGGAATACTATTTAAGTTTCGCCAGAAGCCGATCGCAATCACCGCGGACATCGAGGATATGTTCCTTAGAGTAAAGATAAGGAAAGAAGACCAAGGAGCACAGCTGTTTCTGTGGAGAGGTGCGAACAAACATGAAGACCCTGAGATATATGTAATGGAATCGATGATATTTGGAGCAACATCTTCTCCAACATCGGCAATCTTCGTGCTAAACAGAAACGCTGAGAGGTTTAGAGAAGAGTTCCCAGAAGCGGTCGAGGCTATTAAGAAACGACACTATATGGACGATTACATAGATAGTGTAGAAAATGTGGAAGATGCCATCAAGATGATTAAAGAAATAAGTGACATTCACGCTCAAGGGAACTTCAACATCAGGGGGTGGACGACCAACCATCCTGAGTTGCGTGAAAAGCTCCCGTACGTGGCACCGCAAAGCGTGAATTTGTCAAAGCTTGGTGGAGAAACAGAACGAACGTTGGGTCTGGTATGGCAAACGAGTGATGACACCCTGAGTTTCGACGTGTCATTCAAGAAAATCAAGAAAGAAGTTGCGAGTGGCGAGGAAGTGCCCACAAAGAGAGAGTTCCTCAAACTCATAATGAGTCTGTTTGATCCACTAGGCTTGATATGCCCAGTGACAATCAGCTCAAGGATCTTAATGCAACGGATATGGAAGACCGGCGTCAAATGGGACGAGAAAATAAACGAAGAATGTCATGAAGAATGGAAAGAATGGATAAGAAGTCTTCATGTGCTTAGAGAACTGAAAATACCGAGACATTATGGGATCGAGGAAGAAGAAGTTGAACTTCATATCTTCGGCGATGCGAGCGAGCAAGCTTATGCCACCGTCGCGTACTTCGTTGACCAGAAAAGGGAAGTGGCGCTCGTCTCAGGAAAAGCCAAAGTGACACCCATGAAGATGGTCTCGATGCCACGGCTTGAACTGCAAGCAGCCGTGCTAGCCTGCCGCCTGGCAAACATGGTGGAGAAAGAACATAGCTTCAAGATAAAAAGAAGAGTATTTTGGACAGACTCCAAAACAGTTTTGCACTGGATTAGATCGGACCCGAGGGATTTCAAGCCGTTCGTGGCACATCGCTTAGCTGAAATAGATGAGAGATCCAGAAGCGATGAATGGAGATGGGTTCCGACAGCACAAAACCCAGCTGACGAAGCAACAAGAAAGGGTTGGACGCCAGAAAAGTCGATATGGTTCTCAGGCCCAGACTTTCTTAAGGAAAATGAGGATGAGTGGCCGAAAGAAGGCTTATCGAATGCCACCGATGAAGAGACCAGTGAACTACGCCCGAATCGAGTTCACACCATCACGGAAGCCCCGCCCACTATATTGGAAGTCCAGCGTTTTTCATCCTGGATTCGGGCGGTGAGAACAATGGCTCGTGTGCTGGCCTTCATCAAGCGCCTAAGGCTGAAAGAACGGCCCGAGGTCACTGGAGACTTGATCCGAGAAGCTGAGAAGATATTGATCCTTCAGTCTCAGAAAACTGCGTTCGAGATGGACATTGAAAATACACTGCTGGCTGAGGTGGAAGCTACGATCAATAGTAGACCACTGACCCACGTCTCTGTGGATCCGAACGACCCAGTAACGTTAACTCCGAACCATCTACTCTTGGGTACCGCGTCAACGACCACCAGACTTGGACATTTTTCGGAAGAAGACCTGACAACGAAGAAACAATGGAAAGCTGCGCAAGCATTGGCCGACATATTTTGGCGCCGCTGGGTGTCAGAGTATCTACCGACACTTCAAAAGCGATCGAAGTGGACGAAGGATGTGGCACCGTTGAAAGTTGGGGACTTAGTGTTAATCGTCGACCCCACTCTGCCCAGAAACGTCTGGCCCCGAGGTGTGATAGTAAAGGTTTACCCTGGAGCGGATGGCCAAGTTAGGATAGTAGACATAAGGACTTGCCGTGGGACATTACGCCGCCCTGCAGTTAAAGTGGTAGTTCTGCCTACAGAGGCATGATGGTTGGGAGTAAATCCGCAACCAGGGGGTGGAATGTTGACGGCAGAACGATTGTAAAATATGTAAATATAGTTAAGATAGTTTAAATTTTGATATTTTGTAGAATTACTTTGTTTTATCACATTATTTTCTCTTATTTGAACACTAAATTATGTTTATCTAGTATATTTTACATGTAGAAATTAAGATAGGAATTAAGACCTTTGATTTGTTATTTATCTTTCTTGTATAGATACTATTAGCGATTTTGTTTGCACCGTTAGAAAGAGATAGCACTATAATGTTGGAAAGAGACAGGAAAGATTGGTGCCGTGTGCAAAAATTAGTGCCGTGTGCAAACTGTATGCGTTGTAATTGGCTAATAGCTATATTGTAGAAAACTAACTAGCCACTAAGTGCGAGTAAACGTTTTGTACTTAAATAAGGCTGTTTTGTATGAAAATTGTTCAGTTCAGTTCAGTTCAATATATACCTACTATGGTTTGAAAATACAAATAGTAAAAAAAAGCTGGAGTTTTAATTCTTCTGCCCGACGTCGCTGAACCCCTGCACCTGCTAAGTTTACAATATACCGTCATTTTGTTGTCGTTTTAATATTAACTTATGGGAGTGTTCTACCAATAAAACTAAACATTTTTGCCAAAGAAACATGAGTCGAAAAATGACAAAAAATAACTAATACAATGTTTTTAGCTGTCTAGTTAGTATGGGAGGACCAACATTTTTTGTCCTTTTTCGACCCATGTTTCTTTGGCAAAAATGTTTAGTTTTATTGGTAGAACACTCCTTTAAGTTAATTGAAACGACTACAAAATGACAGCGTATGTAGCACTTAACTTTACTAGAATTTTCAGAGGCAATAATTATTTAATTGATCAAGTTTTATTGAAAAAAAATAATTAAAAAAAACTAGGCATCTCTTTGTATTTTATAGTAGACATTTTTATTTGAGTCTTGTCGGTATTACACCCTTAGTGCAACGCGGCTTCCGCCGGACGGAAGCCGCGTTTTGCTCTAAGATTACACCTAATAATACCAGATCTAATCAATTCAATAATTATAGGCCTATGAATATCGGATGTTAAAAAGCTTTATAACAGCCCCCCTACTCAAATGGCCAACATTCTATTCGTTTGAACGCTACGCTTACTATTAAAACTTTAAAATAAGCAGTAAACTATAAAATTACGTGCCGTAATCTTGACAATTCCATACAATACATCAAAGTCTGAGATTTACATAAGTTTGCGACATTTGATTTCATCATCTATTGCTCATACTTAAGCTTTAAAAGTAAGCGTAGCGTTCAAACGAATAGAAAGTTGGCCATTTGAGTAGGGGGGCTGGTATATTATGCGCTCAATTAAAAGGAAATCTAAATACCTTTTTCACAACATTAACATTTCCCGCGCTTTCCACGTAAAGGGAAAACGAAACCACACAAAAACTAAACACTTTTGTATTATTTTCTTACGTTCCGCGCGAAAAAAATTATACGTTGCGCGAACCACCTTTCAGCGTTAGAGCGAAATCCTGTGTATTCCCCTTTATGTTGATGTATGTCGGATCACGGGTAAAAAAGAGAGAGATTTACTTCCCAGCGCGCTTCTGTGATTGATGGCTTCCATCGGGTAGTGTTGAGAATGTGTACTTGGGGACAAAGAAATAGTGTCACGTGCTAGTTTCATAAATCTAAAATTGATCACTTCAAGGTCTAATAAATAAACAAATTTGGGTATTCCAGCAATTATTTGGTTATGTCAATGATGGCAAAACAAAATAATAAATTACCCAATAAGCGTGTAGGAATTTTTCGCTTCCTCAAACATAATCAATAAAGCAAAATATGAGAAGGATTATGATTCTTGTAACCTTTTTTTTATGTAAACGTAATGACTGTCTTAATTTATTTAGGATATTAAAACTGATTGACTTATAATTTTTGTCATTCTTATGGGTTATTTACATGGGTGTCTAAAGCCGCACAACTTTCGCCGCTCGGCGAAAATCCACCGTGTAAATGGCAATTCAGCCTAGGTCACAGGTGACTAAATAATTATCTGATCAGGTGGCCAAAACTGGAACTACGTATTGTTACCTAGGTAACGCTATCAACTACATAGAAGACAGCGACACCATCACCTGCGATTCAGTTTTGCAAGCGACTTGCTAGGTGCTTGGACGAATTAACCACCAAGGCTAGGTGACTAAAGTCGACCGACACAGGTGATTAAAATCGACCATGTCAATATCTCAGTATCCAATAATAGTTAAACATTCGACTCTTCAAACGACACGTGCTTACACATTTTAACCATTGAGAAAATGTTGAAACTACTAGTAGACTGAAACTGAGCTAGTTTAGAGTTTCCTTGTCCACGAGTGTACTTCAAAATTTTTCTGCTAAGATTCGAACTTTGAAATTCTTTTATATCGGGTGGCGCAAAAGTACTGGCACTAAAGAAAATACTTTTATTTTTTTTATATGACATTTTCTGTCATTCTGTTGTTGAAAATTGTGTAGTGAACAAATATAAAATACACTGAAAATAAACATGGACCGTTTTACTCCCCAAGAACGTGGAATAATTGTGTCAATGTTCTTACGGAATAATTCATCAGTGATAAGAACACAACGTGAATTTCGTCGACGATTTCCCCACCGTCCGGCAGGACTGACCAGTCCAGACTTCTTTCTTTGGGGTTTTTTGAAATCTCGGGTGTATGTGAACAAGCCACAGACTCTCGCAGCTCTAAAAGAAAACATTCGTCAAGAAATAACGAACATATCGCAGGAAGTGTTACGGCAAGTTATGCAAAATGTCATAAATAGGGCTCAAATGTGTATCAACTCTGGAGGTCACCATTTAAAAGACATCATCTTTAAATCCTAATGGTACGAAATTTAATGGCACAAATATACATTTAAAAAAACCTAAATCTAGTTTTCTAATTTAGAAAAAATGTTATAGCTGAACCAAATAGGGTCTTTACTTTTGCGCCACCCGTTATATGTAATCTGTTTTATTAATGGTCTTGGGAAAATTTGATTTTTCGGTTAACACCTTCATATACTCGTATGCATCGAGATAAATATACATAAAATACTAGCGGCCGCCCGCGACTTCGTCTGCGTGGAAAGTTTTTTCTCTATCCCTCGGGAACAGTATCTTTTTTCGGGATGATAGGTACCCTATGTCCTTCTCTGTACCCTTGACAACGTGTGTACAAAATTTCATGATGATCGGTTGAGTAGTTAAGTCGTGAAGGCGTAACAAACAAACAAACAAATAAACAAACGAACAAACGGACTTTCGCATTTATAATATTATACTAGCGGCCGCCCGCGACTTCGTCTGCGTGGAAAGGTTTTTTGCTATCCCTCGGGAACTATACTTTTTTTCGGGACGAAAGGTACCCTATGTCCTTCTCTGTACCCCTGACAACGTGTATGCAAAATTTCATTATGATCGGTTCAGTAGTTAGGACATTAAGGCGTAACAAACAAACAAACAAACAAACGGACTTTCGCATTTATAATATTAGTAAGGATATTAAGTAAGGATATATCTCCATATTTGCCTTACTTACCGTATTTTATTATTAAATCTATCAATCTAAAAGTGTGCAAAAGGTAACAGGGATTCAATTCTTCTAACACATGTATTTTTATTAAAATAATTTAAATTATTAAGTAGGATATAAAGGCGGTCTCAAGGTCAACATGTATAGTCTGAGGTGCCGTCCTGTGTACTAGCAATTAATTCTTTTTTAAATATCAAAAACTTATCAGAATTTTGTCACTTAGCTATAGATAGAACTAAGTTATGGCTATATACAGGGTGTCCTAAAACTTTGCCACATGGGGGAAAAGTGCCTTAAATATTGAAGATAGGAATTTTTACTGAATAAAGACTTCGTTTTGTTTTAAAAATAATTGGAACTGCATTCAAAGATTTTTGAAAAAGAGCCTGCCTTGACCAGGAATCGAACCCACCAAAAACTACTTTTTTTGTGATATTAATCGAAAGGGTTACTCATAGGGATTATTTCTTGTTAAGTGATACATCATCTTAAACTAAATGAAGACCCTGAAATTTAACACTTACATTTTAATTATTACGTATTGTACCTATCGAATTGTATGCGTTTTAAAAAAAATAATTAAACGCAGTTCCGTTTCTTTTTAAAAACAAAATGAAGTCTTCTTTCAGTAAAATTTCCTATCTTCAATATTTAAGGTACTTTCCCTCTGTGTGGCAAAGTTTAGGGACACCCTGTATAGTATTATTTATTTGTGCTATATGCTTGTATTTTTATATGAACCTTAAGCCTTCTTAGAATATATTTCTGCCACAGGAGCTATTGTGCGCGGAACCAAATCACGTGTGTATTGTGCCCCAAGCAATTTAATGGTGACGCACAAGAACCGTAACTTAAGTTATTTTATATCTGTTGATTGGTATATATTTATTGTCATCGAAGAGTATTTTTTTCTTGCATGCGTAGTAATTTGCCAAAAAATCCAAACCTCAAACACAGAATACATAATAGTATCTGCTCTCAAATAAAATACATAAATTGCCTACTGTAAGTAAAGTAGCGATTACTGTCTCTATAATCAAAAGAATCCCCTTATATTGAACTTACAAATCTAAGGTAAGTATAATCTGTCTACTTTAAGGTAGCAAAACTTAATTTGGACTCGTAAGCTGAACTCAGATAGTTGGCTTCCTTTCAGTGTCATCCATCCAAATAGAAAGTTATATTAAAGGCCGCATAATTAACACACCTTTATTTGAAAATTAGGTAATTTTTAAGTAAGAATATCCTGCAAATCGTTCTACAAACGCACCAGAAGAATCAAGTTAAACCGAGCGTCCATTTTGCGTGGGACCTAATGAAATAAGCCGTAATGAAAGGAGGAAGGTTCCGAAGCAATAACAGTTTTAATTACGCTAAAAATTACGCCCTACCCGCGGACATCTTACAGTCCATTCCACTTTTACTGTTACGTTTATTCTTCCGCACGTAATGGCCACGCCATTTTTCCGTAATGTGGATATTGTCTTTTTTCTATCGTTTTTCCAGACCTGGGTAGTCTAGTCCGGTTTTTTAAACTACGTAGGTATTGTGTAATAGAAGCAGGTGATGGGTTCATTTCATTTATACTTTCGCACTGGCACCAATGATATTAAAAGTAAAGATATGTTATACGCCAACATCATTGCTATTTAAAACCGCTGCATGCGCATTGGCCGCCAATTGACAGCGCCTCAGCTGTCTCCTTCAGTCACACACGCAAAGCAGGCAGACAGCTCGCTCTTTATACAATACTAGCAGCCGCCCGCGACTTTGTCTGCGTGGAAAGTTTTTTGCTATCCCTCGGGAACAATATTTTTTCGGGATGAAAGGTAGCCTATGTCCTTCTCTGTACCCTTGACAACGTGTATGCAAAATTTCATGATGATCGGTTCAGTAGTTAAGACGTGAAGGCGTAACAAACAAACAAACAAATAAACAAACAAATGGACTTTCGCATTTATAATATTAGTAAGGATGGCCGAATAAAGTAATAGAAAATACATATTTTTATTAAATACAGTACCTACATCAGTACAAAATTTGTACATCGTCCAAAGACGCAAGTAGATTTTTTTTAAATAGAATTTCTTAATTTTATCGCATCTGACTGATGAGGGCTGCGTGTGTTTCCGTGTCGCGAGACTGTGCCTGACTAATTGAAAGTCGGGCAATTACCTAACTTTCGTCTTGCCATTTTGGAGGGCCGGGTCTCCTGCGCCGTGTTTATATTCGCAGCCGCAGGTGTCCGTTTATACACACTCGGAGCGAGTCCTACAATTACTATCGGAAATTCCCTTTTAGCGACAAAATCGTTATGGTGGCAACACATAATCAGAACAACTTGGCAATATCTCGCCGAAATTTCATCGCTCGCTACCATGTGCCGTTTAAAAAAAATAAAAAAAACCGGCCAAGTGCGAGTCGGACTCGCGCACGAAGGGTTCCGTACCAAAAACGGCAAAAAATTACGTTTGTTGTGTTGAGGGGGAGCCCCTCTTAAATAATATTTTTATTCTGTTTTTAGTATTTTTTGTTATAGCGGCAACAGAAATACATCATCTGTGAAAATTTCAGCTGTCTAGCTATCACGGTTCACGAGATACAGCCTGGTGACAGACAGACAGACAGACAGACGGACGGACAGACAGACAGACGGACAGCGAAGTCTTAGTAATAGGGTCCCGTTTTTACCCTTTGGGTACGGAACCCTAAAAAAGGTTTAAGGTTTGGACATTAAAAAATCCAGGAGCGGCCCTAGGGCGGCGGTGCAAGCGGTGCGACTGCACTGGGCGCCCTCGACTGCACGGGGCGCTGAAAACGCCCAGCCACCGGTCGACTATCAATCAAATTGTTGCCTGGTGACGTAGTGACGGGCACGACGAATGAAACTGACCAAAAATCGCACTGCGTGCCAGGCATATTTCTTGTATAAACAAGCAAGATTAGTGGATTAACTAAAAATTGCACTGCGCGGCTGTTTTTTAGGGTTCCGTACCCAAAGAGTAAAAACGCGACCCTATAATTACTAAGACTCTGCTGTCCGTCTGTCTGTCTGTCACCAGGCTGTATCTCATGAACTGTGATAGATAGACAGTTGAAATTTTCACAGATGATGTATTTCTGTTGCCGCTATAACAACAAATACTGAAAACAGAATAAAATAAATATTTGAGTGGGGCTCCCATACAACAAACATGATTTTTTGGTACGGAACCGGGCCGAAATTGGCACGAAATCGCACTTGGCCGGGTTTTTTTTACTATAATCAAGCAAAATTTAGTCGATGAAATTGACTAAAAATCGCGCTGCGCGGCGATTTATTTTTTCTATAAACAAGCAAGGTTACAAGATTGGATTGTAATATTGACTAAAAATCGCGCTGCGCGGCCGTTTTTTTACTGTAATAAGCAAAATTAGAAGACTAGTAGAGTAGATGAAACTGACTAAAAATCACGCTGCACGGCCGTATTTTTGCTATAAACAAGCAATGTTACAAGATTAGTAGATGAAACTGACTAAAAATCGCGCTGCGCGGCCGTTTTTTGACTAACAGGCAAAGTTTTAAAATCCTGGAATCGCAGATAGAGGGCGCCCCGTAGAAATGTCGCCCAGGGGCGCTGGTAGTGCTAAAACCGGCACTGGGTTGCATGATGTGATTTGTTCTTTCCATCAGTCAATCAGTCGAACGTAATTCATGACTGATGGAATTTGACTGACGCTTGCATGACCATGTAATGGCTGCCATAGTGTCGAAATATGCGTTTATCGCGAAATAAATGGCCGTATCTTTTTTCACTTTAACTTAGAAGTTTGATTTTTTCACAGCTTCAAGGGACCGTAGACTTAAGTATAAGTTTTCAATTTCAACTCGATACCTCCACGTGTTCTCAAGATAAAGGATCTTGACAGACATAGACAGACGGACAACAAAATGATCTTATAAGGGTCCGTTTTTCCTTTTGAGGTATGGAACCCTAAAAAATCGATATTGTGAGTGTTTGAGAAAAGTAGGGACGAAACAAATGATCAGTTGCAAATTGGAATAGTTTTAGTCTTGAAAACAAATATGCATGCAGGAACGTTCGATTTATGTGCATAATCATAATAATATAATTATTACGCTAAAATATTCTAATCATACAAGTTTTGGCTGTTGTTACTTTCTATTATCAATAGGGTATTTGACAACATTGAAAATATACTACAAATTGTGGTCATCCTAACAGATATTGGCGTAAAACAACTATTATAATATAGACTAAATTAAGTCTATTAATTGATTAATTTCACCAAGAAAAATGTAATAATTTTTGATTTTATTTCTGTGGCGAACACGCTCTAAGATAACTGATGACGACATTTGCCTGTAAATAAATATGGCTTCAGGCGTTTGACACGACCATAGACTAAGGATCCGCGATTGATGGCTGTCTAATGGCTAAGGATATTACAATGTTTACAGGCATGTGACGTCAACAAGCAAGGAGGTTTATAATAGGGAGTGAGTACTCTACCAAAATTTTCACTTATCGTTTAAAAGAAATTCAACTTTATTGCGCTTGACATAGAGTTGAAATTCTATCGACGACATTGACTGAAGGCACTACTGTGTGAATGAGACAACACCAGGTGGAGGTCGGTGTCTCGTTCGCACAATTGCCATTACTAAACAATAATACCACGATAGTAGGACTAAAAATATGTACGTTACCAATCAAGTAGTGTATCAAAATTATGGATTCGGAATGGGAAGTCGAATATATACTATTTAAATATTAATTTAGAATGACACATAATAATTGTAATATAAAACAGAACTTACTCTTTTGATTTAATTAGATATCTAAAATAATGCTAATCAGCTATCATCGGTGAGGTGGTAATAAATAGAAGTGTCAATCTTGGCAACTCCGATTTTGACCTTGGCGCCGAATTTCAATTTAAGAATTTCAATCTATTGGAAATGTTACTTTACAAAACTAGTGTGACCATAAATACTGCACCATTTCAGATTTCCAAAAAAACGAAATTATTAAATGGCTAGAGGTCGCAGGCGAGACGGTAAAATTAATAATAATAATCAAATTCATGTTTGTGCGCCTATTTCGATGAAACTCGGTTTTTGGTACTATTTCAACATGAAAGTAACAACGCAATGTTGAAAAATTTAAAAATTCCAAGATGGCGGCCAACTTTTTTGTTTTTGGGCCGATTTCGATGAAACTCGATTTTTGGAACTATTTTGACAAGAAATTAATAACGCAATTTTTAAAAAACTAAAACTCCAAGATGGCGGCCAACTTTTTTGTTTTTGGGCCGATTTCGATGAAACTTGGTTTTTGGAACTATTGTGACAAGAAAATAACAACGCAATTTTTAAAAAACTATAAATCCAAGATGGCGGCCAACTTTTTTGTTTTTGGGCCGATTTTGATGAAACTCGGTTTTTGGTACGATTTTGACAAGAAAATAACAATGCACTGTTGAAAACTTACAAAATTCAAGATGGTGGCCAACTTTTTTGTTCTTGGGCCGATTTCAATGAAACTTGGTTTTTGGTACTATTTTGACAAGAAAATAACAATGCAATTTTATAAATACAAAAAATTTAAGATGGAGGCCAACTGTTTTGCTTGTGGGCTGATTTTGATGAAACTCGGGTTTTGGTATTATTTTGACAAGAAAACAGCAACGGAATGTCATAAAAAAATTCTAAGATGGCAGCCAAATTATTTATTTATTTTTTCAACCGAGTCACATCAAAATCAACCCAAAAACAAATTAGCAGCCATTTTGATATTTTTTGATTTTTCCATCAGTTTACATTGAGTTGTTATTTTCTTGGATAATTAGTACCAAAAGCGAGTTTCATCGAAATCGGCCCAAAAAACAAAAAAGTTGGCCGCCATCTTAGATTTTTAGTATTTTAAAAATTGCGTTGTTATTTTCTTGTCAAAATATTACCAAAAACCGAGTTTTATCGAAATCGGCCCTAAAACAAACAAGTTGGCTGCCATCTTGGATTTTTAATTTTTTCAATACATATTGTGTTATTATTATCTTGTCAAATTAGTACTAAAAACCGAGTTTCATTCAAATCAGCCCACAAATAAAAAAGATTGGCTGCCATATTTTTTTATATTTTTAACATTTCTTTGTTATATTTTTATCAAAATAGTAACAAAATCGAGTTTCATAAAATCAGCCCACTAACAATATAGTTGGCCGCACTTTTGTTTTTTTTTTATATTTTAAACATTGTGTCGTCGTAAATCTCTTGCACCCATTTTATTAACTTCACAAGTAAAGAAATTGGTGCAAGTATTTTAGACCTTATTGACATCTTTACCAAAATAACAGATTTAATGGAACAGCAAAGTAAATGTACAAGTATAATTATGGGAAAAAGCAATCGAATTTCAAACGTCAATAAAGTCGAAAATCGTTTGCATCTTTTTTTAACTACAGATCACTAGACAATGTTTTCCTACTTTTACTTGTTTTTCCAACATTTATTTGTTTTTCCGAAGTTCACGCACATTGCATTTTTATTAAAAATTGGAATAAACTTTAAAGTTGCGTAATTATTTACACTTGAAATTAAATTGAAAAAACTAGATTTTAATTGGTTGAATTACCATATTTAAAATATAAAAACAAAAAAGCAACTTAATAAAAACGTGATAAATAATTTGTTCTTAAAAAATATTTTTTTTAAATAAATATATATTTCTTTTTTTTAGGTTAATGAGCTAAACTAAAAATATACCACCGCCTATCAGAGTACTCGTCAAGACCATTCAAACGAGTCCAAACTCGATGGGGTTGAAAGGTTTTATTGCAGAGTTCCTGTGGCCTTCTTCCGGCTCCATCATCAGACTCTTGGATACTATTACCCAACAGAGCTCGTCAAGACGATTCAAACGAGCCCAAACTCGATGGGGTTGCATGATTTCAATATTGAGTTCGGTTCCCTATGTATTTGCATAAAATTTTAAGGCATAATATGTCATAGCATAATATGATTTCGCCGAATGATGTTTACGCATAATATTATTTAGTCATAACAGCTTATGCATAATTTTTTTAAGCATAACTACTTTAAGCATAATCATGTTTAAGCATAATATTGTTTAGCATAAATTTAAACACGCATAATGTTATTTACGCATATTTTTATAAACAAAAAAATCACGACGTTTAAAATCACGAAAGAACATTTTACCTAAAATACAAAATCCCGAAGCTTAAAAACCGAAGGTTAATTGAGGGTTACATGCCAGCAGGTCAGTTCTGGCACTTCGCCGGCCGCTGCCGCGGCACGCTCGCTTCGCTCGCTCGGCTCGTGCGTTGTTGGTCGCAATGGAACCTTACCTCCTCCTCGCTCGCTACGCTCGCTCGTCGTCGCACCTAATAGACCTAAACAGACTTTCGGGATTTTTTACTATCGGCATTTTAACTTTCAGGGTTTCGAACTATCATCAATCATTTAATAATCGATCTTTTAAGTTTCGGTCTATTGGATATCGACATTAAGGATTTTCGGTATTTTAAAAATAGGTGTTTTATGAGTCGATATTTAGGTCGTATGTGTGTTATGAGTTTTTGGCATTTTAATACAAAACCTACCCCTTTTGCATGAAAATAAATAAGTGCGTAAAAATATTTATTCTTATTGTTTTTGATTTTTATGTCTAAATTATATTAGGCGAATAGACAATATGCCTAATAACATTATGCGAAAACAAATTAGTCTAAATGATGATTTTGCTAATATAAATAGTATGCCAAAAAACAATTATGCGTAACTATTATTATGACAAAAAAGATTATGCCAAATCCGTTATGCCAAATCAAATTAGGTATAAAACAATTATGCGAAAACAAGGGATCCCTTGAGTTCCTATGGCATGGAATCCAGACTTCATCATCCCACCCTGTACCTCGTCTCCCGTCAGAGTACTTGTCAAGACAATTCTAATAAGCCCAAACACGATGGGGTTGTATAGTTTCATTCATCATAGAGTTCCTGTGGCGTTCTTCCGGCTCCATTATCAGATCACCTCAATGACACTGTAATATTGCATTTCCTTCCATTTCTGACCTGTGTTCAAAGTTTCAAGTCTCTAGCTCATCGGGAATTTAGTATAAAATCGTTTGCAAAATTTGTGCTCAAACAAACAAAAGAGCAAGCAACCTAATAAAAACGCGGTAAAAAGTGTTAATTATAAATAACGAACTACCTAGGTATTTAAGTTTATATTAAACAGTTTAAAGTATTATGTATGTCTCCGGCCAACCATACGGTTTGGTCACCCTAATGAAGAAAAGGACACATACATCTACTTGACCTCTCTGTCGGCTCGTTTTGGGACGAAGCACTCAATCCGGTTTATAGTACTATTTCCATGTCAACAAGTCACGTGTCCAGTGCCATAGCGTTTTTGGCGCGGTTTTAAAATTTTAACCTTTAACACTGATTTTTTTAATGATATACATTGATTTTTCCTGAAATATCAATGTAGTGCGCTTATGACGTAATAAGGAATAATTTAAAATGGTTTTCCAAAATTAGTCAAATAGCCTATTTGATTTTTAAGTTCGTGAGCATATTGACATGAATAATTATTATGTAGAGGTAACTTTAATCTTAAAATAAACAGGAAAATGTACATGATTATGTTTTGTATGGATATGTACTAGAATGTTAATAAGAGGCAGTAAATAATTAACATATTACGAGGTATCTCGAAGCCCCGTACCTATTTACTCTGTGGTATAAGGTATGAGAAAAGTAACTTAAACAATTATCGGATTAAAGTTTCTACCCACTACAACGTACCATACCATGACCGTGCTAGGAACGTATAAGGCAAAAAAAATATTATTTGTACGGAAAAGTATGACACTATTCCCACTAGACCGTTACGTCACCGGCCATGCACTCTTTATACTTTTCAATACAAATAATATTTTTTAGCCTGATACTTTCCTAGCACGGTAATGGTATGGTACGGTATGGTTAATCAAGCCAACCTAGCTCCTTCCAGAAGCGCAGAAGCCTCCTGGGGCGTTCACAGGCTTCTAGGAGCGACCTCACCTCTGTGAGGATTTCTGCCCGGTGTGCGGCAAACTCACGCTCACTCCAGGATCACGTGGGCGGCTGTTTCCTCTGCGTCCAGGCATCCTCTACATAAAGGACTATCTGTCACAATTATGCTGAATAGTTGTCTGTTTAGACCTGTAACTGTACCTACAACTATCCGGATGTCTGGACGTTTAAGGCTCAGCAGCCTGCATGTCAACGGCGGCGAGACTGAAGTCATCGACATCTTAGACTGTCTACAGCTTCTTAGATAATATAATACTATCCACAACTTAGTCAAAATAACCTTCCGTTTCCACTAGGTACATTGACTCGTTAAACCAACATTGTCAAGAAGAACACAAATCATATATTTTGTGAACAAACCATGCGCTTATGACTTGTACCATCGAGAAAGGCAAAGAGTGATAAACTTGCGAACGAGTTTTCATCAAGTAACAATCAACACAAGAAACTTTCAACAAGTTATCTACAATTAACAGCGTTACAGAATGTACAGGATGTTATTTAATTCTCCAAGTCGATAATCAGATAACGAACCTACTAAATATTTTCAGGAAATTTCACTTAAGATCCTTAAACAATTCAAAATAATGTTAGGAACCTTAACGGTTGCTTGGCGCCACAATATCATAACAATTTACCTATTTAGCCTGAATCCTGAATCCGGGGATAATAAAATTGTGAGATGAACGTAAGCAATAATTGTTTCCGAGTCGTTGATTTAAAGATTTTGGACTTATTTAGAATATTTTATCTGGAACCTAAAGTACTTAGATATAATAAGTCACGTGGGATGTCACGTAACATAGACTGATATGAAACGCTGGTTTATCGGCCAACAAACAGTGTTTTTTTCTTAGAATAATAACACCTAGAAGGCGTGTCCTCGTATGCAAAGTGAGGCAACTTATACCATGCCAGAATGGCTTAGTTTTCAAATTTATATCCTTCATACGTTAACTAATCGCAACTGAAACCCAATAATATAGTAATTAGTCTTATAAATGTGGGAAAATTGAAACTGTTTTGTACTTAATCGGTATGATTAGGTAATAACCTAGAATAACAATCTGAAAACGGAGCCATTTTGGCTGTTTTAGTTGGCTCACTTTTGACAGTGCGCCTTGTAGAGAACTATCGTTCTAGGTGTTATTATCCTAAGGTTTTTTTACCTTTTTTATTAGGGTTCGTCAACAAGGAACTCTGATAGTTTCACCATTTCCATCTGTCTGTTTGTCCGATCGCGGCTTAGCTCAAAGGCTCAGTACTAGAAAGCCGTAATTTGGCACGAATCTGTATTTTAATAGCACCAAAAAAGTGGTACAACAAATTTTGAAAATTAGGGATCATCGTCACCAATCAGCCTCTTTGCTCGACGCTCGATAGAGTCCAAGGCAGCCAACTGGTATTTAGCAGATTCATCCCAAAGGTGAGAACAGTACTCCATACACGATCGGACCTGAGCTTGATAAAGAGTTAAAAGCTGCTGTCCCGGCGTGAAATACCTTCTTACCCTGGAGAGGATACCCAATTTAGGGACGATGTAGGTATGGTTGTATGGAGAGAGAGTAGCCACTGATAGGAAGGCCAAAGTGGAAGATCTTCCTCCGGGCTAGGTGATCTTAGCCCGGGGACCGCGGTCCAACCGATGATGGTTGGCACTTGTATATATGCTGCGTCGCTGAGAAAACTTCGTCAGCGAGATGTAGGTTTCTCCATATATCCTCCATACTACGAGAGAGTCCATATTCGACACTAGCGCCATCTAGTAAAACGGTAATTAAATTAATATTCGAACGTCGGTCGCACTAGCGATTTTGTCCCAAACCTTGGTCTATGGTGGTCTGTGGTGACAAATTACAGATAGAAATTTATAAATACTTTATAAACATTAACATCCATGACTCGAGAGAATAAATAAAATTGCTAAATAAAATTGAAAACATATTTTTACGTAGCTGATTGCCCTGGTTATCAAATTCAGTTACAAATATGTCTGGAGGGAAACATATCCCTCAACCATTATTCGGATTCGGGACCGTTGGCTAAAGAGGCAGTATCGCTGTCATCGCACCAAGAGGTCGTCAAACTATAAAATCTTTTTATTATTTGTTTTTTTTTTAAGAATTACGAAAGTTTTATCCGTAATAAAACACTTTTTAACGGATACTAGCGCGGTTTTATGGAAAGTAATTAGTTGGTACAGTACGAGGCCTATAACTTGTAATCGGGTGGGGATTGCGCCAACCGCGTATTTTGGGTATGCGTAGCGGTGAAGGGCGCGGGCGGCGGGAGAGGGGCGCGCGCTATTGGTCGCTCACAAGAGCACATGCGCGAACTTATCCCCACTCCATCGAAAAAATTTCAAGATACTTGCCTAGTACTGTATTTGGTTTGATTTTTTATTTTCCCGACGTTATACCAACACCAACAACGAATACCAACTAATTAACAAAGTACTTTCAATAAAACCGCGCTAGTATCCGTTAAAAAGGTTTTTTTATTTCATGTCTATTAAGCGCGTAGCTTGAGAAGTGAATATGAAAGTTTTATGTGTTTCTTTTCTACTAATAAATAAGGAAATCATACTAAAAAATGAGTTTATTAAAATAAATTAAGCGTAGATGTAGATGTCGAACTTGATGTCCTCTCCTCTAGAGCTCTTCATTCGAAGGTTAACGAAGTTATAGCCGATACCGCCCTGGGTGATGTTAGCTGATGCGTCAGAGTTGGTCAGATCATACGCCATGATACCCTGTCAACACAAAAAAAAACAAGATTAGGATATATAATATGCCATCAACATCATAGATATTTCAAAGATCTTTTGCCCGATGAAAAGGGACCCATGGCAAGTGTTGAAAAACTTTTGAAGTAGTCAGGCACAATAAATTATTCGAATATTATTTAAGTATAAGTACTTAGAACTTTTTGCATAAACTATTAAATTTTTTGCTTTTTAGGGTTCCGTACCCAAAGGGTAAAAACGGGACCCTATTACTTCGAATTTATGTAGGTATACAGGATACCTACATAAATTCGAAGAAATCCATTTCGTTTGTTTTATACAATACTAATTAAAATTGAATGTAAACATTTTCGAAATAAATAACAATTTTCGTATTCATAAAAAGAGATAAAAAGTGTTTGATAAAGACACCTCTTTATCTTTTTTTTACGTTCAAAGAAACTGCAGTTCATAGGTTAAATTAGGTCTAGATAAGCTTTAAAATTAAGTATTTTTTACTTACTGAGATTGTAGGTAATCTAAGGTCTAGCCTTTAACCTATGAACTGCAAATCTCTTGGTACTATGGTCAGATGTGGCGAAATAAAGCAGTTAAGCTTCTTAGCAAAAAAGTAATGATGTCCTAAAAATGAGGCATGTTGCCATATCATACACAAATGGCTCCGATTCTCCCAATGTTGTAATCTAAACTTAGAATAATAACACCTAGAACGATAGTTCTCTACAAAGTGCACTGTCAAAAGTGAGGCAACTAAAACAGCCAAAATGGCTCCGTTTTCAGATTGTTATTCTACATTATTTCCTAATCATACCGATTAAGTACAAAACAGTTTAAATTTTCCCACATTTATAAAACTAGTTACTATATTATTGGGTTTCAGTTACGATTAGTTAACGTATGAAGGATATAAATTAGAAAACTAAGCCATTCTGGCTTGGTATAAGCTGCCTCACTTTGCATACGAAGACACGGCTTCTAGGTGTTATTATTCTAAGAATCTAAAGCATAAAAAAAATAACACCCAAACACAAGACATGTGAATATAACAATGAAAAAAAACACAAAACCGGAAAATGAGTTGCCACAACAATGTCTTTTTCCCCCAAAATTACGTACCAAATAAGAGAAAAGTTTATTTTCTGAATTGACTCGACGAAGATCGAATACGACACCACCAACCGGTACGTAAGCCACTAGACCACGGAGGTCGTTGATTAAAGCAACTATCACCCTCAAGTGGCGCCCTCATCTTAATTAAATTTATTGCTCGCTAAGTACATAATGTATCGAAAATTCACATGTAATAAATAAAAATAAAAATTCATTTATTTCAAAAATTGCTGAGACTTCCCTATAAGTAATCTGACGATACTTGTATTGGGAATGACCCGCTACTTCCCTATGGATAACAGTAGATTACAAAAATAAAACATGTAGGTACTGATTGAATCTAATATTCTATAGTTTATTTACAAATAATAACCTCAGTAAAATTATAGTTCGGTGTTGTAGTAGTTAGCAAAAGTGCCAAAAGTGGCCACTTTTTGCTATGCTTAAAAGATAGATATACCTATTCCATCGCGGACTTATCCTCCGCGGTGATCATTTTAGATCTATAGAAGAAGAACAATTCCATAATACCTACATTGTTTCGCTATATCTCTAAAGGTATATGCAGCGTTTTCGATGCAAGATCCCAGTCGGCTTAATTCTTTCCGTCATCTTCGACAATTTTCGACATATTTCTACCAGTTTACACAACACCTCAACTTATTATACACCCAAACCTTCCTCAGAAATCATTCTATCATTTGGTGAAAATTTCATGAAAATCTGTTCAGTGGTTTTTGAGTTTATCGCGAGCAGACAGACAAACGTGGCAAGGGACTTTGTTTTATAATATGTAGTGATTTATAAAGCCAAAAATAACAAAAACTCACCTGGATAGCACGGCCAGCATTGCCAGGTAGGTTCGGTATAGCGTAGTACAAGTTCTCAATCCTCTTCCTGAATACTTTGGCACCATACCGGACATTGCTGTGGTACACCTGTGGCCTCAACACATTCGTGCCCACGAAAGTATGGCCACACTCCACCACGACCACCGCCAACGCCACCAAAGCAAACGCAATGCACAACTTCATTTTTTAAAATCGAAATGTCAAATGATGAACAAAATCCAAATATTTGACTTTATACATTCTTATCAAAGCAAGATATACTTAAAGTAGGCAGGTTCCGTTATCAGAGTTTTCTGGTTGAAATAAAATGTTGGACGACAGTTCCTACTAAAGTTATAGTTCGCTTATTGATATACAATTAGGATTACCATCTGTCCGGATTTGTCCGCACATGTCCGAACTTTTAGATATTTATCCGGACGTTGTCCGGCTTTTTAGATTAGGCGGTGGTGTTATGAAACATACATAGCAATAGTGTTCGAAAGAGATATTCCAAAATGTATGGAGTCTGGGCCACGTCCATAATATACAGTCTACCAAAAATAGGTAAGACCCGATAAACAGTCTCTAACCATCCAATTTCTCTAAAATCACTTTGTTTTTTGGAAGGAACATATTTTTGTCTTGTACTTTAAAATGTAAGCACACAACAAAAATACATCATGGCGGAATATATCAGTTTTCAGACAGATTTTTTTTTTGTAAAAAAAAATATGTCCAGTCTTTAATCGAAATGTCCGGCTTTTTGTCAGGACTTTTAAAATGTAGAAAGTCCTGACAAAAAAAAACATGAAATGGTAACCATATATATGTCGTGGGCAAATCGTTGAATTGGGCCGATCGAGATCTGCCTGGGCAGATCACGATACGCCGGCATTTCTTGATTTGCCTTTTCAAAACCCGCCATATCGTTCAAAGCATAACGTTTAACGATTTGCCCGGCCATGCTTGGGCAAATCGATTCTGTGGGGTGGCCAAAGTACAAGCAAATAAAATGAAGTTTAGAAAATAATTATTTTACTAATAAAGATAAAACCAGCCATGCTGGGATAAATAGTCTGTAGAGTGACCAAAGTATTAGTAAAATGAAAAAAAATAGGTGTATAACTTATTTTTTTAATTTTGTTTATTATAAATCATCATTATCATCGTAACATTCTCATTATTATCATCTTAACACGTGGTTCGTTATAAAAATGTTGCTTAAAAACGTATTGTTTTTATTATCACAATTTTCGATTTCTTGTGACGCCGCCATCTTGCTCGCACGTAAACACATCTGACAGAGCGCAAACAGCGTTACAGCGCCACAAGCGTCGAGAAACGGAAGTATATTACGATGCGCCCAGCCATATCTCGATGTGGCTAAGTACTAGTAGGGCAAATCGAAGAATAGGTTGCTTTTATCGATCTGCCTAATTTTTGATTGGGCACATCATGAAATTATTGGCCAGATCATGAAATGCCGGCACATCGTGATCTGGCCAGGCAGATCTCGATTGGCCCAGTTCAACGATTAGCCCACGACATATACAATGCGATTAATTAAAGTGAAGTTGAAGTCGGTTTTTTGTTTTTTTAATATTTTTTTTTTATTTTTCATACATTCTCTAGTAAGGTTGCAGCGGATCATTGTATATGTTACCGGCAATGTATGAAATGCAGGCATTGTATACAATGCCTAGGCATTGTATACAATGCCTGGCCCTTTTAGGCAATGTATGAAATATAATGAATATTGATATCTATTTCACACATTACCTAGGCAGTGTATACAATGACTAGGCATTGTATAGAATGCCTGCTGGTCCACCGGCAATGTGTATAATAAAAAGATTTTCGAGAATAGATTCGAGGGGGGATCGAGGGGGGCTTGGGGAAAGCTTGAGGGGGGGGTTTGAGGAAAGCTCGAGGGGGGGGGGGCTCGGGGAAAGCTCGAGGAGGGTTCGATGGGGGGCTCGAGGGGGGCTCGAGGGGGGCCCGAGGGGGGCTCGAGGGGGGCTTGAGGGTGGCTCGAGGGGGGCTCGAGGGGGGCTCGAGAGGGGCTCGAGGGGGGCTCGAGGGGGGCTCGAGGGGGCTCGAGGGGGGCTCGAGGGGGTCTCGAGGGGGGCTCGAGGGGGCTCGAGGGGGGCTCGAGGGGGGCTCTTTGGAATCGAACCTGTTTTACTCCTGTAGGTCCCGCGTATAGGTTAGAAATTTAAAATTCAATTTAAAAAGAAATTTAAATTTAAATTTCGAGGTTATTTTTTTATAACAGACAACAGAAATTTGAGTTTGGAATCGAACCTGCTTCACTCCTGTAGGTCCCGCGTATAGGCTAGAAATTTAAGGCGAGCGCGAAGCGCAGCGGAGCGTGAGCCTTAAATTTCGAGGTTATTTTTTTATAACAGACAACAGAAATATACTTATTTTACACATTGCCGGTGGACCAGCAGGCATTGTATACAATGCCTAGGCAAAGTATAAAATGAATTATATTTCATACATTGCCTGATCGTTTTAGGCATTGTATACAATGCCTAGGCATTGTATACAATGCCGGATTATACACATTGCCGGTAACATATCTGTACATCAGAGCCAACTGGTCGGATGTCCATTTTTGGTACTTTACAGGAGAAGGAATTTTAACTTTTAAACGTTGATTACTAACTTAGACTACTAAGTTTACGAAAAATCTTTAGGTGAGTAAAATTACTATTTAATAGTGATTGTTTTTCGCTATACTATTTCATCCCTTCTCCAAGAACAGCAACGCAATTAAATCTGAATTATAAAAAAGGAGCAACATCCGACCTTAAAAATGAGGGTATTTTCTTATGACATGGTCGGATAATAACATCCGCTGTTTTGGTTCTAAAAAACATTAACTTTGATTAACAATTTTAGGGCTCATATTAAGATCTGACCAAATGGTTCGAAAACAAACATGAATCCAATAAAGAGTATGTGAAAATAAGATATTTTGGTCCGGGGATATTTGACCTGCTCTTACAAATACACATCCGACTTTTCCTTGAACATTTAAGTTTTTGAGATAATAACATTTTAAAAGAAACGCAGAAGCAAGAATTGTATTAAACCAAAGAAAAATAAAATGTATCAAGTAGGTAGGTTTATTAAAATAAATGTAATAAGTAGAACAATAATTATAATTAGAATGCAGCTGATTCTTCGTCGCCGCCTGTCTGATCGGTCTCGCAGTGAACATCGCTTGCAGTGCTGTCGTGATGCAGATTTTTGTAAAAACCATGGAATTCTGCCGGTATCTATTATAAAAGTGTCATAATATGTTTGTATTTGACAGAGGATATCGGTTTTTCCGTATCTTAATATATAAAATCGTAAACTGAATGACTGACTGACTGACTGATCTATCAACGCACAGCCCAAACCGCTGGACCTAGAGACTTGAAATTTTGCTCATAGATACCTCATACAGTGTAGGCATCCACTAAGGAAGGATTTTTGAAAATTCCATCCTTAAAGGGGTGAAATAAGGGATGAAAGTTTGTATGAAAGTCCCTCAGTTTTGAAGCTAGGATCTTAAAATTTTGTGTTAAGGCTGACGATTGAAAATTAATAAATACACTCAGCGTTTTTCTGAATTCTATCCCCGCAGGGGTGAAAAGGGGTATGAAGTTGTGTATAGAAGAAAATCCTTCATTTTCGAAGTAAAAATCACCTTATTTATAATATAGGCTTATGGAAGAAAATCTAACGAAACGTATATTGTTAATGTTAGTACTTCAACCCCTATGGCGATGAAATAGGGGTGAAATGGGTAAATAAACCTAAAAATAGATATGGATGTAGTTATTGGGATTTTCTCGTATGACGATTGCAAAAATGACGTTTATTTTGAAGTCCAACACGGTGGACATGATTTAACCTCCTAAAGGGGTGAAAATGGGGTTCAAATTTTGTATGGAAAAAGAATATAAAATAGACATTATAACTTTAAACTTCGTAGGAGCACGTCTAAAAATAAATAGCCAAACATATATTTGGAGATTTTGAAAATCAACCCCTTAGATGGTAAATGGGGTAAGTAAACATAAAAATTGATATGACACCTTCATACTTATATTTTCAGCTTTCCTTAACTCCTGGAATATCCTATTGACACGAGGATTCATGCTGTAAAGTTTAAAACACTGCATTTGATAATAAACATGAATAATTATTTATTTGCACCAAACTATTCCACCCGCGATCGCAACACGAACAAACTAGTTTTTACATGACACTCACTACCCGACGCTACTGGCCGTGTGCGGCCGCGGGTTGTCGGCGCTCGTCGAGCGTATGTTATCGTTTTGTCTCTTTTTAACGCCCATTATAAAATGATGCTATCTCTTTCACTCTGGAAGTTGTGTGGATTTCCCGAACCAAAAGGTCTGATGTTAATTTCAGACGCTACGCTCTAAAGAAAATTTTAGAAACGATACGTCTTATATGAACATAAGACCTACTTTTAACCGTTATTTCAAATTTACTAAAGGTAAAAAGTCTCAACTAAACATTAGTTGTTTTTGCTCTAAAGTCATGTGGACATCCGACTTTTTTTTGTAAGCTTAACTTTGTGAATAAAAGAGATAGCGAAATAATGATAAGAGAGCCCGAAAGAGGACAAAATATTAAATGTGTTCTAGAACAAAAGTGATTTTCGTAAAAATTGGACATCCGACCTGTTGGCTCTGATGTACAGATATATATATTGTCAATTTCATTGCATTTTATGTAGGTATTGTATAAATCAGCTGATTTCTTTATATAAAACGACAATAAAATGCATACTTAGAAGAATTCCCGAAATTGCACGCGAACGAAGTCGTGGGCAAAGTCAATCTAAAATATCGTCTTTCGAAGTACCTAATAAAGGATTTGGCACACTGGATGCGGTCTGCGGTCAGGTCAAAGTGAACGCTGCCCGCATTAAGTATGAACAATATTTGTCGGTCTCTATATAAGGTCCTTCGTAAATAGTGCACATAATTTTAAGGGGTCAATGTACTCATGCATACAAACAACTTTTACTGTGGGACCAACATTGAAATCGCGAAAAAAAATCAGCTGTTCCATAGAAAATTTAAAATCAAATAGATCAAAATGTATGGAACAGCTGATTTTTTTTCGAGATTTCAATGTTGGTCCCACAGTAAAAGTTGTTTGTATGCATGAGTACATAGACCCCTTAAAATTATGTGCACTATTTACGAAGGACCTATATTTTGTATAGATATGCGATCCGACCGTGCGGGCATGATTAAAGAACGCGTGGGAAGGCAGGACGCGTACGGGCAGGTAGGCGGGCAGCAGGCGGCGGACAGAGGGCACGGGCAGGCGGGCGGCGGGCAGGGCAACGGTCACGGCCAGTTTGGCGCAACCACATTAGCACAATATTTTCTTCTTCCTCGGTGATCATTGTACTCGATTCAAGCACAAAAGAACTGATCACCCCTGATTCACGCAGTCAAATGCCGCTGTTTGCCCTGCCTGCATCGTTGACCGGTTTCCCTGCCCGAACCGCTGACCGATTGCCCTGACCAGACCGCTGACCGATTACCCTGACCGACAATGTTGTTCATACATAATGAGGGCAACGTTCACTTTGACCTGACCGCAGACCGCAGAACGCAACCAGTGTGCCAAATCCTTAAATCTACTTTTGATTTCACAATTTATTCATCTATAGGTACTTATTTTGATATGTAACATTTAGTATTTAAGTTCTTATTAATAATAACTTATATACTTACTAATGCACTTTACAGACAAGTTAGTCCCTTTTAAAGTATCTTGGAAATTCTAAAATTCATTACTATTGCAACTTTAACTTTTATAAATAAAAATGAGAGCCACCAATAAAATATCGGACGAGCCCCAATATTTCGAAATCATATTGGGAAAATTTCACGTATCGCGAATATTTTCAAATTGTCCAACTATTTTACTTAATATGAAATTCCTTGGCGTTCTCTAGGGTTGGTTGGATATTTCGCCGTTGTAAAATATGTGCAGACTGTGCCTGAATTTCGAAATGAAAGTGCTATGTATGAAAATATTACGTTTCAAAATTTCATCTCCTCTTGAATGGTATGCCGTTTTGTGTGATTGTGTAAGGAAATTGATATGTTTTAGGGTGAGACGTTCATTTCTTGGATGTAACTTACTTGAAATTTTCACCAGTAGTTTAAGGATATATTTTTTAATATTTTTTTTTGGAGACAAATAAGTCAATAAGTATAACATTTTTATATTTTTTAAGTTCGATTACAGATGATTTCCTTCAATACCATACGAATAAAAGGTATTTTTCCTTGTCCTTTTGAAAGTACAGACCTCAATAATAAAACTGTAATTTTCTGGAAAGTAGTTAGGTATTTAAAATAAGGTGTTGAGAATAGTAAAGAAAAAGTAAATACATCGATTAGTATTTCAATTTCGAGTGAATTTGTATCAATTTACAAGGTTATTTTTAGTACTTATAATATACGAAACCTGAAAAATGTTTGTTCAGAATCAGTTATAGAATCGATTGCAATATTTTTTATATCATGTTATAACATGATATTATTTAGTCAAAACATATTTTGACTAAATAATATTTACAAAAACATAATTAACGCAGCACACCCTACTAACGGGGTCAACACAAAAAGCTTGTAACTTCGTGAGTTTTTAAGTTATCATTATCATTTTTTTTAAACTGATTCTGAAAATGGAAACATCTGACCCGTGTTTCGGCTTTCGTAATGTTGTAGTGTGAATTTCAACACCCGCGTGAGCTAGTATAATTTCTATCATCAATTTAGTATAACTTACATGAATTAATTTAAAACCATTCCTTTTTACACGACTGACCAAAAAAGAGTGTATTTCGTTTTGTTTTACTTAGTTATGATCCAATGTAATATAATACTGAACTTCAGAACCTCTTTGTATCGCAAAGGATTCCGTCGGAGTAACATAAATCTTCAGTAGGATACATTTTCAGGAAGCATATCCTCACTGAAGTGGCATCAGGAGTTTGAAGACAGTAAGTGCACTTCCGGCGAGTGGAGCGTCAAAGCTTCCGACGGATGTGTCAATTTGACGTGCCGCCATTTTGATTCTCGTCAAGAGCCTCAAGTGTGTATTTGGGGTGTCTTTTCGGTAACCACTTGACCCAAAACGAGAGGCTGATCTTTGGCTAGTTTTAAGTGAGGCTTTTTTGCCGCCAACCTTTTTAAAGGTAAGTACCGATATAAGTTTACCAATTTATCAATTTTACTAATGCTAATAATAAAATTATAATAATGGTAATAATTTTATTGAAGCCATAATTTTAATAAATTATTTATTGAAATAAATTTCAATTAATAATGTTTTTTGGTGGTGCAGTAGTTTAGCGCCTGGCCCTGCGACTTTCACAAGGGTCGGTTATGGGATCGGTGACCCACAAATGTAAGTATTATCGAGTTCCTCCGTGCTTCAGAAGGCAAGTTAAGCCGTTGGTTCCGGCTGCATTTGCAGTCGTTAACACCCACCAATCTTCATTGGGCCTGCGTGTTGGGTTAAGTTAGTTAGGGCCCATTCTCCTTATCCACCGCCCAGGGCCGTCTTTATCCGGGGGTGTGCTGCACCCGGGCGCAGGGCTCTAGTGGGCGCCGAAGGCCGATCATCTTATACCATGCGTAGTCTGCCAGCTCTGAAAATCACTTAACAAGCATTTATTATACCTAACCTTGGTATCTATAAAAATATAGGTAGGTAGGTACACTAGGTACCAATATAATATGTATTGTTGTCAAATTCGCCTACTAAGAATTAAGGTCTCTTCGAAGACAAAAGTGAATAGGCATTTCCTGGGCAAGCATGCTAGACCTTAGACCACATTCTGTTTACCAAACAAGATTAATGCCTGTCGTCCAGTTACTAATAAATTAAAAAAAACATGTTCCAACAAATACATCCGACAAAATCAAAAAGATTTTTTTTTTAGAACACTTGGAACACACAATGGACACTTTCATTTTCTTGGCACAAGGGGCGCAGCTGAATTTCGCACCCCGGCGCCCAATAGGGTTAAGACGGCCCTGCCACCGCCTATTTCCCAGAAAATAGCTGGTGTCAAGATTTCCTTACCTAGCTAAGTTTAGGTTACAAGACCTTATATTTAAAAAAAACTTAAATAAGTCACTTTAAATAAATAAAATATAAAAGAAAACAATTTAAACATAGTTTCTCTTACCATTTAATTTATCAGATTTACAAATTTCATCCAATTTACGAATCGCTCGCAAAAGCTTACAGAAAACAAAGATAAGCGGCTTCTCTCCTTGAAAATGGGCCAAACCGAAAACGGGAGAAACCAAGAAACGTAAAACTGGCTAACGTTTTGGAGCATACAGATGGCGGCACTCGAGCGGGATTTTATTTAATTTTTTACGTGACTTCCTCCGTCGCTTCGACCTCCGTTTACCTGACAGGCAGTGGTTCGACATACGGCGAGTGTGAAATATGCATTATAACCTTGTCTTTGGGAAAAATATACCTATTATACCTACCTCCGCTCCGTTTATCTGTAGGCTGCAGTTCGACTTACAGCAAGTAGGTAACTATACAGGGTTATTTGTAAAACACCAACAACCTCGTAGGAGTAGATTAGTAACATCATATTATACAACAACATGTTCTTCAAAACAGGCAAAAAAAATTCAACTTTTCATACCTACAAAACTCGATCAGCCGTTCGGACATTTTGTCGTTTTTTTTTTTGTCTGTTTTCGGAAAAGTCGTAGAACAAAAGTTGTTGTTCATGATTATAGTAATATACTCCTGCGAGGTTCTTGGTGTTTTAGAAATAACCCTATAATAACCTATGTGAAATGTGCATTTAACTTTTGAGGTTTTTGAGAACGTTATTCATCTGAAAATATCAGAATTCCACAAAATAATGAGGAATAAATTATGGGGAACTAAGCTATTCTAACAGTTTTTTTTGCAGTTGTAGTTGCAGTGTATTTCAGACCTCATTCTTATGCCATCACTATAAAACAAGAGTGTTATTCCCAATACAGAGAAATATATAACGTGTTAAGGTGGTACCCTGAGCGAAAGTGGCGCCGCGGTGAATTTTATTTAATATTATAATTCTAATACACAATTTTAACAATGTTTATCGTGGAGATTTTAGGGCCCACAGTCTAGTATTTTTAAACGGTATCGTTACATTCCCTAGTAGTCACTGCTAGAAGTAGATAGAAAAACTGCTAAAAGTGGCCGTTTTTGACACATTTGCTATCTACTTCTACGAATGACTACGAGGGCATGTATGATACCTTCCAAAAATACTAGACCATGGGCCCTAAAATCTCCACGATAAACATTATTAAAATCTTTATCTATTAATAACTTATTAAATAAAGTCCTCTAAGGGCGCCACTTTCGGTCATACAACCGCCTTAATGAATTAACGCAAAATGAGAAAACCGTTTCTTCGGACCATCAAACTGAACAACTTTTACTATGGGATTGGTCCCATGAAACAGCATATTTTTTTGATTTCAGGGTTGGCCCTAAAATAAAAAAAAATTGCTGTTTCATACAAAAATTAATAACGAAAATATAAAAATGTACAAAGCAGCAGATTTTTTGTTCGCGATTTCAGAGTTGGTCCCATAGCAAAAGTTGTTCAGTTTGATGGTCCGAATAAACGGTTTTCTTATTTTGCGTTGTTGTATAAATTATACGAGAAATTAAATACTCTGACTTACTGTATTGTATCAGGAAAATACTAAATTGCGATGAAGTAAGTAACTTGTTGCAAAAGTACACCTTCATGGTTCATTTAGGCATTTTAAGTAAATAAATCAACAGCTGTTGCTGCTGAGTATTATTAGAAAAAAAAAATATTACAAAAAGTTGGTCAGAATTCTAGAGAAATTTTCAAAAAACGTTCTTTGAAAAATTTTATACTAGGTTACAAACCACTGCTTAAGTTTACTGGCTAAGAACTAGAACTCGTAACTTAGTTTGCGAATGCATTCGTTTCACTTAGTTTCTGTTGTAAAAATAACAAGCAAAATTGTATAATTAACATTTATCTAATACTTCTATCTAGATTAGGAGGCCATGACAAGTTTGGTAACGATCGCGTAAGTGGCTGACTTTGGGTTCACAGGATGGAGAGGCACTCTCTGATGCTAAATATGTCGGCCTGTTTGCGTGAAGTGGTTGCGTTCTTTTTATATGCAGCCTGAAAAATGTGTTATCGTTACCAAAAAAAAACGATAACGTAAGTGGCTGAAAATAGTACAGCTAGTAAGTACTAGTTGTACTCACATGTATTACGGAAGGACTGAACAAAATTCGGTTGCGTTATGGAGCCACGCCAGTTCAAAGATGCTTTATTGTTACCAAAAAAAAAACCGGCCAAGTGCGTGTCGGGCCACGCGCAGTAGGGTTCCGTAGGTACATTATATACCATACCATATTTTAATACCGCTATCATTTTTCGTCTGAAAAAATAACTTTGTTTTTCACAGTGTTTGTATGAATGACAAAGTTATATTTGCGGTTTTGGAAAATGTACTATATCTCAAAAACTAATTACTGTATCTCGTTCAAACCAATTTTCGTTGAAAGTGTTTATTAAGATCTATATATTTATATTTTTTTTAGATTTTTCACCCTCTTACTTTAAAAGTTAAAGGGGGGGGACACACATTTTACCACTTTGGCGGCAGATATCTTTCAAACGGTTGACTTTGAAAAAAAATAGTCTTAGAAACCTCAATGTCATTTTTAAAGACCTATCTATAGACACCCCACAAGTATTGGTTTGATGAAAAAAAATATTTTCAGTTTCAGTTCCATGTATGGGGAGCCCCCCCTTAATCTTTTATTTTATTTATTTTTGTGTAAAAATCGTAAAGCGGTTTACAGAATACACCTACTTACCAAGTTTCAACTATGTAGTCTTAATACTTTTGGAATAAAGTGGCTGTGACATACGGACGGACAGACAGACAGACAGACAGACAGACAGACAGACAGACATGACTAATCTATAAGGGTTCCGTTTTTTGCCATTTTGGCTACGGAACCCTAAAAACGATAAGGTAAATGGCTGACAATAGTACAGCAAGTAAGTACTAGTTGTACTCACGTGAACTGTGTAAGGACTGAACAAAATTCGGTTGCGTTTCGTAGGTATAAGCGATTTAAGTTACAAGGATCCAATTAACTTTTTGTTTATTTGTAATGTATAAACTCAAAAAGTACTGATCCAATTTTGATTTTTTTTCCACCTATAGAAAGCTACATTATCAGCAAGTAACATAGGCATATTCAAAAATATAAGAGATCCCTACAAAAATGGGCAATAATGAAACCCACGGTATCAAAAAAATTCCAATCAAAGTAACTATTTGGCATGCGCTGCGAAAAATATTGATGATACATAAAAATAATGTAGTGTAGGTTTATAGTTCTCATTTTTACCTACAAAAAAATTTAGGAGGATATATGTCTAACTATTATAGTTTAGTCAATATAACCGCTTTTTGTTCAAATTAGTCAATCAAAATGGGTAGAGTCCAAAGATGTATTTGTTTGGCAGTTTTTCCATGAGAGCTATCTAGAGTTTTCGCTTGGTGTTTATTTTCACGGTGTGCGCTCGACCGAATGCTCCTCCCGCTCCGCCCGTCGCAATAGGTACGTGGCAGGTTAGGTACATTCGGAACGTCTCGCCCGACTGCCGCACGCAGCGCAATGGCATATAGGCACGAATCGCACCGCACCGCTTGTCTCGAGCTGCAAAGGTTGACAACCACGGAAGACTCGAAAGAAAGCGAAGCGAGGGTGGGTCACTAGTCTGTAAATAAAAAAACAAGGAAGTTAATTCTATGTTTTATAATTTTTTATCTTGTTTGAATAAGTGAAGTAATAAAGCATCTTTGAACTGGCGTGGCTCCATAATGCAACCGAATTTTGTTAAGTCCTTCCGCAATACAAGTGGGTACAACTAGTACTTACTTGCTGTACTATTGTCAGCCATTTACCTTATCGTTTTTTTTTTGGTAACAATAAAGCATCTTTGAACTACACCAGATTCTTCTGTGTGCTTTGATAGCGACGAAGATGACGATTGCGATGTATAATACTCTACTTTTTGGAAAGGGCATAGGTATGTAATACTATTTCTTATTATTATTAGTCTCAATGCCTACTCCCTTTGTTCCAACCTACTTCACTTATTCAAACAAGATAAAATATTATAAAACATGGAATTAACTTCCTTGTTTTATAATTATTTATAGACTAGTGACCCACCTTCGCTTCGCTTTCTTTCGAGTCTTCGAGGGGCATTCGGTCGAGCGCAGACCGTGGAAATAAACACTAAGCGAAAATTCTAGATGGCTCTCATGGAAAAACTGCCAAACAAATTGACTAATTTGAACAAAAAGTGGTTATATTGATTAAACTATAATAGTTAGACGTATATCCTTCTAAGTTTTTTTTTGTAGGTAATAATGAGAACTATAAACCTACACTACATTATTTTTATGTATCATTAATAGTTTTCGCAGTGCACGCCAAATAGTTACTTTGATTGGAATTTTTTTGACACCATGGGTTTAATTTTTGCCCATTTTTGTAGGGATCTCTTATATTTTTGAAAATAAATTATAGCTTATGTTACTTGCTAATAATGTAGCTTTCTATAGGTGAAAAAAAAATCAAAATCGGATCAGTACTTTTTGAGTTTATACATTACAAACAAACAAAAAGTTAATTGGATCCTTGTAACTTAAATCGCTTATACCTACGAAACGCAACCGAATTTTGTTCAGTCCTTACTCAGTTCACGTGAGTACAACTAGTACTTACTTGCGGTACTATTGTCAGCCATTTACCTTATCGTTTTTTTTTTGGTAACAATAAAGCATCTTTGAATTGGCGTAGCTCCATAACGCAACCGAATTTTGTTCAGTCCTTCCGTAATACAAGTGAGTACAACTAGTACTTACTAGCTGTACTATTTTCAGCCATTTACATTATCGTTTTTTTTTGGTAACGATAACACATTTTTCAGCCTGCATATAAAAAGAACGCAACCACTTCACGCAAACAGACCGACATATTTAGCATCAGAGAGTGCCTCTCCATCCTGAGAACCCAGAGTCAGCCACTTACGCGATCGTTACCAAATATGTCATGGCCTCCCAGAACAATCTGTTTGCTTGCTCTTTGACTCCTACCTTGAACGTAATACAGATTAAATAACATACAAGCTCAGACAAAAAACAAGAAGTTCGCATTATTACACAATCATTTTGGTACATTATTGTTAATACTAGCGGCCGCCCACGACTTCGTCTGCGTGGAAAGTATTTTGCTATCCCTCGGGAACAATAGTTTTTTTCGGGATGAAAGGTACCCTATGTCCTTCTCTGTACCCCTGACAACGTTTATGCAAAATTTCATGATGATCGGTTCACTAGTTAAGACGTGAAAGCGTAACAAACTAACAAACAAACTAACAAACAAACAAACGGACTTTCGCATTTATAATATTAGTAAGGATCCCGATGCTATTAATCTTAATTAGTTTACTGAGTTACATATTTAAATTTACCGACTTGCAATTGAAAATAAACTAAGTATAAGACCACAAAACACAGGAACTTGAACTCCACACATCAATAGTTAAGTTTTAAAGTAATGTAGTTTCAAAGTGTGAGTCTTTATAAAGTCCACAAATGAAAATGAGTGAAACTAGGTATGCTCAATTTGAAAAATATTTAAAAAGATCAAACTTCATTGTATTTTTTTTTATTGATTAAATAAAAATCTTATTTTTCGATAAAAATGCATCTTATTGTGGGTTTTCATGATACATTTTGGTTTCATTAACGACCTATTTTTCCAATCGTTTTTAGTTTGTTTCATAGTGATGGATCGTTTAGTTCAAAAGTTACAACATTTTGTTCATAGTAGCAAACAAGAACTTAAGCAGAAAAAAAACAAAAATAATAAAAATAAAACTTTTTATTTTTTTAAATATAAAAAAAAATCTTTTTACTTTTTTCCTGTCGATAAAATCAAGCATGTTTTACTCTTTTCATTAGTGCACTTTATAAAGACTTACAATGTATAAAAATCGCGCGAGACTTTTTTTAAATCTTCATGACAGGTTCTGATAATTATTTGTAATGTATTCTTTGAATAAACAATAGTGTTAAAAAAATGGGGTTGCACTCCGGGAGTGCCGGCAGAAGTAAAAACTTTTTGCACGTATATTTGAATTTACGAATACAGAACAGTAAGAAAATCAAGAGTTTTGACATGGAATAAAAAAATTAGCGCGTTGCTATGGTGACACAAGTGTTCACATATTCTTATGAATTTTCGATCAGGGTCACGTGATCCTGACTCACTGACGCGAGTTCAACATTTTTTCCCCATACAAAAAAGCGTACAACGCCGCTTAAGAAGTTTTCACTTCAACAATTTAAATTACCTACCTGCTACGACTACGACCTGTACTACGACGACTATAACCTGTGACGACGGAGCTTAAGGCCGATAATACACATGCCTGTAAATTGAAAAAACCGGTCAAGTGCGTGTCGGGCCACGCGCAGTAGGGTGCCGAAGTAACTTTACCATATCATTATTTTAATACCACTACTTATAATTTTTCGTCTGCGAAAATAACTTTGTTTTTATAGTGTTTGTATAAATGACAAAGTTATGTTTGCGGTTTTGGAAAATGTGCTATATCTCTAAAACTGTTAAATATATCTCGTTTAAACCAATTTTCGTTGATAATGTTTATCAAGATCTACAGCATATACTATTTCAGATCTTTCACTCTTTTATTTTAAAAGTTAGAGGGGGGGACACACGTTTTACCACATTGGAAGTGTATATCTTTCAAATGGTTAACTTTGAGAAAAAATGTTTTAGGAACATCAATGTCATCTATAGTTTGAAGAAAAAAAATTTTTTTTCAGTTTCAATGCCATCTATGGAGAGTTTTTTTGTGTAAAAATCGTAAAGCGGTTTTGTGGAGGTGAGGATACATTACGGGCATATCAGTTAGCTATAGACATGACAGATGTTGGCATGGCACGTGCATTTACGTGCAAGGAGCTATCCAGTGTGTGTGTGTGTGTGTGTGTGTGCTATCCAGTGTACCAGCAACAGGGGCCCTATTTTTGAATCGCTCGGCTGGCGTCGAGCGTTCTTTTCTACTGATTTTCGTTCGACATATGACTTTCCATATTTTTGAATCGCTCGACCGCAACGAGTGCCGCTACCCACTCGTTAACAGTCGAGCGATACGGTACGGCGAGTGATATTCTTTTCTACTAAAAAACAAAGATATTTATGTAACAGCCGGTAGAAACATGGATATTACGTTTCGTTTTCATAGCGGTAATAACCAGTTTTCTCTAAATTCTGCGTGGAACGGATAAAATCCAACATTTCGTTTATATTGGCAGCACCGGTAACGAACGATTCAAAATACGGAAAATCGGCGTCATGCGACTTGAAAGACGAGTGTGACTTAAGTCGCATGCGACAAAACTATGTCATACGAGCGATTCAAAAATAGGGCCCCAGGCATTCGTGTATTCCCGGCCTTTGATACGGACCTTAATAATTCGGGTTTGATGTAAGGTCCAAATTATCGACCGCTGCCTAACTTTCATTATAACCTCAAGTATTATTGGTTATTGCTACAGGACAATAAAATTTGTTTTATCGTTCCAATATCGGGCCGGTTTATTTGTTTTGCTGGGGGTGTTGGAGCGACTTTTATTACTGTAATTATGACTGATTTAGTGACTATGGTTTCAGAAGAATGGACATGAGGAAGAATAGAATGTTCGATATTTTGGATACTAGCTTCCGCCCGCGACTTCGTCCGCGTGGACATTCGGAATATCCCTAGGGAACTTTTGACAGGGATAAAAAGTATCCTATAATTTGAATCCAGGCTATAAACTGTGTGTCAAATTTCATCCAAATCTGTTCAGCCGTTTTTGCGTGATTGAGGAACAAACATCCAAACCCACAAAATTTCACATTTATAATTATTAGTATAGGATTGTGAATTATAATTAGAACTAAGAATTAAAATTAACTTTCGGAGTAGATTTGTATAGGTACGAGTATAACAAAGATGATGTGGTCCATCTAAACCAGTGTTTCCCAAATAATGGTACGCGTACCCCCAGGGGTATGCGAGATTGCACCAAGGGGTACGGGCAGCAATTTCATCTGCATGATTTAATTTTTTATTTATTATTCCTGCAAAAAGGGGTAGGTACACAAGTTTGCGGTTTTTCTTGGAGAGATACGTAGAAAAAACTAATAGGAAACCACTGATCAAACTTAACCGACAAATAATTTATGAGAGGCCAATATCGAAAGAAAAATATTGTTTAATTAATGCAAATTCATTAGCAAATCTTAAACACAGGTTCAAAAATTTAAAAAATATTAAAAACACGACTGCCCTGCCAAAAACGACCTAAAAAGTTAAATAACAAGTGTCATTGCAGTCGGGGGACCGTTTTGTGGAACAATTTTTAATCGAAGAGGTCCCCCGACTGCAATGACACTTGTTATTTAACTTTTTAGGTCGTTTTTGGCAGGGCAGTCGTGTTTTTAATGTTTTATTTAATTTATTTATTTTTATTACACACATTTTAGTAACAAATTATATATTTTTGAAATGTGCTCATTAAGGCCTTTCATTTGATGTCCATATTGTAATAATTGAAGAAAACATTTTTTTTCGCATTTGAAAATGGCGTCATACAGTCGCCATATTAACTTATTTAAAAAAAAAATAGCCCATACATTCAAATCCATTGAGCCATTTGGAAGTTATGGTGGAATAAAGAAACTCACATACCCACAAACATAGATGAACCCTGCTTTGGTTTGGGCAGTCGTGTAAAAATAGAGTCGAACTTTTATAATAACACCTTGTAGCGGCGAGATTCACGCTACATAATAAATTATGAAGAAATGCAGGAGCAGCGAAAAGTATGAATTGAGCGCAGCGGCATCTACTATGCGCTTCACAGACTACGCAACACACCGTACCACAATGATTACACATCCACTTAACTAGATGGCGCCTGATGCGGAAACAAATGACGAATTAGTATGAAGCGAGAGGAAAACAGTATGGGAATCCTACATCTCGCTAACGGAGTTTTCTCAGCGACTCAGCATATTTACAACCACCAACCAAGAACGGTTGGACCGCGGTCCCCGAGCACAAGTCACCTAGCTCGGTGGAAGTACTTCCCTTTTCGCTGATTACCTGGCGAAGAGTTCCTGCCCCTACATTGGTGACCACCGACACTGGACAGCAGCAACGCAATGGAGCAACAACAACGTACTTCCCTTTTCGCTGATTACCTGGCGAAGAGTTACTGCCCCTACACACCTTTTAATCCTAGTCAAAATTTCAAAGGTTTTAAAGGCTCTTTAGACTTTCCGTAATTTTTATGTAAAATAATTTTACAAAGGCTTTCTTTCAAACTGTTTTCGTTAAACCTAAAAGCTTATGAGCAAATTGTTCAATTAATTTCATAGCTATAAGTGGAAGCTGAAAACTTCCTCTTCACTTCGCAGCAGCAGCATCATGTAGTGTCTCCATACTTCCATAGCCAAGTAAATTGTGAAACATTTCATGTGTGAACAACACAGGCGTGATATATGCACGCCGCCAACGTTTCAAGCATAGGATATTGTGCGGAAAAACCACACAGTAACAAATTATTGTTAGAACAACGCTGACAGCGCATTTTAAACTTTTTCTTATTACCCGCTTCCGCGAATATTTATTGAATAAAATTATTTAAGATTTTCTGGCTGTGACAGGCCACTGGCTGTAGGTTAGTAGATGTACGTAGGTAAATAAATGAAATAAAACATCAAAGTACTTACCAACTCAATTTTAAATCCATTTTATCAATACAATTTGTATCGTTTTGTATACAAATTGATGTCATCTCCTTTCCTTTTTGATTTGTGGGTAGTTATTTTCATTCTTGAATCTGAAAACATCATCATCATCATCATATAAGCCGCACGACACCCACTGCTGGGTATAGGCCTCCCCCAAGGATCTCCACGACGATCGGTCCTGCGCTGCCCGCATGCAGCGGCGCACCGCGACCTTCACAAGTGGCCCTACCATGAGTTTTTGCAAACTGTTTACGTTACAGTAAACTATCGTTTTCTCTCTTGCACTCGTACTGTGAGCAGTATATCCGACAGTTTACTGTAACGTAAACAGTTTGCATCAACTCATGGTAGGGCCACAGGTCGTCAGAGTGGCCTATCCACACTGACTGAAAACAAGAGTTATTAAATTTCTTACAAAAAAAAATTATAAATGACAAGGCCAAGATTTAAACCTGTAGGAAGTTTTTCCTCTTAAAAAAGAGGTTTTAAAAGTCATTAGCAGAAGATAAAATTAAGAGTGTTCTCCTACAGTCATTAATTTGTTCATTGAACCATTAGCCAACACATCTTTATATTGGCGAATATAATGTTAAATGTTATAATTAATATTAATGTTTTTTTTTTTCTAAAATATCTTTCACCTATGAATTTTTACTCTGCATTATCTTTTGCTACGAACGTTTCGTCGGCAGTTGCTTCAACGGCGATTGTTTTGCGCGAGCAATATTTTGAGAATGATCTTTTCATCGCCGTCTACTCCTCTTCAAACTTCAGAGATAAGGGGGGCACGGTATTTTTTTTAACATTTTTCATCATAAGTCGAAATATGCGGCCTATAAAATTTTAAAAATGTGCAAACAGTGCTCTTTCATTATGATACTCCACATGCCCCCCCTTTTTCAGTCCTTGCTGTAAAACAATATTTATTTATTTTATTTCTTTCTTACGAGGCCCAGCACGCGACGTGAAATACCGGATTGCAAAATTATGGCACGTATAGGATGTGGTATTTAAAAAAACCTAAATAAAACCTAGTTACCTGTTATTTTTCCCGACTGCAAGTAGTTTTTCATTTTCTTCGGCTTCCCTTTAGTTTTTCTCGCATATTTGACCAAATTCTTCGATCCTAAAGTTATTGATAGTTCAAATTTGTTCAACCTGTCTCTTAGCTGTGGATTTGCTATAATTATACTTCTCCAAGTCTTAAAGGCGTGACTTGCACAGCGCAAAGTTGTATCATCTAAAAGTCTGATACAAAAATACCATCGTCAAAAAAATATACACATCAACTTTGTCTAGGCATACAGGTGCTATTTTCATACAAACGAGGTAACTTCGAAGCCTTGGTTTTCTGCCAGAGATGTACCGTGCTGTAATCTGTTATTGGCCATCCAGGGAGTGAATGGAGTAGATTCAGATCGCTATACACACCCAACTGATCTGATCAGCATTCGAAAAGATTAATGGGTCAGAGTTCTCAGTTTGAGGATTTCCATACATTTTCATGCTATTTTCGCGGTTTTTTTTAAACATGTCCATTACGTTTTTAGAATGCTGGTCAGATCAGTTGGGTGTGTATAGCGATCAGAATCTCCTCCATTCACTCCCTGGATAGCTGTCATCAGATCACAGCACAGTACATCCCTGGCAGGAAAACCAAGGTTTCAAAGTTACCTCGTTTGTATGAAAATAGCACTAGTATCCCTAGACAAAGTTGATGTGTGTATAAAGTGGAACCAAATTATGTAACAACACCTACCTACTAAACAGGTGATAGTATTGCTTAAACTGAACTGAACAACTTTTTCCAAGGAACATAGGTCGAAAAAGAAAAAAAATACTCTCAATCTCATACAAAATGTAGGTATTGGTCAATTGACTGACTTACTATGGAAAGGCGAAAAAAAATCCTGTTTCGATAGATTTTCGGGGTACTGTACTATACTGCAGCGGTTCCCGAATTCTTTTGTCTACGGAACCCTTTTTGGTTCACTGTTTTTGGACGGAACCGTAGCTCAAGTAAAAAGTAAACTAATTTAACTAACTGTAACATTGTACTGACGCTTTTTAGCTTGGTGTTCACATCTGGTAAGTTAGTTTGACTTTGAAAGAAGGACTTTTAAGATATACAATATATTTATTTAGTTAGAACAAAAAGATAAGTATAGAAATATCCTGAATTTATAAACTCTTGAATTTTCGCGGAACCCCTGAGAGCCTATTACGGAACCCCAGGGTTCCGCGGAACCCTATTCGGGAACCGCTGCTGTACTGTACTCTTTGCCATACATTCTCAAGTGCAGTTGCAGCAGATCACTGATCACCGTCTAATGTCAATTTAATTGCATTTTACCTATTTTTTCTTTTATTTATTTTATTTATTTATTGGGCAGTCAACAAAAACGTACTAACTAATACAATAAAAAGCTTAAAATATGGATCTTAAATTTAAGTACAGTTTTGAATTAAAATTAGACAATCCTAAGTATTTGATGTAAGTAACGTCTTGTATCAAATCTAAAAAAAACATTATAGTGCAGTATTTAGTGGCATCATTTGTATGGGGACCTTGCAAATCGTCAACAAAGGAAGCCGCTTGGCACAGGCGTACTTTGTGGTCATCTGAGCTGATTTAGCCCTGTACCCACGTGGTACCACCATGGTGGTAGCCAGGGGTGAGGGGGAGAGGTGCCTTCTACCACGCTGCACTTTCACATCCATATCTCCATAAGTTTAGCAAATAGGTCGTGTTTGGTATCGTTTTCATATAATTCAAGGACCAGGAATTCATTTCTGGAACAAATTTTACACTCGTTCATATAAAAAATAAAAGTTCTGCGCAAAAACAGAAAAATAAGAAAACAAAAATCTTACAAAATCTATGCCTACAAATAAACCACGAGATTGTGCTTTATAAAAAAAATATGATTTAACAGCCCTGTTTATATAGAATATATAAACATCAACTTTTTTATACAAATTATATTTATAAATGTGTCAAAAAAAACATTTGCGTCGCGCGGCGGTATTAGGGCGCAGTATATTTGGATAGGATTTATCACTTATTGTTTAATAATGACACAAATTGGTCGTGTTTGGTATCGTTTCCGTATAATTCAAGGACGGGAAATTCATTTCTACTACAACATTTTTACTCGTTCATAGAAAAAAAAAATTCAGTGCAAAAAAAGAAAAATAAGAAAAAAAAACTTACAAAATCTAAGCCTACAACTAAACCACGAGATTATGCTTTATAAAAAAAAATGTTTAAGCAGCCTTATTTATCTTAAATATATACACATAAAACTTTTCTATAAAAATTATATTTATAATGGTGTCAAAAAATTCAGTTGCGACGCGCGGCGGTATTTTGGTGAAGTATTTTTTGATTTGGATTTATCAGTTATTGTTTAATAATGACACGGATTAGTATTGGTAGGCCAATAATTTTACTTTTAATGAGAGTTAATGTTATAATTATTTTATTTACTTAGTTTAGTTATAACAAATTTTACTGGCAGTTTCCGTTGCATCCACATAGTTCGGTGCACTTTATTTTTCTTTTTAAACAATTGCACCTTCCTACGCATTTTTGCTTACACTTACACCTTATTTAATCCATGTAAGCTGTGGCTGCTGGTAGAAGGGTGGTTCACATAGGCTCCCATAAGCTATTATTTTTGGCCCGACCCCAATCTGCAGGCAATGGCAGGTTTTGGATTGGTTTTAAAAGTTGATCCCAAACATTCCTCCCTGATAAATCGCTCGCAAAATTTGGTTGCACAGCAGGTCTCTGGTTGGTGGAGATTCTCCAGCTGCCTGTCCTTTTTCGTGAATACCACTTTTCTGCATTGATTAATATCAAGGAGATGCGTTCCAACATTTCCAACAATAACTTAAATCACAAAAGCCAATCACCACGTAACTTACTTGTCATACAAAGCAATGACAATTGTTTCTAATACTTATTGGCAAAGCCTGTTTCACATTTCCTTCTTTAGGGTATTTAAATCCTTCCGTTGCTATTGGATAAGCGCCCCAAGCTTTATTTATAAGATTATTATTAATATAAGATATGCATACAAACTTTCGAGTTAGTTATTATGCAGATTTCAATATTTTATTTCTTGCTTTTTAGAGCAATTAATTTATTTTTGAAGCTGTTTTTTTGTTAGATTTTTTAAGATTTTTGAAGGAGGTTTTGTTTTTATTAAAAACTTTTGTTTTCGCGATTTCAATGTTGGTACCATAGTAAAAGTTGTTTGATGCATGAGTACATTGACCCTTTAAAATTATGTGCACTATTTAAGAAGGACCTTACATTTAAGATAAATAAGGCTGCTTAAACATATTTTTTTTATAAAGCATAATCTCGTGGTTTAATTGTAGGCATAGATTTTGTAAGTTTTTTTCTTATTTTTCTTTTTTTTTTGCACTGAACTTAATTTTTTTCTATGAACGAGTAAAAATGTTGTTTCAGAAATGAATTTTCCGTCCTTGAATTATATGGAAACTATACCAAACACGACCAATTTGTGTCATTATTAAACAATAAGTGATCAATCCTATTCAAATATACTGCGCCCAAATACCGCCGCGCGTCGCAAATGTTTTTTTTGACACATTTATAAAATATAATGTGTATGAGAAAGTTGATGTTTATATATTTTATATAAACAGGGCTGTTTAATCATATTTTTTTTATAAAGCACAATTTCGTGGTTTATTTGTAGGCATAGATTTTGTAAGATTTTTGTTTTCTTATTTTTCTGTTTTTGCGCAGAACTTTTATTTTTTATATGAACGAGTGTAAAATTTGTTCCAGAAATGAATTCCTCGTCCTTGAATTATATGAAAACGATACCAAACACGACCTATTTGCTAAACTTATGGAGATATGGATGTGAAAGTGCAGCGTGGTAGAAGGCACCTCTCCCCCCCACCCCTGGCTACCACCATGGTGGTACCACGTGGGTACAGGGCTAAATCAGCTCAGATGACCACAAAGTACGCCTGTGCCAAGCGGCTTCCTTTGTTGACGATCTGCAAGGTTGATGCCACTAAATACTGCACTATTAAAGTAGGTAATGATAACAAGTTTCCTATAAATCCACAAACATAGTCATGTTAAATTATCTTAATTTGTCTTAAATTATATTTCAATTAAATTATGTATAAGTAAGATGAAAACAGTGATCACTGTTTTCATCTTACTTATACATAATTTATGATACATTACGCTCTTGCGATAATGAAAAAAAAAGTTTAAATATAGCAAGGCCACATTTCGTTCATGTAAGTAAGTATAAAAACATGATAAACTTACGAAAATATCAACCAAGACAGTTCCAAAGGCAGACAAGATATTGCGTCCTTTTTTACGCCTGCATGAAATATTTTAGTGCCAAAGATGAAAATTCCGCTGTCATGCATAATATAAACAAATTCTGTTGGAAAATGCGAGTGGGTAAATTGAAAAAAAATTCACAAGACTACCTAATTTTTAATTAAAATGTTAGTAGGTATAATCTAGGGCTTTTTTTGAGAACTTGGTTTGTATCAGACTATCTGTCGACATTTTGAAAAGATTCGTAATTACAAAATATTTATACCTAGGTACCTACCTTAGAAATAAATAAGTAAAATTATATTAAAATCCTACTAATATTATAAATGTGAAAGTTTGTGGGTTTGGATGTTTAGATGTTTGGATGTTTGTTCCTCAATCACGTAAAAATTGATGAACGGATTTGCTTGAAATCTGGCACACAGATAGTAGATAGCCAAAATAAAACATAAAATAGTTTTTATCCCGATATTCCCGCGGGAACAGGAACCACACGGGTGAAACCGCGGGCGGCCGCTAGTTTAATATAAATCTAAACCATATCTAAGCCTGGCCGCACACAAGCGTTTTCCGCGAGCGGAATCCGCATTCGTTTTCCGCGTCGAGCCTAGCGCCATCTAGCACGCGCGTTTTATTTAGACCCAAATGCATCAAATCCAGTACAGTACGAGGCATAAACTTGAAATCGGGTGGGGATTGCGCGAAACGCGTATTTTGGGTATGCGTAGCGGTGAGGGGCGCGGGCGGCGGGAGAGGGGCGCGCGCTATTGGTCGCTCACAAGAGCACATGCGCGAACTTATCCCCACTCCGTCGAAAAAATTTCAAGATACGTGCCTAGTACTGTACAAAATACACTGACTGTTCACATACGTTCGTTTTTCCGTACGGAAAACATTCCACTCGTGCTTTTCGAATGCACAGCACGGTAATGCCGGCATCGGAGAAGAAACCGAATGACGTCATGCGGAACGCAGCACTTTCATACATTTTGTTCAATTTGTTTCCACGTTCGAAATTCCGTCAGTGTGACCAGTTGCAGTAGATTTTTACCTTATGTGGACTAGTAGAAAAATATTTATGTAGATGTTTTTTCTTTAAAATATCTTTAAAAAAATGTAGATCTTTAGTAAATTTCGTTTTTTCTTCAGTATTTAGTAGATTTTCGTAGTGTCGCCGTTTTAGCGGATTCGATATTAGATTTTAGTGTAATTCTGGATTGGCTGCCATTTTGGATTTGTTGTATTTAAAAAATTACGTTGTTATTTTCTTGTCAAAATAGTACCAAAAACCGAGTTTCATCGAAATCGGACCAAAAACAAAAAAGTTGGCCGCCATCTTAGATTTTTAGTAGTTCAAAAATTGCGTTGTTAATTTCATGTCAAAATAGTACCAAAAACCGAGTTTCAACGAAATCGGCGCACAAACATTACACATTACATTATTAACTTCACCGTCTCGCCTGTGACCTCAAGCCATCTCAATAGAACAATTTAAACAAATGGCGCAGTATTTATGGTCACACTAGTTTTATATTTCCTATAAATTGAAATTCTAAAATTGAAATTCCGCGCCAAAGTCAAAATCGGGGTTCTCTTGTGTACAAAAAATGTGACTCTTGTATATTATTACTAGCGGCCACCCGCGACTTCGTCTGCGTGGAAAGGTTTTTTGCTATCCCTCGGGTACAATTCTTTTTTTTCGGGATGAAAAGTACCCTATGTCCTTCTCTATACCCCTGACAACGTGTATGCAAAATTTCATGATGATCGGTTCAGTAGTTAAGACGTGAAGGCGTAACAAACAAATAAACAAACAAACAAACAAACAAACGGACTTTCGCATTTATAATATTAGTAAGGAAGTAAGGAAGTAAGGATGTCGCAGGCAAATCGTATTATTCCGCGTTTTACAAACGGCATCGTTCGTTTACAAACGCTCGCTGTTTTTCAAAATGCCGAAGGCAAATTGTAAATTGCCTTGTCATTATATATAATGCCATAACCTTTGATAGAAAACTCAATAACCATTTACAAAATGACGCGGCAAATTGAAGTATTTAGTTCTTTTTCTTACTACGCGCGGCGCTGTTAATCAGAACAATAAAAATGGCGTCTAGTAGTGGTTTTATGACACAGAAAAATATTGAAAGCAGTGCAAATTCTACGTGTTCAAATGACATTTTACAAAAAAAAAGCATTGTTTGAAAGACATTTGTTAAAGTGAATTAAGAAAATTTTACGATTCACAAGTAGGAGCAGTAAAAAAGCCGTGGACAAATGATAAGATTTTTGAGGTTATCCGGCACGAAAAAAAACGCTATGGTATCTATGGAATCTGGTACTCGGAGGACTCGGATTTGCCTTCGGCATTTTGCAAAACAGCGAGCGTTTGTAAACGGACGCCGCCGTTTGTAAAAAGGCGAAATCATACAATTTGCCTGCGACATTATACAGGCTTATTTGTAAAACACCAACAACCTCGCAGGAGTAGATTACTAACATCATAAACAACAACATTTGTTCTACGACTTTTCCGAAAACCGACAAAAAAAATCGACTTTCCATACATAATGTTCGAACAGCTGATCGAGTTTTGTATGAAAAGTCGATTTTTTTTTTGCTATTTTCGGAAAAGTCGTAGAACAAATGTTGTTCTTTATAATGTTAGTAATCTACTCCTGCGAGGTTGTTGGTGTTTTACAAATAAACCTGTATATTACCACCATACCGATGATAGCTGATTAGCATTATTGTAAAATTTTGATTAAATCAAAAGAGTAATTTCTGTTTTATTACAATTATTATGTGTCATTCTAAATTAATATTTAAGTAGTATATTTTCGTCATCCCACTCCGAATCCTTAACTTTGATACACTACTTGATTGGTAACGTACATTATTTTTGTCATAATCGTGGTATTATTGTTTAGTAGGCAATTGTGCGAACGAGACACATACCTCCAATGAGTGTTGTTTCATTCACACAGTAGAGGCTTCAGTCAATATCGTCGATAGAATTTTAACTCTATCACTAAAGTATTACAGTTGAATTTCTTTTAAACGAATACTGAGAATTTTTGTAGAGCACTCACTATGTTAACCTCCTTGGTTCAAGTATGTTGCGCTAGCTCAAGAACCATAGAATATGAATATAAGATTCTTGCGCTAGCTATACTTTTTCATTCTTTTATGAAATAGACCCCTGACTGATTAAATACTGATGGATCACAGTATTTCCTACGCGTGTGACCGTTGCCTAACAAAGTGACCAAAGTGTCACTCACTGCTCTGTCTGTCGTCGGATTAACTAACCGTTAACCTACTCTGTGGTCGGGCTGCTCTGCTTGCGGTGCGTGATGGTTGATTACATTTCTTCGTAATTTCTTTTATTCAAAACAACTAAACTCTCTACCCCACGGTAATTTATTAAGCCTTATTGTTAGACAAATTTATGATGTGTTTATTATAGCTTTAACTCAATCGATATTGCTGTTACAGCTAAATAAAAAGTGACAGATGTTTACGAAGTGATTGTGTCAAGTTTTGTGGGATATCAACGGTACTTTATTCCAAATAATGGAAGAAGGCAATGGAAATGTTGACAATAGATCAACTGCTTCTAAAACTCGTAAGTGTGTTATTTACCTACCTTTTATCTGAGAGTTATACGAAAAAAAAGTGACATCCGTGAGTAGTGAGTATAACCCGACCACGTACTAACTCTCTCTGGTTTTATCGGTCTTTCCATTTTTACGTTTTATACGTTTTTTATTATTTAAGATTTATTTCTCAATGCTGCTAACCAATACTTAGCAAACAATTAGTATTTTGCTTAAATAATTGACAATACTTACCAATTTTGACCGCGAATTAGTGCATTTTAGATTTTGCATTGTACCTACAATTTCTCGTGGTTGGGTTATAATCCATACATCAATAAATGATTTTGCGAAAAAGAATTTATTGGGTAAAATAAATTAATTTATGATTTGATCATTAACTAGAATTTGTGAGTCAGTTTGATTCCATAAATGCATAAATATTTACAAAATTGAACTTGTCAAGTAGCAATGACAAAGCTTCATATTGTGACCTCAATGTGTAATACTGAACCTTATTGTGATAACTTTAAAATTCATTGTTTTATTTAACCATGATTTAGGTTATGTCCCTGAAGTAAGCCAGAAATGTTAAATTTTGCCTTTTTTTTAATTGAATCTGTGCATGCGGATAAGTATTGTTTTTACATGTGGTTTTTGTTTTAAAAACTTTTTGTCAATATGTGAAACTAACACCCTCAAATCTTAATGTTTAGTAGTTGTCATAGTGCAATACTTACCTACATTCAAGTTTGCCTTTTCTGTGGACAAAATTATTTTGCATTTGTGCACTAAATTATCTTTGATTCTGTCTGTAACTCTTAGCGTGCCCGCAGACTACAGACATTCTATCGGCTGATAATTGGTTTCTAAATGAAGAATCAGCTGATACCAAATCGTTGTAGTGTGTGCACTTGCATACTTAAACTTACTTCATACTGATTCCAACTATCAGGCAACAGTTTGGTTTGTAGTTTGCGGAGACTCTTAAGTAGATATTAGATGGTTCATCAAAAGTGCTTCATTTTCGATCAAAAGCACTGAATAGTGAACAACTTTTGTATTTAGACACTAAATGTAAAATGAATGTAGTATTTCTCATTTCTCATAAAAGGACATCAGGCAGAGTCCCATAGAAAAAAACCCAAGAATGTATAACGTTTCTGTTTTTTTCAAAATGTAGGCATGGAATTAGTAAGTCATAGAAAATATTCAGATTTTTACGAAGATTTGTGTTTTAAGAGTTATTTACGTTTGAAAGTTTTTTTTTTGGTATCCCCGATACTAAATAGCAACACCAGTTTCACGACAACACGTTTCGTTAGCTGCGTTAGTGATCCAGATTAGCACCACAATGTACGAGTTTGAACCAGATCAAACGGAAAATCTGTGCATATGTCGCACGTAACAAAACGCTGTTGACAGTTGATTTGACTGACATCCGGCAGACTTTTTTTTTAATGCGCAATCACTTGTGCCACAGAACAAATATACTCAGGGGAGACTTGTGAAATCGCTAAAAAAGATGTCCGTTTCATTGATATGCTTTTGTTTTTTACAATAATTAATTAAAGCTAAATGAAGGAGTTAAAAAATAATGTTGCTACTGTTTTATAATTCTAGTAACATAAACCCCCTTACTAATAAAGATTGTATAGCAGCTGCATAGTTACACAGTGTTTTGTCACTTTCTTTTTAATGTCAAATTCAAATAGTTTGACAGAGAGTAACCATTGTGTAACTAAACATCTGCTATTCAATCTTTATTAGTAAGGGGGAAAGTGTTTATAGATAACAGAATTATGTTTATACACTTTTGGGTCTCATGTGCCTGATGTCCTTTCGCAGCAACAGGTTGTGTGTGTTAATTTTGATTAAAAAATGAGTTAATTAAAGAGAGAAAATGCTTGCATGCACTGCTTGTATGCCTGTTGCAGGTTAAAAAAAAAGTCTAAAAACGAAAAATAAAGGCATATAAAAATAAACACAAATAAGTTAATGACGACATACCATTCACTGCAGTGAATGGCACTGTTTACACGCTTCATTTATTGTTAATTTCTGATGCGATGACTGTTGACAGACCGATGCCCGATGAAAGCGAACGGCCGTCTAGTGACTTTCATCAAAAAAGCGCATCACTGATGATAGATGAAACTTCATAATTAGACACTTCATTTTCGATGCTTCACTGATGAAGCATCGAAAATTAATGTAAAAATGAACCGTCTAATATCTGCATTACTAATCTAAGTTAGCCACTATGCGTGTAGATGTGCCCCAACACACACACACACTTACTTCAAATTTGTGGTCTGTGTAATGTCTTGCTTGATCTTCACAGAAGTCATAAAGTTAGAATCAAGCTATACCTAAGTATTTTTAAATTAATCGGTAAGGTTTTCTTAGCGGCACTAAGTTACATAAAACGGGTTCACAACAACAAGTCTTAACATGTCTGATGTTTTTTTAATACTTTAGAAACAGACTTTATTATTAAAACAATAGGGTTTAGATCTAATAACATTTTATTAATGTATTTTGTATACAACCTTGAAGTAGAACGGTTAAGTGATTTACACCTCATAGATTGTTCACCAACAACTTTTTTCATAAAGCTCCACAAATCTTTAATGAATCAGTGTAAATGGTAATTGTGGTTAATTTTATTGATGAAGTTATTATTAGTAAATAATTGTGTGTGATAATGGGCAACAGTAAGAAATATTTGTTCCTTTTAAATAAGTGATATGCTAATATCTATAAGAAATATGAAATCTAAAAAAGTACTTATTCATTAAATAAAACTGTTTTTTATTTTATTTTAAGTACCTACAATATTTTAATTCTTTTAACACTTCAACACCCAGAAAAAGAGACACAATAGATTTTCTATTGCTGTCCGGCTGCATGCAGCCATGCGGGCATTGAAGAATTAAAGATTACCTTCAGACTTTTAAAGAATGTTCTTTTTATTAAATCAACCTTATCTTAATACACTCCCACCAGCGGAGAACCCGTGGGAGTGGAAAAGGTTGGAGGAGGCCTTTGCCGATTGGCAATCAGACCTACAACATATAAAGAAAGCCCAAATACTCAATTAACAAAGAATGTCTGATGCAAGAGGCTATTATTATTATATTATCTTAATACATAAAATCGTAAATTGACTGACTGACTGATCTATCAACGCACAGCCCGAACCGCTGGACCTAGAGACTTGAAATTTTGCTTACAGATACCTTCTACAGTGTAGGCATCCACTAAGGAAGAATTTTTGGAAATTCCATCCCTAAGGGGATGAAATGAAATATGGGATGAAAGTTTGAATGAAAGTTCCTCAGTTTTGAAGCTAGGATCTACAAATTTTTGAAAATTCTACCCCCAAAGGGATAAAAAGAGGAATTAAGTTGTGTATAGATAGATAATCCTTGATTTTCGAAATAAAATAGCTAAATTTATTATTTAGGCTTAAAGGTGGAAATCTAACGCAACATATATCGCTATTGTTAGTATTTCAACTCTTATGAAGAAATGGGGTAAATAAACCTAAAAATCGTGATGATGATTGTGAAAATGATATTTATTTTGAAGTCCAACACAGTGGATATGATTTTTATATGGAAAAATAATGTAAACCAAACCTTCAAACTTCGTAGCAGCACTTCCAAAAACAAATAAGCAAACTCATATTTTGTGTTTTTTTTTTAAATCAACCCCATAGGGTGTAAATGGATATGAATATGGATATGGCCTAAAAATTTAATGTTAATTGCGATAATGATATTCATTTTGAAGTCCAACATGGACCATGCATGGTGAGCATAATTACACCCCTAAAGTGGTAAAATAGGTTTCAAGTCCAATGTGGCGGACATGATTCAACCCCTAGACGGGGGAAAGGGAAAAGAAAAGAGAAAGGGTAAGGGGTCTCTGGACCCAATTCTGAACAGGATTGGGAACGGGAACGGGATACTAATATCTCTGAACCCAATTCTGAATATTATACACTAGCTTCCGCCCGCGACTTCGTCCGCGTGGATATTTATGAGGCAGGACTTTGCCGGCGGGCCTCGTACGAGGCTGCTCGCTTGGTAGAGATCCGCCTAGTCACGTAAAAACGGCTAGTCGGATTTTGATGAAATTAAAACATAGAAAACTGTTTATCCTTGTTAATGGTTCCGTAAGGATTTTCTCGAATATCCACGCGGACAAAGTCGCGCGCGGAAGCTAGTCATAGTATAAATTAAAAAAAGCATTCTCAACCTGAGGATGGTAGTGTGGGTTGAAAAAATATGAATTTTAGGTATTATGTGTTTTAATAATAAAGTCAGTAGCTGTTTGCTGTTACAAATAACGAAAATACTAAATGATAACACAAAAATGGTTGGCGCTCTTTTTCTTCAGTGGTAGACAATGAATGCCTAATGCTGTGCGAGTATATCAAAGTCATAGTCAAAAATGTCTTTATTCAAATAAACTTAATAACTTAGCACTCTTGAATCGTCTATAGGAAAACCTACTACCCGTTCCAGACTTTTTTAACTGACAAGAATAATGGGCCCAAGAAACTTATAGTCCGAGCGAGGCTCAGAACAAATGAGGGTGAAGCGTGTTTTCGCGTCCGCATAAGATTTTTTATTTTATTTTCAGGACTATTATAAGCTTTAACAGAAATAAGTAACAATATTACAAATTTAAATATATTGTTACCAAACATTACCAATAGTTACCAAATGTTTCGGTGTACTCAGATTATTATAAATGATTTGTCCAAACTAACTGATATTTTGTTGTAGCTCATCCGGAACCAGCAGCAGGTGATGGCGCAGACGAAGCAAGTGGAAATGTGTCACAATCCTTATTCCCCGACAGTCCCGTTTATGAACCCGAGGAAGATTTTGACACTAATACAGAACAAAATGATGTATGTATTATGTTTATGTATTAATTTAATTAGTAAGTCAAGATAAAGAATGGACATCGGAAAACATCAGCAACAATAGTCTATCACAGCGATTCTTAACCTCGGGTCGCGAGAGGTATTGGGTTGGGTCGCGGGCCCCCAAACGACTTTAAAAAGTGAAAAAAAAATACGTTTTTAATTGCGAATATTTTTATTTTTTATTGAAATAAAATATAAACGGGCTATAAGGATAGGGATATAAAGGGGCGCCGCAGGCAAGTCCTACTTACTACCGTAAATTCCCTTTTAGCGACAAAATTGTTATGGTGGCAACGCATAATCACAACAATTTTTTACTATAAACAAGCAAGATTGGTCGATGAAGCTGACTAAAAATCGCGCTGCGCGGCCATTTTTTTCTATAAACAAGCGAGATTACACGATTAGTAGATGAAACTGACTAAAAATCGCGCTGCGCGGCCATTTTTTTTCTATAAACAAGCGAGATTACACGATTAGTAGATGAAACTGACTAAAAATCGCGCTGCACGGCCGTTTTTTGACCAACAGGCAAAATTGAAAATCTTGGAATCGCTGATAGATCGCTCTCGTAGAAATGTCGCCCAGGGCGCTGGTGGTGCTAAAACCAGCACTGCCTTCACGTCTTAACTACTGAACCGATCATGACATTTTGCATACATGTTGTCAGGGGTACAGAAAAGGGACATTCAGTTCCCGAGGGATAGCAAAAAAATGTCCACGCAGACAAGTCGCGGGTGGCCACTAGTCAAAATAAATAACATGTCATTTTAGTACCTGTTACTGGAAAATAAAAAAATATATTAGGATTAGGGTCGCGGACTTCAAATATATTTCTACTTTGGGTCGCCAGTCAAAAAGGTTAAGGCAAAGAAAATATACACTAACGTGAAAAGAAGCGTCACTTGCGCATGAGTGCTGTAAAATTGCTCGCGGCTATGTGTGAGTGCGCCGGGCGATCGCGGGGGTGCCGCGGCGCCATCGGGGCGAGGAATCTCTTCCGCGGAGGCACGCGCTATCAGGTTTGCCTAGTTTGCTCGCACCGCGCAATAGTACATACATTACAGGCAAGTACGTCAAACTAAAGTGATATGTGTCGAGCCGCATGCAAGGGCTTTAATCGTTCATAATTCAGGCAATGTAATTTCCTTTCCGTACAATATAATACAGATCATATTATTGCTTTTCTCAAGAAATGCGAGGAAATTAATAGTACCTATATTGTACATTGAGGGGTGATGTGGTAATGCACTTTCTTCCAAGTGACATAGTGCTTTATACCACAGAAAAATAAAATAAATAGATACTTAAAATGTTATTGAATTAAAATAGCTACATAATTATGGCGTCTTGCCTTTCACCCCGGACACTCCATACAACCACCCTGAACTACATATCTATATTACACAGACACTACACAGAATGACGTTTTTGTACTTTTGTATAGTAAAAATATTGAAAAATCGCACTTGACCGTATTTGACATTTCATTTAAGAGGGCTTTCTGAAATTTACGCGCTCGGGTTTTAGGTATTTACGGCTAGACTGCCGCGCGAAGTGAGCGCGCGTGTGCGTGTGTGCGTTTCTCCACACGTACGGCACACAGTTGCTAGCATTCGCTACAACGACCGAACGATCTTGATCTGTACTTATAGCCGCGTATAGGAGCTCAGTCGCGCTTATTTTCACCGATAAAACTAAAGCTAAATCGTTACCGTTTCAATTTAGTTTACACACAAATACTTGCTTTAGTTTTGTTGAAGGGAGTCTAATTATTTTATCCATTTATTGAGTCCCAATATATGGATAATGAGAGTTTTTATAGCTAGATAATTAGATAATTTAAAAAATCCACCTCGGGAATGGGACCTTCCGAGCTGCCATACTGAGGCAATGTATGCAACTCGGGAGCTATCCCGACAGGGTTTACGCTTTCAATTAGGTTTAAAATAGTATATATATATATATGTGTACTGTCCGTAATTTTTTGATTTTGTTACCATGACAGGGGCTTAATTGTGCATAACACGATTTTGATGCAAGTTTCGGAATTCAAAATGGCAGCTGCACCTTGTATGTATTTTTGACAGTTGTTTAATTTAAAATATCTCGGAAAGTACTCATCCTAGAGACTAATGGTGAAATTGAGAAATTATAGGTCTTAGTGAGATCTTCATTTCAGATGACAGCTGTCAAACTTAAAACGGCAATATCTCAAAAATAACTAATCTTAGATTGATGGTATCTTTGAAGAAATGAAAGGTCTTGGTGAGATCTTAATTTTATATGACAGCTGTCAAAGGACATCAGGCAGAGTCCCATAGAAAAAAACCTAAGAATGTATAACGTTTCTGTTTTTTCAAAATGTAGGCATGTAATTAGTAAGTCATAGAAAATATTCAGATTTTCACGAAGATTTATGTTTTAAGAGTTATTTACGTTTGAAAGTTTTATTTTTTGATAACCCCGACACTAAATAGCAACACCAGTTTCACGACATCACGTTTCGTTAGCTGCGTTAGTGATACAGATTAGCACCACAATGTACGAGTTGGAACCGATCAAACGGAAAATCTGTGCATATGTCGCACGAAACAAAACGCTTTTGACAGTTGAGTTGACTGACATCCGGCAGACTTTTTTTAATGCGCAATTACTTGTGCCACAGAACAAATATACTCAGGGGAGACTTGTGAAATCGTTAACAAAGATTATTATTGATATGGTTTTGTTTTTTTAAATAATTAATTAACGCTAAATTAAGGAGTTAAAAAATAATGTTGCTACTGTTTTATGATTCTAGTAACATAAAGAGTTTACACAGGGTGCATTTGAAATCACTCTCCAAATTTTAAGGATGTGTTCAGTCCATGAAACTGAACAACTTTCTCTAAGAAACATAAGGTCAAATATGTAAACAAAAATGACTTTTCATACAAAACAAAGAGATCACGTGATCAGTTTAGTATGGGATGACCAAAATTTTTTGCCGTATTTCGACACATGTTTCACGGAGAAAGTTGTTCAGTTTCATGGACTAAACACATCTTTAAAATTTGGAGAGTGATTACAAATGCACCCTGTAGACTTATGTTTATACACTTTTGGGTCTCATGTGCCTGATGTCCTTTAAGTTTGTCATCAAAAATAAAGTTCTTACCAAGACCGTTCATTTCTTCAAAGACACCATCAATCTAGGATGAGTATTTTCCGAGATATTGCTGTTCTAAGTTTGACAGATGACAGTTGTCAAACTTAAAACTGCAATATCTCGAAAAGTACTCATCTCAGATTGATAGTGTCTTTGAGGAAATGAAAGCTCTTGGTGAGATCCTAATTTTAGATGTCAGCTGTCAAATATAAATTTGTCAACTAAAATCAAGATCACCAAGAACTTTCATTTCTTCAAAGACACCATCAATCTAGGATTAGTACTTTTCGAGATATTGCTGTTTTAAGTTTGACAGATGACAGCTGTCAAATTTAAGTTTGACAGCTGTTATCTAATATGAAGATCTCACCAAGTCCTGAATTTTGTTATTAAATTCTTTGATCAGCCCCCTGACTGACCTGCATGACCAGCGAAACACGATTTATATCGTGTGATATAGTGTTTTATCCAGTTTTTTTACATTCCTTTTGGTTTTATTGACACTCAACTGTCAAAATCCATTGTCTTTTTATAGTTAAACGTGATAAATCGCGATATCATATCGAGTTTCTGTGGTCATGCTAGCTAGGCATCCCTAATTACGTTAAAATGACAGTTGTCAAAACGGATCTATCATATCTGTCAAGACACCTATAATCGCCCGCCCAGCCGCCTCACGCGACGCGCAACGCCCTTACACTTTTAGTCGTTGCGCCAACTGTCTAGACTCTAGCTCTAGATGAACAGCGGCTTTTTTTCCAACAACAAACGCGATGACTGACTGACTCTCTAGGCCAGGGATGGTGAACCAACGGCACGCGACGCAATGTTTTGGGCACGTCATCGCACCGGTCACAAAATTCGTTACGCGACGATTTGATGGCACGTAAAAACTTAAAAATACTTAAATACGTCTATGACCTCATTAAACATTAACATTTAGAAAAATGGCAAGTTGATACAAAAAGGTTCGCCATCCCCTCCAGGCTGTGGTCTTGGCAAGTTCTTTCTAATAAAATAAAAAGATGGACATGACAAAGAAAAAATCCGTATGTAATTTATCTCAAGGACTACTAACTACTACAACTACTAATAGTGGAAAAATTTTTTCAAATAAAAGAAAAAATTGTGGCGAGTCAGAATTTTTATTTTTATTGAGATTTTTTTCTCTAACTATATCATAGTTATAAAACGCAAAGTCAGAAACCTCATAGTTACTATGAGGTTTCTGACTTTGCATTTATTTTTATATTGCAGTTATTGTATGTCGATAATAATCAAACAAAATCTAAACATATAATAAAGAGATTTCCCGTTCATGTTCAAAAAGTTAGGATGGCCAATTTGAATGAGAACTCTAAAGCTAAACCAAACGGATCAACATTATGTGTTCCAGATTTGGTCGCTCTACAACTTTTTTTATACAAAATTATTACGTGTGGCACTTCCGCGGCGGCGGGTGGTCAACCGACGTAGGTCCTACCACGATGAGCGCCACAGCGCGACTGACTTTGAACGCTTGATGCGCCTGATTTTATACTTACTTTAAAAATTATTTTCACAAAAGATTGATGATGGATATTTTTATTTTTTTTACACGTTTATAGTACAATCTTTATTCTTACGTAAAAAATATTTATGTAGCCAAATAACTAATAGATTATGAGATATGCCGTGTTTTCTTGCCGTCAATTTCTCGATTTTTTACTTTCTTAGATGTGATAAAAATACACGTTAATGAACTTAAATTCGAGATTTTCTTAATAGAAGTTCTATTTCAGGATATGCCCCTTCGAATGAAAACTTATTACATTCTTGCCTAGTAATAATTATTGGTGTAAAACTACTTCAAAATTGAGCCTTCGCGCATCATCTGGAAATCGCGCTTTCGAAATCCGCTGTTTTCGTAGTCAATTATCCTATTAAAATGAGTTTTGGTTAATAGAGTTTCAATAAAAATGTATGATAATTATGATGATTGAAGTCAAAAAAAGCTAAAACGATAAATTATGTGACCAAAATCGCTTCAAAAACTCCCAAGTTCTTGATTTACGTATGAAAAAAACGAAAGGCCTCTTAATATCTCTCATCTACCTCCGGTGTTCTTAAGGGGGTGGAAAAAACTTTATTTTTTGGCTCCGACGCACCATTTCCGCGATTTTTGCATTTTTGAATTTTTATTAAATTAGGTTAAATAATATGGTGGAGTATAGATTTTTATACAAATTTTCTTTAAGCTTTTTAGTATGAGATTAAAGAAGGACTTTCTACTCCTTTTTGGAAAATAGTAGAATGCTTTCCGAGTAGATGTTCGCAATCGATGACTTAGAAAATTACGTCACACGTCAAGGGGGAGGGAGGGGGTCGACGAAGTGTGACATTGTGTGACAAGGGGTGGGAGGGGTCCTAAATTTTGTGTCGTCACATTTCAAAATCATTTGAATTGAAATAAAACAAATTTTTGAACTGCTGTTTTATTTAAATAATTATTTCTAGATGTAAAATATGTGACGTCACACACGGAGGAGGGGGTCAAAAATCAAGAAATTCGTGTGACGTAATTTATGGATGGCCCCTAATACCAATATTACCAACTAGCGGCCGCCCGCGGTTTCACCCGCGTGGTTCCGTTCCCGTGGGAACATCGAGATAAAAAGTATCCTATGTTTTAATCTAGGCTATCTTCTATCTGTGTTCCAAATTTCAACTAAATCCATTCAGTAGTTTTTGCGTGATTGAGGAACAAACATCCAAACATCCAAACCCACAAACTTTCACATTTTAATATTAGTAGGATAGGATATACGAGCGGTAATCCGTAAAAAGCATTTCATTTCTAATGAACTGGACGCGCGGAAATTAATCTTAGAACTGTGTAAGTAATTGCAGAAGTTGATATTATAAAGGAGGCAAACGAAAAAGAAACCTTGAAATTGTTACAAATTAAGAAATCATATAAACTATAATCCATATAATTGTAATGTATTGGCATTTAAATTAATATAAAATCAGTACAAATTTATTTCATCAAACTTTCGTTTTATTATTTCGTTGCATTAATATGTAATGATGCTAATAGCCAACCCTATCACAAGTCGTGACGCGTATGACGTAGCCGCCGCCAGACTGGCGCCAAGCTCACACATACAGGGAGTGACGCCGCTGTGGTTAAGGACCACTAGTCTATCATAACATAACTTACTTAACAAAGACAATGGGGAATGTCCGAAAAAAATAAATTGGCTGAATATTTTTTTATAGGTAAGAATAAGTTTCCTTAGTAATAGAAAAAGTCACAGAATTTTCGGTTGGGTAAAAAAAAATCTCCATTCTGCTGTTACTTTCATTTACCTATAAAAAATATTCAGCCAATTTGATTATTTTCGGACACATTCCCCATTAACAAAAAGTAGTTTGGCCCTAAAAGTCATTTACAATTTCAACTTTATTAGAATGAAATAAATTTCAACGTCATTACTAAGAAAAGCAAAAACACGGAGTTAGCCGATGCTATTCTTTATGTTGAAGTACTGTATTAGTAGATTTTGTATAGTTATTGTACAGTTTACAGTTTATTAAGTTTTAATTCCTCTGATTTCAGAATGTGACAAGTACAGCTGATGACAATAATGCCAGTGCTCCCATGGAAATTAAAGGTTTTTATTATTATTGTAATAAAATAAAATATATATTTTTTACTTTATTATTGTTATTATTACAGAAAAACAAACACTGATGTTAATTATTAATATTGTAATTATTTATGAATGAAATACAAATTTCAGATGACGTAACCTCTACAATAACTAAACGGAAACTGAGTGATGAACCAAGCAATACAAATGCTAAGATTCAAAAACTTGATCTAACTGAAGATGTCTATACAGTATCTACCCAGACTTTAGATGACGAAGTGTCTGAGATAACAGCTGCAGGGAAACGTAAACTTGAGGACCTACCATCAGTATCACGAGTAAGAACACCAGTGCGATCGAGCCCCAGAAAAATAACCAAGAGAAGTAATAGTGTAGATATAGATAATACTAAGACACCAAAGACGCCTAAGTCACGATCGGCTAGTGCAGATATAACTAAAACCAGAAAAACACCACGAAAAGGTCAACATGAAAAGGCAAAGGAGGAACCAATTTCTGAAGAAATACATATTATCAGTTCTGACAGCTCACATTCGAGACCAAGTGTTGAATTTGTCGCTGAAATACGACCTCCAACAGAAATAATAGAAACTATTCTTGAAGAAAGTACTAATTCTGAGCAAAATGATTCTCAAAATTTCCATTTAGTATTGTCTCCGACTCCTGAAGATGACAATAATAGCGAGAAACCTATATTAGATAACTACAGCAGTGATCCCGTTGTTGTGAAAGATAGGCAAGAAGTTATCAATCCTGGACCAATTCACAAAACCCATAGTGAAGGCTATAATTATTCTGATCAAAATAGCGATCTTTCTCAACCGCGCCCAAAACATTTTACTAAAGACAAAGCAACTGATCAAGATAGTACTGATAGCATAGGCTCTTTAAACTTGGAGAGCCCTGATCATGCCCCTAAAGTTGCCTCACACTTGATTTCCAAATTATCTAATGGGAATTCATCAACACCCACTGATGTTATGATTTCTGGGAAACACGGCATAAGCGAAGATAGTGACGGTACCCCAGACATGATAAAACTAAACGGAAACAAAGCAAAGAGAACTAACAATGACTTGTTTAGAACTAGTAACACAACGACGCCTTCAACAATTTCGCCACTGCAAAATGGGCATTCCTTGCCTATGAATACAATGAATACACCCCAAATTCCAGTTTTCGATTTCCACGTCAGTAATAATGAGTATGGTGAATTCCAATCTTTATACGTCGTTAGAACAGACAATGACCTGGGCATGGACATGTGCAAAGAATACCAAAGAATTTCTAAGAGATTTACCATTGACCCGTATTTAGGAGACGTTTCTGTCAGCACTTCTCCTTCAAGTGTGACTAGTGGTGGCATGATCAACTTACCCAACAGGACTTCGTTTGCTTCGACCATTAGCTCTACTTCAACGGCTAGTACTCGCACTAGCGATGGAGCATTTGTCGTACCGCAGCCTCCTAGAAAATCATTTGCGAATCGCACAACTTCAGTAAAGGGCTGCGACGCCTTTATAAAAAAGTTGCAAGAAATAAGTTCCTATATCAGAGAATCTTTTGCTGATGAAACCAACCGGTCTTTGACCGATGAAAAAATCTCAGTCGGCATCCAAACCTCTATTTCTAATGAATCGACAACGCTCAGCAACGGTAATGCAAGTCCTGAAGAAGTGAGTAAATGCGATAAAGCTACTCCTAAGAGTTCATTAAAGAAAACGAGAGTGAAAGGTCGACGTCATCTCGCCGGTAAAACGAAGCGGGCGCTTTTGCCGACTCAACCCGAAGAACCTGAATTGAACCATAGTATGAATTCTCCAGAAATGGTGCCAACTAGTGGACAAAACGGCAAAGAATCGCCTTCGAAATCACCTAAAGAAGAGAAGCCTTCTAATATAGTGGCGACACCTAAATCTGTTAGTAAGTTGAAACAAAAACGAAGACCGACTTCTCCTAGACCTGTTACTCCTGTAGAAAAGATAGTTGTGAAGCCCGAATACCCTGGATTTGCTCCTGACACAGTGGTATTAGCCAAATGGGTTGATAAACGTTACTACTCCGGAAAAGTGTTGGAGATCACGGAGCCAAACAAATACTTGATCAAATTTGACGATGGCCAAACTAAAGTGCTTCTGGATGACTTTATAATATTCGGGGACATGAAAACTTTGCCGCTGCAAGGGCAGTCGGTGTACACGATGGTCGATGAGGAACAGAACTATGAGCCTGGATTGGTGCTTGGAGTGGAAGAGAATGACTGTGGCACTGTGACATACAAATGTACTACTGATGGGTAAGTTATAATATGAACTTATATTTCTATGCCACTGCATCGCATCATTTATCTCTTTTTGTCTTCTCTAACTTTAAAATCCCTCAAAAGATCCAATAATCTTTAAATTAATATAATAACTCTTAAAGCCCGTTTAATCGCCAATACATTTCGCATGTCTATTGCAAAATGCACGGTTAATATCTCGCGCTCGTCGTGGTGTTTAATATTATTTATTATAATATTTACATGTTGATAATTACACAAAGACACTGAAAAAGCGGAAAGATAATAGAGGATAGAGTTATCCACAAACTCCACAAACATCCACAAACGCTAACGCGTCGCAGGTTTTAACAAACCTCGATTCCATTTTGAACTTTGTTTTGTCATATAATGTTTGAAAGCCGCTTCTAGCCCGTGATTAAAGCAGCAGTGCTGTCGCAGCACTACTGGTCCCAATACATTCTCTATAGGTATAGGTTTATATGAGATTACATTCTGAGCTCGGCGGCAATGCAGCGGCAGCACTGCTCGGCAGTGTCGTCCTGCTGTGCGCCCAGGGGCCATATTATGACCTCTTATTTCCTGGCAGTTTTCTGACTGGTTATCAATCTATCTCTTTTATTTGCTATACAGCGAGGAAGAGATGTAACTATAGCAATTCATAAACCTGGCAAGTTTTAAGAGGTTGTAATACCCCCCTCGCCCCCCTGTAGTGAAGTCAGAGCGTCAAGTATCGGTATAAAATCACCGTACATCACCACGAACAGCGCAACACTGCTGCCTTGCTCGGAACGGGCGCGGCAGGCAGCAGTGCTGCGTAGCAGTGCCGAGATCGGAATCATACCTTTACTTAGAAACATTCGTATTTCCAGTGACACGTTAGTAATGGTGACAGCAAGCGAACTATACCTGACAGAAGACCAAGCTCGTTCTCTGAAGGAATCTGCTCGAGCTCGGTCCCCCGCCGCGCCCTCCACCCCGCGCCGCCGACATCATAGAGAACTGGACTTGGATAATATTATACAGGTGAGGGAGACATATAAGTGAGGAGTACATATAAGTGAGGGAGACAGCATACAGGTGCGGGAGCGGGAGACAGCATACAAGTTAGGGCAGCCACCTTTTTTTCGACGTAAAGAGACAAACGATCACGTTCCTTAAAAATACGGGATTTTTACTTCGATTTATTTTTATTTAGACTTAAAACTATACTTCAATACAGACTTTACAGCGCACTACATATTTTTCTGTGTTTTGACATGTTTTAAAAAAACAATCAAAATCGTAATTGAACATCGTTAGCGGCTTTAATTAAAGGCCGGCTGCCGGTTTGTAGATTTTCGTAAAATACAAGACATGGGCTGTCCCGGCGGGATATTGAATTTTATACCAAAAATACGAGACGTCCCTTTAAATACGAGACGGTTGGCAACAGCTAATACAAGTAAAGAGACGACATGACATAGGTGAATAAAACAGCATCATATCGGTAAGTAATAGCGAGCTCGACGCGCCACGGATAATATCATACCGGTGAGGGAGACAGTATCATACAGGTAAATGAGACAGCATCATACCAGTGCGTACGGCCACTAGTGGAATTAAGCTCGTTCTCTGGAATTAGTGCGAGAGTGCTATACTGTACTATAACTATACCTTGATAACATTATAAAGGTGAGGGAGACATCATAAAGGTGAAGGAGATGACATCACATTGATGAGGGAAACACTATCATATTGGTGAAGGATACAGCATAAAGGTAAGAGAGACGACATACAAGTGAGTGAGACATCGTCATACTTATGAATATGGCTTCTAGGGTTCTGTCACTCCGCGCGTGAGTATTAAGCGTTCGGCGTCACCTGAGAGGACAAATTTCATACGCCAGAAAAGATAAGACCTACGCGATAGAAAGAGAGGAAACAACTAAGTGAATGTTTTGGAATGAAGGCAGCGCTGTGCGACCTGAATTGCACTTTATTGTGTCGGAGCAATAGTAACAATTTATTTAAACGATTTCGCGGAGTGAAACTTCTGTACGCTAGTACTATTATCTATTCTGTGCTACTAAATACTATTATTAAGTTCGATCTTTGAAGGAATCGGTGCAAGCTCGTTCCCCGCCCCTCACCTGCCAGCCTACCGCCTAGAAATGAACTAGATCTTAATAACATCATACAGGCACAAAAGAGAGACTATCAGAAGTTAAGCTTAGTAGGTACTACGCGCGCTCCAGCAACGCACACACATAGACAGGTCTCACCGACTGTTTACACTGCGTCACGCAGCACTCGAACTCTGTAGAGATTCCGGTTATACAGTGTCGGGAGAAGTGTCTATACTGTCTATGTGTGCGTTGCTCGAGCGTGTAAAGTACTAAGCTTAACTTCTGTAGTCTCTCTCTTTTGTGCTTGTGTGATGTTATTGCGATCTGGTTCACGGCCGAAAGCTGGCAAGTGGCTGGCTTTTTTTTTGTATCAAGAAGGAGAATGCATTTAGGCATACCAAACGGCATGTTGGACTCGGTCACGCTTGTGGCATGTCCCTCGCCGCACCCAGCCCTCCTGCCAAGCCTAGTAGGCTTCGCGTCAGGGTCGGGCGGTTCTCACCTCTATCCCGTCCCCTAACTACCTCGAAAGAACGAGAGGGGGCCCGACAGAGGGAGGGAGCCTCCTCCCCAGCCCCCCATAAGGCTACCCACTTATATGGGCAGACCTGGGGGGGTATTACAACCTCTTAAAACTTGCCAAGTTTATGAATTGCTATAGTTACATCTCTTTCTCGCTGTATAGCAATTAAAAGGGATAGATTGATAGCCAGTCAGAAAACTGCCAGGAAATAAGAGGTCATAATACGGCCCCAGATGGGGCGAATGGGAGAAGGCACCACTACCGACTAAACTCCTCTCGAAGACCTGCGCCTTTCCGCCGGGTCTGTGGGTACAAGTGGCTGGCTTGAGTTCATACCTGAGATACTGTTTCTATATGAAGAGCATCTCAAGTATGATCTCAAGATAGCTCTCAAAATTGCGAGCGGTTTATAAATACGGGCATTAGAGTCAGCCTAGCGAAATGCTCGAAAATGTTTTAGCGGCCTGATACAAGCAAGCTTAACATGTTCTATCGAATACTCAATACTGATCTGATTTTCTTTGTTAAGAAATAAATCGAAACCTCAATACTGATCTGATTTTCTTTGTAAAGAATAATGTACGTAACTAACCAATTATTTTCTATACTAGGGACCGCGAAGCGCAAGAACTAGAGATAAAGGAAACTCAAGCGCTCGAAAACGTGTGGCTTCACCGAAGAGTCCGAAAGCCTCCACATCAGGTAAGAAACAAAGTACGTAGCGGCGGCGTTCCGCCCACTGCGAAAAAAGGTGAATGTCAAGATAGCGGGATACCGCCTGGTTTTTTAAATATTTCGTGGCTAGGATATAGTGCCATTTGGTGCCATGTTAAAAAAATCTGCCATTAACAGTTTCAAAGATATTCAGTACTTATAGCTGGTTGTCCCGCAATCTTGATATCAAAACGACCGGTATTCCATAATCAGTTGTCGGGATATTTTAATAAACACATAAAATTTGTATGCGTTTTAGGGGTCATTCGATGTAACGGGCGTAACAGGTCGTACACCTTCAACTGATGATTTAATTATGTTTTATAAGGGAAGCATATTAATTTTATAACTTAATTAATAGCCTTTTAGCCTATATTTAATTTTAATTAAAATTTCTTAAAAGTTTTATAGATTTTGAGAAAATCAGCTGCAAGTACCGTAACGGGCGTAACATGATTTTGCCTCTCATTTCGGGATGGCACAACATTTTTGCAAAACTCTGCGAATTGTTCTTGTTTTATGAATAAAAGTTAATGCTAAGCTGTAGCTAAACAACATTTAATAAAAAAAAACAGGCGATAATTTAAAATTTACGTAAATATTTGTGCGTAACGGGCGTAACAAGCTTTTGTAACGGGCGTAACCCGTACGAATGAAAAACAAATTTTTTTGAAAAACCTTTAATTTCAAAAGCATTTTAAAACACAAAACACACTTGATGTTGTAGGAACTCAAGTAGTGTAATTAAATATTAAATTTAATGTACCTACAGCAAAATATAAGCCATTTTTAAAACTCGTTACACCCGTTACGTACCGGGCGTAACGAAATTTAATTAAAAGTTGAGTATAATATCTAAATCATTGGCCATAAATATAAGATAATATTTTAACCACCCAACACGCAAACAATGTTAAATGATAGCAACTAAAACTTGTGTTCACCATAAATGGTCTTAAATGAAAAAAAAAAACTAAAGCATACTACGAAATGTTACTAAAACCGAGTTTACTAACATTGTCATTTTAAAAATAACCAATTCACTCTTTAAAATCACTCGTAAAGCCTCACCAAAATAGTTAGAAAAATTTATGTCTACCAAACAGTTTACGTATCACTAGTCAATATGGCCTGAAGTTTTTGAAGCTTTGACAATTACGTTATATTTAATTTTACAGTGTTTAACTCCAAAATCTGTAACCCTAGGCGAATATTTTCTCATACTTCACACAAGAAAAAATGGTATTAAAAAAATATTTTGTCGGAATTTTCAGTAAATTCATTTGATTCAATGTAATAACACTTACTTAAGCAGCTATTTATGTAAAATAAGAGTACTTTAAAAAAAATGCCATGGTAGCGTTTGACATGGAATGACCCTTAGTGCCTTAACGTTTAAATCATTATAATTCGTTTTTAATTTCTATTGATGAAATAACATGAGTTTATCAAACCAGTACGCCCTGACGCCTTGACACACTATAGGAGCAATAAAGTTAATAATCAGCACATTGCTATGTTCTTTTAAGCTTCGTACAGACTGAGGCGAGCGAATCGCGCGCGTCGCTCATTTTGACAGATTTTGATCGCGTAACTCAAAGCAATAGCCATAGCCATTGCCATAGCAATTTCTTTGACAATGGCTATGGCTATGGCTATCGCTTTGAGTTACGTGGTCGCACTCGCGAATTTCGCGCGGAATTCGCCTCAGTCTGTACGAAGCTTTATGCAGGAGATTCCGAGGCTGTATTATAAACTCATGTTTTTTTCATAATTAGAAATTAAAATGAATTATAATTATTTGAACGTGAAGGCACTAAAACGCATTAAAATTGTATGTGTTTATTAAATTGTCCTGACAACTGATTATGGATCGCCGGTGGTTATGCTGTATATCTTTGAAACTATTAATGGCAGAAAGCTATTTTAACATAGGCACCGAATGGCACCAAAATGGCACTATACCATGACATGTCTTTAATATTTTTTGAATAACTCTTCCAACAGTTTTTATTCTTTCTGAAGTTTTAAAATCAATTCTAGCTAAAAGTGGTTACTTTTTGTTTTGTAAAACGAAAAAGACATCGACATCGAAATCGAATTCTAAATCGAAACCTAAAGGTCTCTGCCCACTACACCGTACCATACTATGACCGTGCTAGGAACGTATCAGGCAAAAAAATATTCTTTGTATTGAAAAGTATGACACTATTCCCACTAGACCGTTCCGTCACCGGCCATGTACTTGTCCTACTTTTCAATAAAAAGAATATTTTTTTGCCTGATACGATCCTAGTGCAGTCATGGTATGGTACGGTGTAGTGGGCAGAGATCTTTAGGTTTCGATTTAAATTTCGATTTCGATGTCGATGTCTTTTTCGTTTTACAAAACAAAAAGTAACCACTTTTAACTAGAATTGATTTTAAAACTTCAGAAAGAATAAAAACTGTTGGAAGAGTTATTCAAAAAATACTAGAGACGATTGAAGAGGGCATGATCATAGCTTTTTTAGGGTTCCGTAAAAACGGGACCCTATTACTACGACTCCGCTGTTCGTCTGTCTGTCTGTCACCAGGCTGTATCTCATGAACCTTGATAGCTAGACAGTTGAAATTTTTACAGATGATGTATTTCTGTTGCCGCTATAACAACAAATACTAAAAATATAATAAAAAAAATATTAATGGGGGCTCCCATACAACAAACGTGATTTTTTGCCGTTTTTTTTTTAATATTGACTTGGTTTACGAGCAATAAAAATAAATGTGTCCGTCTTCGCCGAAGAGATTAATTTCTTACATCTGTTTGCTTACCTAGTTGTCTGTCCAACGTAATGTACTATTTAGTGGTGGATACTCTTTTGGCTAATGTACTAAAATTCTGTTTTACTATTACCACAGCCTACTGAGTCTTCATACAGTCGGTCATCGCGTTTGTTGTTGGAGAAAAAGCCGCCGTTCGTCTAGACAGTTGTCGCAACGACTAAAAGTGTAAGGGCTGTAACTCTGTGATTTGCTTTTTTGACAGCTGTCATTTTAACGTTATTAAGGATGCTGCTAACCTAAGAATTCATTAACAAATTTCAGGTCTCGGTGAGATCTTCATTTTAGATGACAGCTATCAAATTTAAACTTGTCATCTAAAATGAAGATCTCACAAAGTCCTTTCATTTCTTCAAAGACACCATCAATCTAGGATGAGTACTTTCGAGATATTGCTGGTTTGAGTTTGACAGCTGCTGTCATCTGAAATGAAGATCTCACTAAAGTCGCATTACTCATCTCCCAGCAAAAATGTAAACAAAGAAACGTCACTGTCAAATTGACAAACTGACCCTGAGAGTAGGGTTACCAGGACAAAAATTCGGAAATCCGGTCGTAAGAGGGTGAAAATCCTGATTTTTGGACAAAAATCCGGTCTTAGACTCAAATTTAAAAGATGTAGGCCATTTACCTACTTTAGACACATATTATTATCATCTGCTGGCAACAGGTTTAAATTTATCTTTTTTTTGTAAAATTTTACACAAGTGGTTCAAGTGTGTGGTTTCTTATAAGAAAATTATGGGTATATTTCAGAAAACTACCCAATCATAGAGCCTGGTTGCGGCGTGCGTAGCGCGCCGCGCGCTTCGAGCTGTGCGGCGATGATTATTTAAGCAAAATCATTACAATCAATGATGGTGTAGTGATTTTGATAAAGCACAATTGAAAAATCCGGTCTTGGATGAAATCCGGGCGGAGTCCGGTCTAAGCTCTTAAAATCCGGTCAAGACCGAATTTATCCGGTCAGATGGTAACCCTACCTGAGAGTGACATTTTCAGATATTGAAAACCTTTGGTCACTTTTATAACTTTTTAATTTGTTTATTATATTTTGAGTCATTATAAATATAATGTTATCCAGGGTAATTTTAAAGTATGATGGTAATTAGAAATTTTATCTTTCTAACCTATCATAACCATTTTGATGTTAAAAATTCTTGATACGAACTGATAAGAAAACTAAACTTAGGTATTGGCTGTATGTACCTAAACTATCAAAAATACGTAGGTAACAGGACAGAACAGCGTTGGCAACGTAAAGCTAATTGTAGATGTCGCTGCGTACGCTTGTTCCTCAGACAGTAGACGTTCAGAACAAAATGTATGGGAAAATAGTTATTTATTTCGTGGTATTTTTTTTACCGAAAAAGACCCATTGACCCAAAATGGATATAAAAGACGGAAGAAAGAAAATGGAGATGCCGGTATTGAAAGCCAAATTAAGACGTTTTTATTCTTACAGAACTTATGCATTTTTTCTATATCCAGATTTACTTCACAGAATTTAATCATTTTAAAGCTAAAAAAAACTATATTTTTAAGTAAAAGTCCTTTGTTTTCATAGCTCTCCTGCAACAAGCGTATGCAGCGCCATTTTGACAGTTGCCCTCCCCATTATAATTGTTTCAACTAACCTTATTTACAATAAAAGTCAAAGTCGAAATCAAAAAAATCGTCTATATTTTCCTACCACCCGTTCCAGACTTTTTAACTGACAAGAAGAACGGGCGCAAGAAACTTATCAGCTTTAACAGGGATAAGTAACGATATTACAAACTTAAATATATCGTTACCGAATATACATTGGCCTATCTAGAGATTTTTCTAGGGGGGGGGGGGGCTGGCCCCCAGTTCGGAGGTAAAACTAATGGGAGAGGGGGGTGCGTGCTAGAGCCTCGTTGCAGTATAGAAGGGCAATATATCAAGTTAATCAGGTTTTTAGTCTGGGGTGGCACCACACTTATGGGGTGCGCACGCTCCCCCCTTCCTACGCAAATTCAAATAAATTACAACAAGAGTAACCAAATGCTTAAAGGTGCATCGTGCGTCCACTAGCGCCGCCTTAAGAAAAAATAATTACAACGCATAACTAGTTATCTATTCACAGTGTTTGGTAATACCCTTATAAGCCACATGTTTTATGTCGGTTAATAAAAAAATGTCACTACCCTCCTATGTCTCCCCTACGAATTAAATGTTTATGGTTTTTGTTAAACTATTTTGAATAAGAAATAAATGTAAAGATTATTTAGGTATTCTTATTAAAATGTTGGATCTAAGTTAAACTGAACTTATTTTAAGACAATTTTTATAATCTTTTACACCTTCTTAATCGAGAACTGGCAGAATGTCTTAGCATCTTCGCCTGTCGTCGTCGTCGTCGTCCCCCGCCCCCCCAAACCAAAAGACAAATGTTACTACTACAGCTACTATTATTACTATTTTTTAATAAATTTTATAAAATGAACCAAAGGTTGATGTACATGGTTTGCAGTTGATGTGTGCACAGCATCATGAATATCTTTTCTACTATAAAACTGTTATTATGAAATATTAAATTATATTACTGTTTTTGCCGCAAAACTCATGATTCAGAATATATTTTATCTAATCTATTTTTATTAGGTTCGTGATGAAAAAACATGTAGGTGTGTTTATTTCTTGACTTAGCAATATACTATTTCCTCTTGAGTTGTTTTGTTCTGGCAACACCTTTGTTTACATTTTTGCTGTGTTAGCGACGCAATGTAAAGTGATAAGTGATAGTGACACAATATGATATGAAAGTGATTAAGTGCTAAAAACACGATGTGAAAACAAAGTGAAAGTGATCAGTGTTTGTAAATAGTGACATTGATATTTTAAGATTCGTATTTTAATATGTTTGAGATAGATTCATATTTTAAAAATATTGTTATCTAAGATAGGTAGTTAAGACTTTGTATAATTTCTTACGTTCTTATATCATGTAAGTTCTGTTTGTTGTTATCTAATAAGTAGGATTTGTGTTTTAAGCAATATCTTAAGTAATTTTTCATTGTTTTTATAGTAAATAGATAAGGTTTTAGCAAATGTTTAGGTAAAAGTTAGGGTATACCGATAGGGCAATACCTTGTAGACAAAGCCCCAATTTTGTAAATTAGGCATACCAAAGGGGCAATACCACATAGAAAGCCCCCGAAAGTTTTTGGTAAATATCTTTTGAAATAATTGAAGCTTTGTTATAAAATAGTTAGTATTCGATTATATTTTCATAGTTCTATCTTTAGAAATTAAGATTATGTTAGTCTTGTCAAAGATTTGAAAAAAACAAGCGCTTATTTCGATGTTAGAAAGAGATAGAGATAGTTTTGTTTAGAATTAGACAAAGACAGTTGCGCGTGAACAGGACAGACATATTGTAAGACAGAGAGGTCCGAGTTCTAGAAAGAGTAGAAAGTTCTAGATTGATTTTCAAGAAAATTCCAAGTAATTTGATTGGTTCCGAATTTTCTAGTATTAATTATCGATCGATATATAAATCGGAGAGGTCGAAGTAAGCGCATAGTTTTCTGATATAGTTTTCTGATAATGAAGATACCTTTGTAAAAGAAGAAAAAGGAAGAAATAAAAGAAGAAACAGTAAATAGTGGTTTCATTATAAAGAAAAGGTTCCAGTAAAAGTTAGTCAAAGTGAATAGTTAGTGTCCAAGTTAGTGTGTTCTGACAAAAAGCGCGGCAAGTTAATGTTTTAGTGTTCGAATAAGTGTTTGAGTGCTTTCGTGTGGCAAATTAGTATCTGAGACTATGTTCGGATTATGAGATAGTGTCAAGTGCTACGGACTACGAGTTTGCTACGAAGCTACGAGTCGTGCTACGAACATTGACTGTGCGCCGACTATGAAACAGTGGTGAATAGTGAATTATAAGTGTTAAATTGAACAAGTATTTCTGTTGTACGTTGGTGTGACATTTTATAAAGTTAATAGTGAGTGATACGAACAACTGTGAAGTGAAATAACATTAACTTATGAACTCTGTGATTGATTGTGTGTTCCGTAATAGTGTTTTCTGACCAAGTGTTCAACCGCCTTCCTCGTCCAGCTGGCGATCAACCTATGAAGTGTTTTTAAGTGCCTATTTTAGTGTTTACAGTCCACTAACTGAGAGTTATCAAGTGATATTATTATTTGTGACGTGTGTGGTTTAGTGTGGACGATATCCCAAGTGCTTTCGTCGTCGTCTGCCCGCCGCGCCCGCCACAATTGCTGGTCCTTCGAGCCGGATCGTGAGAATCGAGGAAGATGCCTAATACCAGGTCGGAAAAAGCGAAAAGTAAAGCAACAGAGAAAACTGCGGAACCATCCGTCTCAGATTGGAGTTTGAACACACCATCGGAAACTGCCACTGCATCTACGGTAACAACGAGGTCAGCGCACACCAAGAGGATGTCACCGCAGCGCCCCCCTACTGGAGTCGAGTCACCTTCACGCCTTGAAGGGGACGTCGCTAGACCAGCCGCTCGAGCCCAAGGAGGTACGTCACCCGCTCGCCTACCGGGAGACATCACCGCCACGCCGACGGGAAGAAGGGATACGCGCGCCGCCGCCGGTGAAACTATTCAACAAAGGGACCCCACTACTCTTCCTACTACGGATCAGATGCATGATGAAGTGATGGCATGCATCGCAGAGATCGAAAGGAAACGGCAAGCTAGACTTGAAGAAGATGCTTATTTCGTCTCTCCTGCACCAGTCGACAAGAGACGAGTACAGCACGCACCGAGGGAATTAATGAAGAAGCCAGACACGCGCTCAGTAAGGTCGTCGAGGAGGCGCGCCGAGGCCGAAGCCAAGATGCAGATCGCCAAGCGAGAGTTGGAAGTGGCCGTTGCCAGGTCGAAGATAGCCCAGGCGGAACTGGAAATGATTCAAGCGGACTCCGAGATGGAAGAAGAAGAAGAGGAGGTATACCGGGAGCAGAACATTGAAGATTGGTTCAACCGATCAAATCCGCAGCCGCCGCCAGCACCGCCGCAACAGAGTCAAGAAAGTAAGAAGTCGGATATCGAAGTTTTGGCTCAAGCTATCACGAGTCTCTCACAGAAGGCGTCGGAAACTACGTTGTCGAAGCAAATCATCGAGCTTCCTTTCTTCAACGGTGCAAGCGAGGAGTGGTTGGCCTTCAGGCGGTCATACAACGATACCGCCCACGCCTTCACGCCGACTCAGAATTTGGCTCGTCTACGACGAACGCTGCAAGGAAGAGCAAGAGACGCAGTCAAGAGCCTGCTGTTCACCGCGGAAGATCCTGTCGAAGTCATGAAGGGGCTGGAGGCAAGGTTCGGGAGACCGGGCGCGTTGGCGTTATCTGAACTAGAGAAACTGAAGAGCCTGCCGCGCGTCGCCGAAAACCCTACTGAAGTGTGCACCTTCGCCAGCCAAGTAAGGAACTCCGTGGCAACCATCAATCATTGGTGTACCATCAAGGCACTGGGGAAGACAAGCTACTTAAGTTCACCAGAGACTATGAAGGTGCTGATTGAAAAGATGCCTGCTTCGATGAAGTACAGGTGGTACATCTTCCACCGAACTAAGCGTGAAGAGGAACAGCCGGAGCTCATCACTGTCAGCGAGTTTCTGGAATTGGAAGCGGACATGTGCGGTGACTTCGCTCCACCTGAAGTGTCTTGGGAGATGAAGAGGACCCGTCCGCAATACGCACCCCAAGAGGCGCCATGGAAGAATACTATGAAGAGACCCGTCCACGCCGTGCAAGATAGAGAAGACACTCACACCAAAGTGGAATGTCCTGAGTGCAACGGGCAACATTGGCTCATCGAGTGCCGCAAACTTAAGGAAGCCGACGTGAACGGAAGGTGGGAGATAGCTAAGAAGAGGAAGATATGCTTCAAGTGCCTTCGCTTCAGACACGCCCGACAGAACTGCAGAGCACCAGTATGCAAGAAGTGTTCCAGGTGGCATCATACAATTCTGCACTCCGACGCTCCTCCTGTAAAGCAAGAAGACAAGCCAAGATGCAACGCTGTCCAGAAGGAAGAAGATCCAGTCGAAGAAGTCGTCACCTCCGTGCATACAAGTAATAACGCCAGCGACGGGAAGGCATATTTGAAGATGGCTCCGGTGATGCTTTATGGTCCAAGGGGCTCTATTAAGGTCTTAGCTCTGCTGGATGAAGGATCCACGGTCACGCTACTGGACTCCACCATCGCTGAGAAGATAGGTGCCAAAGGAAAGACGGAAGCTCTGTCAATAGAAGTGGTTGGGGGAAGAAACATGAAGAAAGAAAATTCCCAAAGGGTCTCCCTCCACATCAAAGGGGTTCATCGACGAGATAAGAAGAAGATAGAAGTTAGGACCATCGATGGACTGAAGCTCTCTAAACAAGAAGTAAGCGACGCATTAGTTAAAAAATGCTCACATTTGAAGAAAATCGGAAGCCAACTTATCTATGCAAAAGAAGAACCGCGGCTGCTCATAGGGCAAGATAACTGGGGGCTTATTATCACAAGAAGAATAAAGAAGAGTAAGGCCTCCGAACCAGTCGCGTCGCTCACCAGCCTGGGGTGGGTACTGCATGGGTGCGATGGAAGAGACACGGTTCCGGTGAAGTTCGTAAACCACGTGAGCTCCAGTGATGATGAAACTGAAGTCTTGGTAAGGAAACACTTTGAAATAGAATCACTGGGAGTTCAGCCGCGACGTCCAAGCAACGACGCAGACAAGAGGGCGCTCGACGTCTTGGAGAAGACGACGAAGAGGACGCAAGACGGCAGGTTCGAGTCAGGGTTGCTATGGAAGAGTGAAGAGGAAACGCTGCCCAATAACTACAATCAAGCCTATAGAAGACTCATCAACACTGAAAAGAAGCTGGACAAAGATGAAGATCTGAAGAAGGCTTATGAAGAACAGATGAACCAACTGATTGTCAACGGGTACGCGGAGAAAGCCCCATCAAGCTCGACCGAAGGAAGAACGTTCTACCTGCCACACTTCGCCGTCATCCATCCAGTCAAGAAGAAACCAAGAATAGTCCTCGATGCTGCCGCCAAGTTCAACGGAAAAAGTCTGAACGACGCGCTATTACCAGGACCAGATTTGCTACAGTCACTTTTCGGTGTACTTATAAGATTCAGAGAAAGACCAGTGGCTGTCATCGCTGATATCAAAGAAATGTTCCTTCGGATTAAAATGAAGAAAGAAGATAGAGACAGCCTAAGGTTCCTGTGGCGCGGAAATAGAAGACAAGGCAAACCTGAAGAATATCGCATGGCATCAGTAGTGTTCGGAGCCACGTCGTCACCAGCCACAGCAATCTACGTCATGAACAAGAATGCCGAAGACTTCAAGGAGCAATACCCTGCAGCAGTCAAGGCCATTGAAAGGAACCACTACATGGATGATTATCTACAAAGCTTCGGGACAATAGAAGAAGCACGGAAACTGGCTAAAGAAGTTAAGGAAATACATGCTAAAGCCGGTTTCAACCTAAGAGGATGGGGAAGCAACGAACCAGAAGTACTTGAGGGAATCCAAGAATTACTAGAAGAAAAGGTCGTAGAATTGGCCGAAGAAGAGAAGACCCTCGGACTTAGATGGCTGATAAATGAAGATAAGCTAGCCTTCAACGTCGGCCTTCGTAACACCCCATCAGAAGTGCTAGAAGCGAGAAGGAAACCAACAAAAAGGGAAGTCACCAGCGCCGTCATGTCAACTTTCGACCCTATGGGATTCGCCACGCCAGTCTTGATACAAGGAAAGAAGCTCATACAAGATATTTGGCGGACTAGGGTTGAATGGGATGAAGAAATCAACGACGAACAGATGACGACCTGGACCAAGTATCTACAGGAGGTGGCCATCTTAAAAGAACTGAGGATTCCGAGGTGTCTGTCGCCGAGTCAAGATCAAGGCCAGCTTCACATATTCAGCGATGCGAGTGAAGAAGCTTACGCCGCGACAGCTTATTGGAGGACGGTCGAACCCGACGGAAGAGTCCACATCACCCTGATCGCAGGAAAGGCCCGGGTGACACCTACGAAGCCAGTATCAATTCCACGTCTGGAGCTACAAGCGGCGCTGTTGTCAAGCAGATTAGCGACCACCGTAGAGAACGAGACGAGCCTGAAGATCGAGAAGAAAGTGTTCTGGACGGACTCTAGCACAGTACTTCAATGGCTCAAATCCGACCCTCGAAAATTCAAGGCTTTCGTCGCACATAGGCTCGCCGAGATTGAGGAATTGACAAGACCGCAAGACTGGCGTTGGGTACCGACGAAGGAAAATCCAGCAGACGACGCTACCAGGGGAACACCGAACGAATTCGACCACACCGCGCGATGGTTTCGAGGTCCACGCTTCCTATATGAAGATGAAGAATCGTGGCCAACTAGACATTTTGGAGCCTCGGACATCCAGGAAACCGGTGAAGAGAAGAAAACGCAAGTCGTCGCTGCAGTAAAGACCGTCGAACCATACTTACCTCGTCATGAAAGGTTCTCCAGCTGGAAGCGCCTGGTACGGTGTACAGCTCGCGTACTTCAATTCATCGAAGAACTCAAGAAACGTACGAGCCAGATGAAAGAAACCGTCACCGCTACCAAGAACGATGAAGACTGGAAGCCTCAGAAGCGCACCACCAAGAAGAAGATGACCATAAATCCACTTCCTGAAGTTAAGAAGATGAACCTCATCCCAATTGAAGCATCTCAGCTGAAGAGGGCTGAAGAAGAACTCGTCAAGCAAAGCCAGAAGGATAGCTTTGGGGAAGAAATCAAGTGTCTTCAAGAAGATAAGAAATTAGAAAATTCAAGCCGTCTACGAAAGCTCGACGTGTACCTAAGTAAGGAAGGCATCATCAAACTAAGAAGTCGGACAAAGAAGATCCAGATCAAGGATAGAGAAACAAATCCCGTGATACTAGACGGCAAGCACGGCATCAGTCGCCTCATCATAAGATATTACCACGAGAAGTTTCTTCATGGCAACACCGCGACAGTAGTCAACGAGATAAGGCAGAAGTATTGGATCTTGGGCCTGCGTTCCAGCGTCAGAAAGGAAATTTACCAGTGCCAGTGGTGCAAGGTCAAGAAGAGTAACCCGCAAGTACCCCCGCCTGGAGACTTACCATCGGAGCGCCTGAGTCACCATCAGTACCCCTTCACCAGCACAGCCGTTGACTATTTCGGCCCGATGCAGGTCACCATAGGGAGAAGAGTGGAGAAGCGCTGGGGAGTGCTGTTCACCTGTCTCACCACGCGAGCGGTGCACCTCGAATTAGCAAGCTCACTGAGCACCAGCTCCATGATCATGGCACTAAGGAGGATGGCTGCTCGCAGAGGGACCCCGAAGACCATATTTAGCGATAACGGGACTAACTTCGTGGGTGCAAATCGAGAGCTACAGGAAGCGGCTGACCAAGAAGGTGTCACTTGGAAGTTTATACCACCAGGGTGTCCAAACATGGGTGGCGCCTGGGAGAGGATGGTAAGATCAGTGAAGACCGCATTGATGGCCGTCCTGCACACCAAAAACCCGCCAGAAGAGGTACTCCACACGCTGCTCACTGAGGTGGAACACGTCGTCAACTCCCGCCCACTTACCGATGTCAGCGCAGATCCCGAAGATGAAGAAAGCCTCACGCCTAACCACTTCTTATTGGGAAGGTCATGTGGGGCCCTATCTCCAGGGGAATTCGAAGACAGCGAGCTCGTCGGAAAGGCTACCTGGCGAACAGCACAGCGACTGGCAGACCATTTTTGGAAGCGATGGGTGGCGGAGTATCTACCAACGCTGATGCCGCGAAAGATAACTGGAAGGGAAACTGAAGATCCACGTGTCGGAGACATTGTAGTCATCATGGACGCCACGTTACCCAGAAACACGTGGCCTCGCGGTCAAGTGCAACGAGTATACCCAGGGCCCGATGGAAGAGTGAGGATATTGGACGTGCGAACTCCAGGAGGTATACTTCGACGACCGACGCGACGAGTCATCGTTCTGGTCCCGGCAGCGGCGTCGCCCCCAAATGGATGAAGTGCTTCGCACTGCGGGGGGAGATTGTTAGCGACGCAATGTAAAGTGATAAGTGATAGTGACACAATATGATATGAAAGTGATTAAGTGCTAAAAACACGATGTGAAAACAAAGTGAAAGTGATCAGTGTTTGTAAATAGTGAAATTGATATTTTAAGATTCGTATTTTAATATGTTTGAGATAGATTCATATTTTAAAAATATTGTTATCTAAGATAGGTAGTTAAGACTTTGTATAATTTCTTACGTTCTTATATCATGTAAGTTCTGTTTGTTGTTATCTAATAAGTAGGATTTGTGTTTTAAGCAATATCTTAAGTAATTTTTCATTGTTTTTATAGTAAATAGATAAGGTTTTAGCAAATGTTTAGGTAAAAGTTAGGGTATACCGATAGGGCAATACCTTGTAGACAAAGCCCCAATTTTGTAAATTAGGCATACCAAAGGGGCAATACCACATAGAAAGCCCCCGAAAGTTTTTGGTAAATATCTTTTGAAATAATTGAAGCTTTGTTATAAAATAGTTAGTATTCGATTATATTTTCATAGTTCTATCTTTAGAAATTAAGATTATGTTAGTCTTGTCAAAGATTTGAAAAAAACAAGCGCTTATTTCGATGTTAGAAAGAGATAGAGATAGTTTTGTTTAGAATTAGACAAAGACAGTTGCGCGTGAACAGGACAGACATATTGTAAGACAGAGAGGTCCGAGTTCTAGAAAGAGTAGAAAGTTCTAGATTGATTTTCAAGAAAATTCCAAGTAATTTGATTGGTTCCGAATTTTCTAGTATTAATTATCGATCGATATATAAATCGGAGAGGTCGAAGTAAGCGCATAGTTTTCTGATATAGTTTTCTGATAATGAAGATACCTTTGTAAAAGAAGAAAAAGGAAGAAATAAAAGAAGAAACAGTAAATAGTGGTTTCATTATAAAGAAAAGGTTCCAGTAAAAGTTAGTCAAAGTGAATAGTTAGTGTCCAAGTTAGTGTGTTCTGACAAAAAGCGCGGCAAGTTAATGTTTTAGTGTTCGAATAAGTGTTTGAGTGCTTTCGTGTGGCAAATTAGTATCTGAGACTATGTTCGGATTATGAGATAGTGTCAAGTGCTACGGACTACGAGTTTGCTACGAAGCTACGAGTCGTGCTACGAACATTGACTGTGCGCCGACTATGAAACAGTGGTGAATAGTGAATTATAAGTGTTAAATTGAACAAGTATTTCTGTTGTACGTTGGTGTGACATTTTATAAAGTTAATAGTGAGTGATACGAACAACTGTGAAGTGAAATAACATTAACTTATGAACTCTGTGATTGATTGTGTGTTCCGTAATAGTGTTTTCTGACCAAGTGTTCAACCGCCTTCCTCGTCCAGCTGGCGATCAACCTATGAAGTGTTTTTAAGTGCCTATTTTAGTGTTTACAGTCCACTAACTGAGAGTTATCAAGTGATATTATTATTTGTGACGTGTGTGGTTTAGTGTGGACGATATCCCAAGTGCTTTCGTCGTCGTCTGCCCGCCGCGCCCGCCACATGCTGGGAGATGAGTAATGCGACTTTAAGACCTATTATTTCTTCAAGTTCACCATCAGTCTAGGATGAGTACTTTCCGAGAAATTGCTGTTTTAAATTTGACAACTGTCAAAAAATTACATACAAGGTGCGGCCGCCATTTTGAATTCCAAAACGTCTCAGTATGGCAGCTCGCGAGGCCCCATCCCCCTCATACCGCACCACCCCGCACGATTGCTCTGTCTAGACTAGACGCCTCCGATGACTGACTGTATGAAGACTCAGTTGGCTGTGCTATTATATCGGGTCATTTTGAACTTACCATCCAAATTTTAAGGATGTGTCCAGTACATGAAACTTAACAACTTTCTCTAAGAAACATGTGTCAAATTCCGCCAGAAAATTTTGGTCATCCCATACTAAATTGATCACGTGATCTCTTTGATTTGTATAGAAAGTCGATTTTTATTTTACATATTTGACCATGTGTTCCTTAGAAAAAGTTGTTCAGTTTCATGGACTGAACACATCCTCAAAATTTGGATGGTAAGTTCAAAATGACCCGATACAGGGGCGATATCCGCGATATCGCCCCTGTACGAACTAAACGTATGTTGTAACGGCGCGGCGTGAAGCGATTTTAACCTTATGATTGGTTAAGCGACGCTGTTGCCCATGGTACCATTTAAAGCTGTACATTTCCCTAAGTAATAAATAAATAAACATACTCAGGTTTGAAGACCCAACCTAAAAGCACGCCGGGCCGTAAGCGACCTGCGAGCGAGAGCAGCGAACTGAGCGAAAGCAGTAATTCTGCGCCGCCCGCGAGACTAGAAGAAGTAGCGGGCGTAGAGCCCGAAGTGCAGCGAACGCCAAGGAAGATAGACGGTGTTAAAGGTAACACGAAACACAACGACACACGAACGAAAAAATAAATAGTCACAGGCCTCCTTTCATACAAATGAGGTAACTTTGAAGCTTTGGTTCTCCGCCCCGATTAAACGGGGTGTGATCTGATGATGGCCATTCAAAGAGTGAATGGAGGAGGCCCAAATGAAACTGACCCTTACCGAAAAATAAAACCCTAAAGAAACCCAATGAAGAGTCGCTTACACCAGAGACCTTACCTTATGGATTTTTAGGATTCCCTTTTCCATACTTTTGATTTCATTTTAGCTTGTTTTTTTATGTACAACGGGGTAGTGCTTGGCCTCCCCCTCACCTGATGTTAAGTAACGATTAGGCCGAAGGTGGAAGCGCACTACACCCGAATCCTCATCACTGAGGAACTGGCTATCTTACCTCTAAATGCAGGAACACATTTTTTTAAATTGTTGTTATGGCGTCAGACCTAGGTAAGATAGTGGTAGCTGGCCAGGCGGACTTGAAATAAGCCCTACCACCAGCCAAACCGAGTACAAATTGTACTTTTAAATTGTTGTTATGGCGTCAGACCTAGGTAAGATAGTGGTAGCTGGCCAGGCGGACTTGAAATAAGCCCTACCACCAGCCAAACCGAGTACAAATTGTACCCCCTCCCCCTTTGAGAATCGAAACCGGGACCCCCGCGTCTTACACGGGTGGGCGAACTACTAAACCACAGGCGGCAAAATTGCGGCTTGTTATATTATATTAAAGTCAAAATATAATTATGAATAAAAAGCATTTTTTATCTCTCTACTTCAGTGCAAACAGCTTGTCAAAAATAAATATTTCTTTTAGCCGGTCCTCTGCAACTGAAAGGCGCTGCCAAACAGAACATTGGCAAGAAGAACTCCAAGTTAACAAAGTTCGAAAACGACGAAGATACAGTGTCTCAACTAGGACCCATTCCGTCGAGTGACAGCAAACTGTTCGCCGGGTTACACTTCCTGCTGACTTGTACGGATACGCCGAGGAGGTTGCGGGAGTTAGCTGAGAATATGGGGAAAATGGAGAATGTGGAAAAGGTAAGATCTTATAACTGTTTGTTTGAAAGTATCTCAAGATTATTCCGTCGAGTGACAGCAAACTGTTCGCCGGGTTACACTTCCTGCTGACTTGTACGGATACGCCGAGGAGGTTGCGGGAGTTAGCTGAGAATGTAGGGAAAATGGAGAATGTGGAAAAGGTAAGATATCACTTTTTGTTTAAAAGTATATCAGGATTATTCTGCTGAGTGACAGCATGTTCGCCGGGTTACACTTCCTGCTGACTTGTACGGATACGCCGAGGAGGTTGCGGGAGTTAGCTGAGAATATGGGAAAAATGGAGAATGTGGAAAAGGTAAGATATCACTTTTTGTTTAAAAGTATATCAGGATTATTCTGCTGAGTGCAAGCATGTTCGCCGGGTTACACTTCCTGCTGACTTGTACGGATACGCCGAGGAGGTTGCGGGAGTTAGCTGAGAATATGGGAAAAATGGAGAATGTGGAAAAGGTAAGATATCACTTTTTGTTTAAAGTATATCAGGATTATTCTGCTGAGTGACAGCATGTTCGCCGGGTTACACTTCCTGCTGACTTGTACGGATACGCCGAGGAAGTTGCGGGAGTTAGCTGAGAATATGGGAAAAATGGAGAATGTGGAAAAGGTAAGATATCACTTTTTGTTTAAAAGTATATCAGGATTATTCTGCTGAGTGACAGCATGTTCGCCGGGTTACACTTCCTGCTGACTTGTACGGATACGCCGAGGAAGTTGCGGGAGTTAGCTGAGAATATGGGGAAAATGGAGAATGTGGAAAAGGTAAGATATCACTTTTTGTTTAAAAGTATATCAGGATTATTCTGCTGAGTGACAGCATGTTCGCCGGGTTACACTTCCTGCTGACTTGCACGGATACGCCGAGGAGGTTGCGGGAGTTAGCTGAGAATATGGGGAAAATGGAGAATGTGGAAAAGGTAAGATATCACTTTTTGTTTAAAAGTATATCAGGATTATTCCGCTGAATGACAGCAAACTGTTCGCCGGGTTATTGTATTACTAGAAACAGTTTTTCGATCCACCGACAAGTATTGTATCTCTTAACACTTTGAAGCTTAAACTAGCGCAAATGTTATAATGTTATCGCTAGAATACTTTACCTTAGAAAAAAGTTTTTGATAGAAGTTATGTTTATCTGCAATTGAACCAAATTTTTATTTAAAATTATATAAACTAAAGTTTTTTGTCACTGTTAGGTATTTTGTAAAAAATACCTATTAGGGTTTGTTAAAAAGTTATGCATATTATTTTCTTGCTTGAAGGTTAACTTGCGATTTTAACCCTTATATCGTTGTTGTTTAGAGCCAAAGCCACTACTCGTCCGAGGAGGACGGCGAGGCTGGTTCAATGGCGGGCACTGACACTGAAGACTTGGTGTTTTACTCGCGGCCCTTCAACAAGGAACGACTCAAGGAGCAGATCGAGGCCGGCGGCGGAAAAGTCTATAGGTATGTGGTGTATACTGATACACAGTGGTGGCCAGATAATTATATTGTAGCTATTGACCGTCAGCCATTTTAATGTCACAGTTAACATTGTTAGCACAGGACTTCCTTATGGGTGGATAAGGAGGTTGGGCCATAACCCACCACGCGGGCCCAATGCATATTTGTGGATGTAAACGACTGCAAATACTCCCGGGACCAACGGCTTAACGTGCCTTCCAAAGCACGGGGAGCTCAAGATAATACATTTTTGGTCACCCACCCATGACCGCCCTTGCTAAAGTTCCTTAACAATCTCTGCAATCGCTAGGCCAGGTGCTATACGACTGCGCCACCGAGCTTCTCAAGTAGCTGTTGTAGCGTCAAAATACGTTTTATCTTTATCATTTGTCAAAAGAGTAAAAGGAACAAATCACTTTATAAGCCTCCCATAACTTTGTTTTTATGAATAAGGCGGTTAATATATTGTTTACTTGACAGTTTGACTCCACATACTCTGTAAATATGGATCGACTAACAAACATCTAACATAGCCGTTAACAATAAATGAGAACATCTATAGTGGTGCTAGTCGATTTTCATACAAACGAAGTAACTTTGAAGCCTTGATTCTCCGTCAAGGATTTACCTAGCTGTGATCTGATGATGGCCATCCAGGGAGTTAATGAAGGAGATTCAGATCGCTATACACAGTACACCCGACTAATCTGATCAACATTCTAAGTTGCTTTTTTTTTGAAAAACTTTAAACTAACTCAGCGTCAATAGTAGTTTATGAAACTGATGCATAATGAGGGGTATTAAAACATGAGTGTGTGTTTAAAAACCGAGCCGTAGGCGAGGTTTTTATTAGTATCACACGAGTGTTTTAATACCTAGTTATGTACAGTTTCATACACTACTTTATCTACTCTCATGCAATTATTGTGATTGAACCTACAAAATAAAATATCAATGATAAAAAGAGTAAGCAGTTTCTCGACTTTGCTTTAGGTAGGTAGGTTGTACCAAATACTATAGAAACTCTACGTGTACTTACCTTGGTTAAGTATTACGTTTTTCCGTCGCCGTATCTAAAAAATCTACTCACTCACTACTTACTACCAGATATTATTTTTAAGCAAAAGTAAAAATTTAAATCTAAAAAATGGCGCGTATTCTATTAGAAAAAATAATAATGATATGACTGCATTCCAGCAGAGTAATCGTTACGCTTAGTCATCGATCACCATAGAGTACATTTTAATCATGGAAAGTATGTGAGAATTTCATTGTTTTTTTTTAATATCGCGGCACTGCCATCTTCTTGGATTTGCCCTGTATCGTAATGAGAAAAAAAGTTATTTTATAACATTGCTTATTATAGCGAAGGTATGTTATAAAATAACTTTTTAATTTTTTTTCGGTATTGCGTGTATAAAGTATGTCAATATAAATTCGATTTGAAATTCATAATTCGAATTTTACGATATGATAAAGACTATTATTATCGAACCTGCTCCCAAAATTTCACGGAAGTCGGTTGAGAAATGCGACCAGGGGGGGGTATAACAACCTCTTAAAACTTGCCAGGTTTATGAATTGCTATAGTTACATCTCTTTCTCGCTGTATAGCAATTAAAAGAGATAGATTGATAGCCAGTCAGAAAACTGCCAGGAAATAAGAGGTCATAATACGGCCCCTGTAGAGGAGAATAAACGACAGATATATTATAAAAGCATTCTCAAGGGCGGCGCCAGCCCATGGCCCAGGGGAGGAGGGCAAGTTAATATTAAGGGGCATGATAAAAATAAGAATTGTATGTACAGTTAAGAGCACTTGGTGAATTTATTCAAGTTTTGAGTGCGGGATTTATCGGAAAAGCAAGTCAATTGCACAGCCTTAGGACTTTGGTTACTTTGCAGTTGACTACGCTTTGCGCTCGCTCGGTCTATAAAGGAAATTTTTGTCCGCACAGAAATCTGACTTTTACAGTTGCTATTATTTTTCCTTTCTTTATAGCCACTTTGACGACGTGCCCAAAAACAAGTACTCAGTATGCAAACTGATTGCGCCGCGTCCATGCATCACTGCCAAATACATCCAATGCCTAGCGGCGGACGTCCGCGCGTTGTCGCACGGCTGGGTGATAGAGAGCTGCTCGCGCGGGGCACTGCTCGACGCCGACTCTTACGCGCTGCCCGCGGGCTGGGCGTTACTGCAGCAGAGATTCCTTAACTGGGTGAGTTATCATTATCATCATCATCATGATAATTATCATCATCATCATCATGATAGTTATCATCATTATCATTATCATCATATCAGCCGCACGACATCCACTGCTGGGTATAGGCCTTCCCCAAGGATCTCTACAACTATCGGTTCTGCTTGCCCCGCATCCAGCTGCTTCCCGCGACTTTCACCAGATCGTCGGTCCACCTTGTCAGGGCGTGAGTATAAATATGTATTTACCATAATTTTTGTGTCTCGTGTCTTCTCGTATCTCTTTTAGAAACTATTTCAAAAGGATTCCAATGCCCTCCGGACCAGTAGTACCATTGATTCAGCAGTTGTAAGAGGGGTCACTAGGTACGTACTCTTTAGCTCGACAATCTACCGATATTGAATCCAGTATTTTTGTAGGATTGTATAGCACTTATCTTCTTAAAGAGGAGTAATTTTGCAACCTGTCAAGTGAATGTCAATACTAGATTCGATCTTGGTAGATTCTGCCAAATAAAACCAATGCCTAGCGGCGGACTTTCGCGCGTTATCGTACGGCTGGGTGATAGAGAGCTGCTCGACGCCGACTCTTACGCGCCACTACCCGCGGGCTGGGCGTTGCTACAACAGAGATTCTTAGGCCCGTATTTATAAACCGCTCTCAATACCGATCTCAAGATCGATCTCAGCTGATACGCTCTCAAGATGTGAGCAGCATCTTAAGTTGGATATTAATTAATAGTCAGATATCAAGAGCGTATCAAATGAGATCGATCTCAGCTCTTAAGATCAATCTTAAGAGCAGGATCTTAAGTTCACGGTGGTTTTTATACAGTAAAATGACACTTTTGAATTAAGATTGAATGATTAACGTTTCGTTTAAGCTGTGTAGAATAGTTAGCTCAAATTACAAAAAGTAATAGTTTTATAAATTGTACTCTCATAAATTAGTGCAAAACATTTTAGACAAGTGGTAAAATTAAATATTTATTTATATTACTTTATTTACTATTACCCTACTATTAAGTAGGGAACCGCACGATAGACGAAGGAAAGAGAAAAGAATTGCTTCGTAATTTGACGCCTGATTTTGTACCCATGGATAGTATTGCATTCCACTCAGTTAATACACAATTGGAGTCGGTGTTTTCCATGCAAGAATTAGAGAATTGCTTGAAAAAGTCTGATACGAGCCCAGGCGAAGACAATATCTCATATTCGATGATATTCAATTTGCCAGATAACGCTAAACGTTACCTTCTCGATGTTTACAATGAAATATATGTAACGGGCATTATACCCATTCAGTGGCGAAATATAGTTATATTACCTATACCGAAAAATAGCAACACAGGTCAGTCGGAGCTGAAGCTTAGACCCATCTCTTTTCATGTGTCTGTAAAATCTTCCACATAATGCTCATGAAACGTTTAGAATGGGATATTGAACGAAATGAAATTATATCTAGAGATACATTGGGTTTCAGACGTGGTCAGTCGTGCCTAGAGTCCCTGGCACGGCTGGTTTTACAAATACAACTGGGATTTTCCAACAGTATACCGACCACTGCCTGTTTTTTAGATATTGAAAACGCGTACAATAACGTCTTGGTTGAACGGGTTGCTGGCATCTTAGACGAGATTGGAGCGGGTGCCACACTCTGTAAGTACATTTATTCTTTTCTTAAAGAAAGACACCTGAAGATTAAGTCAGAGTCGGCAGATAACGATGATCTCTGCAGATGGACGAATAGAGGAATAGCGCAGGGAGACCCAATCTCACCTTTATTATTTAACATTGTGACTCTTAAAGTCTGCGAAAAAATTCAAAACATGGTTTTACAGTATGCGGATGATTTTGTATTATATACTAGTGATAAATTGAACGATAGTGAATTAAAACTTCAAATAGCTCTTGACTCATTATTAATTATTTTAAGCGATATTGGTTTAGAGCTGTCGACAGAAAAATCCAAAATTTGTGTGTTTAGCAGAAGTCATAAAAAACTTACAGTTAAATTAACAGTTCAGGGGAGACCTTTGGAATGTACAGATAATATTAAATATTTGGGTATGTGGCTTGATAGGTCGTTGCGCTGGTCAAAACATATTAATGAGACTTGTCAAAAGGCTCTAAAATTTGTCAATCTAATTAAGGTGTTGGCGGGATCCCAATGGGGTGTACACCCAGTACATCTCCGGCGTTTATACATTTCTCTCATAAGAAGCCGAATTGACTACGGCTCCTTTCTGTATGATTGCAGTGCGAAGACACACGTGTCTAAACTTGATAGGGTACAAAATCAGGCGTTAAGAGTCGTGGGTGGTTTCATTAGAAGTACTCCAATTCAGGCCATGGAGTGTGAGCTCTGCATTCCGCCGTTGGCTGTGCGAAGACTATTTTTATCCTTCAAACACTGTTTGAAAACTCAATCTTGTGTAAATAACCCAATATTGTCACTTTTAGAGAGCCTGAGCACACTTTGCTCTAATAGGTATTGGCAAAATAAGAAAAAACCGCTTTTGGTATCAACATATAATAAAACAAAGGCTGAAAATGTATACTCGAGCTATCCATTAGCTATGTTTACCCTTCCTACATGGATCTCCAATTTCCAAGTAGGTAAATTTATAAATACTGAGCTTGATTGCGTGAAATTGCCAAAAAGGAATAACGAGATTAATGTATTGAGGAGTGACGTGTTACTGGAAATTGGAGATAAATACTGGAATTTTCATAAAGTATATACTGATGGATCAAAGTGTGCTCAGGGCTCGGGAGCGGCCTTTTTCGATGCCTACGGTAAAAGTGGAAAGAGTTTTAAGGTCTCAGCTTCAGTCTCAATTATGATGTTGGAGCTTGTAGCTATTTTGGAAGCACTTCATTACATAAAAACTCAGTCATACCAAAATGTTGTAATCCTGACTGATAGTAAGAGCGCGTTACAGCATATCGCTGGGTGCGCTTCTGGCCACAGAGGCACTCCGTCAGCGTATGCTATTCTTCAGGAGGCTGAATTGCTGAACCAGGGAAACAAGGAGCTTATATTGCAGTGGATACCGTCACACATCGGACTTTCTGGCAATGAAGAAGCTGATAGATTAGCCAAACATGGGGCTGCACAAGGACAACCGCTACAGGTTTCACCAAGCTATGAAGAGTTTCTTCCTAAATACAAAAAAATCTGCCATACTCAATGGAAAACTGATTTCGATGAAAGATCTAAATCCTCTGGTATCTGGTACAGAGTGGTGCAATCTGAGCCTCCACACATTCCTTGGTTCAGCAATATTCAGTTATGTAGAACTTTGATTGTAATTGCTCATAGACTGCGATCCGGACACGTCCCACTGAACAAGTTTGGACATCTGATGAAAAAAGTTAGCTCTCCTGATTGCACCCTGTGTGAAAAAATAGAAGATGTCCAACATTTGCTAGTGGAGTGTGCCAGGAATCGAACGTTACGTGAGGACTTAGCCGCGAAGTTGAAAGTCAATCAGTTTGATGTTGGCGTGTTCCTGAGTGCGCTTTCGGACCCTACGTCTGAAGCAGCTGTGTTGACTTACAGGTTCGCAGCACAAAGTATCAGGATGAGGTCGAATAATGTTAATTAGTTTAATTTATGTGCATATCCCCACATGAAATTATAGTTACGATGGGGCTGACATGTAACTTTATTACAAAAGCTCCTTTAAAAATAAAGAGAAAAAAAAAAAACTTTATTTACACATAAATAAAATATCACTATAGGTATACTACTACGTCAGTTCAAGAAGACTGAAGTCTTGGATTATGTATTTCGTGGCTGTATGATGCAAATGTGCCTTTGCCTTTTCTGTTTCATGATTAAAGAAATGGAAAAATTTGGCGGGATATTGTAATTGTTATTATGACTAATACATTTCGTAATTTATGTAATATCGCAATCAATATCATCAAAATGATTAACTCCGTTTATTAGATTTTGAAACTATATAATTTTATCCACGTCTATAGGTACAAAAACATACGTAGCAGTTCAAAATAAAATAAATTTGCCGCGCGCGCACGCTCTCAAGTCACGGTTTTGCAGCACTTGGCGAACACGCTCTCAATCATCATCTCAAGAGCGATCTCAAGTGCAGAGTTTTGTTTATTAATATGAATGCTCTCAGTTGATACCACGAACTCAAACATGTACTTAAGTATGATCTATTAATAAGAACAGCATCTCAAGTATAAGCTCAAGATGGCTCTCAACGTTGAGAGCGGTTTATAAATACGGGCCTTAAACTGGGTGAGTGAAAACTAAATATTTACTGTCATTTTTGTGTCTCGTGTCTCTTTCAGAAACTATTTCAAAAGGATTTCAATGATTTTAACGCGAGTTCAGCGGTTGTAAAAGGGGTCATTAGGGACGTACTCTTTAGCACGACAATCTATCAATATTGAATCCAGTAGTTTTGTAGGATTCTACAGCGCCATCTAAGGGGAGTAATTTTGCAACCTATTAAGTGTATGTCAGTAGTGGATTCGATCTTGATAAATAGATGCTGTTAATAATATATCTATCCAATGTCGGCGCTGCCTGCGGGCTGGGCGTTACTCCAGCAGAGATCGCTGAATTGGGTGAGTGTCAATAATACTTTGAATGCATTTTTTGTACATTTTCGACACAAATCTCTTTTAGAAAAAATGTTGAGATTCCTTGATAGAAGAGATCGTTACCCGTAGTAACGATAACACTCAATTGGGGGATCCTTGAGTTCGCATTACAATCCAGAGTGTTCTTCTATCAAGGAATCTCAACATTTTTTGCGCGAAAATCTACAGCTACCGACATCGAACACAGTAATTTTGTAGGAACTTAAGTACAACGCCATCTATCTGCGTATAGGGTTCAATTCGATCTGGATAGGTATCGACAGCTAATCTGCGCTGCTTACGGGCTGGGCATTAATGCAGCAGAGTTTTCTCAACTGGGCGAGATTGTGAGTGGTCATAAAAATAGTGAGTGTTCTATTAATTTTACAGATAATTTCTCCCAACAAGACATAACCTAAAAAGCATGTGCTACTGCACATTTTTTTATGCACAACAAGCACTAGCTTGGCCTTCACCTCACCTGATGTTAAGTGACGATAAGGCCGAACTGCACCCGGAATCCTCATTACTGAGGAACTGGCTATCTTACCTCTATCTGCCGGAATACTACATTTTTTAAATTGTTGTTATGGCGTCAGACTTAGGTAAGATGGTGGTAGCTAGCCAGGCGGACTTGTAATAAGCCCTACCACCAACCAAACCGAGTACAAATGTACCCCCCTCCTGGGAATCGAACCCGGGATCCTGCATCTTACACGGGTGGGCGAACCACTAGACCACAGAGGCGGTTAAGTTTACATAATACAAATTTAAGTTTTTATCAGTCCCAATCTTAATTACAGGTCCCTCCATCAGGCAAACGGAACACATCCATCTTCAAAGACAAGCTTATCTGCCTGTGCAGCGATCAAGACACATTCCTCAAATTCTGGGACCGAGTGTGCACTCTTGCCGGCGCCAACACACGAGTGGTCAACGAAGACGACCTCAATATGACCGGCGCTCTAGTTCTGGTCACAGAATTAGACTGCCCACACGAAGTCCAGAACAAAGCGAACCAAGATAACATCCCCCTAGTCTCAACACACTGGGTCAACCAATGCCTCATTGAAGACAAGATTGTCGACCCCAACGGTCACGCGAAATTCTCATTTGCGTTCACGGAGCAAGAATGATCCTGGGACTTTAAAAAGTACCTCATAATACGTGAAAATTGACACTTGAGGTGTAGCGAAAAGACGCTATAGTTTAGTGAAAGTGATACTTAATTGAAAGGCAGTGTAGTGAAACGGAACATAAGTGTGGCGCGGTGAAATTTGGATTGTAAAGTGTCACATAGTGTTAGGGTTGTGTTCTACAAATAATATATTAAAAGATCAGTTTTGTAATCATTCAAATTTTAGAAGAACTGTTACAATACCTTTTTGTATCACATAAGAACAAATTTCACCAACATACATTCCATAAAAATTAAAATTTAAAACTGGAATAATACATAACTATCTTTCAAAGCATTTAAAAGAACACTCCCAAATTTGAAAATCTAAATAGTGAATAAGTAAAAACTGTTTTGTAGTTTTTGGGTTAATTGCCAACTAGTGTAATAGACATTTTCAATGATATATTCTTATAAATTTATGTCAATGTTGCCGTGACAACAAATGTTTTCTTGTATCAAAGAATTTCACTAATCTTGTATGGTGAATCATTTAAATTAAGACATTCATAATTATTATGAATTTAAGAACCATAAATCAATGTATACCTGAGAGTTACAATATTGAATTACAGTAAATTAAAGTTAAAGGATTAAATTTAAGTGGCAGCTAAGTATTCATTGTAAGTGCTGAGTAAAAGCATTTTGAAAAGTACAAGAAAAGCTTAAATTGTCATAAAAGAGGAATAAAGTTGTATAATCTATGTCAAATATAAAATGTTATTAGATGCAAAATGTCTCAAATAAGTTTGAATCATTTTCATATTGAAATCATGTTACAGAAGGTGTTTCTCTCCTTAAAACTTTTTAAATAGGTGTATAAAATGAAATAATGTCAATGTTTCTCAAATAAATGGTTCTTTTATACTTTAATCTTTTTGGATATTTATAAGTAGAAAACGAAACAAATTATTCTTATAAAATTCGACTTTAAGATTGATTAATTCATTAAACTGACTTAAAATATGTAATTAGTGATAACTTGATTAGTATGTGTGAAGTTTGTGGATTAATTAGTACACATAAAATAGAATTTTTTTGTATTCAAAATCGAAAATTATGTGCTTTTATTTATTTTTATTTTTGTATAAAACTTTTCTTTGATAAAGCGAGAATGTGGTCATGGTATGACGCAAACCTCTTGCTGTATACAATTATATTTTCATTGGAAACATGAAAAAAAAACATTATTTTTCAAATTGTTTCAACATAAGTTTAATATCATTGTCTGGTGGAATTATAAATTTTGTCTGACTGTTGAGATAAATTTGTCTTGGGATCTCTCTCATGGTGACTTTAGTTTATCCAGTGATATAGTTTTAGTATGTAATGTTTTTTTGTTATTTGTTTTTGTGCATTATTTTTACTTTGGCCAATTTTAGTTGACGAGCGAGCGCGAAGCGTAAGCGAATCGTCATCGTTGGGTAAAAATGCTTGTCTGTCCGATTGTTCTTTTCTAAAGGTCGGATCTCTCAACCGAGTCTCATGAAATTTTGTGAGAAAGTTTGAGAATTATCATATATTTTTTATCTATTCACTTTTTCGAAAATTTTCAAATGGCGACGGAAATATGTTAAAGAGAGTTGTACAGCTCACAGAGCCATTAGTTTTATATCTATCATTATCAGTATTTTCAATTTCATAAGCAGACACGACGGCACGTCTGATGTAACAGTTGTACTGTTAAAATAGCTTTTGTTACGTAGGGAATAAAGACGTTTTTAAAGTCATACTACGTCTGACTGATGTGCCGTCGGCTGTACATTATTTTTTTAATGGAAAGATCACAATTTAATTTATAAATATTCTTAATGTTTTTCGAGAAATGTTGTATCGAATGCGAATAATTGAATTATGCTAGTAATTGATTGATCTCTGGAATATGAAGTATTTTTGAAATTATAAAAATATTCTTGAGTGGACTTAGTAATAGAATGATTGCTTGATCTGTACAGTTTATAATAATTTAAGTAACAATGTAGATATCTTATGTTCTAAACTATTATACCTAGGCTACGTCATGATCAAAGAAAACAAGGTGTGACATTCCGGGTTGACACTTGCTTACGTCACTATACAGGGTTATTTGTAAAACACCAACAACCTCGCAGGAGTAGATTACTAACATCATGAACAACAACATTTGTTCTAAGACTTTTCCGAAAACCGACAAAAAAAATTTACTCTTCATACAAAAGTCACGAACAGCTGATCGAGTTTTGTATGAAAAGTCGATAGGTATTATTGACAAATAATGAAGGATTTTTTACTGTCATCACTATTTACAAAATTACTATAATGCATTTAAATTGTGATTTGTTTCCCTTTAGCAAACAAAACAAGTTAAAAATATGAATGAACGTAATTTTCTAAAATACTCAAAAGTTTTATAGAACTTACAGATAGTATTATGGGAGTCAGGGAGTTTGATTTCACATGACTGGTAACACAGTGTAGCCCACGTGACTTGTCTCTCGGAATGTTGTACCCGGCGCAGTATATTATTGTATACACGACAGCACGTCAGGATATACAGTTAAACTGCGAAAACAGCTTTTATTACGTATGACATAAAAGCTCTCAAGGTCAACATGTATAGTCTGAGGTGCCGTCGTATGTACCATGGGCAACAGCGTCGCTTAACCACTCCTAAAGTTAAAATCGCTTGCACGCCGCGCCGTCACTACATACGTTTAGTTCGTGCAGGGGCGATACGCGCGCACACGAATTTTGTTGCAAACTGGTTAAGCGACGCTGTTGCCCATAGTATCATGGGCTACGTAGCGTCGATGATTTATTAATAAGTAGCATTTCATTACCTCGAACGGTTTAAGATAATTTTGTAATGTAACTGAAAACTTTTATTAGATAAAGTTACATAATGTTTTAACCTTGGAGATATACTTAAGGCGTGTTATTAAATGTTTAATATCTTTAAATTTCGAGGTAATTCTGTCATAGGATATTGGTGTAAATTTTTCTCAGTGACTGTTAGTCATTTTACAGGTATAGTTCGTTTATCCTTACTTGTCCTATTAAATTGGGAAACAATTTTCACCCAACTCTTTTTGAAAACATATTTCTATTAAAGTTTATAAGATGTCAAGTGTCAAAAACCAAGTAGGATAAATGGACTTCAGGGGCTCAATCGAGCTAATTTTCAACGATAAAACTAAAACTAGATTGTTACAGTATCGTTTCAGTTTCGTTTACAGAAAAACACTTGCTTAGTTTTCTTTCAATTGTTGAAAACTATGCCTAGGGATTAAATCATCCTAGGACGCCAATATTGTACAATAGGGTGGTATTTGACTGAATTTTTTTTTTATTCACTAAACATGTTTATTGAAATATTAGCAACATAACATTGGTATTTATTTTCAAATATCTTGCATATTTTCAGCGATAGAGCATCAAACTTTCGAATTAGACAAGGAGAGCGCTATATAAGCAAGTAACGTCACATGCTTGTACCGCTATACTCTCGCCATAGAAAATTTCATTTTAGAAAGAGATAGCTAGAGTCACAATTAGGTAGCTCATAATTATAATACAGATGGAATTTCTGTTTTCAAATCTGTTATTTAATAATGTTATATTTCTGAATGTCACAATTAAATATCTACATTTTAACAACAGTCAAATATATCCTATTTAAATGATAAACCTAAAGCTAAACCAAAGATTTTTAGGTAAATATAACCTAAATAACGACGTAACGATTTTGGTTTCATCGTTCAGAATAAACTCGATTGGGCCCCAAGTATTTACATATTTTTTAGGATCTACACATTGACATTTGTGTCTGTATTTTAGATTTTTTTTATAAAGAATTGTTTTTGTTATGTTCTTGACATTTTGTTGTATGGAATCAGGTAGAAATGTAATGTGTAAACTTAATAAAAACTGTGCAAGTAATTTGACAGTTTTCTTTAACTCGTATTTAGAACCTTTGATATTCTGATACTGCATCTTCGTATTAAGGACCCTATACAAGGTGTTACCTAATGCCGAATATGGTAAATAGGGACCATCTGAACAACTTTTACTATGGGATCAACAGCTGAAATCACGAAAAAATCTGCTGTTTCATTCAAAAATTAATAACGGCAATACCAAAATGTATGAAACAGCTGCTTTTTTCGTGAATTCAGAGTTAGTCCCGCAGTAAAATTGTTGAGATCCCTATCTACCAGTGGCGAGGGGTGAAATTCTGGCGAAGGTAAGCCGTTCTACAAAAATGTTATGATCTGCATAGTAGATTGGTGGAGTGGGATTTCTAAAAGGTAAGCCGATGGGAATCGGCTTGTATGGACCCTTCGCCACTGCTATCTACCATATTCGGCATTAGAGGTTATTTTGTAACACATTTGTATATGTTAAAGTGGCGCCCTCATCTTATTTAAATTTATTGCTCACTTAGTATATAATGTAACGAAAATTCACATCCTTACTAATATTATAAATGCGAAAGTCCGTTTGTTTGTTTATTTGTTTGTTTGTTTGTTACGCCTTCACGTCTTAACTACTGAACCGATCATCATGAAATTTTGCATACACGTTGTCAAAGGTACAGAGAAGGACATAGGCAGCGAACTAAAATCTATGGAAGTGTAATTGTAGAGAAAAGATAGAAAGGGAGAATTTATTAGAAATAACGTCCTTTACAGTCAAATGGTATAAAAGATGCAAAGGAGGCAGTAAAAAAATGCAGAAATAACGTATCTTATTTTTTCGTTTAAGTACAGAAAGGTCTATAAGTATACAAATTATGGTCGCTAATAAGCAACCAGTGTTCAGACGCTTTGTGCTGCATAATTAAATGCCAGCATTTTTAGCTCTTACCACTTAGTTGTACTTTTTGTGTGGTGCCATTTTTTGAGCGGAATGCTTATTCCATAGCTTTAGTTCGCTGGACATAGGCTACCTTTCATCCCGAAAAAAAATATTGTTCCCGAGGGATAGCAAAAAAACTTTCCACGCAGACGAAGTCGCGGGTGGCCGCTAGTTATTAATAAATTAAAGATAGGGTTCTATAGTTTATTTACAATCTGTATTTATATTAGTAAAATGTAGTTATAGTAGTAGTAGGTGAAATGGCAAAAAGTGGCCACTTGGGACTTTTGCCTAATACTGATTCGAGCTATCTTTTACTGAGGTTATAGTACAGTAGCCCGTAGAACATTTAAATCACTAAAAAGGTTACCGTTTGCCGTTGTGATATAGTTATTTATTACGAAATTATAGATACTTTAACCCAAGTTTTACAGATCGCAACCCGCCGTAACCTATATTTGTATATCTCCAAAAATGATATTTTTTTATTTTTCGAGGTTTGCCAAATGTTTTAGCTATTGTCGTGTTCTACAGCTTTGTTTGATTGCCACTGATAATAGTAAGAATATAAATATTTAAGACTAGATAAAGTCCAACCATTTTCATCAGGTCTTAAATCTGTGTATGGCTACTTTTCATAGTCTTACTTATATCTGTGGCAATCAAAGCTGTAGAACACGACAATAGCTAAACTATGTTAAACCTCGAAAAATAAAAAAAATATCATTTTGGAGATATACAAATATAGGTTACGGCGGGTTGCGATCTGTAAAACTTGGGTTAAAGTATCTTTAATTTCGTAATAAATAACCATACCTATCACAACGGCAAACGATAACCTTTTTAGTAATTTAAATGTTCTACGGGCTACTGTACTATTATTGTTTGTAAATAACTATAGAATCTTGAGTCCGTTACGCCAGCAAGAAAGTAGCTTCTAGAGGGAAGCGGGTTTGATGAATAATTTGTGCGCAATTCGGTGTAAATGTGCGCCAAATAAAAAAATTGTGGGCCTTACGTGGGCGTAGGATACGCTGTGGAGACCTTTTTACCTAGATCTCGAGAACGAAAGGTCGTAAGCGAATCGTCACATATCTCCTAAACGCAAGATCGACAAACTCTGATTCTTGGTGACAAATTCCGACAAACTAACGGCTACACACTCGAGTTATCAGATTTTCGCTACGACCTTCCTTTCTCAAGATCCAGGTAGAAAAGTGTCCACAGCATATCCTCACATATCTCTTAAACGCAAGACCGACAAAATCTGGTTTTTGTGCGACAAATTCCGACAAATTAACGGCTGCACACACGAGTAATCAGATTTTCGCTACGACCTTTCGTTTTCGAGATCTGTGTGGCTCAGCTGTAGAGACGTCTCTACAGCTGCGCCACACAGATCTCCTAAACGCAAGACCGACAAACTCTGGTTTTTGTGCGACAAATTCCGACAAATTAACTGCTGCACACACGAGTAATCAGATTTTCGCTACGACCTTCCGTTTTCGAGATCTGTGTGGCGCAGCTGTAGAGACGTCTCTACAGCTGGGCCACACGTATCTCCTAAACGCAAGACCGACAAATTCTGGTTTTTGTGCGACAAATTCCGACAAATTATCGACTTCATCATGGCATAGTCAAAAAGTCAGATTTCCAACTTTTTTTTTGTGGCGCAGCTGTAGTCCGGCACGTCGCCAAATATATAATTTGTGGGCCTTATAGTTTTGGAGATATTTGATTTCCTGCTGGCGTAACGTTTTGCCGGATCCCAGATCTCGGAAACTACTAAATGTGCGATCTTACACAGGCGCGGTCCCAGGGGTCACAGGGGACATGACCCCCCCCCCCCCCCCCCCCCCCCAAATCGTACATGTCACGTAGAAAAAGCTTCTAAAACTTACAAAAAAATGGTATTATTATTGGTGACCCCCCCCCCCCAAATTTCGGGCTGCGACCGCGCCTGATCTTACAGTAAACATATATAAGTAGCCCCTAATTTGTGCTATTTGTGCGGTAGAAAACTTTTCAAAAATATTTACAAATATTCAAGTAATCGGGCTTTTTCTGAAAACAGAAAAAAAATTCTAGCGCCTAAACTACCACATAAATAAAGAAACCAAGAACGGTTTCATTTTTGGTTACGAATAGATTAGGCTGAAGTTAGATATTATTTTGATTTCCTCTTTCAATCTGCACGCACGAGCTTTTTTACAAATCCACATAATAGCGCCATCTGTAACATTTCCAAGTAAGTAAACTCTATTAAACGTTTCCGTGCGTTGTATCACTCTTTTTCTTCCAACGTTGATATAGATGGCGATACACTACCGAAATCTTAATGTAAGTTTGTTTTATTTTATTTTATTACAGTATGATTCAATGTAATAATAATAATAAATAAAATATTATTATTGGGTGTGGTTTCGCTTGCATACAATTTTTAGTCAATATGGTTTGGCATAACAGGGGCCCTACCGGCTAACTTTTCGAACTTCGACAGGTCTGCCGAGCTTCAACTTAGAACAGAGAAATCAAAGTAAAAAATTTCGTATTGTAGTATTTGTTGAAGTTATTTGGAAGATATCGATGTTCGTGTGACATCATGCATTAGGGTTCGCCATTTTGGCCCAATTGGGGCTCGATATATCTGTTTTAATTTGAAACCCGGCAGACTTTTCGAAGTTCGATGCGTTAGCCGGTACGGCCTCAGGAACGGCATTAACCTTATGCCATGAGTGTATGATTAAAAATTTTATGGACATTATTATGATTATTATTTATTTACTTATTCATTTAATCGAAGAAACATACAGCTCTTTTAGAATTACGTTTCAGTGTCAAAAAGCCCGCGGGCGCAATATATTAATATAAAAACCTATCTAATGTTTTGTCGGTATAAGACAAGTTTTGCTTGTTAGCTAAAACTTTTGGTCGTTCCATTCAAGCAGCAAAATGGTAGACAATATGGTAATGCACCGCATGCCTATTCTAACAGACAAGCAATATACCTACCTCAAACCGTCGGCGTCAGTGTCAACATATGCAATTAACATACAATGACCTCTGAAACAACCACCGATATAAAAACAAGGCAAGCAAAGTTTATCTTCGGAAACAATACATTCTCTGTGTGTGACCCGGGGGTGAGCACAAGATACCCGGGCCTCAAAAGTGTATCGTTTAACCCTAGGCCAATAGCCATAGGGCCAAGCTTAAGGTTACCTATATAAAAGCAACACTAATGTTTTGTAAACCCAGTTTTGTTGAAACTTACGTCGTCGATAGTCGCTCAAGGACTTGTTTTTTGAAGTTTTCAATAGCGGAAGTATTTGCATCAAATGCAAAATTAAGTTAAAATGTTAGTTATTAAAAAACGGAAAAGGAAACACGTTTCACAACAGAAATAGAGTTTTGACGGTTCAGTTCGGGCAGTGAGTGTTTTTATTGTGGACATTGTGGTGTTGTTTATGGATGCAAGTTTGATGGATTCGTAAAATTAGCAATAATGTACTATCAATTCAAGGATTGTCTTCCAATAATTCCTAAAACTTCATTACCTAACGTATATAGGCAAGGCAGTCATTATTATACAATACCGGAATATATTATTTTGATATAGTTATGTCTACGTTTTAGACGTGATTTCAGTCTTTCCACTGCCTACTTTGACTATGCAATAATGATAGAAATGTTAGCGATAGAAATAGATAGGGTAAAGTGGAGAACAGTGAAACGCGATGTAAAAGGTACCTACAATGACAACTAACTTATGAAATAGTTTTATTGAAAGATTATATTTTTGTTTCCAATAGGTATACCTACATTTGTTTATTCCGCTTACTTTGAAAGAGAAGTAGGCTTGCCAAGAATCCTATATTCATATAGGTTCGAATCTTTTTTTTTTGTGCTTAGCTTTGTTACTCGTTGGTTAATTTTTCTGATTGTTATACCTATTATCTAAATTCTATCGCTAATATGTATTATGATTGCATACCTAGGCCCTAGAATAATAACACCTAGAAGCCGTGCAACTAATACTGAGCCAAAGTGTTATTATTCTAAAACCTAGGCAGTTAGTGAAATGTGAATAGAAAAAGTGGCCACTTTAAGCGTTTATCCAGATTGTAGCTACACAAACATATTTAAACTAAGAATAAACGCATACAAAAGTAGTCTACAACTATTATTTACTAATTTTATGTAATTTCCGATTTTTATTGAACATTATAGCTATTTCCTTGTAATTATTTTCTTTTGATTGGCGGCGCTAGTGGACCCACGATTTACACTTACAATAAAATACTTACATATCACATAAGTACATTAAGTAGGTACCTATTACTTACTTTAAAATAGTCTTGTTATCGAACAACAAGAAGCAAAGTTTATCGTTGGGTCACTTCGGTAAACATCGCAACACGCAGACAACTGATGAAATATTAAATGCGTATAAATTCCGTATTAATATTGATGTTTAAAGTAGGTACCTACTTATAATATGTACGTAGTTATACATATTATAAGTACAAAAACAAGTACAAGTATAAAAACAACTTTGTAGTTACAAAAACAAGCTTTAATAGTACATTACTGCCGCGGTCACTAATGACTGCGTTGCTGGCAGCGATGATGATGGCCGAGAGCGGAGCTTAGCGCAGGTCCAGGCCGTCACAGCGCGGTCAGCATTGCAGCCCTTGATGGACAAGCTAGAATAAAAGCCGAGACCGGAGGTCGAGGCCTTTATAGCGCGGACAGCAAGGGCTGCAATGATGACCAAGCTTGAAGGCCGAGAGCATAGGTAAGCTTAGCTCGAGGCCATCATAACGTGGCCAGCAGTGCAGTCATTGTGGACCAAGGCTTGTATAGTACTTTACTCAAAAATGCGAATACTGCCTACTATACCTACTATAATAGGTACTTATAACCTAATTTCGAAAAATACAAAAATGCAAATATCTCAGAAACGGTGCGTCGGAGCCGAAAAATAAGGTTTTTTTTGATCCCCTTTGTAACCCCGTAAGTAGATAAGAGGTATTGAATGAAAGGTCAAAAAACGGTCAAGTGCGAGTTTTTTATATTTTTCCATACTTATTTTATATAAAAGTACAAAAACATCATCTAGGTACAACAATACAACACCCGCGCAGATATAGAATGGGATTCAAAATGGCGGCTCACCGCGCTTGCCACAACGAGTGTGACTGAGAGCCATTTCTAATCCCATTCTTTATCTGCGCGGGTTGTACAGTGTATTTTTCACCTAACTATGTTTGAAAGAAAACTCGACAATAATGGATTCTCAAAGGAAATTGCTGGTGGCTAAAACTCGACAATAATGAAATCCCATACAACTTTGTTGCGTCACCATCGGAGAACACCGGCAAGCTCGACTTTGTTCAAAGAAGGTTGTCAAAATAATGACCATATTACAAGCTTTTTTGAGTAAAAGAGTTTTAGCCACCTGCATGATTTACTCGTATCAAAACATATTATTTTGGTGCAAAACTTACTACAGTACCATTACATATTCTGTGGCAAAACAATAAAGAACTCTTTGAAAGAATTTTGAAATTACACCACACGATGTAAATGTATTTTCCTGAATAAATTTTGAATTTTAAGATCATATCGTTTATTTCTTGCCTTCCTTATGCTTTTGTGTAAAATATCGCTGCAATTAAGGGGCAAATCAACAAGTTCTGTTCATTTGTTAATACGAATATTAATTTACATACTTATTGCATCATTTGGCAAACTTTACTGAGTTAAGATAATGTTTTGATAGTTACACCAACATTAGCTGAAAAATTTATATTAAGTTTTTTGATAAAAAAGCGATGTTTTACAAACAGAAAATTACCTATTGTATACAAATAGGAAAACTCCTAAAATCTAATCACTGAAAAACAGCATGCAGCATGCTAGTCTGGCCAGCCAGCCATGTCATCTAAAGGTGGCGCCATTTTCCCTGCTAAATTGTTATGTATGTTAATCGAAACTGACCCAAATAATAAGGCGCAAAATGAGTTCCTTTTTCAACCACACGACAAGTCCGCTGGCCAAACTCTACTTACTATTTTTTTTACTTTTTAGCCCGTAGCAAAATGTCGTAGCATGATGCTACGAATTTCTACAGGCTAAAAAAGTACCTACGCAAACCAAAGCATTTTCATCTTTTAAAGCTTTTTTAAGCATTGCAATCATTGCATACATACTTACACGTTTCACTTGGTGCGATCTATTCAAATGGTGATGTGCACAACAGCACAAGTTTTCGTAGTATTGGGTGCTTAACTATGAAATTGGTGTTTTTTTCGGGTAGTATTATATTCAATAAATATATAATAACAATAAATTCCCATGTTGGGTATCAAAAATACTGAATATAGTGTACTGAAATACTAAGTGGGCGACGGACTGAGGGCGACTACAAATGTTGAAAATGGGTGACTTTAAAATACAAATCTAGTAATTCAGAACGGGCGACCAAATTACTAGTATTAATTTAATTAATTAGTAATTATTTCCAGTCACCCAATTAATTAATTCCCTTTTTTTTCCCTGTGATTTAAAATATTTATCAGTTGCTGGATAATACATCAAATTATGACCATAGCCTAGGCGTCGACTATCAGCATAATTTTAGTATATTAATTTATTTTGCTTTCTTAGCATTCAAAAAATACATTGAAAGTGACTCCTTTTTTGTTACATAGCGAAAATGACCACTTTATCCATTGATGACCAAGTTGGTCTAAATTTTTTTCGCTCAAATTATGTTGCCTTAGCTTAGAGATCAAAGATTTGTAGGTACATAAAAGTTTTGTTACAATAGTGTTCACAGTTGTTGAATAAATTATGAAATAGCTAGTATGGAAAATTCGATTTGCTAAAAAATCTATACAAAATGCCAATTTCATAGGTAAGGATAAGTCCTAAGTTAAGACTTTAAATCAATGTATTTTGAGAAAACTTGATTGCCTAAATATTAACAAAGTTAACAGATCTTTGTTAATGACTATCTTGGTAAGATATTAATAATTATTTATTGGGATTCAACCAACTTCTGTAATTAGGTAGCAAGACTTTAGAGGACAAAGATAAGGTTGTGTCTGTGATAAATGACTGCCTGTTTACTTGTTATCTGGCAGATAACGAGAGTTATGTGACGGATGAGATCATGCGCCTGGCACGGGGAGACACCACCACTCGAACAATGATACATAACATATTGAGAAAGGAGAAGCAAAAGATGCTCTGAGCCTGTAGCCAATGTCACATTTGCAAATTTTCGCTATCGCTTCGCTTTGAAAATTGTATAGAATTGACGTTATATAAAACCTTATTTCAATCTCATACATGTTTTGAAAGCGAAGCGATAACGAAGATTTGCAAATGTTACTTTGGCTAGGGGGTCTGGTGATATTATTTACTGTCTAGTCTTACTGCAGAGACAGACAGAAGCTAAAGAAAGCACACAGTACTAATATTATAATACCTACAAATTATTCAGGGCAGCCCAAAGATTTAAATCTTTGGGGCAGCCATGTCGAACACACGTTTGACTGCGGGCCGGCCCGATCCAATTTTTATACGACTGCCCAAAAAGGGGTGTATATGTGTTTAGAGTTCGTGTATGTTTGTGTGTGTGTGAGTTTCTTTATTCAACCATAACTTCTAAACGGCTCAACGGATTTGGATGTATGGGGTATCGTTAGAAACCTTACATCATTTCGAGTGACACTGGCTAGGTATATTTTTTTTTTGAAAAAAGTAAATATGGCGACTGTAGACGCTATTTTCAAATGTGAAAAAAAATTTTTTTCATCAATTATTCCATGAGCACATTTGAAACTATATAATTTGCTACTAAAATGAGTGAAATAAAAATAAATAAATTTAAAAAATATTAAAAACACGACTGCCTTGCCAAATACGAACTAAAAAGTGAAATAACAAGTGTCATTGCAGTCGGGGGACCTCTTTGATTAAACATTGTTCCACAAAACAGTCCCCCGACTGCAATGACACTTGTTATTTCACTTTTTAGTTCGTTTTTGGCAGGGCAGTCGTGTTTTTAATATTTTTTAAATTTATTTATTTTTAAAACAATCTCCTGATGCGGCCCGCAAGCCCGCAAGTGTGTCTCAAGTAATATTTCAATTCAAAAATTACCACTTTACCTAATGCAATGAGTTTTATTTTTCTTTACAGTTAGGTTTTGTCCACCAATGATTTGAGTTTGACAAGTCTGAATTAGTTTCTCATTTGCTGTTGTGTTTCGAAATAGAAACAATAAAAAATATTAGTAAGTATACAGACAGGGTTATTTGTAAAACACCAACAACCTCGCAGGAGTAGATTAGTACTTACCTAACATCATATAGGTATCTGTTTTATTCGAACCTAAATAATGACAAACGAAAATAATCGCAGAACGAAAAATTCTACGAAAGACGAAAAATTCTTACTGGGACCAACAAGAGGCGATGACGGGGAGTGGAGGCAAAGGTTTAACCGGGAGATAGAACAGCTGGTGTCCGAGCCAAATATCATTGGAGAAATAAAAGCTGCCCGACTTCGCTGGCTAGGGCACGTAGAGAGAATGGGTGAAGATCGAGCTGCCAAAAGAGCGTATCTTGGCCAACCATCTGGACGACGCCCAGTGGGTCGTCCAAGATATCGCTGGAAAGATGAAGTTATCAAAGACCTGAAAGAGCTGGAGGTGCCCGACTGGTCTCACTTGGCACAAAACAGGAAGGAATGGCGCACTTTAATGTCGGAGGCCAAGATCCACTTCGGGTCGCTGAGCCAGCGTAGTAAGTAAGTAAGTAAATAATGACGATGTTTATACAGAGTTATTTGTAAAACACCAACAACCTTGCAGGAGTAGATTACTATCATCATAAACAACAACATTTGTTCTACGACTTTTCCGAAAACAGACAAAAAACTATTTTTTTGACAAACGAAGGTCGATACCTTTCATACAAAACTCGATCAGCTGTTCGGACATTTTGTATGGAGAGTCAAACTTTTTTGTCGGTTTTCGGAACAGTCGTAGATCTACATCAACATTTGTTCTACGACTTTTCCGAAAACAGACAAAAAACGATTTTTTTGACGAACGAAGGTCGATACCTTTCATACAAAACTCGATCAGCTATTCGGACATTTTGTATGGAGAGTCGAACTTTTTTGTCTGTTTTCGGAAAAGTCGTACAACAAATGCTGTTGTTTATGATGATAGTAATCTACTCCTGCGAGGTTGTTGCTGTTTTACAAATAACTCTGTATAAACATCGTCATTATTTAGGTTCGAATAAAACTTTCGAGTCAACTTTGGTTAATATGAGCTTATTTCATTGTACAAGTAAAAACTAATTTTTCAGGTAGATAATTTCATGAAGATATTTAGATATTTTTCATAACCTTAATTGCCCTTTTGGTTTGTCACATCATTAGATTTATAAATAACGATAGTTTTCATCGAGTCCCCAAAAAACTGTCGTTCAAAAAATCGCTCCCAAGAGATGTGACGTCAGTTTTATCTCGTGAAGAGGGGCTATAAAAAATAATGCGCGATAAGGCCGTGGTGTGAAACCTTTATGGGAGGTACCAGATAAAAGTTACTATTCCGCCTGTCGATTCTGTAACCAAACTCGAAACTCACTTCGAATCTCACATCACTGCAATTCATAAATGAGATAATAAGAGGTTGTTTTTTTAATCACAAAATATTTTATATAGCTACATTAGCTAGTTAGCTACCTAAAACCTTTTGCAATCGATAAAGTGGCTTATATTCAGCAAATTTTTAATAATAAGTAGATCACGCGAAGTGAAATGAAACGTTCAAAGTGAGATGTGAGTTTTGTTACAAAATCAGCCTGTATAGACCGTGGTCTGTAGATATCATTCATTAATTTTTACACACACTTACCCGTCCATACTGATCTAACTAACTTTAATTTTTACCACCTGTAACTAGGTATGAAAACTATAGAATGCATTTAACGTTTTGGGTATTGAGTATTAAAAAATATAAATTTAAAAGAAGTTGTGCAACACTTTAAAATATCGCTATAGGTAAGTATAATAAGATGCATCTTTCAATAAAATCGATTTAAAGCAAACATTATACAGTCTAGATATTTAATGCAATTTTAAACTTGACTAGAAAAAACTTGCACTGTGCTGTGGATGGGCACCACATTTGCTTTTTAGGGTTCCGTACTCAAAGGGTAAAAACGGGACCCTATTACTAAGACTCCACTGTCTGTCTGTCTGTCGCTCTGCCACCAGGTTGTATCTCATGAACCGTGATAGCTAGACAGTTGAAATTTTCACAGATGATGTAGGTATTTCTATTGCCTTTATACAAATACTAAAAACAGAATAAAATAAATATTTAAGGGGGGCATCAACAAACGTGATTTTTTTTGATGGAACACTTCGTGCGCGAGTCCGACTTGCACTTGGCCGGTTTTTTTCAAGTTCTTATTGCTCTCTTTCTTATGCATTTTAAACTTCATTTTTTTACTTAGTTTTCCACGACATAGGTTCTTTTATATAACTGGTCAGAGGCTTTTGAAATCCATAGAACTGTCACATCACAGCAATATGTGTGTGTGTATGTGGGAGGCGTCAAAGACACACAACGGAGGCTCGCGGGGTCGTGACCCGCCAATGACAGGGGGGCACGCCCTGCCGTAATTACTGGAAGGTCGCTGAAATATACGGGGTCGTCGGAACAGTGGAAAGAGGTAGTAGGTACATAGTCACGTCTAAAATAAGTATACAGTTTAGTTGTCACTTTGTTTTAGTTGGCATTTGTCATTGGATTTGTTCAAAAAACTTTATAGTGACAAAGTTAGACGTGTCTGTACCTATAAAGGGCTAATACTATTATTTGTTCTGTGATCTAAGTCCTTACTTACTTGACCTTTCACACAAATCTCTAAAACATATAAGTACGTTTGGTTATTTTTTGCTGACACAAAATTTGAAATGCATTTGTAGAGATGATCAGTGTAAACAACTTTTTGTATCGAAACAACTCTGAAATCGCGAAAAACGTTAAGTAGGTTACAGCTTTGTTTAATACAAAATTTTATTTGAAATATGTTGAAGTGTAGGAAACAGTCGAACAGCTGATTTTTTTTTGCGATTTCAGGGTTTTTTCCACAAGTTATTCATAATGATCATCTCTGCAAAAGGTTTTCGTAGGTACCTATAAAAAATACAGCTATAAAAAAATAACGCACGTAAAACATTTGATAGAGTAATTTTGCATTGGAAATTTGTACAGACTACCGCGAAAAAGCGAAATAAGATTTTCCATAGAGAATTTAAAATACAAAATACAAATATCTTTATTGTTTTAATTAGGTTGCAAATGGACTTAAAAGTAGGTGAATTATAAGCTTAACCTAATTTAGCCAACTTAAGTAGCATGCAAACATAAACAGAAAATATTATTTTTATTAAGGATTAAAATAAATAATTTGTTGTAGTCAACTGATAGTTTTAAAATTTATTGACAAATATTAAAATTAAAACCCAATTTATTTGGATAGGTACCTAACCTTTTATAATCTCTTATCGACCATAAATTCCTTTTTTTATTTATTACACAACTATACTTATTATCATATCTTAAGAATTCATCAATTGAGTAGAATGCCATGTCCACTAACCATTTGCGCAATAAAAATTTAAATCGACTAGTTGGAGTATCTTTGAAGCTATATGGCAATTTATTATAAATGGTCACACATTGCAAAGCAATTTTTTCGATATTTTGCTGAGTTTGGGACAGTTACGTGTACTAGTCTGCGAGGATATTTCAAACTTCTTTGAGTTAGATCACTCGCTTGAGTGAACCTTTGACCAATTTGCTTGACATATAAAGCTACTTCTAATATATAAAGGCAGGGTAGCGTGTTTAGTGATTTAAAATACGGCTTACGCGATGTGTCCGATGTCAAATTGCATATGGCTCTGATGCGATGCATCGTTTTTGAGCGATGAATAGTCTTTTGATGTCAGTACCATTTCCCCAAATCAATATTCTTCTTCTTCTTCGTCGTTACGCTCTTGGCAGAGCGGTCGTGGTCACTTTGAGGCGTCCACATCGGTGGTAGAGGCAGACATAGCTTTCCGCACGATCTCCCGCCATCTCTCCCGGTTGGTAGACTGTCTGGCGCAGTCAGATACAGGGTGTCCCATTGCGGATTTCATCTGGTCAGTCCAGCGCATCGGTGACCTGCTACGTTAAATCAATATACCGTATCTTAATATCGATTCGACATAGGCGAAATAGACTGTAATAGCCGTATGGACGTTAGCAACTTTTGTTAATTTATACAAAGCGAATCCAAAACTTTTTAGTCTATAGAGTACTCTTACGCGCGTTTTTTTCTAAAATCGCCAATGATGAGCACGCTCTGCTGTGATAACTGGAAGGTCGCTGAAAAATACGAGATCGTTGGAAGGAAACAGAGGAAAGAGGTAGGATGTAATATAGGTGATGTCACATTACATAGCGTAAGTAATTCGATGAAATAATATCCTACTCACAACGTAATTTTTTGTTGACACAAAATCTGAAAAGCATTTAAAGAGTTAGCGTAACCGCTCACGGGCGACTTTTTGTAGCTGCGATAGTCGCGGCGTTAATCGCGGTGATAATCGCCCGCGAAATGACACGGTTTACTTAGCAACCTACCTTACCAACTTACCTTAGACAAAGGTTTTACTTAGCCAGAGACAAAAAAGCGACGCGATTATCGCCGCCTTTATCGCAGCTACAAAAAGTAGCTCGTGGGCGTTTACGTATAGAACTCCGTATGTTCTATTCTCAGCGACAAAAAATCGCTCAGCGATTAATCGCTCGTCAGCGGGGACGCTTATTCATTATTAAAAAGAGAGGAAATAACTTTGAAATCGTGAAAGAACTTAAGAGTGTAGACGCGCATAACGTTCCATTTTTAAATTTTTAATACAAATCATCAAAACAACTCTGTGCGAGCCGTAATGAGGGTGAACTTTGAAAATTCCTATTCAATTATTAAATAGATATAAGTATATATAAAACACGCAATACAATAGACAAATACCTCATTATTCCTAAGAAAAATAAAAAAAGACTTTAGAATCTGTAAATACCACTAAAAAACATGTCAAAGTGTACCGATTTGAGCATTTTTAATAGGTATTTTATTTCTGTCATTAAAATCCTTTTTTTTCTCTCTATAGGGCACTCCTTGATAATACAAACAATAAGTGAAAAAATTAATATGGGTCGTATTCTTATTTGTTACAGCTGAAACGTTTGTGAAAAATACCTCTGACAAGCAAATTTGAAATTCCACTTGAACAGATTGTCTTCGTTTTAAAATACCTGATAATTTATAATATTTTTCTCTCTATACGGCACTAATTTAAGAATTTTGCTTCCTAAAATTAAAGTTTAAAATAGTAATGCTTTCATTCTTTAGATAACTTCTTTGGAAAATCGCTAATTTCTTTGATATGCGGATATACAATCTTAAATGTCAACACATCATTGTAATGTAACCTCGCTTATTATCCACTAGTCAACCTGATGTATGCAAATCTTATAATAATTTCTTCCGTGCGAGTAATCTGATCCTAGATAATTGGAAACCCTACAAATACTTATACGTGACTTATACACTTTAGTAGGTATTAGAAATTATAATTTCGTTAACTTTTGTACTGATTCACTCAACGTATTTGAACAAAATTTAATAAACTACTTACGGTGGTAAGAAATAGGGAAAATGAAAAGAAATTGAAAAAGAAATGTATACTGATCCATGAGGCTGCAGACTATGGATTAGTTACTATGGAATTGTTGTTATTTCCCGCAAACAACAACTGTTATTGCAAAATATTTTTAAGCACCATTCAACTTAGACATTTAAATGTGATTCCGTCTCTTCCAAAAAAAGTTGTAAAAATAGTGACAGCCTCACTTTAAACAGTGTAAAATAAACAGGTGTTCAAAAATCTCTTGTTATTAAGTATACCGCAAATCTTTTGCTCTTACTGAGGCATGTGTTATTGATATGAAGCGAAGACCAAAGAAAGATTCAAAATCGAAATTCAGAACAAAAGAAAATCGTAAAACTATGTTTAAACCTCTTTTTTAAAGGAAAACAAAATAATCTTATTCCGAACTTGTTTTGTGAATTTTGACGTTTTTCTTTTTTTTAGTTTCGTTCCATTTGTCTCAAGTGAGGTCGAGCTAAATGACCTAACCTACGGTAAGGTAGACAAAAACGGTGGAGAGAAGGGCGCGGGGGCTCCTGTATTGATTTCCAGGATGAGGACGCGCAAGACGGCTCCTTGCGAGCCTCGTGTGCTGAAACTTGGCCATTTACACTTTCGACACTTTTTAGTTGGCATCTTTAAAAGAGATATTTGGAATGTGAAGAATTTTGGCGCATTTAATGAGTTGAAAACTGATGAATTAAAACTACCTACATACTTAGACTAAGAACCAGTAAGTAGTTAAGTAATTTTATAAAAAAGTCTTCGATTGGTAACTAAAATAATAGTAGGAAATTCTATTTCAGAAGTGGGATCTTTTCCTGCCATTTTCAGCTTCTTTTCAGGGAACGTTTTACAGAAATTCGTCAGTGTAATACTACTAATACTGATGTAAGTATTTTAATGGGTAGGTAAGGTAGGCACTGAATACTTCAATTAAAATTAAAACATATTTTGTAGCTATCTGAATTCGTACCAAGACATAGTATAGTAGGCTCTACAGATTCCTTTTGCATATCCATAGAAAAATTGCAACAACGCGTAATGCGTTTAAGTACAAAAAATTAAAAGATTTTACGATCAGAATTGAAATGGAAGACAATGTTTCTAATCTAAAGTTTCAACCATATTCTGCCTTAAATCTGTACTTAGGCATGCAAATGTTAGTAGGTATCATCTTGGTTTGAGATAAGTAGGTAGTTAATATACTGTTATAATATAATGATGGTTTGCTTGTGTATTGATCCACACAAGCAAACTTTGATATTAAGATTTTTTTATTTAAAATAAGTGAACATTTGTCCACAATAACACGTGGTGTTAAGTAATGATGCGGATTACGATGTAGCATGCTCACTTAGAGTGAATAGGCTAAAGGCTAAAGCCTATTCACTCTAGCCTTGAAAAGGCCCAAGTTGTTACTACTGGGAAACATCGGCAGGCAGCCTGTTCCACTCCTTAGCTGTTCGCATTATAAAAATATTAGCAAAATGTTTTGTGCGGATGGTTGGAATATCAACAACATAAGGGTGGTACGCTAATCTGTGTCTTGTCTAGAGCTTCCATGGTGGAATAAGGCTGGTGGAATTAATTCGTGTAATTCCTTCGCACACTCTGCGAAGTAAAAATACTGACAAACAAGCTATTCTACGGCGGTGGTTGAGGCAAGTTAGTTTGGCATTCGTGAATTCGGTGTCTCCAATATGTCGCTCCCGTTTTTCGACCGAGTCTAGAGCAGCAAGCTGGTATTTAGCTGATCAGTCCCAAAGGTGACGGCAGTACTCCATGACCGGTCTAATTTGCGCTTTGTAAATAAAAGTTGATGATACAAAGGGTCAAAGCTCGGTGTAGTATCGTAATATTTTCACTCATGGATTGGACGAATCACCAAATTTTCAGTCGTATATTGCAGTAAGTATCTATGTTGTACGGGGCACTGCAACACAAGTTGCCTAGATCAAAGCGGGGCAGAAAGCCGAGGTTCCTTTCATACCGCTAATGAGGAGGGTGTAATGGGGCCCTCTGTTTGTGTTTCACGCAGACAAGTGTATGGCTGAAGTAAAACATAATATTCCTCTGAGCAGAAAGTGAAATCAACGGTAAGGTTTGATATACCAAAGGATATAGGCTACCTATATAGGTCATTAAATATAATAGGTAAATATGTTCATTTACCAGCAACAGAAGATTTGTATTTTAACATTTTATTATACAACTAGCGGCCGCCCGCGGTTTCACCCGCGTGGTTCCCGTTCCTGTGGAAAAATCGGGATAAAAAGTATTCTATGTTTTAATCCAAGGCTATCTTCTATCTATGTGCCAAATTTCAATCAAATCCGTTCAGTAGTTTTTGCGTGATTGAGGAACAACATCCAAACATCCAAACCCACAAACCATTTATAATATTAGTAGGATTTCAATTAATCTCTCCAGGATTTAAATTCCTGTTTTCATTATCAGATGATCAAAATTTTGTAAACTTTAAAATGATGCTTACATATTCATAACAAAGATTTAGTGAACAAATAAGTGAGAATAATATATTTAAAGCTATGTAAGCCGCGTCAAAGATAACAAGAGCTTTTAAAATCCATTTTTTCATAGCCAAACTCGTACAGATAACTACAGTGAGAGGTCTTGGAAAAACGGGCGTCAATAATGACAAAATCGACGAGTCGTCAAGTGGCAGAAAATCGCATCACCGATCTGATCGCTCGAGGGGTAATCTACAAGGATTTGGATATAAAGCTGCTTACATTACGATAGAAGGGTGTCAAATCATCTGTGGGCTTGCATGCTGTAGGTAGGTAGTTAAATCGTTACTCGCCAACAATGGAGATAATCTTCATGTAGGATCAGCGAAAACCACAGATAAAAATTCTGAAATTCAGACCATTAATGAATTTCAGGATTTTTATTCTTAACCCAACTTTAAAAGTATGTTCACTGCACTGTATGATACTGAAATACTTCCACTGAGAACCATACGATACGAGTAGGTCGAAATACGTCTTTTTTGGTTTCTTCATATAAATCGGAGAGTGAACGTGACCTAATTTAGACCTATTTTAATGGAATAAAAGACTTTTCAGACTACTTTCCAAGGGCCGTTACCCCGTGCCCACGGAACACGATATATATCGCGTTTTATCGAAACCCAACTGTCAAAATTCATTGTCTTTTGACAGCTAAACGTGATAAAACTAGTGATAAAGCTATATCATATCGCGTTTCGGTGGTCATGCTAGGGGGCCTGGAAAGGTGTCGAAACGTCGGAAAATCAACAAACCAATGAATCCAAACTAAATAATTATAAAATAACACCTGAATTTATAATATACGCGCTGTTGTAATCCGTAAAAAAAGTAATTTATTTCCAATGAACTGTTCGCGGAAGTCTTAAGAAATTTACGATTCCAATTTGTTTCAGTTCTTAATTAGCGCGATTAGACCCGTGTTGATATCAGTGCAGTTTAAGTTACAATATGGCGGATCCATAATACATGACGTCATAATTAAACCTGGCAGTGTGTTGATAATACATGCGCCGTTCAATTAGTAGCCGAGATGACTGAGGCGACCACTGCGACTCAGAAATAAAGACATTATTGTTAATAGTTTATTTCAAGTTATAATATATACCCGAATTAATAATATTAAAAATAGTGATTGGCCTGGACTGATGGGTGATTGGATTTGACTAACACATTTTATTACATTTTGAGATAACGTAAGAATTTGTGAATAAATCCCCATTAACGCAATAATCGATTTTTAAACTTTCGCGTTGCACGACATTCATGGCTGAAGAACCTGCGGGATTGGTTCGGTCGCAGTACTACGTCCCTATTCCGGGCAGCGGCCTCAAAGGAAAGATACAGATGCCGGCATATAAGTTGGCAAGAGAAAGATGAGACAAAAGATGCGCCAAGTAAGGTGTTTGTGGCTACTGCGCATCTTTTGTCTCGTTTTTAACTTGCCAAGTTACGTGCCGGGCAGTATAGCTATGATGTTGTCTAACCTCCGATAGGAGCGAAACACAAAAAAGAAGAAACTTTCGCGTTTCATTTTATTAGATTAAGAACACAGGTATTAAACGCGTTTTGCCCGTGACCATGGCCGATGCAACTCGATCGAACGTCGGGAAAAGGTAGGTGTTCAACGCCTATGTTTAGTTTAATTTAAACGCGTATATTACCGTGTTCTTAATCTAAAGCAATAATCGATCTTTGAGAGCATACGTGTACCTACTTCAAAAACATAACTAAGTTAATTACTAAAGGCTTTTAAGCCCAAGATTACTAACGGTGGGCGACTACGAACATTTGTTATACCATGCCGGCACTTCACGTTCGCCGATTGAAGATTAGTGCTGTCGTACATTGACAGTTATGTAAAAAATGTGTCAAGGAGGTTTTTTTTAATAAAGCATCAACGAATTACACATTTGCCAAGGTTGAAGTGAGCGTGTGGAGCCGGTGTCATATTATCGAAATTGTTTTATCATAGTAACTAGGCCCTCTATTAAAAATAATAATCTTTGTAATTTGTCCTTAATCCTAACGTTCAGTAGTCGTTCTTGTCTTGTTTGCCGTGTGCCGACAGGTTGGCTCACTAATTCAGCGTTTGCGGTTCAATCCCGGTGAATAACTGCCCTTCTGTCTGTTTAGTCCCGCCGCTGTTTAGTCCGGCCTCTGTTTAGTCCAGCCTATTTACATATAGGCCGGATCAGCCTGTAAAGTCTAGCGTAGAGCTTATTTGGAGTAAACCAACATCAAAAGATTTTCATTAGCTAAGTAGGTAAATAATTTGTTTTGTAAAAGTGACTATAAATTAAAAAAAAAGATAAATTGACATTAGAAATAATAGGACTTTAGACATAAACGACAAAAAATACAGTAGTTGAAAGTTTAATATTAAGTATTTTAGTAAATCAGGCAGTAATGTAAAAATAAAATGCCAAAAACTGAATTTTCAGATGAGAACCACCTGTAACATGCAGTGAACAACCTTTTTTCATGTCCAAACACTTTACACATCAGTAAACGTAAATGTTTTACTGAACATTCCAAATGAAGCAATGAATTTTAGGAATCCGTGAAGAACCCAAGGAACTCCGATGGGCGGAACCACCTGCGACATACCGCGAGCCGCGGCGGCATGGCGCGCCGCGGTTGTTCTGCTACGGGGTGTTACGGAATTGTAAAAAATATTCTTTATTTTTGAAGTGAAAACTTCTTTAGCGGCGTTGTACGCTTTTTTGTAATGGGGAAAAATGCTAATCTCGCGTCAGTAAGAATCACGTGACCCTGATCGAAAATTCGTAAGACGGATGTGACGGATGGAGAGTAGACAGCCGGCGGCGGAAGAATCTCTCTTTCTACGGGGCGCGGTGAAAATGGCGGCGCGTCATTTCAAGACGTAAACACTTGTGTCACCATAGCAACGCGCTAATTTTTTAATTCAATGTCAAAACTCTAGATTTTCTGTCAAGCTATGGATAAGACTTTCGTACAATACTGTTCTGTATTCGTAAATTCAAATGCAGTGTAAATTCGTAAGACGGCAATTCGTGCAAAATTATTCCCTAACCATTCCAAAATATTAAAAATGCACAACGTTAATATTCAACATGAAATAAAACAATTTTTAACGGATACTAGCGCGGTTTTATTGAAAGTACTTTGGTAATTATTTGGTATTTGGTTTGATTTTTGGTTTTCCCGACGTTTCGGCAACTTTGCAGCTGCCGTGGTCACGGGGGACTGAAGCTACCCGTGAGTCTACCCTCAAGCGATGAATTTTTTTAGACGTTCAGAAATTAAAATTTAACAAAAAAAAAAATTGTTTTATGTTGATTTATAATTTAATTTTATGAATTATTAAGTGCTAAAAAGAGAGAGAATCTACTGAATCTACCACCATTTCATACAATTGGGAGGCCCCTCCAAGAAAGAAAACTTTGAGAGGAAAACCGACCTCCTTCTTTTATATTAAAACGCGCTAGTATCCGTTAAAATTGTTTTATTTCATGTCTAGTGAGCGCGTAAGCTTGAGAAGCGAATATGTTAATATTCAAGTTTATACTTCTGCCGGCACTCCCGGAGTGCAACCCGATTTTTTTACTGATATAATTTGTTATTTAACACATCTTGAAGGATATTTTTTTTTTACCAATGCGGCTGCTCAAACCAAAACACTGTACCTAAGCCACATTTGGAAAATTTTACAGGACAAACAGAAATGTGTTTTGCTATATCTTATGTAACAGAAACAAAATCAATACTGAGTTACCACCACGTAATACCTGTCTCATGCTGTGTTTTGATTTTGTTTCTGAGATATAGTAGGTACTGAGTTTGTTTTAGGTATGCTATTTTGTCTCTTTTAAACTTCTCAAATTCATAAAATAATATTCAAGCTCTAGGCGATGTAGCATGTATGATGTAGGATCAGACCATTTTGTACAGCGTTACTATGTCAAACAGAAAAGAAAAAGAAAGAAATTGGGTCTTTTTTTATTGATTTGTATTTTGATTTTTGGCAGTCGAATGTTTGGAATGGTTACATCAAAGTTATGTAAATTGAGGCCCAATTGTTATTTCAAGCTCCTATGTATGAAAATTTGGAATCTTTATTTTGCAGTTTTCGGGTCGGTCCCATACTATTTCCATTGAGAATCACCATTAATGGTAATTGGCACTAACTTTCCCACAGTTACTATGGACGTCATTGGTCAAATCCTTAAATCAATGGTTATAGTAGGACTGTTTTGAGAAAAAAGTGAAGTCTCAGTATTACCATTGCAATTTACCATTGCTCCCACTATTTCCATTGAGATGGTTAACATTGCAATGGTAAAACTGAGACTTCACTTTTTTCTCAAAACAGTCCCACTATAACCATTGATTTAAGAACTGACCAATGACGTCCATGGTAATTGTGGGAAAGTTAGTACCACTATTATCATTAAAGGTGATTCTAAATGGAAATAGTGGGACCGACCTGAACAGTAGGACCAGTGGGACCGACCAAGGACCGACCCTAGTTTTCAGATAATATTGGGTGATAAAGAATGAACATGCTGTATGTTGCCACTCGATCCCGTGGGAGTAAGAGGCGCGTCATTTCTCCCAATTCCCCGTTCTAACCAGGAAATTGGTTTTTGTGCACAATCCAATGGGATAAATCCTATAGGATATTTTTAATCTTATATCGACAATATTAATTAAAATGTGCTATCACAAAATTGACGTTTGTACAATGTTTTCAATAGATTCGTTATCAAAATAAAAGGCACACCCGAAGAGTATTTAATTAATTAAAACACAAAAACTATGTGTTTATATTTTATTTAACACAACTAAGAGAGATCACGTGATTGTTTATGGAAAGTGAAAAAATATTTCTTCACATAATAAGCATTTTTAAATCGTCAATTCCTTACCACCCATTATGACGTCTTTTAGCTTTAAAGGACCATAATTAATGAAACAATAATACGTATAACAAACGAACCAATCACAGAACTCTAAGTTTTTCAACGCAGTGCGATCACATAGGCAAGAGTCGTTTGAGTATTGTTCTTGAAAATGGGTGTAAGGTACTCAACCAGTTCTGAATTTGCAGTGAAAGCATGAAAAGATACTAAAGAGATCAGCTAATTCTCAGACTGGTTTTATTCTCTTATGTCCTCCGTGGTTGAGTGGTTTGTACTTGTTTTCAAGGTGTCGCCATTTCTGAGGTCCCGGGTTTGATCCCCGGCTGGGTCAATTTACAATACGATTTTTTTTATTAGGCTCAGATTTGGGTGTTTGTATTTCCACCGTTCTGAATTCCATAACACAAGTGTTTTAGCTATTTACTTTGCTAATCAGAGCAAATTTTGTGATGTTGTCTTATATTTAAAAAAAGTAAGTAAGTAAGTAAGTAGTTTAAATGCATTAAAATAAATAGTTCATTATTATAAAATTAATTGTGAAACTATGTTAAATTATATCTAGCGTAAGCCAGTTATAGGTAAATCCAATGTTCTTATTGGATTTTTTACAACAGAACTATGGGAATGCGGTATCGTTTTTTCCCATAGGACCCCATTTCCTGGTCGTGATTTGTACCACGCCACATTTGGCCAAGACACCTGTTGCTATGTTCCCACGGTTTAGAAATTGTTATTTTTTATATTATTGAATAGTACTTACTGATGCTTTTGACTAGACTTTTAGCTAGCTACGTGATAGAAAATTTAATTTAAATTAATTACACGCATTTTTATGCAATATTTATTTTTCATTTTATTTGCGACGTTACAGCAGTTTTACAGTATTGTTTTTGTAAAAAAAATTTCTTTTAATATTTGCGAATTAAACTGATGAACGGAAGCAACTGCATATAACGGTCATATCAAAATTGGTAAAAGTTTTTATTAAAGAAAAAATTGTTTTCATTAAAAATATACCTTACGCCATTTAGATTAATTGATCAGATATAAAAGTATATTTAACATAAAATATTAAAGGAAGAAATTATGTCATAAGACCACCAGTCGGTCAAAGATACTCATAAACCAAAGAAACTCATAAATCAGCAAGTAACGTTTTATTCTTGTTTTTTTTCTCAGCGAGACATCCGCCCTCATGTAGTTTTTACCACGACAATTGTCGCTAAAAGACCATAAAATTAATTGTTATTAACAGTTTCATTCCCACGCGTGCCAATGCCACAAATTACCGTAAAAATCATCTGTGATGTCCACTCTCTTTTATCATTATTTCCAACAAGTAAAAAAGTTAAGGAGAACAAAAAATAACACCTTATCAACTTTAGAATAAGGTACACGCAACATTTAGCAGCTGCATTTACAAAAGTTGCCACGAATATTGAAGCTGAAGCGTAGCTAAAAGCAATCTTATTTGTAAAGCATTAAAGTGCACTAGTTTTTATAGATTTTTATGTCTCAATAAAGCGATTGACAGCTGCGGTCAGTTTTTCTCATGTCCGTCTGTCCGCCCACTATAGTTCGGCGTGTGTTGATTTTTTCACAAAGTTTCGGCGATGCGGTCATTACAAGGTAGTTAAATATGAATGACTGTGTCATTGTGAGTTATGGTGGGTGGTATGGGCTTGTAATTGCGATAATACGTTACAGATGGTAATGTAAATGTCATTTTTAGATGACTCAATATCGGCGTACTTATTTCATTCTTCAAAGGTTCCTGACGACGAAATGGCCGGGAGACAACATCAATAATACGCCAAAATCAAAATAAACAACCTTAACACGACATGACACATAAAACAATAAAAACCCTCTGCAATCCGAAAAGGTTTTTATAAGTACTTAATCGCGGAAATAAAAAAACTGTACTATATCTATCTGAAATCAATTATATATATGTGACAGCACATAATTTGGCAAGACAAAGATGAGACAAAAAATGCGCCGAGTTTAATGTTTGTAGCTGCTACGTATCTTTTGTCTCATATTTGTCCTGCCAAGTTATGTGTACCGGTATCTCTAATAGACTTTTAACTCCAATAAATATCCGACAAAAAACCATGCAATTATTTGTTACTAGAATTTGATTGCATACGTAATGTTACCAACCTGCAAATCCTATTCCTTCGTATGTCTATAATTAATCCGAGTCCAAGGAATCCGTAGTAGTGAATAAGTTCGTAAGTAGATATGTGGCTGATAGAAAAAGTTACAATTTCATTGTCCGTCTTTTGTGGCCCGTTTCCGTTTGCTCATTGGCTTCCGTGCTAGTTTGGCCATGAATCAAACAAAAAAGAAGATATAAGTAGATACTTATAATGACTTAAAATCGATTTAGTTTTTTAAACAAATCTTTAAAACACAACATAAGTCCATAACTGGTTCTTTTCTAGCAATAAACAAAACCATTTTTCACCAAATTACCTAATGTTGCAATTTTCTAAAACGAACCTGAAATAAGCGCTATCTGGAACTTGTGTAACAGGTCCAAACTGTCAACTTTATAACATATAGATGCCATAGTATAAATGAAGGGTAAACGAGCAGTCGTTACTTATGACAAAAAACACTTTTGATTTAAAAAAAAATTTTTGACTAAATATTTTTACAAACCTAAGCAAAGCAAAAAGCAAAATAAAAACGCGAGCGAAGCGTCTCTTCTTCAGCTTGGGCAAAAATGCTTTCGTATGTCCGGCTGTCCGTTTGTTCTCCTCTACAGGTCGCATTTATCTCAACCGATTCTCGTGAAATTTTGTGAGAGGTTCGATATAGATTTTTTTTTTATTCTAGCCAGTTTTTCGAAATATTACGAAATAAAAAATAAATACTTGGTCAATTCCACACACACTAAACTAAGCAAAGCTGTAATACGTGCTTTTGAAGCGAGTTAAGTATACAGCTCACAGAGCCACTAGTTATTGAACGAACACATTGAATTAACATTTATATTTTTTTGGTACGATTTAAAAATACAACTGTGAAACAGGGCTTAGTCTAGCAGTGCCAAATTAATTAGGCATTAACCTAGAGAGCAAGTATGTAGTTAAATTTTCTCTTCTGTATTGTTTTTCGAGTTCCCGAAATTTCTTTTTTACACCTTGTCACCCTAGTCCTAGTCGCAATAGCATACTCGGCGGCAATCCTCTTTACGCCGCCTTCGCTTGGCTCGTCTTGACCGCGTCGCCTATGGCTTCCCGCAAAACGCCCTAAGGACTGTGCCGTCTACGTTTCATGTGGACTCAGTATTTTTAATATTGTCTGTGTTAAATTAAAACAAAACTCTTTGGTATCATTTGTTTTTTTTTTGTTTAACACCGTGGAGATTGACTTGTTTGTCCATACACGGAGGTTGAATACTTATTTGATTTGACTGCATTTCATTTTGAATAAAGCGAAGGGATTAAAGTTTAATGTTTAATAAGACTCAAAATTAAAAAAAATACAGGAAACGGAATAATAAAAATAATGTTTTGTGGGACACGCTTTCGGCAGTTGAAAGTAAAAATGGAACATTTATTCTTTTTGGATGCGTACGAGTGATGTAAATGAATGTGCTATGTTTAAAATATTCAAATTAGACACACTGCCACTAATTATCTACCTTCAAATATTTTAGTAAAGGACATTTAAGACATTTTTCAAGATCAATGCAACCAACAAAGTCAAACTTCAAACGGATGTCACTTCGACCTGCCGTTTCCGTTTCCTTAAGTACATTAAGTCCTACACCTGCATTAGTATTTTATTAGATTTAGGGCTTATTTTTACGAGCTAATAACGAATTTAATCTTTTATTATTTTTATAATTGACTCGCAGCTTGTTGCGACTTCGTCCACGAGGATTTTGCTATAACTCGGCTTCTTCGCGGCATATCAAATAAAAGTATGTTTTTTTATTAATTAATTAATTAATAAACAAAGAGGTTACAAACTGGGGCTACAAAATATTCCCTCAAAACCGACTAGTCGGTTTGACTGTGGGATCACCAGATTTTAAAACAATCCGAAGTTATGATTTTCGCATGATGCTAGTGCATATTATACTAGCTATATACAAACAAACAAAATATCTATATTTATAATTTTTTTGGTTTTTATTGCTCTTTTAAAGACCCCTAAGAGAGATAAAGAGCACTGAGTTCAGTCTGACATCTCTCTTAAAATAAATAGTTATCACGTTACTGCGTATTAATAGAGATATAGTGGTGACGAAAACACGCAAGCTGCTTAAATCTTCAGGTCACCTTTAACCCGACAAAGTATTTTTCAAAATCCGAGCAAACACCGATGGCAAACTTATGGCGGATCTAACCCCGGCCTTCCGCTTCCGCTTAAATGCACTTGCAGTTTATTAATAAATCAAACTTTCACATAAATCATTATAATATTCAAACTGCTTATAATAACCTCTAAATCTTAGGGGAAAAGATTTGAAATCCCATGTGACAAATTATTTTCAAGAAACGTTAATTGACAAGCCAATATGTACACTAATTGCTTTCAGTTACAGGTAGTATTGGCCTGTACTTTGAAGAAATGGTTTTGGAATACCGTTCAACGTTAGAAAACCCATTAAGTAAGGCGTACCACGCCGTTGAAAAAAGAATTTATTATAAATCAAAAATCATTAACCATCATGCATAAACCATGTAATAGGTATTTGAATAAAACAGTTATAGGTAGTATAATAAGCTTTAGGGCTTAATAATCGACTTTAGGGCTTCTAACTCACTTCAGTAGTACCTATTAGTTACTAGTAGTTATTTCAGGACATTTGAAATATTTTTTCGTACATAATAATACTTTATTTATTCATAAGTGGGTTAATATAGTAAGATTTAAATGCCTATCATATTTATTTAACAACCCCTTTTAATAATTTGTTTTATTATTAAATAAAAGACAACTTAACTCAATTTCAGTCACATTTTCAGACTATTTAGGGAACCACTTCAACTATCAATGTACATGTTTGAATTAATCTAAAGAAAAATACTATTTCTGCTAGAATTTTAATTTCCGTTGAACAAACGGACGTTACTTATTTAAATAAATAAAAAATACGGAACCAAATTCTCAGCTAAGTGCCATCCTTGAACAAAGTCACTAATTTAAGCTCAGAATATTAACACATCTGTGTTGTGTGCGATGGTGACATTACGGTAACAGATCGTGAAATATAATATATTTTTACTATTCGTCTGAGTGTCATTACCAATTAGTACACAATAAATAAATACGACAGTTTTTATGAATAATATTGTTTCATGCTTTAGTTACACATTTATTTTTCATCTTTGTTCTGATAGACTTAATTTCAACCGAAATTTTAATCTGACAGACTATCCAACTTTATCAGATATTTTACAAGTTTTTAATTTCATTAACATTTTTAAAATGTCCATTTAATTTTAGAACGGCCTTTAGAATACACTAGACGAAGTTAAAACAAACATTTAAAGTAAGTAAGTACTGTATGTAGTCTGACGCCATAACAACAATTTAAAAATTGTTGTGTTCCGGCAGTTAGAGGTAAGATAGGTAGTTCCTCAGTGATGAGGATTCCGGGTGTAATGCTCTTTCACTTTCAGCGTTATCGTCACTTAACATCAGGTGAGAAAAAGGCCAAGCACTATTCCGTTGTTCATAGGTAAATATTATTTTCTTTCTCTCTTATTAGAAAGTAGAAACCACTGAAGTAAAGAATCATTGAGTTATTTACCCATAGAAATAGAATGTCAAAGAACAACAAAGTCAATAAACAGGTGATCAGAAAACAAATCAATACATTTTATATGAGATATGTACGTAAAATATGACTTAGATTCATAAAATATGACTATATTATGGCAAAGGAAGTTAATAAACTATGTTCCATACTGTTTTCTTTGTCGATAAATGAATAAATGTAGCGAAATTTGGTTTTAGAGAAATGTGTGGCAATATCTTATTTACCTTTGAAAAGTGTGATTACTTGGATTGTTTCTTTTTGTCACATCACAATTACTTAGAGCAGAAGACACCATAGCTCCACGATACCTTTATTTTAAATTCTAATTAAGATTAAAAAATATTTTAAACAAACTGTGATTGCTCATTTGCTAGGCGGGACGCTAGGGGCTCTTACTGTAAAAAATGTTGGCACATGTCACTTGATCCTTTGTCTCTTTTTTACATAGACCGTGTCCGTATGATGTTAACTTCTCTTTTCCACGCTTTGTTGGTCTTCTTGAGCGCAGCGAAAATTTTTCTATGTCTATGTATTTACCATTTTGTTAAAACCTAGGACTGATTATTACTTAAAGCTGTTTTAGCAGTTTTTGAATTTCGAATCAAAGGCAATTTGAATTCATTCCAAAATTTTGAATGACATACGAAAAACGGGGGCCCGATTCTTGAATACCACGAAGGGTGTTTACCAAGGAGGCCCACTTCCTCGCAAGTGCGGGCTGTAATGGACACCCGCTCCACGTGCAACTTCCTTGGACACTCGAGACCACTTCCAGGCTTGACCAGTGTCACGTGACACCTTTGCACCCTGGTCTCTTTAATGGTAACTTCCTTTTGTTTTGTCGATTGTCAAAGACATGTTTAATTGACAGAAAAAGTTACTTGAGACGGCACCCTTTCCGAAATTGGTGCCATGGTAAATTTCATTTAATATTGTAAGTATTATTATATTACATTATTCTAATAAAAATTAGCGTGGAATTTTTAAGACCCATAGTCTAGTATTTTCAGAAGATATCATTACATTCCTTCGCAGTAAATTCTAGAAGAAAATAGCAAAACTGATAAAAGTGGCCGTTTTTGACATATTTGCTATCTACTTCTATGAATGACTACGAGGGAATGTAATAATGGTACTTTCTAAAATACTAGACTATGTATCCTAAAAATTCCACGTCCAGTTTTATAAAGTTCCTTTTTTATGACCAACTTATTACCCAACTTTTAAATAAAAACGTCTGAGGGCGTCATTTTCGGTATGGGATGCACCTTAACACATAAAAAAATACAAATTTACTATCTGCTTAGTGAGAAAGACCCATAAAGTTAATATACCTGACGGAAGGTATACAGGGTGCATTTGAAATCACTCTCCAAATTTTAAGGATGTGTTCAGTCCATGAAACTGAACAACTTTCTCTAAGAAACATAGGGTCAAATATGTAAAAAAAAAATTGACTTTTCATACAACACAAAGAGATCACGTGATCAGTTTAGTATGGGATGACCAAAATTTTTTGGCGTATTTCGACACATGTTTCATGGAGAAAGTTGTTCAGTTTCATGGACTGAACACATCCTTAAAATTTGAAGAGTGATTACAAATGCACCCTGTATTAACTGTATGGAAAGACCCTTATGTTTATTTCAAAAAATTTACGACACCTCAAGTTTGACAAAAAATATAAAAGTCAACAACTAAATACTTTGTCATCATCCACTAAAACCGACTGTAAAACCTCAATACTTAAAACTATTTAAAAATATACCACAAATTGTTAAAAAAATACAGTCCAAAGTGCGATCATTAAAATTCATTGGCTCTTAACATTTATTTCCTTTGCCTTACTTCTATAACGAGACGATACGTAGTCAACTTCCCGCCATAATATTTCCATACCTCGGTCGCTACATAAGAAAATGCGGATTCTCAAGAAATAACGCTCATACTAAAAAAACTTAAACCTCATAGTTTCAGTTTTCTTTTCGGAAGCAAAATATAAATTTAATATAATGTCGCGGTTATGGGGGAGTGTTATAAACGTCAATTTTACGACCCTATTATTGAGGGTTGAAGATAAACGTTTCTCGAAATAATATTAGGTATATTGCATCATTGATAATTTTTATTACTCATTTGTTAAAGGTGTGAATTCGTGGTTAAATTAGTTTTTACTGAAACAGAAGAGAAAAAAATATTAATTATATGACTACATTTTTAATTCGATCAATAGTTTTCACCATTCGGAAACCAATTTTCTTCATTAAAAATTCAAAATAATTTATTCAATGTTAGGCTGTTACAAGCACTTGTGAATGTCATAGAAGCTACGCCATCGGTTCGCAAACCCTGAGAGGGAGACCTTGTAACGAGAAGAACCGGCAAGAAACTCGTCAATGGCTACTTTTTTCTCCCTGTATATTTCATACAAAATTGTCAAAATTGAAAAATGACCTCAACTATTTTCCATCACAATAATTAATAAAAGTACACACACAACACAATGCTGGGTAGGTATTGAAATTAATTACCTATTTATGTAATTATGAAACTTCAAGAGAACTTCAAGAAGAGGGAAAATTCCTTATTTTAGCAATTTAGAATTCGGTAGGCATAGTATATTTGGAAAAATAATCTTCCACAAATGGCCAATTCTGACACACATGACACGATTGAATGCATTGAATAAGTTTCATGCGCAATATATCGCGCACTCTCCACCCAATGTTGCAGAACCCATCAAATCTCTGCCTGTAACGGAACGGTCCATTTTAAAGTATTACAATTTATTGCTTCAATATTGGTACGCTTGGTTGTGTGCGTGAATTTATTTTGGCCCTAACCGTGACTGATTTCGGATTTTTTCCCGTTTATGCCAAAAATTCAATGGAAAAAATTAATGTTATCACGGTATACGATTAGCTACACTAATGGCCAGTTTTCATAAAAAAGTAAAAAGTTTTGTTCAACCTCATTTGGCGTTCCATTTTTCAAAAGATTTTTTTCGGGAGCACTCTTAAGCTAGGGTTTCCTAGGATGACGGTGCCGTCATATTACGGCCGTAATTTAGTGGCGTAGAACGTTGTCTATGTATGAGGCGGTTAAAAGTAGTAGCTCCGTAGAGCTACTACTTTTAACCGCCTCTGTGGTCTAGTGGTTTGCCCACCCGTGTAAGACGCAGAGGTCCCGGGTTCGATTCCCAGGGGGGGTACAATTTGTACTCGGTTTGGTTGGTGGTAGGGCTTATTTCAAGTCCGCCTGGCTAGCTACCACCATCTGACCTAAGTCTGACGCCAAAATAACAATTTAAAAATTGTTGTGTTCCGGCAGTTAGAGGTAAGATAGCCAGTATTCCGGGTGTAGTGCGCTTCCACCTTCGGCCTTATCGTCATTTAACAGCAGGTGAGATGAAGGCCTAACTATCCCGTTGTGTCTAAAAAAAAGAGCGCCGGCGTAGAACGGCGGCACGCCGTATTGTTTACATATAGACAACGTTCTACTGGTTCTACGTCGCTAAATTACGGCCGTAATATGACGGCACCGTCATCCTAGGAAACCCTAGCTTTAGTGTGAGATAAGAATGGCCAGTTTTCATAAAAAAGTAAAAAGTTTTGTTCAACGTTCAACCTCATTTTGCGTTCCATTTTTAAAACATTCTTTTTCGGGAGCGCTCTTGGTGTAAGATAAGAACGTCTCTAAGGCGGTTGTATGACCGAAAGTGGCGCCCTCAGAGGTTTTTATGTAATAAGTTATTAATAGAAAAAGATTTTAATAATGTTTATCGTGGAGATTTTAGGGCCCATGGTCTAGTATTTTTAGAAAGTATCACTACATGCCCTCGTAGTTATTCGTAGAAGTAGATAGCAAATGTGTCAAAAACGGCCACTTTTAGCAGTTTTTCTATCTACTTCTAGCAGTGACTACTAGGGAATATAACGATACCGTCTAAAAATACTAGACTGTGGGCCCTAAAATCTCCACGATAAACATTATTAAAATTATGTTTTAGAATTATAATATTAAATAAAATTCACCGCGGCGCCACTTTCGCTCAGGGCTCAGGGTACCTTAACGGCAGTCTGATGGGTACTATCTGGAACTGAAACGGATCTCTTACAGTTTAATGGGTGATATTTTTTGTTCATGGGTGGGGTTAAAGGTGACGGCGGACCAATGGAGGCGTCGCGACGGCTGGCGTCGAGGAACGCGCGTGCCTGCGTCTTGCTCCGATAAAGAACTTAAAGAAAATCCCAGAGTGGGAGGAGATATGCTATTCTTGGATGTGAGTCTGTTTGCGTTAAGTACAGTAGCAGAGAAAAGCATAATCGTTTTAACTTATTTATGTTTATCATACTTCTTGCTATGGTCTTCGAAAGTCTTTCTCATTAACCTAGGCCAAAAAGATAGTTTACTTCGTTACTACAAGAAGTATTGTATAAAAAAAAAGTAATGAAAAATGAATAAATTTTTTAACTTATACCCATGTGAATGTAGCGAAATGGCCAAGCCACATATTTTGACTAAGGTGTAGAGTTTGTGAAGTTAGGGTGTGTAGAATTATAAGCTTGGCTTATGGGATCTAATAACTTTTTGACAGTGCGACCCATATGGTTTCGTCTTCAAAGTTTTACAAGAAAATTTTTTAGGGGATTCTAGTTTTTTGGTATTTGTTTCTAAACAAAAAAACTTCGAATCTCTTTCACGCTAAACGTGTGCTTTTACACGTGTGTTTCATTAGTGTAGGTTCAATGGGTATTGTATCAAGAATTGCTTTTAAATTATATTTAAAAAAAAATATACTGACTTAAAATATTCTGTCGTCGACAGTCCCTTGAAGTTTATTCTCGGTAAGTGCTCATGAGATAAATCCACATCGGATTGGTCGCGAGTTTCAGATTATCTGAATAGTTGTACATTTCAGGCGGTTTAGGAAAAACCGGAGCGTCACGGAGATGGCATAAATTATACGGCGGAAACAAATGACATATTGTCCGCTTGCTGTTTTTTTTTTACCCTGTGGTTTTAGTGTCTCATTAGAAAGAGGAAAAAATACGTTAAGTTTATGTCCAAACACAAACATTGTTTGTGCCAGGTGCTATTTAACTACAGCTCTTTCGATTAAAATGATAAAGCATAATGCATGAGTCCAGAAAAGTAGATTAATTTAATTTATTAAGTTTAATTTATTAAGGCTATTTTTCTTTAATTTTTTTAGAAAAATCAATTCAGTAGACTTTTCTGAAATTTATCAAGCAAAACAACCAACAATTTTTCGAACAAAACATTAAAAAAAATGCCACTTTTTTCGCCTTTTTGTAATTAGTAGTTTAGAGCCTGTGCTACCTGAAAATGTTGTTAAGTATAAAATCACACACAATATGACCCGAAAGAGATCTTCACACCGCAAAAGTACATACAAGTATAATAGTAATGTTCTTTTTAATAACACAGTAAGCAAAACTTTATTGTCGGCTTAAAAAGAAATCTATAAAACCACAATCAATTTAGTAGCAAAGCTATTCCCTAGCGCCCCATAATACCGTACGCGATAAAAGCAGACAGCTCATTTACGAAGCAAGCACGCCACTAATATTTACCGCCATACAAATCACTCAGCCACGGAAATAAACAAATTCCACACAAAAAACTCATTCCCCACAATTAAAAAAAGCCCATAGTTATTTGGATTTCCATAAATACTCAACGCTCCACTACCGACTTTGAGATATATCTTCCTGGGGATTTTTTGTTAGGCCTGCCGAAGCTATGGAGTGGCGATAGACAAGGTAGAGATTCAGACGTTTTTAATAATTTGCCTTATTTTTTACTTCATCATTCTTCATCTGAAGTAGGGTAGAACTAGTAGAGCCTAGTAATTTCAGTAAACACGTAAAAAGACCGCTGACTCTCATATCATAACGAATGTATGAGCATCAGTAGTCTTTTTACATGATGTAAATTATACGAAACCTGAATCATTACCTAAAACTATATAATACAAAAACTTTGTAATATAGGTAGAAAGATTATTATTTAATTTTAGGATCACTCTTGAAGCAAAATATAATAAAAAAGTATACGTTTACCTCCCTAAAAAATAAATTAATTAAAAAATATATATATACACAAAAATTTTTATCGTTTTCAGAAGGAGAATATTTTTAAAATTATTTATTTTTATTTTACACATTTTAGTGACAAATTATATAGTTTTGAAATGTGCTCATTAAGGTTTTTCGCTCATATTGTAATAATTGAAGAATTTTTTTTCAGGTTTGAAAATGGCGTCATAGTCGTACAGTCGCCATATTGACTTTAAAAAAAAATATGACCATTGTCACATGGAATTATGTAAGGATTCTAACGATACCCCATACCTACATCCAAATCCGTTGAGCCATTTAGAAGTTATGGTGGAATAAAGAAACTCACATACCCACAAACATACATGAACCCTGAACACATATACACTCCTTTTGGGGCAGTCGTGTAAAGAGAAACGTTTTGATAAGTAATTCATGAAAATTATGGGCTTTTTAATTTAATTATCGCTTCGCTTGGTATTTCGCGCCAGCCCTAGTGTCACTGCGCATTGTATTTATTTGGTTTTCAAATTCCCTTTCGAGTTCTGTCGGTATAAATTGTCGGTCGCGTCATTTCCGACAAATAGCGCGTTCGTCGCGAGACGCGCGACGCTAATGACGTTTTGTCTTTGGTAATGATTCGAAATTCAAAATAGACTTTTTAATTTATTCGAAAAGTTTGATTGACACCCTGGAAAAACTATTGGATATTAAAAAGAGGCAAAATGTAATGAGGGATTTTTAAAATGACAAAAAACCGTAGTCAAATAGTTACTGTTTTGTTTTTAAATGACACTCGGAAAATTCCTCATACAAAACTGAAATTATTGTTTAATGAAATTTTAAAAATCAAACAAAAGACGGTAGTTCGAAATGAAATAGCCATAATGATGATTTAGTTGCATCTATATTTTTAAATATTCAAATCTAAGTACTTTGATACAACATTCCCTGACCTATCAACTCAAAACCAAATTCAAAGGTCACCCGGCATAAAAGATTAATGACTTAACAAGTGTCTAGCTAGTTTCTCAGAGTCGCACCCTAGCCGACTTAGCTATTCATCAATATTCAAGAAATTCCACTTTTCTTGCAACTAGTTCAACTATTCACGTATGCACATAAATCGCAACAAAGATTCGCGTCGCCATTATCCGCGAATTCTCACAATAGCGGGCATTAATTATAAATTCCGGACGCGGACTTATGATCTATCGCGTATTGTCCGAGAGGTCACCGCTTGACCCGTGAGAACTGGCCACTGCGAAAAAAAATTAAAAATAATGATTCGATATTCAAAATCGCGCGACCCTAAAATTTGAATATAAGGGTCCGGCAAGAAAACATCACATTCAGAGTTGGACTGGTCACCTTTTGTGTGCAAAATAATTTATTCTGTCGCATGCACGGCGGTCGCCGCTGCAGTGTCATCGTATTATTATTCAAATTTAAAAGCAGGTGCTACGTGCGGACACAAACAGAACTGACCTTAGTATTGGAAGTGGACTTCCTTCGAATTCGATTTCTGTGTACAGTTACAGAGTTCATTTACTCTGTTTTGATATTGTATTCATTAATGCGTTGTTACGATGCAAAATAATGTTAATGAAAGATTGAGAAATATCTAGTGAGTAAAAGGACAATACAATTTATTATGCAATTTTACTTTAGTGACTACGTTAGACTCTTTGTTCTTCGAGTACTTTCGAAACATAGTGCTAATAAAAACCGAATGAAATCCTCGGCGAAAACTAGAGAAGCATAAAAGGAGCTCGTCCAACGGGCTTAAGATGCTATCTACTTATGCACGGTCCGCCCCCACTGTTTAACGTCATAACCGCGGATTTTCCCCGAAAAAAGGGAATTTCACCCAATACCCACAAAAGAGGTCATCAATCAGGGAGATTTGGCCGATCGACGGCCATCGCCAGTTTAATGATTGCTCTCCAGGGACGAGATTTCGTCCGACCATAGATATAACCGTCGTCCTCTTTTCGCATTCTGATAAAAATGTTATGGACTACGGACCTTTTTTATTTAATGTCTTGTGACCGGCTTTTGGGGAGGTCTCCCATTTATTAACTGTAGTTTTCTATCATGAGAGTGGCTGAGGAAACGACTAACACCAGAATTACTTCAATAAGAGCGGATTTTTTCTTTTCTGTAATTTTTTTTAAGTTTCAATATCTATGAGTACTAGATATTTTATATCAAAAATACTATTAAGGCTGTATATCTGCATTTCAAAGAAATGCGCGTTTTTCCAATGAAGTTATCTAAAGAATGTAAGCATTACTATTGATGTAAACTTTAGTTTTAGGAAGCCAAATTCTTAAATTAGTGCCTCACAGAGAGAAAAATATGAAAAATTATCAGGGCCCTATATAATAAACGTGACAATTTGTCACCTGTCATGACATTTTTATATCCATTGCGTCAATCGATTTGAAAATAGAATAAACTACTCATAACTACACCGCAATGTAAACCAAATTGTCGCGACAATTTACAAATTGTCACGTTATTAAATAGGGCCCAGGTATTTTAAAAAGAAGACAATCTGTTCAAGTGGAATTTCAAATTTGCTTGTCAGAGGTATTTTTCACAAACGTTTCAGCTGTAACAAATAAGAATACACTCATTTTTTTTTCACTTATTGTTTGTATTGTCAAGGAGTTCCCTATAGAGAGAAAATTTTAAAAATGTTTTTAATCACAGAGAAATAAATATTAAAAAATGCTTAAATCGGTACACTTTGACATGTTTTTTTACTGGTATTTACAGAATCTAAAGTATTTTTTTATTTTTCTTAAGAATAATGAAGTATTTGTCTAATGTATTGCGTGTTTTGTATAGACTTATATCTATTTAATAATTTAATAGGAATTTTCAAAGTTCACCCTCATTACGGCTCGCGCAGAGATGTTTTGATCATTTGTATTGAACATTTAAAAATGGAGGGTGATGCGAGTCTACACCCTTAACTAACACCAAAACTCAATGAGGGGTAGGAAAATGTAAATACCCTCATTATATTTTAATGAAAATGAAAAATAACGTATTATGAAAGAAAATATTTAATACGTATAGATAACACCGTTTTTTGTAGTTGTTTTATTTAATAAAGGAGTGCTCTACCCTACGAACTAAGATACTACTCTACCAATGAAACTAAAAATTTTTGCCAAGAAAACATTGGTTGAAAAACGACATTTTTTAACTTTCCCATTCTATTATAATTAATTACAATGTTTAAGCGGTCTTGTAGCCAGGAGCAGGGAGGACCAAAATGTTTTTTGCCGACATTTTTTTAGTTTCGTTGATAGAACATTTACCCTTAAATTAATTAAAACGACTACAAAATAACGCATAGAAAGTTACATAGATTGAAACGTTTTGAAAACAAAAGAATTCCAGCATTATCATAATATTAATTTACTTTACAAAATTAGTGGCTTTACAGCCTTTTCAGAAAAACACCAGTATATCATAGCATTCATAGAATTTTGTCAGTATCTCCTGGATAACATAAAGAGTGGTGATAGTAGAGGCATATTTAAGTGTCGGTTTAACGGATTTAGTGGGAAGGCGAGATGCTGTGATAAAATTTTACGAGCCACGGTTAAGGGCGCGGAAAATCAGTCAAATGTACGTTTCCATTACACATGGATTTACGGTTTTCATTTTATTTTTTGAAACCCGTTGTAACCGATGTGTGGGCTTGTAGGTAATGTTGGTGAGGTACTTACTTACGTGGAATTAAATGAAATTGCTGTTTGCTGCTTCGTTTACTGAACTCATACAAATGGAAAAACGGAGTCAGATAACAAATGAGATCTTATGATAATAAAAAATAGTTAAAAACCATAAACAATTAATAAAAAAGGTTTGATTTGCAACACCCTTAACATCTTTTGGTTTTCAAAATTACTGAGTAGAATACATTTTAAGTTAAAAGTGAGTAGCAATTATGAATTACTTATTTATATCATAGCACACAATTTAAAATATACCGTAACCAGCATTTAATTGTTCCACTTATGAAAAACTTTTAAAACTACTAAAATCCGCTCAACTTTTATAGATGGGAACGCACGACAGCGCGGTAAGGTCTCTCCTTGCCTGAGTCTGCGTTTCCTGATAGGTACAATTTGGGGTCCTTAAAGTTGCGAGTGAATAAGTTACTTCTAGGCAAGCGCGTTTCATTAGGTACAGATCGCATCAAGGAGTGATGTCGGTCAAGCCCTTGCCAATCTGTTCTAACATTAAAAAATTGTATGGTTTGACAGTTTGAAGTGTCGTTGACTGTACCAAATAAAGCTGTAAAAACAATGAAAACGCGCGGACTTGTAAATCAGACCCACAAAGGGTTATCTGACGTTGCGCGTAAGTCGCCCCCTATCGCTCGGATTCCGGTAAAATATTCCGATTCCGCCCACGGACTTACGGGCCCAACTAACCCTAACGGGACTTTATGGGATTTTTTTGCCAGTAAGTCTAGGAAACCGTTTGTTTTTATGGCGCGGATTAACAGAGGATCTGACGAGTTGACTTTGTCAAAGGGTGAATTATTGACTTTTGGGTTTGTGGATACAATTTAATATCTAATGGAAAAAATCTCGGTTTGAAATATTTGGACAATTAACATTCAGCATGGTAAATGCCTTTTAGATGGTCCTGAAAAAGTGCCAAAACTGAGAATGGGAAGGTAAACCAAAAAATCAAACCAAATAAACTTTAAACAACAGAAAATAACTAAAAATTGCGTGGTTATCCGTAAAAGTGCAATAAATGAGCATCATAACACTTAACGAGCTTATTATTCGTGATATTTGTAATAGCCTAAATATCCTTATTTTTCTAAGTAAAAAAAACTTTAAGAAATTTCAACGAATTCTATGGATTTTTTTAAAATATTTTTAAGTCACTATGCAACATTATATCCAAACTAGTTTTATTTTAATCCAGTGTAAGGCACTGTAATTTTTAAAGGATAAACTTATCCCATCCCATTCCTAATTCTCTTACTTTTTTTGCGATTTACTTATTCTTCCCCATCGAAACCAAACCGTTAGCTGCTAACCAAGAAATTTTACAGTGTAATTTTATTTATAGCCGAATTATACACGTGAGAAAGACGTCCGAGATGGGGCGACGCTGCCCAATGGATGGGGCTATTATTTACAGGGATTATTTCAGTTTCTTACCGATTTTATTGCAGATTTCGAACATAATAAGTAAACTATAAATTGCAAATTTCTAATTATTTAAAATAATCAGGACTCCTATTATACACGGTTAATTTTTAAGTATATCTAAAAATTAAATGAGTGTAACTCTTCTCTATTCTAATTGAGTATGTACAGTTAAAAGTTTCAATATTTAATAATTGGTCAAGATATTTAGGTTTGTTTATGTCCCAAAATTTTACTGATTTCTGGATTTAGAGCTCATTCATAGAATTACACGCGCGTAATCAAAAGATACGATCTTCCTTCCTACGTAAATAATGAAAAGAATGAATCTACGCACGTGTCTTGCTATTTTTGAGAGACAAAGTTTTTTTCCGATATTATCTAACTATTAATTTTTAAATTTTAACTGCACTTTTTTATTCTGAAACGTGGTCTGATATCCCTGTCCCCATTTAATTTTTAGATATACTTAAAAACTCACATTGTATAAACTATGTTTGAAAAAGTGTATGTATTTACATACTTATATTAAATAAGTTTCATTGCGCAAAAATAAAAACGTCTAGTCTAACACAGCTGTAGGTTTGAAGTTGTTTATTTTTTTATCAAATTCTAAATCATATTTATTCTGTTTGCGCCTTATAATAAAACTAAAAATATTCCATTAGTCAGAAAAATATAAAGACCTTAATTTACTCATTATTGATCATGTTATTGAACAATATCAAATAGTGAAATTCTAAAAGTAAACAAGATACCTATAATTTACGCTCTCACAAAAAAGCTTCCGTTGGCATATTTGCAGGGCGTGCCACAATTTTTAGTTTTTTTCTCTTATCTTAAAAAAAATCTTGTTAGTGGTCAGCGGTGGGCTGCGTGTTTTTAACAAAAGCGCCGCAAATTTGTATAAACTCAAGAAGAGTGGCTGAGAAAACAGTTTTTTTTACTTTTTTTGAATACTCCAGATTAAGTATTTATTGCCAAAAAAACCGAAGGACATCACATGTAGTGAAATGGGCCAAATGTTCGCGGTTGGATAAACGTTTGCAGTTTTTTTCAACTAAACCGTTAATCGTTAACGTAAACATTTTTTTTTTCCAAGTTTGTCGAAAGAATTATTTATCGTATTTTTACGCATTGTTGTTTTTAAGGAAGCAATAACAGAAAAATGACAAAATATAGTAAAAATTTGAATTAATCTGTTTTCCTCTTTTTTATTTTGGCAGATTAGAGTTGAATTTGGCGTTGGTCTGGTGTTCTTGTGATCGTTAAATTAACGGAAGTACTATGTAGGCAGCTTAATTTAATAAGTACTAGCTATTAACATTAATAGTATGTACCTACATAATAAAAGAGTCTAACAAATAGTGTTTTTTCGGTGAAAACTTTTTAGAAAGCGTTTTTATCGTGATTTTTAAATCTAATTTCGCAGTTTTTTATTTTGTGTTGGATTCTTTAGGGCTATTACCCATATCTTCTGCCCCTAACATTAAATATTATTCATAAAGCGGTATGAATACGTTAACCTCTTGCGGTAGGAGGTATTTTAGTGCAAATATTCCATCAATAACCTACCCCTATCCATCAAAGAGGGAGGGACAATGTTGACATAAAATTTACGATATTAATATTTACTGTAAGAGGGTTCTTCTGTCTACATGCTTAAATGTATCGGTTGTATGAACAGAAAAAAAATTACTTGTATGTAGGTAGGTATGTTGGCTTTCAAATCTTAACTTTTAATTTTTAAGGAACATAGAGTCATCTAAACATACATGACATAACCAGATATTATGTAAAAAAATGTAGTTTAAGTTTAAAGATACGAGTTTTCAGTAGTAGAATTAGAATACGCATAATTTAAACTAGGCTTGTCTACTGCTCAAAAATCTACTTTGTAAAGACCCCAGAAATAATAATTGAGATTAGCTTCGGAGATAGATAATTTTTAAAAGCTGCCAAAACGTAATTATTCCATAGATTTTGTATTAATAGCTTATTATGGCGTTCCTCATTTGCAAACTCATTCAAACTATGTATTTATTGATTTCAAAGCAAATACGGTACTCATTTGCAAACTCATTCACTATGTATTTATTGATTTCAAAGCAAACAATTGTCATTTTTACAGTTGATTTAAAGATTGGGTTTTATGCCTTAAATAAAGTGTTGTACTTAGGTATTATAGATGTTGTGTCTTGAAAGGAATAGTTAATTGTTTGATACCATATCCAATTCAAAATTTAGATTTTCCAGATTTCAAAAAATAAGAATTTAGTTAAGATAAGATTCTACAATGTTCTATTTTCAAAAACGAAAACACGTCAACTCACATAAAGATACACACGACCGCAGTCAAGGTGCAGTCCAGCCCATTGTTACGGACCCAGTGTCCTTTTGCTGGCATAACATAATTGCGTTGGCCCCCTTTGTCGCCAAAAAAAAAACAAAATAGGGCAGCGAAAAACGTAAAGATGACGTATTCAAAACATATGTCACTTTCTGTATCTATTCGCGTTTCGAATTGAAATGTCCTCGCCTTTATATTTTTTTCGACGATGAACCTTATTAGCCGGACCGTGAGTTCCCATGACGGCGGAATTAGAATTTGGAATTTTTACGAGATCTGCACGATTCGGACCATTGATGTTTTCGGAAGCGAAACGGATTAGTTCCGTAGTCCGGCTCTAAGTGATGTGAAATTTAATTTATTGATATGTCACTTTCCGATTTCTTTGTTATTATTACTCATATTAAAATTAAAATACTTATTCGATATTATGAACAAGTATTTTTTTGTACAGGATCTTTTTCCTTATTATTAAGATAGGTAGTAAGTGTCGTTAGGATTATTAAACCCAGCTAAAACTTTGTTTTTAGGGTTCCGTACCAAAATGGTAAAAAGGAACCCTTATGGTGTGACTCAGTCTGTCTGTCTGTCTGTCACAGCTGGATATCTCGAAAACTACTAATGGTATCGACTTGAAATTTGGAATAGTTTAAGATGACATTTGCCCAAATATTTTAAAAATAAGAAATAATGGAAAAAAATAAATATCTTTTTTACAACAGGGACTAAAAAGGGGCCTTAAAAATTTGAAGTGGGGCTACTAGGGCATGTGGGGTATCATATGAAAGAACGCCGTTTGCACGTTTTTTAATCATTTTTTTTTTGTTTTAGGCCGCATAGTTTTTGACTTATGATGAAAAATGTAAAAAAAAATACCGTTCCCCCCCTTATCTCCGAAGTTTGCAAAGAGAAAAATCTGATATAATTCTATGTGATAGCAGTTTATATAAAAATTACATGAAAAATAAAACGATGTCTCAATATAGCACACTTTTTTAGAAATTATCAAATTTCTAAAAAGTTAACATTATTTCCACTATCAGTCAAGAGATGGCGCTGACCTTAAACTGCAATACTAATTTTATTATTCTACTCTGCAGTGTGGTTTGATGGTGCAATTATGATGGTACGGAACCCTTGGTGCGCGAGTCCGACTCGCTCTTGACCGGTTTTATTTTTTTCTACTAGGTGTTTTACTTGTTTCGGATCTATGTAAACTTTGAAAATATTTTATTTTTAGATTTTCACTTTTCATGAAAAGGTTATGAACAATGTGATACTTAATGGGGTATTTACATGGAGCGACGTGGAAGGCAATTTGGCAGGCGACTTTAGTCAATTAGCGCTTTTTATTGAGAATTACTTGTAAAATCAAATCGCAAACCTAATTTCAATGAGGTGGCGGCGGCGTTTCGATTTTACAAACGTTTGTCAATAAAAAGCGCTAAAGGGGTATTTACATTTTGCAACTTGGCAGGCAATTTGGCAGGCGACTTTAGTTAAGTAATTTAATTAATTATCGAAAATCGGTGATAAAATTAACACAAAACCTAATTTTAATGAGGTGGCTATTCGAATTTACAAGCGATTGTCGATAAAAAGCGCTGTCTCTTTGATTAGGTGAATTCTTGCCTGCCAAGTTGTTGACTCATGTAAATATCACGTAACTGGCAAATAATACTTACATCAAAATTCAAAAGGTATACAAAACTAAAAAAAACTGAACATTAATCTCCCATAGCCGACCCCAACCCGTCGAATGGGTCCTGATTACTGGTGCAACAAAAGTCTAGATTTCGCCGATAACCCGCCGCCCGCCGCTGTAACGTGGGGTACATTACACCCCCGAGCAGGAGCAGGGTTGAACATGTGATAATGGTTTTAAAAAATATATTTATAAAAAGTAAATAAAGGTATAAAATTTTATTTTGCTGAAAAAATATTTGAATATAGACGACTTATAAAACTGCAAAATTTTTCTTTGAATAAAAAAATCTGTTTACTGAATTCTGACACATGCGACCGTGCATTATTAAATTTGACGAAGTTATTAAAAAATATTAAGTATATAAATTTAATAACACACCACAATACATGACAAATACACTTCCAATATTTTTATTATAATTAATTATTCATTGCTTTCCAGTCTGACTGACACTTTGTGTAAAATAATAAGAAAATAATCAAATATTGTGCAACAGTACCTACTAACTTTGGCGGTCTATGAGGCGATATTATAATATAACTACTAATTAATATACAAGATGTTTTATTATTTCATTAGCCCTAATAGTGTCAACCCTATATCAAACAAACAAGAGGTGAACAGTGAGTACGCAATGAGTGACATAATAACAGCCGAACAGATCGCAGATAAGCTATTAATTTGGCTCGAGTATCCTATTCTGTACCAAAATTAGGCCTACAGCAAGAAAACCCTGCATGCGTATGACTTCTATCAACTACAACCTTAAGTACAAGGCATAAGGTGTATTATTAAACAGATTCCTTATTAAGGGGTGGTAGCGTTGTGGTTTTTTATGAGCAAGAAATTGATATGAAGCTCTTTGTATAGCAGGAACGCACAATGGTGTTATTGTTTTGTCAACGTTTAGTGGTCGCTACTGAATATGTTTCCTTGATTAGTCGTCTCTTTTCAATCTCCAAAACCCTTGCGGCTTGATTGTGATTGATTATGCTGATATGGTTTCGGCTATTTTGAAATTAACATTGCTTCAGTTAATATTTCTGTAAGCTGTGTTATTTCTCCTAAATAATTAATTCACAAAAAATAAGCTCTATTGAGAAATGTTCGTAAGTAGTGGTCTGGTACTAAAATTATGTCAAATAAAGTAGGGGAGGCCGGGGTTCAAAGTGCCGGGGGTAAGTTGTTCCGATGCAAATAGCTTTGCCAAAAAAAGTGATAGGCATAAGTGTAAAACTCATAGACATAGAAAAAATTTCCCTGCGCTCAAGAAGACCAACAAAGCGTGGAAAAGAGTAGTTAACATCATACGGACACGGTCTATGTAAAAAAGAGACAAAGGATCAAGTGACATGTGCTAACATTTTTTACAGTAAGAGCCCCTAGCGTCCCGCCTAGCAAATGAGCAATCACAGTTTGTTTAAAATATTTTTTAATCTTAATAAGAATTTAAAATAAAGGAAGCGTGGAGCTATGATGTCTTGTACTCTAAGTAATTGTGATGTGACTAAAAGAAACAATCCAAGTAATCACACTTTTCAAAGGTAAATAAGATATTGCCACGCATTTCTCTAAAACCAAATTTCGTCACATTTATTCGTTTATCGACAAAGAAAACAGTATGAAACATAGTTTATTAACTTCCTTTGCCATAATATAGTCATATTTTGTGTATCTAAGTCATATTTTACTTATCTCATATAAAATGTATTGATTCGTTTTCGGATCACCTGTTTATTGACTTTGTTGTTCTTTGACATTCTATTTCTATGGTAAAACTTGTTTTAAAACGTCATGCCATAGCGCATATTTGGCAGATATTTTAGTGACGCCATGACGGGCAGAAAGTGTGGCAGTCGCTCAGAGGTACATAAATGGTACATTTGAAAATATTTTTGTATTGAAACTTTTTGGTCTATTTCGATCAACTTTAAATTGATTAATGTGTGAATTGGATTCATTTATTGGTAAATCTATAGAGATTGTTTTTACATATATTACTTTTGATCATATGATACTTATTTAAAAATATTTTATATAATCTAGAAAATAGAATTTGGGGCTCAAAGTTCCCCTGACTTGGGGCTGGTTGTGCCGCGTAAAAACATACCTTATGATACAGAAACTGATTAATTTAAACAAAAATTGTTTTAGGGTGAGAACTTAAATAAGAAAAATGGAACTTAGTATGACTTCAAGTGAATTAAAGTTGGTCAGAGACTCAAAACGCTCGGAAATTAGAAATATGCCATATTATGACATTATTTACAAATGTAAAAAAAATTAAAGGCTAGTATAATGCTTATGCAAGACAAATGTTTAACCCAGACTGTGAAAGGGCATTGGATGTATATTGATTAAAAGATTCGTTGGTTTATTTTGGTCTTCTACCAGAAGAACTGAACAAGTTGGTATCTAACAGTGCTTTGAAAATTGACATGTCTATCATTCCTGGCATCAAAATCAGAAAGAGTGCTAGGTGGATGACGGCGACAGAGTTTAAAATCTTTAAGGACCACTTTATTTAAAGCATACTAAGCCAACTTCCAAAATTCCAGGACCATTATTGCTTGATAACCTTTTGTCAGTTTATATGACTTGAAATTCTCATATTTGTAAATAAATGATACATGGATATTTGAGTTAAGTACTTTTGTGTTGGATCTATACATAACCATAAACTACTATTGTAACAGTAATGATTAAAAATACTACTGGAACTATTTACCCCAACGTTGGAACAACCAGCCCCATGACGGGGTGGGTTGTTCCTTAGGATCTTTTCTCAAAAAAAGTATCGTGATTCAAAAGGTATTAATAATATTCACTTCTCAAGCTTACGCGCTCACTAGACATGAAATAAAACACTTTTTAACGGATACTAGCGCGGTTTTATTGAATGTACTTTGGTATTTAGTTGGTATTTGGTTTGATTTTTGGTTTTTCCCGACGTTTCGGCACCTTTGCAGCTGCCGTGGTCACGGGGGACTGAAGCTACCCGTGAGCCTACCCTCAAGCGATGAATTTTTTTTTTTATACGTTCAGAAATTAAAATTTAACAAAATTTTTAATTATTTTATGTTGATTTATAATTTAATTTTATGAATTATTTAATGCTAAAAAGAGAGAGAAATCTACTGAAACTACCACCATTTCATAAAATTGGGAGGCCCCTCCAAGAAAGAAATGGCGAAAGAAAACTTGGAGAGGGAGCCGACCTCCGTCTTTTGTATTAATTTATTTATTTGCAAAAGGAACTAACCGTATCATTAGATCTTACAGTGTGTGTGAGGGGCTTTAGCTTGTGAATGATGGGGTCCCAAGCTGGTGGAATTTTCCAACCATCATCTCTATTGAAATTAGGATATTTATTTATTTCGATAGCCTCGCGGAGCATTCTAGGGATAAATCTACGTTCCCTAGCAAGGATTTGGGGTTTGTCAAATCTAATATAATGGTTGGGCCCCTCAAAGGCGTGTTCACTCACTGCAGACTTGTTATCGCGCCTATGTTTCATGTCAGCTACATGCTCTTTGACGCGGGTCCCTATGCTTCTCTTTGTTTGCCCGATGTAGGAGAGTCCACAGTCACAATCTAGTTTGTAGACGCCTGCAGCTTGAAGGGGGATATTACACTTGACAGGTCGTAAGAATTGGTTGATCTTCTTCGGCGGCTTGAAGTAAGTTTTGATTGACGCTCGCTTCAGAATGTTTCCAATCTTGTCAGTGACACCCTTCAAGTATGGTAGGATGGCAGGTTGACGCTCTACTGTGGCTGGTTTGGCGCGTTTTCTGTGATTGAGGTGTGGTACTTGCAACTTGTTGTTACGCAGTACTTGTTGGACGTGCTGAAGCTCAGCAGTCAGGTGTTGTTTGTCACAGATTCCGCGGGCTCTCTGAAACAAAGATTTCCCTACGGTAGCTAACTGTATAGGATGATGGTGAGAGTCACCATTAAGGTATCTGTCTGTATGGGTTGCTTTACGATACACTGTGTGGCTCAAGGTTTGGTTCGGATTCCTGATAATGAGAATGTCTAGGAAAGCTAGTTTATTGTCTGCCTCTAACTCCATAGTAAATTGTATGTTGGGGTTTATGGAGTTAAGATGGTTAAGAAATGCAGGGACACTGTCTCTAGGTAGTATTGTGAAAGTGTCATCTACGTACCGTTTGTAGAACCGGGGAGTCACTGGTGCTGTGGCTAGTGCTTTCTCCTCAAAATCCTCCATGAAAATGTCAGCAACAATGGGGGATACAGGAGAGCCCATTGCTACGCCGTCCACTTGCACGTAGAACTCCTCGTTCCATAACAGATAGCCAGATGTTAGGCATAATTCTAGTAGTTCTGCATATTCAATTGGCATGTTGTTGTCAACTAGCTTTTTCCTGATGATATCAATGCAGTCCTGTACTGGTAAGCATGTGAATAAGGACTGAACATCAAAACTAACCATAGTTTCATCATCAGCGAGATGTAGATGTTGTATCTCACTGACAAACTGGTAGGAATCCTTTACAAAGGCTGATGTGTTACCTCTCAGTGGTGTAAGTGTTTTTGCTACGTGTTTAGCCAATTTATAAGTTGGTGAGTCAATTTGGCTTACAATCGGACGCAGCGGAGCATTGTCTTTGTGTATTTTCGGTAACCCATACAGTTTCGGCGGTGTAGGGCAGGATGGAATAAGATAATTGACATCAAGATCTAACTGTTCTGAATATTTTTTGATGAGTTCACTCGTTTTCTTAAGGATCTTGGCGGTTTGATCACAATTCACATGTTTATACGTTTTCTCATCACTTAAAAGTTCTTGCATTTTTGTGTTATAATCCGACGTATCCATAACTACCGTTGCGTTGCCTTTATCAGCTCGGAGGATAGTTAATTCGGGTCTAGTGCGTAAGTTCTTCAACGCGACGTGTTCATCATATGGAAGATTGTGTTTGGGCAGTTTACTACGTCGTAAAACGGATGAAATATCTTGACGTATAGCTTCACTATCCTCTTTTTTGAATTGGTTTTTAACTAGACAATCCTCTACGTTGCAAATAATATCCTCATACGGTATTCTGCGAGGTGTTACCGCGAAATTCAGACCCTTATTTAATACTTTTAAAGTCGGTTCATCCAATATTTGTTTTGATAAATTGACAACTGCACGAGTTTGACATTGACGGGTGTCATCTTCTACTCTATGGTTCGTATCGGCATGATGACGTTTGTACAACTTCTCATATTTAGAAATTTGTCTATGCTTACATTCGTTGTACACGGCTGTTTCGCGTTTATTAAGTATCAGAATGTAATGGTTAAAGTCCGCCGTGGCAAGTTTTATTTAACTAAAACTTGCCACGGCGGACTTTAACCATTACATTCTGATACTTAATAAACGCGAAACAGCCGTGTACAACGAATGTAAGCATAGACAAATTTCTAAATATGAGAAGTTGTACAAACGTCATCATGCCGATACGAACCATAGAGTAGAAGATGACACCCGTCAATGTCAAACTCGTGCAGTTGTCAATTTATCAAAACAAATATTGGATGAACCGACTTTAAAAGTATTAAATAAGGGTCTGAATTTCGCGGTAACACCTCGCAGAATACCGTATGAGGATATTATTTGCAACGTAGAGGATTGTCTAGTTAAAAACCAATTCAAAAAAGAGGATAGTGAAGCTATACGTCAAGATATTTCATCCGTTTTACGACGTAGTAAACTGCCCAAACACAATCTTCCATATGATGAACACGTCGCGTTGAAGAACTTACGCACTAGACCCGAATTAACTATCCTCCGAGCTGATAAAGGCAACGCAACGGTAGTTATGGATACGTCGGATTATAACACAAAAATGCAAGAACTTTTAAGTGATGAGAAAACGTATAAACATGTGAATTGTGATCAAACCGCCAAGATCCTTAAGAAAACGAGTGAACTCATCAAAAAATATTCAGAACAGTTAGATCTTGATGTCAATTATCTTATTCCATCCTGCCCTACACCGCCGAAACTGTATGGGTTACCGAAAATACACAAAGACAATGCTCCGCTGCGTCCGATTGTAAGCCAAATTGACTCACCAACTTATAAATTGGCTAAACACGTAGCAAAAACACTTACACCACTGAGAGGTAACACATCAGCCTTTGTAAAGGATTCCTACCAGTTTGTCAGTGAGATACAACATCTACATCTCGCTGATGATGAAACTATGGTTAGTTTTGATGTTCAGTCCTTATTCACATGCTTACCAGTACAGGACTGCATTGATATCATCAGGAAAAAGCTAGTTGACAACAACATGCCAATTGAATATGCAGAACTACTAGAATTATGCCTAACATCTGGCTATCTGTTATGGAACGAGGAGTTCTACGTGCAAGTGGACGGCGTAGCAATGGGCTCTCCTGTATCCCCCATTGTTGCTGACATTTTCATGGAGGATTTTGAGGAGAAAGCACTAGCCACAGCACCAGTGACTCCCCGGTTCTACAAACGGTACGTAGATGACACTTTCACAATACTACCTAGAGACAGTGTCCCTGCATTTCTTAACCATCTTAACTCCATAAACCCCAACATACAATTTACTATGGAGTTAGAGGCAGACAATAAACTAGCTTTCCTAGACATTCTCATTATCAGGAATCCGAACCAAACCTTGAGCCACACAGTGTATCGTAAAGCAACCCATACAGACAGATACCTTAATGGTGACTCTCACCATCATCCTATACAGTTAGCTACCGTAGGGAAATCTTTGTTTCAGAGAGCCCGCGGAATCTGTGACAAACAACACCTGACTGCTGAGCTTCAGCACGTCCAACAAGTACTGCGTAACAACAAGTTGCAAGTACCACACCTCAATCACAGAAAACGCGCCAAACCAGCCACAGTAGAGCGTCAACCTGCCATCCTACCATACTTGAAGGGTGTCACTGACAAGATTGGAAACATTCTGAAGCGAGCGTCAATCAAAACTTACTTCAAGCCGCCGAAGAAGATCAACCAATTCTTACGACCTGTCAAGTGTAATATCCCCCTTCAAGCTGCAGGCGTCTACAAACTAGATTGTGACTGTGGACTCTCCTACATCGGGCAAACAAAGAGAAGCATAGGGACCCGCGTCAAAGAGCATGTAGCTGACATGAAACATAGGCGCGATAACAAGTCTGCAGTGAGTGAACACGCCTTTGAGGGGCCCAACCATTATATTAGATTTGACAAACCCCAAATCCTTGCTAGGGAACGTAGATTTATCCCTAGAATGCTCCGCGAGGCTATCGAAATAAATAAATATCCTAATTTCAATAGAGATGATGGTTGGAAAATTCCACCAGCTTGGGACCCCATCATTCACAAGCTAAAGCCCCTCACACACACTGTAAGATCTAATGATACGGTTAGTTCCTTTTGCAAATAAATAAATTAATACAAAAGACGGAGGTCGGCTCCCTCTCCAAGTTTTCTTTCGCCATTTCTTTCTTGGAGGGGCCTCCCAATTTTATGAAATGGTGGTAGTTTCAGTAGATTTCTCTCTCTTTTTAGCATTAAATAATTCATAAAATTAAATTATAAATCAACATAAAATAATTAAAAATTTTGTTAAATTTTAATTTCTGAACGTATAAAAAAAAAAATTCATCGCTTGAGGGTAGGCTCACGGGTAGCTTCAGTCCCCCGTGACCACGGCAGCTGCAAAGGTGCCGAAACGTCGGGAAAAACCAAAAATCAAACCAAATACCAACTAAATACCAAAGTACATTCAATAAAACCGCGCTAGTATCCGTTAAAAAGTGTTTTATTTCATGTATTAATAATTTAATAAATATGTCTACATAATTTAAAACTACAATAAATTCTGCATCTATATATGCCTAAATATTAAACCCCAGTCACATTTTTGACATAATTTTTACGTGTTTTTTAAAAATCGGCACTTTGAACCCCGGCCTCCCCTACCTACCTATGTAACTGCACTAAAACTACATATCCACAACGGGTTACCTACTGCTTGGCCTTCACCTCACCCGATGTTAAGTGATTAAAGGCCGAAGGTGGAAGCGCACTACACCCGGAATCCTCACAACTGAGGAACTGGCTATCTTGCCTCTAACTGCTGGAATACAACAATGTTTTAAATTGTTGTTTCTGTGTCACTCTTAGGTAAGATGCTGGTCTTATAACAAGCTCTCATCATATCAGCCGCACGACACCCACTGCAGGTTATAGCTCTCCCCCAAAGATCTCCACGACGATCGGCCTACGCTGCGCGGATTCAGCGGCTTCCCGCGACTTTCACCTGATCGTCGGTCCACCTTGTCGGGAGCCTACCCACGGAGTATCGTCGGGTGCGCAATCGCCATTCCAGAATCTTTCCGCCCCAACGGCCATCGGTTCTTCTCGCTATGTGTCCCGCCCACTGCCACTTTATCTGAGCTATTCTTCGAGTGAGCAAGCTCTACCATCAACCAAACTGATTACAAATGTGTTCCCCTCCTGTGAATCGAACCCGGGACCCCTACGACACAGGTGGTCGAACCACTAGACCACAGCGGTGGTTAAATAATAACGTCTTAAGAGATAAAAGCAAGTTTCACATAACACACAATTATATCTTGACACGTCTTGACTCCAATGTTTATCTAAATAAGAACTAAATTACAGGGTACTTTGTTTAAAAGCAATTTGTTAAGAGAAAACTATGATTAAGCGTGCACAATATAGGTGATGACATCAATTACTTAGATATCAACTTAATTGTATCAACTGTGAGGTCAAGAGGTTAGGATAATCTTGCAAAATTGACTACACTACTACGTTTTAACTCTAAAACAACGCAATTACCTACATAATAGAACAATTCATAAACAACAAAAATGTTATCGTTTTGTATTTAGCAAAATCCAGGAGAATCAATATAAATATAGTTAAGACTCTATTTAAGTATTCGTAAACGAAGGTTTTCATCATAAAAAAAGAAAAAATATGCAATTTGTGTAAAGAAAGTACCTACTGTAGTTATGATTCATATTTTATATTTTTGCAACTTGATTTATCATAATATCACGTTGTTGACTCGTGGTCATTTTTAGGGTTCCGTACCAAAATGGTAAAAAGGAACCCTTATGGTGTGACTCAGTCTGTCTGTCTGTCTGTCACAGCTGGATATCTCGAGAACTACTAATGGTATCGACTTGAAATTTGGAATAGTTTAAGATGACATTTGCCCAACTATTTTAAAAATAAGAAATAAAGGAAAAAAATAAATATCTTTTTTACAACAGGGACTAAAAAGGGGCCTTAAAAATTTGAAGTGGGGCTACTAGGGCATGTGGGGTATCATATGAAAGAACGCCGTTTGCGCGTTTTTCAATCATTTTTTTTTGTTTTAGGCCGCATAGTTTTTGACTCATGATGAAAAATGTAAAAAAAAATACCGTTCCCCCCCTTATCTCCGAAGTTTGCAAAGAGAAAAATCTGAAATAATTCTATGTGATAGTAGTTTATGTAAAAATTACAGGAAAAATAAAACGATGTCTCAATATAACACACTTTTTTAGAAATTCAAAAAACAAACAATTTTTTTTTAGTTTCACTACCAGTCAACAGATGGCGCTGTCCTAAGCATGCTAACCTAAGGGCAAAAAGTAGTTCCACTATGGGTCAAGAGATGGCGCAACCAAACACTACAATAATAAATTGGTGGCTGGTTCAAATATAATTACCTACTATTTGCCGTACGAATAAACAAAGAATAAGTTCCTACTTAGTAATATAGTAATATAATAATAACGAGGAGCTCGGTGGCGCAGTGGTTTAGCGCCTTGACCAGCGATTGCGGATGTTAAGCAACGTTCGCAAGGTTCGGTCATGGGATGGGTGACCAAAAATTTATTATCTCGAGCTCCTCCGTGCTTCGGAAGGCACGTTAAGCCGTTGGTCCCGGCTGCATTTGCAGTCGTTAACACCCACCAATCCGCATTGGGCCCGCGTGGTGGGTTATGGCCCGTCCTCCTTATCCACCCATAAGGAAGGCCTGTGCCCCAGCAGTGGGGACATTAAAATGGCTGATGGACTAGTAATATAAACATTTTGCAATGTGGAGTGGCTGAAACGTTTTTCAGTCACCATAAGCAGCTGTGGTTAAGATTTGTAAATTAACTGTCCGCCTGTTCGCCCTTCCACCTGTCTGCCGTTTATCCTACTTTTTTAAAGACTGTCCTAAAATAACATATCCAAGTATATTTATGATTGTACGGAACCCTCGGTGCGCGAGTCCGACTTGCTCTTGACCGGTTTTTTTTTTATTTGGCTCACCAACAGTTGATACATTTATACTTTTGCAAAAACATATTATAACAAATACTAAACTTAATGTACAACTACTTATAGGTGAACACAGCATGCACAAAATGTATTTAATAACTGTTATAGGTATAAGGTTCATAATAGCATTTTATTGTAATATAAATAACCTATCCTTTACGTCACTTCACGTCTTTATGTTTTTATTTCACCAAAAGGACAAACTTAAAAATTATAATTTTATTCACTCACCCAGATTTGATCCACAAAAACTTTGGCTTGTTGTCAGGGCGTGGTCTCTTGACAAATTTACGACATTTTTGACTCAATTTTTTGGCCAAAACTTAAACTTTATGGGTTCCATGAGTGCCAAACTTTTTTTAATTTCGCCGAAAGGTTATCAGGCTTAGAGGTGTTACAGTTTGAATATGAAACACATGGAGACATTTTTTTTACTTTTCACTTGTCTACCGTTAACAGTTTAACGGTATTATGGTGAATAATAAAATTTATGTTAGTTCTTGGTAATAATTTTAATTTATTTTAGCTTTAACAATAAATCTTGGACAAAGTCATATTGCTCAGATTCCAAAGTAAGTATTGGAAATCAGAAACAAACACACAAACCTGAAACTGTATAGAAAAAATCATTTTTAATTTATTTTGCCTGAAATCGAAATCGGTAATCAGAGATTGCGTACGACCGACGCCATAAAAACTTTGTGTTTACAAGCCTTTTGTTCTCGGATAATACTCTTATTAAATAAGTTAATTTTAGCTTAATATCATGCCCGTATTTCATTGAGCTTTCTCAGAGTATTGAACTCGTATCGTAATTCGTATAACATATTTTGTAAGCACTAAATGTCTGCTGCTTGACAACGGAGTCTTTATTTGTTATTTTGTACCTACGTTACAATAAATTGTATGTTGGAAAACATTTTAATTAAGTAGGTACTTTGTAGATAAAAAAACACAAAGAGTTGTTAATAATAAGTAAACCAACACTATTATTTTATAAATCTGTATTTTTAGACATGTTATTAAGTTCGGAAATGGAGTTTTGGCCAAAGATTTAAATCTTTGGTTTTGGCACCGTTTTGTCGAGTTCAGTTCGGTGGCTGTTTTGATTATTTGCAAATGTTGGATATTGTGTCTTAAAATTGGTGTAATTTTAGTTCCAAATGTCTACGCAACTGAACAATATATGGAATCATTGAAATTGGTGCGATCTCGGTCGTGTGAGGCTGAGACTTTTATTTTAGTGGTGGCTACCTCGGCAGAACTTACCGAGTAATGCTCCAAGAAGCATCCAGGAATGCAATGCATCCGCTTTCTAATGCAAACCGAAACAATATCACTGAACCCTCAACACTTGAAACTGGCAAAAGTATCCCCAGAAAAGGAGTGAATTGCCAAAACAAAAATATGAAGAAGAAGTTGGTACTTAAATATCAAAATCTATTTTCAAACCACCACCTTATTTTTCTATGTCAAAAATATTTTGAAAATGTCACTGACTCTTCAAGCCAGTTACAGTAACAACAAAATGTAAAAAAACAAGCATTTTGTAACTAATTAATATGTGGCTTCATTACCATACAATGGACTCACGAAATACAATGTTTGACATATCTTTACATTTGAACAAAAACAGTGAAGTGTTTTTGACGTTAAAAGGGAAAGTATAGTCAAAGAAAAATAATAATTTTGAGTAAGAAACGGTTGTTTATCCATAATTTAATTTTGTACTTATAAGTAACATTTATTTTTGTCTCATTTGAAACTATTATTTCCACAAAATTATCATAAAGTTTCCGTCTGTTAAATTCAAAGCAACAAAAATCTGAAAACATGCATAGATAAGTCTAACTAACACTGAACTAACCTGTTCAAAATATATTAGGTTAAGAGGGTATATTTTGATCACGAGCAATTATTTGAAATTCCGCTTGAACAGATTGTCTTCGTTTCAAAAAACCTGATAATATTTTATGTTTTTCTCTCTATACCGCACTAATTTAAAAATTTTGCTTCTTAAAACTACAGTTTAAATCAACAATTAAAGCTTTCATTCTATATATTTCGTGTTTGAAAAAAAGCTAATTTCTTTTGAAATGAGAATATAGGTACATACAGTCGTAATAGATAAATAAATTTAACACTATAATAGGGACTAAACACGATTATGATTTCCTTCAATGTCAAATTTAACCCCTTAAGTTTTTAAGGGGGTCAAAATTTGACATTGAATTTGACCTTATTATAAAAACTCACGCGACAAGAAGACGCGTGCGCAGCTTCCAAACCCTTGCTCTTAACCCGAAAGCGCGTGCGGGACAAATACGACCCACCTCCGTACCACCCCTATTGTACCCGTTTATCTCCAGATCCCTTTCATCCTTTAAGGGCACGAAAGGGTACGAATCGTGCGCAAGGATTCTGTATGTATCACGTGCCTTTTGTTACAAACAAGATCGTAAACCCTTGCTTTTCATCTCCTTTATGTAAGATTTTTTGTATATTTCAAACGATTTTAATGATTTACTGCCAGATAATGGTATATGATTTTAGTAACATAATGTGGATATCGGAAAATGGTAATTTATTTCAACTTCCATATCAGTTGGTTATCGTCACTGATAACTTTCCAATAATTCAAGGAATGAGCGAAACCAAATCAAGTTTTTATAAATCCCTTAAGTTCCCAGAACACATTTGGAACACGTGAACTCAAACCGTGGGACCACACATGCGGATTGAATAAAACTAGTATAATGTAGTCGATTCCAAACCAGATTTCTTTCTTCATCAATATTCACAATATTACAAGAAGCCCCTTTTTTAATGTTTTTTTTTCTTGTTCGTAACGACTTTTTTCTTTGGTCTAAAAAGACGATGGTGACCCATGACCCCGTCGCGGGGCCCTTTCAGTGAACGGTTGAAATCTAGTTTGTAAGAAAAAAAGCGTGTCTATATATTGTCGTACAAAGTTGTGAATGGTGTGTCCGAAACGGATTCGATGTATGTAGTCAGGGCAGTTTTTTAGTCCTATGTGGTGGCCAGAGTTACCTTTTAAAGGAACCAGAAAGTTCTGAAGGTTTAACCGTTAAGATGTTGACGTGATTTCTTAGTATAGCTGGAGTTTTGTAACCGTCTTTCCGTCCCACCATGTAGTGGCTAATCCAGAAACTTCTATTATTTGCTGGATAATACTGCTGCATGAATAAAGGTGGTAGTATCGATATTACTTTAGAAGTATAAAAAAAACTATTTTAATCTCTTAATTTTATTTTTTCCGAGATTAGGTTAAATTCGCGGTAAAATACCATGCTTTCTTACATAAGTTGTAAGATTATACTTAAAAAATAGCAAATAATGAATCATTTTACCAATCCTCTACAAGTTTTTTTAATAACTAGGTAACAAGGAACGAATCATTAATAATTTCAAATCTAAAATCAATTAATAATATCTAATCATATATTTGCTAACACCCTCTGTCCTACAAGATTAAAAAAACACAAAAACTTTTTTGCTTGCGCAAAAAACCCTCAAGATTTCACACAATAGTCCCGATGCTCCCGTTAAGTAACCCAATTTTTGCACCATAAATAAAGACGCAAAAAAGTTTTGAAAGGTAACGGTCTTCCGTATGTTTTTTTTATGAAAAAATATTAGTGGTATGAATTAATTTATGTTACGCCCCGATGCTTACACACAAAGTGCGTATTGAGATCGAAAATTAGGCCACATTCATACTTTTTTATGATTTTTTTAGTTTTTTTATCTGTTCGCAATCCCGTAATGTTTTGTGACAATATTGACAGGTCCAGCCCCGTCGTCGGCGAGATTAGGAGGCGAGTCGAGGATTTGTAAATAATCTCATTGAAAATTAATACTATTCTTGAGAATCCGTCGAACGGTTGATTGGTCTTATTGTCGCAAGTTTTTTGAGATTCAAACAAGGCCCCCCCGTTTGTAGATCATGCCGCCATGAATTTTAAATGTTGGATTTTAGATTTTGTTTGGAAGTTTACTGTGTAATTAATTCTATTTGTTAATTTGCATAATCTTGAATTTGCATTTCTTTCATGTTTGATTTGTTTTAGCAAACCAATAGAATAGAGGTAGGATCAAATGAATGATAACGGATTTATTTTGTCAATATACGAAGTTAAGAATTATGATACATTGTAATTGTAATACTATAGATGAGAAAGTCAGTTTGTTTGTTATGCCTTCACGTCTTAACTACTCAACCGATCGTCATGAAAATTTGCATACACGGTGTTAGGGGTACAGAGAAGGACATAGGGTAACTTTCACCTAGAAAAAGGTTCTGTTCCCGAGGGATAGAGAGATCACTGTCCGCACGCAGATGAAGTCACGGGTGGCCCCTAGTGAATGAAATTTTTTGAGCCCCTAGTGAGTGAAATTATATTTTTATGGTTCCGGTTGTGTCCTAAAGATTTTGGAAAAATAAATTAATAAACAAGATCAATCAGTCAATATGCAGGATCATTAGTCTGACAATTAATATAGGTATGTATTTTTCGCAATGCAATGTAATGTTTTTCATATCTCATTTATTTTTAACAAATAAGTTTTACACAATACATGACACAACTTATTGCTACAGTTATTCCATTAATGCTCCAAGTAGACAGTCATGCAGCTAAGAATTTAAAAAAATCCTAACCCTTCAATCTACCGGTTAATTTGTAACAGTAATTGTCAGCATCCGTAACCGCCTAAGGGTTAATACCGGCGATCTTTAAGCAACCTTACACCACGTGCCACGAGATGAGGGTTGAAAGAGTGAAACTTTTTAAAAGAGTTTTTTATTAGATTTTTTTGTAATTGTGACTTTAATGACAGCAATGACATGTAATGGCTTAGCAGAAAGGGTCATATAGAAAAGCTCAGAATATAAAATTGTATTTCTTTTTCTTTAATATTAAACGTACATACAACAATACAAGAGTAGGAAATGTTTTTAAGAATAATAAATCAACATTGGACAAAATTATCCACATTGATCGAAACCCAGAATACATGACAGTTCTCTCCAAGACAAAACACTTCGTTTTCTAAATAAAAACAGCAAAGGGCATAGACAACATAGAAGTCTTTGCTACAGACCAACAAAGTTATAAGATCAGTTCGTATGGGTAATATAGTAACATTACCCATACGAAAATCGGACTTGCCGTTTCAGAGATACGCATTGACGCCACGTGAATTTTCTCGTCCACGGTGGATGACCCAACTTGAAACCTTTGATCATTTTTCTTGAAACCTAATATTGACACCATTTTTGTCATGCAAAATCTTAATAGTCATAATGTACAAGCACAGACCATACAACAAGTACTTACGTACCAAGGTCTGTGTGTACAAGCCACAAATATTTGCTTATTTTTATAATTTTACAGTACCGTGTCAATATTGCAACCTACTTTTGCAAATGCAACAAATTTCATACACCTAAGTATTTTTGTGATCCAGTGCATTAAAGGCATCCCATGATACCATCATCCATACATTTTGATATCTATAATTTCTATTTATATCACCGGCAATGTGTGAAATGCTGGTATTGTTTACAATCACTAGGTATTGTATATGTTATGGCTAATACCTACCCAAAGTGCAGCTAAATCTAGTTTTAGACGGCTGAGACTAGGTGTAGCCGCTAGCTGTTGGTTAAAACTAGATGTAACCGATCTGCTTTACTCCTGTAGGTCTCGAGTATAGGTTAGAAATTTTTTGGTTATATTTTTTAACAGACAACAGAAATATCTTTCTTAATACCGCATAAATTACTTCTCCATAGTAGAAGAACAAAGAAGGCTAGACCTAGTTTTAACCGGCTACACCTAGCATTAGCCGTGGGAAAATCGGCTATACCTAGGTTTAACCAACAGCTATCGGCTACACCTAGTATTAGCCTAACTTTAACTAGGTGTAGCCGCACTTCGGGTACCTATTAGCCGTAACATATACAATGAAAAAAAAACTGTTTCACGAGTTTTAGTACCCGTAATCAATTTTATTTCAGTTTATTTGTTACCACAACATTCTGTATCTCACGGATCTAATCAGATTTGATGTTAAGATATAATATGATATTACAGCAATATAGGGGTCATTCAAACCGCATCTAATCTTGGTCCCCGGGGAAATATGCCGTGCGAGGTAATTTCTGACCTGTCAGAGAGTATCGATTTAGTATTCGGATGTATCGATTATTGGATCAAAAAAAAAATTGTATCTATAAAGTAGCGATGCCGTTATATGACGTGCAACGTGAAATCTCTTTTGTTGTAAGAGCCATTTCATAAAATTTATGTTAGTGCAGCTTTTACATTTTTGATTTTTTTATTTAAAGTAAGACGGTAGTGTCTACAGTCCTCCTTATTTTAAATGGAAGTGGAATATGTATGTTGTCTCAGACATCCTTACTTCCTTACTAATATTATAAATGCGAAAGTCCGTTTGTTTGTTTGTTTGTTTGTTTGTTTGTTACGCCTTCACGTCTTAACTACTGAACCGATCATGATGAAATTTTGCATACACATTGTCAGGGGTACAGAGAAGGACATAGGGTACCTTTTATCCCGAAAAAAAGTATTGTTCCCGAGGGATAGCAAAAAAACCTTTCCACGCGGACGAAGTCGCGGGCGGCTGCTAGTAATATTATAAATGCGTAAGTCCGTTTGTTTGTTTATTTGTTTGTTACGCCTTCACGTCTTAACTACTGAACCGATCATCATGAAATTTTGCATACACGTTGTCAGGGGTACAGAGAAGGACATAGGGTACCTTTCATCCCGAAAAAAAGTATTTTTCCCGAGGGAATAGCGAAAAAACTTTCCACGCAGACGAAGTCGCGGGCGGCCGCTAGTAAATCATAATCTGGAGTTGATAGAGAACCAAAGACAGAGTTCAAGCATAAGAATAAATAAAACTGATTTATTCTGATGGTTCAAGTTTTAATGAATTGGATTGCAACCTGTGATGTTATTTTTTAGGGTTCCGTACCCAAAGGGTAAAAACGGGACCCTATTACTCAGACTCCGCTGTCCGTCTGTCTGTCTGTCTGTCTGTCACCAGGCTGTATCTCATGTACCGTGATAGCTAGAAAGTTGAAATTTTGAACAGATGATGTATTTCTGTTGCCGCTATAACAAAAAATACTAAAAACAGAATAAAATTATTATTTAAGGGGGGCTCCCATACAACAAACGTGATTTTTTTGCCGTTTTTTGCTCGATATTAATAACGACAACAGGTACACAGTTGAAATTTTCACAGATGATGTATTTTTGTTGCCGCTATAACAACAAATACTAAAAACAGAATAAAATTAATATTTAAGGGGGGGGGTTTCCCATACAACAAACGTATTTTTTTGCCGTTTTTTGGTACGGAACCCTTCGTGCGCGAGTCCGACTCGCACTTGGCCGGTTTTTTTATGTACCTGTTTCAACCATAAAATAGTAAAATAGTAGACAAACTTTCAGTAGTCTGACAATTTTTCAGTTTTATGAACCGAACACATACCGTGTTCAGTTCATAAAACTGAAAAACTGTCTCTAAGAAACGTAGATCGAAATACTGAATTTTTTTTATATATATACTTACTAGGTATTCATACAAATCAGGGTAGGTAATAACGTAACCTCTGTACTGAAGTAAAGGGTATCTGGTAGTATGTATGTACCTATGGGGTGACCCAAAATTTTTGACGTTATTTTGACATACGTTTCACATGGTCTGTCTTCATCAAGTCGCTTCAATTTTTAAGTCAACTTGCATCAAACACATGCAGTATTGCCTCCAAACCGTGCCATTTTATGATCAACTTTCTGCCATATTTTGACATTTTTTTGAGAAGATAGGGCATGTGCTTTTGCATGCGCTATTGTATGCCCTGAGGCATGCATCAGACGAAAGTGAAAGGGAACATGGAAGCTTATGAAGACACCTTATCAGAAAGTTGTTCAGTTTCGTAAACTGAAAAAAACATAATTGTAGAGTTGTTAGCGTGCCCGCAGACTACAGACTTTCTATCGGCCAACAGTTTAGTCGGGCTCTCAATCAGTATGAAGGTGTATGCAAGTGCGCACACTAGAACGATTCGGTATCGGCCGATAAATAAGTTGGGTGGGCTTCCCGACTAAACTGTCGGCCAACTCTCGGCCGACTGATTAATCAATATTGACTCATATCCACGCGCGCACACACGATGAATATTTAGTTGGGCAACTCGGCCGATAGTTCATTTTGCTCCGATTTTTGGCGCCAGACAGTCGAGTTTTTAATAATGGCATCGCTAATTGTAGAGGCAGACGTCTTAAATTTTATCGAGGAAATAGAAAAAAGACCTGCTTTTTATAAGAAAAATTTAAGAGATTACTCTGACGTTAATATAAAGAAAAAACTGTGGGAGGAAGTTTATGAAATAATTGTTCAAGATTGGAATCAGTGCCCAGGACAAAACAAAACAAGGTAGGTATAATACGTAACGATACATTTTCATTTATTACAAGTTCATTCGCTCAATGTGTGTCCACCTTCGCTATTGTAGTTGGACAAGTTCATTGAAGCTGCTCTTTCGATAAAAGTCGAATTTTTTTTCGGATGATCGAGTAATTTGGAATGCATCGTGTAAAATGTTCCATTCAATAATTTATGACTGAGGATTGGATCCACCCAATTTTCACGGACTCTCTTCTTGTTTTTCTCCGTAGTATGAGAGCAATAATAACCTTTCTAGACAAAAATAAATTAATTTTCATTGTGCGACCGTTCTCTTCAAAACTCGGTTACAAACTAAACTAGCAAATCATTCGAAAAGTCGGCCGACTGTTGGCTAGTGAGTCATCACCAACCCGACTGTTTTGTTGGCTCAGTGTGCGCGCTAGCAACCCGACTTATCCGACCCGATCAACCTATCGGCCGATAGAAAGTCTGTAGTCTGCGAGGGCTCTTAAGCTATGTCTCACCTATGAACATTTCATTGTGACCAGATAGTAGGTATGTATGCAGATATGTTTCAGAACACGACAACTTGTACAACTCAAGCGGCTCATCGTTTTTGTGATGAAGCCGCGCGTGCCGTCCAGGATCCCTTGCTTAATCGGCTAGCTTAAGTGGCATCAAACGCTCCCACACAATCCCATCACTTGCCAACAAATCTGATTTCCAATGCACTTTAATCCGATATCATCGGCTTCCCCTTATTACGTCCCGAATAGGAAACTTTTCAGTGTACCTCAACCATTGCTCTACCAATAAAGTTTCAATGAAAATGTCCTGGGTAGAAGCCGCAGTGGATGGAATGTAGATGGTAAAAAGCTCGATAGGGTTGCGTACTCCCAAAAAGCTTTCGCTCAGTAGTCAATTAAGTACTCAGTCAGGGGTGCTACACAATTGGTCGCCTCCGCACAAAGCGGCGGTGGCGCCGCGCGCGGAGATATTGTGAACTCAAAAGAGGTTTTATTAGACTGATTGTGGGTTGACGTTTTGTTGAGGGATTTATTACTGTTGCGGCGAACGGATTAAGTTTATTGGTGAAACATTTTATAGATATTAAGGTGTTGGGGATTATTTGTGTTTATTAGAGTTTTAATATTGCTATAATACCCGTGAGAATTTGTAACGCTTGCGTGCTTCTGAATTTTATTGATGTTACCTATATGATCAATCAAATACGAATGAAAATTGCTTTCTTTCCTCGAAAGTCAATTGGTAAGTAATATTTACTCCAAGACAATAACACAACCTTTTTTTAAGTTTTAAAGAGTGCTTCTAATGTTATTTTTAACAAGAAGCTAAAATTAGTTGATTAGTCTTGTCTCAAACGAGTCTGAGCTTTTTTCCCTACCCTTTTTGCAGCCCCTTTTTTCCTGCCATCGTGATAAAAATGGCACGTCGTTGTCAGTGCAGCCCGTCGCGCGTGAAATCGCATCGCAGCCGCTCAAGCGGGACCAATAGTTGAGCGCCTCTGCCATCGCCGGTGGTGCGATAGTTATTGGATTTTTTAGGTTTATTTTATTGGATTAATAAAATATTAAAAAAAATCGAAAAAATGGTGTCTCCTAAGATTCTGAGGAAAGCTTTTAAATAATGTTATTACATAGCAGAAATAAAAACAAATATTAAATGAAAACAAAGTTGTAAGCCACAAATGACCATGACATCTTCAATATCATTCGAACTTCATACTATTTGATGTGTGTGGCAGTGAAACGTGGTCGCTAACTATGGGTCTCATAAGGAGGCTGAAAGTCAGCCAGCGTACAATGGAGAGAGCCATGCTCGGCGCTTCCTTGCGTGATCGAATCAGAAACGAGGAGATCCGCAGGAGAACTAAAGTAACCGACATCGCTCGAAGGATTGCTCAGCTGAAGTGGCAATGTGAATGGGAATGCGAGAAGAACTTATGGCCGTTGGGGCGGAAAGGTTCTGGAATGGCGACCGCGCACCGGACGACGCTCCGTGGGTAGGCCCCCGACAAGGTGGACTGACGTGAGGGTGAAGGTCGCGGGAAGCCACTGGATGCGGGCAGCGCAGGACCGATCGTCGTGGAGATCCTTAGGGAAGGCCTATACCCAGCAGTGGGTGTCGTGCGGCTGATATGATGATGATGACTATTTGATCCTGACCAAGCCAAATTTTCTGAAAATCTTATGAACTACAGGGTATTTTTGTTCAATTTCCATTGTTCTGGAGTGAAAAAAAATAATTAAAAAAAAACATTAGTTCAGTGTGTGTTTATCAACAGTATTCTTTATTCTTAATTAGATCGAAAGCTGTTCAGTTGCGACATCTATATGCACCGAATATGATAACCTTTGGTCGCGTTAAGCTGTTATCATTTATAACTAGGTCACTTGCTGATATGAAGGAAGTTTGAAGCTGTAACGATGAAGACGGAAATAACGAAAAAAGGCAGTGAAAATAATGATCCTATTTATTTCTTATCTAAAATCTACGAACACACTAAACACTGACATGTTCAATATTAATAATAAAATTAAAATGAAAAACATTTCATTTTTCAATAGTGAAACCACAGAATACTCAATAAGGTAAAAAACAAACTTTCTTCTTAAGGCGGTTGTATGACCGATAGTGGCGTGCCGCGGTAAATTTTATTTAATATTGTTATTCTAATACAAAATTTTAATAAAACTTTACGTGAAATTTTTAGGGCACATAGTCTAGTATTTTTATTTTAAACGGTATCATTAATTCCCTCGTAGTCACTGCTAGAAGTAGATAGAAAAACTGCTAAAAGTGGCCGTTTTTGACACATTTGTTTTATTATATTATACAGGGTGCATTTGTAATCACTCTCCAAATTTTAAGGATGTGTTCAGTCCATGAAACTGAACAACTTTCTCCATGAAACATGTGTCGAAATACGCCAAAAAATTTTGGTCATCCCATACTAAACTGATCACGTAATCTCTTTGATTTGTATGAAAAGTCATTTTTTTTTACATATTTGACCCTATGTTTCTTAGAGAAAGTTGTTCAGTTTCATGGACTGAACACATACTTAAAATTTGGAGAGTGATTTCAAATGCACCCTGTATTACCTACTTCTACGAATGACTACGAGGGAATATAGTGATACCTTCTAAAAATAAAGTGCATGGGCCCCTAAAAATTCCTCGTCAAGTTTTATTAAAATAATGTTATATTAACAACTTATTAAATAAAAACCTCTGAAGGCACCGCTTTCGGTGGTATAACCACCTTGAAAGAATGGGTACAGCATACTACAGGTACAACCAATCTATGTCATTTTTCAGTTATTTAGTAGGTACTTTTCTGGAAAATTCTAAGTAGGTACCTACAGCGAAAACAAAAATACCTAAAAATCATCAAGTTATTTTAATTATTCTTTCATTTTGTCAAGAACGGAACTACTTTACCCAAATAGACGTTTTTAAAATTAACTGAATCTTTCTTGAACTAAGAATGAATCTGTCAGCAAACATGTTGGACACGATTCCATATATAAAAACACAGTTAAGAAAAAAACAAAATCTGCGATAAAAAAAAAACAAAACACTGTCGCGACTTCACAAAAGTCTTGTCAAGACGAACCACATTAACTTTTTTCTTAATATATTTTTAGACTGCGTACAAAAAGGCAAGATCTTAAATTATCCAGTGACAAAGAGTAAAGCAGGCAAACAGACAGACAAAAGTACAAACGAGTGATTTAGAGGTGACGGGTACGGTGCGTTTTGTTGCCCACATATCGATCTGGATCTAAACTGTGATGGAAATTGATTGATTTATAGATCTCAATGATGTGATTAAGGATGCAAGTGAAATATTTGTGAAACATGCGACTAAAGGAATGCTTTCATTTACCCCTATTATCGATTTAATAGGAAAAGTGATGGGCATAATTCGCGCTTGGAATTGTTTCTCTGTTTTAGATAACTACTTATCTTTTTGATTTTTTATTGATATTTATATGTTTACTAAGAACTTATTCTTTTCAATGAGTAACCTCAAAAATTCTCGTTCATTAACAGCTAGAAAAAAAATTAAAAAATATTAAAAACACGACTGCCCTGCCAAAAACGAACTAAAAAGTAAAATAACAAGTGTCTTTGCAGTCGGGGGACAGTTATGTGGAAAATTTTCAATCAAAGAGGTTCCTCGACTGCAAAGACACTTGTTATTTTACTTTTTAGTTCGTTTTTGGCAGGGCAGTCGTGTCTTAATTTTATTTTTTATTTCACACATTTTAGTGAAAAAATATTCAGTTTTGAAATGTGCTCATTAGGGCTTTTCATTTGCGATGCCCATATTGTAATAACTGAAGAAAAAAAAGTTTTTTCACATTTGAAAATGGCGTCGTACAGTCGCCATTTGGTTGAATGCTCTAAGGTCGCCATAGTTAAAAAAAATATTGCCATTGTCACTCGGAATATGATGTCAGGATTCTAACGATACCCTGTCCATCCAAATCCGTTGAGCCATTTAGAAGTTGTGGTGGAATAAAGAAACTCACATACCCACAAACATACATGAACCCTGAACACAAAATATACACAAGCCTGATGGTTCACTGGCACATAACGCGGTTGAGAAAGCGAATCTCTTTGCCTCTCTTTTTGCGTCCAATTCACATCTAAATGCCAACAATCGCACCCCTCCAGTGCTACCTCACTGCGGATCACAAATGCCTGAGGTTTGCATCCACCAGAAAGATGTGCTAAGGACGCTTAGGTCATTAGATGTGAATAAAGCTAGTGGTCCTGACGGCATTCCAGCGATTGTTTTACGGACATGCGCACCTGAGTTGTCTCCAGTCTTGACACGCTTGTTTCGACTCTCTATAAAATCAGGCCTAGTTCCCAAATCTTGGAAGTCCGCCAATGTGCAACCAATCCCGAAAAAAGGCAGCCGATCTGACCCCAATAACTATAGACCCATCGCCATCACGTCTATACTTTGTAAATGTATGGAACGTGTTCTAAACAACAAACTCCTTGCATATTTAGAAAGGAACGACCTCCTTAGTGATCGCCAATTCGGATTTCGCCCAAGTAGATCCACAGGAGACCTTCTGATCTATGCAACTCACTTATGGAGTGAAGCGATTGAGAAACACGGAGAAGCTCTTGCCGTGTCTTTGGATATTTCCAAAGCTTTCGATAGGGTCTGGCATGCGGGCCTACTTAGCAAACTTCCAAGTTATGGGATTCCCGACAATCTGTGTGTTTGGTTACAAGATTTCCTGAGCGAACGATCAATTCGTGTGGTCCTCGATGGCCACTCCTCAGATCTAATGGCGATCAACGCCGGGGTACCTCAGGGGTCTGTTCTGTCTGCAACCCTTTTCCTGCTACACATAAATGATCTGCTAAAACCGGGTATCATTGGGTATGCAGATGATAGCACTGTTGTAGACAGATACTTCTCCAACGCACGAACTACTGAAGAGGAGACCACAGCGCTGAGAGCTGCTTTAGTTGAGCGTATTAATTTATCCCTTCAGGCTGTCTCCGAATGGGGCGATGCCAACCTGGTGAATTTTAATGCCACTAAAACACAAGCGTGTCTATTCAGCGCCAAACGGAGTCCATTTAACCTGACTCCGACTTTTCGAAATGTACCTATAGACATTAGTGACCATCTAGACCTCCTTGGACTTGATTTGTCACCTGACCTCAATTTCGGCCGTTCCATAGAACATAAAGCAAAAACCGCAGCCAAAAAGCTGGGTATCCTCTCCAGGGTGAGACGGTATTTCACGCCGGGACAGCTTTTAACTCTATATCAAGCTCAGGTCCGATCGTGTATGGAGTATTGTTCTCACCTCTGGGATGGATCTGCCAAATACCAGTTGGCTGCCTTGGACTCTATCGAACGTCGAGCAAAGAGGCTGATTGGTGACGATGATCTGGTCCACCGAAGGCTTCAAAGTTTAGAGCACCGACGAAGGGTAGCCTGCCTATCGGTCTTCTATAGGCTACATTTCGGGGAGTGTGCTCAGGAGTTACACAACCTCATACCTCCTTCCCCGTTTCATCTTCGGACTACCAGGCGCAGGGCGGCTTACCATCCCTATGTTGTTGACATTCCACATACCCGCACGAAACGCTTCGGTTCCAACTTTTTAATTCGAACAGCTAAGATGTGGAATGACCTCCCTGCGTCTGTATTCCCCGAACAATATAACTTGGGCGTTTTTAAAGCCAGAGTAAATAGGCATTTACTGACTGTACGTGCTCCATCTTAGTCCTCCTTGTCACTTCCCATCAGGTGAAAGTGAGGACAAACGCGCAGACAGTCCATACATAAAAAAAAAAAAAAAAAAAAAAACACACCTTTTTGGGCAGTCGTGTAAAAATAAATTGATTTGTTATTTTTTTACTTTTCAACAGTGAAAATGAAAATGAAAAATTATTTATTCAATTAAGCTCACATAATAAGCATTTTTAAATTGTCAATTCTTTTACCCTACCACTCATTATAACGTCTTTTAGATGACAACTGAATTTAGTGAAACTAAATTCAAGATTAGCTTTGAAACACTCTGTGCATTTGTAAATGTGTTTTATTTCTATAATAAATAAAATATAGGTAGTTGTTTCTTTGTAGTCTCAACCATTCCTTAAGCGCGTGCGCACCAGAATGACTGTTGCAGGTCGTTACTAGAGATGTATGGCGCTGAATCGAATAAACAAATGTCTTCGACTGTGGCACTTTTGTCAACAATATCGTGTCTTCAAAAAATATAATCTGATATGCCTGCTAGACGAGATTGTTTATACCTTTATGAAAGTTATGATTTCGTGACTATTTTATTTAAGAATGTATTTGTAATATTTTCTTGCCTACCTCCTTAACCAAATAAAACCAAACGTTTTGTGGACTGAATATTCAATGTTACCGAGATGTGACGCATAGCTTTCGCAGCAAGAACGTCAAAATTCTAATACATTGAACTCAAAAGCTTATGTTTACTCCAACCAACTTACGGAGATAATGTTTTCCAACTAACCACCTATGCTAAAGATTAAACATTAGCTCGTGACTCACTATTGTAAGCACATAACGTGGTTACCCAGGATTTTAGCTTTTACACAATATATTTAGGCGTTTGTTATCAAAGAAATATTATCTCATCAAATGCAAAATATTCGTACTATTTGCCGAATACACATTTAGTGTGTACAAATAAGTGAATAACTACACACTAAAGTTGTAATGTTTATCTTTAACCTCAAAAGTATTGTTTTATTACATGCTTTATAAATATTTGAATATCATTGATAGCTTACCTATGTTGTCCAAGTAGTATTTATGGTGTTAATTTACTGAAACTTAACGTATTTGTAGAATAATCACCTAAATTCTCAATGTTTTGTTTACAAACATTCTTTCCGTAAGATAGCTGAGGTCCTACTCAAAAGGCCAACATTCTACTCGTTTGAACGCTACGCTTACTATTAAAGCTTTAAAATAAGCAGTAAACTATAAAATTACGTGCCGTAAGCTCGACAATTCCATACAATACATTAAAGTCTGTGATTTATATAAGTTTGCGACATGTGATTTAATCGTCTATTGCTCATATTTAAGCTTTAAAAGTAAGCGTAGCGTTCAAACGAATAGAAAGTTGGCCATTTGAGTAGGGGGGCTGGAGTATAGACAACATTTTTCGGAAGATCATTAGAAAAAACATATATTTACGTATGATACTCATATGACTGATTCTGCTGACCGTACACGCATTATTTCGAACTCGTCCTCCGCCATTGTTATCAAAGACGTATGCCCCGTTCGGCGCGGCAACGATTCGTGTCTAAAACGACTTCCTACTCATTTAATCGATTAATGCCAATCGATTATCGGATTCTTATGGATTATTTTAGACTTAATACGTTTGATGAAATACTGATAGACTATTAAGAAATAGTTTTATATTCAAATGGGTGCCATAATATTTAAAGGTAGAATATAGTTTTGTTAAAGATTAACAAATACGCAAGCTTAATAAGCAGTGAACTAATTTCTGACAGAAGATAATAATAATTTATTAGAAAAATTTTCAAAACTGAAAGCGACTTAACAAAAATTAATTTTCAACTCTAACTAATACTAGTCATAATAATTGAAGTTTTAAAACAAAAGAGTTTAAAAACCTTTTCTAAACTCTACTAAAGTCTTAAAAACCTCTAAGAAGGTTCCACCCAAAAGTACATTACCTCTTTATACATCTGTAAAAAGTCCTGAAAGCGAAGATAAAAAGTTCCCCACTCCGTCTGCAAAGTGCCCGCTCCCCAATTACTCGGCGACCCAAATGGGGGGTAGGGGGCGATCGATGCTGGCAAGATAAGCTCTACTTATCTTGCCAGAATCTCTACTTATCTGACAATGTGGAACTAATTTAAGATTTACACGTTGAATAATGTATGTCGTACTTTTTGGTTAAGCGACATACATTTTATACAGATGTGCTTTATCTAATCCAGAAGTATTATTTTGGAGGTCGAGAGTAAAATGTGATTACATGCTTCTTGGTCAAGAATGAGACATCTACCTAAATAAGTTTATCGTATCCTACTTAATATTATAAATATGAAAGTTTGTGGGTTTGAATGTTTGTTCTTCAACCACGCAAAACGGCTGAACAGATTTCGATGAAATTTAAAACAAAGATAGTTTATAAGCCTGGATTAAATTATGAGTTACTTTTTTCTAGATTCCCTAGGGATTTTTCGAATTTTCACGCTGAAGAAGTCGCGGATGGACTGAATATTTATGTCTGTTAAGTCTGTTAAATTATGTTTGCTCCATTTAATAACTATGTAGAAACATTTCTGAATAAATATAATTTTGAATATGGATCAGTAATACTTTAGAGAAAAGGTTCCTATGAATGTAATCTGTTTAGCACAGAGCTTTTCCTTGGCTATAGATAGATATTTAAAAGCTCTAAGATGCAGATAACACGTCTCACCATTTGCACTGGCAATCAATATCTTGCAAACTTATAAGATTTTATGAAAATAAGTTATACTTAGAAAGTATTTTGAAAATGGAACATCAATACATTTAAGAAAATATTCCTACACATATCATCCGACGTTCATCTGTTCAGCACAGATCTTTTCCTTGGCTGTTCTATATTTAAAAGCTGGAGGGCGCAGGTCGCTGGGCGGGGTTGGGCGGCGCGACCTCTGACCCGCCCTGCTCCAACCCCGTCCCCCGCCGGGGGTTGCCTCACCTTAGACAGATGCCTTCATTTCACATTTCCACCGAACCCGAGTTTTGTTTTTCTTTTGTTTTCGAAGGTACTCGTATTAGGAAAAGTGGTTAGACTTTTTCTTATAAGATTTGTATGATTTGTAAGGATTGTTTTATTAAATTGTAATGACTGACGCTACGTATCTGGAAAACCCGTCAGACTTAAGTGAGTTAAAAGGTTGTTATCCTAAGATAAGCAACATTATCAGTAAAAATAAAATTAATGATGGAAAGCTATGGAAATACCAAGAAGGATAAAATGAGAAAAAAAAACATGTTATAAATTGATAAGAAACACTAACCTAGTCAAAAGGTCACAGGTTCGATTCCCGCCTGAGAATATGATCTGATGACAATTCGATTTTTTTCTATTATGTTTTCAGTATTGTATAAAAATAGTAAGTGAATGCTAAAATCTCAAATTTAAAGTCTAAAATGATAAAATAAAATATACAAGGAACATACACAAAATTTCGCAAATATAAATAGATTAATCATCAAAAACTATGACTGATATAAAATTTTCTACACCCTAGCAAACTTAGTAGCTACAACAAAAAGTACCGAAACCTCCCAACCCATGATTCGGCGTTGCTACCAAACATTGTAGTACGCGAAGCGTGACGCGTCATTCCGCGCTCACGTCACGTTGACGAGTGGCGCAGGAGTGGCGGTCCCCCTCCCTTCCCCTTGGCCACGCCCCTCGCTCGCCCCGCCTACTGTGATCCAGATCGATCTAGATCGCTGAACGCTTTCAATTACACACATGCGCAAGAGTCACTCTTAATAGATTTTTATTGGTGAATACTTTCTGGTGCTAATTGATGAAACGTTTTGTCATACTGCATTCTTCAGTCAATTGATTGATCCGAGACAGTAAAAAAATTGACACGACTTTTTTTCTTTTTCAGATTGAGCTTTATATTGCAAGATTACAGAGTAAATATACAAAATGAGTATCTGATGTACAATAACTACGCCAACTCAAACGTATTCTTGTAAAGTTACGTAATTACTTATAAGCATCCGAGCTTCGTGTATAAATGGCTCAAGTAAATGTGATGTAGGTAGCTGAGTATATAGAACGACTATCAGGCGCGCAGAAATATGGAGGTAGCGGGAAAGTTGATACAAAGTAGGATTTTCAGGTAGCGTCTGAAAAAACAACTTTGAAATATCTCTTTGAAGTAAAATTATTAGAGCTTTCTTTGTGAAAATAAATTTAAGGAAATTAAAAAGGGTTCCTAAAAAGCTTATTTGGGGTTTTAAATTATTAAACATACCTGTTCGGTAGATTAATTATGTGTAAAAATTATGTAACGTACTGCGATCATAGCCGTTACAAACATTGTAAGTTGTCAGTTGTCATAAACGTCAATTTCGTTTAAACGACTCTCATGTGTCCGAAACCATAGAAAAACAAGCGCGACAAAACAAACGAAAACCGCCCATCATGAATTTTCTTACCAACGGTACTTGGCTACTGAAAGATTTCCCCCCGCGGGGAGGGGGCCGGTGTCGAGGTGGCGGGGCCTTCGCTCCCTGCCCCTGCAGGCCACCGGGCCAATGGCAGAGCGGCGCGCCCTGGCACGACCCGGCTCAGTCGCGACTCAACCGCGACCCTTGACACACAAGCGCGCCGCGCGTCTTCTCGCCCGTGACGGCAACCGGCATCATCACGCACGGAGCGCTAGTTTACGGCGGGGTCGGAGGCCCGGGGCTATGCCCTCCGAGAGGCCCTGACCTCCCGCCTTTGGAGCTCGGCTTCCGCGGCAGCTGGCGGGAAGATGAACTTCTGCCGTCGACACCCGCGAGCCAGGCTGCGTCGACGCAGAGCGGGTCCTCCGCTACCGACAAAGGCCAGAATGTGGAGTGCGTGGTCTGTGGCGACAAGTCCTCCGGCAAACACTACGGCCAGTTCACTTGTGAGGGTACGTAACCGTGTGAAGTGAAAGTGATGTGCTAACGTATTGCGATTACCGTGTTGTATTGAAGTGCGCTATCGGCTGAGTGCTCTCACGGATTTGCGAGCTTAGACGTAACTAGTGCGAGTTAGGCAATGTCCGATTAGGGGTCAAAGGCTTCGATGGGTCAAAGGTCATCCGATGTAATAAAACAACTTTTATTTCCAAAGAAAGTAGTAAAACTAAATAGTTAAATGCCTGTATTGAAAATAAAATCGGAAACTAAAAAACGGCATAACTTAAAATTTACAATAATGCATTCGGTACCTTACCTAAAAAAACCTGCACGATGAACTAATGATTCAGCAACTTACCGACGGCCGCGACAAAGACACGTGATTTTTTGTAATTTACTTTAAACGTGGTCACATGTAGGAAAAACAAGACAAATATGTAACTATCTAAATAACTTTTAAACACAAAACTAATTTATACAAAAGAAAAAAATATAAAAAAAAAGTTTTAGTTAGATTAATTTTTTAAACTATATCATATTACTGTTCTTTAAATACGCTCCTTTTTTGGGCAGTAGTGTAAAAAAATATCAATGTATATATCAATGTTTTGCAAAGAAGTTCTACTTGACTAAACTTAACCTGCTTGTTGTCTAAATAATAAAAAACGACGTTTTTGTTGAACACCCTTCTAATTTTATTATCGAGTTAACAAATAAAAAAGTATTTTATAACGGACTATTTTTTTTCAAAAGTTTTTTACTTTTAGTACTTGTACCTAAGATATTCAAGAGTTCAATTTTTTATAATTTATTATAGTAAAAAAATCATTTTTTATTTATTGCTATTAACAACGCAAAGAAATCCATAGAGGTTTATAACAACGCTGTTAAATGCTCGCGTTGGATTTAAATATAATTTATAATTTATTTTAGCTTACAAAGAAAATGAGACAATGAGCAATAATTCTAGAGTAATTAAACTAGTAAACTAGGTGCATTCTAAATTGTATTAAAAACAATTCTAATCATATAACTTATTAAATTAATAAACTTAACTAATCAAAAAACAGCTCTATCACGGAATTTAAATCAAAATGTTACCAAGTTGGATTTATCAAATGAATCTTATTAAACAATTATCTCCGAACAATAGAGACGAAACGCAATTTATCGCTCCCCTGGTAACCTCAAAAATCTCAATTACTCCGGTTCTAATCAGAATGCAATAAGACAAAGTTTTCATAAACAGCCTGCCTTTAAAGATAAGGGGTGTCTTACTTTTATGCAAATTAAGCGATCGTGGAAATTGCTGTTTTCTAAGTTACGCCCTTTTTGTTCTGGCATGCCAATCTCTGTTCTAATAAAGATTTTCTAGTTTATTCAATTATAAATTGGAGTATGTTGTAATTGGCTTACTATTTTTTTTTTCTTTTAGCAATGATAATGCTTTAAAATTTTCAATTTTCTTTAAGTTTGGTACAAACTATTTGTGATAATTTTGTAGAAAAAAACTTTTATTTATAATTATGTTTATGTAAAACTTTATAAATAAAAAATACGTAAGATATGTTACGGTATCAGTTATCTGACTACGAGTGTAACGATCGTGAAAATTGCTCTCTTAATTTTTGCACCGTCTAGCTAGAACATAATGACGTGGGATGTAATTTTACAATACTTCTGTAAAATTATTTAGGGACTTTGATGATACAGAAAATGATTATATTCCTAAAAGAAATTCAGTTTTTATAAGAACAGTTTTTATAAGAACTTCTATAGAATCTGTAAAATATTTTACTACAAATCCGCATGCTTTTTGGAGAGAAAAGAATGTAGTACGAATAGAATAAATAAGTTTAGTACTTCAATTTCAATTCAAACAAAAATGTAAAAAAGATATGCAGATTCACTTCTACTACCCTTAAGAACTTAAGAGTGCAGTGTGTCCACCTCTAGCTCTTCTTGATTGGCGGCGCTAGTGAACTCACGATGCACCCTTAACGAATAGAGTCTTAAAATATAGGTATAATTTTAAAATTCTGCTTCAAATCGAGTCATATTCCTGTAGTTTTCATTTAATAAATAGAAACTATTCAACGAAAAAACATCATAATTTTCGTATGAATTATTAAAATAACAATGTTAATCTGTAGATTTTCGATAATTAAAAAATACACATGGCATGGCACCAATTCATGACACTAACAAAAGAATTTCTCCTTATTGTAGAGACTGTCTTATGGCATAATTGGTCGTCTCGTGTCGTGAAATAATTACGTAGCGTCGTAGCTGATCAAGATAGGCAGCTTAGTATGAGCAAATCCTGGGAACCACTTTTATATTTTCTTGTATTTTTCAAAAGTTGGTATGCAATTCATAAAATGAAGTTTTTTATGTTTGGTAAATGAAATATTATGATGATGTGTCACGGTATGCAATGTGATTTAAAAATATAGCACAATTTAATAAAAAGAAGTCGTTATTCAGAGCTATTCTTTAATTACTTCGGTCACTAATCAGAAGATAATCGTATACATATTTTTTTGGTAATTTATCGTAAGTACGTGTTAAATAGTTGTGGTTAAGTAAAAAAACAATATAGAAATTCAACCGTTAATCCGTGGTATGTGACTTCATTTGTAGTTTCACAAAATTGCAAAAAAAAATGTATTTCGCATAATATTTATGCACATGTCAAAATGACCAAGACTTGGTGATCAATGGCGGGTTAATCTTGTTTAAAATAATTTTACAAGCAAATTAATATTAAAATGTAAATGTTTGAATTCTGCGACAGCAAAGATTTATAGTTTTAAAATATTTTAGTTATTTTAGTATAATGCATTGGATAAAGATTTTTAATTCAGTAAAGTGCCCATATTTGGCGCCAGTTTGTATACTTAAATTTCGTCTGTATGCATCTATCCAGCCAGGACCTGTCTTACAACTCTTATTTCTGTTACTTTTATGTCCGATATTAGGTATATTGGCCTCAGTCTGATATCATTGCGACGTTTGTCTTACTAAGCTTTAATTTTTTTTATACTCCACAATTTATATTGCATTTTGACAACGTTAAACACGCTTACAGATATAAGTTCATACTACGTATGTAATATTGTAAGTTATATTGTATTGTAGTGTAAGTAAGTATATTATATTGTAAGTTATACGCTTACAATATAATATCATGTTGCTTAAGTTTGTACTTAGTTATTTTTAGGTATTTTTTACATGCCTCTGCTTAGGGAATGTAGCGTAGGCATGTGTCATATGTAGGTACTGCACCTAACACATTGAACTATTTCTAAAACGTATTTTTTTCTTACGTTATGTTTTGCCCGATCAGTCATTTTAAAATCGTCTCCACAAAAGTGCTTGGTTAGTTATGCGTAACGCGTAAATTACAATATAGTTGTTTCATCTGACGAATGCGCGTCGGCTATGAATGTTGTTAGGCGTGCACATGCACATTGTTTTAGTGTGCGTAATAGGGAAGCGTGCCTAAGGGAACTGTACCTAATTCAACATTTTAGGTTAAAAATGCGGGTTCGTGGCTTATGCACCAGTGGTCATAGCACCCGTGGCCGTAGCACCCGATTCAAATAAATTCTACCAGTATATTTGATTAAAAATTGCACTGAATCAAATTAAACTGACCGGGTGCATCGGCCACAGGCACTACAACCACTGGATGCTTAAGCCACGAGCCCAAATATGCGTTGAAATAAAACACTTTTTAACGGATACTAGCGCGGTTTTATTAAAAGTAATTTGGTAATTAGTTGGTTAGTTTGATATTTTATTTTCCTGACGTAACCAAATACCAACTAATTACCAAAGTACATTCTATAAAACCGCGCTAGTATCCGTTAAAAAGTGTTTTATTTCATTTCTAGTGAGCGCGTAAGAGAGGTAAACATAAAAATGCGTTACCGTAAACAATTCGCACTTGTAAATGTATCTCCACAGTCAATGACATGACCCGTATGACATAATAAAGTCATCGAGTGCACAAGTCATTATATCAGGTCCCTAAGACCGCAGCCTTGACCCCAACGGGTTAACCGCTAACCTGCGTTGAACCCAACCGCTTTCCAGATATGAGCTTGTAAATATCTGTGTGTGTTTTTATTTTCGTTTAGAAGTGCAATCGAACGATCTCAACGCGTAGCGGTGATCTTGGAGAACATTCTTTTGTTTTTCTTTTTGATTTTTCATAAAGGCACGTGAAGTAGGAGCTTTACTTTTCAGGGGTTTATGTTTAACAATTTACATTTTCCAAAATCGTTTATTTAAAATTTTAATCAACAAATTATAGTTTTTGGAGAACATTCTTTTGATTTTCTTTTTAGTTTTTCATTTAAATTTCTTTAACTTCGTGCACGTGAAGTAGTCTTAACTTTTCGGGAGCTAATGTTTAATAATTTACTTTTTGCGAAATTGTTTGCTTAAAATCTTAATTAACAAATTATAATTACTATCACACTGTACTTAATTGACAGTTGGTTTTTTATTTATTGACATTTTGCATGTAATTATTTAGGTTTCAACTCATAGAAACTTTGACACTCAATATTATTATTTTTTTACTGAGATCTGTTTTTTTGGAATATGTGAGGTTAACAGAAATCCTTAAAAATACTGAGTCGCTTTGTTCATTCGTCTTTTAATATTATTTCTGCCAGTAAAAAACTAATGGATTTTTTGCAACTTACCTTCAAAGATGCTTTGTTTATTCAGATTTTTAAATACAAAACTTAAGATTTTTGTTTTTGATCTTTGTAAATAGTTTTGGTATTTGTTTCATGTAAAACAACAGTCTAGACAAGGCCATCCAAGATATCGATCTTAAACTTTGATAATAATTTAGAAAAAACATTGTCCTTGTAATTATTTACAATCTCTATACATCATGTATCATAAAACCCTGTCAGATCCTGAAACAGGTGATAGTGTTACTGAAACTGAACAACATTCACCAAGGAACATAGGTCGAAAAACTAAAAAAAAAATGTTATACTCCCATACAAAATGTATTGGTCAGCTGACCAACTTAGGTACTATGGAAAGGCGACAAAAAAACGTTTTTCGGTCTATGTTCTTTGGAGAATGTTGTTCACTTTTAGCAATACTATCACCTCTTTCAGGATCTGACAGGGTTTTTGATACATGATGTATAAGATAAAAGCCTTTCAAAAGCATTAATAACTTTAAATAACTTAACTTTTAAATATGTCCCTATATAACTTTTTAGGGTTCCGTACCCAAAAGGGTAAAAAACAGGACCCTATTACTAAGACTCCGCTGTCCGTCTGTCTGTCTGTCACCAGGCTGTATCTCATGAACCGTGATAGCTAGACAGTTGAAATTTCACAGATGATTTCTGTTGCCGCTATAACAACAAATACTAAAAACAGAATAAAATAAATATTTAAGGGCTCCCATACAAGAAACATGATTTTTTTTTGCTGTTTTTTGGTACGGAACCCTTCGTGCGCGAGTCCGACTCGCACTTGGCCGGTTTTTTATATTGAATGCACTTAGTATAAGGCTAAACCCACACGGACTAAATTTCGTAGCTGCGATAATCGTGGCGATTTTTTCGGCCATACTTTTGTAAGTGATTTAATGAGCGACTTTTTGTAGCTAGTAGGCGTTTAAGTATCGAACTCTGAATGTTCTATACTTGGCGACATAATCGCTCGTGGGCGGGAAGCCTAAATTTCTATAAATAGCCACGTCGGCGTCGCGACGCAAAACAAAAGACTGAGTAGCTTGGCGAAAAAATAATTAGGTACCTATTTCCTTAATTAAGAAGTGAAATATTTTATTAAGCGATAGAGCACCGACATGCTGGCGCCAATCACGAAAAGGTTCACAAAATATCAACACAAATGAACAAAACTGGATTTGTGTATTGACATACAGGGTGTTCTGAGATTTCTAAGCTATTTGTTGAAAAAATAATATTAAGGCCGCCTACGCATCGACAGTTGCCTACATTTAGTGCCTAGATCTATCTAGGATACACGGTGACCGCATTGGAAAGTGGTTCGCTAGTATAGGAGCCTTGGCCATGGTCTTTGGTTTTAAGCCTCGCGCCTACGATACATTTTAGCTAGGCAGTCCTATAATGTATCGAGGCGCCTAGCAGTGCGGCCGGTTGCGAATATTCGTGAACGTTCGTTTTACTTCGATACATATCTAAGATCTAGGCGCTAATCTAGGCACCTGTCGGTGCGTAGGCGGCCTAAAAGAATCACGTCATTGATTCAGTCTCATTATTCTTAAGATCAGGAGGCCTATTACGAAAATAGCGTACGCAATTGCGTAACGCAGTCACTTGGCCACGATAATCGTCCGCAGTTCGTTGGTTGCAGTTATAACAAACATTTTGAATTTAGCTATCGTAGTTTATAGACTACTAAACGAACGATGTCGGATACGCTAGAGAAAAACTGTCAAACTCACGCAGTCTCTTCGCAATATCGCATACGAAAGCGATTTGTAATAGGAAACAATCAAAACGAAGCACGGACGCAGCTGCGTGTATCGCATTAAACTTTTGGTAATAGACCCCCTGCTTTAAAAACCTACTGATTGAAATATATTGAAAACTTTAACATTGAAAGTAGAAAAAATACTAAAATTATATTATTACTAAAATATCCTTTTTTGAAAAAGGATATTTTTGTAATAATTAATCAAGAGGTCTGATTGATCAGACCTCTTGAGCAGTGATTCACTGATAGAAACCTAAGTAATGATAGTTGTAATTAGTATTTTTTGTCATTATTATTTTTTCATTATTAGATCGATATATTAAAAACCAAACCATCAAAACAACTGCATTAAAGAATTATTAATGTAAATTCATTCATAAATACATGATGCAAAACAAAACACACTCTAATCCTAAAAGGAAGTTGAAAAAATGGCGTAAAAACATCAAAGCTCATAAAGTTTTGTTTTCGTGTCGTTTATCAATTTAGGCAAGCTGACTGGCGCCAGCTACTCACCCTTAACCCTTGACGCGTATCGCTACTGATAAAGACAATTTCCAAGTTCCGTTCTAATTATATTGTGTCTACTACAATTAATTAGGTCAAAAGTTTAGCGAAATAAATCCTAATATAAGGATTTATTTAGCGACAAGGATCGTTTTACCATGAGTTTTTAAAGTCGTAAGAAAATCTTAGTAACGAAATTACGGTTTCGTTTAAGGCGTTATAATTAATTTGAGAAATGTTCACCTTTTTGCATATTTTTAGAAGTATTGGAGGAAAAGTTAAAACAAGTTTGAATATCACTGAAAAATGTGCATTAAAATAGACTTAAGCTTTTGGGAGCTTCGAAAAGAAAGGTAATAAGATTATTTTTTACGTAGGAAAGTCACAAGTTTATGGAAGAAAGATTTCTACCCACGTACTAAGTATTTTTCTTTAAAAGTTTTGCCTACTTTTTAGGCTTAGGCTGACACCGATTACTTAAAGAGGTGAAAGACTATATCAATAAAAAACATTAGTTTGGTACCGTAAACTGTTATTTTGATGTCGACAAATCCACTTTATTAACATCTGGACCTCCCGCTGATCGTAATACAACCTTGTCTAAATAAAACCGGACTTAATGCAGAGGTGGATCGCACTAAACCTTTATAGGTGTTATAACGACAAAGTTCCTCAACGAAGCGCTCCTTTTGACTTAAATGCTCGCGTCCGCGACCATAGTGATTGCAGTTGACACCTGCGGTTAGTGAAGAGACATCGTAGAAAGCTTTATCGATATGTCATCGTTAAAGTGCGGAAATCATTTAAAGTGCACATTAACTAGTTAATCAGCAGATTCACTGGTCGAATCAGTTAAAGTACGAAAAATTGTTTTTATTTCGTACTTTAACTAGATAATCTGCAGATTCCCTAGCTAATTTAGGGGAGAGGCTAAGCCCCCCACAAGGGGGGCTCGGGGGGCCAAGCCCCCGCCATGAAAAGTCTCAAAAAGTTCATTAGTTAGGTTAGGTTAGTATTGTGACCAAAAACGCGCGAGCCGAGTGAACGGAGCGAGCGTGCCACGGGAGCGGCCAGCGAAGCGCCAGAAACGACGTTTTTGTAAAATTTACTTTCAATATAGGTCTTAAACTTAAATTTCCTGAAGCTTTTGCTATTTCATTCACTGTCTTCCGCACTTTAACGGTGTAGCATCCGTTAGTGTGCAGATTAGAGTTAAAGTGCGGAAATCTGCTACTTTAGGAAAAATTTCGCACTTTAACTAACTCGATCAGTTAGTGTGCAAATTAACTAGTTAATTCGCACATTAACGGATTCCGCACTTTAGCGGTAACAGATATATTATTTAAACCTACATAATTATTATCTTGTCCGACAACAAAATAGGTCACACTTGAATAACAAAAATATAAAGTTCAAATAATATTCTCGGGAAAATTCATAACTTATTGCAATATCGCAAATGACCTACAAACCGTAATTATAAAGTAAGTCAAAATATCAGACAAGGAATTAACCCAAAGTTAATAATCTCATTTCAAGAGCATTTACCAATAAATAGCCTTATGAAACGTGATAACAAAATAAGGAAAAAAAATAAAGCTACTTCTGACACATCACAGAAACTATCATCGACAATAATGAATGGAACGAAGTGTCATTTTTCAAAAATCAGTTGTAGTGTAGGAAAGGAAGGTAGTGGTCCCCCACAGACCCCACAGTAAATCCTCAGTAGACGAAACTTTACAGGATGATAAAGTATCATAAATGAAACATATATTTTAAATTATCCAAATCGTTTTTTTTTGTTTTTGGATTTTTGTACATAGGTTTTGGTTCATACTATATTACATCCCTGCAAAGTTTCATCGACTGAGGATTTAATATTGTGGTCTCCATACAAAAGGTATCGCTTCATTTCCTACACTATTGATCGATACTCGATTATGGCGCAGGCACAACACTATCAGCCGCTATAACTGGTCACTTTATGGTATGTTTTGTCCCGCGATACCGTGGCAGTTAACCCTATCTTTACGAGCGACTCTAAACATAAGTGTCTTTCCAAACTTATTTATTTTTATCTCATTCCACTTTTTAAATTGAATTCACGATCGGCGCGTGTGTGGCTCTCTTCCCGACCACTAAAACTGTCAATAAAACGCGCGCCATCCACGCTGCCTTTTAATGAAAATTCGACCCAACTTAACATATTATTTATGTGAATTAAATAAGCAAGTACCCTTATTAGGGTAAACACTTGAATTTGACTTTTACGGATGTCTACGTAATTTAAAACCCGAATTATTACCGGAAAGTAACGTATTGTCACGTCGTAAATCGAAAATTTACGCTTTTTTATCTACAAAAACGATTTAAACCGGTGTTAAATATTTTATTAACGATAAATAACTTTAATGTTTATACTTTTAGTGGCTTGCACTTTACAAGAATATTAGAGTAATATGTTTTATGCGCAATTGATCGTCATTAGGGGAATTAACGGAATCTTTGTCGATTAATTCGATAAAGAAGTGTGACCATCGACGCATTAGTATGTTAATTAGATTATGATACGCTTTATATTTATTTTCCAATGTTACCACTACAGGTGGGTAAAGCAAATTAGTCACCCGGACTGTTACGGATCCCAGGTTTATTAAAAGATTATTTTTAACCGACTTAAGAAAAGTTTCTCAATTCGATTGCATATTTTTATTGTTGTTCGCGCGTAACTTCGACATTTACGGACTTGAGTTTTCCTGGAATATGGTCCCTCCCATTTTTTTTAATCGGTTCAGCAGTTTTCAAGTAATCCTAAAAAGATTATCATTTCGGTCACTATTACATTGATGATATGGTTGTTGGGATATTTGTTTATGAACCGATGTAAATAATTTCTTTTTTTGATGGAAAAGGGATACAACATTGGACTTTCGACTTCGAAGATACTCAAGGGAACTCTTTAAATAGGAGTTAAGTCAAATAGGATTTATGTATAGATAGAGATATTGGACAAAAGAGTTGAAAATAAAAAAGCCTTATAAAAAAAGAATAAACTCCTTCAAAAACCTGAAAATAAAAACAAAATCAGTTAAATTATCTTCAGAAAGTAAGCTTCGTTAATACAAAACTATTTTAAATGAGTGTACGTAGAGTATACGTAGACGTATAGGTATCGTATTAGGTACTTACAAGAGAGTAAAAACGAGTTAGGTTTTCAAATTATTCCTTCAATATTGTAGGTATACTCGTGCTTACTTATTGTAATTTTCTGGCTGATTTGAAAGTTAAGGAATTTAAACTTTTCATACACGTTGTACATGTAATAGAATTAATGGCCAAACTAGAATATTATGATAGATAGAAACCATCAAACTGAACAACTTTTACTATGGGACCAACTCTGAAATCACGAAAATAAAATCAGCTGTTTCACACATTTTCATATTTTCGTTATTAATTTTTGTATAAAACAGCAGATTTTTTTTTTCACGATTTCAGATACGGTCCCATAGTAAAAGTTGTTCAGTTTTATAGTCCCTATCTACCATATTCGGCATTAGGGGTATTTTTGTAACACGTTTTTTATTTTTTACTCACCTATTTTTAACACTATAACTTTCCCAATAATGCTGCACTTATTTTCATATTATTATTTCCTCAACAAACCTTCAATAACAATCTGCACATAGGTCCATATATCTACATGTCAAGACAGGACCTAGATCATTAGGCCAATCCGCTGCAGTCATTAAGGCGGATAATAATTCATTAAACTCCTTCTTTTGTGGGCTCACTCTAATGAAATGATTAAGGGAAGCTATTCCGAGCTGTATGCATATTGATTCGCTGATGTTCCTTATGAAGTACAACCGGCGGATATGTTTTTTTTTAATAAAATTCAATTTAATGATTTTCCTGAAAATTAAGTAACAAAAACATCAATTTTTGATTGTGTGTGTCTTTGTTACCTCTTCACGCCTTAACGGCTTGACGGATTTGAATGGGTTGGTCGACAGATTAGGACCTGCTCTCCTAGCATAACCCACAAAAAACGATAAATATCGCGTAGTACAGCGTTTTATCGAAACTCAACTGTCAAAAACCATTGTCTTTTATGATAAATCGCTATATCATATCGCGTTTCAGTGGTCATGCTAGGAGGGCTGGATTAACATATTATGGTCACTTTTATCTTGGTGAAAGGTTCCCTAGGGTTCACGCGGACGAAGTCGCGGGCACCTGCTTGTTCATACATATGCTTTCGATAATAGTAATATTCTGTGTTACTAATAGATGTTGTGTGAGAACAATAATATACGAATTTAATTAGAATAATACGCACTTTAAACATAAAGTTTCAACATTTTTAATGCATCAAGAGCAGCGTTCTCTAGCCTTTTAGCAAAGTGGCTTCCTACAATTCGAAAAGAATATTAAATCTTTATGTAATGGGGTTGGCAACGCAAAGCTAATTGTAGATGTCGCTGCGTACGCTTGTTCCTAAGACAGTAGACGTTCAGAACAAAATGTATATGCTATTCTAACTAAAACTAACTAATCTAACTATTCTACAATGCAAATGCTGAAATTGAAAGCCAAATGAAGACGTTTTATTCTTTCCGAATTTATCCATTTTTTCTATATCTAGATTTTTCGGAAATTTGTAAGTGCCAACATTTTTGAAGCCTATTACACAGAATTTAATCATTTTAAAGCTTTAAAAACAATTTTTTAAAGTAAAAGTCCTTTGTTTTCATAGCTCTCGTGGAACAAACGTACGCAGCGCCATTTTGACAGTTGCCTTCCCCATTGGCATAAGCTGTCGCTCACCTGCTGTAGCAAGCATAGACAATCACGACGTTTTGAAATGTCAATTTCATAGGTTCACAATGTCACTCAGCTCTTTTCTAATAATCGCAGAAACAAGCGTTTGCTACTTGTTATTTTGTGTATAAATCGTAAAAAAAAGGTACACGGTACCAATAGCCAATGGTACCTACACAACACAATAGATACATACAAAAGTGCATTGTCAGTCACTCCGGCAACATGTTTAATTTGGTCAGTATTTAGTTCAAAACAACATCCAACTTATTTTTAATAATTTAATTTTCCAGCTATACTGACGCAATAACCTCGAGCTTCCATTTTAAAAGGCTGTTATCAAAAATTAAATATTGCTAATTAAAACTAGGAAAATTGATTATATAAACAACATTTAACAAGTTCAACAAAAAATGGAAAATACCTTTTCTGATACCGAGTAATGATGCCATAGTTTTGAATATTTCAGGACTTTTAGAATTTTTTATTTAATTTGAAGAGTTAAAGTCTATCTTTCAAAATAATAAAAAATGCAGAAATTAAAAGTTTAAAACTAAACTATAAAACTACATGCTCTGTAAGAACTTAGAATGTTTTAATATCTGTAAATTTTAATCCATACACATGTAAGTGCTTTAACCTCAAAAGCTTGAAAAAAGAATTCATAAAATTATTTTCACTTGTAAAGATTTTTTTAATGCAAAACGGGATAATGTTTTGCCTTCGAATCACTTCATGTTAAGTGATGATAAGGCCAAAGGTGGAAGAACACTACACCCGGAATCCTCATCACTGAGGAACTGGCTATCTTATGTTAAAATTGTTGTTATGGCGTCAGATTTAGGTAAGATAGCGGTAGCTAGCCAGGCGGACTTGAAATAAGCCCTACCACCAACCGAATTGTTAATTAACTAACATTTTCATGGTAATGGTACAAAAATAACATGTATACGAATACAGAATACATACTAATTGCATAAATAAGAAAACTTCAAGTTTTTAAAAATATCGTTTAAACCAATATATAATCACTAATTTTTTTAATCTTTTACAGCTTTTTAAGTGTTACGATTTCGTCGTTCTGATACTTTTTTCAAATGTTCCTAAATACGTGGCATATTGTTTGTCACCATATAAATTATGATATGATGCTAACTGTACAATGCGATTAATTTAACTATGTACACACAACTTAAGTGACAAACTTCAGAGTGTGATACAAACCAAAAATTTACTCTTTGCCTTACATTCTCGAGTGAAGTTGCCTCGAATCACTGCCTATTGTCGATTTAATCGCATTGTAAGTACACACATTAGAAGTAGGTAAATTATGCTAATTAATAAAGGATGTCACCAAAAATGGCCCAAATGATGTACCGAGGTACACGCTGCGGAAAAAATATCCTGTAATACCCTGAGTAATATACCAATAAAAAAAAAAAATTCTGGTTATTTGGAGTCGAGAAAAAAAATGAAAAATGTACTCGATATAAGAACCTATTCCACAGATTATATCATAACATTCAGCTCTTTGATACTCGAAAAAACTGTCAAGTTGACAGGTGTCATTGTCACTTGAAGTTAATTTTATGAAGTCGGAATGGACTCTGCTCTTAGGTTGAGTGTGAGCAACAACGTATTTCGTATATAAGTGTCTTTTTTGTGGATTTCGTCGTGATTTGCCCTGTTGATTTATTTTTATTGTTTGTGTAAGTCGGTGGCAGATAATTTGTTCGTATATTGGTAAGTAATCGTGTGTATATATCTGTGTTTGTCCATTTGAATGTCCGATCCGCCCGATCCCGGCGGGGGTGAAGCTGAGCCACGTGCCACTTCGCCCCCTGCCTTTACCCAGATATCACAGATGGACGTAGATAGAAACCTGCAAAGTTCCCGGAAACGAGCTCCGGTAGACGATCTATCCCCTCAACCCCCAAAAAAAACAAACATCCCAGTTGCATCACTAACATCCCAGTCCACATTTGTAAACCCCGAATTCTCGGGCAACAAATCGACATACACGGCTCAGGACTCTGCACCATTCCTGGTTCACGTCAGTAAACCAGTATCTGATCCCTCCTCTGGCACCGTATTGCGCCCAATCAAGTTCGGCCACTTCTTGTACAAAAATAAAATAAAAAATGTTGTTATGGACGGAGTCAAGCGTGTAGGTAGAAACAGAATTTCTGTCGAATTCAAAACCTCCATAGATGCCAATGCCTTTCTCGACCACCCTGCTCTGCTAGCAGCCAATTATGAGGCCATCATACCGAGCTACAGTATAACCAGGATGGGTATTGTACGCCAAGTCCCAGTAGATTGGACTCTTGAAGAACTGGTTGAGTCAGTAGAAATCCCTTCTGGATACGGGTCTATTGTTAAAGCCCGTAGGCTGAATAGAAAAGTCTACAACAATAACTCACCAAGCTGGATCCCTACTCAGACCGTAGTTTTGACTTTTTCAGGACAGAAACTCCCTCCTTATGTATATTGTTTTTATACATCTTTGCCAGTTGAGACATATGTTCTCCCAACGATCCAGTGTAACAAATGTTGCAGATTTGGCCACATTCAATCTCAATGTAGGTCACAAGCACGCTGCTTCATATGTGCTCAATCCCATGAAGGACACACATGTAACAAGGAAACCCCGACATGCCTATATTGTTCGGGGCCACATAAAGCGGTTGACCCGTCATGCCCAGAACAATCTAGACAAAAACATATTAAGTTAGTGATGTCCCAAGAAAATGTGTCATACTCCGAGGCATCGGCCAGATTTGCCCAGGTCCGAAGGTCCTTTGCGGACACTACCAGGAGTGAACAGGCCTACTCTTCCCCTCCAATCAGCCAGCATGCAACCCCTCTTCTAACCACCAATACTCAGAATTCTACCACATCCTACAGGAAAACAATCACGTACTCAAGTCAACCACGTCTTCCTGCTGCCAGTCCCGGCTACAATATTCAGGCCCATCGTGCCATAATTCAGACCCCACAATCCCAACTTTCAAATGGCTGTGCCATCTCTTCCGATACACCTATCCCTAATGACAACCTGATATCCTTACTTTTATCGACCATCATTAATCTGTTAGGCAGATTCAGTGATGTTCAACTACCGAACAACGTCCGAGAACAACTTACTCAGCTCCTTAATATTGCCTGCTCCAATGGCTCCAATCCTTCAGTGGAACTGTCTCAGCAGCAGGAATAAGGATCACGAAATCCTGTACCTTATTCAAAAATACTCTCCCGCCATCTTCGCTGTTCAGGAGATGCGTCGCAAGCCTGGCGATCGAGTCCGGTTCCCAGGCTATTCGTGCCTTCGGGACGACAGAAGCGACGGTTATGGAGGTGCCGCCCTCCTGATCTCCAGAACAGTAACTTTTTCTCAAATTACCCTTCCTCCTCACAGTGAGCATATCAATGCAGTAGCTGTGAAGGTCCATAATATAATCTTTTTGTCAATATACATCCCCCATCCAAATCATGCATGCCTAGCCGAGTTTTCTCAGATTCTCTCTACTATCTCTTCCCCACTAGGTGATTTCAATATTCACCACACGTCATGGGGTTGCTATTACTGTGACTACCTGTCCTCCTCCTTCCTGGATATTTGTGACAATTTTGATCTTTGCTTGCTCAACGATGGCTCCCCTACACGCAGGGTACACCCGTCACAGAACATCAGGAGTGCCGTTGACCTAACCTTGTGCTCTCCTGCTCTTTCCTCCTCCCTCATGTGGACAGTCTTTCCCACAACCCAAGGAAGTGATCATTACCCAATTGTCATTTTAACACCAGTCAACCTCTTTGGTCCCTCCAATATCACCACGGACTCTCCTCGCCCACGCCTGAAATTTAACACTGCAAAGGCTGAATGGTCTGAATATAGTCGTGCTCTAGACCAGGAAATACAACATCTTCCGGTGGTGCCACCCATCAACTATCTCTCGGTTTATGATGCTTTTAGAAATAGTATTTTAAAGGCTGCAGAAAAATCGTTGCCAACGAAAAACATATTTAAAAGCAAAGCTCCCTCTCCACCTTGGTGGGACCCAGAGTGCACAGAGGTTTGCAGAAAAAGGAAGACAGCGGAACTGGAATACTCGGAGTCAATGAATGAATCCAACTTTATTAAATATCGAGCTGCTGCTGCTACCGCTGTAAGAGTCCTTACAGAAAAGAAAAGACTCGGTTGGCGCCGATTCTGCGAATCCCTTTCCCCAGGATCCCAACCTTCCCTGGTGTGGAGAAACGTCAGAAGATTTCGTGGCTCTATGAATTGTGACAGCAACGTCTCCTCTAATGACTCTTCAGTTTGGATTGATTCCTTTCAAAACAAACTCGCTCCCCCATCAGTCCCCACCAAAACGGAAGCTACAATTGCCTCATTACCTACCCCAGCAACATACTCCGAATTCGATTCTCCATTCTCTCTGGAGGAGCTTTCAGCAGCATTGAATGGACTCAAAGATTCCTCCCCAGGAATCGATGGGATTCCCTATTCCTTCATTGTTAATAGCAGCGCCTCTACTAAGATATTTTTCCTCAGTATTCTTAATAACATATTTCTGAGTGGAGTTCCTCCTGGGGAATGGAAAACCCAGATTATCATACCCATTTTGAAACCAGGAAAACTCAGCAACGATCCGAATGGCTATAGGCCCATCGCGCTTTCATGTACATTGGCAAAAATCCTGGAACACTTAATTAAAAACCGCCTTGAATGGATTGTGGAGAGTAAAGGCCTTCTGGCCAAAAGTCAATTCGGGTTTCGCAAAGGCATGAGTACAATGGACAGTCTTAGTATCTTTCTAACTGATATCTGGATAGGCCTCTCCAAACGTGAGTACGTGACGGGAGTCTTCTTGGATGTGTCATCGGCATATGATAATGTCTTGCTTCCTCTACTCAGGCAGAAAATGCTTGATCTGAGTATCCCTGTGAGGCTGACAAATATTATATTTAACTTATTATCGTCCCGTTCCATTCAAGTATGTATTAACAACTCTCTCCTTCCAGCAAGAACTGTCTGGAGGGGCCTTCCCCAGGGATCAGTATTAAGTCCTTTACTGTACAGTCTGTATACTTATGACCTTGAGCTGTCACTTAACTCGTTTTGTAATGTCCTTCAATATGCTGACGATCTAGCTCTATATATCTCTGACAGTGACCCTGCGATAATTTCTTCTCGCCTTAACTCCGCTTTGTGTTACCTCAATGACTGGTTATCAGAACATGGGCTCTCGCTTTCCGTTGACAAAAGTAATTCCGTCATTTTTACACGGGCAAGAAGTACCCCTAACATACCAATTAAGTTTGATAACCAAGCCATTCCTCTCAAAAATCAAGCGAAGTTCCTTGGGGTTGTCCTGGATTCCAGGATGAATGGTACACATCATGTAACTCATGTGTCCAAAAAATGTGAAAAGAACATTAATATCCTTCGTGCCCTCTCCGGTGCTTGGTGGGGAGCGCATCCCTTCTGTCAGAAGCTCTTATATAATGCCCTTGTTCGAGCACACTTAGATTATGGGTCATTTCTTTTGGAACCTTGCTTAAAATCATCACTGAACTCACTCGACAAGATTCAGTCCAAATCTCTTCGAATTGTTGTGGGAGCCATGAAATCATCTCCTACCAATGCCCTGCAGGTGGAATGCTTGGATCCGCCCTTGCCTATTAGAAGGCAATATCTTGCAGATAAATTCCTTTTTAAAATCATCCAAAATTCATCCCACCCACTTATCCCAAAATTACACCAGCTATCAGAATTTATCTCATCTGATAAATTCTGGAAGAATAAAGTATCCCCATGTCTGTTTCGAAGTTTCATCAAATTTATCCGCCTTCCATGCCCCATTTACCAATGTTCCCTAAAACCCCTATTTGAGATTCCATACCAGTCCCTTGTATTCCAACCTAATATATATCTTGATTTAGATATTCCCAAACACTCGCCAGCTGCAGAAGCCCAACTCCAAGCAACCATTAATAAAAATTGGAAGGACTGGCTGGTGTTGTACACTGACGCTTCTAAATTGAATGAGGCAGAGTGTGTAGGTTCTGCTGTTTGGATTCCCAAATATAAAATAATACTTAGTTTCAAATGCCCCCCTGTCTCATCCGTTTTCACAGGAGAAGCTACAGCTATCCACGAGGCCCTTCTCTATGTAGAGTCACATAAACTAGATAAAACTATTATTCTCTCAGACTCTAAAAGCTGTCTCCAGGCAATTTTATCTAACCCTTTTCGCTCTAAGTCCAACTTTCCTCTCATCCTTAAAATAAGAAATGTATTGTATAGGTGTTTCACTCTTGGGATTAGAGTCGTACTAGCCTGGATTCCGGGACACTCAGGAGTAGTGGGTAATGAAACAGTTGACATTATCGCTAAAGAGGCCACTACCAACGGAAGCATCGATCATAATATAGCATATGCTCACGACTTGAACCTGCTAGCTGCCCAATTTATGAGATCCTCCTGGGAAACCAAGTGGCGAGAAAGTAGCAAGGTAAAAGGAAAGCACTACGCTGACATTCAACATTCCATACCCGACAAACCATGGTTTTTTAAGTTCAAAAAGGCATCCAAATCATGCACTTCAACTATATGCCGTCTAAGGTTGGGCCATTCTTGTACTCCTGTCCACTTGGCTAAAATTAGGGTTAGGGACTCCTCACTATGCGAATGCGGTCTAGACGAGGGATCGATTGATCACATTTTTTTCTCTTGTCCAAAATATCCTTCCTCCTTATATGATTCTCTCCCCCCATGCATCCCTAAACCCACTAATTTCAAAACTGTTCTTAGCTATACTAAATCCCCATGCATTGATGTTTTATGTGACTATATAATATCTAATAATATAAGACTATAACCTATTATGTAGTTATTAGATATTTACTAACATCTACTTTATGTGTGTTGTGTATGTCCTTATTCCAGATATTTCAACAGTCAGTACTACAGTCTCAAAATCTAAGCCTAACCACCTTTACTCTTAGACATTGTACTCTCACAATACGCCTAGTGAAGAAGCAGAGTCTGTAGGAACAAATAACTGAGCAAACAACTGGATACTGGCGAAATCCAAAAGGGAACCGCCAAAACCCAAAAAGAAGAAGAAGAAGTCGGAATGACGTTTTTCTAATGACGTTTAGTTTGACAGTATTCGTTTGTCGTTTTGTTACTTGCACTTGCACGCAAAAACACTGTTCAAACAGTTGATTTGAGAGGTTATATTTATATTTTGTTTGACTTTGTGTTAATTAATTCCGATTTCCTACGTGTAATGATTTTTAACATGTGTATAACCAATATGTAGGTACATTTGCGTTATTAAACTGAAAGTGAATATTCAGTATTGCCATAATTAAATTTGTTACAAGGAGGTAGGTAGTTCACACTTTTAATGATTTATTTCTATGTTTTTAGTAAAGATTGTACTAAAATAACATTATTTTCGGAATCCTCGTGTTTTTCCCTACATTTTGGTATACATGTACCTCAGGTACATAAAATGGGCTGAAATTTATGAGCGATTAGCGACCTCCTTTATTTGGTACGTGAGCTGATTGGTAAATCCCAAGCCAGTCTCTTTTCAGAGCGCTACATTTATCATATCTGGAGTGGAGAGCTAATATATAGCTAATGATTTTTTACTTCTCGCCTCTTGATTGATGGGAGGTTGTAACGACCTTTCTTAATTGATTCAACATCTAATTCAATTTCGAACTTCATTACAGAGTATGAATTAATGAAATCATTAAAATGTCTGCTTAATTGGATATCGATAATGGACCCAAACGTTTGGAAACCAATTGCATTACTAGCTGGTTATATTACAGTGTTATTTTTCACATTTTTCTTTGATTTTGTGACTTTGTACATACCTTTTTTTCATTATTGAACAACAAATATTCCTCATCTGCTGAGCAACAATATTTTTAGTTATGATATTTATTTCACTGCAAGTTTTTCAGAACTTGTTAAAATCACATATATGGCCATAACTTATTATGAAATATCTTAACCATTTGAAAAACTAAAGTGAATATACTAATACAAGTCATTTCGTATCATAACATTCTCAATAACAAGGTGAATCTTTATGTAAACAGTAAAATAGACGTATAATCCTTTAGGTACTCTAACATAAACCTAATTACTCAAACGAAGTGGTTATTTAATAAAAAATAAACAGTGTCAATAGTAAAACACAGTGTCTAAGTTGACACTATAAATCTTCCTTAATGTAACCTTGGATACTTCAAAGATAATATAAATACTATATTTTAGCCAAGATTACGGTGGACACACAATTTATATAATAATAGTAGAGAATGGCCACTGACTACAAATTATGAAATTACAAAACGCAAGGATAACGAGGTTACTAGTCCAATAAAAATAGCTTGACGTGACACCCTATTATTGAAGAATTTATTAGATTTTTGTTCGACACTACCGTATTATTATTAAAGTGTAGCGACTATATGCGTACAGTAAATGATATGAAATACAGAACTTTTGTGGCGGCAGTTAAAAAATACACAAGTTTTACCTACGTTAACCAGCTTTTAAATAAAAAAACACATCAAAAATTTAATATCATAGTGACGTGATTACATGTCGTACCTCCACGTGAGTTATCGTAATATTGTGACACGTTCAGAACCAAAAGTATTAAATAATCTGTCAGAATATTTCGGTAATTGAACTTATCACCGATTTTTAATTTCCTGCACCCTTACTTTAAATCACAAGTTTTTCTATATAAGTATATAGGTATTTAAAGCATTTATTAAGGATTTGATTTATAAGATAGAACAGAATTCAATTCTTATAATAGACAGTATAAAATTTAAAAACAGTATATAATAAACAATATAAAAAAAAAATTTGAACTTGTCTTTTGTTTTATTTAATTGTTTTTTGGTCTTTGTTATTTATAAACCCACTTCTCTTACAATAATTAATGATTATGTATCATCATAAGTAGTAAAATATTTCAAATACATTTAAAGCAAACCAAATTTGTCATCGTTTATAATATAGCTGCCCATTACTGAATAATATAATAATATTGACTACGTAATCTTTATTATCGAACCAATAATCCTATTACTAAATGCAATTACTTTCATGATAAATTTTAATAGTCTATCGTATGGTTATTAGATTGTTTTATTAACTATTATGGAAGAACCAATCACTTGTTACATCAATTTGCGATTCTGCAAACAATTTTGTGAATGTAGAAGTAGAATGACATAAACCTGTAAATGTTTATGCCAGCAAAATACGAGTAATTAGGTTAGAGTTCATTGACTAATCTTTCTCTTTTTACTACATTTTTATTAAGTTTCTTCTATTTTAGTTAGATAAGTCCATAGCATAGAGGAAATAATCACTACGTTTTAGTCCATAGATTTTTAAATATTAGGTCTCCATTTATGAAATCGGCGATTCGTATGGAGGATTTAAAAAAAGTTTCATTTTCCATACTAGCATTTTCTTTTATTTAACAACCATGACCGCTCATGTTTTAAAACTTTTATTCACTAATGTTTAATCACTGAGATAACATATAGTATGCCACTTAAGTTAAGTGAAAAAAATAAGTTTGGGCTAGGTTAAAACAAATAAAGTGATAATTTCTGCTAACAAAAAAGGAGTCATTTTTAAGTAGGTATTTTTTTTATTTTTGGAAAACTATAATAAATTTTATTTAAATATTAATAGTTGTCTATGATGGTAATTATTCGATATAATATCAAGCAGTTGATGAATATTTTAAATCATAGAAGTGACAAATTACCAATTTCATTATATTGTCATCTTGAAAGTTAAATTTTAAACGAAATTTCTCATGTTTTTAGCTAAGTACTCTATTCTTTTTTTAGGATTTAGAAAAATATAATAATTCTTTTCTCTAAATTAGTCATGTATAACAAATGAGCCGTTTATTAAATACTTTCCGTTGCGTTACGAGATCGCAAGTAAAACAATTAGTCAGATGTGGGTCAGCGAGTCTCGACACCTGCGATCATACCCGGTTATGACATGGAGATCATTATTTAGTTAGGCTGTGCTATTCATAAAAAATTAGCATGACCAATTTCATCTTAGAGACACATAGTCTTCACTATAAAAAAAGAAACAAAACAGATAAAACGCAACGCAATTTAATTAAGTTTAAAAATACTGGGGATTTAATTATACTTATAGCCTATTATGGATATACAGTTCATAAAATCTTGTGTCTAGCGCCCATGATGCTTATAGGTAGGAACCCTGAATTTTAACTTTAAACAGATACTTCAAAAATATTAATGTGCTTTCTTTCAGTAAGTGTGAATGTGGATGTTTATGAAGAATACTTCATTATTACAGAAAAGTAGACAAACTTACCAACTTCTCTCTATATTTTCACATTGTGCCAATGGAAACGCAATCTGCGAGACAGTTTGGAGCCATACTCACTAAACACTCACATTGAAATACGGAAACGCGAATGCTCATTTTTTCTCAGGCTGGATAATCTCGCCTGTACGGTCGGTCTCATCCGGGTGTCAGTACGCGAGTGTCTTTCGAGAGTTTGCAACACTGATCTTACTGATAGGGGTAAATAGGCGACTGGGCTGGCGTAGAAATGATGTGTTCCGAACAATCAAAATAATTTACGGGATAACAAACCAGATTACTTAGATACAAATGACTATGTACGTGAAAAAATTTCGCTTCTTTAGAAGCTTGGGTTTGTTTTATTGTTTCTCATAGATAATGAGGTCATACAATGTAATTTTATTAATGAAAAATCATTTTTAGTTACTTAAGATAAGATTCAGATAAAAATAATAATAAAACCTATACACTTTATTGCACATTACCTAAAAAGAAAGCACACAAAAGGCAGCCTTATTGCTTAATAGCAAATAACATCCAGGCAACCTTAAGTAGAAGAGAAATAAGGGGAAATGGAGAAAAAGTGGGAGTGGGGAGTGAGTACTATGACGGAAGGACATTATATATAAATGTACACGAATAGAGATAAAGAAAGAAAATTATATCAAATCTTGTTGTATTGTAGCTGTCAACTGTTATACCAACAATATCAAGTGTTACTTGTAGATTGGTGTTTAACAGTTAACACTATTTGATTCGGTGATTCCGTGAATAAGAAAAAACACCAAACTTGAGTTGAATTAATTATAATAGTATAATATTACAAAATAAAAGGCATGTTTTGCGCTGGAAATACAGACAGAGCAATGGCAAACGAGAGAAAAGAAAAGACGATCGTAAAGTATGAAAAGCAAATACAATCGTAAAGTATGAAAAGCAAATACAATAGAAGGAGACGTATTATAGCTTTTTCTTTAGTAACTTTTAAACAATGAGGATCAGTTACTATTTTTGTTTAGTGTTTAGCTAATTAGAAAGCTTATTACATGATTAACCGTGAAAAAAATTTACGATATCTCTTAAACCTGAGAAATTACAAGAGCTAAAGTACTGTTTTTTGGGGTCCTTATGACGTCATCGTGACGTACGCGAACCTTATGTCCTAAGTGATAAAGCACATATTGTATTGAGCTTGGCATTTCCTTCAAACCCTTTTAACTCAACCATTTCTAAACGGATTTCAAAATATTTTTCAATATGTGTTTATATTATATCAATAAAACTTTAGGATTCAAACTTGTTACTGATCCTCATTGGTCTTTATTGAAATCATTTCCTTAGAGCGTTCCACCCGCCAGGTGCAACCGCGGCCTAGCACTCGCCTTATCTCCCTGTACGTGAGCATAAGCACTAACGGTACCGAGCGCGGGGAAATATTCTGCCTCTACCGTAATCCTTAAGCTCATTATTTTGAAAACATTTTGAGTACCTCTGAAGATTCCACGCTATCACACGAACTTTTTGAGATATGAACTTTTTTGTTGCTGGTTTCTTTCTGTTATGTTATATTGAAGTAGTAGGATCTAACTCATTATGTATGTTATCATTTATTAATACCTACAACTTCAGTACGCTAAACATTATTTGGGTTTTGAGTTAACCTAATGTCCAATTTCGTAATATAAAAATTATTTCAAACGGATTTCAAACTTCTATTCAACAAAATTCCACATTTGATTACACCCATTCCACTAACAAATTTTCTCCCAAAGTCGATGTGACATCATATCAGGCAAATTGAATCGAAATATTATTACTGTATTCATTAATAAATAAAAATTTGGAGAAACCATTTTACTATCATAAAATTAAGCATCTATTTTTTTATTTGATTTTACATCGACCCCATTGACCAATCGAACAAATTAGAGCCATCTATCCGCCCGATATATCCCCAGCACCGTATCACAGTATTTGAATATTTAAATCGTAACAGCCCATACATTATCCAGTTGACGACGATATTGTATTCAATGGCGCCTCCCACCGTTTCACCGACTATTCTGAATAATCAGGCCAATTACGAAACAAGATATTTAGCTTCCAATACGTCACCGAAAACTAATATTCCCTTTTAAGCGTAACAATCCCCCATAAATGATTACGTTTTTATGACACTCATTGCCTTTTCTCGATAATTTACAACGAAAGCGGTGCCATATCTTTTACTAATGAAAATCAAATTCTTTAAGAACCGCCAACTTTGTTCTTTATTCGCTTAAAATTATATCAAAGTAATATACACCTTAATACCAAAATACCAAGAGTCACAGATACGATGAAAATTCAAAAAAAGACGAAGATCGGATGTCAAACGCAAATTGTTTCTTATTCTAATGTTTACGAATAATATATTCATGAGAGTGGTTTTAACTGTCTTTAGATCGTTAAGTTGGTATTTTAACTGTTCCATAGATACGTTTCGATCCAATGCTTCCATACAAATCGTCAAATTATCGATATCTAGTAGCCATTGATATATGGGATTATGCTAATGGCATTAAACGTATTAACAAGTTTAACTAACAAGTGATTACTACCGCCCATAAACTATTTCACTGACAAAATAATAAACATATAATATCCTTGGAAAAAGATACTTTTGAAAGGAGTTAAGATATTTCAATTCCTTTTTGTTCTCAATTTTTAGGGTTCCGTACCCAAAGGGTAAAAACGGGACCCTATTACTAAGACTCCGCTGTCCGTCTGTCTGTCTGTGTCTGTCTGTCACCAGGCTGTATCTCATGAACCGTGATATCTAGAAAATTGAAATTTTCACAGATGATGTATTTCTGTTGCCGCTATAACAACAAATACTAAAAAGAGAATAAAATTAGTATTTAAGGGAGGCTCCCATACAACAAACGTGATTTTTTCGCCGTTTTTTGCTCCATATTAATACTGACAACAGGTAGACAGTTGAACTTTTCACAGATGATGTATTTTTGTTACCGCTATAACAACAAATACTAAAAACAAAATAAAATTAATATTTAAGGGGGGCTCCCATACAACAATCGTATTTTTTTTGCCGTTTTTGGTACGGAACCCTTCGTGCGCGAGTCCGATTCGCACTTGGCCGGTTTTTAAAGCACATTTGTAGCGTAGCTAGTAATTTTTAACAAATATTCGAATTGTGATTCCTGTTTTGTTTATTTCTGTGTTTTGAAATGTGAAATTTCTTCTACAGGCTGCAAATCATTTTTCAAGAGGTCCGTGAGAAGAAATCTGACATACTCTTGCCGGGGGAATAGGAACTGCCCCATTGACCAGCACCATAGAAACCAGTGCCAGTACTGTCGACTCAGAAAATGTCTCAAAATGGGCATGAGGAGAGAAGGTGAGTTTACGAACAAGGCTTACAAACCAAATACAGTACTTGGTAATCAATTTTATGATATTGATGCAAATTTAAATGATAAAGATTGTTTCAATGATCTAAAAGAAAATTTTACTAACATTTTGCTTATACTAACTATTGAAGAAGAATTACTTACTTTGAAAGTTCATGCCTATATTGAGACATTTAAAACCCGTGTTATTAAAGTTTTCTTTTTGTCCACCGGTACTTTGCTCTACTCTGTAAGTACTATGTAATATAAGTTTTAATATTATAGCCTCAACGTTACTGCGCAACGTGTTTTATTCCGTCGTAACGGCAGCTTTAATTGGTTCTCAGAAATTTTACGTCTTTGAAAGGCTGTGCGGTATTACGTCAAATTTAGTGTATCCTGAATTTAATGTTTATTTAAGGAAGACAAGGGATAGTCATTTGTCGCTGAAACTGCCTCATCCAAGTGTGTTAACAATTTTATGACGCTTGTATAAAGAGCTTTATAAATAAGATCTACAAATCTGAATAAGTTATTGTACAACAAATCGATTAGGGTTAGGTCATGTAAAAATTGCATAATATTTTGATAAAAAACCAACCAACCAATGGAGTTGTCGCCTGAGGTGTAGCATTCCTCGGTCTCATCAATAAAGTGAACTACGTATTAATAAGTGCCTACTGGAACAAAAAGCTCGCTTTAAAGATACATTGATTGTCACAAGTGTAATTAGTAAAACCATTAATCTTGCCGAGTCATTAGTCGGACAACTGCCCAAGGGCACTGCTCTAAGTAACTGTTGACGATCTATGTTAATATAAAGTTATGAGCCGTAATAGCTTATTATTATGGTAGAATTAATATAGACGGTTATTGTTTTAGAGACAGCGTAGTGATTGATGATATTGACGGCGATTTTGAATTGACCTCGTGTAAGACCAGTTTGAGCTTGGCGTAGATCGCCTGATATCTTAGGCATTGTAAGGACAATGTTAGTACTTATAAATACTAAGGTTATTAGTACATGATGTCTATGAAAAAACATGAGATATCATTATTGAAAAAAAATGTTACTAGTTTTTTTTTGTTCTGTAGTTACAAATATAATGTAGCTATTCATAGAACATGAAGTGCATATTAATGTTGTATCTATGATTTGCCAAAAGAACTTCATAGTGCAGTTGAAATTGCACTATGAAGTTCTTTTGGCAAATAGCTTTAATATAATTATTTTGACTTAAGTACTCCTAACTTTTCATAAATAGTTTTCGCTCAAGGTTGTTCACGTAAAGTTTTATTAAAATCCTTTTCTATTAACAACTTATTAAATAACAACCTCTGAAGGTGTCATTTTCGGTAGGATATATACTTTAAGATACATTTTAGTTTAAAAAGTAGCTTACATTTAGTCACAAAACCATAATTCTTTAAAATAGTCACGTTCAATGTCATACACTGTACCGTAATCCTTGTTTTTTTTTTTGTTGTAAGTCCGCCATACTAAGTATTAATATTAAAATAGACATCCACATCATCAAAAGCCATGGAAACTTTAATGAAAACGTAATTTTACGACACGTAATAAATATACTTGATGATATTGTCACCGTCCATTAGCTAATTACCATATCGGCTGTGGCGCAACCAAAGATAAACTTTTGAAAGAATCTTCGTATTATTTTCGTTAGTGCTATAAAGAACATACTTTCAATACAATGCCACGAATTACTAAAATAATTGCGTGACCAATCGGAATAAGGACACACTACCTTAACCACTTATCATATACGTAAAAAACATTGGCTTTTTAATGATGAATTTCAAAAACAATAATATGAAAGATAACAGAAGCCCCAAACTTCCTACGATCATAAAGGAAGCGTTCTTTGCGAGGGCAGGAACATAACATACTCATAATCATAACGCTGGAACCCTGCTGCTATGATTATTGTACAAATATGGAACTAGAGTGTCGCCTTGTGGGCCTACTTATTTTCATTTTATTCTGATATATTTTTGAAATTTCTTCTTTGTTCGGGTTTTGTGTTCACTAAAGTTATAATGATACAAATTCCACATTTACAATTTAAACAAAAATACGCTAAAATACTATAATGACGACCAATAATTATTATTGATAGAAGACTTTCATGTATCTAAGCCTGAAGATAAATAAAGAGGACACAGTTCAATTCTACAAATCACTATGAGACGAAATGTTGAAATTGAACAATATTTTTATTTCACACAATCGTCTCGTCAATTTGCATTATGAAAAAACTTTGCAAGTACCACGGCACACCTTTGAAAAAGCGTCATTAGTATTATTGGGTCCCTTTGTACATCCCGCAGATATGCAAAGGCCAGCCACCGGAAAGGACAAGTAACCCGCTGCTCTCAATTCAACCCTTAAGCACCCCATTAGGTCTCCTCGACCTCGAGCCCTCATATTTTGTCCAACAAACGATTTGTTTGCTGTCAACAAACAAAGGAAAGGTGTGAACTCCAGGCTCCTTTTTTATCCGAGATTAACTGTTAATAGAAATAAAAAAAAGTAAGTGTGCCTCTTTGTCGCAGCATAATCGTCTTAGATATCAGACTTGTAGATCTGGTCAAGATTAAAAGCGTCGACGCTTCTTTTGTAATGTTTTTCTCTGTGCCGCATTGTTTTGTGATGTTTCTAAACTTAAAGTTCAAAGAGACCATTGATCCGGGTTAGCTACCACCTAATGTTGTATTGTTATGTGAAATTTAATCTGATACTGTTTATATCTTTTGTAATGTGCAACGTTTTGCTCTGGTCAAAACTTAACGCTACAAAATACTCTTATGTTACTCGACGCAAATAAAGAAAATTAATGCGGTTATGAGTGACACCAACGGGCTTTTATACTTTTTAAATTACATGAATTAATTTCCCAACAATAATTCAAAATTTGGAGACAAAGCATACATGGCGTTTGATTAATTAACCACATTACAGTAACTGGTTTATTATTTGATAATTGCATAAAAGTAACTAGGCAACGTGGCGGGTTCTCGTCACAAAACTGAACAATGGCTGCCACCTTTTGTTTGGGTCGCATCAATCACGGCTTCATTGTTTGGAGTATCTTAATAAGTTTTTGTGATATACCGGTCATTTAGAAAGATTCTGCCGTGGCCGATAACAGCCCTCGGGCATTCGGCGAATTTTAATCAATTCTCGTTAGAAGGTAAATTGAGATAGATAGATGAATGAACGAATTGAAAAGAAAATTTAGAATATAATAACGGGTCTCTTCATTTGAAATTCTTTCACGAGGTTTGTAATTTTACATTTTTGCTCGATGTTCAGCAAATATTTTAAAATATTCGTTAATGTAAATACTTATTTGTAGAATATAACTTTACTTAGGGTCTAGTTAATTTTGAAAGCCCCTTCCGAAGCATGGCTTAAACTTTACATGCCATAATCCGTGTGTAAAATTCTTACAGTTTTGTACAACGGTAACCATACAAAATGCGCTTACATTGTGTAGCCCACAAAACCTGTCAAATGCGTCATCTATGAATATTCCCAAGGGCTGCAAATTATGGCTATGTTTGCTTCACTTATTATTTTTAAAGAGTAGAAGCCCCATACACGCCTCCGGCTGACAAAGAAATGTCAAAAGGATACGTGCACCGCTTTGAGGAGGGTGTCAATTTGCGTCAGCGCGCAATTTGACCAGGTGTGGTCATTGTTGGCCAACTGACCGTAAGGATGGGTTTGTTTGGATTAGACCAGTCTAGTTTGGCAAACATTCGCCAATACCGTGAGAAACATAACGTCCTTTCTGATGTCCAGTCGCCATTACCGACGCTACGTAACACGAAGATGTGGATTAGGATAAGTGGAATTTCTAGCATCGTCACAGATTAAATTAATGACTTAATCGTGTCAACAATCAGTACCGGTGCGGGAAATAACTCGCTACGTAGATGCCCACTTTGTCTGCAGCGTCACAGCCGAAAGATATTATCAATTCTAGTGAGCATAATAACTGTGACATGTTTCGTACGATGCTCCAGGGCCGCACTTAATGGTGCTCATTCTGGGAAAACTGAGTCTTGCTAGCTGCGGCCGACATAAAGATACCATCGGCCGGCTTGCCGGTGCGTTCCCACGACTTACTTGCGAAAAACCCCTAACATGCCCACTCTACACAACTGACCCTTCGGACATTGGTCAGGAGTTAACGCCCGAACGAAAACATTAATTAAAATCGAAGACAAGAAATAGACCGGTTCCGATTTTGCATGGTCAAGGTGCGTGACCCTAGACCTGTTGGTAGTCCCGGGCGTCGTAAGCTAATTATATTTCCGCACGTTTTGTCCTACGATTTGCATGTGAATCGGGGTACGATACAATAGAGAATAGCACTAATCTGCTTCGGGAAGGTGGCCGGGGCAGGTAATGCCGGGTCGGCCCTATAGTTGTTAGAAACTTGATAGGTTTTCACTATAAATATTAGCTTTACGGTGAATAATTAATGACGTATAATATTAAGTTTCACGTTCATGAAAAGTGGTTTCATCAGTCTATTGTAAGTAACATTCAACGCTCTGTGATCTATTATAATTATCAAAATATATCTATGTCAATAGTAAGCTAACAAAGGTGACTTGAAAATTGAAAGATGTACCAAAGTCTTTTTAGATATAAAAGATATCACTATTCTTCAGAATACATTAACCATTAAGTTCCGATTCGAAGACTCGTAAACTCTGAAGCGAAATGCGTCACAAAAAGGAATCAAAGTGTAAAATCATTTGTGTCGGATTAAAAAAGAAGCTAGCGAACGAGCGTGAGATATATACCACTATCAATCACCTGGTGATTTATATTCTCTCGCGGGGATGATGTATCGCCGTTCGGGATGAACACTCGACTGATGGTAAAAGTATTCGATAATTAACTTTTTAAAATTTGACTGACGCCTTCATCTCCGTTGCTGGCCAAAAAACCACCGACGATGTACACCAAATATGTGAAATCGCCATAACACTCGATTCTTAATGCACTGCTAATGCAAATCTAGTCTATATCCGAAGTAATAGAGGCCATAATGGCGTGCTTGCCGCGCAGAACCTGTTACTTACGTGTTTTGGCTTTGGTATGTAGAATATCTTCCATACTGTTCATTTCTAGTGTCATCAACAAAAGGCTTGTTATGGGCTTATTAAAATTTTTGCATATTTAAGTTTTGTGGCCGTGATTCATTATTATATAAGTGGTAGGTATCAACGAAACGAGTAATAAATTAGACGAGCAAATAATATAAATATCATCTCCGTTGAATAAAATTATGTTTGTTTAAATTGACTGTGAAGAAATGGTGCTAGAAAGTGTAGGGGATTGGAATTTGATTTGAACAAAAATAAATGTTTCTATTGAGTTAGATAAGAGTGTGGATGTGTTTAACGTAATTCATCAAGAGCAACACGACGTGACACTGTATAGCACGTCAAAATACTCACCAACAGGGGGTTACCTGAATGGCCGTTCCACTTGCCAGTCGGGAATCGAAGGCGGACCCCCGCGGCGCGCCGGCGTGCGCCTAACGAACTATACACGTGATTTATCTGACCGGCCCTGCTCACACTCACTGATGCTAATTCCTTTACGACGTGTGATGTTAGGTAATGAAATATAACGTCGTTGGATACATTCTTTAATTTGATTTAGATTCATATAACGACTTTACACGAAATACAATTTGTTGAGAAATATATTAAAACTACCAAATGATGATGTATTAGTCAAAGAATTCAACAACAAAAGTTGACACTGCGGCGCTAGGACATCAACAGAGTAATAAATTATGATTAACATAATGTTTTGTCCGCAGTAGCTAATATTCGATATAATTTACGTCGTTATTAGTAGACTCTCTAATACAGTTACTTTGCCACATGAATCGCGTTCAATACGTATATTCATCACAGCGCTGAAACTATTTATGATGGAATTTCCTGCAGGTGAAATTTTCTCACAGTCGAGTTGGCCGGTCTAATGCCGTATAATCTCGAATACCCGAGAGTAATGCACGTTTTGTATGTATATTGGTTACTACGTTAGTAGTCGCAGCAAACCTGTTCCGCCTGGCCGTGCCCTCTGTACTGCACCACACTATATTATAACAGAACCCGCCACAGTTTCACTTTACATTATAACATCAACGATTAGAAACCAAGACGATACTGCTCGCTATGTCAAAGCTTATCTATCGGAATAACCAATATTATGTGTGTGTAGAGAAATTAAGTGCGAAGATATCCTCCTGAGGTCAAGCATAGATAGCACGCTATAGAATTAAAACGTAATATTTATACCACGCTGACAAGTTAATGTTTCCGCCGATCAACTCGAGAAATTAACGCCATTATGCAAAATTTGTATGTCTGGAGTAGAAATTAATTCCGTATGTTAATCAAGTGATGGCTCAATAATACTAATGGCAATGATTATAATCAAGAGCGTGCTCGTCTAAAACAAGCTTTTTCCGCGCCGACACTTGGGATTCATCTAGCGCTCGCATCTCTATATGTCAGTCTGTGGCGTCCATCATTACACGTGAATCATCCACGGTATCGTGCTCGGAGAATTTCGTGAGGTCACAGTTTAGTATAGCGGTTTAGGCGCCCTGCGGTCGTTTGGCCGACAGAGATGGTCTTATTGGGAACCTAGGAGGCGCGAATAGAGCGATAGGTCTCTTCTCTGTCTAACACCGACCGTTTCGTGACCCCGCAGCTAATCACATATCTGCAAGCGTATTATGATTATCGCAAGGCTCGGTTTCTTCCACGTTGTTATGGTCAGTGACTCTTTGCACGGTACCTTCATCTCGAGCTAATATTGTTTCGTTAGATAGGTTTTCGTTGTAATCAACCATAGTCGAGGATGTAATAACATTATTTGTTTCCAGATTAAGTAAAACTCTCTATAAATTTTATTATTCTGATGGATTGTACCGCTTTCACAGATTGTGCGCTTTGGTATTTATGATGGGTTTCGTCGTCGAAGTGTTAAGAGCCGGTACCTGTCTGAGGGCCTGTATAAATCTTCCACGGCGTTTAATAAGCCGATAATTACAAAAACCCGATTCCGACTAATGGGGTTGTGGGCAGGTATGCCGTTTAATTCACAGCACGTGCCACCCAACCGCTTTATTATACGATCTTTAACATATTTCTCAAGAATGTTTATCTCCACTTAAAGTAATTATTTTATCTCGTACTGTTTTGATGTCTTCCGTGTCCGGTCGCCCCTAATTTAGATATGCAACGCCACAGGTGGGCGGTTTTGTTTACAATTTTTCAACATTGACAACTTTCTATCGAGTTCCAGTTCTTTGTTATTAGTATTCTAATCCGCGTCATCGATTCTTTGGATTTCTTCATCGATCCCCACAACAGCTAATTTGTCATGTGTTGAATAATCGTGGTTCTAATCAAGTATCCCATACGTCAACGCATCTTACACGTTTCGAAACAACGCTCTCTAGTTACGGACAGTCGAATCTCTAATCAGTATATTAGAGACGATATTTCTAGCTGTCGTAAAACCCGAAAATTTCTTAATGATATCAAAACACAACCGTTAGAGCAACAAAAGGTGGTCGCTGGCCCATTTGTTGGGCGACAGAATCGCGTGCTGTGTGTTTGAAAAATGGCTGACATAAATAACAGATTATCAACTTGTATCGGGACGTAACGAGATAGCAGGCAACAACTAAAATAAATAGGCGAACGGTAAATGAAGTTGTGTACAGTTTAGATTTAAATCGACGGGAAGAGCCGCGGTGATGTATTCGTTGTATTTTATGAATGTTGTAGTGTACGGTCGGCCACAGAAAGAGCTACATACTACAGTACCGTATCGCAGCAATGATAGCGTTTATATTAGGACTGCAGCTTATGGAACCAGCTTTATAGTGGGTTGGACAAAGTCCTTAAATGTTCAAATCCTTTTGAGGCCGACTGTACGCGCGGAGACGAGCCCGCTAATGGTTCAATTTATAGTTTGTTATTTATGTTTTTGTCGGATCTCCACTGTCATTAGTGGAGAAACCTTAATCCCGTTCAAATGATCTTCGATTTGCCGTTTCAATCGTATTAATTCAGTGTTGTTTGTTATTAATTATCATAAATTGTCTTTAAATAATAACCGCCTGCTATTTTTATGGCTTTATTTCTGCGTACTCAATTAACATGATTCTTGAAACATGACATACCTGTCAATTTACCTCCAAGAATGTTGTCACCATAACGGTGATGTAATATACGATATTTTATGTAACCTACCTTCAGAAAAAAAAAAAGATTTATTAAATTCTTTCTTAAATATTTAGAATCTTGTAATTTCACTGTATATGGTTTAAAAAATATCTCTCTAAGTAAAAATAAAAAACATTACTCGTAAAGCATATTCCAAAAAATGGCTTTATCGTTTTCATTATTTGCGTGCATATTAATTACAATAATGACTATATTTACAAAGATGACTCGGACTATTAATTGGTATGTTTTCTTTATGAAGCCAAGATAAGTGTTCCGATAAGTTGTTTATAAACTAAATGCTCTAAGATAAACTAAACAAGATCATGAATATAATTGGAGTCGATTCACGGTAGCGAATTAGCACAGGGTCGGTTATCCGAGTGGTTAAGTCACAGCCGCGCGAACGGTACGGTTTATCCTTCTGACAATCGTTGTAATTGTCTAATGACACATACCTACGCTTGTGTACATAGAAAATGTAGCTACGTTCTCATTAAAAATTGACTTATATGTCAGTCACTGTAACCAATAGAAAATGTGCGTGTTCTAGAAAAGAAAATGGCCAAGTGTGTGTCGGGCCACGCGCCGTAGGGTTCCGTAGTTATACCACACCATATTTAATACCACTATCATTTTTCGTTTAATTTTCGTCGTGCAAAAATAACTTTGTTTTTCACAGAGCTGGTATGAATGACAAAGTTATACTTGCGGTTATGGAAAATGTCTTAGGTTATGGAATTACTATATCTCGTTCAAACCAATTTTCATTGAAAGTCTTTATTAAGATCTACAGCATATATATTTTTTTTTAGATTTTTCACTTTCTTATTTCAAAAGTTAAAGGGGGGGGCACATTTTACCACTTTAGCGGTGTATATCTTTCAAACGGTTGACTTTGAGAAAAAAATGTCTTAGAAACCTCTATGTAATTTTTAAAGACCTATCTATAAACACCCCGCACGTATTGGTTTGAAGAAAAACATTTTTTTCAGTTCCAGTTCCATGTATAAAAAAAAATAAAAAAAAATACACATTAAGGGGGGGCTCCACACCCCCCCTTAAAGTGTATTTTTTTTTATTTTTGTGTTAACATCATTAAGCGGTTAACAGAATACATCTACCCACCAAGTTTCAATTGTGTAATATTAATACTTTCGGAATAAAATGGCTGTGACATACGGATGGACAGACGGACAGACAGACAGACATGACGAATCTATAAGGGTTCCGCTTTTTGCCATTTAGGCTACGGAACCCTAATTAGCATTAAATTAGCCGACGTAGCCGAAATCGGCTATAAGCTATACAACATGCTACAAAAATACCCCTAATGCAGAATATGGTAGATAGGGACCATCAAACTGAACAACTTTTACTATGGGACCAACTGAGAAATCGTGAAAAAAAACAGCTGTTCCATACATTTTGATATTTTCGTTATTAATTTTTGAATGAAACAGCTGATATTTTTTTCGCGATTTCAGAGTTGATCCTGTAATAAAAGTTGTTCCGTTTCATGGTCCCTATTTACCATTAGGGAATTGGGGTTTTTTTTTTAACACGTTGTATATCTACGTTACAAAAAGGAAATTCAAAGATATTTTTTTCGCAGTTATTATGTTTGCTATTGTTACAAACTTGACAAATTACATAATTACACAAACGAAACCTAAAGATATTTCACATAATTCCTAATGCTGTGTTTTACTCTTATGAAAACAAGTGTGTTCGAGATTTGGGCCTATTAATTTATTTAAGGCGGTTGTATGACCGAAAGTGGCGCCCTCAGAGGTTTTTATTTAATAAGTTATTAATAGATAAAGATTTTAATAATGTTTATCGTGGAGATTTTAGGGCCCATGGTCTAGTATTTTTAGAAGGTATCACTACATGCCCTCGTAGTCATTCGTAGAAGTAGATAGCAAATGTGTCAAAAACGGCCACTTTTAGCAGTTTTTCTATCTACTTCTAGCAGTGACTACTAGGGAATGTAACGATACCGTCAAAAAATAGACTGTGGGCCCTAAAATCTCCACGATAAACATTATTAAAATTGTGTATTAGAATTATAATATTAAATAAAATTCACCTCGGCGCCACTTTCGCTCAGGGTACCACCTTAAAGTATATATAAGTAACAAATCATTTACGCGTATTACACATACGCGTGGTTAATAAGATTGAAATGAAATTCATTTCCGCTGTTGTCTTTACCTTATCGCTTAGTGCTATAAAAGCTTACAAAAAATGGGCTTATTCCGTTTATCTACCCTGAAACAGCCAACCTATTACTCGGAAACTCATGTCCATCTATCCACCCTGAACGATATCTTACTTCCAATTTCCCATATTTTTAATTTAACTTTTTTTAATGTTAAGCAACATTGATGTATCTGCGCAATGATATGCGCGAGATCATTTCCTTCGCAAATCTGTGTCAAGATCATGCATATTTGTGCATCACGTAAACCTTATTCCAGACTCATAAAAGCTATATTCCCTTAACTGTAACAGCAAGAGTAGAACATAACTTATTCTGCGTGTCAAGAATTATAACAATATGGAGTAATATTTGAAATAACCTCTTTATGTGGCATTCGCGTAAATGGGGCGAGCGTGTTTTGTTTACATACGCGTATATTTTACAAAATAGTCTAAAAACACAAAAAAACTATGTAACATATAATTTAGGCTTTTGATATTTTCATTGTTTTTGATGTAGGTATAATAATGTACTCTATGTTTTTGATACAAAAAACTGAGTTCACTGTCGTGTCGAGTTCTTGGTTTACTGTCAAGCTTTTTCGACAGCAATGAGGGCTTTTCAAAGTGACATTATAAAAATAAAAATAGTAACTATTTGCCTCACTAGATGGCGTTGATTGAAAGAGAAGTGTCACAATTGGCTTTTAAAAATAATTGGCATGTACCATAGAGGCAAGTCAGTGCTCGCTGGCTGACATCTGCCCAAAGAGAAACATTTTAGGGTTACATCTGCCTGCCTACCTAGGCACTCTTCGAAGCTAAGTAAAAAAATATCACATACACACATTTAATTTTTATCAACGCACTTTGACGCGCTTACAGATTTTTGTCATTTTGAAACGCCCTCATTGCTCTCTGAATTTTCAACAAAAAGTTTTACTTTAATGAAATTTTACTTCAAACTCTCGATATACCCAAACTTAAGTTTGTAGATATAAAGAATCTACCATTTTTCGCTTCTTCTATGAATATACAAATACACCAAATCGTTACTAAATCATATTTACAAAAATATCATTATTTACATAAAACCCATCGCATTAGCTACCGTTATTAGTAAACGCCAGTGAACTCAATTTAAAACAACGTTAATTTTCTTTTAATCCGATGAGACATGCGTGATATCAAACAATTTAATTTAACATCTGAAATTGTATTCATCAAATAAATTATTTAAATACACTTTTTAAATATTCGGATAGAATATTTTAACATAGTATTCTGCTACTAATGGATTTAGTGGAGCCATAATTTTGTGTACAGTAACTTTCATCATATTTATGATAATTTGAGATTCCATTCATATTAATCAATGGGTTATTTTATCACGAAACATTCGGAAGATAATTTACAAATGATCAACATAACAATGAAAATAACTATAAAACGCTATACTTTTTATTTATCAGACGCGTGCTTCGAATATAATACCTTCAAATTTATGTACAGTCGCCAGTCTATGAAATTGACTCAGCCATCACATCACTAAACAGTGTTCTAGGTTGCGTTAATACTTGGTCCACCAATTCCGGTATAGCTGTTAATCCCTCAAAATGCCAGGTTATCATAGTCGGGGGCTCTAAGCAGATTGCCAAAGTAGATATCAAGTCGGTCCAGTCGATTGTGCTTGATAATACTATCATCCCTCTCAGCTCCAGCGTTAAAAATCTTGGCCTACACATTGATTCGACGTTCAGCTGGATACCGCAAATTGCCGAGGTGAGTCGGGCCGTTACATCTTCTCTTCGCTTCCTGAATCGTTTTAGGAACTTTCTTCCCATACGAACTAAGACCACTCTTGTCACTTCTCTCATCTTCCCACTCATTGATTATGCTGATGTCAGCTTTCCAGACTTGAATGAGGTTCTGCTCAATAAGCTGGACCGCCTTCTTAATAACGCTATTCGTTTCGTCTTTTGCCTTCGCAAGTTTGATCACGTTTCTTCTTATCGGTCTCAGCTTAAATGGCTTCCCATACGTCAGCGCAGACAGCAAAGATTGCTCTGCACTCTCTATTCTATCTTAAATAGTCCTCATTCTCTCGATTATCATAAATGCAAGTTTCAATATCTCTGCGACTCTCATGACCAACTTCGTTCTACCAATTCTCTCACTCTCTCCACTTCTCTGTTTCGTTCCAAGTATATGTCCGAATCTTTCACTCTGCATGCTTTGCGTCTCTGGAACGGTCTTCCTGAAGCTATCAGGAGATCACCCAGCAAGTTTTCCTTTAAAAAGAAGGTTCACGCTTTTCTTTTAGAAGGCTTGAGCATAATGTGAAAATCATTATCATCAATTTTGCTTTTCTTTTAATTATATAATTATTTTGATTCGTTGTAATAGGTATAGATACACATCAACTTTGTCTAGAGATACAGGTGTTATTTTCATACAAACGAGGTAACTTTGAAGCCTTGGTTTGCTGCCAGGGATGTACCGAGCTGTAATCTGATGATGGCCATCCAAGGACTGAATGGAGTAAATTCAGATCGCTATATACACCCAACTGATCTGCCCCCCTACTCAAATGGTCAACATTCTATTCGTTTGAACGCTACGCTTATTATTAAAACTTTAAAATAAGCAGTAAACTATAAAATTACGTGCCGTAAGCTTGACAATTCCATACAATACATCGAAGTCTGTGATTTACTTAAGTTTGCGATATGTGATTTGATGTGATTTAATCATCTATTGCTCATATTTAAGCTTTAAAAGTAAGCGTAGCTTTCAAACGAATAGAAAGTTGGCCACTTGAGTAGGGGGGCTGATCAGCACTCTAAAAGATTAATGGGTTAGAGTTCTCAGTTTGAGGATTTCCATACATTTTCATGCTATTTTCGCGGTTTTTTAAAAGATGTCCATTACGTTTTTAGAATGCTGGTCAGATCAGTTGGGTGTGTATAGCGATCTGAATCTCCTCCATTCACTCCCTGGATAGCCGTCATCAGATCACAGCACGGTATATCCCTGGCAGAAAACCAAGGCTTCAAAGTTACCTCGTTTGTATGAAAATAACACCTGGTATCCCTAGACAAAGTTGATGTGTGTATATTTATAATAATAATAATATAATAAAACATTTATTTCAGGCACAGACCCATTATTCAAAAATACAAAATAAAAATAAAGACAGTAAAATTAATTAATTAAATTCACTTACATAATTAAGTAGGTACCTTATATACCTAGTCACATTATTATTTTTTATTCCTCTCCGTGTGCACCGATATCCAGTGTTTTTACAAGGGACTCTGGAGGTTGTCAGCGACAGCTTTCACAATAGTATTATCGCATTCTTTGATACGTTTCCAAAAGGCAGCCACACGAGACCTCACTATAGCATAGAAATCGGGAATACCTGCTTCAGCAAACATCGTCGACGCGCTGCAAAATCTGGGATATCGCATAAGAGCACGGTATGCATTATTATACTGGACTCTTATGGTGTCAAAGGACTTTCTTGTGTAGTCAACCCACAGTTGGCAAGTGTACATGCCCAGGCAAAAAGTTTTGAAAAGAATGTCCTTGACATCCCGGCTGCAACGCGCGAACCTTCGAGCCAGCGTATTCCATCGCACAGATAAGCATCTCCGCTCGCGTTCCATGTCAAAGTCATCAGTCAGTTGTTCCGTCAGCCAATGTCCCAAATACTTAAAACGGTTTACTACTGAAATCCGTCCACCGTTCAAATAAACACTAGGCACTTTCTCTGGACCTTTTCCCGATTTGAATATCATAACCTCTGTCTTTGAGACATTATACTTCAATCCGTAAGCTCACAAACCGACAGTAACTTTCTCAAACCCTTGATAGAAGGGCTCAGGAGCACCATGTCATCCGCATAGCTCAAGTTGTTAACGCACACGTTACCAACATGGCAGCCGATTCCGGTGCTCCTCAGCTCCTCTATCATTATTATATCTCTATATTATATTATATATATTATTGTAGGCGTATCTATATATTATGTGTGTTTGTATTTATTATACCGCATATATTTTATAATAAACTATTAAATGTCCCGCATTCGTGGCTATCTGTTCCCTAAGGGTTGACTGAGAGAGAATGCTTTTAGCATTAAGTCCGCCTTGTGTACATTAATTTATTGTAGTACAATAAATAGATTAATTAAAAAAAACATGAAAAATAATTATGCAATTTATTTTCTTATAAAAAATAGATAAAGCCAATTATTTTGTGGAACTTAGGGTTATTTGTAAAACACATCGCATCGCATCGCAGGAGTAGATTACTAAAAAAACATATAAATAAACAACATTTGTTCTACGACTTATCCGAAAACAGACAAAAAAAAATTGGACTCCCCATACAAATGTCCGAACAGCTGATCGAGTTTTGTATAAAAAATGTTTGTCTGTTTTTGAAAAAGAACAAATATTGTTGTATAATCCCCGTCAATTGGTAATGCGCTGGAACCTTGTCACATTAACATCCACGTTGACGTGATCCGCAACTAAAAATATCATGAAACAAGAAGATTCTAATAGGTAATCTAGTATATGAATTATTGAATCACTATTTTCAATAAGATAGGGTCTTGGTATTTAAAAATTTACAATTGTTTTTCGTTTTTGAGGTTATAATCATGGCCGCCAGGCGCATTACCAATTGACGGGGATAGTATATGATGTTACTAATCTACTCCTGGGAGGTTGTTGGTGTTTTACAAATAATCCTGTAGATAGCGTGTGATTTGCTTAACTGTCAAATAAAATATACACTATGCCTACATAGTACATACAGTTAAAATGTTATTCGCAATAATTTTGTAGTTCTAGAGTTTTCCCCTTACAAATATTATTTCCTTTTTGCTATTTATTGACCGAGTGAGCACGAAGTGTGAGCGAAGCATCTCTGCTTCAGCTTCGGCAAATTCTTTCGTATGTCCGGCTGTCTGTTCCCACCTACAGGTCGCATTAATCGAAAATTATATAGATTTTTTTGTTGAGCTAGTTTTTTGAATTTTTTCAAAATGGCGCAGATATGTTAAAAAACAGATTTCAGTCCGACTTTCCAGCTTTGCCTGTTCTCTTCTACAGGTCGCATTTCTCAACCGATTCTCGTGAAATTTTGTAAGCAGGTTTGGAAATGATATAGAATTTTTGAAGTGAAAACTTCTTTAGCGGCGTTGTACACTTTTTTGTAATAGGGAAAAAATGTTAAATTCGCGTCAGTCAGGGTCACGTGACCCTGATCGAAAATTCGTAAGACGGATGAAGCGTAGACAGCCGGCGGCGGAAGTATCCCCCTCTCTTTCTACGGGGCGCAGCGAAAATGGCGGCGCGTCATTTTGGCGTTCGGCGGGTTGATTTTTCTGAGAGATAAACTTTTTAATGTAATATAAATTGTCATGTTTGTGTACGATAGCGCAATAAATAAATATTGTATTCTATCTCATAAATGATAGTGCTTTTATACTGTTAATTAAAGCAATTCGTGCAAAATTATTCCCTAACCATTCCAAAATATCAAAAATGCACAACGTTAATATTCAAGTTTTCACTTCTGCCGGCACTTGCAATCCGATTTTTTATGAAGAGCCAGTTTATTGAAATTTTTCAAAATTATTAAAAAAACATATTTCAGTCCGTCGTCCAGCGCTGTCCGTTCTTCTCTACAGGTCGCATTTCTCAACCGGTTCTCGTGAAATTTTGTAAGCAAGTTTGAAAATTGTATAGAATTTTTTTATCAAGCCATTTTTTTTTAAGGACCGACATATGTAAAAAAATACATATTTCAGTCCGGCTTTCCGGGCGCTGTCTGTTCTCGTCTACAGGTCGTATTTCTCAACCGATTCCGGTGAAATATTGTGAGCAGGTTTGATAAATATATTTTTTTTTTCTCAAGACAGTTTTTTGAAATTTATTAAAATGACGGAGATATGTAAAAAAGCACATTTCAGCCCGGCTTTCCGGGTGTTTATTCTCTACACGTCGCATTTCTCAACCGATTCTGGTGAAATTTTATAAGCAGGTTCGATAATTATATATAACTATTTAGTCAAGCCAGTTTTTCCAAATTAATCTAAAAATATTCACACATTTCGAAAAATGATCAAAATTAGAAGCACCCTCTAGCTGCGAATAACTCACGTACTTGTGTGCTTTGAAAATTTCATGGCGACATTTTATTTTTGTACAATTTGAGCCACTTTTTATCGCGAGGTCTACAGCTCACGGAGCCACTAGTATTACTATGGATATGTAAACTCCTCACCTTAACGTGTTTTTTGTAATTATATGTTGAAAGCTGATGTAGTGCAGCGAAACTTCATATTTTGTGTTACCGTATCTATTGGACAATAAATAAGTAGATATTTTTTTCCGAAAGAAAGATTTCACGAAACTTCTTATTTATTTTCTGTCATCTTTATTTATTACTAGTAACCTCCCGCGACTTCATCTGCATGGCCAGTTTTTTCTCTATCCCTCGGGAACTGTACTTTTTTCCGGGATAAGAGGTATCGTATGTCCTTCTCTGTACTCCTTACAACATGTATGCAAAATTTCATGATAGTAGTTAAGACGTGAAGGCGTAACAAACAGACTTTCGCATTTATAATATTTATTATTTTACTCTTTATTTATTTATTATTATAATAATAATAATTTATTTATTTCCAAAAATTACATTATTTGTTGTATCATTTACAAAGTCTTCCGCACTAGGCTATGCCTGTCCTGTGGAAAGTCTTTACAATTTAACAACAATTTAACTTAAAACAAATTGCGGTACCAGCATTTAATAAAAATTAAATTAAAACTAAATTAAAACTAAATTAATATAATTAATAGTAATAATAAGATTCTAATTTCATTTATTATGATTAATATTAACATTAAAAGAATAAAAATAATAGAAATAAAGAGTTAACAAATAGATTTTAATAAATTCTCTGTATCCTGGTAAGTCCATGTCCAATTCAATAATTCAGCCTCAAGTCTCATTCTAGCGCTTCAGTGATTTAATTTGGAAATGTCACACAACGAATTATTTCTATTGTGTACAAAGGATTTTCTAAAATAGCCCAAACGTTTGGCGAGTGTCATCTTTACAAAAGGCAATGGAAGATTAAAATTACGTTTGGTTGATAGTCTTTCGTAAGCTGTGTTTATGAGTGTCAGTAGTTAATTTCAAGAGATAAAGCCTCCGCACGCTTAGTAACTGGGTCTCTTTGTAGCTGGTCTGTGGAATAACGCCTGGGCCTCCTCAACATAGTTTTAAGGACAGCGCGTTGAGCTCTCTCTAGAGTAATAAGATGAGATGAAACGGAACCACCCCATACTGAAATACAATAGGTGAGGATGGACTGACATAGAGTGATGTAAATGGTTCTCAACAAATTTCAAGGTGCGACATCCCGTAATGTCTTCATAAAATGGATGAACTTTCTCAACTTATTTGATACAGTAATTATGTGGTTTTTAAATGAAAGATTACTATCAATAATCATCCCCAGGTATTTGGTATATGCTACGCTATGTATGGCTTCACAGTTGCATGCTTATAAAACTGTAAACCTAGCGTATATTCGTCTTTTACAATGTATTTTCAAAGTAATTATTTTGTACTTTTAAAAAAGACCTCTTATGCCAAGAGTAAGCGGTATGATTTTTTTCCACTATTTAATGTTTCGCCCTTCATAATATTCGTTATCGATAAGCTTTCAAAACTCATCTTTAAAACACTTAAAATTTCAAGTCATAATTAGTTGCTAAAAGCCAAACAGCCGCATTGTTCGCGCGCGTCATCATCGATACAGAGATAGTGATGTACCGTCGACATAGATTCGGAGATCTGTCGATAGATAGTGTAATGACGCGCGTCACTATAGTCAATTTGTTAACAGTATCTCGAGTAACTAAACTAGTTTATTTTAGTTTTCGAAATATTTATTAGCTTGACTCGTTTAGTTAATTAAAATGTTAGAATTTAATGCACAACGGGATAGTGCTTGGCCTTCACTTCACCTCATGTTAAGTGACGATAAGGCCGAAGGTGAAAGTGAACTACACCCGGGATCCTCATCTCTGAGGAACTGGCTATTAACCTCTAACTGCAGGAACACAACAATTTTTAGGGTTCCGTACCAAAATGGTAAAAAAGGAACCCTTATGGTGTGACTCAGTCTGTCTGTCTGTCTGTCTGTCACAGCTGGATATCTCGAGAACTACTAATGGTATCAACTTGAAATTTGAAACAGTTTAAGATGACATTTGCCCAACTATTTTGCAAATAAGAAATAAATAAAAAAATAAATATCTTTTTTACAGCAGGGCCTGAAAAGGGGTCTGAAAAATTTTAAGTGGGGCTATTAGGGCATGTGGGGTATCATATGAAAGAGCGCCGTTTGCACGTTTTTAATCATTTTTTCTTTTTTTTCTTAAGCCGCATAGTTTTCGACTTATGATGAAAAATGTAAAAAAAATACCGTTCCCCCCTTATCTCCGAAGTTTGCAAAGAGAAAAATCTGAAATAATTCTATGTAATAGCAGTTTATATAAAGATTACAGGAAAAATAAAACGATGTCTCAATATGGCACACTTTTTTAGAAATTATCAAATTTCTAAAAAGTTAACATTAGTTCCACTATCGGTCAAGAGATGGCGCTGACCTAAAAATGCAATACTAATTTTATTATTCTACTCTGCAGTGTGGTTTAATGGTGCAATTATGATGGTACGAAACTTGACCGGTTTTTTTAATTGTAGTTATGGTGTCAGACTTAGGTAATATGGTGGTAGCTCGCCAGGTGGACTTGAAATAAGCCCTACTACCAACCAAACTGAGTACAAATTGTACTTCCCCTGGGAATCGAACTCGGGACCCCTGTGTCTTACACGGGTGGGCGAACCGCTAGAATCTAGTACTAGACCACACAGGCGGTATACTATTATTTTCTTTTGGATGGACTGTATAAAAGAGGATATGGCTAGAAAGGAAGTTACCATTGAGATGACGTCATGACGAGTGATAGAGATCTATGGAAGATAAGAACGTGCTGCGCTGACCCCAAATAAATTGAGATGAGGGCGATGATGATGATGACTTGAATACCTATAGAAGATTTAACATTCACAAAATTGGCTAGCCCTATTGTAAAAAAAAACTTTAAGCCGTTGGTCCCGGCTGCATTTACAGTCGTTAACAGTCACCAATCCGCATTGGGCCCACGTGGTGGGATATGGCCCATCCTCCTTATTCAACCAAAAGGAAGATATGTGCCCCACCAGTGGGGATGGCGGGATTAAAAATGGCAGATGTCTTTCTATTGAAGTGCGCGCGCACAATTTATCTAGGTGAAATTTTGTTTTTTTTTCTCTATCGATTAATATAATGGGTAGACTTAACTGAAAAAAGTACCAAGCCCCCTATGAAAAATGTTTGTCCTTTTATACAAAAATCACATGATCATGTAAAGATGAGGTACTGAAACTTATTGTTTGTTAGACCGGGCCGGGCGTGGGAGCCGCTCGGCCCGCGCCGAGCTAATCGCGCGGACAATTACTCCAATTCGGCCGAATTATACCAAGATGTAACACTTTAATTGAATCGCTGGTACGAGGGATTCGTGAACGTGTGATTTATGCCGAAATTGTTGCTTTCTTGATGGCCTAGTTGGTAAGATCGATTGGTAATAATGTAGGACGTTTTTTTTTTGTGAAAAAGGCAAAGTGTGCTGTAGTAGAACCAACCGACGGACGGGAGGAGTAAATAGTTACCTACATGGCATGTGAAAGTTTGGATGTTTGTTACTCAATCACACAAAAACGGCGGAACGTATTTGGATGAATTTGACACACAGATAGTTTATCCTGCTAATATTTATTATAAATGTGGAAGTTTAGATGTTTGTTGCTTCATCAAACCAAAAACGGCTGAACGGATTTAGATGAAAAGCTTGGTTTAAAACAAAGAATACTTTTTATCCCGGTGAAAGGTTCCAGAAAATGATCAAATGTCCACGCAGATGAAATCGCGGGCGGGAGCTAGTATATCATAATTCGTTACTGAAGGTGACTCCAAAGCCAAAGTTAACGAATAAGAAAGTTATGTTTTGAAATCCAAATTTCAGTTGCAATATTTCAACTTATTATTAAACTAGCGACCCGCCCTCGCTTCGCTTCGGTGTAGTGTGGAATTTGACACCATGTCATACCATAGGGAACCTGTTGTACCTTAGACAGAGTTGTACCTAGAATAATCATGTTTTTTTTTCAAAAATCCCGCACTATTAGGAACCGTTGTCTATAGTATTTGAAACGTCATTTGTTAACATTAACGTGAAGTTAGTTGAGATTCGCCGGCGCCGTGTGAGCACAGTTAAAAAAGGTAATTTATTGTTTGTCACTCAAAAAGTACGTTTTTTGGGTTTTACTTCATGCAAATTAATTTAAAGTGATGCATGTTTGTGAAAACTGTTTTATTTAGAATATAATCTTAGTTTATCTAGCTACTAAACGGCATGAGTGTCAGATCCTAACCTCAATCGCAAGTTGGTTGGCAATTTTAATAATTATTTATGTTAAATATTATTAAATATAATAAAAAGAACTTTAAATAAAAAAAAAAAAATAGGGACAGACAGCGAGAAGCGACTTTGTTTTATACTATGTAGTGAAGCTTTTCTTCTATGCCATAAATCAAAATAAATCTTGCACAGCTTTAACCGCTTACAAGGTACCGAAAACAAATCAGATTTCAGATCGCGAAATTTATTGTTTTATAGATCATAATTTTCACTTGAAGCGAATCACTATCTGATACGGAAACTGTTCCTTTTAAGATTTTCAAACAATTCCGATACCTTTTCTCTCCGTGGGCGGTCTTTGCTAGCTACAACATGAACTAATCGTTGCATCATAATACGAAATCATAGCACAATCTCTCACGACATTCTAAGCCTTAACTTATTACACATTTCACAGAAACGGTAAAGAGCATTTCGTCGCGCGAATGCCATTAACAGCTGTCATTTTGTAAAAAAATAAATAAAAAAGGTTGTAACCTGTTTGGTGAAAAAATAAAAATAAAAAAGTAAAAAGTCCGGCGCGTGTTCACGCATACGCAGCGTCGCGCGCTAAAAAACGTCGTGCGCTTGCGTGCTTGACGCGCCAGACATTTTTGTCTCATCTGTAAAGACTTGGCTATGTATTCAGCGACGGAAAGTTAAAACCCGAAATTCTTGTAAGTCATTGTGATGCAGTAGACTTTGTACACAAACTCGGTTTAAATTGCATTCTTTAAAAATTCTCCATACAAAACGGCAATTTCATACTTAAACCCCTATTGTATTATTTCATAAGTGAGCAATTTCTTTACCAAGAAACTAAAATCTAACGCAGTAACTATTCTTTAAAGGCAAGTGCTTAGTTGTAGGTAAGTTTTCAAGATCATAAATCTTAGCCAACTTTGATAATTGAAAAAGTATCTTGTAATTATATTATTTGATTGCTATGGAAAATTACATCGTCACTACATAACTGATAGGTATTTGACAAATGGTTCTTATTTATGAGTAAATATCCACGTAATTACTACAACAGATCAAAGCAATAACTCTTCAATCAACAACCATTAATGCCAACGCTGCAACAAAACTGTAGATTTTTATTGAATGTTGGACGCGAATATTTTCTTGCTTCTTACTTTTAAGTGCGCGATTTTTCCATATACTACAATTAAATTAGACATGAAAAGGGGGTTATGGTTGCATCAAATCAGGTATTTTAGGTTTTTGGATATATTGTTGGTAATGTAGAGTCAATGTTAAATCCAAGTTTTCAACCTCGGCAGACGATCGGGACATTCTCAAAAAAAAGTTACCTTTTTTTCAGTTTTTGTCATTTTTGACCCAGAAGGGTTGCTTTGTCTTCAAGATTATGAAAAAAAAGTTTTAAAGTAAGTTTAATTTGCAACAATTTGAGGGTAAAACGGTTTTGATACGACCGATAGTTTTAGAGACACAGCTTTTCAAAATTTAGCCATCCTAACTTTGAAAATGAAGGAGTTTTCAGGTACAATTTCATCCATCTTTTCACCCCTTCGATTGCGGAATAATGAAAAACACTGACATACGGCAATATTAGTTTTCAGTCTTCAACTTAAATACAAAATTTGAAGATCCGAACTTTGAAACTGACAGACTTTCATACAAACTTTCATCCCCTATTTTACCCCCTTAGGGGTTGAATTTCCAAAAATCCTTTCTTAATAGATGCCTACACTTTATAAGGTACGTGCAAAATTTTAAGTCTCTAGATTCAGTGGTTTAGGCTGTGCGTTAATATGTCAGTCAGTCAGGACTTTGAATTTTACATATACAGATATTCTACCTAACACCATCTTTGGTTGGGCCACTTGGGTCCCAAAAAATGGCAAATAATAAAGATGAAAACGCCAGTAGGAAAACCTAACTTGAGGAATTAGCGATTATCTAAATATCTATATACATATAATAAAACTGTAAATTTTAAATATTTGTGCGTAAATCACGCAAAAACCTCTGAACGGATTTTGATGGTATTTTCACAGTTTGGTAACTTGGGGTCCAAATTAAAATCTTAGCTATGTTTTATTTAATTCAGGTGGGTAGAACCTGGGAACCAGTTTGAACTCTACGTAGTACTAGCTTTCATACAGTAAGGAGATCATATAAACTGTCGTTTTATTAAGTTGCGGGAAAATGGGATACCTACTGGGGATTTTTTTACTGTCTACGCGGACGAAGTCGTGGGCGGAGGTTAGTTAGAAATAAAGCTTCAGAAACATAAATACTTCTGAAAAACATGAAATTTTGATAAAAAAAAATGTATTTTTAAATGTTGGCCAAATGTTGAAAAGCTGTGTCTCCGAAACTATCGGTCATATCAAAACCGTTTTACCCTCAAAATGTTGCCGAACCTACTTTAAAACTTTTTTACATAATCTTGATGATTAACCAGTCCTTCCGGGTCAAAATTGTCAAAAACTGAATAAAGGTAAATTTTTTTTAGCATGACCCGGACTTCTGCCGAGGGCGAAAGCTTGGATTTAACATTGCCTCCACATTACCAACAATATATCCAAAAACCAAAAATACCCGATTTGATGCAACGATGAATGCCTAATTTGATTGGATTAATAGTCGGCTTTTAGTTTTTAAACTTCTTTAATAATAATAAGAATAATAAAACACTTTATTGCACACTAAGACAGGACATATTACAAAGAAAAATAACAAACAGAGAAAGCACACAAAAGGCGGCCTTATTGCTAAATAGCAATTTCTTCCAGGCAACCTTGAGTAATAGAGTGAGAGAAGAAGAGGACAGTGGGGAGTGGGTGCAAATATGGGAAGGAGAAGAGATATATGTAGATACTTATACAAGATTATATAGAAAGAAATGAAGTTTTCTAGATTAATAAGTGATTATAAGGAGAGGAAATAAGTTAGATAGTAGAAAGGAAATTGTCTTCTGACTTGATCGCGAAAGCAACTCAGAGAACGAGCCTTCCTGATGCCCTCCGGGAGTAAATTCCACGAACGTACAGCATGCACAGAGAAAGAATATGAGAGGTGGTTAATTCGTCCAAGTATGAGAGGCAATCAGTTGAGTGGCGTGGGATTTCTAGAGTGAGATTGAAAGAAGAGTGCAACGTGCACTGTGTGGATAAGGAGCGGAAGAAGAAACATTATTTGAGATAGGCTGGAGACGCTGGATGGAAAGGATGGAATAAAGAAGCGTAAGAGTATGTAAGTCCCTGCGCCGGCGAATAGGGAGCCAATTGAGCTTAGAACGCAGGTGGGATACGTGGTCATATTTACGTATATATTGAAGATAAATTTGATGAACATATTCTGCAGTCGCTCTAACTTATAAAGCACTAGCTGCCGCCCGCGACTTCGTCTGCGTGGAGTTTTTTGCTATCCCTCGGGAACAATACTTTTTTTCTGGATGAAAGGTATCCTATGTCCTTCTCTATACCCCTGACAATTTGTATGTAAAATTTCATGATGATCGGTTTTTTTACATTCTCTGTGATGGGACCTAGTTTACTGTCTGTACGTCAGTCCAAGAAAAATAGCCGGTGATTGATCATGTTTAACCAGTGAATTAGGCTTGTTTCCACTAAGAATAAATCGGCTAGCATAAGGTTTCTAATGAATAACCAAAAAAACACTTTTTTCATTAAAATAAACAAAGATTACCAATATTCACAGAAAATAAAATCGGCAAAATTGGCCATTTAATCACGTGACATTGAACACCAATCACCGCCCGCATGTGCATAATTTTGCGGGCGGGCGGGCGGTGCATCTTGCATATATTGTTTGCGGAAGTAAGCTACATATACTTCTTTTTTCAAAATTAAAATAATATATTTTTGGGGTAAAATAGATACCAAACTTTATTTTTAAACTATTTTCCAAATTTTATCAACTAGCCTATTGTGTAACCAGTAAAACAATTCGGTTCAGTTTTAGACTGTTCTATGTAATGACTAATCTAATGACTGTCCAAGTTTAAATAGCAATCGCAGACAGCGAACTATAACCCTTTGACTAAACCTTTTAACAAAGAACCCTAGCAGATTCTTTATTTTGGAAATATAACTACACTGTGGAATCCTTTCTTTTATTACTCCACCGTTATAGTATCATGTGAATTTCTCAATTATCATGGCATTTAAGACTTTATACACACGCTGAAACTAATCGCGATTTACTCGAATTTTTCAGCCTCGCTCTCATAACAGCCACGTCTGACGTCAGCCCGCATTCGGAACAGTTTTACGTCGATTCGCCTCGCGTCGGAACGGATGATTTGTCGTCACGATCTTCGACGTCTCGGTGATAACTAGCGTTCGACAATTTCGATAAATACTTACCTAGTTGGTCAGTCACACTTACCATCGTTCATATTCCATCTGTCACGCTTTGCGAGGAAGTCTTCAACTGAAAGGTTTTTTTGCGTCTCCAAATCTGACAAAATATATTTCAGCAGACTAAAAATAAATATAGTTCATCAAATGTATAAAATACTGTCAAATAAAAATGTAATAAATTTTACGATACAATTGCGTCTCTATTGCGAATCTTAAAATGTGACGAGCTTTTTGCCCATCTCGCACCTGTTCCATCGATCGTGATCGAAGTTTGACCCCAGCATCATTCACCACCACGATACAGCTCGCTTCCAAAAATGTCAATGGCCCATACAAAATGGTGAATGGAAATCAGTAACAATACTAACACTTGTCGCAGAACGGAGCATTTCAAAAATTTCAAACCTTCCAGTCGTGACTCCACGCTTTTTAAGACGACGTTTTTTGCCCCAAAAAACTACGAAGACCATTCGTACACATTCCAAAAGAAAAATATTTCCGACAAATAATAACGATTTGAATTTCGAATCACAACGGTATTCAAATATTGGTACTACAATATTTAATTTCTTGTCACCTACTAGCGGATGTCAGTATCGATCATTATAAAACGATGCAGTCGAAAAATCGATAAAGAATTTACATAATATCGATATTCCGGTGAGTGTTTGAATTCATATTCTTTGATGTACCACAAATCACTTCTGCATTATATCGCAATTTAGATGTATAACTGCCTCGGCTAATATGTTTGGAGCTGATGAAATTATAATATATGTCGTGTAAGTTTAGAAAACAGCGTAAATGGTCATACTGTCCAAATAAAATTAACATAGTTAAGTTAATTCAAATTCCTTGTCAATAATCCGATGATGTTTAGCTTAAAAACGTCAAATCAAATAAATAATGCTCGTTAGGGATTAGCAAAAAAGATTTTTCTTGTATAAATGGTTTTGTCAATAGTAATAAATTGTAGTACAACATTATCTTGATTGACTTAATGGCTTTTACGATGTACTTGGCATACATTAGTTAGATGTATTTTCCACTTATATTTTTATAGAAGCCTATTTTATTTGTGTAGCTGTTCTTAGACATACTCTATATTAGCTAATTATACTTTTTCAGCAATTTACTACTAATTTTATGCATAATTACTTTGTCAGTAATAATAATGCTGCTATTCATAAAAACGACACGAAAATCTATTTCACAAAAACATTTAATAATGGGAATAATTGAATTTTAGTATTTATGTTTACCCTGATAAGCCAATTGATATAATTACATTTTACAATGTCGTTGAATATTTAAATATTAAATGAAATAACAGCTGAGAGTAACATACTGTGGTAACAGCGTTGACATTCTGTGTGATAGAGGTTAAACACTTGTAAATAGGGCTACCAGGCGATAACTGTTTCCAGACTTCTCAGGAATTTTAAGCATCTGTCATGAGAACTGGATAAACTGTAGGGGATTTTTGAAATTCCAGGAAATATTAATAAAAACACATATTTTTTAATTATTATGGTGAGAAAAATTTAACTCATCAAAAGTCAACAAAATGACGAATGTTGTGCACAAAATATCAGAAATTTTAAAAAGACAGGGAAAGCGTTAAGAAATTTTATTACTTACTTGATCGCCCCCTTGCTAATCTAATATTTCTAAATCTTCGTTATTGCTTCGCTTACGAGACATGCATGGATTTGACGTTTTAAAAATCGATTGTTAACGAAATCTTATGTCAATCTTTAAAACTTTCGTCAGCGAAGCGATATCGAAATTCCTATTGCCTTTTGTTTTGGCCTACCAGCCTCCCTACTCAAATGGCCACTTTTCTATTAGTTGCTAACTTAAAGCATAACAATAAGCAATATAAGATGATCAAGTCACATGTCGCAAGTTTATGTAAATCACAAACATTTTTTTAGGTATTGTATGGAATTGACAAGCCTACGACACCATAATTTTAGAGTTTATGGCTTATTTTTAAGTTAGCAAACAAATATAAAATTGGCCATTTGAGTAGGGGGGCTGGTAACCCTACTCGTAGAGGACAATTTAAAATGCATTAATAGAAATCACCAGGTAGACAACGAGAGTGCGCCGGCGCACGTAATGGCGGGTAATGCTTAGTTTCCATTCTCGGTAATGTTGGCGGGAACAATTTCGGTCTCTGATGATTAGCACTGATAAGTTTCCTACTACTTTTGTATGGGAGAGTGACATTTGGAGAAATTGGAACGGAATTTTTAGTTTATTTGGCAAGTATATAAATGCTTTACAATTTTACATGATTTGTAAATAGCATTGAATGAAATATAGTTTTTTTTTCTGGAATTTGAGTTTAGAAACTGCAGAGATACTTAAAACAAATGTCATTATTTTAAGTTTTCTTTGAGGGAGGAATTATAAAAATCTTTAATTTAAGGCTTACTATATTTTTTTCTACATCGGACTACCTTTCTTAAATTAAATACTTTTTCTTTAATACCTAATATTGTGGTCTTCGTTACCTACGTGTTTCTTGACTTACTTACGCTACAATATAATGAACAATCAATACTTTAACTATCAATATGCAAATTAAATTCTCCTCTCCAAATGATACCAAAACCATAATATTATAATTGTGTAATAATGAAATAACGACGTCTTGTAGTTAGGAAGGCATAAACACGGTTATATGAGTCATACAGTGTGGGCTGGTGCATTAATTAACTACAATAAATGCAAAATATTTCCCTATGTTTGTATAAATCTAATGTGAAATTTGTTTGTGTAATTATTAAGCAGTACAAAAAAGCTTTGTTGTACACTTTAAATGTTTTTGCTAAAAGTATACAAAGGGTTTATTTTACATTCAATTACAAAAATAAACTAAAAACATGACATAAAACAATATTATAATGGTAATTTGGAAAGTAAACTATTATTGGAAATCACGATTATGCGTTATTCACTTGTTATTCATAAGTGACGTTATTCACTTGTTATTCATAAGTAGTGTTATTCCCTTGTTATTCATGTCATCATCATTCAAGTGTTTTTTCTTTGTTCCAGCTGTACAAAGAGGTCGCGTGCCCCCGACGCAACCCGCCGGTCTGGCCTTGCCCGGCCAGTTCTCGCTGGCAAACGGCGACCCCGCGACCGGCCTCAACAGCCATCCTTACCTCTCCTCCTACATCTCACTACTACTTCGCGCTGAACCCTACCCCACCTCCCGCTACGGCCAGTGCGTCCAACCCACCAACGTGATGGGCATAGACAACATATGCGAGCTCGCCGCGCGACTGCTCTTCTCAGCGGTCGAGTGGGCGAGAAACATCCCCTTCTTCCCCGACCTACAAGTCACAGACCAAGTGGCGCTACTCAGACTAGTCTGGTCCGAACTGTTCGTCCTCAACGCGTCACAGTGCTCCATGCCTCTCCACGTAGCCCCATTACTGGCGGCCGCCGGTCTCCACGCCTCACCGATGGCGGCAGACCGAGTGGTCGCCTTCATGGATCACATACGGATTTTCCAAGAGCAAGTGGAGAAGCTAAAAGCGCTCCACGTGGACTCCGCGGAGTACTCCTGTCTGAAGGCCATCGTCCTCTTCACGACAGGTAAAATTTTGGACAGTCTTTTTGGGGAGGCGCGGTTGTTGCTTTACAGGGTGGCCGGCGCGGGTTCCGCTGTTACCAACTACGGAGAGTTGTTGACTTTAGTGAAAACGCATTTAGACGTATACGCTGAAGCGACTCGCGCACCACCGGCGCCCGCGCCGCCACCTTCTGCCGCTTCTTCTGGGTATTATTCCACTTTGGACACGACACTCGGCGTCAACTCCTCGCTTTCGTACGGTAGCTTCCTGTCCACTCCGTCGCGGTTGCCTCCTAACTACACGAGTAGTCCGCGCATGGCAGAAGCCAGTACGTCTTCCCCGTTCAAATTTTGGGACGCGAAAACTCACAAATCTGAACAGGGGGGTTGATGCCAAGTGTCGTGTTCTTCGGACTGAACTTGGGGTGTCGGGTTGCTTGACTCGGGACATTCCTCCGCGTATTTGATCGCTCGCCAAAGACTATAGTTAAGAGTTAGGTCGTTGTTTATTGTACGGGGATAATAACTCTCGCTCCTCGGGAAGAGGTCGGAACGATCAATGGGGAGTATGCGACTTATTGTTCTCTTAGGGCCGCGAATCGGTTGTGATAATGTAAATAATGTTTGTAATATAATAATTATATATTAGATAAAATAAAATAATAGTGTTAGTCGTTACTCGCGTCACGCGGCGTAATATATTTGACCTATTTATTATATTTGTAATTTAAATATTTTTAATACACGCGCGTAATTTATTTCAATTGATTTCTTGGTTTCATTTAGTTTAAAAAACCTTTAAGATTTTATATGATCTGGTAAAAGTATAGTTAGGTAATTTATTATTTAGACATAATTTCGTACCCGCTTTTTTGCGTTTTCAACTTGTTACACTATTTTAATTCCTACTTATTTAAAAAACATCCAAAACGTTAACACAAACTCATAAAAAAATTTTTGTTGTTTTTACTTAGTATAATGCTTAGGTGTAAGAAAAAAATAGCAAACGATTCGAGTACCTACCTACTTACACACTTCACTTTTAAGGGTCTAGGGTTGCCAGATTCCCTGGCGTCAATTCCAGGAAAAAATTATTTCAAATTAACTTTATAAATTACCCATGTAAACTGACTTTTTAGACAGACTCAAACGGTACGCACTGTACGCACGCTATGCACAAAGCGTAACCTACTCGTAAAATTATGAAAAATAGTGGTGGGTATTTTAAATCCGGGACAGTAAGGTGTAATTCCTGGACACGGGACAAGGCACGTAATTCCGGGACACTCCCGGAAATACTGGGCGTCTGGCAACCCTAGTAGGTACCCACATATGTTCGCGAACCCCCGCGCTCCGCGAACCGTGCGCCAGAGTAAAAATGATTTTTCACTTTGGTCATAATGTGTGCGTGTACGAACAGAACACACCTACAATATGGCGCATTGTTGAAGCACAGAAATAAATTTTGGAGCAGGTTTCGCGAACCTAAGTAGGTAACCTAAAAGGTACCCACAGTTATCACCCTAAGTGATAATAAAATTGTGACAGTACACAACCACGTTCGCAACTCGTTAGATGTCGTTAGTTTCTCGCACGGAACTCGTCATGGGCCGATAATCTGGCCACCGACGGCAGCTTCCGATATGTAGGCGACACTTTCGCTACGAGTGGCTACAAAGCGTATGAAGTTGATGAAAGATAGTAAGGACTTTAATTTGCTGTAAACCGATAATTTTATGAATACTATTCTACTATTCGACTTTTCAAAAAGAAATGATTGGATCAAGCAATTGCATTTCTAAATTAGGTGCGGGTTTCATTTAAAAATGTCAAAAAATATCAATAAGTATATTGATTTATATATTGAAATCGGTGCAGAGAATAGGGAAATCTTAAAATATAAATCAAGATATTTTTAGTTTATAGATCAATTTCCTTATCGCATCATTCTTTCTATTTCTTTGTAGAGCAGGTTTACCACGCTAGATGGTGATTTAATGAAGTGCAGTGCAATATAGTTTATGCTTAGCACCGCAGTTTAAATGGCACCACGGCACTAGATGTCTGGCAGTAAACGTGAATGCGTAAACTTGCCAGACCGCCGCCGCGTCTGTTTGGAGCGTGTGTCATGTCCGTGACATGACACATTGCGTTACGATCGTGACGAAGGGGCTTTATAAAGCTCTACTTGAAATTGATACTTTTTTGTTTTGTTTAGGATTTGATGAGACATTTCATAATTTTATAACGATTAAAGTAACATCAGTATTATGGATTTTACTTTAAAATTTATGTATAGGAACGTTTTGCAGAAGATTTTTTTTTATTTCCAATTATATTGAATTAGGTACACTGAATATTGCAGTTCAACTTTCATTGGGCGGCTAGGTTTTTCATTTCAAACCACAAAAGTAGGTACTTAATAATTCTCCAACGAATACGCAAAACGGCTAACACAACAGTGTCACTGGATGCTAAACAGAATATAAAAGTAGTTACCTTACATCCACCACCGACTTGGAAACCAGTTTAACTAGAACTTCCACGTTTCCTGCGATTTTAGCGAAGCTTCTGTGGCCGGGGGGTTTATGTGGCTAGGCGGGGTTCTCTGTAAAATGGTCGTTGTTTGCCTGGAGGTAGGATGAATATGCATTGCCAATAAGCCCCAACTTTCTCTGGGACCGGACTATAGAGGTATAATAGTGTTAATAAGTTTGCGTGCACGGATATTCACGGATTGATTCGGTAACACGTTTATAGTCGGAGAATTTACGTAGTTTAAGGCTTTTTGGTCTCCTATTTACGCCTTGTCATACAGCATCACAACGCTTACTATAAAAATGAACTGTTGTGGTCTCTTTCAAACTCTGACTTCGGCGTATGAAATACTTATATGAAAGTTTATATGAAAGTTACGCTGACGTCAGACGTTGCGTATAGCGTAAAATAGGAGCCCATGTCTTATGGGTACAGTATGTAACTTACTTAATACGAAAACTACAGTATTCAAATGAAATTTGTTTCTTTTTAATATTACAATAATATTTCATCTTTATGAGGTTAAAATTTAAACCAACCAACCATTAAAACTATGTTTAATAATAATAAATAAAAAGTGATCAATCTAAGCAAAATTAGTTTTCTAAAATAACAAATTACAACTAACAAAAATACGTGTGGTCTACGTTCTAACATTGACTAATCGCAATAATATTTCAACGACGGGGCAATGTAAATACACGGACAGACTGCACCGTGTCATGATAATTCTGTTCATTAAAAACGTGACAATGTAATTTTTCTAATAGATACTGGATTAAAACGGAAATCAATAAATTGTTAGGATTTCTTCTTCGTGTGTTGGCAACATGCAATGAACGAGACAAATCTTTGCCTGTTATTAAAACCTCTTTGGTGATAAATAAAGGAGAAATCAGTTAAGGCAATACTAATGTTTTGTCTAATGACAAATACCTCATTATTCTTAAGAAAAATTAAAAATTACTTTAGATTCTGTACATACCAGAAAAAAAAACATGTCAAAGTGTAACAATTTGAGCATTTTTTAATATTTTATTTCTCTATGATTAAAAGCATTTTTTTAAATTTCCTCTCTATAGAGAACTCCTTGACAATACAAACAATAAGTGAAAAAATAAATATGAGTCGTATTCTTATTTGTTACAGCTGAAACGTTTTTGAAAAATACCTCTGACAAGCAAATTTGAAATTCCATTTGAACAGACTGTCTTCGTTTTAAAATACCTGACAATTTATTATGTTTTTCTCTCTATACGGCACTAATTTAAGAATTTTGCTTCTTAAAACTAAAGATTACATCAATAATAATGCTTTCATTCCTTAGATAACTTCAATGGAAAAAGACTAATTTCGTTTAAACAGTTAAGTTTAAACAGGAAAGTTTTTTAATAAGTTTTTTCGCAGTTGTTTCATACTGTAAAACATACAGTGCAATTAAATTGACAAATAACAGCGATCCACTGCAACTCGAGAATGTATGGCAATGAGTAAATTACTGATTAAAATACTCGTTTTTGTGGTACACAAGCACTCTGAAATTGGTCACTTCTGTTGTACATTGTTTAATTAATCGCATTTTATATGAACATTTTGGAAAACTCCTTTCACGAACACTTTAATTTGCATCCATTGCATGACCAGTAACACTATAACCTCTGGATTTTACTAATTTTAGTCTGAGTCAAAAATAAACATTACAACTATTTCATTATCAGTTGAAGCGGAAATTTGAGTTTTTTTAAATATAATTTTACATTCTTTTTATAAACAGAATATACAGACACAGGAGTAAACAGAAATAGTGTTTAAAATATTATTCCTATCTCAATAATCAATAAAAACGGCTAAACAACGAAACTCAAACCTATAACTTAAGACAGTCTATTGAATTGCAAGTGCATTGTTTGTTAAATAAGTATTATTATGAAACTTAATAGTTGTGCCAAGAATATGGGCATTGAAGAGTTCTCACAGAGGTTGCACAATCTATGCCGTTACAATGGCTTGTCTATGGCGTGGTCAAGATGTGTGCACTATGATTTGCCTAGTCACTTTAGGGTGACCAGTTCTTATTAGCACTAGGAGACTGAAGCATTAGGTTTAAGAGCGTCTGCTGCGTTAAGCGGGATCCCGGCGACGAGGGACTACATAGAGTCAAAGTCAAAGTCAAAAATAGCTTTATTCAAATAAACTTAAATAGTAAGTACCTTTGAATCGTCATATTTTCCGACCGGGTGGTAACTGGAACGGGTGTTCCAGACTTTTTTAACTGACAAGAATAGATGAGAGCTTACTCATGCACTGCAACCATCTATCCATGAGAAAAGCACCAATCTATATTCCCGCGACGTGTTTCCGTGGCGGGATCCCGCTTAACGCAGCGAACGCCCTAATAATCCAAAACTGAAACTCTACTGATTTATGTTATTAAATAGTAAGATAATATTCAGGTCATGGTCTTAAAAAAATAGATAGAAAAATCTAGATTTTCTAAAAGTTAATGGACCTTATACAGCGTGTTACGAAAATACCCCTAATGTTGAATATGGTAGATAGAGACCATCAAACTGAACAACTTTTACTATGGGATCAACACTGAAATCCCAAAAAAGATCTGCTGTTTCATACATTTTAATATTTTCGTTATTAATTTGTGTATAAATCAGCTGTTTTCTTTTCGCGATTTCAGAGTTGGTCCCATGGTAAAAATTGTTCAGGTTGATGGTCCCTATCTACCATATTCGGCATTAGGGGTATTTTTGTAACACGTTGTATAACTGTGATTATGTTGAAATTCTTTAATTATACACGAAATTAGTTTCTTTATAGATGCAAATAATGTAAAACACTAGGCATAGCTTTTTTACAAATAATATTTTTGTTACCGATAATAATGGTCACCTAGATGAGCTTTCACTGCGTGCGTAATGTGATACCAAGACATTGTTTTGATATACTCTTCCAAAATTAAGTAATATCTCTAATCATTTGGTATGTTTACTATTTGACATACTTTTAATAACACGCATGAAGAGTTAATATACCTACTTGTTGAAAATTTTGAAAAAAATCAAAAAACTTCCTTAATCATTCATGCTTCAATTACATTGACTTTAAAATGTATTGCAAAAACCGTATCTGAATTTTACCCATAAGAAATAGCTAAATTACAAAAGAAATAAAACTGAATACTGAGACGACACGTACGTTACGTTTATTAATTTACACATCTTTAAAGTTTTCCTTTCTTCTCTCAAATATATATTTTATTATTTGTTGATTGAATGCCATATCATTTTCAAATTACGTGATGCATCATTTAATATCGACCGATTAATTGATCAAACAATATCGCTGAAGACATAAACCAATATATAGGTATACATGATACTGTGCTGACGATGAGTAATAAGTGTGTGAAGGCTTAGCTATAAATTATTTCATAACTATAAACAACATTTTATAAGTATCAACGAGAATCTATGTCAATTACAAACAATAAGAAAAAACTTTTGTTTGACAATAAACAGTAAGTATCGGAAACAATGAGTCCGAAAATTTGTTTATTTAATAAATTTTTTGCATTACAAGATTATGCTAGCAATTTACTAAAGTCCTATGATGATATCATTTTAGTGAAGAGACACAACATGTAAGAGTCAATAGTCTATTTTACAAACAAAGAAAGCATCAACTTGTCAATAAACAATCATACTTCAAACTCCGACCTCCGAAGATCAGCTGTTCAGTCAAAAGCGGAACGAAAACCTATACGTCTTTCGTACAGGAATAACGTTGACATCCACCGACAGTTCCCATGCCAATACCTCGACTTTGTCACGACAAATTATGTCGACAGATAACGACAGACTACACTATATGTCGTTAGCTCTTGACATCATGTCACTCGTGTCTTTCGCCATAAAGCATACTGAGGATACTATCACCTGTATCACTACATAGTATAAAACAAAGTCGCTTCCCGCTGTCTGTCCCTATGTATGCTTAGATCTTTAAAACTACACAACGGATTTTGATGCGGTTTTTTTTAATAGATAGAGTAATTCAAGAGGAAGGTTTATGTATACTACATGGTGTCAAATTCTACACTACACCGAAGGGAAGCGAGGGCGGGTCGCTAGTTCAAGAATAAAACTCAAACGATGTGCTGTGCTTTGCCTATGCGAACGCACTGCGCTGAAATAGTGCTTTGTGATTGGTTAGTTTGTTTTATGTAATTACGTGTGGTTGATAGTTGGGATGCTGTGCATCCGCGGCCACTATGAGACCTCATAGTAATGTTTGTGAATACGTAGGACTAGGTAGAGCTCAGAGTTAACACGTCAAAAACAAAAAGTATTTTACCCGGAGCATGCTCCTCCAGGCTTTTTCGAAGTAACCGATACGAGTAGTTTTGTCTCTCTCATTCGTATAGGGTGGTGTGTGAGTGTGAGCGGTGTGTGAGTGTAACGGTACAGAGTTCGTGATGGCGGGCCGCAGACAAGTCACGATTTTGAAAAAGTGTCGGACGCCGCTTCGCGAGGCATCCCCGGGTATGGGTGGGGTGCAAGTGATGGGCGAAAGTCACTTACTCTAAATTAATTAAACGTTTTTCTTTTATTGTTGACTATCAGCTATTTTTGATGTCCCCACTGCTGGGACACAAGCCTTCCTTATTGGTGGATAAGGAGGATGGGCCTTGTTGACCCACTTACATCTATTCTGCGACGATTCATTGAAAGTCTTAAAGAGTCAGTAAAAACTGAATGTCTTAGTGTTTTGTAGGCAGGTGGCGGTCTGCTGTAGATTATTCCTACCTGTAAGTACTTACTTATTTTTAAGAAAGTCTTAAGAAGCGTCCTCTACTCTCCAATCTGCCCCCCTACTCAAATGGCCAACATTATATGTATTTGAACGCTACGCTTACTATTAAAACTTTAAAATAAGCAGTAAACTACTTATAAAATTACGTGCCGTTAGCTTGTCAATTCCATACAATATATTAAAGTTATTAACATAAATTTGCGACATGTGATTTAATCGTCTATTACTCATATTTAAGCTTTAATACTAAGAATAGTGTTCTAACGTAGGTATAGAATGTTGGCCATTTTAGTAGAGTTTATAAAAGTTTATAATAAGTAATTAAGTGATATTTCTTTTATAAAAAGTATTTAAAGGCTGTGTACAAATCTTTTATGTAAACACTTGTAAGGCGTCCGCGCGTAGGTACAGTTCATTGGAAATAAAACACTTTTTACGGATTACAGCACGCATATTGGTTAATTACAGCGCGTATATTGGTTTTTGGGTTTCCCGACGTTTCTACGCCATTCCTGGGGCCGTGTTTCTTTAGTTATCCCGTGACCACGGCCCCTGGAAAGGTGTCAAAACGTTGGAAAACCCAAAAAACCAACAAAAAGATGTCGAAACGTCGGAAAACCCAAAAACCAACAAGTCAAAATTAGACATCTGTATTAATCAATATACGTTCTGTAATCTGTAAAATGTGTTTTAAATCTTTTATAATTTAATTTAGCCGCTACTAACCCATCACTTGCACAGTCCGCAAATTTAGTTAGTAGAGTAGCACATGAGCAAAAATATTGTTACAAAAATATACTAAAAAGTCGCATTATTTTGTAACCAAGTCTGTGTACACGAGCTCTGAGATCGCATACAATATACCAACATCTTCGTTCTATACAAGCCTTCATTTTATGTTAATCCTGTAAGGTACGGAAATTCCTACATTCAAAATTTAGCTAAGTACATTTACAATTTACATTAGTCACGACATATTCTTTATGGTTTTCTTAAAAAAAATATTCATTTGCAATTGCATTTTTCATTCATTGCAAAAAATGTAGTGTGTATTTTTTGTACTGTGGTATTGTCAAGATTTTTTGGTGACATATAAACTTTTAATGAAAAAAAAGTCATTCACTGTCCAAGCAACGAAACATCCAACCAATTTTTTTTTACTTAAGATTTTGGTTTTTAGTTTTGTATCATCAATTTTTTGTTTCGTAAACCGAATTTTTACTATTTTATACCGACATTTCTTATAAAATCATAATAAAATGTCTTAATTTTTTTTCATCTCCTGTTAGAAACTGCTATTTTAGGTCACTGTAAGAATGATTTGCCAACGCATATCAGTTGCTTTCCTACCGTAATATAAAGAGATATCAGTTAAAATATACAACTGATGTCCATGTTTCGCAATCTAAGAACCACGTGCTAGGATTGCGTCACATAAATCACTCCAAAGCCAAAATCACGGTCATGACAAATCACATTTTATTCACAATCTTAAAGTTCTCGGTGCCCAATTTGACTCATTGTTGGGCCGAACGCGCGCCCAACCGGACCAATCACCTCCCATTGTGGTCGAATTACTTGCAAAATTCTTTTAAAACTGTTCGTGAAATTCACATTTTCCATCGACACATTACAATTGATGCCGGTCCAATGATGCGGTAAAATGAAATTTTGTTCTAATACGCAGAACAAAACAGGCAATGTATTCGGTAGTGGGGAAAAGGTTGTAGGTCGTGTTTTGTTTTGCGGTCAAAATGTATCAAGGTATGACTATGAGTTTCGAAGGCAATTGAAATGTCGGCCCCAAGATGCCTTCGCTCAAACATACATTTGTTTAGTAATTGAATCTCTGAACCGTTAAGTTAGAAAATAATTTTCCTCGAGAAGAGCTATTTGTCTTACTCAAGGAGGCGAACAACGCTGGAAGAAATTTTCATATTAAAAATTATCGAAATTATTGAAAACATTAAAACTATATAATTTTCTTATTTTGAAAAACTGTCAATCACAAAACTAGAGAGCTAATTGAGGTTTCTTTTTATTATAAAAATTGGATAGCTTTGAAAAACTACAAAATTGGAGGTAACTTTACTATTTTTTTCTATCGAGAAAAGGTTTTAGCTAACATGTTTCTGTCAATCACATTAATTTTTAATATATATACTTTTTTGGGGACCGATAAATCAAGTAATACTGTGCAAAGAGTATGTTTTGCAATTTATAGCTGTTTTAATTAAAGACTTCCTACTTAGCTGCCACGTCAATTAAGTATTTAAAGCTATAACATTAATATGGAGTCGTAAAATGAGACTACTTCAACGATTTTGCCATAACTTGTCAATAATACTCTAATAGCATTTTAACATCTGTTATTACGACAACCAATATTCGCCTGCGGCTCAGCAATAAAAAATTAACATTCCGTGACAAGGGAGACACCGAGAAATAGCAATAATCGAGGAAACAGATGTGAATCGAATGTGCTGGGTCACCGTCTTGTTGCATAATATTAAGAGAGAGAGAGAAAAAAATAAAAGCAAAAATTGAAAATATACCGATTGGAAACGCTAGCACCCTCGTCACCACGCGTCCGCGTGTCAAATGAACAAATATACAATCATCCCGCGAAAATTTCAGTGAACACGGACAATGGAAAGCCATTTTTATCCTCTAACTCCGACGACATAATTTCCTTTGCAACTCAAACAAAAAAGGAATGCATTCTAAATTCATAAAAAGCTGTAACTCAATTTCGAACAAATGATTTCCAGTCTTGTAATAGAAAGAATAGTGACGAAAATTAATTGGTCGTGCTTATTAACCCTAAGTTGCGTGGAAATATTAATCAGTGCGATAAGGGTTGCGGGATTTGTGGGTTAGTACTAGGTATTGCGTTCGTTTGTCTATTTATCTGATGGGTAGAGACAAAGGGTAGGGTTACGGAGACACGTTCCATGGTATCGGAAGGGACGTCAAGGGTTAAGATTATTTTAATTTATAAGTTGTCTGTGTTTTTATTTTATTTGCAAAACCAACAGTGCTTAATCCAGAGATGAAAAAAACTTTTTTTATTTTAGATTTTAACTGGTTCCATATTCTATCATTTTTATAGTAGGTAATTTATTCAAAAGTATTCATATTTTTAATTAAAAAAACATGTTAAGTAGATATTTATATTTTTCTTCAGAAATAGGATTGGAAATTAAGAAAGTTCAAACCTGATGGATTATCAAACATACACCAATTCCAAAACTAACAAATTATTTAATAATTCACCAACAATTCCGTAATACACTAACTGTCTGTACCAAAAACGTACGTTAAAATACCATCAATGAAATAGTTTGACGCTTATGTTCTGCGCGGTTATATAATTTGCTCATTAAAACGATTAATGGATAGTGGGCTGATATTAATTGGTCGCCATCGGTGGTGTTCCGGTGTACCGTTACAGACCCCTATATTGCTGGCTAACAATTAATGAGCTTCATTAAATTCACGAGTAATGATCTAAATGCTATACTGATTTTCGAATATCCGTTATCAATAGATATGAAAAGCAATATTCGCTACACTCCTTTTACTTTCCTATGTAATGCCTTTCATTACATAGCAATGATTAATAACCATACGTAATCTCTACATTTTGCTATGGTTTTCTTAAGGATGGCAAAGACCTCCAATCTTGTTACGCATGCGTAAGGTCTATTCGAAATAATATTTTAGAGTTGTTTTTTCGAGATACGTTTCCAAAATCAGAATTCTACGTCCTTATAAGAAATGGCGAAGTCCGAAGAACGATATAATAGCTAAGAAAATATTCAAAGAATTTACTTGTAGTTCCTCAATTTTAAACCTAACTTGTTAAACAATTCATTTTAAACCTGTTCAAGGAAATAAGTTACTAGAGATTAGATTTTTCTTATAGGATAAATGTAAAATAAAAAAATAATCTCTTCACTCCCATATGCTTCCAAAATCCAAATACCGTTAAATTAAAATAAATCCGTTTTTTATAATTCACACGCCCGTCGAGTAACATGTAACCAACCATATAATTTCACCGTCTTGGTAATATATGTCAGGGCTGCCACAATAATTTGAATTTCCACACACGAACTGTTTAACATTCATTTTTGTTGTTTTTATAAGAAGCGATAAATTTAATATAATTTGACTCGGTGCAGTGAGCGGAAAGTTTAATATATTGAATATTTTATTATCCATTGTTTTCCGGTCGATCGCATTAAAGCTTTGTTGTACAATCGACAAAACGTTAACGTTACCATTGCTTTGAAAAGTTAACCCTTAAACTGATCCGATAGACACGATAATCCCGTGCAAGATGTTAAGCTTGATATGTTGTTTGGAGTACAAAAAAATTTAAAGTGACTAAAGCATCCGAGACGAATGCACTTATTCAAATACAAGAAGCATATTGTTCAATTTGATGATAATACATTTTGAATTATGCCTTTATTGAAATACGATTACAGTAACTCATTTTTATAGACGTTCTATAGCGGCAGCCCGCGACTTCGTTTGCATAGAAAGTTTTTTGCTTTCCCTCTGGAACAATACTTTTTTTCGGGATGAAAGGTATCCTGTGTCCTTCTCTGTACCCCTGGCAACGTGTATGTAAAATTTTATGATGATCGGTTCAGTAGTTAAGACGTGAAGGTGTGACCAAAAACAAAAAAAAAGGACTTTCACATTTATAATATCAGTAAAAGGATAAGGTATTTGTTTCTATAAAACTAAACGCAAGAAGTACACACGTAGAGACAGTATAAAAGATAAACCTTAATTTGCATTGTTATCATAAATCATTAATTTAGAAAATATTATAACTGTTTACTTAAAAAATAAACCAACATAAAATAGTAAGTATGTCGTGCGATCATCCATTCAAAAAAACTCCTTAAAATATAGTTTTTTTAATATCGTAACAAAAATTCAATAATTAACGAGAAAACCGTGTCAAAAAGTATGACAAATTCATAAAACACGAGGGTGTAAGATTAAATTCTACCCACTCGATTGAAAAGCCACCGTTGTCAGTCAAGGGTCTCTTTGACCGCCGAGGAGAGCGGCGGGTTACGGCCACAGATGGCGTTTATCGCGTCGCGACGCGCGCCTAATCTTTAACCCTTGTGTACAGCTTCATTTCAAAAGGCAGTAAGAAAAATCTCACTAAAAATGGTTTTTTTTTTTTAATTCAATACAATTTCTACTAACGAAAAAAGGAATCCCTTTTAAGATCCTTTCTTTGAGGTTCAGAAAAAAAATTCGGAAAAATTTTATTGCTGATGGGTCGTTATGATCATAATTCGAAATAATTACAAGTAACCGAAGCTCCTTTAACATCATAGAAGATATGACAGTCTCTGTGTGTAAGAATAAATTGCCCGATGTAAAATTTGACTACAGGTACTTATTTTTTTAATACTTTGAGGGCTGCAAACGAGACACAACAATTTTATAGTCACTAGCTCAATCAAGTGACTCAAGCAACTTTAAAAACAAAACAGAGCCCTACCTAAAAAAAATATCAGATTATTTATATGGAACTCATAGAAAATTAACAGCGGTCTTTCACTAAAATATATAAAAACTATTCAATTTACAAAAAGAGTAAAATTTCACTTACTTCGTTTTCCAGCAGACGACTCAGTTGTTATGCAAATAGCAGTCCATTGATATCGGTATAGCTTTTTGACCACTGTTTGTTCTGGCCACATGCGGGGGCCACAACTAATTGAATTACGTGTCACTGCGAATTATACGATCCGTGGCTATGGTTTGCTTAGCGAGTTGAATTAGATAATGCAAAGTTTTAATTAAAAATCGGAACTATATAGTGCTTACATTTTTTAAAGAAGTTTTGCCATGATGGTTGACAATTTTGCCGGGATTTTTTTACGGGAATGAATACTTTAACATACAAAAAAATCATTTTGTCTTCCGAAATTAGTAAATACACACCAAGTCCTAAATCGCCCAAGAAGATTTGGTCAGCAATTACTAATTTTGGGTTAGATAAGGTTAGTATGGTGATCATTTTTAACATAAGCCTTTTTGACCAAGCGATCGCGAAGCACAAGCGAAACGTCTCTGCTTCAGCTTGGGCAAAAATTCTTTCCTATGTCCTTCCGGCTGTCCTTCTGACTTTCCCTTTGTTTTTCTCTACAGGCCGCATTTTTCAACCGATTACTATCGATCGATAACTATATAGGATTTTTAGTTCAGCCAGTTTTTCGATATTTATCAAAAAAAATTCACACATTTCTAAATATGTTCAAAATTAGAAGCGCGAACTAGCTGCGAATATACCAAATACTTAATATGCCAATCAGCATTGTGGCGATGGCGTCATCTATTCATTTTTAAACAACTTGAAGTTTTAGTTACTTTTTAACGCGAGGTCTACAGCTCACGGAGACACTAGTTTACTAAGAAATAATACTTTTCCAGGTAGATTTTATAATTGTTTTAGTTCATATCTATTTCCCGATCGATGTCTCATGACATGTGTAATGTTGTGTCATATTCTTCGAATATAATTATAAAAGGAAGTCGTTGCCACAAATCAACCATAACCACAGTACAATCAATGCAAAACAGCCACAATCTATTTACAATTCAGTGTAGTTGCTGTCATTAAAGCTTGTGTTTAGAAACCGATTGAGGATCCGAACTCGACCTATACAAACAATAGCAGCTGACTTAAGCAACTATCAACCAATAACCGTTGACCTATCTCCCCTATTTAAATCCATACAACGTTATTTCGCGGCGTTAACCCGCCAAAGGTCGCGGTAGTTTGGTCGCGTGTAATCTGCGCTCTAAGTGTCTAACAGACCATAATAATAATGTGTGTTAATGCGCACCCCGGGGCGCCGTCGTCACATGCTGTTATCCATTTAATTCCATATATCTGATGCGTTTGTCGAGGGTGTAAATTGTACGAGGACGAAAGTGATCTTTAAACTGATTGTTGGCAGCGTTACGAGACACTTGTAACGCTACAACGTTGTAAAAGCTTCCGATATCATCTTATTACTAAGTTTTTTTTTATAAAAAAAGAGAAATTTAATAAATAACAAATAATTTATATTTATTTACACAGTATTACTCAGTCATTGCTAGTCAAAGTCAAAGCATCTTTATTAAAATATACTGTATAATTAGGCACTTTTGAATCGTCTATATTTTCCTACCACCTTCATATTTCCAAATTTGTATTGTTAAGAAGAACGGGCGCAAGAAACTTATCAGCTTTAACAGAAATAAGTAACCATATTTGCAAACCTAAAATCTCAATAAGTTTATTTGTATCATTATTATATTCTACATCGTAGGTAACAGAATTAACCATTCCGTAAATCAAGTAAGAACATTATTATTTTTTTGTTTAAAAACTTTAATATCCCATATTAGCAAACAAACGCCACCAAAACAGTAAACATTCCCCAAATAATCCTGTTCACGGAAAGGGCTACTATCTGAATGATTCCCGAAAACCTGGCGACAGCCGTCAGCAACTATCCACGCGGCATTGTCTTGTAGGCAAAGTTCGGTACGCGATAACGGGTACAATGGACCAGGTCCCAAGTTTGTGCGGCCTCAAAGCCCGCGCGCGCTAGACGGTTAGACGTCGCCCAGATAAAGGGATTGAAAATGCGGACGCTTTCTTAGAGCCTTTTGAGGGAAATTGTATGGGTGTACGATTCGGACTATTTATAACGCTGTAAATAGTGTAGAAACGGACGTTCTCGTTGCTGATAAACAGTTTTCGGAACGGAGTTTGTGTTTGGCCGATCTTTTGATACGGCTTTGTTGCTGGCTTTACTGTATTACAGCTAAATACACTTTGGTATTGTTTGTTATCATTGAAACCTCTGAAATTAACTTAAATAGGTACCTAAAAGTTTTACCAAGGTCTACTTAAATAATTTCCATACAAGTATTTTGACACGTTCGATTTATTTGACACGTGAACTATAAGAAATAACTACCTACCTACTTAAAACTGTTTGTATTATGACAGTTTTCAAAATATTGAAGGCCAAAAAATTGTTTCGTCTAGTGGTGTGACAAAAACAAATAACGGACTTTAGACTGAAAATATTATTTCCCATAATGAGACTCGTCGGAATTAACATAACATTCACGTGATCCTGACTGACTGACGCGAGCTTAATATTTTACCCCAACAAAAAAGCGTACAACGCCGCTAAAGAAGTTTTCATTTTAAAAAGAGTATATTTCCACGTCGCGTGAAGTGCGCGTCCGTATTTACACGCTGATACAATACAATATGGAAACAAAGGTCGGCAAAGATCCGGTAAGGGACCGTAACCACAGATTATATAGATATACGGCAGCCACTTGGACAACTCCACACACAAATCAGCCGCGATCCTCAATCTGCGTGCTAAGGGCCACAATGGCATTAGGATATCGCTTCTGATATAACTAAAGCTTCTGCGACGTTACCCTTCGAGGTACACTTGCGAATAGAAGTGGCTGATTTTCTTTTTCAAGGAGTAACTTAGTTTTTTGAATTACGTAATTTAGAGCTTTTTGTAACGTACCAACGTAATATTGTTTCGGTGGGTTGGCAAACTGGCAGTAGAACTGCTTTTCTTTTCTAATATCCGAGCGCAATGACATTACCTATCGTAAAAGATCAAATATTCGAGCAAGTTTTTCTTTGTTTTTGTCAATTATTTTATATTCAAGACAAAAATCTTTTTTAATTCATACTTATAGACGTATCATAAGTACAATAGCATATTTCAAGATCATCGGTCATCATTTTGGAATGATGAATTACCATGAAATCTGAGGTCCAACCAAATTAGTCCTAAGATTTTGAAAACCTTATAACTCTGACCAGAATGATGATCTCCTTTGTATAGAATCAAAAATTTTGTAAGAAATATGGATTTTTGAAATCCTTTTATATGTCATATAATTTACCATAAGCAGAGAACATGCCTGAAAATGATCAGCGTGTCTCTAAATAAAAATAGCTCTACGTTGCGGCATTGGCTTGGCTGTCACATAGACGCTAGCGCTCGGACGACGAGCTCGCCGATGGTCAGAACTATTTTTCTATACAAAAATGATGTTTTTAGAAAATTGAGGAGCAGGTTATTTCTTAATAATAATTTAGCACAGTTTGCTTTATAATATTTGATCTTTGTTTATTATGCCACTTACTGTTTACCTTCTCATCGGGACATATTCTAAGCCCTTACTCGTGTACACATCTATCCGACACAATCTTAGTGTAACGATCTGTAAAGGGATACGGAAGGGATAGGGCTAGGTGAAGGGCTGGCGAACAAATTAAGGGCTCTAATGGTTATCGACGGAATCTAACCGTAGGTGTTTAAACCGGCCCTTACTGAGTGCGGGATGAATTTTAATGTCCTGTGTCAAGGGGGTGTTTGTGTTATTACGTGTAATGTGGCAACACTGCTTAGGATGTTGAAACTATTTGCAAAATACGTAAATGATTTTAGTTGTTAGCAATAATTTATCATTTTGTGGGAACTAGGTTTGTCCACTATCATTTTTTGAAGATCTTTTAGCCAGAGTTGTCCTGTAGCTGCCGTACCTTAAGCGTGCCTGCAGACTACAGACTTTCTATCGGTCGATAGTTCGTTTTTGTATGAAGAATCGGCCGATACCAAATCGTTGTAGTGTGCGGAATTGCATACTTCTTTATACTGATTAAAGGCCCGACCCAACTATCGACTGACAGTTTGGTCTATAGTATGGGAGGACGCTAAGAGGTCGGCGGACAGTGAACTTTCTATACAAATGTAATACCAAAATGATTTGCAATTCGAGCATAGTTAACTCTTCTTGTGATGTAATTCGGATTAAGTCAATGTTTGTATGGGAAGTATACTATCCGCCGGCCTCTTAAATCTGTAGTTAAGGCAATCTTATTTAATTTGTGGTCGGGGACGTATTGTTGTCGAATATTATAAAAGCCTTTTCCCCATTTCCTTGAGGTAGAACTTAAGCAGAGACGCTTAATTACCTCTACGTCACATAAATAAGAAGCAGCCTAAATTAATAAAGCTCTCCGTTTCTTAGACATTCATCTTCGCAAGTCGGCGGTAATTATTCAAATGATGCTCTTATCGGAGCACGGCAGTTTGAGCCGCCCTTATATTCGCATACGTCCTACAAATTAAAGCGGCTTTACACCATCCGATCCGATTGTGATAAATCGTACTAATCTAGAGTTGCCTGCTCGTTTGTTTATTTGCGGACATCTTCCGATCCGATGGCTATTATGTAATTGTTTATTTGTCTCAAACGTGATCATGATCGTCAATTGATATTGAACTATTATTTGGAACTCACTCTAGTAATATAATAAGTCTATGAACTCACTACAAAAATGTACAATTTTAACGTACACCTATTTAGTCATTGTTTATAAACATAAATGTAATATGTAAAAGGTTTGAATCATTTGAGTAATTCTTGGTACAGGATAAAACTCGATTTTTTTATATAATATTATGTACTCAATGATATTTTAGGAAATTACCCAATGATACTTAGGTGAATGTTTCATTATCCCAACCTATAGATAAATCACGTCAAATTTTGTTTATCTTGTACGTATAGATTTAATCAATGATTGATTTAAAAGAAATCGTTTGACAATATCGCATCGGTAGATGTAATATGCTCAAGCGCCATCGCCACCTGAGGGACGGGAGACGACGCTAATCGGAAGGACGTTTACAACATTTGTTGGGAAGCCAATTTAGATTCTAATGTTTTAATTAAAATATTTTAAGATACTTATTTAAAAATAATAAGTTTATACTTATCATTTTGTTGTTTGTTTTTACAGACCTAATAGATAATGATGAGATGAGAGTAGATCGGATTTTTTGATGACAGTTGTTGCATTACAGTTCTAAAATAATCCACATTTTTGCAGTACTGAACTTTATCTACATGTGATATTTATTTGGGTATTTTTATAAATAACCATGACTCTGTTATACAAGATGTTTGGTAATAGCCTTATAAAGCTGAATATAGTAGATAGGGACCATCAAACTTAACAACTTTTACTATGCTAGGGTTTCTGCTCGAGCTTTCTCGAACTCGAGAAAACTCGAGAAATTTGGCCACATTCGAGACGAGAAAAAAATGACCGGAGCTTGAGAATTCTCGAGCTTTGAAATCGAATCGTGGCAGACGCGACGCGCAATTTTTTTTCGCCGTTAACTGACACAGTCCGCGATCTGTGCTCTTTCATTCATTAGTCTAAGACAAAAGTAAGTTTTCTAAATTATTTAACGTTGCTTGGAAGCAAAGTTAATCTATTCTATAGTCTAATCTATTCCCCTCGTATCTATACTATAGACAAGTATGTAATGACTTGAGTAAAACTTGCAATTTTCAAATGCTTCTATCATTATTTTCACATGCAAGTAATAATTATAGTATAAATTAATCTTTGATGCACCAAAACAGCACTACATTTATGATAATATTTGCATGTGAATATAATATTAGAAGCATTCGAAAATCGCAAGTTTTACTCAAGTCATTACTTACTCGTCTATAGATTGATTTACATATAATACGAGGGTAGGATATTAACTTTAACTTATTATAATTGCAAGTAATGATCTCAAACGAAACTAATGTACACCTATGCTATGTTATGTTTGACTGACTTATAAGACTGAATTTGTCTACTGTTTAAGTTAGGTACTAACTTCGTCAATAGAGTACTTATTCACATCATTATCGAAAAAAAAAAGATTTTCTTTATTTAATTGTAGCTCCAGATTTTTATTGTTACTTATCCTTAAAGTACACTCGTCTTTATGACTATTCTTCCAACAAGTTAATTACTAAGTTTTGATTATTAGTTAATAAATTAATATGTAAGAAGATTCATTGAAAATGTTTATCAGATCGTTTTGTGGGGAGTGTAATTTGGCTATATTTCCGAAAGTTATAAAGATAAACGAAGGGCAGTGGTGTAAAAAGATGCAAGAGCTTGCGTAACTTTTTTCGAAGTCTAAAAATCGAAAATGGTGAAAAAAACAACAAATTTTTTTCGGACAAAAAGTATTGTGTTGCTATAAAGTATCTTAGATTAAAAAAACCTATATTTTTAATAAATTTCAACAGATTTCAACAGTTTCAATTAAAAGACTCGAGACCCGAGAAAACTCGAGAATTTGTCCTCGAGAATTCTCGAAACTTGAGAAATAAAAAAGGTCGAGAAATCAGAAACCCTATATGGGACCAACTCTGAAATCGCGAAAAAAATCTGGTGTTTCATACATTTTGATATTTTTTGTATGAAACAATTTATTCTAGCGATTTCAGACTTGGTCACATAGTAAAAGTTGTTCAGTTCGATGGTCCCTGTTATAAGGACCAAACACCCTGTATAGAATCGATAAACTAACCCTTCCCTTATTATTAAAAACTGTATTTCTTTGTTTATGAAGAAGTAATCTATTAGTCTTAGTAAGTAGTAAGTAGCCAATATCTTAGTCGGTTTAATCTCCAAGGGCCGTATCTGCAGCCATACGTTACATCCGAAGCCGAGATATCGATCTAATCTATCGATTCACGTTTATCGAGTACCGCTTGTATCGATAACTGCTTATCGATAATGCATTTGTCACGAATACTCCATAAGAAGACAAATCGAGTTAAGAAGAAAATCAGTATTTCTCCAAATGTTGCCAGCTAAAGATAAGTAGTTCTAAGTTTCACTTTAACACTATAACATAGCGTTTCTTTACCAACAACCACTCAGGAGTAGAAAATATTTCTTCCTCCTTCAGATAGCTCTCTCAGCTTTACTAACATCATAAACAACAACGAATTTGTTCTATGACTTTTTCCGAAAACAGAAAAAAAAAAACTTTCCATTGAAATGTTCTAAACAGCAAATCGAGCTTTGTATGAGAAGTTGTTATTTTTTGTCTTTTTTCAGAAAAGTCGTAGAACAAAATGTTGTTGTTTATGATGATAGTAATCTACTCCTGCGAGGTTGTTGGTGTTTTACATATAACCCTGTATAATTATTGCAGTTACAGTATTTTAGATTTATTCATAGCCAGTTGCCAGTTTTTGTAACCACAGTGAAGCTTAATCATTAATGTTAAAAAAAAAATTAATTAAAAAGTTGTCAGTTAAGTATCTGAAAGAAATAAGTGAAACATTGGTTAGAAATATAAGAACGAGATCTCATCAGATTTGACCTTTCCCTTAAAGACTATAAGTATATATATAAAGCTTATAAACTATAAACCTCTATTAGATGACCGTACCGATATCGATTAGTACCGATCATCGCGGTCCATTGTTTCGATTCACTCGATTTATATGACGATCCGACGGTTAATTCTACACGTGATATAGATTAATTCTGAGGGAGTAATCGTTATATATCTTAAATTAAAATGTAAGTACTTATATAACTAGGATAAATTTTGAAGTATTTTTTATACTTTTTCATACCTATTGGACGGGTTTTTAAAGTTCTGGATTTTCCTTAAGTTTAAGTAACTAGGAAACTATGTTTTGCTAGCTTTTTCTTGATGCGTTTAATATAAATTTTGATAATTTGGATACAAAAGTCATTGTTATTATTCACAACAGGATAGTGCTTAGTCTTCACTTTACCTGATGTTAAGTGAAGATAAGGCCGAAATTTTAAGCGCACTACACCCGGAATCTTCGCCATGATTGAGGAACTGGCTATCTTACCTCTTACTGCCGGAACACAAAAAAAAATTAAATTGTTGATATGGCTTCAGACTTAGGTAAAATTGTGGTAGCTGGCCAGACGGACTTGAAATAAGCCATCTGGTCAAAATAATGGTTGTAATAAGCCGTCTTTATAATTTTCACTTGTAAACAATTTGGAAGAAAGACTCAATAACTTTGGTGTTTGATTTTCTTTGCAATCATTTTGTCTCTAACACAGAATAAGCTTTTAGCCTGCAAAGATTATTCTAATGAGAAAATTGCACAATCACTTATGCCACTAATTATTTCATTTTTTGACAAGTAACAAATTGCTGTAACAATGGCTAGATAGCCCCGTACTAATTACTCAAAAAACAACGTTATCTGCGCTCGATCGCGCCGTGCAGGTTTGGTTTGTATCAGGTTTTTGGATTGCTCGCGATCGCTCACAAGAGGTAGCGTTTGATGAAAACATTTTCTAAGGAAACTTATCAGCTTGCTTGATCTAATAAAAGTAACCAATTCTGTCACAATATATTATTTAGAAAGAGTCCTTAAACCAGTGCTTCTTAAAACAAATCTTAAAAAAAGCTTCTGTGGAAGCTTTGGGAGCTTTTGAACAACTTTTGAACACTTCCGTCATTTCTTAAGTGACTTTGGTTGAGTTTTTTTTATGCACAACGGGGTAGTTCTTGGCCTTTACCTCACCTGATATTAAGTGACGATAAGGCCGAAGGTGGAAGTGCACTACACTTGGAATCCTCATCAATCACTGAGGAGCTTTTCAGTAGTGAGGGGACTCGAATCAAAAAATGTATTCGAATCGATTCAATCACCCGTAAGTGGTTCGAATCGTCGATTCGAATTTGACGATGATTCGAATCAATGTGATGGTTCGAATCAGCTTACTAATTCAAATCAGGTGATGATTCAAATGATTTGAATCAGGTGATGATTCGAATTAGTGTGATAATTCGAATGAACAATCAAAACAAAAATAAAATATCTTAGAATTTTTAATAGGTAGGTAGAGGTAGGTAAGTAATATAGAGACATACGAGCAATGTACTCAATAATAGTATATAAAACAAAAACAACTCAATGTTAATAATAATTGTTACGCCATCGAAGATTCGAATTAAAAAAGTGATTTGAATCAGGTGATGATTCGAATCAGCATAAATACTCATTCAAATCGAGCTTGAATTGACGTGATTCGAATCACTCGAATCAATTGATTCGAGTCCCATCACTACTTTTCAGCAACTCACTTTGAAAAGTTTAACTGAAGGTGACTGTAAACAACTCTTGAACCATAAAAATAGACGTAGTGCTGGACCACTATGATATCCGTCATCTAACCCGTTGACTGCACAAGTGCACAGTGGGTCAAACAATAGACTTTCAATTGTTTATATGTATTTCTTTTTTTCCATCTTGTTCCAACTCGCCGTCTCCCATCCCTTGGGCGCATGCACCTCACGCAGCGTCTGTCTGTCAGAGCGATGTTGACAGGTGTTAAATCGTACGTGGCGAGCGTTCGCCGTGTAATTAGCTGACTCACGGCGATTAAGTAACGCCGTGCGGTACGGTGCGTACGCGCAGTTTTCAAGCATTGTTTTGTAATCTAATAGATTTTGGTCACTTGGAAATAATTTATATTGTTAGGATGATAATGAATCAAGTTAATAATAATATACGAAGATACGGGATACCCTTACATGTTTAAACGAACTAAATACGCTTTTTATTTACTAGAATAATGCATTAACAACTCTCGCAAAATATTACGACATAAATTGACAATACGATATATCAAATTTGGTCTAAACTATCGTAATCCATATCTAAAAAGGTAGTATTTTTAAATTGGCTACATTTAAATTTTAAGTCATAGTTTAGTTTGTTTTCATTTAAGTGATAATTAACTGGTGTCGCGCATATTTTTTACACGACTGCCCAAAGCAAAAAGAGTGTAAATGTGTTCAGGGTTCCTTTGTGGGTATGAGAGTTTCTTTATTCCACCATAACTTCAAAATGGCTCAACTGATTTGGATGTATGGGATATTGTTAGAATCCTTACATCATTCCGAGTGACACTGGCTACATATTTTTTGAAAAAAATTAATATGGCGACTGTTTGACGCCATTTTCAAATGTGAAAAAAACATTATTTTTTATAATTTTACAATATGCGCATCAAATGAAAGGCCTTAATGTGCACATTTCAAAAATATATAACTTGTCACTAAAATGTGTGAAATAAAAATAAATAAATTTAAAAAAAAATAAAAACACGACTGCCCTGCTAAAAACAAACTAAAAAGTTAAATAACAAGTGTAATTGCAGTCGGGGGACCTCTTGAATTAAAAATTGTCCCACAAAATTACGGTCCCCCGACTGCAATTACACTTGTTATTTAACTTTTTATTTTGTTTTTAGCAGGGCAGTCGTGTTTTGATTTTTTTTTTAATTTATTTATTTTTGCATAAGTATTTGATACAGATGATAACCATGAAGCCAATATCTAATAGAAAAAAGGCTGGCATCATACATAATGTTAAAATTATAATCAAAATCTAAAGTGATTCCAAAATAACACACTTTACTTAATCGTATTCAGTTTATTGTCCAGCAGGACTGCAGCTTTCTAGAAAAGCTAACACCAGCTCTGTCCAGCCAACGTTCCGAATAAAGCATAGATCAAATGAGCATATCTCCACGTAGGGCATCCATTCACACCGACTCGTATTAAATCAATGTCTCCTTATATGTATTACACCGTCCCGTCTGTCACCCGACACCTACCTCCGTGGACGCTGGCCACAATCTGTGCAATTATATTGTTCTTCAAATCTTTGTTTAAAAGGGAAGCTTTCTTAACGGTGATTCTTCAACCGCCTCCAATATAGCACTATTTTAAAATTTATGATCAAACCAACATCAATTAAAAATCATGTGTACTGTCCTTAACAAAAATCTTACCATTGACCTATCTCAGTCTGACGCCATAACAACAATAGATAAGATAGTAAAGATAGCCCGTTCCTCAGTGGTGAAGATTCCAGGTGTAATGCGCTTACACTTTCGGCCTTATCGTCACTTAACATCAGGTGAGGTAAAGGACAAACACTGGACCCGTTGTGTATAAAAAATAACAAAAAATCATGTGGTGACTCTCGCAATTATATTGTTCACGGAGTCTTGACCTAGAAAAGTTGAAGCTTTTGGGAAACTTGTGAATATTTGTTTCCTACTTGGCATCTTTTTATGTCTGTCTGTCCATCTTCGTAGACGTTGGTCAGTGTCTGCTCAATTAAATTGTTCTGCTCTTATTAGATCATCTCTTATTAAAAGCTTACATAACTTTTCTCGTATTTGGTATATAATGTTATAGATGTCAAGCATACAAAGTTACTATTATCTTTTCAGCATAGAAACAAGTACTATAAGCTTATCACTCGATAATTAAATAGGCAATTTAATAGCACGTTCCTTCTACGATAATAGCTCAATTAAAAGCAATCTTCAAAGATTCCTTAGAAAATTAACCGAAAGTATTTCCCACTTAATTGCGGACAATTGCGTCGTTAGTTTGTGTTTGTCAGTGTCCAACTGTCCATAGACAGGTAATGAACAGGTCAGTTAAGTCATTAGCATTCTACCATTGTATTTTCGTGTGTAAATAATTAATTATATGTAATACTTTTTGTCAGGAAATCAATGTCGATTATCGCAGAATAAGCTTTTAAAATTCGCTGTATCGTATATTTCCAATTTTTATGGAAATATACAATTTTCAAATAATAATACTTAAAGATTAGCTAGGTACTGTTTTATTTTTTTACTATATTGACCTACGTATCGCGTAAGACAAATTAAATCTATTATTACCTATCAATTCGTTTCTTCGTAGCATATTCGTAGCCACTTCTGCGCTATTTTTTATGGTTTTCTATTATTTTCTGTATATAAATACAGAAATTAAACCGAATTGCACCATAATTTTGTGTGAAATCAAATAGTAATGGATAGATAGATTCTATAACTTGTTAGTTACGATACAAATATATTATACAGCAATCAATAATTATGACACGGCTACGAGTTAACTAACAGATATTGAAAATGATAGGTTTACTTTACGGAATGTGACTCGCTTATTAATAGCTATATGAATAATCGACAGAACCACAGAACAAAAGGCGTGACCCAATACGGCGTCCATCATAAATCCACATTAAAGAATTAGGCGTCGCACGCCCAATCCTATCTCGACATTTATTTACACGGCCAATTACAAAAGTCCGCCACAAAAGAGGCTGTGAATGCACCTGACAACTCTTCTCAACGTGGCAGGTTAATGCAGATTCACACGTGAACTTAAGGTGAGAGCGATACACCGGCGGCAAGGCCGAGAAAAGCGATCAATTTAAAACGGAACCTGCCGCTCACGTAATAAGGTCAACATTCCCACGGTCGCTCGCTAAGAGCACAATTAAGAAAGTATCCGATAAGGTTCGAGACTTGACTTTAGAAAAAGGACCGTGTTAAAGAGGATTAGAGTCGGGTTTGTTTTGGACGGTGGTGGGAGACCGGTTGGATCGGTCGCGAACTTTTACCTATAAATTTGTGTCGGCTAGTCGGCATGCGGCAGGCATGCTATGTCTGGAAGCTCTATGGGGTCTCTGCCGCAAGTTATAAGTTACGTACTAACGGTTTTCTGTAACAAATCAATAGGAATTCCGCAATTGCAATATTCGATCGCGTTTTGTTGTACCTCCCTAAGTCATTGAAGATCGTAGTCGTAAGATCTGTTGCCGCTTTTTTGTCTGTTGTCTTGGATTTCATATGACTTTAGTGTGAAATTGCTTACAATTTTGTGATTACAAGTTTAGTGCAATAAAAAAGCTACGTATTTAATAGAAATCTAACAATAGCAAAATTCGAGACTTTTACTAAAATTTTAATAGATTGAAGATTTATTTAATTGTTGACGGACGGAACTTATACAACGTATCATAACAAGTTTTATTAGGATACTTGAAGAAAAAATTGAAATTTATGTTTATTTATTTCATTGTCACGTAATACATAAACTAATACCTACTAACATAATTAAAACTGAAATCCTATGAATTCCTTGAACTACTTTCTTATCAATATAATAATCCATTTTTCTGAGTTTTGTTTGTGTTGTATAAAAAAAAGTTTTTGACAAATTTTCTGAAGAATTCTTCAATGTGTCAAAAACTATTTTTTATATTGTTCTTAATTACCTTTTTTAAGGAGTTTTGAAAACATTCTTTAAAAAAATGTGTCTATTTTTTTTTCTATTCTTCTTATCGACTTCGCTACCGCCTATTCCTCGAGCCACCCGCCCAGGGACGCCTCTGATGCATTTCACAACGAGTCAATTAAAAGTGGCATCATTACTGCGCACTGTTTTTACCGCAATAGCCCGATGCTAATTTCAAACCACTCGCACATGAAAATAATTCCGTTGCCGTGCTTTTAGAGGAATTTCTTTATATTTGAAGCTAGATTCTTCAGTTATCGCATAAATTTAGGCTGCTTTTTAGGGTTCCGTAGCCAAAATGGCAAAAAACGGAACCCTTATAGATTCGTCATGTCTGTCTGTCTGTCTGTCTGTCTGTCTGTCTGTCTGTCTGTCTGTCCGTCCGTATGTCACAGCCACTTTATTCCAAAAGTATTAAGACTACATAGTTGAAACTTGGTAGGTAGGTGTATTCTGTGAACCGCTTTACGATTTTTACACAAAAATAAATAAAATAAAAGATTAAGGGGGGGCTCCCCATACATGGAACTGAAACTGAAAATATTTTTTTTCATCAAACCAATACTTGTGGGGTGTCTATAGATAGGTCTTTAAAAATGACATTGAGGTTTTTAAGACTATTTTTTTTCAAAGTCAACCGTTTGAAAGATATTTGCCGCCAAAGTGGTAAAATGTGTGTCCCCCCCCTTTAACTTTTAAAGTAAGAGGGTGAAAAATCTAAAAAAAATATAAGCTATAGATCTTGATAAACACTTTCAACGAAAATTGGTTTCAACGAGATATAGTAATTAGTTTTCAAGATATAGTACATTTTCCAAAACCGCAAATATAACTTTGTCATTCATACAAACACTGTGAAAAACAAAGTTATTTTTTCAGACGAAAAATGATAGCGGTATTAAAATATGGTATGGTATAATGTACCTACGGAACCCTACTGCGCGTGGCCCGACACGCACTTGGCCGGTTTTTTGTTTTGTTGTTATATACAAAGAAAGAAAATCACTTTTGAAGACTCATTTTGTTTAATATGATATTTCTTTTATTTATCAATTTTAAGCCACAAAACAAATTAATAATAATGTTTCATAATCCACTTTTTGTTTTATGGATAAGCCCATTCATAAAATGGACATCAAAAACGCACTAAACATCGACTGAAAAACAGCGAAACATTAGTATAAAATGTAATATTTAAAAAAATAACCATTGAAAGTGTTGTATTAATCTCATGGAACTATTAAAATAACAAACAAGATAACATAAAAAGCTGTGGTTGAAATATATTCCGATTGTAAGTAAGAGAAAACGCGCTTTCGGCTAAAAGCTTATTCTTTATGCACCCTCACTACTTTTTGCGCGTTACGTCCGCGCGTTTTACTTTACCGAAGTGTTCGGGTAATTTATTGCTGTATTACTCACGTTCAGTGTAAATGAAAACATATGTAACACTAGCTTATACTGTGACTTTCCTCACGTTTTACTCTACAGGACTTTGTTAAAAAATTTACTATATAACTTTAATTCTGACGAGAGAAAGTTGTTTTAATTTTGATCTTCAATTTGAAACAATTTAATTGAACAAAAATTGAATTTCAAGTGATTGAGGACAAAATGAAAACTTTGTATTCGAATGAAATAGATTAATGAAAATAATAATAATACAAAAGAAGGAGTCAAAAAGACACAAACTTATGCGATGTAAGTATCTGTCTCCTTTTCGAGTTTTACTTAGTAGTAACAACATAAGTTATCACTAATTAATTACACATGTCATGTCATATATATTGCTATCTTTTTGGTGTTCTGCGTATATAGCGGACTCACATTCAATGACTGACAATAATAACATCGTTTTTTTTATATCATAGTGATAGTAATATCGTAGTAAAATATAGGTATGACAGAAAATCATAAATAAAAAAAACAATAAACGTATCAAAACTATCCAAAAAAATAAAAAAGTGACATAAAACATAAATAAACTCTCAAACATTGATAGAAACCATAAAGATACAAATATCCCAATAATTTCAGTTAATTAATTACATGTCAAATGTTAAAACCACTTGATAAATCATGACAAACTTTATTAACATAAAATAAAGAATTAATTCACATTCATCCCGTTAAATTAATCAATAAAACACACGAAAACGATTATAAAGTTATTTTTCATATACAATTACATCCCAAATTAAAATGTCGTTATAGAATTTAACACCTTTTTGGAGTAGTAAATAAAAAATGTTGACTTTTTTAGTTTGGTCTCTCGTTTGTTGAAAAGTTTTAAGTTTAATGGTTCATTATTATTTGGGGAATGTATTTTTTATAGATTATGGTGAAAGATAAACCTCATTCGATAGTTTTTATGGTGGAAATAATGGAAGAGTCACATTTCATAGCTTACTCGTGGTTGCTACTAACCTAACCACTTTTACTTACCTCGAATATAATGGCTTCACGGTTTTACGATGTTGTTTTAAATAGCAACAAACGTCCATGTTCTATTTATTTACATCGCAATATATATTTAATGAACATTGAACACTAGTGCACATTTATTATGCATTAAACATTGAATTTATGTAACTTATGAAGCAATTGATTTTATGTAACTTTTACATGAAATGTAATAAAACATGATTGATTGATGTTACCTTCGATCATCTGGAATCTAGATCATGGGACTAAACTTTTTAGCATAAGGGCCAGACTAACTCCTCCATGAAGTTCCAAGGGCCAGGATCTAGGTAGCTCCGTGCCAATATACTGTAAATTACAGTATTGTTGCTTTGATCCTGCCTGCTTTCGCGGGCCGTAGTTTTGAGACCCCTGATCTAGATCGAAGGAAACATCTAGATGACCGAAGTTCATTTATTTTGTAAATAGAAAGAGACTTCCGGTGACTATTGCAGAAACAACTGCTAAAAGAATTTTAAAATCAACTTTGTTCTAAATTCAAAACGAGCTTTTATATTTTTTTACTAGTAAACATTCGGCCAATGTTCTGGCAATCTATCGATGACCAATGTTGGCCCATCGCCACTGCCAACAGCACAGCAGTTCAAATTTATGGGAGTTCCCCCGGGATGAATAAAGCGGCCACACGGGCACCCATTTGTCTCTATCCTTTATGGTAAACGGGAGATTTAGGAGCTTTTTATTTAGCCTTGGGCTATTTTTCTTTTGGCGCAAAGAAATAGGTTGGATACTGGAACTTTCAAGTATAGGAATCATTAATTTAAAATAAAATAGTAAACTTTTCATACAATCTGAGTTACTAAATAATACACTAGAAATAAGTCAACTTTCACTAGAGAAATTTTTAGTATATTATTTAGTATTGTATAAAAATAGCATTGTGAATGCTAAAATCTCAAATTCAAAAAAACAATCTTAGTTTGTAACAACACCTATTGACTGGTTTCACAGCTTCCGGATAACACTATCATATGGCAACATTTAATTTAAAAAAGCTAAATTCAAATAAAAATATTAATCAAGTAAATTAACTGGAGCTTAACCGGAACCTGTGACACAAAAAACAGCTTTAATTTGTAAATAAAAAAAATACTATAACATTAATTAGTGATCAGTAGCATTATACGTCAAATGAAAAATGAAATGAAAATGAGAAATAGTTCCACTAACCACCCACCGTGACCACAGCATAAAAAAATAAAAACCATAACGACTCGCAATAAGTCGCATTAATAACTAAGTGAAATGTCCCCTCGCATTCCGACTATTTCCCCAAAACAAGAGGAAACTATTTTCGTCGAACAAAAAATGTTTCCGGGTGAAGATTTATAGAGCTCCTCACTCGAGGGCGGGAATAAAACGCGTGAAATGAAGTGTTGCCCACCCTACTTATACGGAAGACAACTAAACCACAGTAAGAAGCAATAAATCGAAGAAAAGGCAACGCCGCCACTATATCCGGAATCTTATAAATTGAAAAACGACTCTCATTATCATCTGATTATTTTACTCTGTGACGTGCGTTACCAATCGGTGTAATTGGGTGCCATTTTTCTATTAAAATTATAGAACATTATTTTTTGTATATACGAAAGCCAAAACACGGGTCACATATTTTTCATTTTCAGAATCAGTATAAAAAATATATAATGATAAGTACCTTAAAAACTCACGAAGTTAAAAGCTTTTTGTTGTGTTGTGCGCGCGAGACATTTTAGTAGGGTGTGCGTTAATTATGGTTTTGTAAATATTATTTAGTCAAAATACAACATGATATAAAAAATATTGCAATCAATTCTATAACTGATTCTGAACAAACAAGTTCGTATATAGGTACTAAAAACAACCTTGTAGACAGTCGTATTTCAAATGTTTTTCATTCGGTGGTGTATGTAAAGTTAATCATATTTTTTAAGAAGTGTTTTGCAATAAAAAAGATAAAAATGGTATGCTTTACCAAATCCCAAACTTATGATGCTACTAAAATTAGTAGGTAAGTTCAAAGCTACTTTACTTGAGTCCATTAAAGTGGGTATCAAATACAAAAAAGTTTCGCTTACAGTACCGATAACATTAAAAAGGTCCACTCTAGACATTGCACATTCTCAGCACGTCCGCCCTCCGTTGTCGCCAGACCTATTTCCCAAATTGATATACATTACAAATCACTTATCACTAACCTGGAAACCTTATATCCAACCAATAAGGGGCGATTTTTCCTTGTCACATCTGCACTTATGACTTGGTAGAAGTCAATTGTCATTTTTTGTCTGGCCTCTAATGTCAAAGATTGGAAGTAAAAAAAGAGGTCAGGTTATATTTGCGGTCGCTTGACCACTAAGTTCTTTAGCTTCCTAGCGCCTGGTACCAATTGCTTGAAAAATATTATTAGAGTGACAGCAAAGGGGCTGTCCAGTTTGATGGAGTAAAAAGCTATTGAATGTAAGTGCCGAAATGGAGTGAATTTCTGGGAGCAATAACGTGTGCGGACCTCAGCAAAATAAGTACATACCCTAAATACGCTTTGGTATCATAACAAAGATTTAGGATTCGTCTTATGGGAGCTTCATTAGATTCATTATTTAAAGTTCAGTTTTTCTTTTACAATTGTAGTTAATTTTTTTCTTTACAAATAATATTATAATAGTGGTACATTATGAATTCTCACATTTTCTTAAATTTTAAGAGACGCCTAAAATATCTTAGTGAATTAATTGAAACCCCTTTCCCTTTTTGTAAGATGGTTGAAAGTTAAATCAAATCTTTCATTACCATGAAGCTACGCGCAAAATATTTTTGCAAAACTGCGAAGTAGAGTTGAGATGTTTCGCCGAGATAAAGGTCTACACGACGTGGGCGGGCCAGGGGCGGGACGATCCGATCCCGATACGACTACACGATCGTATCTCTTTAATTAATTAATGCGTGCGTTTGTTGGGATAATTTCGGAAGATTTCCTTTGTAGTTCTCGCTAATAATACAATAACTATGATTTTTAATATGAATGTCGAAGTTTATTTTGAGTTAACATGGATGCTTGTATCTGTTATCATTATTTATTACAAGACTAAAATGAGTACAAAGATTTCTGAATTTAATGTTTACGTTTGAAAAAAGCTACTAAAAGAATCATGATGACAGGATTTATTTTAGATCAACCAATAGCTAAATCTTTTTCCGGAAAATCCGGAAAATCGTCGAATCAATTCGATGCTCATAGCTCACGACCAGCGAGTCGTGTCGAAATGAGTTTCAGCTCCTCACTCACGTATCGAAAATTATGAAGTCACGACAATTTCATGGATGTGTCTAGAGTTCACAAAAACGAAAACTTTTAACGATCAAACGTTAGAATATTAGGTAATACTAATTAATTGAATTCCAGAACCTTTACTAAATCATATTTTTTGGAAGATTAGCCCAGTCTCAACTCAAGGCTAGAAATCGTTTTAGAGGTATTAAGTGGCAACGAAACCTGTTTTCGAAGTACCTAGGTAACAAATTAAAAAAAAAATGGGTGATACATTTTCTGCATGTATATTGTGATTTAATCGTGTGTAATGTTACAATTGTTGTTTTATTTCATTTCTGCAAGTTTTTAACAAACAGATTAGTGATCAATTTTCAGAAGTACCTAAATAATGCTTTATAATTCCTTAATTAGTTTGAATGTTTTTGTTTGTTATTGTGGTGTGCTAAAATTACTTCACCCATCATCATCATCAGCATGAAGATGCAGTGTGTGTGTATCTGTTTATACTGGTTTATATTTTTTTCAAATTACAAGGATGTATTAAGTCCATTAGTTTAGACTTTCTCTCAGAAACATAGGGCCAATATGCAAAAAAGTTTTTGATTATCCATACAAATCAAAGAGATCACCTGATCAGATTTTGTGACGAATTTTGACACGTTTCTTGGAGAAAGTTTTTTAGTTTCATGGATTGAACACCTCCTTGAAATTCGGACGGTGACTAAAAAACAGTAATATGGTCTCTTTTACTATTGATTTTATATCAAAAGACCAGTTTAATAAATTGGGTCATATCATATATGTAACTTAATGCACAATACTGTTTTAACATCTGTAGATATTGTAGATCGGCAGAATTCTTTAAAAATTAAAGGTAAAGTCTTGCGTCTTTAATAAGGAAACTTTTTAGTTAAGCTACCCTAGTAAGAAACTATTACATATCTTTTGTTAAATAACCGTACCTAACGTGAAGTGAAAGCACTCGTAGTAAGCTCAAAGCGTACCTACACTTTGCATCCCAGAGCGATACACTTAGCAATAAACCACGCAAATTTACACTTTGAGAAATAAATGCTTTTGACGTGTGACAGTAATTTTTAGTGTAAAACTTTTTTTACACTAAAAATTAATAACCCAGTGTCAGTTCTAATAACTTAAAAAATTATAATTTATTCTTGAAAATAATGGAATTTGATAGTGGAATTTTCATTACTTCATATTGAAACGGTATATTTTTTAATATAATATTTATAAACTTGAAGTATTTACATTTATGACGAGACAGGAAAACCTATTATGGTATTTAACACGCCCATATCTTTAACACAAAGGTTTATTATAGTTACAGGATAAATAACATTTTTACCTTTCAAGCAATTTAAATGGATTTCTCCGCGTTTATTTGTAATTAATGTTTTCTCTAATGAAGTAAACTCTTTGCATGATTTATTTACATCAAGTTTAAACCAATGACTTGAAATGACATGAATGACAGAATCTCACATGAAATAAAATTGCAGTCCATGTGTGATAGGACACAGATTGTGACTACAAATACTCGATACAATTAATTCACAATTATTATCTACTTTTCTGGATAAAAAAAATACAACTAACGAAATGCATTCTCGATTGCCACACTGTAGTAAAATATAAAATAAGGTTAGACGTTACACCATAAATAGTATATTTGCGTACATTTTGTTGAACTATATAATTATGGCATACAGTCTGACGGAATGTACGCTAACACTCTTTGCCCGTTGTCCATCTATTAAGTTCATTTGGGTGTACCAGGGTAGTTTTTTCTTCCCGTGGTCCACCTCGTATGAACTGGGTGTAACACGGGTATTTATTTTTTCATTAGTGTGCTCTATAGTCTTATGCAGATATTAGACGGTTCATCAACCGACTTCAAAAATTTTTTTCGTTCTAAGTGTCTAATTATGAAGTTTCATCGTTCATCACTGATGCGCCTTTTTGATGAAAGTCACTAGACGGCCGTTCGCTTTCATCGGGCATCGGTATTTCATCGGTCATCGCATCGGAAATTAACAATAAATGAAGCGTGTAAACAGTGCCATTCACTGCAGTGAACGGCATGTCGTCAGTAACTTACTTGTGTTTATTTTAATATGCCTTTATTTTTCGAATTTAGAGTTTTTTCAACCTGCATCATGCAACATGCATACAAGCAGTACATGCAAGAATTTTCTCTCTCTTAATTCTTTAATAAAAATTATCACGCACAACCTGTTGCCGCGAAATTTTGTGAGAAATGTGAAATACTACATTCATCTTACATTTAGTGGTACAAAAAGTCGTTCACTGTTCACTATTTACTGCCTTTCATCGAAAATGAAGCACTTTTGATGAACCATCTAATATCTGCTTTAAGGGTTGTTTCCACGTATTTGGCTTTTTTTTGCATGCCATCTTTTTGGTGGTGGTCTCAGATCGGAGAACATGTGGTGTTGGTACTTCGGGTTGGCACAAAGTATATTAATTTTGATATAACAGTAGCAAAATTGCAATTAAATCTGAATTGACGCGTAAATGATAGAATATACATCTTTAATACACAATAAATATAATTAGTAACCGACTGAAACAAGAATTCCAGCCGAAACCAAAACCGAAACTTCGGTCAGTCACTATAAATAATTTTAAATTGAATTATATCTATTCCATTACTAAAAACATCACTTTCATTACTATAAAAGTTGGAAACCTGAGCTTTTTGATTAATTAATAGGATTAACATGTATAAGTTACATGTAATTTCAAATTTTTTACATTAGCATTTAAGTATTTGTTGAAACCTTAAAACAAAAGTTGTTTGAGACATCGGTAACATCATTGCTTGCCTCAATTCAGAATTTAATTTGTTACACTACTGATTTCTTGTTTTAAGTGGTGTTGGAATCTAAATTAATATATCACTTAACTAACCACATTTTTTCTTTTTCTGAGTACATTTCAACTAAGTAACCGTCTAGCTATGCACCTGTCACTAACAATCACAAGGAACATCTACACGGGGTACGATCGACCGTATGCATGTAAGTATTAACATATTTTTTTTCATTAGTGCTATTAATATCAAAGAAAAATGTTCGAAAATCCTGAACTTGGAAGAGTTTTCCAACATTTTTCCCTTTGTTCTTTTTTCAGTTATTTTTTTTTAATAATAAAGCTACGTTTCTCTTGTGCTATTTATTTACATAGGTAAAGATTGTTAACACGCTTTGTAGTTAGTTTGTTAGTTAATTTACTTAGTTACAGCTCGTAGATGTACTATATTTGATTTACTAACTTCGGCCTGTGACTTCGTTTCGTCCACTTGGACCGTTAGGTAACCTTTGACCAGGATAAAAAGTATTATTTGTTTTAATTCAGGTTATAAACTATCTGTGTGCTAAATTTCATCCTAATCCGTTCAGCCGTTTTCGGGTGATAGAGTAACAAACATCCTGACATCTAAACATCCTAACTTTTACATTTATTAGTAGTATAGGCCATCATCATAAAAGCACGAACCATCCATTTTCTAATCACTCAAAACTCTTAATCCACAAATTTATTAATAATTCACAGAATAAATACTCAGTCCTCTAAAATATTAACCCACCGACACTGCCCCATAATGGGTCGAAGCGACCCCACTACGCGAAGGGGCTAATAAGTGAAACAGAGATTTATGAGTGCGGAGATATGCAAATAGAAATTTGCGGTCCCCCGCCGATAAAAAGACGGTGGCCCAGGGGGTATGTTTGTCCAACTGTCGGGGATCACGGGTTATAATTATTTCGGGATCCTAAACTTCGCGTACATACCATTCAATTTATACATCTACGAGGGCGGTTCAAATATGATCGAGACAAATGCTCTGACACGTTTATTTACTATCGAAAAAATTTACAAAAATTTACAGTTTTTCTAGGTATGATATGATATGATAATGATTTATTTGCTTTAAACATGGTACAGAAAATAGTGGACAATAAGTTATAAGTTCTCACATTTAGTCAATTCAGACATGCAAAATAAAAATAGTTAATTAATTACATTTAAAGAAAAGTTATATTTCAAATTTTATTTATCAAGTCAAAATAATAGTTTAATTTGTGCTAATGTCAATCCAATAATAATACATTACATACAATAGGCAAATTAAAAAAAAAACTCTAACCAATTAGTGCAAATGCTTTTCTGTATCTACTCCTAAGTATCAAACTTCAAACTCTCTTCTATTCAACTTTCGCTCAAGATTCGTTTATTCGTTTGCCTATACAAAAAAGTGCCGGGTATCACGAAATCCCACGGTGCAGGCAATGATCAGGAAATATAGCCAAAACAATAGAAACAGATGCGCCGAAATAGTTTTTTTCGATGCTCACGTGCAACTGCAAGGCAAAGCCCGGCCTTTTGCATAAGTATAAAAAACCGGCCAAGTGCGTGTCGGGCCACGCGCCATAGGGTTCCGTAGTTACCTTATACCATACCATATTTAATACCACCTATCATTTTTCGTCTGCAAAAATAACTTTGTTTTTCACAGTGTTGGTATGAATGACAAAGTTATATTTGCGGTTTTGGAAAATGTGCTTTATCTCGAAAACTAATTACTATATCTCGTTCAAACTAATTTTGGTTGAAAGTGTTTATTAAGATCTACAGCATATATTTCTTTTTTGATTTTTCACTCTCTTATTTCAAAAGTTAAAGGGGGGGGGACACACATTTTACCACTTTGGCAGTAAATATCTTTCAAACGGTCGACTTTGAGAAAAAGTTGTCTTGGGAACCTCAATGTCATTTTTAAAGACCTATCTATAGACACCCAACACGTGTTGGTTTGAGAAAAAAATTTTTTTCAGTTTCAGTTCCATGTATGGGGAGCCCCCCCTTAATATTTTATTTTGCTTATTTTTGTATTAAATTCGTTAAGCGGTTAACAGAATACATCTACCTACCAAGTTTTAACTGTGTAGTATTAATACTTTCGGAATAAAGTGGCTGTGACATACGGACAGACAGACAGACAGACAGACAGACAGACAGACAGACAGACATGACGAATCTATAAGGGTTCCGTTTTTTGCCATTTTGGCTACGGAACCCTAAAAACGCGTTATTAACCAAAATAGGGTTAATAAATAAATGATATCTTGTTCTTCGTATGGGTAATACTAATGGTGTTTATTTAACTTAGTTGTTTTACGTTAGATTTGACACCTAACCATTAAAAAGACATAAATAAATAATTATGTATTAAAAAAATCACATCAACAAAATTTAATACAAACATAATCTCATTTAATCTAATTTTACTTAATTTAAGAATTTTACAAAAGTATTAATAAATAAAAAATATATTTTTGTTTTGCTTTTAAAAACACTTTCATTAGGTACCTATCCGTTTTTTTATAATAATAAATAAATTTTATTACATTTACAACTCAAAATATAACTATAAACAAACATTTGTCTTTCAGACCATTAGCGTTGATACGACTGGGTACGTACGTACACTACTGCACTCAGCGCTCACTCATACGCTCCGCGCAAACTTCACTTCATAAAGGTTAAGCTACAGAATTACCCTTTTATGTTATTTACCTCAAATATTTTTTTTAAAGTAGACCAAAGTCATATCTCGGGGTGTTTTTAAAATCGACCCGATATCGCGTTTCGTTTACGAGATATGATTTTTTGCTCGCCGAAACCGGGCGAAAATCGATCGCATCTTTCACATTATTGCGATTTTCAAAAAAGATTTTGAGATTTTTCAAAAAAAATTTTTTCTTCTTATAGCCCTTGATTAGACTCGTCATTTGATATCTCAATCATTTACATAGCTCTAATATCTACGACACCAGGGTGATGTCGCACTTTGGCTGAAAATCGGGCCTATACAGATGCCTCAAAAAAAACATTTTCAATGTTAAAACCAATGACAATACGTTGTGCAACGGCGGTCAGCACTTGACGTTCACTCATAGTCGTAGCACGCGCGTGAAACATGCGCCCCCGACGAAAACTATGCCACGCTGTTGGTAAGGGACCCAGCTATCACATACTCAAGCCACGACCTTCAAAACATAAATGCGCGCCATCTACAGCGTTTGTCTCGATCATATTTGAACCGCCCTCGTACATTCATACTTTGAACTTTCATAAAGTACTTACCGTTTTATTTTTGCCAAGTATTTCAAAATCATTAAAAATACAAAATTGTTCGCCACAGATGAGATTAAAGCTCAGAAACACCAATAAAATTTGCCACAGTCTAGCTAACGCAGTAACTCAACCCTCCGGTGGTCTATCAAATCCGTAAAACTTGTTAACAAAGATTAGGTTAAGTTCGCCGGATAAGGAATGCTAATTACTACCACCGGTGAGGGAGGTGTCTAATAAAATTATGGCACAATCTCACTCAGGGGTTACATGGAATGGGATCAAATAATGCTCTTTGTCAGTTGTCTATCTGAAGCGAAATAGTTTGACCCTAGATTTGTCCAACTTATGTGATATAAATATAATCATACGCGATTATAATGCCACAATTATTTTTTAAATATTGTTTAAATAACGCAAAAACGAAAACATTTTGTCCCTACCAATATTTTATAACAAGCGATTGTAAGATTGTAATTATGTGTGTGTGTGAGTGAACAAAATGTTATGATTTTTGTGAATTTCTTGTTTTAATTTAATTTTCAACTGTTTTTTATTATTATTTTCAAAGCTATAAGCTAAGAAAAATTCTAGCGAGCTTATTATAGTTAAGTGATATTCCAACAAATGAATACCTACAAATATAAATCTACATCAATTCATCATAGGTAATAATAATATTACTATAAAAATTAAGTCTTAAAAAATAACTTAGGGAAATGAATTATCGTAAATTCTTTGATCATCAATTCGTATGCTCTATGTGTTTATCAAGCCGAAATCTCAACATAAAATTAGCATTTTTAATTTAATTATCAATTATTAGAATATTAATTATTAAAAATATGATAGTTTGCCATTCAAATGTCGACAGTATTTGTGAATTGGTCACTAATTGAATTAATTTACAACCAAGAAAAATAAAAGCCTTTTATGTTCTAAAACTTATTTTTGCAATACGTTTATTAATTAAAATATTTCCTTAAAAAAATACCTAAAGTCCATAAGCTACATTAACTTTTACAAAGAACTTCAAATATTAGTTAACGTCATCATAAACAACTTGAAAAGGAATCAAAGCAAATTAATACGCGTACAGGAAGTAAACTGTGAGATGTGATTTGTGTATGTTTGTACGTCGTGTGTGCTCATTAGTGGCTGCGAGGGAGCATCACATCAAATGACATACACATACACCGGGGTACACTTTCTGATGTTTTAGAAGTTAGACAGATCGTTACAGAATCGTTTCGAAAAAAATAAAAATAAACTGATACCATATTTTCATAAAATTTAAGGCTCAGTTACGCTGGAACATTTTTCTCTATCTTTTTTTTTCTTTACATGTAAAGAGTATGGAAAATAATCTCACTTCTGCTTTTTTCAATGTTTTCAGTTGTTTTTTTCATTATTATCGTTTTACAAAGTATACGTACAATTGTTTACAAAGTGTTGTTTCCGTAATTGGCTTATGTAATCTAAGTAACTCTGTAATGATGTAACTATGTTCGATAAAAAAAATAAAATAAAAAAATATTATCACAATTATTTTTCTTCAATGAAAGTAACTGAAGCAAATTGACAATACGTTAAAGTGTATTTTGATGTAGAATTCAATACGTTTCCCCTATTATTTACGCCAAAAATAAAATCTACGCAAGCGCTTTGGTGATTTTCTGTTTTTTTTTATAATGTGTGAGGTTTATACGCAACTTAATATTTGTAGCAACTAGGGAATCTTTTTGACTTTTCAAGTTTTTTTTTTGCTACAACTTTATGGCTTCTGAAATAGGTATGCAAAATCTCTCAAAAAGAAATGCTATTCATTTTTACGAATCGATTTGGTTTTTAGTTTTTATATGTTCCTCATTATCAAATCACAGCAACTTTTTTTTATAAATACGGTATTTAATCAACCTCGTGTTCTATACCCAAAAAGGGTAGCAGGATCAATTTTCGGCGCGACATCAAAAAGTGTGTGTCACAGACGAGCCGGGATCCACCCTCGGTGTTGATACTGACCGCGACCTAACGAGCCGCGGCCGCATGAATATGCAGACAGTACAGACGGATTCATTAAACCCTATGTTGAGATATTTGACAGAACATTTGAAATTTTACTATCATATTCGTACTCATTGTACTCATTACATTATATATTTCAAGTCCGCCTGGCTAGCTACCACCATTTTAACTAAAGTCTGACGCCATAACAATAGTTTAAAAATTGTTGTGTACCGGGAGTTAGAGGTAAGATAGCCAGTTCGTCAGTGATGAGGATTCTGGGTGTAGTGCGCTTCCAGCTTCGACTTTATCGTCACTTAGCATCAGGTGAAGTGAAGGCCAAACACTACCCCTTTGTTCAACGATTTCCTTAACAATATAAAATCATCAATGATAGATAGCTAAATTGAAATATTAAAAAATTAGCGTTGAAATAAAGTTTAAGGGTTTTTGTAAATAAAATGAAAGTTCAGAAAGAAATCAGAAGGTTTTAACAAGAAGAAAACAAAATAAGACTCTATATTCGAGATTGCATTTAATATGTCACCAAAAAGCAAAAATTACGAGACAAAGAAATATTTTACATAAATTAAATAAAAACATGCCTTTGTTCTGGGAGTAACTTCTTGTTACATTGAAAAGTTTTAGTGTTGAAATGTCAATACTTCATATTCTCCTTAACTTTAACCCTTTTTAACATTTCATATAATTCAATTTAACAAGTAGCCATGCAATGCCAAAAAAAAACATTCTAATAGTTGAATTCATTTAAAAATTCGTTGTAAAGAATTGATTAAAAGTTTCACCCTCGTTAAAACTGACCGGCGAGATCTAAGGACCATCCGTCACGCTGCGCCACGCGCCACATTTTATTATTAGAAATCTACATAACACACTTTTACCAACATCTTTATACAGTCGTAAATCTTTATTTACATTAATAAAGTATTCATTGAGCTTTGTTTACTTTTTGAACTTTCTTTTATGAGTTGTGTTAGAATAGATAATTATGGTTTTAAAATTAAGTTGATTAACCCAACAGTATATTTGTTTGAACTTTGCATAACGTTAATGCCTTGTAAATTAAGTTAGTGTTTAGACTGTTTAGTACTGAAAACTAAACTTAACTTCAAATCCAAGCAACAGTCGATATTAAAGTACTTATTGAAAATTATATCACAATTTAATGCCCAGTTTGCACCTCGTAATTACTCTTCATAATACAGTAGCATAAAAACCAGTGTGGGCGGCTTTGTTCAAACAATAATAAAGCATGCGCGAGCGCGATTCCGGTTGCGCGGCGCCGGCGGCGACATCTGTCGGCCTTCAATTATGGCCGACTTATAAGTTAATCGCCCTTTTGACGCGACGATTAATGCCCTGTGAAAAATAATCACACACCTTTTTCATTCATCGTTAATAAACACACACAAAAAGGTTGTAATTTTCTTTTTTTTAGCACGCGTGCCTGCCAGTGTTCAGTTACAACTCTGATCACAGGTTTCGCGGTTTTTGTTGTGGTTATATGTTTCACTCTTCCCCTATTTGCACATAATAATAGATGTTTATGTAAAAGGCTTTAATCTCGGCCATTGATTAGTGGTCAGGAGTGGGGCGACACGACACACGATGTGTCAGGACTCAAGTGACGTGTGTGCAGATACGATTATCCGCGCCCTTTGGGACTTGGCGCTAAAAAAGTGCGTACGTGAGATTGATGCCGGCGATAAATCCTGTGTGAGCTATTTAAATTACGGGCTGTAAAGTCTAAACGTCGATTAAAACCATTGAATAGTAATAATCTCGCATAATGAAATCCTCAGGCTGATTATCTAATTAATAACCCCCTAGCGACCGGTTTCAGTTCACAGATGAATGTGATACATTGCTACTTTTCATTGGTATGTTTTTTACCCCAAAAAGAAGTATCAATGTATCACATTCATCTGTCAAATGAGACCGGTCGCTAGGTGGTTTCTAATTAGATAATCACCTGCTGAACAAAATCAGAATCACTTTAACTAAAAGTAAGTTTTAAAGTAAACATCAAAACCATTAGGTTAATATAAAAAGTTTTTAACTAAATTTACTGAATTTAGTTAAAAAAAACTTATTTTGGTGAAATAGCGCTGGCTTACACCGTAAGAACAGGATATACTAGAAGAAATTCGACGATGCCACTAGTAACTCGGTAGCTCAGAGCATTGGACCGGATATCCAAAGGTCGCGGGTTCGATTCCCATCCGAGAATTGATCTGGTGCAAGTCGTATTTTTTCTAGTATATTATTTAGTATTTAGAATTAAATTTACAAAATATTGCCAAAACCCTCGTACTAAATATCTTCGGACCCGTCTGTGGCACACTCCCGCAAATCGTAGCCGAGCGACTTTCGCTCGTCGAGATTGCGAGGGTGGCACCCCGCGGCTTAGGGTTACAAATGCGCGGTTTGTTGCCGTTGTTGCGGCGAGCTTACAACCCACCGCTAACCCTTTGATAGTGATACGGATTTTTAATCTTTACAACTTTAGTATTTTCTGCTACGACGTGCTACGGTTTGAGTTGTGCTACGAGTTTAGAAATAGATTGAGGGTTCAAAAAATCATACAAGAAAGTCGTATCTGACTTTGGTATCACTAGCACTTTAATAAGGTGTAGATAACGATTGGAATTTTATTTTTTATATTGTATATCAATTGTGTTTCATAAAATTTAATATAAATAAAAAAATATCTACATCTCGGTCTAAATTTCTGGACACAAGTCAAATTGAAAAAAAAAATAGCTAATGATAAAGACGGAAATATTCATGATCATGAATAAAAAAAACCTGCCCTATTTTTTTATGCACAACGGGATAGGCTTGGCCTTCACCTCACCTGATGTTAAGGCCGAAGGTGGCAGCGCACTACACCCAGAATCCTCATCACCGAGGAACTGGCTATCTTACCTCTAACTGCCGGAACACAACAATTTTTAAATTGTTGTTATGGCGTCAGACTTAGGTAAGATGGTAGTAGCTAGCCAGGTGGCCTTGAAATAAGCCCTACCACGAACCAAACCGAGTACAAATTGTACCCCCCCTGCGAATCAAACTCGGGACGCCTGCGTCTTACGCGGGTGGGCGAACCACTAGACCACAGAGGTGGTTAAACTTTTAAAAACTTTACAACTTTCCCATGCAGCCATAAACCACTAAGTAGATAGTCTCGATTAATAAGGCTAACCCTTAACCCGCTGTTCCTATTAGGCTAGTCGGTTGGACCGAAGGTGAAAGTAATTATAACTAAAAAGGCTCATTACAAAGTTGTGTCCTCTCGTTAATCCGGGCGAGTCGTGAGTTCCGTTCGCGCCAACTTCTGCTGCCTTAATTGTGGCCAACGACGCTGAATTAACCAAATGAGCGGGATTCCACTTTTCTATTGTACCTGGATTTTAAAGACAGAAAATTTTAAAACGTTAACGCTTACCCAAGTAACAAAATTTGGTACTATAAAAGTCCTGAGAACGCTTTAGGACGTGCTAATTAGGTTCATGATAAGCACTATAATGGTATTGTAAACCTTTACAGAACCCCAAATAGGCCCTAGTTTTATCACTGATTAATTCTAAAAACATTATATAAAGCCTCTCACGGTAATAAGTCAGCTCTATACTTGAAAACCAAAACATGTTTATAGTGCTATTTTGATCTTTTTATCACACTATTGTTCACCATTTAGTTCGTGCTGTGCTCATGTCATCGTGAGTGTTCCCCAAGAAAACAAAATGTCATTCGCTATTACAATTTGTAATACAAAGGACATTCTACAAAACATCACCTTTGATCGACCATTGACCGTAACTCCACCGTAACTTGCACTTGCGAAAATAGTTGTATCGATAAAATCACTATGCTGATTTCAAATTTGACAATGCGCCCTCATAATTTTCGTGATTTAATTAAATTTAAATTAATAAAATAAGGACTTGTCCCGACTATGGCTGCTATAGTACACATTGGCTCCAGCCGTGCTACTAATGTGCTATCATGGCATAAACAGCAGCCATATTTTCATCGAAAACGGATTATAGTACATTAATTATTCATTTTAGTGCTTTTATCTCACGCTTTAATCAGGTAGCAGTAACACAAAAAGTTTAGTTATTTAGCAACTGCACCAGAAGTCGCTATGATACTATTTAGTACAATAGAAGAGTTTTCATGACTTTTACAGAACTAGCCCCATAGCGATGTTGAGGGAGCATTTAAGAAGCTAAACCATGACATAATGGTTATGCAAGGTACTTTTATAGTGCAGATTGATTCTGTAATAGTGTTTTCGATACTGCTACAATACTAGTACTGTAAAAGTTATTTTGACGCAATATTAGTGCAAAATAGATAAATAAAAGTGACAGTAAAGTCGTCTATAGTACTAAATAGTACTATAATCGCTTTTTTCATATCTATTACAGTGCCACACTTTAAAAATTCTTTTGTATGTCCTGTAAGTGTTTTAAGAGCTGAACCATAGAACTTAAATGCTCTTTAATATTATAGAAACAAAACGCTCTGTGGAAAACCTTTATAGCACAAGCAGTCACAACGGTTACCATTTAAGGCCTACTATATCACTGTTTGGTGATAAAACCCCTTGGTTATAGAAACTTTTGTTACTTGGGTAAGTATACGGTTTAGTCTGTTATCGCAGAATACAAAAAGGAAACATTTTTAAGATAAAAATCCATTATTTGAATTTTTATCAAAAATTGCACTTAGAATAGTAAGAAAGAAAAAATTAAAAAAAATATATTGGCCTCGGCGCCTTGTACAAGACAAACAGAGACAACTCAAACTAAAACACAAAATAAACAATCAGTAAAAAGGAAAAGAAAGGAAGAAACAATATTAAAAATAAATAGGTGCGAGGTCCGTTGCGGCACATGTTTACCAAAGCGTTTTTACTATCAATTTTATTAATGATACAGTCATATCACTTCTACATACACGTTTTCAATTTTCAAACGATTAAACGAACCTTTCATTTGATGTTTATTCATTAAGATTTTCTAGTAAAATCAACTTCTTCAACTCAGACTTCCAATGATTGCTAGCTGTAAAGATAAGTAGGTAAGTAATTAATTTAACAGCTCCCGTATAAAACAAGCAATACGACTTAAATAACTGCTGTTAGTAGATTTTACAAGCTCGGCTATCAAAATCTAAGTACTTCAATCAGCAACGATCGAACTGAACCTTGTCCCTTGTTAATTTGCACTGACACTTTATCCTCAAAAACATCAGCGAGGAACTGTGCAATTAAACAAAAGGACGTCGTAGAGCGGCCGTACGCTCACGATATCCCCATTAGCGAATCGCCGTGGGCGTAATTAAAAAAGTTACAATACAGATCTGGCGAATTAAAAACAATTAACTTGGGCCCGAATTGTACACAATGGCGGTTGGGGCACGATTTACAGAGCCGCTGGTATGGTGCGATCGCAACGTGTACCCCTGCGCGATTGTACTATCGCTGGACACTTTTTATGGCCGCCCGGTCTAAAATACCGCACGCAGTATGTTCGACGGTTAGATCCCACTATTTTTTACATAAAATGGGTTTACTGCGCCAAATAAAACAGAGAGTATTGCTTAAAGTGTTTAAGTTAGATTTAATAAAATAATGAAAGAAGTAGGTTTTTTTTTATTGTAGACAGCTTCGTGTTTTTTTTTTACTTACAAAAAATATTGACGAACGACCAAAATCGACGACCAATCCCAACTGGTAACTGGCAGAAAATAAAAGTTATCAGTTTCACGCGAAGGTTTTTTGACAAAATCCGATCGTACGTCCGAAACATAAATCGTGCGAAAACTGAGCGTGTTAATCGAGCCGTCAAATTGGGTTTTCAACGTTTAAGCTTATTCGGAAAGTGCTGAGTCGCACTAGCGCCCTCTGCAGGGGGTGACGTGACGCCATTTTCTTTTTTCACGGTGCGCCAATTCTATTACCGCCCGCAGGAGCCAATGACATCATTGCGGTTAGTTACGCACGACATTCATTATTAATTTGAAAATCGAACCCTTATTTTTGTTACCTTTTTTTCATTCTTTTACCGCGAATGTGCGACAATTTACTGATTTTATTGTCGCGATCATTAATTCAGATTTGTTAGCTTAAATTTTTCAGTTAGATCTAAGTTTATGGCCCAGAGCGTTTGTACCACATTTTTTATCAAACGCACATTCTCTTCGTAACGAATTCATAAAAACCAGTGCCCTCCCTTCCCTGTTTGTGCTTGTTCTCAGCAGAATGTTTTTTATTGATTTAAAATCATTTTATTAAATAATCAGTGCCCCTAATGACGGGTTGGTGTCGGGTGTCGGCACGCGTCGCATAAAAGCTTCGGTTTTGGGGTCCTTTAAGCCAAACCTATAATGTTATTGTGCCTTTTTTAACAAACCATTGATGGTTATCATTGGGTATCGAATTGCAATCGGAACAAAGGTCGTATATCTTTCATTGCTGTTAATCTTCATCTTTTTTATCATTATTATTTTAGTGTATGGTTTAATACTTAAAAACCTCAACAATAACAAAAATGATAGAGTTATCCGTGTGTGTATGTATTATATATGACCTTTTACTCCTAGTTACTACTAGGAGAAAAAAAATTAGTTTCTATGGTCATTCGATTTTTATTAAAATTTTTAAAATGAGAAGACATTAATAATTGACCGAGCGAGCACGAAGTGCGAGCGAAGCATTTCTGCTTCAGCTTGGGCAAAAATTATTTCGTATGTCCTTCCGGCGGCTGTCCGTTTGTTCTCCTCTACAGGTCGCATTTCTCAACCGATTCTCGTGAAATTTTCTGAGCAGGTTTGATAATTATATAGAATTTGTGAAGCGGGCCAGTTTTTCGATTTTTTTCGAAATAAAGGAGAAATGTAAAAAATACATTCCAACAATTTCGAAAAATGATCAAAAGTGTAACAAAACTTTTTGTTAGCGGTGCAAAGTAAATTTTGTTTTTTTATTTTTAAAAGAATCAAAAGCTCATCAATCAAAACATTTCTGACCAATATTCGAAATTTGAAAATAAATAAGGTTGTGACTTTGTGACAGAACCAAAGTGTGTATATTATTTGCAAAGTATAGATACTTTTGTTGCAAAACTAATATCTATACTGTGTTATTTGTGTTAAAAAAAATAACATACCATTTGAGCTACTTTTTAAAGCGAGGTTACAGCTCACGGAGCCACTAGTAAATATATACAAGCTACAAAACCCATTTATTACCAACAAAGTATTATGTTATTGGTTAATATTGTAGAATAGGGAACATGCATAAGTCACCGATTTTGATAAATTTGAGCTTGATCGCTGCGGACACGTATAAAAACATGATGGAACAGACAAATAAAAAATAAAATGTATTACTTTAGTTTTATCACACAAGGGAAAATAACGATATTTTTTTTCGTTTTCGGATATAATGCACTTAACAGTCGGATAGAACATCAAATAAGAAATAATATTTTGTATGACACATATGTACTTAAACGCAATATTTAGGGAGATATTTGAAAATTCTTGGCTAACTCCATACTAATGCACTAAAACGTGACATGAGTGACGTCACAAATGTTGACCTTTTTGTATAGAGCGTTTTCGGTGGGTGCTGCTGCGTGCTAACTTCAAGTAACTATATCACGAGAAAAAAACACAAGAGAAAAGTTTTAATATTACAGTTGATTTTCTCACGCATTATACTTTTGATTTTGATACAAAAAAAAATTGATGCATGTTCCCTTGTACTAATGAGTTAGTCTATCTTAATAAATTAAAATGAACTTACAGTGAATTTCCATACAGTTTTTTTATGTATCGATCGACTGAACCTCATACAAGCTCGCAGGTCCACTATTATCGTGTTCCTAACTCGGCCCAAAAGCAACAAAACCTGGTGCATACATCACGCGCACGACAATGGCCCGACTTTTTGCGGCCCGTCCGCACTCTTTGAACTGGGATTTTTTCACTCCATTCGTCCGGACATGGGCTTTATTTCAACCCCGTCAGTGTAGGGTTAACGCGACGCTAGAGTAAAAGTTAGAATTCAAAAATATTACAAGGATTTATTTTAATCAAGAAGACTGACCGAAAGAGAAGAATGTGAAAAACATTTAAATAAATTTTTTTGTCAGCCTCTCGCTCCGTACTCTGAACTCTGAATCTAGGATTCAATTCCCGTTCTCCAGTAACATAATATTCTGTCTGGCTATAACGCTGTAAAGTCGAGGAGATAATTAGTTGAAAAAAGTGTAAATAAAAAACTGTCAATGTGTTGATTACAGGGGTCAGAAACTTTTTTGTAAGTAAACTTTTTTTAAACAACCATAATAACCTTGCGGTCTCTTTATTTTCAAGTTCTGGTAATGTTAGTGGGCTTTTTGCCAAGTTAGGGAAAATCACAATAAAGTAAAGGTGCTAATGGAATCGAAAAAGCGGAAGATGGCAAAATTTTACTTAGTTACATGGAAAAAATATACTACAGTGTATCTTTAATATCATTTCTGCTACAATTTGATATAATTTTTAATAAAAATATACTAGAAAAAAATAAAAAATAAAGGTTTTTTCATTAATCATTTATTTAAGAAAAGAAAATTGGCAGCTGTTTTTGTACATTTTTTCTAATTATCTCCTCGACTTTAATCTATTTTTTCATTTCTAGTCTACTCTAGAGCATAAAAGAGTCGTCCTATCATTAATAATCACAATAATTAAAACCACATTTACATTAGACTACATAACACGTCAATAGGTGAAAATAAAGTCGTACCTTTTTTTTGATAAATATATAATTTTCATTTTGACAAGCATCGTCAACCCTGCATTCACCGCGCGTAGTTTTGTAACTCGCAGTGGCGGGCGCCCTCCCGCCCCGCCCGTGTACACTCAGCTGAATACTAACCGCGTTTGCCGATCAACTGTCCTACAACGTACCGACCAAAACAATGATATTCTCAAATCGTATATCCATTAAGCTCTTATGTTTTAACTTCCATTTTAGTAAGCAAAATTTCGAATCAAACTACCTTTTTAGGGGCTCAGAATATCAAAACTAAAATACCTGTTACCTTGCAATATCTATAGATATTATATGTATTAATAGAATTTTTAATAATTATAGAGAGAAGAGAGTTATAACTCTCAAAATATGCAACAGAGAGCAATGATTTTGATGTCGTTTTATAAGTGGATAATACTCATGTGTAATAATGCAGAAAATGCACATTAATGTCCTAGTTTTTGAGATATGTGAGAAAAACTTAAAAATAGCATACAAATTCGTATTAAAAAATGACTTTATTAATATTTAATACCTATTTAAGCAGCATAAAATGCACAATATAGCTTTCCCCGCAAACAGGAGGCGATTAAAAATTCTATTCTCTCTTCTATTCAAAAACGTATCGATCAAAGCGGACAATGTATCAATGAGCACTCTCGTCTTCCGTGCGAAGTGACTTTGTCAAGTGGCATCAGCGGTGTCAAGCACTGATCTCGCGCACTACCGCCCTCTACAGCCGCTCTAGTACGTGATTAAATCGCGAAATGTCAAAGTGCAAAGATCGGCCCTTTGTGGAGAGCTCGAGATCCCATCAGTCAGTGTACGACAGTCTGATATGTTCATTCATCAAAAAACCGCTGCAAGCGTGTGTGAAATTAAAACTTGATAAAAGGGTGCGAAGGGATATTGTTATTAAAATCTCTGTTGTGAATGGAAGACGATATTAAGACTACCTCAAAACTACATAGTTTGATATTGTTATTGCAAATACGACGAATTTTTTCTGTTGTATCTTTGACTTGTTTGCACTTTGATCAAGATGATCGAAGAGTTCTTAATATAATTTGCATAAGTATTTACAAATCGTAAACAAAACAAATATTAAATAACAAAAAATTTGGACGCTAAAATGTCCTGAAATTTATCTCCGCTTTAGCACGTGTCACGCTGGCGAGCCCTCGCACGATGAGCGTCAATCTTTCGTTTTTCCGCGGCGCGCCGCTGCGGTCAGTGCTCTTTGTTATTCAAATGAAACATGCCCAGATGGGCAGATGCCCGCACGGGGGAATAATTAACCGATGCTTTTTAAACACTTTTAAACGCCACTCTCTTTTAATAATACTTCAGACCTTAGAGCATCGCGGAAGGGAGCAGCCTTAGCGATTATTACTCTATTCAAATTATTCTGGCATTTTTTGCGGGGGGGGAAAGTGCACACAAGTGCAGTTCCGCATACTCACATACAAAAAGAACACTGTAAAGACGACACCAACACATAAAAAATAAAACAAAACAGCAAAAATTTGTGTACGGATGAGTCACACATCAAAATATGACACGTTTTTGACATAAAGGGCTGGGCCCAACTGTCGTTGCAGCAATATCGATACGGAAAAAGGAATAAAGGTAACAAACTCAAATATTTTACATGGGGTGAATAACAACAAAGACCCAACAAGCAAAAAAGTCTCAGGATGCGCACGTTATTAGAGTGGTAGGCTTACAGGGGCCCTATTTTTGAATCGCTCGGCTGGCGTTGAGCGCTCTTTTCGACTGATTTTCGTTCGACATATGACTCAAAACAATGAGATGTCGAACGAAAATTAGCAGAAACGAGCGCTCGACGCCAGCCGAGCGATTCAAAAATAGGGCCCCAGGGCTCTTATAATTATTTTGTACCTTGTCATCGTTCTTAAATTAGTCTTAAACAAGTTAATACGGACTCAAGAACACTCAGTCTTATTGTCTAGTCTCATACACTCTTGCGTGCTCTTGTGTTTACAAGGGCTGATCGAACAGATGTTTCATTTTGATGTGATGTAATGTAAGGGGACAGTAGGTAGAGCTGTCTATGTTCGCCAGATCAGCTAGTACCATCTGGAAGGAGCCTGTCGCGAAGAACCGCAAACAGATCAGAAGCTAGATAAGACCACAAATGGCCTTACTCCTCAGTGTTCATTAGATAAATTTGACATTTCCATATTTAAATTTTAAAGGAGCTTTAAAATGCATCTAATTTTCCTTCCTACAATACTTTAATGAAACATTAGGGTTTAATGTGGCATTAAAAAGATAAAAATCATTCTTGCAATTGAGTGTGAGTCTGTCAGAAGTTAAAAAGAATTTATAAATATTTAAGGAATATTTCAGGTATATCACATTTATGAGACTGCCTGGAGCAGGACCAGGCCATGTCCTTTATCGACAAACATTGTGATACGGTAACATCACTAAGTTGCTCATCGGCGAGAACTCGGATTTATCTAGCGACAGATCTGAAATTTGTACGGACGAGCCATGGACGAGCAGACCCGATGTCACTGAACAAATTTGACAACTAATCAAGAATAAAATATACGAATTTAATGTTTGAATGTAAACAAATAGCAATAATACGAGAAAAAATTACTTTCATGTTAAATGTAACACCGTCTTTTTGTAAACTTGATGTTCCAGACCTCTTTTAACAGCAAAAAACTCATCAATTCGGCATTTTAAACACTGCAGCGTTCACATGCGCGACTGGACTCGGTCTAGAAAGAAATCCGGGCGCAACTGGTTTTATTAACCGCGTATGCCCATTTGGGCTTGTACTTCGGCAGAGGGGAACGCTTCGTATGGCTTCTCTTTCTGGGACAGAAGCGCGTCTTATCTGGGACAGAAGCGCGTCTTACTCTAAGCTTCAGACACAATAAAGTTTTATAAAATAACAGTCACAAAAATAGACCATGACTTTATTATACCAAATACGGGCTGCACATAACAAGTTTTGATATACAAATAGTTTGATTTAAACCCATTTCAAATTTAATCTTACCACTCTAAGGTTTAGTATCGAGCCAAACCAAATACTTTAAGCTAGCAGGTGATTTATTCCATCGTTAGTCCGGCTAATTCTTCCGCGTTCCTCCTTGCATATCTACGTTCTTTCTATCTCGCTCTCGCGATCCTGCCAACTTTACGACGTCATTACGGTTATCACGCGGATGGTACCTCGATGCGAGCTCACAGCGCACAAAACGTACCAGCAAAATGCGTTGCGAATATCGCTTGTAAAGTAAAATGCCCTTGTTAAGGTTTATGCAGCTCTGATAGTTCTGTGATGTTCGTTTAGATTAGTGTTGTGTGCTTACAGCCTCGCCATTAAATTTTGAAACTGTGTTTTGAACTTAGATAAATATTTCCCTGTAAGCTTGTACATGTGGTAAAGAGGTTGCAATAAAATTTACGTTTTTATTTTTTAACTTGTAGAGCTATAACTACTGTGAATTTGGAGCATAGACTGAATTAAAGAGGAATTTATATTCCACAATGTAGAAGCGCGGGCGGGTGGCATTCCGACGTGACACGCGGTGACACCTGACTGCCCGCCATTATGCGTCCTGAACTTCGGACTCGGTATCAGCGTCTCTTTGACACCGGCTGACACCTCTGACACCGCCGTTGTGCCGTCCTGACACCGTGACCCACTTGTACCGCCACTTGCGCTCGTATTGTTCTTTCGTACGTCACTGTCACGGTAGCGTTTTAGTTTTGTATTACGTTTTGTAAGTAACCACTTCCCATAGTTAAGATCGTTGTCATCGTTAATAAACATAATTGTTACGGCCTTTTAGTCCTTATCGCACCGCAATACCGACCAATTAGCTCGTGACACAGAAAACAAGTAGCTAGAGCCGAACCTCCGTCATGTCTTTACACGAACAGCTTGGCAGAAAGCCCCCAATCACCATTAACGTTTGCCGCACGGTAGAATTACCTCTAACCTTAATTCAAGCTACTACAGTAGCTTAACAAGAATTTTTGTAATGTCGTAAAGTAGCCGCTGCAGCGGTAGCGCCACCCGCCGCGTGCTTTATGTCACTCGATCGGTCGATAGCGCATACCGTGTGCACACACCTTTACGGGTCTCGCGCCTCTGTTTATTTTCTGTTGTTAATCTGAGGCAGATCTTATTTTGGCGCCAACAACGCTGCGTTTGCATATTGTAACGATTATTTAATCGGCCCATTAAGTGCTAGATCTATGGCTCGATCGTGAGTCATGCGAGTCTTTAAGTTGAACGATAACTTTACTGTGCTGGTCTAGTTGTTACTTTAATTAGAGCAACAACCAGCAGGTTAAATTGCCATGTTACGTTTTAACCTAAGTTTCTGTCGTTGATATTCTTTAATAGGGTGCAATACTAATGGACAAAAGTCTTAAAGCCTCAAATCAATTCTGATACCTGCACAAAAGGTTCAAACCTGGACTAAAGTCACTAATCCTATTGCTAAACCTTAACAATAGAGTTAAGGAGGCGTCGCATCAACATATTGTAGGCGGTCTCCAGCAGATGTTTACACAGGCAGCCATAGACAATCTGGACGGAGCGAGAGCGAAGAATGAAGCATTACGGAACAAAGAGTGAGCGGACATAATAGCCTTTTATTCGACCGAATCTTATTATAACCAACGCGGCTTCGACGCAAAGATTCTAGTTTTGATATGTTTCGAAATTATTCGGTACTAGCGACCGCCCGCGACTTCGTCTGCGTGTAAAGTTTTTTGCTATCCTCGGGAACTGTATTTTTTCTGGATAAAAGGTACCTTATGTCTTTCTTTGTACCCTTGATAACGTGGATGCAAAATTTCATGATGACCGGTTGAGTAGTTAAAACGTGAAGGCGTAACAAACAATTAAACAAATGGAAGTTCGCATTTATAATATTTTCACAGTTAAACTTTGATATTAGTAAGGAAGTACCTAAGGATAATAAATAAGTTTCGTTTCAAGAGTCAAATAACACTGTAATAGGCAAGAATGACCACGTACCCGTGTCTCTCGGAATGCTATACTGAAATATTCTAATGGCTTTCTATTCTATATTACCTTTTACTGATTTCGCGAGAGTAAATTGACTATGAAACTCGTTTGCTCCACAACGGTGATTGCATTTATGATACAACACATTTGAATTTGAACTTACCGTTTCAGGAGCGTGTTTAACAACATTGTTGGTACACAATCGTAAAGCAATCTCTCGGGCGATCGGAAATCGCGGAACAAATTTAGCGCCACAATAGGACCCCGGTGTTTGTCGCCGCGCAGATCGCAATCTCAAGAATAACACCCTACGCTATCGCGATTTAAGATGTTTATTTATGTTCATAACATTGTCCAAATTTAGATCCCAGAATTTAGTGACACTTCATCGTCTGGAAATATGAATTTAATTCCGATTTAGAACTGTAAATTATGATTTCGCAAACAACACAAAGTAAAAGTTAAAAACAAATACGATCATCAAGTTTATGATTAATAATACTTGCTATTCCACACTAACGGACTCCTATAACAAAACCTGACATCCATTGAAAAGTTATAAAATTCAATAAGCAACAAAGAATGAATGGACACAAATTGGACACCATAAACACGTGTCCAAGAAAAAGAAAAAAAGACAAACGTTATCTGTTATTTTTTTATTCGAAAAATAAATTTCAAATTTCGAATTCGTCCTCGCTACAAATAAGGTCGGGAACAGTATGGCCAAACTTTTTGATAGCGAAACGTCTCTAATGGTACGAAATAGCATTAAATGGCGCGAAAAGAAAAAATGTGACATCGCGTATTGTGCACAGAAATTTTAAAATAAACACCTTTTGAGTGGGCGGGCGAGCGAGTATTTGTAAATAGGTTTTTGTTGTTTGCACAAAGGTTTTTTTCTGGACCCCGACAGAGCTGACAATGTGATGTCACGTGCCTCCGCGTCTTGACGGTTAGAAATGTGATTTTTATCTGCGCTTTTGAGGAATATTCCTATCTTAAATCTGTAGTCTATTCTTCTACATTCTCGCGAAGAAGTAATAAAATACACATACTCCTGGGGGCGATCGTAAAGATATGTTTGATATAGTGACTGTTGAATGATGATACTACCTTATTGAAATGTAAAAAGGCCAGTGAGCTTGAAATACCTAACTGTTAATAACACATTACATGTTATTCGATTCAAATAAACACTTTCACTGTTTTCTTACTTCTTGCAGTACTACGCGTAATATTCATTGATACAAAACTTAATTACGAAGGGTTATTCTGAACGAAAATAAATTTGGGTACACACAACATGCACAGGCTGTGCAATCTGGGACCCTATTTTTGAATCGCTCGGCTGGCGTCGAGCGCTCGTTTCTACTGATTTTCGTTCGACATCTCATTATTTTGAGTCATATGTCGAACGAAAATCAGTAGAAACGAGCGCTCGAAAATAGGGCCCCTGTGCATGTTGTACTCGTATGTACCCAGATTTTCCTGCACAGCGCCGCTTGTAAACATACAGTAAGGCATGAATTCTTCCTGATGTTTTCACTCGGTCGACAATATTAGCGTCCCCGCTGACGGGTGATTAATCGCTGAGCGATTTTTTGTCGCTGAGAATAGAACATAGGGAGTTCTATGCGTAAATGCCCACGACCTACTTTTCGTAGCTGCGATAAACGCGGCGATAATCGCGACGGTTTTTTGTCGCTGGCTAAGTAAACCTTTGTCGTGTCATTTCGCGGCCGCGATTATCGCAGCTACAAAAAATCGCCCGTGAGTGGTTACGCTTACAATCCCTGAAAAAGAAAAATAATTCGAAAGACTTGATTTATTGGACTAACTAGTGACCTTGTCTGCGTGAAATGTTTTTTTTTCGGGATAAAAGGGTACCCTATATCCTTCTCTGTACCCCTGACAACGTGTATGCAAAATTTCATGATGATCTGTTCAGTAGTTAAGACGTGAAAGCAGACTTCCGCATTAATAATATCAATAACGATTTTCAAAGACATTTGTATCTAAATACAACCTTTCATCTACAAAAATCAATAAAAAGAAGCTACTTATTAAAAAAACAACCGTAAAATTAAGAATCAAGAGCCCCTTAAATCGAATATGGGTCACTAAACACCCGCATGGGCCGGTTAATAAGCGACAATTATTTTATTTTCATAAAAGACATAAACGCGAGAACGAATGCGGGCCATCGATTTAACTCGCTCGATTATCACCCTTTACTCGATACCGTTTAATGAACCGTAATAGAATTCGTAGTACGTCACTGTAATGCCGTCTCATCATGTCAATACACATGATTTATCACAATTAAATCAGTTTGTATCATTGTGTCAGTAAACTCAGCCGGCTAAGAATGTTTGAAAAGTTAATGAGTCATAGTCAAATGTATCAAGCCTATACAATGAAAAATGATGCCTTTTCAAAGATTAAAGAAGTGAATAGGAACAAAGAAAATTACAGTTACATCAAGAGTCTAATCTTACTGAGATTTTTTTTCTCTAACAAACAAGTTTTGACCGACCGAGATAATTGTTTTCACTTTCCTTGAAAGTTAATCTAAATATTTATCCTTTGGGATTCTAATTTAGGTTATATTTAATCAAAATAATAAATTCGATCTAAATATTGCAATTTGTTGACTATCTCATCTTACAAGCAAAAAGCACATGCACTGCGTTACTTACCCAAATGGTAGTGGCTCTGTAGAGTTGGCTGAAATATGATTTTCCCCATATCTCCGCCACTTTTGAATAATTTAAAAAAATAGTATCGACAAAACCTACTCACAAAATTTCACGAGAATCGGATGAGAAATGCGTCCTGTAGAAATAAACAGACGGACAGCCGGACATACGAAAGCATTTTTGCCCAAGCTGAAATGGAAACGCACAGTCGAGTTTCGCGCTTGCTCGGTCAAGGGATCCAAAAAGGTTTCAACAGGCGTGCAATGCTACCTAATCATTGCAAGATTAAACAAATTCAATAACTTCAACCTTCATTTGTTTTCCGTTGCTCGATCGTCTCCACGGCGCCTCCGCCAGAGCACCGCCAATAATGAGTATTCATTGCTGCTGATGGAACATTGATTCCAGGGGTCAGATCTGTTGACACCACCATCAATACTATTTAAGCGAGCGACTTTGTTTCGGAGTGTCTGTCTGATTCATTCCGCTATTAGGAGTACACTAATGTATGCCAATGATTACTGTTGCAATCTCGGTGACATATGGTGCATTTTTTGAAAAGACATTTTTTGTTTTCTACTGAAATTTGGCTAGAATTTACCATTCATCGATAAAATGGCCTTTACAAATCATGTCCTTGATTCACACACCATCAGCGTCATTTATTCTGCTCATATGGAACCATCTCTATAAAATTTACTGACTTAAATCTTCTGTTGTCGTATTATCAAATAAAGAAATCCTAAAGTCATACTACGCAGCTTTCCAGAATTTCAAACAAGGGCATCAAGATCTTAACCCTGCAGCAATCGAAAGGTGTCCGACATCGGTCCATCAGACCAAAGATCAGCTTGAGCAGGCCCAATAGCAATTAACCCTGTGCCGTCAGTCGCAGCAATGTAATATAGTTCGATTGAAACGACCCCGGTGGATAAACATCTTGCAGAATGAATATAATTGAATGGGACTTGTCATTGGATAATGATGACGACATCGCGACACATTAAATATCTGAATTAGAGCAATAGAGAGAAAATATTGCTACAACTTCTACTCGTGGTCAAAAAATCAAGACGCTGCTGATTTAAGTGAATCAGAAAACCTATCTTGACCTGAAAAATGAAATTACATCTTGGAATTAATACAGCAACTTTAAATTGAAAGTAAAGAAGCTCTTATAAACTGTCTTAAATAGATGTAACGTATTTGGTGTAGTCGTTAAGACCGTCCATAATGTTGTTATGAAGACTCTTCTCGGAACGTTGATGATGATTCTGTTATTAACGTGACCCGTGTACCAAGATATGTTTAATTTAAAACTGCGTAATACGTATCAATTATGCTCCTACAAAGCAGCTGTCGTGAACCATCGCTAGAGCAATTAGTTCAAGTGACCACAATTGCCGCCCAAGATTGCGTCACCTTTGAGACGAATTAGGAGTAATAGTTTCGTTTCATTTGTTGAATGGATATTTAGGTCAGTCTGATGAACCATGCGTGGAGATGAAACAGGTGTTCATCCTTTTAATTGGAGATACGATCGTTGGGCAATCAATTTTGCCTGGGCAGTTTTTAATCATTCACCATTTTCTGTTAATTGCCGGCTTAGTAGGAGGACCTATTCGTAAAATGACTTACGGCTAAAAAGGTTCACGGAATAACTTATTCTTGAAAGGACCTGTTTTACCTTCATCAGCCTACTTTTATTAACCCTTTACTGAAGCACCTAATAAGTCTCCTTTAAACACCATGGACGAACGGGCACATAACCAACCTTACGAGCACAATGAATAAAAGAGCCAACAGATTGTCTTGTCTTCCAAAACAGCTTAGTTTTCACAAACATTTTTACTAACGGGCCCCATTGCGCATATAGAGCTCGTTTTTATTTCTTTTCTTCTGACTTATAAAGAGCAATTTTTTTTATTGAAATAAAAGTACCTTCTATCATGGGTTAATTAATCTAAAGTAATTTAACAAATGTGAAATGAAATACCCTTGAAGCATCATAGCCCATCAGGCCTACTTGAAAAGACAATTAATATTCACTGTAACGCCCATAGACATGCGAGTTAATTTTTAATTACCATTTAATAACACTACTGTCAGTTATAATATATTTAGCTAGGCAGTGGTCACGATATCGTGAATCTTGTGTCATTACATTTTTGTCAAGTTTAATAGGCAATGTACTTTATAAAATAGAACAACAACAAAATCAGCATAAGAGGAATGTAGTAAGTTAAACATAGTATTTGTAATTTAATCTAGATCCACCACATAGAACGTACAAATATGACTTACAAATATGAAATACTCGTATCCTAACTCTAATATTCAATGTTAGTGAGTAGTGAAACGCAATAAACCATAAGACTCATCAGTACGAACCGTGCAGAATTCCAGCACTCCACCGTTACATCTGCTCGGGATCATAATGACCCTTTTGTTTACCGCGTCATTTCTTCCTTCTGTGCAATAATAAAAAATATTAATGTCCCAACAGCATCAGCCAAATGTACCGGGGGCCTCGTAATCGCATTAAGACGGCCTGCGACCGTTCACGGGTTGTTATGCTTATTCGTTTTTATTTCGAGGGTCCCTGCCGGAAAGGATTATACTTATCTTTGCGATTTCTCATACAGTTTATTCATCGTCATTATTGTGATTTGACTTTTTTATAGTGGCAACAAAATCCCAACTTTGAATTCACAAAGCTACTATAATCTTACAAATATTGGGTCCCCCATTACGTTACCAAGAACCTACTTACTACGTCCTTATTTATGGAAATACAGTCAATTGTTCTGATGCAATCAACTAAAAGTGCAACAAAAAGCTATTAAATCGGAATTGACAAATTACAATGATAATTTAATTACAACTAATTACAACTAAAAGTGCAACAAAAAGCTATTAAATCGGAATTGACAAATTACAAGGAAAATAAGGCTCAATAACGACCGTAAGCTTTATTGTGAACTATTCAAAATATGCCATTAAAGGCATTTAACACAAACGTGCTAATTAATGCGAAGTGGTCAGTCGTACAGAAACCGCACAAAGAATTATAGCTTTATTATTGACAGTCAAGTTACAAAACATTTGGCTTGAGAAATTAATGTAGCATGAACATTTTCTTCGACATTAAGTTCCCCAGACGACGTCGTTTTCCTAAAAGATATTCTAAAGGGTTTCTTAATGTTAACTGTTGTTGTCTCTTTTGAAATAGCATTTTTATTTATTGCGTTCTCTCTTTTTGCAGATGCGTGTGGTTTATCAGACGTGCCACACATAGAAAGTTTACAAGAGAAATCTCAGTGCGCGCTCGAGGAGTACTGCCGGAGTCAGTACCCTAATCAGCCGACGCGTTTCGGAAAATTATTGCTCAGGCTACCGTCGTTACGGACCGTCAGTTCCCAAGTGATAGAGCAGCTGTTCTTCGTGAGGCTCGTGGGGAAGACGCCGATAGAGACCCTCATCAGGGACATGCTATTGTCAGGGAGCTCGTTCTCGTGGCCGTACATGGCGACCATGTGACATACGATGTGGAGACAGCTGGCGGCGGCCTGATCGACGCCTTACGGCTTCCCGCCGTATCTGCCGAGCCAGCGTTTCGACCCGTTCCAGCGATACCAGCGTGAAGTTCCACAGCCCGAGGACGTTGTCACGTCCTCGAGTGAGTTCCACGAGAGCACTGAAGCTGCGGCCACTTCGGAAGAGTACTTCGGGTCGAGAACGAGCAGAGATAGCGAGAGAGCCGACCCCTGTCCGACCTTCGATCCTATATCGGCATTCTACGCTCCGAAGACGAGCGAGGAGAGCTTCGACGTGCCCACCACCACCGGCGACACGCACAAGAACGCTCAAAAGACTTCCATGATGATAGACAATTTGTTGAACATTCGGAGTCAAGACGCGTGCTCGGTTCCAGAAATGAAGTAATGAACGTTTAGGGTTTGTTAAGTGTGGGGTCAGTAGTGTTTATTAGTTAAAGTTTCCCTTTGTTCCTCTGTAAAAAAGTAGGCTAGAGTTAATATTTAATACTGTAAATAAAATGTTTTTATTATTGTAAATGTATAGTTATTGTGATAAGTAAATGAGGGATAAACTGTTTTCTACGTCGTTTGCGAAAGTTCTTTTAGAGCACACAAAGATTTTTTTATTTTGTCAACTTTTTTGGAAGTTTGTATGAAGTCAATGTAATTTTATTCTACGGAAAGTATAATTAAGAAAGCAATCTTGGATTGAAAATGCAATAAATTGTACATTTGTCGTGCAATGTTGGTGTGTACGTGTAGAAATAAATGTATAGAGACTATTATAAAAATGAGGTTTTACGACAATTTTTATAAAAAAAATAGATTCAATCTTTGTACCTAATGTATATATGTATACTTTTGGTTTACAACTAAACTTTAGTAAAGCTTTGTGTTATTTCAATTTAAACCGTGGTCAAATCGTACTTTACATGTTTGTACTTTACAACTTTATATGTTTATTAATTTAAACTGGTGCTCTTTTTATTTGAATATCTTATCTTATATCTTAAATAGAAAAAAATACTGATTTAAATAAATAGGCTTTGTTTAATACTAAATAATATACTAGAAAAAAATCAACTCGTCACCCAGCTCAGTTGGTAAGAGCATTAGACCGGACTCCCAAAGGTCACGGGTTCGATTCCCGCCTGAAACAATCCTAGTGACGAATCGATATTTTTTCTAAAAATAGCATTGTGAATGCTAATATCTCAAATTTAAAAAGGATTTATTTAATTTAGATATCTGTGAACACACAATTTTATATATTTTACTATAGGAACAGATGATTCCTTAAAGCATTTATTATACTCGTTTTGCGAAATATTTTTTATGAAACTACATTATTATCTCTTTTTCAAGTGGAAAACTTAACCAGTCAAAGACTAATAAAATAATATAAATCATCTTAAATAAATTGTTTCTTTTATTTACACTATAGCTCGTGAAAGTTTAAAAATATGTAAACGATATAAATAATTATCAACATTTGTTTTACGTCATGCTCTTTGCCAAAATTAAATAAAAAAAGTGGTACATTTTCTAATATCGAATAGGTAGACAAATATTTCGTTGTTCAATCTCAATTATTCTCTGTTTCTTAAATATCAATTTGAAAAACAACATAACTGCTGATTTTTCCGAGAAAACATGACTTAAATTCAATTCCTTAAGAGTTGAGATGAGAGCAAAGATGAACATCACTAAGACCATACAAAAATAGTTTAGTATGGTCTAGTGAGAGGAAATGGTTATTAATTATTTATCATTTCCCATTACTAACAACAGGTGTTAACACTTTTGGAACAAATTAAAATGTATGATTTTTTATAAAAAAATGTTTATAAACTCAGGCATTTCTCTACTGTTAAACTATTTCTCCTGCCAAATGTATGGAACTGAAAGGACTTTGAAAGAGAAGCAATGTATTTATTCGCAATAATTGTACAGACGGTTGTAATATAATGTTGGTGTGTTTGACGCCGCGGGAAGCGGACAATATTGAGGAATTAAAATGTCTCTATGGATTTCGATTTATTCGTTTTATTTTTGTAAAACACCTTATATAATAATGTGCTACCATCAACAGATGAATGAAGGCACTAACTACAGGCTGTATTTTTATTCGCTCTCCAAATTTTAAGCATGTGTTAATACATTCCAAAAAAACATGTGTGAAATACACCACATAATTTTGGTCATCCCTTGCTAAACCGAAAACTTTTTTGATGATCTCTTCAATTTTTTTCAAATATGTGTACATTTGAGAAAGTTGTTTACTTTCATGGACTAAACACATCCTTATGGAGAGTAAATAAAAATACAGCCTGTATTTCAAAGCTAAAGAAATATAATCAATTGTATTTATTACAGCAGAGAATAGAACCTTAAGATAGTTTTCAACACACTTGCTCGTAAAGTGAGCCCTAATACATCGCTTTTAGGGCCATAAACCGAGCTATAACAAACGCGTGCAATAATATATAAAACACTAGGTTGTTATAGAATTATCCCTACAAAGTTAAATTAGTATCTTACTGCAAGTTCTATGCGAGTAAATAGAGCATTCCTAATTTAACCGGGTAATAAAGTTATTTTTTTAGTAACAACAAAGAGGTTTTATGCCGCTGAAAATTCATATTCATTTTTGAAATAAACAAATGTGTAAGTCCTTAACTAAGTCAAACAAATATTTATTATTATTAAATTAATCGTAATTCACAATATTTTATTACAATATATTAATATATTTGCATTTTATCACTTCAAATTATAATTTTGAAGTAGGCTGTATGATCACTCACCCCTTTGTTTGCAAAATATTCTTGCATTGGGCGTGTGAAAAAAACAAAAAAAACCTACGCGGCTTTTCTCATAATTGTCATATTTTGACATTTTGTTTTTGTCGTATTTGTTGCTGTGTGGTAAATTATTTTGTATTTTCCTCGCAAATGTGTTGAAAAACGTCGTATGAAACTCGTAAGCTTTTGCTCATTGCACACTCGGCTGAGTTACGCCCTCGCCTGCGGCTCGGGCTGCAACCCACAGCCTTGTGTGCAATGACCAACCTAAGCTAACTTGTTTCATAATGTACTATAATATATTATTAAAAAATACTAGAAAAAATCGACTCACCCGTAGCACCTCAAACGGGACTCGATGGCGGGACCTTCCGGATTCCGGCCCAATGCACTGACCAATTATGCTACCGAGTCGCTAATACCGAGAGCATAATTGGTCAGTGCATTGGGCCGGAATCCCAAGGGATGCGGGTTCGAGTCCCGTCTGAGGTGCTAGAGGTGAGTCGATTTTTTCTAGTAAGTATTTTTAGTGAATTACTAAAATTTAAACATTCAATAATAGAACCTTAATTTGATTTAAACATTTTGAAGCTAGCACCTAGCGGGTGTTGCATTTTACACTCTGTTCTATTCCCATATACAGGCAGTATGGGAATGTCCTCGCGTGTAGGGCACAGCACAGGTGCGCGTCTCACGCGAGCCGTGATTCGCCCACGCGTGGGAATCGAACTCGGGACCGCTAATTAGTCGGCGGTGACACTCCGGATGTAATACCTGTCGACAGAAGAGTTGTTGCTAGTAATTGCAGTATTAATATCTATATATATAAAAGAGTAAATCACTCACTGACTCATCACGAAATCTCAAAAACTACAAGTGCTAGGAGTCTCAAATTTTGCATAAGGTTTCCTTTTAGGGTGTAGGTGCTCACTAAGACGGGATTTTGCGAAATTTAATCCCTAAGGGGGTGAAACAGGGTGGCAAAGTTTGTATGGGCGAATGCGATTCCTTGGCCCGATTGACTTGAAATTTGGCATAGACATTTTTTCACAAAATTAATTGAACACGTGTTTCGCATTTTTTTGAAATGTATCCCCTAACGGGGTTGAAAAGGGGTAGAAAGCTATTTTTAGGGTGATTGATTTCGATATCGGAATCAAAACTTCTTAGTGCATTTGAATGATTAAGAAAAATAAATGTCAGTTGTCAGGATGTCACCTCCCCTGAGACTGTTATTATGTCACCGCACGAGCTGACATTTCATGTTGTATAAAATTTTATCCTGATTTTCACTATTTTACGAAATATTAATCTACTTCATAGACTTATAAAATGTGGAAAAATCTGGCAAATAACAGATATCTAACGTGACAAGGAATGTGGTGTAAAGTGTTGAAATCAAGAGGCGGATATGCACAACATTAGTTGCACCCATTATAATAAGTCTATGGTTGCACCCGACATAATTTGCAATGTCCAAGCAATGTCACGTTATTTTAGCCAGGAACCTTTTCAGTCATAAGCAGAAATTCAACAAATATTTTTTATATGAAGATTATAAGCGTACCAAAGTTTCATCATAATCGGATGTGAATGGTTTAGGAGTGCATAGGAAACAAAATAATAAACATACATAGTTTTTATTTAAAAAGAAGATACCTACCAAACTATTAAGTATGAGTATTAAATGTTACATAATATTATAATACTTATTTTGTTATATTACTGCTAAGAAATTTTATTAAGTACCTACCTACCTACCTTACCTAATACAAAATCGTGAACAGTAGGGCGTCTGTAACCAAACTCGAACCCCACTTCCAATCTCACTTCACTGCACGGGACGGGAACTTTAAATCATAAATAAGATAATGATAAGATTATTTTTTCATCACAAAATATTTTAGATAGCTACCTAAAATTTTTGTGATCGGTAAAATTGATCATTAAGTTAGCTAATTTCTAATAACTAATTCACACGAAGTGAAGTGTAGTGAGATGCGCGTTTGGTTACAGAATCAACAGATTGCGCAGGTAAAACCGCGGGGTGCAGCTATTACCTATATATCACAAAATTGTAAGAATGTGAAAGTTTTAATGTTTGGATGTTGTTCATTTTGTTACTCAATCACGTCTGAACGGGTGAACGGATTTAGACGAAATTTGGCACAGGGATAGATTTTAGTCTGGAATAAGTAACACAGGCTTCTTTTCATGCGGATCATTGGTTTCCAAGGGAAGACTTACAACGATTACCGACTCCCACGCGGGCGGAGCCACGGGCAAAAGCTAAACATAGTATAAAACAAAGTCGCTTCCCGCCGTCTGTACGCTTCTCTTAAACTATACATAAAAATCGCAATAAAATCGATCTTTAAGTTTGGGAGCTAGGTTGCCTCAGAGTCCTCAGACAGATAGACACACACACACTTCAATTATATTTAACACCCCTTGCGTACGTCGTATATATGTAGATATCCTGTAGTATAATCAAATAACTTCACACTGACACCACATTAGCACAGTTTTACATTAGTATCTACATTGCACTGCACCCGTGCGAAGCCGGGGCGGGCCGCTAGTCCTATTATAAATCCATCATTATCCCTATAATGATATTTCAGTCGAATTCACTGGCTTGCTACTACCACAATATAAAGAGAGTACAGTAGTTGAATCGGTTAATTAAGAAAAGGAACATGTCACCTTTTTCCCATTTAGCAACATTTATGGATTTTGATTTTTTATGGCAAGACAGACATAACAGTCAAGAAACGGAATATGTCAGTACAATTATTACATGAAGGTAAGAAAGGGAATAGTTATTTTTAAAAAAAATTTTTTCGGGTCTCTGAAAAATAGGCTTGCTTGCCATGACATGTTCCCTTTCTTAATTAACCGATTCAGTTGAGCTTAGCACTTGCGCGCTCGAGCAACGCACATATAGATATCTCTCACCGACATTGTATAACTGCAATCTCAAACCACTCTCAAAACAGTTCAAGTACGTGACGCAGCGGCGAGAGCTGTCTTTGTGTGTGTGCTATGCTCGAGCGCCCGTAATACTAAGTTAAACTTCTGTTAGTCTCTCTATTTTGTGCTATTACTAAATTATTAGCATTCATAAAAAGTAGGTACTTAATTACAACATAACTTTGGTACCTGAAAAACTTTAGCAAACTCATGATAAAAATCTTACGCTGGTTTTGTGTAGAAATAATAACATGGCACTAATTATTTTATTTTATTATAATAAGAGATTCAGCCCGATCCATCCAATGATCTGAGATGCAACAGTCTTAAATTAATAATAATAAAGTAATTAATAATAAATATTAGACAACATCACAGACATTAGAAAACAAACAGGTACATGGTAAATGGTTATCCTGACATGGTTTATTCTAATAGCGTCAATAACCATAGAAATTTAAAACAATATATCACAGATCTTGCTGTGATTCCAAAGTAAGAAGCTAAAGTACTTGTGTTAAGGAAATCTAAGACAACGGTAGAACTACAATAGCAACCAGCTGAGGTTATAGAGGAAGTTCATTATCTAAATTGACCCAACCGGGGTGCGACCCGGGACCTCAAAGAAGGCCATACCTTGAAAAATTATGAAAACAATCAAATCTGATGTGCAGACCTATTAACAAATCATTAAGAAACAACATAAAATCAAGCCCTGCGGAAGTTTCCACCGAAATTAGTGAATAAAGACCACACCTGGTAGGGTTGTCACCGGCGGAATTCAATCACGACGCAACGCAGGGTTCCCACGCGCACCAACCGTGACCACAGGGGTGGTGTACAATCAAAATTAATAAGTTAAGTATCAGTTTAGTACCTACTTCGATTGGAAATTTTATCTGAATGTCCGTTTAGCAGTAATAGTATTTTTTATGCACAACGAGGTAGTTGGCCTTTACCTCACCTGATGTTAAGTGACGATAAGGGCGAAGGTGGAAGCGCACTACACCCGGAACCCTCATCACTGAGGGACTAAGTAACAAAATACGGTACTATAAAAGTCCTGAGAACGCTTTAGGACGTGCTAATTAGTTTCATGATAAGCACTATAATGGTATTGTAAACCTTTACAGAACCCCAAATAGGCCCTAGTTTTATCACTGATTAATTCTATAAACATTACATAAAGCCTCTCACGATAGTAAATCAGCTCTATACTTGAAAACCAAAACATGTTTATAGTGCTATTTTGATCTTTTTATCACACTATTGTTCGCCATTTTGTTCGTGCTGTGCTCATGTCATCGTGAGTGTTCCCCAAGAAAACAAAATGTCATTCGCTATTACAATTTGTAATACAAAGGACATTCTACAAAACATCACCTTTGATCGACCATTGACCGTAACTCCACCGTAACTTGCACTTGCGAAAATAATTGTATCGATAAAATCACTATACTGATTTCAAATTTGACAATGCGCCCTCATAATTTTCGTTATTTAATTAAATTTAAATTAATAAAATAAGGACTCGTCCTGACTATGGCTGCTATAGTACACATTGGCTCCAGCCGTGCTACTAATGTGCTATCATGGCCTAAACAGCAGCCATATTTTCACCGAAAACGGATTATAGTCCATTAACTATTCATTTTAGTGCTTTTATCTCACGCTTTAATCAGGTAGCAGTAACACAAAAAGTTTAGTTATTTAGCAACTGCACCAGAAGTCGCTATGATACTATTTAGTACCATAGAAGAGTTTTAATGACTTTTACAGAACTAGCCCCATAGCGATGTTAAGGGAGCATTTAAGAAGCTAAACCGTGACATAATGGTTGTGCAAGGTACTTTTGTAGTGCAGATTGTTTCTGTAATAGTGTTTTCGGTACTGCTACAATACGTACTGTAAAAGTTATTTTGACGCAATATTAGTGCAAAATAGATACATAAAAGTGACAGTAAAGTCGTCTATGGTACTAAATAGTACTATGATCGCTTTTTTCATATATATTACAGTGCCACACTTTAAAGATTCTTTTGTATGTCCTGTAAGTGTTCTAAGAGCTGTACCATAGAACTTAAATGCTCTTTAATATTATAGAATCAAAACGCTCTGTGGAAAACCTTTATAGCACAAGCAATCACAACGGTTACCATTTAAGGCCTACTATATCACTGTTTAGTGATAAAACCCCTTGGTTATAGAAACTTTTGTTACTTGGGTGGCTATCTTACCTCTAACTGCTGAAACACAACAATTTTTAAATTGTTATTATTGTGTCAGACTTAGGTAGGGGGTGGTAGCTAGCCAGGCGGACTTGAAATAAGCCCTACCGCCAATCAAACTGAGTACAAATTTTACCCCACCTGGAAATCGAACCCAGGACCCTTGCGTTTGCGTCTTAAACGGGTGGACGCACCACAATACCACAGAGGCGGTTAGTCGTATGCGGAGAGTAGAAAATATTATATTTAATAATTAGTAACAGGTCTTTTAGCCACTTGAGTCAATTGAGCGGAGGGGCAAGAAGCTCATCGGCAACGACAATCTTTTCTGTAACAAGATCAAAAGCCCGGAGCATAGACGCAAGGTTGCAAGCTTATCGGTTTTTAGGGTTCCGTACCCAAAGGGTAAAAACGGGACCCTATTACTAAGACTCCGCTGTCCATCTATCTGTCTGTCTGTCACCAGGCTGTATCTCATGAACCGTGATAGCTAGATAGTTGAAATTTTCACAGATGATATATTTCTGTTGCCTGCCGCTATAACAACAAATACTAAAAACAGAATAAAATTAATATTCAAGGGGGGCTCCCATACAACAAACATGATTTTTTTGTCGTTTTTTGCTCGATATTGATAACGACAACAGGTAGACAGTTGAAATTTTCACAGATGATGTATTTTTGTTGCCGCTTAACAACAAGTACTAAAAACAGAATAAAATAATATTTTAGGCGCGCTCCCATACAACAAACGTAATTTATTTTGCCGTTTTTTGGTACGGAACCCTTCGTGCGCGAGTCCGACTCGCACTTGACCGGTTTTTTGATCGGATACAATTTTTGGTGGATATTTCTCATTCGTACCGCTAGAGAGTGGAACTCCTTGCCGCAATCTGTTTCCTGATAGATACAATCTGGTGAATACATTGACCTGATTTTTTTTTTATATATGCAGGTCAATGGGTGAATAGTTGACTTCTAGGCAAGCGCGTTTCATCGTAAGTACATCGCATTATCGCTTACCTTCAAGCTGATAGCGGTCATGCGCTTGTCTATTTCACATAAAAAACTTAGAGACCTCAATTAATTTTAATGCTTTATAAAGGTTGATGCTACAATTTTCATTTCCATACGAAATTTAAATAAAAAAATATTTTTAGGAGTTCAAAAAATGGTGTCGGACGACGAGAAAAGAAAAGGACTTGACTACATATTCAGCAATAATACTTACGAATTAAATCTCTAATTTCTATTCTATGCAACTTTTAGAAACCAATCAAAACTCCAGGTGCAGGGACCGGCTGCAGGTGTGATCAACATTCGGAAACAATCAGTGCGGGCGGGTCAGGAGTCGCCAACCGGCCGTCACGCGCGGTGCCTCCATTATCCTAGAGTCAGCTAAATATTAAACGTCACAGATTATAATATGTATGCTAACGGTTTTCATTCGACAGTTTTTATTTAATTGAGCAAAATTCAATCAAAAAGATATAATAAATATTATGAAGTACAGTGGATACTATTTAAAAGCCAAAATGAGACAATTAAATCAATTTATTGTTTGTACAGCAGAGCTATTTGCTAGATTACTTGCTCAGTGTTTGCTAGTGAGTAATCTTAGAATATGGAATACTTTATTATTAAGTAGCTTACTTGACAGATGATTTGACAGTTGTGATATAAAAATATTTTAAATCATCTATCAAGTTAGCTATTCAGAACTTGCTTTTTTATTTTAAGCAAATAAATTTAATAGAAAAAATACTTGAAAAAATCGACTCACTCGTAGCAACTCAGACGGGATAAAAATAGCATTGTGAATGCCTAAAATAAAACATGCAAAAAATATTTCAGGTAAATTATTTTGAGTTTCGGAGCATAGCTCCTTTTGGTTATTTAGCTTATGTTGAAGCTTTATGTAAGTCCAAATAAAAGTGTAAACTTTGGTTGTTTGTTTGTCAGGTTTACAGGCATTATCGTTGCAACTTAGCTGCATTAAAATTGTAAATACATACATGCTATTGCAACTAAATACTATTGCACAGCATTCACATAAAACCATGAACCTTTAACACAATCAAGTACTCGTAATAAATAGGTTTCATCCTCATTCCATCCTTTTCGAGCAGGGAGTACTTTCAGCGTTGTTTTCAGTTAGGTATTGGGTGGTGGGCGTGGCAAAGGTCGTCCAATGAGGTCGGGGGTCACGACCCCTCGACCCCGCGGCGACCCCGCGACGACCCCGCGACTGTGTAGGTGAGCGCGGCATCGCTTCGATTGATTCGCACCAAAGGTTTGACGCCCCTGACGTCTTATAGATTGGCGTATGTATGGGCGTTGCGTTTCCGTTGAGTAAACGATTAGAACTTAATCTTTATACCTAAACATATTACAGTATGAGTACTTATATACTTAGTAGCAATAAAGTTAACCGACAATATGATTCAAATTCAACCACGCTTAATTTTTATCTTGAACCGATGAATACGATACGACGACGACAATTAATTCACGACCAACATAACGAAATTAATATCACACACTGAGACTGGGTCATTAGTGGGTTTCAGGCACAGAATAAACAATTTTTTCAGGTCCATTTCCAAAAGAAATCATGTATAAATTTTACTTTACTTGTCATGTCAGAAATTGCGTTATGTTCGCCATTAAGTTTTTATTTATCTTCAATCTAATGGCTGAATACATTATTTATAAAGATGATTATTTTTGTCGTTTATATCTACTTCTGTTTACAAAAATAAAAAACAATACTTTATTATAAGCAGAACTTTAATTTTTTAACAAACTACAAAAATTCCTTTCATAGAGTTTATGTGTTACATATCGTTCCAATCCAATAACTTGAACATTTTTAAATATCAATCTAGTTTACAGTTGTCGTGGGAACATTAACATGGAAATTATCAAAAATAACAATATTCCCGAGCATTGTGAGCGGAGGTGTATGGAGATGGGCCGATAAGACAGACAGACGGACAGAATATATCTAGTAAACCGAGCGCCTGTACACCCAGGCGATTGTTACTATGGCACAAGAAATATGTGGAGTCGTGCTTTAAACTTTTTAATTTTACAGTTTATTTGAAGATCTTTCTGTGACTAGACGACAGTGAGAAAATTTTTGTAAAAATCTTTTTATGCATGCGTTTGCTTATAATGTCTTAATCCTTCAAGCCCCAGAAAATGAGACACAATAGATTTCCCATTGTTGTGCGGCCCGATCGGGCCAATCGGGCATTGACAACTATACGTACTTAAAAGTTCACAACTTATACCATAATATTTAATTTTCAAAGGGGGAATTTATCTGTAAGTTAAGACTGTAAGTAAAAGCAACAAAACCCGAGTTGAAAATTCTTATAATTGCTATTGTGTTACCTACTACATAATATTGTGAATATTTACACACTCAATAAAAATTTAGAGTACGATAGATCAATAATTATGTGACCATTAATTTTATAACTTTGCACGCTAAATACTAAAGTGTTGCTACTCACTGTTTAGTAAATAGTTAATTAATATTGAAGGAAATAAAGTTTGTTAAAAAGAAGGATATGTAAATCGTTACTTATCTCTGTTGAAGCTGATATGTTTCTTGCGCTTATTCTTCATGTCAGTTAAAAAGCCTGGAACGGGTGGTAAGAAAATATAGACGATTCAAAAGTGCTGATTATTAAGTTTATTTGAATAATGACATTTTGACATTTACATACTAACCCAGTAAAATTATACATCGGACCTTGCGTTAAATCCGGTAGTTCTGATTTTTTGCAGACTTGTTTATGATGTTAACCCGACGAATAATACAAGTTTGTAACTTCGAGCGACGAACGCAACTATGTCAAAAATAAAAAACAGCGTAAATTTTTGGCTTTTTGGCGGTTATAACCATAAAGGACTAGTTTTTGATTGATTTTGATGAAAATATATACGATTCAAATGTGCTAATTATTAAGTTTATTTGAATAAATACATTTTGACTTTGACATACATAAATACGAGTAATAAACAAGAAGCGACTCTATGCCATTGAAATTTCTTAACCCACCTAATCGCGCGGGTGGTCGCGCCTGATTGTGATTGACAGTCGCACATCACACCACACTTTTGACCACAACATCTCACCACGAAAGCACATCGCACACCATCCATTGCTGCCTCACTAAACACACATCAAAATACCACTTATCAAAACCAACGATGTATTTTAAACCAGTTATTTTATTGGCGTATAATAGTAAAGAGGTAAGCTAACTAGTGAAGCCGCAGTGCTTTCAAACACTTTGAATACTGGCCACACGTCCAAGAACGTAGTGATATATATGGACAGACTGACAGACGGCGAATGCATAAGAGTACCTTTGATTCAGTACCTTCGATACTTTAATTCCTGTTTTTAAGTAATAAAATGCGTTCGAGTTCTAATATTTTTGACAACCTAACCTACCTCTAATTTACAATTAAGGTCTGAAAAAACGTATACTTACAGCATTACTAAAGACACGATTCCCCAATCGATAGTTTCTATGAAAAACTAACTTTTTCCTATTTTAGGCCGACTTCAATTAAAAAAAAACCGGTCAAGAGCGAGTCGGACTCGCCCACCGAGGTTCCCGTACTATCATATTTGCACCATTAAATCACACTGCAGAGTAGAATAATAAAATTAGTATTGCAGTTTTAGGTCAGCGCCATCTCTTGACCGATAGTGGAACTAATGTTAACTTTTTAGAAATTCGATGATTTCTAAAAAAGTGACAGAAATGGCTATATTGAGACATCGTTTTATTTTTTTATCGTTTTTTTTCCTGTAATCTTTATACAAACTGCTATCACATAGAATTATTTCAGATTTTTCTCTTTGCAAACTTCGAAGATAAGGGAACGGTATTTATTTAACATTTTTCATTATAATATTTCACCATATATTCCACCATGTCGATCCGATTACAGAACCAGAGCACACGTCCTATCCAACTGCAGCGTGGTGTGAGACAGGGAGACGTTATTTCTCCGAAACTGTTCACAGCTGCTTTGGAGGACATCTTTAAGCTCTTGGACTGGAAAGGACTCGGCATCAACATTAATGGCCAGTACCTAACACACCTTCGTTTTGCCGATGATATAGTCCTTATGGCTGAGACCATGGAAGACCTGAACATAATGCTCGAAGATCTCCGTGGTGCTTCCCAAAGAGTGGGTCTCAAGATGAACATGGAATTATGTCAAATGGCCATGTTGTACCCTCTCCAGTTCATGTTGGGAACACTACTCTTGAAGTTGTTGACCACTACGTATACCTAGGACAGGCAGTCCAGTTAACTTTGAGAAAGAGACCTCTCGTCGAATCCAACTCGGGTGGGCAGCATTCGGGAAGCTTCGAAAAATCTTCGCGTCCGATTTACCTCAGTGTCTCAAGACGAAAGTCTATGAACAGTGTGTGTTGCCAGTGATGACTTACGGCAGTGAAACGTGGTCGCTAACTATGGGTCTCATAAGGAGGCTCAAGGTCAGCCAGCGTGCAATGGAGAGAGCCATGCTCGGCGTTTCCCTGCGTGATCGAATCAGAAACGAGGAGATCCGCAGGAGAACTAAAGTAACCGACATCGCTCGAAGGATTGCTCAGCTGAAGTGGCAATGGGCAGGACACATAGCGAGAAGAACTGATGGCCGTTGGGGCGGAAAGGTTCTGGAATGGCGACCGCGCACCGGACGACGCTCCGTGGGTAGGCCCCCGACAAGGTGGACCGACGATCTGGTGAAGGTCGCGGGAAGCCACTGGATGCGGGCAGCGCAGGACCGATCGTCGTGGAGATCCTTAGGGGAGGCCTATACCCAGCAGTGGGTGTCGTGCGGCTGATATGATGATGATGATGATGATTTCATTATAAGTCGAAAACTATGCGGCTTAAAAAAAATGATTAAAAACGTGCAAACGGCGCTCTTTCATATGATACCCCACATGCCCTAGTAGCCGCACTTAAAATTTTTAAAACCCCTTTTCAGGCACTGTTGTAAAAAATATATAGATTTTTATTTATTTCTTATTTGCAAAATAGTTGGGCGAATGTCATTTTAAACCATTCCAAATTTCAAGTTGATACCATTAGTAGTTCTCGAGATATCCAGCTGTGACAGACAGACAGACAGACATACATACAGACAGACAGACAGACAGACAGACAGACTGAGTCACACCATAAGGGTTCCATTTTTACCATTTTGGTACGGAACCCTAAAAAGGAGGTTATTCGCTAGTTGTTTTCAGTAAGAATTTTACCCTTTTTAAAAGTTACTGTTTTATTTTGCTCAAATGTTGTCGATAAAATAATAATATAATGATAGAAGGATAAAAAAAGCGTGACTGTTTTTTTAATTAGTAAAAATATGTAGGTAGATGGTTTTAATTTAAAAACCTTCAAAATTTGTATTTTACTTAGCGATTTTAGCTTAACAAAAACTATCTCACATAAAGTTTTTGTTAATAAGTAAATATTTTCATATCCATCAAGTCAGTTTTACTATAATGTTGGATTTTTAATTACTTATGAAAAAAAAAAAAATTTTTGTACTTTTTACACGACTGCCCAAAAAGGAGTGTATGTATGTGTTCAGGATTCATGTACATATGTTTGTGGGTATGTGAGTTTCTTTATTCCACCATAACTTCTAAATGGCTTAACGGATTTGGATGTATGGGGTATTGTTAGAATCCTTACATCGTTCCGAGTGACACTAGCTATAACTTTTTTGAGAAATGTCAATATGGCGACTGTACGGCGCCACTTTTAAGTGTAAAAAAATTTTTTTTCTTCAATTATTACAATATGGGCATCAAATGAAAGGCCGTAATAAGCACATTTAAAAACTATATAATTTATCACTAAAATATGTGAAATAAAAATAATAAATTAAAAAAAATTTAAAAACACGACTGCCCTGCCAAAAACGAACTTAAAAATTAAATAACAAGTGTCATTGCAGTCGGGGGACCTCTTTGATTAAACATTGTTCCACAAAACAGTCCCCCGACTGCAATGACACTTGTTATTTAACTTTTAAGTTCGTTTTTGGCAGGGCAATCGTGTTTTTAATATTTTGTAAATTTATTATTATTTAAAAAAAAAACTAGTAGTGACACCCCGATCCGCCCGCCCTCGGCCGTCATCGCCGGCGTCATCAATTTGTATAAAGTGGTGCACTCTAGCACATTGTTTTAGCGGGCGCCGCTGACCCTAATGAAATTGGTGACTGCTGTACAGCACGAGGGGTCAGAGAGACGCATCTTAAGATAAACTATCCAAAAAAAGAAATAAGATTTCGGATGTGCAAGTTCCTCTCTTTTTTTGCATTACAAGCACAAGTGATAGCAAAAAAATACTTATTACGATCATAGTCAAAGTTAAAAGATACGGACAGATGGACATGGCGAAAATACTTATAAATGTTCCTTGTTTGTTTGATTACGGAACCCTAAAAATCTAATTCATTTTTAATAAATACTTGAAGATTCTTTGGAAGAAATCATTTCTTTTGTCAGCACAAGAGCTATTAAATTAAAGTGATACAAAATGTATTAATAACGATTTGTTAAAATATAATAGTCTAAGATTTTTTTTTCTTCTCCACATCATGAGGCCACGATCATCATCAGTCCATGTAACACCTTACTCTCTCTGAGACCAATAATGAATTGAAGAAAATGAAATTATCTGCTGTAATTTGCTGAGGGGTTGGGTATCCCGCAGACTACTTGATGCTGCAGCATCAGCTCAAGGTTACCATGACTTGGAATTTATTTAGATTCGAAACAATATCTTACATCTGCAAGGTAATTTGAAGATAATCTCACTATCTCATCTCATGTGTACCGCTGAGATATCTGATCTCAGAATTGGCTCAGACGTGAAAAAACAAACCCTCCTGATTTCCGTGGTGACGCCGGAGCGGACACTTATCCCGGACACTTTACGAGACCACTCGGGAAACGGCACTCACTCTCGGTCCATCTAAGTTTTATGTAGCTACATAACACAACCATATTTGATTTTTTTCCGAATACCGATAACAAATCAACAATATCATAGAGTCTAAAAAGTCTGTTTACATGAGAAATTATTAAATTATTTATAAAAACTTATACTGGTAGCCCTGTTTGGTGCTGTCAAAATTCTAATTGTAAACATATTTATTTATTTAGATGAGTATTTGGTGGGGTGGTTGGGGATTTAGGTGAGTAATAAAATTTATTTTGAAATTACCCATGTAAACAGACTTTTTAGACAGACTCTACCATAGCCATAGCCCCTGTGCTGTCCTGCACTTAAACATAAATCACTTTTTAAATATGTTTAAAAAGTTATTTAATGCCCTTCATGCCCTAAGTACTTTTAAGTTTTTATTACGACAGCCTTCTGTAAGAGCTAGATGTTTTTTTCATTCAGTGATCAAAACAATCATTTATGTTTGACCATCAACATTTTTTTATAAACCATAGAGATCTTTTACATTACTAGTTATTGACGATGGCAAAGTCATTATTGCAATAATAAATATCAGTTTAAGCTCCACAGTTATATACTAATGGAAGCCACTTGCCGACTCTTACGATAGCTTAACTACTAAAATAGCTGGACTAAAGCTTTTAAGCAATATTTCCTCAATCTAAATCTTAATAATGTTATTATGATGTCGTTTAAAACATTATTCTAGCTTCAAAGGTATGGAGCGCAGAAAGTTATGGGTTCCATTACAAGAGATAAACGGTTATATAAATAAACATATTATTCAGAAACATTTTATTTTACTCATTCGTTTATTTTACGAAGTTTGTCAACGTAATTATATGTTGGATGAAATAGTGCTAAGAAGATTAATCAAAGCGTCTTGAAAGCTTGTTTTATACCTACATCATTTAGCTACCTGATAACGTAATGATGTAGGTATAATACTGATACTGAGGTACCTAATAACTGAAATATATTTGAAAGTTAACTATACGTATGAGTAGTTTATGAATGTTGTTTTTGTCAGCTATGCATTTTGTTTTAATGTTTATGCTACTTCAATAATGTAAAAAAAGGCTAACGGAACGATAAATACACATTATTGATTATTTTTTTTGGATTTTTCCCCAATTTCCTTTCTCTGTATCGGTGCTTGTCATAAAGCGAATAGCAAATAAAGAACACCTCATAAGTTCCTCAATGAAACAAATTTCCGTATCGTAAAAGTGAAGCTGTAAAGTAAACAATCACAGACCCCAACATCTGTCGCCGGAGGACAAATTCAACCTTTTAGGGCCCAAGTTCGGTGGCGAATTGTCCCAATTTACATAGTAATAAATACGTTTGGTACCCCACGCGCCACAAAATAAAAAGTGTGAGACAGAAGGTGCGCTCTTGCCGTATTCGAAAACTCTACCGTCATTTGTTTTATTGCATTAGGAACTCCTTGGTATTGTTACAGTACTGAATATGACCTGAGATAACCTATATGAAATATCTATGTGTGCGTGCACGGAAAACCGCAATTTTTCGCGGCGGTATTTCTGTCTATTTTCTATTTTGTGCCCCTCGCGCCGTGGGGTAAGCACCCCACGCTTTTTTAAGATAAGAAACGTCAACCCTGACAGATGTCACGAGGTGTCACTGCATAAAAAGGTTCGATAAGTGTAACGTCGTGTCCTTTTGTGTTTAAAATGGAAAAGAAGTTTTTCAGGAGAAAAAATATGCGTTTTTCAACTGTTGAAAGCATAGACATAGAAAAATTTTCGCTGTGGTTGAAAGGAATTTTTGCCCATTGTCTTGTCATAAAATGTTATAGTGAAACAAACAAAATTATTTTCATTTTTCTGATTTTTATATAATATTATCCTTATTGATCATGTCCATCTGTGCCTAAACCAATATTCACACGTTTTAAATCGTACAATGACTTATCTTGACGCGAACATCATTTATACTAAAGCTATCACACGCTAATCGATTTAAATTCCAACACACATGTCACTACTCAATAGGCGAGACGTCGCTAGTCAAAAATAACCCTTATTGGAAGAAAATAACGTCCGAAATGGGTTTTAAAAGTGTGAATTCGTCTACACGCCACCGCATTCCCATATTTGCTTACCGTTAATCAAAAACTTTTGTCAAGGAATCGTCTAGCTTCCAGATTTGATTAATCGTCGTGGGTCCGTGCGACCCGCGGGAAAACAAACGACAAATAAAACTCCAGCTAATGATACCTCTAATCGTGCAGAATAATTGCTGTTTAAACCATTAGCCGATCCTAAATGGTGAACACCGTTAATATTCCCTTTTCGGTCGAAGTGACCTGTTTGCGTTGTCGCCGGATGACCAGATGAACAAATACGCAACTGTCGCGACACCATTAATTATAAAGTTACCGGTTTCCGTGTACATTGTCGCTTTTATTCCTTAACTAGACAAATGCAAGGATTTTATTTTGCGACGTTCCTTCCTTGGATTTATAAGGCCTACTTATAAAGGGACGAAAAACCAGGACCATTAAAGGGGACGCTTGCACTTCCCTTCACGTCAATTAGGTCTCGACGACACATTTCTTGCTAAGTGTCATTCTGCACCTCTTTTGGCGCGTCACATGTGGACATGTACAGATTACTTTACTGCAAATCCATAGCTCGTTTCACTCCTCTCTTCACCGAATAGTTCTTCCCTAAATCAGTAATGTACATCTGCGGCATCAGGACAAAGTGGAAAAGGCGCAGATCGTCAACTCCCTTGTCGCAGAGTTGTCATCAAATACTCATCCTGGGGGCGGGAATCAGTTTTAAAAGCCATTAGACGGGAGCCAGGGGGTTGTAATTAGAATGCGTTAATATTTAACAAGTGCGGTACAGATTAGCCGGAGAGCAGCTGCGGCAACTCCTGTGGTCTGACATTGCCTTTTAAAAAACACAGTCAACGATGTCGTCAAAAATTAATCAGGTTATATCCCGCTCGGTAAAAGGAAGTTTTTGCGCACCTAATGCTTTTACGATGTGGTTGGCCGTTAAGTTTGAAATGATTAACACGGTTTTTAGTCTTGAGCAATCTTTTATTACTTCTCACACTACGTTATATACAGAACAAAATCTGGGTAATTTAGTATAAGTGCCATTTTTTTTTACCAGATGATACAAAAATATTAATCAACCAGAGTTATAATATTGACGTTTCAAAAACCAAAAACGCTATTCATGATGATTACAACAATTTGCAACAAAAGTAGGTAATTAATCAAATTTTCGTGAATTTTTCTGCCATATGAAATTCCCCAGAAGACACGTGGGAAAGTATTAATTTTAAACGCAAAGCCACGAAAACACTGAACATATTTTTATTTCATCAAGTACCTACCTGCCGACCCCTTAGTCCCAAAGCCAAAGTTTGAGGCAGAATTAATTCCGAAGGTACGAAAACAGCTCCGCGAAAATCCGTAAGTGTAATCCTCTCAACCCTTTTCCTGCAATTAGAATTACACTCGAAGATGGTCGCATCTGGGGTTGACTAATGGTGGATGCATTATTTAAGCGCGACCATAAAATGTCATTCATGGCAGTAATATTGTAATATAGTATGTTGATCCCAATCTGTTAAAGGCACTGTTTTTGGAAGTACCTAATAGGTGTTTTAAAATAAATGTCATTGTTATTCCATGATGAATCAGTAGTTTCATAGAAAATTTATCAGAATTAAAAGCATTTTTTTTAACTTTTGATGTTGGTTTCTAAATTATTTGCAAAACTTTACAACCTTTAGGTACCGGACACAATATTGTACCTACGTATAGTCAATCTACTGCTTCACATTATATCTGCTGTGATTGATGGCCGGTAAAGGGTCTGTCTGTTCTGTGGTTAATGCATTGGCGTAACATTGGCGACTAATCTTTTGTAATAATTGATATGAAGTAGATACGCACTAAAGTAACGACTAAAGTAACCGACATCGCTCGAGGGATTGTTCAGCGAAGCGGCAGTGGGCTGGACACATAGCGAGAAGAACCGATGGCCGTGGAGCGGAAAGGCTCTAGAATGGCGACCGCGCACCGTACGACGCTCCGTGAGTAGGCCCCCGACAAGGTGGACCGACGATCTGGTGAAGGTCGCGGTGCGCCGCTGGATGCGGGCAGCGCAGGACCGATCGTCGTGGAGATCCTTGGGGGAGTCCTATACCCATCAGTGGATGTCGTGCGGCTGATATGATGATGATGATGATATACGCACTGCAGTAGTGTTACCCATTAGGTATTCATTTCACATCAGTCTGATTTCAATGTCCATTTAACATTTTTAATAAACAAAAATGCTCTGGTTTTTCTGTCTTACATTCTCATAATGTTAATTAATGTCACCGAAAGACACTTACTAACCACTGAGAACAATGAACGAAATCCAAGTAAAGTTATATTAAGCAACATGAGACGCATATTTTTTGTCACTTAATCGTTAAAAGTTGCCTACGTAACTACAACCATTCCCACAGCTAAGTCCCTACGTGAAACTGCAGAACTAATCAGTCATAGACCGTCTCTTCCGCACATTAACATACTGCAAAAATCACAAAGGCCGCCATAATGCTCGGTCCACGTATAATCTTGGGCCGAACAAAGGGTTAAACAAAGGTGTCGCTTCAAAAAGGTTTATTAATGTGGTAGATGCATCATCTGTGGTCCGTTAGACCGGTTTAGAGTCCATTAAAGTGTTAGCATTTCTAAAATAGTATTTCCTTGTTGGTATTGCAAAGATTTATGTTGTCACGCTGATTAAGAGGTCCTGAGAGTCCTGACTTCCTACTTTTTGTTGAGTTTGTTTCTTGGGATTCTATCTTATGAAGGATATCAGATCGTTTCATGAATATAATAAAACCAATCGTTTGAAGGTAGTAGATTGTTTGTAGGTTTATAACTTTGCTAAAAATAATAAAAGGGCATTTTGCGAATACGTCCTTTCAATACTAAGCCTCTGTAAGTCAAAGTCAAAGTTAAAAATAGCTTTATTCAAATAAACTTAATTATTAAGTACTTTTGAATTCATATTTTCCTACCACCCGTTCCAGAGTGTTTTAACTGACAAGAAGTCAAGAAGTATAAGTAAAATAGTGTGAGTTCTGGAAAAACTCTTTTTTATCCATTAACAAAAATGTAGAGGTTTAATTAATAAATAATACAAGAGGTTCCTAGACTGTTTTTCATTTCTGAATTGAATTCATATTCCAATGAAGCAAAGAAAATCGATAAATTTTGTAGACTATACAACCAAACTTTTAAGCTGAGAACAGACTAGACGTATCAAGTATCGTTATAATAGGCAATTAGACCTGTGAAAAACATTCAAGCCACTTTACTCCGACCTCCTACACCCTTCCTTTGAACATCATAACAGAGTAAAGAAGACATCGGTATTGACGACCAGAGATCTTATTATAATGGTCGTCTCTAAGATAGGGTTACGTAGAAGAAGCTATTTGTTTTGTCCCGTCACCTCTTAGTTGTTAAACAAACAATATTTAAATGGAGGCGACTTTTGTCCCTTGCTCATACAGCCATTGTGACTATTGTCACCTTTATGTTGAACGGTTATTGTTTTTTTTACAAATGCCAGCTGAAATGTCCAGTAGTTTTTGAAACGGCTTCTGCTTTACGAGTAATTATTCATTGTCTATTTTTTTCAGGGCTATTGTTGTTTAAATCTGTGGTTTTGTAGTATGGACCGAAACATTATGGTAATTTATGCCGATATTTATATGGAACTATGATCTAGAAGCATTTTTAGGTTTACCTTTTAACGAACTTCAAAATAAAGCAAGAGGTTACCAATTCGTCGCGTATTTTTTTTCTATGTATGTTCATTGATTGATTACTCGAAGACGGCTGAACCAATTGAACTGATTGAAACGTTATTATATTAGGTTTGTTCTCAAGGTTCAGTAGTTTTTTGTACTTATTTTCTTTCGATTTTTCTTATACCTGTGATGGTTTTATGTACCCTTCCATGATTGTATATAAGTCATAGGTAAAACATCAAAATATCTTTAGTTCATTGTTTAGAAACTATATTTAATACTACTAAAACTAGTGGCGTACCAAAAAAGTAAACATTTATAAGAAGTCCTTTCGTCTCCAGAATTCTTAAAATTTCCCTCGCAGCGTGCGTCAAACAAACGTCAATCATACAGCCACACAACTAGTGCTAAAGGTCAGCGATCATCGTCTTCTGCTACTCCAACATCATCTTTTTATCATTCATCAAAAACAGAAGCATTCAAACCTAATCCTTATTTCAAAGCATTAAAACCTTCTTTGATTTTCCTAAAATATTTTTTTACTTTGTCATTCCTCACTCCGTTACATCTCCCTGACTTTTTTTGCTCTAAACATTCATGTCATTCCGGAATAAACAAGTCCACACAAAAGGCGAGTTCAGTATCCCTTTTTTATTAATATCGGTGGCTGAATAGGGACAAAGGGTTTTGTACTCATTATGCGTAATCGGAGTCGTTCAGGTGTTATATTGTAGTGTAATGAGCTTAGCGGATAGTTTGCAAATGGGACGTGCTTTGATGTCTAGGATTAGCGGGGACAGAGTTTTTTAATTATCGAAACCGTTGCTATGCAAGCCGTAAAGAATATTGCGAGGTTCGTGAAAACTTGAAATACAAAACTAGAATTAGTCAATTTTCTTTTTAATTATTCACAACCTATTTGGATTGGCTAATGATTTACTGAAAACTCTGTGATGCTGGACGTCTTAGAGCATCGCCGGTTTCGTTCCATAGGAAGCCGGCGACGTTGCTCTAAGCTGGACGTAGTCATTTTTGGTGGGAAATCTTTTTCTTTAGATCAACAAACAAAAAGCTATTGATTGGAAATCGAGTTCCTTTTCTCGTAAATTGGAACCATGATACAACTATTGATCAGTGTTTTGATAAAACCTATCTATTTTATAGTCTACCATAATGCGAACATTTCGAAAACGGGACTTAATTTTGTCGATAAGACGAATCGGTAAACATTTCTTTATTGTATACCTGCTTTCTATTTAAATTTTATAATAATCGTCACAATAAAGCTTAACGGTTCTTATGGAAGTGTTTACGTGTAATAAATTAGATGGACAAACCGGTCTACCAGTGGACATTCATTAATAACCATGGGACAGTACTTGGGGACATATTGTCTGATGCGTCCACCTCTATATATCACGCTAGATTTAATTTCTCATTAAGGTTTTCCCTACTTGGTGATGCACATTGCATTCCATAATAGAAAAAAATACATGAGGTATGTTATAGACAAAAATATAAGTAGATTTTCTCTGCTATGCATTAACTCAAGTCCAAGAAACTGATCAAATCTAATATTACTTTAGATTAAGTACTTAGAATTAAACGGCGATACCATTGTGGTCTTCTAACTTTTTAATTTATTTGGATTTCATCATTAGGTTTATACTTCAATATCGAATATTCTTAAAAATCTCAGTAAAAAAATTGTTTAGGTATGTAGTTTTTAAGAACATTAATATTATTATCTGTTTCTTTGTGTAATTCTTAGAACGCGTGTCTTTACCCAATGGCATGAGGCTCATCTCAATTAAATTCCCGAATATTGTTAAAAAACACAAAACACTCGTGTCCACTATTCAATCCACCATGGTCCCTCAATAAAACCATATTCTATGGGAATCTCGTTTGGCTCGTGCGGAGATAAACTGACCTCTGGCCCTAAGGGATGCTGATCGACACACTTTTTAACATTATTTTATTATAATAAAGACGAGATAATCGACCGCTTTTTATAATTTATAATCTCGAACATTGAGGGGAGATGATATTTCTTAAAAGCTGGATTACGACACACAAATAATGGAACAAGATCGAACGACTCTACTGATGTGTATGCAAAATTGCTTACTTATGCTTTTACTTAAGTTACTTAGGTTCATTGGTTTTCTGAATCCATTCAGATTATTAATAAACTAACCGTAAATGAAATTGTGGTTTTAAAAAACGAATGTAAGTATAATTTTCTTCTCTTCGTTAAAATTTTAAGTATTCTTAATTAAGATTTCTAAAGCTAACGGTTTTCAATGAATCCGGTCCGAAACAATAACACGGCTCGAATCCCTTCATTGACCCGCTGACCCTGTCCGAACTTGACCAAGGTGTCCACGAATAGATCTTATGGGAACCTAAATAGCTAATAATTCATAAATTCGGACATCGGATTTAAGCGGAACCCGTTAGGGCAAATCTGTCATTAATTTGAACATGGCCGCACAATAGGCAAAGTCTTCGCCCTTTCAAGACTACGAACGGCCGATGGTTTCACTAGTTTAAGAATGATAAATTGCCGAAATGGACTCGGCATGTCTATTCCCACAGATATTAAAGTGCGGGACAAAAGAAGGACCCCCGATTCATAAGGACCCATGCTGAGGTATTGATAATATTGCGAAGTACTGAAGCTTTGTGCTCATGCAAATCCTGGGGGTTTTGGCGGTAAATTGGAAAACTTTAGCTTAGTACCACTTTGATCTTCCATTGTTTTATGATGCCAATCTCTTAGCCCTGGCCCAATCAAATATATGGAAAACTTAGCGGGAGGAAATGTCCGTTTTTTTGCTTGCATTGAATAAATTAATCTTGAAGCATTAAAGACTTTTTTCACAGCGGGCCATTGTTGTAAAAGCTATAAGTAATCCATATTATGTAATGAAAAGTACTTGCCTACCTTCTTTTAAAGTACTATAATAATGATCGACTGATATGACATATTTAATTTGTAAATATATATTTTTATGTATATTATGTTGTAGTATGTACAAATATTTAAAACACTGAAAAATTGAGAAAAAAAATTTTGAATCTTCTTTAATTCACGAAATTCCAATGTACCTATCACTCAAGCAAAAATGAAGAACTTCGAAACAAGATTTACTGAAGTCATACTTATAACAATGTATAACTTATGTGTACGTAATTGTATGTGAATCAATATCCTCGTAAAGTGACGTATTATAAGTTATACGAGTATTATAAGATAAAACTTATAATTACATAAGAAGGTGATCCAACCACCAAACTATTGAATCCCGTGACCACCAACGCAGCACTGAGTAGTGACAAAGTGACAAATGACTAAATGACAGCACCCTGCCGCGGCGACGTCACACCCGTGTCACACTGCACTTTCAAATGTTAGACAACAAGATAAAAATAAAAAATAATAAAACACCCAGATACGATTAAAGTAGAAAATAAAAAAATAAATAGGCTTGATGTAGGTATCTGAATTTTGCACAAGATATCTCTTGTTCAAAATTCTGATTTAGATTATGATTCCCGTGAGTCAGTTTGTTATCATAAACTGACTGAATGAAGTCATGATCTAACCACTAAAATAATTTATTATTTTAGCAGAGCTTTAGCTCTGAAATTGTATGTACTATCGACAACATACTTCCGCCTTACCGCTCCTGGTTAAAATTGCTTGCATGCGCTCCGCGTCGTCACTAATTTAGTTCGTGCAAGAGCGATACGTGCGCACACAATTTTTTCTGCAAAGTGGTAAACATCATGAGTTGCCGATCGTACTTACACGTGAAAAACTAATGATAAAATTAAAATTTCCAATCACAAATTATTGCAGACAGCGTACATAGCACATAAGAAATAAATTATAGTAAACACACGCGGCGATCCATTATCAACAGGTGGAGAAAAAACTGATAAGTATCTAAATTTACTTGAAAACCTGATCAATTTGAGTGACAGAGTGAATGATGAGGAGAAGACAAGCGGTGCTAATGATAATATTATACGGTATTATGCGACACAGCATCGATAACTAGTCAGTGGTAGTTAACGCCATCTTAATTCAAATAAAATAAGCAGGTATGATACTGGAAAAATAAGCATTAGAATCTATATTTATACTTTACCTAAGTAATAATATACCTATATTCACACGCGATCTAAATAAGACACATCAAATTTTGAGACAAATTGGTTGAAACATATATCAACATAATTAAACATCTAAATTTTGTTTGTTTTGCGTAATAATTATATTTAAACACACTGATTGTAAGAATTTTTAAAAGTATGCTTTTATTAACCTTCAAACCACGCCACGGACAGAATATTTCAACCTAGCATAGACTATACAATACAACATCGTGAAATAAATTCAAATCTGTATCATCTTCAATGTTATTCAAAGGCGTACAATATTGATCCTATTCCCGTTTGTTAAATTTCGTGCTACTGCGTACAAAGGAATATCGTAGATTTTATCCGGGATTATCGAAGGTTATCGCGCATTTTACCATCTACCACAAAACTCTATCACCCTAACATAACACACTGCGCAGCACATTACATTGCAGTTTATAATAAAGGCGATGTAAAGATACCTGTGACGATACTAGCAATGGACAATGTAAACGGTTAAGGATTCGGATCTTTGATATAATTTGTACCTTTGTCTTTGGACTGGGATAGCAAAAGCGTGATTATAGTTACATAAAGGCATTTATGTAAATCTTACACAAGAGTTTATCTAAGATGCTTTGTCAAGAACCAATAGGATAACAAAAATGAAATGTTATAGATACCATATTTGGATGCAAGTGCGACATTTCGTTGCAAAATTTCTTTTACATTTTATTATCATCGATTTTTTAGGATAAAGAACATAAAAAGTAATGAAAACAGCATAAACATTGAAGTATGCTTTACTTTTAGATCTACTTTGAAACCTCATTACATTAATTTTATTATTTAAACAAAAGCGACTCCAAAACAATCCATTAATAAAAAAAATGAAAACCACCATCTAACAATAAAGTCCAATCGAAAAACCACTCAAGAAGTTAAAAACAATTAGGCATGCTGGCCGACTGATTAAAGCCACCCTTCCGATAAAAAACAAAACAATGCAAAAAGATGAAAAAGTGTCACTGAATTTGTTCGCTGACAAGATCCATCTCAATCAATTTGGTGAGTCCCTGAGGAGTAACCCTTCTGTCCCCGGAGGTCCCTCCCTTAACCCAATTAATGGCGAGAGGGTAGTGTTACCCGAGTTACTCGTATGAACCACAAAAAATGTAAATTGAAATGTTAATTCGATACGGACCGCAATTGTGGTGCAGTCGCACCAAGTGCAAATTGGAATATTCCAATCGATTTGCTAAAATCTGACTGTAGTTTTCTTTGGAAAAATATTTACTATCAAGAGCTAATAGAAACTTCATCTTCTTCCTCGTATCTTCATGACTGAGGGTCGCGACAGCTTGAATTTACTCGATGTATGAGTGCTCTCTTCGATCAAGAATATCCTAGATGTCCGGTCAGTCTGGTCAGAGCTTCAAAAACGGCACTTCGAAATAACGCCCCACTTTCAAACTAAGTTGTTATTTTGTACAAAGTATTCTCTTTTTTGTTTCTTACTGTATAAAGTTGAATTTGGCAAGAAAAGTAATTTGTACCCAGATAAAAACTTTCATGTGGGGATTAGAATTTCAAAATTTCGAATCGCTTAATTAATAGTTTAACATTTGCGAGCTGTTTTAGTTCGTGTAGCGTTATCTAGGATATTTTTGATCGAAGAGGTCTCTATGCGAGGGTTTTCGGCTATCCGGATAGATATCTGCGTGTTGTTTGGCAATTCTCCGTATCTGCATTCGTCCATCAGGTCGGTGATCTTCAATGGCTCTTCTTCTTCCTACCACATGAAATAGAAACTTAGGTTTTACAAGAATGTCTTTGGTAGACCAGTATGGGAGAGTTTCACACATTCTGGAGCAAATAGAAAAGTGCAATTAATTGTAACTGATGTCTTCTATTCTTTTAAGAATATCTCTGCTTGATTCAACAAACGACAAAGTACGATATAAGAAGATGAACATAAAAAACTACCACACTTAGGTTAAATAAAAGTTGTCTTCACCAATGAAAATGTAATAAGATCAAACTGCAAGAGTTTTCAAAGACGAAAAATTTATAAACCCAAGCAAACATGAACTGGTAATAAAAATGCTTGCTCAATAGGAGTTGATGAGCGATGATTGGTGGACAAAGGGTGACCCACCAGATTAATTATTCAAGCTCCGACCACCGCTCTCAAGATGTTACACAGTACTCCAGTTTTAACAGAAGTTGGATGAAAAGTTTGTAAATAAGTCGATTTTGGTGAGCTGTGGTTTTATGTACTCTTTTCACGTAGCTTGTAATGAGATTTATTAATACTAAAATATAGTTAAGAAACAGAGAAAGCTTTAAAGTTTTTAAACAATCACTAAGAAAATTATTCTTCTAGTCACATACAGAAATAATTTCTCAAGTAGGCTTTCAGTAAAGGTAAATTACTAAAAGGAAAACAAACATTACTTCTTGGAAACCTAATTCAGTTATCACTAAAAAGTTCAGGTTTTTCAGTTCCTCTCATTTATAATGATAGGTACATATTAGAAATCTGAAAATCTAGGTACCTACTGAAAGGTTTTTTAATGCATCCATGTGCCAAAACAAAAAAAAACCATAAAAATATAACTTAAAACTAAACTCCGAAGTCTTTTAACAAGGGTTTCAAGCAAAAGTGATCAGGAGCTCATTCGAAATGGAAACTAATTCCGTGCCTTGTGCGCCACCCCCCTCGCCCCACGCCCCGCAGGCCACAAAGAACGAGCTACTCAAAGAGAAAGAAGCCCATATTAAAATTTCCTTGAGAATAATCCCAACACAACACAATATCAAAATTTAATATCATTTTAATCTTAATTCTCCTTATTAATGTTGCCCAAGGAGGGTTCCCGCAAAATCTGCACCTTAACTTTTAAGCCTCACAGACAAAATCTAACTTTATCTTGTGAGGAATAGAGGTTATTGTTCAATAGGACTTCTTGTAGGATTTTTGGAGGGATTGAAGGATTTCAGCGAAAGCAGGTAAGTTCAAAAGATAACGTTGTCTATTCCGAAATATGGTTTAATTAGGTCGAATTGAGATTTCGATGAAAGCTTGAGGTTATTAGCATACGGAGCCTGGTGGAAAAGTTAAGATAGCTTTTCTGACATTTCAATGTAAATTATTTTTTAATTAAAAGGTACCAATAACGTTAATAAAATAGACATAAAATTTTAAATTGTCTTTATCGTAACTATATCCAAAACCAACATTAAAAATATCGTCAACTATTTCGACTTACTCATGTTTTATTCTGGAATAAAAATCTACAATATCGATTTGAACCACAGAAAAAGAAAAAAAAATCAAGTTTCGAAGAGGAAGAAAAGTTCTAAGTGGCAAAAATGCAGTAGGTATACTAGGCGCCTATTTACTAAGGGTCTGTTAATCTGTTCCCTAAATAATTCTGTTCCATTTTAAATAGAAAAACAAAGTGCTAACCAGAACCTGTAAAGGCCCTTATTAAATCAAATTAAGGGTTGCAGGGCCCATATAATAATTAAAGGCCCACATGTTTATACGTCCACATTTAAATGTGATGATCCAAAGGCCATTCTTTAATTAAAATGTGAAAAACAGAGTGATGGATCGCAACCGGGTAATAGATGGCTCTTCTGTTGTGGGCCCAGTGTACGGACACCAAATATATTGTCAAACATACGGACAGAATTTTTGACAGTATCATAGAAACCGAAAGTTTGCATTTAGGAATATACAAATATTAATCAAAGTTCAATATCATAACGCTCTATCGTTTCTAAGTTTGTAGGGTTTCCTGAAAGATTCCCCATTCGGTAGGCTACGATTTTTACTAAATTAATGCTCATGTCGTTATAGAAATATTTTTTTTTACTTAATAATGACGTAAGCCCTCCTGACATTGTAATTCAGCATACAGATATTTGTTTTTTTTTACACGGTAGAAAGTAAAAGGAAAGTGGTTACACTTGGCAACCCTATCGCCGCCGCACTCTACTGTTTAATTTCGAACTTTTTGTTGACGCCCATTGGTACCTGAAGTACCAACTCATTTTGTCACCAAATGATGTTTGTTCCAAATATAACGTAAGCTAGGTGTTGCCTTGCCACATTATTGTGAAGGATTTTAATCTGCTCATTTCACATTAAATGTGATCGGAGCAAAGCATTTTGTAATTATTATTCATCTCTACGTAGATAGAATTTATTATACAGAGTTATTTGTAAAACTCCAATAACTTCGCAGCAGTAGATTACTAACATCATAAACAACAACATTTGTTCTACGACTTTTACGGAGGAGTACAATATGTACTTTATTTGGTACCTACCTACCACCATCTAACCTAGTCTGACGCCATAACAACAATTTAAAAATTGTTGTGTGCCGGCAGTTAAGGCTGGTTTACATTATCTTAGTCTTTAGTAGAGTGCTTTAGGAGAGTGCTTTAGTGGAAACATGTAAACGGTCGTCTTATGACTAAAGAGAGTAACGTTCTAGTAGCCTTTCTACTCGCTTTCCAGTAGCACCCCCTGCGCGCCCGCTCACCCCCCGCGCGATATTTTACTCGCACTCGCACTGGAAGCCTGTAAATCGACATTTTAGTAGCGTCTTAAGGCTGGTTTACATAATCTTAGTCTTTAGTAGAGTGCTTTAGGAGAGTGCTTTAGTGGAAACATGTAAACGGTCGTCTTATGACTAAAGAGAGTAACGTTCTAGTAGCCTTTCTACTCGCTTTCCAGTAGCGTCTTTAGCATTTGCCGGTGAACGCGTGACGTGCAATTGAATTAAATAATAGGTATTAGGTATGACGAAAATGACACTCTACTGGAAGCGTGTAAACGGTCACTGGAAAGGCACCAAAACTACTAAATCACGCGCATTCGAATCTACTCGCACGCTACCAAGCACTCTACTAAATACTAAGATAATGTAAACCAGCCTTTAGAGGTAAGATAGCCAGTTCTTCAGTGATAAGGATTCCGGGTGTAGTGCACTTCCACCTTCGGCCAAGCACTATCCTGTTGTGCATAAAAAAAAACTCTACTTAGACTATCACAATAGATTCCAAATGAATAGACAAAACGAACTACAAACATAATTCGACATAAAATCAAAGAAAATGAGACGGAAAAGCGGTCTCTTTAAAATGACTCTTATAAAAGTCAATCAGCCAATACAAAAGCGACATGCACCGAAGGGTGTTTTCAATGTAATATTTGTACCTCTACGTCGGGGGAGGAGACAAAACGGCGATATTAAAGAACCCATCACGGGACAATGCCTCCATGACAAAACTCTTACTTTGAACTCATTCCTAATCGCGGGGAAAAGTTTATTTTCTGCTTAGGTCGGGTTTCCCGTTAATGTCAGTGGTTTCATTCAATACTTTCAATTCTATAATCATTATGCAACACTTACGTATTATATATTTGGTACACGAAAAAGCATGGACAGAAGAACAGTACAAGGGCACAGCTTATTTCATATTGATATTTTCAAAATTTCATAATTTCTTCCAGCTGGCCCGGGACAGGAAAGAACATTTAGAAGAATTCTGTGGTATTTGAGAGAAACCGGTTAAGTCCAAAAGGGACATTAATTTTACAGACAAGTTAACTTATCACGAATTTACAAAAAATCAGTAGGTAATAGATTTTTTTTAAAATATAGAAAAAAAATCAATAACCTTGTATTAGGTTAGGTACCCAATAAAAAAATTAACAAATTGGAGATAACGGGTTTCTCCCTAACACCACAGAATTATTTGCAATACCAAGAAAACATAGCGCACATAGTGCCCATAATATAGGTCTGTGGTGCACATTCTGATGATTTCTAAGTATTAGAAAATAGGGACATAATTCATAAAAGTAGTTTTCTAACTACTAATGTGCCAAACATTATTATTTTTTAGTAAGTACTTACCTAGAATCTAAAGCTACTATAATTTAAAATGGGTGCACTCTTGCATGTTTGATTTTAATCAATCGTCCTTTAGGACGTTCAAGTTTAAATTGGACCCCCTGAATCTGACTTTCCTGCTAAGTTTGTAATGTTTTCTCGAAAACAGTGTGATTACACTCTGTCCTTACCCCGAGTACCACACATAGCCTCAGTGGTTAAAAGACAAAGGGCTCACGTTTTGCTCGTCGTCGAGCGGTGGGTAATGAAAAACGCGGCGCCGCGTCATTTCCCGCGTCTCCCGCCGGATCCTTTGGGAAAGCACGGAAATTATCGCCCTACTGACTGTAATTGGAATATGTATTTGCGTTGGATCTGTGAAGAATGAGACAGATCAGCGAAATTTCAATACTTTATCATTCCCGTTTATAGTAAGGAGATACAGAGCGTGTAGTAGTAACATGTTTGTACCCTAAACATCGCAGACAATGCTGCCCGATTTATCATTGCGCGCCGTGAAGTGGACAATGGCGGCCGTGCCGAGGAGAGCCCGCGCAGCCGGCGCTTGCGCACCGTACCGCGACCGAAACTACTTGATACTTGACTACTATTTTACCATAGTATGTATGTATTATACAACGTGTAACAGAAAGGGGGTATCAACCCGAAAGGAGGTCAATGTACTCGTGAAATTGAATACATTCCAGCAGAAAAAAAAAATCAAATAAAATAAAAAAAATTGTACTCTCCATACAAAATGTTGGCGGCAAATTCAAATTTTCTATGGAGAGACCAAATTTTTTTTTTCGATTTTAAATTTTTTTTCTCGTGGAAGGTGTTCAGATTCACGAGTACATTGACCTCCTTTTGGGTTGATACCCCCTTTTTGTTACACGTTGTATATGTATGTATTATTCGTTTGCTGCTTTTCTGCTGTTCTATTTTTGAAATGAATATAAAATCATCCCATTATTACTGTATTCGTGTGAATATTGTTAAAACAGTAACATTCCTTCACGTAGTTTTTAATTTTTTATGTTTATTTTGACTGAAACTGTCTAAACTAATACCAAAATATAGTGAAAGTGACTATTATTTTTTCAAAATTACTCATTAAACATCCTGGGCTCAATTTAATAAACGTGACAATTTGTGACCTGTCATGACAAATTTATATTCATTGCGTCAACCGATTTGAAAATAGAATAAACTACCCATAGCTACACCGCAATGTTAACCAAATTGTCATGACATTTAACAATTCGTCACGTTATTAAATATGGCCCAGTATTAAATTGTGATTTTAAAGGAAACCTGTAATTAGGCATTCCATACATTTAAATACTTATAATATGTTAATTTTAATTGTAACGCTGTTGATTTTCTTACAAAAAATAAAATAAAATTACTTTGGTGTGACCCTAATATTTATTCTTGCCGAAACTTCTACAAAATAATATCGGTTTAAGATAATAACGTAGTAATTATAATAATTTTACGGGTGATGGATGAGGGAATGTTTTGTATCTTGTAGATATTTCTGATGACAGGACTACCGCATTTCATGGTTTGCTGCTAGTAAATTACAATTTGTCAAAATAGTCCATAATAAAATAACAAAGTACCAACAACAATCGCACCTCCCAAGGAGTGTCACAGTCCGCTAAATACTATGTTATAAGGTAACCGACAACTACGTGGTCAATACAAACGATTTCATGAGGAGACCATACGCCACCACTGCCGTTCCCACGCAGACTCTTAAACAATCCAGATTGTCTCCAAAATGTACTCATAACCCCAAATAGACAACAATATAACCTTTATACTATATGCAGTAAAATTGAAAATGGACTAACGTATTTTTGAACACAATAATCTTTTGTTGATGGTGCGGTAGTCCAAACACATGGTTTTCTATTATTTCAAGAATAAGGTCAAGCTTTTGGTGTACCGCAAGATTTAGTGGTGTATGGGTGATTTGAGAAGATCGATAGGTGATTTAAAGACACTTTAAGTATCGTGGGAAGCTCTGCGGTTTTGTCTGTGGATGTTGATATGTGTTGGTCCGTTTTAGTTCAATGAATTGTAATCGACATTGTATTGATGTTACATTTCAAATGGCAATTGTATCGATATTTTATTTCCAACAGAGCATTTTGAACAGTTTTAAGTAGCGAACATGAAACATCATTATATAATAAAGGTTCTGTTATGTTTGGGTTTACATTCTTCCATTTTACGCAAAGCTTTTGTTAGTTTTATTAGACTAGTCTAATAAAACTAACAACAATCTCTAGAGATTGAAGTGGAAAATGCTTTGGATAGAACAGCAGAGTAAGTACTAGAAGGGACTAATTTACAACAACAATGTAACAACAAGACAACATCTACTCAAAAAAAGGCAAAAAAAATCCTACCTAGTTTATATCACAGAATAGATATAATTACTTTATATATTGAAACGAGTAGTTAATGATTGCTTTAATAACTTGAAAAAATAAAATATGAAATAGGTACTTTACACATAATTATAATATATTATTCAGCCAATCTACTCAAATAGCCAACATTCTATAAGTTTGAACCTTACGCTTATTATTAAAGCTTAAATATGAGCAATAGACGATTAAATCACATATCGCAAACTTATGTAAATCCTTAGAATAATAACACCTAGAACTAGAACGATAGTTCTCTACAAAGCGCACTGTCAAAAGTGAGGCAACTAAAACAGCCAAAATGGCTCCGTTTTCAGATTGTTATTCTACATTATTCCCTAATCATACCGATTAAGTACAAAACAGTTTCAGTTTTCCCACATTTATAAGACTAGTTACTATATTATTGGGTTTCAGTTACGATAAGTTAACGTATGAAGGATATAAATTTGAAAACTAAGCCATTCTGGCTTGGTATTAGTTGCCTCACTTTGCATACGAGGACACGGCTTCTAGTGTAAATCATAGACTTTGATGTATTGTATAGAATTGACAAGCTTACGGTACGTAATTTTATAATTTATTGCTTATTTTAAAGCTTTAATAGTAAGCGTAGCGTTCAAACGCAACTTATAGAATATTGGCCATTTGAGTAGGGGGGCTGGACCTTGATTTCATTCCAAATCAAAAATGATAAAAAAAGGTTACAAAGGAGATAATCTTTCGCCACAAACACATTCTATTTATGTTGTGCTTTTGCGCCCGAATTTTATCGAATTCACTCCTTTCGCATAATATGTAAATGCAATCAGTAGATGCACAGATTGCACAGGTCGGTTCACCTGGCCGGGCCACTGTGGCAAAACGGAACGTGTAATTCGTCAATATCGCCGGACGCGCCAATTGATTCCTGTTTGCCCCCCTTTAATTGCACCGTGCGATTCCTGCTGCTGAATTATTCATACTCCCCGGGTGCAATCGATATGCATCGGTATAATGTACTGACGGAACATACGGCTTTGAGCTGTTTAGCAAAAAAGATGAAAGAAAAGGGTACAGTTAATGAATTTCAACGTTTTCTTGAAAAAAGTTTGCTAACTTGTAAATTTGTATCATTCTCACTAGTTTCAGTGTATATGGTTCCATGGAACTACTGATACTGATTATTCTCACTAGTTCCATTGACAATGGAACTAGTAAGAATGATAATATGGAACTACAGAATAAAAAGTATCGGTAGTTCCATGAAACTACGTATATATCCAATGGAACTAGTGAGAATGATTGGAGGAATAACATAACATGGTTGCAAACAGCTTTTTTATATTTTAATTGATAAAATAAAATTTATAACAAGGGAAAAGTAAAATGATAAGTATCTGATCAAATCTGATGCATCGGCCGTACTAAGTACGAAATGAAAAGTTCTTACAATTTGATCAACATCTGCAACTTTTTAAATATCTATACTTACTACAATCGTAAATAAAAGAGTCGAAGAAATAGAATCTGGAGACTCTTTAAAAAACGCTTCGCTATACTGGCCCGCCCCTCACAAAGCATTCGGCATAAGTACCCACAAACTTATACCGAACATTCGAAAACTAAAACTACGCTGAGGGACGGTAAAAAAATTGATATTTTATTGCGTTCGGGGTCCACTTTTCTGCAATATTTTATTCTGTTTTCGTCGTTTTCTCTCGTTTTTCTTACAGTTTTATACAAGTCTTTAGCTGCGATCGGCAAAGGAATACCTTTCTTACAGCCATGAAATAAGGGTTGTAGGGACTTTTTTGTGCTGTTTGCAGTTTTTAAAAATGGTTGGTAATGTACGTGCGTGTCGTCACACGCACGGATGAGTAGTATATCATTTTCTGAGTACAAATGGCTTTCAGTATCTTTTGTAGCGGCCTAATCTAGTAAGAAAATAAACAATGGGGTCGCGAGTCTACTATTGTGAATCTCAAAGGGGGAGACTTGCAATTTACATTTGGTTTGATAAAATTCTTCCGCGAGATGATTTTACTGGTGGTTATTTTGAAGTAATAAAGACGAATGAATATTTAGCAGTTTATGCCTTTTATCTTTACGAGGAAGTGCATATGGCGTACTTGAGGGGTGTCAATTAATACCACTTTGTAATGGAGACTATATTATTTATTATCAGTAAAGACACGGGCAATAAAGCACTTACATTTTGGTTCGGGCTCGGCGACATAGAGAGAGGATATGGAAAACGAACAGTGTTGCCAACACATCTAGTGTTGCTACCTAACACCTTTCCTTTTTTAATTTTAAACAAAAGCTCAGTTCAAAAACTTAAACAAAGTCTCAAAAGAAAGAACTCCAATGCCATAAACTAATTGACATTTGCTCAATGACACTTATGATCTGTGACGTGACAGTGACACTGACGTAAGTGACATTGACATTTCAATACATCATACTTTACATATTTATTAAAATAAACAAAACAAAGTACTTAAATGTTTGGACTCTAAATATTAACTTAAATATCTAATTTTACAGGTTTCTTATACAAACGACCATACCTAGAATGTGTACCAACAGGGTTATCTTCAGAACTAGTAATAGGCAAATCACTTGGTGCCTGTGACAAATCATGGTTATCAGAACATTCAGAATTAACAGAAGTTTCAATGGGTTGCGACGATTTTAGTATGTGTTGTCTATTTCTACGAAAAGAACCCTCTGGACTATTAATTACATAACTTCTAGGCTCTGGGCCTACTTGAGAAATTACACCAGGTACCCAAATACTATCTGGTTTGTGTTTAAACATAATCTTATCACCCACAGATAATGGTTTCAAATTTTTACTACCTTTGTTATAATAAAATGATGATTTTAACTGTTGTTTTTTAATTAACTTTCCTAACCTATCATTATCAATTTCTTTAAATTTCAATATCTCTTCATTACTTGGAATTAAAGTTCTCAAATTTCTAGACATACACAACTCTGAAGGTGAATACTGACTGTACTTAGGTGTATTTCTATACATCAATAATGCAAGATAAGGATCTGAATTATCTACTTTACATTTTTTCAACATGTTTTTAATTACAGCTATTGTTCTTTCTACCATTCCATTAGAACGACTCAAATATGGGCTAGATGTGACATGGTCAATGTCCCAGTCCATCATAAATTTACCAAACTCTTTACTGCTAAAAGGTGGGCCATTATCAGAAATTAGAATATTTGGAATACCGTGACGAGCAAAAATTGATTTTAGCTGAGTAATAACAACATTAGCTGTAAAACTTGATTTAAGAATTGCAATTTCAACATACTTTGACATGTAATCCACTACAATTAAATATTTATTCCCATCAAAATCAAAAAAATCTATACCAACTTTGTTCCACGGTAAAAGCTTATAGTCATGATGAATCAACTGTTCCTTACTATTATTTCTTCGGTATGACAAACAAACTGTGCATTTACTTACATATTTTTCTATATCGCTACTCATACTTGGCCAATATACAGAAGTTTTAGCTAAACGAATACAACTGTTTATTCCTTGATGTCCGTTATGAACTAACTCAAGGATATACTGTCTTAACGAATCAGGAATTATAATGTTATTTCTTTTAAAAAGTACATTATCAATGACATGAATTTCATCTTTTATTGCAAAATAGGGCTTAGTATCTTGACTCAATAACCTTTTGTGTTCTGGCCACCCTTTCTGACAATAATTAATTATTTGACTTAATGTTTTATCTTCGATAGTTAACGACTGAATTTCTTTAAGTTTTTTAGGACTGACTGACAGACAAGACATTACTAAGTTAACATGTAAATCTAATTCTTGATCAATATCTAGTAAAGATTGTTCAGACATAGGACTTCTTGACAAAGTATCTGCAATATATAAGTAGCGGCCAGGTTTATATACAATACTGATATCATAGGGTTGTAACCTCAACATAATCCGTTGAAGCCTCGGTGGCACATCCTGCAAGGCTTTCTTAAACAAAGTGATTAATGGTTTATGATCCGTTTCGAATATAAATTGCTTACCATAGACATATTGATGAAATTTTGTACAGCCATAAAGAACTGCTAACAACTCTTTCTCTATTTGAGCATAGTTTCTTTGACATTTACTTAAGGATGCTGATGCATAGGCAATTGGTTGCTTACCATGTGACAAAACTGCTCCCATTGCTTCTTGGGACGCATCTACAGACAATAAAAGTTCTTTATCAGGATCAAAATAAGTGAGAACTGGTGCAGAACATATTAAACTTTTAATTTCATTAAATTCAGACTCGTGCTGTTCTGTCCAGTTCCATACAACATTTTTTAAAAGTAGAGACCGCATTTTAGTAGACCGTTGAGACAAATTCTTTATAAATGGACCTAAATAGTTGACCATACCCATGAAACGTTGTAGTTCCGTGACATTAGTTGGGCTTGACATTTGACAAATAGCTTCTACTTTAGTATTGTCTACTTTAACACCATCCTCATTAAAGACATGACCAAGATACTTGACTTCAGACAGACAAATTTTTGTTTTTTCTTTATTAAATTTAATGTTACATTCACGTGCGCGATCTAAAACTTTACACAAGCGATCATTATGTTCTTGTAAGGTACTTCCATATACCAGAAAGTCATCAAGCATTATTTCAACACCATCCAAATCACTAAACCTTTTAACCATTTCGCTATGAAATATTTCTGGTGCAGCATTAATACCGAAGGGTAGTCGAGTGAATCTATACCTGCCAAAAGGGGTTATAAAAGTACAAAGCTTCGACGATGCTTCAGACAAAGGAAGCATCCAGTAGCCTTTGTTTGCGTCTAAAGTTGAAAAATACTTTGCACCTTTGAGTTTTGACTTTATCTCGTCTACAGTTGGAAACTGGTAATGAGGACGCATTATAGCCTTGTTTAATTTCCTAGTATCCATACAGACACGAAGTTGACCGTTCTTTTTTGAAACAATTCCTAAAGGACTTACCCACGGTGTTGGTTCTTCTACTCGACAAATAACACCACTTTTTTCCATGCTACTAATTTCCTTCTTTAGTGCATTCTGGAGGTTGAATGGGACCCGTCTACAAACATCAATAGATGGAGTAACATCTGGTTTTAAAGTAAAGTTACACTGAAACTCTGTCAAACATCCAAGACCATCAAAAAGATCACTATATTTCGACATTACAGATTGACTATTATCACTTCCAAATTCAAAATCATTATTACTGAAAGACACAGAATTAATTTTCTTAATTAAATGTAATTGTTTACTAGACTCCCTACCAATAATATTTTGACAATCTATTTCAACGATGTGGAAACACAGACTAAAGTTTTTATTTTTATAACTGACTACTAACTGACATTGTCCTAAAGTTTCTATGATTTCCCCACTAAAAGTTGAAATTGTATGACTACTTTTCTTTAAGACGGTATTCGAAATTCCTAATTTTTTGAAGGTGTTATATGACATTATATTGGTATCAGCTCCAGAGTCGAGCAAAAATTTTACACTAGAATCATTAACTTTTAAATTGATTATCCATGGTTGATCTCGTTCAGTACATACCTTATTAACACAGTATATGGAGCCTACAAACAGCATTTGGTCATTATTTTTATCATTATTTGTTTCAATGGCTCTGACCGACTTAAATTTACAATATGATGCAAAATGATTATACTTTTTACATTTATAACATTGCATTCCCATAGCAGGACATTTATTTCTATGAAATTGACCACAACGACCACACTTAGACTTTGACTCGCTTCGACTTGCTGACCGACCGTGATTGTTGTTTTGACCTCTGCTTGCTGAGCGACTGTGACTGTTGCTTTGACCTCTTCTTGCTGACCTCGTCTCTCTCACTTGACCAACAAAGTTGTTACATTGTTCAAGAACTTTAGCTTGGCGACGTGTTTCTTCACATGTTTTTGCTAAGTCCACCGCTTGATCCAATGTCTTCGGACACTCGTTCAATATTCTTTCCTTAATAAACTGGTTGTTACTATGCAGGTTCAAGCTAAAAATATCTCGCAGTATATTTTCCCTCAGCACACCAAAATCACACTGGTGACTTATGTTTTTTATGTCCGTAACATAGTCGTCAATAGATTCGTTCGGCATTTGGTGCCTGTTAAATAATTTGTGGCGCTCCATGGTAATATTGATTTTCGGCATGAAATAAGCTTCAAACTTGGCAAGCAGTTCCTCGTACCCCACAGTATCTATGTCCACGTTGAAGGAATAAAAAATGTTCAGCGCATCTACCCCGATGTACTGAAGTAAAATAGCGACTTTTCGCTGGTCAGGCTCTTTTTCCAGTCTGTTAGCCCTCATAAAGATTTTCAGCCTATTCGCCCAGTTCTTCCACATGAGCGGCATATTGTTAGTTTTGCTACGAACGTCTAGTTTTTCCATAGTGGAGTTACCACAAAATGGCGACGGCGGCGTCTCTGCAGATTCGTATGGCGGAATGCTCGGATTTGACTTGGTTTCGTCAGTGCCCATTTCAAAATTTTCTCTGACACCATATGGCGTACTTGAGGGGTGTCAATTAATACCACTTTGTAATGGAGACTATATTATTTATTATCAGTAAAGACACGGGCAATAAAGCACTTACATTTTGGTTCGGGCTCGGCGACATAGAGAGAGGATATGGAAAACGAACAGTGTTGCCAACACATCTAGTGTTGCTACCTAACAGTGCATTTAAGGAGGCAAGATCCTTTATTCCCAACTGTCTCCTTCGAGCTTTGCCACTGGGGTGGTGGTTGGCACTAATAGGTGGGATTTACCTCCCCGAATTGAAGAGCTCGGTGGCGCAGTGGTCTAGCGCCTGGCCCAGCGATCGAGCAGGTTAAGCAACGTTCGCAAGGGTCGGTCATGGGATGGGTGACCAAAAATTTATTATCTCGAGCTCCTCCGTGCTTCGGAAGGCACGTTAAGCCGTTGGTCCCGGCTGCATTTGCAGTCGTTAACACCCACCAATCCGCATTGGGCCCGCGTGGTGGGTTATGGCCCGTCCTCCTTATCCACCTATGAGGAAGGCCTGTGCCCCAGCAGTGGGGACATTAAAATGGCTGATGGACCTCCCCGATGGTCAGTGGCACCTATTTATTTCCATCTTCTACCTTCGAGCTTGCCATCGGGTGGCACTAATAGGTGGCGTTAACTACCCCGGTGGGTAATCGTCACCTTTTAGTGCCAACTTCGAGCTTTGCCACCGGGGTGGTGCCCCGGTGGCAAAACTCGAAGGGGACAAATGGGAATAAAGGGTCAAGCTAAGGCTCTCAAGTTTGGTTGTTATCAATAGAGTTACCCAATAAACTAAACAAAACATTAAATGTGGCTTAGGCAATTTCAGTCGTAAGCCATTTAACACAACTCCCAAAAAGAAGAAAATAGGTATAGTAAGAGAATTCGAACAAATCTTTTATGCATACTAAACCCTCTGTCCTTATAACCCCTTACTCGGCCGATGTCTATAAAACCGTGGCTGGACTCGATCCCGCGACTGCCATAAATCAGTCATCGTAAAAGAGCCACTAATGTCATCTAAGTTACAGCAAATTTCACGCATCACCTCCTTAGTTAATAGTCCGAAATTATTCGCCGCTCTCGTCAGGAATAATCGATTTTCTTATTGGATATCGGGTGACGTAGCCTGTATATTCGATGAAGGTATGCCAACATGGCTGCTGTTAAATTCACTTTCATTTATTTTACTTTACTTCTATCTTCTAGCTCCTTTATACTATATTCAATATTTTATTTTCATAAATGCAGTATACAAATAGCGAAGCAGTAGATAATTATATACTAACCCCCTTACTAATAAAGATTGTATAGCAGCTGCATAGTTACACAGTGTTTTGTCACTTTCTTTTTAATGTCAAATTTAAATAGTTTGACAGATAGTAACCACTGTGTAACCATACATCTGCTATTCAGTCTTTATTAATAAGGGGGTTACTAAATAACGTACCTAATTACAATAAAAACAATAAAATGAAAAAAATTGCAAGTATATTTTAACACTATGACTTAATTTGGTAAAGCGATTACTCGTTTAAAAAGTAATTCAGAAACTACTAAGTACTTATAAAGTACTAGCGGCCGCCCGCGACTTCGTCTGCGTGGAAATATTTTTTGCTATCCCTCGGGCATATTATACATTTTTTCGGGATGAAAGGTATCCTATGTCCTTCTCTGTACCCCTAAGAACGTGTATATGCAAAATTTCATGATTATCGGTTCAGTAGTTAAGACGTGAAGGCGTAACAAACAAACGGAATGCGGATTTAATAATATTAGTAAGGAAGTAAGGATAAATATTTTTGTGTGATATGTTAACTATAAAAAGATACATTTCCATTCTCTTAAATTCCAAATTCCTTTCATCGAAAATCTTCGAGCATTTTTCTGATTAAAACCACAAAGTCATGGTTGACCACGGTCACCAACGCCCCCTATAGCCTGGAGGGAGACCCTCGGAATCTTATTAAAATCAAAATATTCATAGAGGCAATTTTAACGACACATTCGGTCGGAGTAATTCTGCGAAAGGCCTTCAAGCTTTCTAAGCTATTTTGTTTGTTGAGTCGTTGATTAAAAAAGCTTTTAAAAGTTATTTAGGCTGACGATTGTTAATTCTTTAGATATTGAAGTAAGATTTCGTGAAAAACTTCAATAAGTACTTATTACTAAATTTGTCAAACTGATGTAAAGATTTTAAGTATTTAATGAATACCTATTTAATTGTCTCAAATCCTTACTTTAATATTATAAATGCGAAAGTCAGATTGTTTTTGTTTATTTGTTACGCCTTCACGTTTTAACTACTGAACTGATCATCATGAAATTGTGCATACACGTTGTCAGGCTTACAAAAAAGGACATAGGGTACCTTTCATCCCAAAAAAAGGATGGTTCCCAAGATAAAAATTTCAGGTCAGTGTTCCCGAGGGAAAGCAAAAAAGCTTTCCACGCAGACGTAGTCGCGGGCGGCCACTAGTTACTACGGGCCAGGCCACTTCATCTGTATCAAGTAGACTATTAAACTTTTTTCATAGGAAAAATCCATTTACATCAATTTTCGTTCAAAACTAGCAACGTTTGTAATACTAAGCATATTCATAGTTTATTCAGGAAATGATAATACGAAAGAACTACCTTAAACGAACAATGGCATGTCATTATATTAACGGCATCTCTATCAAACATAAGGTATTATGGTTTCCATGCAGATTAACCGTTTTGGGTCCTTACTGTCCTTAAAAATTTCAAACAAGCTCAGTCTAAAAACGATCCACCGTGAAAACCCATGGATTGTTTTGAATGGACCTTAGCCCACGGCAAAGTCACCATACAGTGCTAGTGCCTTAACTTCTCACCCGAGAGCGTTCACCCCTGACCCTAACTGCTGTTGGTCATCTCGAGACGCTGGCTGTCTCGCTTGCACGTACGGCGAGGTGTATTTCTCGGTCCTGCTCCAACGGCTGCGCACGATTCGATCGCGGCCCGTGGATCCGGGTGTCCTCAGAATTGCGCGGCTCCTCGGTACACAAATTGGGTAAGTTATTTTAGAAATATTAGTTAAGCCTTAGATTATTCTAAGAGTTAAGCGTACAAACAAACGTTGCTCTTACATCATAGTAAATAAGCACTTGTGTTATGGGAATCGGAGACAACGATCCAAACCTGAGACCTGATTATTTCCTCTATGCCTGAGACAATATAGAAAAGTTAGTTTTAATTAGTTAATATTATTATTATTATTAATTTAAGTTTAAGTTAAACGTCACAACGAAAACTTCTGAGCGAGCACTCGCCCACGAAGGTAGTAATATTGTTTTTTTATTTTTATTCTAGTTTTCAAAATTGGTTAATCTAATGACCACGTGTGGTGTAGAGACACAAATATTCAACAAAGAATTCAATAAAATTTCCAAGTTTTTCATATAAATGTTTCTCATATTTTATAGGTAAAGTTGTTTTAAATTTTTCCGAAAATATTTTAAGAATGTTCTAATATAATAACTGTAGTTAAACCCATATTTATTTTCACAAATGAATAATCTTATAATAGTACCTACTTCATATAATAGGTCTTTACCTATGAAATTGCCGATTTGTATGGAGATTTTTCAAGAAGTTGCATTTTTCATAATAGCATTTTCTTTGTTCATTTAACAACCATGAACACTCATGTACCAAAACTTTTATGTACTAATGTTTGAACACTATGCTAACTTATTTCCATTTAAGATAAGCGAAAAAAATAGTTTTGGTTAAGTTACGACCCCTTCGGTCACCCTTTTTTTTGCTCACAAAAAAAAGTCACTTTCAAGATCTTTTTTTTAATGTCACGAAAGCTAAAATATGGACTTTATTTTTACTGATAGTTAACTATCATGATCATAATTCGATGTAATATTCACGATTTTGTTAAAATTTTAAATTATAGAAGTTATTATTTTCTCTGTATGTGACAAAATATCGGCAATTTCATAGGTAAAGACCTAATATTTAGTAAGATAATGTAGTTGAATTCATAATTTTGCCGAAAAATCCCCGATATAAAAAAGTTTACTCCTTTTATTGAAAATAATGTTTTTCATGACTTATTTGTATCTACCTATACACTAACTTCGACTATCACCTGCCATTATAATATCACAGTTTTACAATCCGTAATACTGTGATAATAAGATAGCAGATGATATCACCTTTCCAAATAAGTTTTCGAAAAATCTTCACTGGTTGACGAAGTCAAAGTTGGTTGTTTTTTATTTTGTTTAGTTTTATTTTGTTAATTTTGTATGTGGTTGGCACACTGTTTTTATATCTCCTCTCAGCGTCTCAGCTACCTATCCGCTGAATCAAAGGTTGTCTGGAAGAGATCGCTTCCAGCGATAAGACCGCCTTTGCCCACCATAGTCTTAAGTTTTAATTTATACTGTTTTTTTATGTGTGTGCAATAAAGAGTTAATCTATCTATCTATCAGTGTATTGAAATAAACCTAATAAATAAGCAATTTTGAATCGTCTATATTTTCCTACCACCCGTAACTGACTTTTTTAAGTACATATCTATCTAATTGAATTTAAAAATTTACACAAGTCCTGTACCGGGTTTCAATTGAAACTGGGAAGATGTTTTCGTGTAGCCGACAACACACGGCCCATGCGCGCGCGCCGGTATAGCTAGTATAGCTGCAGTGCATAGCATGCAACTGGCTTACATCACTACTACGTGACTTATGCACGGATTTTATAATTATTACAACTATGGTTGACTGCAGTTTTTACATCTTGTGACCTGGATTTTTTTACTCATGTGCTGGATACGACACAAAACACAATATACGCGTTAGAAACGCAAACACACAAACAGAAAAAATAGTTAATCTTTAATTTGCTTTACAACTTTATAATTTTTTAATTTACAACTTTTTTTAATCTTTAATTTGCTTAACATTTGCTTTTATGATGGGAATTTGCATTTACATCTTTTTTATGCACAACGGCAACGGGGTAGTTCTTGGCCTACCTCACCTGATGTTAAGTGACGATACGGCCGCAGGTGGAAGCGCACTACACCCGGAATCCTCATCACTGAGGAACTGGATATTTTACCTCTACACAACAATTTTTAAATTATTGTTATGGCGTCAGACTTTGCTAGCTAGGCGGACTTTAAATAAGCCCTACCACCAATCAAATCGATTACAAATTGTATCGCCCTGGGAATCGAACCCGGGTCCCCGGCGTCTTACACGGGTGGGCGAACCACTAGACCACAGAGGCGGTTAATTACAAGCCGGTGGCATGAATAAACAAAACTTACTAGAACGGACACTCCCGCCCCGAAAGGGCTCAAAGTCACGATATTAGCCTTCTTGTTAAACAAGAAACTCAGTCAGGCTGCCACGGCCGGCGTCGCCGCACACGCATTTGCTTGTTTGTGCGTTCCGTACGATCTTGGAAACAAATTACAATGGCGTCAAGCTATTGGGGTGTGTTTGGTCATACAACCGCCTTAAAGTATAATAAATAGAGTATCAGTCATACTCAGCTTTATACAATACTATTTCGTATCTATTCTGTGATTTCGTTACGTGATTTGAATATTATTTATTGCTTATATGTGATTTTTAATTTTGAATCTGTTTTTGTTTTTAGGTTTTTGAAGGCGGTTTTTCTTTTTTTTAAAAGCTTTTTTATTTTCAACTTTTTTGTGGTATGTAAGCGTGTAATATTCTTTAACTTTATATGTTTTCAAAATTCCTATTATTCAATTTCCAAAGGAGTTCCGTTGTGCCTTCTTAGTCCGAGTATAATCCAGAACGTAGCATACAGACCATAACTCGGTTTGTTTTGGATTTTCATAAGCCTACCAATATCTCAATCACAATTACATATCCTATTTGAGTTTGAGGAGTTCCCTTGGATATCTTCGAGGTCCAAGGTTTAATGTCAATGAAATTAAAAGAACTACATTTAAGGTATCCCTTTTCCAACAAAAAATTAGCTAATTCGGTTCATAAATAACAAAGTCATCAAGGTAATTAATGCAAAATCATAGTATTTTCAGGGTTACTTGAAAACTACTAAACCGATCCGAAAAAAAATAAAATTAGACTATTTTGCAAAAAAATTTAATCAAACAAAGAAAGAATCATCAAAATCGGTCCATAAATAACGAAGATATGCGCGAACAACGATAAAAAAGTCGTTAAGATAGTTAACGAAAATAATAGTATTTTCAGGATTACTTGAAAACTACTGAACCGATCTGAAAAAAAATTTAATGGGACCATCTCGCAACAAAACTCAATCAAACAAAAAAAGAATTTGCAAAATCTATCCATAAATGACGAAGATATGCGCGAACAACGATTAAAAAAAAACATACAATCGAATTGAGAACCTCCTCCTTTTTTTGAAGTCGGTTAAAAAGCTCTATACTTATTAATAATGTCAGCCACGCTATTTAAAGTATTCAACTTGAGAAAAAATAACAATGCCTCTTAACATGTAAAATTAATAGCGGAGAAAATTAATTACTGCATACTATATTTTTAATAAGCCTCAGTTCAGTATCATTCTAAAAAATATCGGACTATCCTACTAAAAAAGGAATTCGGTGGCGCAGTGGTTTAGCGCCTGGCCCAGCGATTGCGTAAGTTAAGCAACGTTCGCAAGGGTCGGTCATGGGATGGGTGACCAAAAATTTACTATCGCGAACTCCTCCGTGCTTCGGAAGGCACGTTAAGCCGTTGGTCCCGGCTGCATTTGCAGTCGTTAATACCCACCAATCCGCATTGGGCCCGCGTGGTGGGTTATGGCCCGTCCTCCTTATCCACCCATAAGGAAGGCCTGTGCCCCAGCAGTGGGGACATCAAAAATGGCTGATGGACTACTAAAAATATCTACGAATTCTTATAAGATTTTAGAATTAAATAAAAGTTCTAATCAAAAACTTTGATTATGCATTACATAAGGGTTATCCCTTATATAATGCATAATCAAATATATACTGGTGCAGTTATTTCATGTCCGCAACCGCAACAGACTGCAACTAATCTCCTAAAAATAGGAAAATTGCAACTTTTTTGTTTTTATTGGTAGATTAGGTAACGTATGAAGAATAAAAAATCGGGCTGCACTCCGGGAGTGCCGGCAGAAGCGAAAACTTGAATATTAACGTTGTGCATTTTTGATATTTTGAAATGGTTAGAGAATAATTTTGCAAGAATTGCCGTCTCACGAATTTACTCTGCATTTGAATTTACGAATACAGAACAGTATTGTACGAAAGTCTTATCCATAGCTTGAAAGAAAATCCAGAGTTTTGACATTGAATTAAAAAATTAGCGCGTTGCTATAGTGACACAAGTGTTTACGTCTTGAAATGACGCGCCGCCATTTTCACCGCACCCCGTAGAAAGAGAGGGGGATTCTTCCGCCGCCGGCTGTCTACTCTCCATCCGTCACATCCGTCTTACGAATTTTCGATCAGGGTCACGTGATTCTTACTGACGCGAGTTTAGCATTTTTTCCCCATAACATAAAAGGTTACAACGCCGCTAAAGAAGTTTTCACTTCAAAAAATGAAAATCGAGCTTGGCCATTGGTTCAGTTTTATTTGCCTCACTTTTGACAGTGCGCTTTGTAGGAAACTATCGTACAGACAGGTTGTTTTTAGGGTTCCGTACCTCAAAAGGAAAAAACGGAACCCTTATAGGATCACTTTGTTGTCCGTCTGTCTGTCTGTCCGTCCGTCTGTCTGTCAAGACCCTTTATCTCGGAAACGAGTGGAGGTATCGAATTGAAATTTAAACCATATACTAAGGTCTACGGGCCGTTGAAGCTGTAAAAAAATTAAACTTCTAAATTAACGTAAAAAAAAGATACTGCCGTTTAGGGCGCAAAAAACGCATTTTCGATACTCTCAAAGGAATCAAAATTCATAGGGTACTTCCCGTTGACCTAGAACTATGAAATTTGGCAGGTAATAGCGTCTTATACTACACTTACAGGAATAAATCTGAAAACTGTATATTTGTAATTAAATCATAATAAAATATGGTCATTAAAATACGTAATTATTAATCATCTTGGTGAAACAACGGTATGCGCGGCATTGCGCGGTCATAGTTTAACTTCTAATTACTTTTGGATTAATCGCGCCACTAATTCTTTTAAAAATATCAATATTTATTATTATTAATTATTCAAATCCTTTCAAATATTGTTATAGTTAATTACTTTTAAAAATAAAATTAAAAAGTAATAAATTTGGCTCTAAATATTTTCGCAACATGGCGGTGTGTCACGCTGTATGACAGGGGGTCTTCTTCTTCTTATTTTTGTTTTGGCAATCTACTTTCCTATTGGAAGTAATTTTTGCCAGTGTCAAGTGTTGAATATTTCAGTGATAGATTGTTTCAGTTTACATTAAAATGCGGGTGCATCGCATTCTAATGCTGCTTGGAGCTTTTGGCACCAAGTATATCAAGACAGTTTACTTGGTAAGTTCTGCCGAGGTAGCCACCACTACAATAAAAGTCTCGGCTTCACACAACCAAAGGGTCCTGTTGGAATACACCCATTTTCTCTAATAACATTGCGATAGATAAAACCATTTCACAGAACATTATACAGTGTACTATTGATATACAGCGCCATCTGTTGACAATCAACAGTACTTGTATTTTATACAGGTGCGGTGGGTTTGTAATTATTTTATTTTTTCTCAAAAATGCTTGGAAAATCGAACATTATTTTGACAACCTTCTTCGTGCTAAATCAGAGTTTACGGACAGACCTAAACCGCGCCGTCAATATTTGTATGAGAATCCATTACTAACGTGTTATAATGGATTTTCATACAAAATTGCCGGCGTCTGTCCAGCAATGTTTCTATTAAAACTCATTACACACGTGTAATTCAGAAATGGAGCGAACTTTTCAATTAAACACAAATATAGGTATCAAATGTCGCCTTGATGAGCGAGCACATTCCAAAATTTTTTTTTTAATATTCTGTATACTGGTATCACGTGAAAGGCCTTGATGAGCACATTGCAAAAAATTTAAAAAAAAAAAAAAAAAACCAAAAAAAACTGTTTTGGTGCAATATGGGTATCTAATGAAAGGCCTTGATGAGCGCATTCCAAAAAGATAAAAAAAATTAAAAACGAAAATAAATTTTTTTTCAATACCTATGGGTATCAAATGAAAGTTTTTTGAAAAGTTTTTTGGAATATGCTCATCAAGGAGCATATTCCAAAAAACTAAAAAAAAAAAAATTAAAAAAGAAAGGTAATTTTTTTTTTTTGCATTATGGGTATCAAATGAAAGGCCTTGATGAGCACATTCCAAAAAAACTGAAAAAAAAATAATATTTTTTTTTGCAATATGGGTATCAAATGAAAGGCCTTGATGAGCACTTTCCAAAAAACTGGAAAAAAATGAAAAACTGGAAATAAATGAAAAAAACCGTTTTTTTTTTTTCAATATGTGTATCAAATGAAAGGCCTTTATGTGCACATTCCACTTTCCATTTTCTTTTTTCAATTACTGTAAGTATTTTAAAATTAAAATAAAAAGCTTAAAACTTTTAAAACTAAAAAGTTAAAAGTTTAAAAGTACTACACAAGCCTTGGCCGCAACTAGGCATTGATGGACTAACGTATGTTCTTCAATGCCTGTCTTGAGTGCCGCTGCAGTAATGTACTATTCCATTTCAAACTTCGCCCGTGGTCAATTCTTTGTCGTAATCCCTGGAAGGGTTATTTTCTACGTGGCGACAAAGGATTTCAAATGGTTATCTATATATAGCAGTCTGCTGAACGGATTTTGATGGTATTTTTTTACAGTTTGGTAGCTTGGAGTCCAACTTATAAACTAAGCAATTTTTCACATAATTCCGGTAGGTAGAACCTGGGATAAAGCTTGAACTCTCCGTAGTATAGTTTTCATATAAAAAACTAATAACTACCAACCACTTTTTTTCAAAATATTTCCTTTGTACCGACACAACTTTTCTATAGCTTTATTTTATGTATAGATGTAGGTCTGTACGGAACCCTCGGTGGGCGAGCCCGACTCGCACTTGTCCGGTTTTTTCTAAGTTAGTTGGTTTATTTAAGCATTGTCTGACTTACAATTTATTTATCCAAGAAAGTATTCCAAAATAGACCTAAAAGCTCTAATCTAATAGGCGTGATGAATATTTTTTTATTTTATGTTACATAAATTACCTTTTCAAAAAAAGAAACATTGGTAATCCACCCACATTTGAAGGGTCATAAAATAAATAATACGCAATATATAAAACCAAGAGGTATACAAGCTACCCTAAAAGTTTAATATATTTACGATTTTTATTAGCATTTCGTTATTTTATTCATTAGCCATCATCCCTATTGTCACAAAAATCGGTAACAGTATTCGATTTCAAAAAAAACCCACCATACCGATTAAGGTGGTCATTATAGTAAGTCATGGGACTGTCGCGACATTCGCCTCGTAATTATACAAGGGTTGAAACGGGGGCCGACACAAAAGAACTTGTCATGATTTTCATGTGATTTTCACGCACCACTGCGTTTGAGGAAGCGGTTGTATTGTTGGTTTGTAATGGTGTTTGATGTTTTTCTTAATACCTTTATTTTAAAAATGAATTAAAACAATTTGTAGCTGTAACAAAAAAATCGTTAAGTAGCTAAAGACCTCGCATTCGTAACATTTTTGAACATTTTTCGAAATGGCTGAAATATGATTTTTCTCATGTCTTCGCCATTTTGAAAAAATCAATAAACTGAATCGACACAAAAATTTCAATTATAGAACTTGCTTACCAAACACGAGATTCGGTTGAGAAATGCGACAGTGCGAAATGCGTAGAGGAGAAGAAACGGATAGTCGGACGGACATACGAAATATTTTAAGTTTTTTTTTTTACCCAAGTTGAAACGGAGACGCTTCGCGCTCGCTCGGTCAATAACTAGTACGAGTATAAAGGTAGACGAAATTATCATTATATCATCAAAGTTTTACCATTATCATATTCTTATTAGCATTATAAATACCTTTTAGTTTCCCAATAAACACTATTATAAATAACAGGACGTCCTCGTAACGAGAACTAAATATTTTCCTCGGTTAATTAAAAGGGAACCACTGGATAAACAATCCTCGTCTGATATGACACCCATCGCGGTTGTTTTTAATGACTATTAATTTTTAGTTCAGCGCCACCTAGCGGATTACGGTGACATTAAAATGAAGCGGAGTAGTCCTTATTGGAATTTATTTTGCCGTCCTTTATTTTTTATCATCAAACTTTTCTTGCTCACAATGTGACTTTAATCGGTAACGATTTTTGTATAGTGGACTGTGAAGAAATTACGATATCTCTTAACCTGAGAAGATATACGGAGCTAAAACCACAGAATAACTGATTACATATTAGAAAATTAAAACTTTGTCGAGCAAATTTTTAAAGAACAACGAACAAAACAACAAAGTTTAAAATAACAATGGTCATTTGACCAAAAGTTCAACTGACCAAAGTCTGGAATATCAATGTTTAAATTATTTATTACACTATTGACCAAATCGTTCTAAGGTCAAAAGGATTATTGGATAAATTGTTAATTATCAAATGGATTAACTGAAAAAGGTAAAACTAATATTAATATTAGCGAATAGCGCCTGTAATTTTTTTTCTGGCGCTGGGTTCATGTCAACCTAACATGCTCGTCGCTACGCTCCTCGACGGTCTACGGTATTATGTATTCTGTGCTACGGTTTCTAAGTCCCAGTAGACTAGACTCATTTCCGGCTGCTTTTGCTATAAAGCATTTTAGGCGAAGCCCAAAGACCGCGACCCACCTCCACAGATTCATTTGTAATTATGTAATTACACTGGCCTGCAAAAGTAAGTACTACAGAGACCTACTTTCATACAAACGAGGTAACTTTGATGCTTTGGTTCTCCGTCCAGGATTAAACGGGGTGTGATTTGATAATGGCCATTCAAAGAGTAAATGGAGAAGGCCCAGATCGCTAAAGAAACCCAATGGATTAGAAGAGTCGTTTAGGTCAGGTTTGAACTTAAAAAAATAATAAGTTAAAATAAGTTAAAATTACATCAAAACTATGGAAAATGTAACACTAAAAAGTCCGTTCGATCTCTGATGTAAACGACTCTTCTAATTCGTTGGGTTTCTTCAGCGATCTGGGCCTCCTCCATTTACTCTTTGAATGGCCATTATCAAATTACACCCCGTTTCATCCTGGACGGAGAACCAAAGCATCAAAGTTACCTCGATTGTATGAAAATAGGCCTCTGTAGTACTTACTTTTGCAGGCCAGTGTAGATTAGTAATGATGGTAATGATTTGCTATTTTAAAATTACATCTAGTAACTTTTGATTAGTCGTTCATTTGATGTCACATACATTGGGATTATATTTTTTTTTCTAAATAAAACATTTGGTCTATTCAATTTTGTTGTTTTGTTCGTTGTTCTTTAAAAATTTGCTCGACAAAGTTTTGATTTTCTAATATGCAACCGAATAACTAACGTGCTAAAACCATCACTGTTATTTTGGGGTCTCCTTATGACGTCATCGAGACGTACGCGAACCTTATGCCGTACGTGATAAAGCACATATTGCATTGAGCTTGGCATTTCCTTCAAAACCCTCATATCGTAACTCAACCATTTCTAAATGGATTTCATAAAATCTTTCACTAAGTTTCATAGCTCTGAATATGTTTCTATATTATACCAATAAAACTATAGGATTCAAACCTGTTACTAATGCTCATTATTAATAACGTAAAGCCGTGTATGCAACGAACTAAGATTGTATATGTGCAGTGGATGTCCTATATTGTCGTTCAATCACGTACTATAATATAACAGTAACACAGTAACACAAAATAATACAACTTTCACTCAACCGACGTAATACCCGTGGCCCGCCTCCTGACATTACTTGTTAGTGACGTCATCTAATATCAAACATAATAGACTATTTCGAAACCCTCCTCGACGGGGGTGTAACTCAGTGGTAGAGTGTCTGCTTCGCATGCTGAAAGTCCTGGGTTCAAATCCCAGCACCTCCACAATTTCTTTTTGTTATTTATTGTGCAGTTTTGTTTTTTGTTTCATTCATTTCGTTATTTTGTGCTCCTTTCTACAATCGTTTTCTTCTTGAATATTGGTCTCACTATAAAAGCAATTATACAAAGTTACGTAATAAACAAATCACAGTTTTTTTTAGTAAATGCAGCTCTTTGTTATATTTTTATTTATTAATTCATTGTGAAAATAAAAAAAAAAATTACAGGTAAGTTATTATTTTTTTACAAAAAGTTACGTTGGGTAAGTAAACCAACCCTCGTATCTACCTATACAGGATTATTTGTAAAACACCAACAACCGCGCAGGAGTAGATTACTAACATCATATTAAACAACAACATTTGTTCCACAACTTTTCCGAAAACAGACAAAAAACATTCGATTTTCCATAGAAATTTCCGAACAGCTGATCGAGTTTTGTATGAAAAGTTGATTTTATTTTTGTCTATTTTCGGAAAAGTCGTAGAACAAACGTTGCTGTTTAATCTACTCCTAGGAGGTTGTTGGTATTTTATAACCCTGTATTAGACGAGTAGTAATCACTTGAGTAAAACTTGCAATTTTCAAATGTTTCTAATACTAAATTCACATGCAATACAAAGTATAAATTAATATTAAATGCACCGAAACTGCACTAAAACTGCATTTAGGATTAATTATACTTTAAATTGAATGTGAATATAATATTAGAAGCATTTGAAAATTAACAGTTTTTCTCAAGGAATTACCTCGTCTATAGATACGAGGGTTAGTGTAAGTATTAAGTAATATTTTTTAACCGTGTCCCTATACATAAAAAAAAACCAGTCAAGAGCGAGTCGGACTCGCGCACCGAGGGTTCCGTACAATCATAAATATATTTGGATATGTTATTTTAGGACAGTCTTTAAAAAAGTAGGATAAACGGCAGACAGGTGGAAGGGCGAACAGGCGGACAGTTAATTTACAAATGCTGCTTATGGTGACTGAAAAACGTTTCAGCCACTCCACATTGCAAAATGTTTATATTACTAGTCCATCAGCCATTTTAATGTCCCCACTGCTGGGGCACAGGCCTTCCTTATGGGTGGATAAGGAGGACGGGCCATAACCCACCACGCGGGCCCAATGCGGATTGGTGGGTGTTAACGACTGCAAATGCAGCCGGGACCAACGGCTTAACGTGCCTTCCGAAGCACGGAGGAGCTCGAGATAATAAATTTTTGGTCACCCATCCCATGACCGAACCTTGCGAAAGTTGCTTAACATCCGCAATCGCTGGTCCAGGCGCTAAACCACTGCGCCACCGAGCTCCTCGTTATTATTATATTACTATATAGTAATATATATACTTAGTAAAGTATGAACTTATTCTTCGTTTATTCGTACGGCAAATAGTAGGTACCAGCCACCAATTTATTATTGTAGTGTTAGGTTGCGCCATCTCTTGACCCATAGTGGAACTACTTTTTGCCCTTAGGTTAGCATGCTTAGGACAGCGCCATCTGTTGACTGGTAGTGAAACTAAAAAAAATTGTTTTTTGAATTTCTAAAAAAGTGTGTTATATTGAGACATCGTTTTATTTTTCCTGTAATCTTTACATAAACTACTATCACATAGAATTATTTCAGATTTTTCTCTTTGCAAACTTCGGAGATAAGGGGGGGGGGGGGGAACGGTATTTTTTTTTACATTTTTCATCATAAGTCGAAAACTATGCGGCCTAAGAAAAAAGAAAAAATTGTTTTAAAATGTGCAAACAGCGCTCTTTCATATGATACCCCACATGCCCTAATCACCTCACTTAAAATTTTTAAGACCCCTTTTCAGTCCCTGTTTGTAAAAAAAATATTAATTTTATTATTTCTTTCTTTTTTGCAAAATAGTTGGGCAAATGTCATCTAAAACTTTTCCAAATTTCAAGTTGATACCATTAGTAGTTCTCGAGATATCCAGCTGTGACAGACAGACAGACAGACTGAGTCACACCATAAGGGTTCCTTTTTTACCATTTTGGTACGGAACCCTAAAAAAGCTTACTTTGCGTTTTTTTTTTTTAAATATGTTTAAAAAAAATGTTTTTTTTTACAATTAAAACTTTGAACATTTCAGGGATTTGAGTCACAAATCCCGAAACAAACGAAATCAGGACGTTTGACTATAACTACAATAACTTACCAAGGTTAGTGAATATTGACGCACAAATAATTAAAATAAAACTTTGTTTGTAATGCCTTGATAAGATAATTGAATAATTGTGTAAGAGCGCAGCAGACCATACGTAAGTGCAATAGTTGTTATATACCTCGCGTTTAAATAACTTACCAAACAAAGGCATTTAAGGAGCAGATAGTTTTAAAGGTAAGCCCCATTAGGGGGGCGTGTTGAATAATGAGTGAGCCCCGTGTCCAAATGCCAGCCCAAATGGAATAACAAATCAGCACGGTACCATCAGCTGACCGGACTTCAATATTTTAGGATCGTGGTGGCCGACCTTAGGATTACTATCGAAAAGGTCAATAGTAGTGGTCAATTACCTTGTAATGTTTTTCTTTACTATCATTAATTTCCACATCAGCCATTAATGTCCCCAGAGGCAAGGCCTTCTTTATGGGTGGATAAGGCTAGCAGGCCATTACCTACCACGCAAGCCCAATGCCTTGGCTTGGACGGATCAAGCAGATTGGTGGGTATAACGACTACAAACCAATGCCTTAACGTGCCTTCCACGGTGGAGCTTAAGACAATAATAAATTTTTGGTCACCCATCCCATGATCGACCCTCGCGAAAGTCCCTTAATTTGATTTTGTGCACTGTGATGAACGTAGTAAAGAAAAAAATTATATCTCCACAAATTAAAGTAATTTACTAATTCTTTTTATTCATTTGTAAAGTTAGATAGTAGTTTTACTGGGGGTGAAATATTTTAGAGAAATGGCAAAATTCTAAGTGTCACTTTCAAGGCAAAATGTCAGCGGCTCTTATAATTTAGATTTTTCCCCCGCCTCCGCAATAGCAGGTAGCAGGGCCAGACGCTTAACCACTGCGCTACCGAGCATCATTAATTTATCTAGATTTAAGAAATAAACACAAACTCTTTGAAAAAAATTGCCGAGTAGAAGAAAAACAGTGCAGGACCGATCGTCGTGGAGAACCTTGGGGAATACTTATTCCCACTTAGTGGACGATCATTGAATGAGACTGGCAGAACTCAGAACTCACAACTTATTTCGAAAGTCACTCACTTCAGACCAGTTCGATATTAGAAATAAGAATAATAATAGCCTAATTTATTAATTGCAAGAGATTTTAGGTTGATTTTAATTTTCAATTGATAAAGTAACTTACAATCATCTAATTTCCAATATCAGACTCATGCAAAGTAAGGTGATTTTCGAAGTGAGTTGAGAGTTTAGTTTTGGAGTCGCCCGGCATTACAAGAAATAAGCACTAAATATTTAAAAAAACTGCATAAACGACATTAAACATAGTGCTTTACTAAATTTGACTAAATTCCACATAACCACAGAATACATAATAGCACAAGTATAATACGGAAATATTTGCGTATTTACACAAAATTTCCCCAAATTAGTTCCGCCGTTAGTATATTTTGCTACTATCTGTACCTTAGTTTTTTTAAATGCACAGTTTTCTAATTGAGTGTTTTTTTTTTATCTGAGCCATGCTTTTTACATTCCTTAACGAGCATTTGAATATTCAAAAACATATTTTGAACATTGCACAATTTCATTCTATTTGACTCAGTATAATTTTCGCCAGGTGTGCGTCAATCACATCACCTATTAATAAACAGTTGGTCCGATTTAATGAATCTCGTCCGAATGGCACGTGTCGTCACGAATCATGCTCTACTGAGCCTGCTAACGATGCGTGAAGAGGCCCCATAGTGGTGTTTTAAAAAATAAATTTGACAGTGGCTCTGTAGCGATGTAGACCATTTCGAAAAATATCGAAAATTGATCGACACAAAAAAAATACATTAAGGGTAAATTGACCCAATCTTGCCCCCTCCCTCCCCAATTTACTTAACATCGAAAAATAAGAATACTAAACGATAAACTATGTTGCTAACATTAGTATTTATTTTAATAAATTGATAACAGTAAACTGTAATTTTTAAAACAGCCACCAAACTTTCAAACTTTGTTGAAGTCGCAACAGGTTTCATGTTACATGAGACGTTTCTTAAATTTTTGTTAGGACATAAGTGCCCCGTGTTTCAGTTGTTTATAAGGTAATTATTGTGGTTTTCCATTATTGTTTTCTTTTTTTAGTGTGCTGTACAGTTTGAGTGTGTATTTTTGTTAAAACTTTGCAATTTAAGCTAATACATTTTAAATTATTGCCCGGACATCGTATTGCTTAAATGGCCAATAATTGGCTAGTTTACCCCAATACTTACGAAAGCATAGGTGCAAACTTTTTTTGCGTAGGTTGATAGTTTTTTTCGAATTATGTTTCTTTTTTATTAGAGGACCGTATACAGACGGAATTTTGATTCGAAATTCCGAACGCAGCTAATCCACACAAATCTATGGACCTACCACACACATGTGGGATTTTTCCGTTCGGAATATTCATACATGATCGATATTCCGTTCGGAATTCCGCATCGGGATTCCGTCTGTATGTGGCTAACGAGTGAGTGATGATTACCCATAGACATAGAAAAAATTTCGCTGCGTGATTACCAAAACAAATAAAATGGTAATTCTTTCAAAATTTAAAATTTTAATCCATAGAGAAGTGGCGGGAATTTTTACCTGTCACGTCACAAAAGAGGTGCACAGATAAGGAGTTAGTTAGATGGCGGATCAGCAGCGGTCGGAAATTGGCTCTCCTCGCAATTTCCCGAAGGCAGACGCGCCTCTATGGTCTGCCAGCTGGCTGTGGAAAAAAATGGTTGTGGTTTTTAGCTGTTTCATGTGACTGTAAAGGAAATAAATAAAAACTATGGGGGGATGTAACGGAAAACTATCAAAGGAAACGTTGGTGGGTAGGTATTGTTTTCAGTAGGTTACTTTTTAGCTCTTTTACTCGATAAATGATTAAAAAAAAATCAGTGATAGTTGATACTTACTACGAATTTTTCAATTAATTCACTTACATTCTAGTTCACTTCTCAAGCTTACGCGCTCACTAGACATGAACTAAAACATTGGTAGTAAAAACCAACCAACCAATTACCAAAGTACTTTCAATAAAACCACGCTAGTATCTGTTAAAAAATGTTTTATTTCATTACATCTAGTTCAATCATTGTAGATGTTTGTGCAGGCGAATCAGACAAAATAAATAGGTAAATAACTAAACACAGGTTTTTCGTTAAGGCACCCTGAGCGAAAGTGTTGAATTTAATTTAATATTATAATTCCAATACACAATTTTAATAATGTTTTACATGGTATTATTAGGGCCCACAGTCTTGTATTTTTAGACTGTATCGCTACAATTCCTCGTAGTCACTGCTAGAAGTATAGCAAAACTGCTAAAAGTGATCGTTTATGACATTTGCTATCTACTTCTACGAATGACTACGAGGGCATGTAGTGCTACCTTCTAAAAATACTAGACCATGGGCCCTAAAAACTTCAAGTAAAACAATTTTTTTTTTTTCTATTAATAACTTATTAAATAAAAACCTAAGGGCGCCACTTTCGGTGAGTAAGCAACCTTAAAAGAAAAACTCTTTTTATGGAGGTATGTGTTTTATATGAAAGAAAAAAAACAAAGTTAGCGTTTATTTACTACTAGAACCATTACGCAATAAAGCTTAGGTAAATTTAACTTTTTTGCATTTTTGTTTTTTTTTTTTTAATGTGTGAATTATTTATTTTATTGGATAAATTTAGAGAAACTGGCTCAAATACAAAATCTATGTTAAGTATCGAACCTGCTCACAAAATTTCACGAGAATCGGTCGAGAAATGCGACCTGTAGAGAACAAACTGAATGCCGGAAGGAAGGACATACCTACTTACGAAAGATTTTTTGCGCAAACTGAAGCAGAGACGCTTCATTCGCGCTTCGCGTTCGCTCGGTCAATAATCTCAATATTTTTTCCAGTTGTTAATCCAGTGACATTCCACGACAACCATGGACACGTTGAGTCAAATCTCGGCGCGATCAGCCGCCAGGGGGCGCGGTGATTGACAGCTAATAACCGCAAATTTCCCGCGGGATCCCGCAATTTGTCCCCTCGCTATCCCGCCTTCGAGAAACTAGCAATACCAATTTCACAGCATCAATGCTTAGTAAAAAGTCAGTTGGTTGGCAGAGAATTTTTGGCTCATGGGAAAACATACATACTTAAATCGTATAATAAGTGCTGGGAGAAAAGAAGGAAATTACAAAAATGGAAGCTTAAATAAAAAAAAACAGAAAATATCTCGAAATTCAATGTTGAAATGCGTTATATCCTCAGATTTAACTATATTTAAATATACTGACAAAACAGCCCCTCTACTACCTAAATGGTCACTTCTGTATTCGTTCGCTAACTTAAAAATTGAAAATAAGTCATAAACTCTAAAATTACGTGTCGTACGTAGGCCCTAGTGATATAATAAGTATAAGCGTAGGCCAAAATATGTTGTAGGCATAGACTTATTATATTATTGGTCGTAAGCTTGGCAATTCCATACAATACCTACAACAATGTCTGTGATTTACATAAACTTGCGACGTGTGACTTGATCGTCTAATTGCTTATTTTTAAGGTTTAAATTAGCGAACGAATAGAAAATTGGCCATTTCAGTTGGCCATCAGTATTTAATAAAGAATCGTTCGCATCCATAAAAAAATCTGTAGTTAGGTGTGTGTTTTGACGGTTTAGCATAGTTGTTGTGTTTCTTTATTCGATTTGCAAAGCCCAAAATAGTTCTTCCAAAACCTTTTTACAATAAAATAAGTACACGTTGTAAACCCAAAAATAGTGATAGATAAGTATAGCAAGTAAATCCTTAGTGCAGTCTGTGCTTTTGTTGTATAAATATAAATGAATAGCCGCTATCTGCCGCATTAAATATTAATGAGCCTCCCCATTACGAGAGAGCTTTTTACGCGACCCACGGTAAGTACGCGCACTTAAATCTACTGGAAATACCTATCTTACGGCCGAATACTCAAACGCTGCTTAAATAGTTAAGAGCTCCTCAAACAGTTGAGACCGCCTTAACTCATACTCAATTCAAAATTTGAGAGAGCGTTATTATTTTTGAGGTGACTTTGATTACGTAGTGCCTGGTATGATATCGATGGACTGCATGTAAAGTGACGGTTTGAAAAACTTAGTAATGTTACCAGATTACAAATGGTTAAGGCGTCCTTAGCTAAGCAGACACTGCAGACATTACCAACAGTTAAAAAGCGTTTGAGTATTTCACTTAAATCTAATGGCTTCTTAAACTTACGGTGGCCTCAGCTAAGATTTTAGTTAAGCAGCGTTTGAGTATTCGGCCGTTAGTACTATCTACAACCATTATTTTACGATTATTACGACATTGAAAAAGGTCAATGACATTCAAAACTTTAATATTTGGCCATGGTTTAAAAAAAATATTAACTTAATTTCTCTCACTTACCTAATTTAACTCACTTCAAGGTCCGGAAAATGAGACACAATACAATAGATTTTTTATTGTTGTCCGTTCACATGCGGCCGCCTGAAATTTTGGGGGGGTCACTAATAATAATAATTGCTTTTTTGTAAATTTTTATGTATTTCTATGTGACATGTACGATTTTGGGGGGGGGGGGGTCATATCCCCTGTGACCCCCCCCCCCCTGGACCGCGCCTGGGTTTTACACGTCGCGCTCATAAAGAGATGAATTTCTCGAATATGTATTGTGAATTGAAAAATAATTAGACATTATGAAATATTGAATTTACATTGAATAACCAGTAAAACAAAGTTGTAATCGTACATTTTTACAATACATATTTATATAAATCACACATTTATATGTTTGTTATTTTAATTTCAATAAATTTTAATTGCGTTATTCATTTCATTAAAAGTGAAACCAAAACATGTAATTTGCAAAATGAAACATCCATTCCATCGGCTCTACAGCAGTGTTCACTTTCTTCTTAACACTAATCATAAGGCCAGCGATTGGGTAAAAGCCAGTAAATCTCCAGAACCCCCAATAACTTACCCGCGCCTGGCGGCCCCTAATTACGAACTACCACAAAACATTTACTTGTGCATTTTTCTCGAGTCAACTATTGAAGAACACTTGCCATCGTATGCTTTAAGGGCCCTATCACATTTTTTCGACGAAATTTCGATTTTGACGGATTTTAGCGCTACAACCTAGAGAAACCTTTGAGTCTACTAAATACATTTATATGTGTTCGCGACAAAAAGTAATATGATGATACACTGGAAACTTAAAAGGTTAGAAAGGAAAATTAAAGTTGGTGAACGATTTCTTAAAGTCAACTCTCAACATACACAGAAAGAAAAACAAGTACAAACAACAAATAAAAGTATAAAATTTGATTTTCTTATGAAGTAAAGATTATTCTAATATAAATTTTACGTAATAATAATTATGTATCTAGGAGAAATTCACAGTTAATTCTGAGCGTTTTTAGTAGTTTTATGGTTTTTGATTGGGATTTTTTTTCACATATTCCATACATAATTTCAAAATTCCGAGGCCGCTATAAACTATTCGACTATATAAGAGATAATATTCAATTTTTTTTATTTCATTTGTTTAGCACAGTAGTTTAATCCATGACCCCAAATAAGTGCCTTCGCACATTTTATGAAAATCTTTCTCTGCAATTTCGGGTTTAATTATAAAGTTAAGCAAATTTTTAAAAAAAACGAGGCCACTATGATCTATTCCAATAGCTATTTTTTATTATTCAATAAGTCAAAATTGTTAATGTATTGTTGTTTCTGAGATCGAGAACCCCAAAATTGGCCATTTTACGCAAAAATCACAGTCGAAACGTAATATGCCTCTTAACGATTAGACTGTAAAAAATATATTGTTTTTTTTTTCTAACAAATGTCTGCATGGTTTTAATCACAGGGAGAAGAAATTTCGTTTATTACTGTCTTGTCTACTGTGATTTCTCGGGATTTCAAATATACGAACAAAGGATTTCAATGAACGCAGTTCAGCAAGCAAATTAGAACTTTACTTAATGTATGTACCTACCTACCTTTATGTATTTTAGTTTTCTCTGCTCTAGACATACAAACAAAATTTGCAATATCCTAAAACAGTTCCAGATCTTTGCATTAGTGCAGGAATAATAAGATTAATAATAGTGAGTTTCGTTCACAACAAAAAAGTTAAGGGTAACTTTACTAGTGGTTGAAAGAAATTAAATAAATCGGTTTTTATTCTTTATTCGTCCGAGGTTTAATATATTCAGTGATGATCTCCAATCCATCCCATTAAGTATAATCTTGTAGTAACCTTGTCAGTTTTGTCACGGATATTTTGATATAGATGTTCATACTAGTGTTCCCATTAATCTTCTCATTATTATAATTCTACGCGTCGTCAGAATATTAATTTTCCAAAGGGATCACTAATTATATCGACTAGCTTACAATTATCTAGCTAGAGGCATGTTACCAAGGTATATTTCACATTTCAATTAGGTATTAATATAAAGAATAAAAATAATAAATAAATAAATGCTTGGACAATTTCACACAGCGCCATCTAGCCCCAAACTAAGCAAAGCTTGTGATATGGGTGCTAGACTTAGAGCAGTTAAATGCTCTAAGGTGCTTGACCAGCGGTTCCCGAATTGTTTTGGCTTCGGAACCCTTTTTGGTTAACCGATTTTCGGCGGAACCCCAGCTCTAGTAAGAAGTAAACTAACTAGGGTTGGCACTTTTAGGAACAGAAAACAGGAGAAAAGCAAGGGTGCGCGGCGAGCGCGAAGCGCGAGCCGCAAATATTTTTTGGGTCTATTTTCTAAATGTACGTTGAAATCATTAAGAGCCCATAGCGATTTTGCCGCTGTCTGCCCGCTCTCTCGCTTGCACATTTCATGTTTCCTAAGATTTCTTAAATCTGAGTGCATAATTGAAAAATGTGTCTCGCAATATAAGATTGTGTTTTTGCAATATAAGATTACAGACATTTTAAAATATATAACAGTTTTTTATTGCTAAAGTACAAAAAGTTGTCGTTTCCAACAGTTATTTGAAATAGAAAATACGATAACTTTTTGTTCTTCAGCAACTCGAAACTGAAATATATGTTGAAATGTCCGTAATCTTATATTGCGAAAAGTGGCCGAGACACATTGTTCTGGGGGCCTATTACGAAAATAACGTACGCAATTTCGGAACGCAGTCACTTGGCCACGATAGTCGTCCGCAGTTCGTTGGTTATACTTTATAGTAATAATAAACATTTTGAATTTTTCTATCGTAGTCCATAGACTACTAAACGAACGATGTTGGATACGCTAGAAAGAAACTGTCACACTCACGCAATCACTTCGCAATATCGCATACGAAAGTGATTTGTAATAGGAAACAATCAAAACGAAGCACGGACGCAGCTGCGTGTATCGCATTAAACTTTTCGTAATAGACCCCCAGATACGCACTCAGATTTAAGAAATCTTGAGAAAACATGAAATGTGCGAGCGAGAAAGCTGCAGTAAGTGGCAAAATCGCTACGGGCTCTTAAAACTAGCAGTAAAACTACTGGTAAATCCTTCATTTACCAGCTACCCAGACATGTTGAATGTATGTGAATGTTTGTAATTAAAATACTCAAAATCAATTAAAACAAACGGGCGGGTCAGCAAAGTAAGAGTGTAATAAAAAAAAGGATAACTAGGTACCTAGGCAAAGGCAAAAAAGAGACTTGATTTAATGTTTTAGGTATTTTGTTTACTGTTTCCATTCCATGCATATTGTGTATTCCTATGCTACGGGCCTATCTTGTTAATTCCGCGTCATTTTTATATTAATGAATTCCGAACAAGACATGTCTTTTGCAATTCTGCTTTCATTAAATCTACAGTTCAACGGTTTCTGACATTAGAACATTTAAGCATCATTTTAATTTTAATTTATTATAATATGATATAGTTAGACTTTAAAAGAAGGACTTTTAAGATATAAAATATTAATTTAGTTACAACAAAAAGATAAGTAGGATTTGAATTTATAAACTCTTGAATTTTCGCGGAACCCCTGAGAGCCTCTCACGGAACCCCAGGGTTCCGCGGAACCCTATTCGGGAACCGCTGTGCTAGACAATACTGATATACTACTTATATACTTTTTTTTAATATACAGGGTTATTTGTAAAACACCAACAACCTCGCAGGAGTAGATTACTGACATCATAAACAACAACATTTGTTCTACGACTTTTCCGAAAACAGACAAAAAAAATTCGACTTTCCATACAAATGTCCGAACAGCTGATCGAGTTTTGTATGAAAAGTCAAATTTTTTTTGGCTGTTTTCGGAAAAGTCGTAGAACAAATGTTGTTGTTTATGATGTTAGTAATTATAATAACGATTTTCGCAGTTAACCTGATTAAAAAATTAAAATGAGTACGTCAGATCAACCACACTCGCAGATTTTAGCGAAGATTTGTGTGCGAGTGTGAAAATGAGTAAAATGAGTATACTTTACATCTTAGAGTAAGACGGGCTTCTGTCTACAGACGAAACGAAGCCTTTGTTGCTCGAAGCTTTACATCATTCTGTGACTAGAATAGAATGGAAGGAATAGAATGTACCGAAAAGTTTAGAAAAATGTGTGGCAATATCTTATTTACCTGTGAAAAGGGTGATTTTTGTCACATCACAATTACTAAGACAACAAGACATCATGGCTCCACGATACCTTTATTTAAATTATAATCAAATATTTTCAAACAAACTGTGATTGCTCCTTTGCTAGGCGGGACGCTAGGGGCTGTAAGCATTCGATCAGATACCAAGCTGTTACTATAAAAAATGTTGGCACATTGTCACTTAATCCTTTGTCTCTTTTTTCATAGACCGTGTCCGTATAATAATAACTTTTCTTTTCCACGCTCTGCTGGTCTTCTTGAGCGCAGCGAAAATTTTTCTAAGTCTATGACTTTAACATTCATTCAGACAGAGGGTGATGCGTGATGCGCGGCAGTGTGACATCCGCCTAGTTGTCTACAGCATGTATCAATTTGGTTTCGCCCTCGGAATGCCCTCAGTCACACCATCCTTACATCTGTCACGTTCGCGTGTCGCAGCATGTGCGGTGTAATTGGCGGTGCCTGATGACAAATAATACCGGCTCCACTAATCAACGGCTGCAAACAATCCTATAATATATCCTACTTAATATTATAAATGCTCGGTGACGCAGTGGTTTAGCGCCTGGCCCTGCGATTGCGGAAGTTAAGCAACTTTCGGGTCAACTAAGGTCAACTAAGGGTCGGTCATGGGATGGGTGACCAAAAATTAGTATATCGAGATCCCCGGCTGCATTTGCAGTTGTTAACAGTAACACCCACCAATCCGCATTGGGCCCGCGTGGTGGTTTATGGTCCATCCTCCTTGTCCACCCATAAGGAAGGCCTGTGCCCCAGCAGTGGGGACATTAAAAATGACTGATGTCGATATCGATTATACCTAAATGCGAAAATAAGTTTGTTTGTTACGCTTTTAGTTACGTCTTAACTACTCAACCAATCGACATGAAATTTTGCATACGCGTTGTCAAGGGGTACAGAAAAGGACATATTAGGGTACCTTACAACCAGAAGACATTACTGTTCCCGAGGGATACAAAAATAACTCTTCACGCAGACGAAGTCATGGGCGGTCACTAGTATTATATATACGGAAGTATGTTTTTTTGTTTGTTACGTTTTCACGTCTTAACTACTCAACCAATCGTAATGAAATTTTGCATACATGATGTCAGGGGTACAGAAAAGAACATAGACCTTTCATCCAGGAAAAAGTACTGTTCCGAGTGATACAAAAATACTGTCCAAGTCGCGGGCGGTCGCTAGTGTTTTAATAAAGGCTATTACTAGCAAGTTTATCTATTGATCGATCGACGACGATAATGTGATACACGTTCGTGCGAAAGTTCGATTGCACGATAAACATTTGTGCGAAAGTACGTTCGTGCGAAATTGTACCTGCTAGCTGCTAGGCTTCTCTTTTATACAAAAACACTGACATTTTTTTTTTATTTAACTGGACTGGCTGTCTGTATAATCATAGCTACAGCTAAGTTTTTGTGCCTATTTGAAACGCCACTAGCGTGCGTCTAAAGAACTAATTTTGGCGTACAATATGAAAATGGTTGCCGTGATGGTCTCTCCAAACTTCTAGGTGCTGTACACTCGTAAAGTTTGAGTACCAATTTATTATTACGTTCTAGGGAACACAATGTTTGATACCATATCAATCCTTCAAGTTCAAACATTAATTCAGCATCTCATCAAATACAATTCATTTAGGCCTTATACAGATAATACGTACATGGATTGAATTGCTATTATAAATACTTTAATCGAGTAGGTATTAAAGTTTTTAAGCCGCATTCACAGTAAAATAAAACAACCGTATTTTGTTACTATAAATCCTACAAAACCTATCGGACCCACAGAACAAAACTTATACCCCCTTACTAATAAAGATTGTATAGCAGCTGCATAGTTACACAGTGTTTTGTCACTTTCTTTTTAATGTCAAATTCAAATAGTTTGACAGAGAGTAACCATTGTGTAACTAAACATCTGCTATTCAATCTTTATTAGTAAGGGGGTTAAAATATTGAGGGTGTGATTTGTTCTCATGAAACCGCCCCATCGCGTCGTCAGTCGCGTCGTCTCGGTCGCGTCGCGATCACCGCAGCAGTGCAGCGATGGCCTTCTATCACATGGCTTGTTGTGTGTAACGACGGCACAGCACAACACGTTGCAATCAATTCATTTTTGTTCTGTGCTATTTACAGTACATTTTTCTTCTACCTAAGAGAATAGATCCGTCTTTTACATCACCATTGTCATAACAAAGACTTCTATGTTGTCTAAGTATACTTGTCATAATTTTCGTTTCATCATCACTGTCATTTTGTATTGGGTGTATTATGGTTGTGTAACTTTTATTTTTTATTACTTTATTTCAATGTTCGCGCACTTATTGATAATCATAGTCTGTATAATGATCGCTCTAGTCGCATCATTCGACAAGAGGGTTAATGTTGGCACTGTCCTGTTTTCTCAGTCGGACCTTCAGAAAATAAACTGGGATTCCACCGAGCTAGGATTGCTAAAAGCACGAAGGTGCTTTCAAGAATTACTCCCCACTTCCAATTTTGCCGACACAGCCAATGAAGATTATATAAATATGTTAATAGAATATTTCAAGGACACATTTACTTCTATAAAAAGAGAAGTTGCCAACGAAACTGCAAGTCGTTTGATGACAGTAGCTCTCTCAGATGCTGTCGGAGGATATTTAAAATTTTGGGCTTTACCAGTTACCAAGATTGGATTTTATGGTGGTACGATTTCGCAAAACAATATTATGAAGCTTTCTCAGTTCTATGACGAACTCAAAGACTTTTTGGATACCGATGGACGTGGTTGGAGAAATCCAAATAGAAATGTGTTACATGATTTGTCATTAAATATTGCGCCGTTTCGGCACTTCAGGAGAATCATAAAGCACCCTTGCAGTCAGCTGGTGTTTGAGGAGACTCTCAACGGATGGACCATCCCCGTCCCGTACATTCATTGGGGAAACAACAGTACAATGATTGTTCCTATGAAGAGAAACTCTATTGTATTTTTAGAGTCGCCTAACCAACCAAATTATTTAATAAAATATTACGACGCTGCAACAAATTGTATAGAAGAAACCACAATCGATGGGTCAGACTTTGAAGACAGATTCCAAACTTGGTTACAGGAAGATGTCGTTCCTCATCTTTCTGATGATAAAATTTACTTCTCTTTTGGGAAAGTTCTCTCTCTGGTTAATATGACGAGAATAAAGAAGTGTTACGATATGTGCAACAAAGTTGTTATTGGAGGAATTCATTTAGATTTTTCTTGCACAAGAACATTGATATTGTTTATAATATTGATCCTCGAAGTAGTTTGGTGCATTCCAGCATTATTTTACGTGGCTTGCACACGAAGGTTTAAATCACAAAAAACGAAAAAAAGATACAATTCAAACATAAATTCTGGTACTAACAGAGATTCATTTTGTGGAGTTCAACATAAATCGAAAAAGATACGGAAATTTTTCGATAAAATTAAAGAGAAAAAGCGAATGTTTTTAAATACTGATCAGTGTGGTATGTTTAAAGAACAGGCTAGTGGTCTTAAATTAGAGAAAAAACCAAGAGATAAAATTGCATTTGGTGCATTATGTTCTGCCGATCCGGAATCCGAGCCTCACATTATTTCCTCCAAGCCAACTGTAAGTTTTGAACATGAAATTCCAAGTAATAAGCTGAAATCATCCATGAAAAGGTTATATAGCACCCATTCTTCACGATCGCGAAACAGCGTCGCAGTCACGCAAACCAAGTCAAAATCTAAATCCTGTATATCAAGCAGCCAAGTATGCACTTGCTCTAAATGCACGATCTATGGAAGCGTTTATAACGTTAAAAGTTATATTTCAGAAAATAATTCAATAACTTTCCCTTACGTGGCCACTGAATCAATCGAGGATTCCGTCACTGAAATTCTTTCAAATGTCACTTACGTAAAATCAGTAAGTGATAATTTCGTAAAAAGTATGGACTCGAAAATAAGCGTTGATAATGATCTTTCAAGAAATGAAACCTCCCTCGATCCAGTAATAGAATGTCCTTGTCTCAGTTGCTTGGAAAATACGCCCGATAGTTTAGTCACCGTACTCAATCAAGAGAGCAAGGTGGAAACGATTTTCGAACACAAAATGGACTCAAATACTCAGGCATGCTCTATAAATACTCAAGCCACGCATCTGCCGGTTATCAAAGAGAGCATCTGCAGAAACGTTGGGCTGAACCAAGACGCGAAGCCACCGCCTTGCTTTGAGATAAATATTGACAAACCGCACACGAAAATAAGCGTGGGAATAACAGGTCGCTTCAACGAAAAGAAGACTAAACCAAGTAGGATTCCTAGAAGACTTCCCAACATATCAGTGCAGTTGACGTGCCTAACGAGCAAGGGATCCCGACCGCCGACTAGAAACAAGAGCTTAATCCCTCAACCTAAAAGGGTAGTAGACGATATTGCGATACATTCAAGAAATACTGTGGACAAATATAAAGATAATAAATTAAATGTAACTTTATAATGTTAATGTATTTGTTAGTTTGGATTTGTTAAAAGGTGCAACGCTAATAAATTATAGGATTTAATAAAATGCTTCCAATTTTTTCTTTGTGGATATCAAATAGATTTTTACGACTTAGATTAACCATTACGATGTAAAAAAAAATCTTTCTGTTTTCTAGAATCCATATTTAACATATCTTCCGGTTTAGTTTAAAAATGGAACAGAATTTCTATGAATATCTGGCAAGTAGGTAATTTATCAGAAAACCTTCTTCAGACGAAACAGACCCAAAATTTTATTTTTAGAGGATTTACTTTATTTAATTATTCCTTACGTGGCACATGTCCGCACGCGCACATACATACCTCTAAACAAAACAATAACAATAAAGTTATATTTCACTTTGCTCCATATGGTTACACGTTACACCCTGCTCTAATCACGCTGACGAATTTATTGGCTCACCGGGTGAATTACGCGCGGGTCCCAACCCAACTGAGTTATTGCATATTTCGGCCAGCTCAGGTGGCCCGGCACAACACTAATCTGTCATTACGCCCGTTCCCACTTAGCGGATTGGGCTCGGACTTTGGGGTGGATTTGGTTAGACCCAATTGGAAAATAACTGGTAGCTTTTGTGATACTTTTTTACTTTGGTAAGAGGAACTGAAAATGTAAAATATTGTAATAATATTCATTTTTAAACTTTTAAGGGGCTCGGTGGCGCATTGTTTAGAGCCTGGCTCAGCGATTGCGGAGGTTAAGCAAATTTCGCAAGGAATGGTCATGGGATGGGTGATCAAAAATGTATAATTTCGAGCTCCTCCGTGCTTCGCAGTCGTTAACACCTATCAATCCGCATCGGGCCCGCGTGGTGGGTTATGGCCCGTCCTCCTTATCCATCCATAAGGAAGGCCTGTGGCCCAGCAGTGGGGACATTAAAATGGCTGATAGATGGACAAACTTTTAAGGTATGAAGCGCGTACCTACGTAAATAATAATAGGCACTAAGGTAAATAGTATTAAGGTAGCTAATTATGTAAGTAATAATGTAAACAAGCGTTGGTAAATCAATAAAGTAAAATAAAAAAAATAAAAAAAATAGGGATTTACACGTCTACTTAAAATTTCCGAAATTTCCGCCCGTAATCGCGGCCAATACAACTTGGACGAAATCTCGAAAATTTTAAGTAGATTTCTAAATTAAATACCTATCATTATTTACCTACGCGTATACCATAACTGATACCCATAACTGACAAATATTATTCTTTTAAAAATATAAGTTGAATTCGTCGGATCTATTAACCGTAATAAAAAAAGTACCTATTTTTTCTTCAGCAATTATACTATTATGTATTAGTTGTAAGATAGTTTCTCCCAAACCTCTTTTAACACCATCCCCATTAAGAAATCCCTGTGACCATAAATTAAGGGGAGTGCAGGACAATTTGTTCTCTAATCCCGTGTCGATCGGGGATTATCGGGTTCAATTGGTGGTAATCCCACAACATTGGCACACCCGTCTTAGCCACTATTTACTATGGTCTGACCACCCTACTCGATTTATCTAAGTTGTAATAGTTTATGCCAATTCAGAGATAAATTATGACTGAATTAATAAGGATTAATGTTAGAAATTGGTTTATTTTGAGGTTATTTATTAAATCACTGAGCTGCTGATTAAGTAGGTACCTATATTAAATGTACCGGGATATGGACGATACATACCAGGAATAGTGGGGGTCCATCAGCCATTTTTAATGTCCCCACTGCTGGGGCACAGGCCTACCTTATGGGTGATAAGGAGGACGGGCCATAACCAACCACGCGGGCTCATTGTGGATGGGTGGGTGTTAACGACTGCAAATGCAGCCGGGACCAACGGCTTAACGTGCCTTTCGAAGCACGGAGGAGCTAGAGATAATAAATTTTTGGTCACCCATCCCTTGACCGACCCTTGCGAAAGTTGCTTAACCTCCGCAATTGCTGGGCCAAGCGCAAAACCACTGCGCCACCGAGCTCCTCGGGGTATAGTAGGGGTAGTATAAGGATAAAACACGAAAGTGCTTCTGATACATCGCAACCCTTGTTTTGTAATGTCTTGAAACAATATTTTCGCAATTTCTGAAAAATTATATATTATTTTTTAACCGACATCAAAAAAGGAGGAGGTTATCAAGTCGACGGTTTTTTATATGTGATTTACCATAACTTCGTCAGTTGTTATCCGATTTATACAATTCTTTTTACATTTAAAGAACATAGTTTGTGTGTAGTCCAATAAAAAAATTACAGAGATCTGGCTGGTAGTTTTTTCATAATCCTGAAAAATATCAATTATTTAGCTTGCCATCACACGTGTTCTTACGGATTTTCGGACATAACATCTTTGTTTATGAACCTATTTAGATGATATTTTTTGTTTGAAAGAGTATACTATAACGCTAGTTATTTTTACATTCTCTTTGGAGTATACTTCAAGAATTGTCACATTTTAATTTCATCGGTATTGGACTTTGAACTTCGAAGAAACAAACATAGAGGAAATAATCACTACGTTTGATACAAAAGGGAACTCCTCAAAGTCAAATAGTATATGTAAAGTGATTTAGATTTTGGTAGGTTTATGACAATCCAAAACAAACCAAACCATGGTCTGCGATGCAACATTTTGGACTAGACTTTGACTACAAAGCCACAAGGGAACTCCTCAAAAACAAACAGCGTTAATTTGGAAATTGAGTTGTGGGCATTTTGCCATTGAGAATATTTTATATAATAGGTCTTTACCTATGAAATTGCCGATTTGTATGGAGATTTTTCAAGAAGTTGCATTTTTCATAATAGCATTTTCTTTGTTCATTTAACAACCATGAACATTCATGTAACAAAACTTTTATGTACTAATGTTTGAACACTATGCTAACTTATTTCCATTTAAGATAAGCGAAAAAATAAGTTTTGGTTAAGTTACAACCCCTTCGGTCACCCTTTTTTTGCACACAAAAAAAGTCACTTTCAAGATCTTTTTTTTAATGTCACGAAAGCTAAAATATGGACTTTATTTTTACTGATAGTTAACTATCATGATCATAATTCGATGTAATATTCACGATTTTGTTAAAATTTTAAATTATAGAAGTTATTATTTTCTCTGTATGTGACAAAATATCGGCAATTTCATAGGTAAAGACCTAATATATTTAAAAAATATTTACACGCTTACATACCTACCACTAAAAAGTTGAAAAAAAAGCTTTTTTTAAAAAAAAGAAAACCTCCTTCAAAAAACCTGAACAAAAACAGCTTCAAAATTAAATACCTCTAAAAAGCAAGAAATAATAAAACATAAACAGCTTCAAAATTAAATACCTTTAAAAAAGCAAGAAATAATATTCCAATCATTAGTTACGCATAACATCTATATATATAAAAGAGAAAATCACTCACTGACTCATCACGAAATCTCAGAAACTACAAGTGCTAGGAGTCTCAAATTTTGCATGGGGGTTCCTTTTAGTGTGAAGGTGCTCACTAAGACGGGATTTAGCGAAATTCAACCCCTAAGGGGGTAAAACAGGGTGGCAAAGTTTGTATGGGAGAAAGCGATTCCTTGGCCCGATTGACTTGAAATTTGGCATAGACATTTTTTAACAAAATTAATTGAATACGTGTTTCGTATTTTCTTGAAATGTATCCCCTAACAGGGTTTAAAAAGGGGTAGAAAGCTATTTTTAGGGTGGTTGACTTCGATATCGGAATCAAAACTTCTTAGTGCATTTGTACGATTAAGAAAAATAAATGTCAGTTGTCAGGTTGTCACCTCCCCTGAGATTGTAATTATGTCACCGCACGAGCTGACATTTCATGTTGTATAAGATTTTATCCTGATTTTCAGTACCTATTTTACGAAATATTAGTCTACTTATAAAACGTGGCAAAATCTAGCAAATATCAGATATCTAACGTGACAAGGAATGTGGTGTAAAGTGTTGAAATTGAGAGCCGGATAATAATGCACAACATAAATTGCACCCGACATAATTTGCAATGTCACGTTATTTTAGCCAGGAACCAGGAACAAATAAACATACATAGATTTTTATTTAAAAAGAAGATACCTACCAAACTATTAAGTATGAGTATTAAATGTTACATAATATTATTATACTTATTTTGTTATATTACTGCTAAGAAATTTTATTAAGTACACCTACCTACCTACCTAATACAAAATCGTGAACAGTAGGGCGTCGGCTCTGTAACCAAACTCGAACCCCACTTCGAATCTCACTTCACTGCACGGGACGGGAACTTTAAATTATAAATAAGATAATGATAAGATTTTTTTTTCATCACAAAATATTTTAGATAGCTACCTAAATTTATTGTAATCGGTAAAATTGCTCATTTAGTTAGCTAATTTCTAATAACAATTCACGCGAAGTGAAGTGAGGTTCGAAGTGAGATGCGAGTTTGGTTACAGAATCAACAGATTGCGCAGGTAAAACCGCGGGGTGCAGCTATTACCTACATATCACAAAATTGTAAAAATGTGAAATTTTTGATGTCTGGATGTTATTCATTTTGTAACTCAATCACGGCTGAACGGGTGAACGGATTTAGACGAAATTTGGCACAGGGATAGATTATAGTCTGGAATACTTAACACAGGCTTCTTTTCATGCCGATCATTGGTTCCCAAGGAAAGACTTACAACGATTACCGACTCCCACGCGGGCGGAGCCACGGGCAAAAGCTAAACATAGTATAAAACAAAGTCGCTTCCCCGCCGTCTGTACGCTTCTCTTAAACTATACATAAAAATCGCAATAAAATCGATCTTTAAGTTTGGGAGCTAGGTGGCCTCAGACAGACACACACACACTTCAATTATATTTTAACACCCTTTGCGTACATCGTATATATGTAGATATCCTGTAGTATAATCAAATAACTTCACACTGACACCACATTAGCACAGTTTTACATTAGTAACTACATTGCACTGCACCCGTGCGAAGCCGGGGCGGGCCGCTAGTTATTAATAAAACACGTCTAATGAAGTCGGTGGGGCTATTAGAAATATAAAAAAAAATGTTGTCTTCCAGCCCCACCCGACTTCAATAGACGTGTTTTATTAATAACTAATGATTTGAATATTATTTCTTGCTTTTTTTGAGAGTATTTAATTTTGAAGCTGTTTTTGTTATATTATTTCTTGCTTTTTTAGAGGTCTTTAATTTTTTTACATCACCTACATAAGCATTTTGATCTATCAGTGCGATTAATTAATCACTCTCTGCAATTTTCCTATTTCAGCCGCAAGGCAGTGTAAATATTTTAATTCCAATATTTCCCGTTGCGATGAACTGGCCAGTTGGCCACGTAACAGATTCACTCCAAATCCCCAACGATTAACGTTACAAATTAAATAAACATAACGCACAAGCACAGGCGAGGCCCGTCCGGTGATTTACAACCGGTCCGGTCAGGATTATCCGGTGGCTCGGTGAGGTGGCCTTATATATGGCCACATACTATTTTCTAGCCACTTGCATTGATGCTTTCGTAAAATACACATTACTATCAGTAGCGGAACACTAATGAAGATATAAAAAGTACAGTACCTTTATAAAAATACCGTAACAGATTCATAATGCCAGAAATTCCAGAGAGTAAGTTTTAATTTCAAAGATCCAGAAATTATTAACTTCTTCCCTAAGCCAAAAACAGTAAGTAACATTTAAATTAACCGATAACGAAACGAAAAAATGAATTTACGGTCTCTCGACGAGTTATCACAAGAAAAATTCCTTAAATTAACCCGCTGACAGGGCGGCACGATCTGCGGACCACTAGACCATAATTTAAACAATCTCATACCCCTGTTTGCTGAAACCCAAGATTTTGCGATACCCATTTGTAACCCCTTATCTCAGTTACGAGGCATCCGGACCCGTCGGCCAAGTGAGACGACCGCGATAATGCTCACTGCGACAAGGTGGTAAATGCGTTTCTCAATTCTAATTGAGCCAGAGGTGTGGTATAATTAAAGGAGTGTAACAAGGCCCTTTGGGAAATGGGAGCGATATCGTTATACACAGATGTCGGATGAGAAACGGCTAGAGATAACTGCCTTGAAATGTTTGATACCTAATCTTTAAGCTTGTTGGCTTATTTGTAACTGATATTTAAGGCTCGGCTACGCTGGAACATTTGTCTCTATCTTTTTCTTTACATGTAAAGAGTAAAGAAAATAACCTCACTTCTGCACTTTTTTCGGTGTTTCTTCATCATTATCATTATCACAATTATCTTTCTTGAATAAAAGTAATTGAAGCAACTTCACAGTTCGTTAAAGTGTATTTTGATGTAGAATTCAATACGTTTCCGCATTTTTTTTATAGTCATCTGTGTGGTTTATACGCAATTTAATATTTGTAGCAACTAGATAATCTCTTTAGTTTGTCGTATGATTTTTTGTAGCTACAAGTACTTTACGTTTTCTATTATAAAAAAATTACCCCTCCAAACCATGTTTTCCTATTATGGACCCTCAAAGAATTGTACATACAGTGCAAGGTTAAGAAAACCTAATGTAAACTAAAAAATAAAGACACATAATTTGAACCTACACATTCTAAAGAAATAACTCTTGAAAATAATGACATACATACGACAATGTTTACGTAGACGCATCGTTCGAACCTACCAAACCCCATCGCTGTACAAACTGAATAATCTTGCAAAGATGCAAACAAATTACACCACCGCACAAACATCTCATGTTCAAGCCATTCAATTCATTGAGATCCCGATGTCAACTAACCAAATAACGAAGGAATTTTAGGTACGAATTCACCAGTTTAAAACGACCTTTGAAGACGCATACTTATTCTTTTACTGCATGCAAACTTGGAGTATTTACGGATCAGTGGGAGGTCTCGTTCGGTTGGTTGGTGACAGTACACGTTAGGGGCCTTAAACAAATTAATCACGGAGTCCAATTTCCCGGAAAACAATGGGGTGAGCCTCCAGGAATGGCGGATTCTGAGCTAGTTGTGGGGCAGAACACCGCTGATAAATTAACTTTTGCCCGCAGTGAGGAATGGAAGAAATCTAAAGTACGTGACCAGACCAACGTCGTTAGTTGCCTGGGGAAATTGTTATAAACAAGAAACAGGTTACTGAATCCGCTGAAAATTATGTCAAAATCAATTAAAGTAAATAACAAACATTTAATTCATATTTTTGTAAAAAATAGTATTTTCTAAGTGTTTTCTTTTAACAAATTATTAACCTAATTTATAAGACTAAATGGATTTCGACTAATTAATAATTAGTCAAAACTCAATAGAGGCTGTGAGGAAAGATAACCGTCGTTTTGTCGTGTTTAAGGCACTGTTATACGTAATTATAGTGCATCTATTTTGACTTGATAGAAGTCAAGATTTTACAGTTGTCGCACTAAAACGTTATCAACATGTCAAAAACGGTAATCAAGCACAAAGAGCATGACAATTCTCTTTCCGCACAGACTCTAGTCAAACGCTGCCTGGTCAATTTTCTACCTTAAGCACATAAATAAATAAATAAAAATAAAATAAAATTTTATTTTTCTGAACTTAGGAAAATCTTCAGATCTTCTTCGTCTGCCCATTGTAGATTGATTGATTGATGAAAATGAAAATTATGAAAAAATAAAAAAGGTACGATACCCGATATGAACATTATTCAGTGTTTGTAGATAGGTACTATTATTTTTATTCTGTGGTATTGTTTGGCTATTTTCGATAATATGTACGTAAATTAAAAAGTTTTTAATAAAAACAAAACCTCCTTCAAAAATCTTGAAAATAATCTAACAAAAAACAGCTTCAAAAATAAATTAATGGCTCTAAAAAGCAAGAAATAAAATATTGAAATCTGCATAATAACTAACTCGAAAGTTTGTATGCAAATCTTATATTAAACAACGCCTTTTGAAGTCGGGTGGAGGGGGGGGGGGGACGAAGGATATTTTTTATCTAAACTAATATATCTAAACTTTAATCATGGGTTTAAACCCCACCCGACTTCATAAGACGTTGTTTAATATAAGATATGCATACAAACTTTCGAGTTAGTTATTATGCAGATTTCAATATTTTATTTCTTGCTTTTTAGAGCCATTAATTTATTTTTGAAGCTGTTTTTTGTTAGATTATTTTCAAGATTTTTGAAGGAGGTTTTGTTTTTATTAAAAACTTTTTTATTTTAAACTTTTTTGTGGTAAGTATATTTGGTGATGATATTATCTAAGTTACAATAGCCTTATGTCAACGGCTCATCACTTTTTACATAGTACTGCTTTTCCCGACGCAGGGGCGTTTATTGTTGAGGAGTTCTCCTGGTACTTCACTATCAGCTCCACTTCACCATATGAATTATGATGAGCATAAATATCTTAGCAACCATATCAAAGTAATCGTATCGTACCAGTGAACTACTTAGTATTGAATATTTTCGATGATCATCTATGCTGGTCTTCATCATCAGTTCCACTTCACCAAAATAGTACTTTTCGAAAGCAAATGCACAAGTTACTTAAGAAAATACTAAAATCTCTATAGATTTGCCTATAATATTTGAAGAGTTCCCTCGATTTCTCCAGGATCCCATCATCAGATCCTGATTTCATGACAATGGGACCAACTTGGAAGTATAAACTTTCAAACGAAAAAAGAATTTTTCAAATCGGTCCAGCCGTCTTCGAGTAATCGAGTAATATACATAAAAAAAAAAAAAAAAAAAAAAGATTCCGACGAACTGAGAACCTCCTCCTTTTTTTGAAGTCGGTTAAAAACCAAGCATGTAACAGTACATTACCTATTATATTCCAATTTAATTTTCATATTTTCTTTTATCTACCTATACCTACCTACTTAACTTTTTTATTTTGCGTTTAAAATTTTGATCTAATCATTACTAATGATGAGTAATGACACCATCCACAATGATGAAACTTTATTTCTAGTAATAAACAAATCTATTGCCCCAATTAAGGAAGATGAGCCATAGACAAGTACATTGTTTTCTTCAAGACAACTGCCAGCATCCGGCCAGCGAGCATCTGTTGTAGCGCTCTTTAATTTGTATTTCCTGTAAGCACTTGTGACTTGTCACAATAAGATAACCTTACTTATCAGCACGCGTTTGAAATAAAAAACCGGCCAAGTGCGAGTCGGACTCGCGCACGAAGGGTTCCGTACCAAAAAACGGCAAAAAAAAAAAAAAAAAAAAAAACACGTTTGTTGTATGGAAGCCCAACTTAAATATGTATTTTATTATGTTTTTAGTATTTATTGTTATAGCGGCAACAGAAATACATCATCCGTGAAAATTTTAACTGTCTACTTGTTGTCGTTATTAATATCGAGCAAAAAACGGCGAAAAATCACGTTTGTTGTATGGGAGCCCCCCTTAAATATTTATTTTATTCTGTTTTTAGTATTTGTTGTTATAGCGGCAGGTAACAGAAATACATCACCTGTGAAAATTCCAACTGTCTCGCTATCACGGTTCACGAGATACAGCCTGGTGACAGACAGACAGACAGACGGACAGCGGAGTCTCAGTAATAGGGTCCCGTTTTTACCCTTTGGGTACGGAACCCTAAAAATGTACGTGAATGCAGTTCGGTAAATACTAAAATAATATTAGAAGTCTTGAAAGGTCATTAATATTTGCCAAGAGAAAAAGCAACGCCCAAAAACTTTAAAATGTTTTGAAAACATCTTGAAAGCTGGATAGACCATTACCTTTAATGTGCTGTTATATTATCACAACTGAATAAAGTACAAACTCTGTTATAGTTATTTTAATCTATTGTGCCAGAGAAAACTTTTTTAAGTTTCTTTTAAAAGTTTGATTACATAAATTATTATGAAAGGTCAGTCCTTACTTGAACAAGATGATGACCAGAGGTTCGTTTGTATTGAAATACTTTCGAGTCTTTCTGAAAATCATTAAAAAACATCGTTTTACTTGGCTTACTAGAATGGTGTCGTGTCGTAGCTTTTTTTACACAAGTTACAACGTAAATACCTACTGGAAAAGTGGTGAAATTACAAAGTCAAAGTCAAGTCAAAGTCAAAAATAGCTTTATTCAAATAAACTTAATTATTAAGTACTTTTGAATCGTCTATATTTTCCTACCACCCGTTCAAGACTTTTTTAACTGCCAAGAAGAACGAACACAAGAAACTTATCAGCTTTAATAGCAATAAGTAACGATATTTACAAACTTAAATATATCGTTACCAGATAATTACAAACCTAAATGATTATTTCTAAACTAACCCCTCTGTATCCCATCGACCAATGACGCAAACAAACGTAACACCTGGCGGAACTGCCTACTCCCAAAGCCGTGTTACAATTAAAAAAGTATAACGACCGGAAGGCGAGCCGCTCCGGTTGCCACTTCCGATGGCCGCTATTGGCCGGTCACCTTTGACCCCACCTGCGTGCTATGTGGTACACCCCCACCATGTAAGTATACGAGGGTGGTTGAGTCACCTACTGCGTATTTTTTTACACATGTCTTCCACCCTTTACAAATGCAGTCATCTTTAACAAACCTTTATTCGTTTGACAAAAATGAAAAAAATACTTAAGACAGCTTTCACAGGTGAGACACCCATGTTCCCATTTGTTAACTGCACAGATGATTTCAAAGAATCAGTTAATTTTTGTGTTATCCGGAACCTGTATAAAACCAATGACTAATTATTGCCTAAGCCTTTGCTTTACTTTTATTTTTATTTTATTTTCTTTTTATATAGAAACTAAGTTACATACATAAATGTTTTCCCCATTTTCCTTAAATTTTCTAAATTATTCAGCAATATGGTATTAAACTTATCTTTAATTCCTATTTAACTTTTGAGGTAACCAAAAACGAAATAAGTTTTACTATTTTGGAGCCAGATTCCACTTAGGGTTGCCAGTTATTACGTTTTAAGAGAACACTCAGATTTTATCAAGATATCCAAAAATAGTCAAAATATTTAAGTATCCACGCCATTCTTGATAAAGCTAAAGAATACGTAACTTCACAGAGATAGCACTTCAAACATTCCAATAATCTGTTTGTGTTTCAAGTGGCTATAAATCAGCCAGCCCTCTTAAACTGATAAACAAATTAATACAGATAACTGAAACCTCGGGTAACGTCATATTTCATAGCTGATAAGATAATATTGAATCGCTTTAAAACATATTTTGACTGTTTTCTATGAAATCTTCTGTTACAAAAAAAATATTACTCAGCTTGGACAAAACTGCTTTCAGCTGTCCCGATGTCCATCTTTTTTCCTTTACAGGTCGCATTGCTCAACCGATCCTCCTGAAATTTTGCGAGCTTCTGTAATTATATAGATTTTTGTCTAATAACTTTTTTGAAATTTTTCAAAATGGTGGAGATATGGGGAAATCGTATTTCAGCCATTTCTAAAAACGATCAATAATTACACAAACGCAAGGTTTACAGTTCTAACAGAGCCACCAGTTTATTTATTTATTATTAGATAAGGCATATTATCTTCCGACGGAATAGTTATTTGGTTGAACTCTTTTGAAATATTTTAAAATTTCCATAGTGTGGGTAGAAAAGTTTGAAACGTTTGTTTTTTTTCCTGATTTCAGTGCGCTACTGATGGTTTTGGATGATAGTAAAGAATCTTGCAATAATTGTAGGCGTATTATTAGGTCTTTACCTATGAAATTGCCGATATTTTGTCACATACAGAGAAAATAATAACTTCTATAATTTAAAATTTTAACAAAATCGTGAATATTACATCGAATTATGATCATGATAGTTAACTATCAGTAAAAATAAAGTCCATATTTTAGCTTTCGTGACATTAAAAAAAAGATCTTGAAAGTGACTCTTTTTTTGTGAGCAAAAAAAAGGGTGACCGAAGGGGTTGTAACTTAACCAAAACTTATTTTTTCGCTTATCTTAAATGGAAATAAGTTAGCATAGTGTTCAAACATTAGTACATAAAAGTTTTGTTACATGAGTGTTCATGGTTGTTAAATGAACAAAGAAAATGCTATTATGAAAAATGCAACTTCTTGAAAAATCTCCATACAAATCGGCAATTTCATAGGTAAAGACCTATTATTTTTGATTCGAATATATTGCACTTATTATAAGAATCTGAGAATAATAACACCTAGAACGATAATTCCCTACAAAGTGCACTGTCAAAAGTGAGGCAACTAAAACAGCCAAAATGGCGCCATTTCAGATGTAAACATCTGGACATCATGGACAATAAATTGTCCATTATTACCTACTCATACCTAATAAGTACAAAACAGTTTCAATTTCCCTACCTTTGGGGCATTAGTTACTATATTATTGGATTTTAGTTACGATTAGGTAACGTATGAAGGATATAAATCTGAGAACTGAGCCATTTTGGCTCAGTATTAGTTTTAGCCTTGCTTTGCATACGAGGACACGTCTTCTAGGTGTTATTATTCTAAGATTAGAATATAATGTATCAACTTTTTTACAGCTCCAACGATACATTTCATTTCGAATAGCTCTTTACATTCATCATATCATAGATCTGTAAAATAGCTGGAATAATTTTAGCCGTTGAATCATAGAGGCCATAAAACTATTCCTTACCACAGAGGGGCATATTTCAAACAATTAGAGGGAGCAATCGCGGCCAATTTGAGCCTCGGTTGCCATCAAGTTGCGGACACCTTGCAGTTTAGGTATTTAGTCGTAATGCCTATTTAAGCAAGTATTGCAAAATTAGGAGTTAAATTGTTTTTTTTTTGTAATTATAATTGTAAAAGATAAAGTCTTAAGTTACTGGCATTGAGTTAAGAAGCGGGACCTCCTGACACAAGTGTTTTCAAATACCTAATAGGTCGTCCCAACCCCTTGTATTAATATTTAAGACTTTATATTGAATAATCTTTCATTTCTTTTTCATTATGGGTAATTATTTTCTTGAAATCTTTAATTTTTCATGATAGAATAAGAATAAGAATAGTATATTTTGCTTTTTGACAGGATGAAGAAAAGGCCAATTAACTTAATTTCTAATAAACACTTAATAGAACCTATAACATATCCCCTCTCTATTTCTTAGCGTTACTAAAACTTTTTGTAGAAGACAAGTGGAGAAAGTTTTTTACTTAAACTTTCCATTTACACACAGAAATATGTAATTTTGTATGTAACTTAACGTAAGTGTGAAATATAATAATGCTTTAGTAAGTATGACCGTTTCTGGGCAAATCCTTTAAAATCTTTAGAACAATCACCCTTAAGTATCCCATTCGTTAAATAGAACATGATATAAGTTCACATCTATTGTCTAACCAAGAAATTACCCAAAAATCCCAAATTCCAGCTTGACCTGCGACCTCTATTACGCCAATAGCGGCGTCCATCTCGGCCATAACTCAATGAACAATAGGCATTCTAAACCAGCCGCGGTCGCGTAATGAAATTCCCGGGTATATTGGCTGACCGGGGCACTTTGTCGCCACCACCTCTGGCCGAGATTGGACTGTCATCGAATCCGCTTTACAACCTCCAAGAAATTTTATAGTGGCAGTCAAAGATTCCAAAAGGCCATTTTTATATCCAAGCCGTGTACTTACAATAAAAACATTTAGAAATACTTTAATAAATATTTGTATATCCAACGAAATCAATATTTCTCATGTATTACCAATGATAGTTACAGTAGGTACTTATCAACTGAGATATACAACGTGATAGAAAAAACTCTTCGAATATGGAAGATAGATGGGGACCATCGAACTACAAGTTTTACTATGGGACCACCAACTTGGAAATCGCGAAAATAAATTAGCATTTTCATACAAAAATAATTAATAACGAAAAGAAGTTATGCCTGTAAATCCGAAAACACTCGTGCAATGGTAAGCTAAATAGGTAATTGATATTTTTCAGGATTATGAAAATACTACTACCAAGATCTCTTTAAAAATCGATTAACAAGTGGCGAGTTGTGGTAAAAAATACATAAAAAAATAAAAATAAAAAACATACAGTCGACTTTAGAACCTCATCCTTTTTGAAGTCGGTTAAAAATATAAAAATGTATGAAACAACTGTTTTTTTAACGATTTCAGAGTTGATCTCACAGTTAAAGTTTTTCAGTTTGATGGTCCCTATTTACGATATTCGGCTTTAGGGGTTTTTTGTAACACGGTGTATTTCGACATATACAGGGTGCATTTGTAACCACTCTCCAAATTTTAAGGATATGTTGAGTCCATGAAACTGAACAACTTACTCCATGAAACATGTGTCAAAATACGCCAAAAAATTTTGGTCATCCCATATTAATACTAAACTAACGTGATCTCTTTGATTTGTATGAAAAGTCTTTTTTTACATATTTGACCCTATGTTTCTTAGAGAAAGTTTTTCAGTTTCATGGACTGAACACATCCTTAAGAGTGGAGAGTGGTTTCAAAAGCACCCTGTATATTAAAATGAAAAGAATGAAAAGCAAGCACCAATGAAATGAATGTAGTCTGTGAAGAGCCTATAAAACAAGTCAAAGCAAACATACAAAAGGGGGATTTTGCGCTATAAGAGATATCATACTCTTCGATCGTAAAGGCCAAACTTTGGCATTTATAAAGAGATTGAAGCAACTATAAGGATATCAACAAAGATGATATCATAATCGTCAAGCAATTGCTCCAAGGAATGACTGACACCATGAATACCCATCACACAACGCCACTAAACAACAGTAATCACAGCCTCATAAATTTTGAAAACCGTCAATTGTCATAATGTCGCTAATCGCTGCCCATCTATCTCTTTCTATCTTAAGCAGGCTTCTTAGCAAAGACAAGGATGGCGAACTTCGCAATTTGTATCTGAGATCGTTCGCGAGAGATTTATACGCTCATTTGTAAATAATGAAGGCGCCACCATTGTGATGGGAGTCCCATTGAAGGCGACCTAACCGCACCCCTAGAAGTTCGAGGGCTGCCAAAAAAGTTATGTCCAAAAAGGCCAGCAGGCAAAGTTTTGGATAAAAGTTCCGAGGTGATAAATTCAGTTCCTAACTTCTTATAAATTGCTCTGTGGTTTTTATGAATGTTTGCTGATAAGAGACTTCTACACGAAGCCTAATACTTTGAAGCTAAGCTTAAGTGAAGATAAGACGTATTAAAACTGTAATATTAGGTAGTTTGTAAAGTTAGCGGCCTTTTTGTACTAAAAATAATAAAGATTACCAGACCTGAATCTGCTGAACCATTTTTTTGCAATATAGTATTCGACAAATCATCTTCTCCATTAACATTTCAAAGCAGCATTATTTTTTTTACTATGGGTCTGAATTCTAATCAAAAAATATGCAAAACGTATCTAATAAAAAATATTAAAAATATGAAATAGAGATTTGTTTCAATTTTACTGCTATCACTAGAAATTCAGCTGTCGAAAAATACAGGGTGAATTTTTGAGACGGTACAAGGGCATGTACCTAAACCGTTAGGTATAGTTACAGGAAAACATGTCCTTTAATCTTTTAGAATTCTGATCAAATCAGTTGGGTGTGTATAGCGATCTGAATCTCCTCCATTCACTCCCTGGGTGGCCATCATCAGATCACAGATAGGTCAATCCGTGGCGAAAAACCAAGGCGTCAAAGTTACCTCGTTTGTATGAAAATAACACCTGTATCCCTAGACAAAGTTGATGAGTATACCTATATATCTAAACATCCATGAAGAGGCATCCTTGCTGTAAGGCCAATTACTTAATGCTGGTATTCAGATGGCGCTCATCTACACCTGCCATTGTCCGAGCGCTTAATTCGAGCGCCCTCTAGCGAAGCCATGAGGTACTACACTGAGTCAAGGGGGCCAACCAAGCAACGCTACTCCACTCTATTAGCAAGCAATTTACTCTGAAAGCCACTGATGAAAAGAATTCTGTTGACTTTATTGTTTTGGGGTGTATATGAGTCTTGTTTTGAGTAGAACAGATAATACTTGCTTAAAATTCCGTTAAATATGTGGATAAATTTTTCCATCCAATAGGATACAATGTTTCCGTAGATACACAGAAAGAAACGTTGTAGGTATCTACTCAAAGAACATCTAAAATACAAAATAACACTGATTAGGGATTCACCAATATTTCTATAACGATAAATGCGCATTAAACACTTAATAGCTGCCTATCATAGAAAATATTAAATAAGTAAGTACCTAATAAAAAAATAAAAAATCAAACTCGTAAACCCCAAAGGGAATCAAAGCTTACCAATCCCTCCGATTACAATCGACTAAATTCACTGACATTATCCGCACATTTAAAAAGACAGTCGTAACGAAACGTTTATTAGCATACCAGATAAAAAAGCTCCCCAAAAAAAATCCACCGACTACCTCGAAGAGTCAACAACGTCTTAAAACGATTACGTTTGGAGGTGCGAGGGGAAAGCGACACGTAAACCGCATTAGATATGTTAAATCCGGCCCTCTGTGGGCTGCGCTGGGTTTTTCTACGATATTTTTATGCGTATCGCTTACTTTCCTGATTATTGTTCGGGCGCCATTTGCATTGCTCTGCGTGGATACGCTGATCGCATCGACTTGATCCTTACTAAACCCAATAAATAAATTAACATCCACAGCTCCACCGGCAGTGGCGCCCCTGTCAGTGGATCGTAGTGGAATGAGGAAAACTAATAAGGGTCTTGGGTTCCAGTTATGCTCGAATTAAATTACTTCATAGAAAATTTCAAGGAAATTGTGTCCCTTTTTTTAACCTTTAAATAGTGCTATCCGGAAAGTATGAAAAAAGTCCTTAAAGTTGATACAATTTTACAAATCTTAATTAAGTATTAAAATATCAATAAAAACAAAGAAAGATGCAAATGTTCATTGAATTTTACTACTTGAACTCCACGACTAACTTCTTATTCAAGAGAAATGCTCTTAAGTTTTCCATAGGTATTTGAAAGATGTGGAAATCCAATCCAATCCATTTAGTTTTAATGGTTTCCCAGGGAAGAAAATTAATTGGTCACAGAGAATTTTCCTAGATTTAATTTTAGTAGAAAACAAACTAAATTACAACGTACAATTCTTAACTTTCCCTATATTGACCACATTGCCCACTTTACCGCTTATATTTAGTCAAGCAAAGCAACAATTTGTTGTTTATTGTATCAACCCTTAGTAGTCGCAGTATCCAGGTGACATTTCCATGATTTTTCCACGGGCGAGGGAGTGCGGGTTATCTTTCCGAGTGGCGAGACGGTGGCGAGGCGTTGACGTGGCGACGACGACGTGTCAACGAGCAACTTATTCAGTTTGCGTTCAGCCTTCCGTTGTCACTCTTCATTGAGATTCTTTTACTTTTGCCAATTTGTTTGACATTAAAGAGGTTTCTTATTTCAGGGTACCATTTGCATTTTTTTAAATAAAAAAATAGCGTTTTTGTGCTCTTGTGTGTCTATCGTGTCAATTACATTTGTAGTGACAACTAAATATTGAACAAAAGTAGGTAGAGACAATCTATTAGTACTTAACTACTTACCCAATTTATTACAAAACATGAGTGTTGGTATTCAAATGTTCAAATGTTACCATCGCATTTGCGTTAATATTTTATTAGGTTTAAATCCAGAACTTGATGTCATACATCACGGGCGTAGCCAGGGGGGCGTTTTGGGGGTTCAAACCCCTCCCCCCCCCCCCCCCCGAAATATATAATAGGCATCATCTATTTATTGATCTATAACATTAAAATAAAGTTAGGCAAGGCGAGGAGTATAATTATTATACATATTAACATTTTGAATTTGCCGCGCTACCATCTGTCACCGATCATTTGAATTACACCCACCCCATCGCATTCGGATTTTCGTATGTTTTCGTGCACCGCTCGGCTGTCGCCAGTCAACAGTCAGCAGCAGCACCGATTACCGCGAAAATAATTTAGTGGGTAGGTCAAGGGTAGGTATACAATACAATACATATTCTAGCGTGCGTGCCGGACTGCAGTGAACGAAGTATTTTGTCACTTTCTTGTAAGTAAATGAAAATAACTAATTAAAAAAAATGGGCCAATTTAATAGTTCACATTTGACATCTGTCAGTCCATAGTGTGATTTGGTAAGTAAATGGTAAAGCTTTCTTTCGTGATTATTTATACAATAAAACTTATTATTATTAAGTTTTGGCACCCCGAGGTAACCTCGGCGAGGTTAGCAGACAACCAGCCTACATGCCTTATGATAAAAGAGTAACAGATAAGATCGGCCACGTTTTACGTGAATACTCTGTACCGACAGTTTACACTCCAGGCATAAAGGTCAACAACATATTGGGTTCGCCGAAGGATGTCACACCATTACAAACACCAGGCGTGTACAAGATAGACTGCAGCTGTGGTAGTTGTTATATTGGTCAGACGAAACGAACTATCACTGAAAGAGTCCGTGAATACATCACAGCTGTAAAAAACCGCCAAACTAATAAATCAGCGATTGCAGAACAGTTGCTGGAAAGCGGCACAAACCATTGGATCGAATATTATCGCACGCAGGTTCTTTCTACTACAACTCGGTCGAAACGTCGGGAAAATAGGCAGGTGTGAAAATACCTATCGTAGTTTGCATGCGTTTAATTCCTGTCATTTCACTTAAGTATATCCAAATATTTATACATTGCTACAAATTTTGGCGACCATACCCGTTTCCACTGCTACCTACGGTTGCCAGATGGTCGGGATTTGCCTGGATTTTCCCGGAATTCTAAGTGATCTCCCGACTCCCGAAAAATCTAAAAATCTCCCGGAAAAACTGCTGTTCCGAAAGTTCTCTAGAAAACATTAATTTTCGCGTAAGAAACTACAGATCACAAGATTAGCGGGTGAAACTAACTAAAAATCGCGGCCGTTTTATTCTACTATAGACAGGCAAGAGTACAAGATTTATGGATGAAACGGGTGAAACTAACTAAAAATCGCGTTGCATGGCCGTTTTTTTTAATAGACAGGCAAGATCACAACTTACAAGATTAGTGGATAAAACTGACTAAAAATGACGCTGCGCGGCCGTTTTTTTTCTCAATAGTTAGACAAGATTACAACTTACAAGATTAGTGGATGAAACTGACTAAAAATCGCGCTGCGCGCCCGTTTTTTTTATAGACAGGCAAGATCACAACTTACAAGATTAGTGGATGAAACTGAAGAAAATCGCGCTGCGCGGCCGTTTTTTTTTTCAATAGACAGGCAAGATCATAACTTTCAAGATTAGTGGATGAAACTGACTAAAAAATCGCGCTGCCCGGCCGTTTTTTTTACTATATATTTAATAAAAATATAAATGTCATTTCATTTATATTGTTGTAGTTTTATTTTCTTAAACCCCCCCCCCCCCCTCCCCCGATACAGAATTCTGGCTACGCCCGTGTCATACATATCATTAAGATCTATCATAAAAATTGAAACTCGTTTGCACATTTAAAAACCTATGTTACCGGCAATGTGTATAATCCGGCATTGTATACAATGCCTGAAACGATCAGGCAATGTATGAAATATAATTCATTTTATACTTTGCCTAGGCATTGTATACAATGCCTGCTGGTCCACCGGCAATGTGTAAAATAAGTATATTTCGTATGTCTGTTATAAAAAAAACCTCGAAATTTAAGGATCTCGCTCCACTGCGCTTCGCGCTCGCCTTAAATTTCTAACTTATACGCGGGACCTACAGGAGTGAAGCAGGTTCGATTACAAACTCAAATTTCTGTTGTCTGTTATAAAAAAATAACCTCGAAATTTAAGGCTCACGCTCCGCTGCGCTCCGCGCTCGCCTTAAATTTCTAACCTATACGCGGGACCTACAGGAGTGAAGCAGGTTCGATTACAAACTAAAATTTCTGTTGTCTGTTATAAAAAAATAACCTCGAAATTTAAGGCCCACGCTCCGCTGCGCTCCGCGCTCGCCTTAAATTTCTAACCTATACGCGGGACCTACAGGAGTAAAACAGGTTCGATTCCAAAGAGCCCCCCTCGAGCCCCCTCGAGCCCCCCTCGAGCCCCCCTCGAGCCCCCCTCGAGCCCCCTCGAGCCCCCCTCGAGCCCCTCGAGCCCCCCTCGAGCCCCCTCGAGCCCCCCTCGAGCCCCCCTCGAGCCCCCATCGAACCCTCCTCGAGCTTTCCCCGAGCCCCCCCCCTCGAACTTTCCTCAAGCCCCCCACCCTCGAGCTTTCCCCAAGCCCCCCTCGATCCCCCGTCGAATCTATTCTCGAAAATCTTTTTATTATACACATTGCCGGTGGACCAGCAGGCATTCTATACAATGCCTAGTCATTGTATACACTGCCTAGGTAATGTGTGAAATAGATATCAATATTCATTATATTTCATACATTGCCTAAAAGGGCCAGGCATTGTATACAATGCCTAGGCATTGTATACAATGCCTGCATTTCATACATTGCCGGTAACACCTACACTTAAGGTCTAAACACATGACATGCCTCAATCCGAGCGGGTCGATCCGTGATGGTGTGAAATAGAATAGAATAGAATAGAATAGAATATACTTTATTATTGGCAACACACAGCACATATACAATAGGCGCAATAATAATAATAATAAAAATAAAAACAATGAAATACTTATACCTAATAAACAACGTGCTATGTGATGCCAATACTGACCTCAGCTCAGTATAAGCAGCAGACAACGTCTACTACACTGGTATTCTGCTGAGACCAGTAGTGACATCACGGAAACAGAGACGAAAACAATACTAACATTACAAAACAAACCAAGATATTGAAACAAAGAAACAGAATAAAAATAAAATAAAATCCAAGCATAAAATGGCTAGCAGTGGGGACAGCACAGCATTCCTTTGCCTTAACAGAAAACTTGGTACGCATATAATAAATAAAAAAAAAAAGAACTCTTTGGCTCACTGACACATACACACACATAATTTTCATGCGCTAAACTAACCTAACTTATAGTAAAAAAAATGTTATAAAATACAGATATACAGAAGAATAAAAAATTAAAAGCAGGAAGCACTTTATAAGCCATAAAATCATTCCTCGTGTTAAAACACATAATATGAAACTAAAATATCACTGAATGAAGCACAATTACTAAAGCTATGTCTTAAACAAAAAGCCGACCTCAAAAACAGCACAAAGACAAAGTAAGTATATACAGTTATGTTATTAAACAGTTATGTAGTTATTTTATCTGTAGTGCTAACAAGTAACACTTATAGTGTTTAACAAATGTGCCACGGGTTTTTGCAGCGCGGATGGGAGGCGGCAGATTGTTCCAACACTTGGAAGCCGAATATTTAAAGGAACCTCGAAAAGCGGCTGTTTTGTGTAAAGGCGTAAGTATCATGTAGGAGGAGGCTCGCGACCGACATGCGCTATTGTCTCTAGCCCATTTGAGCTTGTTGAAGAGATATTGTGGTACTTTGGTGTGGATTATATCGAATAGCAAAGAAGCAAAGTGCAGCCCACGACGAGCCTCCATCTTCATTAGATTTGAGTTGTTTAAATAAGGTGTAATATGAGCCCTTGGGGGAACTGAGAAGCAGAAACGTGCACAGGCATTCTGCACGCGTTGGATTAAACGCTCAGTGCGAGCAAGCAAACATGGACCAATGACTGTATCTGCGTAGTTTAATTTGGACAGGACTAGAGTTTCACAGAGTCTGATTCTGATTTCTTCACTTAAAAAGGGGCGTATTCTATATAAGACCTTGAGGCGATAGAAGCAGTTACGAACTGCTTCAGATATGTGCCTCTCGAAGTGCAGGTTTGAGTCAAGTATTACCCCCAAGCTACGGGCCTCTGAGACTGACTCAATAGGATTGTAGAGTATTGCCCTCAAATTCAGATAACTATCTGAATTTGAGGGCAATACTCTCCTATAGTAGCGACTTGCTTCCTTGATCCCAATAACATGTACTTGGACTTAGCAGGATTCAGGATCAAACAGTTGGAGTGAGACCATCCCGAAATACTGTCAAGATCCTCGTTTATCTTTTTCACTGCATTAATGGTATCACTCGGGTGAAAACTGAGATAAAGTTGAATATCGTCTGCGTAAATATGATACTGACAGTGCTTTATCCTCGATCGAAATCGAACGTAACTCTACTCACTTTGGGTTCAAATCAGTGCGCGTTCCAACGTGGCGGTTGCGTTGAGAACTAGCACCAAATTCTCAATTTTTACATGTTTTTATTAAATTTCTTCGCTTTCAAGTTAGTTAAAAAAAATCTGTTCAATTAAGATTGAAGGTATTAACATCGCCAATTTTTATGTGTTGGTTTTAACATAAACGAATGTTCTGTTTCCGAGAAATTTTGCAAATAGGACCAGAAACAGGGTCCACGGTATATTTTTTTACATCAAAAGTGGTAACATTTTTACAAATGCTTTCAATTAAATCTATTGTGTATTATTCCAAGTACATTATATATTTTTTCCATGATAGCTTTACGCGCGTAATCTTTCAATAATTTGAATTGAATATTGGGATTTGACCCTAGCGCCTTAAGCTAGGGTTTCCTAGGATGACGATGCCGTCATATTACGGCCGTAATTTAGCGGCGTAGAACGTTGTCTATGTCAACAATACGACGCGGTTTCCTAGAGAGCGGAGCTGGACACCATAAAGTCAAGTAGTATTTTTATGTCTGTAAAATTACGGCCGTTATGTGACGGCACGGCTTTCTTAGAAACCCTATCTTTAGCTGTTTGTTAAAAAGAAACTAATCATTCGATTCCTCTTTTTTGTATTCACTTTTGAGATCCACGCGATCTTTCTTTAATATTGCTGCGGCATGCATGTCTGAACTGTCGCGAATTTGTGCGGGGCCTAATACAAAATGTATGGCAAACGCGCCGTCCGCCATTTCCATCAGAAAAAATCTAACGTCCGGCAGCGATGCTATCCGGTGTGCATCAGAAGCGGACGATGTTAGAATTTTTCTAACAGTGCGCGGCATCTAATAAAAAATGTATATACCAAGTGCCTTCCGGCCACCGTCAGAATTTTTCTGACAGTAATTTCTTACAATAGGTATGTGGCCGCCCATAATAGAGAAATTTTAAAAGAAAATCTTACGTAATGAGGGCTTTTCACAATGACAATAAACTGTAGGCTCAATAGATGGCGTTGATAAAAATGTATGTAAAGAGTACTCAGGTAGGCTGGCAGATGTAATTCTAAAATGTTTCTCTTTGAGCAGATGTCAGCCAGCGAGTACTTATCTTCCTCTTTGGTACAGGCCATTATTTTTAAAAGCCAATTTTGACACTTCTCTTTCCATTTCCATCAACGCCATCTAGTGAAGCAAATAGTTACTATTTTTATTTTTTAAGTGTCACTTTGAAAAGCCTTCATTGTATTTCGTAGTAAAAAAGTCTTCGAACTACGAAGGTTAAATAACACCACAAAATGGAGGTGTCTCTGCGCCCATTCAACGTGTTTTTTACAACCCGCCGCCCGCGAAGATATTCACAGTCGGCTTGCCGATTTCACAACCCCCTTACCCCTTTGTGCTCAAACGGATAACCAGCCGATTCCAAAGCTAATTTTCTTGAGGAAATCTGAAATGTCGACTTGTGGCAAATAAAAAAATCACAATTTTAAAACTGTGAAAATTAGAAATGTGCATAACAATAGAAATAGCATCAAAAATACATGAATACTTGAAAAAAAATAGCAAATTTATGTCCAACACAGAAAAAAATATGTAAAAAGGAATACTTTTGATTCGTGCTGTACAAAATAAGTACAGCGTGTTTGGTAATAAGCCTTATAAAGCCGAATATGGTAGATAGGGACTATCAGACTGAAAAACTTTTACTATGGGTTCATTTCTGAAATCGCGAAAAAAAATCTGCCGTTTCATACAAAAATAATAACGAAAATATCAAAATGTATGAAACAGCTGATTTTTTTTCGCGATTTCAAAGTTGGTCCCATAGTAAAAGTTGTTTAGTTTGATGGCCCCCCTCTATCTATCATATTCGGCTTTACAAGGCTACTACCAAACACCCTGTATATGTGAATGTAAAAAATAATAGGTAAGTATACATATATACCTAAATATAAATACTTAGAATTTTCTGGTTAATGACACGTCAACGTAATGAAAATAAACCGATGAAAGACCGCAATTTTCACAATGCAGAATTTGTAAGTTACATATTTTATTTACTGAAATAAAAGAGAAAACCATTATTAGTTAATTCAGAGGGCCTATTATAAATAAAACCGGTCAAGAGCGAGTCGGACTCGCGCACCGAGGGTTCCGTACCATCATAATTGCACCATCAAGCAGGGTTTTTCAAAATGACAAAAAGCTGTAGGCTCGATAGATGGCGTTGATAAAAGCGTATGTGTCAATGTAATCGTTTTTACTATGCTTCGAAGAGTACTCAGGTAGGCAGGCAGATGTAACCCTAAAATGATTCACTTTGGGCAGATGTCAGCCAGCGAGCGCTTACTTTCCTCTTTGGTACATGCCGTTTATTTTTAAAAGCTAATTTTGACACTTCTCTTTCCATCAACGCCATCTAGCGAGACAAATAGTTACTATTTTTAATGCCACTTTGAAAAGCCCTCATTGCATTTTTAGAGCAAAAAATTAGCTACAAACATAACAAAACATTTTCAAAACCATTCCATTGTCCCTAACCATGGTGGTGTGGTTTTATCGGTCTAAATTTCGCCTCATCTTTGGGGTTGGGCACCCTCCTTAATTAATTAAGAAGTCGACAACACTAACAACCTTTCATTTGTTTGTACCAATTGTGAAGACATCCAAGGAGTTTATTTATGAACCGAGTTAACCGAAACGATGGGTAAAACAAATGAAAGTAATCTATGCTCTGTTTGAGAATAATCTAAGTAAATCATGAAATGAAAGTAGATTATGCGTGTTGGATTTAGAAGATCGAAGCCGATATCAGCAAATATTTCTAGAAGAAATTATAATATTTAATATTTTCTCATCACAAACAATGAACTAAGTTTATGACTTATTGTTCTTTGCTAAGTTTGTGTGAGACTGATGCCTGTCCCCCTACTCAAATGGCCACTTTTCTATTCGTTCGCTAACTTAAAGCTTAAAAATAAGTAATTAAACGATCAAGTCCCACGCCGCAAGTTTATTTAAACCACAGACATTGTTGAATTGTCATCATCATCATCATCATATCAGCCGCACGACACCCACTGCTGGGTATAGGCCTCCCCCAAGGATTTCCACGACGATCGGTCCTGCGCTTCCCACATCCAGTGGCTTCCGGCAATCTTCACCAGATCGTCGGTCCACCTTGTCGGGGGCCTACCCACGGAGCGTCGTCCGGTGCGCGGTCGCCATTCCAGAACCTTTCCGCCCCAACGGCCATCGGTTCTTCTCGCTATGTGTCCAGCCCACTGCCACTTTAGCTGAGCAATCCTTCGAGCGATGTCGGTTACTTTAGTTCGCCTGCGGATCTCCTCATTTCTGATTCGATCACGCAGGGAAATGCCGAGCATGGCTCTCTCCATTGCACGCTGGGTGACCTTGAGCCTCCTTATGAGACCCATAGTTAGCGACCACGTTTCACTGCCGTAAGTCATCACTGGCAACACACACTGGTCATAGACTTTCGTCTTGAGACACTGAGGTAAATCGGACACGAAGATTTTTCGGAGCTTCCCGAATGCTGCCCATCCGAGTTGGATTCGACGAGAGATCTCCTTCTCAAAGTTGGACCTACCTAACTGGACTGCCTGTCCTAGGTATACATAATGGTCAACAGCTTCAAGTGCAGTGTTCCCAACATGAACTGGAGCGGGCACAACATGGGCATTCGACATGATTTTCGTCTTATCCATGTTCATTTTAAGACCCACTCTTTGGGAAGCACTACGGAGATCTTCGAGCATTGTGTTCAGGTCCTCCAACGTCTCAGCCATTAGAACTATATCATCGGCAAAACGAAGGTGTGTTAGGTATTGGCCATTAATGTTGATGCCGAGTCCTTTCCAGTCTAAGAGTTTAAAGATATCCTCCAACGCAGCTGTGAACAGTTTCGGAGAAATAACATCTCCCTGTCTCACACCTCGCTGCAGTTGGATAGGATTTGTTCTCTGGTTCTGTACTCGGACCGACATGGTGGCATTTTTGTATAAATACCTCAACACCTCGATATACCTGTAGTCCACTTGGCACCTTTGGAGAGACTGCAGCACCGCCCAGGTTTCAATCGAATCGAAGGCTTTCTCATAATCCACGAACGCCAAGCAAAGTGGCAGATTATACTCCTCGGTCTTCTGTATGACCTGCCGCAGCGTATGGATGTGGTCTATGGTGCTAAAGCCTTTTCGGAACCCGGCTTGTTCGGGAGGTTGGAAGTCGTCGAATTTGCGAGCGAGACGGTTCGTAAGGACTCTCGAAAACAGCTTATAGACATGACTCAGAAGCGAGATGGGTCTATAGTTCTTTAAGAGGGACTTGTCACCCTTTTTAAAGAACAAAATCACCTCACTTATGTTCCATGTCTTCGGCGTTCTGCCCTCGACGATGACGGAATTGAAAAGCTTCTGGAGGACTTTAAGTATCGGCTTACCGCCCGCTCTCAGAAGTTCTGTAGTGATTCCGTCGTCGCCCGCCGCCTTGTTGTTTTTCAGCTGTTTGAGAGCCATACTAATCTCGTACATGCTGACGTCCGGGATATCTTGGGTATAGTGTCGGGTAAGCTTGGCTCTGGGGTCTTTAGCCTTGCTTTCAACGGGTGTCTGCGTGGAATATAACTGCCCATAGAAACTCTCTATCTCCCTAAGGATTTCAGGCTTCGCTGAGATGATGCGTCCGTCGTCAGTTTTCAGCTTCGTCATCTGGCTTTGCCCAATAGACAGATCTCTCGCGAACACTTTGGAGCCTTTGTTCCGCTCGATAGCCTCTTTAATACGATTCGTATTAAATTGGCGAAGGTCGCTCGTCAAAGACTTAGATATCTGTCTATTAAGCTGCCGATAACGATTAGCACCTACTGAACTCTGGAGCCTCATTTCACGTCTCTGATCCATGAGTAGGAGTGTGTGGTCGGAGAGTTTCTTTAGCTTGGGACGGCGGGTCTTGAAGAACTTGGACCCTACCGTACGGACAGTATCCACCACCATATTGTTTAGATCGTCCACATCTATGCTGTTCTCAAGGGCTTCGAAACGGTTTTGGAGTTCGAGTTGAAAGCTCTCGGGGTTTTGGTTGAATTGTATGGAATTGAAAAGCCTACGACACGTAATTTTGGAGTTTATGGCTTATTTTTAATTTTTAAGTTAGCGAACGAATAGAAAAGTGGCCATTTGAGTAGCCCCCCCTGAAATAGATACCTAAATAAATAAGTAACCGTTAGCATAGGTCATAGACTCCCACCCCCACCTTCCCAGACATCTGTGGCAATCAAGTTTGAATTTAGTTCTAGTTTAACAATAATCTAACTTACACAATGTGAGACCTTGGGACTTTAAATGGGACCAATATTGGTTACGTATCCAATGAAATGCCAGAAACTGTAGCTTCTGAAAAATAATAGTTTGGAAATTTTCACGATACTTTAATAATGTCCCTACTTTTTAATAAATCGTAATAGAATCATATAGTAAGACATCAAATATATAAATAAATCACACAATTTTTCATCCTACTGAAAGTTTATGGGTTTGGATGTTTGTTCCTCAATCACACAAAAACTACTGAACGGATTTGGTTTATTTAATTTTATTTATTGTTCAAGACACACATAAATACAGATTATATTATACATTACTATTATTTGTTTATTTGTTTATTTGTTTATTTTATTGGAAAACCAACAGCAACAATAATATTATAAGCTACAATATGTTAAACAGAAAGCCAATTACAGGTTTTCACTTATAGCAATTAATTAATGCAATAGGGGTGTGAACAATATGTATGTTACAGCTTAATTATGGAGTTGTTAACACAAAAAATCAAATATCAAAATCTATTCGAAAAACTTACGGGTTAGACACTGCTTAGTCTTAGACACGCCACTTGTAAATAGATCCAAGTCATGTTCCTTGCACGCCTCATTCACCAGTCTACTCGCTCGCAATACATACGTATTCTGTCTATAATTTGTCGATGCGGATGGTATAGATATTGGCTGATTAAACCTTAGAGACGCTGGTGGTATTTTAAGTGAAAATTTACATAATAGATCGGGGCAGTCGATTTCGTTATTGAGGACTTTTGTCAGAAAGATACAGTCGGAGATATCACGTCTAATTTTTAGTGGTAGGAGGTGAAATTTTCTGCAAAGATTGTGATAGTTGGCAGAGTGATATTTCGTTTTGGAACGGTAGCATATATACCTGATAAATCGCCTTTGTATGCTCTCTATACGGTCAATATATCTATCGTAGCAGGGGTTCCACACTTGAGACGCATATTCCAGGTGGCTTCTAACAAATGAACAGTATAGTATTTTAATAGTTTTGATCATGTTAAACTGTTTAGAAATCCGCATAATAAAGCCAAGCGCTCGTGATGCTTTTTTTACTACTTCATCGACATGAACGTCAAATAATAACTTTGAGTCGTGGTGGACTCCGAGGTCACGAATGGAATCTTTCCTCGAGAGAACTTGGCCACCTAGTGTATAAACAGTAGGGATAACATTATGTTTCCTAGTAAACGTAACCACTGCGCACTTAGAAGGGTTGAGATCGAGTTTATTGATACGGCAGTAGTCTTCCAGGCGCGATAGATCTGCTTGGAGAGAATCCATGTCTGAAGAAGACGAGATGTTCATGAATATCTTCATGTCATCGGCAAAACACAGGAGCTGAGAATGATGCAAGCAGGCATGGATGTCGTTAACATAGATGACAAATAAGAACGGACCAAGCAACGATCCCTGGGGTACACCACTGGGGATTGGGACCCAGCTAGACATATAGTTATTCAGGACTACTGCTTGCGACCTATTATCGATGTAGGATGCAAACCACCTTAATAAGTCACCACATATACCTATGTTATACAGTTTTGTTAACAGCACGCTGTGGTTTATGCGATCAAAACATTTACTGTAGTCGGTATAGATAACGTCGACTTGATCTCCACCGTCCATAGCTTTAGTTATATGGTCATTTAAAAGTACCAAGTTTGTGACTGTGGATTTGCCCTTAAGGCGGTACCCTGAGCGAAAGTGGCGCCGCTGTGAATTTTATTTAATATTATAATTCTAATACATAATTTTAATAATGTCTCTCGTGGAGATTTTAGGGCCCACGGTCTAGTATTTTTAGAAGGTATCACTACATGCCCTCGTAGTCGTTCGTAGAAGTAGATAGCAAAACTGCTAAAAGTGGCCGTTTTTGACACATTTTCTATCTACTTCTACGAATGACTACGAGGGCATGTAGTGATACCTTCTAAAAATACTAGACCATGGGCCCTAAAATCTCCACGAGAGACATTATTAAAATCTTTTTCTATTAATGACTTATTAAATAAAAACCTCTGAGGGCGCCACTTTCGGTCCTACAACGGCCTTAAGAAAGCCGTGTTGAAATGGGCTAAGGTGATTGCTCAGTGGCGGATAAAGATGATCATATATGATCCTTTCAAAAACTTTAGCTATTAAACATAATTTAGAAATTGGACGGTAGTTGGTAATGTCCGTCTTGGATCCTTTCTTATGCACTGGGGATATAAAAGCCGATTTCCATATTTGGGGAACAGTGCCCGAACTAATAGATTTTTGAAATAGAAGAGAAATTGGTAAGGCAATAGTCGAGGCACATCGATTTAGGAGCTGCGCTGGAATACTATCTGGTCCGGCTGACTTAGTAATATCTAGTTTTTTAAGCAAGAGCTCCACGTCGTCAGTATTGAAGTTGATTCGATTTATACCCAAATTATGATGTGATTGTAAATGTTGATCCCCGACCACAACACTATTTATATTAGCAAAAACCACTAGGGTTTGTGGGCCCATAAGAGTTCGCAAGTTTTGAGCATACTGTACTTTATACATATAAAACAGAACATGAAAATAGAAAATAAAACATGCATAACTAACATTATAAATACACAGACTGTAATTGCACGAACATTATTCGTTATTTAAATTTTATTGCTTTATTTAAAATTTGATTTAAGTCACCTAAGTATTTTAAGGTACCTAAGTATTTTTTTGAAATTTGGCACACAAAAAGTAAATAGCTTAAATTAAAACGTAGTATACTTTTTATCCCGATATTCCAACGGGAACGGGAACCACGCGGGTGAAACCGCGGGCGGCCGCTAGTTTCCAATAAAACGTTTTTAACATCTTCTACAAAATGGCTGCCACCCAGATTAACGTGAGTGGGTACAAATTAAACGTCGCCAAAGCGTTCGGGAACGATTCCCCATTCCTTGATTCGGGCACAGGTGCGAATAATTACAGGGAAAGAAAGGGTTCACAGCGCCCCCTCAAAAAGACACTTTAATGTCACAGTAACGACCATGCTCGCAACACTACTTTAGGAAGCCATCTATAAATATTATGAAATTTAGTATATTAAAGCTCAGACCAAACACAGACACCTAAGAATCTTCAAAAAATAATCATAAGTATCTTTTTTGCCATTGATTTCCATACGAGGTTTTGACATAACACTCAAAGTTCTTTTCCAAAATTTTCATCCCGCATTTTACGTATTAACTCAATGAAAGTAGGTGAAATGTTTTGAGTTTTGTGGAAAAACATAAAAAACTATTTTGAAATTTTATGATAGAATGACGTAAACATAAAAGACGATTTATTTTCACAGTATTCATGCTTGTGATTAAAATATTTATACTCAACAAGTTTTTAGCAACGTGTTCTGTTAGGTAAGTTGTTAGTCGCAGTCAAGTTGTTTTATCCATAACAAGTAATATGTGCCACTCCAAACTTGCACTAGAAGTAATTGGTGATAATTCAATTTAATTTTTATTTTAGATATAGTCCATATAAATTGTTAGTAACAATCATGACTTATAACCAGTGTTAGTAACATTACAAGAAAAGTTAGTCTTGGCGAACGTTAAAAAAATTAAGTGTTTAAAAGAAAAGTCGGAAGTTTATAAAAAAAACTTGTAGAGTCATCCCAATATAGATATGAGCGCCGATGGGTAAAAGGCCGGCGGCGGCGCGCCGACTTTTTTGGGTCGGCGGCGGCGGTGCCGTCGGCGGCGTGACCTCTAAATGTTTTTTTTTTTCATTTATTGACAGGAAATAATAAAAACACATAGTTTATCAATCAGAAATACTTGTTTTTATTAGAATTTTAAAAACGCCAATCATATCAGCCGCATGACACCCATTGCTAGGTATAAGCCTCCCCCAAGGAGCTCCACAACGATCAGTCCTGCGCTGCCCGCATCAAGCGGGTTCCCACGACCTTCACAAGATCGTCGCCACCTTGTCAAGTCAAGGGCCTACCCCCGGAGCGTCGTCGTCCGATGCAGGGTCGCCATCCAAGAACCTTTCCGCCCCAACGGCCATCGATTCTTCTCACTATGTGTCCTGCCCACTGCCACTTCAGCCAAGTAATCCTTCGAGCTATGTCGGTTTCTTAAGTTCTCCTACGGATCTCCTCATTTCTGATTCAATCACTTTGGGAAACGCCTAGCATGGATGGTTCTCTCCATTACACGGTGGGTGATCTTGAGCCTTCTTATGAGACCCATAGTTGGCGACCATCACAGCCTTAAGGCATCACTGGTAACACAAACTGGTCATAAACTTTGGTCTTGAGTTGAGACACTGAGGTAAGTTGGACGCGAAAATTTTTCGAATCTTCCCGAATGCTGCCCATCCGAGTTGGATTCGACGAAAGAACTCTTTCTTGAAGTTGGACTCTAACTAGACTGCCTGTCCTAGGTACTTATACGTAATGGTCAACAGCTTCGAGTGTACCTATAGTTGGTCAACAAAATTGGAATGGCTCCGCCAAATACCACCTCCTGACGCTTGAATCCATTGAGCGGAGGACCAGGAAGCTCATCAGCAACGCTAATCTTTTTTGTAGTAAGCTGAAAAGCTTCGAGCATAGACGCAAGGTTGCAAGCGTATCGGTTTTTATCAGATATAGTTTGGCGACTGTGCAGTGGAATTGCACAACCTAATTCCGCCATCTCCCTTTCTTCCATCGGACAACCAAACGTACAAATCAGCGTCACCGTTTTAGTCGATATTCCAAAGACTCGCACTAAGCATTTTACTTCAAATTTTATCATCCGTACCGAAGAGTGGAACTCCTTGTCTGAGTCTGTTTCCCGATAATAAAAATCCGGGGTTTCAAGTCGCGAGTGAATAGGTATCTTGTAGGCAAACGCGTTTCATCGTAGATCTCATCATCGCTTGCCATCAGGCGCGGTAGTGGGCAAGCGCTTGCCTATCTATAAAAAAAGTGTTCCCAACATGAACTGGAGTGGGTACACATATTCCACGGTTCCAGCCATAAGAACTAAAGGGTGTCCCAGAAGTAAAGAGACTATATTCAGTGTTCATACTGGTTACAAAAAAAGTTAAGGAAGAAGGAAAAAGTTACCATCTTAACCACGGGTAACTAATTTGTCCAAATAGTGGGGTTTTACAAATTTCTACTTATCTGTCGAAACTGAAACGAGACAATCTAGAATCGTTTGCTCAAAGATGTTATTCATAGTAGCTATCGACGTAATGAGAAATCGGCGACTGTTCATAATTTCATTCAATAAGAAGTTACAAGAATAAGTATCTACAGAATCATAATACCTTATGTAGAAACGAGTGAGATTAATTTTAAAAAGATTTCGGAAAGGTGATGTACAATAGCAAGTAATGATCTAATTATAATTTTATTTATTTGTTAATCTTTGTTAAAGTCTGGAAACGATATACATATTTGTAAATATCGTTCCATTTGATAAAGCTGGTAAGTTTTTTGCGCCCGTTTTTCTTGTCAGCTAAAAGACGTCATAATGGGTTGTAGGGCAAAAAAATTATTTGACGATTTAAAAACGCTCATTATGTGAGCTTATTTGAATAAAGATTTTTTTCATTCATTCATTCAACTAATCAAAATATGAATACGGGAAAAAAGGTTTTTGTGAAGGCACCTTCAACATCAGTGAGGATTACGGTGAATATAGGAAAAATATCTCAATCAAATGTAAATTATAGTTCGATAGTAAGGCTTGAAATTCTTTGTGAAATTAACCACCCCCAAATAAGTTAAAGATCAGGAAGCGCGTCAAAAGACAAGTTGTCAATCACGTTCACTCAAAATTTGCAATTTTTGGATGTCGAATTTATTCTAATCTAACAAAACAATGCTTATGTTACTTTTAGCTCTAGGTATCAATAAGTTTTGGGCATTGTCTAAAAAGTAATGAAAAAAGTATGCAGAAAAACCAAAAACATTGACATCTTTCAAACATAGATCGGTAAGATTAACCAAAAGAGGTAGCCGCAGCTTTAAGAAAAGCTGAAAAGCAGTTACAAGATAAGCAGAGATTAATTTTAGAAAAAACAGCTACAAAGTCGTTGAACGAGCAATTTTAATTAAGATTGATAAAATTCGTATATTTAACTTTAATTTGTTTATTAAAGTGATCAGTTTTCATGTAATTTTTTGTACAAAAAATAATAATTTATTTGGTCTCTTTACTTCTGGGACACCCCAGTATATCATCGGCACAATGACAGTGTGTTAGGTACCTACTGGCCATTGACGTTGATACCGAGTCATTTCAGTCCAAGAGCTTGAAGATGTCCTCTAACGCAGCTGTGAACAGTTTCGGAGAAATAAATTCTCCTTGTCTCACACCTCGCTGCAGTTGGATGGGGTTTGTGCTCTGGTTCTATACTCGGACCGGGCATTCTCGTAAAAGTACCTCAACACCTCGATCCTCGACCTATAGTCCATTTAGCTCCTCTGGAGAGACTGCAGCACCGCCCAGGTGACAGGTCTCTATAAAATCAAAGGCTTTCACATAGTCCACGAACGTCAAGTAATCAAGTAATAAATCTAACAGTAACTGTTTGTTAAACTGTGTTTATTAGACTTTAAAAACGTCCACATTTTGTTCTTCTAATGACGAATGACGACGCCAGCATGCGGCGGCGAAGATTTTGACGCAAACGTGTAAGGGTGGGTACCCACTTAGGTTCGCGAACCTCCGCGCTCCGCGAACCAAGAACAGTGATCCATAGCAAAAACAAATATTTTTACTTTGGCTACAGTGTGTGCCTGTGCGAACCAGCTTCTCTTACGAGTTCCCTCACGTACATACCTCGGCGCCCTGTTCCAGCAGAGGATAAACGATATTTTCGGTGCAGGTTCGCGGAGCGCGGAGGTTCGTGAACCTAAGTGGGTACCCACCCTAACGCGTCCTATCCTTCCATAAAAACAATATCGTTCACAGTTTTACACTGATTCATTAAATCTTTCCTCTCGCTCGGCGCGCCGTTGCCTTTTCGCGGCGGCGGCGCGGAAGAATTGGCGGCGGCGGCGGCGCGCCGGCGCGGCGCTCATATCTATCCCAATAGAAAGTTATGATAAAATGCAGAGAAGTACCGGTTGAAAGCGGTTTACTTATGACCTTAAGGGATAACTTTAGCCCAAAATCGAGAAATTTTGAGCTATACTAATCTATACCTAGCACGTATGTTAACGCATTTTCTAAAATGTGAAGATAGGACGAGAAATATAAACTCTTTTTGTGATGCTGTCTAATTCAGAGGGCCTACTCAATTAACCATTCTACTAAAATTAACCTTAGTATAATAGAAATAGTCCAATAAAACTAGCTTTATCGGGACATAATAAGATAACTGAAATTTTCTTTTTCTATGTCATAAATTAGTTATTATAAATTAGTTAGTTATAGTTAAAATAACAGGAATTAAACATTTAGAAACTTCACATAAAATAAAATAAAAATAACTACTGAGAAATACATTATTATTAAAACGTAAAAAATAAATGTTTTTTATTTTTGTCTAAAATGTCTAAAAAGTCGCATCATAGCTTAATAAGATACAAGCAGGGTACGTATCAGAATGTCTAAAGTTAAAATGTCTAAAGTTAAAATGGCAAAGTTCAAAATGTCAAAAATCAAAATGCAAATGGTTTAAAATGTCAAAAATCATTATGTATAAATTCATAATAGCTAAATTCAAAATGTCAAATGGTTCAAACATCAAACTAGTTAAAATATCAATGGTCCATAAGTCAAAGGTTTACAATGATTTGAAAACAACAATTTGCCTTTTTTTTAAATTTTGTGAGCAATTCTTTGTTGTTTCTAGTAATTGCGTTACAATTTTTAAATTGTGACATGGAGGAGGGTATACTTACGTTTTCGCAATTTGTGATTATTTACCTAAGATGTAACATTATTACGCTATTGTGTACAAAAAATGTTTTTTTTACTATTATAATATACTTACTGTGATTATTTAGGTACTTAGATGTAAAGCTTTCATATTATTATGTAAATATAAATGATGATTTTCTTACCTCTTTATCATATTTATTTCCTATTATTTTAAGGGCATGATTTTATCCATTACCTAATAAATGCGTTTTCAGTGACCTAGTTAATAATATTTGTTCCTAAAATAGTAGACTTCTCACCTAAATCGAATCACCAAATAATGTTAAAATGATTACCTAAATATTAATTAAAAATTACTTGGAAATAATATCAATTATCAAAATAATAAAAGTGTCACTGAAATTGAATCACCAAACAATATCAAAATGGTTTTAAAAACTCCGTTATAAAAACTCCGCCCCTATTAGGAATTTTTCTATTAATTAGGTAACAGATCTATAATTTCGATAATTGAACGAATTAATCGATGCTAATAGTTAGATGATTAGATTTATAGTGACAGGTTTATTATTTTAGGTAGGTGTATTATTCCTGCCCGTAACTTACTTTTTAGAGCATAGATCTTAGCTATATTCAGGCTATAGAAAAAAGTGATCAAACTATAATTTAAGATACATATTTACATTCGATGATTTATACTTTAGAGACAGTTTTGGTAAATATGATAACTAATATATTTCTTGGAGATAGATATTATTATTAGGGTATTGCAGATTAGTGACACATCTAAACTTAGGTGACAGAAAATTTTGTTCCCTTTTATTTTCACTTTTGCTATTGTATTACCTGTGCGAATCAAGTTCGCATACGTACACACTATGGCAAACTATTTTCAGCACAGGATTTTTTTTGCTGCAGGTTCGCGAACCTAAGTGAGTACCCACCTTAACGTGCGCCTATTGTCCTCCAGTTTTTTGTGTGTATTTCTTTGATTCATTGCAATATATCAATTTGATGCACTCGCCGAGATCACCAGTCAAGACTAAGCCACGTGGAGCGCTCGCCGCTCGACCAATGCACCGCGCCCATGTTGTGCACGCGCTGACGTTTTCGTAATCAAGTTGTTATTATTTCTTAACTTATTCAAACACACTTTCTCAACTTCAATTTTGGTAAACTGCTACACTTATCACCAAACATTAAAGCAGGAGAATAAGCGATCCCCTCCATGAAAAAAGACTCCGGCAAACAGTGAGCTTTCCATACAAACGTAATACATAATTATCTGTGGTAGGTAATACCAAAATGATTTGCGATTGGAACATATTTAATCCTCACCACTGAGATACTGGCTTACCTCTTACTGCCGGAACACAACAATTTACAAAGTCCCCCTAGACTATTGCTATGCTGAAACGTCAAGAAAATCCAAAATCAAACCAAATACTAACTAATTATCAAACTACTTTTAATAAAACCGCAAGAAAACCGCGCTAGTATCCGTTACTCCGGCGAACCGTGAGCTTCCCATACAAAGCATTAACATAACACCAAAATGATTCGCAATTTAACCATAATTAACTTTTGTGTGATGTTTATAATTGGATAAAGAAAGACATTATTTATCTAGTAATATTTAACTAAATAAAAAATCCAAAATACCAAACCAAACAAAAATTATTGCGATTTACAGTTTTGTATGAAAAAATGTAATTGAAATTTATTATGAATTGGTAATTTGAATATTAGACATTTTAAGTTTTGATCATTTGAACTTAGACATTTTAATTTAGGACTATCTGACCGTTTGACATTTTCGTTTTTGACATTTTGAACGTTTTACATTTTAATCGTTAGACATTCAAATTTTTGACATTATGAACTTTGCCATTTTAAGTTTAGACATTCTAACTTTAGACATTCTGATACGTACCCATACAAGCATCATAGTTACCATATGAGGTATCTAGATATTGAGATCAGATGAATACTGTGAAAAAAACGAACATGCGAATTTGGATTCAGTTTAATTTTGTTATTAGGTGATAGCATTTTAATGCACCATAACATTATACTAACAAGGTATTTGGTTAACTATTTTGCTTTTAGGAAAAAGCTAGGTAATGTACGAAGTCTCATGATTTTTATATGAAACGGTTACCACGCGGGATTTCTTACATCACATATCTAATTAATATTTGACACTTAATATCAATATCCGATAAACTAATAAAAACAACGAGTTTATTAATTATGTCCAGATAAAGCTAGTTTTATTGGACTAAAAGACAATGTATGGGATTGACAAGAGCTAAGCGTTAGCTTATGTCATTCCCATAAATTGTAATTCTATTCTACTAGCGTTAATTTTAGTAGAATGGCCAATTGAGTAGGGGGGCTGGCCTTGACACTTTCGTTTGCTGAAATATATACGAAGTTTGGTATTTCAATAAATCCATTATCAACAAAGGTTAGAAGATTTGCGAAGACACGGTATGGTAATTATGTGCCACAAAAATGTCGCCGCAGCGGGCACGATTTTTATAGAGAGCATGGCCTTTGTCGCAAAGTTCGCGGGTTCGCAGCCAGGGCTAATGTCGCGACCTTTGGACTGTTAGTGTGCCCTCTGGGAGTTCTGGAACAATCCAGGTGCTGCCGGGGTCTGGGAATTTCAAATAAACGAATACGTTTATTTTTTACGACAAAATGTCTAGTTAATGATTTGTTTATGTTTCGAGTCCATAATAACGTGTCTTGTGATACAAGATTCACTCATGCCCTACATTTTTTAAGTTTTTTTATTCAGATTTAACCAGGATTTTTATTATTGTAATGCTTTCACCTAATGTCGTGACAATAAATACAAAATAAAATCTTATGTTGTGTAGAAATCTCAGCCTAGAACTACTAGCTAACACCTTGAGGATTTAAACTTGACTCGATTTTTTTGGGGTTTCTTTCATATTCATGACTGTTAGAATACTTCTGTGCTATTTTTGTGTTATTGATCGATCGATATTTTAGTGTAAGTAAGAAATAGTTTCAACTTGATACTTAAAAATAAAAATAACTAATAAATTTGTAGTTAACAACTGGACACTTCGAGCAACAAAGGCTTCGTTTCGCCACGAAGGGAGAAGCCTTAGTGATTATTACTCTATTCAAATTATTCTGGCATTTTTTGCGGGGGGAGGGAAATGCACACAAGTGCAGTTCCGCATACCCACATACAAAAACAACACTGTAATGACGACACTCACACATAAAAAATAAAACAAAACAGAAAAAAATTGTGTACGGATGAGTCACACATCAAAATATGACACGTTTTTGACATAAAGGGCTGGGCTCAACTGTCGATGCAGCAATATCGATACGGAAAAAGGAATAAAGGTTACAAACTCAATCATTTTACGATGGGGTGAATAACAACAAAGAGGTCATTTTTATACGCTCGAGCTTTATACAAAAAGCTCGAGAGTGTGGGTGATTGGGTTGGGATTAATGTCTACCCAGGGAAGTTGGGCTCAGGCTGCTGACACTGAACATCGCTCCATGACAAGTACTGCCATCTGCACACCCAACAATTTGAATTTTGAAAGATACCGACCGGCTGTTGAACAAAAAAATAGCAAACTGATTTTGATAATGTCGTCAATATAGTAAAATAAATCATTATTTTTCTAAGAAACTGTACATTCAATGTCTCAAAAATGGCTTCATCATCCCTGATTTAATAAAATATGATACCTCATTCGAGGTGGTAGGTATATTGAAGGAGATATGATTTTTTCTGAAGTGCGGCGGCGCGAAACTTTGAATGCCACCCCCCCTTACCTGCCAAGGGGGGGTACCTACCATCCATCTCTCTCTTAGCGTGGTTGTTTTATGTCATTGGAAAACGTCTAATTTCACGCATGGGTCGGTCATGGGATGGGTGACCAAAAATGTATTATCTCGAGCTCCTCCGTGCCTCGGAAGGCACGTTAAGCCGTTGGTCCCGGCTGCATTTGCAGTCGTTATGGGTTATCGCCCATTCTCCCACCTATAAGGAAGGCCTGTGCCCCAGTAGTGGGGACATTAAAAATGGCTGATGGTCAACTATAAATACTAAGTATAAAGTACTGCTAGGTACCTATTTGTTTTCTCGCAGTCAATAGTAAAAAGTAGAGTACACAACTCGTGAAAAAAAAATTTCATCTCGGTTCTTTGTATCCCTCGAACTAAATTCCCTTTTTATTCACTTGTTGTATAATCTACTATTTCGACATTTATTTCGCGATATCTGTCGCGTCGCGCTCACATCAGTGCAAAGCAAATCATGCAAAGATCTCGCAAATGAATTTGACGCATAATCAGGGCCAGATTGACCAACACTTTATCGACAAACATTATTTAACGGTAACATCACTAAGTTGCCCATCGGTGAGAACTCGGATTTATCTAGCGACAGATCTGAAATTTGTACGGACGAGCCATGGACTAGCAGACCCGATGTCACTGAACAAATTTGACAACTAATCAAGAATAAAATATACGAATTTAATGTTTAAATGTAAACAAATAGCAAAAATACGATAAAAATTTACTTTTATGTGAAATATAACACCGTCTTTTTGTATACTTGATGTTCAAGACCTCTTTTAACAGCAAAAAACTCAAAAATTCGACATTTTAAACACAGCAGTGTTCACATGCGCGACTAGACTCGGTCTAGAAAGAAATCCGGGCGCAACTGGTTTTACTAATGCGTATGCCCATTTGGGCTTGTACTTCGGCAGAGGGGAACGCTTCGTATGGCTTCTCTTTCTGTAGAAGCCTGTCTTACTCTAAGACTGGACATTACGATGTTTGTTTTAATTTCTTTTTTTTGTACAGAGTAGTGCAAGTGCTTTCTAAATTTTGAAAATGGATCGAGCGTAATTCGAAATTTTAAACTGTCCGGTAGCGCCCTCGACTGCGATGACGTATGGCACCCACGAGGGTGATCAACTCTGCAAAAGTCGACCAAATTGTAATTACACTTACACACAACTAAAATAGCTTTTATCTCCTTACAATAAAAGCGAGTCCATTACAAACTGCATGCAAAAATAAAATAGTTTCTGGCCAACATGACGAATTTGTGCTGTCAAGGAGCTATGCAATTATTAATGTTGCGTAAACTAATCTATGTAGGTATGTTTGGCAGAGGAGGGGATGAAGTGGTCAGAATCTGATTTACCAAAGAAACAATTAGGCATCACTGCACTTTACTTGAATTTAGTGCAAACATTGGACGCGTTAAGAAGCACCCTTAACTTTCCGAGAAATTGAAAATAAAAAGTTGTACTTATCAAACTTTAATTAAAACCATTTAAATTTTTGCACCGCAAAAACAGAAAAAACAATACTGTAGAAATACTTCGTATTATAAAATAATGATCCGGAATTTTCTTAGTAATCTGTGGCCTTACCCATACCATAAGAATTTTATTATTATGCCCATACCTACCAATGACTTTAGTTATAGGTATTACTAATCAGGCATATAGGGAAACCTCGAGAAGATTTCTTTCATTATTAGCTGCCTACTACGTTAAAAATCAAAATGACTTGATCTTGCTGGGAATGAATTCGCGAATAAGTGCCAGTGTGCAATTTCTGATGAAGGGCGGAAAAGTGCAACAATAATTGTAATTAGACGAGGCAATAATTGTCCCACGACCCGCAGCCCGCGACGCCTGCCGCGGCCGCCAGGGGGCGTAATTCAATAAGGCGCTATGATGGATCGCCGGAGCAACACCAATTTTGGGTCAGTGACATTATGTTCTACCAAATGTCGCGCCTTGTGACATTTCCCAAACTTTATCTTTTAATGCACTAACTACAACATCCCTTATGTAAATGAGACACCTATCTCCAAAACAATGACTGAAATATGATCAACCTAAAAAGAACTAGTGTCCTGGATTTCTTGGAATGTAACGTGTGTTGGAATGTAAAGCCCCCTTCAAGGGGGCCTCAGGGGGTGAAGCCCCCTGCCATGGAAAAAGTTTTAAAGTGTTCATTGGGTTAGGTTAGGTTAGTATTGCGACCACAAAAGCGGCCGGCGAAGCGCCAAAAACGAAGTTTTCGTAAAATGAACTTTCAATGTAGGTCCTTTTACTTCAATTTCCTGAAGCCTTGGCTATTTCACTCACTGTATTCTGCTTCAATTTTTTTAACTTCGGTGTAGCATCCGTTAATCTGCAGATTAATTAGTTAAAGTGCGGAAATCGTCTACTTTAAGAACAATTCCGCACTTTAACTGACGCGACCAGTTAATCTGCAGATTCACTAGTTAATCTGCAGATTAACGGATGCTACACCGTAGTTAAAAAAATTGAAGCGGAATACAGTGAGTGAAATAGCCTAGGCTTCAGGAAATTGAAGTAAAAGGACCTACATTGAAAGTTCATTTTACGAAAACTCCGTACTCTAACGGTAACATATATAAGCTTATTTTAAGATGTTATCTTTTTTTTTTAAACATGTAAGAAATATTATTCTAATGAATGCGTACTTAACTGATTTAAACATTTTACAGCGAGGCACGATTAAGAAACCCACAACAACGAACTACATTTTTAATCAGTTTTTGTATATTGAGCTCTACCAAAAAGATTTCCTTTTAGCTTTTTACAAAGTAAAACTCTGGCTGCACATCCGTTACGCCACAGTCACGTCAATTTTTAAACGATAAAATGTGATCAGAATTGTGATAGGCTCGGAGCCTCTCTGAGCGAGGGTAGGTGCTCCATTGTGCGGCCTTCACGTTACACTAAAGGGGTTTTCGAGTGTGCTTTTCAATTTTTACCAGAGGACAGAATATGAAATGCTGCTGAGACTACTTATTTATGAAAAGTTCTTATTTGAAGTGATGAGGCAATAAAAAAAATATCCTTCAGTTACAGAAATACGTCTGTTGTTAGCTACCTGACTTGATTTAGCTTGAGGTTTTAGTATTATTTTTAGACCCATCAACTTCATAAACCAAAATACAGCAGTATGACAACACCCCGTTGGCTAAACAGCCATAAGAGCAGGTAGTTTGTTTGTAACTACTTTCAGAAATTTTCAAAGCAAAAGCATGTCTAGCAGTCACTTCATATAAATTTTAGTAAACTGAAACAGCTTACGATATTTACAGTGGAAAAAAAAACCAAAACTTTAAAGCGAGTCCATTCCATTCTTCTCCCTGTTCTTGCCAAAATCAAGTTCGTGTAATAGTTAAACTTTTTTTCACTGTTCCGTTGAAAAACGCGCGGACAGGGTGCAGCGGAAATTGAAATGGAGCATGTGTGCCGATCGAATCGGCCGCGAACTATTGTCGGAAACCCTACGTACGCGTAGAACGGAACGTAGCGACACTTGTCAACGTGGCGAGAATTTAGAAAAATATGCGAGCGGAGAATTTGAACAAAGAACACACCTGCGGGCCTTAAAATCAAAATACAGTTTTTTGTGCTTATAGGCTAACCGTACCGATACCGCACACACGCAATATTATTGGCAATAATTTGCATATGGACAATAATATTGTGTGTTAGAGCGAGGCCCCATTAGAGCGAAGCCCCATTAGGGCGAGGCCCCATTAGTGCGTTGCGCTGCGTCGCGTCGTCGCAACGTCGTTTTCCATATGTTTTTTATGACATGCCCTATTAGACCGTTGCGTCGTCGCGCGCGACATTTCAACGGATCGACGGACAAGAGACGAAGCGGGCGGGAGGATGATGGGCTGCGTCGTCGCCGCTCAGCTGCGACGACGGCCAGTGATCCACTGCTACAGGAGGAAGCTAGACGAGCGTACCCTCTTGCATTGCGAGCGACAACGCAACGCAACGGTCTAAGAGCGAGGCCCCATTAAGGTGCAGTGCAGTTCCGAGCCAAGCGACACTGACGCCACTAACGCCGCGTTAGTGTCGCCGCGACAGAGCGATAGTACATTGTTCTATATAAATACATGACGGCGTGTACGAACACGGTGATACTTGACGCGGCGTTACTGCCGCGGTGCCACTGTCGCAAGGTGTCAGCGGCCGAGCCGCGTTTCCCCTCGCAGTGTCGCGCCATCGCACGATCAATGCGTGGTAATTTTTTAATATATGGTTTAATTACTTTGAAAATAGAGGATTAAAAGCCTTCGGTAAACCGAAGAAAATGATGAGTTGCTTATAAATTTAGTGTCTCAACATCCACTATTGTTTAAGTGTTGAAAGTACAAAAATTCGAAAAAAAAGGACAGAGTTTATTGGGATGGTGTTAAATAATATCTTTTACAAAAGCTTGATTCATAATCGTTTCACCGTATGTATGCAGTAAACGCAAGAAAATTCTACTGTATAGGTCACCGGTCGCAAATTGACTGAAGGCCGCAGTGATACTGTCGCCACCCTTGGAATTCAACAGAGAGTCAGGCGCTGCGACAGGGCCGCAGCGTTTGACCGCAGCACTGACGCGGCGTCAGTGTCGCTTGGCTCGGAACTGCGCCTTTAGTGCGTTGCGCTGCGTTGCGTCGTCGCAGCGTCGTCGGTGCGTCGTTTTCCATATATTTTTTATGACATGCCCCATTAGACCGTTGCGTCGTCGCGCGCGACGTTTCAACGGATCGACGGACAAGTGACGAAGCGGGAGGGAGGGTGATGCGCTGCGTCGTCGCCGCTCAGCTGCGACGACGGACGGCCAGTGATCCACTGCTACAGAGGAAGCTAGAGGAGCGTACCCTCTTGCGTTGCGTTGTCGCAGCGTCAACGCAACGCAGGTGTGGCATACAATGCGTTGTTCCGTTGCGACGACGCGACGCAACGCACTAGTGGGGCCTCGCCCTAATGGGGCATGTCATAAAAAATATATGGAAAACGACGCAGCGACGACGCTGTGACGACGCAACGCACGGCCTCGCTCTAAGGGCGAGGCCCCATTAGTGCGTTGCGCTGCGTGGCGTCGCGTCGTCGCAACGGAACAACGCATTGTATGCCACACCTGCGTTGCGTTAACGCTGCGACAACGCAACGCAAGAGGGTACGCTCGTCTAGCTTCCTCTGTAGCAGTGGATTACTGGCCGTCCGTCGTCGCAGCTGAGCGGCGACGACGCAGCGCATCACCCTCCCTCCCGCTTCGTCTCTTGTCCGTCGATCCGTTGAAACGTCGCGCGCGACGACGCAACGGTCTAATGGGGCATGTCATAAAAAATAAATGGAAAACGACGCAGCGGCGACGCTGCGACGACGCAACGCAGCGCAACGCACTAATGGGGCCTCGCTCTTAGTGGACAGTATTGACGATAATGTCAGTAATTAAATCATATTGTTCAATATTATTGTTGCCAATATTATTGCGTGTGTGCGTCTCGTCTAGCCTATAATGCCGTCTACAACATAACTAAACTTGAGGCTCTGTAAGTTATAGACCTGGTGTTTGTGACATTTTTGAACATTTTTCGAAATAGCTGAAATATGATTTTTCCCCTACTATATATCTCCGCCATTCAAAAAATCGAAAAACTGAATCAACAAAAATCCATATAAGTACCTGCTCACAAAATTTCAAGAGAATCGGTTGAGAAATGCGACTTACAGAAGAGAAGAGACGGACAGCGGGACAGCCAGACATACGAAAGCATTTTTGCCCAAGCTGAAACAAAGACGCTTCAATTCAATTCAATTCATTTATTTTTGCATAAATATGAGTACATAAAAGGTCACAAGAGGTACAATATTGAGTTCGTCATATTTTACCCATAATGGGTGTGCAAAACAATAATATAAAGCTAAGCTTCGCGCTCGCTCAGTCAAAAATAATATGAAATTGGTAAGTATAGAATTCAAATACAAATACAAATACAAATACTTTATTTGCCATTAAATAGGGTAGGTACATAATCAATGTTGGTGTTATAAAAATGAATAGTAGCTTTAAACCTATTTAGCCATATACAATAGCATGCAAAAGAACCGTTTAGGTACATTTTTAATACATTTCTTTAGTTAGGTTAATTTTAATTCTAATTTTAATTATTTGTTTTAGCATTATATTAATTAATAAATAACATTATTGAATTTGAAAACTAAATTAAAATTTACTAATAAATATTAATTTTATTAATAATTAACTTAAATAATTGTCATATCAATTTTATTGATTCTATTATTAAATTAAATTCGACTAATAAATGCATCAGTTTCATAACTAAAATAAAATAATAATTTTATTAAAAATTCTAATTCATGTCATTTATGTTTTAAAAATTCGTCAACAGAATAGAATGCTTTATCTATCAGCCATCTGCGTAATGATTTATAGAACATGTTAGATGGAAGTTTTTTAATGTCCTCTGGTATTTTATTATATATTGTTCTACACGCAGCAAAACCATTTTTTGAGAAACGCCTTGTTTTTGGAACCGTGTTAAGGATAATCTTGTTAGGGTACCTAAGACTTCTCGTTGTCACTTGATGTGCTTGTGTGAATAAGTGGCTATTATTTCTAACAAATTTACCAACTTCAAGAATATAAAGACAGGTGACAGTTAAAATTTTTAGAGTTATGAAATAGGGCTTACAAGAGATATCTGGTGCTATGCCACATAAAGTCAAAGTCAAAGTCAAAGTCAAAAATAGCTTTATTCAAATAAACTTAATTATTAAGTACTTTTGAATCGTCTATATTTTCCTACCACCCGTTCAAGACTTTTTTAACTGACAAGAAGAACGGGCGCAAGAAACTTATCAGTTTTAATAGCAATAAGTAACGATATTTACAAACTTAAATATATCGTTACCAGATAATTACAACAGGGTGACAGGATTATTGGCAACAAACATAGACTTATTATATTGGCAACAAAGTACTTATAGTAGTTATGTGTTACATCATTTCCACGCATTTTGATCTTTAAGATAATCGTCTACTTTATAATAACCTTTACCCATGAGCGTTTTTTTAACATGGTTTTTAAATTCATGCAAAGGAAGATCAATTACTTGTTGTGGAACTTTATTAATAAATGCTATGCCTTTCCCCCTAAATGAACCTCTAGTTTTTGCAAGCCTAAATCTTGGAACGGCAAGTTTATCTTTATTTCTTGTATTAAACTGGTGAATATTGCTGTTCTTAGCAAATGAATCATAGTGTTTCCTTACATAAACTAAATTTTCATAAATGTATTGGCCTGCCAAAGTTAAAATATTTATTTCTTTGAACAATTCTCTCAAGGTATCTCTTCGCCGTAGATTGTATATGGCGCGAACAGCTCTTTTTTGGAGTACAAAAATATTTTCAATACTGGCAGCTGAGCCCCACAATAGCAGTCCATATGACATTACACTATGAAAATAACTAAAGTATACTAACCTTGCCGTTTCAATATCAGTTAAAAGCCTTATTTTCTTAACAGCGAATGCCGCTGAACTAAGTCTACTTGACAAGGCTTCAATATGTGGATCCCATTGCAGTCGAGAATCTAGTGTGATACCTAGAAATTTTGTACTTTCAATAAACTCGACTTCATCGTCATTCAATTTAATATTTAATTCTGTCTGCTCAACATTAGGCAATGAAAATTTTACACATTTAGTTTTTTTGGGGTTAAGTGCTAAATTATTACTATTAAACCAGTATGAAACTTTAGAGAGGGCACTATTTACTTCGTCCGAACAGTTATTACCTCTGTTTACTTTGAAAACTAAAGAAGTATCATCCGCAAATAGTACTGTCTCACATAAATTATTCGCGTAGTTGGGAAGGTCATTTATATAAATTAGAAACAGCAATGGGCCCAATATTGATCCCTGCGGCACACCCATATTGATGGGGGCTCCAGTAGATTCAGTTTTATTTATCACTACTTTCTGAGTTCTATTGAACAAATACGATTTCATAAGGCTAACTGATTTATCAGAGACACCATAATGTTCTAGCTTCTTTAATAGTGTTTGGTGATCAACGCAATCAAATGCCTTAGAAAGGTCACAGAAAATACCAATTACATCTTGCTTTTCTTCCCAAGCGTCAAGAATATGTTTGAGAAGTGCAATTCCAGCATCAGTAGTATTTTTACCCTTGGAAAATCCAAACTGATTTTTATGAAGTATATTATTGTATGTGAAGTAATCTAATAATTGGGAATATATAATTTTTTCAAATATTTTACTAAGTGCTGGAAGTATTGATATTGGCCTAAAGTTAGCTGGGTCACTTTTATCCCCAGATTTAAAAAGAGGAATCAATTTACTATTTTTCATTAAGTCAGGAAAGACCCCTTCATCAATACATTTGTTAAAAATAAAAGCCAAGTAAGGGGCTAGTATATCAATAATTGATTTAATAATGCTTGTTGACATGCCCCAAAGATCTTCTGTTTTTTTAACATTAATTGTTTTAAAAGCTTTAATGATATCTGCACTATTTATATATTTAAAGGAAAAAGCTTCATTGCACTTATCAACACTAGACTCCAGGAGGGAGACAGCGATGTTGGGACAAGCACTAAGAGTACTGGTAGTTTCTGCTGGTATCCTAGCAAAGAAATCTTCAAAAACTTTGGCGACCTCATTGTCAGACTCAAAAGTTTGATTACCAGATTTTAAGCTAAGGCTAATTTTAATAAGGCTCTTATACATCTCTTTTGAGCAACGAAAACTTTGTGGATATGTGTGGCATTGGCATTTCCCCATATTATAATACCGTATCTGAGTACAGATTCGACATATGCGTAATACGCGGTTATAGCGGTACCTTTATTTGCAACCCTTGTTAATTTGAATAGAGCGAATGCGAATCTGTAATTTTATCACAAACTTTATCCGTGTGTTCCTTCCAGTCAAGTTTGGAATTAATTTCCAAACCTAAAAATGTTACTTTGTCCGGATTCGTAAGGTTTTCGCCGTTGTAGTTAATAGCAATCTTTTTATTTTTAAAATTATTAAAGTTTAGTATATTAGTTTTAGTTAGATTAATTTTTAAGTTATTTTTTTCAAGCCATTCTATTATTAACTTTAATGTTATTTTAATGTCATTTACATGTTGTTCTACGTTTTTTAATTTGCTTGTAGTAATTGAAACCGAGACATCATCCGCAAATAGAACCGTTTTATGTTTTATTGTGTCAGGTAGGTCATTTATATAAACTAAAAAGAGCAGTGGTCCCAGCACACTGCCCTGTGGTACTCCAAGATTATTATATTGTAGTTCCGACCGTTGTGCCTGTTTAGTATTATTTAGTTTATTGATATATGCTACCTCTACACTTTGAGTCCGGTTTTGTAAATACGACTTTAGCCAGTTCAACGCAGGGCCTCTTATTCCATTATGTTCGAGTTTCGAAAGTAGTTGTTCATGTGAGACAAGGTCAAAAGCCCTGGACATATCTAGGAAAACCACAGTGGTATAATTTTCTTCATTTACATTTTGCAAAATTTCGTTTATTAGGCTAAAGGCCGCCTGCGCAGTCGACTTATTTCTTTGAAAGCCAAACTGATTTTGTTTTATTATTTCATGTTTATCAAAAAACGATATTAGTTGATCACGCATGATTTTCTCGAAAATTTTTGAAAAAATAGATAGTTGAGCTATGGGTCGATAGTTTTTTATATCAGTTCTATCTCCTTTTTTATGTAGCGGCTTAACAATTGATATTTTTAGTTTATCTGGAAAAGCTCCGCATTCTAAGGAGAGATTAATCAAAAATGTTAACACTTGGCTTAATTCATTCTTGCATTCTTTAATGACTTGGGTGCTGACGCAGTCATGTCCTTCTGATTTTGTATTATTTAATGTTGTTATAACTTTTTTAACCGAGTTTTCATGAATGGGCGCCAAAAAAAATGAGTTTGGTACGTATTTTTTGGATGTATTCTCTAATTTATTGTGCAGTGTAGTTGTATTGTTCATAAAGAAATGGTTAAATGTCAATGCGATTTCTTCGGGATTTGTGATTTCCTTATCGCGATCTATTATTTTGTGTATATACTCTGTTCTGTATGTTCCATTAGTCTCATTCTTTATGATGTTCCACGTAGCCTTGCATACGTTTTTACTATTTAGGACATATTTCTCATTTGTTATTCTTCTAGCTGTATTTGTACACTTCTTAAGCAATTTATTGTAATTAAGGTAACTGGTTTTGTCAGTTTCAATTTTTTTAGTGTAGTACCTAAAACGCAGTAGCCTTTTCCTTTCACAACTCCTTTTTAACCCCTTTGTTATCCAACGTGGCTTAGATAATAGGTTTGTTTGTAGTTTTTCTAAAGGAAAACAAAGTTTATACAGTAAACAAAAAAGGTCATAGAACTCGTCAAAGGCAGCGTTTAGATCTTTGTGTCTATAAACTTCAGAAAATGAAAGGCTTTGCAGATAGGATTTGAAACGGGATATATTTTCTTGTGAGTAACATCGTTTTAAGATAAAAAAATTTTTTGGGATCACATATTTTTGTACGACACTAAATGTCAGCACTTGGCCAGTATCATGATCTGATAACCCTAATGGAAGCGTAAATCCTGTCGCATTATTTATATTACTAATTATATGGTCGATACACGAATTACCTCTGGTCGGAGTAGTGATATGCAAGAACAAATTGTATTTTTTTAATATGTCTTGCAAACGTGCTGATTGTGGATCATTTTTCAGAATATTTATGTTTAAATCACCAACAATAATGAGTTTCTTATTTGAATATTTACAAGTAAGCTTGTGAATTAGAGAGTCAAATCTTTCAAAAACATAATCTATTTCTTTTTTAGATTTTGACGGAATTCGATACAGACAAACAATAATAATGTTATTGTTGGTTAGATGTGATATACAAAACTCAAAATGATTAATCATCAATAGATTATCAAAACTAGTGATTTGTTTGTTTTCAATTCCCCTTTTTAACTTTACAAAATTAAATTCCCCTTTTTAATAAAATACAAGTCCCCCCTCTCTTTTTTGGTCTCGAAAAATTTGCTGATAGTTGGTAGTTATTTAAAATAATATTCTTTTCATCTCCCAACTTAACGAAAGTCTCCGTAAAGCATAGAATATCATATTTAATTTTCATATCCAACAAAGTAATCTCTAATAATTCTCTCTTTGAACAGAGCCCTTGAATGTTTTGGTGAAATATTGAGAAATAATTATTTGGTTTAAGATCGAAAAAAATCTTTTTTTGTTTCATCAATAATAGAATTTACAGAGTTAGATGACTTAGTGGGAGATAATATGATAGGCTTGGGAGGTAGTTTTTTGAAATAATAAGGTATAGTTCCTTTTTTTATTATTTCACTAGTGTATTTTTGACTTTGTTGTAATTCTTGTGAAAGAGATGACATGGATTTAATTCTAATTTTAATATTATCAAAAGTGAGATATTGATCTTTATATTCTTTGAAATCGATGCATGTATTAATTTTTCTTAGAATAATTTGCCTCAAGTTTGCATTGTTGAGTAAAAATGGTTTGTTTATTTCAATAAGATTACAATTGTCAAAGTGACTGATCCAAAGCTTCAAATGATAGTTTAAGATATTTGCATTAAGGTGGTACCCTGAGCGAAAGTGGCGCCGCGGTGAATTTTATTTAATATTATAATTCTAATACACAATTTTAATCATGTTTATCGTGGAGATTTTAGGGCCCACAGTCTAGTATTTTTAGACGGTATCGTTACATTCCCTAGTAGTCACTGCTAGAAGTAGATAGAAAAACTGCTAAAAGTGGCCGTTTTTGACACATTTGCTATCTACTTCTACGAAAGACAACGAGGGCATGTAGTGATACCTTCTAAAAATACTAGAGCATGGGCTCTAAAATCTCCACGATAAACATTATCAAAATCTTTTTCTATAAATAACTTATTAAATAAAAACCTCTGAGGGCGCCACTTTCTGTCATACAACCGCCTTAAAGGAACAATTTTGAAGTATAGGCATAAGCAGAACAGATACGGATTTCAGTTTGTTCACAGCTATACACAGATTTGAATGTAACCTATGTATATCGAGATCGTGATTGCCAAAACCTAGTATAACAACATCATTCTCAAAAGACTCCTTTTCAATAACATCACAATAGGATAAAAAGTTAGAACTGGATGCGTCACTTAAGATAAACGCAGTGGTTTCATATACGTCGTTCCATTTTCCTCGTCTTAACTCAGCGATTTCAGCCGACATTCCCTTCATAGTTTCATCTCCTAAAATAAAAATGTGTTTTTTTCGTTGTGGTTCGTTTAATTTCTGACTGGTAGCAACCTCCGGTGAATCGCAGAGTAAGGATTTTTGCTGCCCGTCTATCATATTAGATGCATTCACAGTATCAGGTGTATATGGAGCTATAGTGGTATTCGGTTTGGGATTTAAAGTTTCTTGTACTTCTGAATAAGAAGTATTTGTATTTAGAGTTTTAGACAATAGTTTTTGTTTTTTTTTTTTTAGCCGAACTTGTTTTCGGGGTTGATTTGCAGATTTCAGTTGATTGTTTAATCCTTCGTTCATATTCAATATTTTTCTTATTTATTGTTTGATTTTCAAGCAATAAATTTTCTATTTCCTTTTCCGCAATACAAAGGTTTTTTTCAGCTTTTTCTAATTTTTGCTTTAGTTCTTCAATTTTATAGCTTGTATTAAGTCGGATCTCTGGAAAGCTCCGGTTCATATCTCCCACTTGTGTTGATATTATAGATGAGAAGCTGAGAGATTTTCACAAGAAATTTCTGTAGAATTAGTTTCAGTATATTTCTTTTGTTTAGATATTTTTTTTCGTGTTTGTATATCACCTTTAGGGATAGAGACCAATTGCTTACTTGAGTTTGGCGTAGACGTTGAAATATCATCGTTACCATTTTTACGTATCATCAACGGGTTTTTTTTTCTAATCGTAATATGGCACGGTGTTTTGCTTGATGAAGTTGCTGTTTTTAGTATTTCTGAGCAGTTATTACATTTCCATTTTCGTTTTGATTCAGGTTTCATTAAGCGGTAAAGCTTTTCCGATAAACCAGCGCAGTCGAATTCATAACTTTTACGGCACACCGCACATATTATACAATCCTTCACATAAGTTTCTCTTTTACATTTGTTACAGATAAGCGCCACCTCTCGTTCGTCTTTTGAGGAATCTATTTTTGTTGACATTTTTACTTGATAATGTCCTTTCTAAATAATATCCGTAATTCAGGCAAAAAATTATAATGCGGCAACACTTTTTCTATATATCAACTTGCTTGATGCTGTCAAAATCGTAATTATGTCTGTCAGTTGATATTGACATTCACTTTATTGAGAAAGTTGCGGGTATCTGTGTCACTTTTTTGACTATTTAAATATGAGGGTAGATAATTCGGACTTATCTTTGTGTTATTGTGTGTTCCACAGCTGACGAAAAACACCAATAACGATATCACAGATTCTCCACTGAACAAACTACACTTTTATAAACTTCCTAGGGGAATTTGAACTGGAACTAATAAATCTTGACGAAACTTTTGTACGGAGCAAAATTAATAATGTAAACAGTAGCAGTGTTGCCAGGGTGGGCAATTCTTGGTCAATTCGTTTAGAATACTACTTGTTATACACAAGATTAGTTTTATAGTTCAGATTCTATCGTTGCATTAAATTAAATGCCCACCAAAAACAAGAACACAAGTTTACTGTTTATTAGACACCGATGATCCAAAAATCCCAAAAACAAATCTAGTAGCTTCGTAGCAAACAAAACGTGTACAAACAAAGCAAAGTTACATTCTGTTACCGCACCTCTATTATTTTTCATTGCGGCGCGTACCATAGTCCATAGTGCGAAACAGAGAAATCCCTATACCAATTTTGTTCACAAGAACATAAGTTTATAGTAATCTGTTGATTAGAGACCAACAATTCAAGAATCCAAAAAAAATCGGTTTGCACTCCGGGAGTGCCGGCAGAAGTGAAAACTTGAATATTAACGTTGTGCATTTTTGATATTTTGGAATGGTTAGGGAATAATTTTGCACAAAATTGCCGTCTTACGAATTTACTCTGCATTTGAATTTACAAATACAGAACAGTATTGTATGAAAGTCTTATCCAGCCTGGCGCAACTCTCTCAGTAAAAAACGATCTATGAAACGGAGGCGAATTTTTAACCCGTCTAAGTTTGAAAGAACGTTGACAATCCACAAAGCAGTAGATAATTGACAACATTCGAATTTAGGCGTATTATACTTCGCCCCATCAAAGAGTATTCTATCATCTTTGACTGTTTTACCGCGAATGCCGTTTGACGTTTCTCTTTTGTTTGTTTTCGTTGAATTCGCCTCCGTTTCATACTCACGCTTTTTGCATGACACTCCCGTCTCTTATAACGCTAGTTATTTTTACATTCTCTTTGGTCTTATCCATAGCTTGACAGAAAATATAGAGTTTTGACATTGAATTAAGAAATTAGCGCGTTGCTATGGTGACACAAGTGTTTACGTCTTGAAATGACGCGCGGACATTTTCACCGCGCCCCGTAGAAAGAGAGGGGGATACTTCCGCCGCCGGCTGTCTACTCTCCATCCGTCACATCCGTCTTACGAATTTTCGATCAGGGTCACGTGATCCTGACTGACTGACGCGAGTTTAGCATTTTTTCCCCATTACAAAAAAACGTACAACGCCGCTAAAGAAGTTTTCACTTATTGTATTCAAAAAACTCTTTTTGTATGGCAATACGTATTTACAATAAATTACCAAATAATGTTAAAGAACTACCTGTAACTAAATTTAAAAGCAAACTATTTAATATTTTATTAGAAAAGACATATTACTGTGTTAAAGACTTCCTTAACGATAAAATTCTTGACATTGCAATCTATTTATAATATTTTTTGACTATTGCTGACATTCCAACACTGACATGAAAAAATTTTTTTTTTATTTAACTGGACAGGCTGTCTGTATGATTTGACAGCAAAGTTCTTGTGCCTATTTGAAACGCCACAAGCGTGCGTCTAAAGAACTAATTTTGACGTACAATATGAAAATGGTTGACGTGATGGTCTCTCCAGACTTCAAACTTTAGTACCATGTACGCACGCTATGCTCACGCTACGTCCTACAGCGCCAACATGGCGGTAATCAAATAGGCACAAAAACAGTTTGACATAAGTCTGTCCAGTGTAAATATATGCAGGTCAATGCATTTCAATAATTTCATTTCATTCTTATTTTTTTTTTTATATTTTTTGACATTTACTATTTAATTGCTGATATTCTAATAATTTTATTTCATTCTTATTTTAATTTTGTTTTAAATATTATTTGTTGACATTAATTTGTATTAAGTATTTGGACGTCGAAACAATCGACAAAATATGCTGGAAAATGTATTTATAACAAATTGTATGTACCATATTTCGCAAATAAATAAATTATTGTAATTATGATACTTCAAAAAAACTTTTCTCGTAGCTTCGTAGCCACTTCGTAGCAAACGAATTCGTGTACAAAGCAAGTTACATTCTGTAACCGCACTATTGTTTTTCATTGCGGCACGTGCAAATAATATTGAATCCTTTACGGAGTGCGAAACAGCGAAATCCTTTTACCAATTTCGTTTGGCATACCGCACGTGTCTGATTTCGACGGGTGCCTCACACATGATATGAATATTGCCTGAAATATTTTCACTTACTGAAATTTAATGTTACTGGCACTATAAACGTATGAAAAAAAGTTCCTTCATCTAACTTTAAAGAGAATTTTGGTGGTGCCGTATTTTTTGAACTATTTTATTAAATACAATGCTATTTATTTAATAATAACTTCAGAGCGCTTGCGCTACTAAACGCCATATTATTAATTTAAAAAAAAATCTCTTTGCCATACACTCAGTCAGTCAGTCAGTTGCAGCGGACCACTGTCTATTGTTAATTTAATCCCATTATACATGTAAAGCCAAAAAATTCTACCACAGATGTCTTAAAAAAACCGGCCAAATGAGTGTCGGGCCACGCGCAGTACGGTTCTAGTTACCTTATACCATACCATATTTAATACCACTATAATTTTTCGTCTGCAAAAATAACTCTGTTTTTCACAGTGTTTGTATGAATGACAAAGTTGTATTAGCGGTTTTGGAAAATGTACTATATCTCGAAAACTGATAACTATATCTCGTTCAAACTAATTTTCGTTGAAAGTCTTTATTAAGATGTATAGCATATATTTTTTTAGATTTTTCACTTTCTTATTTCAAAAGTTAAAGGGGGGGACACATATTTTACCACTTTGGCAGTGTATGTATATCTTTCAAAAGGTTGACTTTTAGAAAAAATAGTCTTAGAAAACTCAATGTAATTTTTGAAGACCTATCTATATACACGCTGAAATTTTAATCATTTGGTTCCCGCCGTGGGGTGGTTCCACTCATGATTACAAGCAATTTTTACTATGGGGCCAAATCTCCTGCTCACAAAAAAAAACAGCTGTTCCATACATTAAGGTCGAGGAGGTACTGCACTTTTGTATGGAACAGCTGATTTTTTTTTTTTTGCGAGCAGGAGAGTTGGCCCCATAGTAAAAGTTGCTTGTAATCATGAGTGGAATGGAAGCACCCTACGGCGGGAACCAAATGATTAAAATATCAGCATGTATAGACACCCCGCACGTATTGGCTTGATGAAAAAAAATTTCAGTTTCAGTTCCATGTATTGGGGACCCCCTTAATCTTTTTATTATTATTATTTTTGTGTAAAAATCGTAAAGCGGTTTACAGAATACATCTTCCTACCAAGTTTCAACTGTGAAGTGCTAGACATGACGAATCTGTAAGGGTTCCGTTTTTTGCCATTTAGGCTACGGAACTCTAAAAATCATGGAGTCAGCCAAAAACATTCAGCAAAAAGTATCAATTTTATATATAAAAAAATCTCAGTCATAGAAAATTAACTGTGTTAATTAGCAGACTCTTTTCAATTTATTCAAAACATACCCCAGGCCAAAACGTGCAAGTAATTTTAATGAGACATTAGAGGAAAATTTCGAAACCGCTCGGCCGTAAATGAAAAATTAAAAAGTCCCACCCGGAAACGGAACTGCGGCCATTTTTCTTGAGACAACGTAACGATCTTAATTACCAACGTTGGAAAACAAAACATGATGAAATTCTTTAATGATTTTGTTTGCATATTTAAGATTTCTATGCATTTTGATGCTACAAATAATTTCTTAAGAACTTATTATTTTGTCTTTGAATCTTTGGTTCTACATGTGTCATTAGATTGATACGAGTATTTTCTTTTTAACAATACCACTGTTTTATTATTGTTTTTCTTAAAAATGAGATTTGTTTGATTAATAAGAACAAATTATGTTTTACATTTCCATACTTGTCCAAATATTACAGTAATGCACAGGTCTATTAAGATCGTAAGAATCCATTAATGGATTTTTATGCACTTTTATCCCAAGTTCTGTGGATTTTTATGGACGAATTAACTTGTGATGTATGTAAAAATGTAATAAAAGCCTGCAAGACCATTTTAATAAATTATTTCTTTAAAAAATATCATTACATTTAGAAGTTTATAAAATAAATGTTGTGTTTGGAATTCACAATATTATTTTCAAGAAATGCAGCATAATTTATCCGGAATCATAACAAAAAAGTCCTTATTCAGAGGCGCGAGTGCTCCACTGACTTCCGGTGAGCACTCATGACACTACACGCAACCCAGTTATCAATATAGGGTTGACTCCCATAAATTGTATACTTTTCTAATTTATTTGTCCACGTGTATTTGTTCAGTCTAGTAGTACCTAAGTGTACATTTAATTAAAATTTATGACTTTGGATGGACCACTCAAACTAATATTAAATTAAGATGCACTGCATACCTACTTACGATCGTTTGGTGTAGTAGAAGGAAGTTGAAAACTTCTGATATTAACAGTGCACAAAACCTTCTTAAAACCTGAAGATATAAAATATCCTAAAGATTTTTGGTTATTCTGTGCTACTTTACTACCAAATCCACTACGTTTTCTGTTCCATCCGCCACTTTTTTCTGTAGCCAGCCCTACAGAAAGATATCATTATCGTAATGGATGTCACGGGCTGCAACTCTACAAGTGCTCTAAAAAGCAGAAGTTCCACCAACTTTTCTATCCAAGAAACAAACGAAAATAGTTCTTATTTGTTTTAACGTAAGGTGCACTTTGACCGCCGGTTTAAGTTTGTATTTTTGGAAGCTAGATGGTGCCGCAATCGCAGAGTGCAACACATTAGCGACATCTCTTGACGCGAGTGAGAAGATTACACCGAAATTATGACATCTGAATGGTGGCGCGCTTTTAGAAAATTCTATTAAAGTTCGCACTTGAGATATGCTTGTGCTGGATCATAATAATAGTACATTATGAGACAAGTTAGCTTAGGTTGCTCATTGCACACAAGGCTGTGGGTTGCAGCCCGAGCCGCAGGCGAGGGCGTAACTCAGCCGAGTGTGCAATGAACAAAAGCTCACGAGTTTCATACTACGTTTTTCAACACATTTGCGAGGAAAATACAAAGTAATTTACCACACAGCAACAAATACGACAAAAAAAATATGTCAAATATGGGAAAAGACGCGTAGGTTTTTTTTTGTTTTTTTTTTTCACACGCCCAATGCAAGAATATTTTGCCAACAAAGGGGTGAGTGAACATACAGCCTACTTCAAAATTATAATTTTAAGTGATAAAATACAAATATTTTAATATTTTATAACGAAATATTGTGAATTATGAATAATTTTATAATAATAAATATTTGTTTGACTTATTAAGGACTTACACATTTATTTATTTCAAAAATGAATATGAAATTTCAGCGGCATAAAACCTCTTTGTTGTTTTTAAATTTGAGATTTTTGCATTTACAATGCTATTTTTAAACAATACTAAATAATATACTAGAAAAAATACGACTCGCACCAGATCAATACTCAGACGGGAATCGAACCCGCGACCTTTGGATATCCGGTCCAATGCTCTGACCGCTGAGCTACCGAGTCACTAGTGACATCGTCGAATTTTTCCTAGTATATCCTAAACTCTTACGCTGTAAGCCAGCGTTATTTCACCAATGTGAGGAATTACCTCGACATTCAATTGAAATATCTTTCCAGATATTTTTAACAATTGATTAAGATGAAATAGCTATATAATTTTTAAATTTGAGATTTTTGCATTTACAATGCTATTTTTAAACAATACTAAATAATATACTAGAAAGATATTTCAATTGAATGTCGAGGTAATTCCTCACATTGGTGAAATAACGCTGGCTTACAGCGTAAGAGTTTAGGATATACTAGGAAAAATTCGACGATGTCACTAGTGACTCGGTAGCTCAGCGGTCAGAGCATTGGACCGGATATCCAAAGGTCGCGGGTTCGATTCCCGTCTGAGTATTGATCTGGTGCGAGTCGTATTTTTTCTAGTATATTATTTAGTACTCTTTGTTGTTACTAAAAAAAATAACTGTATTACCCGGTTAAATTGGGAATGCTCTGTTCAATCACATAGAACTTGCAGTAAGGCACTAATTTAACTTTGTAGGGATAATTCTATAACAACCTAGTGTTTTATATATTATTGCACGCGTTTGTTATAGCTCGGTTTATGGCCCTAAAAGCGATGTATTAGGGCTCACTTTACGAGCAAGTGTGTTGAAAAATACTATACAATGCCATCAGTTTAAAAATGTACAACTGAAGTGACTAACTTCAGCGCTCTGAATCCGCAAGCGCTCTTGCGGTACAAAACGACATAATTTTAATCTGTAAAATTTTCTCCTTACCATACCTACTTCATTCGACAATTCGAACGAAATTGCAGCGGATCACTGTCATATTGTATGCACCACAAAATAGAGGAAAGTCTAGGACAGGAGTACGTAGATGTCTGTGAAATCTAGTGTGAAGAGAAGTTTTGTGGATTTTCATAAACCAAGCCTTTGTCATGCATTCTAGCATCATGTATCGGAATGTCATCTATACTTATAATAAAACTGTAACAGGTCCGATTCTATACGTTGAAGATATTCTGAAAAAAAAATTTATGGGGGGCGCTCTATAATCGATACTGAAGCCAAAACTGTATTATTTTTTCATTTTTGTCTGTCTGTCTTTCTGTCTCTCTGTCTGTATCACGTTCGCTATGGACTTCGAAACTACTGAATGAATTAAAATGAAACTTGGCATGATTTGAGTTCATATTACGAGGAAGGTCAACGTATACTTTTTATCCCGTAATTCAGCACGGTTCCTTTGGGAGAGGGGATGAAAGTCAAAATGTGTACTTAGTTGTAAATGTTGTAATTCATTAACGCGTAGTCCGATTTCATTCAATTTTTTTTTTAACTTTTAGATTTTATGCATTCACAATGCTATTTTTATATTAAGATTATTAATATAATTCGAGTCCCGTCTGAGCTGCTACGGGTGAGTCGATTTTTTCTAATATTTTTCAATTATATTAGTAATCTCAATATTTTTTTGTTAGAAAGGAGGTACCTACTTTAAATATTGTCCCGTAAATATTTCAATGACGTTGGTTTTGTAAAAATAAAATAAATTAAATACGTAAAGAAATAGCTCAAATTATTTTGTTTAAACATTCTCATCATAGACATCTATTATGAGAATTTTTAAACAACATACAGTTTGAACTTGACCACGAGGTTTTCAAAAACCGTACTATCTGTAGCTGCTTTGGTATTCTTTTAATACACGGTAAATTTTTAACTATATCTAAAAATGAAATGGGGATTTCAGACCACGTAACTGAACAACTTTCACTATGGGGCCAACCACGAAATCGCGAAAAAAAAATAAGCTGTTCCATAGAAAAGTACAACATCAACTCGACTATAATGTATGGAACAGCAGATTTTTTTTCGCGATTTCTTGGTTGGCCCCATAGTATTTAAAAGTTGTTCATTTACGTGGTCTGAAAACCCCATTTCATTTTTAGATATACTTAAAAATTAACCGTGTATAATTTGAGGCTAGATGGCGCTTCTTATATAAATTGCGTCTTGAGTACCTACTTCGACCTTAAATATTCGGAATACAATAAGTTAGGTAAGAGTTTCAAAGTTAGAGTACCTAAGTACGATACAGCTTTAAAAATCAAGAGGTTTCCACTTTATTTTAATATCTACGTAGAAAGCATTGTTATAATTCCGAGATTAATTTGAACAAATATAAATAATAATAATAATAAATAATAATAAATAAATGCTTGGACAATATAACTGGTGGATTCTTTTTATCTCTACAACAAAATTTCTGTTTATTAAAACTACTTATTTAAGTTTTGTTATCACTTGTTTTGCAAACATTTAACCACTGTTAATGAAAAAGAAATCGATGAACTAGGAGAGGTCGAACGTCAAAGCTGATAGACGATATTAATTTTTTAATTTTATTTCTTGTTATTACGAAATATCATGAATTTACTTATAAAATATTAAAAACACGACGGCCCTGCCCCAAAAAGAACTAAACATTTTAAAGTGTCATTGCAGTCTGGGGACCTCTTAGATTAAAAATTATTCCACAAAACGTATAAACTAATGGCTCCGAACTGTAGACCTCGCGATAAAATAAATAAAATGTATTTTTAACATTTCTCCGTCATTATTGAAAAATTTTAAAAAAAACTGTCGTGACAAAAAAATCTATATTGTTTTCAAACCTGCTCACAAAATTTCACGAGAATCGGTTGAGAAATGCGACCTGTGGCCGTATTATGACCTCTTTTTTCTGACTGGCTATCAATCTATCTCTTTTATTTGCTATACAGCGAGAAAGAGATTTAACTATAGCAATTCATGAACCTGGCAAGTTTTAAGAGGTTGTAATACCGCTGGAAAACCGGACTGAAATAGGCTTTTTTAACATATCTCTGCCATTTTGAAAAATTTCAAAAAACTGGCTTGACAACAAAATTCTACATCATTATCGAACCTGCTTACAAAATTTTACGAGAATCGGTTTAGAAATGCGACCTGTACCTAGAGTAGAACTAGCATTGCCATTTTTTTTTGGGAAATTAAAAAAAAGTGCATTTTCCATACTAAAATTTTCTTAATTTACTTAACAACCATGAACGCTTATGTTTTAAAACATTTATGTGCAAAAGTTTAAACACTCAGCTAACTAATGCCACATGTGTTAAGTAAAAAAAATATATCGGCTAAGTTACAAATAATTAAGTGGTAATTTCTGCTAACAAAAAAAGGAGTCACTTTTAAGAGGCTTTTTTTACATACAGGAAAATAAATCTGAAATATTTTTATTGCTGATAGTGGGCAGTTATGATCATAATTCAAAATAATAACAACTAACCGAAGCATCTTCAACATCATACAAGATATGAGAGCCTCCTTTGTGTAAAACAAGTGCGAGTCGGACTCGCGCACGAAGGGTTCCGGCGGCAACAGAAATACATCATTTGCAATGATATTAAAAGTATAGATCCGTTACGCGCACTCCAAAATGGCAAGACGAAAGTCAGGTAATTGCCCGACTTTCAATTAGTCAGTCACAGGCTCGCGACACGCACCCTGATTATCTAAAAAGAAACTATTTAGCGACCGGTTTCATTCCATATACATTGCTACTTTTCTTTGGTATGTTTTTTTTAATCCAAAAAGAAGTAGCAATGGATCACTATCATCTATGAACTGCAACCGGTCGCAAGGTGGTTTCTAACTTAGATTATTTATATAAATAATCTAAGTTTTCTAATTAGATAATCAGCCCGACGGAAACACGCGCGGCTCTCGTCAGTCAGATGCGATAAAATTGTGAAATTCCATTAAAAAAATGTCTCCTTGCATCTTTAGACGATGTACAAATTATACAGCAACAGTCAGAGATCGGGAAAATGCTTAATTTCACACTTAAGTACTGTATTTAATAAAAATATGTATTTTCTATTACTTTATTCGGCCATATTATACACAGAGCGCGCTGTCTGCTTTGCGTGTGTGAGTGAAGAAGACAGCTGACGCGCTTTCAATTCACGGCCAATGCGCATGCAGCGGTTAATGTGTGTATCTATAGTACCTTTGCGCTGTTTTAAATAGCAATGATGTTGGCGTATAACTCATCTTTACTTTTAATATCATTGATCATTTGTGAAAATTTCAACTTTCTAGCTATCGGTTCATGAGATACAGCCTGGGCCCGTACCGGCTAACGCATCGATTATCGAAAAGTTTGCCGAGTTTCAACTTAAAACAGAAAAATCAAAGTAAGTAATTTCGTTTTGTACTTTCTGTTGACGTAATTTGGATGATATCGATGTTCGTGTGACATCATGAATTGGGCTTTGCCATTTTGGCCCAATTGGGGCTCGATTTATCTGTTTTAATTTGAAACCCGGCAGACTTTTCGATAATCGATGCGTTAGCCGGTACGGCCCCTGGTGACACACAGACAGACAGATAGACAGACAGACAGACGGACAGTGGAGTCTTAGTAATAGGGTCCCGTTTTTACCCTTTGGGTACGGAACCCTAAAAAATCAGGTTGCACTCCGGGAGTACCGGCAGAAGTGAAAACTTGAATATTAACGTTGTGCGTTTTTGATATTTTGGAATGGTTAGGGAATAATTTTGCACGAATTGCCGTCTTACGAATTTACTCTGCATTTGAATTTACGAATACAGAACAGTATTATACGAAAGTCTTATCCATAGCTTGACAGGAAATCTAGTTTTGACATTGAATTAAAAAATTTGCGCGTTGCTATGGTGACACAAGTGTTTACGTCTTGAAATGACGCGCCGCCATTTTCACCGCGCCCCGTAGAAAGAGAGGGGGATACTTCCGCCGCCGGCTGTCTACTCTCCATCCGTCACATCCGTCTTACGAATTTTCGATCAGGGTCACGTGATTCTTACTGACGCGAGTTTAGCATTTTTCCCCATTACAAAAAAGCGTACAATGCCGCTAAAGAAGTTTTCACTTCAAAAAATCGAAAATTTCTTACTTTAATCCCTGTTATTATAAATGCGTAAGTCTGTTCGTTTGTTTGTTACGCCTTCACGTCTTAACTACTGAACTGCCCCCCTACTCAAATGGCCACTTTTCTATTCGTTCGCTAACTTAAAGCTTAAAGATAAGCAATTAAACGATAAAGTCACACGTCGTAAGTTTATGTAAGTCACAGACATTGTTGTATTGTATGGAATTGACAAGCTATTACGGCAAGTAATTTTGGAGCTTGTCTTATTTTTAATTTTTAAGTTAGCGAACGAATAGAAAAGTGGCCATTTGAGTAGCCCCCCATCATGAAATTTTACATGCACGTTGTCAGGGGCCTACAGAGAACGCCATAGGATAGGATAAACATACTTACTTATTTTTATAAGGTACCTAAAAGTATACCTTATAAAAATAAGTAAGTGTGTTTATTTACTTTAACCAACAAATAATATTATGTTAATTACTAAAGATTTTCTAAAATATCCACACAAGGTCCAGGCGCGGTCCGAGGGGGGGGTCACAGGGGACATGACCCCCCCCCCCCCCCCCCCAAAATCGTACACGTCACATAGAAAAAGCTTCTAAAAATATACAGAACAGCAATTATTATTATTAGTGACCCCCCCCAAAATTTCAGGCTGCGACCGCGCCTGACAAGGTCGCGTGCAAAAGCTAGTACCCCTACTACAAAAAAAATGTAGTAAGTACTAGCTCGTTTACGTGATTAACACTAATCACGATGAGCTCAGTGGCGCAGTGGTTTAGCGCCTGGCCCAGCGATTGCGGAGGTTAAGCAACGTTCGCAAGGGTCGGTCATGGGGTGGGTGACCAAAAATTTATTATCTCGAGCTCCTCCGTGCTTCGGAAGGCACGTTAAGCTGTTGGTCCCGGCTGCATTTGCAGTCGTTAACACCCACCAATCCGCATTGGGCCCGCGTGGTGGGTTATGGCCCGTCCTCCTTATCCACCCATAAGGAAGGCCTGTGCCCCAGCAGTGGGGACATTAAAATGGCTGATGGACACATAAAATTAACAATCAGTAAACTTCATTAGCGTAACGCGTTGTGTGATGAGAATACATTAGAAAATGTTTATAAAGATAATACATAAGGAAATAAATAATTAATGAGCTCTAATAGCTATCATACGAGACGCTTTTAATTTTTTATTACATCAGTGCAACAAGTAATTAGGTCTAGGTACTTACAACTAATATTATATACTGTGGTACTAACCCTACTTATTTCTATGAACGGATATCAAATTACTAAAATTGCAAAATTTTGGAGAAAAAAATTTTCGAATCCTTTTAGTATGTGCCGATAACTTGACGCTTGACGGTGATGATTAAAGCCGACAAGTTCCAATTTAGGTATAAGAAATTAAGTGGAACCAAGAAATTGTGGTAGATATTTTTGGTATTTAAAGGTATCAATAAATCAATAAAACAAAAGGAATATATTATAAACCTTTATAATGATATTTTTTAGCAGTCGTATTATATTGCTTATGATGTCAAGAGTTACACACTTTTGTGTAGAGTTTTAGCTTATATTATCTTACAGTCATTTTGAGAAAATAGTCAGTCGCGCAGCGCAATGTAATGGGCCTTTTTATTTTTCTTTCTTGTCGGTTTCATGGACAACTTGAGGCTTGAAGTCCAGCTCCAAAACCCTACGAAGGCTGTCCACGTACATGTCCAGGCGCTGAGTCATGTAGTAGCAGCGACGGTCTCTTATCTGGCGGTTCAAGTTCAAGTCCACCTCAGCAATGAGGAGACCATCCCTGGTTCTGGAAAGGCCAGGGCATCGGACACCATCGGGCCCGCTAAAGTAACTCGATCCGTAGAAGAGACCGAGGTCTTTGTGCGCTGGTTTACCGTCAGCAGAGGTGAACTCGTTGGGGAACTCTTCGTAACCAACCCTGTTGATGGCTGCAGTGAAGTAGCAGTTCGTGATGGCAGCGTTCCTGGCCTCGATGTTCCACATGTACTCACTGCCCGCCTCGGCAGCGATGGTCGCCGACGGATTGAATACAATCTCGGCTCCGTTCTGCCCGAACATCATCCAGTTCAAAACGTGGTGGCGTCCAAAGCAGATATTGACTGCGATCTTGCCGTAACGAGTCGCGAACACTGGATGACCAGTATTCCCTTCCATGTAGTAGTTGGACTCATTGAAATCTCCTACCCTAGGAATATGGTTCTTGCGGTGCTTACCGATAACGTTGCCAGTGTCGCTGATTACAACGGTGGTGTTCCACAGAATTTCAGCATGATTTTCGTCCCTCTCCAAGATTGACGATACGATAACCATCGCGTATTTAATTGCTAGCTCACTCAAGAATCTGGTGGTTGGCCCGTCCTCCGCAGACTCGGCGAATTCGCACCAAGGCTGCTTCTCCCGCGTGCAGAAAGCGAAGGGCATGTTCCATAACTCTTGGAAACAAATGATATTGACGCCTTCTTGGCCGGCAACATCGATGATTTTCTTTACTTTCTCAAAAATAGCTTTCTTCTGCTCGTTAACAGGGCGATCGGTCGGTACCGCAATAGAGTGTTGGATGACTCCAACTTTGACAATCCTCGGGGGTCTGGTCTGTTCTTTTTTAGCTGGGAAGGCGTAAGCAGCGATTTCGAAATCGGCATCTTTTGCAGCTGCAATGGAAGAATCCTTCAGTTTGATTTCATTATGATCTTTCCTACCGTAGTATATTCTATTGAACTCGTCGAGGTCTCGGCTACTGAGGTTGTTGTTGACGATCGCTTCGAGACTCTGTGTTTCGTTATCCATGGTGGCGTGCTATTGGGAGGGACTACCGTCGTCGACTGGTGTCTGGCGCCGATCACCCAGCTTAAATAGCTAGTTCTATGGTAATTGACTGAACGTGTGGCTGTTTACTTATCTGTGTGGTCCGATCCTGGTGGCCTTCGACCTATTCGCGATAAGTTCGAGACAATATCCGAAGTGAAAAATATTTGACTTATCAATAACAAGTCTGTCTACGTGACTTCATGGGTGAGTGTAAAGCTGTGGTCACAGCATAGTATGGCTACAGGCAGATTACTAAGTAATAAAGTTTAAGTGTAATTAAATTTTGCCCATAATATTAATGAAAATTCATTTCGTCTGTAAACAATGTTTCCATTATAACATTTTATTGCTTAAAAATACTTAGAATTCAACGTGTATGTAACCTCTTTTATTAGTGTTGTTTACAATAAAATAAAAAAATAAACATGAAAAAAGGGTAAACCCTTCTGAATTCTGATAACAGACCCTATTTAGTCATTCAATGAAAAAAAGTAGTAAAAGATGAAAAGTGAATGATTACATAGTTTAGCTTACTTAGTTTTGAATTCATTATTCCTTATTTTCGAAATAGTTAATGGTTAAGTTTGTATAATTACCTAAAGTCTGTCCACCCTTACTTGTCTTATATGGTAAAAAATCTTCACCCAACTCTTTATTGAAATAATCATTTATAAAATACAAAAATGGTTTTCCACACATAGATTACGAAATAAATTGTTAATAAATTAACAACAATTTCATAAAGTTACAAACATATTTTTAAATAAAGAATTAAGTTTAAAAGACGTATGACAACTGTCAAAAACTGTTTACTAAATAAGACAAGTAAGGATGGACAGACTTTAATTAATAGATGGTCTTAAGAAGTGTGCTCCAGACATTTCCACCGTCGTTGATCGAATACTACATTACAGCTACCTACGTAACTCAGGCAAACATACATAATCTGCATAATTTAAAGACACGTTTATTTAAAGGCGCTTAGAGGTATTTAGTGCAGACAAGAATTAATATTTATTAGGTGAATAAAATAATATCTTTAATTCAAACCAAACATTTTTTTCTAGGCATGGACTTTCGGTACTCACCTGGGTACTGAAAGTTACCTAGTTACCCCCACAAAGGTTGGCATAGCTTGAGTGTATACTCAAGCTATGCCAACCTTTGTGGGGGTGTTTGGAAATAACCTTAAGCCCGCAATTTTTCGGTCAATGCCATTGTTGGAGCAATTGACGATCGTTTCAATTGCACGCGTAAACGATCAATTTTTCCGTCAATGGGCGTCAATTGCGGAAAAATTGACAATCGCAATTGATCGTTACCGGAGGGCTTTATAAAGCTGAATAATTATAGTATATAGGGTACCATTCATATAATATAACCCAGAAAAATTATTATAAACCTTGAAAATCACCACTTTTTTGCAAAAAAAAATTTTTTTTAATTGCATAGTAGCAGCCCTAGACCAAAATTGTGGTTTGCTTTTGCTTATCAAAGGGATTGATTTATCGAAAACAATAGTATATTTGCGTCTAGGATTGACTGTCCTGTCAGCAATATTCCATACAAATAGAAAAAACAGCGTCGTGGCTCGGGGCTGGCAAGGGGAGCGGCTGTCAGGCGCAACCCTCAGGGGGGTGCACTTTGCTGACCCATAGCTAGAAAAAGTCTGTAATTCTTGGGGCTCAAAATTCAAATCTTGCCAGGGGCGCTCATGATCCTAGAAATAATTCTTGGGGCGCAAAATTTAAATCTTGCCAAGGGTGCTCATGACCCTAGTTGAGAAAAACCATCCCAGCCATATGGTGGTCTTCAGGGTTTCCCGGGATTGTATGCATGGTACAGTCAGCAACGAAAGTCACTTAACACTTTAGTACTTTGTCAAAGCAACTTTCTTGACAGATGCCTCACAGTCTGAAATAATTTATCAAAAGAGTTGCTACGACAAAGTACTAAGGCGTTAAATGACTTTCGTTGCTGACCGTCCCCTATCTACCATATTCGGCTAATTATCAAACACATTGTATAGCTAACCAATAAGTATATATATCTCCACGGCCTACTAAATTAAGATAAAAAAAATGACATTGATATCAGTCTGTTCGGTGTTGGGTGTCAAATTCAATGTAACGTGAAAGTTTTTCTAAATTACAACACCATTATTGATTAAATCCGTTAGATACGAGTATACTAATAATACTTGAAAATACCAATTAGGTGGATGATGATACCTTATGGTGGGTACTTACTTTGCTTAAGTTATTAATGATGGTTTTAAGTAATTTCAAGCTGCGTACTTACTTTTGTTTTTATAGTAAATATCATTCGTATTGTTAAAAAAAAAAACATTTTTACTTAATAATTTGAAAAAAATACAAATATACTGACAACTACTTTATTAGTGTGATGAATAACCAAGAATCAAGATATTCCCTCAATGCAAGCAATGGTACATGTAGTAGGTACCTATCTATAGTAGGTAAACACAGCACGCGCTCATTTAAACACGAAACGCGTTTGTGTGACTTGTCTCAGATATATACTCGGCAAACAAGGTTACGCAACTCTGTTAGTGGCTCGATTAAATATTTATAAATAACAAGTCTATTGGTATCTCAAATGGAACAAACTTTGGACAATATCGTCAAGAATAACCTCAAACCTGAAGAATTAAAGGAGTACAACAGAATCCACTATGGAAGAGAAGACCATTGTGAGCTGAAGTTCAAAGATTCGACTAAAACAGAGTGCAGTGATGCTAATATCGAGGTAGCGGGTTTCTACTTTACAGCTAAAAAAGAACAACTTCGAAATCCAAGAAAAGTGAAAGTCGGGTTAGTTCAACATTCCATTGTTCTGCCTACTGAAAAACCTGTGGGTGAACAAAGAGATGCAATTTTTAAAAAGATAGGAAAGATCGTAGACGTTGCTGCTTTAGAGGGTGTTCAAATACTGTGCTTGCAAGAAACATGGTCTATGCCTTTCTTCTTATGTACGGGAGAAAAGGAGAAATGGGCGGAGTTCGCTGAATGTGCTATGGATGGACCTGTCTTCAAATTCCTCTCCCCGATAGCCAAAAAATATAAAATGGTTATAGTATCACCCATTCTGGAAAATGATAACGGAACATGGTGGAATACTGCAGTAGTGATTGATGAAAATGGTAAATATATGGGGAAACACCGTAAGAACCACCTACCCAGCGTAGGAAGCTTCAGTGAGACCGCTTATTACGCTCCTGGAAATTTAGGTCATGCCGTTTTTGATACAAAATATGCAAAAATTGCCATCAACGTTTGCTATGGAAGGCATCACGCATTGAACTGGTTGATGTTTGGGTTAAATGGAGCTGAAATCGTTTTCAATCCTGCAGCAACCATTTCCGCGTTCGGAGAAGCGTTTTGGGGCATTGAAGCTAGAAACGCCGCAATCGCAAACGCTTATTTCACGTGTAGTATCAATAGAGTGGGCACTGAAGTTTTCTCTGTAAAGAAAGCTGGAAAAGAAGAAGTTGTGACGCGATCGTTCTATGGTTCGAGCTATGTAACAGCACCAAATGGGCAAAGAACTCCGGGTTTATCAAGAGTTAAAGACGGCTTACTTATATCTGAATTTGATCTCAATTTATGCAGGCAAGTAAAAGACCAATGGGGATTCCAAATGACTTCTCGACTGGATATGTATGCGGAAGAATTAAAATTAAAAACAAGATTTGATTAAATACACCGTATTTTTTATTCCAAGCCTGTCTGTCCTGGGTATATTTAAGGAAGTGTATATCGTCACCTGCAGGTTCATTTGGGGTAACTGACAAAGTACGTAAAATGAGTTAAGTAAGTATACAGTTTTTCTTAGGTTTTTCTGCTCTTTCGAATGATATATTTAAAAACGCTCTAGCCTTTAAAAAGTGGAGATACACTACTTATTTTGGGTATGTATTTTTCACACTTCCATCCAAATTTTAAGGTAACAGACATTTAATTAATTTAGGCAAAGTATATTAGTGTATTTCTATGATGGTAGAAAATAAAGTTGGAGTAAGTATGTGACCGAAAAAGCATTGCTTTTACATATTTTAGTTTAGGTGAAAAAAAAATATAAGCACGGATACGCCAAAATATTCTGCACACTTTCCAATGACTTGACTCTAACCTTATTTGACGTTACTATCATTTCAATAATTCCCACGTTACACCAATTTGACTCGAACCATTAGTGACAGTTAGGTACATTATGGGTATAGGTGAGTGAGTCTTTTACCCTGCTTTACAAAATCCCTCTGTGGTAGAAAATAAAGTTGGAGCATGTATGTGGCCGAAAAAGCATTTATTTTACATTTTTTAGCTTAGGTTGGCACATTTTCCAATGCGGTGACTCTTACCTTATTTGACGCTACTATAATTTCAATAATAATTCACCAAAGTTGTATTCAAAGCTTTTGAATACACCCCACGGTGATACATTTTACTGCACTACACGCAAAATTTACACTTTTTAATATAACGGTTTATGACAGTTCCATTCAAAATGGTTTTTGCTACACATGGGATGAAAGTGATGAAAAACGAGGCGCGAAAGAGATATTTCTTGTGGGTTCTTGTATTTAAAAGTATCTGCAAAATGTTGATGAGAGGGGAATAAAAAAGTCATATTTTATTACGATTGTTATAGCGGCCAAAATCGAAATAAAACAATACTTTAAATTTTCAAAGAATTTCAAAGAAATTTTCAAAGATTTTGAATAAAAAACGTCATATTATATTGCGATTGTTGTAGCGGCCAAAATCGTAATAGAGCAAAATTTTTTGACAGTATCTAAAAATATTGAACTCATTCAAATTGTTGTAGCGGCCAAAATCGTAATTGAACAATTATATTTTTTTAACAGTATCTAAAAATATTGAACTCATTCAAATTAATGACCTGCTCCTAGGACAAAGCTATATGCCCGTAGATAGCATGCACTCTGTTATAGAACGTGAAGTGAGAAAAATAATTGTTTGGAGCCCTACACAGTGCTCAAGTTATAGGTGTAGAAACGGCTCGAAAAAAATCCTCGTCCTTACAATGTAAACGTTCTTGAATTTAATGATTTTTCCCCTCTCCAGCACGAAAAGGGTGCTTTTGGCGCGTAAAAACTCGCAGCAAAATCGACTTTTGCTGCGAGCGTGAGGCAAAGTGCTTTTTACCAAAAACTCGCAGCAAAATCGACTTGTGCTGCGAGCGTGAGGCAAAGTGCTTTTTTAATTTCTAACACCTTTTCTCGCTGGTAGAGGTGAAAAGTTGTATGTTTAACACGAGAGCAAATTTTTTGATGTCTCGTGCCTTTAAATCACTCACTGTGCTCAGTAGTCTATATTAGAATCACTCGCTACGCTCGTGATTCAATTCTAGACTACTTCGCTAGTTCGTGATTTAAAAGTCAGCACTCGCAGCAAAAAATGACTTTGCTCTCTTGTATAACAAATAACTATTATCGACTGGGACCCAGTGACCCAGGAATGCTACAATGAAGAAAAAGGATGTAAAAACTATTAAATCTAAACATTCTATGAAACCTGGTGCGATCACTTATGAAATAAAATGTCATGTGTGTACGATAGCGCAATAAATAAATATTGTAATCTACCTCATAAATGATAGTATTTTTATACTGATAATTAAAGCAATTCGTGCAAAATTATTCCCTAACCATTCCAAAATATCAAAAATGCACAACGTTAATATTCAAGTTTTCACTTCTGCCGGTACTCCCGGAGTGCAAACCGATTTTTTATTTGTGCCAAAAAGAAGCATCAATGTATCACATCGAAAGCGAAAGATTTTGAAATTAGACAATGGGGAATGTCCGAGAAAATCAAATCAGCTTCAAAGATATATTATATTAGATTTTTTATCAGCAGGGGGGCATGATGAGACATGGGAATATTTTTAAATATTTAAAACAACAGTAAGTTGATAATCTGTGAGTGATCTGTCATGTCAAAATCACGTCCGAGGCCGTTAAACTTAAAAAAAAACTGTCATATCTGACACTGGGTGCCTTCCAGCAGACCAACCGATAACTAAGTAATTGATCACCACAGTATACATTTTAACCTTGGAATTAAATATGTTTATGTCACTATAAAATTGTAAATATCGTTCGATTTTAATCTATCTCACGAAATTATAAACGGTTGGTAAAATTAGGAAATGATATGCGTGCGACAGAACGCACCTCGCACGTCATGTCATGATGCACCGCTCCACGCCACCATTTTTATTTGGTTGTCAATTCGTTGGTTTTTGTTTCTCGAATTTAAATAAACTGTGTGTTGCTTTTGGTGGTTTTAAATTGATTTCGTTTTGAAAATATTCAAAGCTTTAGCTCGTATTATAGAATCAAACTCAAACTCTAATCTCAATTCATCTCAATCAAAATCTGCTTGAGTACAGTTAGAACGGCACCCTGATTATCTAAATAGAAACTATTTAGCGACTGGTTTCATTTGATATACATTGCTACTTTTCTTTCGTATGTTTTTTTCACCCCAAAAAGAAGTAGCAATGTATCACATTCATCTGTCAAATGAGACCGGTCGCTAGGTGGTTTCTAATTAGATAATCAGCCCACCGGGTGGTGATATTCATCTCAAATAGCACCATCCCTTTCTAACTGTACTCAAGCAGAGATTTAAGTTTGAGTTTGATTCTAAAATATGAGCCTAAGAATTAGTTATATAAGATTATTGTGGAAGTAAAATGAATTTCTGATTAACCAAAGAAGTGCAGTTTAAATGATAAATAAGTGTTAGTCACCGAACAGAACCTAAGTTATATTTTCGTGTTTAAATATTTTTTTATGCGCGTTAACCTGTGTGAGCTAATTTAATACTTATCATAGTTGATAGTATTTACAAATGTCAGATATTGAGCCTATCCATCAACAAAACCATAGCAAAATCTACCCCAAGACCGACCAATCAGGGACAGGACAGCCTTTGAGCAGTTAATAAATTTAACTCGCGACAGATTGTGCGTCAATGGTTTGACTTCGATAGATTATAATTTAAGGAAAAATAATGCGTTAAATTGTTAGCATTCCTGCCACTTTACCACTCATCCTTGCCTGAGTACCTACCTACATAAAACTTTTTTTTGAATCGGATATGTGACAGACAATAAGTTAAGGATAATCCTGGGGCCCTACCGGCTAACTTTTCGAACTTCGACGGGTCTGCCGAGCTTCAACTTAAAACAGAGAAATCAAAGGTACAGATCACAATTTTTCGACCGTTAGATTCACTGACATGAAATTTTTTTTTTATTTAACTGGACAGGCTGTCTGTATGATTTGAAAGCAAAGTTCTTGTGCCTATTTGAAACGCCACTAGCGTGCGTCTAAAGAACTAATTTTGACGTACAATATGAAAATGGTTGACGTTATGGTCTCTCCAGACTTCAAACTTTAGTACCATGTACGCACGCTATGCTCACGCTACGTCCTACAGCGCCAACATGGCGGTAATCAAATAGGCACAGAAACAGTTTGACATAAGCCTGTCCAGTGTAAATATATGCAGGTCAATGGTTAGATTATAATCTAATGGTATTTATGTACTTCCTAAACCATGGGTCGTCAAACTTTTTAGCCTAAGGGCCTGACTAACTCTTCCAAGTCCCAAGGGCCAGGACCTAGCTAGCTCATCATACCATCGTACTGTAAATTACTGTATGTTGGTACGATCTGCTTTTTTTTGTGTAAAGTCTTTCTATTGTCTAATTTCAAAATCTATCGCAATCGCTTTCAGGATGTAACACATTGAAGTTTCTTTTTGACACAAATAAAAACTTACCAAAGAAATGCAGCAATGTGTCACATCGAGACATATAGACCGATAGCATTAATATCTGTCCTAGCTAAAGTGTGTGAAAAAGCAATGCGTGCTCGAATGTATGACTTTTTAGAAAAACATAACATTCTTAGGCATGAACAAAATGGCTTTCGCAAAGGGAAGTCCACTTCACTGGCAGTATTCAACTTAATAAAGACTGTGACTGAGAATATTGACAAAAACATAGACACAATAGGTATTTTCTTTGACATGAGCAAAGCATTCGACTTTGTCTCGCATGACATTCTTCTACATAAATGTGAAAGTTATGGCTTTAGGGGTGTAGCACTAAATTGGTTAGAATCGTATCTTCGCAATCGACGCCAATACGTTGAAATTAAAAATATAAATAAAAATAAAGACGAAATATCCTTTTCCTCGACACCTGCTGTAAATAATGTAGGTGTTCCTCAAGGTACGATCCTAGGACCGCTATTATTCATTATATATATAAATGATCTACCTAATATTACACATCACCATTGTAACTTATTTGCGGACGATATCTCAGTAGTTATAACCAAAAAACATCAATCAAACTTCAATGACGAAATTAACGAGACGATTAATAATATTTCAAATTGGCTAAACAATAATAATTTACACTTAAATATAAGTAAAACTAAATATATTAACTTTTATAATACCAAACCAAAATCAAATAATTTAACTGTGCTTATAAATAATGAACCTATTATGGAATCGGAATCTCTTACTTTTTTGGGAATAGAGATTGATAATCGATGTTCGTGGAAAAATCATGTACAAAAAATATGCAAAAAGATAAATAGATTTGCATATGCTTTATGGCGGTTAACTACTCAAGTTAATAAAAAAGCTGCTTTAATGGCCTATCATGGGTATGTCGCATCAAATCTAAAATATGGTATACTTTTGTGGGGTAACTCGGTTGACGTAAAAAAAGCTTTCATATCACAGAAACAATGCATCCGAGCTATATGCGACGTCCCTCCAATGACGTCCTGCAGGGAATTATTTCCTAAACTAAATTTGCTTACCCTCTCCTCTATCTATATATTAGAATGTTGCATTTTTGTTAAAACACACCCCCATATATTCAGTTTTAAAAATACAGATAACTGTAGATTAGCGAGACACCATGGTAAGTTGATGTTACCCACAACGCATACAAAGTATTATAGAAGGAATTGTTATCCTAACTGCATAAAAATTTATAACAAACTACCAAAGACCTTAAAGGAGCTTAGTTTACCTATATTTAAAAAAAAGTTACAAACATGGTTAAAAAATAAATGTTTCTATACAATTGAAGAATTTCTAAATTCAAAAATTGACATAAAATGAATTATTCTCATCGCATGTAATTTTAATTTGTTTAATCGTATTTAATTTACTACTCTAAATTGACATTTCACATGCCTTTTCTATGGCAAGGCAGAGGACTGGAATGTAACCAATAACAACTGTATGCACTCTGTTTTTTGTGAATAAAATGATTTGATTTGATCCATCTGTCAAATGAAAGCGATTGCGATAGATTTTTTAAATTAAACAATTAAGCCCCTGGTCCGCTTTAGCAGGCCAGATTGTTAGTGCTCGCGGGGCGGGCCGTAGTTTGGAGAGCCCTGCCCTAAGCGATCAAGCACGTAGGTACATTTTTCTACTTATCAATCTCATTTTTATTGTCTATCTAGGAGCAACGCTTGACAAGCACCACATAATAGATAAATTACCGTGGCCAATCAAAAATGGGTTACGTGTACGTGCTTGACAATAACAGCTGCTTGCTTGACGGTTTTGAGGGGGTACATTGTTATTTTTTTTACTTTCAATGGTTAAAATGTACTCTATGGCGAGCGATGACTCAGCGATTAGCCTGCTGGAATGCACTTATTTATTGTCAGATTTCTTTGGTCGCCGGATGATTGTCATTTTTCGATATTTCGCCTAAAGAATATTCACAATTAATTGTATTAATTCAAGAAAGATTGAAGTTTTGATAAGATGGTAAGCTAATTTCCGATATTTGAGAGGTTTTCAGATCGTACAAATATCCCCTTTTGTCTAATATGCTTCTGACTTGGTTTGGTTATGTTGGCGTCTACGAACATTACATTGCAAGTTTTATTTTCTCCATAAATTCCTAGTTAGCCACACTATGGGGTTAGAATTTACAACGTAGTTATGTTAACTTTGCAAACATATCGAGTTGATACTTTTGAGATAATGCAAAGCCCAAATTGTTACAACAACAAATTTACAAAGTCACATACTGTTAAGCATCAGTACGCTAATAATCACTACGGTAGCTAGCATACTACCTCATCAAAGACCAAACTTTCAAATAATATTAACATTTTGAAAATGTGATAAAATGAAGAAAGTCTACGATTCATCATCATCATATCAGCCGCACGACACCCACTGCTGGGTATAGACCTCCCCCAAGGATCTCCACAACGATCCGTCCTGCGCTGCCTGCATCCAGTGGCTTCCCGGGACCTTCACCAGATCGTCGGATTGTCTATGTTTAATATACCTATAATATGATTGTCATACATTTTCAGTCTATCTTAGCATACAATGGAGGCGCGGTAGTCGCTATGAAAGGGAAGGATTGTGTAGCAATCGCCACAGACAAGAGATACGGCATCCAAGCACAGACTATATCCACGAACTTCCCCAAGGTTCACCAAATGGGGCCCAGTCTGTTTGTGGGTCTACCAGGCCTCGCCACTGACACACAAACCGTGTTCCAGAGACTAAAATTCAGGTATAGTTTGCTGCATATAACTTGCACCACCCAGACCATAGACAATGAGGCTTGCGCACTTAACCTTTTTATATGTAAAGTTTCACAAGTCACTTGGTATTAAAATCTAGGTCAAGTTATTTGCCAATAAGTGCATGCATTTTTGAATTTACCATTAAAGAGGTACTGTAAATGTGTGTATTTTGTGCTGCACAATGAATAGGTTGACAACCATGATAATTTTTTAACACCAGCCTGGCCGCATGAGGCCGGCATAGATATGGCATCGATTAACCATTATTTTTTCATAGATATTGGCTTTTCCTGTATGGGCAACTTTATTTTATTGACAAGGCTTAAATTTGTAATACTCTGTGACTGATTGCAAAATTATCAGGTTTTTCATGGAAAAACTGCATTTTATTTCCATATTGCCAGCCAGTGGGCCCCTCACCCCACTGGGTGGTTCTCTTTTTGGCTTGGATTTAGAATAGTTGAGGACGAATTTGTATATAGTGAGTTTACTACCTTATTATAAAACATGCAGAGATTCTAATGCACATATTTATTATCCGTGGAAACACTTTTTTTCGAAAATAAAGATAAGTCTAATTTTAAGCCACTGTCGTCATTTTTGACGATTAATGTCGGCGCACTAGGTTGGTAGCACTGCTAAATTGTTGCGATGGTGAATCAAAGTCCGCAGGAAAAACAACAGCAATTTGGCTGTTATCATTACTTTTTTGTGCATTTATATATAATATCTCTGTAAATATGTACTTCCGCGGAGTGGGAGTACCACCAGGGGGGAGGTTACCTCCCCCCTTCCTCCAAAACCCCCAAATTCGTGCTCAACTATTCTAAATTTTTACCCTCTTTTTTTATACAATATGGCAGTCGCAGTAAATAATCCTTTGTTTCAGAATGAACCTTTATGAATTAAAAGAGAACAGGATAATGAGACCTAAAACATTCTCCGCTATGCTCTCAAATTTGCTGTATGAGAAACGCTTTGGGCCGTATTTCATCGAGCCTGTGATCGCTGGTCTAGACCCTTATGACAACCAACCTTATGTCTGCAATATGGATTTGGTGAGAATTGTGATTTCTATTTTATGCTACAGTATTCGCAAAATAACTTGGCGGCTCGGAAGTTATCTGCAAGAGATATGTTGTTCAGGGTACATGTCGAGTTCCATAGTTCTGAGTGCTTCCCCCCGCGCCCTGTCCCCGCGCACTCCTGTAGTCATCTACTATGCAGCGTTCCACGTGAATTTTAAAACCGCCAAGTTATTTTGCGCATACTGTAGTTGTTTGGTACAGTTTGCAATGAAAGTAGATTAATACTTTAAAACTTTGTTATAGCAACATTTTTGATATGTTTCAAACTGAGTGAGACATTCTGTCAAAAAAGTTACTATGAGAAAGTACTAAAGCGTTGAGCAACTTTTGTTGCTGACCTCACTACAGACATACACCCATTTGCACTAAACTTAAGAATCGCCTAAGTCTTTTCCTAACTAACTTAAGACATTTTTAGCAAAAAATTGGTTTGCACTAACCTTAGGACGTTCCTAAATGCACTTTAGGCTATTCTTAACTTACGCGCCCAATATCGAGCGCCCAAGGCTTAAGAAATTCCTATGTTATGAATTGTAAATCTGTGATTATAGCCTGTGGCCGTCAATTGTGACAAAACAGAAATATTTGCTGAAAAATGGAAGATTCATGGAACATTCATTTAAATAATTGAATTACTAAACGACTCGGTGGAAAATCGCAAAAATTGCAGTATTTCAATACAATTACTGCACTTATAAAATAATAAGAACGTATAAAATAACTGTACTTGTATGTAAACTTCTGCATTAAGCTGCCGTGTCAAGGTTAATTTTTGACCCCAATTACCGTATAATACGGCAATTACCGTACCATTGGCAACACTACCGCGATTTGATTTCCATTTTCTAAATTGACAGTTGATGACATAACTTTTTCGATCACCCTACCAAATAAAATAAACCAACGCCTTATCTTTCGTCTCCTTTTAACTCACGAATGAATCAATGTGATGTTATAACCAAAAAGTACTCTATGACCTATATTACTTCGCCGGCTTAAAAATCCATAAACAATTAATATTTACATTCGTTCATTCTTTCTCTTAGCAAGGCGATGCCCAAGTTACGACGTAGTCTGTTAGTGCAAACAAAAATTTCAGCTCGGCATTTTTAGGCTGTTCCTAAGCTAAGAAATAACTTAACTAGGACACGCCTAACTTGAGTTTAGTGCAAACGGCTGATAGGCTATGTAAAGTCTGTTCATCCCACTGACATGAAAAAAAATTTTTTTATTTAACTGGACTGGCTGTCTGTATGATTTGACAGCTAAGTTTTTGTGCCTATTTGAAACGTCACTAGCGTGCGTCTAAAGAACTAATTTTGACGTACAATATGAAAATGGTTGCCGTGATGGTCTCTCCAGACTTCAAACTTTAGTACCATGTACGCACGCTATGCTCACGCTACGTCCTACAGCGCCAAAATGGCGGAAATCAAATAGGTACAAAAACAGTTTGACATAAGCCTGTCCAGTGTAAATATATGCAGGTCAGTGGTTCATCCTTACTTGTCTTATTTAGTAAACAGTTTTTGACAATTGTCATACCTCTTTTAAACTTAAATCGTTATTTTATTGTTAGTTTATTAACAATGGAGAAGGCAACTGTCAAAATGGCGCTGCGTACGCTTGTTCCACGAGAGCTATGAAAACAAAGGACTTTTACTTAAAAAAATAGTTTCTTTAGCTTTAAAATGATTAAATTCTGTGTAATAGGCTTTAAAAATGTTGGCACTTACAAATTTCAGAAAAATCTGGATATAGAAAAAATTGATAAATTCTGTAAGAATAAAAACGTCTTAATTTGGCTTTCGATTCCGGCATTTGCATTGTAGAATAGTTTTTTATATCCATTTTGGGTCAATGGATCTTTATCGGTAAAAAAAATACCACAAAATAAATACCTACTTTCCCATACATTTTGTTCTGAACGTCTACTGTCTTAGGAACAAGCGTACGCAGCGACACCTACAATTAGCTTTGCGTTGCCAACCCAATTCAAAGTCAAATATGCTTTATTCAAATAAATTTAATAATTAAGTACTTTTGAATCGTCTTTAGTTTCCTACCCGTTCCAGACATTTATTTCGTAATCTATGTGTGGAAAACCATTTGTTTTATTTTATAAATGATTATTTCAATAAAGAGTTGGGTGAAGATTGTTTACCATATAAGACAAGTAAGGATGGACAGACTTTAGTAATAACAATATACTCCAGCCAACTTATGGAATGAATGTTTGTAAACGAACAGCCCAAACCTAACGTGAATATCATTAAAAGCTTACTTATGTTGTCCAAGTTGAATATATGGTGTTAATTAACTGAAATTCTTATGTATTTGTGGAACAATTACGAAAAAACGTGTTAAAAATGTTCAGTTTTGTTTACAAACATACATTCCGTAAACTGGAATATTGAAAGTTTAATTATGTAGCTTTTTCATTGATTATTTTAACTCTTTTTCAGATTGGATGTCCAAATGAACCTGAAGATTTTGTTGTGTCCGGAACGTGTTCCGAGCAGCTGTACGGTATGTGTGAAGCTCTGTGGGAACCAAACCTCAAGCCTGATGATCTGTTTGAAACTATCTCTCAGGTAAACAATATGTTCTACTTTCATCTCAGACTAATAATTTTGATTTCTACTGTAATGTACCATTCAAGCCAACCGGCCTGCGTGGGAGTGCATTTTACTTCTGCCAGAGAAAAAAAAAAGTGTCTATACAGTAGCTTTACAACTTACTGCGTGTGGCGCCTATCTGCCGTGGCTTCTTGCAAATATGGAATTAGCTACCTGTATAGATGCTTTATTTTCCAGTTGTTGGTTTGAATCGTACATAAACTTACTATAATTGTGCACTTTGTATGTTTATGTAATGTAAACTGTTAACAATTTGGAAAACTAAAAGATGAAATAATAAAGAAAAATAATGATAATGCTCAAGTCATTCAAAGCTTCTTTGAAATAATTACTTTTTACCAACCCTTGTTGGGTCTATTAAATTATCATCCTATCCATATTGTTACGACTGATACAATTATGTTTTGGATTTTTGTCCCATATTCGCTAAAGGACATCTCAAATCAGCAAATTCTCATAAAGGCAAATCGAATTTTTCGGTTATTCTGATCCGTTTTTTATTTTTATTAGTAACTGGGCAGGCATTTGACCACCATCTTGCTTGATAAACAGGATGTGGCCTAAGGTGTAGCACGCTTGCCCAGGAAATGCATAATCACCCCCTATTTCATTGTGTTGCCCCAAAGAATCCACCCTGAGGTGAATTCTGGGAAACCAATGTCCGAGGATTCTCCCTATGCTAACTCCCTTCCTAGCTAAAAAATTTTCTGATACGGATACGTTTCCTAGATTTCACTTCGGGCACAGAATACATAATAATACAAGTACAGAAGATGCACTCCGCAAATCATTTAAATAAATAGCAACTCTTGCTTCGACACAATAAAGTGCAATTCGGGTCGCACAGCGCTCCCTTCCGTACATTATATTCACCTAGTAGTTGCCTCTCTTTCTATCGCGTAGCTCTTATCTTTTCTGACGTATGAAATTGTTCTGTACGGACGGACCCGCCGGCTACTTTTAACTTCATACCTAAAGTGCGGATTGCTCCTGCCCCGTATTACAATCTCTTAAAACTTGACAGTTTTCTGAATGGCTATCAGTGCGTCTCTTTTATTAGCTATACAGCGAGAAACAGATGTAACTATATCAATTCATAAAGCTGGCAAGTTTTAAGAGATTGTAATATTCCCCCTGTAGGCCTAGCACAAGGACCGGAACCGCTTATCTTTAAAGGGTTTTTGATTGGATATTTCATACACTTGTTTTCAAAAACCTTATCAATACAGTAACCCTATCAATACGGTAACCCTATCGGGGAAATCCAATGAAGGCTTTATGAAGGGTTTTAAAACGTGTTCAAGCAATTTATACCTAGTTCCACCTGGGCCGAAGGTCCGTCAGGCTGATTATCTAATTAAAAACTACCTAGCGACCGGTATGATTTGACAGATGAATGCGATACATTGCTACTTCTTTTTGGGTTAAAAAAAACTTACCAAAGAAAAGTAGCAATGTATGTCAAATGAAACCGGTCGCTAAATAGTTTCTATTTAGATAATCAGCCTGCGGAACTGCTTACCGTTAAAGGAGTTTTGATTGGGTATTTCATGAACTGCTAACCGTTAAAAGGGTTTTTGATTGGGTATTTCATAGAATTATTGTCAAAAACCCTATCAATACGGTAAGCATGACGTCGACTAACCCTAACGAAAGAGAAACCCTATCATTTGGTAAGCTTTTTAATAGGGTTTCCTTATCAATTGGGTTAACCAAAAAAGGGGTTTTCCGGTCCCTGCCTAGCATGACCATCAAAACACGATATTATATCGCGTGATATAGCGTTTTATCACGTTTAACTGTCAAAAGACAATGGATTATGACAGTTGAGTGTCGATAAAATGTCATATCACGCGATATACATATATCGTGGCCTCAGGGTGGATCCTTTGGGGTAACAGGTCGAATTAACTGGAATTATTTTAAAATGATTTTATTTTATCATTTCACTTGAAAATGAGATACAATTTTTAGGCGTTGGTGAATGCGGCCGATCGCGACGCCATCTCTGGGTGGGGTGCCGTCGTTTACATCATAGAGAAGGACAAGATCACGGAGAAACACGTCAAGACGAGGATGGATTAATTTACTTTAGGTTATACATGGTATTATTGGAACATTTTTACTAATAAACTGGAAAAATTAAGCCTTCAGATTTTTTTTTATAGTTTTTTATACTTTTTGGAACAAACAAGATATTGAATACATCCAAATCAGTTCAGCCGTTTTTGCGTGATTGAGTAATAAACATACAAACTTTTAAGGCTCCGTTATGCCAAATCATTTGTCTCTGTCTTTTTCTTTACGTGTAAAGAGTATGGAAAATAACCTCACTTCTGCACTTCTTCGATGTTTTTTAGGGTTCCGTACCCAAAGGGTAAAAACGGGACCCTATTACTAAAACTCCGCTGTCCGTCTGTCCGTCTGTCTGTCTGTCTGTCCGTCTGTCTGTCTGTCACCAGGCTGTATCTCATGAACCGTGATAGCTAGACAGCTGAAATTTTCACAGATGATGTATTTCTGTTGCCGCTACAACAACAAATACTGAAAACAGAATAAAATAAATATTTAAGGGGGGCTCCCATACAACAAACGTGTTTTTTTTTGCCGTTTTTTGCTCGATATTAATAATGACAACAGGTAGGCAGTTGAAATTTTCACAGAAGATGTATTTCTGATGCCGCTATAATAATAAATACTAAAATCAGAATAAAATAAATATTTAAGGGGGCTCCCATACAACAAACGTGATTTTTTTGCCGTTTTTTGGTACGGAACCCTTCGTGCGCGAGTCCTTATTATCTTACGCACAATTATCTTTCTTGGAAAAAAGTTATTGGAACAACTGCACAGTACGTTAAAGAGTTAAAGTGTATTTTGATGTAGAATTCAATACGTTTTCGCTATTATTTACGCCAAAAATATGGCCCGCGACAAGCGCTTTTGATGATATTCTGTTTTTTTTTTACAATCATCTGTAAAGTCTGTCCATCCTTACTTGTCTTATATGGTAAACAATATTCACCCAACTCTTTATTGAAATAATAATTTATAAAATAAAACAAACGGTTTTTCACACATAGATTACGAAATAAATTGTTAATAAATTAACAATAATTTCATAAACTTACTAACATATTTTTAAATAACGATTTAAGTTTAAAAGACGTATGACAACTGTCAAAAACTGTTTACTAGAAATAAGACAAGGATGAACTTAATACTTGTAGCTATTAGATAATCTCTTTAGCTTGTCGCATGTTTTTTTTGTGGCTACAACTTTACGTTTTCTATTTAAAAATATGGCCCGCGCAAACCATGTTTTCCTATTATGACCCCTTAAATTAATAAATATCAGTAGAATTCAGAGACATCAAAGTTTTGAAATCGAAGCATGTTTCTGAAACATAACAGGTACAAATTAGTAATTTGAAATTACCATGAACTTGTAAATGGTTGTAAAGTCCATTCATTTAGATAGTGTCGGTACACCCGCAAGCACTTGTGTTCAGAGACAGGAATACCAGTAAGTTTTTGGTAACGTTATACAAATAACGTTATTGATAACGGTAAAAAATAGCGATGATTCAAGGAATAGTTTTAGCTTATTAAGTGTTTTATACTTGAATCCAAATTTTAGAACAAATAAATATTTTCTATTCTATTCTATTCTTAGAAATGTATTGACATTTCGCAGAGTCGTACGTTTATACGGAAAGTCCGTATTATTAGCTTGTAAATTTTCTAGAATCGTGTCTAGTGTCGGAAGTTTTTTATTAGCATAAAATCTGTATACTGTTCGGACGTACTACATTACATTCAAAGTCGTCCGTTTTCGATAGTGGGATTCTTCCGTTTTTACGTTTTTTGGTGTTAATGGGCTTATTTTTAATATTATTCCGACGCTAGTTCTTGGTATCCCCACTATTGTTGAAGTATCTCTGATAGGTGCAGACAAAATGATTTCAACGCAATGCCGATGGACATTGATCATAAGTTGTTTACATGTTTTAAAAAATACCCGTATTTTTTTGTTGGTTCACTTAAAGTTTCATCTTGAGGCACTTAACTGTGTTAATGAAAAAATATTTTTAGTATACGTAGCAGAGTCAACAAACAGCTTTCACTACGGCGGCGCTTCGATGCAAACTGCCAAAATACAAATTGACTTGCGGGTGTACGCCGCACGCGGTATCCTTTGTTTATGCGGCGGCATCCTTTGACAAGAAGCGGCACGTGCAAAGGCGGTGCGATAAAAGGGCGACACTATCTAAGTGAATGCACTTTAAAAGCGTGGAACCGTGCCTTTATAAACATATAGTACCTACTCCACTTCTACTTACACCCGTACTTCAAAATAACGAACAGGATTTCAGAGAAAATGAAACAAATTGAAATTATATTGCAGAACTTTATGAACCGAATATTTTATAAAATTAAGTTTCAATTTTTCATACACATTTTGTCTTTACAAGAGTAGGAGACTAGAGAATTAACATTTCAATCGTGTTGCCCACATGCCATCCGTCACGATCGCAGCGAAGCTGTGCTATTTAATAAATACGCCTCACGCCGAGGTACGTGGCATCAACCGTCACCGTATAACAAGAAAATAAAACCTATAGTAACGTAACTACAATAAAAATATTACCGACCTAAACAATGGCAACATATATGACATATTTGAATCATTACCATGACTTACATTGTTCAGGAATCTGCGTTGGTGAGGAAAACCGTAGCTCAGCTACCGACAACTTGTAAGTCTACTAAATTGATCACTCCGTTATAGACAGTTGAAAAGCAATAATTGCACATTTGCAAAGGACATGTCCCATCGCGCCTATGTCATTTGCCTCACCATTCTCAAAAAATGAAAGTCTATCGCGTGTTAATCAAAGTAGTATGTCAGAGTAGGTATTTTACTCTAGAATCAGATTAATAATTATTTTCTGCATTAAAAAGTGGGATTTTTAAGTTAAAACGCTTTTAAATCACATTTTTTTATCATGATAGTACTATTTACTTACATTTTTTTTACAAAATACTTCAGAAAACTACTTCATGTTTTTGTAATTGTTTTTCTAAATATAAAACAATTCTTGAATGATACTATACCTAAATAAAATGTAATTAGCATTTTTTAATTACGAAAGTAATTAAATAAAATTAAACTGGGGCAACGCTGGGACATCTCCTTTACAATGTGTATGGCTCACAATGCTAAAACAGCAATTGTCACAATAATAATTACAAACACATTAAAAGATTGACACGAGAGTGATCAAATTCACAAATTCTAAAAGTAAAATTAATATCTAAAAGTAAACAATATCTATCACAAAAATCTATTCTTTCGTAAAATACAATTATTTAGATTTGAAAGAAAAGAAGGTGACCCAAATACTGTTTGTTTAAAAATTGCATTTAATGTTTAATAATAACAAAATTACATTTACATAGGGAACGATATTATGAAAAACTTTAACGGCATTCCTTATGCAAGGGCGTCGCCAGCCCATGGCCCAGAGGGGGCAAGTTAATATTAAAGAGTATGAGAAAAAAATGAATGGTAGGTACAGTCAAGAGCACCTACTGAATTTATTCAAGTTTTGAGATGGGGCAGGATTTAACAGAAAAGCAAGTCAATTGCACGGCCCTAGGACTTTGGTTATTTGCAGTTGGCTACATTTTTGACCTCTAGGGGGGGGGGGCAGCGGCCCCCCCTGCTCCCCCCTGGCGACGCCCTTGTCCTTATGCAAAAAAAGATATCGAGACATCCTAATGACTATCAAAGTACATATAAAATCGTCTTCTCTAGCCAGCCTTAGGTGGCTTACAGCAATTTCCGTAGAATAAATCACAAAGACTTCAATAACAATCCAAGTCTTAATTCGAAATAGAATAATAAATAACAAAATCTTATATTGTAAATTTCTACTCTAGACAGAAACTAAGCGACCTAGGTATATGTGTATTGGCAATATGACGATATAAGTGTCCCTCGACACGCGTTCCAACCTCCTATACTGACGCGACGATAGCACATTCATCATACACTGTCATAAGAGTCAAATTTGTATATCAAGAGTAACATTAAATTATGTGCTATTGTCTTAAAAATCTGCCAGGTCGTACATCAATCATAGCATTTGGTCTCGTTGAGTTACAACAAATTGAACAACATTTCTTAAAACCGTTTTGTACGACCGAGCAGAAGGACCATCCACCATACTAAGGTATACAAATGTTTCAGGATATAATGTACTATATTATATCTGCCCATTTCACAGGCGTAGTTCACACCTACCGCCCGTGAAACACGCCACAGTATTTTTATCGATACAACAGCCGTAGTATCTATCACTATCATTATTAATCTGAGAATAACATTACATGTCCAATTTTAACACTCGAACGTCCTAAATTTAATGATATAATCCAACATTTTTAATTTGTTCATTCTAATCTACGCGATAGCGGAACATTATAAAAAGCTAATAACGAGTTATGAAAATTATTGCAAAGTGTGCTCAAAGATTTAATATCAGTTCAAATGGTGAGAGGTGCGTTCGATGTGGGCGCAGCGCGGTGCGCGGGAGTGCTGTACTGTTAAGTGCGCTGTACACATTGGCCCAACGCGTTGGCCCAGTGCGTTGGGCCAACGTGTAAAGACCTACTTGGCGGTATGTTGGGAGTTGGCGCCAACGTGTAAACAGTGACATGCCCTGGCCGCGCGCGTTGGCCCAACGCGCGCGGCCAGGCGTTGGCCCAATGTGTACTTCGGGCTTTGAGCTTTGGTTTCATAAAAATGACGGTACAGTCACATAGCGTGTGTAATTAGGGTTGGCAACTTTTTTTGCAACAAATATAGTATTTTCAAGATTTTTAGTATAAAAATATAGTAAATGGCGAAAAAGTCCAAAAAAATATAGAAGGTTGCCGTTTTGTATGGAGGATTTTAAAGAAGTAGCATTTTTCATACTTAAAACATTTTCATAATTTATTTAATAACCATAAACACAAGTGTTTAATCTCAATTTTTTTGTTGCTTTTGTTTATTTTTTTACTTGAAAAAATATAGTAGTTTTGCCTACTATATATTTTTTCAAAAAATATAGTAGGTGAGCCCTCGATATAGTAGGATAGTATATAGTAGGGTTGGCAACCCTATGTGTAATATACAACGTGTTACAAAAATTCCCCTAATGCCGAATATAGATGGGGACCATCAAACTGAACAACTTTTACTATGGGACCAATTCAGAAATCGTGAAAAAAAATCAGCTGTTTCATACATTTTGATATTTTCGTTATTAATTTTTGTATCAAAGAGCTGATTTTTTTCCGCGATTTCAAAGTTGGTCCCATAGTAAAAGTTGTTCAGTTTGATGGTCTCTAACTACCATATTCGGTATTAGGGGTATTTTTGTATCACGTTGTATACAGGGTTATTTGTAAAACACCTACAACCTCACAGGAGTAGATTACTAACATCATAAACTTTTCCATAAACACCAAAAAATTACGACTTTTCATACAAAACTCGATCAACTGTTCAGACAAATGACGTCACTAGGACGTTGTCTGTGTAACAAAACGGCGCAGTTTCCTAAAGAGCTGTTTTTGACACCGTGTAGCGGTGCCGCTATTTGCACGACGGCCGAGAAAAGCGTTCGCGAACTATCCTACACAGTCAAGACGCCCGTCATGGATTTATCGGCACCGCTTTTTGACGATATATGGGAGAATGACGTCACTATATTATATTTCATATGAATATTACGGCCGCTATGTGACGGCACCGTTATCTTAGGAAACCAAAGCTTTACCCGACGATGTATGTACGCGTTTTTGCTAATCATAGACCGTATACAGAGAGAAAGCAGGTTGAGGCAGGTTGCTATACTAAAATGGACTAAAATGGACCTTATCCCCGCGCATTATATTATATTTTCGCTATACTAAAATGGACCAGCGCTTACCTGCGCCGGTCCATTTTAGTATAGCGAAAATATAATATAATACGCCGAGATAAGGTCCATTTTAGTATAGCAACCTGCCTCAACCTGCGTCAACCTGCTTTCTCTCTGTATACGGCCATAGGCACTGAGAACGGCCGATTAGGCCCGTCAGACCTGTCCAAAGGGCTATTGCGTAACTCTGTATGGATATCATTCCTTTACTTTAGGGGTATGAATGAAAGAAGTATCAGCCAGCTTACTCTTGAATAAATCCCGATCGATTTTTAATTGCAATGTTTCACACTGACGGAAACCGGTGCCATGTTGAACCAATGTTTTATGGATTAAGGCTCTTTACTCATTTGTCGGCGCAGCATCGGTACGACATCAACACTCTCGGTATACGCTATGATTCCGATCTCGACAGCAAGCAGCAATGCTGCGGCAGCACTACTGCTTGCTGCCGAGAATCATACCTTTAGGGTGCAAACATAAAGGATACAGGTTATCGGTACTGATATGTCGCTACCGGTTGGCGTCGCGGATGCGAGTGCAAACCGGTACCGACATACAAGTTACAGCCTGTTCTCTTTATGCGGTCTCCCATAGAAAATTATGGGACTACTTTACCCTTACCGATCGGTACTGACCTGTACCGACCTGTAACCTGCTTTGTTATGCCGGCACCCTTAAGACCTTATTACACTACACGGTATTCAGGGCTAGTTAGGGCCCTAATTCAGAATACATTGCTTGTTTTGATTGCATCACTTGCTAAAAAAGAGCTCAAAGAAAGATCTGAATTAGTGAGTGAGTATTCTGAATTAGGGCCCTAACTAGCTCTGAATGACATGTAATGTAATACATGCTTTACTCATTTGTTGGCGCAGCTGCGGCGCGACACAGCATGGCGTACCGCGCCGACAAATGAGTAATGCAACAGTCTATTAAATTGAAATATGGGCGTCCAGTAATCTTTCGGTACCGCGTATACCGCGCGTGTTGATGTCGTACCGATGCTGCGCCGACAAATGAGTAAAGGCTAAAGCCGCATTCACACGACGAACGAGGCCGGGCCAGACATGCCATAACAAAGCCTACCTTTAGCCAACCGCCAGTCACCGCCAGACATTTTGTCTATAGTCTGAACGCGTTCATACTATTCAAACACGTTCTATTTTTCTATCGTGTCGTGATCGTGACTGTCCCGCCCCGGTCCGTCGTGTGAATGCGGCCTAAGGTAATTGAATCGTCCAATCCGTTAGCCACACTCGAATTTAAAAGTACGGTTTAATTACAAAAGTAAGCCTGCAAGAATGTTAAAGAAATGGGACATAATATCCATCCATATTGATTGATCAATATTATTGTTTGAGACGCAATAGCCTCGCTGGCTATATTCACTGTTTGGGCAGTCAGATATACACCGGATACTATTATCCACGATTGTCAATTCGCACTCGAAGCGAATAAAATACGAGAAATATCTTGAAAACGACAAACATCCGAAGACTGTTCAATGGTTCCATATTTACTTTTACAAATATCAAACTTTAAGAAACCTTCACACTACGCTTTAACGACACGAATTTTTTATATTATAATTTTTCATTTTATAAATCGACGTAATTACACTTATCGAAACCTGCGAGAATAACAATGTCGCGCGGTGCTCCCTCTAACAAGCGATTTGTGAATGGAGATCTAAAGAAACCTACCACGTTTTTTTTTATAACTAAGTCACCCTGTAAATTCCACTTTGACTGCAAACTTAGAGTAAGACGCGCTTCTGTCCCAGAAAGAGAAGCCATACGAAGCTTTCCCCTCTGCCGAAGTACAAGCCCAAATGGGCATATGCAGTTGATAAAACCAGTTGCGCCCGGATTTCTTTCTAGACCGAGTCCAGTCGCGCATGTGAACGCTGCAGTGTTTAAAATGCCGAATTGATGAGTTTTTTACTGTTAAAAGAGGTCTGGAACATCAAAGTTTACAAAAAGTCGGTGTTACATTTCACATGAAAGTAATTTCTTGTCGTATTATTGCTATTTGTTTACATTTAAACATTATATTCGTATATTTTATTCTTGATTAGTTGTCAAATTTATTCAGTGACATCGGGTCTGCTCGTCCATGGCTCCTCCGTACAAATTTCAGATCTGTCGCTAGATAAATCCGAGTTCTCGCCGATGAGCAACTTAGTGATGTTACCGTATCACAATGTTTGTCGATAAAGGATATGGCCTGGTCCTGCTCCAGGCATTCTCATAAATGTGATATACCTAAAAATTCTTAAATATTCATTAATTCTTTTTAACTTCTGACAGACTCAATTTGGTCTTTGCAGTTTTGCACTGTTACATTCTGCGTCAAAGAGTAAAATAAAATCACAGCATAAATTAATTGGTTCTCTCACAGAATAAATAATCTTTTTGATACATCTTATATTATTATACAACCTGTTACAAAAGTACCCCTAATCCCTGAAATGCCAATGAGTATTAATGAAATAGAAATGATGGGCGCTGTTCTTTATTTTTTAGCTATAATATTTACGGAGAAAAACGATGTCGAAGTTTTGCAAAAATATCGACAAGAATTTGAAAGATTCCCAATCAGCTGTTCCGGTCAGTTCCGGTCATTGGCTTCTAAATCAAAGACTATTCGTTTTTCAGACTGGTCACATCTGTAGATATTTGTACCTACGTTTACATTACAGTGACCTAACTAAGCTAGTTATGACATAAGCGTATTTAAAATAACATAAATACCTCAGACATAACAGTGACGTAATTTCTAAATTAAATAGTTACTGAATTAATATTTATTTCAAAAATGTAAAATTAATCTCTGCACACCAATTTGAAAAGACACGTAAGCGTCATCTGTATTTAAATACCTACCATGGATAAGTTAAGTAAATTACTAATTTTACCTAGAGAGTTCTTGCTTTGATAGATAATTTCAAGCAGGTTCCAGAAGTCCTATCTGTTGTTGTTTAATCTTTGAAATCGTGTTTGACTGCGGTCGTGTCCGCGGACACGTCAAATATCGGCATCACACAAAGCATCAAACGAAGCCGCCGCGACGCGCGCTAATGTACAGTAAAAAAATGTCAGTAGTCTTAGTTGTTCCGTTTAGTGTAAAATTCGTTAATAGTTTTTATGGTATTAAAATATCTGTAGGTGCAATGCGATTAATTTAGCTTTGTACAACAGAAGTGAACACCTTCAGAGCGCTTGCGGTACATAAGGATGTATTTTAATTTGTTGAAATCTGTGCACACCGCACCATAGCTACATTCTCGAGTGAAGTTGCCGCGGATCACAGTCTATTGTCAATTTAATCGCATGTTTAGTATTGATAGATTCATTTTTTTACCTTTCGGGATTAGGGGTATTTTTGTAACACCTTGTATAAAAATGAATGGAATAAGATCATTTATAATATAAAAACGTCATAAAATGCTCTTAATACGTATATGAGACTTGACAATAAGACTGAGTGTTCTTGAGTCCGTATTAACTTTTTCAGAAAGGTTTTTGCTTGTTGGGCTCTTTGTTGTTATTCACCCCATGTAAAATGTTTGAGTTTGTTACCTTTATTCCTTTTTCCGTATCGATATTGCTGCAACGACAATTGAGCCCAGCCCTTTATGTCAAAAACGTGTCATATTTTGATGTGTGACTCATCCGTACACAAATTTTTGCTGTTTTGTTTTATTTTTTATGTGTTGGCGTCGTCTTTACAGTGTTGTTTTTGTATGTGAGTATGCGGAACTGCACTTGTGTGCACTTTCCCCCCCCGCAAAAAATGCCAGAAAAAATTGAATAGAGTAATAATCGCTAAGGCTGCTCCCTTCCGCGATGCTCTAAGACTGCAAAAATTACAGTTTACGCCGGCGCTACTGTTTCTTTAACAATAACATAACAGTATACTTTATTAAACTCTAATTAATTATTAATTCACTGGAGTAATCGGTCGTTTACGGTTGCAACCATAAACGTTTGAGGCTCGTTTAAAAAATGCCCCAGTTATGACCATAAACGCTACTAACTTTGTGTGAGTCAGGGACCGGAAAACCCCTTTATCTGATCAATCCTATTGTTCGGGAAACCATATTAAAAGGCTTCCCAAATTTATTTGATTAAGCCTATTGTTAAGGAAACGGTATAAGAAGGCTTCCCAAATGATGAGGCTTCCCAAATGATAGGGTTTCCCTATCGAAAGTGTTTATTTGATTAAGCCTTTTTTAGGGAAACCGTATTAAAAGGCTTCCCAAATGATAGGGTTTCCCTATCGATAGGGTTTCCCTATCGATAGGGTTTACGTATCATTAGGTTTTTTTTTATTGATAGTGTTTATTTCATTGCCAATTGTTACGGAAAGCGTTTTTAGCGGATAGGGTTTCCGTATTGATAGGGTTTCCGTATTGATAGGGTTTCCGTATCGAAAGGGTTTCTCTATCGATAGGGTTTCCGTATCGATAGGGTTTCCGTATTGATAGGGTTTCCGTATCGATAGGGTTTCCCTATCGATAGTGTTTATTTTATTAAACCAATTGTTAGGGAAAGCGTATTAAAAGGCTTCCCAAATGATAGGGTTTCCCTACGATAGTGTTTTTTTATCAAGCCTAATTGTTAGGGAAAGCATTTTAAAAAGCTTTCCAAATGATAAGGCTTCCCAAATGATAGGGTTTCCCTGATAGGGTTTTCGGTTTCGGTAAGTGCTTACCCGAACTAACTGTATTAATATGGTTAGCCTTTCGTCGGCGTAAGTTGACGATATGCTTACCGAATCGATAGGGTTTTTGAAAACAAGTCTATGAAATACCCAATCAAAAACCCCTTTAAGGGTAAGCGGTTCCGGTCCTTGGTGTGAGTGACCTGAATCACAATGAACGGAACGCAACACTAGTACAATAAATATGGCAACATTATTTTACAATGTGACATTAGAATCTGTCAGTTTACTCCAGTGAATTATTAATTAGACTTTTAGTTAATTTATATATTTTTTACTTCTGAATGTAAATTGTTAAATTGACGCAATCAGTTTGCAATTGCTAAAGAAACAGTACAATAGAGCCGAAATATCCAAATAGGAATCGTTTTGGAAACTTAACATTATTTTAAATTTAACATATAATTAGGTTCTACGTCACTCTAGCGGAAACTAAAAATTAATTATTTCAGAACACTACGTCAAATCAAAATCTTTACATTTGTGACCACATCATTCTTGTCATTATTTTTATGACTTTCCGAATTTATACATTTTTTTTATTAACCCTTCATTACTGATGAGTAGTAAAATAACTCATGTGTCATGATCATGAGTCATGAGCTCATGAGTCTACATAACCTCACTTTATACTAAAAAAAAAACTAAGTACCATTTACACTCGTATTATAGAATCAAACTCAAATCTTGAGTACAGTTAGAAAGGGATGGCGCTATATGCGATGAATAGCACCATCCCTTTCTAACTGTACTCAAGTAGAGATTTGAGTTTGATTCTATAATATGAGCCTTAGTTGTTTTTACTAGTATAAAGTTAAACAAGTAATTACAACACCGTGTTTACAACAAAACATTGAAATTCCATTTCACAACAAAATAAAACTACTACAATTCCAATTACAAAAATGTGGTACCGCTTTCAAAGAAAGAACTCACAAAATATACCTGTTTCTTTCTCGCGTTGTATATCGCTCGTTACCAGAAGCACCCACCGCTCGTCGCCTAGTTGCCCTCGATGGCTTTGGCGACGAACTCTATGAACCGCTTGCCGTACTGCTCGGGGTCGCAGGTTGATATGCCGTCTACGTTGCTCCCGTACTTCACCGTTTTGGCTGCCTTTGCCGCCTGTTGTAACCGAAAATGAACCGTAAGTTTAGACGCATAGACCACATATCGTCGACGATACTGCAAAACCGCTGATCTGCTATTTGCAATACCGCGGAACTGCGAACAGTAGCTAAATAGTCAATAGTCATTTATTTGCTATTCTTGTGGTAGGTACAAAAAGATCTTATGAGCTAACAAGTTCACACAAGAACCCTGTAAGGGCACTGCAAAAAAGAAAATAATAAATTATATAATACATTGTCAATTTCTCATTAATTTAAGCGCGAGACGTGCATCGCGCTTTGTAACGAAGCGTAGGAGAGCTTCATAATGGCAAATTCAAAATTGTATTATCACCAACGCGCGCCAATGACAGCCTAGGACAGCGCGGAGCGCTAATTTAAATTTCGCTTCTGTTCGCAGTTCCGCGGTATTGCAAATGGTAGATCAGCGGTATCGTCGACGATATCATGTAATTGAGTTAATTGTCATCTAAAATGAAGATCTCACCAAGACCTTTCATTTCTTCAAAGACACCATCAATCTAGGATGAGTACTTTTCGAGATATGGCCGTTTTAAGTATGACAGCTGTCATCTGAAGACAAAAGATGCACAGTAGCCATAAACACTAAGTTTATGGCTACTGCGCGTCTTTTGTCTTCTCACAGTAGCCATAAACACTAAGTTTATGGCTACTGCGCATCTTTTGTCTTCTCACAGTAGACATAAACACTAATTTTATGGCTACTGCGCATCTTTTGTCATCAGATGACAGCTGTCATACTTAAAACGGCCATATCTCGAAAAGTACTCATCCTAGATTGATGGTGTCTTTGAAGAAATGAAAGGTCTTGGTGAGATCTTCATTTGAGGCTTAGATTTCACTAGTGTAAACTAATGGTCTTTACTAAATGTGGGATTCAAGGCCTACTTGCCTGTTTCTTTACACCGTAATGCGTCAACACGTCGATAAGGGCTACGAAATAAATTTCTTTTTTGGGCGAACCTGGAAATAAATTAGAAACGTTTCAATTATTGCTTAGATAAAAAAACAGCAACTGACGGATTATTCTCAACTAACTCCACACCTCTGTTTCCGCGTGGGAAAAAAGCCCAACCGAACCCATGTAAATAACATGCCAACCATCCCCATAATATTAGCAGGGGGTCGGTTGGGCCAATTTTTTTTAACCCAACGGTCCTCACGTGGGGACAGAGGTATGGGGCCTTTCGTGATTCGCGAATTCGTCCAATTCGCGATTGGTCTAATTCACATTATTCGCGGTTGGTCCAATTCGCAGTTGGTACAATTCGCAATTGGTCCAATATAAAGTGTATTTCCAAAATTAAACAAAATAACACATTTTGTACGGTCTCAACACCGCACATATTTTTGCTGACTCGCGACACACTTTAGTTGCGCGTCAATTGTTTACTTTATTAATTATATTTTAATTTGTGTTTGAGTACGCAATAGCGCTTGCACTAGACGGTCGAGCAAAGAGTTACCTACAACTTATAATTACTGTTATATTTTAGTCATTTACAATAAACAACTGCTTTAACTTTAACTTCGGTGACTTCTTTATCTGCGTGCTACAACTACCTAACTATCCAGCATTCCAAAGTGTATGGGTCAAACTGGCTCATACATTTTTGTGGTCCTTCGAGCCGGATTTTGTTGTCCTTCGAGAATTATTAGTCATTTGGTGTTTTTTTCGGCTGTGACAGTAGCGAATCGGTTTGGCTGGCCTCCCACAAGCGGGTCTCACCAGTTGAATTGAGACGAGCGCACATACTGTTGTGGTTGATAAGAGCACTGAGCACTGACCACCAGCGATCGAGTGTCTACAACACCGACTGCGAAACTAACTGGGAACTTTGAAGGTCAACTTTTGTGTTAAACTAACACAGCTACACAACTACGAACTTCCATCTCCTTCTACGTGAACTGCGTGTGAGGGGACTCAACTTATACTTCTGGTTTTCGTGAGCAACGCGGAAATCTAGCCAACATCAACATGGACAAACTAGAACTCCAGCAAGCATGCTTTGAAAACATCAAAACACTGTGTGCGAGCTACAAAAAGGATCCTAAGGTACGGAAGACGGAAGATTACTTAACTAGACGGATTGTCTCTCTTGACTCGCAGTGGATAGATTTTGCAGAGAGACATGAAGTTCTATTGCAAGAAATTGGTGATAAAAACATAAATTACTTCTCGGACAGCGTTTTAGAAAAAACTAAGGTTATGTATGAAGATACTATGAAAAATATGCGAGCTTTACTTGACCGATTCACCAAGGATGTCAAGTTTGATTTGACGGGATTAGTAAGCGAAGATTCAACTGAAAACATCAAAACTTTGCTGAGCAAACAAGAAAATAACTTCAAAGCCATTGACAGAGCTATGTCTAAAATCGATTTGAAGAAAATTACTGAAAAATGGGAGCTTGAAGATCATCTTTCCACACTAAAATCCAAGTGGGAACTTATTGAAAAGTATCACTGGGACGTCGAGTCATCCCTACAGGGAGAGAACTGTGAAAAATACTACGCTACTTTTGTTGAAATCGAAGATAAGTATGACGAATTGAAGAAAACGCTTAACAGCAGAATATGGTCGACCGGCCACTACGAAAGGTCAACGCCACGAATTGAGGTTCCTGAGTTTTCTGGAAGCTACACACAATGGATTTCCTTCAAGGATCTTTTCCTGGAAACCATCCACAACAACCCGCTGATTAATAAAGCACAGAAGATGCAACACCTGAAGACGAGATTGCGTGGTGAAGCTGAGAGATTGGTCCAGCATCTGAGCATAAGTGCAGAAAACTATACATCGTGCTGGGAGATACTTATGCAGCGCTATGATAACACGAGGTTACAATTTACGTCCTACGTTAATAGCATACTTAATTTGCCTACTATTCAACAGCCTGACGCTTACAACCTGAAACGCATGCATGACGTCATAAACGAATGTTTGAACGGACTGTCAAACATACGAGTGGAAACATCTGGCTGGGATCCACTGATCGTTCATCTTATGACTTTGAAACTTGATTCCAGTACTCTCAATGAATATGTGAAGGAGCTTCCGAACCACAGAGATTTACCTACTTTGAATGATTTTCTTTACTTCCTGGAAAGCAAGTTCATGGCGTATGAGAGCCTGAAAAATGCAAAAAAGGACTCAAACAAGCAATCAACTAACTTTATTACTCCGAAACCTGTCAACAAGAACTTTCATCCGAAAAAATTTAACTATCAACTTGCGAAAAGAAACGAAAACTCCAAAGTTTATTATGCTGCCTACGGCCAATGCCCTCTATGCGAACAAAATCACGTGCTCATGCAATGCACACGTTTTATCGAAATGGACACAGCGCAGCGCGCGAACACTGTTGCGAAATTGCATGTGTGCAAAAACTGCTTATTTAGTCATGGAAACAAAGAATGTCAGTCGACGAAAAAATGCAAAGAGTGCAACTTAAATCATCATACATTATTGCATAACTCGAATGTAAACAAACCTATGGAAACTAAGAATAACTTCAAAAAACTTTCAAGCCAGAGATCATCACCATCCACCTCGCAACCCTTACAACAGCAGCAGAGCTCTAATCATTTATCAGGGGATGAAATGGAAGTTTTGCTGCCGACTGTACAGCTCAATGTCTTGTCTGCAGACGGGACCAACATCACGGTTCGAGCTTTGTTAGATCAAGGATCGCAAGTTAACTTGATCTCACAGAACGCCGCTCAACTACTAAGATTACCTAGGCAAAACCTTAATGCTACGGTAACTGGAGTGGGATCTGTCTCTGGAAACTGCAAGGGACAGCTGCAACTTACCTGCAAGTCAATACATTCAGACTACACCCTTAACTTTCAAGCCTTAATAATGAAGAAATTGACTAATGACTTACCTAACGCTACTTTCAAGAAAGGCGACTGGTCACATCTTGGAAACTTGAAACTTGCTGACCCACAGTATAACATCGCTAACCCAGTAGATCTATTATTGGGAGCAGACATATACTCAGAAGTCATTTTGGATGGAGTCCTGAAGGGCACTCAACTTCAATCACCTATTGCGCAACAAACAAAGCTTGGGTGGATCTTATGTGGCAAACTGAAAACATACAACTGTCACGTGACTTTGATCGATTTGAACGAGCTAACTAAGTTTTGGGAAAATGAAGATATCAACCCTGGAAACAACGATGTATCTACAAACGATCAATGTGAAATATTTTACTCCCAAACCGTTCAAAGAGCTTCGGACGGCAAATATATCGTAAAGATGCCATTTATTGCTGACTTTGAGAAAAAACTTGGAAACTCGAGATCGATAGCTGTGTCTCAATTTTTACAACTTGAAAAAAGACTAGAACGCAATGAAAAACTCATAATTATGTACAAGGACTTCATAAGAGAATACATCAGCCTAAATCACATGAAACCAGCCACTTCATTGAAAACTTCGGGAACACAGTGTTTTCTTCCCCATCATGCAGTCCTGAAAGAGAGTTCAACTACCACCAAACTGAGAACGGTGTTCAACGCATCCCAAAAAACTACAAGCGGTTATAGCCTAAACAGCTTACAAGAAAAAGGGCCTAACCTACAAAAAGAGATAATAGCGCTTATTTTGATGTGGCGAACTTTCAAATACGCCTTCACTGCTGACGTGGAGAAAATGTATCGCTGCATCTGGCTAGCTGATGAACAACAACCCTTACAAAAGATCATCTGGCGTGACTCACCCGACCAGCGTCTCGGAGAATTTGAACTCGGCACCCTGACTTATGGAATGAAAAGTGCTCCTTGGCTGGCACTGAGAACGCTGAAGCAGCTAGCTAATGATGATGGTCACCTATATCCTGAAGCTGCAGAGGCCTTGAGAAACAACTTCTTCGTCGATGACGTCCTGTACGGGCATAACACGCTCCCCGGTGCCTTAAAACTACAACAAGACCTACTTACCCTGTTGAGAGGCGCTGGAATGAACCTACGAAAATGGTTATCTAACGATCCTGCTTTACTGGCAAACCTGGAAGATAATCAAGTTTCGACACAGAATGTGTTCGACTTCAAAAATGAAGAATCAACAAAAACGCTCGGACTTGGTTGGAATCCGAAAACAGACTCATTTTTATTTAACTGGAACTTGGAAACAACTAATAAACAAACGCTAACTAAGCGACAGCTACTCTCTGAAATATCAAGACTCTACGACCCTTTGGGATGGTTATCGCCAATAACAGTGGCAGCTAAACTACTTTTCCAGAAAGTTTGGATTAATAATAACATCGGCTGGGATGAAAAATTACCAACAGAAATACAAAATGAATGGTATAATTTAAAACTGGAACTACCGATAATAAGAAACATGAAACTCGACAGGTGGATCGGCGGCACGCGCCATGATATACAATTACTCGGATTCTGTGACGCAAGCGAAAAGGCTTATTCTTGTGTCGTATACAGCTGCGTTATCAGTGAACAGGGAACACCGACTATAAAGCTACTCACTGCGAAGACTAGGGTTGCCCCCTTATCGCAGAAAGCCAGTTTACCCCGTCTCGAATTGTGTGGTTCATTACTTTTGGCCAAACTCATGGAAAAAATCACAAACTCGCTTCCTGGATACAACATCTCTATTAGAGCATGGAGTGACTCACAAGTTGTACTGGCGTGGTTACAAGGTGAAACATCTAGATGGGAGAGATATGTAGCTAATCGCGTCACACAAATAAAACAAGTCATCCCTGCAAAACTATGGCAGTATGTGCCATCCGAGCAGAACCCTGCAGATTGTGCATCCAGAGGAATGCATCCGAAAAAACTTGCTGACTTCAAACTTTGGTGGAATGGTCCAGAATTTCTCAAACTGAAACACGAACAACAAGTACAAGAAAATATATCTTGTTTATTTACAACTCAAACAGATGTTGTCGCTAATCCAGAATCGACAACCCTAGAAAACAAATGGAGAAATAACTTTATTTATGAATTGTTAAATAATTGCAGTTCATTAACTCGAGTACAGCGAGTAACGGCCTGGATTTTGCGCTTCGTCTGCAAAACACGCCATATGACGAAACAAGACACGCCATACCTAACTTCAGCGGAAATAGCGGACGCGAATAGAAACATAATTTTATTTGTACAGAAATCGCAACTTGGTGACGATTACAAACATCTTATCAAGAAGGAGCCTGTAACAAATAAGAGTGCCATGCACAAACTCAATCCCTACTTGGATGAAAATAACATTATTCGCGTTGGTGGAAGACTGAAAAACTCAAGCTTACCATTCGAAACCAAGTATCCCATTCTACTACCACATAAAGGACGATTCACTCAACTTCTAATCGAGCAAGCCCACCTGAAGATGCTGCACGGCGGAGCTCGACTGGTTTTGGCATACATCAGGCAAAGATACTGGATTATTGGCGGAAACCGAGCGGTCAAGTCACAACTACGTAACTGTGTCCAGTGTCATCGCTTCAAAGCAAGTCAAAATCATCAACTGATGGGCGACCTGCCTCAATCTCGTGTGAATCCAACTAGAGCCTTCACCCACACAGCTGTTGATTACACGGGGGGTTACGAGGTGAAGCTAAACAAAGGAAGAGGCGTACGTACATCTAAGGGGTACATAGCTATCTTGGTGTGTATGGCCACGAAGGCTGTACATATTGAGCTGGTATCAGACCTGACTACGGAAACCTTTATTGGTGCATTTCAAAGGATGTGTGCTAGACGCGGCACCCCAAAGCACGAATATTCCGACTGCGGAACGAACTTTATCGGAGCCTCAAACCTGTTACGCACCGAATTTGAAGAGTTCCAACAACTGCTGTCACCAGAATTCTTTGACGAGATTGCGAAGCTGGAAGTGGAGTGGCATTTTAACGCTCCTGCCTGGCCCAGCGCTGGGGGTCTGTGGGAGGCGGCCGTGAAGTCGCTCAAATATCACCTGCGACGCGTTCTCGGAGAACAGAAACTCACATACGAGGAATTCACAACTCTACTTACCAAGATTGAAGCCTGTATGAACTCCAGACCTCTATGCCCGTTGACCGAAGATCCTGAGGAGTTTTATAACTACTTAACTCCTGGCCACTTCCTCACCGGCAGCCCGATAACGTCACTTCCAAGATCTGATTACACAGATATCAACAGCATCGATATAAGACGCCGCTGGCAACTTACTGAGCACATGTTCCAGCAATTCTGGAAAACCTGGAGCAGTGACTATTTAACTCAACTCCAAACACGCGCTAAATGGAACACTCCAAAGGCGAACATTCAAGAGGGTGATATTGTGCTGGTTAAAGAAAACAACCTACCCCCTGGAAAATGGGCCTTAGGACGGGTTATCCAACTACATCCCGGATCCGACGGCTACGTGAGAGTAACTACAATAAAAACTCAAACTGGAACATTCAAGAGGCCTATAATAAAACTATCTCCACTGCCAATACTCAATACCGCAAACCTGAAAAATCAAGACATAGATAAGCCACCTGAAACAAGAAAACCACAACAAAATAAAACCGAGAAATTAACTACAAAGAAAACAACGAAGAAATGCTTACCTGCATTATTTACAACTTTATTTACAATGATTGTTATGACAACAAGCGCACGCGCCCATACATACGGCAGCGGCGTGGCGGCGCCGGGAGCTCAGATTTCAAACATCGACGCCGGACGCCCAATTTACTACGACTCTATCGGAAAAACACAAACCATACATGACGAATGGATACTTCTCATGTATTACAACTTAACTAACTATTTTGATGGAATACAACGAGTACAAAGCTATCTGGACGGCGTCAGCAGTTTGTGTGAAAAAACAGACCCTCGTTACTGTAAAACCACCCTGCAACAACTATACCACGAGTTGGAAGTGCTTGGCTACTACAACAGTATCCTGCTGGCCCCCCAGAAACATCTTACTGACCGCAAGAAGCGAGGACTAATCAACGGAGTAGGCTCGATAGCAAACAGCCTATTTGGAATTTTAGATCAAGGTTTCGCCGAAAAATACAACAATGACATAGAGTCGATACAGAATAACGAAAAACATCTACTAGATTTGATAAGAAATCAAACGTCGATTGTGGAGCTACAAAACAGCATTTTGAAAACAAGCGAAGATAACATTAATCGACAACTAAACTTATTGGATGATTTTGTCAACCAAACGGAGTCGAACCTGGTTAAAATGGAATCACAGATAGAAATTGCAATGGCTACAAGCTACTTTAGTACGGAATCGCTCGCATGTTATCTACTGATTAATAACTTAAAGAAAATTCAAGATCTATTTTTCAATACATTAACTGATGTATACAAAGGACAGATAGATGTGCATTTGATAACTCCGGCTAACCTTGTGAAGCAGATTACTGAAATTTCTGGGAAATTGCCAAGGTCACTCGCCCTACCTATAGAAGACATTAGAGGAGATATAAAAGATTTGTACAAGATGTTATACGTAAAGGCACGTGTAACAAAAACTTTATTCTTATTTGAAGTCCATATTCCACTGACTTCGAACGACGACTTCAAATTATATCGAGCGATTCCATTACCAGTCACTACGGACACAGGAAAATACGCAATGCAACTGAGTTACGAATACATTGCGGTGGACTTAGAGAAGAGCACTTATGTTTCGCTTACCGAGGGCGAAATGAACTCGTGCATACAAATAAAAGTTGATAATTTTATTTGTAATAAGAACCTACCTGTCTCGGACCTACACAATAACAATGCGCCTTGCGAAGCAAAATTATTAGGTCATCGCTCGGCCTCGCCCTGTGGAATAAAAACAATCGAATGCAAGGACGCATGGATAAAATTACATGCACCGAACAGCTGGCTGACGATTTGTTGCGAGACTTGTACATTACGTACTATATGTGACAATGATGTAATGACGTCACATGTCATGAATAGCTCCGGGATTGTGACCTTAGCACAAGGGTGTGTGCTACAAACGGAGGAGTCCATCATTCATTCGCACAACCAATACTACAGTAACGTGAGACTTAACAACAGCTTCATGACACCATCACTGAATTCGCCCATAAACAACATAGTCAACGTGAAACACTACAACTTCAACCTGTCTCACTTACAATTATCTGAAGAAGATTTGAAGCTGCGGAAAGTGGACGAGGAACTTACTTCTCTTCGCGCTCAGGAGGATCATCTGCCGATGACTATCAGCTCACATGACATTCACCAATATGTCATCTGCTACGCAATACTAGTACTGGCTATCATAATCATCAGCATATGGGCCTTAAGAAGATGTGGAGCTTGCTCATACCATCAATGGTTTAAAAAGAAGACCACAGTCGACCAACCAGTTGATGAAGACATCGAACTACAACCAGTACCCAAGAACAACCAACCACGTGAAGAGAAACCCAAGACTAAGACATCGAGCGCAAGGAAGCTGTGTGACGAGCGTGCTGGCTACGCCAAACCCGTAGCTGGGAAAAGCAACGGGTCTTTTAATTTTGAAAATTGATTTATTTAAATACTTTGTACAGATTCCTCTTTATCTCGACTGTTTCTTCCCTTTCTGGTTGCCAACATGTACGGTCTCAACACCGCACATATTTTTGCTGACTCGCGACACACTTTAGTTGCGCGTCAATTGTTTACTTTATTAATTATATTTTAATTTGTGTTTGAGTACGCAATAGCGCTTGCACTAGACGGTCGAGCAAAGAGTTACCTACAACTTATAATTACTGTAATATTTTAGTCATTTACAATAAACAACTGCTTTAACTTTAACTTCGGTGACTTCTTTATCTGCGTGCTACAACTACCTAACTATCCAGCATTCCAAAGTGTATGGGTCAAACTGGCTCATACACATTTTTATGTACATATTGTACTGATTTATTCATAATCATATTACACACATTTATGTACATATTGTACTGTATTTATTCATACTTATTTACAATCATAACTTGTGTTTCAAGTTTCAAGCTCCTACAAATAATTATTGGTTTTGATTTGAACTTTCACAAAAAATCAACCAAACTGAACAAAAAAATAAATGTACTATATAGACATAGATTCCATTCTATATGTACTATATAACTTGGGCAACATTATCTATTTTTGCCCAACCGCGAATTGGACCAACTGCGAATTGGACTAAGTGGAAATTGGTAATTTTTTTAACATTGGACCAACTGCGAATTGGACCAAATGCGCTGGGGTCGGTTGGGAATAAATCTTATTGACATGTTCCACGGGTAGTAGCAAGAGATAGCTTGCCTAGATAGATAACGGCGTAGGCGTGGCTTAGGCCCCTTGTCAACGAGACATCTTTCCGCTGGGTCTAGGCACGGTTTTAAACCGTGTCTAAGTCCGATTGTAAGTTAGGTATTATGGGACACTATTTAGGTTTGTTAACGACACCGACGCTCGACGGCTTGGGTACGGGGCGCGCCATGTCTACGTGAACGTGTGTACGTGAACCGAGCTCGTGAACAAACTTAGCCAGCGCCGGTCCAGGTACAAAGTGTCACGTTACCAAGAGGCCTTATCCAACTACACTCACGAGCAAAATATGGAATCACAGGCCTATTTTCATACAAACGAGGTAACTTTGAAGCCTTGGTTCTCCGCCAGGTATCGATCGAGCTCTGGGGCCGTACCGGCTAACGAATCGATTATCGAAAAGTCTGCTGGGTTTCAAATTAAAACAGATAAATCGAGCCCCAATTGGGCCAAAATGGCGAACCCCAATTCATGTCACACGAACATCGTTATCTTCCAAATTACGTCAACAGAAAGCACAAGACGAAATTCCTTACTTTGATTTTTCTGTTTTAAGTTGAAACCCAGCCGACTTTTCGATAATTTCGTTAGCCGGTACGGCCCCTGATCTGATGATGGCCATCCAGGGAGTGAATGGAGGAGATCCAGATAACTATACACACCCAAATGATCTGATCAGCATTCTAAGAGTTGCAAGGATCAGAGTTCTCAGTTTCAGGATTTCCATACATTTTTATGCAATATTCATGGATTTTTTAAAATATCCAAATAGCTCTTAGAATGCTGCTCAGGTCAGTTGGGTGTGGATCTCCAACATTCACTCCCTGGATGGCCATCATCAGATCACAGCTAGGTCAATCCCTGGCGGAGAATCAAGGCTTCAAAGTCACCTCGTTTGTATGAAAATAGGCCTGTGATTCCATATTTTTGCTCGTGAGTGTAGATAACTAGAAGGATGTTTTTCTTATTGTTGTATACCGGGTGTAACAAGACCCTCAACGAAGCCGAGGTCTACGTATTCCGCCCATCATCAGGACCATGTTTGTTCAAAATTATTGCCGGGAAACGATTTTAATTTTTGGTGTTAAAAAAGCATTGCATACATTACCACGCAATGTAACGCGTACAACAGACCGTATAATAATAAACTGCGTGCGGCAGAGTGAAAAGGTAGCGTAGCGTAAAGTAGCGTAGATACATTGAGTGATGACGTTTTGAAACCATTGTATGTTACGAAATACCAAAATAATTTTAATAATGTTTCTTTGATTAAAAATTAGGAAATCACGAATTAGATTTCATAAAAGTTTACTTTGACATTCAATAACTTCGTAGATATTGGTTTCCCAGGTATAGTCTAGAAGACACAAATGATCCTGATGATGGGCGGAATGCGTAGACTACGGCTTTGTTGAGGGTCTTGTTACACCCGTTATAAGGTAAATGCTCACCGTCGTGACTAGGTATGGCGTAGATGTCGAGCTCGGGTATGATGCCCTGGTAGCGCAGCGAGGCCTGGCGCGCGAACCCGCGCGGGCTGTCCGGCGGCGTGTTGAAGCCCCACCTGCGCCACGACCGCGTTACACACAAACACCTACCTACACGTCCCTCACTACATACACTTAGGCTAGATTTAGTGCACGACCGACGGTCAGCGCTGACCGTCGGTCGAACGTAGCTATATTCATTAAAACCTATGAACAGCTTCAGTGCAACGCTGATTATTACCTACTCGCGTACAGCTAAGTCGCGCTGATGAGGACCATCGGTCGAGCTCGTCCGCCCGGCGTATGCCGGTCGGCTGACGCGCTAAGGCGGAATTGCATGCGTTCAGTGACGGCGTCCCGACAATCCATCAGTTTTGTCCCGATTTTTGATGAGAACACGCAATCAAAATCAAAAAAATGGGTCGAAATATTTAAAAGCATAAAGGACAGCAAGTTAAATGCCTTATTTTGCTTGGTATCTCGTTAAGTATACCGCCTTCGATGTTGATTGTAAGATCCAACCCCCCCCCCCCCCCCCCTCCGCTCCCTCGTCCCGACTTTTATGTTCCTAAAGATGGCAACCCTGGTCGTGCACTAAATCCAGCCTTATTCTGTCTTGAGATCATACTTGAGATGCTGTTCTTATACGAACAGCATGTCAGGTATCAAGATAGCTCTCAACTTTAAGTTATAAATCTGCAAACGAATCGATGCGATTCGATTTAACTCAGCTCGGCGCACCTAGTCTCAACGCTAGCCTTTATGCTGGGGTAAGTATTACGATGCCGAAGTGGAAAATACCGAATTTTTAAGACCTATGGACGAAAGACCGAAAATTAAAAGGTCGAATGGTTGTTTGGCCGTACGTTTAAAATCACGAAAGGACATTTTACCTAAAATCTATCACGAAGCTTAAAAAACCGAAGGTTAATATACCTACCTACGTCCTGTACCCCGACCTACTAACGAATTAGTCAACAAGCTGTAATTATACTATGAAGCTTATAATAATAAATTATGCGACAGTCTATTAGGTGCGACGACGAACGAACTTAACGAGCGAATAGGAAGAGGAAGTTAGATTCCATTGCGACCAACAACCCACGAGCCGAGCGTGCCGCGGTAGCGGCCGGCGCACATAGGGGTATTATGCGTTTCTAGCCGGTAAAAAGTCCAATTCCTCAAAACTATTAGAGAGAAAAAAATCACGTACCTGCTACGAGCCAGGAAGTTAGTGAGCCATAGGCAACTCTTCCCGCTCCGCTGCGTCAGTCGTTCGTCTTGCAACTTGCAATACTTGTCGAAAGTTAACCGTTTTTTTGCGTGCATATTTGATTAATTGGCGAAAAATTTTACACAGCGACCTAGGTTAATAATACGTTATTTGGTGAAGTCTTAAGCGAAAAACAGCAATTGATTGTTCTAGTTTAGGTAAGATCACGTATCTGTATCATAATTTTATATTGTTGTCCGTTTGATTATCACTATAAACTGCGCCTTGAATAATTTAGTATATTTGAATATTTTTTTATCATATTTCTATATTAACGAGTCTATTAATTATACTTCCGGCTATTTCCGAGCAAACTTTTTTATTGTGTTTTATAGAATAGTCCATCAACATTATGCTGTTACAGAAATTAATAAATATAGTTTTTTTTTACTTTTGATAAGTATTGGTTATTAGCATGATTGTTATTTTGTTGTAGGGGAACCTTGGCACCTTGTTATCATCTGATTAATGCAGGATATGATCTCTAGACCATATAAAAATAAAATATCTTTATTCATAAATTTTTTGTACATATTTTTTTTACTTAAAAAAAACTATTTTATGCCACTGTATGTTGAAAATAACTTGTTTCAATTCGTACGTCATCAAAAAATTCAAAAATATTTTATACCGGCTAGAAACGCAAAATACCTCTATGTGCGGGGGCGGTGAAGTGCCAGAACCGACCTGCTGGATGTATGTGTAGGTAAAGTAAGTATCGATATTTTAACTTTAGGGATTTCGAACTATCAGCCATTTGATAATCGATCTTTCAAGTTTCGTTCTATCGGACATCGGCATTTAGGATTTTCGGTATTTTGAAAATAGGTATTTCATGTGTCGATATTCCGGTAGTATGTCTTATGAATTTTCGGCATTGTAATACATACCCTTTTGCCGACTTTGCTGACAGCACATTGGCAAGATTGAAACGGATCAATGAGCGATTTACTGACAGCTCAAAATAAAAAAATAGTTCGCAAAATTTCGATAGATGGCGTTCATTTTTTGAAAATTTTGATCGAAAATGCTGTAGTTACCTCTTCGCCTTCGAGAGTGAAACAAGGCTGTGAGGTTCAAACGGCGATAGACATCTATGCAACTTTACGTCGACTCGGCTTTTATAGAAATTTTTTGAACTAATTTCTTTACTAATAAGTACATTTTTTTGGTCTCGGAAAGCGCCCATTTGAAAAAGTCATATTTCAAAAAAATTAGGCACGAGATATTAAAGCCATATTATGTTAAGGAAAAATCAGCTTTCAGAGTTTCTAAATTAAAAATAAATTAATGATATAATTCATATATTCTAAATTGTCGATAAATAGGAAAGCTACAAAGTCAAGACAGTCTTTAGGAACCAAACGCCGCATTCTAATACTACACTGGCCTGCAAAAGTAAGTACTACAGAGGCCTATTTTCATACAAACGAGGTAACTTTGATGCTTTGGTTCTCCGTCCAGGATTAAACGGGGTGTGATTTGATAATGGCCATTCAAAGAGTAAATGGAGGAGGCCCAGATCGCTAAAGAAACCCAACGGATTAGAAGAGTCGTTTAGGTCAGGGTTGAACTTAAAAAAATAACAAGTTAAAAAAAAGTCCGTTCGGTCTCTGGTGTAAACGACTCTTCTAATCCGTTGGGTTTCTTTAGCGATCTAGGCCTCCTCCATTTACTCTTTGAATGGCCATTATCAAATCACACCCCGTTTAATCCTGGACGGAGAACCAAAGCATCAAAGTTACCTCGTTTGTATGAAAATAGGCCTCTGTAGTACTTACTTTTGCAGGCCAGTGTAGTTATAAATTATATCTAGCTTTGCTTTAAAATCATTTAAAAACAGAATTAAAGATAAATAATTTTACTGTGAATATGAGATAATATAATATACCTTCATGTGTAATCAATGAACAGAATTACAATAAGGGCACTATGTGGTTTGAAAGACCTACATACATTTTAATGATACCTAATCAACAAAAAAAACAAAATCGTTTTTGTAACAAAGAGTCATGCGTGTTAAATACAGAACTAACACAAAATCTATATACTTACAAGTATTAACTATACAATGGTAAGAGTGTTGAAGTGAGTCAAAGATATCATACATACAGTGGCGGTCACATAATTAAAGACACCAGTCTTCATACAAACGAAGTAACATTGAAGCCTTGGTTCTCCGCCAAGGATTGACCTAGCTGTGATCTGGTGATGGCTATCCAGGGAGTGAATGGATCTCTTAGAATGCTGATCAGATCAGTTGGATGTGCATAATAGTGATCTGAATCTCCTCCATTCACTTCTTGGATGGCCATCATCAGATCACAGCTAGGTCAATCCTTGGCGGAGAACCAAGGCTTCAAAGTTACCTCGTTTGTATGTAAATCGACTCTAACTCTTTCGGAAAAAGCAGGAGAAGGCAAAATATAATTTAACTACTACTTATTAAATAAGCCTAGCTTTTTGATTTCTATTTGTCCCATCGCTAGATAGGTACAGATAGAAATGTGGCATGCTTATATGAGTTAGTATGCTTATGCCAGCTGTCAAAATGAGCTATGAGAAAATACTGCTCATAAGCATGCTAATTTCTAGTAAAGTATACCACGGTTAAATTTTAAGTATATCTAAAAATCAAATGGGGTTTTCAGACCACATAAATGAACAACTTTTACTATGGGGCCAACCACGAAATCGCGAAAAAAAAATCAGCTGTTCCATACATTATAGTCCAATTCAATTCAATATATTTCAATTCAATAGTCGATGTTGTACTTTTCTATGGAACAGCTGATTTTTTCGCGATTTTGTGGTTGGCCCCATAGTAAATGTTGTTCTTTACGTGGTCTGAAATCCCCATTTCATTTTTAGATATAGTTAAAAATTAACCGTGTATACAGACATTAAGGTCAGTATATTCCAAAACTCTGTCACTGTCTTTTTCTCTACGTGTAAAGAGTAATAAAAATAACCTCACTTTTTCATTTTTTCAATAATGTTGTTGTTATTTTGAGCATAAAGTCTCTTTTTGAAAAAGTAACCATGGAATATTCTTCTATATGTCGTTACCTATTCTATATATTATTCATGAATAAGGGATTAATAAACTTAAAGTATTATCCAAAAATATATAATAAATGAAAATTTTCTTTATCTTTGCATATTTTTATAGTCGAGTGAAGATACGAATATCGTATTTTTAACCGTAAAATAATCAAGATCGTTTATAAAACTTCAACAAATATTTTCATCTGCTCCAAAAAAAAAAGAATATTGGATTGATTATCGTTGAATCAAAAATAGGCCAATTTTGATAATTTCGAATATACTGACCATTAACACATGCTGCTATGTAGCTTTTGCTTAAAAAAGCATGCTTTTGTGCTATTACAGAGCATGTCTATCTGTACTTTAACGAAAAATATTGCTCGCCCCTCTGCTAGTATGGGAATTTAAAAAATATATACATATAAAACGAATGGTTAAGGTGATTGGTCATACCGTTAGTGTTTGATGCTGTGTAGCCGAGACGATCCACAGAAGCAAAAGCTAAATATAGGGCGGGAAAATTCTGACGGGAACTTCGCAATGGAATCTTGTTAACTTAATAATAAATAAATACATACAATTTACCGAAGAAATCTTTTATAAAAAGACGCTTTTATCACAAAGTTTGTTTCTCTTGTAAGAAATGTGGAACTATAGTGGGATTTCCCTGACTCAACACATTTGCGTCAATTCTCCAGCTCTTTAGAAGCATTAGAATGCGTTACATCCTTCCTACTTAACACTGACAAACATATTCACCCATATAAAGAAATAATTACTATTGAAATAGACTATATCATATCATAGTATTAAACGTACAGAAGCCTATCCGCGCGAGGACAATCAAATAATAAGCAACTCTCTCGCGGCACGGCAATAAAGTACAATTTCAACTTGCACAGCGCTACGCAACTGCTTATTATTATACTATGACAGCGCTGCGTGCCTATTATTATTACCAAAGGCCGGATTTGCGGTAGCAGGAATACAAACTTGCTAGTGATTATCAAATTATCGTAAATGTTTACATATCGATGTTTTGAAGATATTTTTGAAATAGAACTTCTTTGATCGTGTCTGTATATTTTTTGGTATTTTAACAAGGATGTATTTAAAAAAATACATAGTATTTCACTCACTTTGACTTTGCTCTGTTTGCATCAAGAAAAACTGCAGTGAATTTTATTTTTTCTACAATTCATGATTTTTACTTATTCAGTTCGTAATGCCTTGCAGAAAAAATCTAGTTTCGATTTTTACTCGTTTTTCACGTTACTTAAGTAATTATATTTTTTATCGATACATTACACAAATAGATAATTAAGTTGTCTACGCACTATTAAACGTCATTTTATTCGTGCCACCGCAAGTCCGGTCTCTGATTATTACAAGCACCTTCAAATAGCTTATTTTTCTGTCGCATAGCTCTGTCTCAACCGACACATGAGATGGCGCTGGCTCGACTGAGTCAGCCACGAGCAGTAGCCTAATTATAAAAGTTTAAGCACGGAGTGGGACCCTGCTTTTAAAATAGACGATAAAACGTTTTTCCTCTATTTAAATAATGAAACTAATACTAACACTGTATGTACTATGTGTTACTATGTAAACTTTGTGGAAGAAAATAAATATTTTTCAATTTTTACAATGGGGAATGTCCGAAAAAAATCAAATTGGTTGAATATTTTTTTATAGGTAGGAGCTCCCTTAGTAATAGAAAATAAAAACTTTTTTGTTGCTTGAAAAAATTTAAAAAAAATTAAAGTCTCTTCGACTTCACAAATATAGGAAAGTATCAGCAGAATGGAGATTATACCTTTGCCATCACCTGCCACAACCACAAGATGGTATTAAAAAAAAATCAACACAAAATGTCAAAACTTTTTTTTTTCATTCTTTTTGTCATAATGGCAAGTGTTGGCAAAGGTATAATCTCCATTCTGCTGTTACAAAACATAAGAAAGTAAAAGTACCCATTGCTCAGCCCCCGCCGCTTCCCTTAAAGGTCGGTATACATACGTATCGATGTGGGCCCACCTGTCGGCGTGGTGTCGGTTGTCGGTGTCGGTGTCGGTGTCGGTGTCGGCGTCGGACTCGTTGTCGGCGAGCGCGCGCGCCGCCTCCGCCTCCGCCTCGCCGCGCCCGCACTCGTGCACGCCCAGCAATAGCGAGTAATCCATCAGGTGGAGTTTAGTCAGGAACTAACAAACAACGTATTTATTATGTAAAATTCGGCAAATTCATCGTACATCGCCAGTTTTGTCACAATGTCACAGGGTTGTTATTGACGCGCGCTTTGAGATCATTGGTTGTGCGAGCCCCTACTTGAGACTCTACACTGATGTCAATATGAGATGATGTCAATGTGAGGTGACTGACGTCACGGGAGGTGGTATACACGCGGTGCTAATAAAATACGTCAGTACAAGTTGAATGCCTTTAATGCACTGTCCCAGTATTACAGAAATACTTATACGAATTTGTCGCATATGCAAAAGTACTTAGGTTGCGCAATATTCACGCGGTACTGTAAAATTATAAAAATAAGCAAATATTAAAAATGGCTTGTACATTGGTTTTCTATGTTACTGATCAGATGAGCGCGCGCTTAGGACGCGGGTAGACGTGTTTTCGTCTTCGCTCAGGTTCATTCAGAAATCGTCCGAAATGGAATCGGAAGCTTTTAATACCTAATTATTTATAGATGAAATAGAGAAACGTTCTGCGATATGACTAGTAGCGTTTATTCAGATAAGAACTTAAAGAGACGGGCCTGGGAAGAACTCGTTCTCATATTCGGTGTATAAAATCACAGTTCAAAAACTGTTTCTACGTCCATCTTCGTTTGACAAGGGGTATATAATCAAACCCAGCTAAGTGCACAAATCAAAATTTTTCGCAAAACAAAAAAAAAAACTTTTTTTTAGTATTAAATTTCTATATTCCTTGTCTAATTGTCTAAGAAAAAGTTAATCAGAGAGTGATTTTTAATTATGCCAAGCATTAAGTCGAATTGGACTAAGGGTTATGGCAAAATTTGAAGAAAACTTTTCATTTAAGCTGTCTTTGATCCTAACCTATTGAATAAGCTGTGTTTGATTCCGACAGTTTATAAATTAGCTGGTTTTGATACCAATGCCTGTTTAGCATTCGAGTTTTAGCTGGGTTTGATTCTAAGCATCAATGGATTTCTTCTTTTTTTTCGAGTGTTATTCGATGAAACTGGAGTGGCATTCACTTCCATTATGAATAGGGAAAGTATTTTTCACTTTCTTGTAGTTTAAACTGTTTGAAAAACTATTTAAAATCAATAAAACTACGACACCTGTTACAAAGAATCTGTTTCTGACGCCATATTAATTTTGACGCCATCGCAGCGCTGTGATTGGTCGACGGCAATTTAAGCTGCCATTGAATCTGATAGACGCAAAATAAGCTGACTTTGATCCCAATGCCTGTTTTGAAATCGGTTTTTCTAGTATAAGTATTTAGTAGATAGCATAGATAATTCAAAGACGATCAGTTTGGCATTCACAGTTGAAATTTGAAAAAATATGCAACTAGCTGCATTTGATTCTATACATTGTAGAACTCAAACTGACTGAACCAGGGCGTCAACCGCAGCAACGCGCGTTCAACGCCTGACAAACGCGCACCATGAGAACACTAAAAAATTTACACACTTTCAACACGCGTTGAGCGCTTGTCATCTGAACGTACCCTTACTCTAATTTCTGAACAATAAGGAGTATTTCCCTCACATCAACGTCGGCCGTGAGTGTCTCCAGCAGTTTGTCTTTGGCCGCGTCGCCGATGTCGATGCGGACCCCTTGCTTGATGAAGTCGTCTTTGAGCGTGGGCAGATCCTTCTCCAGTGGAAAATAACAGGAGAAACAAGAAAGAACTCTTAACTCTAAGTTATAAGGTAGCGTTTCCCTCACCTCAACGTCGGCTGCGAGTGTTTCCAGCAGTTTGTCTTTAGCCGCGTCGCCGATGTCTATGCGGACTCCTTACTTGATGAAATCGTTGTCTTGAAGGTGGGCAGTTTTTTCTTCAGTAGGAATATGACAGAAGAAACAGAAAAGAACTCTTAGCTCTAAGTTATAAGGTAGTGTTTTCCTCACCTCAACGTCGGCCGCGAGTTTTCCTGCTGTCTTTGGCCGCGTCGCCGATGTCGTTGCGGACCCCTTGTTTGATAAAGTCGTTGTCCATGAACGTGGGCAGATCCTTCTCCAGTAGAAATATGACAGAAGAAACAAAAAAGAACTCTTAACTCTAAATTATAAGGTAGTGTTTCCCTCACATCAACGTCGGCCGTGAGAGTCTCCAGCAGTTTGTCTTTGGCCGCGTCGCCGATGTCGATGCGGACTCCTTGCTTGATGAAGTCGTTGTCTTTGAGCGTGGGCAGATCCTTCTCCAGTTCTTTCTCTGACGCCTCACGATCCACTGTTGAGCCCTTTAAGTCGTATTTCCTAAAAGCAATTTTAATAGTACATATAAAGTAAGACTAAATATGACAATTTGACGGCAATATACTTACATCAATGAAACTTTGTTTATAACTATATTTTGGCACTAGAAATGAGGATCTGCCGAGTTCTACCAAAATTTAGTGGTCCTACGGCTCCCAGGGTGTATGGCCAGGGAAGAAATTTTAAAAAGTTCACATTTTACAAACTAGGCGAGTGAGGTGTCATTTTCTATGTAATTTTTTGCGCTGAATCGAATGAGAAAATGCCCATGCTTATATGATCAATATTTTGCGAGATATGAAATCAGAAATCAGAAATCAGAATATTTATTTGTACAATATTGTGTACATTACATTGAGATCGATGACAATGTTCCTAATAAAATTTCAACAATATTCTGCCTTAAGTCTGTAGGCATGCAAATGTTAGTAAGTGTAAGTGTGTCAGCTATCTATAATGAATATTATTACTACTAAGTATTACTGACGTCAATTATAATTACAAAATTGTCAATAGAAATCTCATATTCAAAATTAAATGTCAGCTATGCAAAATTATCCTTAATACTATGTCAGATTGAGTAGAGATGTCATTTATTTTCCAAATATTCTTTGATCGAGTAGAAACTGTGCTGTAGGAGCCAATTAAATAATTTATTCTTGAAAATATTTTTCTCTATTGGTTGATTAATAATGTCCAGCGGTAGCTTATTAAATATTTTGATAGCCATACAATATACATTCTTTCGAAATATAGCTAGATTGGATTTAGGTATTGCTAGTTTATTCTTTCTCGATGCTCGTAAATTATCGTTTTTTTCACTACATTTTAAAAAGTATTCGGGGTGCTTTTTAACCAACAAGCATAGTTCTAATATATATATACATGGTAGAGGTAATATTCTATGTTTTTGAAATAGGGGCTTACATGATTCTCTTTGTTTTATCTCGCATAAGGCACGAATGCACTTCTTTTGTGCTCTAAAAACTCTGTCTACATCTACACTGTTGCCCCATATTATTATGCCGTAACGCAGTAGAGAAGAGACGTATCCGTGGTACGCCTGTAAGGCTACTTGAAAAGACGTTATATTTTTGATTCTATTTAGTGCAAATACAAATTTATTTAGTTTAGTGCAGAGACCGTCTATATGTTTTTTCCAACTGCAATGTTTATCTAGATTTATACCTAAAAATACTGTGCTATCTACGATGTCAATTTTATTGTTATTATAGTGTATGTCAATGTTAAGTTTTTTCGCTTTATATGTATGGAATTGAATTGCTTTCGTTTTCGATATATTAATTTTAAGGTCATTTTTATTCATCCAATTAATTATGTCAAATAGAGTATCATTAATGTCATGTTCAAGTTCGTCAATATTTTTATTTTGAAATAGAAGTGTACAGTCATCTGCAAATAAGAAACAATTATTGGTAGTTATATCGGGAAGATCGTTTATGTACAATATAAAGAGTAAAGGTCCCAAGATACTGCCTTGAGGTACGCCGTTACTTATTAGGCGATATTTTGATCTGACATTTACTTTTGTTGGAATTTGACAACTTGGCGACTTGGCGACTCATGATTACCAGCAACTTATACTATGGGGCTAACTCTATGCCTCGACCTAAATGTATTTCGCACCCACAGAGTTGCCCCATAGTAAAAGTTGCTTGTAATCCTGAGTGGAACCACCCCACTGCGGGAACCAAATGATTAAAATTTCCCGATATATAGTAGTATATAGAAGTAGGCCAGCGTATTTTGGCAGAGGGGGTCTTTCTCCTTTGCAGTCTCCATTGGTTAAATGCTCTAAGGTCATACAATATGTATGGCTCACTTGTGTATGTTGAGGTGGTTGGAGAACACATTCCTGGTGGCCACGAGGTAGTGCTCGATGCCGTCCACCGTGAGCCGGTACATGCCCAGGTACTGCGGTAGGAGGGTCTTGCCGTGTCGCTCCACGATGTACTGTGCACACACAAATACAAAACTATAAAGGTCTCTATCCACTACACCATACTATACCATGACCGTACTAGGAACGTATCAGGCAAAAAATATTCTTTGTATTGAAAAGTATGAAAAGAGCATGGCCGGTGACGGAACGGTCTAGTGGGAATAGTGACATATTTTTCAAAACAAAGAATATTTTTCTGCCTGATACGTTCCTAGCACGGTCATGGTATGGTTGGGTGTAGCGTGTAGACACCTTTACAATGTGAAAATTTTAATCCAGCTGTCTCCCATGTAGTCTAGTGGTTTGCCCACCCGTTTAAGACGTATGGTTGCCGGGTTCGATTCCCAGGGGGGTACAGTTTGCTCTCTCTATCAAAATGACCTTTTTACTGAAAAACAAGTACTCGGTTTGGTTGGTGATAGGGTTTATTTCAAGTCCGCTTGGCTAGCTACCACCATCTTACCTAAGTTACACGCCATAATAACAATTTAAAAACTGTTGTGTTCCGGCAATTAGAGGAAAGATAGCCAGTTCCTTAGTGATGAGGATTCCGGGTGTAGTGCGCTTCCATCGTCGGCCTTATCGTCACTTAAAATCAGGTGAGGTGAAGGTTAAGCACTATCCCGTTTTGCATAAAAAAATCTATCAATGTATATCAGAAGTGATACATAAGTGTGTGGAAGAGGCGAGTGGTGGGGCACAGCTACGCGCATAGTGGCTAACTTTTCTCTCTTAAAGTGCCTCTCCAGTACTGGAGGTTGGCCGTCAGCTTAGAGAACTTCTCTCTGTCCTGCGCCAAGCGAAACAGTTGACGCTGGCTATACTCATCCATTCTCTGATGTTGGCTGTGGCTAACTTCGCAACCGTCAATATGTTCGAAACGCACTGTACTATACATATATCGGGTCATTTTGAACTTACTATCCAAATTTTAAGGATGTGTCCAGTCCATGAAACTAAACAACTTACTCTTAGAAACATGTGTCAAATTTCGCCAAAAAATTATGGTCATCCCATACTAAATTGATCACGTGATCTCTTTGATTCGTATGGAAAGTCCATTTTTATTTTACATATTTGACCATGTGTTCCTTAGAGTAAGTTGTTCAGTTTCATGGACTGAACACAGGATGTGTTCAGTCCATTTTCCAAAATTTGGATGGTGGATACAAAATGACCTTGTATAACCGACGAAACAATACGACGAAAAAATAACGAGTGCGCGAATCATAATATACTTAAGCATAGCATAAGTATACTTTGTCGAGGCTGGTGATACTAAACTTTCATTTTTTTTAAAATTATGTGTAAGGCGATACTCTACCGATGATTTATTCCAAACTTATCGCGAATTGGGGAAATTTGATTAGTAGGTATCATGTTGTCACTAACTGATAAAATAATATGAATTCTCAGAAGATTGAACTTCACAGAATGTCAGATAAGATAGCACAAGGATACCGCTTTCACAACCTACCTATGATAAATCGCTGTTCTCAAGTAAAAATCGATGCTTTATAAACGGACACACCTCAAGTATATGAAGATAATTTAAAGATGTTGAATTAACATTAAGGTGGAATAAATCTACTCAAACGTCAGTGATAAACAAGAGTAATTAGGATTTTTAATTCGAGTCAGTAAATTGACATTAAAAAAATGTCAGCAATGGTACAATTCTACTGACCTCTTTGTATAATAGAGGTCAGTGTACAATAGCGGGATGTCACAAAATTTATCGCGCTTGCTGGCGCTACTGCTGTTGAAGACTTTTGTACGGGCATTTATCCCCGATTTTCCTATTTATTTTAAATTATATCTAAAAATGGTTGATACTAATAAATTATTATTATAAAAGTTGGACAGTAAACGAATTAAAGATTGAAGAAAACCAAAATGTGTTGGAAGAAAAATTTATATTTACGAAAATTCACTTCCAACATCCAAAATTTGATAGCAAACACATAGAAAACAACAAAATTACAGACCTACACTAGCGCCAAGTTAGCGGTAGTGCACCGACTGGTGGACGATTTGTGAATCAGCAAAATTATCCTGCCATTCTCACACATATCCTAAATGTCAATATACTGACTTGAAATCTACTTTAAATGTTAATTCAACATCTTTATTTATTCAATTACTGCTTTAATTCCTTTATTCCTCTTTTCTATGACAATGAAATTTTAAAAACTTACAGGATGGTAGTGTTTGAGGAAAGAATGCATCCTTTCCACCTCCTCCGAAGTGAGTGTCTTCAGGATGAAGAGGCGATCGTAGCTTTGGTAGAATTTCGCCCCCGACTTTCCTGACGAGTCGTCGGGGGTCGGCTGAGATCTGCAATCAAGTAAATTGCGTTTAAAATTAAACAACCAATCTTTTTCACTCAATCCTTTTGCAAAATCTTCTGATGAAGATAAAACCCAATTTAGTGTTTAATTAGTAGTCAGATCATGATGGGTTTATTTTCAATGGTATACAATACGATTCCAACTTTTTTACTATGAAATAAGGTGCAAATTGTTGAATAATCAGAGGTGAGGTTGCGGGGCACGCCCACGCCCATAGCGGGCGTATATTTCTTCACATTCGCAATAAAATTTCATCCCACTGTAGCAGAGTACATACATATATTTTTTTTATTGCAATTTAGTTCGTTTAGGACAGCGAAGTTGGCAGAACAGATGCACTGCGATGCATTTCAATCAGAGACCGTGGTATATTTTTAAAATTTTGGGAAGATTCTGTTACTTATTACTAAATTTGATATCAATAGTCAAATAACAAAGTACAGTTGCCTGCAGTGCTGTTGAGTGTGCATTGTGCAACAATATAGCTTTGAAGAAAATGTAAAGCTTTAATTAAAGTGCCAAAATGTTGTTTATTTTATCCTAATTCCAAATTAGAGGCATTAGTAATTCGTTTTATGTTATATTCTATCTCTAACGATAATAGTGTAAATTAATTTCCTTTTATAATCTATAAAAAAAATCTGGGGAACTCCATCAAAGACAAAGATAATAAAAAATGAATCATTGGTGTTGATTTACAGTGGCGGTCACATAATATGTCTATAAAAAATGGAGGAGATTCAGATCACTTTACACACCCAAATGATCTGATCAGTATTCTAAGAGATATAAGGATCAGAGTTTTCAGTTTTAGGATTTCCATACATTTTTAAGCTAATTTCGCGTTTTTAGGGTTCCGTAGCCAAAATGGCAAAAAACGGAACCCTTATAGATTCGTCATGTCTGTCTGTCTGTCTGTCTGTCTGTCTGTCTGTCTGTCTGTCCGTCCGTATGTCACAGCCACTTTATTCCAAAAGTATTAGGACTACATAGTTGAAACTTGGTAGGCAGGTGTATTCTGTGAATCGCTTTACGAATTTTACACAAAAATAAAAAAATAAAAATATTAAGGGGGGCTCCCCATACATGGAACTGAAACTGAAAATATTTTTTTTCATCAAACCAATACTTGTGGGGTGTCTATAGATAGGTCTTTAAAAATGACATTGAGGTCATCTTAGACTATTTTTTTTCAAAGTCAACCGTTTGAAAGATATATGCCGCCAAAGTGGTAAAATGTGTGTCCCCCCCCCCTTTAACTTTTAAAGTAAGAGGGTGAAAAATCTAAAAAATATATAAATTATAGATCTTAACAAACACTTTCAACGAAAATTGGTTTGAACGAGATACAGTAATTAGTTTTTGAGATATAGCACATTTTCCAAAACCGCAAATATAACTTTGTCATTCATACAAACACTGTGAAAAACAAAGTTATTTTTTCAGACGAAAAATGATAGCGATTTTAAAATATGGTATGGTATAATGTACCTACGGAACCCTACTGCGCGTGGCCCGACACGCACTTGGCCGGTTTTTTTAACATAATATCCTTATATCTCTTAGAATGCTGATCAGATCAGTTGGGTGTGTATAGCGATCTGAATCTCCTCCATTCACTCCTTGGATAGCCATCATCAGATCACAGCTAGGTTCGTTTGTATAAAAATCGACTGGTATCTTTAATAATGTGACCGCCATTTTATGTGTATATACACATCAACTTTGTCTAGGGATACAGGTGTTATTTTCATACAAACGAGGTAACTTTGAAGCCTTGGTTTGCTGCCAGGGATGTACTGTGCTGTGATCTGATGATGGCCATCTAGGGACTGAATGGAGTAGATTCAGATCGCTTTACACACCCAACTGATCTGATCAGCATTTTAAAAGATTAATGGGTCAGAGTTCTCGGTTTGAGGATTTCCATACATTTTCATGCTATTTTTGCGGTTTTTTAAACATGTCCATTACGTTTTTAGAATGCTGGTCAGATCAGTTGGGTGTGTATAGCGATCTGAATCTCCTCCATTTACTCCCTAGATAGCCGTCATCAGATCACAGCACAGTACATCCCTGGCAGGAAACCAAGGCTTCAAAGTTACCTTGTTTGTATGAAAATAGCACCTGGTATCCCTAGACAAAGTTGATGTGTGTATTTTAACTACTTATGAAAAGTCACAAAGGACAAAATCTTTTTATTAAATAAAGTAGGTGTACCTATACATATAACATGTTACCTACCTCGTTTTATAAAAGTAAGAAACATTTTAACCAATGTGTTTATCTTCAAAATTATCTAACGTCATCAGCCATTAGTCATTCGCTTATAAAACATGTTTCTAATACATTGCAGTTGGCAGCAGACAGTCCGGCTAATATTAGAACCATATTTTCATTACACATTATTCTTTGTATCTAATACTATAAACAAATAAGAGATCGAATCTAGTCTGTGCATTAGACGAAAGAAGATTAGCTGCAAAACTATTTTTCTTCTTATAAACATAAATAATCATGAAAATTCTACTTTTGTGCCTCATACATCAAATCATACACCCATATTATTTTCTTTTGAATAAGATTATCTATCAAGTTGTATAAAATGTAGTATTTTATTGAATAATAGATACAGTAGCTAATGTTTTCTTTATTATATGTTTGTTTGTTTTTTTTAGTTTTGATGCAGTCATATTCTAAACCTTTACGACGATAGTTTGCCACCGTTTTGCGCCCAGTTGACGATGACCACAATTGACATGAGTAAAAATACCAAAATAGCACAAATAAAAAAGAAATGCATAATTCAAACTCCATTGCGTGATCGTAACTTACTTACCAATTTCTATACAAGTGTACTGTGATAAAAGTGCATACCTTTTTAGCGTCGCGTGTGTTGTGTGCCGATGTGTAATAAAGAAATAAAACAGGAACAATAGACATACGATGTGGGTTTGTGGGTCAAACGCGAACAGGGGTTAAGGAGTACGGCGGGTCACGGCCATCAATCAGGAGGGAGCGTGGCGTTGCTTCGACAAACAAAATTCGTAATAGTTACCAACAGAAACGTCGTACCAAGCTTTCTCTCAATTAGATCACCTCAAAAGCATTCAGCTGTAAAGTTACTATAAGAAAATGGGCCAAAATGAATACATAAGTACGATTAATACAAAGGAAGGTTGACACACCTCACGCGAACACGTCATTCTCATTAGAGTCACTCATTGACCATTTTATGAAGCAGTTAAGGACATGACTTCGTGATACAGTGGTCTAATCTAATGATCGCCGTGTCAGTTGAAAGGCACACTACATACGGTTAATTGAAAGAAATAAAACTTTAAAAAATCGTACAGCTTCGTAGTTCGCTGACCTCAGGCGTTTAATCGTCAGGCCGCGTTTCATAAATTCTGTTGCGTCGTGGAATATGCTCTCTTGGTGGGTTTCGTTTTTCATGGAGGCAACTTCGATGGGTGCGGTGGCCGACCGCCGCAGCTTACTGCAAAACCTCTTCTGAGCCCGCGAGCAGAGGTAGTTATCTGGCTTTCTAAACCTAGGGACCACAGGAGGGGAAGTGGGATCGAGGGTGCCAATCCAAAATTATGAGGGTATTAAAATAAATGTAAAATAAATAAATATAAATATAAAAGACGCATAGACGTTAGCGTTTTCGGTGCCGATATCAAAATTTAATTTGCGTCGGAAGTTAACGTCGGATAGGATAGAATGAAACAGCGTTACCTTGTCAGCGATTCTTTGTAGTCGATGTCGTCGATTCCGAACCTTTCACGGAGGTTCCTGAATACCAACGGACAGTATTCCTTCACCTTGAAATGGGATGGCATATTTTCCCTGAAAACATTACTAAAGTTAATTTTGGGGTTTTTCTGAAAACTTTTCATTTGTTCCTAACAAGTTTAGAAGGCTGCATAAATTATTTTCCAAGTCGAGCGACAAATCGCACATTTGTTCCGGTGTCTTAGAAATATGAATGACTACAGTTAATAGAATGAATATTAGCAACCAGTGATTAGTATTTATATTATAACAAAAGTGTTTCGGACAGGAATTGAAATACTGTTTAAAAATTACAACAATTTCAAGAAATACTGTTAAAACCGAATTTTTAACAGTATTTTATTTTTACCGGATTTAACGGTATTTTACGGTAAAATAACGTTATTTATTGGAAATAACAGTAATTAAATAGCTTAAAACATCGTTAAAAATGAAGACCAGCTATAGTAGGCGTCATGTAAAAAAAAAATATTCCGACGAGCTGAGAACCTCCTCCTTTTTTGAAGTCGGTTAAAAAGAGCGCTGATAAGTGCCTCAAAGGTGAGCGAAAATGTATCTTATATCTTTGGAAAACAGTATAGATTCCTCCATCATTTGCTTGTTGTTCAGCGCTCGTTTTACGTGACGCGTGGTATACATTAACATCAAGGATACAGGGAAAACCCAAAAATGTGATGAAAGGAATTCATTATCTATCAAAAATAACATTTATTACAAGATAAGAAATTAAAACTTATCTTTGTTAGTTATTAATTTTATTGATATCAAATTATCCAAAACATCAATAGCAAAAAGTCACATCACACAATTTTGATGAAATTGTTTTTTTTTTATTTAATACTAGCTTCCGCCCGCGACTTCATCCGCGTGGACATTTGAGAAAATTTTTAAGGATCCTTTTACCAGGGTAAAAACTATTTTTTACTTTTAATTTCATCAAAATCCTTATAGGGTTAAAATTCAGAAAATAACGAAAAATGTGTTTGCTTATTTGTTTTTATTTTCCAATCATAAGAGTGAGTTTTGCTTTAAAAATGAATGACTTTCCATTTACAACTTCATCCCCCTTTTTACCCCTTTGAGGGTGGAACTATCAAAAACGCTGATTTTTCTAGTCAACTTTCAATGGTCAGCTTTAACACGAAATTTTAAGATCCTGTCTACGAAACCGACGGATTTTCATACAAACTTTCATCACCTATTTTACCCCCTTATGGGTTGAATTTTCCAAAATTCTTTCTTAGCGGATGTCTACAATCTACTGACTATTAGCGTGCCAAATTTTAGCTCGACCCGTCCAGTAGTTTGATCGGTGCGTTGATAGATCAATCAGTCTCTTAGCCTTTTATATATTTCTATCTCTATCAATGCTTGGAGCTAAAATCGATCTACAAAATATAAGAATCATCAAACTATTTTACGAAAATCTAATAATAATTGTGCGATCCCTTACATTACAATATGTATTTGCCTGACTTCATGTACCTGAATTCAGTAAGAATTCGGATACCAAGCGGTACATTTACCTCTACTGCACTAGCATACCCAAAACCTATGGCTTATGCTTATACCCAGCAGTGGGTGTAGTGCAGCTATTGATGGCTTGATATTACGTGTATAAGGAGCACAAAGCCAGTTAAATTTGCACAAAAGTCAACAAAAAGAAAAACATTTTTAGGCATAAGTGAGAAAGATAGCTAAACATGGCTAGAAATGGCAAGAAAATATCGTTCAAGAGATAAAAAGTACCACAAAGCTTCTTCAGAGTGCACTACAGAGAGATAATTTACAGTTTCGTCTTAGCTTTTACTATGTATTTTTTCGAATGACAGCTCTTGTGTGAAAATAAGCCCTCTTAATCTATGTATCGCTACTTCGACGCCGTCATGTCGTTCTTGGTGACTTCTGGGCCTAGCTACTCATTTATTACAACTTATTTGTTACATACAGTCACAAGGAATGAAATGTACACACTATAACTTTGTCACTTTTTATCAATCACACTCTGTTAATGCTATATGCCAGAGGTGCCCATACGGTCGATTGCGATCAACCGGTCGTTCGCGAGAGGCTTTAGGTCGATCGCCAAGGATACAAATTATTAGTGATAAATATTTTGTGGGTTAAATGGTCAAAATGTCGATTTCTTAGTCATAAATCTTTGCTAGGTCGATCTCCATAAGAAAAAGTTTGGGCACCCCTGCTATATGCCATAGAAGTATTTCAGTAATGTAATATAAATAGTTCTCACTTACTTGTTAAATAAATGATTGTCAACTTTGAGCTTTGAGTAAGCTCTGAAATCATCAGGGAGCAACATGACTGGTATTGTAACATGACTAAGCTCGTTAATCTGAAAAAAAAACATATTTACACAAAATAAATCATATTTTTAGCAAAGATTGAATTCAATAGTTGGGCCTTTGCAACTGATCTATTCTGCTAATTTTAACGTAAATATCTTGTCACAATGGTGTTTCACTAGTATTGCTATTTGCCATAGTTCTTGTTGTATAGGTGCCGGCATGAATCATGAGCAGACATTGGAATCTGCTGGACGGTTCCAGTTCCAGGTCTGCCTTTAAGTGATATTATTTGGGCCCTCTTTTTAATCTGTATTTTTCAAGAAGTTCTTATATTTATAATAATGAATTCTTTGTTATTTTGAGATAATAAAACACAAAGTCAATACATAGGTAGCCCTCCCCCACTGTCACAATACAATTTGTTGAGAGGGCCCCAATCATGTTATTTCAATGCGGACCTGGAAAAAAAAATATTTTGGACGGATTAAAATTTTGAGCATATAAACTTCAATACAAGTCTACAAGGTTAGACTTAATCTTATTGTTTAAAAAAAATGACTTATTATTATTATCATACCTAGATTAGAAAATCAGAAATTATAAAAATACATGTAGGAAGAGAGGTAATTATTTTGAAGCCTCGAAATCGGTCCATGTCACGTTTACCCTAAAGAGAGGAAATTGTCCACCAGTTCAACTGGAAGATGCCATACTACCGCACAAAGACAGCGTAAAATATCTGGGCATGCACCTGGATAGGCGTCTAACATGGAAACAGCACATAAAGGCTAAAAGAGAGGAACTCAACCTGAAATACAAGAATCTGTACTGGCTCGTTGGACGAAACACCAAACTATCGACAGACAACAAACTGCTAATATACAAAGCCACGCTAAAACCAGTGTGGGTGTATGGAATTCAACTCTGGGGAAGCGCCTGCAACTCCAACATATCCATGTTACAAAGAATGCAAAACATTATTCTGCATAATATAGCTGAAGTGCCTTGGTACATCACAAACTCAGAGATACATAAACATCTTGTAATGAACACAGTAAAGGAAGAAATTCAAAATAACACCAAAAAATACCATAATCGCCTTGAAAAACATCCCAATGCATTAGCGAAACAAGTGACCAGTCGTAGCTACACAAAAAGACTTAAAAGAAAAGACATACTTCAACTGGAGTAATGCTCGAAGGACCTGAAGGGGAGAAACTCTCAGTGGAGAGTTCACCCGCAATGTCAATTACTTATACCAGCACATTTGCTAAAAGTTTTACTGATCGCAAATAAAAACAGAACACAGAAAAAAAAAATACTATGAAGTGTTTTTTTTTGGCTTCGGAACCCTTTTTGGTTAACCGATTTTCGGCGGAACCCCAGCTCTAGTACGAAGTAAACTAACTAGAGTTGGTACTTTTAGGAACAGAAAATAGGACAAATACAAGGGTGCAAAAAAATTTTGGGTCTATTTTCTAAATGTACGTTGAAATCATTAAAACTAGCAGCAAAACTACTGTAGAGTCTGGTAACTGGTAAATCCTTCATACGATTTACCCAGACATGTTGAATGTATGTGAATGTTTGTAATTAAAATACTCAAAATCAATGAAAACAAACGGGCGGGTCAGCAAAGTAAGAGTGTAATAAAAAAAGGATAACTGAGTACCTAGTTAAGGGAAAATAGAGACTTTTGATTTACTGTTTTAGGTATTTTTTTTACTGTTTCCATTCCATGCATATTGTGTATTGCTACGGGCCTATCTCGTTAATTCTGTGTCATTTTTTATATTAATGAATTCCGAACAAGACATGTCTTTTGCAATTCTGCTTTCATTAAATCTACAGAGCAACGGTTTCTGTCATTAGAACATTGAAGAGTCATTTTAATTTTGATTTATTATATATGATATAGTTTGACTTTAAAAGAAGGACTTTTAAGATATAAAATATTAATTTAGTTAGAATAAAAAGATAAGTAGGATCTTGACTTTATAAACTCTTGAGTTTTCGCAGAACCCCTGAGAGCCTCTCACGGAACCCCAGGGTTCGGCGGAACCCTATTCGGGAACCGCTGCTTTAGAAGACTATGAAAGGCACAGTAAATAAAATAGGACACCTATTTATTGAAAAAGAAACAGATATTATTCCTATGAGTGGCTTTGATATAGTCAGTCACATTCTAACACAATGACAGTACCTTTAATATTGATCAAGTACAAACATCTAAGGAAATGATTTTATAGAGCAGAGGTCTCCAAACAACGGCCCGCGGGCCAGCTTCGGCCCGCGAGCACAGCTAGCTAGATCCTGGCCCTTGGGACTTCATGGAGGAGTTAGCCTGGCCCTTATGTCAAAAAGTTTGGAGACCCATGTTATAGAGAGTCAGGTATTTTTATAAACGTAAACAGTTGATCAACAACCGGTAACGAAGGAAATGACATAACATAATGTAATTGCTTATGAAATCCCATTGAGCACCTGACATAGGTAGTAGTGTAATAATAAAGTGATAGAAATATCAATGTAATTACCGTGTGATTTACACCCCACATAAAAACAGATAGTAATGGTTCATTAGCTCGGAACAATTTAACTTTTTGGTGTTTTACACGAATGTGTTTCTTCTTCAATTTGCTCAAGCCTGTACTCGGAACGGACATTTTGGATTTGTTTACTACTTATTTTGCGGAACTTAACGTGACCACTCAACACTACTCTTAAAAAATACACTTAAATAAAACCATTTTCATACGACGGAAATATTATTGAGACGCAAAAAATACGAATTGGATTTTTTTCACAGAAACTCGACACCCATCAACAGAGCAAAACCAAACGATTTTTGACAGTTTAGCAAAGAGTAAAGTGGCAGTTAATTGACTAGCAGAACAGATTAGTTAGATAAGATTTGGGACCAAGAACCTTATATTCATATTCTATGACACTGGACATTCTACTACTGCGGGTCTATCGGCTAAAACCATTGAAGTTCATGTTAACTCTAATTTGACAGATGGATGTGATACATTGCTACTTTCCTTTGGTAAATTTTTATTTGTGCCAAAATGAAATAGCAATGTATAACATCCATCTGTCAAAATACAGTTAACATGAACTTCAATGGTTTTAGCCGATAGACCCGCTGAAGGATGGTTGGGGATGAGGTCATTCACCTTTGCAGACTTCTTTTATCCCTCTCACACTGTGACTGAAATTGCCATGCTAAGTACAAAATATCCCAATCCATAGTCAATTTACCCAGGTCATCTACAACAATTAATTAGATTTTCTAAATAAATGTAAATATCGGCACACTTTAAATTAGTTACATGATGTTAAAATTTATTAGTACATGCCAAAGTAATTATTTAAAGGACAGATGAGTCCATTTTGTTATTACAATATTTTACGTTTAACAGTAATTTCTCCATATTTCATAAGTTACCAAATAAAAATAAGGTGGCATCACTGATGGAATTGTCTTTGATTTGACATGTCACTAATGTCAATGATTTTCCACCGCATCTCACGTTTATGTACAAAAATATAAAATTATTTAAATAAAATTCGCGTTACAAAGCATATGTTGCATTGTGCAAAATTGCAAAAGTGTTTTAAAACCAAATTCTAACATTATATTTCACAAGTAAGTGTTTTTTAAAGTATTTTCAGCATTCAATTTTTCCTTCTCAGAAATCTGAATTTTAGCAGATTTCAAAGATTGTTTCCGATCTAATTCGGAAATATTATAGAAGTTAACTATAATTCCACCTTAATTACGTATTTTTTATTTTAATATAATAAATTTAAGTATTTGATTGAATCAGGCGTCACTTGGCGGAAGTCCCAAACCATTTTGAAAAAAGAAATATATGTAGCTTACTTCCGCAAACAATGTATGCAAGATGCACCGCCCGCCCGCCCGCAAAAATATGCACATGCACACCACAAAATATCAGTGCACAAACCTGCATTTAGCAAGACAGCAACACACCTTGCACCTTCACCAATTAGGCTACTCTACACGTGTTTCGCCCCAACCCGGAGCATCCTCAGGAGTTAGATCGTGCGTAATTCGGTGTTGGTTTACGCACGATCTAACTCCTGAGGATGCTCCGGGTTGGGGCGAAACACGTGTAGAGTAGCCTAATTGGTGAAGGTGCAAGGTGTGTTGCTGTCTTGCTAAATGCAGGTTTGTGCACTGATATTTTGTGGTGTGCATGTGCATATTTTTGCGGGCGGGCGGGCGGTGCATCTTGCATACATTGTTTGCGGAAGTAAGCTACATATATTTCTTTTTTCAAAATAATAAATTTAATATGTACAAATCTGTATTCATTTTCGACACATAAGAAGCTTTAGAAATATTATCTGCATATCGCAGGGTGACCATAATCACAGCAGAACTTTTGAATAAGAAAGAAAGATTTGGATGAAAAATTTACGTTTATCCTACCTAACATTACATTTTGTTTTTATGCCACATTTAACTTTGAGAGCGGAATTATTTTGTATTCTTAACAGAGAGAAAAAATGTAATGTAAACTAAAATATTATCTTACGTAGTTGAGTTAAACAATTTAGATCAGTTTCAGCTAGGAATCGGACCTACCTAACTGACTACCTTACTAATATACTAGTTATTATGGTCTTTGACACCCATTGTTTATTCGTAGTAACAAAATAAAAATTAATCTTATTTTATTTTTCAGATTCCGAAACGATGAGGAAAAGAAACATTTATAGTATATCCCAATTACCGTTAGAGGGAAATTATTTTCAACGGCCAAAATAATGCAGTTTTGACATTTTATATTGCAACTTTTTTTAATACAATGACTAATAATGAGACTTAATTTTTTTTTTCACACAACCGAAAATTCTAAAAGTTTTTTCTATTACTAAGGGCGCTTATTCCTGCCTATAAAAATATTCAGCCAATTTGTTTTTTTGGACATTCCTCATTGTACAAAATAAAAATACACGTGACTTTAGGGTGGAAGGGCAGGTGTGTATAAAAAAAAACTGCCCAGCATATATATTGGCAAGAGAAAGAAAGGGACAAAAGATGCGCAGTAGCCATAAACACTAAGTTTATGGCTACTGCGCATCTTTTGTCTCTTTCATTTTCTTGCCAATATATATGCCGGCATCTGTACCTAAGTCTTAAACCTCACCACGTATCTCCAAGTTTTGACTTTTAACCAGCCGGACCGTACAGGACCAAGGGGTCAAGTTTGCTATTATCGTGACTAACGCCGTAATCGTGTTTCAATGGTGTTTGGATGGTAATGCTTTTTGACACAATTCTTGTTTTTGTAAACCCAAAATTGAAACACATTGTTTTTCCTAAAAATCCAAACCCGTTAGACACTGTGTTTCAGTTTTGGGTTTAAGAATCAAGAACTTTGTTAAAAAGCATTACCGTTCAAACACCATTGAAACACGATTATATGATGTTAACAATAGCAGACTTGACCCCCAGTGTGACCACCATTCCAAAACAGTATCGTCCATCCGGAGAGGAACCAACCGAAAATAATCATTAAGTAAATATTTTGTGTTGCGCGCCGCCGCTGGCCAAAAGGGGGGTTTGAATGAATATATAGAAAGGTTATAATATGGTTGGTCAAGACAGAGTAGTAATAATTCTATAAATGCAGTAATATTCTAAATGCGAATGTTTGTATGTTTAGAGATACCCAAACATACAAACTTTGGCACTAATTAACATCTAAACTATTCTAAACATTCAAATGTTTAGAATCTAAACACTTTTGAATGTTTGGATTGGTCGTCCAAAAAACTTACGCCGCCGTAGGCATAAGTTGATAGTCTGTAGTAAGTACCTATTTGTAGTGACTGTCCTACGAATGGACAACATTGTTGTCACCCTAATGAAAGAGATGGAAAATATCGTTGACGTCATTCAAGGTTATTTTTTCGTTCTTCAAGCCCCAAAAGGTGACGCAATGTCCAGAGTCATATATAAGGTTCTTGTTTGGGACACGATAATATCGAACCGAAACTCATAAGGCGTGAATACACAGAAGAGATAAGGCGCAGAAACGGCCGCGATTGCACCGTATCGCCGCCGTATCCTATCCGCGCCGCGTCGCTTCTGTGTATTCACGCCTTATGAGTTTTGATTCGATACTAGTACTTAAAACATCGATTATTATTTAGAAGGGGGATGCCACGCCAGCCGTCGCCTCTCGTCACGTCACGATCAAACGTTTGGATGTGGTGGGCCGTGGTTTTACGGAATCCGTGATTGGTAAGGATGACACGTACGTACCATGGGCAACAGCGTCGCTTAACCACTGCTAATGTTAAAATCGCTTGCACGCCGTGCCCGCTGTCACATACGTTTAGTTCGTGCAGGGGCGATACGCGCGCACACGAATTTTGTTGCAAACTGGTTAAGCGACGCTGTTGCCCATAGTACGTCCATCCGAAGAAGCTTATACCCGCAATGGAGATTGCACGGCCAGTGTCATAGTGAAGATTGAAAAAAGGTCCTTAAGTGACGTGACGTGACGGCTTATTGCTACCTCTTTGTTTAGTATTACAATACGTGTTCGTTGTTTGTCGTTCGTTCGTTCGTGAGAAACGAAAACGTATTGTAACACTAAAGAAAGAGGTAGCAATAAGCCGTCACGTCACTTAAGGACCTTTTTCAATCTTCACTGTGACACTGGCCGTGCAATCTCCATTGGGGGTATAAGCTTCTTGGTCCATCCATTTGGCGCGATGAAATGGAGTGACCGAAGGAGTGAGTACTCTCCAAAAATTTTCACCTATCGTTTAAAAGAAATTTAACTTTATTGCATTTGTCATAGAGTTGAAATTCTATCGACGACATTGACTGAAGGCACTACTGTGTGAATGAGACAACACCAGGTGGAGGTCGGTGTCTCGTTCGCACAATTGCCATTACTAAACAATAATACCACGATAGTAGGACTAAAAATATGTACGTTACCAATCAAGTAGTGTATCAAAATTAAGGATTCGGAATGGGAAGTCGAATATATACTATTTAAATATTAATTTAGAATGACACATAATAATTGTAATATAAAACAGAACTTACTTTTTGATTTAATTAAATATCTAAAATAATGCTAATCAGCTAATATCGGTGAGGTGGTAATAAATAACGGGTGGCGCAAAAGTAAAGACCCTATTTGGTTCAGCTATAACATTTTTTCTAAATTAGAAAACTAGATTTAGGTTTTTTTAAATGTATATTTGTGCCATTAAATTTCGTACCATTAGGATTTAAAGATGATGTCTTTTAAATGGTGACCTCCAGAGTTGATACACATTTGAGCCCTATTTATGACATTTTGCATAACTTGCCGTAACACTTCCTGCGATATGTTCGTTATTTCTTGACGAATGTTTTCTTTTAGAGCTGCGAGAGTCTGTGGCTTGTTCACATACACCCGAGATTTCAAAAAACCCCAAAGAAAGAAGTCTGGACTGGTCAGTCCTGCCGGACGGTGGGGAAATCGTCGACGAAATTCACGTTGTGTTCTTATCACTGATGAATTATTCCGTAAGAACATTGACACAATTATTCCACGTTCTTGGGGAGTAAAACGGTCCATGTTTATTTTCAGTGTATTTTATATTTGTTCACTACACAATTTTCAACAACAGAATGACAGAAAATGTCATATAAAAAAAATAAAAGTATTTTCTTTAGTGCCAGTACTTTTGCGCCACCCGTTAGAAGTGTCAATCTTGGCAACTCCGATTTTGACCTTGGCGCCGAATTTCAATTTAAGAATTTCAATCTATAGGAAATGTTACTTTACAAAACTAGTGTGACCATAAATACTGCACCATTTCAGATTTCCAAAAAAACTAAATTGTTCTATTGAAATGGCTAGAGGTCGCAGGCGAGACGGTAAAATTAATAATAATAATCAAATTCATGTTTGTGCGCCTATTTCGATGAAACTCGGTTTTTGGTACTATTTCAACATGAAAATAACAACGCAATGTTGAAAATTTAAAAAATCCAAGATGGCGGCCAACTTTTTGTTTTTGGGCCGATTTCGATGAAACTCGGTTTTCGGAACTATTTTGACAAGAAAATAACAACGCAATTTTTAAAAAACTAAAAATCCAAGATGGCGGCCAACTTTTTTGTTTTTGGGCCGATTTCGATGAAACTTGGTTTTTGGAACTATTTTGACAAGAAAATAACAACGCAATGTTGAAAATTTAAAAAATCCAAGATGGTGGTCAACTTTTTTGTTTTTGGGCCGATTTCGATGAAACTTGGTTTTTGGTACCATTTTGACAAGAAAATAACAACGCAACGTTGAAAATTTAAAAAATCCAAGATGGCGGCCAACTTTTTTGTTTTTGGGCCGATTTCGATGAAACTTGGTTTTTGGAACTATTTGACAAGAAAATAACAACGCAATTTTTAAAAAACTAAAAATCCAAGATGGCGGCCAACTTTTTTGTTTTTGGGCCGATTTTGATGAAACTCGGTTTTTGGTACGATTTTGACAAGAAAATAACAACGCAATGTTGAAAATTAAAAAAAATCCAAGATGGCGGTCAACTTTTTTGTTTTTGGGCCGATTTCGATGAAACTTGGTTTTTGGTACGATTTTGACAAGAAAATAACAATGCAACGTTGAAAATTTAAAAAATCCAAGATGGCGGCCAACTTTTTTGTTTTTGGGCTGATTTCGATGAAACTTAATTTTTGGAACTATTTTGACAAGAAAATAACAACGCAATTTTTAAAAAACTAAATATCCAAGATGGCGGCCGACTTTTTTGTTTTTGGGCCGATTTTGATGAAACTCGGTTTTTGGTACGATTTTGACAAGAAAATAACAACGCAATGTTGAAAATTTAAAAAATCCAAGATGGCGGTCAACTTTTTTGTTTTTGGGCCGATTTCGATGAAACTCGGTTTTTGGAACTATTCTGACAAGAAAATAACAACGCAATTTTTAAAAAACTAAAACTCCAAGATGGCGGACAACTTTTTTGTTTTTGGGCCGATTTCGATGAAACTTGGTTTTCGGAACTATTTTAACAAGAAAATAACAACGCACTTTTTAAAAAACTAAAAATCCAAGATGGCGGCCAACTTTTTTTCTTTAGGGCCGATTTCGATGAAACTTGGTTTTTGGAACTATTTTGACAAGAAAATAACAACGCAATTTTAAAAAAACTAAAAATCCAAGATGGCGGCCAACTTTTTGTTTTTGGGCCGATTTTGATGAAACTCGGTTTTTGGTACGATTTTGACAAGAAAATAACAACGCAATGTTGAAAACTTACAAAATTCAACGCGGTGGCCAACTTTATTGTTCTTGGGCCGATTTCAAAAACAAATTAGCAGCCATTTTGATCTTTTTTGATTTTTCCTTCAGTTTACATTGAGTTGTTATTTTCTTGTCTAATTAGTAGCCAAAAACCGAGTTTCATCGAAATCGGCCCAAAAAAAAACAAAAAAGTTGGCCGCCATCTTAGATTTTTAGTATTTTAAAAATTGCGTTGTCATTTTCTTTTCAAAATATTACCAAAAACCGAGTTTCATCGTAATCGGCCCAAAATCAAACAAGTTGGCTGCCATCTTTGATTTTTTAATTTTTTCAATACATATTGTGTTATTATTTTCTTGTCAAATTAGTACTAAAAACCGAGTTTCATTCAAATCAGCCCACAAATAAAAGAGTTGGCTGCCATATTTTTTTATATTTTTAACATTTCTGTGTTATATTTTGATCAAAATAGTAACAAAATCGAGTTTCATAAAATCGGCCCACGAACAATATAGTTGGCCGCCATTTTACTTTTTTTTATATTTTTAACATTGTGTCGTCGTAAATCTCTTGCATCCATTTTAGTAATTTCACAAGTAAAGAAATTGGTGCAAGTATTTTAGACCTTATTGACATCTTTATCAAAATAACAGTTTTTAATGAAACAGCAAAGTAAATGTACAAGTGTAATTATAGGAAAAAAGCAATCGAATTTCAAACGTCAATAAAGTCGAAAATCGTTTCCATCTTTTTTTAACTACAGATCACTAGACAATGTTTTCTTACTTTTACTTGTTTTTCCAACATTTATTTGTTTTCCCGAAGTTCACGCACATTGCATTTTTATTAAAAATTGGAATAAACTTTAAAGTTGCGTAATTATTTACACTTGAAATTAAATTGAATTGAATAAACTAGATTTTAATTGGTTGAATTACCATATTTAAAAAATAAAAACAAAAAAGCAACTTGATAAAAACGTGATAAATAATTTGTTCTTAAAAAATATATTTTTTTTAAATAAATATTAATTTCCTTTTTTTTAGTTAACGAGCTAAACTAAAAATATACCACCGCCTATCAGAGTACTCGTCAAGACCATTCAAACGAGTCCAAACTCAATGGGGTTGAAAGGTTTTATTGCAGAGTTCCTGTGGCCTTCTTCCGGCTCCATCATCAGACTCTTGGATACTATTACCTAACAGAGCTCTCGTCAAGACGATTCAAACGAGCCTAAACTCGATGGGGTTGCATGATTTCAATATTGAGTTACTATGGCATGGAATCCAGACTTCATCATCCGACCCTGAACCTCGTCTCCCGTCAGAGTACTTGTCAAGACAATTCTAATAAGCCCAAACACGATGGGGTTGTATAGTTTCATTCATCATAGAGTTCCTGTGGCGTTCTTCCGGCTCCATTATCAGATCACCTCAATGACACTGTAATATTCCATTTCCTTCCATTTCTGACCTGTGTTCAAAGTTTCAAGTCTCTAGCTCATCGGGAATTTGGTATAAAATCGTTTGCAAAATTTGTGCTCAAACAAACAAAAGAGCAAGCAACCTAATAAAAACGCGGTAAAAAGTGTTAATTATAAATAAAGAACTACCTAGGTATTTAAGTTTATATTAAACAGTTTAAAGTATTATGTATGTCTCCGGCCAACCATACGGTTTGGTCACCCTAATGAAGAAAAGGACACATACATCTACTTGACCTCTCTGTCGGCTCGTTTTGGGGCGAAGCGCTCATTCCGGTAGTGACCGAGTGATATGTCATGGTTATGTTAACCAATCTGTGAAAAAAAAAGAATAAAAAAAGTAAATTGTCATTGTCAAGTCAAAGAAGTAAAAAAAAAAGTCGATTTGTTTGCGAATTTGCTGAAATTTTTTCAGTACAGTAATATAATAATTCTGTAAAACGAACATAAGTATTGTTATATTTAATATTTACTGAAAGAAATAACATCACTATGGTTATCCCGAGTCCATTCGTGTATTGGGCTCAGACAGAAAAGGTTATATCCCTAAAAATCGATTTGAAAAGTGTTGATAAGCCGGATATAAAAGTTCTGGAAGACAAGGTGAAATTTTCAGCTGAGGGTATAGGCGCTCACGGTCGCACACACTACGAGTTCAGCTTGGACCTGTTCTCATCAGTAAAAAGTGTAAGCAAAATTATTATTCTCTTTGTAACCACTCATTTATTGTATTTTCTCTGAATTCTACCACAACCTGTAAGTTTTCGTTTTCCGTACTTATTAATTTTTCTAATCAGTATTTTATTTATAATAATTTGTTTAATAGAAAATACTAGTAAAAATCTACTCACCCGTAGCAGCTCAGACGGGATAGTGCTACGGGTGAGTCGATTTTTTCTAGTATTTTCTATTGGATAAATTATCTTAATATTAAAATAGCATTGTGAATGCCTAAAAATCTAGAATTTCAATAAGTATTTTATTTATTTATTGGGCAGTCAACAAAAATAGTAACTAAAGTATTAGGTACAAAGTTTGACTTTGTGGAGTTACCTGACATCAGTACTTAACTGATTATTTATAATTAATAATACCTACTAATAAAGACTATAATAACCATTGTTGATTATCTGAATTAGGTTCCATAGAAACATGATATTAGTAATCTTATTATCATCGTCAGTATTATCTTTTACACAATTTGTTGTTCATCAGTTGTTTGAGATTGTGTTGCTTTTAACTTTTCTGCACCTGCCGCATTGTATCAAAAAAGAGAACCACCCAGTGGGATGGGGGGCCAAATGGCTGGCAATATGGAAATAAATATGATTGGGTTTTTCACAAAAAACCCAATAATCTCGTAATCAGTCACCACAGAGTATTACAAATTTATTAGGCTTGTCAATAAAATAAAGTTGTACAGAAAAAGCCGATATCAATGAAAAAATGACACACAACACCCTCATAGATATGATGCCATATATATGCCGGCCTCATGCGTCCGCATGAGCGTTGACAGAACGGCAAAATTTATATATTTATTTGTTGGTGAAAGTGAAAGACGTAAACAACAAAAGTAACCAAAACACATGAAGAAAATAATTACATTATATGTATTTTTTGTTTTCACAGAATACATCAGACGATGAACAGCCAATTACAGTCCGTGTTCTTGAGAATCGAGTGGATTTAGTGATTCAGAAGGCGAAGCCTGCATGGTGGCCACGGCTCACCGCCCAGCCACAGAAACCAGCTTGGTTGAAGGTAAATCTATCTGCTCATCAGCCAATGAGCATTGAGCACTAATTTACACTCACTTAGTTTTGAGCTGTTAAATAAAAATGAAAATAGTGGATTTTTAACATTAACAACTTTACATATTATATGTAACATATGTATGTTACGTATTGTATTGCAAAAATTAATATACCAGAGGGTGATTGGACAAAGGTGTTAACTAACAAAAAGTTAAAATGAATTATGAGTGTTAAAAAATTATAAAATGTAAATTAAAGCCTGAAATGTGTGCTGTTTGTCAGTCAAAGTTATTGAGTTTAGACAGATAACACTTTTGTCCACTCACCCCTTTAATTATTTTAAAATAAAAATAGCATTATAAATGCCTAAAATAAAAAAAAAATAAAAAAATAACTATTTAAAATATGTCCGTATCATACATGGTCACAGAACATTGTGGCAACATTCAATGTTATGTTATGACTTAACATCGAACATCGAATCGACAATGACACTGGATGAAGCGACAGTACATTGAGGTCATAATAATGGTGCTACTACAAACGAAACATTGGTTTGACGTATGATCACGACAGAACACTGAGGTGATAATAAAACAGTTTGACTAACAATGGCATGTCAGTAGGTTGAGGGCAAACAATTGACAAATTTCAGACCCCATCCTTTTAGATTGCTTATTGAGTTTATTTAGACCCACTTAACGAAATTAATGCAATTTTCATTTTTCAGATAAACTTTGATTTGTGGAAATCAGAAGACGCACAAGACAGTGAAGACGAAGAGAAACGTGACGTTATGAGAGATTATCCCGGCATGTACGATAAATTGCAGAAAGAGGAAATGGGCTATAGGAGAGGTGAGTCCGTAAATAATAATGGTTGAACTTTAATGAAAAATAATCACTGAGGGCCTACACACATAACCGCGTTGCGGCGCCGCACCGCAACGTAACGCCAAAATCGGCGGCGCCGCAGAAATGACATCACACTTGTTGACCACAGTTTTAGTCCCACCTCGGACACTCCATACTAATGATGGGACTTGAATCACATTTGATTCGAATCACGTCAATCCAAGCTCGATTCGAATGAGTATTTATGCTGATTCGAATTGGTTAACTGATTCAAATCATCACCTGTTTTTTTATTGGAATCTTTGATGGCGTAATAATTATTATAAAAATTGAGTTGTTTTTGTTTTATATACCATTATTGAGTACATTGCTTGTATGTCTCTATAATTTATATTACTTACCTACCTCCTCTACCTACCTATTATAAATTTTAAGATAAATTTATTTTTGTTTGAATTGATTAGAATCATTGTTAAATTCGAATCGATGATTCGAATACATTTTTTGATTCGAATCATCGTTAAATTCGAATCGATGATTCGAATACATTTTTTGATTCGAGTCCCATCACTACTCCATACCATAGTACGTATTTGTTGTATGGTCTGTGATACTATAAAACCGCCGCGTTGTAACTAAACTACCTAATTACACAGATGACGTTTCTTCATTTATAACAAAATATTAATGAAAAAAGAATAAATCAAAACAAAAAAATCAAATAGGTATGGGGCTTTGCCTATGAAATTGCCAATAGTTTGCCACAATGCCATATACAGAGAAAATAATAACTTCTATGATTTAAAGCAGGGATTCCCAAACTTTTTGGGCAAGAAACCCCTTTTCCAGAATGAACTGATACCTCAGACCCCCATAGTCAAATTACTCTAAAAATGCCATCAAATATCAAGTGTAATTAATAATAATAATTATAATTATTCGTTTATGTCGACCCCTGGGAAACCGATATCGACCCCGGGAATCCCTGATTTAAAGTATCTATCCTTACTAATATTATAAATGCGAAAGTCCGTTTGTTTGTTTGTTACGCCCTTCACGTCTTAACTACTGAACCGATCATCAATTTTGCATTGACGTTGTCAGGGTTACAGAGAAGGACATAAGGTAGACCTTTCATTCCGAAAAAAAGTACTGTTCAATATCTTGATATTATGTCGAATTATGACCATACATTTAGATAGTCAAATCAGTAAAAATAAAGTCCTTATTTTAGCTTTCTTAACAAAAAAAAAAAATCTTGAGTGACTTTTTTTGTTCAAGAAAAAAAGTCACTCTCAAGATCGCGTCGCCGCAACGCGTTATGTGTAGGCCCGGTAGGCCCTGGCCCTGCCTGCCTAGCATGCATGACCGATTTATATCGCGTGATATAGCGTTTTATCACGTTTAACTGTCAAAAAGACAAAGGAATTTGACAGTTGAGTGTCGATAAAATGCTATATCACGCTATATAAACCGGTCATGCTAGGCAGGCTGAATGTTATATGTCACATTTTAGTGGTATTATTATCCAATGTTAATTCAACTTTAAATAAAGTACTGAGTAGGTACTAGACTAAATAATATACTAGAAAAAAGTATATTATTTAGAATTGTCTAAAAATAGCATTGTGAATGCAAAAATATCAAATTTAAAAATACTGAGTACTAGTTTAGTTTCTGCTTGTCACACTAAGGAAACAACAGTTTTCTGTTGTATATTAAATATAAATGAGAAGTTTGAATTATGCATTTTTCATTATACATGAAAAAATGCATATTTTCACTTACAAAAATAACTTTGCTACTTACCTAAACATAATGTCAATGAATACAAATCAATGACGCAGTTATTTTTAGGGTTGTATGTCACATTTCAGAAACTACCTATTTAACTTTCTGTCATAGCTGGGGATAAAATAAACTATGGATATACAGGGTGTTTTGTAATAAGCCTTATAACGCCGAATATGGTAGATAGGGACCATCAAACGGAACAACTTTTACTATGGGAGCAACTCTGAAAACCCCAAAAAAAAATTTGCTGTTTCATACATTTTGATATTTTGGTAATTAATTTTTGTATGAAACAGCTGATTATTTTTTTCGCGATTTCAGAGCTGGTCCCATAGTAAAAGTTGTTCAGTTTGATGGTCCCTGTCTACCATATACGGCTTTATAAGGCTATTACCAAATACCCTGTATAATAATACAAATAAATATGTTTCAATCTTATTGGCGGCTGTGTAGTTAGCCATTAGCCACTATGCGCGTAGCTGTGCTTTACACAGCTACGCGCATAGTGGCTAATTTCATGACTTTTGACCCTCTCCCCCTCGTCACAGCTGGGGGGTAATTATGTAAATTTGTTGCAATCAACTCTGACAGAAATCGCTGTCACATTGCTGCATTAGTTCTTTTTTTTCACTAATTGGTTCTTACCAATGTGACAACTATCTTACTTAAAGCAGCAATGTAACTGCGCTTTCAATCGATTTCAATCGAGAATTGTTAGCAACAGACTTACGTAATTAACCAACAGGTCACATTTGTCAGACCCCCTCCCCCTCCCTAGTGTGACGTCACATATTTTACAATTTTACATCTAGAAACAATTATTGAATTAAAACAGCAGTTCCGAAATTTGTTTTATTTCAAGAATGATTTTGAAATGTGACATCTCGAAATTTAGGACCCCTCCCACCCCCTTGTCACACAATGTCAAACTTCGTCGACCCCCTCCCTTCCCCTTAACGTGTGACGTGAGACGTAATTTATGGATGGCCCCTAAGTCGGTTAGCTGACCAATACATTTGTATGGGAGTATGATTTTGTTTTTCGTTTTCGGCCTATGTTCCATGCAAAAAGTTGTTTAGTTTAAGCAACCTTATCACCTGTTTCAGTATCATCATATCCTTTGGTAGCACCTTATCTTGGGTGCTGCTGAATTAAGAATAAACTGCTGGATAAAGAAAATCACTACATAGTATAAAAAACAAAGTCGCTTCCCGCTGTCTGTCCTTATGTATGCTCCTCTTAGATCTTTAAAACTACGCAATGGATTTTGATGCGGTTTATTTTAATAGATAAAGTGTTTCAAGAGGAAGGTTTATGGATAATAACATGGTGTCAAATTCCACACTACACCGAAGCGAAGCGAGGGCGGGTCGCTAGTAATTTATAAAATATTTTTTTTGAAACAAAATACACATGATTTATACTTTTGAGACAAAAGTAAGAAATCGCAATTCAAGCTTATCTGCTTTGAACTCAAGCTCAAGTTATGTACATGTTTTCATTATAATTTGAAGGTACTTAAAATAGTTTGTAAATAATATATTTGTGAATATCATCATATATTCATAAGTTTTTTTGTGATTGCTCTCGCTTTGCTCCTTCAGATAGCATTACCAAACTATTAATATTTATATGTATTTTTTTACTTTGCTTTTAATACGTAAGGAAAAACGTAAGGTATATATTATGTACTAGCACTTATATCTATTCTATGCTGTTACTGCCTTCATTACTTGACGTAAACACATGACTTGAATGCCATCTTTTTTTTTTTTTTTTGAAATTACCTAACTTGGAAAATAAAATTCTGCATGATACCTCTAATACTAACAGTCACATCTATTAATATGTTTACATTTTCAAACTTTCTAACTACTAATTTGAATTTATTTAAATAGAAATCAAAGAAAAATGACAACTACAGCAGAGTGACAAAGTTCTAAAATTTTAGACGTAACTGTACATATTTAAAAGATTTTTTTTTTTTAATGATTACAATGAGTTTCAATGATACAGTATGAGGCATATATCTTGAAATCGGGTGGGAATTGCACGGAACGCGTATTTTGGGCTTGCGTAGCGGTGAGGGGCGCGGGCGGGGCGGGAAAGGGGCGTGCGCTATTGGTCGCTCATAAGGGCACATGCGCGAACTTATCCCCACTATGTCGAAAAAATTTCAAGATACATGCCTCATACTGTAACGTCACGAACTAACTTAGAGCAACGCGGCTAAACTTTTTTGCCTAAGGGCCAGACTAACTGCTCAACGAAGTCTTAAGGGCCAGAACCTTGATAGCTCATCCTACCAACATACTGTAAATAACAGTATGTTGTTACGATGCGGGCCGGATTTTTGGTGCTCGCGGGCCGGAGCTGGCCCGCGAGCCATAGTTTGGAGAACCCTGTCTAAGCGAACTGAAACAGAACGTAAATCGACTTCAGTACTAATACCTAAATGAAAGAAAAACGACGTATAAAGTTTTAATAAATTTCATTCTACTTTTTAACACGTTTTTATGGTGCTTTAAGGCCGTATCAGTGCTGATAGGTTCAATTGAAGCACTATTTTGCATATAAAATAAGACCTCAGTTCGATCTAGGTGAGGCATTATTTTCTGTGCAATTTTTAATATAACAGTGTGTTTTTCAGCGAAGTTAAATAAAGTTATTTTGTTCTTTTTCAGAAGAAATGATCAAGGTGTATCTAATAATCTACAATCTGTTCCAATTCATTGGATTCACGTACATTTTGACGGTGATCGGAATGCACTATGCTAAACTGGGATACGACTCCGTGAACGATACATACAAGCACGTTGGCTCGGCTATGAAGTTTGTGACGCTGATGATGTATCTCGAAGTCATGCACCCGATGTTCGGATACACCCGGGTAAGAAATACTCTAATTATACCTACTTTAAAATCGAAATCTTATCATCATCAGGGACCGGAAAACCCCTTTTTTTGGTTAACCCAATTGATAGGGAGACCCTATTAAAAAGCTTACCAAATGATAGGGTTTCCCTTTCGTTAGGGTTAGTCGACGTCATACTTACCGTATTGATAGGGTTTTTGAAAATAAGTCTATGAAATACCCAATCAAAAACCCTTTTAACGGTTAGCGGTTCATGAAATACCCAATGAAAACCCCTTTAACGGTAAGCGGTTCTGGTCCTTGGCCCAGGTGGAACTAGGTATGAATTGCTTGAACACGTTTTAAAACCCCTTCATAAAGCCCTCATAGGGTTTCTTTGATAGGGTTTTCGTATTCGGTAAGTCCTTACATGGGTTACCCTTTCGATAGGGTTACCGTATTGATAGGGTTTTTGAAAACAAGTCTATGAAATACCAATCAAAAACCCCTTTAAGGGTAAGCGGTTCCGGTCCTTGATCATCATAATCAATTTTCAAAATATGTTGTTGTTCATGTTTCAATGGGGTTGGCAACGCAAAGCTAATTATAGATGTCGCTGCGTACGCTTGTTCCTAAGACAGTAGACGTTCAGAACAAAATGTATGGGATCATAGGTATTTATTTTGTGGTATTTTTTTAACGAAAAAGACCCATTGACCCAAAATGGATATAAAAGACTATTCTACAATGCAAATGCCGGAATTTAAAGCCAAAAGTTTTTATTCTTACAGAATTTATCAATTTTTTCTATATCCAGATTTTTCGAAAATATAAGGTCCTTCATAAATAGTGCACATAATTTTAAGGGGTCAATTTACTCATGCATACAAACAACTTTTACTATGGAACCAACATTGAAATCGCGAAAAAAAATCTGTTGTTCCATAGAAATTTTTAAATCGAATAGATCAAAATGTATGGAACAGCTGATTTTTTTTTCGCGTTTTCAATGTTGGTCCCATAGTAAAAGTTGTTTGTATGCATGAGTACATTGACCCCTTAAAATTATGTGCACTATTTAAGAAGGACCTTATATGTAAATGCCAACATTTTTAAAGCCTATTACACAAAATTTAATCATTTTAAAGCTAAAAAAAAACGTTTTTGTTAACTAAAAGTCCTTGGTTTTCATAGCTCTCGTGGAACAAGCGTACGCAGCGCCATTTTGACAGTTGCCTTCCCCATTGAATGTCGAGGTAACTCCTTACATTGATGAAATAACGCTGGCTAGCAACGTAACGGCCCAGCCACAGCCAGCGCGGCAAGCCAATTCGGTAATCACTGCGCGGTCGTGACGACGAGCTGAGAGGCCGCCATCGAGATATCGCGCAGTGATTATTGAACGCCGTCTGCTGCGCCGCCTGCCAAGCTGACTGTAAAGCTGTAAATATGTGATTCATCAGTATTTAATCGGGGGCCTATTTCATAAAATAATGGTAAATATACTATAATAATTTACCATAGTTGTTTTTATTTATTATGAAACATAATTCTACCACAATATACTATGGTGAATAGGCCTTATTTCATAATATTTTATGAAATAGGCCCCTGATTAAATACTGATGGATCTCAGTATTTACCATGCGTGTAGCCGTCGCTTAAGAGTGGGATATACTAGAAGAATTTCGATGATGCCACTAGTGACTCGGTAGCTCAGTTGGAAGAGTATTGGACTGGACTTCCAAAGGTCGCGGGTTCGATTCCCGCCTGAGAATATGGTCAGGGGCTTTATTTTTGAATCGCTCGGCAGGCGTCGAGCGCTCTTTTCGACTGATTTTCTTTCGAAATATGACTTTCCATATTTTTGAATCGCTCGACCGCAACGAGTGCCCCTACCCACTCGTTAACAGTCGAGCGATACGGTACGACGAGTGATATTCTTTTCTACTAAAAAACAAAGATATTTATGTAACAGCCGATAGAAACATGGATATTACGTTTCGTTTTCATTGCGGTAATAACCAGTTTTCTCTAAATTCTGCGTGGAACGGATAAAATCCAACATTTCGTTTATATTGGCAGCACCGGAAATGAACGATTCAAAAATACGGAAAATCGGCGTCATGCGACTTGGAAGACGAGTGTGACTTAAGTCGCATGCGACAAAACTATGTCATACGAGCGATTCAAAAATAGGGCCCCTGGTGCGAGTCGAATTTTTTCTAGTATATTTGGTATAGAATTTGCTGATTTTAGACATGTTCAGTCCTCGTAGTTTCCGCTCTTTAGCGAAACTTATCATTCGACATTCCTATATTTGTTATCGTTCTCATGTGTTATTTCAATATTTTCAATCACGTTTGAACAGTAAGTGGTTAAACTACGGAAAAAAACCGTTTTATGTAACAATGAAGTTTATACTAAAAAAAAATCTTGCTGACTTGCTCCTTCTATTGATATGCCCTGAAGTATTCTGTCCCCTAAGGCAGTGTTAAAAAGGTATTTTTTTTTCGGTCGTGAACAGTCCCTAAGAAGACTCCAATATCCTGTTGGTCCTTCGAGTCGAAGTTGCAACTCAAACTCGGATAACATTTTCTTGTCGAGAGCACTGGTCAGTGTTGACTTTAACTCTGACTGAGCTTTGGAGTGTAATATTAATATATCATTGTTTGATTAATCCAAGAACCAGTTGTGCACATTACTGTTATGAGCCCTACACTTGCGCAGGCCCGGCCGGAAGGCCGAAAGTGATGGGGCAGTACAAAAGAAAAAAAACCGGTCAAGAGCGAGTCGGACTCGCGCACAGAGGGTTCCGTACCATCCTAATAAATACACAGCAGAGTAGAATAATAAAATTATTATTGCAGTTTTAGGTTAGCGCCATCTCTTGTCCGATAGTGGAACTAATGTTAACTTTTTAGAAATTTGATAATTTCAAAAAAGTATGCTATATTGAGACATCGTTTTATTTTTCCTGTAATCTTTATATAAACTGCTGCCCTAGTAACCCCACTTCAAATTTTTAAGACCCCTTTTCAGTCTCTGTTGTAAAAAATATTTTTATTTTTTTATTTCTTTCTTATTTGCAAAATAGTTGGGCAAATGTCATCTTAAACTATTCCAAATTTGAAGTTGATATCATTAGTAGTTCTCGAGATATCCCGCTGTGACAGACAGACAAACAGACTGAATAACACCATAAGGGTTCCTTTTTTACCATTTTGGTACGGAACCCCAAAAACATACGACAACTTTATCTTTCCTTTGTATTGCTCCGTCCCTCTCGGCCTCCGGCTGCCTGTGCAGTGTCATGTTGTAATGAAGTCCTATACCCTGACAGTATGTATTGGGCACCAACCTAACTGCATGTTACATTTCACCAATCTGTAAATAGATAATGCTGAGTATACACTCCTAACTAGCGAGTACTATAGTCTATTTGACTAATTTTGGAAAACCATTTTAAATTATCCCTTATTACGTAATAAGCGCACCACATTGATATTTCAGGAAAAATCAATGTATTTCATTAAAAAAAACAGTGTTAAAGTTAAAAAAATTAAAACCGCGCCAAAAACGCTATGGCGCTGGAGCTGGACACGTGACTTGTTGACGTCACAAGCCTGTAAACATTGTAATATCCTTAGCCATTTGACAGCCATCAATCGCGGATCCTAAGTCTATGGTCGTGTCAAACGCCTGAAGCCATATTTATTTACAGGCAAATCGTCATCAGTCATCTTAGAGCGTTTTCGCCACAGAAAAAAATTCAAAAATTATTGCTTTTTTCTAGGTGAAATTAATCAATTAATAGACTTAATTTAGTCTATATAATAGTTAAATATGTTTTTTTACGCCAATATCTGTTAGGATGACCACTTTTTGTAGTATATATTCAATATTGTCAAATACCCTATTTTGTATTCTGTGCTAGTGAGCCGGTCAGTGATCGTCTATCACTGGTTATTGTGTGAAAGAACCATAATTCAAAGCTTGAAAGGTGAATAAGCCATAATTCAATATCAGAGGCATTTTTTTTTGTTAGTGATCTTGTTTTTTCATCAATAATAATTATCCTCCGAGAGCGTGTGATTGGTTTGTGCAGCTTCATATAAAAACCATCGGCCTATAGAAAGTCTGTAGTCTGCGGCCACGCTTAACTTGACCAGGGGCCCTACAGCCTAACTCAAAGCTAGTAGCGATAGCAATGCGCTGTCCGTCCTTGTCATATCATAACACAATGACAAGGAAGGACAGGGTTGCGTTCAGAGGCTTAGAGTGCAGTTAAAAAACAACCAAACGGTTGTTTTTTAACTCACTCTAAGGTTAGGAACGACCAAGAACTTTAAATGTCAATGTCAATACAAAGTCTTCATTTTCCACTTGAAATAGGAATAATTTAAACTTTCCTTTATTCAAAATCAACTAAAAACTGTTTTTTTTGCGAAGCTACCATGATTTATTTGAAAATTAGATACAAAAACATCAAAGGTTGCAACGCTCTGACGTTTGGAACGGGAAAGTTGTAACAACCGAACGTCACGCTCTAATGTTTGGAACGGCGTTAGAGCGTTCGGTTGCACTCGGAGCGTAGGTTTGGAACGACCCCCAGTGCATTGACGTCATAAACTTTAGCAATTTGAAAGCTTTTTGAGTTAGGCGCTAGGCCTGCGAGCTTTAAACTAAGCAAGATATGAAATACTAAATAATAAACTAGAAAAAATAAGACTCGCACCAGCCTTTCTATTGTCTAATTTCAAAATCTATCGCAATCGCTTTCAGGGTGTAACACATTGAAGCTTCTTCTTGGCACAAATAAAAACTTACCAAAGAAATGCAGCAATGTGTCACATCCATCTGTCAAACGAAAGCGATTGCGATAGATTTTTAAATTAGACAATTAGCCCCCAGGACGTGCCGGACTACAGCTGCGCCACAAAAAAAAGTTGGAAATCTGACTTTTTGACTATGCCATGATGAAGTCGATAATTTGTCGGAATTTGTCGCACAAAAACCAGAATTTGTCGGTCTTGCGTTTAGGAGATACGTGTGGCCCAGCTGTAGAGACGTCTCTACAGCTGCGCCACACAGATCTCGAAAACGGAAGGTCGTAGCGAAAATCTGATTACTCGTGTGTGCAGCCGTTAATTTGTCGGAATTTGTCGGACAAAAACCAGAGTTTGTCGGTCTTGCGTTTAGGAGATCTGTGTGGCGCAGCTGTAGAGACGTCTCTACAGCTGAGCCACACAGATCTCGATAACGAAAGGTCGTAGCGAAAATCTGATTACTCGTGTGTGCAGCCGTTAATTTGTCGGAATTTGTCGCACAAAAACCAGATTTTGTCGGTCTTGCGTTTAAGAGATATGTGAGGATATGCTGTGGAGACTTTTCTACCTGGATCTTGAGAAAGGAAGGTCGTAGCGAAAATCTGATAACTCGAGTGTGTAGCCGTTAGTTTGTCGGAATTTGTCACCAAGAATCAGAGTTTGTCGATCTTGCGTTTAGGAGATATGTGAGGATACGCTGTGGAGACCTTTTTACATGGATCTCGAGAACGAAAGGTCGGACGCGTATCCTCACATATCTCCTAAACGCAAGATCGACAAACTCTGATTCTTGGTGACAAATTCCGACAAACTAACGGCTACACACTCGAGTTATCAGATTTTCGCTACGACCTTCCTTTCTCAAGATCTAGGTAGAAAAGTCTCCACAGCGTATCCTCACATATCTCCTAAACGCAAGACCGACAAAATCTGGTTTTTGTGCGACAAATTCCGACAAATTAACGGCTGCACACACGAGTAATCAGATTTTCGCTACGACCTTCCGTTTTCGAGATATGTGTGGCTCAGCTGTAGAGACGTCTCTACAGCTGCGCCACACAGATCTCCTAAACGCAAGACCGACAAACTCTGGTTTTTGTGCGACAAATTCCGACAAATTAACGGCTGCACACACGAGTAATCAGATTTTCGCTACGACCTTCCGTTTTCGAGATCTGTGTGGCGCAGCTGTAGAGACGTCTCTACAGCTGGGCCACACGTATCTCCTAAACGCAAGACCGACAAATTCTGGTTTTTGTGCGACAAATTCCGACAAATTATCGACTTCATCATGGCATAGTCAAAAAGTCAGATTTCCAACTTTTTTTTTTGTGGCGCAGCTGTAGTCCGGCACGTGCCCCCAGGGGCCGTACCGGCTAACGAATCGATTATCGAAAAGTATGCTGGGTTTCAACTTAAAACAGAAAAATCAAAGTAAGGAATTTCGTCTTGTACTTTCTGTTGACGTAATTTGGAAGATAACGATGTTCGTGTGACATCATGAATTGGGGTTCGCCATTTTGGCCCAATTGCGGCTCGATTTATGTTTTAATTTGAAACCCAGCAGACTTTTCGATAATCGATTAGTTAGCCGGTACGGCCCCAGGTCAATTCTCGGACGGGAATCGACCCCGCCCCTCGGTAGCTCAGTGGTCAAAGCATTGGACGGGACATCCTAGGATCGCGGGTTCCATTCCCGTCCGAAAATTGATCAGGTGCGAATGCAAGTCGTATTTTTTCTTGTATATTATTTTAGTATTGTATAAAAATTGCACACACTACACTTGAAGTTGTTGACCATTATGTATACCTAGGACAGGCAGTCCAGTTAGGTAGGTCCAACTTTGAGAAGGAGATCTCTCGTCGAATCCAACTCGGATGGGCAGCATTCGGAAAGCTTCGAAAAATCGTCGTGTCCGATTTACCTCAGTGTGTCAAGACGAAAGTCTATGACCAGTGTGTGTTGCCAGTGATGACTTACGGCAGTGAAACGTGGTCGCTAACTATGGGTCTTATAAGGAGGCTCAAGGTCACCCAGCGTACAATGGAGAGAGCCATGCTCGGCGTTTCCCTGCGTGATCGAATCAGAAATGAGGAGATCCGCAGGCGAACTAAAGTAACCGACATCGCTCGAAGGATTGCTTAGCTAAAGTGGCAGTGGGCTGGACACATATCGAGAAGAACCGATGGCCGTTGGGGCGGAAAGGTTCTTGAATGGTGACCGCGCACCGGACGACGCTCCGTGGGTAGGCCCCCGACAAGGTGGACCGACGATCTGGTGAAGGTTGCCGGAAGCCACTGGATGTGGGAAACGCAGGACCGATCGTCGTGGAAATCCTTGGGAGAGGCCTATACCCAGCAGTGGGTGTCGTGCGGCTGATATGATGATGATGATAAAAATTGCATAGTAAATGCAAAAATCTCAAATTAAAAATTATATTAGCTTTTTCATTTTGATCAATTGTCAAAAATATCTGGAAGAATATTTTAATTAAATGTCTAGGTAATTCCTCACATTGGTAAAATAACGCTGGCTTGCGGCCTAAAAGTGGGATATACCAGAAAAAATTCGACGATGCCACTGGTGACTCAGTAGCTCGGCGGTTATACCCTGTTCACTGAATCAAGCTAGCAAAGCGCTGTCTCTTTCTCACATTTGCATACAAACGATAAGGACAACAAATGATCCAGCGCCGCCCACGAGCGCCCGCGACAAGTATAAAATCGTAAGGCGTGTTCATACTGCTGATACAGGGTTAATACCTTTTTTCTTGTTCTGTGGATAATACGGAATTTTAGATTGGGTGTTTTTCAATTAAACATTACTTTGACGTTAAAATAATATAATAACATTAATTCAAATAATAATAATAAAATATTAGGTTTACAACATAAAAAAAATATATTGTAAACAATGATTGCACCGAACAAGGTAAGGTAGACGTCTGAACGGTACGGAGAGCAACGACGACTAATTGTGACTCGCATTGTGAACACGGTCTTAGCCTCTTATCTGCGTCCAATCGTGTTTAAGCGCATCTTTTCCGTACTAGCTTCATTCGGCGAACAAGGTATAGAGCAATGGACCGGACATCAAAAAGTCGCAGGTTCGATTCCCGTCCGAGAATTGATCTGGTGCGAGTCGATTCTTTTCTAGTACAAGTATAGTATTGTATGCAAAAATCTCAAATTTAAAAATAGATATGAAATCCTTATGTGGCACAGGGCGGAGTGCTGACGCCGTTCCTGCAGGTGAGCGGGCGCGCGTTCGTGTTGTTCATGAACATCGAGGCGGAGCCGCGGATGCAGACCAAGCCCGTCGTCTTCTACCTGTTCCTCGTGTGGAGTCTCGTCGAAGTTATAAGGTTAGGAATACGATAGAACATTTTATTACTAGTGGCTCTGTGAGCTGTAGGACTCGCGTTATAAACCTATAACGGGTGTAAGTGTAACAAGACCTTCAACGAAGCCGAAGTCTACGTATTCTGCCCATCATCAGGATCATTTTTGTCTTTTAGTTAGACTATACCTGGAAAACCAATAGCTACGAAGTTATTGAAGGTCATAGTCAAAATTTTATTTTTATTTTTAATGAAATCTTATTTTATTCGTTATTTCCTACTTTTTGTCCAATGAAACATTATCAAAATTTTAAGTATTTTGTAACAAACAATGGTTTTAAAACATCGTCGCTCGATGTATCTCACGAGCACGCACATAAACGCTGCCTTTCAACTCGCCCGCGTGCAGCTGTGTAGCATACACTCGCAGGCGCAGTCAGTTGTAATCGTTACATTGCGTGGTAAAGTATACATCGTATGCGTTTTTAACACCAACAATCAAAATCGTTTCCCAGCAATAATTTTGAACAGAAATGGTCCTGATGATGGGCAGAATACGTAGACCTCGGCTTCGTTAAGGGTCCCCCCAGACCTACCGGTTTCCGTTCTTTGCTTTGCTGTGGCGGCAATGTACCGCCGGCCAAGAGGCTCATTTTCAATCTATCGCATATTTTCAATCTAAGTACATTTCACATATAAGAATGTTCTTGCGAGCTTTGTTCCTTAAACGATCGTTATGAAAACACAAAAAAATAGTTCAGATAGGTAATGATGACACCCACAACCCTGTTCACAATTTCTATAAATATGCGATCGATTTATTTTTAGCAATCGGAGACTATGTTCAGGGTGGCATATCTCCCAGAAGCTTCCTACTTCGCAACCCAGACGAAGATATTTGATAACACCAAGCTAATGGCTATCTTGCCAATTTGGTCTGGTCCAAATATGCGATAGATTGAAAATGACCCTGGTTGGCCGGCGGTCTAAACAGCAAGTAGAACAGCAAAGCAAAGAAACGAAACCGGTAGGTCTGGGGGGACCCTTAAGGTCTTGTTACACCCGGTATTTTTCGAAAAACTGAATCGAAAAAAATCTATACAATTCGAACCTGTACAGTACGAGGCATATATCTTGAAAACGGATGGGGATTGTGCGGAACCGTATTTTAGGCATGCGTTGCGGTGAGGTACGCGGGCGGCGGGAAAGGAGCGCGCGCTATTGGTCGCTCACAAGAGCACATGCGCGAACTTATCCCTACTCCGTCGAAAAAATTTCAAGACCATGAGTTGATGCAAACTGTTTTCGCTACCGTAAACTATTGTTTTCTCTCTTTCACTCGCATTGACTATGAGCAGCAGTGGCGAAGGGTCCATACAAGCCGATTCCCATCGGCTTACCTTTTGGAAATCCTACCCCACTGATCCACTATGCACATCACTACATTTTTCATCCTTTTTGTAGAGCGGCTTACCTTCGCCATAATTTCACCCCTCGCCACTGATGAGCAGTATACCCAATAGTTTACTGTAGCGAAAACAGTTTGCATCAACTCATGGTAGAGCTACTGTAGAGGAGAACAGATGGACAACCGGACAGACGAAAGCGTTTTGCCCAAGCCGAAACCGAGATGCTTCGCGCTCGCTCGGTCAATTAAAAGGCCGTTAATAGAAGCATTTTAATCATTCACCTCTATGCAAGCGAGCTTTGCTATTTCTTAGTGTCATGAGTTCACACCTTAGCTTCATACCTTCTCTTGACTGTCTCGTTTTCATTGTTGTTATAATACGATCTACGATATAATTTGATTAGCCTTTGATATTTTGCAATTTTTAGCATTCTTTTTAAAGGCTGGTTAGCATTATCTTAGTTGTTAGTAGAGTGCGATTCGTACTCGAATGCGAATGCATTATTGGTTTTGGTGCCTTTCCAGTGAGCGTTTACATTCTCCCAGTAGTGTCATTTCGTCGCCATAATGACCGGGCGCGGAGGGGGTCCTACTGGATTCAAGTTAAAAGGCAACTAGAACGTTAACTCTCATTAGTCACTAAGATGACCGTTTCTACTAATGCACTCTCTTAAAGCACCTCTACCATAGCAGGCCTCCTTCACTCGCTCAAAGTCGCGCGATTAGCACCTACCGCTAGCCGTTCGTTCGAACGAACAAGTGAGCAGGGCCGCCACACGCTCGCCCGTATAGTCGCGCGGCATCTTACTGCCTGCGTAGGTATTGTCTCTTTATAATAGTAACAATGTCGAATCGACATTACTGTGCCGTGTACTGATGTCAAAATCAGAAAACCAATAAATAATTGTCGTTTTTCACATGTTGATATATGCTATGCAGCTCATTTAAAAGAAGACAACCCTAACGTTGCGTTGTCAGAAAAGGTAAGAGCATGCGATAGAAAGAGAGGCAACTACTAGGTGAATATAACTACGCCATTAGCGCTGCGCGACCTGAATTGCACTTTATTGTGTCGGAGCAAAAGTAGCTATTTATTTAAATGAATTTGCAGAGTGCTGCTTCTGTACTTGTACTATTAGTTATTCTGTGACCATAGTAGAAAACTCTACTAACAGCTAAGATAATGTAAACCAGCCGAAATGTAGAAAAATAAAATGTCCAAAATTTCCAGGTATCCATTCTACATATCACAACTATACAAGAAAGAAATAGGGTTGCTGACATGGCTGCGGTATTCCATATGGATGGTTCTGTACCCAATAGGCTTCCTGTGCGAATCCGTGGTCATACTGAGGAATATTCCCTACTTCGAAGAAACCCAGAGGTTCACTGTCTCTCTGCCCAACGAGTGGAACTTTGCGTTCCACATGCCTTCCTTCTTAAGGTTCTATCTCCTGAATTTAGCAATGGCCGGAGTATTCTTAATGAAACACATGTATAAGTTAAGGAGTGCGAAGCTAAAACCGAAGATTGTCATCAGGAAATGTAAATGAAATGGTGACTTTGTATTTAATGTTTAGACTAGCTTCTTAGTACATCAATATGGAGGGTACTGTGTTCAACTATGTGGAATTTGGTTATCTAAAGCTGGCATAGATGTACATACAGCTTCAGGTTAGGTTTTCACTGCATGTCAAATTTCGACAATCTAGAACTCTTCTTTGTTTATGTTAAGGTTCAAAATCAATGAGAGACTTTCCAGGCAACGTTCCTTTAAAATCACATAGATGGCGCTGTCCAATTTCCATGGCATTAGTATGAAAGACTTTGGTCAAATCATAATGTTTTTTACGATGGTACGGATGGTAGGTATTCTCTTTGATCAGACTTTTATACTAATGCCATGGAAATTGGACAGCGCCATCTAGGTGATTTTAAAGGCACGTTGCCTGGAAAATCTCTCATTGAAAAAAAATTGTTTTAGTTAACCTAAGTGGCTGTTGCCCGATGAGAAGGGGTTTTGCTATATTATTTTATTCTGTAATTTCAGTTTTCACTATATGTTTTTTAAAAAGAATGCATTAGAAAAGGATTTATGGTCAAAGTGATAAATGGATTCCAAATTATTGTCTATAATAGTCATAATTATAATATTGTACTAAAATTATTTATTTAAGTAAGATCAAATAATTGTTTGGACCCAAATTATTGTAAATTAATATAGGTATTTACACAAACCAGCTATAGTTAACCAACTTACCTGTAAATGAAGTCATAATAATGATATATTATGTTATACCTTTGTTGTTATGGTTAGTGATATAAAAAAGACCTCTACCTTATACATTTTGCATTAACTAAAAAAATTGTGTTTTGTTAATCAATATTCAGATATTTTTTCTGGTTTTTTTTTAAACAGAGGTTTATGCTATTGCAAAAAATCTAAAACTAGTCAATTTCTTTTCTTTTAAAGGTCCACGTAATAATAGATTTAATCTAAAAAAAATCATAAATTGTGTCATTACTACTTTATGTAACAAATTACAAATTGATTCGAAATTCTTCATCTGATATTTATTTTATCACAAGAGATGTTTTTGCTTATACACAGTTAATTTTTAAGTATAGATATACTTAAAAATTAAATGGGGTTTTCAGACCACGTAAATGAACAACTTTTAATGAACAACCACGAAATCGCGAAAGAAAATCCGCGGTTCCATACATTATATTCGAGTCGATGTTGTACTTTTCTATGGAACATAATATAATAAGTCCATGGGAACAGCTGATTTTTTTTTTCGCGATTTCGTGGTTGGCCCCATAGTAAAAGTTGTTCATTTACGTGGTCTGAAATCCCCATTTCATTTTTAGATATAGTTAAAAATTAACCGTGTATAGATTTGAGTCTAAGACATTGTTTTTTTTGTTTTGAATTTGAGGTGTTTTTTTTTACCGGAAATTGTATTCAAAACTGCTGCCTGCATTTAGTACCTAATGAAATTACTTATACTGAAGGTTTATGAAACTCAGTAAAACCATCAAAAAATGTAGTGCTCATGTCAGTAAAACAGTTGATGGAATAAAAGACAGCAATAGTTTTCAATGACGAATGTAGTTTGTCTCACTCTTGCTAGGAGTACAGAATTCCTTGCAAGTTATTATTTTTTGTAAAAACGAATTGTCATGGATAAAACAGACAGCAATTGTTTTTGATGGCGCTTATTTTAGGTAAATGTGTATGGTTTGTGGCTTAAGCACCAGATCCAAATAAATTCTACCAGTACATTTGATTAAAAAATGCACCGAATTAAATTAAACTGACCGGGTGCATCGTCTACAGGTGCTAAGGCCATTTGGTGCTTAAGCCACGACCCAATGCGTCATGGGTATGTGTACAGGTATCTTTATTTGTTCAGGGAAGTAGTTCTTATTCTCAATTGAGTTTCTCAACTATTTATCAACAATATGTTTAGTTGCAATATAAGAAAACTTCTAGGTAGGCTAGGAATTATACTTGGGCTGGATATGTTAATTTTAAGGTGATTGAAGTTAAAGTTTCATGACTTTTGTTTACCTTTTTGTACAATAAACTGATTTTGTTTAGTCTATTGTTTAATTTTTTTAAAGTTTAGAATTTAGTCTGCTCCAATTCATACATTGGAATTCTTGAAAAAAGAAAAATATATATAGTGGTGGTGGATGGATAATTAGCCTAACTGTAGCTGATTAGCATTCTAAGAGCTATTTGGATATGTTTAAAAAAACCACGAAAATAGCATTAAAATGTATGGAAATGCTGGAACTGATAACTCTGATCCTTACAGCTCTTAGAATGCTGATCAGATCAATTGGGTGTCTATGGCGATCTGAATCTTCTGTATTCAGTCTAGGGATGCGCGATTATTACTAATTTCAATAATCGAATTAACTACTAATTTCAATAATCAAATGTCATATTAGCAATATACTAATTTCAATAATCGAATAAGTATTACTAATTAGTAATACTTTTGAAAAGTGATTAGCGCGGGACACCCCACCCCCCTTCCCCCTCCCCCACCGTATCTAATTCTCAAACTGCTACAAATATCATGATTTTCAATGCAAATCGGGCCTTTTTCTCCGTAAATATCTACACTACTAATTTTAGTAAGTTTTTCGAATGATTGAGATAATCGAATAATAATCGAATGATCATTCATAATCGCGCATCGCTAATTCAGTCCCTAGATGGCTGACCTAGAAGGATTGACCTAGCTGTGATCTGATGATCACAGCTAGGTCAATCCTTGGTGGAGAACCAAGGCTTTAGTTACCTCGTTTGTATGAAAATCAACTAGTGTTTCTAATTATCCACCACCACTATATGTAGATCTTCAAAGCTATAACAAATTCATAAAAAAACAAGGTATGTTGTGTAACCAACTTTTGTCTATTAAACTTATCAGATTTTTTATATCTTCAGTGTCAATTTGCAGTTAAATATTAGATACTATGTTTTACAGGTTATGAATAAAAAGATGAAAATATTGATCTTAAAGATAATAATGGGTTAGAAACACTCAATATTAGCTAAGCCTGTTTTATTGAACAACTATTTTAAAATAATCCTCCATCACAATGCGACATAAATAAGTCCTCAACACTTCACTTGATTTATAAATACACTCAGCTATCAGTAACATAGCCATCAATAATCGCTCTTGAGGATATCACAATCTGCATTAAGTATTTAGGAGCGCAGCTTCAGGTAAGCTCTTCTGAACCACTCGCGTGGGTCAGCGTGAGCATAGTATTCATGGAAGATGGGTTCCACAAGAGTGTCTGGTGGCAAATTCTTGTACACAGGCTCGCCATAATATGTGCCAACCTGAAAATTAAAATAATTTTGAGTACATGGTTGGTTATAGCCTAATTTTTCATACTATCAAGTAAGTAGGTATTGTAGTTTAAACTCTAATTCTGGGAAAAGGGATATTTAAGGAAACAGCCTCTTGATTTAGTAACTCTGGTCATCTGGTGCAATAACTTCTGATTGAAATGAAACTGACAAAAATTGCAGCTACAATGGGTGCATTTTGCCAGACAAATGTTTTGTACTATTAAACAAAAATGGTTTTTATATGAATAGATGTTTAATTTTTAATGTAATTTCCCACCAATGATCTTATTTTACAATATTTATTTATTAAAATCATAGAGTGCATTTTAACCATGGAAAGTAAAATAGTGAACATTCTATACAAATTACTTTCCATGGTTAAAATTTACTCTATGGTGATCGATGACTCAAGATTTGTCTGGCAGAATGCGCCCATTGATTCTTACTAAAGCAGCAATGTATCTGCGAATTCTGTTAGTTTCAATCCAAAGAATAAAGAAGTTAACAACAGTTTTAAGAAACAAATGTTTTAGGAAACTATGATTTTGGATTGGATGTTGTGGGAAACAGATATAATGTTCCGAAAGGATTTTTACCTCCCATCCATCGACATCCTTCATAAGTTCAGCCTCAGCATCACGATTCCTGCGAAGCTGCTTCAGATATTCTCTGTCTCTTTCAGCAAGAAGCATTGGATAAATTGCCATTTTGGCTGAACGCATTTCGATTTCATCCCGTTTAATCTGCTTGTAGTTCAAGTGGTATAAGTATAATGCGGCGGTGGTCATGCCGATGTATCCAGCAAACATAGCATATCCTAAAATAATATGTTAGGTTAAAAATATGCTGAAACAGAACTGTGACAGCGTTTTCAAACAATCTTGGTGGGGTCTTTGACTTATAAAAGAAAAACAAAGTTAACTGCAATAGAAAGAAATATATGAAAGTAAAGATAAAATTGTTGAAGAAGAAAAGAACAAAAGTAAATATTGAATGAAAAATAACAACTTCACTATCAACTTATATAAATAACTAAGATAACCTCAAAGATTACATAACAGTAATTAACGAATACATTATGATCTGAAAGTTTTTCTTACCGCTGAAAAATTGTTTAGCTGGTATTCTTTTGTAAGGAATCGGTTTATAGCCCCCCGGAGGGGGCAAATCTTGTTTTTTGATTACCTGACAAGCTTCAGCCATTTTTTGGCCTGACTGACTGTTTTTTTTTTCCAATCCAAAGCAGTGTTGCCATACTGACTGACTGACAGTGACAGACGAGACAGGCATGTCACCAACCAAAACCAACGTCTGTGCATGACGCTGACAGGCTATGCACAAGCGATCAGTCAAAGAACTATTCGAAACAAATCGTATCGTTTCTATGGTAACATAATTTTGTTTATTTGTTGAAAAATTACTGAAATAAGCTTTACTTTTTGCTATATTCCCACGGAGATTTGGAATTACAGGTAAGATAATGGCTGCTAATTCTATCGATGAAGAAGTACAAGCAGATGTTCCAGAACCTGACGAGGAAGAGACAGAATTGAAAATAAGACCTCTAGAACGAGTAAAGCTTAACCCTAAAGTACCCATAGAACCTTCAGCGTATGGAAAAGGGAAAAATTACAGCAGAGATTGGATCTTACAAGATGGGCGCGAGGCTCCAGCTAAAGGCAGTGAAATGCGCAACTGCTATAAGGTTCCCAAGAAAGCTAAGCATGGAGATGGTAAATTGTCAAACCCTATAATATTATATGAATATGATGCTCCGCAAACCGATACAAACGGCTTATATTAAATTTTACTTTTGTTTTAAGAGTCAACTTTATAATATTTTCACAGGTGTTCGAAAAAGGATGTTGACGGATTTTTTCTGGGAGCAAATGCTGGATGAAGTTATTGAGGAGTTAGGCACCTCGCAGCCAGTTGCCGAATATTGCTCGGAGTACGATGCTAATTACATAAAAGATCAATTTAAACCACGCAATTTAGAGATAACGGCTGATAAAAACGTGAGTAACTACTTACCTATCCTAAAAACAATACAAGTCAGTATTTCAGTTTTTTTCAACCTCTGTAACTTCGGTATACCTAGGAGTACAGCTTGACCATAAAGAGTTGAAATTAAATAAAATGGAACTAAAAATTTTCAGTACTAAATGTAGTCAGTGTTGCCAAATTATTCGTGATTTTGACGCATTTACATAGAAAGTGGCGCCCTCAATTTATGTCAACTCTTTATGGTCAAGCTATATGTACGATGTATTTAATTTTAGTTTGTGCAACTTAGGGCCGATACAGACAACTTTTTTACCGCTGCCGCGCCGCGCCGCCGCCGCCCGTCAACACGCGTTTCTCAACCACGCGTTATTTGCACGTTGCGCTTTATCCACGCGCGCATATCGTTGTTTTTGTGAACTAAATTCACAACGCGCCTTAGTAGCGCGTCTCATTTGCGTTCGATTTGACAAGGTGCGCTTCGTCTCGCACTATGCTCCGAGCCGTTAAGTTTGAAACGCCCTATACGTTAAGTTAGGAAGTTTTATAATTTTATTTATAATTAAGTAGGTATCTAAATAATCATTTTTTCCACAGATGCACCTCAAGTACCCTCTGTATGGAACTGGTTCCAGTGCGATTACTTATTACAGTGAGACTATAAAGAAAACTGGACCTGTGAGTATACTTACGACGATCAATTACCCTAAATGCATTTCATTGTTTTTATTTTTACAAACTAAATCCCTGATTTCTAATTTTTTTTAAATTATGTACGTACCAAAGAGGTTTATAATAGGGAGTGAGTACTCTACAAAAATTTTAACCTATCGTTTAAAAGAAATTCAACTTTATTACGTTGGTCATAGAGTTGAAATTCTATCGACGACATTGACTGAAGGCACTACTGTGTGAATGAGACAACACCAGGTGGAGGTCGGTGTCTCGTTCGCACAATTGCCATTAGAAAAAACAATAATACCACAATAGTAGGAAAAAAAAATGTACGTTACCAATCACGCAGTGTGTCAAAGTTAAGGATTCGGAGTGGAATATTGTAAATATACTACTTAAATATTAATTTAGAATAACACATAGTAATTGTAAATTAAAACTGAACTTACTCTTTTGATTTCTACAATAATGCTAATCAGCATTATTGTAGTTGTATAAATTCAAGTGTCAATCCTGGCAACTCCGATCCGATTTTGACTTTGGCACCAAATTTCAATTTTAGAATTTCAATATTCGGGAAATATTCCTTTACAAAACTAGGGTGACCATAAATACTACACCATTTCTGATTTCCCAAAAACGAAATTGTTCTATCAATAGAAATAACTGGAAGTCGCAGGCGAGGGGTAAAATTTATATTAATAATCAAATTCATGTTTATGCGCCGATTTCGATGAAACTCGGTTTTTGGCACTATTTTGATAAGAAAATAACAACGCATTTTTTAAATATTAAAAAATTCAAGATGGCGGCCAACTTTTTTGTTTATGGGCCGATTTCGATGAAACTCGGTTTTGGCACTATTTTGATAAGAAAATAACAACGCATTTTTTAAATATGAAAAAAATCAAGATGGCGGCCAACTTTTTTGTTTATGGGCCGATTTCGATGAAACTCGGTTTTTGGCACTATTTTGATAAGAAAATAACAAAACATTTTTAAAGTATTAAAAATTCAAGATGCCGGCCAACTTTTTAGTTTTTGGGCCGATTTTGATGAAACTCGGTTTTTGGCACTATTTTGATAAGAAAATAACAAAGCATATTTAAAATATTAAAAATTCAAGATGGCGGCCAACTTTTTTGTTTATGGTCCGATTTCGATGAAACTCGGTTATTGGCACTATTTTGATAAGAAAATAACAAAGCATTTTTAAAATATTAAAAATTCAAGATGGCGGCCAACTTTTTTGTTTATGGTCCGATTTCGATGAAACTCGGTTTTTGGCACTATCTTGATAAGAAAATAACAACGCATTTTTAAAATATTAAAAACCCAAGATGGCGGCCAACTTTTTTGTTTTTGGGCCGATTTTGATGAAACTCGGTTTTTGGCACTATTTTGATAAGAAAATAACAAAGCATTTTTAAAATATTAAAAATTCAAGATGGCGGCCAACTTTTTTGTTTATGGTCCGATTTCGATGAAACTCGGTTTTTGGCACTATTTTGATAAGAAAATAACAACGCATTTTTTAAATATTAAAAAATTCAAGATGGTGGCCAACTTTTTTGTTTATGGGCCGATTTCGATAAAACTCGGTTTTTGGCACTATATTGATAAGAAAATAACAAAGCATTTTTAAAATATTAAAAATCCAATATGGCGGCCAACTTTTTTGTTTTTGGGCCGATTTTGATGAAACTCGGTTTTTGGCACTATTTTGACAAGAAAATAACAACGCAATGTTGAAAACTTACAAAATTCAAGATGGTGGCCAACTTTTTTGTTCTTGGGCCGATTTCAATGAAACTTGGTTTTTGGTACCATTTTGACAAGAAAATAACAATGCAATTTTATAAATACAAAAAATCCAAGATGGCGGCCAACTGTTTTGCTTTTGGGCTGATTTTGATGAAACTTAAGTTTTGGTACTATTTTGACAAGAAAACAGCAAAGGAATGTCATAAGAAAAGTCTAAGATGGCAGCCAAGTTATTTATTTGTTTTTTCAACCGAGTCACATCAAAATCAACCCAAAAACAAATTAGCAGCCATTTTGATCTTTTTTGATTTTTCCATCAGTTTACATTGAGTTGTTATTTTCTTGTCTAATTAGTACCAAAAACCGAGTTTCATCGAAATCGGCCCAAAAAACAAAAAAGTTGGCCGCCATCTTAGCTTTTTAGTGTTTTAAAAATTGCGTTGTTATTTTCTTGTCAAAATATTACCAAAAACCGAGTTTCATCTAAATCGGCCCAAAAACAAACAAGTTGGCTGCCATCTTGGATTTTTTAATTTTTTCAATACATATTGTGTTATTATTTTCTTGTCAAATTAGTACTAAAAACCGAGTTTCATTCAAATCAGGCCACAAATAAAGAGTTGGCTGCCATATTTTTTAATATTTTTAACATTTCTTTGTTATATTTTTATCAAAATAGTAACAAAATCGAGTTTCATAAAATCGGCCCACTAACAATATAGTTGGCCGCCATTTTGGTTTTTTTATATTTAAACATTGTGTCGTCGTAAATCTCTTGCACCCATTTTATTAACTTCACAAGTAAAGAAATTGGTGCAAGTATTTTAGACCTTATTGACATCTTTACCAAAATAACAGTTTTTAATGAAACAGCAAAGTAAATGTACAAGTATAATTATGGGAAAAAGCAATCGAATTTTAAACGTCAATAAAGTCGAAAATCGTTTGCATCTTTTTTTAACTACAGATCACTAGACAATGTTTTCCTACTTTTACGTGTTTTTCCAACATTTATTTGTTTTCCCGAAGTTCACGCACATTGCATTTTTATTTAAAATTGGAATAAACTTTAAAGTTGCGTAATTATTTACACTTGAAATTAAATTGAATTGAATAAACTAGATTTTAATTGGTTGAATTACCATATTTAAAAAATAAAAACGAAAAAGCAACTTAGTAAAAACGTGATAAATAATTTGTTCTTAAAAATATTTTTTTTAAATAAATATTAATTTTCTTTTTTTTAGTTAACGAGCTAAACTAAAAATATACCACCGCCTATCAGAGTACTCGTCAAGACCATTCAAACTAGTCCAAACTCGATGGGGTTGAAAGGTTTTATTGCAGAGTTCCTGTGGCCTTCTTCCGGCTCCATCATCAGACTCTTGGATACTATTACCCAACAGAGCACTCGTCAAGACGATTCAAACGAGCCCAAACTCGATGGGGTTGCATGATTTCAATATTGAGTTCCTATGGCATGGAATCCAGACTTCACCATCCGACCCTGAACCTCGTCTCCCGTCAGAGTACTTGTCATGACAATTCTAATAAGCCCAAACACGATGGGGTTGTATAGTTTCATTCATCATAGAGTTCCTGTGGCGTTCTTCCGGCTCCATCATCAGATCACCTCAATGACACTGTAATATTGCATTTCCTTCCATTTCTGACCTGTGTTCAAAGTTTCAAGTCTCTAGCTCATCGGGAATTTAGTATAAAATCGTTTGCCAAATTTGTGCTCAAACAAACAAAAGAGCAAGCAACCTAATAAAAACGCGGTAAAAAGTGTTAATTATAAATAAAGAACTACCTAGGTATTTAAGTTTATATTAAACAGTTTAAAGTATTATGTATGTCTCCGGCCAACCATACGGTTTGGTCACCCTAATGAAGAAAAGGACACATACATCTACTTGACCTCTCTGTCGGCTCGTTTTGGGGCGAAGCGCTCATTCCGGTTTATAGTACTATTTCCATGGTACGTACGTACGTACGTACATCGTTGTTTTTCGGAGGGATAATGACTTGGCTATTAAAGAAAGGAATAAGACGGTCTAACATATTGATGCCAAACATATTGGTATTTCCCCTAAGTTGCGTGATCTACCCTCCATAGCTGATATTTTTATTTCTTCCATTTTATAGGGTGAAATATTGGAGAAATTTCGAAGATGTCAGTACTTTACGAAACCCATGGAAGAGAGACTGGACAACGGATGGGTTTTGTGATTATTTTACGTCATCGGCAGTTCACTATTTTCTTACTGTATTTATTAATAATAAAAATATAAATAACATTTATATGTATTTATTCAGCAATAACTTAATAAAAACCCATTACGTTTTAAACTCGGTTAAATTAAAAAATAGAACAATGAAGCTAACAGTAAGTAATATCCTACACTTACAAAATCTATGTAGAATTTTTACTAACAAAATTGTACAACACAAGTTTTATTTAACAAGTTTTCTTGTTCAAAAAAGTAAATCGTCGTCATCCCAGTTGTGAGGATAGCATATCGGTCGGAAATCGCCAGTGGAGTCCGAAGCAGAGGTCAGGGACACAGAACAGGGATGCATAATACTAGTGAAGCACTCCAGAGATTGATTGCAGGATGGAGGAGTGCAGGGGGCCTACTCAAGTGGCCATTCTACTAACAATAACGCTAGTAGAATAGAATGACAATGTATGGGATTGACATATGTCACGTGATCAAGCGTAACGAATTTGTTAATTCGTACCCAAGTGTACAATGTTTCTATTTGATGAAATAAAACTGTGATCTTACCTTATATGAAACAAATAGTCGTCCATTGGATGCCTGTGACTGTTTAACAAACATAACATTGCATTATTGTTAATTTAAAACCCTAACTAATCCAAAATCAAGTCAAATCAAATTGCACAAAAACGTTTCTAAGCGTTTCTCTATACAAAACTCGACGCTTCAACGTTTTCGACACGAATTTCGTACCCAAGTGTACATTAGCATAGCAAACGCTTGTTCTATTCTACAACCACAGAATACATAAAACTAAAACACGGACAGTCTCGTCTCGTAACTTCGGGTGCATTCTGACAGACTAGCCGCTGAGTCATCGGTCATTTAAATTCGTCCTAGTTATCGTAGTGATTATTTCCTCTGTGCTAGTTATTTTCAGCCCCTGATTTTTTCAGCACGCACTAATGTGGTTCGAGTAATAGCACATTACAGCCGAGAACCGGAAGCTATCATTCAGGGGCGGATGCAGGATTCAAAATGGGGCGGGGGGGGAGGGGGCTCGAAGCCTCGGGCCTAGGGTTATCATCTATATAAGGGAGGATGCCTGTCTAGGATGCACAAAGCAACAGATTAAAAAAAATTCTATAGTAAAAAAACGGCCATGTAGCGCGATTTTTAGTCAGTTTCATCCACTAATCTTGTCTGTCTATAGTAAAAAATATGGCCGCGCAGCGTCACTTTTAGTCACTATCATCCACCAATCTTGTCTTGTCTACAATAAAAAATACGACCGCGCAATGGCATTTTTAGTCAGTTGCATCTACGTACTCTTGCTTGTCTATAGTAAAAACCGGCCAAGTGCGAGTCGGACTCGCGCACGAAGGGTTCCGTAACAAAAAACGTCAAAAAAATTACGTTTGTGGTATGGGAGCCCCCTTAAATATTTATTTTACTGTGTTTTTAATATTTGTTGTTATAGTGGCAATAGAAATACATCATCTCTGAAAATTTCAACTGTCTAGCTAGTTGTTGTCGTTATTAATATCGAGCAAAAACGGCAAAAAAAAAATCACGTTTGTTGTATAGGAGCCCCTTTAAATATTTATTTTATTCTGTTTTTACTATTTGTTGTTATAGCGGCAACAGAAATACATCATCTGTGAAAATTTCAACTGTCTACCTGTTGTCTTTATTTATATCGAGCAAAAAACGGCAAAAAATCACATTCGTTGTATGGGAGCCCCCCTTAAATGTTTATTTTATTATGTTTTTAATATTTTTGGTTATAGCGGCAACAGAAATACATCATCTGTGAAAAATTCAACTGTCTACTTGTTGTCGTTATTTATATCGAGCAAAAAACGGCAAAAAAAATTACATTTGTTGTATGGGAGCCCCCCTTAAATATTTATTTTATTGTGTTTTTAATATTTATTGTTATAGCGGCAACAGAAATACATCATCTGTGAAAATTTCAACTGTCTAGCTGTCACGGTTCATTAGATGCAGCCTTGTGTTGTGACAGATAGACAGACAGACAGACAGCGGAGTCTTAGTAATAGTGTCCCGTTTTTACCCTTTGGGTACGGAACCCTAAAAAAGGGCCGCGCAGCGCGATTTATTGTCAGTTTCATCCACTAATCTTGTCTGTTTACAGTAAAAAAGGGGGTCGCGCTACTCGCGCTGCGCCGTTTTTATTTATTCACTAATCTTATAATACGCGGTTTCAACCGGGCGGACGGGTAGCTTGCGCAGCAAGGCTTGCGTGTTTGGAGCATGTATGCGAGATTTCACAGCGAGACCCGCTAAATTAAAAAATGCCTGTCACAGCTTAGCGCCAGCCGCACGCCTAGAAACCTTGCTTGTCAAATGCGTCAAATGTCTGTCAGATTAGGGATGCGCCGATCCGATCCGATCTTTTAAAATATCGGATCGGCGGGCATACGATCTGCGGGTCTATCGCGTAATTACTCTTAACTTAAGGTAACCTGACTTCAGTCAAGCCAATGTATTGGTCTTGCTTGCCTTCAAATTTTTGGTATCGCGTAAAATTCATCTTGGACTTGAAGCCCAATTGACTTCAAATACAGATAACTATATTGAAGAGTGAATGATGTTATGAGTGTGTTTTTTTGCATGTTTCTTTTTTATCAATTTTAGCTTTTAAGTACAACTTTGGCTTCAGATTGCATTATTTCAATCAAAAATCTATTAAAACTATGTTTATTGATCATATTTTTACCATATAGTCTCGTAAGCATAGATTTGATATAGATCTGTGGCGATATTGAGTGCATTCCAGCAGGCAAACCACTAAGTCATTGATTCGTCGAGACAGCATGCATTCTAACCATGGAAAGTAATTTGTTTAAAGTGTAGTGTGTTACTAGCATCCGCCCGCGACTTCGTCTGCTTGGAAAGTTTTTTTAGGTATCCCTCGGGAACAACACGGTTTACAGGATAAAAGGTATCCTATGTCCTTTACTGTACTACTGACAACGTGTATTAACGTTATCTTGTCAACTTTGACTATCCCCACAAATTGGTAATGAACCTGGCGGCCATGTTTTAACGTCAAAAACGAAAAACGATTGTAATTTTTTTGTATACCTAGACCCTATTTTATTGAAAATAATATTTTAACAATTAATATATTAATTTGCCGATTAGGATTTTATTGTTACATGTCATTTTTATTTGCGGGTGACGTTAACGTGTATGTTAATGTGACAAGGTTCCATCAAATTGCCAATTTGCGGGGATTGTAAAATTTCGTGACAATCGGTTCAGTAGTTAAGATGTGAAGGCGTAACAAACAAACGGACTTTCGCATTTATAATATTAGTAAGGAATTATTTTTAACTAACCATGGTTCAAAATCTACTCTATTTATTGGCAATCGATCACTCAGCGATTAGCTTGCTGGAATGTATGTACCCATTGTTGTTGTTTGAGGTTATAATGTATGTTTATGTGAACTTTTTAGGAAATTGAAAAGTAAGCGCAAATTGTAAGTATTCATGCTTTTCATTAGCTTAAATTCAATGACCTTTAGTTACTTTTTGTTATTTCCCAAGGCAATAATGTGGAAATGATTCAACAACGGGAATACGTTTTAGAAAAACATTTTCGAAATGTACCTATCCTATGTTTTACAAATTTTAGTTCGCATCTCTCGTTATATTGCGAATGTTACTCGTGTAACACTCACAATATAACAAGGGATACTGAGACTGATCAAAATTGTACGTTACCAACTGTATTAGTTGTCGCAAATGTCTATTGACTTAGTACGTAAACAGTGCTTTCATTGCATATGTTTCAGAATGCCTTGCCTGCGCACAAAATTGTAAACAATGTCCCAATTGCCCGCGAGCGGGCCCTTCCACCTTACATTCCACGGGGCGCCCGCCCCAACGCAGGCGACAACCCACCGCTTTCAAGGTAAAGTTTTTAATCCGCCTTTTCTTCAAACACCTCCGGTTTACATATTTTTCGAAAGCTTGTAAGTTTTAACACAACCAACCCTAAAGATATAAATAGGTAGGTACCTATATACATATGTACGAAAGTAGCCAAATATGACATTACTAGAGCACAATAAATTATCAAGCAAATGAATAATATTTCTATTTTACTAGCAGTTTCTATAAAAGCAGTACTTATTTTACTCAATGACTGACTTTAATCTGCTTTTAGATTCATCATCTCCAGCGGCGCTCCTACCTATACTGTTCTAAAAGAAGGCTTCCACCGTAGAAGAGATATTGATGGGTGCTGCGGAACAAATTGCTACCTGCCACTCGGGCAGAAAAAAGCTACCAATAAGACAAGTGTGGCTGCTAAAGAATGAGCTAAAAAAGCTACTGAAGTAAAGACTGAGCTTTATGCATGCTTAATGCATACACATAGTATATTACTACGAGTATACTTGCATGACAGCCAACGTATTAAAAAGTGAATGTAGTTAATTTATTTTTATGTTTATTATTAAATTGACAATGTACAACTGAAGTGACTGATTTCAAAGCGCTCGCAGTACAAAATGACATATTTTAATCTCAAAAATTTTCTTTTTTCCATACATTCTCGAGTGAAGCTGCAGCAGATCACTGTCTATTGTCAATTTAATGAGGGCGCAGTCTGAACACTAGCGCCGCTATTGAAACGAGAATCATAGTGCTTAAATAAAGACGAAATTGTGAATCCACGACAAAGTGGCCACTTTTAGCTATAAAAGTCAATTAAATTAAACGGCACGCTAGAAAATATTGTTTAAGTGATAAAAAGTACCACAATGCTTGTTCGGAGTGCACTACAGAGAGATAATTCACAATTTTGTGTTTATTTAAGCACTATGATTCTCGTTTCAATGGCGGCGCTAGTGTGCAAACTGCGCGTATATTAAAACGGATCTTAATTGATAGTTTTTAAATTGGAATTGAAATATCTTTCTCTTTTATGCTTTAGTGAAGGCTGTTCTATGTGCTATGTACCTAATAACTATAGATATATCAGTTGTTTATTTCTTATAACACTTGTAACGTTAGTGTTGTGCTAAATATTGATGTGTGAATATAACTATTAAACTCTAGTAGCAAAGACTTATGTTTAATGATAGTATACTACTGTACCAATATAATAAGTCTATGTACCTAATAATTGTAGTAGTTTTATAAAGTAATTATACTTGTATGTTTTTGAAATTGTTGTTTAACTACCTACTTATGTGAATACCTTTATACAGGGTTATTTGTAAAACACCAACAACCTAGCAGTAGTAGATTAGTAACATCATATACAACAACATTTTTATAAGACTTTTACCAAAAAAGACAAAAAAATCTATTCTCCATACAAATGAGTTTTGTATGAAAAGTCGATTTTTTTGTCTGTTTTTGGAAAAGTCGTAGAACAAATGTTGTTGTGAGTAAATGGTGTTACTAATCTTTTTAGATTAGTAACATCATTTACTTACAAGTAGTCTGCGAGGTTGTTGGTGTTTTACTAATAACCCTGTATAGGTAGGAACTGAAAAAAGTAAAAAAAATATTGATATAAAAAATCTCTTTATTAAAATAGGCTTTCCTTCCTACATCTCCTCCTGAAATACAGTAGGTATGTAAACCCTGACTGCCTTATTAAACTATTAAACGAAGAATAAGTTTACAACCCGGCTAAACAGCAATATTACTTGGCATTTACCTCTTAATTATTTTGGCCCAAAATAATACAATACATTGCTGTGAGTCAGTGTCTAGTGACTGACTTACCGGCAGGCTGATTATCTAATTAAAAACCACCTAGCAACCGGTTCCAGTTCACAGATATGAATGTGATACATTGCTACTTTTCTTTGGTATGTTTTTTTACCCCAAAAAGAAGTAGTAATGTATCACATTCATCTGTCAAATGAGACCGGTTGCTAGGTGGTTTCTAATTAGATAATCAGCCTGCTGGCCGAATATTTTAAGTACCTAAATAAAAGCACTGAATATAATTGTAATGAAGTAAAGGTTCTTATTGATTGTTGTATACATACACAAAGAATTTAAATGATGAAATTAGTGTCTTGATCCCATGGTTTTGACATTCACAATACCTATAGATACGAGGAGCGACTGGAAGGAAAGTTAATCTACCTAAGTTTGAAAGAAACCACAGAAGGATGAGTCCCTTGCAACTTAAATACATTTATCATTAATGACATATTCCCATTAAAAAAAATGTATTGTCTTGGGCATCACAATGGTCATTCACAGCATCCTTTATCTCTTCATCCGTCGAAAGACCTCTCCACCTCTCAAATTTTTCTGCACATGGATTTGCAGATATCGACAGGCTGCAAAAATAAATATTATTATATTATGTATCTAATATTTGACATGAAATATAGAAGAACAGCAGTATGACGAATCAATCATCTACGAAGATGCTGTGGGCAATGATGATGATGATGATGAGTCAATTTATTTGTAAACAAATCACCATTAATATTAGTATTTATGTGTAACTATTTCACTACATTGACATAAAATAAATGATTAAAAAATTCTATCATAATAAAAAATATTCCTAAGTTATGGTCACATAAATTCTATCTATGAGATGTAAGTCTAAAGGTAAGGAAAAAAATAATTTTATAGGCTACCTGAAAGCCAAAAGCGGTGGCCTTCTTCATGAAGCCACTGTCACTGTCTCTCCCCGTCCAGCTGGATACATATTCCATACATGCACAGTGTTCATGAATCACACCACCAAATGCCACATCAATAGGTGTAGAAAATGTAGATCTGCGTCATAGGTACCTAAAAATTATTACATTATTATTTACAAATTAGATTAAGGTAATTAAAAATAAAATTTTAGTCTTGGTATCCTAACAAAAACCAACACATGCGAAAAATAGCAGCGCTTTCGATTACTCTAATTATGTGCCCTCAATGAAACTCCAGGCTCAATACAACATCAATAATTGAGAAATCATATTTTGTTTTGTAGTATTACTTATTTTTTCTGTGTAATGTTATTCTTTCTTTGGTCGGAGAGTCAGGTTTGGGGTCATAATTGAACTGTATCATATCAAATAACGAATGTGTATTATATACCTTTGTGTTGCTTGTGATCTTGGAAAAGATATTTTCATAGATATCTGACTCACTCAGACATTGTAGTCTGTGAAAGGCCAAGGTCCTTGCACTAAACGTTTTGTTGGTTTGGTAACTATCACTTAGATTTAAATGATGAAATCCTTAAGCTTCCCGGCCTATACCCAGCAGTGGGTGATGTGCGGCTGATAATATGATGATGATTTAAATGAAATGCAGCAAAATCTGAAAAATAACAAATAATCTTTAGTCATCTTGAGGTGAACTTCTAAGTATTTACAATACCTGTTGCCGAGTCGGCCTCCTTTTGATACAAACTTTATGGTTTTTTTACTTATTTTTCATTACTTTTGAATTCTGTTCCTTTTTATACTGTGACGTATTACCTTTGTTTTGCTACACTGTGTCATGTCTTTGCTATGTGTCAAGTGCTGTTTGTAAAATATATAAATATATAATTTTAAACGGTATAAAGCTTCGTTTACTCATTTCCATCAGCCCATTAGCTTGCTCAATATCATTGGTCCTTCCACCGTAGAAATTCAGGCACCTATTACCTACATTTTTTCCATTCTTAGTTGACATTTAGTTTTCATACAGTTCATCGCTTTTAGTTCCCATAAAACATGCTCACCCGTTCGCAATCAAGAAAAACACCATCAGAAGGAAACATACACACCACCGCCGAACCTCAACCACGTCCATCACGCTCCATGACATCTTCATCAGCCTCAACAATCAGAGCCCGTAAGGCAGCCGCGGAGGCCTTTGCGCGTCGCCGGCAGCTCGAACGCGAGTTGCAGCTCGCGGAGGAGGAGATGCAGCGCAAGCGGCAGCTCGCGGATGAAGAAAGGCAGCATAAGCAAAAACTCCTCGCTATGAAGAACAAGATGGAGGAGTGCGAGCTGCAAGCGGAGCTGGCCGCAATTGAAGCCGAAGGAAGCCGTAGCAGTCAACGCAGTCGGTGCAATGGTTCCGTAAGCTCCTTGCATTCTAAAAGAACAGAAGCGTGGGTTGAAAGCGCAGTCCAATCTCAGCCAATCACCGCAAAATTGTCCGAGATGGGGGCCCAATCTCATCCTCCACCATCTCACGTGGGCAATGATCATCCTCATTCTTATCCTTTCACCACTAACCTACCCATACAGGCAACGAACGCGTCTGAGGGCGCGGCACGCATACCGCCGCACATCCCCACGGCAGACGACAACGTCCTGTGTGTGTCGGATTCAAACAAACTATTGCAAGCAGTGGCAGACACAGCGGCAGCTGCGAAGGCTCTCGCAACCACCCGACAGCAACCAACAAAGCTTATCGAGTTGACACCATTTGCCGGAGAAACATCGAGATGGCTACAATTTAAAAGATTGTTCGACACTACAAAAGCTTTCTTTTCTCCTTTAGAAAATGTAGCGCGCCTGCAACAATCTCTACGAGGTGCAGCGCGTGAAGCGGTTGGCGCTCTCCTGATCTCAGCCAGCGAACCGGAAGAAATTCTCCTGGTGTTGGAACAAAACTTCGCCCGCCCGGAGATGATTATCTTCAAAGAAGTCGCTGCCCTGAAAAGCTTACCTCGCCTGGGTAATGATTTGCGTGAGTTAAGCACTTTGGCAACAAAGGTACGAAATAGTGTACACACTATACGTATGCTAGACCACAACGAATACTTATTTTCACCCGAACTCTTCCACACCATTTTGGGAAAGCTGAATCCTACAGTGAAAATGAGGTGGACAGATTTCGCAGCTGACAACTTTTCGCGAGACCAGCCAAAGCTTGAGCTCTTGTCCGCATTTCTCATGCGCGAGTTAGATAGGCACGTTAGATTCGGTTTAGCACCAGAACACGCAGCTGGGTCGCCTGTAGCTATCTCTTCGCATGAAAAACAAAGACGTGAGTACGTTCATGCTGTTGCGCCACAAAAACATGTAAATAGTTCGGGAAATAAAACCTCAACCGATGTAAATAAAACAAATTGTCTATTCTGTAAAAAAGAACACAGTATAAAAGTGTGCCCCAATTTTAATGAACTTTCCATAGAGCACCGATGGCAGTGGCAACGCGAAGCAAAGGTTTGTTATAGGTGTCTGCGACGTAATCCGCACACGTGGAGAACGTGCAGAGTTAACCCGTGCGGCGTCGACGGTTGTACTTTACACCATCACCCGTTGCTTCACGGTGCCCAGTGGCCTACGCCGGTGAACCATACGTCTGACGTCGCCCTTCAAGAGCCTTCAACGGCCAGCCCGGAGTGCGAAGAAGTTGTTGTTTCCACCACGTCCACAAGGGCGTCGGATGATAAACCAAGTGCGCGGATTACGTCGCCTTTACGTCCATTACTTAAGGTCATACCAGTAACCGTATTCGGTCCATTAGGTAGTCACGACACTTATGCCTTGCTCGACGACGGCAGCACTGCCACACTCATAGATGCCAGTGTTGCCGCGCGTATCGGAGCAACGGGCCCTCGCCAAAAAATTTGTGTGAACGGTGTCGGTGGTCTCACAAAAAATATTGACGTCACTTACATAGATTTTCAAATTAAGGGTAAGTTCACACAAGACGTGTTTGAGGTAAAACGCGCTAAGGCCCTACCGTCACTGTCGCTACACACTCAAACGGTAAATAAGGAGGATATTGCGGTATATAAACATTTACACAACATAACAGAGTTTTTAGTTTATGAAAAGGCGACTCCCATGGTTCTCATTGGTGCCGAACATTGGCATTTGTCCATAAACCGTGCTGTACGCAAAGGTACCCGTAACCAACCAGTAGCCTGTCTTACACTTTTAGGCTGGACACTATATGGGTTATCATCAACGAATAGTACAAATTGCATTCAGTTTGTCAATCACACCACATTTATAGACCAGGAGTTAGCGACCAAAAATGAAAACTTAGAAATTTTAATTAAGGAACATTATAAGTTAGACTCGTTAGGAATATCAAAACACGAAACAATACTAAGCAAACAGGATAAACGTGCCGTTGAAATTTTAGAGGGTACTACTTCACGTTTGCCGACCGGACGGTTTCAAGTTGGTTTGCCATGGCGCGACGATATTTCACAAATACCGGATAGTTATCCACAGGCTTTGTCACGCCTCCTGAGTCTCGAGAGACGCATGCGACGTGAACCGGTTTTTGCAGAGGCATATAAGAAATCTTAGAGCATACAGAACGGGAGTAGGCATATACAGGCACCCCCTTTCACCAAAGTACATGACCAATTTGGTCGTGTCAGTTTATAAAAACTAGTTGGTCGCGAACACTCGCCATTTTGAAAGACTACATATCGCCGAACGCAGCTCCGCAAAAATGATGAATTGTGCGGTGATATTGTGCAAAAGGCGATCTGAAACTTCAAATTTTAATAAGGACGGGATTTCCTTTCACACTTAAGTATAATTTTATTAACAAACTATAATATAATCACGAAGAAAACCCAGTTTGTTTAGTAAAGCCAACGACAGAGATTGCGATAGCAAAACGATACCAAACACCATGGTAGAAGTCTTAGTGCTGTGACAAAGTTAAAGAAGACGAATGAACGAAGTCAAAGTGAATGAATGTGATCTGATCAGTACATAAATTTTTCAATCATTAGTTTCTCTGATGTTGTCTTGATTTCAAAAACACAAGTGATTTATTGGCATTTTTAGATTTTAGGCATTAACAAATCACAATGCTATTTTTATATTAAGATAATTAATAGAAGAAACACTAGAAAAAATACGGGTGTCTATTTTTCTCTAGTGTTTTTTCTATTAAATTGGAACTTGTGCGATGGTATATTTATGAGTACGTATCAGAATGTCTAAACTTAAAATGGCAAAGTTCAAAATGTCAAAAATTTGAATGTCTAACGATTAAAATGTCAAAAGTTCAAAATGTCAAAAACGAAAATGTCAAACGGTCAGATAGTCAAAAATTAAAATGTCTAAGTTCAACTGATTAAAACTTAAAATGTCTAATAGTCCAAATACATATAATGACGTATAGAATTTACTCATTTTCTTTCATTTAGGTATCTTATTAATTAGGTTATATAACTGTGTGTTAACCTCTGTGCCTCCGCCGCACATCAACATAGCCACGCCATTCCCTGATTCGGTAGCCGGTGCCAGTCACTGATTCTATTGCTATAACGCATTTTAGGCGAAGCCCAAAGATACCTCCACAGACTCAATCAACCTCAAAGATGATTCGTTTTAAGATTCAACCCAATTCAAATAAATCATTGTGAACTTAGACTTAATGACCATTGATATTTTAACTTTCAAGTGTTTGATACGTTTGATACTTTAGTTTTGCTATTTTGAAGTTAGACATAATGATTTTCGACATTTTAAACCATTTGAATTTTAATTTTTGACATTTTGAACTTTGTCATTTTAACTTTAGACATTCTAACTTTAGACATTCTGATACGTACCCACTTATAATACATAGAAAATACCAAGACAAACAGACATGTTCTTGCACACAAATGTTTGTCTTGTCTTCATCTTATCCAATGCGTCAACCGGGTTGTTTTTAGGGTTCTTTTATCTATTTTGATATTGTTTACCTTTCCTTTCTTGATGCCGCCTGATATCTAACAGTAGGCAACTTTTAAATTCCCTATATACGAAAAATAACAATAGTTTAAAAGCTGATTTAAAGTTAGAGGGGGGGGGGACACATTTTACTACTTTGGCAGTGTATATTGTGTGTATCGTTCAAACGGTTGACTTTGAGAAAAAATAGTCTTAGGAACCTCAATGACATTTTTGAAGACCTATCTATAGACTTTTAAATAGATGCTTTTTTTCAGTTTCAGTTCCATGTATGGGGAGCCCCCTTTAATCTTTTGTTTTTTTATTTTTGTGTAAATATCGTAAGGCGGTTTACAGAATACATCTACTTATCAAGTTTCAACTGTGTAGTCCTAATACTTTCGGAGTAAAGTGGCTGTGACATACGGACGGACGGACGGACAGACAAACATAACGAATCTATTAGGGTTTAGTTTTTTGCCATTTAGGCTACGGAACCATAACAAGCAATTTAAGGTTCAAATTCATTGGAGATTTTTGACAGTTTTGTATAGCTTGATGTGCTGCTGACTGTACATAGATACTTGTAAATAAATGATTACATTATTAATCACATTTATTTTCTTTTTTGACAACCTACACACCTTTATACTTGCATCTTGCGCCAACACTCACTATCGGAATTTCATTTCTGTACATTATTTTAGGATAAAAGGGCAGAACGATGTTTTAAGTATGTTATTAAATAATTATTTGTAAGCGTATTTTAGTGATTGTTGGTGCAAATCACAAAATCAAAATGAAGACATTAATTTTTTTTGGTCGTAATCATAATCACTCATCTTCAAATCAAAGCTTCTAATCATTCAATTTCATCGGTCTTTTTATGTCCCATCACTAACCTTAACACAAGGGCAAACTTATTTATGTCGGTAAGTTTGGCGCTGCCGTCTACGTGATCTGTCAGAATTTGTACTAAGATGGTTAGTTCCGAATTTGACCACCTGCCAATATAACTTTGTGGTCATTCTGTTTTTGTGTGCGTGTGTAACAATATGACTTTAAGCTTCAAAAGTGTGCGTGAATATGAAGTTGTGTGCTGTGCGTGTGTACCTCGTCTCCCCCCAAAATCGGTGAACAAAATCTAGTGTAGGAGAGCGCTCTTGCTTACTCCCGTTCTGTATGCTCTAAGTAAGAAATTTATGAATAATATGTTTGAAAAGGGTTACGCAGAAGAATGCTCGGCTGAAACATATTATTCCCAGAATCTTCAAAATTCTAAAACTTACCGACTGTATTTACCTCATTTTGGCATATTTCATCCGCAGAAACGCAAACTTCGCGTGGTTCACGATGCCGCTGCCATGAACCAAGGAGTCAGTCTGAATTCTTTATTACTACAGGGCCCTGATCTTCTCCAAAACTTGCTGCACATTCTTTTTAGATTTAGAGAAGGCCGTGTTGCCTTAACTGCTGACGTTAAAGAAATGTTCCCTCAAATTCGCATCAGGCCCGAGGATAGAGATGCTTTACGGTTTCTTTGGAGAGGTGGAGATCAAAAGCAACCTATCAAAGAATACAGAATGACATCCGTCATTTTCGGCGCCTCCTCAAGCCCCTTTACTGCGTTATACATAAAAAATAAGAATGCTATGGAACATGAACATAACTTCCCTGACGCAGTAAAGGCGATTGTCGAGGACCATTATATGGACGATTATCTTGGATCTCATGACTCCGCTACTGCAGCGGCACAAATTGCGAAAGACATAGTTACGGTACACAGTTTTGCGCATTTCGAAATGCGAGGATGGGTTTCAAATGACGACGCTGCGTTGAAGCTCATCCCCAGCGAACTGTGTGCTGAAAAACCATCACAGGTAGACCTTGGAAACTCTCCTACGACAATCAGAGCATTAGGTATCATATGGGATCCTCTTTCGGACACATTGGGGTTCCGAACAGGTCTGGGCGAAACTGTTCCCCAACAATTAACTAAGCGCATAGCGATCTCGCACATTATGCGTGTATATGACCCTTTAGGTCTTCTCAATCCTATTGTGGTTAAGGGCCGCATACTTTTTCAGGACACTTGGAGATCGAATATTGGTTGGGACGCTTATTTCTCTCCCACAGACACCTTGAAATGGATGGAATGGTTTCAAGAGCTTTCGGCCGTTTCAACAATCAAAATCCCACGCTGGTACGCCAAAGCCAGCGACGAGGAACCTCTGCACCGCGAACTCCATGTTTTTGCTGACGCGAGTGAAGCGGCATATGCCTGTGTTGCGTTTTGGAGACTTGTATATGCTAACGGGTCGGTAAAGATGTCTCTCGTCGCTAGCAAGGCTAGGGTTACCCCCTTGAAACCAGTTTCAGTCCCACGGTTAGAGCTAATGGCAGCTTTGATTGCAACGCGTCTCGCCGTAACCATCAAGGAGAGTCACGTAAAAAAACCTTCCAACACATTTTTTTGGACTGACTCCCTTACTGTCCTCGGTTGGTTACGTAGCGACGCGCGCACGTTCAAGTCTTTTGTGGCCCATCGTATTGGCGAAATAACTGAAAATTCGAACATATCCGATTGGAGATGGGTACCGACAGGCATGAACGTGGCTGACGACGCAACTCGAGCGCGTTCAGTCCAGTTGGATCAACACAGTAGATGGTTCAATGGACCTTCGTTTCTTTTTCTTTCTCCCGAGGACTGGCCTAAAGAACCAGTTTCAGAACTCCCGTCACTTCAAACTCAAGTCGAATTAAAACGTGCACCTTGCGAAATGGTGGGAGTTCTGACGGAACGTATTAATCCGCCTTCAGCGGTGACAGTAGACAGCTCACGTTTCAGCAGCTGGCTACGCTTGGTGCGCGCTACTGCACGCGTACACCAAGCTGCGTTTATGTTTAGGCAACTTATTCAAAATTCTTCGTCTTCTTATCACGATCGATCACAACGATCACAATGTACGTCCACTACCGCCACTTTAGTTAAAATAACACCAGATTTCATGAAAGCCGCGGAAAGGCACCTCCTACTCAAGACACAGCTTGAAAGCTTTGGTGAAGAATTCAGGAATATCCTCAACTCCAAGCCGTTGCCCAAAACCAGTCGCCTCACTAAGCTGTCACCTTTCATTGGAGAAGATAAGCTACTTCGCCTAGGAGGGCGGATCAGAGCGGCAGAGGATGTGAGCCAAAGTGTCAAAACGCCAGTACTTCTTGATGGTCACCACCCCATAGTCCGTTTATTGGTGCATCACTACCACGTCAAGATGGGTCACGCGAACCACGAAACAGTAATCAACGAGCTACGCCAGCGCTATTGGCTACTGCGGTTGCGAAATACAGTGCGGTCAGTAGCGCACCGATGTTTGATGTGTCGCATTCGCAAGACCTTACCGCAAACACCCCCGACCGGTGATCTCCCACCACAACGAATGGCTCATCATCAGCGTTGCTTCACCTTTACTGGCCTGGACTACTTCGGTCCTATCGACGTGTCAATTGGTCGCAGGCGCGAGAAGCGATACGTAGCGCTATTTACTTGCATGACATCAAGAGCGGTCCACTTAGAGTTAGTACACTCCCTATCTGCAGACTCAGCCATATCGAGCATTCGCCGATTTATCGCCAGAAGAGGAGCCCCGACCACTATATTCTCCGATAATGGCACTGCTTTCGTCGGCGCCAACCGAATATTGAGAGAGTTTTATCAGTCTAGCGTCGAGGACTTCACAACAAACCATGGAATTGGTTGGGCTTTTATACCGCCTGCTGCTCCGAATTTTGGTGGATGCTGGGAGAGATTAGTCCGGTCCGTTAAGGTGGCTCTCAGCGCTACACTGCGAGAACGTGCGCCGAAAGAAGAAACACTCCTGACGCTGTTACTAGAAGCAGAAGCTGTGGTGAATTCGCGACCGCTAACCCACATTTCTCAGGACCCCGAAGACCCAGAAGCGTTGACACCGTTTCATTTCTTGATTGGCTCATCCTCTACAAGCAGTTTGCCCGCACGATTCGATAACAGTGTGCTGTTCGGGCGAGCAGAGTGGAAAAAGGCGTTACGGCTGTCAGAACTTTTTTGGTCCCGATGGGTTAAGGAGGTACTTCCCACGATGCAACCGCGTGATAGACCACACCGCCACACGACCGACCAAATCTCTGTGGGCGACGTCGTACTAGTAGTCGATGGCAACCTCCCTCGTGGAGTATGGCCCCGAGGCGTGATAGCTGCGACGTACCCAGGTCGCGATGGGGTAGTGAGGGTGGTGGACGTATCAACCGTGGCCGGTACTCTGCGCCGTCCCCTGACCAAGCTGGTGAAGCTCGACACAATGGGTTATTAGTCCTTCGCTGGTTTGGTTTGACTGTGCACGTTCTTGCACGAGGGGCGGGAATGTTGCCGAGTCGGCCTCCTTTTGATACAAACTTTATGGTTTTTTTACTTATTTTTCATTACTTTTGAATTCTGTTCCTTTTTATACTGTGACGTATTACCTTTGTTTTGCTACACTGTGTCATGTCTTTGCTATGTGTCAAGTGCTGTTTGTAAAATATATAAATACATAATTTTAAACGGTATAAAGCTTCGTTTACTCATTTCCATCAGCCCATTAGCTTGCTCAATATCAATACCAAACAACTAACGCACGAATTACCTTAATTAATCTCAGGGCACACACGGCTGTAAACCTTCAACTTCTTGGTAGAAACAAGGCAGAAGTGGAATACGAAGATCTTCACTTTAAAATCTGTTTAAGGCATCTCTCTTCTGCCACAGCACGGCAGATTGCTTGTTAGTAAAAAATAATCGGTTAATTATTATATGCACTTAATAGGTAACGAATATTAAGCACAAATCTTGATAAAATAATCGAAGCCAGGGACTAATTTACTCTTGGCTTCATTTGACATTACATTCGGGCTATCACGGTTGACTTTTCTTTTTTAATTTTTACGCGATACCGAGAAATGTCAAATCGTATAGGAAAAATGAAGCTAATCATTCACTCTTTAGCTTCGTCAAAAATATTAAGTTAAGGTAATTACGCGATGCGACAAGTTCAAGTAACCTGTCATCAAATGTCAAAACTCAAACCAATTGGGCTTGGATTTTTTACGTGATAGAGCTGCTGGCGATTTTCGGATCGGATCAAGGCCATACGATTTTTTGCCGGATCGATACAAAACTTGGAAGATCGGATCGCTTGGATCGTATGAACGAAAATGCGGTTTGTTTACGAAAAAATGGGCACTTTGGTTTTTTGTTACGAAATTTATCTTTGTCTACATTTTGGCCGAAAACTGGCGCCTATAAAAATATTGTACTTAACTATTAGTAGTTAGGCGCGTCTTCAAGTATAAACTTTTGAGAGAAATTCGTCTTTAAGTTCTCTGAGTACAATATTACTATTCCACATTATTTTATACATTGTTTTGCATGAGTTTACTTAATAAAAATATAAAATTAATGGTGTCTTACTTATTTGCATCCGATCCGGATCGATTTCCTTAAAATCGGATCGAAGGCATTCGATCCGATCCGCGGATCGGATCGTGGAATTACGATCCATTACGATCCAAAAAATCGGATCGACAACCCCGGATCGCGCATCCCTATGTCAGATAGAAACCCAACTCGGACCACGTTTTATTATTAAAAAAAAATTTAGAGACACTGACACCACCTACCATAGACGTAGCACATCCCTTCGGATTCGGCAATTTATACAACTATAATAATGCTGATTAGCATTATTGTAGAAATCTAATTAAATCAAAAGAGTAAGTTCAGTTTTATTTTATAATTACTATGTGTTATTCTAAATTAATATTTTTCTAAATTAATATTTAAGTAATATATTTTCAATATTCCACTCCGAATCCTTAACTTTGATACACTACGTGATTGATAACGTACATTTTTTTTCCTACTATCGTGGTATTATTGTTTAGTAATGGCAATTGTGCGAACGAGACACCGACCTCCACCTAGTGTTGTTTCATTCACACAGTAGAGTCTTCAGTCAATGTCGTCGATAGAATTTCAACTCTATGACAAAGGCAATAAAGTTGAATTTCTTTTAAACAAATAGTGAGAATTTTTGTATAGTACTCACTCCCTATATAAACCTCCTTGCCACCTACATAAAAAATTAAAACAATAAGAATAAATATTTTTTTTTTTACTGTCATTTTCAATGACAAAATTGCAAAGGTACACCCCCCCTGGATCCGCCAATAATTCCAGTACAAGGCTTGTATAATACTTTTCTGCTAAAATGCGAGAACATACAATTTTCTGAGTAAAAATGAGATTTTTTAAAATTGGTTCATGCGGCCATGTAATGGTGTGTCCCCACTTAGGTTCGCGAACCACCGCGCTCCGCGCTCCGCGCTCCGCGAACCTCGGAGCGCGCTCCATATTTGGGATCCGATGCGAACACGCGAACACGGAGCGCGGAGCGCCAGTGTGGCCAGATTCAGTATTTTAATACTTTTATTGGTATATTTTATCGACTTTTCCGAATTTCAGTATTTTTGTAGGTATATTAACGGAAGTAAGTATTTTCGGTATATTTTGGCTATGAAGTTATGGTAACTAGGTCCCCGCGAACATTGATGTTCAAGGAATTTCCCGGATTATGTCTATATTTCATTCAGAAGCAAAGATCAGTAGAGTCTGTTCTGGAAAAGAACCAACTTGGGATTTATGCTTGATTACCGTTTTTGAAATGTTGACGGTACTGTTACGTTTTAGTGCGACTGTATTAACAAGATAAATATTAATTCAAGATAGTCGCACTATAATTACGTATAAGGCGACGGCTACACACAAAGTATTTACTGTGGTCCAACTGTGTGGTAAATACTGATAATTCCAATTCCAACGATGGAATGAAAACGCACGCCTACACGCTCAGTATTTACCACATGGTAATGTTGCAAGATCGTGCCTTTTATTACGATTTTAGTAGGTACTATTTTCTAAAAGATAGCAGCCAAATTTTATGTTTGGGGGCCGATTTCGATGAAACTCGGTTTTGGGTACTATTTCGACAACAAAACAGCAACGCAAAGTTAAAAATATAAAAAATCCAAGATGGCGGCCAACTTTTTTGTTTGTGGGCCTATTTAGATGAAACTCGGTTTTGGGTACTATTTTGACAACAAAACAGCAACGCAATGTTAAAAATATAAAAAAATCCAAGATGGCGACCAACTTTTTTGTTTGTGGGACGATTTAGATGAAACTCGGTTTTGGGTACTATTTTGACAACAAAACAGCAACGCTATGTTAAAAATATAAAAAATCCAATATGGCGACCAACTTTTTTGTTTGTGGGCCGATTTAGATGAAACTCGGTTTTGGGTACTATTTTGACAACAAAACAGCAACGCAATGTTAAAAATATAAAAAAATCCAAGATGGTGGCCAACTTTTTTGTTTGTGGACCAATTTAAATGAAATTCGATTTTGGGTACTATTTTGACAACAAAACAGCAACGCAATGTTAAAAATATAAAAAAATCCAAGATGGTGGCCAACTTTTTTGTTTGTGGGCCGATTTAGATGAAACTCGGTTTTGGGTACTATTTCAACAACAAAACAGCAACGCAATGTTAAAAATATAAAAAATCCAAGATGGCGGCCATATTTTTTGTTTATGGGCCGATTTAGATAAAACTCGGTTTTCGGTACTATTTTGACAATAAAACAGCAACACAATGTTTAAAATATAAAAAATCCAAGATGGCGGCCAACTTTTTTGTTTGTGGGCCGATTTAGATGAAACTCGTTGTTGGGTACTATTTTGACAACAAAACAGCAACGCAATGTTAAAAATATAAAAAATCCAAAATGGCGGCCAACTTTTTTGTTTGTGGGCCGATTTAGATGAAACTCGGTTTTCGGTACTATTTTGACAACAAAACAGCAACGCAATGTTAGAAATAGTACCGAGTTTCATCTAAATCCGCCAGATGGCGCTTTGAAGTAAACATAGTCTCTACGTTAAATATTGCCGAATAATTTTAAATCACAATTCTAACATTTGAAATCAAGTTAAATCAATAATTTCTCTAGTGATTCACCAGTGATATCGTTTGCAGAACTATACCTATAGTTTAAAAGTGTTTATTTGTGCTCGAAAAATATTCAGGCCTTTTTAAATCTGCGGAAATCAGAAATCAGAAATCAGAATATTTATTTGCACAATATTGTGTACATTACATTGAGATCGATGACAATGTTTCTTATAAAATTTCAACAATATTCTGCCTTAAATCTGTAGGCATGCAAATGTTAGTAAGTGTAATCGTGTAAGCTATCTATAATGAATATTATTACTACTAAGTATTACTGATGTCAATTATAATTACAAAATTGTCAATAGAAATCTCATATTCAAAATTAAATGTCAGCTATGCAAAATTATCCTTAATACTATGTCAGATTGAGTAGAGATGTCATTTATTTTCCAAATATTCTTTGATCGAATAGAAACTGTGCTGTAGGAGCCAATTAAATAATTTATTCTTGAAAATATTTTTCTCTATTGGTTGATTAATAATGTCCAGCGGTAGCTTATTAAATATTTTGATAGCCATACAATATACATTCTTTCGAAATATAGCTAGATTGGATTTAGGTATTGCTAGTTTATTCTTTCTCGATGCTCGTAAATTATCGTTTTTTTTCACTACATTTTAAAAAGTATTCGGGGTGCTTTTTAACCAACAAGCATAGTTCTAATATATATATACATGGTAGAGGTAATATTCTATGTTTTTGAAATAGGGGCTTACATGATTCTCTTTGTTTTATCTCGCATAAGGCACGAATGCACTTCTTTTGTGCTCTAAAAACTCTGTCTACATCTACACTGTTGCCCCATATTATTATGCCGTAACGCAGTAGAGAAGAGACGTATCCGTGGTACGCCTGTAAGGCTACTTGAAAAGACGTTATATTTTTGATTCTATTTAGTGCAAATACAAATTTATTTAGTTTAGTGCAGAGACCGTCTATATGTTTTTTCCAACTGCAATGTTTATCTAGATTTATACCTAAAAATACTGTGCTATCTACGATGTCAATTTTATTGTTATTATAGTGAATGTCAATGTTAAGTTTTTTCGCTTTATATGTATGGAATTGAATTGCTTTCGTTTTCGATATATTAATTTTAAGGTCATTTTTATTCATCCAATTAATTATGTCAAATAGAGTATCATTAATGTCATGTTCAAGTTCGTCAATATTTTTATTTTGAAATAGAAGTGTACAGTCATCTGCAAATAAGAAACAATTGTTGGTAGTTATATCGGGAAGATCATTTATGTACACTATAAAGAGTAAAGGTCCCAAGATACTGCCTTGAGGTACGCCGTTACTGATTAGGCGATATTTTGATCTGACATTTACTTTTGTTGGAATTTGACAACTTGGCGACTCGGACGGAAGCGTTCGCGTTGTTTCGGTACATTGTTGACGATTTGCCAAGTAACTAGCGAACCATTTGTGGGCGATTCCCCTTACACCATAGTCATGAAGCTTCAGTAACAGTATTTCGTGATTTACGTGGTCAAAAGCTTTTGACATGTCAAGAAATACTGCTACGGTTGGTACTTTTTCATTGATACCTTCTATAATTTTTTTTATTAAAGAAAAGCAGGCTAGTGCAGTTGATTTTCCTTCCTGAAAACCGTACTGTTGTTTGTTAATAATTTTATGCTTGGTGATAAAAGAGTAGAGACGTATAGCCATCACTTTTTCAAATATTTTTGATATTACAGGTATAAGTGTGATGGGCCTGTAATTTCCCATATCACTATCGTCTCCCTTTTTAAATAGAGGCTTAACTACGGATAATTTAAGCTTATCTGGAAAAATGCCGCTCTCCATAGAAATATTTATTATATGTGCCAAAGGCACGCATATTTTCGGCGCACACATTTTAAGAATATCAGTGCTTATTTCGTCATAACCTACTGATTTAGTGTTTTTCAAGCCCATAATGATTTTTTGTACCTCAGTTTCAGATGTAGGGTACAAAAATATACTGTTATTTAATTTTTTTTTATTTGTATTTGATAGCGTATTACCTGTGTTTTTAGCTATATCTATAAAATAATCATTAAATAATTCCGAAATGTCATTTATATTATTAATTATGTCATTTTTATGTTTAATAGATTTTATTTCATTTTTATTAAGATTTTTATTTATATTATTGTTTATTATTTTCCAGGATGCCTTACATTTATTTTTTGCATTTAGTATGTATTTCGAATTATTAATCTTTTGTGCAGCGTTCATACATTTGTGTAGTAGTTTTGTGTAGTTTTGATATTTTATTTTATTGTTTTCCCTATTCTTATTGTCTCCATATATATAGTTGTAGTAAAGTTTTCGTTTTTTTACACAGCTTTTTTTTGTTCCTTTTGTTACCCACTTAAGTTTCTTAAAATTATGCTTTTTTTTAATTCTTTTAATAGGGAAGCAAAGATAATAGAGAAGAGAAAAAATATCATGAAATTCGTTGTAGGCTTCATTTGCATCTGTATGCTCTACTACATTATTAAATGTCAAAGAGTTAATGTGTTCTAAGAACTGTTTTTTGTTTTCCATGCTTAGATCTCTTTGTAGCTCATACCAGTATAGTTTTTTATTATAGTTTTCTATGTAGCTTGATAGAATTTGGCATGTAGTATGGTCAGACAATGAGGATTCGTTTGTATATCCTACTGCACCTTGTAAATTGCTAGCTATGATTATTAAAAACTGCGGAATATAGTCTGAGCATTATCCTTGAGAAAAGTGATAAAACTGCGCTTTAATTTGCGTAATAAATCTCATCTTCAGTGTTAAAACTAAATATTATCATCAGTGATATTATCAGTGTTGAGGTAGTACTATAATAATTATTTTCGTCTTGACCTCATACTCAAACCAACTCATGCATCAAGTTTCAAACCCTACTTAACTGATCAATACTTTGAACGCTTTAAGTCGCTTTGGCGCATACGTTAGCACACTGACTCCCGATTGCACTAAACTTAAGGATCGCCTAAGTCTGTTCCTAACTACAACACGACCAAATTAAAACGGTGTCAGACTTAGCGGTCATGTAGCTGTCATTCGCCTACTTAACTTGGTCGAGTTGTAGTTAAGAAAATACTTAGGCGATTCTTAAGTTTAGTGCAATTGGGTGTGAGTGCTGCATACTGAATTCAGCTGTGAGTGGCCCGAAGATCGATCCTCGCTAATAAAGACTTTTTCTCCCAAATTTTTTTTAGAGACATTTTATTTATTTTTAAAGATATTTTTTTTTATTTGTATTGAAGATATTTTTGGACGTTACTTTTCAATTACTTTTGATTTACTAAAATATCTTCATCCACCAAAGCCGTAGTAAGGTATAAGATTATAGAGAGTAATTGTATAAGAATAAAAAATGTCGACTAAAGGATCATCTGAGTGCGCGGGATGTCCTAATATCATGGATGGAGCAATATTCATGCAATGTATAATCCGGTCGAGTAACTCGGCACCTGAAGCGCGATAGACCCCCTTCGTTTTCTCCTTTCCTCACGCCACTGTCGTCATGCCAGTAGCGTTAGTACATTTGTTAGTGATAATTTATCGATAATCTATCGAAAACTTTCAAAAAATTGACGACGGTGGCGTGAGGAAAGGAAAAAACGAGAGGGGTCTATCGAGCTTCAGATGCCGAGTTATCTCGACCGGGTTATAAACGTTGCAAAGACAATTATCATTTGCAGTGCACCGCAGATTACAATGCGATGACAGCTGAAACTAAAAACGCCTGGATTTGTGATTTCTGCCGCATTCGCGAGCCCAAAAAGGATAATAACACGATTACACCAACGAGAGCTAAATTACCACTGCCTCCAATGATAGCTTCGTTACCAGCCGGAGGAAGCCGGGAGCCGGAAGAAGGCCACAGGAGCTCTATGATAAAATCATACAACCCCATCGTGTTTGGTCTCGTTAGAATCGTCTTAATGAGGACTCTAATGGGAGATGAGATCCGGGGTTTGATGATGAAGCTGGAAGGCCTGAAGAAGAATTTATGCTATACTTTTAAGTCTGTTTTTACTAGTCCGTTTTCATGTTTTTGGTCCGATTTTTATAATTTTTAGTCCGTTTTAAAAACGAGTTTAAAAAAATATTTTTTTTCAGTAAATTATAACTGAAACAAAATGAGCCCACTACTTCAAGTTAAAAAAATCTTTTGTTTACTTTAGTTCCTGCCTCTAACGAAGTGCATTCACTTTCAAGTAAGTATTATGTTTAGTATTGTTTTAGTGCTATTTCTACTTGATATTATAATTGGTAGGTACTACTTTGAATATACGAGTACCTAATGCAACAGCATCTATTTATAGAATTTTTACAAAAGTTTCTTCATAATAAATATCTAACTAAAATACGAGTATTACCGCTTTTTGTATAGCCATAGTCATTATTGTTTATTGCACATGTTGGTTACAGAGATGTTACAAAGTAAATGGTAGGTACCATAAACATGAACCTGTTAGTGTATTGCAACTTACAAGCCAGCGCTTGAAGTCAAGTTTTCCTGCGCCAACGAGTTGTTCCTGCCCTTCGGCCAATGATTTAAGGGACATTATTAGAGAGGAGATTTACAATGCTTTTGAGGATGTTATTAATCCAAAAATTTATGCCTTGCAAAATATGATAGTTGGCTTTGAATCATCTCTCTCGGCATTCAGCCAGGATCTGGATAGCATAAAAACGCAACACACCGCCCAGTTGGCCACTTTGAATGATGTCCGCAAGGAAAAGAGTCGCTTCGTTCAGCTGAAGAAGAAAGGTTTTGATTAGCTAATCAAAACCTTTCTTCTAGACTGGCACAGCTTGAGTTACAGACACGTGCAACAAATATTGAAATACAATGCGTCCCAGAAAACAAGCAGGAAAATTTAGTTAATACAGTTCTGCAGCTTTCTAAGGTTATAGAGTGTCCTATCAACGAAGGCAATACTCATTTTAGCGCTAGACTTGCTAAAATGGACAATAAAAGTCCCCGCCCACGCTCCATACTCGTAAAGTTCAACAGTCCTCGCCTTCGAGACCAGTTTCTGGCGGCTACAATAACGTTTAACAAAAACAATTCTAGCGAAAAACTTAACACCAGTCATCTGGGTATCGGCGGCAACAAAAAATCACCAGTTTACGTGACAGAACATCTGACACCTGAAGCAAAACAACTGCATGCAGCGACTCGTTGCATTATCAGGGAGCTGAAATATAAATTCATCTGGGTACGCGATGGAAAAATCTTTGTACGGAAGAACGAGGAGGCTAACTACGTATACATACGGAATCATGAGACTCTCAAAGGTTTATCAAAAAGAACGCTAAAGTTGCCTTGTTATATTTTGTTTTACTAACGGGCTCTTTTAATGATATAATTGTATTCTACCAGAATGTAAGAGGATTGCGGAGGAAGACTGTCGACATTTTCAATAATATAGTTTGTAATTCTTATGATGTAATAATCTTGACAGAAACGTGGTTAAACGATGGCGTTTTTGATTCGGAAATCTGTGATGACAGATACAACGTATATAGGCGAGGCGAGACCGTCAGAGTAGTGGGTTTCATCCTTCAAAGGATGGTGGAGGGGTGTTAATTGCTGTCTCCAAAAGATTGAACTCAGTGCGCCTTACTCTTGTGAAGATTCACAAGAGTAAAGGCGCCCTGAGTAGATGACTGCGAGGACTTGTGGGTGCGTGTCGGAAGTGACGGAGTTAATTCTAAGAAGTTGTACATTTGCGGTGTTTACCTGCCTCCTCCTTTAAAAAAGCATATTTTATCCCCTTCGGCCGTGTATGATACCAGAGTTTGGTAACTTTATAGACAACTGTAACCGTGCTCTTCTCTGAATGATTTATTTTGATTTAAAAATGTTTGATCAATTGGAATTGTATTGCATGCTTTATATATAAGTATAATATTTATAATTTTGATTTGCTTATGTGTAACATCTAAAATTGAGATTGCAATTAAAGTGTTATTCATTTTCTTTTTGCTGTGAATGATTGAATGTTAATCTTGTTGATGTTAATAAATGAATAAAATAAATCGGGCACAAAAAAAAGTTGGCCACTATCTTGGATTTTTTTATATTTTTAACATTGCGTTGCCGTTTTGTTGTCGAAATAGTACCCAAAACCGAGTCTCATTTAAATTGGCCCACAAACAAAAAAGTAGGCCGCCATCTTAGATTTTTAATATTTTTAACATTGCGTTGCTGTTTTGTTGTCGAAATAGTACCCAAAACCGAGTCTCATTTAAATGGGCCCACAAACAAAAAAGTAGGCCGCCATCTTGGATTTTTAATATTTTTAACATTGCGTTGCTGTTTTGTTGTCGAAATAGTACCCAAAACCGAGTCTCTTCTAAATCGACCCACAAACAAAAAGTTGGCCGCCATCTTGAATTTTTTTATATTTTTTAAGTTGCGTTGCTGTTTTGTTGTCAAAATAGTACCCAAAACCGAGTTTCATCTAATTCGGCCCACAAACAAAAAAGTTGGCCGCCATCTTGGATTTTTCATATTTTTAACATTGCGTTGTTGTTTTGTTGTCGAAATAGTATCCGAAATCGAGTTTTATCTAAGTTGGCCCACAAACAAAAAGTTGGCCGCCATCTTGGATTTTTATATTTTTAACATTGTGTTGCTGTTTTGTTGTCGAAATAGTATCCGAAATCGAGTTTTATCTAAGTTGGCCCACAAACAAAAAGTTGGCCGCCATCTTGGATTTTTATATTTTTAACATTGTGTTGCTGTTTTATTGTCGAAATAGTACTCAAAACCGAGTTTTATCTAAATCGGCCCACAAACAAAAAAGTTGGCCGCCATCATGGATTTTTTTATTTTTAACATTGCGTTGCTGTTTTGTTGTCGAAATAGTACCCAAAACCGAGTTTCATCTAAATCGGCCCACAAACAAAAAAGTTGGCCGCCATCTTGGATTTTTTATATTTTTAACATTGCGTTGCTGTTTTGTTGTCAAAATAGTACCTAAAACCTAGTTTTATCTAAATCGGCTCACAAACAAAAAAGTTGGCCGCCATCTTAAATTTTTTATATTTTTAACATTGCGTTGCTGTTTTGTTGTCGAAATAGTACCTAAAACCGAATTTCTTCTAAATCGGCCCACAAACAAAAAGTTGGCCGTCATCTTGGATTTTTTATATTTTTAACATTGCGCTGCTGTTTTGTTGCCGAAATAGTATCCAAAACCGAGTTTCATCTAAATCGGCCCACAAACAAAAAAGTTGGCCGCCATCTTGGATTTTTATATTTTTAACATTGTGTTGCTGTTTTGTTGTCGAAATAGTACTCAAAACCGAGTTTTATCTAAATCGGCCCACAAACAAAAAAGTTGGCCGCCATCATGGATTTTTTTATATTTTTTAACATTGCGTTGCTGTTTTGTCGTCGAAATACTACCCAAAACCGAGTTTCATCTAAATCGGCCCACAAACAAAAAAGTTGGCCGCCATCTTGGATTTTTTTATATTTTTAACATTGCGTTGCTGTTTTGTTGTCGAAATAGTACCCAAAACCGAGTTTCATCGAAATCGGCCCACAAACAAAAAAGTTCCGAACAGACTCTAAGTTACAGATAAGAAATGACAGGCAGCCGCCATAGTAGAATTATAAATAGTATCAAGTCATCTAATACGTTTAAATAAAATTATTTTCTGATAAGCACTTCACTTTATCTTTGAGGTTTTTCTTTCGCTAATTCGGGAATTTCCCTAAAGTAGTACCTTTGGATCGTTATATTAGTAGAACGTGTTTTTTTTTTTCGTTTTTATTGTACTTGGCGCATCCATCCGGAAAATATGTTTAGTTTTTCCTCCGAATAGAATGTTAAAATATAATTTAAACATTCATTGTGATGATAAATGAATAAAACCTGTTTTGAAAATCAGTATTTTTATCGGTTTATTTTCCATGTGCAACTTGGTATGTTTCAGTATTTTTTTGAGGTGCTTCGTTATTTTCGTAAACTTTAATCTGGCCATACTGCGGAGCGCGGTTCGCGGAGCGCGGTTCGCGGAGCGCGGTTCGCGGAGCGCGGAGCGTGGTTCGCGGAGCGCGGAGCGCGGCAGGGTTGCGTTCCGAACCTACGCTCCGGGTGCAACCAAACGCTCTAACGGCGGCGTTCCAAACATTAGAGCGTAATTTAAATTTTTTAAATTATCATAGTAGATCCTCAAAAAACGGATTTTATTTGATTCAAAATATAGGAAAGTTTCAATTATTCGTATTCCAAATGGAAAACGAAGACTGTACTATTAATGACATTTAAAGTTCTTGGTCGTTTCGAACATTAGAGTGAGTTAATAAACCGTCCAAGTGCGAGTCGGACTCGCGCACGAAGTGTTGCGTACCAAAAAGCGGCAAAAAAACATGTTTGTTGTATGGGAGCCCCCCATAGAACAAACATGTTTTTTTTTATATGATGTTTGTTATGGCGGCAACAGAAATACATCATCTGTGAAAATTTCAACTGTCTAGCTATCATGGTTCATGAGATATAGCCTGGTGACAGACAGACAGACAGACAGACCGACAAACAGACAGACGGACAGCGGAGTCTTAGTAATAGGGTCCCGATTTGCCACACCAGATGGCCTTAATGGAAAGAGAAGCTTAGTAAAAAAATACATTGACACACATTTTTATCAACGCCATCTATCGAGCCTACAGTTTTTTGTCATTTTGAAAAGCCCTCATTGCGAAGACAAGGTTCAAAATAAATTGAAAATTTTTGACACTTTGTACAACCTGACGTGCTACTGACTGTACATAAGCATGATTGTCTATTTAAAGTTTTACTCCTTCTTAGCCACTCATTATTAATTACACAATAATAGTACTGTGGAGACAAAGGTACTTTATAATTAAGTTTATATGAATAAAGCTTATTTGATCATGGGAACGGAGCGCGGAGGGTGGTTCGCGGAGCGCGGAGCGCGGAGCGTGGTTCGCGGAGCGCGGAGCGTGGTTCGCGGAGCGCGGTTCGCGGAGCGCGGAGCGCGGACGTCTGCTCCGCGCTCCGCGCGTCCACATTGCGCTCCGCGAACCTGCAACAGAGGTTCGCGGAGCGCGAGGTTCGCGAACCTAAGTGGGGACACACCCTAAGGCCGGTTCACAAAACATTTTGCGCGGGTCGAGGGGCAGAGTATTGTCGTAGTCTGTGGCAGGGTTGCCAGATGTCTTAATCAGTAAATCGCAGAAAATCAGCCCGCGAATCCATTTCTGATTGAAGTAGCCCAAAATATATAAATATTAAATATAAATATTGTATTAATATTAAATCGAAAATTAAAAGTGTTCTGTTATAGGTTTTATGCTTAAACTAGGTTTTTAAAACAGCCAAATATTATGAATACTGTGATGACTGATGATGCTACGTGTATATGTTTTATTTAAATGTTAATGGAAGTTAACTGAATTTAAATTTCAATAATGTTTTTTTAAGTGAGCTATTTTAGTATTAAGAGAAATAGTGCGTCTGTACACATATCGTTTGTATTTTAAATTGCTATCTGTAATTCATACTCAAAATTATCAAACAGATACACTTAAGTAGGTACCGTAAACTGGGGTGATTAGCAACTTGGGTGGTGAATAATATACAGCTAGGTACATTTTCAATATGAAAAATTGAAAATGGGCTTATTGGGCCTGTTCTTAAAACACTTTTCTATAAAATTAATGTCATTTTGATCTTATTTACCTATTTTTTTTTTCTATCAAAAATGTCAACGATGTTAGTCACCACACCACGCATGTTGCTAGTCTCCCAATTTACCGGTATGTCAAATCGTTTTTCATAATTCCGAAAAAAATATTGATTTATTATTTTATTTTTTACTAGCGGCCGCCCGTGACTTTGTTTTTCATTATTTCCAAGCATCTCCAATACTCATTACGGAATAGTATATTTTCAATATTATTATTAATTAGGCATTGACATAAAACAACGTGTGTATCATTATATTCATAATATTTGGCAATTATTTAAATAAAGCTAATAAATGTTGCATTTTGTTTTACTCTAATAATTAAACTAACTAAACTACTACTAATAATTAATTTAAACTAACGGCCAAAAAAAATTACCACAACAATCCAATTGAACACGATTTAATTGGTTTTTAGGGTTCCGTACCCAAAGGGTAAAAGCAGGACCTATTACTAAGACTACGCTATCCGTCTGTCTGTCTGTCTGTCTGTGTGTTACCAGGCTGTATCTCATGAACCGTGATAGCTAGAAAGTTGAAATTTTCACAGATGATGTATTTCTGTTGCCGCTGTAACAACAAATACTAAAAACGGAATAAAATTAATATTTAAGGGGGGCTCCCATACAACAAACGTAATTTTTTGCCATTTTTTGCTACGGAACCCTTCGTGCGTGAGTCCGACTCGCACTTGGCCGGTTTTGTTCAAGTCACTAGTAGACATGAGGTGGCAACATAATTTTACTGACAGTTTGAGCTGTTAAATCATTGCACCGAATTAGGGGTCGGAGTATAGTGATTTCAATATTATTTATTGCTTGTTAGAGGTAGAATGGGGTTTTGAAGTCCGTTTTTTTGTTTTTCAAGACAATTTTTTATTTTTTTTATTTTTAGTGTAATTACCTTCTGCATTAGATATAAATATTATCTTGGTAGATAGAAAAATCGGTTTAGTCAAACGTGAGATAATCGCGGACAACCATGCATACGGGTCAAACTGAGAAGAGAACCTCCTTTTTTGAAGTCGGTTAAAATACCAAAATATTGTCCTAAGTGTAACAAATACTTTTCTGAAAACCGTATCAAAATCGGTTTAGCAAAAAGCGAGATAATCGCGGATACACATACCTACATATTACGAGTCAAACTAAGAACCTTCTTTTTTTGAAGTTGGTTAAAATACTAAAACCTTCTAAGTGTAACAAATACTTTTCTGAAAACCGCATCAAAATCGGTTCCGCCAAACACGAAATAATCGCGGACAAACAGACATACATACATACATACAGGTCAAATTAAGAACATCATTTTTTGTTTTTTTGAATACGGTTAAAAATAGATTGACACACCCATTTTTATCAACGCCATCCACCGAACTTACAGTTTTTTGTCATTGTAAAAGCTCTCATTACTTTCCATGTTTAGAGTTTGGTGACCACTCTACGGTGATCGATGACTCAGCGATTAGTCTATTGGAATGCACACAATGTAATAAAAAATCACTACGTTTTGTCTTTGTCTGTCGTATCGTTGAGCGTCGGCAACTTAATAATTATAACCAATTTTCTATAAAACAAATCCTTGCTCAGTGCCCATGTGCTTTTTAAATAATATTAATACGTAGGTAATACGTACAAAGGCACTTAGGTACCTATATACTTACTGGGTAAGTAACTACTTATTACATCAAATCAAAACACCGCAATGGTTTTCAATAAGACTTATCTTATGAACTTATCAATAAATTACTTACCTATATTTTATTTCAGATATACAAAACCTATAAATAAATAAGTAATGGCATTGCGGAATATAATTGGCAAGAAATGTTGAACAAACAAAAGGCAGAGACTAGAGGTGTTTACAATTGGTTTACAAGTGATCATGTAGGTAAATAATACTAAATACTTAGTGGTTTTATTTAAACATTGTGGTACCTATTAAGTACATTACATAATAATAAGATCAAAATACCGCAATGGTTTTCAATAGTCTATTATTTACCTAAACTGTTATTAACCCAATCTTGTAACCCAAATTGTACTTTTTAATAATTTATCTATTATTTATTCCAGATACATACAATTCAATATAGGTTTAATGACTTCGCAGAATATAATAAACTAGTACCTCTTATATTGGCAAGAAAAGATGCCGGGAAGCTAGTACCGAAGAAAACCATAGTAACGAATATTTTACTCCAAGCGACAAGCAAGACTATGAAACTTTAGGTACTGTAATAATAATATAAAGGAGCATGCTGGAAAAATGACTGCTGGCTGTTGTGTACTTCGTACTTTAAAAATCATGTATTGTATTGGTTTAGATCTAATTATAAAATAAATATTGATTATTATGCTAACCTTTCTTCATTTTGTCTACTATCATATCTACCAAACAAAACTTAAGTAAATCTAGGCCCATGGCCAGGAAAACTCATTTTGAATGTAGTAGGTAGATTCAACATTTTTAGAACACTTAGAAATTTGTCCGGACTATGTTCAGCTTTGTAATTTGTCCGGCTATTGAGCGGTGTAATACTTGTTATAAAACATACATATCAGTAGTGTTCGAAAGAAATGTCCCAAAATGTATGGAATCTGGCCCACTATTTACTTACCTATTTTATGGTATACTATACCAAAAAATAGGTAAAGACACGATAAACAGTTTCTAATCATACAATTTATCTAAAATAACTTTGTTTTGGAAGGAACATTTTATGTTGTGCTTTAAAACGTAAGCACACAACAAAAATAGGTAATAACATTACGCTGGAATACAAAAAAAAAATGTCCGGACTTTTATTGAAATGTCCGGATTTTTGACAGGACTTTCAAAATTTTGAAATAGGTAATAATCCTTACTAATATTATAAATGCGAAAGTCCGTTTGTTTGTTACGCCTTTGCGCCTTAACTTCTGAACCGATCATCATGAAATTTTGCATACACGTTGTCAGGGGTACAGAGAAAGACAGGGTACCTTTCATCCCGAAAAAAAGTTATATTCCCGAGGGATAGCAAAAAAAACTTTTCACGCAGACGAAGTCGCGGGCGGAAGCTAGTAATAAATAAATCAAAATGGTAAATGGTAGGTAGCCATGAACACATTTTATTAACGGTGTGAAAACGTGATGAAAACAACGAATAATACCTAATAATTAGTTTTCAAAATTAGAAAATGAGGCGCGTGTGTGCGCTAGCGTACGACTACATTCTGTATCTACAGGGTATCGGCGTTCGCTCCGCTACACAAGAATCGAATAGCTCAGTCGACAATCGCAGACGCTAAAACAGCCACTTGGGTACCATTTGTTTACGCAACGTTATCGTTAACCACAGATCACACAGTAGGTACACACAGAACAACGCAAACGATCGAAAAAAAGTAGCGTCATTTCTGTATTTTAACCATTAACTTTTATTTATAATATTTATTTTTATTTTATTTTATTATTTTTTCATTTATTTGCTATAAATAAAGAATATTGCAAAAAAGTAAAAAGAAATATAGTGTAATACTTAAGAAACCAAAAACAATATATCATGTCCTCTTTTATTAACCTATATTACTTTACTCTTTGAAATCGAGAGAGTGAGCGGAGCGTTCATCGATAACGCCAGAGCGTTGAATGTTGTAGAAAGAAAAACGTTTGCCACTTGAGTAGGCCCCCAGAACACATCTACACGGGAGAGAAAGGGCGAGTCATCTGCGTGTCTCAGGACATTATATTGATTACCTAATGGAACGCATAACTTTATTTGTCCTGAACATGAAACGCATACTGTTAAATGGCATAATCATCATTTAGCATAATATTTTATAGCACAATTTCAAAACGCATAATATCATAAGGCTTAATTTTGTTAAGCATAAATATTCAATGGCATATTTTCAAAAAGCATAAATGTCAAAACGCATATTTTTAATTGGCATATTGTCTAAAAAGCATAATCATCAAAAGACATAATCTTATTACGCATTGTAATAAGATACCTAATTTCTTTAGGCATATTTTTTAAAACTCATAATTATTTTATGAATAAGTAATCATTAAAAATATGAGCACTTCTGCTCCCTGCACCTCCCGGCTAGCACTCTGCAAGCAAAAACCCAGCCTGCAGCATCCGTGAGAGCAAGCACCCAACACGCAAGCAAGCATGCAGGCAAGCATGCAGCATGCAGGCAAGCATGCAACATGCAGGCAAGCATGCAGGCAAGCATGCAGCATGCAGGCAAGCCTGCAGCCTGCTGAAATATTGGAGAAATTTCGAAGATGTCAGTACTTTACGAAACCCATGGAAGAGAGACTGGACAACGGATGGGTTTTGTGATTATTTTACGTCATCGGCAGTTCACTATTTTCTTACTGTATTTATTAATAATAAAAATATAAATAACATTTATATGTATTTATTCAGCAATAACTTAATAAAAACCCATTACGTTTTAAACTCGGTTAAATTAAAAAATAGAACAATGAAGCTAACAGTAAGTAATATCCTACACTTACAAAATCTATGTAGAATTTTTACTAACAAAATTGTACAACACAAGTTTTATTTAACAAGTTTTCTTGTTCAAAAAAGTAAATCGTCGTCATCCCAGTTGTGAGGATAGCATATCGGTCGGAAATCGCCAGTGGAGTCCGAAGCAGAGGTCAGGGACACAGAACAGGGATGCATAATACTAGTGAAGCACTCCAGAGATTGATTGCAGGATGGAGGAGTGCTGAACACATCTACACGGGAGAGAAAGGGCGAGTCATTTGCGTGTCTCAGGACATTATATTGATTACCTAATGGAACGCATAACTTTATTTGTCCTGAACATGAAACGCATACTGTTAAATGGCATAATCATCATTTAGCATAATATTTTATAGCACAATTTCAAAACGCATAATATCATAAGGCTTAATTTTGTTAAGCATAAATATTCAATGGCATATTTTCAAAAAGCATAAATGTCAAAACGCATATTTTTAATTGGCATATTGTCTAAAAAGCATAATCATCAAAAGACATAATCTTATTACGCATTGTAATAAGATACCTAATTTCTTTAGGCATATTTTTTAAAACTCATAATTATTTTATGAATAAGTAATCATTAAAAATATGAGCACTTCTGCTCCCTGCACCTCCCGGCTAGCACTCTGCAAGCAAAAACCCAGCCTGCAGCATCCGTGAGAGCAAGCACCCAACACGCAAGCAAGCATGCAGGCAAGCATGCAGCATGCAGGCAAGCATGCAGCATGCAGGCAAGCATGCAGCATGCAGGCAAGCATGCAACATGCAGACAAGCATGCAGGCAAGCATGCAGCATGCAGGCAAGCCTGCAGCATGCAGGCAAGCATGCAGCATGCAGGCAAGCATGCAAGCATGCAGCATGCAGGAAAGCATGCAAGCACTATAGAGCTCCGCTCGCTTCGCTCGCTCCGCTGCAAGTGGTCAAAACACTAACCTTACCTAACCTACCTAGTACACAAATAGTTTTTCTTTATAGCGGGGGGCCCCAGGCCCCCCGATTCCCCCGAGCAGGGGGGCCAGCCCCCCTGCACCCCCCGGCAAGCATTTTGCAAGCAGGCATCCACAATGCAAGCAAGCATGCATGCATGCAAGGAAGCACAGCATGCAAGCAAGCATGCAGCGTGCAACATGCATACAAGCATTATTAAGCTCCACCTGCTTAGCTTAGAGTGGTCTAAACTCTAAACACTGACCTAACCTAACCCACCACTGGTAGACACAATTAAAGTTTTTTTTATAAATTAGTATTCAAATTAGTTATGTTTCCTTTTATTCAAAATTCAAAATTCAAAAATAATTTATTCAGTCTAGGCTGTTATATTATGCTATAAAACATTAGTAGTTATGTATATTAGACATAACAAAATTATGCCTTTCAAAATATGCTTACTGACAATATGCCAATTGAAATTAGGAATTGTAACTATTATGCTTTGAAATATTATGCTTTTAAAAAGTTATGCAATTTGATGGTTATGCGTATCGAAATTTATGCTAAATAAATAGTATGCTTTGTGATTATTATGCCAATCGAGTTATGCCAAGTGACTTTAGGACAATCGAAATTATGCGATGCGAAGGGCGCCCCATTATATTGTATAGTTAGGTGCCGTCACGGATCTTCAGTGGTGAGAGAAATTGGAGTGGATTATTGCGCATGTTTGCAGTAGCCTTGCATCGCACGGAGGGCATCGCACCACGTCTCCCGCCAATGAGACCCAAAGATTACTTCTGCGCATTAACTGTCATCGCTCAAGATCCATGCCGAGGCCTGTATAGTCAGCAATGAAAGTCGCTAAACGCTTTGGTACCTTGTCATAGCAACTGTTTTCAATAAATGTCTCACGGTATGAATCATTAGTCAAAAAAGTTACTATGAGAAAGTACTAAAGTGTTAAACAACTTTCGTTGCTGACCGTACAAGGCGATTAAATTGACAATAGACAGTGATCTGCGGCAACATCACTCGATAACGTATGGCAAAGTCCCAAAATAAGTTAATCACATCTGTTGAACAAAGTTAAATTAATCGCATAGTAGCAAAGTGTTATAGTATACTTAACAGTTATACAATACAATACACATCGTCACATTCTTGCATGGTAGGGCAAAGTCAAGGTACCATTTTTAGCATTATTGCAAAAAATATATCAGATAAGAAGATACCGCTAGTTTCCCCATGATCTTTGGAGTGATGCAAAGCGCGAGTAGCGGCGGCTTTTGATCGTGTCTTTTTTGCCTTCACCATTTTCAGCCGATGAAACTCTTCTCTCTCCTAAAAATAAAATCAAACGCGGAAATATAAAATTAAATTATATCAATGAGGCCTTGCGGCAACATTTCTACATTTCATCAGTAAAAGTATAGCAATAGTCGGGGTCAACATTTTTTTTTTCTAAAAATGCAATTTTTTATTTGCAAGGCATACGCACCCGTTCATCCATTTCTACCAAAATATAGTTTTCTGTATTACGAAGCTTTGGCATGATTACTTTTTCAATGCCATTAACTTTTCTGTAATAAAAAGGAGTTTTATCATAGAGTATGTATCTAGTGGTAAGTGGTACATTCTTTTTTATTCAAAATCAACAAGTGTACAAAAAGTGTACCTCAGGGTAGACCTAATAGCATCGTCCAGCAATATACAAGTGTTCCTCAGCGAAGCAAACTTGATCAGAATATGTACTGCTTCTCGGAACGCCTTCTTGGCTTCGGTAGTGCGGTGGCCGCCGGCACCCAGGCCTGCGTATCGCAGCGTGTCGCTCGCCGTCGTGTCTTCAATCGGCAGGAGGGAGACGGTGGCTACACCTGATATGTTTTCTGGGATACGTTGAACTCTGACTTGCGCCTTGTGAAAATGAGAATGGCAAATTACTGTTAAAATCTGCGTTTACCCCGTCAATTGGTAATGCGCTGGAACCTTGTCACATTAACATCCACGTTGACGTGATCCGCAATTAAAAATGTCAAGAAATAAGAAAATTCTAATAGGTAATCTAATATATTAGTTTTTGAATTATTATTTTCAATAAGATAGGGTCTAGGTATATAAACATTTTATAATTGTTTTTCGTTTTTGAGGTTAAAATCATGGCTGCCAGGCGCATTACCAATTGACGGGGATAATACTTTATTTTTTATCTAAATACTTAGGTTAGGTACCTAAATACAAAATAAATAATTGTGCTAGTCGATATCTGTTTGTTTCTTTGGGTCAGATTGCCTACTACAATATGTTCCAATAACACGTTTGAGGGTTAAAGGCGAGTGACACATTATCAATATGTGTCGTAATTTGTGTACTCACATGATACCGTCAATATGGTTCATACTTACATATCGAGTGTTGAGTGTTAAGATAATAATATTGAACTTTCAGTCCATCAGCCAGATGACAATCCTCTACAGTGTATAACCGACCTAACGGTATTTTACCTAAGCGATCGTTCACACGAGCGATATTTTTCAACGCGCGATATTTTTACCACCGGCGACGTTCCATGGAAAAAGGTAACTAATGGCCAGGCTATAACATTTTACAGTGGAACGTCGTAATCTTTCGTGCGAACACAAAGCTGAGAAATCATGTGTTATTCCACGGGAAAAGGTACCTTATGTGCTGGCCATAAGGCGCCTTTTCCCTTGAAACGTCGTCGGCGGCGGCGACAAAAATATCGCGCGTTGAAAAAATCACTCGTGTGTACAATCTGCCGGTTGCACACGAAGAGCTTTACACTTTAGTACTGTTATATATTGTTGCTAAGCTAAGTTTAGCTTAGCTCACACAGCAGTTTGGCCGTATACAGAGAGAAAGCAGGTTGACGCAGGTTGCTATACTAAAATGGAACGGCGCATATAAGCGCTTACAAGCGCCGGTCCATTTTAGTATAGTGAAAATATAATATAATACACTGGGATAAGGTCCATTTTAGTATAGCAACCTGCGTCAACCTGCTTTCTCTCTGTATACGGCCTTTTTCATATTGTGTGCAGACCGCAAACTATGTAAAGGCGGAAATATACTATCGTGTTGTGTTGTTTCGTGTCGCGACAGAAGCGTATCGGTTTCATACATTTAGTATGACTAGAAACACACTATTGTGTTGTGCTGTGTTGGTTGTGTCGGCATCTGGGGGGTAATTAGTAACTTTGTTGCAATCAACTCTGACAGAAATCGCAGTTACATTGCTGCTTTAGTTAAGAACCAATGTGAAAACTATCTTACTGAAAGCAGCAATGTTAACTGCGCTTTTAATCGATTTCAATCGAGAATTGTTAGCAACAGACTTACGTAATCAACGGGCTGTTGTGTCGCGGACCGCTCGGCTGCGATTGCAACAGAACCTCCACGCACGACCGTTCTGTCGCGACACAACACAACACAATAGTGTGTTTCTAGCAACACCCCTGGCTATAGGAAACTACTTCAGCTATGCGAGCTAAGCCAAGCTAACTTAGCTTAGCTCTGCCTCTTGGTCTACAACCGGCGGCGTTAAAGAATGTATTTTGGTAATATACCTGTCCTATATTCTCAAGGACCAAGGCATTAGATTCCCCGTTGGTGAACTTCACCGCGGCCAGTGATATGTATGCCTCCCTAAGCGTGTGCCCGAGGATGGCTTGCGTCGCTGCCAGTTCTGCAGCCGCCAACCTGCCGCGGAGCCGCAGAGCTTCAGCCTTCCGTCTCAGCAGCTGAAAACCCCTGTTCACCTGTTCCTGGCGGTGCTTTATCTCCCGTAACATGAACAGGGAGGCGGTAACCGGGTAACGGTTTTCTGTATTCATTTTGAAATTCTAAAATTATTAGAAAACGGTGACTGACAGAATTGAGCGATAATCACTTTTGACAGATGTCAACTACCCTCCAAAAGAATAAAGAGTACCAAACACTGACGTCCATTATCTTTGTATAATGGACGCAAGGAAACTGTAAGTACAATAGACGTCAGTGACTGAACTGACGTCCATTGATCCATTCTTGTATAATGGACGTCAGTGGTACCTACTAAAGTTTAGAATAATAACTAAAGTACTAAAGTTACGTAAAACCGCAGACAACATTTATAAATAAACCAAGACCGTGGTATGAGTATGACCAAGATCAAAATGTATTACTACTAGGTAGTAAGATTGGTAGTAACACCACAGAATAACTAATACTGTACAAGTGTAACACGGGAAACAAAGGGTAATTTTAAAGTTCTTACTTGAACAAGATGAATTTAAAAGTTCTCTTTTATACCGGGTCGACTTGTGTGTTTGAGAGCCGAAGAGTTTCCCTCCAAATCGAGGCCCCTGCCTTCCGTATTACAACTTTTTTCTAAATGGCTATCAATGCTTCTCTTTTGCTATACAGCCAAAGATTTTTATGTGTATTACACATCGAAGTCTTTGTATGCAGCGAGAAGAGATGTAATTAAATAACAATAGTATATTTCTAGTGTAATGAATGACACGGCGCCGCCGCGCCGGCGCGTTTCTGCTCATTTCGACGCTAGTCGTGAAGAATGAAAACCACCAAGATTCTGAGGAAATTATGTATTACATTATAGTTTCTCTAATTTAATTTTTACATTTATTTTTCCTATAAGTACTTTTTACATTTCATAAATGTATATTTAAAGCAGTCTCTTTTAACCTACATCAATAGAGATGAAAAATAATAATCTACAATAATTAAGGCTGATTTCACAGGATCCGGATAACACTCGACTCCACTCCTGCGCCTAGCATGGCCACCGAAATAAGATGTTACCGGCAATGTATGAAATGACCCTTTTAGGCAGTGTATGAAATAGAATGAATATTGATATTTATTTCACACAATACCTAAGCAGTGTATACAATGACTAGGCATTGTATAGAATGCCTGCTGGTCCACCGGCAATGTGTAAAATAAAAAGATTTTCGAGAATAGGTTCAAGGGAGGCTCGAGGGGGGCGCGGGGAAAGCTCGAGGGGGGCTCGGGACTCCTCCCGAGCCCCCCCTCAAGCCCTCCGGCTTGAGGGGGGCTCGAGGGGGCTCATTGAGTTTGGAATCGAACCTGCTATACTCCTGTAGGTCCCGCGTATAGGTTAGAAATTTCGAGGTTATTTTTTTATAACAGACAACATAAATATATTGAGTTTGGAATCGAACCTGCTTCTCTCCTGTAGGTCCCGCGTATATGTTAGAAATTTAAATTTCGAGGTTTTTTTTTATAACAGACAACAGAAATATACTTATTTTATACATTGCCGGTGGACCAGCAGGCATTGTATACAATACCTAGGCAATGTATAAAATTAATAATATTTCATACATTGCCTGATCGCTTCAGGCATTGTATACAATGCCTAGGCATTGTATACAATACCGGATTATACACATTGCCGGTAACCTATACAATATGTAACAAAAACCCTATCAGAAACTGAAACAGGTGATAGTATTGCCAAAACTGAACAACATTCTCCAAGGAACATAGGTCGAAAAACGTTTGGGACCCTATTTTTGAATCGCTCGACTGACCTCGAGCGCCCTTTTCTACTGATTTTCGTTTGACATCTCATTGTTTTGAGTCATTTGTCGAACGAAAATCAATCGAAAAGAGCGATTCAAAAATAGGGCCCCTGAGCATTTAACATAGATCAACGTTATCTCAAGACATTAAGGTGCATTTTCATTTGTTGTCTGAGAACAAAAGAAAGTGCACCTAAATGACTTAAGGTTGATCTATGTCAAATGCACAGATATTTTTGTAGGGTTGAACGCTCAGACTATTTTGGCGCTGACTGTACAAAGTTTTTTTTCGTTTTTCGAGCTATGTTCCATGGAAAATGTGAATGTTCCACTTTTAGCAACACTATCACCTGTTTCTGTATCTAACAGGGTTTTTGTTACATATTGTTTATCGTTTTATTGAGGTTTTATCGACACTCAACTGTCAAAATCCTTCGTCTTTCTTTTAAGTGTGATAAATCGCTATATCGTACTGCGTTTCGGAGGTCATGCTAGAGGCTGGTTAATTTATGAAATAAAACAGAATTTCTATGAAATTATTATGTCAACTAAGGTAAATTGGAACTTAACCGGAACCTGTGAAACTAGCCCTTAATCTTACAAAATACTTCATCGATTGAATTCTCATCGTCATTGGATGTCATCCATGTCGACGATGTTATAAAAATCTCAACTGTCCTGCCAATAGTTATAGTTTCCCAAAGGAGGGGGTACCGGCATGGGCGGTCCGTTCGGAGGCCCCGCCCCCGAGCTGTACGGCGAGCCTTGCGGGGACCCGTACCGAGGCCTGAACCACGGCCTACTCGTGTATTGGTACTGATTGTTCGCGTAAGCTGCCAAGTTCTGCCCCGTCGCATTAGGGTAAGGATTCTGAGAATTCGGTGGGTACGCTACATTCGGCATGTTGGGGGCATTCGTCGCAGGATACGTTTGATTCGGTGCGGGCGTAGTCGACGGGGAGAAATTGCTTTGCGTGTTGTTCTGGGAACTAGGCGTGGACGCCGACCCGTAACTCTGGTTGGCTGTTTGGTTCGTTCCGTTGCTCGCGTTCGAATTATAATTGGGCGGTGGTTGCGTAGTCGTGGTTTGACTGACGTTGTAAGTAGCTTGGCTGCTTCCGTTAGAGGGCGCGTAGTTCGGCGGTGTAGCGGACTGACTTCCTGGCGTGAAACTCGCAGTCTGATTAGCCGATGCGTCAGCTGTGAAACTTTGCTGAGAATTTTGCACGGAAGTCGAACCCGTCAGTGGATAGTTCTCTTGAGAGGAAGACGTGATGTAGTTCGTTTGCCCGGTAGCTCCGTTAGTAGTTTCGGTATCACTGGACGCGTTAGATTGCCCGTTGCCGTTACCAGCCGTCTGATTAGCGGTTTGCGTGTTCGGTAGTGTATATTGCACGTTTTGATTGTTCGCTGGGACAGTTAATGCGCCAGAATTAGCTTGCATCATATACTGCGGCGGCATGCTGGCGTACTGGCTCGTCGGAGTGACGTAGGAATTCTGTTGCACTATTTGGTGCACTGGTTGAGTCTGGGAAACCGATAGACCTTGCTGCTGGTTGGTCATAGGAGAGGAAGATGGTGGCGCTTGCACGATAGGTATCGCTCCGGATACTGCCAAGTTTTGGTTCAGCTGTTGTCCAGCTAATGCGGCGTTAAGCTGTTGCGCTGACAGCTGGGTGTTCAAATTAATGCCGGCTGGCATGTATTGAGAGTTAGCTTGCATATTCATAGACATCAATGGCACGTTGTATTGTACTCCGCCCGGCATTCCTAGTTGGTTGGGTTGCATTACTGTTACGTTTTGTCCCGGCTGGAGAACTTGTTGCCCGATGAGGCCCGGAGGCAAACCTCCTTGGACAAGATTTTGCGCATTGGTGGGTATCATGTAGACTTGGCTGTTGTGTTGCCCGAGCATAGTTGGCATCTGGCTAATATTCAGAGGGTTCTGAAGAACAGTCATGCCTTGTGGCACTGTTATCATCTGCACGTTCTGTGCTGTACTCTGGACCTTGTTTGTGGACATGTCTTGTTTCTGGCCATCCTTGCTGGCTTGTATTTGTATGGCGTTTCTATCAATTTGTCGAATATACATGCCGGAGCCATCTTGAGTAACTCCTGATGCCGATACACTGTGAAAAAACATTATTATGATGAAAATAATCAAAGACAACTTCATAGTTATTTATGCAACTGTACTATAATGAGGGGTACTCGCCTCGTGTGATAATAGTATCACATGAGTGTTTTAATGTTATCCATACCCATTTTTTATTTTGGGAAAAAACTATATTTTAATACATAGGGATTAAAAACACCCATGATATTTATCTACACCCATGATAATGTATCCGCTACAAAGGGTTTTGACTTTGACCTTGACCTTGAAGTTGACCTTAACTTTGAATTTGACTTTTACTTTGCCTTTAACTTTCATACCCTTCTGAGTGTTATAATGTTGTACTGAATTTCATTACTTATGTAACTCGTCAGGCGGATATTGTGGTTACTATGACACTCGTAGTTATATTATAATGTTGGCAGTAAGCTGTTTCAGAACCTGTTACAGAGAATTTAAAGCAAGGGTGTAGATAAATAAACATTGCGTAATAATCCCATTGAATAATAATAATCCTCACTTAGTTTGTTGCCCAGAAGATACGTGGATTATGGTCCCGTGAGCCGGATTAATTTTCATTCCCATGCTGACTACGGTGTTGTCTCTAGCTGTAGACGATGAAACGGTATTAATATAACATAGTGAAGCTTCAAATATCGCAGTGCGAGCTACGCAATACAACTAGATATCTTTAATGTTAAGACAGGACAGCTTCGGGCACATTTCATATCTGAAAACAAAACAAAAATGGCAGGCGCTGAAATCTGCATCAGAATGAATTTTTCGTCTGGCATCAGCAATCTGAAATTAAAACAGAAGTCATGCAAACATCGCCCGTTTCTTGAAGGTTGTTTCACCTTACTGCCAAAGTCCTCCAGCATCCAGCATCTATGTATGAAATGGACGTAAGAAATTTTCTGTTGCAGCATGAGGGTGTGTGATGAAGATTTAATGCTTAAGTTAGGTGGTGTCATATTGAAAAATTCTGGACTTCTTGCTAAACTCTCTAATTACGCACGACAGCGGAGAAAAAAGTTACGCTGATTATGCTGTTTATTTGTAATCAGGACGCTATATTATCAAGTTACTTATACGCCAACTCCCAATTATTATTATAAACACCAAGAAATTAAGACGTTACCCAAACCGAAATTAAATTAATTATTGTTATTTCATTATTAATTAAATTATAATACATAATTTTAGTAAAACTTTATGTAGAATTTTTAAGGCCCATACTCTAGTATTTTTAGAAGGTATCATATCATTACAGTCATTCCCCCGTAGGCTATTCTAGAAGTAGATACCAAAACTGCTATAAGTGTTCTTTTAAATTCTACCCCTCTCTATCAGAATGACCACGAGGGAATGCAATGATACATTCTAAAGATACTAGACTATGAGTCTTTAAAAATTACACGTAGTTTTATAAAAACCTTTTTATTAACCATGGGCGTAGCGAGGAGGGATTTGGGGGTCAGCCCCTTTCCCCCGAAATAAATACATACTTAGTAAAATCCTTCTGAGGGCGCCACTTTCGGAATGGGATGCACCTTAATCCTTATTGAATGACGCGATACTACGCTGAGCACAAAATACAATCAATTTTACGCTTGTACAATGGGCAACAGCGTCGCTTAACCAGTTTGCAACAAAATTCGTGTGCGCGCGTATCGCCCTGCACGAACTAAACGTATGTGACAGCGGGCGCGGCGTGCAAGCGATTTTAACCTTAGCAGTGGTTAAGCGACGCTGTTGCCCATGGTACGTACTACGGGCAACAGTGTCGCTTAACCAGTTAGCAACAAAATTCGTGTGCGCGCGTATCGACCCTACACGAACTAAACGTATGTAGTGACGGCGCGGCGTGCAAGCGATTTTTAACCTCAGGAGTGGTTAAGCGGCGCTGTTGCCCATGGTACACATAATGAGGTTCAAATAATGCAATCCTAATCTTTCACACTATTTTTCTCTTCAATACAACTACGTCGTCTGTCATGCTTGTTTTGTAATGATATTACGCGTTACGCAAACATTTAATTTTTGGAAGTGATCTAGCTAGAATATCTAGATTATTCTAGATAACAGTCAATGGGATGGGAAGTTCTATTCTTGAAGCGTGCTCTTTCAGTTGTAGGCGTTGTAAACTGTTATCATTATAATGGTGCTGATTATCTAATTAGAAAACACCTAGCGACCGGTCTTAATTCACAGATGAATGTGATACATTGCTACTTCATTTTGGGGTAAGAAAAAACATACCAAAGAAAAGTAGCAATGTATGTCAAATGAAACCGGTCGCTAAATAGTTACTTTTTAGATAATCAGCCCGCAGGCCTTCGTTGGTATTCTTCTTGGCACGAATCTAGAGAGGAGGAACTAAAGTTAAAACTTAAAGAAACCGTTGCTTTTCTCGTGACTGTAGGCTTACGGCAACGACCGACGACCCGATGCGGGAACTGGGCTAAATAGATATTAATTAAAATACAATTTAAGAATTTACGCTTATTTATTATTCAATACTTTTTTTATAATTTCAAGTTGTTAGGACATGCTCCGGTTTGAAATTATTGCAGTTACCGAGATTTTCACAAAATTGTAAGACCCGTCAGTGGTGCTACGGGTGAGTCGATTTTTTTAGTATATTTTTTCTAATATATTCATTATCTTAAAATATTATTTTATATTAAGTTAAAATTTCACACCTACGCAGTCGCTATTGAAATTTACATCATCTATATTTACTACCTACTTTAGTGATTAAAAAAACATAAAAGAACTTTTGTTTTGAGGACTTCTTTCCCAAAGGACGCTAAGTGCACCGATACTAAAAATCTGTTAATTTGGAGTAATGAAATCGCAGAAAACCAAACGTCTATTCCGTAACTCTGAATAACTAGGTCAATCAATGTTCGGGAGCTTGTGACCAACAGCACCACAAGTACAACCCGCACAGATTAAGAATGGGACTGGAAACGGTTCACTTCACTTGCAACACTTTACAGACAGAATCAAACTCAAATCTCTGCTTGAGTACAGTTCGAAAAGGATGGCGCTATAGTGATGAATATCATCATCCTTTTCTAACTGTACTCAAGCAGAGATTTGAGTGTGATTCTATAATACGAGCATAAGTGTGAGTGAGAGAGCGGTATAGGTTTGATGATATGGTGTGCGAGCGAGAAGTGAACATGCACGACGCCATTTTCAACCCCATTCTTTAACGGCACGGGTAGAATGCGTTTCATCGGATACTTCCATGTTGGCAGTACCGTCATTGTAATCTTATTGCGATGGAATAAGGTTCAGAATTGAATAAATTTACGGGGACCAACATAACGTCAGAGGTAATACCCGATGAAACGCACTCAAGTAAGCGCAGTTAGCCGAACGAAATTTCCAGTCCCTTTTCCATTCTTAATCTGCGCGAGTTGTGGGTTTTTATTACTTATTATTACAAAAATTTCTGATTTTTCTTTCTTTTTCTGAGTTCCTAGGAATTCTGAGTCATCAAAAAACAAAAAAATAAAAAAAATCCAAAAAAACAAACACTTAAGTAAAATATATTTTCTACGCATAAAACATTTAATCCCACGAAGTGACGCATTTTAGCCGAAGCAGGATAATATTTCTAAATTACGCGAAATCGCACTTAAAAGTAGAATAATAGCAGACAACATCAAATTCGTAACTGAGACAAACTAAATCAAAAAGCAAATCGTGTATCTATTGGCTAATTACTTTTTTACAATGATTTTTTTATTTTTCAATTATTCTTATTATAGTTTTCTAACATGGAATCAAATGCAAATGAAATAAGACATCTCTTAATAAGATCTTAGATAGTTTGTCGCAGTCACAAGTGAAAATTTCACGGCAGTCTCGAGTGTACCTGCGGCGGCGGTCCAAGTGCGCCCATCTCTCGCAGACCCCTTCTCCTGGCTTACATGCGACCTGCGACATCATATGACAATTCACACACACATACTTCATACAAATGTCACAACGTCATTAGCACGAAATGGAAAATTAATCTTCAAATTCACGCATGACTTCTTTCTTCAAATCTTGATTGTAGTTCATGCATTTTTCTGCCATTGGTAGAGCTTACGTGAGCGCTGTTATATAAAAAAAAGTTTTATCACCATTCCAAATCGATGATAATATTCAAACTTGAAACTATCTTATGTATTTCTATAATTATGTGAAAAAATAAAAAGTGTGTTTAAGCTAAATGAATGGTAATAAAACTTATTAAACTATAAAATACAGATTTATTAAGATATTGAATCTCTGAAAAAGTTGGAGTCATCTCAGGAACATCCGTGGCATCGTAGGAATAACAAAACTCGTTGTAACGCCAAATGCTTCAGGAAAAGTCTCATTTTTTTAAATGTATGTTATTTCTACTGATCTATGAAAGATTAATAATGAACAGGAATTCAAAACACTGACATTAAAAATCTTTTTTCTATTAGAAGTCTCTGAAAGAAATATCGTTTAGTAATCAAAAATAATACTTATGTTGATTCTTGGATCTCTTACCCTGCAGGAGCGATAGGTCTTAATTGCAACTGGCTTGGAGTCCCGTCTGATAGCCGTTTTTGTCCCCGAGACTCTGGATTTGAAACATTTTTAGTGGATGTTGATGAACTCTGAAATTACAAATAAAACTTTAAGTCACATGTTACATTACAAACTTTCAATACTTCTTAATAAAGTAGATTTAGATCCATTGAAACTAAACGTGCCAGATGAAGAAACTAAAATTGTTTGTTGAACAAACTTGTAACAAAGCAGGAAATAATAAGAATATTTATGAGGGAATTATACTATCACCAGGAATTAAGGAGAAATAAAAAACACCACATTAAAAAATCATTTAAAGCAGAATAGTGTAAGTAAAAGATTTTGGGTGACAACTGAAAACAATAATGCGACATTTGCATTAGTTAGAGGTTAGCATAGCTGGATCGCAAAGAAGACAAGAACAAATAATTAGAAAAACTGAACAGTGACAGTACGCTAGTGTCAGTATTTATGCTCACTGTAAATATCTGTGGTGAAGACGCTTGTCCGGTCGATATTATATTTATTAGAGAACCACTGCTCACTATCGGCTGGGGACATCATAAAATATAAGATCTTAAGTATGAAAACTAAAGCTACCAAGGATAAACACAATAACAACTATTAAATTCTCTTCACAAGTTATCTTAGGATTAGAGAAACTATGGTGATTTAAACTTGTTCTAAAATGCAAGGAACATTTTATCTATAAATGATAAAGTTGTGAAAGATATAAAACTTCTGCAAAACAGTAACACAAATATAGACTTGCTATTCATTACAGCATGAATTAATTAAATTTGAATACCTTTTGATTGAACTGCATTAGAGTACCACCCTGTAGTTGTTGCAATTGAGCTGCTGTCAGTGGCAATGATGTCTGTGGCAGGCTGCCTGCTGGAGCTATCTGTAATGATGTTAGTAAGGTAATTTAAGCACTTTTCAGAGTCTACTTTTAGGTTTTACTTGATATTTGAAAACCAACTACATCATTTAAGGCAGGGTTGGAAAAAATCATAATTATTTGCAAAAAATCGTAAGTTTAGATTTTTTTTTGCTTGAGCCTTTAAACCTACCTAAAATAGCGCGTGAAACTGCAACGCACCTTTTTTTACTTATTTAACACTTTTATTCGGAAGAAACACAGGTAAGGATTACTAAATTTTTTGATACTAGCAGCCGCCCGCGGTTTCACCCGCGTGGTTCCCGTTCCTGTGGGAATATCGGGATAAAAAGTATTCTATGTTTTAATCCAGGCTATCTACCATCTGTGTGCCAAATTCCAACCAAATCCGTTCAGTAGTTTTTGCATGATTGAGGAACAAACATCCAAACCCACAAACTTCCACATTTATAATATTAGTAGGATGCATGGTGGAAAATATAAAGATTTGATTTCAGTATTATGTAGAAAGAAATCAGTATTATGTAGTAATTCTAACACAAAGTTAATTTTAACAGACATTTGCATTATGTATATCTGTTATCTAAAATTAAGATTTTTATATTTTTATACAAATAGGAAAGAAAGAAAGCAATTTGATTTAATCAATAATTTTTATTCAAAAAATCACTTTAAATCGTGATTTAAATCAAAGTGATTTAATCATGCCAACCCTCATTAAAGGCCTGTTACAGAGGTTCTGGTAAAGGATCTGGTGGTATAAGCTTGAATCATAATTTCCTTAAAAACTCTGTTTCACTTATAAACCAGAAGTTTATAAGTGAAACAGAGTGCAATCTGGAACTTGTGAGACAGGCCTTTAGCATTATTCAAAATTGAGAAAATTCAACATTTTTCCAAAATATACGGTAAATATGAGATAGGTATTTAGACATGTCATTGGCCATTTGATTGATGTTGAAATAATGAATATAATATGTTTTTACTTACAGATACAAACTGTTGAGGTTGTAAATTAGCCAGTCCAGTCTGCCCTGAAGTCAAATCTTGTAGCTGCTGGTACGGTATAAGCATAGTTTGTGATCCAGGCATTGTCCACTGAACTGTATCTGCCCCTTGTATGTGGTACTTCACTTCTTTGTCACCTTTGTCAGTGCTGTACAAAATCTTCTGTGATGCATTTGTACCTTGAGCTGCACAAACAACTGGAGCGGTCGCAGAATTTACTGTAGTGGTATCAGCAGAAGTTAAATTTGCTTGGGGAAATGTAAATCCATTAGGAAGGATCATAGACATGGAAGACGGCACACCACTTAACCGTAGTTGAGTCACATTGACTGGCTGCATACTTGACAAATCAACTAATTGTGTCCCAAAATTAGGTTGTTGCAGGCCTAGATGTTGTGCAATAGGTAGGGAAGTGAAATTTGAATTTGACACCTGTACGCCCGGTTGGACTATGGGTATTAGCTGCCCATTTTCTTGGTTTAGTACATATTGCTGCTGTGGAAGAAGTTGGAGTACTGTCGGCTGTCTCACAGTCATCAATGGAGTGGAGGCTGGGGCAACTGTGACGACGGGTGGGATCACAGTGGGGTGTGGGCCGGTGAGAGTAGACTGCGACGATAGTGCTACGGTGGAGACGGGAGGGGGCACGGGAGGGGGGGGTGCAGCTGTCGTAGTCAGTGTCGGAGGAGGTACGTTCAGTGCTGGAGGCGGCCCGCCCGCCTGCGCAGCACTCCATTGTGCTAGCTCGGCTCTGATTGTCTCTATAAGATTCTGAGCCAACGACCGCGCAGCGGTTAACGCTTCCGAGCGAGTGTGATGCAAAGCCAAATGTAATGGCTCAAACTTATCATTCTTTAACACAGCTACGACACCTGTTTCCGATCTTATGTATTCTAAATTGGTTCCATTCTGTAACAAATATATCAATTACCTGCGAAATTATAAGATACCTATCGGAAACCAAATAAAGCAAAAATGGCAAACTTACTGGTCCAAGAATACGTCCTTTTATATCGAATGCAGCCGGGGCATTATCCAGCCCGATGTACACTTTATCTATGAGGCCTCCAGACATAATTTATGGCGATAATTAGTCCAATATTTACAATATTTTCTAAATAATACATGAAAGCATCATTTTCTTTCAGAGCAGAGACAGACCACCATAGATAATACCATAGATGATAGAGTAGAGTAAGATCACAGAACAAATATACTCAGATAAAAAAAACTAGACAGACACATTACACTGGATGCATTCCAGCATTTCCAGCAGACCAATCGCTAAGCCATTGATCACTTCAAAATTAAACACTGGTAAACTGTGGTGAGCATGCGAATCTCCGTGCCACTGAATAATTGTGAGCATGCGAATCTCCGTGCCACTGAATAATTCCATTCTAAAACTACCTAGAAGTAATGTACCGATGATATACGTTCTTATTTCAGATATCAAATCGATTGTACCGGCTTCCCGGCAGAATGATTGACAAAAGCATGTGGCACGGAGATTCGCATGCTTTGAGGTTATGTTTTTTGTTAAATCGTCGAATTCCAGATCAATCGGAGCCTGTACCGCTGGGTTGATGTATTTGTAGCCGTTACATATTCATTGTAACAGCTACAAACACATTTGTTGCTCATGTAACGCAACAGGGACAAAGATATGGCGATCTAAAGTTTTAAAAGCATGCGACTCTCCGGCCCACACGCTTAAGTCTAAAATACTGGTGAAAATTGTATTAAGATTAAAAATAAGCAAGTTTACGTAACCGTTTGATCACGATAAACAGCCCGAAAACATATTTTCACTATATCTTCATTCGTTTTAGAGAAATAAGTAAATTTATTTACTATGATTTATTATGAATAATCAGTGTGTAGGGTGACCATATCGTCGGTCCGTAGGAATCATTAGGCTGTTTCTAATAAAATTCAAGTTGAACTACATAATGTTGAGGGTTGATTTGCCTACATACTCGTACGTATCGTACCTACTATCATACTGTTACTGACTATGCAATATTGCAATATTTTTTAGGGGACGTAAAAAGGTGACTTTTATCCTAATCGAGATGACAAAATACAAACAAACAAATGAGAAAGTAGGTAACCTTATAAAAACGTGTTAAAAATGTGAACGTCATAATTGGTATAATAATTGCCCACTCAGTACCAGTCACCCATCATCATCAGTATCAGTCACCCATTAATTTAGGTCTCGGTTGAATGCAACCGAACTGAGAACTTTCTTCGTTTTTTGAAGTATTAGTCTTTCAAAATAGGTATCTAAAAACACTTCAACTTGCATTTTAGACCGATCGGGATAAGTTTTTAGCTTTTAAAAATATTAAAGTTTGTTTTTTTCGTATATAGTTTCTGCACCATTCACTTAGCCTAATACATGAAATTGTGTCATTTTGGTTTGATGCATAAGTAACAATTTAGGTTTTTGTCTTTTTTAACGCTATCGGACGAAAAGAAAATTAAAGTTGAAAATTTTACTTTCATGATGATTATGAAGTTGTAACCGATGTACTTACTTGAGCTTTTTGTGTCATCTTTGTCCACGGGAATACTGTTATTTGACTATTACCTAAAGCGTTACCTTAGTAACTCCAAAAGAATATTACAATTGGTTAAATAAGTGTTAAATGTTTTAGATCAATAGTATCTGTTGTACATAATGTTTTGTGCTAAATTCATCAATGGAATTTTCAGCTTTTTATTTTTTTCTTTTCAACACCCTGTAAAAGTCACAAAAGAAAATGGGGGGGGTGGGGGGTGGGAGCCGGGGCACCGCTGTTTGCTGCGTACTTCGAGCACCGCTGCTACGTACTTTGCCGTTCGAGCGACTTTGGGTAAAAGAATTTGTAAAAAGTAGCCTCTATTTCGTATTGAGCCAGCACAATATCCCACTTCAAATTAATTCGCCTAATTTAAAGTAAGTAAGTGACTTAAGTGACGCCTAAGCATAGGTACTGAAGTTCGGTGACACATTTGAAGTAACGAGTAGGTAGGTAGGTAAGAAGTATACGAACGAATATAAATACATTTGATGATACTGTGGCCGCGTTCCGAATCACGCTCACAGCGCTGTTAGCGCGTATCCGACCAAATTAAATAGTCACAAAATATTACACAGATAGGGTATTTGTGTACCTACTTCATTTAATGGATTATAGGCTAACAGTGCTGTTGGCGTGATTTGGAAGTAGGCATGTGTTATTATTGTCAATTACAGTCTCATTGATGAGATGACATCATTAACATTCTTGTACTCTACCTCTTGCAAAGTTTAAAAAGAAAGGATTACCTACCTACTGTAACAAAATATTTTTTGAGGGTAAGGAAATAAAAACCGGTCAAGTGCGAGTCGGACTCGCACACAAAGGGTTCCGTACCAAAAAACGGCTAAAAAATCACGTTTGTTGTATGGGAGCCCCCTCAAATATTTATTTTACTAGCTGACCCGACAGACGTTGTCCTGTCTTAGTTATAAATATTAAATTCGAATTGGTATAAATTATTGAAAAGTTTAGTTCAGAGATTAGTAGGTAAGTACCGTTCCCGTTTCCGTTTTCGTTCTCGTTCCCGTTCCCATTTACTTTAAAACCCAACAGCTTTATAAATAACCAAGTACCTATACATCACTTGTTATGTTAGTAACGTGTATGTTAGTCTATTCAAACTTACTAATAAGGCGTGATGGCTCTGAACTAACCGTGATGAGCACTAAGAAATTCAGTTTTCTTATAACCTCTTTGTAAGAAAAAAAAAAATTATTTTACATGTATTTTATTAATAAAATAACTCCGAACGAAGCATCTGTTTTATTACATCCTTAATTGTATGTTTTTTTTATCGTTGTTCGCGCGTATCTTCGACATTTATGGACCGATTTTGATGATTCTTTTTTTGTTCGATTCAATTTTTTTGCGAAATGGTCCCATTTATTTTTTTTCAAATCGGTTCAGTAGTTTTCAAGGTATTCTGAAAACACTATGATTTTGCATCAACTAACTTGACTATTTTGTTATTTATGAACCGAATAAGATGATTCTTTTTGTTGGGTAAGAGGTACTTTTAGTCTTTTTAACCGACTTCAAAAAAAGAAGGTTCTCTTTCAGTTTGACCTGTATGAATGAGTTTGACGTTTGACTGAGCCGATTTTTCTACCAAATAATATACTTACACTACACTACCTAATAGAGAAGGTACTTACACTAAAAACAAAAAAATAAAAATTGTTTTAAAAATAAAAAAAAATGTTTTAAAAAACAAAAAACCAACTTCAAATAACCTGCCTCTAAAAAGCAAGAAATAATATTCAAATCATTAGATATGCATTATCATTGTTATATAATAGTCCAGGCAAAATAAAATTTTGATCACATTAAATCCTACAGTTCATTTTCGTTTTTCTAAATAAGGATTAGGGTTATTATAACATCGTACTATGGCTGCTTTTCCTCTCCACCATAAGCGTTATGAGATATAGGTAAAAAATACCTAACTTCTGGAAAGTAATGTTCATAAAATTCTACAGTGGAGATTTATGATGCGTTTGCTTATTTACATACTTAATATTTAATTAAAAAATAATCACTGATTTTATGTTTAAGGTTAAGGAGATAGGGTGCGTTACAATCATATTTTTGGAGAAAGTATAGTAATGTATCTTAATAAATCGTACACAAGGTGATTTTTTTATAATATGTTTTTAAGCTTAATCCAGGAGCATCTTTAAGTTTTCACTCCAGTGACTTTAATATATCTAGTGATTTTTATGTTTTTACGTGATTTTTGCTATTTATTTTAGCCAACAAAAAATCCTACACCAAATATTTTATCTCGTCTTCGTTTCTACCCTTGCAATAAACCCTCATAAAAAAAATCACCAGCTTTTATGAGTAGCATACGAAGTTTTAGCCATTAATAGCTGTAGTTGAATTGCGCATCAATCGGACGGAGTCAAGTGACAGATCGAAAATATCATTTCGTCCCCAATACATAATAGTTTTATCGCTTGGCGGGTTTCTTAAGTTTTATTGTCTGCCACTCCTACCACTTGATCGTTTTTCACACTAAATTGGTTGCAACTGTTCGCATCGAGTTGCGAGAAGTTCGGGTTAGTAGATAAGTTAAGGTCCGCTAAGAAACAGCGGCATAAATACGACGATCGAGTATCACTAGTATGAGCTCGCGCAGACCGGTGCAAGTTTGAGTTGTTGCAAACTGTTTACGTTACAGTAAACTATCGTTTTCTCTCTTTCACTCGTATTGACTGTGAGCAGTATATCCGACAGTTTACTGTAACGTAAACAGTTTGCATCAACTCATGGTAGGGCCACAGGTATTCTCGAAACCGTAGTTATTAACCGGGGCCTCATTACGCACCAACGGACGTGTATGTAGTTGTCTCATTTACACCCGCTCCCTCACCGACTGGAGTTGGTTCGCCTGTTTGGTGCTCTCTTTCATTCCTAGGGTGAAATGCCCTAAATTCGGCCACGTCAGCAATTTTAGAGATTAAATCTAAAATATTTATATTAAAATTAAACTACAGCATTGTAATTTTTGTTATTTACGATTGCTACATGATTGTTCTTTATAATAATTGTAAGAAAATCAAGGAAACAATAATAGTAAAATTAAGAAAAAATAATATATGACGAGTGACCCAATTTTCCTAAATTCTGACGCGTATGCCCTTCATTCGACCCATTTTTCCCTAAATTCGGCTAAGGTGAAATAAGCATGTTAATTAGGAACTTCAATTGTTTTTATTGACATTCAAATAAAATAATTAACATAATTATTATTCCGATCAACATTAATCATATTAGGCATAACAAAAATCTACGAAAAATAAGCTTAAATAAAAAATTATATCAAGTCTAATACTTGAATGCATTTATTGTATATTTATCAACATTAATAATTTTAGGCTTATTCAAAATCAACAAAAATATTGTTGGCTATATATTGTTCTTTATATGAGTATAACAACAATCATATCAAAATTATGAATTTTTATCAAAAACATTATTTATCAAAAATTAATAAACATAATGAATACAGTCACGTTCACACTAATATTTTTAATGCTAGGTAGTTCTATTTTTATCAGTTAATATATTAATAATAGTTATTTAGGAATTTATAGATTTTATTCAGAAGTTTTTCGTGAATATTTATTATTAATATTACATTGATTACCATTACATATTATAATTTTAAAAATAAATTCAAATGTTGATTTGTGGTATCAAATATCTAAATTAAATTAATTTTAAGTTATTGAAAAGTTTTTATTTTTGTTTTATTTTTATTTTATTAATTATATTTTTTATTTTATTATAAATAATTAAGTTCTTTTTTGGAGTGGAAAGTTTTTTCATTAAGATCTATAAGTATTGGAATAAGAATTTTATAAGATTGGATGTCAGCAATATTTATAATATTTGTTTTATAAATTTCTTTTGCAGTAATCTATTATAGAAAAAGATAAGTAGGGTAGGTGCACCAGTGAATGAACACCCCCCCAGTGAAGGAACAAATGTGTTATTTTTCTATAAAATAAGAAATCTTTTGTTTTCTACACGCAACAGAATTTTTTTAATGAAAATTATACTTTATTACCTTAACTGGCTGCACAGACGACTATGTGTGTTCCGTACTTTCTAAATGGCGATTGCTCAAAGTAGACACGTTGTGTAGTGTTCCTGTTTCTATGGACCAATACTAAGAACTATGGTGCGACAACATATTTTGATAATAGCTTTTAAGTTGATATGATTCATTCTACAAAGAAAATTAGTTTCTTAGATGTAATAATGATTATTTCGTCTAATAGAAAGCAGATTGTAAAGAATTTCATTATTTTAAACAAAATATAGGGGTGTTCGAGTACTGGATTAAAAAATTGAGAAATAATTAGTTAATGAACCAGGTGTTCATTCATAGGATCTAACGTATTTTTTGGTTTAGGCTTATTTTGTGTCTTACTTTTAAAGGAGTTTGTTCATATTTAGGGGATAGCTATAGTAAATCATTGTCAATCTTTGGACCAGTCTTCGAACTAGGGTTTTCATTCATTAGTTTTTAAAATTTTAAGATTCTTCTATAGTAAATGCCTAGTTCATTTACTGACTATTAAAAAACTAGTAAATGAACTATACATTTCTTAATTGTTACATTAATTATTTTTTGTTTTTAATTTTAGACCACTTCTAAAACAATTAGAATAACATAGCTGATGTGAACTATAAAGCAATATGGTGGTAAATACTTAGGTCAATTTTTTTTTAATATTGGCTGTCCTAAGTTAAATAAACTCTTCGACCTGACTCTTCAACTCATGAAACAGAGACATGAAGTGAGGATACAGGTCATACAGAGCCCCAGGAGCATCCGGAGGATTCCAGAAAGGAAAATAGGCAAGCCTCAAGAGAGGCATATGCCAGTGGGTTGGGTATCGTGCGCCATTTAGAATTTAGGTTTCTTTTGAAATTTTATATGTTTTACCAGTTTGTTATGCTATAAAATATCGTGTACAGACTTTTTTTTTTTATTTTTTTTATTTGGTAATTAAACAAATTTACATTTTTTTCTTAATCTAAATAGTGCAACAAAAACCAGAAAGGTTTATTCGTACACTACACATTCGTCACTGACAATCATAAATGTAGGTTTATAGACAGTTACATTACAATACAAGTCAACTTAGTTAAAATTATTTCCTAGCATCATCTAAAAATAAAAGTATGCGACAAACAAGTTAGGCTGGCGCGTTTTCATAAATTAACGATTTCTGTTTACATCCACCTTATGAAACTAGTAGTTCATTTATCGGATTTCAAACATTCGTTAACTGGATTTTGCCGTTCATTCACTGGTGATTTGGGTGGGGTATTGTGTAAAATTCGGATTATCAAAATAACTATAAGCATTTCAGAAATACTGAAGATATTATATTGAACATTAATAAATTCTGAATAGTATGTAGTGCCATTATTATAGCAAAGTCATCCAGAAATAGGTATTCGTAATTTTTAAAGTTTCAAATCGCCTTAAGGGTACATTCACTGGTGCACCTACCCTATATGAGATCTGAGTTAAATTTAAATCATTTTATATTATTAGTATTATTATTTGTATTTTCAATAATTTTAATAATTATTATTATTAATCATAAAAATAATTATATAAGACTTTTATTAAGTTTGACCGTTGTCCGAACATAAGATCATATTTATTCTATTTTCAGCCACCCTTTCAAAAACGGCCGAATTTAGATTTTTGACTAGTTTTTAGGGTTCCGTACCCAAAGGTTAAAAACGGGACCCTATTACTAAGACTCCGCTGTCCGTCTGTCTGTCTGTCTGTCTGTCATCAGGCTGTATCTCATGAACCGTGATAGCTAGACAATTGAAATTTTCACAGATGATGTATTTCTGTTGCCGCTATAACAATAAATACTAAAAACAGAATAAAATAAATATTTGAGGGGGGCTCCCATACAACAAACGTGAGTTTCTTGCCGTTTTCTGCTCGATATTAATAACGACAACAGGTAGACAATTGAAATGTTCACAAATGATGTATTTCTGTTGCCGCTTTAACAACAAATACTGAAAACAGAATAAAATAAATATTTAAGGGGGGCTCCTATACAACAAACGTGTTTTTGCTGTTTTCTGGTACGGAAACCTTCGTGCGCGAGTCCGACTCGCACTTGGCCGGTTTTTTGGATCCTGATTTTGAACAAGCTTTTATTAATTAACTAATAAAAATATATGAAAAAATATCACTTCAAATCATTCTTTGGTTAAGGTTTTATCACATAAATCCCAATGGATTGAGAAATCAGTAAGTATTTAAATAGTAAAAGTATTTAAAAATTTATTTCCCAGAACTTGCTCGTAACTAGAATTTGACACCAAAATGGTACAATGCGTGGCACAACAACGTAGGTCACTGGTCAGATCGTTACTGAGTGCAAACCATATGACTGCTTACTGCCATTTTTACAATTTTTAATCTATAAATATAATAAATCTGTAGAAAAGTTGAGTCTGTACAAAGGAAATATTTTGAAAAAAAGTGATTGGAGTGTTTAATAATTACCAGTAGAACCCATTTATAACATTTTTCGAATTTTGTCTGTTTGTCTGTATGTTGGTGCGCTAAAAATGTAAAAAGCGCTAACTTAATACTAAATAATGTTTATATACAAATATATGGTGTATCTTGCAAAATAATGAAATCTTTATTTCATCGCAATTGGTTCACTGAATCAAAAGTTAAACTATTTTAAAATTTACGATGAATTTTTGTTGTAATAATATCTTCGGGAATTATACTGTTAGAAAAACCGACCAGCTGGTGTATCCACATCTGGCACAGAATAATGGTCAATGGCTAAAAGTAAACAAAAACGTGTGGAGTTTTGGGTCTATTGTAATTTCTCAGAAACAAAATGCACATGCATGCAGTAAAATCAAAGCCCGCTTTCTATTATATTATTTTTAAACACACACACTAACATATATAATTTAAAAAATAATTTTGATTATATTTATATAACTTAACTAATTAGTTGTTCATATTCATACATAGTATGTAAGTGTTACGATGGAGCGGGGCTGTCTGTCACAAGTATTGTAATACTCACTAGGCAGTCCCAACCTGCTGTTTTGAAAACCAATGTTTTGTGAACAAAATAAACATTTTTGATTTTTTTTTATTTTCTACTAGCTTCCGCCCGCGACTTCGTTCGCAAGGACATTCGAGAAAATCCTTCGGGAACCTTTAACCAGGATAAAAGTATTCTATGTTTTAACGTCCTGCCTCGCTAGGCAGCGCGCTTGGTGTGAACGTACCTCGCGCATGGCAGGCCTCGGGTGAGCGTGAGTGCGATGTCGAGCGCGAGGCCTGCCACAACGCAAGTGGCAAACGCCCTGCCTTGCGAGGTTCGTCTACACCAAGCGTACTGCGTAGTGAAGCAGGACGTTAAAACATAGAATACTTTCATCCTGGTTAAAGGTTCCCTAAGGATTTTCTCGAACGTCTTCTCTACAAGTCGCATTTCTCAACCGATTCTCGTGAAATTTTGTAACCAGATTTAAAAAATATATATAATTTTATCGTCAAGCTAGTTTTTGATTTCTTAAAAATGGCCGAGATATGTAAAAAAAAACGTATTTCTGCCCTGTTTTTCGGCGCGGTTTGTTCTCCTCTACAGATCTCATTTCTCAACCGATTCTCGTGAAATTTTGTGAGCAGGTTTGAAAATTATATAGGCTTTTTTGTCAGGCCAGTTTTTTGAAATATTGGATACATTTCGAAAAACTGAACCTAAAAAAATAAATAATTCACACATTTCGAAAATACAAAATTAGAAGCGCCATCTAGATGCGAATATACCAAATACTTAATATACCAAACAGCATGAACCCCACTATATGCTTGAAAACCTCGTGGCGAGAGGGCGAGATCTATATTTTTTTAACAATTTACTTTTCAATGCAAGGTCTACACTACAGCTCACTTAGCCACTAGTTTATCTTAAACTACATAACTAATGTGAGGTAATTTCAATAAAAGGTTTTTAAATTACTTTGTTAGGTACCTTGTCTTACCCTTACCCCTACTGCCCTAACAACGGCTTACCTCAATTACTTGTTTTTAGGGTACCTCAAAAGGAAAAACAGATACCTACTCTTATCTTAGGATCACTTCGTTGTCATGGTCAATTACTTCCTTAAAAGGCCAGGTCCCTATTTCACAGACGTGACAATTGTAAGTGACAATGACAATTTGCTGTCCATGGCGTCAGCTAATTTGAATTTAGAAAATATACTGACCAAACTACATAACGCACAGATACCACAACGAACATAAAATTGTCATTGTAATTTACAATTGTCCTGTATGTAAAATAGGGGCCAGGTATTGGGCAAGTCACCCTACTCAGTACTCGCGTCGAGTCCGAGAAGTCCGTGTTGCACTTGATGGGTTTTTTCATCTAAAAATAATTTCGAAAATTCGTTTTTTTTTCCTATAGATTACTTCAACGAAAGATGAGATTGAAATGGTGGCGCCACTTTCCCTGTTTAATTAACGTTTAGAGGTTAAGTAATTGGAAATTGACCTTAAAATAAGGCGCAAAATTAGTTCCATTTCCAATTGAGTCTCATCTTTCGTTGACCAAACTCAACGTAAATAAACCTTTTTTTTTTGTTTATTTACTATAGTAATTATATCTTGTCGCAAAAATGGTGGCACTTTGAGTAACCCTGATTTTGTTCCGATAGATCATCGAAACAATTTTTTGATCACTTATACAAATGTTGAAAAGTTACCGAAATAATCGTAATATTCGTAACCTTTTGTACCGGCTCGCGTCACTGTGCGCCACCCACCGCCGCGCGCCGATTACCTACCTTACGCGCGTCCGTCCTTCCATGCACTACCGCGTTGATATTTATTTTCGTACTACCTTACGCGCGTCCGTCCTTCCATGCACTACCGCGTTGATATTTATTTTCGTACATTTCTAGAAATCCTTTGGGAATAATTGGGGGATTACTTAATTTTTAAAAGTAAATACTTATTTAATATTTAACTTTTACGACTGTATAATTAATGCTTCCTATATAAAAATGAATAAAACGCAATAAAAAAAACTATAATAGTCACTTGAGTGAAAACTTTTGCTATTAGTGTAGTAATTATAGGGAATCTTATGCTACAAAATCACTTATTTTATAATATTTGTTTCTGAGTTAGGATTTTTTATTTTTTATTGGCCTTTATGAAAAAATCCTCTGAAATGTAAGTGGTGATTTTGTAAGGTTTAGTTTCTAATGGTTTTAAGAAATTCATTAAGAAAATTCCCTTCATGTACGATTTAATCTCGATGTTATAAAATAAAAACAGTCTTTAAACCGCCTTTGTAAAAAAAACAACCTAGATATTTTGGGGAAAACTTGAATTTTATCATTGACAAGTTTATTTTAATCAAGTTTTCAAAAATCACCTCTGTAGGATATGTGAGAGAAAAATAAAAGAAAGGATGGCAATGTGAGATATTTATTAATTTTATTTCAATATCGTGGTTATGACTAAGTTACCGAATAACTTATTGATTCTAAATTTATCACATGTCTTAGACTTATTAGCTTTAACATTACATTAAATATTGTAATTTTATTACACTATTATTACTGTCATAAAAGGAGTTATACTTAACTACATTACCAGATAGTTCAGAGCACCGATCCAACAGAGTGCCGTGTCCGACAGTAGAACAACGTCTGAGCTATCGACACCTGCGCAAGCCGCTTTTATACACGTGCGCAAACAAGCTCGGTGGCGTGATGTGGCGTGATGGCGCAGTGGGGAGGCGCACGTGCACACAGTTGTTTTACGAGTCGTTTAGTGACTTTTATTTATAAATTACATTGAATAAACTAATTATTTGTAACAATTATATTAATTGTAATAAAAATCTACTATTTGCATTGTTTTTTATTTATTTACTAAGAAAAGACGTGCATTCTCCCACACGGCCATTCTGACGAGCAGCCACTTGGCTCGCGAACAAAACAATTTACACTTTATTTTTCACAAATCACGAATCATTAAAATCTTTATTCGAAACTACATCATGTTTAGTAACTATATTTCCAATTTGTGGAATAGCAATAAAGCACCAAATTGAATTGAAACTTCTAGTATAGGAAATGTAACGTTTCGTTAACGGATGAATAATTAAATTCACTGCCTTAATTTATCAGTCTACTCGCTTCAAGTAATATCAATCTACATTTATATAAATATTCTAATATTGCATTATTTTTATTGAATTTATTGGATTAAAATTGTTTTAACTACTGAATCTACCACCAGTTCGTAAAGGAGGCCTCTCGAGAAAGAACTGGCGAAAGAAAACTCTGAGAGTTTATGCTGACCTCCATCTATTATGTAAAATTTTTTTCAAACATAAATAAAAACATAGTTGATTAACTCTCAATTAACAAACATGGATATTTGTTATCTGAAAAATAAATCATTATTATCGAATCACACAACGTCATCATCATCCAATCGCCAAATTACATGACTCTAACGCTAATTAATTTAGCAACTAATCATGGTCAAATTACATGACCGTAAAGCTAAATAACATAGCAACTAACTATGGTCAAATCACATGACCGTAAAGCTAAATCACATAGCAACTAACTATGGTCAAATCACATGACAGTGAAGCTAAATCACATAGCAACTGATTATGGTCAAATCACATGACCGTTAAGCTAAATCACATAGCTTCTAATTATGGTCAAATCACATGACCGTTAAGCTAAACCACATAGCTTCTAATTATGGTCAAATCACATGACCCAATTCACTTTTATCACAGTGAAACCTTCAATGGGAGATAACCCTTTTGTATATAAAAAAAAACAACATAACAATAATCTCCATTGGTAAACAAAACAAAAAAAATTTAAAAACCTTAAATGTATAGTAAGGACTTATTACAAATTACTCGTATTTATAATAAGAATCTTTGTAATCGTACATGTTACATTGTACTGGTGCAGACCAGTGTCCGAGACACGCAAACGCCTACAATTCAGGATCATCAGAGCCCCAGATCTACGTCATCTGGATAATCATGGACATCAATCAGCAGACACTGTAACAATTGAACATCTTAAGAGTCTTATAAAAAAACAAACTTTTATTTTTCAAATAGTGTGTGTAGGGGTGTGTTGTTGTATGTGAGTAAGTGCATGTGTCGTGTAGGTATTATAATATAAAATAGTAACATAGGGCTTTGGTCATACTACCACGAGTGCATGGATAACACTTTCGACCCAATATTTTATATTGCTCAGATGGTAGTAATTTCCTCGGTAAAAATAAGTCACGAAGGCACAGCAAACTTGCAATATTATTCATTGCTCGTAAATTATATAGTATTACCTCGGTAATAACATAGCCACATGGGCACGGCGAACTTAAAAATATTATTTATTTTTTTACTTAGTAGTACCTAGGTAAAAAAAAACCATTATAAAGTTCATATGGCACGGCATTCATTAGAATCTCGCGACCTCGGTAAAAATCGCCTCAATAGCATGCACGGCCAACTGGTAATATTCTTTATTGCTCAGTATACAGCGAACATCTGGCCAGGAGTCAGTGTATACAGAGAAATAAGATAACCAGGTTAAGGAGATCAGTCTGTCTCCAACGATTTTGTCACCTCGCCTTCTATTACAGGGGAGTGACCTAAAATTATCACGAACCACAGTTCGCAACACATCCAACACATCCGATTATTATTATACGTTATAGTTTAGTCATAAAAATAAATATCATAGTGATATTTGAAGAGTGACGAAACATCAATATAGTCAAAAACACTACTGCCACGAATGGGCATCATTCTCAAAACATTACAACATCTAAAACTCGTAGAAGTAAGTGAAGACTAAGTTTGAGTAATTCGCAAACTAAAACATTCAACAGACCTCATCTGATGTAACCTGCATCTTTGTGTCAAATAATGACAAAACGGGTTGAGAAAAGATATTCAAGAATACCATTACCAATTTCATTTTATATTGATGTAATTATCACCTTTTTTGTACAACATAAAAACAACTAGTATTAACTTTAAGTTTATCTTGTTTACGAAAAACTAAAACATCAACGTGAAACTTAAATCAATCACGAAATCTTTAAGTATCATCACATCACTTAGAAAATCATACTCACTTTTCTTTTTGGAATCAATCACCAGCTATTTGGTGAAATCTGCTGCCACAATAGTACAGTAAAGTACAATTGCACAGTAAAATTACAGTAAAGCACAATAAAATATTAAAATCTTAATAATTTACTACTATGTAAAATGAGAAGTGATTATGAATGTTGAGTTTTTTTTTTCACTTTAGTCTACCCACATTCTAAATCCACACCAGAGATAAAATTGTGTATATTGTTTACGATATGCTTGCACTAAATTCAGTGAATGAATCGAATTTCTTTTCAAAACTTATGTCTGCATCATAATATTCATAATTCAAATTAACTTTCTTTTGAATATTGAAAATAAATATAGGAAGACTGTTGTTACAAGTTCTACTGTATATTGTATGTACACAGTTTACTGCAATAATTCTTTATTCTTTCTATTGAAAAATATCCCTATTAAAATAGTTTGTATCCACCAGGGATCAAAATAAATACAGTGCAGTAAATAAGGCATCAACCAGTGATGAACTAAAACAATTGTTAAAAAGATCTAGTAAAATCTAGGGTTTGGAAGTGATCCTACCCTTGTTTGGATAATTTTAAGCACAAAATAATGCACCACAGCAGTCCCGATAAGAATAATTGCTGCACAAGAAGAGAACCTTTGTTTCCAAAGACCAAAAAAATTCCTGTTTTGAAGAGGAAAATTATTTAAATAAAAATTGCCTTTAAAAAGATTTTGCTTACTTACTCCACACAATGTTTAAGGCACAAATTGATATCTGCAATCAGAACTGCATGCACAAAAATTGTTTGAATGTTCAATCTATAGTTAACAATAACGTCAAGTTATCTCTGTTGTAAATGTAAATATCAGTTGGTTATTTGTCAGATGTTTCATTTATTTTATTATAGGTTCTGTACACACGATTTTAACCAGAAAAGAAAGATTTATTCCCACTAGTTCTACTGGACAGTTCTACCAATGAAGTAATAAGACTTTTTCTCATTAGTGCTATAATTTGATACGAAGAATAAAATTGTAAACTGTAAAGGGCACAGCTTAATTCACATTAAAATATCTCTCAGCATATACAATCATCTTTGAAACTTAAATAATTCACTGACGTTACAGTTTGGCTTTAGCACTTACTGTGTTACATTTTCAATTTACAATGCTACTAGGTTGTGATGTCACACTATGTACATAATATCATAAAATTATCCTTTCACTGATCAAAAAGGAAGGGAAAGGTCTCATTGGCTTATTTACTATATTTTAAGACCAAATTCAAGTTGAGCATTATTTCTACGAAAAGCTAAAATTCTTTCTTATATCAGTAATGTTATGATTAATGCTACGTTTTGAATCTCACTATTAAATACCATACTTCGAACATCAGCCAGCAGATATTTCATATAAGTAATCCGTAGTCACAGTTGCAAAATAAAGCGCACATGGCGGAACTTGACAGACTGATCGTACCCGATCGCGTTTGTTAAGCAACGCTCGGTCCGGCCAGGTGTCGGATGGGTGACCGTTAAGTGGCATTACAACTGAGCGCTTCCGTGCTTCGTAGGGCACGCTTAATCGTCGGTCCCGGCTGTTGTCATTTGATAACAGTCGTTAAGCCAAGTTAGAGGCCTTACGGGCGGCTTGATAGACTCTAACACCAGAGGTGGCCACTAATCCTCATTCGATAAGAAGAAGTTGCAAAATCACGGCCACTTGGTGGTACACTCGCACACTCGTGCAAGGCACATGGAAAATTATATATTCTAGTCTAGGCAATTCACACCAATCATTTAGTTCCAGTTCCAAGCTATGCAAAACTTGTACTGTGGTTACTAAATAACGGGTAAAAATAAAGAAGAATTTAAAAATCTGTGACTAACTACGCATCACAAAATTATGTATACCAGGATTCGAACCCAAAATCTTTGTATAAATCAACCTCCACGAAAGTACACTTATTTTACGAAACATATAGCACTCTTTGCGCAGCATTTGCATCATCATTTTCTACGCCAAATTCTACTTGATTTTTTTATAATATCACAAGGAACGTCATTCTTTTTGACTTTGAAAATTATAGTTGTGGATTGACCACACATACATAAACTCGCGCCTGTTTCCCATGGGGGTAGGCAGAGACTATGGATCGCCACCTGCTACGATCCTTGCACACTTGGATTGACCAAATGATAATAATTTAGTAAAATTTACGGGTATCTTACAAAAATGTAAAATCTATGGGTACTTATCAGCAATTCGTCGATCAAACGGGAACTGTCGCACTTTTTCATGCTTCATTCCAGTGTTCAGATATTTGAAACCACCCAGGATTGATGACTCAGATCCACAATTGGTTACGCGACTTGATCTTCAACACAAAGTCGCCAACGTGGCGGATTCTACAGCAAGCATTTTGATATTCCTGAAACATAAAAATTCGAAGGCAGAGTATATGTAATCCAACTAGGTTAGATCTCACTTCTGATGTGAGAGAAAAATAAAAGAAAGGATGGCAATGTGAGATATTTATTAATTTTATTTCAATATCGTGGTTATGACTAAGTTACCGAATAACTTATTGATTCTAAATTTATCACATGTCTTAGACTTATTAGCTTTAACATTACATTAAATATTGTAATTTTATTACACTATTATTACTGTCATAAAAGGAGTTATACTTAACTACATTACCAGATAGTTCAGAGCACCGATCCAACAGAGTGCCGTGTCCGACAGTAGAACAACGTCTGAGCTATCGACACCTGCGCAAGCCGCTTTTATACACGTGCGCAAACAAGCTCGGTGGCGTGATGTGGCGTGATGGCGCAGTGGGGAGGCGCACGTGCACACAGTTGTTTTACGAGTCGTTTAGTGACTTTTATTTATAAATTACATTGAATAAACTAATTATTTGTAACAATTATATTAATTGTAATAAAAATCTACTATTTGCATTGTTTTTTATTTATTTACTAAGAAAAGACGTGCATTCTCCCACAGATATAATGTGATTTTCTCGAACAAAGTATTTTTCATTGCCCGGAGACTCATGACACGCCGCGCGCCGTCGCGTCATCGTCGCTCGTAAGTACAGAGTGCCTGCCATTCGTGCTCGCTCACCACTCTATATTACGCTCCGTCTTGCTGATATTTTCGTAAATTTCGAGAAATCCTCTACTTAGAATTGAGGGAATACTTAATTTTAAGATGTTATTAATTATTACACTATATATTATTGAACTTTTACGACTGTAGAATTTATGCTTCATATTTAAAAATGAATAAAACGCATTTAAAAAAAAACTATATTAGTCACCTGAGTGAAAATTTTGTTTTTAGTATAGTTAATTATAAGAAACTTTATTCTGCAAAATCACTGATTTTTTAATATTTGTTTCTGAGTTATGATTTTTTTTTTATTTATTAGCCTTTTTTGCAAATTCCTCTGAAATGTAAGTGGTGATTTTTGAGGTTTCATTTCTAATGGTTTTAAGAAATTCATAAAGGAAATTCCCTTTGTGTACGATTTATTCTCGATGTTTTAAGACAAAAACAATATTTAAACCACCGTTGTAAAAAAAGCACCCCAGATATTTTGGGGAAAACTTGAAATTTATCATTGACAAACTTATTTTAATCATGTTTCCAAAAATCACCTCTGTAGGATTTATTGTGATTTTTTCGAACAAAGTATTTTTCCTTGCCCGGAGTATAATAACAACACGTATATTGAAGTCGGGTAGGGCTTTTAGAATAAAAAAACGAAGTTGTACTCCAGCCCCACCCGACTTCAATAGACGTGTTGTTATTATATAACAATGATAATGCATATCTAATGATTTGAATATTATTTCTTGCTTTTTAGAGGCAGGTTTTTTGAAGTCGGTTTTTAGTTTTTTTTAAAAGGTAAGTAAATACTAAAGTTTAATTTTTCAAGTTTTGACTTATGTAGTAAGCATAAATTACTTTACAACCATTGAAACTTGTCCCAAGTAACAATACAAAAACTCACATACATACAAACGTAGAGCAGTGTGGAACAATGCAACACCAAAAGCTCTGAGTCTCATATTTCTCTCATTTTTAAAGATATGAATTCCGTTTTTAGAGGAACGGAATCTACTTAATTAGGTATAAAATGGCAGTTATAGTTTCATTAATAAATAGATACATAAACCAATAAGAAGACTTTTAAAAGAAAATGGGAATTGTTTCATTGTGTCCACCTAGGTGTACACAATGAAACATCCTCTGTCCAACAATGAAACACTGTTATTAATTTTGACATTTTCATATTTAGTGGAACAAGTAAATGACAAAATCTGTTGAATTCCAACCGATAAAGGTTTTCTCAAGGTATTGCATAATTATTCAGACTTTAAAAGTACCTATAGGTTTATCTCAGGTACAATGATTTGTGTGTGACTTAAAGATAAATGAGTCTAATTTTTTTTAAATCGTAGTTATGTACCTTTTATAGGCAATAACGATTTAAAATCAACAATTACTTATAATAGGCATTAATCTCTCAGGTAAAATTCTACATACTAAAAGATTAATGAGTCTGAAAATCACAAATATTAGGTAGTAGTAGTGGAAACACTGTTACATTGTGTCCACCCTTGAGCTGTGACATTCTTGGACACCTGGGGTATTTTAGAATAACATCAAAAAATAATCTACCAAAATCGAACAATTTATTAGGTAGTATCAAAGTTATTCTGTGGTAATGTAGTCCACGTGAATCTATGATACATGTACAAATATATTGATTAAAAAACACATTCGATGAGAAAGGCAACTGTCAAAAAAGCATTTTTTTTAAAAGCCCACGACTTAGGACAATTATTCTTAATGAAGGCTTTACAAAGTGACATTTTAAAAAAATAGTAACTATTTGCCTCTAGATGGCGTTGATGGAAAGAGAAGTGTAAAAATTGGCTTTTAAAAATAAACGGCCTGTACCAAAGAGGCAAATAAGCGTTCGCTGGCTGACATCTGGCCAAAGAGAAACATTTTAGGGTAACATCAGATTTGCCTGCCTACCTGAGTACTCTTCGAAGCTGAGTAAAAAAATCACATTGACACATACATTTTTATCAACGCCATCTTATCTATCGAGCATACAGTTTTTTGTCATTTTGAAAAACCCTTATTGAAAAACAGTTTGGTTAATATTTTTACAAAAATCCTCCGACTAAAAGTAATGAACATACTCTGTCTGTCAGCTTCATCATCAGACCCTGGACTTCGTCTCCCATTAGAGTACTCGTCAAAACAATAGGGATGACGACTACTGAATAAAATAACAAAATACTAATAAAAACCGTAAACATATTGAACTTTTAGAGTAGCTTGTATACCTCTTGGTTTTATATATTGCGTATTATTTGTTTTATTACCCTTCAAAGTTGGGCGGACAAGTCCATTTAAAAAGTTTAAAATATATTAAAATAAATAATACATTTAATTAATCCATAAAATTTATAGCAAATTTGTATAAGAAACAATTTTGATAAACACAATATTTAATATAGCTGCCAAACTTTCCTACGCGTTGCATACAAACACCTAGGCGTGACGTCATAACTAGGGTAGCCGTTAGTATGGAGCGTTTTCGGGTGAGTCCAATTTTGTGTGCATTTTAAACTGTGATATCTCGGGCAGTTTTCACGCTAGCGAAATAATTATTTTACCAATGTTTCTTTTTTTGAGAGGTAATTTATGTAACATAAAATAAAAAAAAAATTCGTCATGCCTATTCTAACGAGCCCAAACACGATGGGGTTGTAGGTTTTATCATAGAATTCCTGTGGGCTTCTTCCGGCTTCATCATCAGATCAGCTCAATGACACCATAATATTGCATTGCCTTCCAGTTCTGACCTATTTTCAAAGTTTCAAGTCTCTAGGTCATCGGAAAGCTAGGATAAAATCGTTCGCAATATATATCTATAAATATTAGGTCTTATGAACTTGCCGATATTTTGTCACATACAGAGAAAATAATAACTTCTATGTTTTAAAACATTTAACAATATCTTGATTTACGTATGTCGAATTATGACCATGATAGTCAACTATCAGTAAAAATAAAGTCCTTTTTTTAAGCTTTCATAGCATTAAAAAAAGATCTTGAAAGTTACTCTTTTTTTTGTGAGCCAAAAAAGGGTACCCGAGGGGTTGTAACTTAGCCAAAACTTATTTTTTTCGCTTATCGTAAATGGAATAGGTTAGCATAGTGTTCAAACATTAGTACATAAAAGTTTTGTTACAAGAGTGTTAACGGTTGTTAAATGAACAAAGAAAATGCTAGTATGAAAAATGCAACTTCTTGAAAATTCTCCATACAAATCGGCAATATCATAGGTAAAGACCTATTATATACGGTTACGAAAACCTGCTTATTTTTAATCATAATACAATTTTCACCAATATTTTAGACTTAAGCGTGTGGGCCGGAGAGTCGCATGCTTTTAAAACTTTAGGTCGCTATTGCGTTACATGAGCAACGAATGTGTTTGTAGCTGTTACAATAAAGCACGTTCCAGACGGATTTAATCACGCCTCCCAACCAAGGTCACCTTGGTGGAAGCTTGATGGGGGCGTGGTTTCCATCCGTGGATTGTGTTGCGGCTACACGAGTTTACATCCAAGCGCCGCCAACTAGGGCTGCCAACCATACTATAATAATATGTCGTATTATACTATGTTTCGGGTCTGCGTGCTATATACTATTGAAGAAATATATAGTACGCAAAAATACTATATTTTCAACATCGATCGCTAAGAAACAAATGTTTCTTTTTTTTTAATTTGTGATCGTGAATTTTGACTGATTCTATAGCGTGTAGTGTATAGTCACACCATATAACAAATACTATGTGTATAGTGTATTGTATCTGAATTCTGAACGTATCTATCTGTCTTATTGCGTTCCAAACTTGTCAATATAAAATTGACAACTTAATTAAATCTTAATCCATGGACGAAATATATCTTAATCTTAACCATGGACGAATTTCTTTCATGTCTTAACTTAATCAGTAATACTGATACAATCGTAAGTAAGTTAAAAACGAGTTTTTAATTTACTTATATTTAATTAATATTGATGGTAGAAAATAATATGAGACTTTTATTTTGATTCATGATTGTTTTATTTATGGTTTATGATTTTGACCAAAACATTGTTCAAAAATGCAAAAAGTTCAAAAAATATAGTTTTTATAAAAAGTAAAATATAATAATATATTTGCCTAATTTTTGCCTTTTCCATAAACTACTATATTATTTTAAAGTGTACTAATTTTTTTAGCCTTATTTGAAAAATACTGTATTTCGCCTTAGACATGTTGGCAACCCTAGCGCCGACACTCTTTCCCATTCCACGGTAAAGATATCTATCAGTACTGTAACTCGGCCCTGTCCTTGAAATAATTACCTAAATAAACCCGCGCTGGTTCAATCAATTAATTTTAAGGCAATAATATAACTAGATTAACAAAACTAATGGTAAAATAAAAATAAAAAAAAATACATTATTGATGGGAGAAACAAATTATTTAATAATCCTTAGTACAATACCTACGTATTATATAATATTTTAAGTATACTTAATCTTAGCTTTCGGACTTTCCAGGTATTTAAAAATGTAAGGTATCTCTGGATTATTGGTTAATTATATTTATAATAAAAACAGCACAATCTGCACTTTGCAATAGTAAGAACTTATATTTCAATCAATAGTACCTATTGAATTTTTAGACTTTTGGCATTCAGAATGTTATTTCTATATTAAGGTAATAAATATAATAGAAAAAAACCCGGCCAAGTGCGTTTTGGGCAACACGCCGTACGGTTCCGTAGATACCTTATACCACACCATATTTAATACCATTATAATTTTTCGTCTGCAAAAATAACTTTGTTTTTCAGTGTTGTTATGAATGACAAAGTTATATTTGCGGTTATGGAAAATGTGCTATATCTGAAAAACTAATTACTATATCTCATTTAAACCAATTTTTATTGAAAGTAATTATTAAGACCTACATGCAGCATATATGTTTTTTAGATTTTTCACTTTCTTATTTCAAAAGTTAAAGGGGGGGGGGGAGGATAAACATTTTACCACTTTGGAGGATATCTTTCAAACCTTAGACTTTGAGAAAAAAATGTCTTAAAAACCTCAATGTCAATTTTAAAGACCTATCTATTGACACCTCACACGTTCGCAGTTTCAGTTCCATGTATGGAGAGCCCCCCCTTAATCTTTATTTTTGTTATTTTTGTGTTAAAATCGTTAAGCGGTTAACAGAATACATCTACCAACCAAGGTTCAATTGTGTAATATTAATACATTTGGAATAAAATGGCTGTGACAGAAGGACAGATAGACAGACAGACATGACGAATCTATAAGGGTTCCGTTTTTTGCCATTTAGGCTACGGAACCCTAAAAATACTAGAAAAAATTGACTCACCCGTAACCCGTAGCAGCCGAGCCATTTGAGCCCGTCTGAACTGCGAGGGCTGAGTCGATATTTTATAGTATTTTTTCTATTATATTTATTACCTCAATAGTACCTGACCTACGTACATCTTTCGTTCATCACTGCGGCGCATTCGCGACTGTTTGTGTACCGAGTGCAGACTGCAGACTGAACTCGAGGGCTGAGGCGCGTAGGTACGACTCGCTTTTCGACTATTTGTACAGATGACACTTGCATATAAATTGGCAAGAGAAAGATGAGACAAAAGATGCGCAATAGCCACGAACACTAAAATTTGTGGCGCTGCACATCTTTTGTCTCGTTTTTATCTTGCCAATAAAATGCCGGGCAGTATATGAAGTTGGAGTACTGATAAATATCATTACCGTGCCTGTGTTGGAACTCGCGCCCTTCCACCAAGGACGTTGAAGGTCATTTGGATTGGTTGGAGAAATTTGGATTAAATCTGCCGTCTAGATGGATTAAATCAAGCAAGGTCACCTCTGTTGGGAGGCGTGATTTAATCCGTCTGGAACATGCTTAAATATGTAACGGCTACAAATACATCAACCCACCGCTACAGGCTCCGATTGATCTGGAATTCGACGATTTAACAAAAAACATAACCTCAAAGCATGCGACTCTCCGGCCCACATGTTTTTGTCAATCATTCTGCCGGGAAGCCGGTACAATCGATTTGATATCTGAAATAAGAATGTATAGCGTCGGTACATTACTTCTAGGTTGTTTTAGAATGGAAACAGAACAGATATGTATGTACTATGGGCAACAGCTTCGCTTAAAAAGTTAGCAAAAAAATTGTGTGCGCATGTATCCCCCTGCACGAACTAAATATATTATGTTATGACGGCGGCGGCGCGGCGTGCAACCGATTTTAACCTTAAGAGTTGTGGTTAAGTGACGTTGTTGTCCATAGTACATCTGTATGAATTTCTAAAACAGGAGATGTAATTCTATAGACTACCTACTTAACCAAACGAAAGGTGCGTGTTCGTTCGTATCGTGACGTGAGACTTATAGGTATGTACGTACTTAGTATCCAACCGAAACGGACGAGCTTCGTCGTCCCTCGCCACGCGCCCGCGCCTACTCGCTTCGACCGCAAACTTTTTGAATACCTACCTACCTAGGTATTATCCATGCATGAAAATGACACAAATTCATTCTGTCCATCACTCATGTATTTAAGATATTAAATATGTAAACTCTAATAATACTAATATTTTTTATAAGCATCAATGGCTCGGACAAACAAAAAAATTGAAAATATTAAAAGTCCATGCCTTAATTTGGCACAAATTTATTTCATAGGGATTTTTAAGTGATCTGAGGTATATGGTACTTGTTTTTCAAATTGTAATATTTTTTTGACGGTGTTATTAATGTACGGGTCCCACGTCTGTTTCCATGGACGAAAATGACACAAATTAGGTTTGTACACTACGCAGGCTATCTTAAATACAATACTATTGTTTCTTTTTACTTTAAAACAATTTTGACAGTTTAGACGGTTCTCACACTGGCGACGCGCGCGGTCGCGGCGCACCCACGCGCGTCTTTTACGTTGTATGCAAGTACATTAATTTGTACAGAAAACCGCCTCGTCCAACACACCAAGGCGCGCCCCGGCGCGTGAGCGCGCACCGCCGCGTGCCGCCGGCGATCCGCGAGCAGTTTGCGCCAGCAGGCGCGTTACCGCGGGGTACAACACACTGCGACGCGCCCCGCGGCTGGTTTTCGATGATCGTTTCGTTACGATGGCGGGATTTCCTCTGGTTTTCAAATGTTTCGTGGCTTGGATATACGCCCATTTTAGTGCCATTTGGTAGGTACATTATGCAGCACATGAGGTTATACAAAACTGTAAAAAATCTGTTATTTATTTGATTGAATATCATTACGCTGTCGTGGAAGCCCAGCGTGCCGTTGACCGTACCTACCTACTCGTATGTTATTAAAATTCCGTCATTAATATCGAGATGGCAAATCTTAATTATTTGTCTGGATGTTTTAATCTCATTTTTCCTTTTGAGGTACGGAACCCTAAAAACCTGGAAATTAAAACAAAACAACTTCAAAATTTAATGCCTCTAAAAAACAAGCGGCGGGGACGCGTCAGACGCCGAATGGCGCGGGGGCGCGGAGAAAACCGCCCGAACAGGCGTTGCGCTGCGCCGTCACCGCGCGCGTGAAACGCCAAACCGCGCCCCGCGACGACGGCGCGCGTTGGCAGTGGGAGAATCGCCTTAGAGTCCAATTATTTATAACCACCACAAATAATCGAATTTCTCAAGATGCATCGGCTAGATGTGACACAAAACGCAAAAATAAACTAATTATATGCCAATGTATCGACAGGCAAGAATTCATAAACTTTAGAATTCTTGAAGGTTATACCCTCAAAATAACGTATTCCGATCGGTCTATTTTCTAGAAACAGCCTAATGATTCTGACCGACCGACGATATGGTAACCCTACACTGTGATTGTTCATAGTAAATTTGTAAATTTCTCTAAAACGAGTAAAGATATTCTGAAAATATGTTTTCGGGTCGTTTATCGTGATCAAACGATTACAAAAACCTGCTTATTTTTAATCTTAATGCAATTTTCATCAATATTTTAGACTTAAGTGTGTGGGCCGGAGAGTCGCATGCTTTTAAAACTTTAGATCGCGATATCTTTGACCCTGTTGCGTTACATGAGCAACGAAAGTGTTTGTAGCTGTTACAATGAATATGTAACGGCTACAAATACATCAAACCACCGGTACAGACTCAGATTGATCTGGAATTCGACGATTTAACAAAAAACATAACCTCAAAGCATGCGAATCTCCGTGCCACATGCTTTTGTCAATCATTCTGCCGGGAAGCCGGTACAATCGATTTGATATCTGAAATAAGAACGTATATCATCGGTACATTACTTCTAGGTAGTTTTAGAATGGAATTATTCAGTGGCACGGAGATTCGCATGCTCACGAATAATTCCATTCTAAAACTACCTAGAAGTAATGTACCGATGATATACGTTCTTATTTCAGATATCAAATCGATTGTACCGGCTTCCCGGCAGAATGATTGACAAAAGCATGTGGCACGGAGATTCGCATGGTTTGAGGTTATGTTTTTTGTTAAATCGTCGAATTCCAGATCAATCGGAGCCTGTACCGCTGGGTTGATGTATTTGTAGCCGTTACATATTCATTGTAACAGCTACAAACACATTTGTTGCTCATGTAACGCAACAGGGACAAAGATATGGCGATCTAAAGTTTTAAAAGCATGCGACTCTCCGGCCCACACGCTTAAGTCTAAAATACTGGTGAAAATTGTATTAAGATTAAAAATAAGCAAGTTTACGTAACCGTTTGATCACGATAAACGGCCCGAAAACATATTTTCACTATATCTTCATTCGTTTTAGAGAAATAAGTAAATTTATTTACTATGATTTATTATGAATAATCAGTGTGTAGGGTGACCATATCGTCGGTCCGTAGGAATCATTAGGCTGTTTCTAATAAAATTCAAGTTGAACTACATAATGTTGAGGGTTGATTTGCCTACATACTCGTACGTATCGTACCTACTATCATACTGTTACTGACTATGCAATATTGCAATATTTTTTAGGGGACGTAAAAAGGTGACTTTTATCCTAATCGAGATGACAAAATACAAACAAACAAATGAGAAAGTAGGTAACCTTATAAAAACGTGTTAAAAATGTGAACGTCATAATTGGTATAATAATTGCCCACTCAGTACCAGTCACCCATCATCATCAGTATCAGTCACCCATTAATTTAGGTCTCGGTTGAATGCAACCGAACTGAGAACTTCCTTCGTTTTTTGAAGTATTAGTCTTTCAAAATAGGTATCTAAAAACACTTCAACTTGCATTTTAGACCGATCGGGATAAGTTTTTAGCTTTTAAAAATATTAAAGTTTGTTTTTTTCGTATATAGTTTCTGCACCATTCACTTAGCCTAATACATGAAATTGTGTCATTTTGGTTTGATGCATAAGTAACAATTTAGGTTTTTGTCTTTTTTAACGCTATCGGACGAAAAGAAAATTAAAGTTGAAAATTTTACTTTCATGATGATTATGAAGTTGTAACCGATGTACTTACTTGAGCTTTTTGTGTCATCTTTGTCCACGGGAATACTGTTATTTGACTATTACCTAAAGCGTTACCTTAGTAACTCCAAAAGAATATTACAATTGGTTAAATAAGTGTTAAATGTTTTAGATCAATAGTATCTGTTGTACATAATGTTTTGTGCTAAATTCATCAATGGAATTTTCAGCTTTTTATTTTTTTCTTTTCAACACCCTGTAAAAGTCACAAAAGAAAATGGGGGGGGGGGGTGGGGGGGTGGGAGCCGGGGCACCGCTGTTTGCTGCGTACTTCGAGCACCGCTGCTACGTACTTTGCCGTTCGAGCGACTTTGGGTAAAAGAATTTGTAAAAAGTAGCCTCTATTTCGTATTGAGCCAGCACAATATCCCACTTCAAATTAATTCGCCTAATTTAAAGTAAGTAAGTGACTTAAGTGACGCCTAAGCATAGGTACTGAAGTTCGGTGACACATTTGAAGTAACGAGTAGGTAGGTAGGTAAGAAGTATACGAACGAATATAAATACATTTGATGATACTGTGGCCGCGTTCCGAATCACGCTCACAGCGCTGTTAGCGCGTATCCGACCAAATTAAATAGTCACAAAATATTACACAGATAGGGTATTTGTGTACCTACTTCATTTAATGGATTATAGGCTAACAGTGCTGTTGGCGTGATTTGGAAGTAGGCATGTGTTATTATTGTCAATTACAGTCTCATTGATGAGATGACATCATTAACATTCTTGTACTCTACCTCTTGCAAAGTTTAAAAAGAAAGGATTACCTACCAAATATTTTTTGAGGGTAAGGAAATAAAAACCGGTCAAGTGCGAGTCGGACTCGCACACAAAGGGTTCCGTACCAAAAAACGGCTAAAAAATCACGTTTGTTGTATGGGAGCCCCCTCAAATATTTATTTTACTAGCTGACCCGACAGACGTTGTCCTGTCTTAGTTATAAATATTAAATTCGAATTGGTATAAATTATTGAAAAGTTTAGTTCAGAGATTAGTAGGTAAGTACCGTTCCCGTTTCCGTTTTCGTTCTCGTTCCCGTTCCCATTTACTTTAAAACCCAACAGCTTTATAAATAACCAAGTACCTATACATCACTTGTTATGTTAGTAACGTGTATGTTAGTCTATTCAAACTTACTAATAAGGCGTGATGGCTCTGAACTAACCGTGATGAGCACTAAGAAATTCAGTTTTCTTATAACCTCTTTGTAAGAAAAAAAAAAAATATTTTACATGTATTTTATTAATAAAATAACTCCGAACGAAGCATCTGTTTTATTACATCCTTAATTGTATGTTTTTTTTTATCGTTGTTCGCGCGTATCTTCGACATTTATGGACCGATTTTGATGATTCTTTTTTTGTTCGATTCAATTTTTTTGCGAAATGGTCCCGTTTATTTTTTTTTCAAATCGGTTCAGTAGTTTTCAAGGTATCCTGAAAACACTATGATTTTGCATCAACTAACTTGACTATTTTGTTATTTATGAACCGAATAAGATGATTCTTTTTGTTGGGTAAGAGGTACTTTTAGTCTTTTTAACCGACTTCAAAAAAAAGAAGGTTCTCTTTCAGTTTGACCTGTATGAATGTATGTTTCTCCGCGAATATCTCACGTTTGACTGAGCCGATTTTTCTACCAAATAATATACTTACACTACACTACCTAATATAGAAGGTACTTACACTAAAAACAAAAAAATAAAAATTGTTTTAAAAATAAAAAAAATGTTTTAAAAAACAAAAAACCAACTTCAAGTAACCTGCCTCTAAAAAGCAAGAAATAATATTCAAATCATTAGATATGCATTATCATTGTTATATAATAACAACACGTATATTGAAGTAAGGTAGGGCTTTTAGAATAAAAAAACGAAGTTGTACTCCAGCCCCACCCGACTTCAATAGACGTGTTGTTATTATATAACAATGATAATGCATATCTAATGATTTGAATATTATTTCTTGCTTTTTAGAGGCAGGTTTTTTGAAGTCGGTTTTTAGTTTTTTTTAAAAGGTAAGTAAATACTAAAGTTTAATTTTTCAAGTTTTGACTTATGTAGTAAGCATAAATTACTTTACAACCATTGAAACTTGTCCCAAGTAACAATACAAAAACTCACATACATACAAACGTAGAGCAGTGTGGAACAATGCAACACCAAAAGCTCTGAGTCTCATATTTCTCTCATTTTTAAAGATATGAATTCCGTTTTTAGAGGAACGGAATCTACTTAATTAGGTATAAAATGGCAGTTATAGTTTCATTAATAAATAGATACATAAACCAATAAGAAGACTTTTAAAAGAAAATGGGAATTGTTTCATTGTGTCCACCTAGGTGTACACAATGAAACATCCTCTGTCCAACAATGAAACACTGTTATTAATTTTGACATTTTCATATTTAGTGGAACAAGTAAATGACAAAATCTGTTGAATTCCAACCGATAAAGGTTTTCTCAAGGTATTGCATAATTATTCAGACTTTAAAAGTACCTATAGGTTTATCTCAGGTACAATGATTTGTGTGTGACTTAAAGATAAATGAGTCTAATTTTTTTTAAATCGTAGTTATGTACCTTTTATAGGCAATAACGATTTAAAATCAACAATTACTTATAATAGGCATTAATCTCTCAGGTAAAATTCTACATACTAAAAGATTAATGAGTCTGAAAATCACAAATATTAGGTAGTAGTAGTGGAAACACTGTTACATTGTGTCCACCCTTGAGCTGTGACATTCTTGGACACCTGGGGTATTTTAGAATAACATCAAAAAATAATCTACCAAAATCGAACAATTTATTAGGTAGTATCATAGTTATTCTGTGGTAATGTAGTCCACGTGAATCTATGATACATGTACAAATATATTGATTAAAAAACACATTCGATGAGAAAGGCAACTGTCAAAATAGCATTTTTTTTAAAAGCCCACGACTTAGGACAATTATTCTTAATGAAGGCTTTACAAAGTGACATTTTAAAAAAATAGTAACTATTTGCCTCTAGATGGCGTTGATGGAAAGAGAAGTGTAAAAATTGGCTTTTAAAAATAAACGGCCTGTACCAAAGAGGCAAATAAGCGTTCGCTGGCTGACATCTGGCCAAAGAGAAACATTTTAGGGTAACATCAGATTTGCCTGCCTACCTGAGTACTCTTCGAAGCTGAGTAAAAAAATCACATTGACACATACATTTTTATCAACGCCATCTTATCTATCGAGCATACAGTTTTTTGTCATTTTGAAAAACCCTAATTGAAAAACAGTTTGGTTAATATTTTTACAAAAATCCTCCGACTAAAAGTAATGAACATACTCTGTCAGCTTCATCATCAGACCCTGGACTTCGTCTCCCATTAGAGTACTCGTCAAAACAATAGGGATGACGACTACTGAATAAAATAACAAAATACTAATAAAAACCGTAAACATATTGAACTTTTAGAGTAGCTTGTATACCTCTTGGTTTTATATATTGCGTATTATTTGTTTTATTACCCTTCAAAGTTGGGCGGAGAAGTCCATTTAAAAAGTTTAAAATATATTAAAATAAATAATACATTTAATTAATCCATAAAATTTATAGCAAATTTGTATAAGAAACAATTTTGATAAACACAATATTTAATATAGCTGCCAAACTTTCCTACGCGTTGCATACAAACACCTAGGCGTGACGTCATAACTAGGGTAGCCGTTAGTATGGAGCGTTTTCGGGTGAGTCCAATTTGTGTGCATTTTAAACTGTGATATCTCGGGCAGTTTTCACGCTAGCGAAATAATTATTTTACCAATGTTTCTTTTTTTGAGAGGTAATTTATGTAACATAAAATAAAAAAAAATTTCGTCATGCCTATTCTAACGAGCCCAAACACGATGGGGTTGTAGGTTTTATCATAGAATTCCTGTGGGCTTCTTCCGGCTTCATCATCAGATCAGCTCAATGACACCATAATATTGCATTGCTTTCCAGTTCTGACCTATTTTCAAAGTTTCAAGTCTCTAGGTCATCGGAAAGCTAGGATAAAATCGTTCGCAATATATATCTATAAATATTAGGTCTTTACTTATGAACTTGCCGATATTTTGTCACATACAGAGAAAATAATAACTTCTATGTTTTAAAACATTTAACAATATCTTGATTTACGTATGTCGAATTATGACCATGATAGTCAACTATCAGTAAAAATAAAGTCCTTTTTTTAAGCTTTCATAGCATTAAAAAAAGATCTTGAAAGTTACTCTTTTTTTGTGAGCCAAAAAAGGGTGACCGGAGGGGTTGTAACTTAGCCAAAACTTATTTTTTTCGCTTATCGTAAATGGAATAGGTTAGCATAGTGTTCAAACATTAGTACATAAAAGTTTTGTTACAAGAGTGTTAACGGTTGTTAAATGAACAAAGAAAATGCTAGTATGAAAAATGCAACTTCTTGAAAATTCTCCATACAAATCGGCAATTTCATAGGTAAAGACCTATTATATACGGTTACGAAAACCTGCTTATTTTTAATCATAATACAATTTTCACCAATATTTTAGACTAAAGCGTGTGGGCCGGAGAGTCGCATGCTTTTAAAACTTTAGGTCGCTATTGCGTTACATGAGCAACTAATGTGTTTGTAGCTGTTACAATAAAGCACGTTCCAGACGGATTTAATCACGCCTCCCAACCAAGGTCACCTTGGTGGAAGCTTGATGGGGGCGTGGTTTCCATCCGTGGATTGTGTTGCGGCTACACGAGTTTACATCCAAGCGCCGCCAACTAGGGCTGCCAACCATACTATAATAATATGTCGTATTATACTATGTTTCGGGTCTGCGTGCTATATACTATTGAAGAAATATATAGTACGCAAAAATACTATATTTTCAACATCGATCGCTAAGAAACAAATGTTTCTTTTTTTTTAATTTGTGATCGTGAATTTTGACTGATTCTATAGCGTGTAGTGTATAGTCACACCATATAACAAATACTATGTGTATAGTGTATTGTATCTGAATTCTGAACGTATCTATCTGTCTTATTGCGTTCCAAACTTGTCAATATAAAATTGACAACTTAATTAAATTTTTAAATTTGAGATTTTTGCATTTACAATGCTATTTTTAAACAATACTAAATAATATACTAGAAAAAATACGACTCGCACCAGATCAATACTCAGACGGGAATCGAACCCGCGACCTTTGGATATCCGGTCCAATGCTCTGACCGCTGAGCTACCGAGTCACCAGTGACATCGTCGAATTTTTCCTAGTATATCCTAAACTCTTACGCTGTAAGCCAGCGTTATTTCACCAATGTGAGGAATTACCTCGACATTCAATTGAAATATCTTTCCAGATATTTTAACAATTGATTAAGATGAAATAGCTATATAATTTTTAAATTTGAGATTTTTGCATTTACAATGCTATTTTTAAACAATACTAAATAATATACTAGAAAAAATACGACTCGCACCAGATCAATACTCAGACGGGAATCGAACCCGCGACCTTTGGATATCCGGTCCAATGCTCTGACCGCTGAGCTACCGAGTCACCAGTGACATCGTCGAATTTTTCCTAGTATATCCTAAACTCTTACGCTGTAAGCCAGCGTTATTTCACCAATGTGAGGAATTACCTCGACATTCAATTGAAATATCTTTCCAGATATTTTAACAATTGATTAAGATGAAATAGCTATATAATTTTTAAATTTGAGATTTTTGCATTTACAATGCTATTTTTAAACAATACTAAATAATATACTAGAAAAAATACGACTCGCACCAGATCAATACTCAGACGGGAATCGAACCCGCGACCTTTGGATATCCGGTCCAATGCTCTGACCGCTGAGCTACCGAGTCACCAGTGACATCGTTATTTAGTATTGTTTAAAGTTAGCATTGTAAATGCAAAAATCTCAAATTTAAAAATTATATAGCTATTTCATCTTAATCAATTGTTAAAATATCTGGAAAGATATTTCAATTGAATGTCGAGGTAATTCCTCACATTGGTGAAATAACGCTGGCTTACAGCGTAAGAGTTTAGGATATACTAGGAAAAATTCGACGATGTCACTGGTGACTCGGTAGCTCAGCGGTCAGAGCATTGGACCGGATATCCAAAGGTCGCGGGTTCGATTCCCGTCTGAGTATTGATCTGGTGCGAGTCGTATTTTTTCTAGTATATTATTTAGTATTATAACTTAATTAAATCTTAATCCATGGACGAAATATATCTTAATCTTAACCATGGACGAATTTCTTTCATGTCTTAACTTAATCAGTAATACTGATACAATCGTAAGTAAGTTAAAAACGAGTTTTTAATTTACTTATATTTAATTAATATTGATGGTAGAAAATAATATGAGACTTTTATTTTGATTCATGATTGTTTTATTTATGGTTTATGATTTTGACCAAAACATTGTTCAAAAATGCAAAAAGTTCAAAAAATATAGTTTTTATAAAAAGTAAAATATAATAATATATTTGCCTAATTTTTGCCTTTTCCATAAACTACTATATTATTTTAAAGTGTACTAATTTTTTTAGCCTTATTTGAAAAATACTGTATTTCGCCTTAGACATGTTGGCAACCCTAGCGCCGACACTCTTTCCCATTCCACGGTAAAGATATCTATCAGTACTGTAACTCGGCCCTGTCCTTGAAATAATTACCTAAATAAACCCGCGCTGGTTCAATCAATTAATTTTAAGGCAATAATATAACTAGATTAACAAAACTAATGGTAAAATAAAAATAAAAAAAAATACATTATTGATGGGAGAAACAAATTATTTAATAATCCTTAGTACAATACCTACGTATTATATAATATTTTAAGTATACTTAATCTTAGCTTTCGGACTTTTCAGGTATTTAAAAATGTAAGGTATCTCTGGATTATTGGTTAATTATATTTATAATAAAAACAGCACAATCTGCACTTTGCAATAGTAAGAACTTATATTTCAATCAATAGTACCTATTGAATTTTTAGACTTTTGGCATTCAGAATGTTATTTCTATATTAAGGTAATAAATATAATAGAAAAAAACCCGGCCAAGTGCGTTTTGGGCAACACGCCGTACGGTTCCGTAGATACCTTATACCACACCATATTTAATACCATTATAATTTTTCGTCTGCAAAAATAACTTTGTTTTTCAGTGTTGTTATGAATGACAAAGTTATATTTGCGGTTATGGAAAATGTGCTATATCTGAAAAACTAATTACTATATCTCATTTAAACCAATTTTTATTGAAAGTAATTATTAAGACCTACATGCAGCATATATGTTTTTTAGATTTTTCACTTTCTTATTTCAAAAGTTAAAGGGGGGGGGGGAGGATAAACATTTTACCACTTTGGAGGAGTATATCTTTCAAACCTTAGACTTTGAGAAAAAAATGTCTTAAAAACCTCAATGTCAATTTTAAAGACCTATCTATTGACACCTCACACGTTCGCAGTTTCAGTTCCATGTATGGAGAGCCCCCCCTTAATCTTTATTTTTGTTATTTTTGTGTTAAAATCGTTAAGCGGTTAACAGAATACATCTACCAACCAAGGTTCAATTGTGTAATATTAATACTTTTGGAATAAAATGGCTGTGACAGAAGGACAGATAGACAGACAGACATGACGAATCTATAAGGGTTCCGTTTTTTGCCATTTAGGCTACGGAACCCTAAAAATACTAGAAAAAATTGACTCACCCGTAACCCGTAGCAGCCGAGCCATTTGAGCCCGTCTGAACTGCGAGGGCTGAGTCGATATTTTATAGTATTTTTTCTATTATATTTATTACCTCAATAGTACCTGACCTACGTACATCTTTCGTTCATCACTGCGGCGCATTCGCGACTGTTTGTGTACCGAGTGCAGACTGCAGACTGAACTCGAGGGCCGAGGCGCGTAGGTACGACTCGCTTTTCGACTATTTGTACAGATGACACTTGCATATAAATTGGCAAGAGAAAGATGAGACAAAAGATGCGCAATAGCCACAAACACTAAAATTTGTGGCGCTGCACATCTTTTGTCTCGTTTTTATCTTGCCAATAAAATGCCGGGCAGTATATGAAGTTGGAGTACTGATAAATATCATTACCGTGCCTGTGTTGGAACTCGCGCCCTTCCACCAAGGACGTTGAAGGTCATTTGGATTGGTTGGAGAAATTTGGATTCAATCTGCCGTCTAGATGGATTAAATCAAGCAAGGTCACCTCTGTTGGGAGGCGTGATTTAATCCGTCTGGAACATGCTTAAATATGTAACGGCTACAAATACATCAACCCACCGCTACAGGCTCCGATTGATCTGGAATTCGACGATTTAACAAAAAACATAACCTCAAAGCATGCGACTCTCCGGCCCACATGTTTTTGTCAATCATTCTGCCGGGAAGCCGGTACAATCGATTTGATATCTGAAATAAGAATGTATATCGTCGGTACATTACTTCTAGGTTGTTTTAGAATGGAAACACAACAGATATGTATGTACTATGGGCAACAGATTCGCTTAAAAAGTTAGCAAAAAAATTGTGTGCGCATGTATCCCCCTGCACGAACTAAATATATTATGTTATGACGGCGGCGGCGCGGCGTGCAACCGATTTTAACCTTAAGAGTTGTGGTTAAGTGACGTTGTTGTCCATAGTACATCTGTATGAATTTCTAAAACAGGAGATGTAATTCTATAGAGTACCTACTTAACCAAACGAAAGGTGCGTGTTCGTTCGTATCGTGACGTTAGACTTATAGGTATGTACGTACTTAGTATCCAACCGAAACGGACGAGCTTCGTCGTCCCTCGCCACGCGCCCGCGCCTACTCGCTTCGACCGCAAACTTTTTGAATACCTACCTACATAGGTATTATCCATGCATGAAAATGACACAAATTCATTCTGTCCATCACTCATGTATTTAAGATATTAAATATGTAAACTCTAATAATACTAATATTTTTTATAAGCATCAATGGCTCGGACAAACAAAAAAATTGAAAATATTAAAAGTCCATGCCTTAATTTGGCACAAATTTATTTCATAGGGATTTTTAAGTGATCTGAGGTATATGGTACTTGTTTTTCAAATTGTAATATTTTTTTGACGGTGTTATTAATGTACGGGTCCCACGTCTGTTTCCATGGACGAAAATGACACAAATTAGGTTTGTACACTACGCAGGCTATCTTAAATACAATACTATTGTTTCTTTTTACTTTAAAACAATTTTGACAGTTTAGACGGTTCTCACACTGGCGACGCGCGCGGTCGCGGCGCACCCACGCGCGTCTTTTACGTTGTATGCAAGTACATTAATTTGTACAGAAAACCGCCTCGTCCAACACACCAAGGCGCGCCACGGCGCGTGAGCGCGCACCGCCGCGTGCCGCCGGCGATCCGCGAGCAGTTTGTGCCAGCAGGCGCGTTACCGCGGGGTACAACACACTGCGACGCGCCCCGCGGCTGGTTTTCGATAATCGTTTCGTTACGATGGCGGGATTTCCTCTGGTTTTCAAATGTTTCGTGGCTTGGATATACGCCCATTTTAGTGCCATTTGGTAGGTACATTATGCAGCACATGAGGTTATACAAAACTGTAAAAAATCTGTTATTTATTTGATTGAATATCATTACGCTGTCGTGGAAGCCCAGCGTGCCGTTGACCGTACCTACCTACTCGTATGTTATTAAAATTCCGTCATTAATATCGAGATGGCAAATCTAAATTATTTGTCTGGACGTTTTAATCTCATGAGTGATTTTATATGTGTTCAGTTTTTTTTCCTTTTGAGGTACGGAACCCTAAAAACCTGGAAATTAAAACAAAACAACTTCAAAATTTTATGCCTCTAAAAAACAAGCGGCGGGGACGCGTCAGACGCCGAATGGCGCGGGGGCGCGGAGAAAACCGCCCGAACAGGCGTTGCGCTGCGCCGTCACCGCGCGCGTGAAACGCCAAACCGCGCCCCGCGACGACGGCGCGCGTTGGCAGTGGGAGAATCGCCTTAGAGTCCAATTATTTATAACCACCACAAATAATCGAATTTCTCAAGATGCATCGGCTAGATGTGACACAAAACGCAAAAATAAACTAATTATATGCCAATGTATCGACAGGCAAGAATTCATAAACTTTAGAATTCTTGAAGGTTATACCCTCAAAATAACGTATTCCGATAAAAAATAACATATTCATTGTAACAGCTACAAACACATTTGTTGCTCATGTAACGCAACAGGGACAAAGATATGGCGATCTAAAGTTTTAAAAGCATGCGACTCTCCGGCCCACACGCTTAAGTCTAAAATACTGGTGAAAATTGTATTAAGATTAAAAATAAGCAAGTTTACGTAACCGTTTGATCACGATAAACGGCCCGAAAACATATTTTCACTATATCTTCATTCGTTTTAGAGAAATAAGTAAATTTATTTACTATGATTTATTATGAATAATCAGTGTGTAGGGTGACCATATCGTCGGTCCGTAGGAATCATTAGGCTGTTTCTAATAAAATTCAAGTTGAACTACATAATGTTGAGGGTTGATTTGCCTACATACTCGAACGTATCGTACCTACTATCATACTGTTACTGACTATGCAATATTGCAATATTTTTTAGGGGACGTAAAAAGGTGACTTTTATCCTAATCGAGATGACAAAATACAAACAAACAAATGAGAAAGTAGGTAACCTTATAAAAACGTGTTAAAAATGTGAACGTCATAATTGGTATAATAATTGCCCACTCAGTACCAGTCACCCATCATCATCAGTATCAGTCACCCATTAATTTAGGTCTCGGTTGAATGCAACCGAACTGAGAACTTCCTTCGTTTTTTGAAGTATTAGTCTTTCAAAATAGGTATCTAAAAACACTTCAACTTGCATTTTAGACCGATCGGGATAAGTTTTTAGCTTTTAAAAATATTAAAGTTTGTTTTTTTCGTATATAGTTTCTGCACCATTCACTTAGCCTAATACATGAAATTGTGTCATTTTGGTTTGATGCATAAGTAACAATTTAGGTTTTTGTCTTTTTTAACGCTATCGGACGAAAAGAAAATTAAAGTTGAAAATTTTACTTTCATGATGATTATGAAGTTGTAACCGATGTACTTACTTGAGCTTTTTGTGTCATCTTTGTCCACGGGAATACTGTTATTTGACTATTACCTAAAGCGTTACCTTAGTAACTCCAAAAGAATATTACAATTGGTTAAATAAGTGTTAAATGTTTTAGATCAATAGTATCTGTTGTACATAATGTTTTGTGCTAAATTCATCAATGGAATTTTCAGCTTTTTATTTTTTTCTTTTCAACACCCTGTAAAAGTCACAAAAGAAAATGGGGGGGGGGGGGAGCCGGGGCACCGCTGTTTGCTGCGTACTTCGAGCACCGCTGCTACGTACTTTGCCGTTCGAGCGACTTTGGGTAAAAGAATTTGTAAAAAGTAGCCTCTATTTCGTATTGAGCCAGCACAATATCCCACTTCAAATTAACTCGCCTAATTTAAAGTAAGTAAGTGACTTAAGTGACGCCTAAGCATAGGTACTGAAGTTCGGTGACACATTTGAAGTAACGAGTAGGTAGGTAGGTAAGAAGTATACGAACGAATATAAATACATTTGATGATACTGTGGCCGCGTTCCGAATCACGCTCACAGCGCTGTTAGCGCGTATCCGACCAAATTAAATAGTCACAAAATATTACACAGATAGGGTATTTGTGTACCTACTTCATTTAATGGATTATAGGCTAACAGTGCTGTTGGCGTGATTTGGAAGTAGGCATGTGTTATTATTGTCAATTACAGTCTCATTGATGAGATGACATCATTAACATTCTTGTACTCTACCTCTTGCAAAGTTTAAAAAGAAAGGATTACCTACCTACTGTAACAAAATATTTTTTGAGGGTAAGGAAATAAAAACCGGTCAAGTGCGAGTCGGACTCGCACACAAAGGGTTCCGTACCAAAAAACGGCTAAAAAATCACGTTTGTTGTATGGGAGCCCCCTCAAATATTTATTTTACTAGCTGACCCGACAGACGTTGTCCTGTCTTAGTTATAAATATTAAATTCGAATTGGTATAAATTATTGAAAAGTTTAGTTCAGAGATTAGTAGGTAAGTACCGTTCCCGTTTCCGTTTTCGTTCTCGTTCCCGTTCCCATTTACTTTAAAACCCAACAGCTTTATAAATAACCAAGTACCTATACATCACTTGTTATGTTAGTAACGTGTATGTTAGTCTATTCAAACTTACTAATAAGGCGTGATGGCTCTGAACTAACCGTGATGAGCACTAAGAAATTCAGTTTTCTTATAACCTCTTTGTAAGATAAAAAAAAATTATTTTACATGTATTTTATTAATAAAATAACTCCGAACGAAGCATCTGTTTTATTACATCCTTAATTGTATGTTTTTTTTATCGTTGTTCGCGCGTATCTTCGACATTTATGGACCGATTTTGATGATTCTTTTTTTGTTCGATTCAATTTTTTTGCGAAATGGTCCCATTTATTTTTTTTCAAATCGGTTCAGTAGTTTTCAAGGTATTCTGAAAACACTATGATTTTGCATCAACTAACTTGACTATTTTGTTATTTATGAACCGAATAAGATGATTCTTTTTGTTGGGTAAGAGGTACTTTTAGTCTTTTTAACCGACTTCAAAAAAAAGAAGGTTCTCTTTCAGTTTGACCTGTATGAATGTATGTTTCTCCGCGAATATCTCACGTTTGACTGAGCCGATTTTTCTACCAAATAATATACTTACACTACACTACCTAATAGAGAAGGTACTTACACTAAAAACAAAAAAATAAAAATTGTTTTAAAAATAAAAAAAAATGTTTTAAAAAACAAAAAACCAACTTCAAATAACCTGCCTCTAAAAAGCAAGAAATAATATTCAAATCATTAGATATGCATTATCATTGTTATATAATAACAACACGTATACTGAAGTCGGGTAGGGCTTTTAGAATAAAAAAACGAAGTTGTACTCCAGCCCCACCCGACTTCAATAGACGTGTTGTTATTATATAACAATGATAATGCATATCTAATGATTTGAATATTATTTCTTGCTTTTTAGAGGCAGGTTTTTTGAAGTCGGTTTTTAGTTTTTTTTAAAAGGTAAGTAAATACTAAAGTTTAATTTTTCAAGTTTTGACTTATGTAGTAAGCATAAATTACTTTACAACCATTGAAACTTGTCCCAAGTAACAATACAAAAACTCACATACATACAAACGTAGAGCAGTGTGGAACAATGCAACACCAAAAGCTCTGAGTCTCATATTTCTCTCATTTTTAAAGATATGAATTCCGTTTTTAGAGGAACGGAATCTACTTAATTAGGTATAAAATGGCAGTTATAGTTTCATTAATAAATAGATACATAAACCAATAAGAAGACTTTTAAAAGAAAATGGGAATTGTTTCATTGTGTCCACCTAGGTGTACACAATGAAACATCCTCTGTCCAACAATGAAACACTGTAAATGAATGTAAATGAAACATTAATTTTGACATTTTCATATTTAGTGGAACAAGTAAGTGACAAAATCTGTTGAATTCCAACCGATAAAGGTTTTCTCAAGGTATTGCATAATTATTCAGACTTTAAAAGTACCTATAGGTTTATCTCAGGTACAATGATTTGTGTGTGACTTAAAGATAAATGAGTCTAATTTTTTTTAAATCGTAGTTATGTACCTTTTATAGGCAATAACGATTTAAAATCAACAATTACTTATAATAGGCATTAATCTCTCAGGTAAAATTCTACATACTAAAAGATTAATGAGTCTGAAAATCACAAATATTAGGTAGTAGTAGTGGAAACACTGTTACATTGTGTCCACCCTTGAGCTGTGACATTCTTGGACACCTGGGGTATTTTAGAATAACATCAAAAAATAATCTACCAAAATCGAACAATTTATTAGGTAGTATCAAAGTTATTCTGTGGTAATGTAGTCCACGTGAATCTACGATACATGTACAAATATATTGATTAAAAAACACATTCGATGAGAAAGGCAACTGTCAAAAAAGCATTTTTTTTAAAAGCCCACGACTTAGGACAATTATTCTTAATGAAGGCTTTACAAAGTGACATTTTAAAAAAATAGTAACTATTTGCCTCTAGATGGCGTTGATGGAAAGAGAAGTGTAAAAATTGGCTTTTAAAAATAAACGGCCTGTACCAAAGAGGCAAATAAGCGTTCGCTGGCTGACATCTGGCCAAAGAGAAACATTTTAGGGTAACATCAGATTTGCCTGCCTACCTGAGTACTCTTCGAAGCTGAGTAAAAAAATCACATTGACACATACATTTTTATCAACGCCATCTTATCTATCGAGCATACAGTTTTTTGTCATTTTGAAAAACCCTAATTGAAAAACAGTTTAGTTAATATTTTTACAAAAATCCTCCGACTAAAAGTAATGAACATACTCTGTCTGTCAGCTTCATCATCAGACCCTGGACTTCGTCTCCCATTAGAGTACTCGTCAAAACAATAGGGATGACGACTACTGAATAAAATAACAAAATACTAATAAAAACCGTAAACATATTGAACTTTTAGAGTAGCTTGTATACCTCTTGGTTTTATATATTGCGTATTTTTTATTACCCTTCAAAGTTGGGCGGACAAGTCCATTTAAAAAGTTTAAAATATATTAAAATAAATAATACATTTAATTAATCCATAAAATTTATAGCAAATTTGTATAAGAAACAATTTTGATAAACACAATATTTAATATAGCTGCCAAACTTTCCTACGCGTTGCATACAAACACCTAGGCGTGACGTCATAACTAGGGTAGCCGTTAGTATGGAGCGTTTTCGGGTGAGTCCAATTTTGTGTGCATTTTAAACTGTGATATCTCGGGCAGTTTTCACGCTAGCGAAATAATTATTTTACCAATGTTTCCTTTTTTTGAGAGGTAATTTATGTAACATAAAATAAAAAAAAATTTCGTCATGCCTATTCTAACGAGCCCAAACACGATGGGGTTGTAGGTTTTATCATAGAATTCCTGTGGGCTTCTTCCGGTTTCATCATCAGATCAGCTCAATGACACCATAATATTGCATTGCCTTCCAGTTCTGACCTATTTTCAAAGTTTCAAGTCTCTAGGTCATCGGAAAGCTAGGATAAAATCGTTCGCAATATATATCTATAAATATTAGGTCTTTACTTATGAACTTGCCGATATTTTGTCACATACAGAGAAAATAATAACTTCTATGTTTTAAAACATTTAACAATATCTTGATTTACGTATGTCGAATTATGACCATGATAGTCAACTATCAGTAAAAATAAAGTCCTTTTTTTAAGCTTTCATTGCATTAAAAAAAGATCTTGAAAGTTACTCTTTTTTTGTGAGCCAAAAAAGGGTGACCGGAGGGGTTGTAACTTAGCCAAAACTTATTTTTTTCGCTTATCGTAAATGGAATAGGTTAGCATAGTGTTCAAACATTAGTACATAAAAGTTTTGTTACAAGAGTGTTAACGGTTGTTAAACTTGGATGAATTAACCACTGGATACGTAACGTAAGAAAAATGTATGAAATCACGATCAACCAATTTTTGCGGGGTGAGGGGGGATTACACTTGTCAAATAATGTCAATGTTATAGGGTGATGTAGCCGGTTTTCGGCCATAATTGCCGGCCAAATATTATGGATTGTGAAACTCATACATTAGTTTTCGGCCAGGCGGCCGAAAAGCAAATGACCTCCCAAAAACGCATTTAGTTACCAGGCCATCAAAGGTGAATGCGCAGGCTATATACAAAATTACCCGAACCCCGGTGCAAATTGAATCTATCTCAAGTTTAAGTACCTTTTATGTGTATAACAAAAAAAAATATGGGACCTCTGTGATCGGTGAAAAACATAAAAAAAAACTGCAATATTTTTTTTCAGGCGTTAATATTTTACGTGGCTAAAGGTATATTTTCAAAAAATATTAGGTAATAATCACGCCCTACTAATCCGCATTGGGGCCTCTAATTTATTTATTATTATTATTAGTTAACGGGAGGCGCCCAATTACATAACTAACATAGTTAACTTACTTTAAGATAAACAGAAATGGGTAATAGCCGAACACCCTCTTGTATAGGTAACTCAAGACCTTTTGTACTTTTTGACCATTACCTTATATTTCGCTTCGTGTGGATTCCGCACATATGAACTCGTTTCTAATTTTTTATCTTAGTTATGGTCAGTCCTGTTTATTCACCCATAAGAAAAGCCTGTGCCCCAGCAGCGGGAACATTATAAAATTATAAAAATAGCTGATGTGCAATCACGTCTGATAGCTGGATGCGCAAATTCTTCTAGGTTATGTCAAGCTCAACCAAGAAAGTACAAAATGCTCATAACATGAGCGCAACATCCAAGCGTTCGGCGGCCATGAATGCACGAGCAATAATATTCATTTATGGCACTGCGACCCTGTGCTTCAGAATTATACAAAATGTAGGTATAATATGTTTTGCTCCGCACATGCCTCGATTGAATTTTACATCTTATTAGAACATTTTGTTCATTATTGATATTAATTCTTTCTGGATGTCGATAGTATTCAATTTCATATACTCCCATCCTTTGCATATGCCCACTGCAATAAGAACGCGCGCGCCAACTTTAGGTGGTACGTTCCTATTGCGATTAAAATTAATTGTTTGTGTGTGAGCTGTGTGTGTGGGGGAAAATCTATAATATGTTGGTCATTAGCATTTAATCTTTGAAATGTGACTCTTGGGCGATTAATATTATTTTCTTCAATATAATCCGCCAGAAGATTTGGTTTATTTAAATTCAACCGGATTGATTCTATGAATTCAGCTGTGTATTGGCTATCCTCATAAGGCTATTGGAAGCAGTTGATTAGAGCTCCCGCTATTTTAAAATCATTGAAGCTGCTTGGCGAGGCGCGGTTGAAAATTCTGTGCCTGAAGATTTTAAAATCTCTTTTGGACTTACCGTTTACGGCCTCAATGACCCATCTGCAGATTGTAACTAGTCTTGACTTGTTAGCTTCTATAGTCGTCAGTTGACTTTCGTTTCGCCGTTTCGTCAGCGGCATATGTGCAGCATATCCATAGGATTCTATGACAGTTTGATAATTTCGGCTCTATTACCAGTGTTAACAGCAGTTCCTCGCGCGAAATGACTTTCAAGACGAAAATTTACGGAAGTCAAACATGATTTTGAAAACGTTTTGTAAGAAAAATGTTGCTTTTTGTTGATTATTATTGGCTTTTGTGTAGGTATAAGTATCTCTTAATAATATTAACTACTAAAAAAAATGAGATATATTTTGTTTAAAATTATATTATGAAAATATTAATATTTAGAAAGTTTTTCGAAAATGTCAGCTCCTGGGGGCAGTAATAACTTTTATTATGCATAAATAATTATATTTTGTATACGTAATAAATAAGTGTATTGGCAACTTTTAATAACACCGCGAAAAAGAAATTTCACGAAAAATTTCTTTCATACATTCTTACATTTTCAGTAATGGCCGAAAACCAAAGGGGGCCGGCAAACCGGCTAAGTCACCCTACTTTGTTTACATACCAAATTTTATTTATTTTGCGAAAAATAGCTACTATAATAGGTTGAAATTGTGCTTACGCGTGAAAAGAAACATTTCTTGATTGCCCGCTATTTTTTTTGCTGAACAATACGAAGCATTTTGTCCATTTTTGTACCAATGTTTCGCCACGAGCTCTAGCATCACACTGACAACGCGATATCGTTTACTGAGGCTATCGGTCACAGTAAGTGGCAGAGGGGTAAAGGCGAATATGGCTGTCATTTCGCATCCAGTGGTTAATTCATCCAAGTTGTTAAATGAACAAAGAAAATGCTAGTATGAAAAATGCAACTTCTTGAAAATTCTCTATACAAATCGGCAATTTCATAGGTAAAGACCTATTATATACGGTTACGAAAACCTGCTTATTTTTAATCATAATACAATTTTCACCAATATTTTAGACTTAAGCGTGTGGGCCAGAGAGTCGCATGCTTTTAAAACTTTAGGTCGCTATTGCGTTACATGAGCAACGAATGTGTTTGTAGTTTGTAGCTGTTACAATAAAGCACGTTCCAGACGGATTTAATCACGCCTCCCAACCAAGGTCACCTTGGTGGAAGCTTGATGGGGGCGTGGTTTCCATCCGTGGATTGTGTTGCGGCTACACGAGTTTACATCCAAGCGCCGCCAACTAGGGCTGCCAACCATACTATAATAATATGTCGTATTATACTATGTTTCGGGTCTGCGTGCTATATACTATTGAAGAAATATATAGTACGCAAAAATACTATATTTTCAACATCGATCGCTAAGAAACAAATGTTTCTTTTTTTTTAATTTGTGATCGTGAATTTTGACTGATTCTATAGCGTGTAGTGTATAGTCACACCATATAACAAATACTATGTGTATAGTGTATTGTATCTGAATTCTGAACGTATCTATCTGTCTTATTGCGTTCCAAACTTGTCAATATAAAATTGACAACTTAATTAAATCTTAATCCATGGACGAAATATATCTTAATCTTAACCATGGACGAATTTCTTTCATGTCTTAACTTAATCAGTAATACTGATACAATCGTAAGTAAGTTAAAAACGAGTTTTTAATTTACTTATATTTAATTAATATTGATGGTAGAAAATAATATGAGACTTTTATTTTGATTCATGATTGTTTTATTTATGGTTTATGATTTTGACCAAAACATTGTTCAAAAATGCAAAAAGTTCAAAAAATATAGTTTTTATAAAAAGTAAAATATAATAATATATTTGCCTAATTTTTGCCTTTTCCATAAACTACTATATTATTTTAAAGTGTACTAATTTTTTTAGCCTTATTTGAAAAATACTGTATTTCGCCTTAGACATGTTGGCAACCCTAGCGCCGACACTCTTTCCCATTCCACGGTAAAGATATCTATCAGTACTGTAACTCGGCCCTGTCCTTGAAATAATTACCTAAATAAACCCGCGCTGGTTCAATCAATTAATTTTAAGGCAATAATATAACTAGATTAACAAAACTAATGGTAAAATAAAAATAAAAAAAATACATTATTGATGGGAGAAACAAATTATTTAATAATCCTTAGTACAATACCTACGTATTATATAATATTTTAAGTATACTTAATCTTAGCTTTCGGACTTTCCAGGTATTTAAAAATGTAAGGTATCTCTGGATTATTGGTTAATTATATTTATAATAAAAACAGCACAATCTGCACTTTGCAATAGTAAGAACTTATATTTCAATCAATAGTACCTATTGAATTTTTAGACTTTTGGCATTCAGAATGTTATTTCTATATTAAGGTAATAAATATAATAGAAAAAAACCCGGCCAAGTGCGTTTTGGGCAACACGCCGTACGGTTCCGTAGATACCTTATACCACACCATATTTAATACCATTATAATTTTTCGTCTGCAAAAATAACTTTGTTTTTCAGTGTTGTTATGAATGACAAAGTTATATTTGCGGTTATGGAAAATGTGCTATATCTGAAAAACTAATTACTATATCTCATTTAAACCAATTTTTATTGAAAGTAATTATTAAGACCTACATGCAGCATATATGTTTTTTAGATTTTTCACTTTCTTATTTCAAAAGTTAAAGGGGGGGGGAGGATAAACATTTTACCACTTTGGAGGAGTATATCTTTCAAACCTTAGACTTTGAGAAAAAAATGTCTTAAAAACTTCAATGTCAATTTTAAAGACCTATCTATTGACACCTCACACGTTCGCAGTTTCAGTTCCATGTATGGAGAGCCCCCCCTTAATCTTTATTTTTGTTATTTTTGTGTTAAAATCGTTAAGCGGTTAACAGAATACATCTACCAACCAAGGTTCAATTGTGTAATATTAATACTTTTGGAATAAAATGGCTGTGACAGAAGGACAGATAGACAGACAGACATGACGAATCTATAAGGGTTCCGTTTTTTGCCATTTAGGCTACGGAACCCTAAAAATACTAGAAAAAATTGACTCACCCGTAACCCGTAGCAGCCGAGCCATTTGAGCCCGTCTGAACTGCGAGGGCTGAGTCGATATTTTATAGTATTTTTTCTATTATATTTATTACCTCAATAGTACCTGACCTACGTACATCTTTCGTTCATCACTGCGGCGCATTCGCGACTGTTTGTGTACCGAGTGCAGACTGCAGACTGAACTCGAGGGCCGAGGCGCGTAGGTACGACTCGCTTTTCGACTATTTGTACAGATGACACTTGCATATAAATTGGCAAGAGAAAGATGAGACAAAAGATGCGCAATAGCCACAAACACTAAAATTTGTGGCGCTGCACATCTTTTGTCTCGTTTTTATCTTGCCAATAAAATGCCGGGCAGTATATGAAGTTGGAGTACTGATAAATATCATTACCGTGCCTGTGTTGGAACTCGCGCCCTTCCACCAAGGACGTTGAAGGTCATTTGGATTGGTTGGAGAAATTTGGATTAAATCTGCCGTCTAGATGGATTAAATCAAGCAAGGTCACCTCTGTTGGGAGGCGTGATTTAATCCGTCTGGAACATGCTTAAATATGTAACGGCTACAAATACATCAACCCACCGCTACAGGCTCCGATTGATCTGGAATTCGACGATTTAACAAAAAACATAACCTCAAAGCATGCGACTCTCCGGCCCACATGTTTTTGTCAATCATTCTGCCGGGAAGCCGGTACAATCGATTTGATATCTGAAATAAGAATGTATATCGTCGGTACATTACTTCTAGGTTGTTTTAGAATGGAAACAGAACAGATATGTATGTACTATGGGCAACAGCTTCGCTTAAAAAGTTAGCAAAAAAATTGTGTGCGCATGTATCCCCCTGCACGAACTAAATATATTATGTTATGACGGCGGCGGCGCAGCGTGCAACCGATTTTAACCTTAAGAGTTGTGGTTAAGTGACGTTGTTGTCCATAGTACATCTGTATGAATTTCTAAAACAGGAGATGTAATTCTATAGAGTACCTACTTAACCAAACGAAAGGTGCGTGTTCGTTCGTATCGTGACGTGAGACTTATAGGTATGTACGTACTTAGTATCCAACCGAAACGGACGAGCTTCGTCGTCCCTCGCCACGCGCCCGCGCCTACTCGCTTCGACCGCAAACTTTTTGAATACCTACCTACCTAGGTATTATCCATGCATGAAAATGACACAAATTCATTCTGTCCATCACTCATGTATTTAAGATATTAAATATGTAAACTCTAATAATACTAATATTTTTTATAAGCATCAATGGCTCGGACAAACAAAAAAATTGAAAATATTAAAAGTCCATGCCTTAATTTGGCACAAATTTATTTCATAGGGATTTTTAAGTGATCTGAGGTATATGGTACTTGTTTTTCAAATTGTAATATTTTTTTGACGGTGTTATTAATGTACGGGTCCCACGTCTGTTTCCATGGACGAAAATGACACAAATTAGGTTTGTACACTACGCAGGCTATCTTAAATACAATACTATTGTTTCTTTTTACTTTAAAACAATTTTGACAGTTTAGACGGTTCTCACACTGGCGACGCGCGCGGTCGCGGCGCACCCACGCGCGTCTTTTACGTTGTATGCAAGTACATTAATTTGTACAGAAAACCGCCTCGTCCAACACACCAAGGCGCGCCACGGCGCGTGAGCGCGCACCGCCGCGTGCCGCCGGCGATCCGCGAGCAGTTTGCGCCAGCAGGCGCGTTACCGCGGGGTACAACACACTGCGACGCGCCCCGCGGCTGGTTTTCGATGATCGTTTCGTTACGATGGCGGGATTTCCTCTGGTTTTCAAATGTTTCGTGGCTTGGATATACGCCCATTTTAGTGCCATTTGGTAGGTACATTATGCAGCACATGAGGTTATACAAAACTGTAAAAAATCTGTTATTTATTTGATTGAATATCATTACGCTGTCGTGGAAGCCCAGCGTGCCGTTGACCGTACCTACCTACTCGTATGTTATTAAAATTCCGTCATTAATATCGAGATGGCAAATCTAAATTATTTGTCTGGACGTTTTAATCTCATGAGTGATTTTATATGTGTTCAGTTTTTTTTCCTTTTGAGGTACGGAACCCTAAAAACCTGGAAATTAAAACAAAACAACTTCAAAATTTAATGCCTCTAAAAAACAAGCGGCGGGGACGCGTCAGACGCCGAATGGCGCGGGGGCGCGGAGAAAACCGCCCGAACAGGCGTTGCGCTGCGCCGTCACCGCGCGCGTGAAACGCCAAACCGCGCCCCGCGACGACGGCGCGCGTTGGCAGTGGGAGAATCGCCTTAGAGTCCAATTATTTATAACCACCACAAATAATCGAATTTCTCAAGATGCATCGGCTAGATGTGACACAAAACGAAAAAATAAACTAATTATATGCCAATGTATCGACAGGCAAGAATTCATAAACTTTAGAATTCTTGAAGGTTATACCCTCAAAATAACGTATTCCGATCGGTCTATTTTCTAGAAACAGCCTAATGATTCTGACCGACCGACGATATGGTAACCCTACACTGTGATTGTTCATAGTAAATAAATTTGCAAATTTCTCTAAAACGAGTAAAGATATTCTGAAAATATGTTTTCGGGTCGTTTATCGTGATCAAACGATTACAAAAACCTGCTTATTTTTAATCTTAATGCAATTTTCATCAATATTTTAGACTTAAGTGTGTGGGCCGGAGAGTCGCATGCTTTTAAAACTTTAGATCGCGATATCTTTGACCCTGTTGCGTTACATGAGCAACGAAAGTGTTTGTAGCTGTTACAATGAATATGTAACGGCTACAAATACATCAACCCAGCGGTACAGGCTCCGATTGATCTGGAATTCGACGATTTAACAAAAAACATAACCTCAAACCATGCGAATCTCCGTGCCACATGCTTTTGTCAATCATTCTGCCGGGAAGCCGGTACAATCGATTTGATATCTGAAATAAGAACGTATATCATCGGTACATTACTTCTAGGTAGTTTTAGAATGGAATTATTCAGTGGCACGGAGATTCGCATGCTCACGGTAAACTGGGTGAGCATGCGACTCTCCGTGCCACTGAATAATTCCATTCTAAAACTACCTAGAAGTAATGTACCGATGATATACGTTCTTATTTCAGATATCAAATCGATTGTACCGGCTTCCCGGCAGAATGATTGACAAAAGCATGTGGCACGGAGATTCGCAATGTTTGAGGTTATGTTTTTTGTTAAATCGTCGAATTCCAGATCAATCGGAGCCTGTACCGGTGGGTTGATGTATTTGTAGCCGTTACATATTCATTGTAACAGCTACAAACACATTTGTTGCTCATGTAACGCAACAGGGACAAAGATATGGCGATCTAAAGTTTTAAAAGCATGCGACTCTCCGGCCCACACGCTTAAGTCTAAAATACTGGTGAAAATTGTATTAAGATTAAAAATAAGCAAGTTTACGTAACCGTTTAATCACGATAAACGGCCCGAAAACATATTTTCACTATATCTTCATTCGTTTTAGAGAAATAAGTAAATTTATTTACTATGATTTATTATGAATAATCAGTGTGTAGGGTGACCATATCGTCGGTCCGTAGGAATCATTAGGCTGTTTCTAATAAAATTCAAGTTGAACTACATAATGTTGAGGGTTGATTTGCCTACATACTCGTACGTATCGTACCTACTATCATACTGTTACTGACTATGCAATATTGCAATATTTTTTAGGGGACGTAAAAAGGTGACTTTTATCCTAATCGAGATGACAAAATACAAACAAACAAATGAGAAAGTAGGTAACCTTATAAAAACGTGTTAAAAATGTGAACGTCATAATTGGTATAATAATTGCCCACTCAGTACCAGTCACCCATCATCATCAGTATCAGTCACCCATTAATTTAGGTCTCGGTTGAATGCAACCGAACTGAGAACTTCCTTCGTTTTTTGAAGTATTAGTCTTTCAAAATAGGTATCTAAAAACACTTCAACTTGCATTTTAGACCGATCGGGATAAGTTTTTAGCTTTTAAAAATATTAAAGTTTGTTTTTTTCGTATATAGTTTCTGCACCATTCACTTTGCCTAATACATGAAATTGTGTCATTTTGGTTTGATGCATAAGTAACAATTTAGGTTTTTGTCTTTTTTAACGCTATCGGACGAAAAGAAAATTAAAGTTGAAAATTTTACTTTCATGATGATTATGAAGTTGTAACCGATGTACTTGAGCTTTTTGTGTCATCTTTGTCCACGGGAATACTGTTATTTGACTATTACCTAAAGCGTTACCTTAGTAACTCCAAAAGAATATTACAATTGGTTAAATAAGTGTTAAATGTTTTAGATCAATAGTATCTGTTGTACATAATGTTTTGTGCTAAATTCATCAATGGAATTTTCAGCTTTTTATTTTTTTCTTTTCAACACCCTGTAAAAGTCACAAAAGAAAATGGGGGGGGGCGGGGGGGTGGGAGCCGGGGCACCGCTGTTTGCTGCGTACTTCGAGCACCGCTGCTACGTACTTTGCCGTTCGAGTGACTTTGGGTAAAAGAATTTGTAAAAAGTAGCCTCTATTTCGTATTGAGCCAGCACAATATCCCACTTCAAATTAATTCGCCTAATTTAAAATAAGTAAGTGACTTAAGTGACGCCTAAGCATAGGTACTGAAGTTCGGTGACACATTTGAAGTAACGAGTAGGTAGGTAGGTAAGAAGTATACGAACGAATATAAATACATTTGATGATACTGTGGCCGCGTTCCGAATCACGCTCACAGCGCTGTTAGCGCGTATCCGACCAAATTAAATAGTCACAAAATATTACACAGATAGGGTATTTGTGTACCTACTTCATTTAATGGATTATAGGCTAACAGTGCTGTTGGCGTGATTTGGAAGTAGGCATGTGTTATTATTGTCAATTACAGTCTCATTGATGAGATGACATCATTAACATTCTTGTACTCTACCTCTTGCAAAGTTTAAAAAGAAAGGATTACCTACCTACTGTAACAAAATATTTTTTGAGGGTAAGGAAATAAAAACCGGTCAAGTGCGAGTCGGACTCGCACACAAAGGGTTCCGTACCAAAAAACGGCTAAAAAATCACGTTTGTTGTATGGGAGCCCCCTCAAATATTTATTTTACTAGCTGACCCGACAGACGTTGTCCTGTCTTAGTTATAAATATTAAATTCGAATTGGTATAAATTATTGAAAAGTTTAGTTCAGAGATTAGTAGGTAAGTACCGTTCCTGTTTCCGTTTTCGTTCTCGTTCCCGTTCCCATTTACTTTAAAACCCAACAGCTTTATAAATAACCAAGTACCTATACATCACTTGTTATGTTAGTAACGTGTATGTTAGTCTATCGAAACTTACTAATAAGGCGTGATGGCTCTGAACTAACCGTGATGAGCACTAAGAAATTCAGTTTTCTTATAACCTCTTTGTAAGAAAAAAAAAAATATTTTACATGTATTTTATTAATAAAATAACTCCGAACGAAGCATCTGTTTTATTACATCCTTGGTTGTATGTTTTTTTTATCGTTGTTCGCGCGTATCTTCGACATTTATGGACCGATTTTGATGATTCTTTTTTTGTTCGATTCAATTTTTTTGCGAAATGGTCCTATTTATTTTTTTTTCAAATCGGTTCAGTAGTTTTCAAGGTATCCTGAAAACACTATGATTTTGCATCAACTAACTTGACTATTTTGTTATTTATGAACCGAATAAGATGATTCTTTTTGTTGGGTAAGAGGTACTTTTAGTCTTTTTAACCGACTTCAAAAAAAAGAAGGTTCTCTTTCAGTTTGACCTGTATGAATGTATGTTTCTCCGCGAATATCTCACGTTTGACTGAGCCAATTTTTCTACCAAATAATATACTTACTTACACTACACTACCTAATAGAGAAGGTACTTACACTAAAAACAAAAAAATAAAAATTGTTTTAAAAATAAAAAAAAATGTTTTAAAAAACAAAAAACCAACTTCAAATAACCTGCCTCTGAAAAGCAAGAAATAATATTCAAATCATTAGATATGCATTATCATTGTTATATAATAACAACACGTATATTGAAGTCGGGCAGGGCTTTTAGAATAAAAAAACGAAGTTGTACTCCAGCCCCACCCGACTTCAATAGACGTGTTGTTATTATATAACAATGATAATGCATATCTAATGATTTGAATATTATTTCTTGCTTTTTAGAGGCAGGTTTTTTGAAGTCGGTTTTTAGTTTTTTTTAAAAGGTAAGTAAATACTAAAGTTTAATTTTTCAAGTTTTGACTTATGTAGTAAGCAAAAATTACTTTACAACCATTGAAACTTGTCTCAAGTAACAATACAAAAACTCACATACGTACAAACGTAGAGCAGTGTGGAACAATGCAACACCAAAAGCTCTGAGTCTCATATTTCTCTCATTTTTAAAGATATGAATTCCGTTTTTAGAGGAACGGAATCTACTTAATTAGGTATAAAATGGCAGTTATAGTTTCATTAATAAATAGATACATAAACCAATAAGAAGACTTTTAAAAGAAAATGGGAATTGTTTCATTGTGTCCACCTAGGTGTACACAATGAAACATCCTATGTCCAACAATGAAACACTGTTATTAATTTTGACATTTTCATATTTAGTGGAACAAGTAAATGACAAAATCTGTTGAATTCCAACCGATAAAGGTTTTCTCAAGGTATTGCACAATTATTCAGACTTTAAAATTACCTATAGGTTTATCTCAGGTACAATGATTTGTGTGTGACTTAAAGATAAATGAGTCTAATTTTTTTTAAATCGTAGTTATGTACCTTTTATAGGCAATAACGATTTAAAATCAACAATTACTTATAATAGGCATTAATGTCTCAGGTAAAATTCTACATACTAAAAGATTAATGAGTCTGAAAATCACAAATATTAGGTAGTAGTAGTGGAAACACTGTTACATTGTGTCCACCCTTGAGCTGTGACATTCTTGGACACCTGGGGTATTTTAGAATAACATCAAAAAATAATCTACCAAAATGGAACAATTTATTAGGTAGTATCATAGTTATTCTGTGGTAATGTAGTCCACGTGAATCTATGATACATGTACAAATATATTGATTAAAAAACACATTCGATGAGAAAGGCAACTGTCAAAAAAGCATTTTTTTTAAAAGCCCACGACTTAGGACAATTATTCTTAATGAAGGCTTTACAAAGTGACATTTAAAAAAAATAGTAACTATTTGCCTCTAGATGGCGTTGATGGAAAGAGAAGTGTAAAAATTGGCTTTTAAAAATAAACGGCCTGTACCAAAGAGGCAAATAAGCGTTCGCTGGCTGACATCTGGCCAAAGAGAAACATTTTAGGGTAACATCAGATTTGCCTGCCTACCTGAGTACTCTTCGAAGCTGAGTAAAAAAATCACATTGACACATACATTTTTATCAACGCCATCTTATCTATCGAGCATACAGTTTTTTGTCATTTTGAAAAACCCTAATTGAAAAACAGTTTGGTTAATATTTTTACAAAAATCCTCCGACTAAAAGTAATCAGACCCTGGACTTCGTCTCCCATTAGAGTACTCGTCAAAACAATAGGGATGACGACCACTGAATAAAATAACAAAATACTAATAAAAACCGTAAACATATTGAACTTTTAGAGTAGCTTGTATACCTCTTGGTTTTATATATTGCGTATTATTTGTTTTATTACCCTTCAAAGTTGGGCGGACAAGTCCATTTAAAAAGTTTAAAATATATTAAAATAAATAATACATTTAATTAATCCATAAAATTTATAGCAAATTTGTATAAGAAACAATTTTGATAAACACAATATTTAATATAGCTGCCAAACTTTCCTACGCGTTGCATACAAACACCTAGGCGTGACGTCATAACTAGGGTAGCCATTAGTATGGAGCGTTTTCGGGTGAGTCCAATTTGTGTGCATTTTAAACTGTGATATCTCGGGCAAATTTCACGCTAGCGAAAGGTAGCGTGAAAAGAGGTAATTTATGTAACATAAAATAAAAAAAAATTTCGTCATGCCTATTCTAACGAGCCCAAACACGATGGGGTTGTAGGTTTTATAATAGAATTCCTGTGGGCTTCTTCCGGCTTCATCATCAGATCAGCTCAATGACACCATAATATTGCATTGCCTTCCAGTTCTGACCTATTTTCAAAGTTTCAAGTCTCTAGGTCATCGGAAAGCTAGGATAAAATCGTTCGCAATATATATCTATAAATATTAGGTCTTTACTTATGAACTTGCCGATATTTTGTCACATACAGAGAAAATAATAACTTCTATGTTTTAAAACATTTAACAATATCTTGATTTACGTATGTCGAATTATGACCATGATAGTCAACTATCAGAAAAAATAAAGTCCTTTTTTTAAGCTTTCATAGCATTAAAAAAAGATCTTGAAAGTTACTCTTTTTTTTGTGAGCCAAAAAAGGGTGACCGGAGGGGTTGTAACTTAGCCAAAACTTATTTTTTTCGCTTATCGTAAATGGAATAGGTTAGCATAGTGTTCAAACATTAGTACATAAAAGTTTTGTTACAAGAGTGTTAACGGTTGTTAAATGAACAAAGAAAATGCTAGTATGAAAAATGCAACTTCTTGAAAATTCTCCATACAAATCGGCAATTTCATAGGTAAAGACCTATTATATACGGTTACGAAAACCTGCTTATTTTTAATCATAATACAATTTTCACCAATATTTTAGACTTAAGCGTGTGGGCCGGAGAGTCGCATGCTTTTAAAACTTTAGGTCGCTATTGCGTTACATGAGCAACGAATGTGTTTGTAGCTGTTACAATAAATATGTAACGGCTACAAATACATCAACCCACCGCTACAGGCTCCGATTGATCTGGAATTCGACGATTTAACAAAAAACATAACCTCAAAGCATGCGACTCTCCGGCCCACATGTTTTTGTCAATCATTCTGCCGGGAAGCCGGTACAATCGATTTGATATCTGAAATAAGAATGTATATCGTCGGTACATTACTTCTAGGTTGTTTTAGAATGGAAACAGAACAGATATGTATGTACTATGGGCAACAGCTTCGCTTAAAAAGTTAGCAAAAAAATTGTGTGCGCACGTATCCCCCTGCACAAACTAAATATATTATGTTATGACGGCGGCGGTGCGGCGTGCAACCGATTTTAACCTTAAGAGTTGTGGTTAAGTGACGTTGTTGTCCATAGTACATCTGTATGAATTTCTAAAACAGGAGATGTAATTCTATAGAGTACCTACTTAACCAAACGAAAGGTGCGTGTTCGTTCGTATCGTGACGTGAGACTTATAGGTATGTACGTACTTAGTATCCAACCGAAACGGACGAGCTTCGTCGTCCCTCGCCACGCGCCCGCGCCTACTCGCTTCGACCGCAAACTTTTTGAATACCTACCTACCTAGGTATTATCCATGCATGAAAATGACACAAATTCATTCTGTCCATCACTCATGTATTTAAGATATTAAATATGTAAACTCTAATAATACTAATATTTTTTATAAGCATCAATGGCTCGGACAAACAAAAAAATTGAAAATATTAAAAGTCCATGCCTTAATTTGGAACAAATTTATTTCATAGGGATTTTTAAGTGATCTGAGGTATATGGTACTTGTTTTTCAAATTGTAATATTTTTTTGACGGTGTTATTAATGTACGGGTCCCACGTCTGTTTCCATGGACGAAAATGACACAAATTAGGTTTGTACACTACGCAGGCTATCTTAAATACAATACTATTGTTTCTTTTTACTTTAAAACAATTTTGACAGTTTAGACGGTTCTCACACTGGCGACGCGCGCGGTCGCGGCGCACCCACGCGCGTCTTTTACGTTGTATGCAAGTACATTAATTTGTACAGAAAACCGCCTCGTCCAACACACCAAGGCGCGCCACGGCGCGTGAGCGCGCACCGCCGCGTGCCGCCGGCGATCCGCGAGCAGTTTGCGCCAGCAGGCGCGTTACCGCGGGGTACAACACACTGCGACGCGCCCCGCGGCTGGTTTTCGATGATCGTTTCGTTACGATGGCGGGATTTCCTCTGGTTTTCAAATGTTTCGTGGCTTGGATATACGCCCATTTTAGTGCCATTTGGTAGGTACATTATGGAGCACATGAGGTTATACAAAACTGTAAAAAATCTGTTATTTATTTGATTGAATATCATTACGCTGTCGTGGAAGCCCAGCGTGCCGTTGACCGTACCTACCTACTCGTATGTTATTAAAATTCCGTCATTAATATCGAGATGGCAAATCTTAATTATTTGTCTGGACGTTTTAATCTCATGAGTGATTTTATGTGTTCAGTTTTTTTTCCTTTTGAGGTACGGAACCCTAAAAACCTGGAAATTAAAACAAAACAACTTCAAAATTTAATGCCTCTAAAAAACAAGCGGCGGGGACGCGTCAGACGCCGAATGGCGCGGGGGCGCGGAGAAAACCGCCCGAACAGGCGTTGCGCTGCGCCGTCACCGCGCGCGTGAAACGCCAAACCGCGCCCCGCGACGACGGCGCGCGTTGGCAGTGGGAGAATCGCCTTAGAGTCCAATTATTTATAACCACCACAAATAATCGAATTTCTCAAGATGCATCGGCTAGATGTGACACAAAACGCAAAAATAAACTAATTATATGCCAATGTATCGACAGGCAAGAATTCATAAACTTTAGAATTCTTGAAGGTTATACCCTCAAAATAACGTATTCCGATCGGTCTATTTTCTAGAAACAGCCTAATGATTCTGACCGACCGACGATATGGTAACCCTACACTGTGATTGTTCATAGTAAATTTGCAAATTTCTCTAAAACGAGTAAAGATATTCTGAAAATATGTTTTCGGGTCGTTTATCGTGATCAAACGATTACAAAAACCTGCTTATTTTTAATCTTAATGCAATTTTCATCAATATTTTAGACTTAAGTGTGTGGGCCGGAGAGTCGCATGCTTTTAAAACTTTAGATCGCGATATCTTTGACCCTGTTGCGTTACATGAGCAACGAAAGTGTTTGTAGCTGTTACAATGAATATGTAACGGCTACAAATACATCAAACCACCGGTACAGACTCAGATTGATCTGGAATTCGACGATTTAACAAAAAACATAACCTCAAAGCATGCGACTCTCCGTGCCACATGCTTTTGTCAATCATTCTGCCGGGAAGCCGGTACAATCGATTTGATATCTGAAATAAGAACGTATATCATCGGTACATTACTTCTAGGTAGTTTTAGAATGGAATTATTCAGTGGCACGGAGATTCGCATGCTCACGTAAACTGGAGCCATACTATGAGCTCTTATAGCAGGACTTATATTGAACTGCCTTACTATGACCTCGATAGGTATATCTGCGGGTCTATCGGCTAAAAACATTGAAGTTCATGTTAACTGTAATTTGACAGATGTGATACATTACTACTTGATTTTGGCACAAATAAAAATTTACCAAAGAAAAGTAGCAATGTATCGAAACCATCTGTCAAATTACAGTTAACATGAACTTCAATGTTTTTAGCCGATAGACCCGCAGGCCTGCGGCAGGCTTGCTTTAATACACGCTCTGAATCCGTAATGAACTGTTCCAAATGACCCCGTACGGCAGGTGATTCTCAATAAGTCCTGCTATAAAGGCTCATAGTAAGGCCCTAGTAGGGCATATTTTAGCGAATATCTTGCTTATTTCAATTTCATTTCTTTGGGACTCTTAACTCATGTTGTAGTTCATAAGTTATTTTGGGCATGCAATAAAAATTGACAAAGATAAGAAGCACTGAATCCAAAACTTTGTTGTTATTCAACCCACTTTACGGTATGTACGAGGCACGTATCTTGAAATTTTTTCGACGGAGTGGGGATAAGTTCGCGCATGTGCTCTTGTGAGCGATCAATAGCGCGCGCCCATCTCCCGCCGCCCGCGCCCCTCACCGCTACTCATACCCAAAATTCGTGTTTCGCGCAATCCCCACCCGATTTCAAGATACGTACCTCGTACTGTAATAAATAATCATTTTAATATTATTATATCATGTGCTTGACCTTAGAGTAAGACGGGCTTCTACAGAAAGAGAAGCCATACGAAGCGTTCCCCTCTGCCGAAGTACAAGCCCAAATGGGCATACGCATTAGTAAAACCAGTTGCGCCCGGATTTCTTTCTAGACCGAGTCCAGTCGCGCATGTGAACGCTGCTGTGTTTAAAATGTCGAATTTATGAGTTTTTTGCTGTTAAAAGAGGTCTTGAACATCAAGTATACAAAAAGACGGTGTTACATTTCACATAAAAGTAAATTTTTATCGTATTATTGCTATTTGTTTACATTTAAACATTAAATTCGTATATTTTATTCTTGATTAGTTGTCAAATTTGTTCAGTGACATCGGCAGCCTTATTACCTAACTTGCAAAAGCCAAGCGATAGCGAAAATTGCGGAATTTTTGCTTTAAAATTGCAAATTCGTATTACGCATCAGCAAAAACAGAACCATAGCAAACTAACGACAGTGCTGCCTCTACCGAACAAAAGATGAACTAAAATATGAATTCAACTGCATTCTACTCTTTGGAATTGTGTCATTTTCGTATTAGCTATCCTTTTTGACAGCAAAGCGATAGCAATCTGCGAGCAAATTGAGCTGTCAGATAACAATTACAAAAAAGGTGATTTTTTTCAATTGCTTCACTATCGCTGTGTATTTGATAGTTCATTACGCTTTTGTATCGACATGGTTCGTGTTTTATTATTGTTAGCAACGTTAAATTATGAGAGTAGAAGAGATTTCACCAGCAACACACCACGATTGAGGCGTAGCTCTCGTGGCGAAGCCAAGGCATTGGAGCTTTTCATCGATGGCCCTCATGTCGCTCTGACGGAGTCCAACGGAGTCTAAGGAGATATTTTTGGAAACATTTCTAATCCAGAAATGTACAAATAGTAAGGAGTTACATTTGTTCTGAACACTAACCTCCATAAACATGAATATAAAATAAATACATTGTTTTTATTTCAGATTTGTGATAGTGATTTAAATATAATTAATGTAGACGCTTCATTTGGTGGAGCTACACATAATGCCCATATTTAGAGAATGTCAGATATACAAGGGCATATCCGACACTTTTATAGTTGAGGAGAGGCCGTTTTGCTGCTTGGTATGTAGCGGTATTAACTTACTATTTTAGTATTGAGCAGATTACCATTATATATCAAAATGCAATAAAATTTGATTGACATTAATTTACAGGTAATTCTGGATACCTCTCTGTTAAGGCCATGGCTTTTGACTGCGATTATCAATGCTGAACCTGTTAGTGCAGAAGATAAATACACCAATGTTCACCGCCTGACAAGGAATGCACTGGAGCGTTAAATTGGTGTTCTGGAAGCTCGTCGGAGGTGTTTGCTAGCAACAGAGTGTTGCATTATGACCGTTGCACAGTGGCCATTAAAAATGGATGCCTATGCTGTGTTAAGTAACATCTGCAACAGATATCGGCTTCGTACCACAATCACCGAGTGCTGACACTCGGGGAGTTTAGCAAAATCAAATTCTTCATCATTCACTCGCATTGTACAAAGATTATGGTTTACTACGAAATCAAATTAATGTAACAAGTGAGTGTAGAAATAACTTTTATATAATGATTGGTAATAAATTTATTAAAACAGTATCTATTGTAAACACCGTTTGATTCATAATTTGTTTTTTAGTAATTATTTTTATTCCTATCAATTTATAACTTCCTTTACATACCATTCCCACATTTAGCCATCCATTTAGTCTGTCCTCACCTCAGACATATTTTATCCTCTTACCGTCACAACCTAAGCAAATCATTATACTTTTATACAAAATAAACTTATAAAAAATATGTTGCATTATTACAGATCGTCACCGTACTTTCTTTGTGAGCAGTCACAAATAATAAAGTTAAGTATCTACTTAATCATGATAGTATAATGATTTGCTTAGGTTGTGACCACAGATCTGTGGTTGTGACGGTAAGAGGATAAAATATGTCTGAGGACTAATTTTATTGTGTAGGTATCTACCTATATGAGGTGCTATAAGTATTTGCATTGAACAGTTCCAGTTAAATAAAAGTCTGCTTAAACCAACAACTAGTTATTTAATACATATACAACTTAACTAACACCAAAGAGTAGGTATAATATAATTACTTCGAACAACATTGTGGACAAGTTGACTGGAGCGTACACGCTAAGTTTCAACAGTTTAATTTAAGTAGGTACTCATTTCCCCCATAAAAATGTCTATACCAGTTCCACAAAGTGAAACCAAGTTACAACTCAGCTAAATTTAAAGAAACAACATCAGAACCTACACACAGAACTTAAAGTTATGTGGTACAAGCAAGTTCACTTGAACACTATCATCGTGGTCACTGTTATCAAAAGTTCTAAACACATTACGGAGGCCCAGCACAAGACAATGCTTGCAGTTTGTTTCTTGACTGGCAGCCGCTATGCGATCCTCTAGTCACAACCACGGCCATGCCGCAGTGTGCCTGCGCCGCCCCAGGCACTTCCTGACTCTCCAACCCACTCCCGCGGACGGTCCACACCCTCGACTCTTGCAGCTAGCAGCTATAGGACTCGAACTGTCTCATATTCTTTTCTTCTGGTGCATTTCGTTCGGTAGTCCCTTACTTAGGCAGGCGACTCCTTCAGCCTGAAGAAAGACTTGGTAGGTACTAGGGCTTATTATAGCTTATTCCTCTGGCGCATTTTGGCCAGTCCCTCCCTTTCAGAAGAAAGACTTAAAATATTTATTTATAGTTGGATTTTATGAAAATAAGTACTAAATGTTTGTTTGCCTGAAGGAAATGACAATGTGTGCATTTCAGCAGACTAACCGCTAAGTCATCGGTCGCCATAGAGTACCTTTAAACCATAGAAAGTAAGAAATTTCATAATTACTTTCCATGGTTAAAATGTATACTGTGGTGACCGATGACTCAGCGGTTGGTCTGCCGGAATGCACCCATTGACATTCTTAGTTCCAGTGATTGCCACGAAATTGTTGTTGGCGCTAGTGTCGCAGCAAAAAGTGCATTCAATCCATCAGCGAGCGATTAGCCAGCAAACACATACGTAATACGATTTTTTTTGACGTTTAGCAATCGATCGTGCGTCTATCGCGCGATAACTGCGCGATTATTGCTGATTGCTAAATTTTAGGTAATAAGGCTGCCGGTCTGCTAGTCCATGGCTCGTCCGTACAAATTTCAGATCTGTCGCTAGATAAATCCGAGTTCTCGCCGATGGGCAACTTAGTGATGTTACCGTTAAATAATGTTTGTCGATAAAGTGTTGGTCAATCTGGCCCTGATTATGCGTCAAATACATTTGCGAGATGTTTGCATGATTTGCTTTGCACTGATGTGAGCGCGACGCGACAGATATCGCGAAATAAATGTCGAAATAGTAGATTATACAACAAGTGAATAAAAAGGGAATTTTTAGTTCGAGGTATACAAAGAACCGAGATGAAAATTTTTTTCACGAGTTGTGTTGTGTACTCTACTTTTTACCATTGACTGCGAGAAAGCAAATAGGTACCTAACAGTACTTTATACTTAGTATTTATAGTTGACCATCAGCCATTTTTAATGTCCCCACTACTGGGGCACAGGCCTTCCTTGTAGGTGGGAAGATGGGCGATAACCCACCACGCGGGCCCAATGCGGATTGATGGGTGTTAACGACTGCAAATGCAGCCGGGACCAACGGCTTAACGTGCCTTCCGAGGCACGGAGGAGCTCGAGATAATACATTTTTGGTCACCCATCCCATGACCGACCCATGCGTGAAATTAGAAGTTTTCCAATGACATAAAACAACCACGCTAAGAGAGATGGATGGTAGGTACCCCCCCTTGGCGGGTAAGGAGGGGTGGCATTCAAAGTTTCGCGCCGCCGCACTTCAGAAAAAAAACATATCTCCTTCAATATACCTACCACCTCGAATGAGGTATCATATTATGATAAATCAGGGATGATAAAGCCATTTTTGAGACATTGAATGTACAGTTTCTTAAAAAAGTAATGATATATTTTACTATATTGACGACATTATCAAAATCAGTTTGCTATTTTTTTATTCAACAGTCGGTCGGTATCTTTCAAAATTCAAATTGTTGGGTGTGCAGATGTACTGTCATGGAGCGATGTTCAGTGTCAGCAGCCTGAGCCCAACTTCCCTGGGTATACATTAATCCCAACCCAATCACCTACACTCTCAAGATTTTTGTATGAAGCTCGAGCGTATAAAAATGACCTCTTTGTTGTTATTCACCCCATCGTAAAATGATTGAGTTTGTAACCTTTATTCCTTTTTCCGTATCGATATTGCTGCATCGACAGTTGAGCCCAGCCCTTTATGTCAAAAACGTGTCATATTTTGATGTGTGACTCATCCGTACACAAATTTTTGCTGTTTTGTTTTATTTTTTATGGTGAGCGTCGTCATTACAGTGTTGTTTTTGTATGTGGGTATGCGGAACTGCATTTGTGTGCATTTCCCTCCCCCCGCAAAAAATGCCAGAATAATTTGAATAGAGTAATAATCGCTAAGGCTTCTCCCTTTGTGACGAAACGAAGCCTTTGTTGCTCGAAGTGCTTGACCACATGCGATGTTGCCGTTCTGCTCAATTCATGGCTTGGAATAATATAGAAGGCTATAGTCTGTGCCAGGGGAGGCACATTTCTTCTTCTTCTTATTTTTGTTATGGCAATCTACTTTCTTCTTGGAAGTAATTTTTGCCAGTGTCATGTTACGAATAGTTCTAGATTTTCTAGTAGATTGTTTCAGTTTACATTAAAATGCGGGTGCATCACATTCCAATGCTGCTTGGAGCATTTGGCAGCAAGTATATCAAGACAGTTTACTCGGTAAGTTTTGCCGAGGTAGCGACCACTACAATAAAAGTCTCAGCTTCACACAACCAAGATCGCGCCTATTTTCATTATCCCACATATTGTTCAGTTGCGTAGACACTTATACCACAAAACTGCACCAATTTTAAGACACAATATCCACTATGAATCAATTTGTGAATAATAAAAATAGTCACCGAACTGAACTCGACAAAATCCCGCCAAAAACCGGAGGCACATTTAAAATAACTCAATTGGTCTAAAGAAGTAACGTCATCTCTGTATCTTAACCATCAACTTTCACAACAAAGTCTTCGATTTTGCCAAAAGATGTCTCTGCGGTCGTAATGTAATATAAAATATTCAAAATAAAATTTAGATAAATTAAAAAGACAGTACAATAGAAGTCGCCTTTTTAATCTTAACTGTGTATAAAGTGATTAAAAAACAAAATTGTTTTGAAAAGATTTTGTTCTACATAAAGAATATAAAAAAAAGTAAATAAAAATATATAATAAGAAACAAAAAAACCCTTTTACAGCTATTATAATTTCACGTCAGTAGTTCCGCACTAATTTCCAGAGGCGCTGATGGCCTATCAAATTGGCGTTTCAAAAATTGCAACAAGGCCGCTCTTTCCCTATATATTATTTTACTCTTTGATCTGTGCCAAAAGTCAACAACGGTCAAATGAAATCCAAATCAAAAAAAGCGCGGGAACGTTTGACGGGATTGACGGTCTTTTCAAACAAATAAAACTAAAAAATATTTAATTGTTGCAATTTGTATATAATTTGTATAAAAAAGGTGTAAATAATCAATATTTCATTGTTGTAAATAAAATAAAACTGTAAATATGGGGAAGAAGAGTGGGCGAAAACGAAAGAAAAAACTTGAAGACGGGAGTGGAGGCGAAGGTGGAGAGTCCGACTTCAGTGATACCTGCTCCACGAAGTCCCTGGAAGAAAAAATGGAAGAGGATAAGTACAAAGATTTTAGAATCCCAAATTATGTTCGGTTTTATCCAGAACAAGGCGGCAATTTCGAATATGTTGTATTCATAGAGAGTACGAAAAGTGACCAACCTATAGGCAACCGTGACATGATGTCATTGGCTAATTGTTTAAAGAGATACAACAAGGGCGTCAAACAATTGCAAAGAATTAACAAACACAAGATTGGAGTAATTTTTGAGCGGCCAGGCCTGGCTAATGCGGCACTACAAAATAAAAAATTTTTGGACGCTTACAGTTTGGCTGCCAGCATCCCTGCGGCGGCCAGCGAGGTAACAGGAGTAATTACACATGTACCAATAGATTTATCAAATGAAATGATTTACTCCGCACTGACTACAACCAAAAATATTGTGAGTATTAGGCGATTCATGAGAAGGTCAAAGATGGATAATGGGCTAATCAAATTAGAACCCACAAAAACAGTTTCAATTACTTTTTCGTGCCCGGTGCTTCCTGAAAGCGTCGATCTCAACAGCTGGCGCTTCGAGCTGCGTCCTTACATTCCTCCAGTGAAGCAGTGCCTCAAATGCTTGAGGTATGGGCATATTGCCAAATATTGCAAGAACTCCGAACGCTGCTCCATATGTGGTGAGTCTCATAATTTTAAATTCTGCTTGAAATCATCTGAAGAAGCCATCTGTTGTCACTGCAAGGGAAATCATGTTGCCATCTCATCACAATGTCCTGTTAAGAAAGAGAAAATACAATTAAATAGAGAAAAAGCTCAAAGCAAAACATATTCTGCTGTATTAAACGAGAAGTCATTCCCTCCTCTGAAACAAAATCCCATTGAAATGCTAGCTTCACTCCTGAATTCTGATCAAATACTGAATATGGTTGTTGAGTCTGTTGTTAAATTGATAACAATGAATAAAACTAATGATACAATTATTTCCACTCAGAGTATTAAAGATACTCTCTTAGAAACAATTAAAAAAAATAAGAAATAAATTATTTAATTTTTTTATGGATATTTTAAGAATAGTTCAATGGAATGCTCAGAGTTTACCTGCACATAAATATTTATTATTAAATTTTTTGCAAGAGTATCAGATTCATGTAGCTTTAGTATGTGAAACATGGCTAAAGCCTCACATTCGTTTTAATATGAAAGGTTATAATATAATTAGATTAGATTCTGGTACAAGACATAATGGTGTAGCCATTTTAGTTCATAATAGTTTACAATTTGCTAAAATAGACACTTCTTTTGATGATTCAATTCAAAATATAGCTGTGCGATTGCAGTATGGCAACAAAGAAATTTCGCTTATGTCCTTGTATAGTCCTGGTAATTGTGATGTTTCATTTTCTAAAATAAAACTTAATAATTTAATTTCTAATTTACCGGGCCCTTTGTTGATTGCCGGCGATTTTAACGCACGGCACACAGCATGGGGTTGTAGTAATATTGATACACGTGGTCGTGATATTCTTGAAAGCATCGACGACAATAACTTGGTTCTTCTGAATGATGGTCAGTTGACAACTGTTGGTTCTAGTAGATGGCAAAGGAATGCTTTGGATCTTACTATGGTATCACCTTCTCTGGCATTGCAATGTGAGTGGTCGGTCCATGACGACCCTATGGGCAGCTATCATTTACCTGTAATTATAAACATCACCATTAGTAATAATAATAATGATTCATCTGATTATCTTACACCTCCTACTTCTTACAATTTTCGTTTAGTAGACTGGCAAAAATATAGCAAAAACGTTGATTACTTAATACAAAATTTTTACATTGATCAAACTAATCCATTAAAATGTTATTCTGATTTGGTTGCGTTATTAGATCTTGCATTGCAGCAGTCAGCTATTATCAGCAATAGGTCTTTCTCTGTTGACCAATCAAATCAATCGGTTAGGAAATTTCAGTCCAGAATCCGCAAAAAACGTATACCACTACCATGGTGGAATAAAAATTGTGCAAAAGCAGTGGAAGATTGTAAAAAGGCATATATTGAGTTTAAAAACAGTCTTACAGAAGAAAGTTTTCTTAAGTTTAAAAGGCTACAAGCTGTTAAAAAAATTGTTTTAAAAAAAGAAAGAAACTTAAGTTGGCTTTCATTATGTCAGTCACTAAATAGATCTACACCCATATCTAAAATCTGGAGGATTGCTAAGAGGTTTAATGGTCAACCTGTTTCTTTTAAAAATGTTTATACAGATTGGATTCCAGAATTTCTTAAAAAATATACACCAGATACTGTTGAGGCCCCTTTACAATATGTAAATAGTATTAATCCTGTACGTAATAGTAATTATTTATTAGCACCATTTAATTTTCAAGAATTTAAAAATGCAATTTTTTCACGACGAGATACAGCACATGGCCTCGATGGTATTCCTTATAAAATGTTAAAACATACTACAGATAATGCCAAAAATATCATTTTGAAAGTTTATAATTTGTTGTGGTCTACCTCTGCCATACCTCTGGATTGGAAAAAGGATTGTCTGGTTCCTATTCTAAAACCGAACAAAGATAAAACCAAAGCAAATTCATATCGGCCAATAGCTTTAACATCATGCATGGGAAAAGTGTTTGAACAACTTCTTAAACAAAGGCTTGAATTCTTCATTGAAAGTAATCATCTTTTACCTTCAAATCAGTTTGGTTTTCGTAGGGGTAGATCCTCTAGAGAGAGTATAGCACATCTTCAACTTGATATTTTTGATTCTCTCAAACAAGATAATGTTCTTATTGGTGTCTTCTTCGATGTCGTTGGTGCTTTTAATAATGTGAATCACCATATTTTAGCTGGTGAACTTCTTTCTCTTGGTATTCCTGAAAAATTGGTTAATTGGATTTTTGAATTTTTGCATGGTCGTGAGGTTTATGTGAAATCAAATAATCAGTTAATTGGACCAAGATATTCATACAGGGGTGTGTGTCAAGGGGGCATATTATCCCCATTGATATATATACTATATGTACATAAATTGAACTACATATTAGGTCCACAAGTAAAAAATTTGCAATTTGCTGATGACTTAGTTATTTACTTCTCTGGATCTGATATTCGACAAGTATCCTCTATAGTTAATTCTGCTCTTAAAAAATTAAATAATTATTTCAGTTACCTAAACTTAGATGTAAGTCCAGAAAAGTCTAAAGTTGTTGTGTTTGGTGAATGTGATTTTGATGTTGATATTGTATATAATAATATTAGTCTGCCATTGGAAAGTGAAGTCAAGTTCTTGGGTGTCATATTTGCTAATAACCTTTCTTGGAATAAATATATAGAATATTTGCTGGGTAAAGCCTATAAGGCATTCAATGTCATTAAAAGTTTATCAAAAATTGATCCTAAAATTCTATTAATGTTGTATAAATCAATTGTGAGGAGTCATTTTGAATATGGCTTTTTTTGTTTTGGGTCTGATCCCAAATTAGTAAAAAAATTAGATATCCTGCAGAATCATAATCTGAGATGCATTACTGGTGCTATGAAGACTACTCCCATTAACTCTTTGCAGGTGGAATGCAATATACCTCCACTTCAATTCAGATTCAAATTTTTAAAATCAAAGTTTTTGTTAAAACTACTTTCACTGTCTACTCATCACCTACTCAGAAAAATTGAATTTCTCTATACAACATATTCTCCTTTGAATGTACCCCGAATCCCCTATCTGTTTCATGACTTCTCGGATATCGTAGAGTTCAATCAGCAGTATAACATTCATAAAACTGAGAATAATTGGATATGTTACACAGGATCTTATGATACACATTTTTGTGACCTGAATATCCACATTCACCCTGATTTAAAGAATAAAGAAGAAGTATATGAAATTACTGATAATTTCCCTCAGCATAGACATATCTATACAGATGGTTCCAAAAATAATGATAATGTTTCGATGGCTGTTTACATACCTTATTTGAAAACGGGTCATGGAATTAAACTCCCGGGCCAAATGAGCATATTTTCCGCGGAGTGTCTTGCTATTCTTGCTGCGCTACAGTTTATTGAGGAGAACACCCAAGAATGCACTCAATGGTTAGTCCTAACAGACAGCATGAGCTGTCTCAAAGCTTTGCAAAATACCAGATTTGATACCGGATGTAACTATATTCTACAAGATATTAAAACAACCTACTTCAAGCTCAAAAGTAATAATATTGATATAGTTTTTATGTGGGTTCCGTCGCATATTGGAGTATCTGGAAACGAAAGTGCCGATAAGTTAGCTAGAGCCATTACAAATGACGCCGCAAATGTCAACATTGACATTAAAAATGTTGCTATACCGTACTCTGATTTACTACCAAGACTTAAACTTTTGTCAAAACAAGACTGGTCCACTCATTGGCAAGAAACTCTAACAGTAAAAGGAACTTGGTATGCGAAGATTAATAATGTTCTTGGCTGTCGTCCTTGGTTCACAAAATCAGCAGAATACCATAGCAGAAAGTTTTATACTATCCTAACACGCCTGAGATTTGGACACTGTCGATTTAACTCACATTTACATAGAATGCGTATTATCACATCTCCAACATGCACTGAATGCAATTTAGGTGTGGATCAGACTCTTAATCATATATTTTTTGATTGCCCTGCTTACAACATTCAGAGATTAGTCCTGGTGGACAGATTATTAGAAATATATAAGACATCTAATAGCATCCCGCGCGACATTCAAGACATTCTCACAAATCCTGAAACTTATAAGGATTTATACAACTTTGTTGTATCATCGGATTTGGAACTATAAACATGGATAAGACTTTGAAGATTTATATCACACTGAAGATGACAAGGAAAATGGAATAGGAAGTGGCTACGGCCTTATATAACCCGGACACAGAAAAAGAAAATTGAAGAAGAGGCTTTGGCCTTACATTACCTGGACACGGAGAAAATAATAATTAAAGAAGTGGCTTTGGCCTTACAAAACTCAATTACAGAAAAATGAAATCTAGAGGCTGGAATTCTTGTAGTTGAAATTATTTTAAATAAGACAATGGCTGTATGGCTCTGCCTTTGCCTTTCCCAACTGACGGGAAGAAGATATTAAAAAAAAAAAAAAAAAAAGAAATCCAAATCACATCAACATATTTTTCTGTGAATTTTTTATTGAGAAACTTAACTGTGTTTGTTTTAAGGGGTAAGTAAAATGTGCTTTTTTACTGTTTAAAATAGGTAGTTTCTTTTTCGACGACCTCCGTGGTAGAGTGGTTTGTACACCGGTTTTCATTGTCGTCATCTCAGCGGGTCTACCGGCTAAAAATAATAAAGTTAATGTTGACCCTAATTTGACAGATGTACGTAATACATTGCTTCTTTTCTTTGGTAAGTTTTTATTTGTGGCAAAACGAAGTAGCAATGTATCACAATCACATACATCTGTCAAATTACAGTTAACATTAACTTCATTATTTTTAGCCGGTAGACCCGCAGGTCTCGGGTTCAACCTCGGCTGAGTCAATTTAGAAAACGAACTTTTGTATATTTTTCTTATTGGCTCAGCTCTTGGTGTTTGTTTGTTTAGTTCTACCACAGCCGAAAGATTCTACCGTACACAAGTGGTTAAGCTACTTTGGAATCAAAATAATTTCCAACGAACTACGGTAGGCAATTTTGCAAAAGCTTTTTTTCGGACATAAAGCATTTTTAGTTTATACAACAGTATTACTATTCTCAAAACCCTATCAATACGGAAACCCTATCAACACGGAAACCCTATCAATACGGAAACCCTATCGATATGGAATCTGTATCAATACGGAAATCTTATCGATACGGAAACCTATCGATAGGGAAACCCTATCATTTAATAGCCTTTTAATAGTGAAGTGAAATATTCTTTATTTAAATAAGCTCACATAATAAGCATTATTAAATTGTCAATTCTTTTACTTTTTTTAATCCCATTATGACGTCGTTTAGCTGACAAGAAAAACGGGCGCAAAAAACTTATCAGCTTTATCAAATGGAACGATATTTACAAATATGTATATTGTTTCCAGATTTTATATTAACAAATAAACAACATTATTTAATTAGATCATTACTTAATGAATTTCAAATTTCTTAATCAATTTACAGGGTTCAAGCTAAATTCAGAGTTCAATACGCTTTCCATAACAATTGGCAATAAAATAAACACTATCTATAGGAAAACCCTATCGATACGGAAACTCTATTGATAGGAAAACCCTATCATTTGGGAAGCCTTTTAATACGCTTTCCCTAACAATTGGCTTAATGAAATAAACACTATCGATAGGGAAACCCTACCATTTGCGAAGCCCCACTATTTGGGAAGCCTTCTAATACCGTTTCCTTAACAATAGGCTTAATCAAAAAATACTATCAATAGGGAAACTCTATCATTTGGGAAGCCATATCATTCGGAAAGCCTTTTAATATGGTTTCGCTAACAATAGGATTAATCAAATAAAGGGGTTTTCCGGTCCCTGCCTATTAGTATTTTCTTGTTTTATGACATTTTTAGTTGCGGATCACATCAATGTGGATGTTAATGTGACAAGGTTCCAGTGCATTATCAATTGACGGGGATAATACAGTTACTTTTATTATTTGTGTGGTAGGTGACTCTCGGTGACTCGCATTGACATGAACAAAGTATGCTTTGACCACATTTTGACACTTTGACACTACTTTGATAATGTAAACGAGCAAACAAAGTGCACTTTGATCTAAATTTCAATCAAAGTAAACTTTTACCATGTTCTTCTTTCATCAAAGCGTGCTTTGACCAAGTAGTTTTGACGACTAGTAGTGTAAATGAACAATCAAAGCGCACTTTGACGTCAACATTCAATTAAAGTTTTGGAGCTGTATATTATAACCTGGACTAAAACATAGGATACTTTTATCCCGGCCAAAGGTTCCCAGGGATTCCGAATTTCCACGTGGACGAAGTCGCAGCAGTCTCGTAGTATTTAATAAAGATGTATGTCCCAAAATGGTAAAAGAAAATGTCAATATCATTGTGCTGAGCGAGCAATTTAGTGCACAAGCAAAAGGTGCATATTTACTCAGTATTTTATATAATACCTACATAAGTATTTAATAAAGTTGCATAGGTAGGTACTTTATTAAATACATAAATTTAATAAAGTAAGAAAATGTCACGAGCAATCTAGACCAACAAGCAGTAGGCAGGACATGACCCCCCCCCCCCCCCCAAAATCCTACACGACACTTCACATAGAAAAAGCTTCTAAAAATTTACAGAAAAGCAATTGTATTATTATTAGTGACCCCCCAAAATGTCGGGCTGTGACCGCGCCTGGCAGTAGGTGCATATTCATTCACACAGTGTAAATGACGCTGTGTGGAATGGAACTTGTATTTGCGCGTGCATTCTACAAACCATGAGCTGAGCACTGAGCAGTACCTAAAAATCGTGTACCATAGTTTGTTGTAGGGTTCGCCTACTATATTTTTTGAAAAAATATATAGTAGGCAAAACTACTATATTTTTTCAAGTGAAAAAATTAAACAAAAGCATCAAATAAAATTCTTATATAAGTAATTGCATAATATTTTTTGTGATTAAACACTTGTCTTTGTGGTTGTTGAATAAATTATGAAAATATTAGTACTTAATTAAGTATGTAAAATGCAACTTCTTTAAAATTCTCCATACAAAACGGCAACCTACTATATTTTTTGGTTCGCCATCTACTATATTTTTACACTAAAAATCTTGAAACTACTATATTTGATCCAAAAAAAGTTAGCAACCCTAGTTTGTTGTCACAGTTTTACTACCTTTTTATTTACCTCAGTCAGCAGACCTTATTTTTAGGGTTCCGTACCCAAAGGGTAAAAACGGGACCCTATTACTAAGACTCCGCTGTCCGTCTGTCTGTCTGTCTGTCTGTCCGTCTGTCTGTCTGTCACCAGGCTGTATCTCATGAACCGTGATAGCTAGAAAGTTGAAATTTTCACAGATGATGTATTTCTGTTGCCGCTATAGCAACAAATACTGAAAACAGAATTATATTAGTATATAAGGGGGGCTCCCATACAACAAACGTGATTTTTTTGCAGATTTTTGCTCGATATTAATAACGACAGCAGGTAGACAGTTGAAATTTTCACAGATGATGTATTTTTATTGCCGCTATAACAACAAATACTAAAAACAGAATCAAATTAATATTTAAGGGGGGCTCCCATACAACAAACGTAATTTTTTTTGCCGTTTTTTGGTACGGAACCCTTCGTGCGCGAGTCCGACTCGCACTTGGCCGGTTTTCTTAATTTTCACTGTCTTCTTCATTCACATAGTCTCATGCTTTTTTTTCAGGTACCTACATATATACAATGAGTTGAGTATGTAGTCTAATTTGCCTATACCAAACTACAATGGATTGCAACATCAATATGGGTACAGAATTTATTGAACATGTAAGTAGCGTTGTTGAATATAAAGTGAAGGAATTTGCCACACTGGTACAGTTGTAAAATGAATGATTGTTTAGGCGCATAAAGTCTACTACATTACATTTATATCAAAATGTCCACTCAAAAATCTATACTGCCCTCATTTTACACAAAAATAAAAAAAGGTAATATTTTCAATTTTATTTATAATATTTTTTACTAAGATTAAGTAGTAAAGTACTTATTAAGTAGGTAGGTAGGCATTTTGGTTTTTTAACTAATTTTTAAATGACTTTTTTATTTTTATTTATTCGTAGCATCTAGGGCATGCAAACCGGTTAACCGGATAACTGAAAAAACCGGATAACTGACAGAGTTAGGAACCCGGTTTTTTCTAGTCATAAAACCGGGTTTTTCGGTTTTTTCGGTTATTTCACTTAACACACTGTTTACATTAAAACGTTTTTCTTCACTCAATATGCAACATAAATATGTTCAACATAATACATTTCAGTCAAGTTAATAGTCTATGGTACTTTAGGAAAGCGTTAAGCGTGTATAGTGGTTTCAAAATATCAATGAGGATCAGGAACGATTTTTGTTTAGTGGCTTATCAGAAAGCCTAGGCCACCACATGATTAACTGTGAAGCAATTTTCTCGATATCTCTTAAAAGGCATATTACGTTTCAACTGTGATTTTTGCGTAAAATGGCCAATTTTGGGGTTCTCGATCTCAGAAACAAAAATACATCAACAATTTTGACTTATTGAATAATGTAGAATAGCTATTATAATAGTTCAGAGTGGCCTCGCTTTTTTGAAAATTTGCATAACTTTATAATTAAACCCGAATTTGCAAAGAAAGATTTTCATAAAATGCGCGAAGGAACTTTTTTGAGCTCATGGATTGAACTACTGTGCTAAACAAATGAAATAAAAAAAAAATAATATTATCTCTTATATAGTCAAATAGTTCATATCGGCCTCGGATTTGAAATTATGTATGGAATATGTGAAAAAAAATCCCAATCAAAAACCATAAAACTACTAAAAACGCTCAGAATTAACTGTGAATTTCTCCTAGATACATAATTATTATTACGTAAAATTTATATCAGAATAATCATTACTTCATAAGAAAATCAAATTTTATACTTTTATTTGTTGTTTGTACTTGTTTTTCTTTCTGTGTACGTTCAAAGTTGACTCTAAGAAATCGTTCACCAACTTTAATTTTCTTTTCTAACCCTTTAACTTTCCAGTATATCATCATATTACTTTTTGTTGCGAACACATATAAATGTATTTAGTAGACCCAAAGGTTTCTCTAGGTTGTAGCGCTAAAATCCGTCAAATCGAAATTTCGACGAAAAAATGTGATAGGGCCCTTAAATCTGAGAAGTTAACGAAATGCCAAGCTCATTGCAATATATGCTTTAGCATGTACGACATAAGTTTTGCGTACGTCACGGATGACGTCATAAGGACCCCCAAAATAACAGCGTTCTAGCTCGTTTAAACCCTTTTAACTCAAGCATTTCTAAATGGATTTTAAAAAATCTTTCACAGTCCATAGCTATTAAAATATTTTTATATTATTTCAACAAAACTTTAGGATTCAAACCGGTTACTGATCCTCATTGTTATTTATAATAAATACACAGACGCAGTGACAAATAATTGTTTGCAATATTGGTGGTGAAAAAAGCTACAAATGGGCAACTTTTTGTTTTTCGCCGAGAAAAACCATAAAAAATTATCGGTCATTAAGTTTTTGTTTCTAATAACGATAAGAAATAAATTGCTTAGATTTTAATAAAAAGTCGGTTTTGGAATATCACTTATGCTTAAGCCATGCATGCCACTCGATATTCTACAGCAGCAATTAACATAGGAACAGTCAAGTCTGCAGGAAATCGGAGGAAGCTATTTGAGTAATATTTATACTACATGCTGCACGTTTTTTTGACAATATTGCTTAAAAGAGACAGCTTCACATTTAAACAGTGTTAAACAGGAGTTTAACAATCTCTTATAATAACACTGCGTAATTTTAACTTCACGTGAACACACATCTAATTTTGACGACAGCGTGCAAACCTGACAAATTTAACGCTCTCCGCTCCGTTTCTATCATCGTTGTTCTTGAGGTTGGGCAGTCGGGCTTCAACAGATGTCCAAGGTATTTAAAAGAGTAAAGTGAGTTGACTGCTGTCATATAATATTCAAATGCCAAATTATTTGTCTCAGTTTGACTCCACCGTGGCATCTACCTACATTGGAGTTCAATAAAATGTTGATACTTTTGACATAATAATACGACCTTTATTATACTAGAACATAAAGTTGCTGAATGGTCAAATGGAGATGAACTCGACTGAAAGTACCAAATTTTTAACAATCCGCTTATTATGGATTATTCTTTTTGAGTAAGTAAGTACGAGTATGTCGGTATAATTCTTTTGCACGCTGCGCCGGAGGGATTGCAGACCTCCCAAACAATAGAAATTCTATTATTTTAGGGATACTTGACACCTATTGCCTTAAAAAAATTGTTAATTATAAAATTCATTACGTACAGAAGTCCCTTTATGAATAAATTAAAATTTGTAATTAAATTATAATAAATTTATACTTACCTACGAAAGTAATTTCTATTATTTTTACCATTTTTACTAAAAAAACCAAAAAAACCCGAAAAACCGGTTTACCCGGTTTTTGTTTTGGGAAAACCGAAAAAAAACGGGTTTCAAAAACAACCCGGTTTTTGCATGCCCTAGTAGCATCCAACAATCCAAACGGATGCATTTTGATGATAATGTTTTACTATAATACAGTAGACTTTTAAAAGACACCTCTTAAGGCGGAAATTTCGGTACTGTGGACGTTTTGATACAGTGGACATTTTGATAAAGTGGACCTTATGAAAAATAATAATAATATTACCTGGTGTAACAGGACCTTCAACGAACCCGAGGTCTACGTATTCTGCCCATCAGTAGGACCATTTCTGTTCAAAATTATTGCTGGGAAACGATTTTGATTTTTGGTGTTAAAAAAGCATTGCATACTTTACCACGCAATGTAACGCGTACAACAGACCGCGCCTGCGAGTGTATGCTACATAGGTGCGTGCGGCCGAGTTGAAAGGCAGCGTTTATGTGCGTGCTCATGAGATACATCGAGTGACGACGTTTTCAAGCCATTGTTTGTTACGAAATACTTAAAATTTTGATAATGTTTCATTGGACTAAAAGTAGGAAATAACGAATAAAATATGATTTTATAAAAAAAAAAAATTTTTTGCTTTGACCTTCAATAACTTCGTAGCTATTGGTTTCCCAGGTATAGTCTAAGGCCCTCCGCTGCCTTGAGCGAGATCCCGGCGCGGGCGTCCGCTCCAGGTGCTGTTTCCTGTATATTCATAGAGCAGCGCTGCGTGTGGCGGAGTGACCGCCTCGCGGGTCACGCGACGGAGCAAGGCGCGGGTCCCCGCGACGGGCTGTTTGTCCGCGACGGAGAACGGCGCGGGCCCCCGCACCGTGTACCCGCGCCGGGATCCCGCTCAAGGCAGCGGAGGGCCTAAAAGACAAAAATGATCCTGATGATGGGCGGAACACGTGGACTTCGGCTTCGTTGAAGGTCTTGTTACACCCGTTATATAAATAATATTCATAATTTATTATTATTATTATAAGGTCCACTTTATCAAAACGTCCACAGTATCGAAAGTCATTACTTATGCCTACAGCATCATTATGTCCATTCTTCATACATAAGGTCCACTTTATCAAAATGTCCACTGTATCAAAACGTCCACAGAAGACAGAATCGAAATGTTTAACATTGGACATTTCGAAACTTTTATCAAAGTATCGAAATGTCCACACTATCATTACACTGTGGACATTTCGATACAAGGACGTTATGATACAGTGCACATTTTATTATACTTAGTGGACTTTATGCTGTTAGTTAGTACTGGTGCTAATAGTAATAATACTCACATTTTTAGATGAAATCTGCTCACGTTGTCCTGGAAAGAATGAGTTCAAGGTGTATAGAATGTGATGAAACCTTTGAAAGCATTGAGAAATATCATCTTCATTCAATGTCACATGCTGAATTAGTGTAAGTAGTTTTCTAATATTGGCAGTAGTCGATAATTGCATGTACCATGGGCAACAGCGTCGCTCGCTTAACCACTGCTAAGGTTAAAATCGCTTGCACGCCGCGCCCGCTGTTACACACAGTAGGGTTATGTTGATATTAGTTCGTGCAGGGGCGATACGCGCGCACACAAATTTTGTTGCAAACTGGTTAAACGATCGCTGCTGTTGCCCATAGTACACCTACTGTATACTTGGTTACTAACATAACGTAGGAATAGTTTCTTAATTTAATTGCCTTTCCTCTGTCACCATGTAATCTTAAATATCATTCTGGTGTCGTAAATCCTGTCCAGAATCTTGAGGATCAGTGTGGTTTTTAGTTTTGTTTATATAGTACCTTTTCTCAAACATGCTTGGAAATTCGATATGTAATTATTTTGACAACCTTCTTGGGCCATTCCGCCCCCCCCCTCCCCACAATGCGGATAACATTGAACTTGCATTGAAAATGACAGTTAAAAAAATCTTTATTGTTTAAATGTTTTATGTAGGTAGTGTCACTGTGTCAGTCCCTCTAACTTTATTTTATATTTTTAATCATAAAACTCGTATTCTTTTGCATTCCTAAAGATATATTTGAAACTATCTTTGGATTTCTGATATTTGAATCGGTTTTATTGAGTAGCTAATTGATTTGACTTTATTTATATCTCTGTCAACTACCGCCATATTGCAAAAATGTGTCCGTGACGCTAGAAACATACTATTGTGTTGTGTTGTGTCGTGTCGCGATCTGTCGCGTATCGGTTTCATACATTTAGTATGACTAGAGACACACTATTGAGTTGTGTTGTGTCGACACGACACACTGTAGTAATGTGTTTCTAACCATACTAAATGTATGAAACCGATACGCGACAGATAGCGACACGACACAACACAATACAATAGTATGTTTCTAGCTTTACGCTGCCGACAGGAAAGTAGCTTCTAGAGGGAAGCGAGTTTAATGAATAATTTGTGCGCAATTCGGTGTAAATGTGCGCCAATATTTTTTTTTATTGGCGGGATTTTTTATCCCGTTTTATTCCAAAAGTATTAACTTTAATGTAAACGGAAAAAAAACGAATTCTACTGGGGTAACGGTTCTCCAGCAGGCAGATTCTAAACTAATGATCAGAGAGAAATAAAAGATATATGGGCGGTAGCCTAATACTAGCAGGAAATGTGCGCCAAATATAAAATTTGTGGGCCTCCCATTTTTGGAGATATTTGATTTCCAGCTGGCGTAACGTTTTGCCGAATCTCAGATCTCGGAAACTACTAAATGTGCGATCTTACAGTAAACACTTATAAGTAGCCCCTAATCTGTGCTATTTGTGCGATAGAAAACATTTTAAAAATATTCACGTATTTTGAAGTAATCAGGCATTTTCTAAAACAGAAAAAAAAATCTAGCGCCTAAACTACCACACATCATTGGGTTATCTGAAGTCCGAAGAGAGGGAGAGGACTCGATAATCCTTAATTCCGGTAACTTCTTGTACTACCGGGAGGGCGACCAACAGTCCCAAGGTGGTGTCGGGTTCATCGTCCACAAGTCCCTTGTCAACAACGTGATTACCATCGGAAGTGTGTCGAACAGGGTGGCGTACCTCATACTCAGAATATCCAAACGGTATTCGTTGAATGTCATACAGGTTTACGCACCGACCTCGACGCACCAAGATGACGAAGTGGAGGCTATGTATGAGGAGATCTCTAAAGCCATGCATAGCTACAAAACCCACTACACCGTTGTGACTTTAATGCAAAGTTGGGGAAACGATGCGGTGATGAGCTGAGTGGGGCAATTTGGAGTTGGGCAACGAAATGACAGAGGCCAGATGCTAGCCGACTTTATGGAGAAGGAGAACCTCTTTATGATAAACTTATTCTTCAGAAAGCCGGAAAGCCGGAAGTGGACCTGGGTCAGTCCGGACGGTACAGTCAGAAATGAGATAGATTTTATCATGTCGACGAAAAAGCAAATATTCAATGATGTCACTGTGATCAACGCCGTTAAGACGGGGAGCGATCACCGATTGGTACGTGGCGGTAACCGATCACATGTCCGAAATTTACTTGTCCTAATTTCATTTGACCGAAAACTGTTGACCGACGTCTTTGTTGATATATGTTTTGTTTGCCATATTTTTAAATCATCGAAATATCATTTGGCATATGTCTCATTTTACCGAACTACGTTTCACCGATAGGTTAGTGTTTTGACCACTCGCAGCGGAGCGAGCGAAGCGAGCGGAGCTCCAAAATGCTTGCATGCAAGCTGCATGCCTGCTTGCATGCTGCATGCCTGCTTGCATGCTGCATGCCTGCTTGCATGCTGCATGCCTGCTTGCTTGTTGCATGCGTATAAAATTTGGGAAAATATTAGTTCACCTAGAATCGAGTGTTGGTAGCTATTTTGCATGCATATTTATTGAGTAAAAGTAAAATAATTTTTGTATCCGATTCCAGTTTAAAACGATTTTGGAAATCAACTAATAAATTAGAATATTAAATATTATACCAAAGAAAATACGACTCGCTACGAAGATTAGGAATCGGAAATAGTGTGCTACTAGTTTTTAAGGCGTTTGGTGAACTGAAATTATGGCAAATAAATCAGTGGAATAATGAATGTTCGGGCATATAATACTTCGACGAAACGTTTTTTCGACCGAGCATTACCTCGGTAAAAAGTTTTTCGGCCAAATGAGACGACGGAGTAACGAAAAAAATCGAATTAATATTAGGGCAACTGATACAGTGGGAAACGTGATTTCGAAGAAGTAAAAAAATGCGAAACGAAAATAGTCGAAAAGTTGTCGGTAAAATGAAATTCGACCAACACAAAATTCGATCTTAAGATAGGTAACCGTACGTGGCACATTGAATATCAACATAAAGCTGGAAAGATCTCGACTGATAAAATCAACACTCCGACCATTGCCGGCCAATATTCAAAGCCCCGAGAGCTTTCAACTCGAACTCCAAAACCGCTTCGAAGCCCTTGAGAACAGCATAGATGTGGACGATCTAAACAATATGGTGGTGGATACTATCCGTACGGTAGGGTCTAAGTTCTTCAAGACCCGCCGTCCCAAGCTAAAGAAACTCTCCGACCACACATTCCTGCTCATGGATAAGAGACGTGAAATGAGGCTCCAAAGTTCAGTAGATGCTAATCGTTATCAGCAGCTTAATAGACAGATATCTAAGTCTTTGACGAGCGACCTTCGCCAATTTAATACGAATCGTATTTAAGAGGCCATCGAGCGGAACAAAGGCTCCAAAGTGTTCGCAAGAGATCTGTCTATTGGGAAAAGCCAGATGACGAAGCTGAAAACTGATGACGGACGCATCATCTTAGCGAAGCCTGAAATCCTGATGGAGATCGAGAGTTTCTATGGGCAGTTATATTCTACGCAGACACCTGTTGAAAGCAAGGCTAAAGACCCCAGAGCCAAGCTTACCCGACACTATACCCAAGATATCCCGGACGTCAGCATGTACGAAATTAGTATGGCTCTCAAACAGCTGAAAAACAACAAGGCGGCGGGTGACGACGGAATCACTACAGAACTTCTGAGAGCGGGCGGTAAGCCGATACTTAAAGTCCTCCAGAAGCTTTTCAATTCCGTCATCGTCGAGAGCAGAACGCCGAAGACATGGAACATAAATGAGGTGATTTTGTTCTTTAAAAAGGGTGACAAGTCCCTCTTAAAGAACTATAGACCCATCTCGCTTCTGAGTCATGTCTATAAGCTGTTTTCGAGAGTCCTTACGAACCGTCTCGCTCGCAAGTTCGACGACTTCCAACCTCCCGAACAAGCCGGGTTCCGAAAAGGCTTTAGCACCATAGACCACATCCATACGCTGCGGCAGGACCACATCCATACTCCTCGGTCTTCCTCGGTATGACCGAGGAAGCCCGAGGAGTATAATCTGCCACTTTGCTTGGCGTTCGTGGATTATGAGAAAGCCTTTGATTCGATTGAAACCTGGGCGGTGCTGCAGTCTCTCCAAAGGTGCCAAGTGGACTACAGGTATATCGAGGTGTTGAGGTATTTATACAAAAATGCCACCATGTCGGTCCGATTACAGAACCAGAGAACAAATCCTATCCAACTGCAGCGAGGTGTGAGACAGGAAGATGTTATTTCTCCGAAACTGTTCACAGCTGCGTTGGAGGACATCTTTAAACTCTCAGACTGGACAGGACTCGGCATCAACATTAATGGCCAGTACCTAACACACCTTCGTTTTGCCGATGATAAAGTTCTTATGGCTGAGACCTTGGAGGACTTGAACACAATGCTCGAAGATCTCCGTAGTGCTTCCCAAAGAGTGGGTCTTAAAATGAACATGGATAAGACGAAAATCATGTCGAATGCCCATGTTGTGCCCGCTCCAGTTCATGTTGGGAACACTACACTTGAAGTTGTTGACCATTATGTATACCTAGGACAGGCAGTCCAGTTAGGTAGGTCCAACTTTGAGAAGGAGATCTCTCGTCGAATCCAACTCGGATGGGCAGCATTCGGGAAGCTCCGAAAAATCTTCGTGTCTGATTTACCTCAGTGTCTCAAGACGAAAGTCTATGACCAGTGTGTTTTGCCAGTGATGACTTACGGCAGTGAAACGTGCTCGCTAACTATGGGTCTCATAAGGAGGCTCAAGGTCATCCAGCGAGCAATGGAGAGAGCCATACTCGGCGTTTCCCTGCGTGATTGAATCAGAAATGAGGAGATCCGCAGGCAAACTAAAGTAACCGACATCGCTCGAAGGATTGCTCAGCTAAAGTGGCAGTGGGCAGGACACATAGCGAGAAGAACCGATGGCCGTTGGGGCGGAAAGGTTCTTGAATGGCGACCACGCACCGGACGACGCTCCGTGGGTAGGCCCCCGACAAGGTGGACCGACGATCTGGTGAAGGTTGCCGGAAGCCACTGGATGTGGGAAGCGCAGGACCGATCGTCGTGGAAATCCTTGGGGGAGGCCTATACCCAGCAGTGGGTGTCGTGCGGCTGATATGATGATGATGAAACTACCACATAAATAAAGAAACCCAAAAACAATGTCCTATTCTTCTTGTTATTTCTCATTACCATAAAAAGTTTGAAAATCGCATATTTAAGCGTTTTTGAATAATACCCAGATGAAGGTGAGACTGACCAAGTCGCGAGATTACAAAAGCCTTTTGTTATCTCGCGACCAGCGAGATTACAAAAGCCTGTTAATTTCGGCCAGGTACATGGACGAAATACTCTGGCTTTTGGAGTAAACATTTTTACTCCAAAAGCCAGAGCGTTTCGGCCAAGTACCTGGCCGAAATCAACAGGTTATTGGAGTAGGTAATTTTTTTGAATAAGTGGGACTACAAAAGCCTGTTGGACTCGGCCAGGTAGTCCAGGTACTTATACGAAATCAACAGGCTTTTTAAGTTGGAACAAACCAAGTACTTTAAAGCCGTTGTTTTAATACATAATTAGGTATTTAAACACTCATGTGATACTACACTTTCGTGTTTTAATTTAATACCCCTCATTATAGTACAGTTGCATAAATAACAATTATTTTACTTAAAAAAAAACAAAAAACCGACTTCAAAAACCCTCCCTCTAAAAAGCAAGAAATAATATTCGTAATAATAAAAACACGTCTATTGAAGTCGGGTGGGGCTGGAGTACAAATTCCTTTTTAGGGTTCCGTAGCCTAATGGCAAAAAACAGTACTCTTATAGTTTCGTCATGTCTGTCTGTCGTCTGTCTGTCTGTCTGTCCGTATGTCACAACCACTTTATTCCGAAACTATTAAGATTATACAGTTGAAACTTGGTAGGTAGATGTATTGTGTGAACCGCTCTAAGGTTTTTACATAAAAATAAAAAAATTAAAGATTAAGGGGGGGGGGGGGGGGGGGGCATACATGGAACTGAAACTGAATTTTTTTTTCATTAAACCTATACGTGCGGGGTGTCTATAGATAGGTCATTAAAAATGACATTGAGGTTTCTAAGACTGTTTTTTCTCAAAGTCAACCGTTTGAAAGATATACACTGCCAAAGTGGTAAAATGAGTTAACTTTTAAAATAAGAGAGTGAAAAATATATGCTGTAGATAGATCCTAATAAATATTTTCAACGAAAATTAGTTTGAACGATATGTAGTGATATTTTTTACAGATATATCACATTTTCGCAAATATAACTTTGTCATTTCATACAAACACTATGAAAAACAAAGTTATTTTTGCAGACGAAAAATTTTAATGGTATTCAATATGGTATGGTATAAGATAACTACGGAACCCTACTGCGCGTGGCCCGACACGCACTTGGCCGGTTTTTTAGGCCAGATATTCTACCCCCTTTCTTTATAAAACATACTGCAGAATCAATAGCAGTTCCTTTGTACATTTTGTACAACAGAAGCCTTCATTATTTAGGGTATTGGGTATTGTCCCTGACTGAATATGGAAAATGGCCAAAATCATACCTGTGTACAAAAGCGGAAATAGAAGTGATGTCAAAAACTATCGCCCAATCTCTCTGTTGTCGACCTTGGCGAAGGTCTACATATACACGATTACATATGTCCTAATCTACATAGAATAATAATTGAGGAACAACATGGGTTTGTTAAAAAACGTTCAACTATCAGTAACCTCATCCTGTTATACTAATTACTTATTTGAATGTATGGACAGTCCAAGTAGACGCGATATACTATACACAGACTTCTGCAAGGCCTTCGACAAGGTTGACCATGACCTACTTCTTCAAAATGGTATCCGAGGTAATTTATTGAGATGGTTCTCTTCCTATGTCAGGAACAGAACTCAGCGAGTCTTTATCAAAGGACACACCTCTGAAACAATTATCGTCCCGTCTGGAGTAGCTCAAGGATCAATTCTGGGACCTCTTCTTTTTGTTTTATTCGTTAACGACATAAGCCAATGCCTTAGAAATAGTAAATACCTACTGTACGCCGCCGATCTTAAAATATATCGCAGAATTGCATCACCAGCTGACTGTCAAAAGCTACAGGATGATTTAGACCGCTTAGCTGACTATTGTAGGGTAAACAAGCTACAACTGAGTTTGACCAAATGTAAATCCATAACATTCACAAAAAAATCGATACTGTTAAATACACTTATACTCTAGCGGGCACCACCTTAGAAAAGGTATCAATTTTAAGGATTTAGGTTTATTCATGGATAGTAAACTTCATTTTGATGTCCAATTGTCCACGATAATCACATCGTCGATAAGGCTTTCAAAATGTATGGGTATGTAATGAGAATATACCGCATCGTACCTGCCCCTGTACAAATCCTTGGTTAGGTCTCAACTTGAGTATGCGTCGCGTATTTGGAATCCACACTACACCAAATATTTGAGAGAGTACAAGGGGGGATATAGGGGTGAAAGACTAATCGAACCATCTAGCTAGTAGCTGGTTCCGTCCGAAGTTTCCCACAAAATAGCTTTCGTCGAATCGAACAGTTTCATCGGGTAAAGCGAATGATTAGAGGCATCATTGCTGACACGACCTCAACCTATTCCTATTCTTAAACTATAAATGGGTGAGAACTCTAGCTTACTCGAACGATGAAGCCGGAGATCTGATGACGGTGCCAAGTGGGCCAATTTTGGTAAGGAGAACTGGCGCTGTGGGACAAACCAAACGTGGTGTGGTACGCCTAGAAAGAAAACGCTCATGAAAGGCGTAGGTCGCTCATGACAGAAGGACGGTGGCCATGAAAGTCAGAATCCGCTAAGGAGTGTAAAACGACTCACCTGCCGAAGCAACCAGCCCTGAAATGGATGGCGCTAAAGAGTTTTGCTTTGCATAAACACTACCGTTACGGGCATGTGACTCATGTGAGGCGTGTACTGTACGCAAGTGCATGTCATTAAGCCGTAACGAGTAGAAGGTGCGCCGCGGAGCGCAGAAGGTCTGGGCGTGAGCCCGCTTGGAGCCTCCGTTGGTGCAGCTCTTGGTGGTAGTAGCAAATATTTCAGCGAGGCCCTGGAGGACTGACGTAGAAAAGGGTTTCGCGTGAACAGAGTAGTTGCGCGAGTCAGTCGATCCTAAACTAAGGTCAAGGAGAGATCTTATGTCATCCAAGTTTTGTTTTTCAACAGTTTCGTTGTGGTTTTCTTGTAAAAGACTTCTGAGAGGGCTAGCTGAATTGCATGCGTAATGCATTTTTGGTGCAAAAACTTCATTTCTTTGCCAATTGTTATCTATCATTATGCTGTACCCACCTGTGGTTTCTTCACATTCACTTTTTTGAATTGAAAATATAATGTTATCATATTCAGTGTTTTTAAGAACCGGGTTTGCTCATTTCGGAACCGGTTCTGTTTATACCTTCAAAGAACCGGGTATACCCGGTCTCTAAAAGACCAAAAACTGACGTGGAATACACACATAGATAATGTGATCCAAAAGGCCAAAATTGCCTTAGGAATTTGCTGTCGTTTAGCAGGTGCAAGGTGGGGCCTAAACCCCAAAATTGCTCTGTGGATGTATACTGCCATAGTCAGGCCGATGATAACGTATGCTTGTGTAGTATGGTGGAAAAAAGCTACTCAAACGACAGTCATAAATAAGCTAACTAGCCTGCAAAGACTAGCGTGCCTTATGGCAACGGGGGCCATGTCTACAACACCAGGAGCAGCACTAAATGCTCTGCTTAACTTACCACCACTTCACCTGTTCATTGTAAAGGAGGCGAAAGCAGGGATCTATAGAGTGGGCAACACCGGTAAAGTAGCTTGGTAATCTCAAGCACTGAAATCTTTACATGAATCAGTGCTTGAACTCAAACCACTTGCAATGACATCTGATGTCATGCTTCCACTCTGTAATTTCACTAGAAATTACTCTGTGGAACTACCTAGCAGAGAGATGTGGTCCGATGACCAAAGCTCCTGTAAGGCTGGAAGCCTAGTCTGGTACACAGACGGCTCCAAAATGGGTCTTGACGTAGGGTGTGGTATACATGGCGTGAGACCAAGAGTCAACCTTAGTGTTAACCTTGGTAAGTACGCCACAATATTCCAGGCAGAAGTCTATGCCATTATAAAATGTGCAGAAACTAACCGCCAACGAAACTACACAAATCAGACCATCTATATCTTTTCAGACAGCCAAGCAGCACTTAAAGCCATAAACTCGAACGTGATACGATCGAAACTGGTAAAAGACTGCGTAGACAAACTGAATTAACTGGGACAAAAGAATAAAATTATTCTGAAATGGGTACCAGGGCATTCAGGCATCATCGGCAATGAAAAAGCCGACGACCTTGCTAAAACTGGGACGCGAGACCAACAGATCGGCCCAGAACCTTTCTGCGGCATCTCAAAAAACCAGGCTATGCAACTCCTTAAAGGTAAGCTTTTGGACGAGTCGAGAAAATTCAGGCTAAAACAGCCAGGATTAAGACATGGTAAATCCTTGGTCGAAGGCTACTCACAAAGACGGACGAATGAACTTATACAGTTCAGCAGATCAAACGTCAGCGCGACTGTTAGAGCCTTAACCGGACGCTGCAAACCAAACAGACACCTATTTCATATGAAATTGAGTGATACTGACGTCTGCAGATATTGTAATGAGGAGCAAGAAACACCCAAGCACCTCTTAAGTGACTGTGGACCCTTAATCCACAAGCGTAGTATCCATCTGGGGCGACACGTAATCGACCCGGAGGAAATAAAAACTCTGAAAACCAGGAAGATATTGGACTTCTTGGAAGCCGCTGGGCTTAAAGAGTTGCTATAAATAGGTGGCGAGTTACAACAGATCTTTTAGGTCGCAGTGACTACAGCTTTATCTGAGCTGCATAGCCCCTCACAATCAAATAATAATAAATACCCGGTTCTGACGGAACTGGGTAGAACCGGGTGCATGCCCTAGTTACGTAGTATGGGTACGTTCACACATAGTATGTATATGTTACCGGCAATGTATGAATTGCAGGCATTGTATACAATGCCTGCATTTCATACATTGCCGGTAACACATATATAGTATTTTATGATTGATTACTTACCCCATTTACCACATAAGGGGCTGATTTTCAAAATCACAAAATATATGTGTGCCTATTTATTTTAAGACGTGCTCCTACGAAGTTTAAAGTTATAATGTCTATTTTATATTCTTTTTCCATAAGTTTTCCATACAAAATTTGAACCCCATTTTCACCCTTTTAGGGGTTAAATTTAAATCATGTACATCGTGTTGGACTTTAAAATAAATGTCATTTTCGCAATCACCATTCCCTTAAAACCTCAAGAACGACATCCATATCGATTTTTATGTTTACTTACCCCATTTACCTCCTAAGGGGTTGATTTTTAAAACCACAAAATATATGTTTGACTATTTATTTTTAGACGTACTGTCATATGATTTTCTCCCTTTCTGCCTTTTGGCTTCAGAAACAATAATTAATAGATAAACTCAAGCAATTTTGAACTCACCTCGATGACATCAAGGGAAAATAAATACACAACTTAATGTACAGTCAATACCTAATACAATTTTATTTAAATAGGTTCGATTCTATACAATACTAACAATCAACGTGACAATCGAAGATCCTGAAATTTACACAGAGACAGGATACGAGGAACGAAGTTAAAAAATCTAACATTTCTCCCACAGAGGTTATTTTAAATGGTTAGGCTTAAAATGTACTCCCTAGCGGGAAGGGTACGAATTGCCTGCTCGTTGGATATCAGTGAGTGTTTTCTATTTAGGAAACTTAAATGAAACTCGTAGATTTCCCTCGGAGGACTACGAACAGAGCGCCGGATACTTAGCCTTCGGTTAGTTAAGGGTTAAATAGATTTGAAAGTTAACTGGTACCTATTTGGATAACGTGCAGCGAGTCAGGTTGACAAAACGCTACGATGGCTGCTGGCTTTATATATTTCTAGGAGTCGGCCGTGAAGATTCGAGTGTGGTTAATGTCGGCTTTTTCTCCGCTCACTTCGAAGTTCAATGGGCGTCAGAGCGGTTCGGCGGTTAATCGTGGCGTCTTCACCTGTAATGGTGTGCATCAAAACAATGATTTACAAAGTCGGTCTTAAATGGACACATCTCTTTACTACTCAAAGCGGACGGGCCCTAACCCACCACGTGGGCCCAATGCGGATTGGTCGGTGTTAACTCAATGTACCTTACATTGAGCCCTTGGTTCTGGCTGCATTTACAGTCGTTAACACTGACTAATCCTCATTGGGTCCACGTGGGTATGGCCCGTCCGCTTTATCCATCCACAAGCCAAAAGGTAGGCCAGTTCCCCAGCAGCGGGGCATTAAAAATAGCTGATATGCATGTTTATTTGTGAGTTTTGTGACACAGTTTGTATAAAATTTTGACTCATCGGCGGAAAATAATCCTGTCTCAAACTCACTCGGACGAAAGTATTTTTAGTAAGTACGACCATTTATGGCAAACTAGTTTCCGCCCGCGACTGCATTCGCATTTACATTCGAGAAAATCCCTAGGGAACCCTTAACCAAGATAATAGTATCCTCATGTTTTAATCCGGCTTATAAACTATCAGTGTGCCAAATTTCATCCAAATCCATTCAGCCGTTTTGCGTGATTGATTAACAATCATACAAACAAGCAAACTTTCACATTTATGGAATAAGTAGGATAATACGGCCACCTCCGAAGCGCTTGAAGTAGGAAATTTTTGCTACATGAAATGGGACTGCTATTTAGTTAAGTCTTAATTTCTCATTTTTAGGGTTCCGTAGCCTAAATGGCAAAAAACGGAACCCTTATAGATTCGTCATGTCTGTCTGTCTGTCTGTCTGTCCGTATGTCACAGCCACTTTATTCCGAAAGTATTAAGACTACACAGTTGAAACTTGGTAGGTAGATGTATTCTGTTAACCGCTTAACGAATTTAATACAAAAATAAGAAAAATAAAAGATTAAGGGGGCTCCTCATACATGGAACTGAAACTGAAAAAATGTTTTTTCTTCAAACCAACACGTGTTGGGTGTCTATAGATAGGTCTTTAAAAATGACATTGAGGTTCCTAAGACAACTTTTTCTCAAAGTCAACCGTTTGAAAGATATTCAGCGCCAAAGTGGTAAAATGTGTGTCCCCCTCCCTTTAACTTTTGAAATAAGAGAGTGAAAAATCTAAAAAAAAATATATGCTGTAGATCTTAATAAACACTTTCAACCAAAATTGGTTTGAACGAGATATAGTAATTAGTTTTTGAGATATAGCACATTTTCCGAAACCGCAAATATAACTTTGTCATTCATACCAACACTGTGAAAAACAAAGTTATTTTTGCAAACGAAAAATGATAGGTGGTATTAAATATGGTATGGTATAAGGTAACTACGGAGCCCTATGGCGCGTGGCCCGACACGCACTTGGCCGGTTTTTTATTTAAGTTATTATTAAGTTTTATACCTTAACTGAAAGCTGAATAGATGGTGATGTTTTTAAAATATTATGCACGCTTAGTTACTACGATTATTTTAAAGATATTTGATGCTATTTCTAAAAAAATCTTAAAAAATTTAGAAATAAATGCATTTAAGGATTGATTTTTTTATAAACACCTGTATTTTATGAACATTTTTTTATTCATTATCAACATCAACACTCAGATTGTTTTCTATCCCAAAATAGTAAAAAATCCGGAATCGAATGAGTAGTTATCTTTTATTTTAAATTTTTGTGTCTGAAAACGTACTTTTGGTAAAAATGTACTTAATTTCAATTAACTCAAAAACTATAATTTTTTTGAGAAAAAGTTATTTAACAAAAAATATTTGTTTTGACCTCATCTATAACCCCTTAGCAGGAATACGTCATATTTCCAGTGACCCTGTATATTTTTTCGATGTTAGAACTGCACAATTGCTTCATTTTTTTTCAATTACGAATATAAATTCACTGTAAAATTTAACAAAATTTAACTTTACGATTTATTTTCACTGAAAAACCATTCCAAACATAATAAACAATTTTTGTTGTAATAAAACTTCTTCTTCTTCTATTTTTGTTTTGGCAATCTACTTTCCTCTTGGAAGTAATTTTTGCCAGTGTCAAGTGTTGAATAGTTCAGTGATAGATTGTTTCAGTTTACAATTTTACATTAAAATGCGGGTGCATCGCAATCTAATGCTGCTTGGAGCATTTGTTTTAGTCTTTCGTTTTTTAAATTTTACAAATAGTATTTTTAATTGTTTGGTATTAAATAATACAAAATTGATTATTTATTGCAAAGTTGATTATTTTACTGAAAATGTGCTAGTTGATTGTTACCAAAAAATAAAGCTTATTTGCTTTAAGGCTCGATTATGCGAAAACATTTGTCTCTTTCTTTTCTTTACCTGTAAAGAGTATGGAAAATAACCTCATTTCGGCACATTTCGATGTTTTTTTCATCATTATCTTTAGCACAATTATCTTTCTTGAAAAAAAGTTATTGCAGCAACTTCACAGTAGGGGTACGTTAACTTAAAGTGTATTTTGATGTAGAAGTCAATACGTTTCCGCTATAAAATACGCCAAAAATATGACCGCCGAAAAAGCGCTTTTGATGCTCAGACCAAATAAAAAGGGAAGACGGAGTCTTCCAAGCAAGGGACTGAAGCCAATTTTTTCATGCATTAGTGTGTGAGCCGGTGTTGCCATAGTAATTCATATTACCCCAATGTTATAAAAATAACGCGTTATGAAATAATAACGTTATTTATCACATATCAGAATCAAAACAAAAAAACTGCCTGGATTCAAGAGATCATAATACGGTCCCAAGGGGGGTATTACAAGCTCTTAAAACTTGTCAGTTTTCTGAATGGCTATCAAAGCGTCTCTTTTATTTATTACTGATGAAAGAGACGCAGACTATGATAGGCATTCAGCTATTCTGACTCGGGTGTGAGGCGACGGCTACACGCCTAGTACTGTGATCCATCAGTATTTAATCAGGGGCCTATTTCATAAAAGATTAGTGAATTTACTATAATAATTTACCACAGTTATTATTGGGGTAGAATTATGTTTCTTATTAATTATAAAACATTATTCTATCCCAATAAACTATTACTATGGTAAATTACTGTACTTTTTATTCTTTTATTAAATAGATCCCTGATAAATAATACTGATGGATCACAGTATTTACCACACGTGTAGCCGTCGCCTAATGATAGATAGAAAAAGTGAGCTTCTCAAAGCCCTGCATGCAGGGCTGTGAGTAGCTCGCTTTAAAAGTAGTGGCGGAAGTAGGAAGGAAATAGGAAAAATGTAAAAAATAAAGCTAACGAATACTAAAGTTTCGTGTATTTAAGGCAAGATGTTTGTTCTGACATGTTAGGCATCCATTACACGGTAGGTTTTGCTGTCAGTTTAACCACAGTCACGGGCTGTGACTGATGATTAACCTACCGTGTAATGTAGTGACTGATGGTTGCATGATGTGATTTGTTCTTTCCATCAGTCAATCAGTCAAACTCATAACATCCTTCCTTCAATATGTATAGTACCCTACCTAAATTAATTTAAATTGGGAGATATTTTCGTAAAACCACTTATTTTACCTTTGTTAGGAATACCTATTTTTTTCACTTAATCCTTTAAGCCCGGAAAATGAGACACAATATTCCATTTCCATCAGGGATTGCAGGATTAAAAATAACTATTTTAAGTGACGTAGGTTTTTCAAAGTTTTAAATGTTGCTTTTCATTTTAATTTTTTTAAAGAATTCATACTTTATCTAGTTTTAAAAAAAACCCGCCTGCTTTTATGCATGTTATTATGTTACCTTTAATATTTAGTCTTGTTTCCATCTTTTCAGTTGACTTGTCTTTTTATTGTCTTTTCTGCGGCAGGCAGGGGTTTTTTAATTATATAATTTATTTTTTTATTTATATCTTTATAGTTATCATATATTACGGTCATGATATACCTTTTCGAAATCTTCATAATAAGCCCTTTAATTTGATACCCATATAGCAGTATTCTAAAAAAAAAATTTTTTCCACTACGTATAATAGGCAATAGCACCGTATAGCCGCCATGTTGGTTTTTTAGAACGCCACCTTCTTAAGAAGTTTTTTAGAACGCCATCTTCTTAAGAACAATTGGGCTGACAAGACGAATCTAACGATATCCTAATCATAGAAATCCGTTCAGTCGTTTAAAAGATATGAGGTAATAAAGAATATTACATACATACAAGATTGAAGATACGCGCGTAAAACATAACCCTCTTGCAGTCAGGTAAAAACAGCATCTAAATCGGTCATACCGTTATGGAGATAAATGAAAACATGATGCTGCAGCACTCCCTAGCGGCTAAATACTATAACACTTATCTAAGAAGCATCGCCAAAAACCATTACAGGAAGCCGTAGCGAAATCGGTTTAGTAATTTTTGAAAAACGACAAAAACTGCATTGAAATCGGCCCAGAAGGTAGTTTCCGAAGAAAATGGTAACAGACATAGACAAACAAACAAACAACCTCTGAGGCGACGGCTACACGCGTGGTAAATACTGAGATCATCAGTATTTAATCAGAGGTCTATTTCATAAAAGTATGAAAAAGTACAGTAATTTACCATTGTAGTAGTTTATTGGGGTAGAGATTATGTTTTATAATTATTAAGAAACAGTTCTACCCCAATAACAACAATGGTAAATTGTTATAGTAAAGTTACTAATATTTTATGAAATAGGCCCCTAATTAAATACTGATGGATCACAGTATTCTAACCCCAAACGCATATACCACCTCCATTCCGTTCCGTCCGCCGTGGGTAAAAACAGTCCAGAAACAGAAATAATTAACGCGTTATTTTTAACAAGAAACAAATAACGTTACGTTACTTTCCATGTTACCCAATAACAGGTTTAAAAAAGAACGTTTGGCATGGCAACACTTGTGTTGAGGTTTTGTGTTTCAAGTAATACCTTGTTTATTTTGAATTAGTGAAAATATTAGTTTCCAATTTTACTTTCGTGTGAAATGTGACTCCATCCTGCTTTTTATGTGTCGAAAATTGGTTTTTACACCTTTTCACTACACAATTCGGCATTTTCTTTGGTGAAATTTATAATTTATTAGTACGTCCTGGTACGTCCGCTTCGCACGCTGGCTGTTAAGAAAAGGCGTAGTTTCGTTACATGTGTGTGCGTGTAACTGTGTGTGTACACGCCAAGGCGTAGTTTTATTGGCTTCACTGCATTGTTCAGAGGACTACGTCTTCCCTTTTTTATTTGGTCTGAGTTTTGATGATATTCAGTTTTTTTACAATCATCTGTGAGGTTTATACGCAATTTAATACTTGTAGCTACTAGATAATCTCTTTAGCTTGTTGGTATGTTTTTTTTTGTGGCTAGAACTTAACGTTTTTCTATATAAAAATATGGCCAGCGCAAACCATGTTTTCCTATTATGGACCCTTAAGTACTATAATATGAATAATCCAAAAAAGCCTAACATTTTCCAACTCAGGTCGGACCGACAGGGACCCAAAAAGCCTGACATGTCCTGACAAATCCTGCGTCTGGTAACCCTAATTGGGGACCGTACCTACTATAAAGTTCTTGGTCTGACTTACTAACAAAGACAACTAATAGGTAATACTTACTTCTGTTTTTAGGAATGGCAGCATCCAAAATAACCGTTTTGTAAAACGGTTCAGATGTAGTAAATGTGGGCTGACATTTGTACAAAAAAGCACATTGGAGAGCCATGCAGCTGTTCACAAACCTTTCCCTCACATCTGTTCTTGTGGCATTGGCTATCACCTCAAATTGGATCTGCTTAAACATAAAAACTTAGTGCACCGCCACAAAAATGAGGAAACGTTTCCATGTTCCTTTTGTGAAAAGGTTTTTAGAAAAAGCTATAATTTGCAGATACACGAGCGCATACATACTGGAGAAAAACCGTACCAATGCGAGTTGTGTGACAAAAGATTTAATAAATCTTTTCATTTAAAACGTCATTTGAATACTATCCACTCGGATAAGAGACCATTTCCATGTTCGTTTTGTGACAAGGCTTTTATATCCCGCTATAAAATGCAGATACACGAGCGCATACATACTGGAGAAAAACCGTACCAATGTGAGTTGTGTGAAAAAAGGTTTTTTGATCCATCTCAATTAAGAAGTCATTTGAATATTACCCACTCAGATGAGAGGCCATTTCAGTGTTCGTTTTGTGACAAGGCTTTTAAATCCCGCTGTAATATGCAGATACACGAGCGCACACATACTGTAGAAAAACCGTACCAATGCGAGTTGTGTGACAAAAGATTTAATCAATCTGTTCTTTTAAAACGTCATTTGGATACTACCCACTCAGATAAGAGACTGTTTCCATGTTCGTTTTGTGACAAGGCTTTTAAATCCCACCAGTATGTGCAGATACACGAGCGTACACACACTGGAGAAAGACCGTACCATTGCGAGTTGTGTGATAAAAGATTTTATCAATATATTATTTTAAAACGTCATTTGGATAATATCCACTCGGATAAGAAATCGTATCCATGTTCGTTTTGTGACAAGGCTTTTATATCCCGCTATTATATGCAGACACACGAGCGCACACACACTGGAGAAAGACCGTACCATTGCCAGTTGTGTGATAAAAAATTTAATCAATCTAGTAATTTAAAACGTCATTTGGAGAACACCCACTCAGATAAGAGACCGTTTCCGTGTTCGTTTTGTGACAAAGCTTTTATATCCCGCTATAATATGCAGATACACGAGCGCACACACACTGGAGAAAGACCTTACCATTGCCAGTTGTGTGATAAAAAATTTAATCAATCTTATATTTTAAAACGTCATTTGGAGAACACCCACTCAGATAAGAGACCGTTTCCATGTTCGTTTTGTGTCAAGGCTTTTAAAACCCGCCAAACTATGCAGCGACATGAGCGGACCGCACACACTCCGGAGAAAGACCGTACCATTGCGAGTTGTGTTTAAAGATCTAAAAACTCATTTGAAGCGGCGGCATGCGGACTTTTAAAGATTTGGAGAGAAAATAGTGGCTCGTTGTTTTTATGTTAAATGCTCAATGATATATCAAAACTAAACGCTTCTGTTTTCAATCGGCACGCGGCTGCCACGAGCGCACGCACACAAGCGAACTGCTGCGGTATCATTGACCATGGCGGGATGAAGTTTAGCACCTATAAAGAGCGCGAAAGACGCCACTTGAGAAAGGAGAATTCCAGTGGGCCAAAAAAAACCAACATGGCGGCTGTACGGTGCTATTATAGGGTGGATACTCTATAAGTCTTTGAAAATTCGTAGACGCGTCATATGGAGCAGTTTCAGTACGATAATATTTTTTTAAAAACCTTGTTTTTCTTTTTTAGGTTCACAAATAAAACGTGCATTTGTTTATAGAAGTATTTATTTTATAATAATAAAAAAAGTGCCATTTTTCCTAAGCTCGGCACCTATGTGCCTATCTTCGGTATTTGTGTTCGCAAAGTCGGCCCCCCTTTTTTAAATGATGCGTAAGGAAAACACGTATTATGGCCTGACTTTGTCTGCGAATTTGATTATTTTATTTAGATATATTATTTTAGCTAAAGTAAGGATCTTTTGTGGGCATGAAAAACATTCAGATCATCATTTTATTATTCATATCATCTGTAGTCGCCGTCCATTTATATTATATCACTTATATAAAAAATAAATTCACTTTAAAATTAAACAGTTTTATTACATTATTTTTTAAATGCCGACTTAGGAATACACAAATTTCAAAAGTCGGCACTCCCTGCCGACTTTAGGAATAAATGAATTTCAAAAGTCGGCACCCCCTGCCGACCACAAGTACTCTATACCTATACTAACGATTTTCCTTAGTCCGGCACCCTTGTTTTCTTTTAAAATATGCAATTAAATTGTGATAAATAAAGGCCGGATTTGCGGTGGCAGGAATATAAACTTGCTAGTGATTACCAAATTATCGTAAATGTTTTTATATATCGATGTTTTAAAAATATTTTTGAAGTGGAACTTCTTTGATCGCGCCTGTATTTATTTTTTGTATTTTACCAAGGAGGATGTATTTCTTAAAAATTTGACATTCTACTTCACTCACTTTGACTTTGCTATCTTTGCATCAAGAAAAACTGCAGTGAATTTTATTATTTATACATTTCACGATTTTCACTTTTCTTAATGTACGTAGGTAATTTCTACTATTACCGACAGTAAGTCTATTTATCACGTTACATAATTATATTTTTTTATCGATAAATTACACAAATTGATAATCAAGTTGTCCACGCACTATTAAACGTCATTTTATTCGTGCTACCGCAAATCCGGGGACTGGTGATAAATCAATTTAATTATGTCAAATCACAGACATATATCGAGATAGACCATAAGAGCGCTTCAAACTGTATGAGAACCTAGCGTGTCGATTTTTTTGTACCTACGATGACGTCACAAGCGAGATTTAGTGATGTGAAATCAAAACCGCGCAGAACCGATTCAAAGGCGCAAAACCGGCCTTGAGAACTGAATCGATATAACTATCGATTATCGATATAAGGAATAACTTCCTTTGTCAAACTCGATGCAGCAATGATAATCGATTTTAAATATTTAGAATAGGTAGGTACTTATGTGGGACAATACTAACACGCGGCTATCCGATCCCGAACTACAACATCGCTTCCAAGGCAATCATATAAGTCAAAAAACATAAAGCTCAATATTCATAGCTGCATCACATGCAGATGCCCCAGCCAAAGTCGAGCGCGAAGTTTTATTCAGTCAAGTTTTTCGATATCTTGTATAGTTTTCGATCCTAAAATTTAATACCACTATAATTTTTGGTCTCCAAAATAACTTTGTTTTTCACACTGTTGGTATGAATGACAAAGTTATATAAATGTGCTATAATCTCAAAAACTACAAAAAATATGTCGTTCAAACCACATTTTACCACTTTGGCGGTGTATATCTTTCAAACTGTAGACTTTGAGAAAAAATTGTCTTAGGGTCTCCACAGACCTACCAGTTTCTTTTCTTTGCTTTGCTGTTCGGCAATGGACCGCCGGCCAAGAGGCTCATTTCAATCTATCGCATATTTTTTTCACATATGTTATGTATGTTCTTGTGAGCTTTGTTCCTTAAACGATCGTTATGAAAACACAAAAAATAGTTCAGGTAGGTAATGATGCCACCCACGACCGTGTTCACAATTTATATAAATATGCGATCGATTTATTTTTAGCAATCAGAGACCATGTTCAGGGTGGCATATCTCCCAGAAGCTTCCTACTTCGCAACCCAGACGATGATATTTGATAACACCAAGCTAATAATTTAAAAATTAGGTGCATTTTCTGAATTTTAATTTTATGACAGAATAAAACAAAATACAAACACAAAACACGTAGAGATTACTCATTCAACATCAAGGTGAATGTGCTGTTCTGAGATACATGGTATAACATTAAACAGTAGAAACCTCTTTCCACATTTTAAGTGCACATCTGTTTGAATAATTTTCTTAATCTTTGACAACAATTCGGTAGTACTGCTTGCTCTATAATATTTCTAGTTAAGAGTAAAAGAAATGTCAATATTAAGATGGCAGTTGTCAGTTGCGCCATACTGTGTCATTTATAAATATTGTTTTGTTGGAAATCAAGAAATAATAGAGTTGATTACCTAAAATAACATGAAAAAACGTAGAAAAAAATCGCAGGTAAATAATATCAATGTTTTATTGTTCACACTAATCGATTTAAGTGTTAGTTTGCCGACTACAACCTTCGCGGCCATCAACTGTTCCTCACTGTGGCTCGCAATAGACTAAATGAGTTGTTGATCATGCACCGTAACTCTATGAGCAATTTTTCGGTGCTGACCAGCATATCTAGTGTAGTATACACATAGAAATCTTTGCTATGCCTAAACAGTACTAAGGCACTGTCATCGACAGAAATAGAATATAGTGCCGACTCTTGGATGGGGGCCGGACATAGGAGCATCCACCCTACGTAGTGGAAAACATTTTTTTTTTAGAATTCTGCAATATGGGTGTCAAATTAAAGGGCTTATTATAAAGATTTCAAAAAGCCACTAACACCCCGCACCCCTGCTCCCCCGCACTAACAGAGCCTAGTACAGACTCGTGTGATTTAAATTAAAAAATAAATACAATTTGTGATTAGTCATGAAATAGGTAGGTAGTTTTATTAATTGCCTAAATTCCGTTACTTACCCAATGATTATGAGTTTGTTTTAAAAACTATAAATCCAATCAACATACTTCCAAGAAAGTTATTGTAGAAAATTTAATGAAGAATATATTGTTTTTCGACAGTTTTGCTGTAGCTTTCACCGTTTACGGTAACCTTTTTAAATTAGAATAAGAAATGGTGAGTTTTCATAGATTTATTTATGCCACTGCCACGCTGTATATAATATTTTTAACACATTTTTAATGAAACTATTCCAATGAAACTTATATTTTTGGAATTTATATGAATATGGCTTTCTTATCATATTTTTTTCAAGCCGATATCGGTATTCGTTAGAAATTTATCGTCACTGGAATAATTTTTTTTTTTGAAAAATTTTAGATGTTCTGCATTTCAATTACGGCAATTCATTTTTTTGTATCTGAAGGTGTTTTTTTATTTCTGTTAATGATTGGCCATCCTTTATTTATCCGAAAATGATACACGATTTGCCATAGTAGCTATAGCAGTTATTATGCGCAACAGTACGCGTGGCGTTAGAAAATTTCACCCCCTCCCCCTCCCCCCAGCAGGGTGTCTCCCGCTGTCTCCTAGGCGTTTTCCACTCTAGTCTACATAAAGAACAATGTGCCAAGTCTCATTCTTTAATACAAAAAATATCGGTGTCGACCTATACGATTCCCACAGGGTGATGTTTTTAAAAAACATCAGAAGAAACTCGAACATAATTTGAAAACTTTCAATCAAAAAATAATTAATAGAAATTTAATGACAAATATATTGTTCTTAGACAGTTTACAAATTACAAATTGATTTATTTGCCATAAATAGGGTGATACATGAATGTGGTGTTATTATAAAATTAGGGATAAGATTCTTGAAGCCTATTTAGCCGTATTCAACAGCATGCAAACTTATGGTAATTTATCACTAAATAATGATACATTTCATAGCATCGATCACACTCAACACAATAAACAACTATGATTTAAATTTAAAAAAGTCTTCTATTGAATAAAATGTATTGTTAACCAGCCATTTCCTTAATGAAACACAAAATTTATTATATTGTAATTGTTTTATGTCATTGGGTATTTTATTGTAAATTTTTATACACATCGAATAACTGTTTCTTTGGAAGCGTTTTGTTTTTGGCACGGTATTAAGAATAAGTTCATTCACATTTCTCAAGTTTACTTGTGTTGCATCTTTTGTCCGCATAAACAAGTGCCCATTTTGCTTAACATATTTTCCTATCTCCAATATACAGGGTCACTGGAAATATGACGTATTCCTGCTAAGGGGTTATAGATGAGGTCAAAACAAATATTTTTTGTCATATAACTTTTTCTCAAAAAAATAATAGTTTTTGAGTTAATTGAAATTAAGTATTTTTTACCAAAAGTACGTTTTCAGACACAAAAATTTAAAATAAAAGATAACTACAAATTCGATTCCAGATTTTTTATCATTTTGGGATAGAAAACAATTTGAGTGTTGATAATGAATAAAAAAAAAATCATAAAATACAGGTGTTCATAAAAAATTCAATCCTTAAATGCATTTATTTTTTTAGTTTTATTTTTATTTTTTAGAAATAGCATCAAATATCTTAAAAAAAATCCTAGTAACTAAGCGTGTATAATATTTTAAAAACATCACCATCTATTCAGCTTTCAGTTGAGATATAAAACTTAATAATAACTTAAATAAAAAATGAAAAATTAAGACTTAACTAAATAACAGTCCCATTTCATGTACCAAAAATTTCCTACTTCAAGCGCTTCGTTCGGAGGTGGCCGTATTATCCTACTTATTCCATAAATGTGAAAGTTTGCTTGTTTGGATGATTGTTAATCAATCACGCAAAACGGCTGAATGGATTTGGATGAAATTTGGCACACAGATAGTTTATAAACCGGATTAAAACATAGGAGGATACTATTATCTTGGTCAAAGGTTCCCTAGGGATTTTCTCGAATGCAAATGCAGATGAAGTCGCGGGCGGAAGCCAGTTTGCCATAAATGATCGTGCTTACTAAAAATACTTTCGTCCGAGTGAGTTTGACACTGGATTATTTTCTGCCGATGAGTCAAAATTTTATACAGACAGCATTAAAAATAACCATGCATATCAGCCATTTTTAATAACCCGCTGCTGGGGTGTTCCCCAACAGGCCTTCTTTTCCTTTTGGGATAAAGCGGATGAGCCATAACCCACCACGTGGGCCCAATGCGGATTGGCCGGTGTTAACTCAATGTACCTTAAATGGCCCTTGGTTCTGGCTGCATTTACAGTTGTTAACACTGACCAATCCACATCGGGCCCACATGGTGGGTATGGCCCGTCCGCTTTATCCATCCACAAGCCAAAAGGAAGGGCAGTTCCCCCAGTGGCGTAGCGATGGGGGGGCGGGGGGGGGCGGCCCGCCCCGGGCGGCACTTTTTAGGGGGCGGCAAAATTTCACAAAAAGTATTAAAAAAAATATAAGACTACACTATCATTGACGATTTTGACCAAATAATCATATCATATGAGCCGGAGCGCGCGGCGCGCTTCGCACACCGCGACTAGGCTACACTACGATTGATTGTAATAATTTTAACCAAATAATCATCACCGTATGGCCTGAAGCGCGCGGCGCGCTTCGCACGCCGCGACTAAACTACACTATCGTTGGTGGTAATGATTTTTACCAAACTATCATCAGCATCACCGTATGGCCCAGAGCACGCGTCTACATAAAAGATTATGCACCGAAAAAAAACCTGAAGAGTTAATTTTTAGTAAATAAATAAGGTAGATAATTATCACTTATTTAAAAAAAAAAAATTACTGATTTTCTTGACTTATAATGAAAATAGGGGGCGGCAAAATTCGGGTCCGCCCCGGGCGGCACAAACACACGCTACGCCACTGAGTTCCCCCCAGCAGCGGGGCATTAAAAATGGCTGATTTGCTTGGTTATTTGTGATACAGTTTGTATAAAATTTAGACTCATCATCGGCGGAAAATAATCCTGTCTCAAACTCACTCGGACGAAAGTATTTTTAGTAAGTACGACCATTTATGGCAAACTAGCTTCCGCCCTCGACTTCATTCGCATTTACATTCGAGAAAATCCCCAGGGAACCATTAAACCAAGATAATTGTATCCTCCTATGTTTTAATCCGGCTTACAAACGGTCTGTGTGCCAAATTTCACCCAAATTCGTTCAGCCGTTTTGCGTGATTGATTAACAATCATCCAAACAAGCAAATTTTCACATTTATGGAATAAGTAGGATAATACGGCCTTTCCGAAGCGCTTGAAGTAAGAAATTTTTGCTACATGAAATGGGACTGCTATTTAGTTAAGTCTTAATTTGTCACTTTTTATTTAAGTTATTATTAAGTTTTATACTTCAACTGAAAGCTGAATAGATGGTGATTTTTTTAAATATTATGCACGCCTAGTTACTAGGATTTTTTTAAAGATATTTAATGCTATTTCTAAAAAAAATGAAAAAAAATGCATTTAAGGATTGATTTTTTTATAAACACCTATATTTTATGAAATTTTTTTTATTCATTATCAACACTGAGATTGTTTTCTATCCCAAAATGATAAAAAATCCGAAATCGAATTAGTAGTTATCTTTTATTTTAAATTTTTGTGTTTAAAAACGTACTTTTGGTAAAAAATACTTAATTGCAATTAACTCAAAAATTTTTTGAGAGAAAGTTATATGACAAAAAATATTTGTTTTGACCTCATCTATAACCCCTTATAGTAGGTATGAACCTCTATACAAAAAAAAGTTGGGAGTTACAAGTCGTGATAAAGTTTGGCCACATGATAGAAACTGATCTGTAGGCTGTTTCTAACTAATATTGAGCTGGGCCAAACTATCCTTACATACAGTTCCATACGACGGCGGGTTGAATAGCGCACTTTTCCCGGCTCCATTCTAAAAACTATAACAATTCAGGTTTAACTAATAGGTCAAATGTGGTATCATTTTCGGATAAATCAATAACGTAGAATTTATTTCTGGTATAAAAAAATGCAACTTATTACGCAGTTTCTGAAAAAATACACAATAACCAACATTTTTAAACTTAATTTTTTTTAGTTTAGGTATTGGCACTTGTTTCAGTATTTTCAAAAAAACTACTTTAAAGAAGCGTTTTTCAGGTTAATTTGTTATATGATTTTGTTATGTTAACTATATTTTATACAATTTGCGCCTAACCCAAGTAGTTGAGGTCCATTGTTTGCGGAGACACAGCTAGTCAAAAATATGCATTTTTTCACGAAATAAAAGGGGTTTCCGTTTCCTTCGGAAGCATTTCTCAGTTTTTTTGTTTATATTTCTGTAAAGTTAATTACATTTTCTACAATTTGAGCCTGATTTGAGTAGTCTAGGTTTACTAGTTGCAAAGACACAGCTAGTCAAAGATAAGATTTTTTCAATTAATTTCAATAAAAAGCCCATTTTTAACCAGCTATGTCTCTGCAACCAATAGACCTAGACTACTCAGATTAACTTCAAATTGTAGAAAATTTAATTAACTTTACAGAAATATAAACAAAAAACCTGAAAAATGTTTCTGAACGAAACGGAAACCTTTTTTATTTCGTGAAAAAATGCAAATTTTTGACTAGCTGTATGTCCGCAAATAATGGACTTAAACTACTTGAGTTAAGCTCAAATTGTATAAAATATAGTTAACATAACAAAAGTATATAACAAATTAACCTGAAAAACGCTTATTTTAAGTAGTTTTTTTGAAAATACTGAAACAAGTGCCAATACCTAAACTAAAAAAATGAAGTTTAAAAATGTTGGTTATTGTGTAATTTTTCAGAAACTGCTTAATAAATTGATTTTTTTTATATCAGAAATAAGTTCTACGTTATTGATTCATCCGAAAATGATACCACATTTGACCTATTAGCTAAACCTGAATTGTTATAGTTTTTAGAATGAAGCCGGGAAAAGTGCGCTATTCAACCCGCCGCCGTATGGAACTGTATGTAAGGATAGTTTGGCCCAGCTCAATATTAGTTAGAAACAGCCTACAGATCAGTTTCTATCATGTGGCCAAACTTTATCACGACTTGTAACTCCCAACTTTTTTTAGTATAGAGGTTCATACCTACTATTAGTAGGAATACGTCATATTTCCAGTGACCCTGTATAGAGACATGGGACTGGCATAATATTCATTGATTTAAAATATGGTTTGCAAGATACATCCGGTGCAATGTTGCATATGGCACGGATGCAATTTTTTTGTGCAACAAACACCTTTTTTATATTAGTTCCATTGCCCCAGATTAATAGACCATACCTTATTACCGATTCGACATAAGCATGATATGCCATGATCGCTGTTTCTTTATTTGCCAGTAAAGCAAGCTTGTACAATGCAAACACAAACCTATTTATTTTACCACACACTTTTTCTATCTGGTCTTTCCACATTAATGTCACATCTATAATAGGGAACATGCATAAGTCACCGATTTTGATAAATTTGAGCTTGATCGCTGCGGACACGTATAAAAACATGATGGAACAGAAAAATAAAAAATAAAATGTATTACTTTAGTTTTATCACACAAGGGAAAATAACGAATTTTTTTTTTTCGTTTTCGGATATAATGCACTTAACAGTCGGATAGAACATCAAATAAGAAATAATATTTTGTATGACACATATGTACTTAAACGCAATATTTAGGGAGATGTTTGAAAATTCTTGGCTAACTCCATACTAATGCACTGAAACGTGACATGAGTGACGTCACAAATGTCGACCTTTTTGTATAGAGCGTTTTCGGCGGGTGCTGCTGCGTGCTAACTTCAAGTAACTATATCACGAGAAAAAAAGACAATAGAAAAGTTTTAATATTACAGTTGATTATCTCACGCATCATACTTTTGATTTTGATACAAAAAAAAATTGATGCATGTTCCCTATTAAGCCTAAATATGTTTTGTTGTAGCTTTCACCGTTTTTTATTTAAAAAATAAAAACTGCAATTGGGGACACAAAACGCCCCCCCAGGGGAAAAAAATCACTTTATGACTTGCTGCTACTTCTATACGTAAAAGCTACACGCATGCCAAGTTTCATGCTATCTGCCAGATGGGACCATAACCTAGTACAAATAGGTTGAAATGAGCCGTACTAACAGAAATTAAATAAAAATATAAATTTAAAAAAATTAAAAACCCGCTTGCACTAAAGACAATTCAACTGAAAAGATGGAGACAAGATTAAATATTAAAGGCAACATTATAACATGCAGTCGGAGGCATATTATAACTCAAATCATTCATAATGTCACTTTCTTTAATCTACATTAGTTCATTTATATGTGTACGCCGAAGTCAAAGTCCACGCGTACGAAGTCGCGGGCATCTGCTAGTTTATAATATTAGTAAGATTCTGTGGTAGTACTTAATGAGTTGAGACCGCCTTTATGCCGTACGTAATAAAAGCTGTTTTCGCAGTTTACATAAACTGACGTGCTGTCGTGTGAACGTCCGTTCCATCCTACGATGTGGTAATCATGCTGCTCTGACGCCGCCGAATAAGCGTGGTGGGTTACCGTTGTAGAGTTAAATAAAAAACTTGAAATTAGCTTCAAAACCATTTATATATCTACAAAAACATGATATGCTGACTCTATGTTACATATTTATGTTGAAAAAATATAACATTTATTTTAGAGTTATACCATATTTACTTTCTATACATTTAAGTACCTACTATTTTTACACATTAATAACAATGTATTTTCTTTATATTTGTCATGTTTTCTCACTTCCTACATGCAGATCTTTAAAAGGTTACAGTATTACTAATTAGTAAATAACAAAATCAACAGTATATTTAACACAACATTGTCTGTCGAAAGATGATGATAGTGCCACTTTTCATTTTAAATTAATAGGTTATTGGAAACTGAACCCTAAAATAAGACGCAAAAATTATATCTTTTCCAACCGAGTTTCATCTTTCGTCAGCAGACACTAGATGTCACCTTGATATACAGGATGGATTTTTGAGACAGTAAATTAAGGGCAGGTACCTTAACCGTTATAGTTACAGGAAAACGTTCCTAGGGGACCATCCATAACTTTTTAAGATTTTCTGAAATGCATTCACAGATTTTGTAAAACAATACCGTTAGCAAAAAAAATGCTAAAATACCAAAAAAATATTTTTTTATCCAATCGATCCTATTTCGTGTGGGGATCAAAAGACTCTATGGGACCATTTAAATTTTAAGGTATGAGTACTAGAAACGACAGAAATCACCAAAAACTGTACCTGTACTCAAATTTCAGTTTTTGATCACAGTAAGAAAAAGGATCGTTTAGCAATAAAAAAAAATTGAGTTGATTTCTCGTTTTTCAGTACAAAATGTATGGGAAAAGTTTTTGGCGATTTCTGTCGTTTCTAGTACTCATAGCTTAAATGGTCTCCTATGGGACTATAGAGTCTCTAAGACTCTATAGTCTTTTGATCCCCACACAAAATAGGATCGATTGGCATAAAAAAATTTTTTTTCGGTATTTTAGCATTTTTTTGCTAACGTTTTTTCCAAAATCTGTGAATGCAGGTCACAATATCTTAAAAAGTTATGGATAGTCTCCTAGGAACGTTTTCCTGTAACTATAACAGTTAAGGTACCTGCCCTTAATGTACCGTCTCAAAAATACACCCTGTGTTATACACCCCGGGTAGGAAACAGACATTCAGAATATTTTATATGTATTCATATAGGTACTATGAGTTTTACACAAACTTAATACTTTTCACTTATTCTACATCACTCAGTTACCGTCTAAACTCTAAATAAAAAAACACAGGATGGTTCCTGATGACGACTTTCACTCACTTTTCAGATATTTTAATTGAAGGCTGTTTTGAAAGTTCCAGTTTATTTGTAAAACACCAACAACCTCGCAGGAGTAGATTACTAACATCATAAACAGCAACATTAATTGTTCTACCACTTTTCCGAATACAGACAAAAAAATCGACTCATCATACATGTCCGAACAAGTGATCGAGTTTGTATGAAAAGTCGATTTTTATTCGTCTGTTTTTGGAAAAGTCGTAGAACAAATGTTGTTGTATATGATGTTACTAATCTACTCCTGCAAGGTTGTTGGTGTTTTACAAATAACCCTGTCTTTTTGAATACTCCCGTAAATTACGATTGTCATTAGCCATTTCAAGTAATTGAAGAGTGAGTGAAGGCGACATACCCACCTTAAGACTAGAAGATCATTTTTTATCTCTATTTTTCCTTAATCAAGCAAAATAAGGACGGAGATTGCACTCCCAAGCTCATATTATCACTTTAAAATAAGTTTAATGGATTTAATGAGAGTGTTTTGTGATTAATATTTTTGAGTTGTCACTTTAGAAAAAATATAGTGCATCTGATTACAGTAGGTTATACCCTGAGCCCAAACATTTATATACTTAATTTAATTCTCACCATTAAATATACAGTATTTTTTGTTATAATGTGAAAATAACCTTCAGTATCTTTGATACTGTTGCTCTTATATGAGGTAGACGATTATTATGAAAAGAAAATTTGTACACTTTCAAATCCATTTTAATTACCAGTTGAAAATATCGTAGGTAATCATTAAAAAACCTACTTAATTTGGATATAACCAAATCGAGCGAAATTTAAATCGTAGCGTAAAATAATGAAATATACTAAGGCCTGTGTTAATAAACCACTCTATGTTGAGAGCTATCTTGAGATGCTGTTCTTATAAGAAGAGCAAGTATGATCTCAAGCTAGCTCTCAACAGTGAGAGCGGTTTATAAATACGGGTCTAAAAGTTCCATAAAATATTCAAAGTCATATTACGATAATATCAATAAAAAATATGTAATTTCAAGACATTTGAGATTGCAAAAACGTATGAAATGTAGTTTAAGATTATCTCGCATTGTTCAAAATTACCCCCATTACTTCCTGGCACTGAAATTTGTAACTTTGAACACATCGGTTACATGCAACTTGACCCAAACACTAAGTAAATAATAAGCCATATTTGGCACTTTTTCAATCACAAATACATTATAATCAGAAGACGTCTATTAGGAAATACTGCAGTTCGACTTTGGAATTATTATGCTTGATAAGTTAATACTTACTTGAATCTATGAACTAAATAACAAAATACTTATATACTATAGATAAAATTAAATCAAGAAAAACAAAATTAGCCTTAAACCATACACTTATAGTGTACAATTACACGAAAGAGCCTGCCTCTATGATACTTAAGTAACATTTTGAACTTATTTGCAGTATAAAAAAGTTCCATCAAACTACAATAATAACGGGAGACGATAATATCAACATCTTTTTGATAAATAAGTACTTACAGAATAGTATTGGAACTATGTTAACCAGTTAAGTGTATTCGTAGTAATCAAATTAAGTATAATTAAAAAACCGTCGACATCTCACTTTAAACTTTGGAATACACTTGATAACGTCTATGAGGGAGATTACACGATCATGCAGACTGACGGGAGACTGATGCAAGGCTGCCAACTGCACTGTTTTTTTTATGAAATTTCATACAAAAAATGGTGCAGGTGGCTGTATTGTATCAGTCTACCGTCAGTCTGCATGATAGTGTATTCTCCCTCTATGGGACGAAAATAATGGGGAAAGCAACGCAAATCTAATTGTAGATGGCGCTGCGTACGTTTTTTTGTTCCTAAGACAGCCAGTAGACGTTTCGCTTGTAACCTATTATAGGAAAATAGGTATTGATTTTGTTTTATTTTCCGAAAAAGATCCATTGGCCCAAAATTGATACAAGTGTCGGTATTGAATGCCAAATTAAGTTTTTTTTATTCTTACTGCATTTACATTTTACCAGATTCTTCGGAAATTTTGTAAATGCCAACACTTTTTAGCCTACAGAATTTGGTCATTTTTAGATTTTAGGCATTCATAATGCTATTTTATATTAAGATAAATTAAAATATTAGAAAAAAAACTATAACAAAACCACCCGTAGCACCTCAGACGGGATTCGAACCTGCATCCTTGGGATTCCGGTCTAATGCACTGACCAATTATGCAACCGAGTCGCCAGTGGTAGCAGCGAAATTTTCTAGTAATGTTGCATTCGAATGTCGAAGGTAATTCTTCACATTGATGAAATAACGCTGGCTTACAGCGAAAACGCAAAAAAGTACTAGAATATTTCGCCGCTCCCACTGGCGACTCGGTAGCATAATCGGTCAGTGCATCGGGCCGGACCGGAATCTCAAGGGTGCGGGTTCGAATTTCGTCTGAGGTGCTACGGGTGAGTCAATTTTTTTCTAGTATTTTTTATAATATATTAATGTCTTAATATAAAAGCACAGAATAGATATAAGTACTACCGTTTACCCTGGACACTCCATACAACCGCGTCGTTATAAACAGATGACTTTTTTTTGTACATAACACGCGGAACTGTCTGTGTAAGTTTAGGTCTACCGTGCAATTTGTATTGTATGAGCGGTGTTCAATTCATAATTATTCGAACTTTTTGGTAAATGAAGTTACGACGCATTGCTTTGAATATCAAAATAAGTTGACGTTGATAAACACGACTACACACGAGCACACGATTCGGCACACGAACTCGCGGGGTGGGGTGAGGAAATCGATCCTGGGGCGGGGCGGAGTGTCCTTTCTGTACGGTAGTACTTATACAGGGTGGATTTTTGAGATGGTACAGTAAGGGCAGGTACCTTAACTGTTATAGTTACAGGAAAACGTTCCAAGGAGATATTATGAACTGCATTAACAGATATTGGAAAAAAAATACGGTTAGCAAACAAAATACGAATATACAAAAAACAAAAAAAATTTTTATGTCGTCGATCCTATTTCGTGTGAGGATCAAAATACTCTATGAGACCATTTAAGGTATGAGTACTAGAAACGACAGAAATCGCCAAAAACTTTTCCCATACATTTTGTACTGAAAAACGAGAAATCAACTCGAAATATTTTTTATTGCCAAATGATCCTATTTCTTACTGTGATCAAAATGCTCTTTAAGGCCAACTGAAATTTGAGCCAACTGAAGTTTGATCCCCACACGAAATAGGATCGATTGGCATAAAAAAATTTTTTTTGCTAACCGTAATTTTTTTCCAAAGTCTGTGAATGCAGTTCATAATATCTTAAAAAGTTATGGATGGTCTCCTTGGAACTTTTTCCTGTAACTATAACGGTTAAGATACCTGCCCTTAATGTACCGTCTCAAAAATCCACCCTGTATAGTCCTTTGTGTTGACAGTTTTGGTGGAACAAGCGTACGTAGCGCCATTTTGTCGCCTTCCCCATCGTACGGGACCTTAAAAGAAAATCACTAGCGACTACTCGTAGCAGTGTTACTTACTGTAGCCTCGCGCACCGCGAGCAGTAGTCGTCATTGAGGGGGCTGCCATAGTACATGCAGAGGGGGGCGCGGCAGGGCTTCGGGGAGGGGGGGCGATCGTCGTAGAACGTGGACTTGGATAAATATAGAGTGCGGTCTTGCGCGGGCTTGGAGGACTTGGTGCCGAGCCCGCGGGCCGCGTCGTGCGCGGCGCGGGACGCCTCGGCGTAGAACTGCGAGCGGCCCGTGCCGTAGCGGGGCTGCGACGGTTGGGAGGACGCTTCTTTGCGGCTCTTTTCCGCTGTGTATCTGAAAGGGGCAAATTAACTATGTAAAGCGGCATTTACACTCGCATGCGAGTCGCGAGACGAGGCGCGAAGCGAGGTACGAGGTGAGAGTGAACAGATGCTCGGGGCTCGCCTTGTCTCACGACTCACAGCGCTCACGTTCGCTACGGTTTTTTGGGCACGAGTCAAAAGACCTCGCGTCGCGACGAACGCGAGCGTAGTGTTTACATTCGCACTCTCGCTTTATTCGGATTTCTTTGGAGCATTTTAACAAAATACACACTTACGGGATTCTATTGCGATGAATCGATAACATCCACCACCTTTTTGAGCGCCGCCGTTCAAAGTAGGCACAGACTTGACTTGTTGCCACAAACACTTCGACGTCCTCCATTATTGCTAACTCAAAGACAACTGAACTCGCCATGAGAGTGTAAACAGGAAATCTCATTTACCATCAACTACGAGAGACGCGGGCCGAGATACGAGACGAGGTGCGAGGCGAGAATGTAAATCTTGTTTAATAATCCTGTGAACTTATATCTATTCTGTGGCAGTTTACCCTCTACCTGCCGCTCGCCGCACCCATAACGCCGGTATATAAAGAGGCACCGTCGCATCAAAAACGGCAGTCGCTCGCTAGACGGCGAGTAACATTATTCCCGTAGCCTGCATAAACTTAGTGTTTTGGCTTGATCGATGCTTCGCGTCATCAAGTTAAAGCTAGCTAGGAGGATATAAGGTTGCGAATGCCACATAACAGCTTTAAAAAAGTTTCAAGTTCAATTTTACAAATCTTTTTTTTGTAAAATTTTACACAAGTACCATCCACTCACAGAGCCTAGTCGCGGCGTTCCGAGCTGTGCGGCGATGATTTATACAAAATTATCACAATTAACGATGGTTTAATGATTTTAACCAAGCAGGATTGAAAATCCATTCTCGAACAAAATCCGGGCGGAATCTGGTCTGAGCACTTTAAATCCGGTCAAGACCGGATTTATACGGTCATATGGTAACCCTACACTGGTCAGCCCGTAACCCGTGTTATTTACATAACTAAGAACAAGCTATGCCGGTTGCCAACCAAGGTCAGTTTAGTCGAAACGCGGTTGGCAGTCGGGTAGCAGTTACTTTAATAACACAAAAGGTCAATACGCACCCCATCCAAGCTTCATTAAGGTAGTTCTTGACCATCTCCTCCTGCACGGGCGCGCGCGCGGCCAGCACGCGGCAGCACAGCACCGTACAAGTCATCTGTCGTCTCGAAACACCCTCTTCGGGATTACTCTGACTACCGCTACTCTTCCCCGTCAACTTCGCCATCGAACCGAAACTTTTCAATTTCGAACTCATAGACCTTGAAGAAGAAAGAAATTCATTTATACTCATCAACTTTGTCTAGGGATACAGGTGTTTTTATTCATACAAACGAGGTAACTTTGAAGCCTTGGTTTACTGCAAGAAATTTACCGTGCTGTAATCTGGCTATCCAGGAATGGAAGAGATTCAGATTGTTATACACACCCTACTGGCAGATCAGTATCTGCATTCTAAAAGATAGATGGGTCAGAGTTCTCAGTTTCAGGATTTCCATACATTTTAATGCTATTTTCGCGGTTATTTTTAAACATGTCCTTTAAACTTTTAGAATGCTGATCAGGGGCCGTATTATGACCTCTTATTTCCTGGCAGTTTTCTGACTGGTTATCAATCTATCTCTTTTATTTGCTATACAGTGAGAAAGTGATGTAACTATAGCAATTCATAAACCAGGCAAGTTTTAAGAGGTTGTAATACCATCCCCCAGATCAGTTGGGTGTATATAGCGATCTGAATCTAATCCATTCACCCCCTGGATAGCCATCATCAAATCACAGCACGTTACATCCCTGGCAATAAACCAAGGCTTCAAAGTTACCTCGTTTGTATGAAAAAAACAACTGTATCCCTAGACAAAGTTGATGTGTAATTTTGTCATCATACAACAATAGGGTATTTACATTTGAGTGCACATAAAAAATAAATCTTTTTTCTGGATATTGTGCACCCTCGCATGATGTCAAAACTATGTTGGGCTCAGTATAAGCAAACAGGGTTTGTTGAACTGGTATTCTGCCCAACACAGTGATAACATTGACGTAAACATTACCTAATCACTACTTACTTACTATTCTTATACCAGGGGGGTCTCACCCCGCACTTGAACTTTTATATTTACCTACCTACTGCTCGCAGCTCACTCAGTCGAGCCAGCACACGAGGGATATCTCATGCGGTCTGCGAGCGACGAGCGCCCGACCGACACCAATGAGTTGGTTCTTACCTACTTTTTACGTAAATCATCCCGAACTTTATACATCACCTAACATTACGCCCAAATAATATCATTTTCACACAAGTAACTCAGTACTTACTTAACTACTTAGAAATAATTGCCCCGCTCACTTTAGGTAGATTTATATAATTTTATATTAGTAGGTAATTTCATTGTATTTTATCGGCATAACGGATATTTTCCAAGATATCGGTAAGTAGCGAGTAGCAACCTTAACTATTCACGAGTCGTGTCGGTTGAGACACTAGAGCTACGCGACAGAGAGGCGCTTCGTAGGTGCTTATAATATTAGGGACGCAGCGCTGTACAATTTGAAATTGTACTTTATTGCCGTGCAGCGAGAGCAGCTTATTATTTGATTGTCCTCGCGCGGATGGGCTTCTGTACGTTAGTACTATTATATATTCTGTGCTATTACGACAATGGGGTAAGTCCGAAAGAAATCAAGTTGGCTGAAACATTTTTTATAGTTAGGAATAAGCTCACTTAGTACTAGAAAAGTTTCAGAATTTTCGGTTGCGTGAAAAATAAAAAAAAATTAAAGCCTCTTCGACTTCTCAAATGTACGAAAGTAACAGCAGAATGGAGATTATACCTTTGTTGCCACCTGCCACAACCACAAGTATTAAAAAAAAGTTTTGATATTTTGTATTGAAACTTTTTTTAATACCATGTTGTGGTTGTGGCAGGTGGTTGCAAAGATATAATTTCCATTCTGTTGTTACTTTCGTACATTTGTGAAGTCAAAGAGACTTTAATTTTCTTTTTTAATTTTTACGCAACCGAAAGTTCTAAAACTTTTTGCTATTACTAAGGGAGCTTATTCCTACCTATAAAAAAATATTCAGCCAATTTGATTTTTTTCGGACATTCCCCATTAACAAAATCTATTAAAAAACTATGAAAAACCGCCGATCGTGGTCCATAACAAAAATGGCTGTGGATATAAACTCCTTTACCTTCCAATGCTCCCGAATTGTTTCGCCACAGAGTTCATTTGCTTAGAACTTTTAGTTGATAACGCGTCTAAAGATCTCCTCAGCTCTTCGGGCGGTTGTTGCGAGAGACACTCTACGTTTTCCAAGTCTAAGTAGGCGGCGAGCATGGCGGAACGCTGGTATTCGTCTGGGAGTAAGTTGTTTATCGTTTTCTGATCTGGTTCTATGTCCCAACGGTAATCTTCACCGGGGTCGACGTTGAATCTGAAATAATATTTTTTTAAATGTTTTAATTATAACATTTTTTACGGTCAAAGATTCACGCCTGCCTGTAACACACCTCCCCCGCGAAACCGCGATAGTTCCGCCGCAGTCTATAGAGTTTTAGTTCTCCGCTATGAGCTGTCTTCTATCGACGACGATATATTATGAGCAGGGTTGGTAGATCCAGATTTTGAAATTTCCCCATATTCAAGAATTCTTTTCCCCAAAATGATACGTTTGGCAACTTTTTTCCCCATTTTCGTTAAATAGGAAATAAAACGGATTAATAGATTTTAAACTAAGTTAATTAAGAAAATAAAGAAGTTTCGGAAGTTCTAAATAAACTGAATCATCTAAAACGTTTAGATCTTCCGAAACTTCACCTTCGCTTAACATGGTCACTGGTCAGATAAACATTAATTAACAGGAGTTAAATTTATACTCCAACCTCCTTCTTTCTTGTATATTTTTCTCCCCAAACATTTCCCCAAAGATTTCATTTCTCCTTAAAATTTCGCAAAGACCGTTATTTTTCCCCAAAAATGCGAAAAAAACCCCCAACCTACCAACCCTGATTATGAGGATCACATCTATTAATCTATCAATTTGTTAAGTCAAATTATCAATTTGAAAGCTTTTTGAGATAGGCGGTAGGCCTGCCGGTGGTATCGCGCATGAAAAATCTATGCATTAGAACAGGCTGTTCGCATTTGTTTCGCTTTTCGAACTCATGGCGGAACCTACTGCTGTTTCGCGGCGGAGGTGTGCTATTCTTAAAATCAAAAAGTTGTCAGATTTGACAGAAACTCTGTGAAACTGACAGCTTTCTTAAAGTTAAGGAGACCTAAACCAAAGAGATAAGAAGCTCTTAAGTATTCAGCCGCCGTTCGCGGTTTGTAGATTATCTGTTTGTGCGTTTTGCTATGGGAAAGTCACTACAAACTATCGGCGCTTGTCGGCAGTCACTCGCTCGGCATCAGTCGTATGCACCATCTAGTCCCACTAGGTCATGTCCTCATTAGGTCATGTCCTCACTAGGTCATGTTATCATTTTGTTTGCACACTATCGCGCGAGTGGCAAGATGAGATGAGATATAATTGTTGATATATATTAGGAGTGCAGTGCACATGCACATTGTTTTAGTGTGCGTCTGAACACTCTAGTATTACGCACACTAAAACAATGTTCATGTGCACGCCTAACAACATTCATAGCAAAACGGTCTTCGTGAGATAGAACAATTACAAAGGTCCGTATTTATAAATCGCTATTTATAAATACGGGTTTAAGTAATGTATGACGTCGTGTCGCTACGCTAAGTGTAATGTGTGTAGTACGTAATAATAATACATTTCAGTCGTGCGCGGAGAGTGGCCAGCATCGTGCCTATTGAGTAAGATTTAAAGTGTACTATCTTATTCGATATATCCCATTATCAAATCCTACCTTGAAGACAGAATATTTCAAGTAACGTAGAGAGAGGTGACGTCTGCGTTTTACAACGTCCGTGCTGGTCTCCCGCGGGGATCGGTACTTGGCCCGATACTCTATAACATCTTCACCTGTGTGACCTACAATCCCTAAGGTAGCTGTTGCTACATTTGCAGACGATGTTGCCTTCCTTTCGTGTAGTTCCGACTCTGACTTAGCAAGTGCACAAATCCAGAAGCAATTAGATGACACCACTGCATGGCTGAAGAAATGGCGGATCAAAGCGAGTGCTCCCAAATCCCATCACATTACTTTTACACTGAGAAAAAGTCTAATTATTAATTTACTGGAGTAAACTGACAGATTCTACATCGTGAAATTTTAATCATTTGGTTCATGCAGTGGGCTGGTTCCACTCATGATTACAAGCAACTTTTACTATGGGGCCACTCTGATATCGCGAAAAAAAATCGGCTGTTCCATACATTAAGGTCGAGTAGGTATTGCGCTTTGTATGGAATAGCAGATTTTCTTTTCGCGATATCAGGCCTGGTTTACATTAGTCAAGTAGACGACCGAGTCGAGTAGCGAGTAGAAATACATTGCTTGGTATGTTCGTCGATTTTAAAAGAACGTCAAACACACCGCGTAATGAACTTCTACTCTCCTAAAGCACTCTACTAAAGACTAAGATAATGTAAACCAGCCTTCAGAGTTGGCCCTATAGTAAAAATTGCTAGTATTCATGAGTGGAACCACCATGGGCGTACCCAGGATCTACTTAAGGGTGGGGCAAAAGTAAAGAAACTCGATAAATAATAGATGCTTTTTAATGGCTGACCTTATTTATTATCAAATTATTGCAGGTTATTAAACCTACCTGCAAGGATTCTGGCAAAATTTGGTTAAAATTTCGTTTTCAAATTTAACTTGTTCCCAAAAAAAAATTAATGTTTCCCCCCAGCTTAGTTTTATGAAAGTCAACACACACAAGTGAGCTCGATGTTTGTACTCACTTATGCAAATTACGGCGTGCAAAGCGGGCCGCACGCTCCGGGCCACTCCGGGCCGTGTAGTGGCGATGATGGTTTAGAAAAAATCATTACAATCAAAGAAGGTGTAGCCTAGTGCGCGCTCCGAGCCTTGTGGCGATGATGGTTTGGATCAAATCATTACAATCAAAGAATATGTAGCTTAGTCGCAGCGTGCAAAGTGCGCCCAGCGCTGCGGGCCTTGTGGCGATGATGGTTTGGATAAAATCCTTACAATCAAAGAAGGTGTAGCCTATTCGCGGCGAGCAAAGCGCGCCGCGCGCTCCGAGCCTTGTGGCGATGATGGTTTGGACAAAATCATTACAAAGTAGGTGTAACCTAGTCGCGGCGTGCAAGCGCGCCGTGCGTTCCGAGCCTTGTGGCGATTATGGTTTGGATAAAATCATTACAATCAAAGAAGGTGTAGCCTAGTGCGCGCTCCGAGCCTTGTGGCGATGATGGTTTGGATCAAATCATTACAATCAAAGAATATGTAGCTTAGTCGCAGCGTGCAAAGTGCGCCCAGCGCTCCGGGCCTTGTGGCGATGATGGTTTGGATAAAATCCTTACAATCAAAGAAGGTGTAGCCTATTCGCGGCGAGCAAAGCGCGCCGCGCGCTCCGAGCCTTGTGGCGATGATGGTTTGGACAAAATCATTACAAAGTAGGTGTAACCTAGTCGCGGCGTGCAAGCGCGCCGTGCGTTCCGAGCCTTGTGGCGATTATGGTTTGGATAAAATCATTACAATCAAAGAAGGTGTAGCCTAGTGCGCGCTCCGAGCCTTGTGGCGATGATGGTTTGGATCAAATCATTACAATCAAAGAATATGTAGCTTAGTCGCAGCGTGCAAAGTGCGCCCAGCGCTCCGGGCCTTGTGGCGATGATGGTTTGGATAAAATCCTTACAATCAAAGAAGGTGTAGCCTATTCGCGGCGAGCAAAGCGCGCCGCGCGCTCCGAGCCTTGTGGCGATGATGGTTTGGACAAAATCATTACAAAGTAGGTGTAACCTAGTCGCGGCGTGCAAGCGCGCCGTGCGTTCCGAGCCTTGTGGCGATTATGGTTTGGATAAAATCATTACAATCAAAGAAGGCGTAGCCTAGTGCGCGCTCCGAGCCTTGTGGCGATGATGGTTTGGATCAAATCATTACAATCAAAGAATATGTAGCTTAGTCGCAGCGTGCAAAGTGCGCCCAGCGCTCCGGGCCTTGTGGCGATGATGGTTTGGATAAAATCCTTACAATCAAAGAAGGTGTAGCCTATTCGCGGCGAGCAAAGCGCGCCGCGCGCTCCGAGCCTTGTGGCGCCCAGCGCTCCGGGCCTTGTGGCGATGATGGTTTGGATAAAATCCTTACAATCAAAGAAGGTGTAGCCTATTCGCGGCGAGCAAAGCGCGCCGCGCGCTCCGAGCCTTGTGGCGATGATGGTTTGGACAAAATCATTACAAAGTAGGTGTAACCTAGTCGCGGCGTGCAAGCGCGCCGTGCGTTCCGAGCCTTGTGGCGATTATGGTTTGGATAAAATCATTACAATCAAAGAAGGTGTAGCCTAGTGCGCGCTCCGAGCCTTGTGGCGATGATGGTTTGGATCAAATCATTACAATCAAAGAATATGTAGCTTAGTCGCAGCGTGCAAAGTGCGCCCAGCGCTCCGGGCCTTGTGGCGATGATGGTTTGGATAAAATCCTTACAATCAAAGAAGGTGTAGCCTATTCGCGGCGAGCAAAGCGCGCCGCGCGCTCCGAGCCTTGTGGCGATGATGGTTTGGACAAAATCATTACAAAGTAGGTGTAACCTAGTCGCGGCGTGCAAGCGCGCCGTGCGTTCCGAGCCTTGTGGCGATTATGGTTTGGATAAAATCATTACAATCAAAGAAGGTGTAGCCTAGTGCGCGCTCCGAGCCTTGTGGCGATGATGGTTTGGATCAAATCATTACAATCAAAGAATATGTAGCTTAGTCGCAGCGTGCAAAGTGCGCCCAGCGCTCCGGGCCTTGTGGCGATGATGGTTTGGATAAAATCCTTACAATCAAAGAAGGTGTAGCCTATTCGCGGCGAGCAAAGCGCGCCGCGCGCTCCGAGCCTGGTGGCGATGATGGTTTGGACAAAATCATTACAAAGTAGGTGTAACCTAGTCGCGGCGTGCAAGCGCGCCGTGCGTTCCGAGCCTTGTGGCGATTATGGTTTGGATAAAATCATTACAATCAAAGAAGGTGTAGCCTAGTGCGCGCTCCGAGCCTTGTGGCGATGATGGTTTGGATCAAATCATTACAATCAAAGAATATGTAGCTTAGTCGCAGCGTGCAAAGTGCGCCCAGCGCTCCGGGCCTTGTGGCGATGATGGTTTGGATAAAATCCTTACAATCAAAGAAGGTGTAGCCTATTCGCGGCGAGCAAAGCGCGCCGCGCGCTCCGAGCCTTGTGGCGATGATGGTTTGGACAAAATCATTACAAAGTAGGTGTAGCCTAGTCGCGGCGTGCAAGCGCGCCGTGCGTTCCGAGCCTTGTGGCGATTATGGTTTGGATAAAATCATTACAATCAAAGAAGGTGTAGCCTAGTGCGCGCTCCGAGCCTTGTGGCGATGATGGTTTGGATCAAATCATTACAAGCAGAGATGGTGTAGGTACCCTAGTCGAGAACTGAACTAGCGCCACCAACTCCATTACCTTCAGTTCGCTCTGTGCCCTAATTTTTTTGTTCCCACACATTACTAACAATACTTTATACCACAGTCCAGATTTACCAAAAAAACCGATAAATCTTTTAATAACTACAAGAAGTTTCTGTCACGCGCTAATTTTGAATTTGAATGAAATTAATAAATACATATATTTGTAAATATCTAGCTTTAAAGTCCGGGTGGAGGCTGGGGCAAGCGCCCCACCTTGCCCCACTGTGGGTACGCCCATGGGAACCACCCCACTGCGGGAACCAAATGTTACTCCTGTGGATTAATAACGGGTGTAACAAGACCTTAAACGAAGCCGAAGTCCACGTATTCCGCCCATCATCAGGATCATTTTTGTCTTTTAGACTATTCCTGGAAAACCATTAGCTACGAAGTTATTGAAGGTCAAAGTCAATTTTTTTTTTAATTTTTTATGAAATATTATTTTATTCGTTATTTCCTACTTTTTGTCCAATGAAACATTATCAAAATTTTAAGTATTTCGTAACAAACAAAGGCTTGAAAACGTCGTCACTCGATGTATCTCATGAGCACCTTTCTGCTGCCTTTCAACTCGGCTGCGCGCAGCTGTGTGGCATACACTCGCAGGCGCGGTCTGTTGTACGCGTTACATTGCGTGGTAAAGTATGCAATGCTTTTTTAACACCAAAAATCAAAATCGTTTCCCAGCAATAATTTTGAACAGAAATGGTCCTGCCCCCGTAACGCCTAACTCGATCGCTTTGACTCTGGCTTTGGTTTATGACATCAGTGCACTGTCCGTCCTTGTCATCGTGTTATGATATGACAAGGACGGACAGAGCATTGCTATCGCTCTGGCTAAAGCTTTGAGTTAGGTGGTAGGGCCCCTGATGATGGGCAGAATACGTAGATCTCGGCTTCGTTGAAGGTCTTGTTACACCCGTTAGTTATACTTTATGTTATTTTTGTAGTGATATGTGTAGTGTAGTAATGTTCACATACCTGACGGGCAGTGGGGCACCTCGGGCGTCATGTAGTGGGACACGTGCCCCATCAGTGGGCAGCGGCTCGCACGGAACTAGAGCGGAGAAGTGGCCCGCGTCGTACGCGAGGAGAATGGGCGTTTTGCTACACGTCTCTGGTGGGAGGTCGAGGGGTAAGTAGATGCCGCCGAACGGGATCGGGGCTATGGGGTCGCCGCGGAAATCCTGTAACAATAATTTACGTTATTTAGAAGAGAAAGATTATTCTGTAGATTCTAGGACTCGCTAAAAGGAACGATGGGATCTGGCGCGTGAGAAATATAAGGAAATCGAAGACCTAGTATCCGTTTCTAAGATCTTGGGTCGGGAGAAATAAAATCAGCGTGACACGTTGTCTGGGGCACGTCATTCGAATAGGGATGGATTGAACGGTGAAAAGAGCGTACAAGGGAGTCCCTAATTCGTAGACCCAGATACCGCTGGGCGGATCAGGGGGGTTATTCACGATTGTCGGAAACCAACTTTCCGAATCGAATTGGAAAGTCTATAGTCTTCGATCTTATTTTTTACCTTATGCTACCAAACTTAGTAAATGGCATTGCGCTTTCCCGTCGTCTACGGATGTAGGTCTGGGCGCGGGGCTTGGCTCGGCGGAAGCGGCGCGGGATATAACCTATAGTCCATGTGGGCGAAACTGCGGGAGCGGAAAGCTAGTTGTCTATAGTCTCTCTATTTTGTATAACTTACCCTAAGAGCTCGGTCAGCAAACACGATCACCGGTCTCCTCATAACCAGCGCTAACGCTAACACATGCAGTTGTTCCAATCCAACGTAATGTAGCGCAGGAGCCACAGGCGTAGGGCTAGGCGCGGGGCGAGGTTCGGCGGAGGCTATTTTGTGGCATAACTTACTCTAAGAGCTCGATCAGCAAACACGATCACTGGTCTTCTCATAACCAGCGCTAACGCCAGCTCATGCAGTTGTTCCAATCCAACGTAATGCAGCGCAGGGGCTACAGGCGTAAGGCTGGGCGTAGAGCGAGGTTCCGTGGAAACGGCGCGGGATATAACATGCAGTCCGTGCGGGCGGAAACCTAGTAGTCTATATAGTAGAGACTAGTCTCTACTATCGAGAAGTTATACCTAGGTATAACTTACTCTAAGAGCTCGATCAGCAAACACAATCACCGGTCTTCTCATAACCAGCGCTAACGCGAGCTTATGTAGTTGTTCCAACCCAAAGTAGTGTGGCGCAGGAGCTACGGGCGTAGGGCTGGGCGCGGGGCGTGGCTCGGCGGAAGCGGCGCGAGATATAACCTGCAGTCCGTGCGGGCGGAAAGCTAGTATATAGTAGAGACTAGGTATAACTTACTCTAAGAGCTCGATCAGCAAACACAATCACCGGTCTTCTCATAACCAGCGCCAACGCGAGCACATGCAGTTGTTCCAACCCAACGTAATGCAGCTCCGGAGCTACGGGTGTAGGTCTGGGCGCGGGGCTTGGCTCGGCGGAAGCGGCGCGGGATATAACCTGCAGTCCGTGCGGGCGGAAAGCTAGTCGTCTATATAATAGAGACTAGGTATAACTTACCCTAAGAGCTCGATCAGCAAACACAATCACCGGTCTTCTCATAACCAGCGCCAACGCGAGCACATGCAGTTGTTCCAACCCAACGTAGTGGGGCGCGGGGGCTACGGGCGTAGGGCTGGGCGCGGGGCGAGGCTCGGCGGAAGCGGCGCGGACGGCGTCGGCCCACTCGCGCGCCCACTCCGCCTCTGAAGGTGTCAGCCCTGCTGAACGGAGGCTCAGGCTCTCTGACCAACGCCACCGCCGTTTTATGGCACCTGGGGGAAAATACGTTTTTTTAATACACAACGGAAACAGAATCTACCCTTTCCAGATGCCGTTTCCAGAATCTGCCATTTAACGAAAAAGGGATAGTGCGTGGCTTTCACCTCACCTGATGTAAAGTCAGGCCTCATCATCACTCACTCAAGGTCGCGCAATAAGCACCTTCCACTAGCCGTTCGTTCGAACGAACAAGTGAGCAGAGGGGCGCCACACGCCCGCCTGTGTAGTCGCGCGGCACCTTACTGCCTGCGTAGGTATTGTCTCTTTACAATAGTTACAATGTCGAATCGACATTACTGTGCCGTGTACGAATGTCAAAATCAAAAAGCCAATAAACAATTGTCGTTTTTCACATTATGATATATGCTACACAGACTACACAGTTCATTTACACGAAGACAACCCTAACGTTGCGTCATCAGAAAAGGTAAGAGCACGCGATAGAAAGAGAGGCAACTACTAGGTGAATATAACTGTAGGCAACAGTGGCGAAGGGTCCATACAAGCCGATTCCCATCGGCTTACCTTTTAAAATCCCATCCCCATCGATCCATTATAACATGTCATTACTTAATTTTTTTCGCCATTTCGGTAAGATTAATTAATAATAGCTACAATTATTTTTTATGAATTTCTAAGTATTTAATTGTCTACTTTAAAAACACTCGCGCGCTCGCCGCGCCCCGCGTGCAAGGAATATCAAATCAATTTTCGTACAAAATCTCCTTGAGGCAAGCCGACGTCCTTTAGCTTCCTTTTTGCACTGTGTCTTGGCGCGGTTGCCAAGGGCAACGGTTGATTGTTATTACTCTGTCTCTTTCTCACCAACGCAATACAGTCGGGTACGTATCAGAATGTCTAAAGTTAGAATGTCTAAACTTAAAATGGCAAAGTTCAAAATGTCAAAAATTTGAATGTCTAACGATTAAAATGTAAAACGTTCAAAATGTCAAAAACGAAAATGTCAAACGGTCAGATAGTCCTAAATTAAAATGTCTAAGTTCAAATGATCAAAACTTAAAATGTCTAATATTCAAATTACCAATTCATAATAAATTCCAATTAATTTTTTTCATACAAATCTGTAAATCGCAATAATTTTAGTTTGGTTTGATATTTTGGATTTTTTATTATTACTAGATAAATAATGTCTTTCTTTATCCAATTAATAACATCACAAAAAAAGTTAAATATGGTTAAATTGCGAATCATTTTGGTGTTATATTAATAATTTGTATGGGAAGCTCACGGTTCGGCCGGAGTAACGGATACTAGCGCGGTTTTCTTGCGGTTTTATTAAAAGTAGTTTGATAATTAGTTAGTACTTGGTTTGATTTTGGATTTTCTTGACGTTTCAGCATAGCCATAGTCTAAAGGGACTTTGAAAATTGTTGTGTTCCGGCAGTAAGAGGTAAGCCAGTACCTCAGTGGTGAGGATTAAATATGTTCCAATCGCAAATCATTTTGGTATTACCTACCACAGATAATTATGTATTACGTTTGTATGGAAAGCTCACTGTTTGCCGGAGTCTTTTTTCATGGAGGGGATCGCTTATTCTCCTGCTTTAATGTTTGGTGATAAGTGTAGCAGTCTACCAAAATTGAAGTTGAGAAAGTGTGATTTGAATAAGTTAAGAAATAATAACAACTTGATTACGACAACGTCAGCGCGTGCACAACACGGGCGCGGTGCATTGGTCGAGCGGCGTGCGCTCCGCGTCTCGTGGTGGCTTAGTCTTGACTGGTGATCTCGGCGAGTGCATCCATTTGATATATTGCAATGAATCAAAGAAATGCACACAAAAAACTGGAGGACAATAGGCGCACGTTAAGGTGGGTACTCACTTAGGTTCGCGAACCTGCAGCAAAAAAGAAATATTATCCTGTGCTGAAAATAGTTTGCCATAGTGTGTACGTATGCGAACTTAATTCGCACAGGTACATACTATAGCAAAAGTGAAAATAAAAGGGAACAAAATTTTCTGTCACCTAAGTTTAGATGTGTCACTAATCTGCAATACCCTAATAATAATATCTATCTCCAAGAAATATATTAGTTATCATATTTACCAAAACTGTCTCTAAAGTATAAATCATCGGATTAATGTAAATATGAATCTTAAATTATAGTTTGATCACTTTTTTCTATAGCCTGAATATACCTAAGATCTATGCTCGGATCTATGCATTAAGTTACGGGCAGGAATAATACACCTACCTAAAATAATAAACCTGTCACTATAAATCTAATCATCTAACTATTAGCATCGATTAATTCGTTCAATTATCGAAATTATAGATCTGTTACCTAATTAATAGAAAAATTCCTAATAGGGGCGGAGTTTTTATAACGGAGTTTAAAACCATTTTGATATTGTTTGGTGATTCAATTTCAGTGACACTTTTATTATTTTGATAATTGATATTATTTCCATGTAATTTTTAATTAATATTTAGGTAATCGTTTTAACATTATTTGGTGATTCGATTTAGGTGAGAGATCTACTATTTTAGGAACAAATATTATTAACTAGGTCACTGAAAACGTATTTATTAGGTAATTGATGAAATCATGCCCTTAAAATAATAGAAAATAAATATGATAAATAGGTAAGAAAATCATCATTTATATTTACATCATAATATAAAAGCTTTACATCTAAGTATCTAAATAATCACAGTAAGTATATTATAATAGTAAAAAAACATTATTTTTTTACACAATAGTGTAATAATGTTACATCTTAGGTAAATAATCACAAATTTCGAAAACGTAAGTATACCCTCTTCCATGTTACAATTTAAAAATTGTAACGCAATTACTAGAAACTACAAAGAATTGCTCACAAAATTTTGCAAGGCGATAATTGAAAAAAAAGGCGAATTGTTGTTTTCAAATCATTGTAAACCTTTGAGTTATGGACCATTGATATTTTAACTAGTTTGATGTTTGAACCGTTTGACATTTTGAATTTTGCTATTATGAATTTATACATAATGATTTTTGACATTTTAAACCATTTGCATTTTGATTTTTGACATTTTGAACTTTGCCATTTTAACTTTAGACATTTTAACTTTAGACATTCTGATACGTACCCATACAGTCGCGTGCCTTTCGGTTGAAAATGGTGAAAGGCAAGCCGGCCGGCTGTGGCTTAAGTTTTCTCTCTCTTTCTATTTGAAGCGATTTTAACGTTTCTTTTCTCTTTCTGTTATGAAGAGACGAATAAGTTTTAAGATGCAAAATAAACAAATTAAGAACGATAGAAGAAAATACATCGCAAAATAGATATTTTTATTTAGAAGTATAATAGTATGTTTCCGCCATTATCATTGTTTATGTGAGTGTTTGGAACGTGATTAGTTTTTATCAAAATAGTGAATTAGTGAGTGAGAATCGATACTTTTTCCCGGTTTTTGTTTATTTTAATGTGTTTATCTCATGTATTTGTTTATTGCGGTAAGTTTTATTTGCCATAATGGCTTTAATTAATATGGATTGTCGTTTAAGTGACTAGCGCGGCGAAACATTGTTTTCCAAACTTAGTTACGAAGTTATGGTTACGTTAGCAAGATGGGTTTTTTTAAACATTTTCAATATAATACATCTTTCTACGATAAGGATGACAAGCAGTTACAAACTCAATAAAATGTTTTGTTTTCCATGATTATTATTTCTGATTCCAACTCAGTATAGAGTAGCGCGGGCTAGACTGTCACTATTTTATCAGTGCTTTTTTGCATGGTGAAATTGAGGCCCTAACTTCTGAAGAAACGCGTGAAGCTTGCACCACGCGGTGGTGTTTTTTTGGTCCGGATTACCATCGCCATATTTCGACCCCTCGCCACTGGTAGGCAATTAGCGCTGCGCGACCTGAATTGCACTTTATTGTTGCGGTGCAAAAGTAACTTTTTATTTAAATGACTTTGCGGAGTGCTGCTTCTGTACTTGTACTATTAGTTATTCTGTGGTAAAGTGACGATAAGGCCGAAAGTGTAAGCGCACTACACTCGGAAACCTCACCACTGAGGAAGTGGCTATCTGGTAAGATACATTTAAAAATCCCGGCAGTTAGATAATAGATACCTCTAACTATTTAAATTGTTGTTAGGCGTCTGCCTTAGGTAAGATCACACCCCGGGCACTCCATACAAGCGTCGCGTTTCAACTACCTATAACACAGACGCTACAGTGACGTTTTTGCACACGCGCAACTGTGTGCGTGAAGTCTAGGGCTATTGAATGAGCACACGGATCGGCACACAAACTCGCGCGGTGGGGTGAGGTAATTGATGGTGGGGCGGGGCGGAGTTTCCTTTCTGTATTGACGTGCCGGACTACAGCTGCGCCACAAAAAAAAAGTTCGAAATCTGACTTTTTGACTATGCCATGATGAAGTCTATAGTTTGTCGGAGTTTGTCGCCAAAAACCAGAGTTTGTCGGTCTTCCGTTTAGGAGATACATGTGGCTCAGCTGTAGAGACGTCTCTACAGCTGCGCCACACAGATCTCGAAAACGGAAGGTCGTAGCGAAAATCTGATTACTTGTATGTATAGCCGTTAGTTTGTCGGAGTTTGTCGCACAAAAACCAGAGTTTGTCGGTCTTGCGTTTAGGAGATACGTGTGGCGCAGCTGTAGAGACGTCTCTACAGCTGAGCCACACAGATCTCGAAAACGGAAGGTCGTAACAGAAATCTGATTACTTGTGTGTGTAGCCGGTAGTTTGTCGGAGTTTGTCACCAAGAATCAGAGTTTGTCGGTCTTGCGTTTAGGAGATATGTGAGGATACGCTGTGGAGACCTTTCTACCTGGATCTTGAGAACGGAAGGTCGTAGTGATAATCCGATTAGTCATATCTATAGTCGGTAGTTCGACCGAGTTTGTCGCCAAATATCAGAGTTTGTCGGTCTTGCGTTTAGGAGATATGTGAGATTTTCGTTACGACCTTCCGTTCTCGAGATCCAGGTAGAAATATCTCTATAGCATATCCCCACATATCTTCTAAACGTAAGATTGACAAACTCAGATTTTTGGTGACAAACTCCGACAAACTAATGGCTACTCACTCGAGTTATCAGATTTTTGCTACGACCTTCCGTTCTCAAGATCCAGGTAGAAAGGTCTCCACAGCGTATCCTCACATATCTCCTAAACGCAAGACCGACAAACTCTGGTTCTTGGTGACAAACTACCGGCTACACACACGAGTAATCAGATTTCTGTTACGACCTTCCGTTTTCGAGATCTGTGTGGCTCAGCTGTAGAGACGTCTCCTACAGCTGCGCCACACGTATCTCCTAAACGCAAGACCGACAAACTCTGGTTTTTGTGCGACAATCTCCGACAAACTAACGGCTATACATACAAGTAATCAGATTTTCGCTACGACCTTCCGTTTTCGAGATCTGTGTGGCGCAGCTGTAGAGACGTCTCTACAGCTGAGCCACATGTATCTCCTAAACGGAAGACCGACATACTCTGGTTTTTGGCGACAAACTCCGACAAACTATAGACTTCATCATGGCATAGTCAAAAAGTCAGATTTCCAACTTTTTTTTTGTGGCGCAGCTGTAGTCCGGCACGTTCTGTATTGTAGTACTTATATCTATTCTGTGATAATAGGCGGCATTTGTTTACATGGACGAGCCATAAGCAGGGGGGTCTCACTCCGCGATTAAACTTTTATAATATTAGCCTACTGCTCGCGGCTTACTCAGTGGAGCCATGGTAGAGGGGTCACCGCGCCGACACGCGCGCTGTCTGCGAGTGACGAGCGCGCGAACGACACGAACGAGTCAGTTCTTAACTACTTTTTACGTAAATCATCCCGAACTTTATACATCACCTAACATTACTCCCAAATAATATCATTTTCTTAATTTTTATTGTATATTCATCGGCATAACGGATGTTTCCTATAATATCAGTAAGTAGGGAGTAGCAACCTTAAATATTCACAAGTTGTATCTTTTAAGACAGAGCTATGCAACAGAAAGACAGAGTAGGTGCTTATAATATTAGGCACGCAGCGCTGTGCAAATTGAAATTGCACTTTATTACCGTGCGGCGAGAGTAGCTTATTATTTGATTGTCCTCCACGGATGGGCTTCTGTACGTTAGTACTATTATATATTCTGTACCATAAGCCTTTTGTTTATCGATACCTTAACAAACAGGATCAAGGCACACTAAAGGCGAAAAACATAATATTACAGTAATGTACCTAAAAAGGTGCCAATGCAAATGCTCGCACTCTAAGATAAAATAAAAAACGCCTATGCAGAAAGTATTTTGTAGAAATTATCCTCCCTATCCGATCATCTAATATATTTCAAAATTTATTCACAGTGCTGTATTAAAAGAAGACTGTGATTCATTAACAAAAAAAAAAATCTGAGATTCGTCGCAATTTTTGCATCGCGTGCAGCCACCATTATAAAAATTTACAAAGTTAAAGTTTTTTTGTTATTGTATTGTCAAATTAAAGCAATGTCGTAATTCTATCGCTGTTTTAACTTACTCGTAAGGGCATCTCCCCCCTCACCCGACAGCAATGCCTGCACCTTCGTCCTCAGTGCCAGGAGTCTGTCATGGAATCCGTACGCCGCCAACGAAGCAGCATGCGGCAGGCAGTTGCCATCGCCAGAGGTCGCCAGCGGCAGCAACCGCGGCGCGCCTGGGATGCCGCCGTTGCGCCACCAGTTCAGGATGCCGGCGGATTCTAAGGTCACTAAGGTGGCTGTCTCCAGGAGGTCTTTTTCGATGAATGTTCTGTGGGGCATTGAAAAAAGTGTTTTATCAAGTTGCGCTACCAGTATAGGATGCCGTAGGATTCTAAGGTCACAAGGGTGGCTGTCTCTAGGAGGACTTTTACGATGAATGTTCTGTGGGGCATTGAAAACAGTGTTTTATAGTGTTGAATGTTTGTTATCAACCTTGTTTTCTTGAAGTGATTTCAATCCTAAGTGACGTCTCGTCGACGACGTTGGTAAAAAAAAAAAGATATACAATTTAAAAAGGCATTTTTAGGGTTCCGTAGCCAAAATGGCAAAAAACGGAACCCTTATAGATTCGTCATGTCTGTCTGTCTGTCCGTCCGTATGTCACAGTCACTTTATTCCAAAAGTATTAGGACTACATCGTTGAAACTCGGTGGGTAGGTGTATTCTGTGAACCGCTTAACGATATTTATACAAAAATAAAAAATAAAAGATTAAAGGGGGGCTCCCCATACATGGAACTGAAACTGAAAATATTTTTTTTCATCAAACCAATACTTGTGGGGTGTCTATAGATAGGTCTTTAAAAATGACATTGGGGTTCTTAAGACTATTTTTTTTCAAAGTCAACCGTTTGAAAGATATATGCCGCCAAAGTGGTAAAATTTGTGTCCCCCCCCCCCCCCTTTAACTTTTAAAGTAAGAGGGTGAAAAATCTAAAAAAAATATAAGCTATAGATCTTAATAAACACTTTCAACGAAAATTGGTTTGAACGAGATACAGTAATTAGTTTTTGAGATATAGTACATTTTCCAAAACCGCAAATATAACTTTGTCATTCATACAAACACTGTGAAAAACAAAGTAATTTTTTCAGACGAAAAATGATAGCGGTATTAAAATATGGTATGGTATAATGTACCTACGGAACCCTACTGTGCGTGGCCCGACCATAAACATAATATTCCACTGGAATAGACGAACAGAGTTCGCTTGGCTGCAACACCAAAAGTGACATGAGCCAGTGTGTGAAAATTGTAAACGTGTGCGTGAATTTTAGAGATGCCTTGAAGTCCATTTTAGGTTGTCGATAACCTTAATGTATTATTGCTCTAATAAGTAAAACACAAACAAAATTTTGAACAATTTTATTTAAAAAAAATCTTAAAGTCTTCTTTAAGGCCTCCCAGTCTATTCTATTTATGACATTTATCCAGTAACTTAATCACTGGATTTACAGGAAACCTGGAAATATTGTTAAATTAGTACTTAAGTAGGTATAATTTACCATTTGAAAACTGTCGGTTAAAAGCAGCTTTAGATAAAACTATCAGTGTTCACAAAGACAAACAACGTTATATTGGAAATCATCGACATGAGTATCGATATCAATAATTTTTGATCAATCTCTACGCCTTATTTTGTCAAGTTCACGGACATAATATCTTTTTATCTAACACATAATGTTTACAAATCAGCCTTTATTTAGAAAATAGGCGATTAATAGCATGATATTAGTGTATTACTTAGTGTGTTTGGGAATATATTCAACTAAAATATGAAATATGAAAATGGTACTTGTACAATCTTATTTACCTGTGAAATGAGTGTTGATTTGGGTTTTTGTTGTAAATAACATTACAATTTAACACAGAACACGACACCATTATAGATTTATGTAGTTATAAGAGCCAAATCGACCCGATCGCGATCAAAATCACATAATAATCGAACGGACGCTTTTCCCCAAGATGAAGATGATAAATGAAGTCAAACTAGGTTCTGCTGTCATTTTCTTTTAACTCTTTCTCACACATCGCATAAGCCGTAAGAATCGGTTTCTCACTCGCACCATAGTCCGTCTACTTGAGCGTAGCGAAAAATTTTCTGTCTATGGGCCCGACACGCACTTGGCCGGTTTTTTTTAATGCTTATATCTTTGACCTTGGTGAATAATCTTTTAGAGGTATAACTCATAAAAAAGGTTGTAATCATGAGAATTATTTAAACTAAAAGTTTTTACTTGATACGAAGTGTCTAGATTTTTTACACCACTTAGTCACGAAAACAATTAATAAAAAAAGGTTTCATTGACCCATACCAAATAACATTGTATGTAGCACAATTCCTAAATATTTCACTCGCTCAGTGATTCATAACAAACGCCTTATGAGATTCCAAGCAATTTATTATTCCATTTTACAAAACAGCTAGAAAATTAAGTTTCAGAATGTGTAGTGTGTAATAAATTCTTCACCAGCCTTATGAAAGAAAGAGGCAGGTATACACGTTTCGTACTGGCTTTCGAGTCGTTTGTCATGGTTTTTGTACATGATGTTGTGTTTTTAACACGTAAGGTCGTAGCTTCGTAAACAACGGACGCGGGTTCAACGGCAGTCGCACCGCGTTGCGTGCGAACCGGCAATGAATGCTGGCTGACAGCCAACGAGGGTGCGTTTAGAAACTGGCGAATTTACTCAGGTACCTACCTACATGAGGTGTTTGAATCGGGTTAAATAGTAAAATAGAATCGAATGTTATCGAATTGCATGTGGGATATTACTTTGTATTACAATACAACAAGCTGAAAGGGAATCGTCTGGCTTGGTTTGGGCATGTTATGAGAAGGGATGAAAGACATGTTACTAAAAGAGTAATGGATATGGATGTTGAGGGCTAGAAAGTAAGAGGAAGACCGCAGAAAAGATGGATGGATTGTGTGCGGCATGATATGAATGTGAAGGGAGTGAATGAGGAGATGACGAGTGACAGGAAGGAATGGAAGAAAAGGACGCAATGCACCGACCCCAAATAAATTGGGATAAGGGTAGGAGGATGTTGAGTGCGAAACAAATGCATGCAAATATTAAAGTGGTTCTCTATTTATAAGCACAGCTCATTTATAAAACATTTACGCACGCACAGTCACAGAATATTAGAATATTTTGCTGTGACTGCAGAAAGATTGAAAACTTTCGAACCCAAATAAAATAATGTCGTACGTCGCGAATTGAGGTAAAAATTATGTGTCACAAAACTGCTACAGAGGCGGCAGTAAAAATTATAAATGAGTTGACATCAAATATAGCATGAGTATTAGTACACGAACCAGACCAACGCAACGAACAAGTCCTACGAAAAGTCTGCCCTACAAAATTACAAATATAAAAAGAAAGTTTCAGAACCGATATCCAGACTTAAGTGCTGGAATTCATTCATAGCGAGCATGCTTTTTTGCCAGATAATAAAAGACAATGACGGTTCAGCAAGTCTGCCGGGCTTCAAATTAAAACAGATAAACAGAGCCCCATTATCAGGGGCCGTACCGGCTAGCGCATCGATTATCGAAAAGTCTGCCGAGTTTCAACTTAAAACAGAAAAATCAAAGTAAGGAATTTCGTCTTGTACTTTCTGTTGACGTTATTTGGAAAATATCGATGTTCGTGTGACATCATAAATTGGGGTTCGCCATTTTGGCCCAATTGGGGCTCGATTTATCTGTTTTAATTTGAAACCCGGCAGACTTTTCGATAATCGATTCGTTGGCCGGTACGGCCCCAGGCCATAATGGTAAACCCCAATTCATGATGTCACACGAACATCGATATCTTCCAAATAATTTCGGCAAATAGTACAATACGAAATTCCTTACTTCTTTATTATTTATCTGTTTTAAGTTGAAGTTCGACAGACCCGCCGTAGTTCGAAAAGTTAGCCGGTAGGGCACAAGATCAAATTCTCAATACCTGAAGTCGGGCGGGTAAACTGAGATGTCTGGAAGCAGCAGTATGTGGTCGGAGTTGAGTGTGCTGAGCTCGGGCTCTGTGTTGCTCCGCAGAGCCCACACCAGGCCCTCGTTGTCTGTGGCCCGGGAGATGCCTCGGGAGAGTTTGCGACCTGGGCAAAAATAAATTTATTATTATTTGGATACGTTTTACAGGATGAAATCGAAAACAGTCGACAAATTTTGTGGTGTCACAGCGGGGACACTCCCCTGTACGTGGACCTCTGGCGCCAGTGACCTTGAGCTGCGTCGGGGATTAGTTTCGTTTTTCTCTATTTTCATAACGCGCGACTCCACGGAGTCAATTCCTCGCCCCGATGGCTCTGCAGCACCATCGCGCTCGCCCGTGCCACTCACACAGAGCCGCGAGCACTTTTTGGAGATACACATCAATGATATTAAAAGTATAGATACGTTACGCGCACTCCAAAATGGCAAGACGAAAGTCAGGTAATTGCCCGACTTTTAATTAGTCAGGCACAGGCTCGCGACACGGAAACACACGCGGCTCTCGTCAGTCAGATGCGATAAATTTGTGAAATTCCATTAAAAAAATGTCTCCTTGCGTCTTTAGACGATGTACAAATTATACAGCAACAGTCAGAGATCGAAAAAATGCTTAGTTTCACACGTAAGTACTGTATTTAATAAAAATATGTATTTTCTCTTACTTTATTCGGCCATATTGTACAAAAAGCGCGCTGTCTGCTTTGCGTGTGTGAGTGAAGGAGACAGCTGACACGCTTTCAATTTACGGCCAATGCGCATGCAGCGGTCAATGTGTGTATCTATAGTACCTTTGCGCTGTTTTAAATAGCAATGATGTTGGCGTATAACTCATCTTTACTTTTAATATCATTGATACACATACCTACGTAAGTGTTGAGTGCTTCTTTTCGTGTAGTGTATATTTTCTTTGGTGGTGTGGTTTAGACCGTCAAACTGGACAACTTTGTATATGGAACCAAGTTAATCCATAGACAAATTGATTAATATGACGGTCTAAGCCACAACACAAAATCTGTCGACTGTTCAAAATATCCCTGTAGATCTTTTCTCATATCTAGGACTTGGATGAGACTTGTACCACCTTTATTATATATTATATTATATATATTATTATAACGAGCCTTTACTAGCCCGGTAAACAGGGATTTGATATATTTACATGACAGACGCGACCCTGGATAGTAGTCCAGAAAAACATCCTATCGTAGGGTCATATCATATTCTGCATTCTTGGAGTGTGCAAGTTGATTAAAATCAAAAGCATTCATTTGAGTTAACCAATACGACACTCGCTAGTGTTTACAAAGACTATATTCTTAACTATTTTAGGTAAGTACACGTATGAATAGATTCCAAACAAATATTTAACGTTCTTGCAAAGGATGTCAAGTTGGTAAGGCTCAATCACACATTGAAGTAACTTATCGCGGCTAACATTTCAGACGATTGTGAATTTACCACATAGCGAATTATTGTTTACCTTCCGGTGCCGGTGTAATCACCAGGTTAAAAGGCACGGAGTACATACATACCACATTTCGAAGGTCAACTGGCTGTCAACTCTCTCAGGGTCAGTGGTGATGACGTCACAGCTAGTTTTTCAGGCGATGTGTTTTCCGCGTATTAAATTAAGACTAACATTCTGGTGCCGTTGTGAGCACCAAGTTAGAAGGAGCGAAGTCGAGTACTGCATGGTGAGGTCTTATATTACTAGCTGACAAGTTTCTTAGGGGCAATGAGATGATGTCAAAGATTGCAATCCAGACGATTGTCAATTTACCAGTTATCAAATTAAGGCTCGTATTTATAAACCGCTCTCAACGTTGAGAGCTATCTCGAGATTGATATGAGATGCTCTTCTTTAAGAAACACCATCTCAGCTATGATCTCAAGATAGCTCTCAACGTTGAGAGCTATGTTGAGATTATAAATGCGGGCCTAAGACTTACATTCCGGTGCCGGTGTGAACACCAGGTTAGAAGGCGCGGAGTACTGCATGGCGAGGTCTAGCTGGCTGACTGCTCTCTCACTGTTGATGACGTCAACATAGCACATTTCGAAGGTCAACTGGCTGTCAGCTGTCTCAGGGTCAGGGGTGATGACGTCAACAGCTAGTTTTTCAGGCGATTATGTGTTTTCCACCTAATAAATTAAGACTAACATTCTGGTGCTCTTATGAGCACCAAGTTAGAAGGAGCGAAGTCGAGCACTGTATGGTGAGGTCTTATATTACTAGCTGACAAGTTTCTTAGAGGCAATGAGATGATGTCAAAGATTGCGATCCAGACGATTGTCAATTTACCACTTATCAATTTAAGGCTCGTATTTATAAACTGCTCTCAACGTTGAGAGCTATCTTGAGATTGACTTGAGATGCTCTTCTTAAAGAAACACCATCTCATCTATGATCTCAAGATAGTCTCACCTTGAGATTATAAATACGGGTCGAAGACTCACATTCCGGTGCCGGTGTGAGCACCAGGTTGGAAGGCGCGGAGTACTGCATGGCGAGGTCTAGCTGGCTGACGGCTCTCTCACTGTTGATGACGTCACCGCCCGCCCTCGGCCGCAGCGCTGCGCCGTGCACACGATCTACAAGATGACACAGCCACATAAAATAAACACCCGCCCACCACACGAATGATAAACATTTTAAATTAGACCAATATTATTTTTACCGGCAAACATGTCCGATTTTTGCGAACGTTAAACGTTTAAAACGTTTTCTTTCTATAAGTATTATACAAGTGGTATTCAACTGTAAACCATTTACTAACATCGTAACAATTACTAACTAAAAACGTTATAGTTTGACAACTCTGACCTTACAAATAGAACACTTGACCTTATTAAAGAAAACTTGAGCGATTGAGAAATAGGCTTAATTGATAGGACTTGCTGACCATCGTAGTCAAAATCGTAGTTCAATGGTGATTGAATCATAATGCTTTTTGACACAGTTCTTGTTTCTTAAACCCAAAACTGAAACACATTGTGTTTCTTAAACCCAAAACTGAAACATATTGTGTCTTGATTTTGGGTTTAAGAAACAAGAACTGTGTCAAAAAGCATTACCATTAGAACACCATTGAACTACGATTTTGACGAAAACATTAGCAGACTTGACCCCGTGTAAATAAGATTTTTTAGGAGATCAACATTTGACACCGAAAAATACTGAGATTAACAACAAATTAAAAGTTAAATTAAACGACTGCGACGTACTTGTGAATAAAGGAAATGGTTTTTACACTATAGCTTCAGTTCTAGTCTAGGTAGAACACTTGACCTTATTAAATAAAACTTGACCGACTGACAAATAGGCTTAATTAATAGGACTTGCTCGCGAGTATATAAGATTTAGGGGATAAACATTTGACACCGAAAAATAGTAAGATTAAGAACAAATTAACAATGAAATTAAACGACATCCTTACTTGTGGATAAAGGAAATGGTTTTTACACTATAATAGGTTCAGGGGCCGTACCGGCTAACTTACATGGCTATCGTAATCGCTTTCATTTGACAGATGGATGTAATACATTGCTACTTTTCTTTGGTAAGACTTTTTTGTACCAAAAAGAAGTAGCAATGTATATTTGTACCCAAAAGATGGATGTGACACATTGCTACATTTTTTGGTACAAAAAAATCTTACCAAAGAAAAGTAACAATGTATCACATCCATCTGTCGAATAAAAGCGATTACGATAGCCATGTAAGTTAGCCGGTACGGCCCCAGTTCTAGGTAAAACACTTGACCTTATTAAATAAAACTTGACCGACTGACAATAGGCTTAATAAATAGGTCTTGCTCGCCATCGCTAGTAAATAAGATTTAGTGGATAAACATTAATTTGGCACCAAAAAATACAGTCCTTACTATAAATTATATAATATTATAAATGCGAAAGTCCGTTTGTTTATTTGTTACGCCTTCACGTCGTAACCACTGAACCGATCATCATTAAATTTTGCATACACGTTGCCAGGGGTGCAGAAAAGGACATAGGGTACATTTCATCCAGAAAAAATGTACAGTTCCCAAGGGATAGCAAAAAAATGTCCACGCAGACTTAGTCGCGGGCGGCCGCTAGTCCTTACTAATATTATAAATGTAAAAGTCCGTTTGTTTGTTTGTTTGTTACGCCTTCACGTCTTAACTACTGAACCGATCATCATGAAATTTTGCATACACGTTGTCAGGGTTATAGAAAAGGACATAGGGTACTTTTCATCCCGAAAAAAGTTCAGATCCCGAGGGATAGCAAATAAACTTTCCACGCAGAGGAAGTCGCGGGCGGCCGCTAGTAGATTCTATAGGTTCAGTCTAGGTTTGTTTTATTTTTGTCAAAGTTAGTGAAGCGAAATAACTGGACCTTTCGCTTTAAAAAATCAGTCAGGGTTTGCATTAAAGGAAGTAAGTACCGTAACATAGATGAGTGGCGTAGCTTATTCGGGGTGTTTAGTCAACCTTGACCTGCCCACCGCGAAGGTCGAAGGTTCGTATCCCGCCACAGACAATAGCACAAAATCGATAATACTGCAAAACCTAAGCGAATTGTGTTTGGGCGCGTTTTGCCGGCGACAGGTTAAAGTGACACCCGTATTTATAAAATCGATGGATACGATGATTGACGAGTTTCCGTTCTACGATTATTTTAGGCTGAGGCCCTTGCCATGCCACGGTGGCAAAGTCATTCTATTCTACCAATCTATTGTACATAAAAGCACTGTAGTAAAATGTTTCATTACTATAATTACAACCCGTCAATCATTGGTACCTATTTACTGCCAAAGTAAAGATGCACCAAGCTACAGAATACATAGTTTTTTTATAATGTACCAAGCTCAAAATTCGATAAATCAAAACAGTCAGGCAGTGTAAAGTTAAAAGTAATATTAGTTCCGGCATAAGTTAAATATTTATGAAGCAGATGAAATGGCTTAAGCTGAATCATGGTCCATTCCAACTCAAACTCATTAGGAAGGCCTTGATTAACCTTACTTGAGTAAGATGAAAAGGGAAACGATGTAAGTTGATATCAAAGCAAAACAGAGGTGCTGTGCGTGCCAGATCGATACTACAACTTTATCGCACCAGTCTAATTACTATTTCCTCGTTCACCTACTTACTAAATTGAACTGTGTCACGATTATCACGAACAATAGCCGTGCGGAAGTCGAGACGTTTTCCAACACCGCACACACTGGATCACTGTGTTGACATTCAGCTGCCTATATCTGGGGAATCAACCAAACACAGTCTGTGTGTAACGGTCGTTCCGCTTGTGATACAGATTTAGCGAGTCGAATCTACTTAAAAGATCTAAGTCACTAAATGAACACGTTATGAAACAATTAAGAACTAAAACTAAACGAAGAGCTACTGGAATTAGGAAGAACTAAAAGTCACACGACGACAAAGCAATGATTAATATAAAAACCTGATGTAATGGGTTTTAGACAGGAATGGTTAGCAGTGCTACACTTCAATGAGCGAGTGAATAATGTGACGTCAGTCGTCATCGTCACACTTTGTTAATTCCCAGGCACTGTTTCCCTGATTGACATTTACTCATTAATTACGTACTGGATGATGTAGGAAACTAATTCAACGGCCGCAAAGATTGCATTGCATTACACAAATTGTACAAAATATGATTAATCTCAACATGACTGAATACCCATTAGAGAGAGATGAAAAAGCTTAAATTGCCAACGAATAGATAATTCAGAATGCTAGAAAACAGGGTGACAACAACGTAGGTTGGTCGGTGGCATTGCAGCACGAAAACAAACGAACAATGAGAGCAATGGAGCAAAACGCAGGATGTGATCGACAATGGCAAATAATAGCAATGCCGATACGCAATTACTGTGTTTATTGTGGAACAGAACCCACGATTAAATACCGAAATCTAATGTAATATAGCACAAGTCTGGAACTTGTATATACCGAATGGAATTTAGGCTTGTGCGCAATAAAAGTTCTAAGTTTATTTAAAAGCTTAGATGTCTGAAGTTTACAATTTTGCGATGACCTTATTTCTTTCGTTGGATTTTACCTTAATTAGTCAACAAGTGCCTGATAAATAAAAACGTTTGGTAAGTATAAATCATATAATAATAAATACTTCGTTATCCACTGCAGCTGGCACTCAATTGAGTCCAAATAATTAATTTGTAACCAGAAAGCGATTACCAGAAACAACTCCAAGGCACAGGATCGAGCGGTGAAATCAATTGGAGTTTTTGTTTGAGGTTTCCTTTTCAATGTTTAAGTACAAACAACAAGAATTCCTTACATACTTTGAAGTTCAACTGCTCCCAGATATTATTTTACACCAGATTAACAAAGCAATATTGATCTAGATCTAAATTATGAGTGTACAAAATGTGTTTGATCACAATCGCTGCGATTTGTCACTTGTATCACGAAGAGACACAAGGCAGACATGTTGTTGTGTATTAATAGAAGTACGCCGTCGCGATTGGAAACGCTGTCCGGGATATGCATCTTACTGAAAAATAGGTCGCCTCTGTCGTGTCCTAAATCTAGATTACTTAATAGAACGGCTAATTTTCACACCCAACGAGCCGCACTGAACCCGACGCACGGGGAGGCTTATGATTATGAGCCGTTATAACACCTCAGGCAGGCTTTGCTGAATAGAATGTCTAGGTGTTATTAGTGAAAAACCACGTGACTGTTAAATAACTGTTGTCTCTTGACTCTCCTTTAAACCCTTAACACCTTTAATAGTGCTGTTAGGTTATTTACTTCGTCATCTACAAGCTTAAAAGATGTGTTTTGGTTCTTTATATTTAATTTAACAGTCCTCTATGTAAAGGGAATAATATACTAAGCTTAGTGTTCTAAGCCTAATCTAAGCATCAAATCACTCAGGTCAGACCAATTGCACATAAACAATGACTCAAAATTCCCATACATGTCATTTTACCCAAATAATAAATCAACACTATAATTAATTGTAATAAATATCTCTCACCTTTGAAGCGTAGTGGTTGTTTCATTTCATCATAGTGGCCGATTGCCATTGTATGTAAATGCCATAAAAATTTAATCATGTGCCTCGGCAGAGTCATTCGTTGTTCATGTGTTGGTTGCATGTTAGTAATTTAATTCATGCATTTGATAGATTTTAAGCAATTTTTATTTAAGATATCGATGCTGAGCTACTGAATAGCTGCTACTACTAGATTATATAATAACGTATTAGTCTATTAAGAAATTCACTTTTAATAACCAAAAGATCTGTGTGCTAGTATCTAGGTACTTACTAATAAATTATTATTGTGTAGTTTTGGTATTAAATTTCTCTTCTTTACGACTTCTAATTGGAAAACAAATTATAGTAAGAAAACCCTAAAAGCAAATTAAACAATAAAAAAACACTGTCAAAACTACCCAACTCCATTTCTCAAACCAAAATTCTTAAATGTAATTAGCACTATACTCGAAAAAAAGCCATTTTCACGTTATTGTACAATATTGTAAACCAGACAGAAACAGTCAGCATCACACAGACATTTACAAGGACCAAAATAATAACTTCAACATTTTACGAAGCATTAACCAGTCTAAGGACTTCTATAATTGTTAACGAGTCACTATTGTCATCGCTATAAAAGGTATTGGTCAACATGTGGGCAGATCTGAGGCTGACATATTATTACGTATTAACATGACTTCATTTTATATTAGCGAATGTGCGCCAACTAGGTCGGGTGTTGCGTCTGGCCAGCAAAAACTTAAAATTGGTACATTCAGTAGTTCAGTCAGAACACATCTCCTTCGGCGTAACTCGCGACTTTTTATAGCGGTCTGGAAATTGAGCTCGGCTATCGGGTTTCTCATCTATGTAGGTTGTTTGTAATCTAAAATTACACCGCTGGTTGTCGCTACATTTAATTACTATGTTAGGTTTCAAAGCTGACGTCTCCGTTTCCTATTAATTCAACTTGCAAATGCTTTCGTAGGGTCTGTTCAATTTCTTTGTAGGTATAACTCGTTTTGGGTGGTGCTTAAGTCATTGAAAGTAAAGATTGGAATTGTGGAAGACAACTAAATGTGGAAGGTCTTGTTTTGTTACATGGTTTCTAAAACAATAAGGTCGTTCGTCAAATATTGATATTCGCTCCTTGATTCTGTATTCTGTTTGAGATAGCGATCTATATGCCGTTTCACTTGGGATTTCAGAGTTACAATCTATCGGCTGTCATTGATTCAGTTGAGTAGATATTATCTGTTTATGATCGTTCGTTCGAAGTTTATTTTGAAACCAAAAGAATTCTTTGACTGGAAACAAAATTTTGTGTTGCATCTATCTTTTTAAAGGTTTATCTTATTTCGTCATTCTGAATTTGCGAAAATTCGTCTCATTATCCTACTTTTTTATACTTACACAAATCAAAGTTACTTTATCTATTTTTGCAAGGCATCTTTTTAATTCCGAAAGAATCCCATTAAAAGTTGATTTTTTTATTTTTTAACTATAGAAATAGTTCAGTTGATTTCAGGAAAGCTTCAAAAAGGTCGAGCAGCGATCATTACAAATATCAGTAGGCGTATGAAATGTCTGTCTATTTTGAGTCATCGAAAAACCAAGGCGATTACTGTTAGTATTATGAGTTCATTCACAGAGCCACTCAAACTATAGAACTGAAATAAATAATGTGCTTTACCTTCTGTGCGTTTCCCAGCGATGGGATCAGCCTCCACTACCATGCTGAATTACCCTGCAACAAAAATGATAAATTGATAAATCTATTCTAACCTAGCATTTTGCTTGAAAAACCATATACAAAAATGATAAATTGATAAATCTATTCTAACCTAGCATTTTGCTTGAAAAACCATATTGAATTGTTTTCTAGAAGGCAAAGGCGTGGAAAAGTTTATATTTCGTGAAATTATTATTACAGACGTCATTATGTTTGCGTGAAATGCGATTCAATCCATACTATACTAATTTAAAGGAAAGCTGTCTGTCTGTATGTGTATTGTGTTTTCACACCTAAACCGCAGAACCAATTTGTTTGATAAAGATAGATTGGACTTTGGAAAAGAACATAGGCTTTTAATTTCCAAAATTGATAACGACACACAGACTAAGACATGGGCAAAAGATAGAAATAAATAAAGTAACAAGGAAAAACCCTACCCAACAGAGGCTTCTAGAAATATTGTCACCATGGCCATGAATTTCACAACCAAAGATCCTAATAACTCAAAATGATTGGTGTTAGAGAATTTATCAGTTTATTGAGTGTCGCTGAGTGGATAATTTTGCCAACTGCGTCATGCCAAGTTCCGTACGCAGTTCACGTGACATCGGTTGCAACAAACTCAGATTCTAAGTCATTGTTTACATACCCTTTGCCAGCATCGAAAAGTATCAAATTAGGCACGAAAATAAACGCGTGAGTGGGATACTCTTACACCTACATTATGGTCAGAAATAGAATACTGTTTCATGCGTCTACCTGTGTCACCAAAACGTCTTCAAAGCGTGAAATTAAAATATCATACAAAAGAAGATACAAGCTTTCAAAGCAGATGGATTCACATTGCCAAAATATGTCTCGTCAATCACGTCTGAATGATGCGTTGACTCACATAATGTTCCTTAGTACTATTATATATATTCTGGGTATTAGTTTAAATCTTTCTGTCGTATAGCGAATCTGTCGTAAAGCGAATCTGTCGTAAAGCGAATTTGTCCTAAAGCGAATCTGTCCTAAAGCGAACAAAGGCTTCTGATATATCCACAGGACTAGAAAAAAAAGGGCAATCAGTAATATCTATAGAGAATTACTCTTCGAAATTACTTTTGCACTAAGTCTGTATTAAAGTTGTATAGAAATTAAGAAATTTGGGAGAACCAGCTAGGATTTATTGAATACCATCTTTCGCGAGCAGAAAACTTATCTAAGTCTTCAACAAAAAGGTACAGAGTACTTAAGCTGTTGATATTGTTAAAACTACATGTATCATCTCTGGAAGATTTTGAGAAACAACAAGACAGTAATAGCAACGAAATAAATAAAAACATCCGGACAAGGACGTCGTCCGACTTGGTTCGATGGTAGTAGACTCTAACCACAGAATACATAATAGTACAAGTCTCTAACTAAATAATAATGAACAACCGTAAATTTTTAACAGACAATCTATTTATTGATGAATTAATATTGATTCAAGAGAATGTTAAAAATTATGTAGGTACCTGAACAGCTTTAGACCATGAACTAAACAATTAAATTAAACATGCTTCAGAATTTTGTTCACTTGTTCGAAGATAATTAGCCAATAACCCGTTAGTTGTTTATCAACAAGACTCAATGCCACGTTGAGCATTCCAACGTGCAGATAAGACACACGCTCGCTGCCAGACCATAAAATATAAATTTACAGTGCCAGACTGTCTCTAGCCGCGATGACTCATCGCTTTGTGAGCGCCATGGAAGGAGAAACATCTAATATGCCCAAGTTTGGCTACAACGACAGATGCTTTAGAGTTGGGATCGAAAGCACAGAATACATAATATACCTATACATAATAAGATAATGTATATGATGTTCAACACTTTTTGCTAGATAGAAGTCAATGGCAGCGTAAATAGAACGTAACATTAACATCTTAACGCGAATTACATTAAGTAATAGAATAAAGTACACAGCTATTACTTCATTAACGAAGTATAGTGAGACAATGAGTAGTCGGCAGTCGTAGATTTCACGAGGTCAATTTAATACTAAAGACGAGAACAAAAGCCGGCGTTTACGAAACTCTACTTAAGGTGTTGTGATATTAGATGTTGGTTGTTTTTGACATGGAAAAGACGTCAACAAGCGAAGATACTTTGCTACATTGAGTATACAAGTAAACAAGTAATAAAAACCGTTTTAAACAAACTAAAGGTAAATTACGCAATATCCGTGTTTTTTTTGTAAAAGCATTGGGAGCATTTGGCCTGCATCATAGCATAATGGATGGACATGGAGGTATCACTCACTTTTGCATTGGAATCAGAATATGGAGCCAATGAACCTCTTCCAGTAATGATTTCAGTAATAGGAAAACCACATAGTTAAGGGAGCTGGTAGGACTAGGAAAAAATTTCGACTTCAGCAGAGTTCTTACTTTACTGTAATAAATTGTGATATAAACAAAATTGCTATTATGTGATCATCCGATGCGAGTAACAAGACGATCGAGACGATTGATAAATCTAGGTGTGACCTTTTCCGTACTCATTATGATAACGACGCAGATGTCAACTGACGCTCGTCCTTGGAGGACAAGACGTAATGTCAAGGTTTCTTGGTACTGGGCATTTGTATACTCTGTGGAAATTATACAGGATTGCGTCGCACCTCGGGTTTTACGTTTTATTTGGTTGCGAGGATAGATCTACCTACCTATTTTTTACTTCTGAATTTTTGATTGAGCTGATTTTTATATAACTTTTATATACTAAAAAGATTTACGTCAAGCAGAAAAATGCCCTTTTCATTAATAGGCAAAGTCAAAGTGTATTTATTCAAATAAACATAATAATTAAGCACTTTTGAACTGTCTATATTTTCCTACCACTTATCATATATCAAATATCAGTGCATAGCATAGGATAGGTTAAAAGAAAATACCTACACTACTTATACTATTATACGTTCTTTATACATCATGCATGGTCCGTTGTCCTATTGTAGACAAGATCATGCGATGACTGTATCAGTTGAATTAATTGGTTAAATTTGGTTATGAATATTATATCAGAGACCTTGTTTTATAGTTTGTTTGTGGTCAACTAAGACGAACACAAAACTGTCTGTGATGGATATTATGAATAGATTAGCTGAACACCTGTAAAGAATTTGTATTAACTCGATCTATCGAGTGCTTAAGTACTTAATATAAAATTATCAGTATGAGCATTATACTGATATACTTTTCGCTCTTTAAGCCTATCTGTATCAACACTATCAACTAATCAACTTTCAATGTGGTTTTATATTGAACTGAACAAGTAAACAGTATCTATTCACACGTATAATAAATCTATCTTTGGTATTTATGGTACCTGTGTGAAAATTATTAATGTTATGATAATAGTGAGAACAGGTGGTGTTATTGTCAAACGCAACCAGTGGTGGATGGATAACTAGCATTACGGTATTTGATGAATATCACTGCATTTGATAAATAAAATAAAAGGTACCTGTCTAAGTTAGAAACTTTTAGAAACAAGATTAAGTTGCTAGTATACTCGTATCTTAACTTCCAAGTTTTATTTGAAACCTCAGATATTATTCTAAGTTAGAAACCTTAATTTGTAAGATAGAAGTTAGTGGTTCTGTTGTAGACTGTAGTGCAATAGGTAGGTATTTGTGGTTGTGTAAAGGATAATGACATTTTCAGTTAAATGAATAATGTAAGAAACAGAAACTATGTCATTTTAAACTTGGGAGTCTTCGATAATTTGATAAAATATTTGTTTACATAGGTAAGTACCTAGTAGGTACTGCGGATCTATCGTGTTGTAATTATGTTTCTTGTCACGTACTAAAGAGAAAGCATCGGCGGCGTGCAGTAATTGTTCATTGAACTTCGACGACTGTTAAGTTACTTGTGACAACTAGACTGTAAACGTAAACTCGGTACGTCAGGCTATATGATATGATAGATAAGATATGCAATCAAACAAACATATGTGACTAATAGAAATACAAATAATGGTATACAAATAGTCGTCATGATAAGGCTTTTGTGTATGAATGAAAGTGACTAATTTTATTCTAAAGATTGTTATTATGTTCGTTTAGGAAAAAAGTACTATTTTGAGAACATCTAAATGATTTTATGGATTGAACTGTAGCTGTGGGGAATGTGGAGATCTGTAGGTGACAAAAAATAAAATGTAAAATTCGAAAAAAAAAACTTAGAAATAAACGAGTAGTTCATTAGAAACTGAGCAAGGATATCTCTCAATGTCTCTATCACAGAATACATAATTGTCTCTATAGATAACTATTAGTATGGGTCCTTGTCCGAACAAAAAACTTTTTTATGGTCCCGTCCGAAAGAAAGAATGTAACTTGGCATGAATGTAGCTTTCACATTATGTGCTTCAATGTCGATATGGAAACACGCTGAGGAATAATTGCTTCTCCCCCCCTCACCCCCTTTTATCTCCCTCATTCTGGTTTTCTTCATTTTCTACAAAAACGGTAGAGCCAAGGAGTTTACTCTTTAAGGACCAAATCATCGTCGATAAATTACCTACAAAACTATACAAAATTTATAGTTTAAGATTAATATTTTTTTAAATATAGCCATAAATATATTTAGCGGTGTTTACTGCGGAAATGAAGGATTTTCTATACAACTTCATCGCCCTTTTCATCCCTTCGAGAACAGAATTTTCAAAAACCCTGAGACATGTATATGTTAAATTTCAATTGTCAGCTTAAACACAAAATTTGAAGATCCTAGCTTCGAAATTGAGGGACTTCCATACAAACTTTGGACCCCCGTTTCACCCCCTTGCGGGGTGGGTTTAAAAAGATCCTTTCTTAGTGCACCCCTAGACCTCATAAGGCACCTATGTGCCAAATTTGGAGTCTCTAGACTCAGCGGTTTGGGCTATGCATTGTTATGTCAGCCACCAATCAGTTTCTTCTTTTATATGTTTAGATAATATGTTGGTGGCTGTATAAAAAAAATATTAATCTTACCAATATACGTGGGAAATAAAAGGGGGAGAGGGGGGAGAAACAATCATTTCTCAGCGTGTTTCCATATCGACATTGAAGCACATATATGAAAGCTACATTCATGTCAAGTTTCATTCTTTCTTCCGCATGGGACCGTATTTCAAGTTATGGACCTGTACTAATCAGAATTAAATTAAAACTAGGTAGGTTACCTACCGCAATTGTACTCAGTTGTGATGTTTGCCTCAAAAAGGTGCAAAATACTACATTTGAACTTGAAGTTCAACCACTTACCAAGAGCTAGAAAGGATACAATGATTTTTCAAATGGACAGATTCTTTTAAAGATAAATTTAATGAATTTCAAAATAAGAATAAAAGCAGACGTTTAGTGCTGCTGCTGGTTGGTAGTCTAGACTAGAAGATTGCATAGAAAACAGAAAAAAAACAAGATTTGCTAATCCACCAAAAGTCTTATAAGAACTGATGAAAAACTAACTTTTAGTAAGATAATTATTTTAATAGAAAAAATACTAGAAAAAAACGACTCACCCGTAGCAGCTCAGACGGGACTCGAACCGTAGCATCAATGTGAAGAACGTAGTAGTTCTTCACATTGATGGAATAACACTGGCTTACAGCGTGAACATAAAAAGTACTAGAAAATTTCGCCGCTCCCCCTGGCTACTCAGTAGCATAATTGGTCAGTGTATTGGGCCGGAATCCCAAGGGTGCGGGTTCGAGTCCCGTCTGAGCTGCTACGGGTGAGTCGATTTTTTCTAGTATTTTTTCTATTAAAATAATTATCTTAATATAAAAATAGCATTGTGAATGCCTAAAATCTAAAAATTCAAAAACTTTTTGTAAGTTTTGTTTACTTCGAATGATATTTTATGAGTTCAGAATACTTTTATCTTTTATTATGAAATGTAGTACAGATAAAAGCTATATGTAGTATTTTTGTTTCCTTAAGGTGGATGACTAGAGTAATAAACTTAGTCAGATATTTTATCATTTGATCACAGATAACATAGAAATGTATGTAGAACATTTATTTATCTTTCTTTACCATAGTTTGATTCTTACCTACTTCTTTATGAGTCATTCATGTTTCAGTGGAACTTACCAAAATGTTTAATAGGAAATGTTCAGTTTAATGCCAATTTCAAAAAAAGTGGCCAATTTTTGCAAAAAAAGTCCATTAATCTTAACAGGAGGCTAGAGAATATTGTTTAAGAGATAAAAAGTACCACAAAGCTTTTTCGGAGTGCACTACAGAGAGATAATTCACAATTTCGTCTTTATTTAAGCACTATGATTTTCGTTTAAATGGCAGCGCTAGCACAGAATACATATGGACCGTCGGCCCAGAAGCTCATTTTCAATCTATCGCATATTCGTACCAGACCACATTGGCAAGATAGCCATTAGTTTGGTGTTATCAAATATTGTCGTCTGGGTTGAGAATTGGGAAGCTTCTGGGAGATATGCCACCCTGAACATATGGCCCCCCATACAATGATCTCCGATCGCAAAAAATAATCGATCACATATTGATATAAATGGTGAACAGGGTGGTAGATGGCATCATTACAAACATGTTAGACATCGGCTTGGTTAGTTTTTAGGAAACATGCGCGCGGCCAGGGTAGAATCATAGAGCCTTTTTTTCCAAAAAATAATCGACTACATATTGGCATGTAATTACATTCAGGGGGTGGGGCAGGTCCCAAGCGAATATTAAACCATAGTCTTGCGTCGCTTTCAGGAAGCGTCTAGGAGGTCAGGGCAGGTAAGTACATTTCACATATATGCTCTTGTGATCCTTGTTCCTTATTCCATTGATATGAAAACACAAAAAAATAGTTCAGGTAGTGATGCCACCCAGGACTCTGTTCACCATTTACATAAATATGCGAACATTATTTTTTTAGCTATGGGTGACCATGTTCAGGGTGGCATATCTCCCAGAAGCTTCCTACTTCGCAACCCAGATAATGATTTTTGTTAACACCAAGCTAATGGCTATCTTGCCAATTTAGTCTCGTTCCAATATGTGATAGATCGAAAATGACCCTGGTTGGCCGACGGTCCAATATAATAGTACAAGTGCGCTAGTGTGCAGACTGCGCCCCTCTTAATATTATAAATCGGAAAGTTTGTTTATTTTTTTGTTTGTTACGCCTTCATGTCTGATTTTTTATGTGGGACAAAACTTAGTGAGGCGAACGAGAAATAAATCCTTAACTAATCGACCGATCATCATGAAATTTTGCATACACTTTGTCAGGGGTACTTACAGAGAAGAACAAGATATGGTAACTTTCATCCAAAGTACCTACTGTTCCGATAACTGACCAGTGACCACGCAGACGAAGTTGCAGACGGTCCCTAGGAAATTAACAATAAATTATAAAAGTTCAATGATAAAGACTTTTATAGACAGTAATTATGATTGTATACTCTCCACACAAATTAGTAATACGATGAATAGTTCAATATAATAATATATAATAGAAGCCTTGTCACATTAACATCCACGTTGATGTCATCCACAACAAAAAATGTACCTAATGTAAAATTCTAATAGGTAATTTTAATATATTGATTTTTGAATAATTATTTTCAATAAGATAGGGTTTAGGTAGGTACATAAAAATATAATTGTTTTTCATTGTTTGAGGTTAAAAAATGGGCTAAACTGTACATTAAGGGCCGCTGGTCTGGAGAATCATAATTTTATGACAAAAACTACATGATGCAAGAAATCTTTCAGTGAAACCCTTTTTTGTAGCAACCTAGTAGTTTTTGAGAAATAAATTATTAAAGATTGCCAAATTACTTGGTTGCTTATAATTTTTCCCAAAATTTTTGTGACAGAACAAAAATAGTGACAGATCCAGAAGCAGGGGCTACCAGGTCCATTATAATTTGTGGGGATAGTTCAGAACATAGCTATTTTATTTTAAAAAAAGGCTATTTTATGTTGCAGTTATTGCTTTATGTTTTCTAATGATTTTCCCTGACAAACCATTCCAAATACACTTTATACACTTAACAATAATTCCTAGAGAATTTAGTAACTACCTATGTGCATTTTTGTAGTTAAATGGTTGTTTTTAACTTCCAAGCAACTGTTACAAGCTTTATAATTGCAAATTAAGCAAAGTTTAGGTTAGAGTAACCAATACTAACAGATTCAAAACATGGATAAATCAAAAACAAGCATTAGACTTAATTGATAATTACAAACATTATACTGCATCAAGCGGAAGCTACAGGGTCTTTAAAAGTTATTGTTGGATTGGAATGGTTAGGTAATAACTTTTAAATGTTAAGTCCAATAATAAATAAGAAGAATACCGATGTAAGAACTAAGGCCCATATTTATAAACCGCTCTCAACGTTGAGAGCTATCTTGAGATCATACCTGAGATGCTGTTCCTATAAGGCCGGGTCCATAGCGCGTGTTTTGCTGTTTTGCACAATCAACAAAACATTGTTTCGTGAAACAAAATCTTTTTTGTTGACTGTTGGACCCGCTATAAGAGAATCTCAAGTATGATCTCAAGATAGCTATCAACGTTGAGAGCGGTTTATATATAAATACGGGCCTAAAACCTCACTGCTTGTTGTTTGTTACATTACATGACAACACAACACGGAACATCCACAGACGGACATTCAAGGTTACGTGGGTTTTAATATAACATTTAAACTTCGAGTCTAATAGTTCCATTAAACAAGCATTCATATAGCATCGCGATAATTAAAATATTGATAATCGAAACAAAGAAAGTTCTAAATAATCGTATTTTGAAGAGTGCGTAGGACTACGAACGACAGGTGTTCAATGAGTACAAAAATTAAATATTTAATTTACCTTATTGGGCTTGTTGGGTCCTTTCAAAGTAAAAATAAAATCCATATAACACTTTCGCACTAATGTAAAAACACAGAACGCGAATAAAGTACCGAACACTGGTTTATTTACAATTTTACTAAATATTTACAAATACGCCACTTTCTACTGAACGAACGAGTTGTGAAAAAGTCATAGACAACAGACAACAAAGACAATAAAAAAAACATTGAATGGATGACAGTGACAGTTTCAAAATTATAGTGATGTCACTCTTAATCAAACCAATTGAACTTCAATACATTCAATTGGTTTTTAATTGAACTTCAATACATTCTATTGGTTTTATATATTTTTTGATCGAATTACGTTTAGGTTTTTGATAAACGGCGGGCGGCGAGATTTTGTAACTTTGTTGCAATCAACCCTGACAGAAATTGCAGTTACATTGCTGCTTTAGTAAGAAGTAATGTGACAACTATCTTACTCAAAGCAGCAATGTAACTGATGTTTCAATCGATTTCAATCGAGAATTTTTAGCAACAGAGTTACGTAAAAGGGATCGTTCATACGAGCGATTTTTTTAACGCACGATAATTTTACCACCGAAGACGGTCCACGGGAAAAGGAACCTTATGGGAAATTAAGACTTAAGGTAACTTTTTCCGTGAAATGTCATATGACTTCTCAGCTCTGTGTTCGCACGGATGATGATGACGTTTCACGGGAAAAGTTACCGTATGGCCTGATCATAAGGTACCATTTCCCGAGGAACGTTTGCATTATAACTGTGTCCCAACTCCGAAACCAGTTAGTTTGATTGTTGTTTGATTGATAACTGTCAAAAAGACATGGCAAGATGATAACAACTTGTGGCTTAATGCATACACGCAGAGGCGTCTCTAGCTCATGTAGCACCCGGGTGCAATCATTACCCTAGCGCCTTCTAGTGCGTGCTGAGCAGCGCCGCCATCTCAAAAAAACTTGGCGCCCTAGGCAAAAGACTGGAACGCCCTATAACTACTACCTACGCTGAGCTTATCAGAAAGAAAAGATTTCTTTTGAGAGCCAAATTTAATACTAACTCTTCCCCGCGCTTAGTTTTTGCAGTTGCTTGAAAAATGTCTTTTTATTTTATACTCATTGCTTGCATATAAATCTAGTCGTGCGGTGATTTAACTCTGCCCCACGCTTATTTTTTGTAAAATTACACAAGTGGGCAGTTTCCTGAAATATACCTTTATACCCACTTCTTGTGTATATTTTGATAAGCATATTTATAGTGGAAACCATTATTGTATAGTTCATTCAATTAATTTTAAAGTTAAACATTTTAAAGTGTGTTACATTATTTTTAAAGTGCGTTTATATATTCCCCTTATGAATATAGCTGTACAACGCAATTAAATTGACAAATTATTAGATAGTGATCCACTGCAATGTAACTTCACTCGAGAACGTATGGCACAGAGATACAGAGTAAAATATGTCGTTTTGTACCGCAAGTGCTCTGAAGTTAGTCATTTCAGTTGTATTATTGTGAATTTAATCGCATTGTACATAAATTATTTATCTTTCTTATTTGAGATGGAGCAAGAATATTTTTAAACTTTCACTCTTCGTATCCCCATTTCTGAGCCATTTTTTCTTTTTTGACATAATATTTTACAAGTCCAGAGCTGGACAGTATTTTTTGATTTTGATTATATTTTTTATTGATGAATCGAGTAGAATATTAATTGAATATATAATTGAACATAGCCATTGCTACTCACTATGCATCTTAAAAAAAAACTACAGCTCTATGGTTTTAGTGTTGCCAGTTATTTACATTTTACCTAATACCTTGGACTTTAGTTGTCAAAGATGAATAAGAAGCTAATAGCGTCCTAGGTAGTTATTCCATTTGGTAATGACTTTTCAATGAAAAAGAACAATGGCATGTCAAAACATATTACTTATTGTAAGTAATGCTGAAATTACATAGTTCAACCAAATTGAAATTATTTTAAGTTCATAATGTTAAAGTGTGTTTTTGCTCACCAATAACTCCTCACCCCAGTCATTAATCGAGGAGTGTTAATATAATAACTGGCAACACTGACACCAACTTCCGGATTTTTTTGTCGGGCGGGCCGATATTGTCTGACATGTCCAATCAAATCATTCAGCCCGGGAAGCTACGTGGGTGATAGTAGCCAAACATTGCTTTTGTTTTTGTACCTTGCGCGAATTCCGTACACATTTTAATATTATTAATATTACTGAATTTTAATAAATGGCCCGTCGTATAATCGGCTGTTATTTGGTCAGGCGTTTAAAGGTTACCGTGATTGATTGACTTTTTATTTATTGACTGTGAAAATTTTATACATTTGTGGTGAAAATGACCGCGTCTACGATGATTGAATTAGAATCCTGGATAATCTACCAGTGTGTCCTGAATGAATGCCATGTATCCAGCTGTAAGTATTATTACTTCTTTATTAATTTAAACGCAAATGGATAAAATGATTTGTAATAATAATTGCTTGCAGTTGTTGAATTATTAGGTATTTTTAATATTCTTGCTTTCTATTTAAGAGTTAATTTAACTAACTACTATAAGTACTTAATAAAATATTACTGTAAATAATACTACTAACATTTTTTTAATAATCAGTGAAGATACAATTCTTTCAAAAAAATGTCAAGATTTTTTTTTCTATTTAGGTATTAATTCTAATCATGGCCTTTTGTGGCAGTATTTTTGTCAAAATCTTGAAAGAGGTGCTTGGGTATTTCAGTGTTTACTTACCGTTTAGCAATTAAAATTAATTTACGTACCTACTTACTAACAATAAATTAATACATAATACGTTAGATAAATAAAATAACAAGTGGTCATTTACGTTTGGTTACCGTTGCCTACTTGACCTCTTATAGCAAACAAAAACATTTAAGTAATTTGTTTGTACATTTATTCATATTAATCATCACTCATTAATTCCAAAGTAGGTAGCGATGAAGTCATTGCATAGGCAATTAGTTTAGGAAAAACCTGTAAGTATTAGGCACCCATTACACACACAATCCAGACCGTGCCAGACTGACAAAGATTGACAGAGATTGATTGTGTAACGTTGTTCGCGATCTGTTTCAATCTGGCGCGGTCTGGCGTGATCAGATTGTGCTGGATTGTCAATCTACGTCAATCTGGCTTGGTCTGGCTTAGGGTTGGCACCTTTTTTTCGAGGTAATAGTATTATTTTCAAAACAATTTAACATTTTATAGGGATATTTATAAAAATGTAGTCCACATTTATTTTTAACTAGCTTCCGCCCGCGACTACATCCGCGTGGGTGGACATTCGAACAATCATTAAAAAACAAACATACAAACGAAGTACGAACAGAGAACTTGCAGTCTGCTCATCGCAATCTACTGCTGCTATCGTATGTTTTTTGAAGGCTGAACTGATTTAGATGAAATTTAGCGCACAAACTGTGCGCTAAATTAGCCTAGATAAAAACATAGGATACTTTTTATCTCGGTCAAAGGTATCAAAGGTATTTTTATTTTTTAAAACATTGAAATTAATATGTAGTACTTTTGGGGTAATTTATAAAAACATATTACAGCCCATATTTATTTTTAACTAGCTTCCGCCCGCGACTATATCCTGTTGGACATTCGAAAAATCCCCTTAAAAAAATAAACATACAAACGAACAGAGAACCTTCTCCTTTTTTGAAGTCGGTTAAGAATATCGGATCGCAGTAGATTGTGATTGTGTGTAGAGTGGAAGATTGTCAATCTACCACGGTAGACTGATAATCTAGCAGAATCTACTGCCATCCGATGTCTTTAACCGACTTCAAAAAAGGAAGAGGTTCTCTGGTCGTTGTAATTTTTTTTATGGAGGTTGAACTGATTTAGATGAAATTTGGCAAACAGTTTATAGTCTGGATAAAACTTATGATATTTTGTATCTCGGTCAAAGGTACCCTAGAGATTTTTTAAATCACTGAAATTAATTTGTAGTTCTTTTGGGAAATTTATAAAAAATATAGCCCATATTTATTTTTAACTAGCTTTCGCCCGCGACTACATCCGGGTGGACATTTGAAAAATACCCTAAAAAAAAACATACAGACGAACAGAAAAATAACCTCCTGCTTTTTTGAAGTCGGTTAAAAATATCGAATCGCATAAGATTGTGGTAGATTGTCAGTCTACCACGGTAGATTGTCAACCTACCACAATCTGCTTGCATCGGATCGCGGTAGATTGTGGTAGATTGTCAATCTACCACGGTAGACTGACAAACTAGCGCAATATACTGCGATCAAATATTTTTAACCAACTACAAAAAAGCAGGAGCTTGTTTCTCTGTTCGTCTGTATGTTAGTTTTTAAGGCTGAATGATTTGAATGAAGTTTGACACACAGTTTATAGCCTGGATTAAATTATAAGATACTTTTTATCCTGGTCAAAGGTACCCTAGGGTAAAATACTTTAGTAAGTACTTTTGAGAAATTTATAAAAAATATAGCCCACATTTATTTTTAACTAGCTCCCGCCCATGACTACATGCAAAAAAATATACAGACGAAGAGAACAGGACCCTCCTTCATTTTTTAAGTCGGTTAAAGAAATTGGATTGCAGTGAAAGATGATGAAATTTGGCATACAGTTAGTTTGGTGCCCTAGGAAGTACCTACCCTATGTACCCTATTTTTATTTTTTAAAGGAAGCTAGTTAAAAATAAATGACGACTTTATTTTTTCATAAATTTCCCAAAAGTCTACTTACTATATTTTTTGCAATGTTTTGAAAAATACTTTTTTACCTCGATATTATTATTACTATACCAGGCTATAACTGTATATGTATGTGTGCCAAATTTCATCAAAATCAGTTCAGCCTTCTGAAGCTGAACTGATTTGGATGAAATTTGGCACTCAGATAGTTCATAGCTTGGTAAAATAGTATTATTAAATATCGATATTTGATTTTACACACACAGCGCCATCTAACCCTAAACTAACCAAGGCATAAAACGGGTGCTTTTGGGTTTTTAATAGGTACTAACTTTTCGAAATAGATATGTACTTATTATACGCAGACCCGTCACTCAGAAATTAAAATTTATCATTTCGATTTCGTCCGGGGATCGAACCCGGGACCTCTTGCGTGGTAGACTGGCATGTTGAATACTGCACCACTGAGGTCATCGATCGGTATCACGCGAAAATTAATGCAAAAAGTTGGCAACCCTACCAAAGACCACCGTGGATCGTGGTAGATTGTCAATCTACCAAGATCTACTGCGATCCAGATCTTGCTGGATTGACCGTGTAACGTCGCAAACCAACCGCATCAAATTCCATCAATCTGCGGTTTTGATCAGATTGAAACCAGATTGACGTGTGTAATGGCTGCCTTAGATAGGTTCTTATGATTTTAAACACGCGGCTTCAAGACATCTCATTTTTTTTTCACTTTGATAAAATATTCAGGACCATAGTTTTTTTATTTTATTTTAATAATTCAGTTTAGTTTTGTCCGCTTTCCCAAAGTCTTTATCAACTTTTTCTAGAGATACTGATAATTTCACCTTTTACGATGAAATACCAAGAAAAGTTTGAAAATTCGCTCTTCTTTAACAGTCTACGAGGGGAGGTCAAAAAGTTTGCGGAATGGAGGGGTTGGGGGAGCGAAAGGATTTTTTTTTATTTGTACTAGTTTTAACACTCATTGAGAGTATACATACAAAGTTTTATAAAAATCAAGTCATTATTCACTGAGATACAGATCAATAAACAGGCGAATCCGGAAGAAAAAAAAATACCGTGGGAAAAAATCGAGTTTCGCGTCGTGCTGTCATTAAATGCCTTACGAATCGAGGAAAACTCCTCAAACTATTTTGGAAGAGATATTTTCTGTTTATGGGGACTCTTGTCCTGGCAAAAAAAAAGAGTTTTAACAGAAGAAATTTTCCAGTGATGAAGAGACGAAGAGGCAACCTCTGCCTAGGGAAGAAAGTTCACGGAACGAAGGATATGGTGGAGAAAGGGTCACTTTTTTAACGTACACTAATTTGTGACATACATTAGGAGTATAATAACAAAGTTTAATAAAAATCAGGTAATTATTTAGTCAACAAACAAACCAATCCGGAGGGCAGTTTGCAATTCGAGTTTCGCGTAGTCATTAATGCCTTTACCAACCAAGGAAAACTTCTCAGACTTAATTGGAAAATATGTCTTTCGTTTATGGGGACTCTTAGGGTCCCCCCAGACCTACCGGTTTCGTTTCTTTGCTTTGCTGTTCTACTTGCTGTTTAGACCGCCGGCCAACCAGGGTCATTTTCAATCTATCGCATATCTGGACCAGACCAAATTGGCAAGATAGCCATTAGCTTGGTGTTATCAAATATCATCGTATGGGTTGCGAAGTAGGAAGCTTCTGGGAGATATGCCACCCTGAACATGGTCTCCGATTGCTAAAAATAAATCGATCGCATATTTATATAAATTGTGAACAGGGTTGCGGGTGTCATCATTACCTATCTGAACTATTTTTTTGTGTTTTCATAACGATCGTTTAAGGAACAAAGCTCACAAGAACATTCTTATATGTGAAATATACTTAGATTGAAAATATGCGATAGATTGAAAATGAGCCTCTTGGCCGGCGGTCCATTGCCGAACAGCAAAGCAAAGAACGGAAACCGGTAGGTCTGGGGGGACCCTTAACTTGGTAAAAAAAAATAAAAAAGATAAGAAGTAATTTTCCAGCGGTGGCAGGTGGAGACCGCAATTCTTAATAAATCGACTAGAGATGCAAAACATTTTTTTTCGACGTTATCACCAAAATTATTGATAGATCTATTAAATGTATTAGATTTAAGGAAGAATACATTGCAAAGGAAAAATATTTTAGATTTTTAATTCTTACTTCTTACCCTCCATTCTGCGAACTTTTTGACCTCCCCTCGTATAATAGTCATCATGTATTTGTAAAGATTTCGATGTGTATTGATTACATAATAATTAATTATTATTATTGTTTCGGGAACAAAACAAAGTAGATAAAGAGTCTGTTGTATTCCAGGCCCTTAAGACATTGCCGCATTGTAAAAGCAACTTAATCGAACTTCTCAAATGCAAGATAAATTTGATGACGTAAATTTTTCGCTAACCGTAGCCAAATCAACATTTGCATTTGCGACGCCGCTATCTTTTATAAGTGAATTTGTCTGGAGTTTGTGTATTAAATGCGATGTTGGTTTATATTAAATGTAAACGTTATCATTGATAAAGTTAACTAATTAACCATGGTAGCTAAAATTTATAAGATTTCAAACTTTTCCGATTCCCTTGCATACTCGTATCATAACTTTTCAGCAGTCTTATGATTTCAACATAACACTTAAAAACCCCGGTTCATTTCATCTAGACTAAAAAAAACATAACACTTAGGTATTTCCTTTTAAAATACTTTAAAACTTAGCACTTATAAACAATCGGAATAAAAAAGAGTTCAAAGAGAGCTTACAAGTTTTAAAACTGAAGCCAACTTAAACAGCCCCTTGAATGATCCCATTATGTGTTATTTACGGATCATCAGCAATTTGGATGCAGTGCGCAGTTACTATATCAGTATAATTGGTTCAGTTTGGATGGACGCTAATCGGGCGATATGATCCGAGTAGGTACCGCCTCATGCGTGCGCGCCGCGCCTGTCGTCTGTGCTGTGTTCACTGGTCGGAACTAGGGTTGCCAGATGGGAAGTCCAAAACATCTGGAGAAAATTTGAAAATGTCGGGATTTTGCGGTTGTTGTCGGGAGAAATAAATATTTTAAATAAAAATGTAACTTAAATGCCTGTACATATACTTATAGTAAGAAAACGGCCGCGCAGCGCGATTTTTAGTCAGTTTAATCCACTATCTTGTAAGTTTTAATCTTGTCTGTCAATTCTAAAAGAACCGGCCGCGCAGCGCGCTTTTAAATTGATTTCATCCACTAATCTTGTACTTGCCTTTCTATACTAAGAAAACAGCCGCGCAGCGCGATTTATAGTGAGTTGAGTTTCATCCACTACTTTAAGCTTGTAATCTTGACTGTCTATTGAAGAAAAAAGGCCGCGCACCGCAATTTTTATAGTTTCATCCATTAAGCTTGTAATCTTGACTGTTTATTGTTGATAAACGGCCGCGCAGCGCGATTTTTAGACAATTTCATTCCACTAATCTTGTACTCTTGCCTGTCTATAGTAAGATAAAATGGCCGCGCAGCGCGATTTTTAGTCAGTTTTATCCACTAATCTTGTAATCTGCGGTTTCATCCGCGAAAATTATTGCTTTCTAGAGAACTTTCGGAACAGCTGATTTTCCGGGAGATTTTTACATTTTTCGGGAGTCGGGAGATCACTTGAAATTCCGGGAGAATCCAGGCGAATCCCGACCATCTGGCAACCCTAGTCGGAACACTGCTTATGCTCTGCTATTAGGTTTTTATTTCTTTGTGTGTTTTATTATCTATCAAAAGTAACAAGAGCTATGTACCTAGGTAGGTGGGATCACACATTTAGCCGTTTAATAATTGTTTACATGGTGGAACCAAATTATTTGCGCTCTGCCTCTAACCTTACCCTTAATATGCCTCGCCACGCTACCGACTTCGCTTCTTACTCCTTTACCGTTCATGCCGTTCGTTTGTGGAACTCTCTGCCGGAGAGCATCAGAAAGGCTCAGACTCCAAGGTCATTTAGAGAGCAAGTTAAGAGTCATTTTCTCTCCTCTTCCCGCGACTAATATTATTTGTTTATATTTATCCATACCATGGAATTATGTATTTATCCTTTCGTATTTTTGTATATTCATATTTTGTCCTCTAAAGTGCACCTATTCCCCTATTATCCTATTTATTTTATTTTTATTTCGCCCAAGGTTGCCTGGAAGAAATTGCTATTTAGCAATAAGGCCGCCTATTGTATGTTTTCTTGTATTTTTTCTCTGATTGTATCGTTTTTTCTGTCCTGTGCAATAAAGTCTTATATAATAATTATTATTTAACAATAGGTACTGAAACAGGTGATAGTATTGTTTAGGAACATTGGTCGAAAACGAAAAAATCATACTCCCATACAATGTATTGGACATTGGTCAACTGATTGACTTACTATGGAAAGCCGAAAAAGAATTTATTTTCTACATGTTCCTTGGAGAAAGTTGTTCAGATAAAGCAAAACTATTAATTATCAACTGTTTCAGTACTTATAACATAATTTTATAGAAATTGACAGAATCATAATTGTAGGAAGAAAGTTTTCTTGAGGACTAACAGCAATCTACATCTGTTCTTGATGTTCCACTTCTTTTTTAGGGTTCCGTACCCAAAGGGTAAAAACGGGACACTATTACTAAGACTCCGCTGTCCGTCTGTCTGTCTGTCTGTCACCAGGCTGTATCTCATGAACCGTGATATCTAAACAGTTGAAATTTTCATATATGATGTACTTATGTTGCCGCTATAACAACAAATACTAAAATCAGAATAAAATAAATATTAAAGGGGGTGTCCCATACAACAAACGTGATTTTTTTTGCCGTTTTTTGCTCGATATTAATAACGACAACAGTGGCCCTACCATGAGTTGATGCAAACTGTTTACGTTACAGTAAACTGTTGGATATACTGCTCATAGTCAATACGAGTGAAAGAGAGAAAACTATAGTTTACTGTAACGTAAACAGTTTGCAACAACTCATGGTAGAGCCACAGGTAGACAGTTGAAATTTTCACAAATGATGTACTTCTGTTGCCGCTATAACAAAAAATACTAAAAACAGAATTAAATAAATATTAAAGGGGGGTCCCATACAACAAACGTATTTTTTTTTTTGCCGTTTTTTGGTACGGAACCCTACGTGCGCGAGTCCGACTCGCACTTGGCCGGTTTTTCGCGAGAGAAATTCAATCGGAATAATTTATGAAAAAATAATAATTTGACCAACGTCGATAGAGAAACGTAAATTAAATAAATACTAATTAGACTGGAATAAAAATGGCTGTTGCACAACCAAGAATCCCTATTCCCTATCATATTCGATGTAAGTATTTTTGTTATCGAATGCTATAAATTGATACTAGTAAAAACTTGCTTACAAATAGGTACTTAACTACCTAAAAGAATTTGTTATCGCAAAGATACTTAGGTACCTCAAAATCAAACCATGTCATGTAATTTTGTCCAAGATTGTGTACTTTGAACTAATTTCGAATATTGTTCATTAAATTATACCTACATATAGGTTAGGCACATAATGCACATAAGAAAAAAAACCGGACAAGTGCGAGTCGGACTCGCGCACGAAGGGTTCCGTACCAAAAAACGGCAAAAAAAATACGTTTGTTGTATGGGAGCCTACCTTAAATAATAATTTTATTCTGTTTTTAGTATTTGTTGTTGTAGCGACAACAAAAATACATCATCTGTGAAAATTTCAACTGTCTACCTGTTGTCGTTATTAATATCGAGCAAAAAACGGTAAAAAAATCACGTTTGTTGTATGGGAGCCCCCCTTAAATATTAATTTTATTCTGTTTTTAGTATTTGTCGTTATAGCGGCAACAGAAATACATAATCTGTGAAAATTTCAACTTTCTAGCTATCACGGTTCATGAGATACAGCCTGGTGACAGACAGACAGACGGACAGCGGAGTCTTAGTAATAGGGTCCCGTTTTTACTCTTTGGGTACGGAACCCTAAAAATGGTCGTGTTTCGTTCCAATACTGGGTTAGACTGTATACTTAGACCAAACATTATGTATTATGTGACCAAATTTTGAATATTGTCCTTTAACTATTATCTAAATATAGCCTGTCCTTCTAAAAGTAAGGCAAGGGACATGTCCCATCAGTGTTTGCCAACGGATTGCGAGGGATTAAGGGACGCCCTAGATACGGACAAATTGAGAATTCACGCCGTGCCAGCAATGATTAAATAGGAATAGGAATCGGTTTATAGCCGGGAGCTTAGAAATACACCAGCAGTCAATAGGAAAAACTTGGTGGCGACCCGCCGCCGATTTTAAACTCTATTTTTTAAAATGAAGTTGAGGGAAAGTATGTTAAGATGGTCAGCGATTAAAATTATTCCACCATAAATTATAGCAGTCCACGAACCCCATTTCATTTGATAAAAAAAATCACAGTAATGATATTGTAATTCTAATGCTTTTGAGAATATTTATTATTATACGGAAATAAAATAATATTACCTAAATTAATGGATGTGTAAAGCTCTTATGCTTGCAGAGTTGCAGTGAATAAAATATATTCTTACGCAAAGGTAAAAAAGGCGATTTTGAAAATAATGGAAAAATAAGCGAAATGTCGAAATACACTCGACCAGGACATAATAACACTTCTCTTTCAAAAGCGAAAAAATGGAAAATAAATCTACATGAAAGCATTTTGTTAAATGGATTGACCCTCCTTTTGTCCTTTTTAATTGGTGCCAAAGCTCGAAACAATAGCAATCCGTCGGTCATATGAAGAGTATACTGTTGAATAAATATGGCAGTTTCCAATCTCCAATTTGCAGAGTGCTCGGAGTTCAGAATTGTTGAATTGTTCGGGGTTGCCTCCGGAATGTAGAGTATGACTGCCCAAGGTCGGAGTCTTCCCTTCATTATACCGTGTGTGGGAATAACAGCCTTGCATTCCAGATCGTCTATGTCTGCCTTATAGACACCATTACTAATAATGAAGGAATTTAATTTTGGATCTATGAACTTTCTTTAGAAGGTACCTATTTCTTTTTAATCAGAAATTCTGGTTTTGATTTCACTTTTATGTCACTCAGACAGAAGCATTTTAGAACAGAAAGAGATAATAAAATTGGTTGTTGTGCCTTATAGACACCATTACTAACAATGAAGGAATTTAATTTTAGATCTATGAACTTTCTTGAGAGGGTACCTATTTCTTTTTAATCAGAAATTCTGGTTTTGTTTTCGCTTTTATGTCACTCAGACAGAAGCATTTTAGAACAGAAAGAGATAATGAAATTGGTTGTTGTCAATTATCGAATTTAACCAAGAACCTTAAATAATTTAACCTTCGTGCCACATTCTTGCGAACAACAGCTGCTGCATGCTTTGCAATTTTTCTAAAAATAAGTAAACAGGTAATCTTGTTAAAAAACAGGATATGGTCAAAGGAGCGCCAACTATTCTGCCTTACATCTAAAGCCCGAAGTACACATTGGGCCAACGCCTGGCCGCGTGCGTTGGGCCAACGCGCGCGGCCAGGGCATGTCACTGTTTACACGTTGGCGCCAACTCCCAACATACCGCCAAGTAGGTCTTTACACGTTGGCCCAACGCGCTCGGCCAACGCGTTGGGCCAATGTGTACAGCGCACTTAAGGAACAATGCCAAGGTATAGCTCGTCGTCATTGGCAGGAGCCGGCAGGTGTCGTGCCAGCTGTTCCGCTCCGTGTAAGTAACGGTCGCGGGCGCGTGCGCACCCTTATTTGCTCTTTTAGCTAAACGTTAAAAAATATACTCAGTGTATGTATGTTTTGGGTCGCTTGTTGAAGGGCTTCATTTTATATTATTACTCATGTAAAGTAAGTACGTCGTTCTTTTGATTTTGGGTATAGGGGATAGTGAGAGCGTCTTAGAAGCAATATTATAATATTGCTTCTAGGTCTTATAAGACTTAAAAAAACCTAAAAATAAAAACAAAACCAGTTTCAAAATTAAAATGCACTGAAAAGCAATAAATAATATTTAAATCACCAATACGCATATCAATTTAAATAAAAAACGTCTTTTGAAGTCGGGTGGGGCTGGAGGACAACTTTTTTTAATTCTAAAAGCCCCACCCGACTTCATTAGACGTTTATTATTAAAATTGATATGCGTATTGGTGATTTGAATATTATTTGTTACTTTTTAGTGCTTTTTAATTTTGAAACTGTTTTAGTTTTTATTTTTAGGTTTTTGAAGGCGGTTTTTCTTTTTTTTAAAAACCTTTTTTATTTTCAACTTTTTTGTGGTAAGCGCTTAATATTCTTTACTTTATATATTTTCAAAATGCCCATAACTCAATTTCCAAAGGAGTTCCGTTATGCCTTCTTAGTCCAAGTCTAGTCCAGAACGTAGCAAACAGACCATATAGCTCGGTTTGTTTTGGATTTTCATAAGCCTACCAATGTCTCAATCAATCACAATACATATTCTATTTGAGTTTTAGGAGTTCCCTTGGATATTTTTGAGGTCCAAGGTTCAATGTCAATGAAATTAAAAGAACTACACTTAAGGTATCCCTTTTCCAACAAAAAAATCAGCTGATTCGGTTCATAAATAACAAAGTCGTCAAGGTAATTAATGCAAAAACATAGTTTTTTTCAGGGCTTAGAAGCGGTTTTGTATCTATGATTTTATAAAAGTTTTGTCCACGTCAAGACGGATTTTTTTTAAATTTTATTGGATAAGGGAAACATACATCTCAATATTATACATTTGCATGAAAAGCATTATGTTTGTACATAGGCTTAAAACAGTGTCCACTAAGAGAAATTAATGCAATACAAAAGTTAAGTAAATATTCATAATGCAGACAAATATATTAGATACATTGGTCGGGTTCGTCATGCTATGCTCGCAGAACAATATAGCAGTAAACATAATCTTAAATCTAATTTAACTAAAACCATTGACAATGCTTGAAATCATAGAAATAAATAAATTAAACTAATATTGCAGGTATACTTAGTTATAATTATGGAGTGACTGTGCACGTCCAGTTATGACCACAGTGGATTGTTTGTCAGTTATCAATATTAATAAATTCACTGCCTTCATTGTCACGTAAGTGTTTTGTAATAAATGGTTTGTGGTATCGTGTTTAAGAATACAAAGGAGTACAGTATTCATGTTAAAATAATATTTTGCTATGACTGTATTGATTTTATCAGCCATTTTAATGTCCCCACTGCTGGGGCACAGGCCTTCCTTATGGGTGAATAAAGAGGACGGGCCATAACCCACCACGCGGGCCCAATGCGGATTGGTGGGTGTTAACGACTTCAAATGCACCCGGGACCAACGGCTTAACGTATTTTCCGAAGCTAGGCTGTATTAAAATAACAACATTGTTATCAGTTCGAAAGAACATTTGTGCTTCAAAATGTATTTTTTTATATTTTTATTTTTACATGTGGCTCATTGTTTCACATCGATGCATTTGATATTTAGATAAGTATGAAATACTCATACTTTGCTCATAATGAATAAATTCCGCTTTACAGTTGATCTTATTTTCGTGTATTCGGAGTCATAAAAATCTAAATTATTGTCTTCCGATAAATATCTAAGTAGGTAATACGGTTACTATTTTTATTTAATCTTTTTTTATTAAATTTTAAATATAGGAGCAAAGTTACAATCTTTGCGATTTCGTCTGTGTAGATTTTGAAATCCCGTAGAATTTTACGAAAAACAATATTTTCCAAGGTCTGTCTATTTCTTTAGGCGTGTGAAAATGTAACAAACAAACACACATACAGAGCTACCTACTTTCGCATTTAAAATATAGTTTCTCATCTATTATGAATAACTGACCATTGACGTCAGACTTGTTTAAGTTGATGCTTAGGTGCCCATTTTAAGTACAATTACTTACGTCATAATTAATTACTACTATAACCATGCCAGATGTTGCCTATTTTTAACTAAAATGACTTATTCAATAAGTTCTTAGAATTAAAGTTTTCTTATCTATAGAATAAGAATTCTCTAAGTTGCTTTTATTGACCGAGCGAACGTGTAGAGCGAGCGAAGCGTCTCCGTTTCAGCTTGGGCAAATATTTCGTATGTCCATCCATCCGGCTGCCCGTTTGTCTGTCCGTTTGTTCTCTTCGACAGGTCGCATTTCTTAACCGACTCTCTTGAAATTTTGTGAGCAGGTTCTATAATTAGGTATATGTTTTTTTTTGTAGAGTCAGTTTTTCGTAATTTTTCAAAATGGATAAGATATAGGGAATAATCATATTTCAGGCATTTCAAAAAATGTCACAATCGCGAGATCTACATCTCTATAGAACTAGTTCTAGCTACAGTTTACTTTGACATTAAAATGTAAATACTTCCATTACAATAAAAATAAAAGTGACAAATAAAAATCCTTCGAAATTTAATATGAACACTGCTAAAGTTGATACTAAATGAACTGCCGAATAGCGAGTGGCATGCGCCCCGACAGGTCTCTGACTCTGCGACCGTTACCTTGTCTTAAATTATGACACAGTTTTTTTTGTAGCACATATTAAATACGACAATGTTGCGATTATAACGTAGAAATATGAACAACTTTGTTATTTACACCACAATGCAAATATGTACCCTTTTTATTTATAACTAGCGACCCTCGAATTCGTCCATCCTAGGAAACCTTTGATCAAGATAAAAAAACTAGCCTAAATATTAATCCAAGCACTAATCTGTCTACCAGCCAAATTACATCCGAATCGGTTTGCTCCTCTTGGATGCAGATGAGGGGGGCCCTAAATTATAAACGTGACAAATTTGTCATTGTCTTGACAGTTTTGGTTATCATTGCCGTGTAGCTATGAGTAGTTTGTTCTATTTTATAGTTGGTTGATGTAATGGATATGAAATTGTCATGACAGGTGACAAATTGTCACATTTATAATTTATGGCCCCAAGAGGTGAATTAAAAATGTTAACAACAACATTTTGAAACATTCATAGTTGAAACGCAGTTAGGTACCTAATTAATAGAAGTAATTAACTGCGAATTAGAAAAGAAACAGTGACTCAGTAATATGAATGAAATAATATTGAACAGCAAGTAACAACAGAATTTTGTTTAACTTTAACTACAAAAACGTAGCGGCCGCGACATAACCTATAAGTTAGCGTAAAATGAGTGTTGTATTACCTAACCGGAACATTAAAAAAAGCTACGGTGAATACTGCTTCTGTGACTCAAGGTAGATACTATAATATGAATCATCTTGATACGAAAGTAAATACTCGAAGAATTTACAGAAACTATTACCGACAGCAGTAAAAAGTTTTAGATTGTTTTAAAAACCTTTATTTTTTATTACTCCCGATGTTTTTCGCCAATTGAAAAAGAAAGATGAATAAAATTAACAACAACAAGTAAAAATATTTTTTTTTGTAACCTGAGAGTAGTGTACTACTATACTTTTCAGTAATTAAAGTTTAAAATAAATAATCGCTAATTATTACGTAACTAGGCATACTTGGGATTTTAAATAAATAATTTATTATTATAAATGTTTATAGTCCTATTCATTATAGTAAGTAACAATTCTAGTGTAAGTGTAACCGTCAAACGTGTTCAACGGTAAATTGATATTTTCTCCCTAAATGCAACGTTAAAAATAATTGTAATTTACTAACGTTTTCCTGTTTCCTCTTAACTGGTGTATTTATATGCATTTCGCAATACTCTATAATAATTGCACATGTTATAAACTTAAAATAGATTTAAATAACGGAGTTTCAAGTAAAATAAGTAATGAATATAATTTTATTAGGATGAGTCAAAGGTTTCCTATCCGCATTTAGACGTAGGTACCTAAGTTGAATGTAATTAAACAACAATTATTTTACGATTAACAATTATTGTTTAAAGTAAACAGCATCGTCGTAAAAACAATTCTTTGTTGTTGTTTTATTTTATTATACATGTAGATAAGATACTATAAATTTTTAAAAAAGATTTGTGTATTAAATCGGCCCGAGTAGACTTGATTGTCTATTTGAAATATACTCGCACATTTTATGGCTTAATAAAGCATTAAAATTTAACGAACCAAGGGAGAAACATGCAAAATTTCAGCCGTAATTTTTGTGCCCTATTTTAGGGTTCCGTACCAAAATGGTAAAAAAGGAACCCTTATGGTGTGACTCAGTCTGTCTCTCTGTCTGTCACAGCTGGATATCTCGAGAACTACTAATGGTATCAACTTGTAAGATTGAACACAAATATCTTTTATACAACAGGGACTGAAAAGGGGTCTTAAGTTAAAGAAATTAAGTGGGTAATAATTTTAAGTGGGGCTAAGGTAAGGGCATGTGTAAGATCATATGAAAGAGTGCCGTTTGCACGTTTTCAATAATTTTTTCTTTTTTTCTTATGCGGCATAGTTTTAGACTTATGATGAAACATGTAAAAAAAAATACCGTCCCCCCCCCTTATCTCCGATGTTTGCAAAGAGAAAAATCTGAAATAATTCTATGTGATAGCAGTTTATATAAAGATTACAGGAAAAATAAAAGGATGTCTCAATATAGCACATTTTTTTTTGGAAATTATCTAATTTCTAAAAAAGTTAACATTAGTTCCACTATCGGTCAAGAGATGGCGCTGACCTTAAACTGCAAATGGTACGAACCATTAGTAGTTCTCAAGATATCTTGCTGTGACAGACAGACATACAGACAGACTGAGTCACATCATACGGGTTCCTTTTTTACCATTTTGGTACGGAACCCTAAAAAATGATAATGATACCTTAAAAACTCACGAAGTTACAAACTTTTTGTGTTGTGCGCGCGAGACATTTTAGTAGGGTACGGGATTCATGGTACGGGTTTCCTTTTTACCATTTTGGTACAGAACCCTAAAAAGCGATGTTGCATTTGTTTGTAAAAGAGTCCGCAGACGACACACGGAGCTTCCGTAGTTACATAATGGCCAATGAGTAACCTGATAACGTATTGTCACCACAACGCCGGCCTTTGTGCGGGGATCGAGTTACTGGCCTTCATTGGTTCCGCCTTTAGACATTTGTATGTGGACGGTACAGTTTTTGAGCCTATCATAATACCCACCTATTAATATATGGAGAAAAATGCTCGATGTCTTTTTTCCGACTTAGCCGTTGGTATGTAGACTGTTCTTTTTTGATGTTATCACATCACTATGGAAGTAATGGAGTAAAAATGTTTTTCGTTCTATATTACAATGTAGTATTAACAAGAGTCGATTTTAGCACAGTTTTTTCAAAACTTCTATATATACTGTGACAATAGTCAATAAGCGCTCTTTATCGACAATCGCTTGTAAAATCGAATCGCTACCTCATTGAAAGTAGTATTTGACAAGCGATTGTCAATAAAAAGCGCTATTAGACTAAATTCGCTTGCCAAGTCGCTCCATATAAATACCCCATTATGCCCGGGATACATGAGGCTAGTTTTTCAACCTAGAATAGCAAGCTAGTTCTCTACTAAACTGTCCTGGCTTGCTGACCTGGCTTGGAACATGCTAGTTCTGTTTACATGAGGCTAAGATCATTTTAAGCTAGTATATTGCAGTTACTGAGGTGACCAAACGTCCAAAATGAGAGAATACGTTGCTCAATTTTTTTTTTATTTTATGTCTTTGGTAGTCATATCTATACCCACTATCTTTAATTTGCTACACATCTTTTGTAGTGCTGAATCACGTTTAGACTTGTCTTTATAACATGTTGTCATGTTGTACAAACTTTAAAGAAACGAGGAGATCCGCAGGAGAACTAAAGTAACCGACATCGCTCGAAGGATTGCTCAGCTGAAGTGGCAATGGGCAGGACACATAGCGAGAAGAACTGATGGCCGTTGGGGCGGAAAGGTTCTGGAATGGCGACCGCGCACCAGACGACGCTCCGTGGGTAGGCCCCCGACAAGGTGGACCGACGATCTGGTGAAGGTCGCGGGAAGCCACTGGATGCGGACAGCGCAAGACCGATCGTCGTGGAGATCCTTAGGGGAGGCAGATCCCAGCAGTGGGTGTCGTGCGGCTGATATGATGATGATGATGATGATGACAAACTTTAAATTAATCTCCGTACTAAATTTTGGGCTTCTTAAAATCTCAAAAACAAACGAAAAGCGTGGTCGCTGCTAACTAGCCAACTGAAAACTAGCTTCGCCAGCCACATGAAGCAAGTAAACAAGACAGGATAATAAAATCAGTGTTGGGGGGCACTACTAGCCTTAAAAATAGAACTCCATCCTATTAAAAACTGTCCTGGCTTGTAAACTAGCTTATTAGCTTGAAAATTAAGGTAGTTCTGTCTACACGAAGCCAAAAGTACTAGCTTGCTAGCTTACTGACACTAGCTTGCTATCCTAGCTTGAAAAATGTATCATGTATCTTGGGCATAAGCGATTTGTATGTGGAAACTCAGATGTTTTTTTATTCGATACATAAAATCATACCCTACGAGCTAGAGGAAAACGCTTGATTTTTTTTGAAGTATTTTGTTGGTTAGAACGATTTATTACGGTAATAGATAGAACGCTTCCTTTTGATAAAAAAAAATATATTTCAGAATGACCTCTAAAGCGATTTCATTATGAAATTTTGCTAGCTCAGCGAAGTTAACAAGCCTTACTGAAAAGATTGTTTACGCGTGAAACTCATTATTGATCGTTGGTGCTAGGGTTGCCAAAACTACTAAGTAGCCTACTATATTTTGCCTTTATTCTGGGCCATCTACTGCTATACTGTTGGAAAATTATATAGTAGCCAAATCTACTACATTTCAGCAATACAGCCAGCCAGCCAGTAACACTGTCTGTCGGGTTATTATTTCAAATAATTTCCATTTTGTTTTGGCTTACCGCGTTCGGAAACCTCAAAATAAAAAAAACCCTTCGACTTAAGGGTGTCGTAGGTCAAATAATAAAATAAATAATTACTATATTTTTTATATGGATACTGGTTTGTTGACACCATCAATGGAAATCTACTATATTTTGCTTCAAATTTTTTGGCAACCCTAGATGGCGCTAAAGTCAGATTGTGCTTCGCTAAATTTATTGAAATGATTTTCCTGTGACCTTAATATTCGAGTGTTCTTCGCGGGGCTTTTTTGCGCAATATGAAATTATACTTGTTCAATCAACAAATTCTCTCTCATCAGTCAATATTGCTATAAGTACTTAACGAATGCTGAAATGTTGTTTACAATATTCTGTTTAAAGGTTTCTTATAAATTCAATCAAATTCTGCGCAGTTAACAATTAAATATTAAAATAAAAAGTAGTGTATATTTTCTTACAGAATAAAATTGATTATTTATATTATTGTTGTACTCATTAAGTGCCTAATATGCTCCTAAATAGCAAATTGATTTTCAGAGTCAACTTTTAACCCGGTGTCGTGATAATAACTAATATATATACGAAGTTTACTTGGATAGGTAGGCCGTAGGTAGTTTTGAAATAATTTAAGTATTTATAATGTAAAATATCAAAACTTCAAAATAGCATCATTTGTGCTCAGTACGTTTACTAAGCCATCTAATACCTACATTTTAATGAAGCTGGAAGAGTTTAAGGAACGGGACCTGGGGCTGTATTATGACCTCTTATTTCCAGTCAGTTTTCTGACTGGCTATCAATCTATCTCTTTTATTTGCTATACAGCGAGAAAGAGATGTCACTACAGCAATTTATAAACCTGGCAGGATTTAAGAGCTCGTAATACGGCCTCTGATCACTTTAAATTTAATCAATGAAGTTAAATAAAAAAAAAACTTTTGAGCATGGGACTAGTAAACACTCGACGACTTCTGGCCTCATTTGGAGTTTTGGATGAAGGAGAATCTGAATCGGTTTTTTCTCAAACCATTAGGTTTGAGAAAAAACGTTGTTGAACTTATAATTTATTTAAAATATATTTCCCTTTTGCAAAGTCTTGGGTAGTTAATGTATACATTACCTTAACTTTGTTTTTTTACCATACTTTACCATTAACTAAGTTTCTAGGTATAACAATTAGTGTTAGTAGACAAAATTTTGGTAGGTACCTACTCAACAAGTATAGGTATAGTATAACATGCCATTGGCATAATCTGCATTATTATTCCTTTCGTGAGTCTTCAAAGATAAATGATGATTGTTTAAGGTAAGGAGTTATGTTAGATAAAATTATATATGAATGTACTAGGTACATTACATTTCTCAATATTGATGGAAGCTTTCAGTTATATCACCGAGAGATCCACGTGGCATATTACGAAACGAGATATATCTCGATATACTACGACGCGAGCATTGTTGCGCTCTAGTCTCTCCCACGATTTTACTCGTCTCGAAAGCGGAGAGATGATACAGTTTTGTAATTGTTTCATATTTCCCTCGGTGACATTCTGTTTCCGTTGACACGCCTGTGTTACGTGATTTTATCAATTTGCCACGGTGATGTTAGTGAAAGCATTTTTAAGGTACCGTCACAATCTGTTATTAGTTCTCAGTTAAAGGAATTGTTTGTTAGTTATTGCAAAGGAAAAATCGGTATAGATAAATAAAGTGGCTATTACGCCAAATTAACTATAAAATAACACCTTCCAAATGCAATTAATTCCCCTCATTCCTCTACGATCCACCGACGAGACTCCACTGGCGGATCGAAGGATTCAAATGAAACATTCCTTTCAGACCCGTGGCTACACTGCTTAGTTACACTGGTGTATCTACTGAGCACACCTATGATCTGTGTTCACATTAACATTTTACTAAAGTCTGACGAAGTGTCAGACAGCAAAAATGGCGATGAAGCAAAAAACGCGGTCTAATCTGCGCCGGCGCACAGTGGTCCGAATGACTGTTTTAGACGGTTAAAATACCCCAATACTCACTTCAACGAATCCTTAATTGACTTATTAGTACTTATGAAGGACTAATGAGGGAATACGAAAATGAATTTACTAATCACCTACCCCCATATTACACTGAGTAGACACCCGTCGAAGTCAGCATATAAGATATGTGGTATAATTAAATAGTTACATTTATGTAGAGCACGTTCCCGAATTAATTATTTTCTTATTACTGAAGTGTATGAGTGAATATTATAAAAAAAAAATGGGAGACAATTGCCAAGGTATGTACTATTTTATGCCATATTACATCCGTGATAATCTTTGTTAATTAAGTCATTAAAAATATTGAAATTGCCTTATTTTTAGTAGCTGTTTTTTTTAAATAACGATACTTTGATTAGACAATCTAAACATGAAGATCCCATTATTAGGTTACAATTTCTACCTTATTCAAAAGGCTTTTCAATTTTGAACTTCGTTGGTTTCGCACAGATTTGCAAGTATTTATTTTTTATTTTTTGTTCATAAGTATTTTAAGTATTAAGTTGAGCTAGATATTATTTTTTATTTTTCTTTTTTGAATAAGACCATTATAAATAAATTATTTACGAATCCCATGATTTTTTTATTTCCGTAAACTTCCTTATGGAATTAGGGAATAGTCTAATATTACATCTTACTCATCTTGAATACTCATTAGTAGCAGTAATCATGCTTATTCTCTATATACTCTATATACTCGTTATAATTTGTTATAATTACTAATTGAGATTATTAAGGAGTAGTTATGACTCAAAATAATTTCGCGCGTCTAAAACAGTCATTCGCGACACTGTGCGGCGCACGATGTCAACGACCGCGTGCATTTAATGTGGTCCTAATGACGTGATGTGCCAGCCACTCGCAGGTAATCCGCGCATTTGATATCACCAAACATATTCTGTATATTTTTTTAGTACATATTTCAATAAAGTGACAAATTCAAAAACAAAAATTCACTATGAAACCAAATTCAAAATCGCTAATAACCCAATGTTTCCAAAGGAAAATGATTTATAAAAAACAGCTGATCTTTTATTGCCAAATGATTTCATTGTAGAAAGTTGCGTGTTGCACTGCATTGCATTTTCTTTTTCATCGCCATACATATCAGTTTATGTAGTTTTCGTAACGCTTCATTGGAATCTCACCGCGTAATCGGTCATCGAGTTACGGTCTCGTATCGTACAGAATAGCAGTGCATCTGTAGATCCAAACCCGACCGGAACACCGACCGGTTCGGTTATTGAAAGTTCTCACGCACTTAAGGCTGGTTTACATTATCTTAGTCTTTAGTAGAGTGCTTTAGGAGAGTGCTTTAGTGGAAACATGTAAACGGTCGTCTTATGACTAAAGAGAGTAACGTTCTAGTAGCCTTTCTACTCGCTTTCCAGTAGCACCCCCTGCGCGCCCGCTCGTCCCCCGCGCGATATTTTACTCGCACTCGCACTGGAAGCATGTAAATCGACATTTTAGTAGCGTCTTTAGTAAAGTGCATTTGCCGGTGAACGCGTGACGTGTAATTGAATTAAATAATAAGTATTAGGTATGGCGAAAATGACACTCTACAGGAAGCGTGTAAACGGTCACTGGAAAGGCACCAAAACTACTAAAGCACTCGCATTCGAATCTACTCGCACGCTACTAAGCACTCTACTAAATACTAAGATAATGTAAACCAGCCTTTACAGCTCTATCTGTGTTATAAAATTTTAATTAGATTGTCGCTGACAGTCGCTGATTATTTTGAGTTTTTTCCTTTCGGGCTACTTTAGCAGGGTCCTAGAACTGCGAAGTCTGTTTCATTTGACGACCTCCGTGGTCGAGTGGTTAGCACGCCGGTTTTCAAGGCGTCGCCATCTCTTGAGGTCCCGGGTTTCGATCCCCGGCTGGGTCAGTGTAGAAAATGAACTTTTCTATATTGTCTCAGGTCTGGGTGTTTGTGATACCACCATTGTCTCTGATTTCCATATCACAAGTGCTTTAGATACTTACTTTAGAATCGGAGCAATATTTGTGATGTTGTTAAATCCTTACTAATATTATAAATGCGAAAGTCCGTTTGTTTGTTTGTTACGCCTTCACGTCCTAACTTCTGAACCGATCATCATGAAATTTTGCATACACGTTGTCAGGGGTACAGAGAAGGACATAGGGTACCTTTCATCCAGAAAAAAGTTATGTTCCCGAGGGATAGCAAAAAAACTTTCCACGCAGACGAAGTCGCGGGCGGAAGCTAGTATTTAATATTTTTATTTATTTAAAATAACAAAACAAAACAATAGTGTTCATAAACTTATTTTATAATTTCACGGTCTCTTCATCTTTTAGCTATTCTTAAATGTCTTCGAAGTATTAGTAAAAGTTTTTAAATTACATAAGAATGAATTTTTACTGTTAGGTACTTAAAAGAAGTAGGTATCGTTATTAGAATACCTTAGAATATACAACAATTTTTTATAGAAAAAAACAACTTGTCTCGAAGTTAGCTCTTAGATGGGAAGGTTTGTAGACAAGTTAAAGACGAATAATGTTGTTTTCTAGTTAAAAAAAATGCAAAAAATATATTGTGAATCCAAAAATAATCAAAATTTCTTTATATATTTATAATATAACTCTGCATACAACTTCCTCACGGATGTTTTTAAAGAAGAAACAAAATAGATAATAGGTTTAGTTATAGCTAGTATTAAATCATCAAACGAATGAGTCAACGTCCGAATCATAGCTGAGTCTTTTGCTGTTTGCTTTGTTCTTAGAAGGTAACCGGTAACCGGGAGATAAGAAAAATAATAAACATACATTGATTATTTTCAATAATTATCAACACAGGTTAACATAACATACGGTAGATACGAGTATATCTATATGTTATAGTGAAACGCCGAAGCTCCGGCGGCGCTCCTTGGTTTGACTAGTCACACCTCAGATTTGACAAGAAGGCTTAGTCAAACTCCAAAACCCATAGACAGCGTGTTTCAGGTTTTGACTAACGAATTTATGTGCAAACCTAGAAGAGACCAACTTGGAAAATTATCCTGGACTGTAAGGAAGCTAAAGTTTGTTTACTCGTAGGTACTTGAAATACTCTGCAGTATCATTATAATAATCATAATCATAATAATCATAATCATAAATTTTATTTTGCTAGAAACACGGTATTATACAATGTTGATGTTATAAAATAAAAAGTTCAACATGTTTCGCTGAATATTTCAGCATGCAAAAATGATACAATAATTAATATAAGTACTAGGTAAAATGTCAGTAAAATTCAAATAATAAGTAATAAATGTCAATAAAATAATAATCATAATCATAAATTTTATTTTGCTAAAAACACGGTATTATACAATGTTGATGTTATAAAATAAAAAGTTCAACATGTTTCGCTGAATATTTCAGCATGCAAAAATGATAAAATAATTAATATAAGTACTAGGTAAAATGTCAGTAAAATTCACTTCTCAAGCTTACGCGCTCACTAGACATGAAATAAAACAATTTTTAACGGATACTAGCTAAACCCGCGCTAGTATCCGTTAAAAATTGTTTTATTTCATGTCAGTAAAATTCAAATAATAAGTAATAAATGTCAATAAAAAATACTCAAGTTTTCAATCATCACATCACCACTAAAATGTCGGTAAAAATTTAATTCTTTTACAAAACATGTTGTCAAACTTGAAATAAATATTGCTAATGTTGAGTGTAATAGTAAGTATATCAAATGGGTAAATGTTAACAAAATCTTTGCAATCCACTTGTGCGTAGTATACACAGAAGGATAACTTGCTAACTTATTGATCAAAAATATAGCCCATTTCTTACTAACGGCATCATATTTTAAGAACGCTGGACGGGCGAAGAAAATACTAACACGCTAAGAGAGTTTCTTCTTTATTTTCTTTCTTTTCGCAACATCATAATATTTGAAATTACAAAATGGCGGGACATTGACCGTTTTAATTTGGCATTTGTTTAAAGATTTTCCTTTCTTGCATTTTCTTAAACAATATGCATAATGGAACTTCAAATAAGATGCATTCCGAATTTCTAACACATTATCAGAATGTACCTACTTCAGTACATTTCACACAAAGGTTCGAATCAAAATAGTAAAGCATTTACTTTGCCTGATAGCTTTTGCAACTTTTGCAACGCAATAGATGAGTTGTTGGCTTGCATTTCATTTACAAAACCAATTCGTACTATGTTTGGTCTAGAATCTAGATAAATGATGTAGGCAGTGTTAATGAAAACTTATTCATTTAATTATTTTTATCATTTAATTTTTATATCTAACAGTCATCAATTTTGATCTAAAAATTTGTAAGTTTAGTTTGAGTTTCGATGATATTTTCAAAAACCAAGACTATAATAAAAAATCTGAATACTGTGCCCCTTTTCTTGTACACATCCCGGATGAACATTCTTTCTTTCACATCCTTTATATTAAAAATAAAAATAAAATGCGTCAAGTGACAAACAGTATTTTGTTTTTTAAACATATTTTGAAATATGTGTGAAATAATTATGTGATTCCTGCGTTTTGTTTACAATTTGTACATTGCCAAATTTTAATATCAATGTGACTTGATTAGCCCAAGTTGTTATTAGGCCAAGTTAGTCAACGTGACTTAGCCCTAATTAATTGAAAGTCGTAACGTTTCCATTATGGTGGAAAGGTTAGAAACACGTGTCGACCCCGACTTTGAGGTCGCGTCCCGTGTTCGAGTCTATCTGTCACGTTTATTTTATTACACCCTTCTTTGGGGGAGACACGTGACGTTGTGTTATAAGCTCGCTGTTGAGTTTAAGGAAATATTGGAAGTAAACGTTGATTGCTCGTATAGCTCAGGTTCTTCGGTGTTATTGTACTCTTAATGGCAGCTATAAAATATTACACAGCAACTTTAAGAAAACTGCAGCATAAAGCGTTAACTGACCGAGCGAGCGAAGCGAGCGTTGTACCTATATCAGTTACGAGATTGGCAAAAAAATCGTGTTTCTTATTAGTTGGAAAGTATGTTAAGAATATGAATATAAGGTTCTTGGTTAAAATAAATGTAAAACAATTGACTGTCGTAATAATGGTTAGTCACCGATATTTCATGTTGAAAACTGTTATTGTGCAAATATTTGGTACTGGATTTAATATAGATTATTTTAAATATATATTAAATCCAGTAACATATTTCAGCCTTTTCAAAAATGTTACAAACGCGAGGCGGCTACGGCTCACAAAGCCTAGTGTAGTCTTAACGAATTACTTGTTAAAAACTCTCTTTCTAATAAAGTTTAGTCCATTGCATGTTTAACACTTTTCATAATTCCAATACATAAATACGTCGATCGATACGAGGCTACACCATAACCCATAATTGACCGAGCGAGCACGAAGTGCGAGCGAAGCGTCTCTGCTTCAGCTTGGGCAAAAATTCTCTCGTATGTCCGGCTGTCTGTCGCATTTCTCAACCGATTCTTGTGAAATTTTGTAAGCAGGTTTGAAAATTATATAGAATTTTTAACTCGAGCCAGTTTTTTGAAATTTTTTAAAATGGCGGAGATATGTTAAAAAAACAAATTTCAGACCGTTTTCCAGCTCTGCCTGTTTTCCTCTACAGGTCGCATTTTTCAACCGATTCTAGTAAAATTTTGTAGGCAGGTTTAAAAATGATGTAGAATTTTATGGTCAAACCAGTTTTTTGAAAATTTTCAAAATAGCGGAGATATGTTAAAAAAACTTATTTCAGTCCGGTTTTCCAGCGCTGTATGTTCTCCTCTATAGGTCGCATTTCTCAACCGATTCTCGTGAAATTTTGTGAACAGGTTCGAAAATAATATAGAATTTTTTTGTCACGCCAGTTTTTTGAAATTTTTAAAAATGACGGAGAAATGTTAAAAATACATATTTCAGTCCGGCTTTCCAGTGCTGTCTGTTTTCCTTTACAGGTCGCATTTCTCAACCGATTCTCGTGAAATTTTGTAAGCAGGTTTGAAAATTGTATAGTTTTTTTTTTCAAGCCAGTTTTTTTTTTTAAATGGCGAAGATAATGTAAAAAAATCATATTTCAGTCCGGATTTCCGGCGCTGTCTGTTCTCCTCTACAGATCGCATTTCTCAACCGATCCCGGTGAAATTTTGTGAGCAGATTTGATAAATATATTGATTTTTTTTGTCGGAGCAATTTTTCGAAATTTATTAAAATGACGGAGATATGTAAAAAAAAATATTTCAGTCCAGCTTTCCGGCTGTTTGATCTCTTCTACAGGTCGCATTTCTCAACCGATTCTGGTGAAATTTTGTGAGTAGGTTCGATAATTATATATAACTGTTTAGTCAAACCAATTTTTCCAAATTTAAAAAAAAATATTCACCCATTTTGAAAAAATATCAAAATCAGAAGCACCATCTAGCTTCGAATACTCACGTACCTACTGTGTGTTTAGAAAACTTCATGGCGACATTTTATTTTATTTTATCGCGAGGTTTACAGCTCACGGAGCCTCTAGTAATAGAATAAATGGTTGATTTTCAATATTTATTCTAAAAATCAGTCACACAAAAATCTAGATAGTACCAATGTTACTGAAATCTGGCTGCAGACACCCGTTGCAGTAGCGAGCGGTGTCAGCCGCAGGGTGCGTTTTCTTTTTTTCCTTTTTTTTACAGCCACCGCCCGAGGCATCCGCTGCGACGCGTTCAGATAAAAGCATTTTAAATATAGAACGAGGAAAACGGTTAACCGCAAACTGTTCTGTTTTGTTGGTAATGGATGACGTAAACAAAATGTTAATGCATGTTATTTGGTGAAATATTGTGTTATGCTTATATATGTTTGTTTCTTTGTGCTTTCAAGTGCCTTAAGTGCCTAACATAACAACTTACTACAGTTTAGAAGATTAGAAGTTAAAAATTATTTAGGTATGTTCAACAGGGTTGCCACCTTTAGGAACATAAAAGTCGGGACAAGGGAGCGGGGGGGAGGGGGGGTGGATTGGACCTTGCAATTGAGCTTTCATTAAATCTACAGAGCAACGATTTCTGACATTACATCATTTAAGCGTCATATGGGAAATACTCGCTCAACATCGAAGGCGGTATACTTAACAAGATACAAAGCAAAATAAGGCATTTAACTTGCTGTTCTTTATGCTTTTAAATATTTCGACCCATTTTTTTATCAACACTGATTTTGATTGCGTGTTCTCATCAAAAATCGGGACAAAACTGATGAATCGTCGGGACGCGGGACAATTTCATCGAAATCGGGACTGTCCCGGCAAAATCGGGACGGGCGGCAACCCTGATGTTCAATGCGATTAAATTGACAACGTACAATACAACTAAAGTTAGTCACTTCAGAGCACTTGCGGTGCGACGTATTTTAATCTGTAAAATTTTCTCTTTTCCATACATTCTTGAGTGAAGTTGCAGCAGATCACACACATACGTCAATTTAATCGCATTGTACTGTGGTTTATTGACAACTTTTTTTAACTGGTTTTTTTATTCTGTTTCACACTCTACGTTTAAAATTCATGGTCTATTAAAAATGGAATAGAAATTAATGTTTCTTAAAAAAACAAGCTTCTAAAAATTTATTTTCCAACCTCGACCGACTTTTCTTTATTTTTTGTTTATTTTTTTGTTTTATTTTATATAAGTTTTTATTTTGTTTGTTTGCAGGAGGTGCACTGGTGAAGACGTTCTGTTATCCGTGATTTAATTTAATTTTGCCCCATGGTGTCTTGTAAGTTTATTTTATTTTATTTTCTTTTTATTTTTATTTGTTTTTTACTTTATTGTAAACAATGTTAAAACATACGATGTCGTGCGAAGTTACGAAAGTTTATAGTGGGTTGTAGTACCTTTATCAAATACTTTAATATTTGCTCACATAGTAAGTCATCTATCATAAATTATGGTGCTAGAGTTTGGTCAATGAAAGATGAGACTCGGTTGGAAATGGAACTAATATTTTAAGGTTCAGTTTCCAATAACTGAACTTCTAAACGTTATTTTAACAGGGAAAGGGGCCCCACCATTTCAATCTCATCTTTCGTTGATCGACTCTATGATATTGAATTTGTGAACTAAATAATTTATATTTTAAGCAACTTCCGTTTTATAGACTCGTCCACATGAAATTTTACTTCGTGTTGGAATTTAAGTCAGCTTAAGAAGTAAGCTTTTACTCAAATTTTATTCAAGGACACTATATAGGTATAATTCAGTGATTCCCGAATTCTTTTGGTTATGGAACCCTTTTTGGTTCACCATTTATGCGCGGAACCCTACCTCAAGTAAGAAGTAAACTAACTCGAACATTGTTTTTTACGTGAATTCACACCATACTGAAGCTTTTTGGCTTCGCAACTTTTAAATATATTCGCAACTTGTAAATATAGTTTGACTTTAAAGGAAGGATTTTTTAAGATAAAAATATTTATTTAGTTAGAACAAAAAGATATTTACTTAACTCTTAAGTTTTCGCGGAACCCCTGAAAGCCTCATACGGAACCCCAGGTTTCTTCGGAATACCATTCGGGAATAGATTACTATCTTTGTGTATTTTTTTAAATCTGCCTGCGACCGTACGTACTACAATTCTGATTACGTCCAACCGGATCTCAAATCAAATACATTTTTTTTGTTGTAGCAATAGTTTTCTATAGCTAGGTAGACTTTCCATTCCATCACACTCTGTCATATGTCATTGGAAATCTATAACTTTTATGGCCACGAAGGTTTCATGGTAATCTAGTAGCGTATCTTCTTTCCGGTCCGGTAGGGTAGCCAATAGGGTTGGCAACATTATTTCAGCACATTATTTGAAATAGTATTTTTCAGAATAAACTTGAAATAATATAGTACACTTCGAATAAAAATTTATTTTGTGATGGAAATAGTATGAAACTGACAGAAACTGCTGAAATAAAGTGTTTTACGTACTATACTTTCTGAAATACAATACCTAGTAGACAGACCCGAAATATATATATGCGAAAGTCTGTTTGTTACGCCTTTACGTCTTAACTACTCAACTGACAACGTGCATGAAATTTTGGATACACGTTGTCAGGGGTACAGAGAAGGATATAAGGTACCTTTCATCCCGAAAATATAGTGTTCCCGAGGGATTGAAATACACTATATTATAATATGGTTGGCAACCCTACGTCAATCCAATCATGGGCTGATTTTTCGCATCCCTGCCCGGTCGTGTCCAATGACCACTGGGAAATGGCACCCGAAGATTGAAATACTTAGTAATTTCTCTTGCCTTCCTTTGAATGCTATGAAGATACCCGGATTTAAGTTATGATAACATGAACGGATGTAGATTATTTCTGAGTAAATCCGTATCATTGTTAGTGACTAAATTGTATGAAAATTACAATGTTGTACCAATAATGACCGTAAATGTAATTTTAATTTGTTTTTTGTATTGTATTTGTGTTGATGTGACATAAATGATAAAGTCATGATACAATTAAGGCCATATTTTCCTTAAGCATAAGTGATCCTTATTTAGTTGATCTCCTTGACCTACATAACAAATATGAAACAAAACTCGAAATATTATTACTGCTAAGTAAGGATCCAAAAACTTTTTCTGAAGAACAAAGCGAGTCAATCAAAATTAATAAGGTAGGTAAGTTTAATAAAATTTAATAAAATAAAATAAATAAAATAATAAAATTCCGTTTACTCACAGACCATACAACAAATAAGTACTGCGCGTTTACTGTAAGAATTTTCAAAAATCCTTAGTTCCCCGCGCACAATACAAAGTAGGAAAGTACCTTGAAATATGGAAGATATGAAATTTTACTGAAAGAATATCTCCTTCATTTTGTTTTGAAAAAGAATTAGAACTGCATTCAAAGATTTTTTCAATAATACATATAATACATAAATAATACATACATTTAAATTTAAAATTTCATGGTCTTCCTTTTAGGTGTTTAAGACGCTGTGTTACTCAAGAATTATTAATAGTCCTTATGTTAATCCCTTTCGATCGCTACTATGGTAAAAATACAAGATTGTTTTTTTTTTCATATTTAGTAGATTCGATTCCTGGTTAAGGCAGGCGATTTTTCAAAAATCTTTGAAAGTGTTCCGATTATTTATAAAATCAAAATGAAGTCTTCTTTAAGTAAAACCTACCTTCAATATTCCCTCCGTGAAGCAAGGTTTTAGGACGCCCTGTATACTGATATAAATTGCGTTTACATCAACTTGAATATCATATTCCCGTGTACTCGTCGCCAAGGCAACTCGCAGATCGAAGGTCGCCGCATTGTGGGCAGGAGTGGGAATATCCGATTTGATAAAATTGATAAAACCATGTATTTAAAAAACAACAGAAACTTTTACAATCTAAACTTCCCTTTGCCCTTTATTATTGGGTTACTCACAGAACATTGGGGGCTTTTTTTGTTCTGGGGGGTCACTTCTAGTTTAGTGGTTCAATAACTTAAATCTACTTTATTTTCTGAACTTATCAGTGGTAAAATTGATTTTATCAATTTGAATATGAATTAAAACCACTAATTTCCCGAACGTTGTCTAAAGTAGCAACAAAGTCAAAGTCAAAAATAGCTTTATTCAAATAAACTTAATAATTAAGTACTTTTGAATCGTCTATATTTTCCTACCACCCGTTCAAGACTTTTTTAACTGACAAGAAGAACGGGCGCAAGAAACTTATCAGCTTTATAAACTTATAAGCAATAAGTAACGATATTTACAAACTTAAATATATCGTTACCAGATAATTACAACAGGGTGACAGGATTATTGGCAACAAACATAGACTTATTATATTACTATCATTTTCAACAAAGTACTTATAGTAGTTATGTGTTACATCATTTCCACGCATTTTGATCTTTAAGATAATCGTCTACTTTATAATAACTTGTAATATAAAATACTTTGTAATAAATAACCTTTACCCATAAGCGTTTTTTTAACATGGTTTTTAAATTCATGCAAAGGAAGATCAATTACTTGCAAGTAAATAAAAGAAAAGTAAAAAAAACTTATAAGTCGAACTTTTAATAAACCGCTGCGATGAATTATTTATGAATCATATTTGCGATGTGCAATATTGTTACAAGAATAACTGAAACAGAAAGTGGATCAACAAGTGGACCAGATTGAGCTTACAGACGTCACAGATTAGATACTCTCGGTAATGCAAACACTTCAACAGTGCAACAAGTATCAAATTTGGCTACCCTTGGATTAGTCAAATGGCTTCGGAATCAGTTTTCATTAAAGGTCTTAAAGCGTTGTACTGAAACTATTTAGCTATCAGTTATATAAGAAAGAAAAATAAAAAAACCGAAGGAGCTATTATACATAAATTATATTAAGATTAAAACTTAAAAGTACCGTTTCCAAAATCAATAAAAATTAAACATGTGCCATAGAATTAATTTCCATCAATCAAACGAATAAACTCCATCCAAATATCACAATAATCATTGTTGTGTTGAAAAAGATCGTAACAACTGTTGAAAAGAAACAACTGTTATTATTAAGACAACTGACGCACAGACTTTAGATTATGAAACGTAAAAAATCCTCCTTCAAAAATCTGAAAATAAGCTTCAAAATTAAATACCTCTAAAAAGCAAGAAATAATATTGAAATCGTTACATACGCATAATCAATTTTAATAAAACACGTCTTTTGAAGTCGGGTGGAGCTTGAGGACAACTTATTTTTTTTATTCATGAATAATTGAATTTGAAATTTAATACGACTACCTAATCTTTCTTCGTAAAACGTATGTCCATAACATATATTTTTGAAAGACATTTTTACTTTTTGAGATAAATAGCTCCAAATAGGTACAGCGAATTTTGTCACTCTGGCTGGCCTCTGTAATTTCCCTAGATTTATGATTTATAAAATCTTTTTTTGAGTTTGAGAAATTAATCATATTATGAACGATTATGTGACATACGATCTTGCCTTCTTAGACCACCAAATAAACATTTAAAAAATAATAATCAAAAATGTAACAAAACGTTTTTGTTAGCGGTGCAAAGTAAATTTTGTTTTTTATTAATAGAAAACTCAAAAGTTTAGCACATTTGACAGAATCTAGGACTACGTATATTATTTGCACAGTATTGATACTCATTAGTTGAAAAAACTAATATCTATTCTGTGTTATTTGTTTTTTTTTTTATATGCAACTTGAGCTACTTTTTAACGCGAGGTCTACAAGCTCACGGAGCCACTACTTTTAATTGTTCTCGTTTTCCTGTTTCATCCTTGTTTATTATTTTGTATCCATAAGAAGCGGAGAGCACATTCGGTATACCCACCGCATAGTCAAGAAGTTTAAATTCATTTTTCTATGAAAATTGCGCATAGTACAAAAACCTTCTATCATCTATACCGATGATCGAAGACAACAACATAAACGACAAGAATAGAAATAAGCAATAGTTATTATAATTGTCATTTTCTGTTTGTCATCCTTTGTCTGTCAATAACGTTGTTATTATTCACGTATCGTATACGTATCTTATTCCAATTTCCTTTGCTCTGAATTTTGGGAACAGAGGTCGTTGTCCTCTTGTATCTTTAAATACCCCATTATAGTATACGAATATACGAATCATGCTCAATAATCTGTAATATCCGGAATATCAGGCAATTGGTAAAGATGCTATCGACAACTCGTTTAGCTCAAAATGATTGATCGCCATTTGTTTATTGGAATAACGAGCGACCTCGACGTATGACAACGCAAATAATAGCAAACACAAAAACATAGGGATGCATTTGTTTTTAGTTTGGTACTTACATTTATCTACACTCATGCTTTAAATCCTCTGTAAGGGTTTCTGAAACAGTTAGCTTACTGCCATCATTACAATATCCCGAGCGAGAGCTGGGCCTGCAGCGCCGCGCGTCCATGCGCGAGCATTGCATTATGAAATTCAGTACAACATTATAACACTCTTGCGGAATACATAATGACGAGGAGGGAGAGGAAAATTAAAGTCAAAGTCAAAACCTTTATATAGAGGATACATATCATGGGTTTAGATAAATATCATGGGTGTTTTTAATCCATATGTATTAAAATAATGTTTGTTTCCCTAATAAAAATAAGAAAAATTAAAAATAAGAAAAAATAAAAAAATGTAGATAGTCTTGTATGCAACTGTACATAATTAGGTATTATAACACTCATGTGATACTATTATGACACGAGGCGAAGCCGAGTACCACATTCGTGTTTTAATACCCCTCGTTATAGTACAGTTGCATAAATAACTATTATTTACTTTTTAAGACTGCTCTATAATCCCCCCCAAAATGAAACAAAGTGACTTACCTACCAATCTATACCAATACTATACTGGTAGATTCTTTCATAGGTATGTTAAAAAACTGTCGTTTAAAATTGAAAAAAAAAAGGAAATTAGAACACAAAATCTTTAGTTAATTATTAAGTAAAACGAAGCTGGTACCTACCTGTCCTGTTTGTTTATGTATAACATAAGTAATTCCTTAATTATACTGGCATGTAAAAGTAGTCACACTTAAGATTTTAAATTACGTACTAAGTTACATGATACGTCGTGTTAATTCGTTAATATTCCCATCGTTATTACACAGGCTGGGTCCAAGTATCGCCTGCGCATATTAAACAGTCTTCTACGGAAATTTTTCCGCCGTCTACGGAGTTCAACGAAACTTGAGATTGTCTTAATTAACACTGTTATGATTTACTGCGACGGTGTTTGATGCTAACGAGGTTTTACTTTTGTTGTTAAATATTATAAAAGTTTCGTAAACGCGTTGTTAAATTCACGATCTTATGGGAAAAACTTCGTCGAATGTTTGAAGACTCTTTAAATATAATGATGATTATAGTCGTGGGAAATATTTATTTTATAATATACAATATTGACATGCACACAAATAAAAATGTACAGCTAATTATAACAAACCACTATCAAACTCTGTTGTAAGTATTCTTAGCGCTGCGTAAATGAAACGTTCGCTATAATTTGTCACCGCTAGTCGTAAAAATACATAAAAAATTAAGGTGTAAAATTGTAATACTTACAAGAATGAATGGTTTCCGAACACGGAGTAAAAGGGAATGTAAGAACGAATTTACGGAAGTTGATGTCAAATTAATGTTAAAAGAAGCATCCGTAGGAAAGACGGATCTTTTAGAGCTAAATAAAATAAAATGAATGTGTACGCCGCGATATGTTTTCCTGTGTAATTTATTTCATGAAATATTTTAGGTATGTGCTGGTAGCTCGTAACCTAAGGGATGAGTTATTGTAATAGTTTTGACCCAAGTTTACTTTTATGGGTGGACACATATTTGAACAGAGCTCGTGGCGTGACGGACGACACGCGGTGCTTTATGTTTTTTTCTACATTTTGGGGTCATTTATGTTATATGTATGTGCATAACCTACATCCAAAATATGTAGGAAATTAGGTTATGGAACTTACGTTTCAATTCAAATAAAGTTATTGCTGTAATTTTATGAAAAAATTCGTGAGGGGTTTGAACCTTACACTATTCGTCTTTTGTCTTTTTGCGTACAAACTACTCGTAATTCACAAAATTGCATTATTGTAGGTACTTCTTCCTTATGATGAAATTAAATGATTTATTTTCTTTCAAATGAATGAAAATTTAAAAAACTTGCTCTTTAGATTTTGAGTACCTACGTTGTAATACAGAAACCGGCCAAGTGCGAGTCGGACTCGCGCACGAAGGGTTCCGTACCAAAAAACGACAAAAAGACACGTTTGTTGTATGAGAGCTCCCTTAAGTATTTATTTTATTCTGTTTTTGGTATTTGTTGTTATAGCGACAACAGAAATACATCCTCTGTGAAAATTTCAACTGTCTAGCTATCACGGTTCATGAGATACAGCCTGGTGACAGACAGACAGACAGACCGACAGACAGACCGACAGACAGACCGACAGACAGACAGACGGACAGCGGAGTCTTAGTAATAGGGTTCCGTTTTTACCCTTGGGTACGGAACCCTAAAAAAGACATTTGTAATAATAGTCTAGTTAAATACAATTAGTGACATGCAATATGGAATAGTTGGCATTCTTGTCATAATCACACACAGCTAATCAAATTACATATACCTCGAGTCTCGGCAGGTTACACATGTCAAGGATAGTACAACGTCCTAGTTAATAGAATCCTTCAGAATCAAGGACTTGCTTATTACGGCGATCGCAAACATTATTATTGTTTTCATTTATAGGTATTTGTAAAAACTTTGTAAGCTCTATTTGTCATGCGTTTTTTTTTGCGGAATAGTTACAAAATACTAATGACGCAGTAATAAACCTAAAATGCTTTCTTTCTAGTAGTGGCGAGGGGTGAAGTTATGGCTAAGGTAAGCTGATGGGAAAATATGCTTATGCTATGAAAATATACCAGGGCTTCAAATACCGTTGAAAATTAGTAACGTTAAAAAATAACGTTAAACTGGAAATTAATAACGGTAAAATTGATAACGGTAAAACAGAATTTAACGTTAATTTTTCGTTCCTTGATAACGTTATTATGTTATTGTATTAAAATAATTAAAAGGAATGTGTAATTGACGTTGACGCCGCCGTGACGTGATCAGTCTCTGCGGTAGGTATTAGGTAGTAGAGGTACCTACCTACAATACGCAATACTTGTAAATTTACCATTAAAAATAACGTTATTTTTTAACTTTATCTAGTATATAACGTTAAAATAATGTTATCTTACGTTCGTAAAAAAAAACGTTATCAAGGTATCATATTGAAAATAACCTTACGTAACGTTATTTTATCTACTCTCATATCGTAAAATTCGAATTATGAATTTCAAAACGGAATTATATTGACATACTTTATACACGCAATACCGAAAAAAAAATTAAAAAGTTATTTTATAACATACCTTCGTTAACTAAAGTATGCTATAAAATAACTTTTTTTCTCATTACGATACAGGGCAAATCCAAGAAGATGGCAGTGCCGCGATATTAAAAAAAAAACAATGAAATTCTCACATACTTTCTATGATTAAAATGTACTCTATGGTGATCGATGACTTAGCGTAACGATTACTCTGCTGGAATGCAGTCATCTCATTATTATTTTTCTAATAGAAAACGCGCCACTTTTAAGATTTTAATTTTTACTTTTGCATTTTAATATCAGATAGTAGTGAGTGAGTAGATATTTTAGATGCGGCGACGGAAAAACGTAATACTTACCTAAGGTAATTACGTAGAGTTTCTAAGTATTTGGTACAACCTACCTACCTAAAGCAAAGTCGAGTACCTACCTACTCTTTTTATCATTGATATTTTATTTTGTAGGTTCAATCACAATAATTGTATGAGAGTAGATAAAGTAGTGTATGAAACTGCACATAACTAGGTATTAAAACACTCGTGTGATACTATTAAAAACCTCGCCTACGGCTCGGTTTTTAAACACACACTCATGTTTTAATACCCCTCATTATGCATCAGTTTCATAAACTACTATTTACTGTTGATTGGTAACGTTATAAAGCCCTGGTATGGACCCTTCGCTGCTGCTCTCTAGTTGAACTTTCTTTAAAAAAACATAGGCACATTTATTTACAAAAAAAACCGGCCAAGTGCGAGTCGGACTCGCGCACGAAGGGTTCCGTACCAAAAACGGCAAAAAAATTATGTTTGTTGTATGGGAGCCCCCCTTAAATATTAATTTTATTCTGTTTTTAGTATTTGTTGTTATAGCTGCAATAAAAATACATCATCTGTGAAAATTTCAACTGTTTACCTGTTGTCGTTATTAATATTGAGCAAAAAACGGCAAAAAAATCACGTTTGTTGTATGGGAGCCCCCCTTAAATAATAATTTAATTCTGTTTTTAGTATTTGTTGTTATAGCGGCAACAGAAATACATCATCTGTGAAAATTTCTACTTTCTAGCTATCACGGTTCATTAGATACAGCCTGGTGACAGACAGACAGACAGACTGACAGACAGACAGACAGACAGACGGACAGCGGAGTCTTAGTAATAGGGTCCCGTTTTTACCCTTTGGGTACGGAACCCTAAAAACAATCGGTAAAAATACGTTGTTTCAATAACGTCGAATAAGTACGTCTACGTCTTAACTATTCCTTGAGACAAAGAAATAAAGATTTCATTGTAATTGTAGTATACTGGATATGTATATTTATGCGACTGATTAATTATTTATTACATTTTGATAATAACTCTATTTATTACGTTGTTCTTAAATATAAAAGTACCGAAACGTTAGTTGTAGTTATCAGGTGACTAGAGGCGCCCCACTAGAGTGAGTCGCCCCGCTACGCGCTATGCATAGGCTATAAATATGCGGTAGCGGGGTGGAGGGGCTCAGTGCCAAGAGAAAGACGAAGAAGGCGCTGCCCCGTCACATTGTGCCCCCGCCATCTCCCCAGCCCACCTCACCCAATCCCACCCTCCCACCCTGAACCCCACTCACCAAATTATAACCCCAACCCCGTTGCTTAAGTCGTGGCCCGTTCGCAGGCGCTCGCTGGGCCTCCCCCACAGGGGGTCTCACCCGGTGCGGCAGACCGCGCAGAGGGCCACGCAGCAACCTCCGGCGGGGGGCACTCCATTCGCCGTAAGGCGGCCGCGCTTAGCGGCACCCAGTACCATGGGGCAGTTGCCTCATGAGATGAAGCCCGGGGAAGGAGCAGCAGCTCGAACCCGCACCCGCGCAAGCGGAAGACAACCACTGGAGGGGCTCAGTCATACGGGAGCCGCCACAGTGAACGGTTGAACAGCTGAATAAGTGTTTCGTATAAGTACGTAGTTACAAGTGTGAAATAAACACTATTATCATCTATGCTGGAGTTTGATTTCTACAGTAATTCTAGGGTATTCGTAAGGGCGATTTGTAACAGCTGCTGGTGACTATGGTCGCACGCCGTAAGCCCTCACCCTGACCTCTACAACTACCATTTAGGTAGTTTTCCCTTTGTTTGTGAACTCCTGCCAGCTGTACTTTATGATTATCCTACATATATGGGTAGTAGAGTAGGACAATATATGTATATCCGAAATTCGCATATATTTACATCAATCCCTGTAGCCAATGTCACAATTGCAAATCCAAATTAGTATTGTTTATTTTTATTTTATTTATTCAGCACTGCCACACATATTATGACGTTTACACAATTTATAACTACATACAAAAAAAGATCTGATATGCACCACAATATCGGCGTACATAGCACTTAAAATATTATTAGTGAGCACTAACGGTACAAATTACATTAAAGACACTAAGGTTAAAGTTATTACCTACTTATTTAAAAAAAATAAACAATTTCTTTATAAATTTATTAAAACTATCATTGAATGTCCAGATCTTCGATATTACTATGTAAACTGTTATATTCCTCGCAAATTCGTACCAATGGAGATTTATGACCTAGGTTAGTTTGCGAAAATGGTAGAGCAAAGAGTTTTCGAATACGGTTTCTTGGATACCTACCAGGTAAGTACTTGCAGAGAGATGTTAGTCAGCAGATTACCGCAGCGAATACCACTGTTAATAATCTTATGGAGGAAAAGTAAAGTTTTTCGACGCGCTTGAAGACCAACCGTCTTAAACTTACTAAGCCTCTGATCATACGGCTGCCTGTGTGAAAAAAAACCACTTACACTGAAGGCAAGGTGTCTGTTGAAAGCTCTTTGGATTCCCTCGATTCTATGCGAATTTATTACATAAAGCGGATTCCAAAAGCAAGATGCAAATTCGAGGTGACTTCGTACCAAAGGCATTGTACAGTAGAATTTTAACTCTAAAATTTTTAAAACCCTTTGTGTTCCTTATAATGAATCCCAGCATCCGAGCAGCTTTTGTTACAATCGAGTGAATATGCGATCTAAAAAAGCTTTTTAAAAAAAGCAAGACCTCCTTCAAAAACTTAAAAGCAGCTCTATAAAAAGCAAGAAATAATGTTAAAATCGATTAATTAAAACACGTCTATTGAAGTCGGGTGGAGCTGGAAGTAATTTTTTTACTTATTGTATTGTTTATATTCTAAAAGCCCCACCCGACTTCAATAGACGTGTTTTAAATAATCGATTTTTACATTATTTCTTGCTTTTTATAGAGCTGTTTTTAAGGTTTTTGAAGGAGGTCTTGCTTTTTTTAAAAAGCTTTTTTATTTTAAACTTTTTTGTGGTAGGTATATAAACGATGATTTTATAAAATCGTTTTAATGTTTCACATTTTTCATTGGTATACCCTTAGTACTTAACTCAATTTCCACAGGAGTTCTGCTGGGCCTTCGCAGTTCAACTCTAGTCCAGAACGTCCTTGACATTAGATAGTTACGTAACTTGTTTTTCATTGTCATAAACCTAGCAATATTTTAATCACTGTACAGTTCCTATTTAATTTTGAGGAGTTCTCTCGTGTATCTTCATAATCCAAAGTCTAATACCAATGAAATTAATATGGTATCATTGTTAAGGTGTCTTCTTTCAAACAAAAAAAGAAATATCTAAATCGGTTCATAAACAAAAAAGTAATGGTTGAACATCCGTCTGAATTCGTATAAAATGGTAACGAAAACGATAGTATTTTCAAGATTACTTGAAAACTACTGAACCGATTTCAAAATTTCAAAAAATGGGACCAACTTGAAAAGAAACCTGATAATTTAGTGTTTGAATCATTTCAATCGGTTCAGCCGTCTTTGAGTAATCGCTGTACATACATATAAAAAAGAAATATACGCGACGAACAGATAACCTCCTCCTTTTAAAATTTTTGAAGTCGGTTAAAAAGTAAAAGAGCTATCGATAAGGACACCAAGGTCGCGAATTTCCTTAACAATTGTATCATCAACAATTCGGTACCTCGAATCTAGTGGTTTTTTTTCTTACTGTATTTTATATGGGATTTTTGTTACCTATTTGTATTTTTTATATATTTGATTTGTTTGGGATTGACATAAGTTTTCGTCAACTAGGTATTGATTTATAAAACGTCAATTCCATACATTTTTCGAATTGATAGCTTGGACGAATCAAAGATTGATAGCCAAGCTTTGCTAATGTGACTGTATATTTTACCTGTCTTACACAGAATAATTGAATTCTCCTCCCCAGGCACAAAGTAACTGTCGGAAAGCTCCCAAACATCTGGGCCCAATTCTGCAAATGCTTCAATATCATTTTCTTGACGTATTTGCCATATTTCACCATATATGATTGCTTAACGCTTCAACATATCTGATGGCGAGGAGTTAGACCGGATCCTCGCCAGCACCGGCCCACGTAGTAGCTATTGCTTTTCGAGGAGCTCGACGGGGCACAGTGGTTTAGCGCCTGGTCCAGCGATTGCGGAGATTAAGCAACTTTCGCAAGGGTCGGTCATGGGATGGGTGACCAAAAATTCATTATCTTGCACTTCTCCGTGCTTCGGAAGGCACGTTAAGCCGTTGGTCCAGGCTGCATTTGCAGTCGTGAACACCCACCAATCCGCATTGGGCCCGCGTGGTGGGTTATGGCCCATCCTCCTTATCCACCCATAAGGAAGGCCTGTGCCCGCTGGGACACAGGCCTTCCTTATGCCATTTTTGATGTCCTCACTGCTGAGTGAGGACATCAAAAATGGCTCATGGTCATCACTTTTTGTGTTAGTAAACAAGAACTATGTCAAAAAGCATCTATTTAAAAATTATTGAGATGCGGTTACGTTAACTCAAGCAGAATCGAGGCCCATCGTGTGTCATATAGCAAGTGTCATAACATGTCAAGGCAAGTGCGACATTTCAGTAATGCGGCCTTCAGAAGCAAGGACCTCCTCAAGGAAGCAATTTGTGCTTGATCCAGTTTAATGACATACATGCGAGCGTCTTGGAAATTGTTTACCTTAAATAAAGGTGTAAACTTATTACATTAAATGAAATTTGAGACTAATATAATACATTTTCAAATAAAATATAAACCTGTGTCGACTAAGAATCCTGTTTTTAAACTAAGAAACAGCTTCAATGTCAAAAAAATATTTGTCTACAACCAATATCGGCGCTGTTTATCGGTAGTTTCAGACCAAAAATAAGACGTCATTTTTTCCAGTGAAAAGTGTAAGCTTTTGGTTGGGCAAAAAGCTAGGGTGCGATCCATTTCCTCTTATAACTTCATTAAAGTTGCAATACTTAAAATCCTTTGAAGTCCCGATAGTGACTTCTACGGCTATAACAAGTTAGTTTAATTTTGAAATTCGAGCAAGCGTCGTGTTACTTCGCCGAGGCTTGCCAACTTTTAACTAATGGAAACTTGATAGTTCACCGGCGGCGGCGCCGTTTTACTGCGTTTGGTGTTCCAACTTCAGTTATTGGACATTTAAAACCTCTTCATTTAAAAGTGGTGTAACTTTATTAAGTGTTAAGCGATACTTAACGTCGATTACATTTTAATTATACACGCTGAAATTATAATCATTTGGTTCCCGCCGTGGGGTGGTTCCACTCATGATTACAAGCAACTTTTACTATGGGGCCAACTCTCCTGTTTGCAAAAAAACATCAGCTGTTCCATACAAAAATGCAGTACCTACTCGACCTTAATGTATGGAATAGCTGTTTTTTTTTGCGAGCAGGAGAGTTGGCCCCATAGTAAAAGTTGCTTGTAATCATGAGTGGAACCACCACACGTCGGGAACCAAATGATTAAAATTTCAGCGTATATTTTAACTTTAGAATCAAAAGAAAGCATTTTATCATTATGTGTAAAATATACACAGTCAATTTTATTGCTGTGTTTACACTTTTGACACTGTTGAATTTTATTACAAAGGACATAAAGGTTACTCAAATGTCAAAAATGTTTCCATATTAATATTAATGAACTCTACTGTAGCTAATTACTTTTAATTTAAGATAATGATAAACTCACATAATAGGCCATAAAAATAACGGGTAGTATTTAATCGGTTAACAATAAATTCCGATTTTGGGTATCAAAAATACTGAATATAGCGTACTGAAATACAAAATGGGCGATGGACTGAGGGCGACTACAGATATTGAAAATGGGTGACTTTAAAATACAAATTGAGTAACTAGTTATTCAGAACGGGCGACCAAATTACTATTTGGGCGACAACCTAGGGGCACACAAAATATTTAAAAATTTAGCATATATTTTATTTAAAAAATGTGATATTTATCCTAATCGAGATGACAAAAATACCATACTGGGCAGCTTAAATCAGTTAAATAGTTACCTACTTGGTATAATAGCATTCAGTATTTTTGTCATTCATTTAGAATTTTCACTGCTAACTTAAATTATTTATCTTCCATATGTAGTCGCCCGTTTTATGTATTTTTGTAATCCACAGTTATTTTGTCGCCCAAAATATAAACCGCCGGTTTAGTATTTTAGTATCCCATTAACAGTCGCACAGTTTAATTATTTCCAGTCACCCAATTAATTAATTCCCAAAAATAACTAAACGTAAATTATACTATAAGGCGACGATGGTTACGAGTAGGTTAGAGGAGATGCCACATTTACGAAAGTCGTCTAATTACGATTCCGGCTGGACAAGAGAGTGCTCCACCGACAACCGGTATCATTGTCTTCAGCATGATCTCCTGAACAAGAATACAGTGGTTGTCGCATTATAAAGTGGTGGAGGGGGGAGGGGGGGGAGGGAAAAGATGCGGAAGTCGAGTATCGGAAATTGGTTAATTTTCTCAACAACCACTTGTCCGATTTAAACAAATAAGGTGTTTTAGGATAGGTAATATCCTTGACAACATATTTTATTTAGCAATGGTTTTTGTAAATACTATAGTTTATTGAATAATTAGAAAAAAGTCGAATTTCAAACAAAATCATTTTTGGTTTTGTAGATTTGAAGCAGTAAATTAAAATAAAGTACAGAAGTACATATAGTATAAAGTACTACGTAAAATTGCCACAGTCATTAGCTTGCTGTTTGTTTTTTAGTTTTGAAACTTGGCTGGAAGACAGCAAAATTATCATCGATATAGTGCGGGAGGTCACTGTCCGAATCATATGGAAACCGCTTTAACGAAAGTCGTCTAATGACGATTCCCGTCGAACCAGAGAGTTCTCTACCGGCAACTGGTATCATTGTTTTCAGCATGATCTCTTGAACAAGAATATAGCGGTTGTCGCATCATAAAGTGGTTGAGGGGGGAGGGAGGGGAGGGAAAAGATGCGGAAATCGGGTATTAGGGTTTGGATAATTTCTCAGTAACCGCTTGTCCGATTAAAACAAATAACGTTTCATATGGTAGATAATACCCGTAACAACAAATTTTATCTAACAATGGTTTTTGTAAATACTAAAGTTTATTACAAAAATTGAAAAAAGATGAATTTCAAACAAAGGCTTTTTAGGGTTCCGTAGCCAAAATGGCAAAAAACGGAACCCTTATAGATTCGTCATGTCTGTCTGTCTGTCTGTCTGTCTGTCTGTCCGTCCGTATGTCACAGCCACTTTATTCCAAAAGTATTAAGACTACATAGTTGAAACTTAGTAGGTAGGTGTATTCTGTGAACCGCTTTACGATTTTTATACAAAAATAAAATAAATAAAAGATTAAGGGGGGGCTCCCCATACATGGAACTGAAACTGAAAATATTTTTTTTCATCACACCAATACTTGTGGGGTGTCTTTAGATAGGTCTTTAAAAATGACATTGAGATTCTTAACACTATTTTTTTTCAAAGCCAACCGTTTGAAAGATATATGCCGCCAAAGTGGTAAAATGTGTGTCCCCCCCCTTTAACTTTTAAAGTAAGAGAGTGAAAAATCTAAAAAAATATATGCTATAGATCTTAGTAAACACTTTCAACGAAAATTGGTTTGAACGAGATACAGTAAAAAGTTTTCGAAATATAGTACATTTTCTAAAACCGCAAATATAACTTTGTCGTTCATACAAACACTGTGAAAAACAAAGTTATTTTTTCAGGTGAAAAATGATAGCGGTATTAAAATATGGTATGGTATAATGTAACTACGGGACCCTACTGCGCGTGGCCCGACACGCACTTGGCCGGTTTTTTAGTTTTGCAGAATTGAAGCAGTAAATTGAAAGAAAGTACTATGAAATTAAAACTATGAGGATTTGCCCTAGAAAAAAAATATTTGTACATAGCACAGTTGTTTCACTATATGGAGTAATAAACTTGTTAAACATTTTTATCTAGTAACTATGCTTAAAAAATTTTTTGGGTCACGTGGCGAAATATTTTCTACCATTTTTTTCGAAAATCCTCTACAGAATTAAAACTATAAAGATTATCCTCGGAAAAAAATACTGGTAAATAGCCCAGTTATTCCACTATATATAAAATTATAAACATGATAAACATTTTTGTCTAGTAACTATTTAAAAAAAATGTTTATTTGTTCACGAGGTGAAATTTTTTCAACCATTTGTTCGAAAATCCTCTACAGAATTAAAACTATGACGATTTGCCCCAGAAAAAAAAATAATTGTGAATAGCCCAGTTATTTCACTATATAGAATAATAAACTTGTCAAATATTTTTGTCTAGTAACTGTGTTAAAAAATATTTTGTGGCGTGCAACCTTATTTAAACATAACTTTGCAGGTCCACCGTGTTATGTGACACAAAACAATTTTTAACACAGTTACGAGACCAAAATGTTTAATAAGTTTATTAATCTATAAAGTGGGATAATTGATCTATTTACTATATTTTTTTCTGGAGAAAATCCTCATAGTTTTAATTCTGTAGAAGATTTTTGGAAAAATTATATGTTAGAGAAAATTTCGCTGCGTGACAGAAATATTTTTTTAACATAATTTCTAGGCAAAAATGTTTGATAAGTTTATTTTTCTGTATAGTGCAATAACTAAGCTATCTACCAGAATTTTTTTTGAGGCAAATCATCATAGATTTAATTTTGTAGAGGATTTTCGAAAAAAAAAATTGTAAAGAAAATTTCGCCACGCACCACAAAACATTTTGTAACACAGTTATTAGACAAAAATGTTTTACAAATTTATTATTCTATATAGAAAAATAACTGGACTATTCACTATTATTTTTTTATGGGGCAAATTTTGATAGTCTTAATTCTGTAGAGGATTTTCGAAAAAAAAGAGATAAAGAAAATTCGCCACGCAATAAAAACATTTTTTTTTAACATAATTACCAGACAAAGATGTTTGATTAGTTTATCATTCTATATAATGAGATAACTGGGCTATTTACCGTTATTTTTTTCCTAAGGCAAATCTTCATACTTTTAATTCTGTAGAGGATTTAAGAAAAAAAAAATGGAAGAAAAAATTTCGCCACGCGACACAAAAAAAATTTTTTTAGCTTGTTACTATACAAAAATGTCTAACAAGTTTATTATTCTATATAAGGGAATGACTGGGCTGTTCACCAATATTTTTTTTCTGGAGCAAATCTTCATATTTTTAATTACATAGTAGTTTATTTCAATTTACTGCTTCAATTCTACAAAACAAAAAAAATATTTATTTGAAATTCATATTTTATCTAATTATTTCATAAACTATAGTCTCTACAAAAACCATTGTTTAATAAAATCTGTTGTTAGGAATATTACCTATCATATGACAGTTTATTTGTTTAAATCGAACAAGTGGTTATTGAGAAATTAGCCAAACTCTGATAACCGAGTTTTGCACCTTTTTACTCCCCCCCCTCCCCCCTCCACCACTTTATAATGCGACAACTGCTATATTATTGTTCAGGAGATCATGCTGAAGACAATGATACCAGTTGTCGGTAGAGCACTCGCTTGTCCGACGGGATTTCAATTTTGAAGGCCTGGCCCCTCCTCTAGGTACTCAGATTCATACTTTGCTGCGGTAGACGAGCTATTGAAAAATCATTGAAAATTTTTTGGCTGAAAAAATATTGAGGTGTATTATTTGTTCATAAAAACTGCTTTACATCTGTCAGGAATAACAAGTTCCTTTGGCCCGCAGTAGGCAGATGTTGCAAATGTCAAGTGGTTCGTTAGACGTAATAAGCACGACAGCTTGCGTACCCGAGCTTTTTTGTTCTCACTGGCTGACGAAGTAGCAGCTTGGGGGTATTTTTAGAACACGTTCATGAGACGGTAAAAGTTACGAAACTTGGGACTTTTTTACTGTGTGGGTTTTATGGTCCTTTAACAACAACCCTCTTCGCAAAACTTTGGGAAATTGTTAAAACGAGATTTCCTTTTAACTATGTGTTCACAAATGTGTGAGTATTGAAAAACTCTTGACTGATTGCCCTTGACTGAACTGAACGAATACTAAACTAGGATCACAGAATAAAATAATAGTACCAGCCTAGGTTAGGGAATTTTTCCATTCAAAATATAATTTGTAATTTAAGCCCCAAAGAATCAAATTGAAACAAGATTCAGACAGAACATAATGTTTTTTTAGAGATTTGTCTTGTCGTTGTATATGTTATATGAAGACCGCGAATCAAAAACCCTAGTTGTTGTCTATATATTATGCAAATATTAATCTATCTTGTTTAATGTTTGGATAGTAATATAACAGGAAAAACTTTTCGACTCTCTGGAGTCAAAGAACAGTTCCTAGAAATGTAAATACTTAAGTCAATTCTTGGGAAACTCAAATACTTATTCGCGATCGCCCGAAGCTTGAATCCCTGCGGTATTTCATGATATAGCCAAACGGATTGGCAGATTTATTTGTCTTTTGCACAGTGAGTTAATCTTAGTTATTTCCTTCATTATTTCGTATTAATGTTGGTACCTACCTATCTAGTCTGCATTTTTACCGACTTCAAAAGGAGGGAGGTACTCAATTCGACCCGTTTTTTTTTTTTTTTTTTTTGTTTTTTGTATGTACACCGATTACTCGAAGACGGCTGGACCGATTGAAATGATTCAAACGTTATTACATTAGGTAAACTTTTAAGTTGGTCCTATTTTTTAAAATTTTGAAATCGGTTCAGTACTTTTCAAGTAATCTTGAAAAAGCACGAAAATAGTATGATTTTGTGTGAACTACCTCGATGATCAGTCGTATAACTTCTTTGTTTATGAACTGAATAAGATAATTATTTTTTTGTTAGAAAAGGGATATCTTAAGTGTAGTTCTTTAACCGACTTAAAAAAGGAGGTTCTCAGTTTGACCCGCATGTATGTATGTTTCTCCGCGATTAACTCACATTTGGCTGAGCCGATTTTAATTTCTATCTAAATAATATACCTACACTACCTAGTACAAAAGGTACCTACACTAAAAATAAAAAAATAAAAAATTGTTTAAAAAAACAAAAAACCGACTTCAAAAAACCTACCTCTAAAAAGCAAGAAATAATATTCGTAATAATAAAAACACGTCTATTGAAGTCGGGTGGGGCTTTTAGAATAAAAAAAAGGAATTTGTACTCCAGCTCCACCCGACTTCAATAGACGTGTTTTTATTATTACGAATATTATTTCTTGCTTTTTAGAGGTAGGTTTTTTGAAGTCGGTTTTTTGTTTTTTTAAACAATTTTTGGATGTACATAGTAACGTTTGGAACTGAAGATTATATAAGAAATACGTACCTACAAAGTAATCATATCTTTAAAACATAATGAAACATTGAGTAAGAAAGGTAAAAAACACACTCATAGGTTAAAGGGTGAAGCTTTTAACTTATGGGCTATTTTTTACCTGCAACAGTGACACTAACTGTGAGGTAATAGGGGCGGTGACCGGACCCAAGTCTTGTTTGACGACAGCACGGTTGACAAACACCTGCCCGTGACCGTAACCGTAACTTTACGACATTGTTCGTGCTTTTACGACAAATGCCTAACCGACATGTCTCTTGCAGAAGCTACTTTCCTCAAAGCGGAGAACTATAAGATATTCAGAGCTATCAAACTGAAACCATGTCGACTCAAATTTGTTATTAGGAAATCAGACAATAAAATCTATATCAGGTAATACTAACTCCAACTTCCATGTTCCTATCTAGTACTATTATTTAATTCTGTGGTATAGATAGAAAAACATTGTTTCGGTTCCACGTATCTTTTTGCTCTTTTAGGGTTCCGGGGACCTTTTACTAAGACTCCACTGTCCGTCTGTCTGTCTATCACCAGGCTGTATTTCATGGACCGTCATAGCTAGACAGTTGAAATTTTTACAGATGATGTATTTCTGTTGTCACTACCTATATAACAACAAATAATAAAAACAGAATAAAATAAATATTATAGTGCGAAACCTTTCGTGCGCAAGTCCGACTCGCACTTGGCCGGTGTTTTAAAAGAATACCACATAACAATAATTTCACTATTTTAATTTTCACAATAGTGCTGTATATACTTCGAAATAGATCTGTACCCTTAGCACGAACAGCTATCGAGAAAAATAACGCGCGTAAAATTACTCGAATCTCATAATTTTGTATGGAAATTGGTACAGCGCCACTACGTCCGTAAACGGAACTAAAATTTCGAAGCACGAAACATTTTGACATAAGCTATCGAGCAGCCTTCGAATCGAATTCGAATAGTAAAGTTACAACTTGTATGGGAATCGGTAGCACGAACCCACTTTTGACATACGGTATCGAGAAACTCGCAAGCTAGCTATCGACAACTTACTCACTGACATTTTTTCAGTGAGAGTCATTTCGAGCGACTTTGTATTATTTATTATTAAAATTTAAAAGCATATATGTAGTTACAAATATTAAGTTTGAGAACTATGACATGTCCGCTGAATTATCCACAGGCAATATTACTACTTAAATTGTCCTCATTATACAAAGAAATTTGTAAAATAAAAATCTCGTAATTATACTCGTGCTTCGTCCTTCAGGATTAGTAACGTTCAGGTAATATATGACACAATGTAGTAACGCGTAGGTGACACCACTTCAGCACTATAGTTGAGAAAACTAGTAGAAAAAAGAAAACTTTGCATTGGCAACACTGTAGCTTTTTTATTTGGCGCCATCTGCAACAAACTAAAAGAAAAAAAGGCGCCAAACTATCTGTCATGTCATGTCAGATTCCCGCGCTCCTGCACACTTCGCTTCATTCGCATTTGAGTGCTCAACCACTTCACACGTTCCCGGTTCTCGCACTACAATTATGTCGAAACGTTCCAGTGAATCTAGTTTAGAGATTATTGCAAATAAATTACGTAAATTAGAAAAAGAAGTTAAACGTTCGTGTCGTAAGAATAGTAGTAGATTGTCGTTAAGTTCGTCATCTTCCAGTAGTTCCTCAAGTTCTTCATCGAATTCGTCAAGAGCTTCTACGCCTCATCTTCAGGAAAACCCAAATAGTAAGTACTTATCTACCTACCCACAATGTATTTTTTTTTTTTCATTTTCCGTGGGTTGGGTTTTAAACCTGGTTTAAAATTCTTACCTAATTGCATCAGAGTAGTCTGAGGGACTAACTCGCAGCAATTATCGTCACAATAGACGAAAAATTGTTAGCAAACATGCACAGAGTAGTCTGCGGGACTATTTCGACGCGTGGTATGAAAAAACTGCACCAGAGTAGTCCGAGGGACTAACTTGCCGCAAATACAGTTATTATTGTTTTATTTTACAAAAAATGGTTATACATGCACAGAGTAGTCTGTGGGACTATCTCGACGCATGGTATTACGAGTAGTCTGAGGGACTAACTCAAGGCTTTGCATCAGTGTAATTTGCATCAGAGTAGCCTGCGGGGCTGTCTCGTCGCATAGATAATAGAATAACGCTAGAGTTCTCTTCAAAAAAAAAAAAAAAGTTTTAATACTACCTACCTTTTTTACTTTTATTTTTGTCGTTTTTACCTAATTTTCTTGATTTTATAAACGTACGGCAACGTTTCTTTTTCTAAAGAATAATAAATTTTTTAGGTCTTGAAGAAAATAAGAACTCGGATGATCAAATTGAAACAATTGATTTGGAGACTATAGTCACTGAAAATAATGAAAAACCACCAATAGAAATATCAGACGTCCCTCATGAAATTGAAGCTGGTCCGAACAGTAACATCGAGTCATCCTCTAATGACGACATTATGAACATTTTGGGTGAGGACCCGTCGTTGGTCATTGAATATGGGCCTGACATTCACAAAGATGTGGCAACAAAATTCGCCCACATAGCGACATCTGGTTTAAAATTAAATAAAGATACACGAAAAGATTTATTGAAAAAATGTTTAGTGCCACAAAATTGTGCGAATATTGCCGCACCGCAACTGAATGCTGAAATAAAAGCCGCGGTACCAGAACAAGTTATCAAACGAGACAAAGCGATTGAATACAGGCAGCGAATGATCGCAGCCGGCATTTCAAGTCTTGCCAAAATTATTTCTGATCAACTTAATAATTCAGACAAGAATACCGAATTACTTAAAGATTTAATGAATGTCGGCAGAATTCTTTGTGACATTCAACACTCAGAATCTGAAGCAAGACGAAATTTCTGTTTGTATTCCTTAAAAAAGGATCTAAAAGACCAGTTGTCACTGACCAAAATTGACAAATATTTGTTCGGAAGCAATTTGGCGGAAACTCTGAAAACTGCAAAAGCAGTCACAAAATCCGGTTCCGATCTCAAGTTAGACACCTCTAAAAAACCGAAATCATCGACGTCGGCAAACGGACCATATAAGAATTTAAACTGGAAAACGAGGGCTCCAGCTCGCAGGCAGCCGCCGGGCCCGATGACGCCACGTTTCCAGCTGCCAGCAGTGCGCAATACACTACCACCGCCGCCACCTCGCCGCGGGCCATCGTCGATGAACTACTCACAACGGCCAGGGCCGAACCAACGCCAGTAGATACGGTACGTTACGCTGGCAGACTTGCCCTTTTTTATAAGCAGTGGTCGATGATTACATGTGATCGTAACGTTTTATCGTGGGTCCAAGGCTACAAATTAGAATTTGAACAACCAGTTCATCAACCTTACTTACCATCCATAACAAATTTTACTGATTCGGAAAAACCACATGTTGAAGAAACAATCAAAAATTTAATTTCTATTGGAGCTATATCTGAGTGTAAACCATGTTTTGATCAATACGTATCTCGAATATTTTTAGTGCCGAAACCAAACGGCAAGAAAAGATTAATACTGAATTTGAAAAATTTAAACAAATTCATGAAACCACAGCATTTTAAATTAGAAGACATTCGTACTGTTTTAAAACTCATAACTAAAGATTCCTTTATTGCAACTTTAGATTTAAAAGATGCATATTTTTTGATAAAAATTCACCCGGAATCTCGAAAATACCTTCGTTTCTTTTATGACAATAAATTGTATGAATTTAATGTCTTGCCGTTTGGTATCTGTACAGCTCCTTTTATTTTTACGAAACTGTTGAAACCTGTTATAAAATTGTTACGATCTTGTGGATATATTTCATCAATTTATCTAGATGATTTATTTTTGTCAGGAAACAATTATTCAGATTGTCTACAAAATGTTGAAATCACTCAGTCTGTTTTAAAAGCATTAGGTTTTATTATCAACGAAGAAAAAAGTGTAAAAATACCCTCAAAATATTGCCGATATTTAGGTTTTATAATAGACACTCATAAATGGCAAATCACATTACCTCCTGAAAAAAGGAATCGCATTAAGGTAGAAATCGAAAATCTTAAAAAACTTAAACGTTTTAAAATAAGATTTTTTGCGCAACTTATAGGTTTATTAATCTCAGCCTGCCCTGCGATTGAATATGGCTGGCTGCATACAAAAGAATTAGAACGATGCAAGTTTCTAAATTTATTAAGCAATAATGATTACGAAAAATATATGACTTTACCACAGTCAATATTGCCTGATTTAGATTGCTGGTTAAGTGTAATTGATCATTTCGTTCATAGAATTAGGAACGATAATTACACATTAGAAATATTCTCTGACGCCTCAACATCGGGGTGGGGTGCAGCATGTAACGGTCAAACGGCTAGTGGTCGTTGGACTAATAATGAAAAAGCATTTCATATTAATCAACTTGAATTATTAGCTGCTTATTTTGCACTTAAGATTTTTGCAAAAAATTGTTACAATTGCCAATTGTTGCTCAGAATAGATAACACGACGGCAGTCAGTTATATAAATCGCATGGGAGGAATCCAGTTCCCTCATCTTACTAAAATCGCAAGAGACATATGGAACTGGTGTGAATCTAGGAAAATAATTATAGTCGCCTCTTATATTAAATCATCTGAAAATGTTATAGCTGACAGAGAGTCTAGACGAACCCACCCAGACATAGAATGGGAACTTACAAATTTTGGTTTTCAAAAATTAACAGTGAAGTTAGGTATCCCTGAAATAGATTTGTTTGCCAATCGTATTAATAAAAAGTGTGATAGGTATGTATCTTTACATCCAGACCCTGAAGCTAGCGCTCTCGATTCTTTTACTTTGAACTGGTCAAGAGATTTCTTTTACGCTTTTCCTCCAGTAGCCATGATTCTTAAATCACTGAGAAAAATAATATCCGATAAAGCGGAAGGTATAATGGTTGTACCTGATTGGCCATCCCAACCGTGGTACCCTTTATTTTTCAAACTACTGGTTTCAGATATAATAAAGCTTCGCCATTATGACGTTGTGATTCCCTCTTCCAGCAGTCGGAACATGCAACGGCACATTACCCTGGTTGCCGGAGTTTTGTCCGGACAGCACTACTGCAACGCTGTGTCCCAGAGTCCGCATTAGACATCACCATGGCATCTCTGGCTGAAAGTACCTTACAGCAATATGACGTTTGCTTTAAGCGCTGGTATACTTTTTGTATTAAGAATAACATTAACATATACAATCCTTCCATTCCAATAGTCATTGATTTTCTTACACAGATATTTAACGACGGTGGTCAGTATGGTACCATAAATAGCCACAGATCTGCACTGTCTCTAATAGTAGGTAACATATCAGATGATGATAGAATTATAAGATTTTGTAAAGGAGTATATAAATTAAGACCTCCATTACCACGTTATAATGTTACTTGGGATCCAAGTACAGTATTAAGCCATTTGGCAAGTCTTTATCCAAACGAAACTTTAAGCCTTGAACAGTTGTCCAAAAAATGCATTACCTTACTTGCTCTCGTTACAGCGCATCGAGTTCAAACATTATCTAAGATTAAATGTGATCAAATCATACACCAAGATGATAAAATAATTATTAAAATTCCTGATTTAATCAAAACGTCAAAAGTAGGCAAAAATCAACCCATACTTTATTTACCCTATTTTAATCAACGTTTAGAAATTTGTCCCGCCAAAACGCTTTTGGTATATTTAGAAAAAACTAGACATTTAAGGAAAGCTAGCCATTTATTTATAAGCATTCGCAAGCCACACAACTCTGTATCTACTCAGACACTTAGTCGATGGATCAAGTGTATACTCAAAGAGAGCGGAATTGATGTGTCCATTTTTTCCTCTCATAGTACTCGGCACGCCGCTACATCCACGGCACATAAACTGGGTGTTAATCTCGATGTAATAAGAAAAACGGCTGGATGGAGCGGCAATTCCGCTACCTTTGCTAGATTTTATAATAGGCCTATTATTGAAAACATTGATAATATTGCTTTGGCGAGGACTGTTTGCTCCTTATAATTTACTAACATAAGTACATGTTGTATTATGTTACACTAACGGTTGATTAATAAATGTTTGAATAATAATATTTTTATTATTATTTTTTGTTTTTTGATATTTCCTTAAGTCTCTCAACATCTACATTGTGTCATATATTACCTGAACGTTACTAATCCTGAAGGACGAAGCACGAGTATAATTAATGATTAAACGAACTTACCTGTACGTGAAGTTCTATCATAATTATACGATGTGCTTCGTCCGAAGAGATTAGTAACACCCGCCCACCCTGGCTCTACCCCATATTCTTGGAAATATCAAAACCTTTTCTCTGAACTTAATGAAGCGAAGTGTGCAGGAGCGCGGGAATCTGACATGACATGACAGATAGTTTGGCGCCTTTTTTTCTTTTAGTTTGTTGCAGATGGCGCCAAATAAAAAAGCTACAGTGTTGCCAATGCAAAGTTTTCTTTTTTCTACTAGTTTTCTCAACTATAGTGCTGAAGTGGTGTCACCTACGCGTTACTACATTGTGTCATATATTACCTGAACGTTACTAATCTCTTCGGACGAAGCACATCGTATAATTATGATAGAACTTCACGTACAGGTAAGTTCGTTTAATCATTAATTTTATGCTATCCACGGTATCCCCCACACCCACCATACCTATATTTTAGCAATATTTTAGAACTTACCTACAAAACTCAAATAAAACCAGAGGATACGGTGTTATACGTTTTATATTTGTTTTCAGCAACAACATCATACAGTTTGTACACAGTAAATTATGTTTCATTTAGGTAGGTATTAAAAAAATAAGACCTTAAAACTATGACGAAAACACTAAATATTATAACAATGCAAACATAATAAAGTCTTTAATTTGTCGAATCTTCAAACACAATACCTAAGCACTAATTCCGATGAAATTCACATATTTTCATAGCACGTTTAAATGTTTTATTGTTTATGTGTAAACAATTTTTTATTCATTGACGATAATCCAATGTTATTCTTCAAGTTCATAAAAAATCTTCAATTAGGTAAAACAATTTGATGAAATTATGACACATTGTAGTTTACTCCTACCTAGGTCATAATATTATTTCCTCGCGATTGTATTATTTGTTAGCCGACACAGATAAATCAATTTAGATAAAAACAAAATAAAGAAATGGCTTTACGGTTTTCTATTTTAGGTTATATTTTTCATTAAATCACAGGATGAGAAAGAAAGAGAGAAAGAATAGACACACTCTTCTTTTTCAAACCAATCACGGGCAAGGTGCAATGACCGTTCAAAACCATGGGCAAAATCATGCACAAATTGAAAATTATAATAGTAATTTGCAAATTAATTAAAGTTATTAAATGAAATAAATATTGCAGACAAATTTATTATTATTAATAAGAATAATAAATGTAAAATTATGATGATAAACAACTTGATTGAATTTTAATTTACAAATTTATGATTTACATAGATATTAAACATGGTTTTTAAACGCACCTTGCTTCAATTGGATTGATAATTGGATTGTGTCACGTTAGCTTTATTTATCGCTACTGTCGAGTTGACGTTAGCCAGCTCTGTAAAATTGGTGCTGCCGATTTTGCTAGCTTTCGAATCGAGTACGTTTTCGAGTAGTATTTTCTTACGCGCGTAAGATTTCTCGATAGTTGTTCGTGCTAAGGGTACTGTACCCTTAGCACGAACAGCTATCGAGAAAAATAACGCGCGTAAAATTACTCGAATCTCATAATTTTGTATGGAAATTGGTACAGCGCCACTACGTCCGTAAACGGAACTAAAATTTCGAAACACGAAACATTTTGACATAAGCTATCGAGCAGCCTTCGAATCGAATTCGAATAGTAAAGTTACAACTTGTATGGAAATCGGTAGCGCGAACCCACTTTTGACATACGGTATCGAGAAACTCGCAAGCTGGCTATCGACAACTTACTCACTGACATTTTTTCAGTGAGAGTCATTTCGAGCGACTTTGTATTATTTATTATTAAAATTTAAAAGCATATATTATGTAGTAACAAATATTAAGTTTGAGAACTATGACATGTCCGCTGAATTATCCACAGGCAATATTACTTAAATTGTCCTCATTATACAAAGAAATTTGCAAAATAAAAATCTCGTAATTTTATGCTATCCACGGTATCCCCCACATCCACCATACCTATATTTTAGCAATATTTTAGAACTTACCTACAAAACTCAAATAAAACCAGAGGATACGGTGTTATACGTTTTTTATTTGTTTGTATGATGTCATACAGTTTGCACACAGTAAATTATGTTTCATTTAGGTAGGTATTAAAAAAATAAGACCTTAAAACTATGACGAAAACACTAAATATAACAATGCAAACATAATAAAGTCTTTAATTTGTCGAATCTTCAAACACTATACCTAAGCACTAATTCCGATGAAATTCACATATTTTCATAGCACGTTCAAATGTTTTATTGTTTATGTGTAAACAATTTCTTATTCATTGACGATAATCCAATGTTATTTTTCAAGTTTATAAAAAATCTTCAATTAGGTAGAACAATTTGATGAAATTATGACACATTGTAGTTTACTCCTACCTAGGTCATAATATTATTTCCTCGCGATTGTATTATTTGTTAGCCGACACAGATAAATCAATTTAAATAAAAACAAAATAAAGAAATGGCTTTACGGTTTTCTATTTTAGGTTATATTTTTCATTAAATCACAGGATGAGAAAGAAAGAGAGAAAGAATAGACACACTCTTCTTTTTCAAACCAATCACGGGCAAGGTGCAATGACCGTTCAAAACCATGGGCAAAATCATGCACAAATTGAAAATTATAATAGTAATTTGCAAATTAATTAAAGTTATTAAATAAAATAAATATTGCAAACAAATTTATTGTTATTAATAAGAATAATAAATGTAAAATTATGATGATAAACAACTTGATTAAATTTTAATTTACATATTTATGATTTACATAGATATTAAACATGGTTTTTAAACGCACCTTGCTTCAATTGGATTGATAATTGGATTGTGTCACGTTAGCTTTATTTATCGCTACTATCGAGTTGACGTTAGCCAGCTCTGTAAAATTGGTGCTGCCGATTTTGCTAGCTTTCGAATCGAGTACGTTTTCGAGTAGTATTTTCTTACGCGCGTAAGATTTCTCGATAGCTGTTCGTGCTAAGGGTACTGAACCCGCGTCACACCTGTGCTGAAAATTTAAAAAGCTTGCATGGAAAATGTGAAACCAGATGAAGCGCATACCTCAACTCAACACTCAACTCATCATGATAGGGCACAGGATCTTAGGCGAGGAAAAAAGATAAGCCACGGACTTCGCAAAGCTGGTTTATTATGCAATACGGCAAAATATCCTACACTGGGCCGTAAAGAAAACTGGTTACTACGTTATTTTCATACAAATATCAAGAAACATGCACACTACACAGTATTATTTATAAAAAAAAAACTGAACATCTCTGCAATGATTTATAAATTGATGGCTAGATCAAATGTTGAACTTATCAATTCCTCAAACATACGATAAAAAAATCATGATTTCAATTCCATATTAAAATAAAAGTCATTATAGGAACCTAATTATGGCTGTTTACGTTTATTCCATTTAAAAAAACATGAGGTGAATTTTTCAACATCATTCATCGACAATCATTAACCGACTTCAAAAAAAGTAGGAGGTTTTCAAGTCGATGGTATTTTTTTATTTGTTGTTTTTTTTATTTTTTTTTATGTATGTTTTACCATAAGTTCGTCAGTTGTTATCCGATTTATACAATTATTTTTTTATCTCAAAGAACATAGTTTGTGTGTAGTTTCATAAAAAAAATACAGAGATCTGGCTGGTATTTTTTTCATAATCCTGAAAAATGTCAATTATTTAGCTTGCCATCACACGTGTTTTCACGGATTTTCGAACACAACATCTTTGTTTATGTACCGATTTAGATGATTCTTCTTTGTTTGAAAGGGTATACTTCAAGAGTGGTCACATTTTAATTTCATCGATATTGGACCTTGAACTTCGAAGATACATAAGGGAACTCCTCATATTCAAATAGTACATGTAAAGTGATTTGGATTTTGGTAGTTTTATGATAATCCAAAACAAACCAAACCATGGTCTGCGATGCAACGTTGCTACGGACGATGGACTAGACTTGGACTACAAAGACACAACGGAACTCCTCAAAAACAAACAGCGTAAATTTGGAAATTGAGTTGTGGGCATTTTACCATTGAAAATATTTTATACAGTTAAAAAATATTTACATGCTTACATACCTACCACTAAAAAGTTGAAAATAAAAAACTTTTTTAACAGAAAAGAAAAACCTCCTTCAAAAAACCTGAAACAAAAACAGGCTCAAAATTAAATATCTCTAAAAAAGCGAGTAATAATATTCGAATCATTAGTTACGCATAACATTATTAATAAAACACGTCTAATGAAGTCGGGTGGGGCTTTTAGAAATATAAAAAAATAAGTTGTCTTCCAGCCCCACCCGACTTCAATAGACGTGTTTTATTAATAATGTTATGCGTAACTAATGATTTGAATATTATTACTCGCTTTTTTAGAGATATTTAATTTTGAGCCTGTTTTTGTTTCAGGTTTTTTGAAGGAGGTTTTTCTTTTTTGTTAAAAAAGTTTTTGCAGAGATGGTCAATGAAATGATTTTTTTTATCAATAAGACTGAAGTAAACATGTTTCTTGATATTTGTACGAAAATAACGTGGTGACCCGTTTTCTTTGCGGCCCAGTGTATTACATAGCCCTCAGTCCTCACCGCACACAAGTAATTTCAATTTAATGGCACTTCTATTAGATAACAAACGGAGTTAGTAAAACAGAGGATTCTATCGGGATAACTAAAAATGTTGATGGTTACCTTACATCGGAAAATCAATAAAATAATTTTCTTTGCGTGTTGGTTAATCTTGGTTTTATAAAGGGGTAAAACATCATTTTGATCTTAGAAATAATAAGAACTTGCATTTTTTGTAAATTAATTATAAGTTGCTATGTAAAGCTGTCTCTGGAACAGAATATTATAATAGCACTAAATAAAACGTCTAACGTTGATATCTTAATCCGAAATTGACTAAAATTAATGAAGCAAGCCACTGATTACTAAAGTTAGATTAGATACTATACTGTACAAATCCAATAATACTATATTATAAGAGTATGTAATTTTCTCCCTTAGCAATAAATTCTAAAATAAGACCGATGGCGTTAAACTTTTATAAGTAAGCTGTATCGATTGAATTCCAAATGAGGTACCGGCTAAAGTTTCTAAAAATAAAACTGTCATGTTAATTGGTATGCTTTAGTTAAAAGCATTCTCGCGATGATGTCATTTATAAATTATAACAAAACTTAACGTATGACTAATGCCGTTTTAAAGCCTAAATACTATTCTTTGCAGACTCCAAATTTAAGGAGCGGTAATAGGAAAACATGGTTTGCGCGGGCCATATCTTTATATAGAAAACGTAAACTTGTAGCCACCAAAAAAATCATACGGCAAGCTAAAGAGTTTACCTAGTTGCTACAAACATTAAATTGCGTATAAACTTCACAGATGATTGTAAAAAAAAATCAGAATATCATCAAAAACGCTTGTCGCGGGCCATTTTTTTGGCGTAAATAATACCGTAAACGTATTGAATTCTACATCAAAATACACTTTAACGTACTGTGCAGTTGCTCCAATAACTTTTTTTCAAGAAAGATAATTGTGCTAAAGATAATGATGAAAAAATAACGAAAAACATCGAAAAAGTGCAGAAGTGAGGTTATCTTCCATACTCTTTACACGTAAAGAAAAAGACAGAGACAAATGATTTCTCGTAACGGAGCCTTAAAATCTATTCTCACTGTAATTTATGTTACTTTTTTGAAATTATTTTTAGGTCTTTAAGGATTCTTCCTTCCAGACTTCACTAAAGCTGTTTTATGGTTGCCTGCGTTGCGGGACGCATGGATCGATACGATGGCGTGTATCATGCGAAACCACTATTATGTACGACACTAGTGTCAAGTAAACATGGCTAAGGACCGCGTTGGCTTTCTGGGTTTATGTATCGCGAAATGGAGGTTTTTAACGTAATACTTTTATGACCAAACGTTAGTGGCCTTGAAAAATAACGTTAGCATATGCCGTGTCATGATTTTTAATGAGGAAGAAACTGGATTTTGTTAAGCATATACTATCTATGGTTTGGTATGTTATAATATGTATACTCAACTATAGTGGCATAGTAAGGGTAAACTTTTTCACGTATTTGTACACACTTATGTTGTATTCGGCAAATACTACAAACATTATTGCATTTAATGAAAATTGCTTTGATAACATAGTTTATACTGAACAATTGCCGTTATAGTTGTCGGAACACGCTAAAATATATTGTGTAAAAGCTAAATAAAATCCTGGGAAACCACGTAAGTGCCTACAATAGCGAGTCACGTCCTAATTTTTAACCTTAAAAACAATTCGGTAATGTGCTGTTACTTAGTTAATTAAAACTGCTCTATCGATGAAGTCCAAAAATAATTTGTGTTCGCCGATACGGTTTGCTTACTAGCATCGTAAAAGCTCGGGGCATATCATTGTAGTTCATGAAAGAGGTTAACACGGTATAGGTGATGTAAGACGCGATTTGACCGATTAATTTATCTGAACGAGGTATCAGGAACGAATCGGTAATAAAGTACATCATTTTGGGGTTAACTGCCGTTTTAACCCAGCTAGACTCGTTAAGAAACTAGCTATTTTCAAATTGTTTTGCCACAAAATCAAACATACCTTTTTGTTAACATATCTGAAAATAAAGAGTAGGGTTTCTCTCTTTTCTTAGATTTTTACGAAAGTTTTGCTAATAGGGGGGTCTTACTGACCTTTTCCTATATTCCTAAAGCATTTAAATGTTTATGTAACAGGTTCAGACCGAATAACTATTTAGGCAAAGGTACAGCTGACCCAAAGGTCAGCTCAGAACAAGGTAAACCTTGCCCGGGCAAAAATCGTATACATAATGTATAACCTATTTCGCGAATAAATTACTAGGTCTTTAGCTTCAAAAGAAAGCTCGTGTTTCAAATTAATCGTTTTGGTTATTTACTGAGATGAGTTATGTCAACCTATTTATTTGAATAAGTGTAAGAGTATTATGTTTTATTATTTGTATAACGTCATTTATTTTTCTCTTGAGCTTTCACAGGCTGACCTATTAAATTTTCTTTAATTTTCCAGGCCCGCTGGAAGAGATTTCAATATGAAATAAGCTGTGCCCTTGTACTATTTTCTGTCCACTACTTTTCTTTTGATCATTGTGTGTATGTATAAATAAATAAATTCCTAGGCCACTTACTTTAACTTTAAGTTACGTCATTCAATACGATAAACAACGTGGTCTAGGAGACAAATTGGTCAACTAGAAATAATTATTTTGAATAGGTACATAATAACAAGCTCTCTTTTGAATTCGGCTGGTACCGAAAATCCTGCCTGAAAACAAGATTTTTGCTCATAACTTTTAGATTTCTTGAGGGACGTTCCAGTGTAGGCACCCGTGAAATTAATATCCGTCCATAGGTACTCTTTCAGATGCTAAGATAAATAACTTCTCTTTTCAAATAATATTTTTGATAGAAAATACCTTTTGAATGTGAGTTAATCTCAAAGTTCTACGAATATCAATAGCAAAGCGAAAGATAAACAAGTATTGTTGTATGATTAGCTCGTAATCATTGCAGATCATTATGCTTTGTATTTACAGATTAGTTATTCTATTTTTTCTTTAATTCGGGGCAATTTCAGTCGTTATTTATTACCAGACTCCAAAAAGACATAGCTGAAAGTTAAGTACTACTCAACTGAAGTAGAGTCATTAAGAATAATGACATCATTAATTTCTTTCTTGAAATAATTAGACCTGGCTCAACAAAACAATTGGAAAATGCTCTTCAGTCTTTTCACGAGTAAAGATATATTGTTAATTTGAAGTATGTCGTTTCTCAACTGTTTCAATTAACAAAAGATTGCTCTTAATTGCCTCTCGCTTGTTGCTGGTCATCGCCCTCAAAGTACTATTGTCACTCCCGAGATCTTTAATTGAACTCTCGGTGCAGAAAGGGAGCACGGTTTTACGTCGATTTGGAATGGCCTTAATTCATAAAACCGATCGGATTATCGGATGCCAATGCCGAACTCGAAGGATTAGAGAAATGATTAAACCAAAGCTTTTCCCGAGCCGGTTATAAGATTACGGCACGTTAAAAGCCGTTAAAATACTTTGTACCCGAAATTTTCTTCGACAAGGATTTTCTTTCAGAGATTAAATTGCTTTTACGAAGTCTGTAAAAAATAAGTAACTAGTTAAGTAACTAGTTAATAAGTAGCTAGTTTAATGTTCTTCTGTTTTACTTAATACCCCTTTTCTATTTAAACAAACTTAGTAATGGGGTAGGGTAAACGATTGATTTCGCTTTGTTATAATATATTGATAGAATTTCTGAATAATAAACGTCTATGTGCGGATATGTCGAGTGACTTTACAATACAGAAAACAATCATGTTCTTTTTAAAAGTAATTGTTTTAAAATAAGTCATTCTAAAGTTAGTTTTACTGCTATTATATTTTCTTCGTTTTTGTTAAAATCATTTTCTGAATAGATAAATAATCTAAATAAATAAAAAGAATAAAAATGGTCCCTCGTTATTTTCCCCATACCGAACAATTAATTGGTGGCGGTGTGTTATTGTTCGGAAGGACCCCAATTACCGAGGTCCGGTGTCGAAACAAAGCTCTTGATCCCGACTCATTAAAATCATAAATATGGAATTGTTTTAACATTAAATAGAGGTTTGGTTATTTTTGCTGTAATCCGATCAGAACTTAATCAGCTTAAATCTATTCAACGTAAGTATATACAAGGTTATTTTTAGTATATACGAAACCTAAAAACTATTTTTTTCAGAATCAGTAATAGAATCGATTGAAATATTTTTTATATCATGTGATATTTTGACTAAATAATATTTACAAAACCATAATTAATGCACGCCCTACTAAAATGTGGTTTAGTCGACAAATGTCAACTTCTACAAATGACAACCTAGTTTAAAACGCCAAATTCTACAAATGTCCAATTCTACAATGCCAACTTCAACAAATACCCACTTCTACAAATGCCAAATTTTACAAATGTCAACTTCTACAAATGCCAACTTCTACAAATGCCAACATTTAGTTGAAATATTTTCAATCACTTTTTGATTTTTGATGTTTTTTTGCGTTTTTATAGTGTATTTTCAATTATTTTTGGATTTTGGATATGTTTTGGTTTGTTTATAGTGTATTTTTTTTTCAATCATATTTGGAATTTGGTTTTTTTTTCATAAAAAACGTCTGAAATACCAGGATCATATAAATATGGAGAAGGTTAAGTTCAATAACTTTAGATATCTTTTTTGTTTTTTTTTTTTGTGTCATCTTATTTATTACATTGATTATTTTTTCTTTTTTTCTTTTCTTCGTAATAAAAATGTCTCAAAGTACCGGGTTACATAATAATGGAGGAGGTTAACTAACCAAATTCCAAATATGATTGAAAAAAAATACACTAGAAACAAACCAAAACATATCCAAAATCCAAAAATGACTGAAAATACACTATAAACGCAAAAAATATATAACATCAAAAATAAAAAAGTTATTGAAAATATTCCAACTAAATGTTGGCATTTGTAGAAGTTGGCATTTGTAGAAGTTGACATTTGTAGAACTTGGCATTTGTAGAAGTGGGCATTTGTAGAAGTTGGCATTTGTGGAATTGGACATTTGTAGAATTTGGCGTTTTTAACTAGGTTGTCATTTGTAGAAGTTGACATTTGTCGACTAAACCTAAAATGGTGTCTCGCGCGCACAACACAAAAAGCTTGTAACTTCGTGAGTTTTTAAGGTATCATTATCATTTTTTTATATTAATTCTGAAAATGAAAATATGTGACCCGTATTTCGGCTTTCGTACATACAAAAATATTTTGTATTAACTAATATTTTGTGGATATTTAAGATGGTCATTTCACGTTTTTGTTTTATGTTTCAATATAGATGTCATACATACATATTTTATCGAGTTTTCAAAGTGATCAAAGAGTTACTTAAAATTGTTCCTCATAAAGTAATGCGAATCGAGGTTACATTTAAGTTTTCTCAAATCGTAAAAGTTCCCTTGAGTCGGCCCTACTCAGGGCTAATGATTGCCCCTGGCGTCATTTCCTGACCCGTGAAGGCCTAACGCGTAATGGCCTCACCTTCGCACTAACTCACCCCGGCCTTCACACAAACTCACACCGGAAAAGTTAAACGGGGTTCGGAAAAAGAATTTTGTTATGCAGATGTCGTAACGTTGGGCGTACCCAACTTTGGCTTTTTTATGAACAACGGTTACTGATGTTAAGTGACGATAAGGCCGAAGTAAAGTGCACTACTCTCGGAATCCTCATCACTGAGGAACTGGCTATATTACCTCTAACTGCCGGAACACAACAATTTATAAATTGTTGTTATGGCGTCAGACTTAGGTAAGATGGTAGTAGCTAACCAGGCGGACTTGGAATAAACCTTACCACCAACCAAACCGAGTACAAATTGTACCCCCACTGGGAATCAAACCTGGGACCCCTGGGTCTTAGACGGGTGGGTGAACCACTAGACCACAAAGGCGGTTAAAAATGCTTGATTGGCAAGTTTTATGACCTTTTGAATAAACAAGAACGACCTTATAAAATAACAAAAACCGGCCAAGTGCGAGTCGGACTCGCGCACGAAGGGTTCCGTACCAAAAAACTGCAAAAAAAAAATCACGTTTGTTGTATGGGAGCCACCCTTAAATATTCATTTTATTCTGATTTTAGTATTTATTGTTATAGCAGCATCAGAAATACATCATCTGTGAAAATTTCAACTGTCTATCTGTTGTCGTTATGAATATCGAGCAAAAAACGGCAAAAAAAAACACGTTTGTTGTATGGGAGCCCCCCTTAAATATATATTTTATTCTGTTTTTAGTATTTGTTGTTGTAGCGGCAACAGAAATACATCATCTGTGAAAATTTCAGCTGTCTAACTATCACGGTTCATGAGATACAGCCTGGTGACAGACAGACGGACAGCGGAGGCTTAGTAATAGGGTCCCGTTTTTACCCTTTGGGTACGGAACCCTAAAAACGATAAATAAGTACATTATTCAACTTTCTTATTTTTGATTGATGGATTGTTATTCTAAGATTACTATGTCGATTTGCATGATACATTCGGAAAATTTAATAACATTTTCGTTCAATTCGATAACTTTGGAATCAGTTCGCACGTGTAGCATATATTACGACTTCAAGTTAAATTGTATGACACATACATAAATCTGATCGAATGTTTCAGTTCAGACTTAGTTTTAGTAAAAGAAAATAAAATTGTAAATGTATGCAAAGCGCTTACTCATTCGAATACTTATTGTAAACTTAACCGCGGTAGGTACATACTCAATACTTATTGACGGTTATTAATTTGTTCTATTTATTCATGCAAAATGGTATTGAACACTAGCAGTTAAATTCTGAAAATGAATTCGCAGCAATTTATCAATGCCAATAGATTTTTCATTCGTTATTCATTTGAAACCTTTTTTGTTTTCAATTTTACAGCCATGGTCGAGCTTTATCGCCAAGCTTCTTGACACCGGTCATGGCGAGGTAACCCCAATACTTGATTACAGTGAGTTTGACATTGTGTTAATCTTGACATTGTGCCTTGGTAGAGGGGTTGGCTCCCCGCCAGCCCCAAGGCTTTGGCGCCACGCGATATGCTAATATTCGGGTACATATCTTTTCCGCCGGACTTTGTTAGACTTTTTTAGACGTTTTGTAGGTAAGCTATTATGTATTAAGCCTCGGTTATGCAAAATCATTTGTCTCTGTCTTTTTCTTTACGTGTAAAGAGTATGGAAAATAACCTCACTTCTGCACTTTTTCGATGTTTTCAGTGGTTTTTTCATCATTATCTTTAGCACAAGTATCTTTCATGAAAAAAAAATATAAGAGCAACTGCTCAGTACGTTAAAGTATATTTTGATGTAGAATTCAATACGTTTCCGCTATTATTTACGCCAAAAATATGGCCCGCGACAAGCGCTTTTGATGATACCTATTCTGATTATTTTTGACGATCATCTGTGAGGTTTACACACAAATTACATACATTCTGAGGTGCTGAAATAATGGGGAGCTTATAATTTTCTAAACTTTGTCGATGACAGTAAGGTAAATTAATACATAATTTGATAAATAACACCTTCCTATCCTTACTTCCTACCAGTGGCGAGGGGTGAAATTATGGCGAAGGTAAGCCGCTCTACAAAAATGATGAAAAATGTTGTGATCTTCATAGTGGATCTGTGGGGTGGGATTTCCAAAAGGTAAGCCAATGGGAATCGGCTTGTATGGACCCTTCGCTACTGCTTCCTACTAATATTATAAATGTGAAAGTTTGTGGGTTTGGATGTTTAGATGTTTGGATGTTTAATCCTCAATCACGCAAAAACTACTGAACGGATTTGGTTGAAATTTAGCACACAGATAGTAGATAGTCTAGATTAAAACATAAAATACTTTTTATCCTGATATTCCCACGGGAACGGGAACCACGCGGTTGAAACCACGGGTGGCCGCTAGTAATATTATAAATGCGAAAGTCCGTTTGTTTGTTACGCCTTCACGTCTTAACTACTGAACCGATCATCATTAAATTTTGCATACACATTGTCAGGGGTACAGAAAAGGACATAGGGTACCTTTCATCCCGAAAAAAAGTACTGTTCCCGAAGGAGAGCAAAAAACCTTTCCGCGCAGACGAAGTCGCGGGCGGCCGATAGTAGGTATATAATATGCAAAAAAATTGTGTTGTATACCAGAATAAGTAAAGATATGCCTATTCTACCTGAAATTAGTCATCCTGTTTAGGATTAGGACTAGTACCAGGGGCCGTACCGGCTAACGCATCGAACTTCGGAAAGTCTGCCGGGTTTCAAATTAAAACAATATATCGAGCCCCAATTGGGCCAAAATGGCGAACCCCATTCATGATGTCACACGAACATCGATATCTTCCAAATAACTTCGATAAATAGTACAATACGAAATTCCTTACTTTGATTTCTCTGTTTTAAGTTAAAGCTCGGCAGACCCGCCGAAATTAGAAAAGTCCCTACCGGCTAACTTTTCTAATATAGGCACTGACTATCAAGTCAGCGCCCCAAACTTCGGCAAATCTGCAGGGCTTCAAATTAATACAGATAAATCAAGCCTCAATCAGGCCAAAATGGCGAACCCCGATCCATGATGTAAATTGAAGCCTGGCAGATTTGCCGAAGTTCGGAAAGTTAGCCGGTAGGGCCCCTGATGGTAACTTTACTAAACTGAAAGTTGTCATACATATGTAAACTACACGGGTATACGCGTAAACTCATAATACGCGTACAGGTGGCCATTACTCATTCTCTAGGTCGCTCGTGTCGCAGTACTTCTGTGCTTCGTCACTCCTGTTTTATTAAATATTGCGTGGAGTTTCAGGGTTTATGTGCGTGGACCACTTTAAATATTTAACAATTACACCACTTACTTTTTTATTTATTAAGAAACTTGGCATTTACTGGTACTACGATAGGTGACTAATTAAATACTGTCTCAAGACGAAATATACGCTCACTTACCTACTAATTATCAAGTTACATTTTTAGAGTAGATAGTCAAAGAAACCAATATTAAGAACCTCAATTTTATTTACATTGTAGATTGTTGTTTTATTGAATTGATACGTAATTAAAAGATCCATTTGGCATTTGTACAGAAAATATTTATGTAGATTTTAATTAAAGATAATTATTTACATAACCATAATGAATAGTTCAACTAGTATAATCGTAAACAATTGACAACGTTACTATTATTACACCTAACGATATACCTATGTAATTAAAATGCAGACAGGTAATTAACATCATTTAAGGATGTTTGCGTTAAGTGGTTGCCCTCAAAGCGTCGTATTTAGACAAACAAGAAGTGAAACTAGATTCCAAACATGTCCATGTAATCAAGTGATTGAATCCTCGACACTAACGAATGTATCACATACTTGTACTTAGTTCACTTAATTCACTTTCAAGGCGTGGAAGGGTGAAAAGGGTGGTTATTTTGAACCGAATCGATACCTCCTTAATAAATTCTTAGTTACCCCCCGACCAGTGGCTTTGACCTTCGCTACTATTGGGCCTAAAGAATCGTAAAACAACAAAAAGTTTTAGCAGTTTTCGGAATTTAGTGAAATGCTGTTTTAGCGATCATAAACTGAAAAGTTAAAGATTTTTACGACAAATATGAGGCATATAATTAGCTTGTTTTCTTTTTACCCGACTGCAAGAGGGTTATGTTTTTCGCGCGTATCTTGTATGTAAGTTTGTATGTAATATTCTTTATTACCTCATATCTTTCAAACGGCTGAACAGATTTCCATGATTAACATATCGTTAGATTTGTCTTGTCAGCCCAAGTGTTCTTAAGAAGGTGGCGTTATAAAAAAACCAACATGGCGGATGTACGGTGCTATTATACGTAGTGGAAAAAAAATTTTTTTTTTAGAATACTGCAATATGAGTGTCAAATTAAAGGGCTTATTATAAGGATTTCAATTAAATTTAAAAAAATTAAAAACCCGCCTGCATAAAAAGACAAGTCAACTGAAAAGATGGAAACAAGATTAAATATAATAGGCAACATTATAACATGCAGTCGGAGGCATGCATAAAGAAAGTGACATTATGAATGATTTGAGTTATATGCCTCCGACTGCATGTTATAATGTTGCCTATTATATTTAATCTTGTTTCCATCTTTTCAGTTGACTTGTCTTTTTATGCAGGCGGGTTTTTAATTTTTTTAAATTTAATTTTTTATTTATTTCTTTTTAGTTATTATTTATATGATATACCTTTTTGAAATCCTTATAATAAGCCCTTTAATTTGACACCCATATTGCATTATTCTAAAAAAAATTTTTTTCCCCCACTACGTATAATAGCACCGTACAGCCGCCATGTTGGTTTTTTTATAACGCCACCTTCTTAAGAACACTTGGGCTGACGAGACAAATCTAACGATATGTAAATCATGGAAATCCGTTCAGCCGTTTGAAAGATATGAGGTAATAAAGAATATTACATACAAACATACTTACTTACATACAAGATACGCGCGAAAAACATAACCCTCTTGCAGTCGGGTAAAAAGGTATATCATATAAATAATATGTAAAAATAAATAAAAAAAATAAAAAAATTAAAAGCCCGCCTGCCTAAAAAGACAAGTCAACTGAAAAGATGGAAACAAGATTAAATATTAAATGCAACATTATAACATGCAGTCGGAGGCATATAACTCAAATCATTCATAATGTCACTTTCTTTATGCATGCCTCCGACTGCATGTTATAATGTTGCATTTAATATTTAATCTTGTTTCCATCTTTTCAGTTGACTTGTCTTTTTTTCTTATTCTGTAAACGATTCCAATCATATTCTATGACAAATATTGAATTTTCCTATTGTGAAATAAAACCTTAGTACTGTCACTATGTATTCATCAGTACTACTGGCATCAGCTAGTAAATTAATTAATTTCGCAAACTGTTTATTATCGTAGGTAAGTTTGAATAACCGCAGTGTCAACACGGGCGTATTTATGGTAAAACTAGCGGCCGCCCGCGACTTCGTCTGCGTGGAAAGTTTTTTTTGCTATCCCTCGGGAACAATCCTTTTTTTCGGGATGAAAGGTACCCTATGTCCTTTTCTGTACCCCTAGCAACGTGTATGTAAAATTTCATGATGATCGGTTCAGTAGTTAAGACATGAAGGCGTAACAAACAAACAAACAAATAAACAAACAAACGGACATTTATAATATTAGTAAGGATTGGGCAAATATTATGTTTATCTTTCGAAATGACAAAGTTCCTTTCGAAGAGGTCGTTAACGCCAAATTCACTTTGATGTTTTGTAAAAGGTGTAGGTATTGTGAATTTAAAAGCTTTTGGGTTATACGTGGAACACGAATTCAGAAACCTTTTCATACAAATTACGGAGGGAGTAGGTAATGCGTCCTTCGGGACGGATAGAAATCGTGATGGTTACCATTTAGCTTCCATTATGTCCCTTTTATAATACTGAAGGGTTATTACTGTTTGAATATTAATATTTCAATCAATAGCTTTTTGACCTTATATAGATTAAACAATATTACTGTATTCATCGAATAAAGATCTTTGTTGATTTCTTCAGGAAATAATGTTCCATTTGTGTTCAATCGCCATTGATCTACTGACTCTATAATATATCGAATACAAAACACAGTCTCTATTTCTATTAAAAGTTAGTCAATAAAAGGTACGATTCCGTGTGCCTCCGCGCCTTGGCAACTTTTTCTTTATCAGTGTAAAGTATGCGAGTTCTTCGTTGGAAGGGATTTATGAAGCAGCGACACTCCACTTTGTTTATCGTGATAGCCCGTGAACGGAGGGCTGGATATTCGCCCGCTGAAAATACGACGAAAGTTTTATGAATATGAAAAACGCGAGAAAACTCATTTTTCTCTACATTGTGATGTAGTTTGTATTCAAGAGAAAGGGCTGAGAAAATGTTTTCGTAGTTTTTCTTTGTACAGAATCTTGTCTGAGATACTTCTATATCTAAGCGCTATCTATGACCACCAGCCATTTTTATTTAAATGTCCTCACTGCTGGGGCACTGGCTTTCCTTAGGGTGGATAAAATAAGGGGGATGGGCCATAACCCACCACGCGGGCTTAATGCAGATTGGTGAGTGTTAACAACTGCAAATGCACCCGAGACCAACGGCTTAAGGTGCCTTCCGAAGCACAGAGGAGCTCGAGATAGTACATTTTTGGTCACCCATCCCATGACCGATCCTTGCGAAAGTTGCTTAACCTCCCCAATCGCCGGGCCAGGCTAAACCACTGCGTCATCGAGCTCCTATCTATGCTTCAATGATATTCACGTCATTTATGATATTCAATAACAACAATTCTAACCATTCAGAATGCTTTAAGAAAAATGAAGTGATATAAAATTATGTCAGTGCGTCAGTGCGTGCATGTTCGGTTTGAAAACAAGCTGTACCCGTCCATTGTCCCACATACTAGAGAAGAGATCCAATTGAAAGTGCAATTGTCTATTGTCCAAAGCGAAATTTATATCTCCGGTACGTTATAGAAATAATGGATATGACCATGCGTGGTGCTGGTGGAACGAAGTGATGCATCATTGAGTAGGCTAATTGATCTGAACCGTAGCAGGCCAGTGTTTTTGTGTGTACCAGATACTGTTTTCGAAGGTGATATTTTATGGTTAATTAATTTATTAGTATTCCAACTCTAAGTTCAAGCTGCGTGTTAATAAGTAAAAGGTGAAGGCTTTCGATCAAGAATATCCTAGATGTCCAGTCAGAGTCTCAAAAATGCCACTTGCCGCTCTAAAAACTTGTTTTGTTTGTTAAGTAAAGATATGGTTAATGGTGTAGTAACATTAACAAATGTTTCGTAACGAGGAATGCGTGCAGAACATGCGAATGCGCAGATAAAATAATATTACACGAAGGATGTAATCACTCGGAACGGGACGCTCTACTAACAGCACGGTATGGTTCTCGCGTGGGGCCTGAGAAAGTCAGAACTTTGGCATGTTCCAAAGAAAATATTGTGTCTAGAAACATTTTTTTTACTTGTTCTGTAGTGTTTAGTATAAAACGAAAACAATGAAATGGTTTTTATTTATTTTGCTTGCAGTTATTTGCGTACATTTCGTTTATCAATATATTTTTGTTTATTAATTATAATCCAAATAAGTTATATGACAATTTATGAAAAACGTAACTTTCCTTAAAAAAGATATTATTAAATAAAGCCCTTTATGTGTATCATGAGTACCCTTTATGGGGAGCTCGGTGGCGCAGTGGTTTAGCGCCTGGCCCAGCGATCGCGGAGGTTAAGCAACTTCGCAAGGGTCGGTCATGGGATGGGTGACCAAAATTTTATTATCTCGAGCTCCTCCGTGCTTCGGAAGGCACGTTAAGCCGTTGGTCCCGGGTGCATTTACAGTCGTTAACACCCACTAATCCGCATTAGACCCGCGTGGTGGGTTATGTAAAGCCCGTCCTCCTTATCCACCCATAAGGAAGGCCTGTGCACCAGCAGTGGGGACATTAAAAATGGCTGATGGACATGTTTATCATTTTAGTCATTAAATTATTTTTTGTTTTATCTTTCCAGCAATGGAGGGGGGCGCGTGGTGCGCACGCGACATCTCGCTGCGCGCGCAAAAGAAGTTTCTCTCGCGCGTCGGCGGCGCGGCCAGCGCGCGCGCCCTCATACTCGACGAGCAAGCCGCCAAACTACTTGACCAGGTACCTACATACTTCTGATGGAACTCCATCAGAAGTATGAAAAGAGGAAAAACTGCCGCTGTAATCTTTTCTGATGAATATTAATAATTAAGCTAATAAAGGACATCAGGCACATGAGACCCAAAAGTGTATAAACATAATTCTGTTATCTATAAACACTTTATGTTAGTAGAATCATAAAACAGTAGCAACATTATTTTTTAACTCCTTCATTTAGCTTTAATTAATTATTGAAAAAAAACAAAAGCATATCAATGAAACGGACATCTTTGTTAGCGATTTCTCTCCCCTGAGTATATTTGTTCTGTGGCACAAGTGATTGCGCATTAAAAAAAACAGGCCAAGTGCGAGTCGGACTCGCCCACGAAGGGTTCCGTACCAAAAAACGACAAAAAAAACATGTTTGTTGTATGGGAGCCCCCCTTAAATATTTATTTTATTCTGTTTTTAGTATTTTTTGTTATAGCGGCAACAGAAATACATCATCTGTGAAAATTTTAACTTACTAGCTATCACAGTTCATGAGATACAGCCTGGTGACAGACAGACAGACAGACAGACAGACAGACAGACCGACAGACAGACAGACAGACAGACAGACGGACAGCGGAGTCTTAGTAATAGGGTCCCTTTGGGTACGGAACCCTAAAAAGTCTGCCGGATGTCAGTCAACTCAACTGTCATAAGCGTTTTGTTACGTGTGACATATGCACAGATTTTCCGTTTGATCTGGTTCCAATCCAACTCGTACATTGTGGTGCTAATCTGTATCACTAACGCAGCTAACGAAACGTATTGTCGTGAAACTGGTGTTGCTATTTAGTGTCGAGGTTACCAAAAAAGAAACTTTCAAACGTAAATAACTCTTAAAACATAAATCTTCGTAAAAATCTGAATATTTTCTATGACTTACTAATTACATGCCTACATTTTGAAAAAAAAAAACAGAAACGCTATACATTCTTTGGTTTTTTTCTATGGGACTCTGCCTGATGTCCTTTAATAGAAAAAATTCAAGAGAAAAAATCGACTCACCCGTAGCAGCTCAGACGAGACGGGTCCCATCTCTGCTACGGGTGAGTCAATTTTTTCTTGTATTTTTTCTAATATAAAAATAGCATTGTGAATGCCGCTCCGTGCACGCTTTTAACGCCACCTAGCGTGTTACAACTTTGTTGGCTCTGACCTGACCGTTTTGACGTTTTGATATGTAATGGCGGCATTGTGATAAAATGTTAAAAAATACTATACATATTGTGTTATTAATGTAAATTTCAAAATTACTGTGATTTGGGTGGACAAAGTGTTGTGAAATCCTTTTTGATCATTTAAATTAAATATGGCAAGTAAGATCTATTCAAAAAGAGTGTTTTATTTTGGTTATATCAGGGTTTGTTTACTTCTTTTTTAGTTGTAGATTTTGTAAAACAAGAGGATAAAGCTACTTTAATAATTTTATTAAGTGATAATCAACATATATAATTATTCCTGTATCGCTAATAATAAATTAAATATCGTTTTCAAACAGATTACAGAGCCTTCATTATTTCTACTTTTTGCCACCATGAGCGCTGCGATCGATTATTATACCTTCGCACCCTCCCAATAATCTAAAATTTCAGAATGTATAATAATTTAATTAATTCATGGATTTCTATACAATACTTGTTGGTGGTTGTGATGCAGAAGTTTTATGAAAAGCAATTTATTTCGTTTTCGTAACATTTAATGTAAGTAGATTTCTTTCGAGCCAATCATTAACAAGAGCTATCCCAGTCTCGGCAATTTCAAATGTCTTATAATCCCAAAATAACCCCTGGAAGAGAATGACTGTGTCGTCGGCATAACAAACAAAAATTCGACTCGTCACCAGAATTGTTTCAGGCGGGAATCTAACCCGCGACCTTTGGAAGTCCGGTCCTTTGGAAGTCCAGTCGTGGATTTCTTCTCATGACTCCGAAAAGAAGCCCAACTTCTAAAAAATTGCTTCAGTCGAATGATAACATGAACAATAAATAATTGACTTTTTTCGACAGTTCCTGACAGTACTTCGTGAGCGCGTGGAGAAGCGTGAGGCGGAGAAGCTGGTGAAGCATGTGATCAAAGCGGCCGTGAAGCTGGGCGTGCTGCGTCGCCACGGACAGCTGTCGCCTGCCGACGAGCGTGCACTCGGTGCCTTCCGCTCCAAGTTCCACGTGAGTATCTAAGAGCCAACTGACACCATGACTCGTGAGCGTGACAAGTTGTAATCATCATGGATTTAAGGGATACGCAGACTTCCAGTGCCAAGCCCTGAGGGGTAGATCGGTGTTACCTTCAGTCGCCTGCCCCTAATCCACGTATCCAGCCAGCTGGCCATTGTTAAGAATAAGCGAAAGAATAAGCGGGGTTCCCAGATGTTCGGGTAACACAAAAGTATTCAGTGGGCGTGCTGCGTCGCCACGCGCAGCTGTCGCTTGCCGACGAGCGCGCGCTCGCCGCCTTCCGCTCCAAGTTCCACGTAAGTATCTATAGCAAATTAGGTTTAGGTAGGCTTGGTGCGTGGATTAGAGATCGCGGTAAGGCCACGTTTTTAGGAGTCGATGCTGCCCTTCTCCTGGTAGATGTGCCGTAGTCGCCTTTACCTACGCCGACACCTACGGGATAATAAGGTAGTCCTATTCTTAGCTGGCTGGTTCAAAATTTGGTTAAGCACTAGATCAAGGCGGTCTGAATGTTATGTGACTGCTCTTTGGTTTTGTTCAAGTCAAAAATAAATAATAACTGAGCAGTTGAGCAAGGGAAAGAGAGTTTGTTCTCTAAATTAAAATTATATTAGCGATTGGCATCGCAAATCATTAAATTGCCTTTTAATTTTTTCCAACTAAGAATAAATATAACTCTTTGCAGACGGTCCTGATGGCTGTAGTGTCGTTCTGCGAAGTGGAATTCTCGTACGATCGAGGATTCCTGCAGGATGCTTTGCGTGAGTCGCACCAATCGCTCAAGTAAGTACACTTGAATCATTTTCTATTTCCAAAATATCCATACAAGTTTCCATTCAAAAGAAATGCCTGTTTTTCCTACTCAAAAAAAGATGTACTTCTATGAACTACTTCATCATCTGGCTGTTACACTTTGCTGGACGGAAATTACCAACATAAAGAAAGGTTCTAATAAACCCTATTGTTTCCCCCTAGGGCGGTAGTAGAGAGGCACCTCTCAGACAAGTCAGTGTCTCGCCTAGCGGGTGTCTTCGCGCTGGCATCGAGAGGGGATCTCCTAGACTCGTTGTTCGCGGGGCAGGTAGACGATGACGTAGTCAAACTCTCTCGTATGCTGCGCAAGGAGCTTGACCGCGGTCTTCTATAATCTCGAGCTCTGGATCCGTCCTCAAACCCGCGAATAATCTCACTCGCCACCGCGCGAGATTCCGAGGGATCACATGCAACAATATCGTCATCTCCACAAATGGTGATTGGATCTTCTATTCTTAAGACGGATTTAAGATTTTGTTATGTATGGAAGATCCGTGGGTGATGTAGCTGGAGTTGTAATTTAAGATGTCCGGCTTATTGTGAGATGTTTTTGAATATTTCGAGAAGACGATGGCTTTGTATTTCATGGTAGAGATGTCGTTCGGGTTATGGTCGCAATCATGTCGAGTTTTATGATCCAGTGATTTAGTGGCATCAAGTCAAGATCCTAAAAGATCTCAATTTTACAGTAAAGTGTCGTTTCTTAATGATGATGGAGATAGGTTTTTGAATATTATAGGGAAAAGAAATAATCTTGCCAGTTGACAATAATGGAAAAGGGGTGTAAAATCAAATTACACTTCAGTTACGTCACCGATGTATCCTGACGTTCAGTAGGATCTCATAAGTGAGACTAATCTTGCTTGCCTTTAGTTGGCTTCTGCGTTTGTTTCAGTAGATGCACCTTTTATAATTTTCTATGAGAGGCACGTCCCGTGAATGAAAAGCTCTCTTGTCATATAAGACAGACAATGGTTATGAAGAAATAATGTAAGATTGAGTAGGTAAAAAGAAGTTGCCATACTATGCAGACCAGTATTAGATGCATTTTCAAATGTAAGTTTTGAATACTCAAATACTTCTGTTATAACTACTTAATGGAATGGTCAACATTGATTATTATGTAGTTGGATGGATCTTATTTATATTTTTTTACGAACGACATAAAATTATATATATTGTGAAGATTTGTGACTAGATAGAACTATATGTTTGATGTTTGTAATGGTTGTTAAATGTTAGTTGGTTATTTTTTTAAGTAAAAGGAAGGAGTGTTTTAAACATTTTTTACGAATAATAACATTTTTCTGTTCACTATGTGGTACTTTAATTTTAAATTGTATTGTAGAGAGCAGTAGAAAAAGTTCTCAGTGTAGTAGACATAGCTTGTCTGCATTTTGATATATCGGCTCTATTATTTTTACGAACAAAACTAAATGACTAAGCCATTTAAAGGAAACTTGCCTTTTAATGCCAGTATACACCACATATTAACTTTAACATTAAGAATATAAAACCAATTATACACCCTGGTATTCATAATTTTAAGGAAACGGAAAATATCTATAATTTAGTAAATCATACTTATAAAGCTTGCCTCATTTTACTATTATCTATAGTTTACTACTTTCTTGCTAACTTCGTTTACAAGTAGGATGTCGCATTTAATAAATGTAAATATAATTATACTTTACTTATAGTAATTTATATGGATAAGTTTATTATGGCGGTTACCATAACATTAATTTATAATTTGATTGGTTATAAGAATTATTTATTTCGAAAGACTAAATTACATTAGAACCGTTCAGACTGGTCAGTAATATTACAATAATTTTTATTTTTAATTATATTTCTAAAATTATATTTAGTATCTCAAAATTGTACACTATTTGGACCAAAATCGTAATATCTTATATACAGTTTTAAAAGACATATCTGGACTATAATTCATATCTCATTTTTACTAGCAATAAACGGTTTAGTCATAGTTTACGATGATATTGTTTTGTATAACTTTAAACTCTGTAGGAAATAAGTTGTCACGCGCACACTCGAATCTTGCCTAACTATTGTCACTGTTCGTGTAATTAATACTTTAATTTATTTAAATGTGTAGGGTTTTATTGTTAATGCTAACTTGAGGTGTCTTTCCTTGGTTAAGGAGGAGCCACTTATGTCAATTTTGATGAAACTGTGAAAGCAATTTATCTATATTTTTACCAATCTGAATAAAAAATATGTTTCCCTTTTCTTCTATCTTCGATTTTCTCAAAAAAAGAAATGACTTTTCATAACGCATAATCTGGTTCCTCCTAAAGGTCTATTCAAATCTGACCAGTATCCTGTACCGGTGGCGGTAAGTATATCCCGATGGGTAACGCGCTGTTCAAAGGTGTTCTGCAATAGCGGCGATAATGCCATACAAATACCGGTCAGGATATCGGTCGGGTAACCGTTACTGCCACCGGTACAGGATACCGGTCAGGTTTGAGTAGGCCTTAAAATATGTTACTGCATAGATTCTATAGGAAGCGCTGACTGTACTAGCTAGACGAAATCAAAGAGACGTCCAAATAGGAGTTGTATTAAACGACAATATAAATGTGTACGTGTTGATGTTACTTCTGACTCTTCGTCTCTGTTAAGATATGTGTCAATTTTAACGACACGACGCAACGCTATCGTTTCTTAGTTTATTTGTCGCAAGCACTATTCAGCAGCGATCGAACAGGGTAGTCTTACTGCAAAGTTTAAACATGGATAAGGTAAACACTATGATTTAATTGAGGGTTTTAATTTCCGCCTATTCCCATTGTCCCCCAGATTTGTGGTATGGAAAAATTAAATTTTTTTCTGGATATTCCCCAGTAGGGGACAAAAGTGGGGGACAACCATTACTTGCCCGTTGTCCTCCAGTCTAAGTTCCCTTGCTCCCCCAGTCGCCATCATGTCCCCCAGTCTAAGTTCCCATAGCACATATTTTTGCCCGTAGAACCCTCTGAATAACAATCTCCTTATTAAATATATTTTTTATCCGTGGTACCCCACGGGCTAAAATTTATCCGTGGCACCCCACGGCCAAATATATAAAATATTTGCTCGTGGTACCCCAAGGGGAACTTAGACTGGGGGACCACTCGCAAGTAACGGAGACAACAGGAATAGGCCTTAATTCTTTTCACCATCAGCGCCATCTTACTTACAATATAACTTTACTTTGATGCTGCATTAACAACTCTAATAGAAATCGCAGTTGCATTGCTGCTTTAGTAAGAACCAATGTTACAACTATGTTACTTAAAGCAGAAATGTAACTGCGGTTTCAATCGATCTCAATCGAAAATTGTTAGCACCAGAGTTCTGTAATCTGGGGGCAGCTCATTGGAAAGGTCCCAGCCCCCCTATTTCAACCTCTTTAATTTGTCAGTTATCTGAACTGCTATCAATGCGTCTTTTTTATTTGCTATAGTACAGTCAAACTGTCAGTAAAGTTAAGAGCAACTAATTAAGAGCTTAATACGGGGGCTGAACTTTTCTTAAGAACTTTCAAAAATCATTAAAATCTCAATTAGATCTTAAAAAATTGTATGAAATATTTGCAATATGTAACACAGCAGTAAGTCCTCCAATGCGAGCGACCAGCACCGACATGACATAGTATAAGGGTTTGATGTCTCATTTGAGTCCAGGCGAGGCCCTGGATATCAGTCTCAATGTATATTTTCAACTTTGTTAAGCTGTGTTATATGTATTAAGATTTGATATCAAATATACAATTGGTAACAAATGTATGTTTTTCATTCCTCAATTCTTCCTTCTATTTTACAGTTACCTCGTCGCCATATCAGTTATTTATTGAAAATACATAGATACATCACAGTTTTTAAAACTGTGGCTACATGGTGAGGTACGCCATTAGGGAATGAGGAGCCATAGACAACATAGAGACCCTGGGGTTGAGCAGAGCTTTAAAAAACACGACAAAAGCCACAAGCTAAAATTCTGTAAGTTAACTTACACAATTTTAGACTGAGATCTTAAGCGATCTCCGACTAGTTATGTTTAGGATTTGTAAATAAAACGAACAATAATTGTGTGAAAGCACCAGTCAATAATTTATTCACTAAAACCTCTTAGTATACAAGTTTGATATCGGTGTTGTGTCTGCTAGTGCGGTTAGTATGTAGAATGTTGAGCAACGCCGCGGGGCACTGTATATACCTATACAAGTATCTATAGGTAAGAAACTGTACAACTCGTTTTGTCATAAAAAAACATCGTTAGTGCTGAATAGAAGATATAATAACTCGCAGTTGCGAAAGTCATTTCAAATTTGATAAAAAAAAATGAAAAACAGTAAATTATCCGTTGGTTTTTGATCCAAAAAAAATTGATTCTGCAAAAATATATTACACAATATCTTAGCACATGTGTGTCACGAAGTCAATAATACAATACAAAGGTATTTCACTACAATACATGGTAAAAATAATGTGACAAGTTTTTTTTAACGCCCCGCGAACGATAGCTCTCTAGAACTAAGAACAATTATCATAATCATTTTATGGAAATTGTTTCTCTACAACACCAATGTGGTAAGTACATCGATTGAAAATACAAAAACACCGACTTAAGAACGGAAACATTTACTGGTATCCACTTAAATTTTACAATTAAAATGAGTTTGCATGTTCGACCAAGCGATGGAATTTTATTTACAATAGTCCTTGGAATGTTGAAGTATGGATCTCGGTGAGTATACACACAACTTACAATTTACGATTACGTAATATATGACTTACTTAAATTCCTTATTTCAATCCGTAACGTTTAAACTGTTACACAGTTTTATCTATTAATTTGTTTGTTTTACAACGATTAATGAATAGAATAATACTAATTTCAAATATGTCCAATAATTTTAACAGATCTTTTATCGTTGTCAGTTTTGAAAAAAATGTAAAAAATAAAAGTGTACTGTAAATAAGGTATGAGATCAAACAGTGAAAGCGCTAAATAATATGACACACGCGTTACTATGAAGAAGGTATACGTAACATGACTAAAGCTCGAAGCCTCGTCCAATGAGCTTTTGAATACAATTTAGAATCTAGTTATCCAGAAGTAATACTACCTACATTTAGTATAAAATAGATTTATTTTTCTAACCTAATACTATACATATTTGATGATCTAAATATAATGAGTATTAGAGTGACTTCAATGTGGTTGACTCTAGAAGTCTAACTAGAGGAACTGCTGGTACCACAGACAACATTGAATTAAAGGTCAAAATCTGTAATAATGAGAATCTACACTTATCATGACAATTATTATTTTCTTTCTTAACTTTATAATGTAGATTCAACAATTTTGATTTTATCCTAGCTCTATACTTACATTTTACTTGTTTGATGGTTTTTTGGAATCTATACATCTTTATGCTGGATTGTGATGTTTCTTGTTTACAATTAATAGGTAACACCTCCAAATTGTAAGCAATATTGTCGATGAGTAAACTACGAAGTCTTCGGTCTTTGGTGCTAATGTTTATTTTGATTTCTTAATCAGTGTCTTCATACATTTAGATAATGTAGAATAATTAGAAAAAATCAATATTTGAAGCCGAAATTACTAATTTTAACTTTTTAAAGTTATCTAAATAGGTTACATACATTAAAGGAGTTTCCAATGTGACAAAGTAACGGGAGCTACAAGGTATGGTCATTTACACTGTGCGTTTAAAATAAAGAAATTAAAACAATCTTCACAATATTTCTCTACTAAAATATAATATTAAAACAATGTCATAATTTCACTATCTAATACAAAATATCGTTTACATTATAATTACAAATTAATACTAACTGAAGCTTTTCTTTCATACCTGTGTCTGGACTTTGGCTTGGCCTTCTTATGAATATGAGTGCTACCCTCGAATGAAAAAACCTCAGTGCGAAATCATTACTTGGCAACTGCTTAGTTAGAATTAGAATCGGGCTCAATGAAACAGGATAACCGGAAGTAAATATTTCATCTTCAAATTAATATTTAAATAAGTAATATTATTTAAACTCAAAGTCATTACTAGAAATAAATATGATTGTTTAAATATTAAATAAAAAAAGAGTCGTTTTTTTAATGAAAACGTAAAGTTTCTGAGCTACACCCAAAGATATGCAGAGAGACGCTAGGTACTATATCTTTGAGGGTAGGCAAATTATTGGGTATGTGTGTTATTTAGACACGTTTAAACTTTAAGTAAATTCAATCATTCATTTATTAAAATGGTCAATTCATGTTTGTACTTCGAAAAACATATTTGAAGATTAAACATATTTGAGGATGAAGCTGGTTCAACGGACAAATTAATGACTGTAGGAGAACAGTCCCAAACTCGAATAATTTGGTTAGGTTAGGAATAGGAATGATAGGAATCAAATAGAATGCGAGAGGCTTGACCCTTTTCTGTTTAACTAGTAATATTTAATGAATTGATGTTTAAGAGGCCGGCGGACAGTGAACTTCCTACACTAATAAATATTACTATAGTAATAACAAAATGAATTGAAATTTGAGCATAGTTAATCTAGGGAGAACCCTTAGATTTTTTATTTAATAGATTAAACAAAAAAATCCAAACAACTAATCCAATTAAAAATAAATGCCAATTTAATTTTTCATACAAAACTGTAAATCGTATTAATTTTTATTTGGTTTGGTATTTTGTATTTTTTTATTTAATAGAACCTTAGACAAATACTGTCTTAACCCGAATAACATCACAAGAAGAGTTAATTATGCTCAATTTGCAAACCATTTTGGTATTACGTACGTATAGGAATTTCACTATCTGCCAGCCTGTTAAGCGTGGGCTACACGGTCGCAAACCAGCCCCTGGCGCAGGTGACCGCTCGCTATACACCGTTGGTTGCGTCTAAATTTCTACCACGACATAGTTGGCAATAAGCAAGGTCTCTTTAGTAATTCTTTTGACAGAATTTTATAAGTATCTCACGCTCAACCCTGTACGGGGTTGATTTTTCGACCGTTTAGCCACGCTTAAACGCGGGCTACAAGGTCAGCCAAAAAGCTCCCCGACCAAAAAGACCTGGGGCCCTATTTTTGAATCGTTCGAAGCCAGGCGAGCGCTCGTTTCTACTGATTTTCGTTCGACATATGACTCAAAACAATGAGATGTCGAACGAAAATCAGTAGAAAAGAGCGCTCGACGCCAGGCGAGTGATTCAAAAATAGGGCCCCTTGTCGCTGACAGTGATCGTGACCAAAGTTCGTCCATAACCGCGGTCTGCGACAAGATTCCAACTAAGGTCACTCGGTAGTCAGCCCCTTTAGCATGACCATCGAAACATGATTTCGCGTGATATAGAGTTTTATCGACAGTTAACACTTAACAGTTAAAATCCATTGTCTTTTGGACAGTTAAGCGTAATAAATCGCTATATCATATCGCGTTTCGGCAGGGACATATTTTAAGATTCGGCGCCCTGGGCCAATAAGGTATGTATTGCGCCCCTAGGGTTGCCATATACGTAAGGAAGGATGCCTGTCTAAGATGCACAAAACGCCTGATCTTGCAGAAAAATGCTTGTATGAGTAAAAAAAAACCGCGCAGCGCGATTTTTAGTCAGTTTCATCCAATAATCTTGTAATTTTGCCAATCCTTAGTAAAAAATCGGCCGCGCAGCGCGTTATTTTGTAAGTTCCATCCGGTTGCGGTGGTCATACTAGGGGGCAGGAAGCTGATCGCCTGACCGTGCTGCCTGTGTAGTCAAGCAGAAGCCTACATTCAAATCATGTTTGACCTATACTCACAGACGAATGTGTCGGGTGTGAGATCGTAATAGATGTCGGGCACGTGGGCGCAGGGGAGGGGAGGTGGCGGGAGGGGGAGTTTTAAGAGGGCTCACTCCTTGAGTTTGTGCCAGTCGGCGATCTGGCGGCGCGGCGCCGCCTGCACCTCGCGCCAGTGGTGGCGCGCGCTGCCCGTGCCCGCCGCGCCCAGCTCCAGTCGACCGATCACCTGGAACAACCACTCGTTCACTACGATCCGATATTATTAAACCGCTCTCAACGTTGAGAGCTCCAGATCATACTTTGGATGTTCTTGTAGGAACAGCTTATATCGCGTGATATAGCGTTTTAGAGACAGTCGAAATCCATTGACTTTTGACAGTTAAGCGTAATAAATCGCTATATCATAGATATCGCGTTTCGATGGTTATGCTAGGGGGGCAGGAAGCTTATCGGCTGACCGTTCTGCCCGCGTCTGCATTACTGCATCTCAGTTTTTTTTTATTTATTTATCAAAAATAAAACATTACATTAGTGTTACACGCACCAAAAATCACATAGATTTGTCCGGTGCGGGTTGATGCGAGTACGTAATGACAACATTAGGTAAGTACTATTACTTATGTAGGTACGTAAAGATATTTTAGAACGGAAAAACTCATCGAATTACTCACTTACTAGTCTTACTACAAGCACAGATTACATAATACATACTATAGCTACAAGTAAGAACTTATACATTTATCTATAAGTAACAAGTAAAGGTTATTAAGTTAAGTTATGATCTCAAGATAGCTCTCAACGTTGAGATAGTGGTTTTAAATTCGGGCTTAAGATTCTCCCATTTTCGTCAACATTTTCCCCATTGGTCTAAACAATTCTAAAACGAAAAGACTGAGAGAGATTGATATTTATGCATTATGGGGTACTAGTATTAGTTCTTCTATCTTACGAAGTCAACAACATTCATAGCAAAACGGTCTTCGTGAGATAAAACAACTGTAAGTTTGCAACAACCGGTTGACCGAACCTCTTCTAGTCATCTCATCTATAAATTAAAATACATGTTTATAATCTTGATGATAATAATGCCACTAATGATGAGTGTCTCATATAGAGCTCAGTAAGTTTTTATTTCCTTCGCTTCATTCTTCATCTTTTTGGATCGATGAGTGTAATTAATCCTACCTACCTACCTATGTAGGTAAGCAATACCCTACTTACCTATAAAAGCGCTCATGGCGGAGCTTGACAGCCTGATCGTACTCTATCTAGTTTGTAAAGCAACGCTCGGTCTGGCCAGGTGTCGAATGGGTGACCGTTAAATGACATTACAACTGAGCGCTTCCGTTTCCGTGCTTCGGAGTGCATGTTAAACCGTCGGTCCCGGCTGTCATCTGATAACAGTCGTCAAGCCAAGTTAGAGGCTTTACAGTCGGTTTGATAAACTCTAACACCAGTGTAACACCGGTTTCCACTATTTCCTCATACCATAAGTAGAAGATAGGTAAACAATTAGGTTTAACAAGTAAGCACCACTAAAGAGACAATTTCCACTGTAATGCTACAGGCGACATGGATTTTACATTTCATCTTCGTTTTTTTTTCTTATTATAAATGGGTTTGCTCTTGACCCTGGGTCAAGGGCAAACCCATTAGCCAAGACTGGTCTAGCCCAAAAGCAAAGACAGGGCCTACGATGGAGCGGGTTTGCCCAGAAGGTGCTTATTCACTCTGGCCTTGAATAGAGTCAGGTTGTATGCACTCGGAACCACAGACGTTTATTCGTTAAAAAAAAACTGTTCCATGTAGCTACCTCGTTCTTGGTGACGCGGTCCCAGTCGAGCACAAGCAGCTCGAGGGCGACGTGGTCCAGCGTGGCGTTGGGCGCGGCGGGCACCTCGAACACGAACGACTCGTTGAACACGGGGTTCAGCGTGCGCTTTTTCACGTGTGTCTTCTTCTTGGCAATGCGCTGCCCATTGTACAGCAGGTACATTTTAACGTAACTGGAAAATATTAATGGCATTTGTGATATTGCGACAGATAACTAATATTAAAGAACTGAATATGTATGTTAATAGGTGGTTCAGCTTACTGAATGTGGGTAAATTCTGTGTTGGTTTGTATTCAAGTACCTACCTAAATCATACTAATATATAGATAACACCTTAATCTCTTTGGTCTCATCTGGAGCTTTTGAATCCTTAGATTAATTAATAGCAACGCCTGAACTGGTCACGATGTGGTTTTTGTTTGATTTCTTAGCCTTCATTATATTAGCTACACTACACCCGCTTCTGGATATGCCTCCCCTACAGATAGTCACATCGATTGGTCCTTTCATCTCGTTACATCCTTGGATAGCACTGTTCCACCGTATTGAGCCTATATAGTATTTTGAGCTTCTGGTTCTGTCTTAAGAAAGATGTGCCCAGCAGTTCAGACAATAGGCAATAGGCTAAGTCGTAATTCCGGACAAGCCACACCAATCATTAATCCCCAATAGTGACTCAATAACCCAATAGGTAGGATTGTACACGTCATGTGACTCACGGGTCGGCGAGTCCGGCTCAAGATCAATAGGTAGGGTTACTAGAGTTATAGGGCGGCCGCGTATTGTAAGAAAATTTCTATCAGAAGAATTCTGACGGTTGCCGGAAGGTATTCGGTGCATACATTTTGTATTAGACCCCGCACATTGTTAGAAAAAAATCTGATGCTAACAGTGTGCGGGGTCTAATTCAAAATGTATGCACCGAGTGCATTCCTTCGATCGTCAGAATTTTTCTGACAGAAATTTCTTACAATATGCTGCCACTCATAGGAGTATAGACGTCATGTGACTCACGGGTCGGCGAGTCCGGTGACGTCCATCTTGGGCAGGTTGCGCGCCTTGAGCAGCACCACGGTGAGGCGCGCCGCGGCCGGCTGCCAGCACAGCGACACCAGCACCTCGCCGCGCCCCACGCTGCGCATCTGAACGACATATCACGATGAGGCCTCGGTCTCCTATTTGCGCCGTCGACCGCTTACAGCGTCAGCGTCACAATGAGATATATAGAGAGTAAGACTCTATACTTTATGGCATTTCTATAAATGTACTGTGAGGGCCTACTCAAATGGCCGTTCTACTAAAATTAACACTAGTAGAATAGAATGACAATGTATGGGATTAACAGGAGCTAAGCGTTAGCTTATTTCATTCCTATACATTGTAATTCCATTCTAATTAGCACATGATGTGCTATTAACGTTAATTTTAAGCGCTCCGGTAACGATCATGTGCTATTGTCAATTTTGATGTAATTGACGCTCATTGATGAAAATTGAACGTTTACACGTGCAATTGAAGCGATTGTCAATTCCTCCAACAATGGCATTGACGAAAAAATTAACAATCACAATTGATCGTTTCCGGCGGCCTTAGTAAAATGGCCATATGAGCCATTTGAGGGCTGTTTTGGTGTCTTTCAAACGCTGACGATGGCGTATGAAATGTATAGGAACGTCTACGCTGATGTCTGACGTCATGTATAGCATAAACTTAGGCCTTATTTATTCCACAAGTTAATAATTATTAGATTGTTGAAATATTGGTTGGGAAATTGTTCGGAATCACTGAAAATATTATGCGAGAAGCACGTAAAACAATATCGATATCGAGGTGTTGCGTTTATCGGTATCAAACCTTTAGGCTTCTTGGTTGAATCTCGCGGCAGAGGGCCATGGCTTCGCCGCTCTGCAGCTGCAGCGTGGAAAGCGGGGATACCACCTCGCCGATTATTTCGTCGCGGGAATATCTGTAAAGAATTTAATTATAATTACAGAAAACTGGCTAAGGCTATTCTTCTTTGTGTATTTAATCTATGCATATATATAATCCTGGTCTTTGATGTCTGAGGATTTTGACATACCCTGTTTCAAATTAAATAACTATACTTATACAGAGTTATTTGTTAACACCAACTACCTCGCAGGAGTAGATTACTAACATCATAAACAACAACATTTCTTCTACGACTTTTCCGAAAACAGACAAAAAAATAATCTAAATGGTCGAACAGCGGATCGAATTTTGTATGAAAAATGGATTTTTTCTTGTCTGTTTTCGGAAAAGTTGTAAAACAAATGTCGCTGTTTATGATGTTGGTAATCTACTCCTGCGAGGTTATTGGTGTTTTACAAATAATCCTGTATAAGGAGATTAGGTTTAGCAAAGCTAGCAAGCTTTTGTTTAGCTTTATTGGCTTTCGGGATTTTTGCCATAAATTAACGATATAAGGCTAATCTCTAACTAAAAACAAAGTATGACTTAGCTGCTATTTAAGTTGGTTCTGACAAAAATTTGTGGAACATTCCTATGTCTAGTCTATTAAGCTTTAAATTGCTCATTGAAGCAAGGATTTAAATTTAGAAAAATCAAAATTTATCTCATTCATAATTTTACCTGTCAAAGCTGAGCACAACGAAGTGCAGGGTGATTCCCGCGAGCTGGTTTGGAGCGATCCCGTAGAACGTGAAGTCCTCGTCGTACACGGGGCAGCGGGTCTTGCGGACCACTCTGCAAGTTCATAGGAGAAACCAATCAGTTTGGAAACAGAATACAATAAAGATTCATTTTATGCTGTTCAGGGTAAGACCTGGGACCCATGGTCATTGTCGTATTTGAAAATATCATATTCTTTTTTAATGCAGAATGGGGTAGAACAATGCAATCGGTAATGTAGGTTATATTCAGCTAATTTCTAAAAAAACTCACGCATAGTGAAGTGAGGTTCGAAGTGAGATGCGAGGTTGGTTACAGATTCGACAGGCAGAAGCAGGTTATTCAAAATTCAAGTATCCTACTTAAAGTTAAAAACAAGAGCGCAAACAGAATTTATTGTTTCGATCACCAGTTTCATCATTGTTTTATAGATTGGTAGTTCATATTAAAATTTTCAAGTTCAACGGTATTTTGTGAGCCATTTTGGCAACATGAATTTTCCGAAGTAAAAAAGCCTGCTGAATTCGTTTCTGAATGTTGCCAAGCCCAATTTTGGCACCTTTGCTCAAAATTCAAGATGGCGTTCAAAATGGAGCCTAATTTTATTAGAACTCGATTCTGGTCGTGTGACGGTGTCCTGGCATAGGTTTTGGGGGTCGCTGAACTCAACTTTGATAACCGGTAGTCCGTCTGGGTACCGGAAGTATGAGATTTGGCTGGAGGAGAGAAAATTACAAAAAAAATTAACAAGTTTATTTGTAAAACACTAACAACCTCTTAGGAGTAGATTACTAACATCATAAACAACAACATTTGTTCTACGTTTTTTTAGAAAACAAAGAAAAAAAATTTTACTTTTCATACAAAACTCGATCAGTTGTTCGGACTTTTGTATGAAATTCAAATATTTTTTGTCAGTTTTCGGAAAAGTCGTAGAACAAATGTTATTGTATATGATGTTAGTAATCTACTCCTGCGAAGTTGTTGGTGTTTTACAAATAACCCTGTATATAGTGGTATAACTGGGCTATTTACCAGTATTTTTATGCTGGGACAAATTTTCATAGCTTTAATTCTGTAGAGGATTTTCGAAAAAAAAATTAGGTAGAGAAAATTCCGCCGTGAAAAATATTTTTTTTTAACACAGTAGACAAAAATGTTTAACGAGTTTATTGTTCTATATATTTTTATAGTTGGGATCTTTATTCAATATTTTTTTCTGGGACTAATTTTTGTCTATAACTCTGTTAAAAATGATTTGTGTCGCGCGGAGGAATTATCTCAGCCATTATTTGACAAAATGCCGTTGAAACGGTAAAGGAATTATTTTTTTTGATTTTTCTACTTAGTGATTGCAACAAGTTTTTTGTCAAGATTAAAGCTCTAGGAGATTGCCGCGTGAATTCTAGCGTGAAATTCATATCACATCGATTTCTGACCGTTCCCGTAGTGTCAAGATACCTCGAGCCGTAGTGGCTACCACTTTCAATGCCTTTTTATCATATTTTTGATAATCAAACCTATCAAACTGACCTGGTCTTGACCTTGTGCTGCTTCTCAGGCAGCAGCTGCAACTTGACGTACGGGTCTGGGCCGGCGGGCTCGCGGCCCGGGAGCCCCTGGCACGACACCACGGATACCACCAAGGCGTTCTTCTCATTCTCGTACCTGCCGATCCAGTTTAGGTGATGGTTAAAAAGTTGCTATAGTCACCTCTCAAGCTTACGCACATGAAATAAATCTTAAAGTATACTAGCGCGGATTTATTAATGTACTTTGGAAATTAGTTGGTATTTGGTTTAATTTTTTATTTTACCGACGATTCCCTACCCCTCTAAGAGGGTTCACGAGCAGCTTCAGTCCCCCGTGACCACGGCAGCTGCAAAGGTGCCGAAACGTCGGGAAAATAAAAAATCAAAGCAAATACCAACTAATTACCAAAATACATTCAATAAAACCGAGCTAGTATCCGTTAAAAAGTGTTTTATTTCAAGTTACTATTGGTTCGTTAATCTATGACAGGAATCAGGATCCATGAAAAGATCCGACAAGAAGTTTTTAATATATCCCCACTATCGTGGCGGTGGTGGCTAGGGTTGCCATTTTTTTTTGCATTAATCACAATTTATTTTTCGACACTTGCATGTTAGTCAGTACATGAACCATAGAACAGTGGTTCAAGTACTGACAGTCAAACCGACACGATAATGCCCTCAGTATGCTGTTGGGGCTGGCCCGGATTACGCAAGCGATGTACAGTCAGCAAAGTTATGACCTTAACAGTTTGAAAATAAATCGCTTGAAAGGATGGAACTAAAAGTACGTCTTTACCTGCATCCATTGTTTTTATACAAAAGATGCTTTTGTGATTTTTGGGTAAATGCAAGACAATACCGACTACTCAATCTAGAACTGAACCTTAAGGTGTTCAGGTCATAGCTTTGCTGACAGTACATCCCTGGTGCGCAACCAGAGATGTACATCGCTTGCGTAATCGAAATAATTAGCATTAATACAGTATTATTCAAGATTATTAGTGTAAAAATATAGTAGATGGCGAAAAAGGCCAAAAAAATATAGTAGGTTACCGTTTTGTATAGAGGATTTTAAAGAAGTTGCATTTTTCATACGTACTAACATTTTCATTATTTATTCAACAACCAAAAACACAAGCGTTTAATCACAAAAAATACTATGCAGTTACTTATGTGCATATAAGTAATTTTCTTTGTTGCTTTTGTTTAATTTTTTCACTTGAAAAAATATAGTAGTTTTGCCTACTATTTATTTTTTCAAAAAATATAATAGGCGAATCCTCTATATAGTAGGGTTGGCAACCCTAGTGGTGGCAGGCAAGTATTTGTTATATGGTCTGTGATGCAAACCTTAAATCGGTACCTAAGCCTAAGCGCGCGTTATATGGTATTTTTTTATAAAATTATGATGTTCTTGAAACTCTTCCAAGAAGCGATGTACATATGGCATAAACATACAGAACTAATTATGATGGGTAATTATCATGATTTCCAGGTTGATATACTTACTATGATTATAACTCTGTATCATAATAACATTTACGAGACAAACTCAGCAACAATAAACTGTTGTAATGTTCCTTTGTAGTTACGAATTTGCGTGTATAGTAACCATTTAGTCTAGATATAACAGGACGTGTCATTGGCTTATATTTACGATATCTACAATAATACCAAATAGTCTAGTCTAAACACTGACATAATGTGATTTTAGGCTTAGTTAATACACGTCGAAAGATCTAGAGTCTAGAACTTACGACCCATCTATGTTACGTCGAGTTAGTTTACATAAAAACTCGCATATTAATTAAATGTAAATGTTTGCATGACAAGCATTAACAATATTTTAATCAAAATCTAACATAATTTATTTTCATATCAAATGTTGATAGACTTGTGACAGATAAAATTGGAAAAGTTGATAATTGAAGTCAGACGGTACACCGGTTCTGTATTAGGTCCATAAACGTAGTGCCATGTTTGATGAGCGCTAAAGTCTGTTTTATGTCAACGCGAGGAGCAGTAAAACTTGATATTGATGGTATAACCTTCACCGCCACCCGAGGAAGGTTTTTGAAAAAAAAGGACGTTACCTATCCGTTTTTAGGTACCTTTAATTTATTTGATGAGCACATTGAACTTATAAAATATAAAAAAATAAAGAGCTAGAAAGACGAATTTTAATAGCGTACTTCAAATTAACGGAGAAAAAAATTGAGAGCTGGAAAGACGAATTCAAATAGCGTTTCAAAACTAACGGAGAAAGAAAGTAAAACTAAACATTTAACATTGCGTCTGCCTCAAAAATTAACCTTTAACTAAAGTAGGTGCTATCTGAAATGCTCATTTTTCATAATAGCTGAAGCCTGAAAGCAACGTTACTTCCCGATCTAAAAAAATAGTCATCAATAAAATTATTGATAATAATGATACAAAGCAACGTGACCAAGACTTTGTGCTGTAGAATCTAATAAACACGATAAATACAGCAAGAATTTAACAGTAAAAAAATTGTTTAAAAAAACAAAAAACCGACTTCAAAAAACCTACCTCTAAAAAGCAAGAAATAATATTCGTAATAATAAAACACGTCTATTGAAGTCGGGTGGGGCTGGAGTACAAATCCCTTTTTTTTATTCTAAAAGCCACACCCGACTTCAATAGACGTGTTTTATTATTACGAATATTATTTCTTGCTTTTTTGAGGTAGGTTTTTTGAAGTCGGTTTTTTGTTTTTTTAAACAATTTTTTATTTTTTTATTTTTAGTGTAGGTACCTTTTGTATTAGGTAGTGTAGGTATATTATTTAGGTAGAAATTAAATCGGCTCAGCCAAACGTGAGTTAATCGCGGAGAAACATACATACATGCGGGTCAAACTGAGAACCTCCTTTTTTAAGTCGGTTAAAGAACTACACTTAAGATATCCCTTTTCCAACAAAAAAATAATTATCTTATTCAGTTCATAAACAAAGAAGTTATACGACTGATCATCGAGGTAGTTAACACAAAATCATACTATTTTCGTGCTTTTTTTCAAGATTACTTGAAAAGTACTGAACCGATTTCAAAATTTTAAAAAATGGGACCAACTTGGGAGTTTACCTAATGTAATAACGTTTGAATCATTTCAATCGGTCCAGCCATCTTCGAGTAATCGGTGTACATACAAAAAACAAAAAAAAAAAAAAAAAAAAAAAAAAACGGGTCGAATTGAGTACCTCCCTCCTTTTGAAGTCGGTAAAAATGAAACTTGAATAAAATAATAACGCTAATACAAAATATTTTTTAACAGTGTTTGTAGCTCCTTTGCTACGATTTCGTGCTACGGTACTACGATTTCACGTAGCAGTCAATTTTATATTAATTTTATTAACTTTACAGTCCTTGAATATCGTTTTCATGTGATCATTTTAGCAGAAACATATTCAACCAAAATTAATTCTATGTATAAATATCTGATAAAGTAAAAAGCACATTTAATTTTTTGTTTCATTTATGAACAAAAAGCGGCCGCCCGCGACTTCGTCTGCGTGAAAAGTTTTTTTGCTATCCCTCGGGAACAAAACTTTTTTCGGGATGAAAAGTATCCTATGTCCTTTTCTGTACCCCTGACAACGTGTATGTAAAATTTCATGGTGATCGGTTCAGTAGTTAAGACGTGAAGGCGTAACAAACAAACAAACAAATAAACAAACAAACGGACTTTCGCATTTATAATATTAGTAAGGATTGACAAGGATATGGCGTTCAAAAAATATTTTTTTTAGGTAAGTAAATCCCAATTTATGTAACAAACAAATAACAAACGAAAAAAACCACACGTGACATGTCAATGTTGACGAGACGCGTACTTACGAAGTACATAGGTCCGCAATCATGGCAGGTGGCTGTGGGCGTATTGATTTTAGAGGCAAGCGGCTTCCCCGTCTCGAAGCCGGTATTGATATCGTTTGACTCACGGGACTTTCTCAGCGTACGGAAAATTTACGTCTTGGTTTTATGGAGATGAGAAAATGATAAAAATAGATGGGTACCTTTCAATTTAATTTTAGATATATTATACTCACTCAATAAGAATGATACAAAATATCTTGTAAAATTATTATTGTAAAGTACTCTCATTCAGACCCCCAAAAAACGATATTTGAATAAATGTCTAGGTGAAAGGCAATTTGGTGAGAATATGGATCGGTGGGGCTTAATTGAAATCTATTTTTAAACTATTCTGGAATTTGCACGTGTACTCACGGCTTCCCTAGGCTGTAATTATTCGTTAATTAACAAAAGTGCCTGGTAAATAACCTCTAAAACGGATTAATTTAGATAATTAGATTGCCACTATCGTTATTACGCTAGTGACGAAAAAACTTTTCTGTTATATTTAATCCTAATGTACAACTTATTGGTCAAATAGATTAATGGATTCAAATAGTTTGATAGTTTTATTGCGGCATTTTTTATGGGGTAAGCAAATAATATCGAAAGATCGTGTTCTGTCTGAATGAGGGCTTTTAATAATGACAAAAAACTGTAGACTTGATAGATGGCGTTGATAAAAATGTGTGTCTTTTTACACGACTGCCCAAAGCAAAAAGAGTGTACATATGTGTTCAGGGTTCATGTATGTTTGTGGGTATGTGAGTTTCTTTATTCCACCATAACTTCCAAATGGCTCAACGGATTTGGATGTATGGGGTATTGTCAGAATCCTTACATCATTTCGAGTGACATTGGCTATATTTTTTTTTTAAAGTTAATATGACGACTGTATGACGCCATTAACAAATGTGAAAAAAATATTTTCTTCAATTATTACAATATGGGCATCAAATGAAAGGCCTTAATGAGCATATTTCAAAAATATATAATTTGTTCCTAAAATGTGTGAAATTAAAATAAATAAATAAAAAAAAAAAACACGACTGCCCTGCTAAAAACAAACTAAAAAGTTAAATAACAAGTGTCATTGCAATATGAATATAAGGTTCTTGGTTATTGCAGTCGGGGGACCTCTCTTCGATTAAAAATTGTTCCATAAAACGGTCTCCGACTGCAATGACACTTGTTATTTAACTTTTTAGTTTGTTTTTAGCAGGGCAGTCGTGTTTTTTTTTATTTATTTTTAGTAAACTTTTTACTAAGCTTCGAAGAGTATCAACACCATCTAGTGAATCAAATAGTTACTATTTTTAAGCTTCGAAGAGTATCACGCCATCTAGTGAGGCGAATAGTTAGTATTTTTATTTTTTAAATGTCACTTTGAAAAGACCTCATTGGTTTGAAAAATCAGCCCTTTTGGCATAGTCTAGTGTAGGGTGTGCTTTGCAAGTTCAAAGTAAATTGGCATTGCAAATTAATATCGTTTGACGACATGCTAAATTGCATAGTAGTCGTTGACAAATGACACAAAATAGAAGAGCATTGAACGGATTTCCAAAGTTCGCTGGTTTATATAAACATCAGGTTCTGAATATCTCTATCAAAAGTAATATAGGGTGTCCCAAAACTTTGGCACATCTAATAAGATGGTAATTTAATTCCTTTTTAACCGTGCGAAAGTGATAATAATATGAAGTGAAGACGGACGTTGCCTTTAAGTTTAATTGATTTCAGTTGTGACAATACAGGATTATTTATAAAAGACCACAACCTCGTAGGAGTAGATTATTACAAAGAACATTTGTTCTACGACTTTTCCGAAAACAGACAAAAAAATCGACTTTCCATACAAATGTCTCGAACAGCTGATCGAGCCGAGTTGTTTTTTTGTTTGTTTTCGGAAAAGTCGTAGAAATATTTTTGTTGTATTTATGATGTTATTAATCTACTCCTGCGACGTTGTTGGAGTTTTGCAAATAACCTTGTTATAGCAAATTAATGGATAACTTACCGCAGCTTAAAGTGCAAGTCCCCCAGTCGTCCGTCGTTGTTGGTTTCATTCTCCAAGGGCTTGGTCTTCTCCGTGGCGTTGGCATCAGCCAGCTCCTTGCTCAGCGGCGCCGGCTCGGAAGGAGTGGTGGGTGTGTGTGGGCTGTTGCCTCCTCCTGGCGACTGGTATATAGAGTACGTTATACTTTGGGCTTTGGCGTAGGAAGGGGGTGGACTGTGCCCACCTGAGAACAGTCTGGTGCCCACCCAAGAATTTTTCAATTGCCCTTCAAAACCCCTGCCGTAAAACGAATTAAATAAAAGAAAAGTACTGACTGACTGAGATAAATTAAACCAATAAAATACTCAATATAGAACTGTCTATATTCCTAGAAAACGATGAAAGATAGTTTCAAATTTATTTACTTATCGTTAGAACTGAAAAAATAATATTACATTGTTGGATTTTATTTTGTTGAGGCACATCAGGGATTGAAAAGGTAGGTAGTATGATTAGTGCTCATTTTCTTTTGGGAATTTAGTCTATAGTTTTTATCTGAGGTTTTAATTCCTGTACTAAAGTCCATCAAAAATAATTGAACAAGTAGACAGAGTTACGTATTGTATTGTCATATTAGTATTGTACAATTCCGGCAATATACGAACTTTTGTGAACTTAATACCTAACGTATTAAAATTACATTACAAATATAATTATAATGTTTCAGTAAAAAACTATAACAGTCAAAATCTCCGGTGAGTAGTGCAGTATTTATAAGTTAACATTTAAGGCGAGGATCGTAATCAAACTATACCAAAAAATACAGTTGCGTCCAGCTAAGCATTTTTATATATGTAAGAATAGAGACGTTCAGATTCAGTAAACATCAATCAAGCACCAAGTGACACAAACAAGAAAAAAAGCTATTTTAAGTTGACATAAGCCTCGACTTATGTGTATTTATTTAACACACGGAAAGTGATTCTGTGTGAAAAAATGCATTTAATTTACGTACACTCTGTTCCCTTAAGCTAGGGTTTCCTAGGATAGCGGTGCCGTCATAATTACGGCCGTAATTTAGCGGCATAGAACGTTGTCTATGTAAACAATACGTCGCGCCGTATGCCGTATGACGGCACCGTCATCCTAGGAAAACCTAGCTTAACAGGATGTCAACGGTCTTTAAAAGCTCATAAAGACGACGCATTGCAAATATAATGTGTAGGAAGCGAACTGGACTAACCTGAAGCGAAGACAAGCGTGCAGCCTCCGAAAGGTCGAGGCTGAGAAATACCGTGTCGGCCTTCAGCCCCGACTGGGAGACATGAGACAAGAAGACACGTCATCAATATTGGTTATAACATTTTGTAAGCACACTTAGAACATAACCGTTTACCTGACCGCTTCCACCCTTAAAATTTTGCGCCGGCAAAAGCAAGCGAGGCAACATTGAGCATTAAAAAAAGCATAGCTCATATTCTCCTTTCCCGTCAGGAAAAACGTAGGCTCCGCAATTGTTGGCTGAAAATAGGCAATTTAGTTCTGCCTACTGAATTTTTGTAAAACATCACCAATGCTCTATCATACTTACCAGAATTTCTTGTCGATATTCTCGATAACACAAAAACAGCACAAAAAGAAAATGTGCATATGCGTTGCCATGCCACACTAGGTTAGCAAAGAGTTCTGCAGACTTTTATTTTGGTTGCCACGAATAGGTATATAGGAGTTTGTTGATATTCACTTCAACAAAATGTAAAGTACAGTACGAGGCATATAATATGCGATTTTCGACGGAGTAGGGATAAGTTCGCGCATGTGCTCTTGTGAGCGACCAATAGCGCGCGCCCCTCTCCCGCCGCCCGTGCCCCTCACCGCTACACATGCCCAAAATACGCATTCTGCGCAATCCCCACCCGATTTCAAGATATATACCTCCTACTGTAGCTTTCGTATCGGATGTAGACAACAACACGCGGCGGTTGCGACAGGTAACCATCAAGTTAGCATTCGGAATCGGTATGTTACCGACCGACCTTAAAAATGTCTCAAGCTTACCGGGTTCTGCGATTGCGGCAGCGGCTGCGGCGGGGAGTTGGCGGAGGGCGGCGCGGGTGCGGTGGGCGACGGCGACTTGCGCAGGTAGTGCGTGGCGGAGCCCGGGGAGCGCACGGCGGTCGCGCGACGAGGCGGTTGGAACACCAGAGCCTTGTCTGGACCGCGCTTACCGCCTGGAACAGAGCGTTGCGGACATTCGACATCAATCCAAATACTTTATCGAGTGCCAGTACAACCATTGTGTACTGTACCGAAGGCATCCATCCTTCCATCAGCCATGTTTAATGTCCCCACTGCTGGGGCACAAGCCATCCTTATGGATGGATAAGGAGGATGGGCCATAACCCACCACGCGGGCCCGATGCGGATTGGTGGATGTTAACGACTGCAAATGCACTCAGGACCAACGGCTTAACGTGCCTTCCGAAGCACGGAGCTAGGAGCTCGAGATAATAAATTTTTGGTCACCCATCCTATGACCGATCCTTGCGAAAGTTGCTTAACCTCCGCAATCGCTGAGCCAGGCGCTAAACCACTGCGCCTTCGAGCTCAGCGTCGTAGGTCAGCGTCATCCCGATTGCACTGCTAAAGAATGGAATGTGCTTCCTGCTTATGTGTTCCACGATAGTTACAAACCTACAACCTTGGTCTCTTCAAGGCAAGAGTGAATATGCAATTCCTTGGCAAGCATGCTGCACCTCAAACCATATCCTGTTTACCAAGCCATCCAGTTTACTAAGATGGTGATCAAATGCCTGCCCAATTATCATTAAAAATAAAAAAATCGGGTTGCACTCCGGGAGTGCCGGCAGAAGTGAAAACTTGAATATTAACGTTGTGCATTTTTGATATTTTGGAATGATTAGGGAATAATTTTGCACGAATTGCCATCGTCTTAAGAATTTACTCTGCATTTGAATTTATGAATACAGAACAGTATTGTACGAAGGTCTTATCCATAGCTTGACAGAAAATCTAGAATTTTGACATTGAATTAAAAAATTAGCGCGTTGCTATGGTGACACAAGCGTTTGCGTCTTGAATTGACGCGCCGCCATGTTTGCCGCGCCCCGTGGAAAGAGAGGGGGATACTTCCACGCCGCCGGCTGTCTACGCTACATCCGTCTTACGAATTTTCGATCGCGGTCACGTGATCCTGTCTGACGCGAGTTTAACATTTTTTCCCCATTACAAAAAAGTGTATAACGCCGCTAAAGAAGTTTTCACTTCAAAAATAGAAACAAGGCCCGTATTTTGCAGAAATATCCAGTTACAATCACTAATTTAGATTCAGAAAACTATCATTAATCAGTAATTTTTACATAAAAATAAGTCGAACTTAATAGTGAGCCTCGGGACGGAAGGCTTCACCTTTCGCCCACGGAATGTCCTTTGCTCTCTCCTCATAGTAACGGTTTGATTGACCTTTTCTGCCTACACGGTTTGTTTAACATAAATACGTTACCATTAGGTTTCATATGGTTCTCTATTTGATTATACCCTTTAAATAGCGTTATCGCAATCTAAACATGTTTAAGTTTATGTCTCTACCAGCACCAATTAAACCAAGAAGCCATAAAAGTTGGATTAAAGACAAATATTATAGCGTCTACCATACGAATATCGTTGGGTCAACCATGCATATATGTATTGGGTACAGATTTTTATTGTCGCAGCCGATACAATATAACACCAGCATGACGCACTTCCTAAACGGAAACGGCCAAAACGTCGAGGATCATGTCATTCAAATAAGGCCTCGCAATCCAGCGCACGAGGGCAGCCAGCCCCCTACAATGAGCAAGTCATCACTCCCCTACTGAAATGGCCAACATTCTATTCGTTTGAACGCTACGCTAACTATTATTAAGCTTTAAAATAAACAGTACACTATAAAATAACGTGCCGTAGGTTTGTCAATTCCATAAAATACATCAACGTATGTATTTACATAAGTTTGCGACATGTGATTTAATCTCCTATTTCTCCTGGGGCCGTGCCGGCTAACTTACATGGCTATCGTAATCGCTTTCATTTGACAGATGAATGTGACACATTGCTACTTCTATTTGGCATTAATAAAAACTCACCATAGAAAAGTAAGTAAAACCAGCACACGAGGGCAGCCAGTGCGGAAACATCAACGCTGCTGCAGCACACATCCACGCCTAAAAAGGTCACATATCATACGAATGCAGAGTAATTAGAATATGACCAGCGTACCCAGTTTGTGTGCGAGTGAGGTGCGACGACGTGCGATCCAGCACACGAGGGCAGCCAGCGCGGAAAGCACCAACGTTGCCGCAGCACACATCCACGCCCAGAATGCCACGCCATGCCAGTCGCCAGCTGCAACAATTAAATGTCGTTAGACCAGTTAAAATAAATTTGCGACCAACTTCAGATTATTTAAAATAAGTGCCTACTAACGTTAATAAACTTGATATTGCTTCAAGTAATTTAGATATAGATAATCAAGCCGTATACGCGTATAAAACTGTGTGCCTAGATGTGCAATAAAACAAAACGTCTATCTGTTCTCTAGCGCAATACAAATTTTATATTTGTACCTTTATGGAGGCAACGAGGTTTATGTGTGAGATGAGGCAATTTATAGAGGAATTGCTCTCGCAATTTGCTCAAAGGAAAGTAAATCGGAGAGCGTCGTAGGACGTAGCGGTAGGTCGGCGCTCGACGGGTAAGTATCCAAACATTTTTTAGGCAATATCAAAAAGTTCGCTTTCAATTTCCCAACCTCCATCATAATATAATCCAAATATAGGAACAAAAAATCCTACAAGAGCAAAGACGATAGAACCATATAATAGTACTTTATTGCAATTCAACTTATCATGTATTTACCAACTAGATACACGTAGTCACAAGAAATGTAGTCACTAGTCACATTCTATCAATCTCTATCTATCAGTCTGGTATTATGTCATAGAATGAACAACTTCTATGATAGATAGATAGATGATATAATGTGACATACAGTTAAAGTCCGTTCCGTTCACAGATGGTTCACAGTTATTTTTACCGCTGAAAATGAAATTTCATCTATGGAATTGACGTAAGCATAACACATAAAAGATGAAAGTTGACTGTGAACGCACTGTAGATAGAATAGATCGATGTATGATCAAAGATTTCTATGATTGATGTCTATGTGTATGATGTGTATTTGTGAGTATGTGTGATTCTTTGCTCGTGACATAAGGTCTTGGCACACTATAACGGCACCGCAACAGCACCGCTCCAACCCAGCAATTAACTTGTCATTCAAATCAGAGCATTAAATCACGTGTCGTAATAGTACATTACGATATTAGTGCGTTAAGATGGTTATAACATGCTAGGCGTGATTGAGCCGAGCATGTTATAACCAATACGGACGTATATCGTACGTTTTTTAACACATTTGCGAGGAAACAGAAAAAAAATTGCAATGAGTTTGTATATAAATTAATATCGACACCAAATTTCATCTTGAGGGTACTTTTCAGCATAGAATATGTTGTCCACAACGAGCTAGGCTTATATTTACTAGCTAGTTCATTAAAATACGCCAAAACTACATTTTCGGAAAATGACTTGGCATTTTTCATGTTTTTCCACTTTTTCACCGCGCGCTTACCGCGCGCCGACCGCGTGCTAACTGCGCGCCACTGACGTCCATTATACAATGTATAATGGACGTCAGTGGCGCGCAGTTAGCACGCGGTTCATTATACATTGTATAATGGACGTCAGTGCTGCGCGCTGACTCCGAGTCGCCAGCGAAACAACATCGTATGCAAAATAGCTTGCACTCGCGGCCAGCGGCGCGCGGACTGCGAGCTTGCACCACGCCAAACGCGCGCGGTCCGCGCGCTTACGGCACGCCGACGACCGTGTGCTTACGGCGCGCTGGCGGCTATAGCCGTAGCCTAAATTCGAGGTGACGCCCCGTGCTGTAGCTGTGCAGTTGCGGTGCCGGTATAGTGTGCCATTCCGTGCCGTAACCACAAAATAGTCCATCTGTGTCCGATTAACCGTTTCACAATCAAAGAGTAAGTTCTGAGTTAAATATACAATTGTGATATGAAAAATAGGTATGTCCAAAGAATATGGATATTAGATTCTTGGGTATGTCAAATAATCTGTCAAGTAAGCTACACAGAACTTACTTTTTGATTGTGAAACAACCCTATATACAATATCTACGGTAATCAAGGTTCGATAAACGTGTGTCAGCTGTCACGACATTCATTATTGATGGTAACGTTACGTTGGAGAGTCTAATAAGTCGAGCGCGGGATAACTGCACGGCAAATACGTTAATGGATGCCTACCTGCCCCATATTGCCAAGGAGATGGATTGCCGAACGTACAAAAATAGATTAAGGGAGGAAAAACTTTACTGTACCTAACCACAAACTAAAAACTTGGTCTGAAAAAACCTTATTATTTGCTATAAACTTCTAATATTAGTGTATTATGTACTTTACATTCGTAAAATCATAATTTATGTGCTTCTGATAATAAAATAAAAGAATAACATATTAATTTACTTTGCTCAATTTGTCTCTGAAATAACAATTTCGAACAGTAAACTTCGCAAGAAAAACATATAACTTTTATTACATTTGTTCAACGATATTATGAAGGTTCCAAAACAAGTTTGCCGAATTCTGTTGTGTAAATATTGTCTACGTACGCTATGATTAAGTTCATCAAACCCTACTCTCTACTTCAAGTACTAGGTATGTACAAAAGATATACCTAATATTAAATTAAGCTAGAGTACATAGGTGATTAGTTTGCAAAAATATTTCCTGTTTAGGTTAAGAGAGGCAACTAGACGGTTGGATTAATATTTAATTCATCGAGAGCCGGCAGACGGCGTGGTGGGGTCATCAATATTTAATAGCCACTTGCCCGTGCGGAGGAAAGCTGCAGGTAAGCATTTTAGGAAACGACTGTAAAAAAGTAAGAAAATCAATTGCAATGAAAAATAAGTAAATCAAATCTTTAGGTAGTAAATTTTGATAGTGACTTACATAATGCTTCTGGAAATCTTACACCAATACTTTAATTAATTGTAAAAAAAATTATGAAAATCAAGTCTGGTAAATATTTTGTGAGTGACTTGCATAATTAATAATAATACTTCTCGAAATCATACACAATTTTTTAGTCCCAAACAAAGCAGATATTGTACTGTGGTAACTAAGAAAAGGATACAATATATAATAAGAGGATTAACATCCTTAACTCGGGAACAAAACTAAATGCATTATACAAGCATTTGCTAGGATTTGAATCCCGCCCTTGGGGCAGTGGATAGGGTCGTTATCACTAAGCACCAAGCTGTCGTCTTATCAACTTGCTTATGTGACATTTTTCGAAATGGCTGAAATATGATTTTTCCTCTAAATATCATTTTGAGAAATTTAGAAAAACTGAATCGACTAAAATATCCATATAAATATCAACACTGCTCACAAAATTCCACTTGAATCGGTTGCGAAATGCGACCTGTAGAGGAGAACAGACGGACAGCGACAGCCGGACATACGAAAGCATTTTTGGCCAAGCTGAAACGGTTACAATAAACTCGAAAAAAAGCCGGCCAAGTGCGAGTCGGACTCGTGCATGAAGGGTTCCGTACCAAAAAACGGCAAAAAAAAAAAAACTACGTTTGTTGTATGGGAGCCCCCTTTAATATTAATTTTATTCTGTTTTTAGTATTTGTGGTTATAGCAGCAGCAAAAATATATCATCTGTGAAAATTTTAACTGTCCACCTGTTCTCGTTATTAATATTGAGCAAAAAACGGCAAAATCACGTTTGTTGTATGGGAGCCCCTTAAATATTAATTTTATTCTGTTTTTAGTTCTGTGAGAATTTCAACTTTCTAGCTATCACGGTTCATGAGATACAGCCTGGTGACAGACAGACAGACAGAGGGATAGCGGAGTCTTAGTAATAGGGTCCCGTTTTTACCCTTTGGGTACGGAACCCTAAAAAGGTTTGAAATATTTTCCATCCACAGGATTCGAAATTCGGTCCTGTGCTTCCTGGGAAATTGGATTAATTAGACCCTTTCCAGAGCTACTGTGCGCGAAATGTCAGCAACGGGTGCAATATCAACAGCAGTGTAACCAAAATCGCGTGTCAAATCGCGGCGAGTTCGCCGTTTCTGGACAAGGTCTTAATTGTGTCGAAAGTCACGTCAGGAGAATGTGTCGAGGCACCTGACCCAGGTCGCAACATGATGGAATAATTTATCATGTTATGAAAACTTCAACATACAGTTGTAGCTTTATCAACATTTGTAACTATATGATAGTTTCTTTGAAAACTTTAAGGTAATAAGTATTACTAGTGGCTTTGTGAGCTGTAGACCTCGATTTATTATTTCTGACATCTTAAAAAAATTCGAAAAACTGAATCGTTAAACCAATTATATATTATATATTATTATCGAACCAGCTCACAAAATTTCACAGGAATCGGTTGACAATTGCGATCCATAGCGAAGAACAGATGGACAGCTGGTTGGATATACGAAAGCATTTTTAGGGTTCCGTAGCCTAATTGCATAAAACGGAACCCTTATAGTTTCGTCATGTCTGTCTGTCTGTCTGTCCGTATGTCACAGCCACTTTATTCCAAAACTATTAAGATTACACAGTTGAAACTTGGTAGGTAGATGTATTCTGTGAACCGCTCTAAGGTTTTTACATAAAAGTACAAAAAATAAAAGATTAAAGGGGGCTCCCCATACATGGAACTGAAACTGAAAAATAAAAATTTTTTATCAAACTTGTACGTGCGGGGTGTCTATAGATAGGTCTTTAAAAATGACATTGAAGTTTTTAAGACTATTTTTTCTCAAAGTCAACCGTTTGAAAGATATACACTGCCAAAGTGGCAAAATGAGTGTCCCCCCCTCCCCTTTAACTTTTAAAATAAGAGAGTGAAAAATCTAAAAAAAATATATGATATAGATCCTAATAAATACTTTCAACGAAAATTGGTTTGAACGAGATATGGTGACAATTTTTAGAGATATATCACATTTTCCAAAACCGCAAATATAACTTTGTCATTCATACAAACACTATGAAAAACAAAGTTATTTTTGCAAACGAAAAATTATAGTGGTATTCAATATGGTATGGTATAAGATAACTACGGAACCCTACTGCGCGTGGCCCGACACGCACTTGGCCGGGTTTTTTTTTTGCCCAAGCGAACGCTCGGTCAATAAACTGGGTCTTTGCTAAAACTCGCCACCATTATCATTTTTGAACTAACAACTACAGGTTCCTAAATAACTGCAGATTTTTTATAAATAACGCTCGTAGCGAGTATTTTTTTATATGTGGACGGCACAGTACTGCCTTAACAATTTTTCCTTTTTTTGGGGCACAGAGCTATTGTAGGTAAACCAACATATATTTATTTATTATATTAGTAATTATATTTATTCTGTGCCTACAAAAACTAAGTAGCAATTTATTATTGTCACATGCTTTGATGACTGATATACCTACATATTTATCTTTATGTTGTAGAAGTATAAGTAGATTATCTTTCTATTCCAGCATCTTCAGTCGATTTAATAACATATTCAGGCGCCTCATTTGCACGCTCTCGGCTGTTAGCCGGCCGTAAAGGCGCTCTAGCTGAGGGATGGATCCGATTGAGGAAATCGGTTGCTCATACCCAGATGATATGACCATATCGTATATACGGGTTAACAATGTTTTATTATTTCTATTTCCACGAAGATAGAGTTATTAGTACGAGATATGAGAATTGATGACGAAGCGAATCACTGTTTCTTTCAGACAAAATTCTCCGGGGGGGCAATAGAGAGGTTCAGGGGAGCTTGTCCGTCGATCACTACACTAGTTTGCCCGTCTACCTACACACAACTAATTTTTCTCCTGAATAGTACCTGAAAGAAACACTGACGACAATTAAAATTCTACAAATAAATAAGCTTTTTGTGAGCTACCACTGTGAACATGAGTGGTGATACTATTTTAATAACATAAATTTCTGCCGAAAACCTGAAACAAAATCTTAGTTGCTAAGAAAGTGCCTAATTGTTGGGAAAATAGGCTTTTATTCAAAAAAGGCGCCGCTGGTAAAATTAAAAGGTAACTTTGTAAACAAAATTCAATGGAACAATTGATACCTCCGCCGCACCCCAGCCCTCAATCAATGTCTTTAGCTTCCTACGCACTTGATACACGAGTTTGAAACAATGTCTTCAGCCTCTAATACGATACTTTCAGTGTTTTTGTAAAAGTTACTTAGAGTGAACGAACAAAAAGTACAAATTAAGTTCTCGCAACTGAATACGAAATTGAAATCTTCACTGTATTTTCAGGAGAAAAATGAAGTTTGCCTTTTTCAGTGAAGTTTCAATTTCTTTCTCTCTAAAAAGATAAAGGTTTACTTAAGTGTTTAGAGAAAGTATAATATATCGTAAATTGTGCGATGTACACAATAAACTTTTAAGCAATAGTATAATAACCTACTCCGATATTCGTAGCTTTTTTATCTTTTTTATTTAAAATATTTAATAATTTTCAGTTCTTAAATGTGTTTAGTTATTTATAAGTAAACTACTAGTATTTCACAAATATGTCATCATGTTGGTTGAATCAATTCGAATTTGATAATTTATCACTTTTTATTTTATTAAGTATAGCAAATGGTTTCATTCTGCGATCTGTGGTTTTATTACATTTTATGAATGATGAACGTTATTAAATTAATCCTCTGGACAAGGTTCATCTTTGCCGATATTTTATCCTCACCGAACTAATGCGAATGTGAGATAATAAATTCTAGAATGTCGATATCTAGAACTCGATAGTAAACTAGCATCTCTTCGATTTTATGAGCAGCACTTAGATAATATTAACATTTTCATCACAGAAATACTGTTTGGTTTATATGGTACTGTATGTCACAGGTCTCTAGATCTTTTTAAAAAGAGATCTAGTTTTTGTCTTTGAGGCAATCAGTCGTATTAAAGTGAGAGTTACCTTAACAATGAATAAATGTCATAATTTCTAAAATAATAAACACCTTTTCAACTCAGATTCAGGGAAATAGTTTTAGATATAAAATGTGATTTTTACTGTACTGTTGTGGCATTTGTTTTTAAGATTGAGTACTTACTAACCATGAAGTGTAAATACAATTCCGAATATATTATTTCCAGCCGAATCAATAAAACCCGTTATCGCGTTTTTCCCTCCTCTGTGAGTCCTTAAGCGTAAGACGGCTTCAGACGAAGGACACTTCAGCTACACGCTCTTGTTCACTCGAGATTCTCCGTGTCGGTCACAGATGCCACAGAGTATACTCCCATTCAATAAGATCTTATTTTAAATATGTGATATTCTCACCTCACGTTTGTGATATTTTTGAGCATTCCCCCCCCCCCATATCTCCGCCATGAAAATTTTCGAAAAACTGACTAGAAAAGCTGCTCACCAAATTTTTCGAGAATCGGTTGAGAAATGCGACTTTGCTTTGCCGAAGGAACGAAATGTACCTATTTAAAAAACGTTCAAGCTCAGATTGGAACGTAAGCTCGTCATGTTTATAAACTATCCGTAATTCCATTAGATAGTAGAATATTTATTAGGCTTTGGTAGTTTAAAAATACCGGCCAAGTGCGTTTCGGGCCACGCGCCGTAGGGTTCCGTAGTTACCTTATACCATACCATATTTAATACCACCTATCATTTTTCGTCTGCAAAAATAACTTTGTTTTTCACAGTGTTGGTATGAATGACAAAGTTATATTTGCGGTTTTGGAAAATGTGCTCTATATGAAATAAAACACTTTTTAACGGATACTAGCGCGGTTTTATTGAATGTATGTACTTTGGTAATTAGTTGGTATTTGGTTTGATTTTTGGTTTTCCCGACGTTTCGGCACCTTTGCAGCTGCCGTGGTCACGGGGGACTGAGTCTGTCTAGTGAGCGCGTAAGCTTGAGAAGTGAATGTGCTATATCTCAAAAATTAATTACTATATCTCGTTCAAACCAATTCTCGTTGAAAGTGTTTATTAAGATCTACAGCATATATATTTTTTTGAGTTTTCACTCTCTCATTACAAAGTTAAAGGGGGGGACTCTCATTTTTCCACTTTGGCGGTGTATATCTTTCAAACGGTTGACTTTGAGAAAAAGTTGTCTTAGAAACCTCAATGTCATTTTTAATGACCTATCTATAGACATCCAACACGTGTTGGTTTGAAGAAAAAAAATTTATTCAGTTTCAGTTCCGTGTATGGGGAGTTTCCCCCCTTAATCTTTTATTTTGCTTATTTTTGTATTAAATTCGTTAAGCGGTTAACAGAATACATCTACCTACCAAGTTTCAACTGTGTAGTCTTAATACTTTCGGAAAGTGGCTGTGACATACGGACAGACAGACAGACATGACGAACCTGTAAGGGTTCCGTTTTTTGCCATTTAGGCTACGGAACCCTAAAAAGCGTAGAATAAAATAGTATTTACTAGCGTATAAAAGTAGTAAAAGTAAAGACGTTATTCTATTTACATCAAGTTAATTGTTAAATAATAAAGTTGTTTCATCTTATTGTCAGAATCATAATTTAAAATCAAGGTGGAGACTGTACTTTTATTTAATTAAATTTTCCGACCAACGAAGGAGCTTGAATACGTGTAAAACTGTGAGATCTTCAAAATATCTATTATTATTGTGAGAACAATCATAGTCCAAAGTTGTGAAAGTACCAAAATAACACAGATTATTATGCTATAATCTGTGTTATTTCGGCACTGATGTCAGTGTAACTTTAAGCCATACTTTAAGCCACATACACACCACATACATGTCATTCATATGTACACATTGGGACTAAAGGTCAGAGAGCGGGCAAACGCTAATTGCAGTCGCATTAGCGGTCGCTCTCAGAGTACTTTTTATATTATGAGGTCGTTGTAATGGCGAAGGGTGCTACTGTAATAACGCGCAATGGTAAAAACCTTTTCAGATGAGCTTTATGTACCTGCCTAAGTAATTCTGTAACAAAACTCTAACAAATAATGAGAGATTTTTTGATTCTACGTTGAAAATAGATATTACTGAGTTTATTTTTCTTGTTGGAAAAAATTACAACATCGATCGTTGTAACTTACGTTTTTTTCTATACCCATAGCTAGGTAAAGCTTTGTTGCGGCTGTTAAATAAATAAAGAAAATGTTAGGACTTATAGAATATGCAATACAAGCGGCCGCCCGCGACTTCGTCTGCGTGGTCAGTTATTTCTCTATCCCACGGAATTTTCCACTTTTTTTGGTATGAAAGGTAACCTATGTCCTTCTCTGTACCCCTGACAACGTGTATGCAAAATTTCACGATGATCGGTTGAGTAGTTAAAAGGCAAACAAACAATCTAACTTTCAAGCCTTTTAGACTTACATAACTAAATGAATTTATATAGAATCGCGATAATCGAACGCAATTCGTCGTTCAATTTACTTGATATTGAACCTTATTCGTGAGTTAATAGTGTCACGGAGTGGGACGAAAATCCTCCGCTTATCGCGATTGTTTTTACCACAGACATAGAAAAATTTTCGCTGTTACGTTACGGTAGCTTTTTTCTGAAATTATACACACGCAAAAAAAAAATTCTGCAGCATAGGTCCCAATATTTTCCTTAATCTCATTGTTTGTAAGAAATCGTTTTGGATCCTGCGCCCTCACCGAGTGTCCCGGCAGCTCACGGGATGAAGCCACTAAAACATTGGGGTTTACGATGCCTAATGACGACGTCTTTGGAATCACATTGAACCACCTACCTACCTGCGTGAATACATTACGATGGATTCGTACTTTAACTTCAACATAAGTTTACTAGACTAACTGGCGAGCTTTATAAGAACGTCTTATTGAATAAAGTGGACAATTGATAATTTTTCTTTCAATCTGTCTGTGTCTGTTGGTAGTAGTTAGTATTTTAGAGATAGTTTTAAATGTCACTTTTAGGGTTCCGTACCCAAAGGGTAAAAACGGGACCCTATTACTAAGACTCCGCTGTCTGTCTGTCTGTCTGTCTGTCACCAAGCTGTATCTCATGAACCGTGATAGCTAGACAGTTGAAATTTTCACAGATGATGCCTTTCTACTGCAGCTATAACAACAAATACTAAAAACAGAATAAAGTAAATATTTAAGGGGGGCTCTCATACGACAAACGTGTTTTATTGCCGTTTTTTGATACGGAACCCTTCGTGCGTGAGTCCGACACGCACTTGGCCGGTTTTTAATTTATTCTTTGTTTCTAATATTTGTTTGAATCAATAAATTGTTTTTTTCATATCAATTATTACTCGGTTAACTGTTGTTTTAGTGACTCATATAATAGCGGTTATGTGTCGGGATGTCACAAAATTTATACCGCTTGGTGGCGCTACTGGTGCTGGTGACCTTTGTACGGGCATTAATACATTTATTTTTATTATTACTATTTAAAATTATTTAATTATAAATTATAACTAAAAATTATTGATAGTAATAATAAATTATTATAGACGCTGGACAGAAAATTAATTAAAGATCGATTTAAAAAAAAGGAAAACCAAAATGCGTTGGAAGAAAAGTGGTCCATTTTTGAAAATTCCCTTCCGACATTCAAAAATTGGTAGCAAACACATAGCAAACAACAAAATAACAGCCTTTCTATTGTCTAATTTTAAAATCTATCGCAATCGCTTTCAAGATGTAACACATTGATGCTTCTTTTTGGCATAAATAAAAACTTACCAAAGAAATGCAGCAATGTGTCACATCCATCTGTCAAATGAAAGCGATTGCGATAGATTTTTAAATTAGACAATGAGCCCCCTGGTCTGCATCCACACTAGCGCCAAGTTAGCGGTAGTGCGCCGACTGGTGGACGATTTGTGAATTAGCAAAATTATTCTGCCATTAGATGGGAGACCCCCAGTTAAGTTTCTTCTGGAGTAGATTCTCACAGTTTGTTGAGGTCAACAAACTGAGAGAATTTGATAAGTTAAAGAACAACAGGGGGGCTACTCAAATGGCCACTTTTCTATTCGTTCGCTAACTTAGAAATTAAAATTAAGCCAATAACTCCAAAGTTACGAGTCGTAGGCTTAACAATTCTGTTCAAAACAATAATGTCTGTGATTTACATAAACTTGCAACGTGTGACTTGATCGTTTAATTGGTTGTTTTTAAGATTTAAGTTAGCGAACGAATAGAAAAGTGGCCATTTGGGTAGAGGGGCAGTTACGACAAAGTTATGTTATTCACCAAGATAGTTTTCAATACACAGCGAACTCTGGATATAAAAGTGAAAAAAAAATTCGCAACGTAGGAGTTACGTTATATTTCAAATAATTTAAACGTTCGCAAACTATTCACTAATCCAACTTTAAATATTAGACAGCTTAGAGTAAGACGGGCTTCTGTACCACGAAGCCGTCGCTGCTCGAAGTATTTGCCTTTAGTTTCCAAATATATAGGTATATCAATCAAACTACCTTTCCAAAGAACATTATAATTATGCGTACTTATACAATTCGAAATGCTGAAAATAAAACTGTTTTCGAGTGATGTAAAGACAAAGTATACGACAAACCAGCGAACAATGAACAATGTTATGATGAATGTTTTTGTGCATCGAGGTATCAGTCCAGTCGTCAATCATCAGACGAAGTTGGATTATCCTGTCCTTCAGTATCAACATGATATACAAAGTCAAAGAGAAGAGAGAAGGTCAAAGGAAATGACATTACTTTATCAACTTCATATCAACTTTATTTTACGTACTTACTATTTAGGTCAGTAGGGTTAGATTTGAAATCGGATTTAATTCCTACAAAAGGTTTAAGTGTTTTAATAGGTTCATTTGCTGCCAAATAAAACCGTCCTAGGTTTTCCCCCCGGCGGGCGGAGTTGTGCTTAAGTGCTGGGTGGTAAAAATGTACCCCTAAAGGGGTATTTTTGCGGTTTTTTGGTTATAATCTCGTTTTTCATCAATATTGTGTAAGAAGATTTTAAATTTGGGTAAATTTGAAACAATTTTAGGGTAGTACGGTTTTGATACGTACCATAGATTCTGAGACACAAAGCATACCATATTTAATACCTCTTTCATTTTTCGTAATTAATTTTAATAGACACAAGAACACATCATGCGATAATTTTGTTGTATTTTATTAGCGTTTCCTTTTTGTTTTTACATTACCTTTTTAGTTAATTTTTCAGAAAGTATCCCCTAGCTAGCTACTGTTTTCAATGATCTAAGAAGCAATCTTGTCACAAAATCGGTTACATATCTCACGCTGTGCGTGAAGGCAGTTTGGGTTGATGAAACACATAATATAAGACACCTACATTACAGAAACAAGGACACTGTTGATGGAATTCAGCTTTATTCGCTAAACATTATTTCAAATATGTTTTCAATGCCTAATAATTTATTACCAATTTTTTGAAATCTGAATTTTAACCTACTTCTATCCCTATACTAACATAAGTAACAAACCGACTCTTTTGTAAAACAGTATAAATTATGATCGATCACTTCCTGCGCACGTCAGGTTTAATAAAACGAATAACTCAAGTGTATTTTACTGAAATACCTGTTACACATTTGTAGTATGATATTATGCTAATCTTTCATAAACTTATTATTTATGCCAGTAAGCACATCTATTTGAGAGAATAATAATATGCACGCACATTAGTGATACCTAAAATAAAGAGATCTTTCCATTTTTAGGGTTCCGTACCCAAAGGGTAAAAACGGGACCCTATTACTAAGACTCCGCTGTCCGTCTGTCTGTTTGTCTGTCTGTCTGTCACCAGGCTGTATCTCATGAACCGTGATAGCTAGAGAGTTGAAATTTTCGCAGATGAATTTCTGTTGCCGCTATAACAACAAATACTAAAAACAGAATAAAATAAATACTTAAGGGTGTCTCCCATACAACAAACGTGATTTTTTTGCCGTTTTTTGGTACGGGACCTTACGTGCGCGAGTCCGACTCGCACTTGGCCGGATTTTTTTAAGTATAGAGAGAGAAGAGCATAATTATTTACAAGATTTAAGAATAATTTGAATTTAATTAAGCCCTAAAACAGCAACGCGCATCCCAAACGATCAATTAATGTAAGTGCTTCCACACCAAAGCACGCTATTAAAGCCTCTCTTAAGTGGTTTCAGAGTAATCTGTCAAGAGATTTTGCGTCTCTTAATTTTCAAAATAGGCGAGTATTACCTACAAAATATAGATTAGGATTAGGGTTTTTACAATTGGTGTTTATGGAATATCTCATGGCATTTTATTTTATTTTCTCCCTTGGGGAGCTTACAGGCTTGCTAATTTTAAGCTTCCACAGATAAAAGCTACTTAGTGCACAATACTTAGACTCAATATATAAGCATTATATAGGCTAACAAATTAATTAAGCGTAAGCATTAAGCTTTAAAAAGCAGTTTCAAGGGTCGGGTCATTAAACTTTTGGCGTGTCTTATTGCGCTACAAAAATGTAATCGGCTATCGTTACGTAACTCACAATTTATTTTGTTATACATTTTGCATGATCTAATTAATAAATAAAGAGGAACCTAAGCTATCTGCTTACAGCTGTTATCGTATCAGCCACAAGACGCCCACTGCTGGTACCCACCCTAATTCAAGAACAACAATACTCAAACGACCCTTGCCTATATGAACGCACTGCATTGAAAAAGAGATTGGTATCACACGTTTTTGTAAGTTTTATTAAATTGTTAGTGGCATCTAATAAGTACTGATATAATGATAAATGTCCTCAAATGTGCCATTAATATTTAATAACTAATTCCATTTCTCAACAGAGCTGAGCCTCATTATTTCTTGTAGTAATCGTTCTAAGAAGCTACGCTATACATTTTTGATATGTAGCCGCTGATACTCGTAGCAATGTTATGACACCTGGTATCTCATCTGACTATAAAGCCAATTGCCTAGTTGACATGATGAATCTCTGCAATCTTCTTCAATTTAACGCAGTCTATAATGCAAATAGCCGGCTTCTTGATCTTATTTTATCTACATCAGAGAAGGTGACCGTGACAACTACTGAACCTATCAGTCGTATGGATTCTCATCACCCTCCATTAAAAATTTGCTTGTTGGTAAACACTAAATTTAGAAAAATGAAGCAGGCGCCTCAATTTAGGTATAATTTCCGCAAGTGTAATTATTCTGGTTTGAAAAATGACTTAGCAAATGTGGATTGGTCTGGCTTGTCGGATGAACCAGATGTGGAGGTTGCTGTCGATACATTCTATGCTATTGTGAACAAATTAATCGCTAAGCATACGCCACTCGCGAGCAAAACCTATATAAAATATCCAATTTGGTATACACAATCTTTAATAAAGTGTCTCAATGAAAAAAATAAATATCATTGTCGTTTTAAAAAGTATCATAATCCTAGGGACTATGACAAATTTTCCCAATTGCGCACGAGATGTCAGAAACTCACGGATTCGGCGTATGATACTTTTATTGCCTCCATTGAAAAAGATTTATCTGATAACACTAAAGCATTTTGGAATTTTGTTAACAATAAAAAGAGAAGCTCGGGTATGCCACAAACAATGACATTAGGTTCTGAATCTTCCTCTGACACAAAAGAAATATGCGAACTTTTTTCTAAGTACTTTGGTTCAGTTTTTGGAGAAACCCTATCTGACAATAACCATTACACAGATGACAATGATATTTATTTTCCTGGGTATAGTGATGCAAACCATAATAGCAATAGTGTGTGTAGTATTGAGCTTAGCCGCGACAATATATTGAACATATTGAAAAAGTTAGATGTACGCAAGAGTCCGGGACATGACGGAATACCTGCTATCTTTCTCACGAATTGCGCAAAAGAACTGTGTGTACCATTGACATCATTATTTAATAAGTCTCTGAAAGCGGGTGTTTTTCCTTCCATTTGGAAGACGGCTCATATCATGCCCATCCACAAGTCTGGAAGTAAAGCTGATTGTCAAAATTATAGACCTATAAGTATACTGTATTGTATCGCTAAAGTATTCGAATCTGCTGTGTACGATTATTTTTACTCTCAAGTCAAGCCGTTTATCTCAAACAATCAGCATGGATTCGTGAGGGGCAGATCTACTGTGACTAATCTGTTGGAGTACAGGAATTATTTGTGTGAGGCTTTCGCTGAACGTGGACAAGTTGATGCAGTGTACACCGACTTTACAAAAGCATTTGATAAGGTGAATCATTTATTGCTGTGTAAAAAACTGGCTATGCTTGGTATTCACGGAAATCTCCTCCGTTGGGTTCATTCTTATCTCAATAACAGAAGTCAACTGGTTGCTCTTAAGGGTTTCAAGTCATCGCCTGTTATAATTAAATCCGGTGTTCCACAGGGCTCACACCTGGGTCCGCTATTCTTCATCATTTTTATCAATGATTTAATTAATAAGCTGTCCTGCCCTTGTTTACTTTATGCCGATGATTTGAAAATATACCGCGTGATTCAAGATTCGTCTGACTGCTCTGAACTTCAGAATGATATAGATACGGTCTCCGAGTGGTGCGAACAAAATCATATGCACCTCAATATACAAAAATGTTTTGTCATAACTTTCACTAATAAACGATATAAACGTACTCATGATTATCAACTTAAAGGGTTGACATTGAATAGAAAAACGGTGGCTAAGGACCTTGGTGTACTGTTTGACTCTAAATTAACATTCCGTGAGCACTGCGCATATATAAAAAATAAAGCATTCAAGTTACTAGGCTTTATAACAAGGTGCACCAAGGGTTTCAAACAGCCTCTAAGTTACCTGACCGTTTATTACAGCCTTTCTCGCAGCATTCTAGAATACGCCAGTGTCGTTTGGTCTCCTTGCTACTCAGTTCACTCGGATAGCATTGAAAGTGTTCAGAAAAGAGCTCTTAGGATACTTAGCTACAGATGCGGTTTCGGTCGCAGTCTCGTTGGTTATAGTGAGAGGCTTGTTAAATTTAAATTTAAAGTAACCACCTTACTTGTCCGCCGCAAGAAACAGGACCTTATATACTTACATAAGCGTCTACATAGCTGTATCGATTCTCCTTACCTCCTAGGCAAGCTAAACATATCTACAAGGCGAAATCCCCGAATACCAAACAAAACATTTTACTTACAAACGTATCAAAATAACACGTCATTTTATAACCCCCTTGTAAGAATGTGTCGGTTTTACAACGAGATATCTGTGAAGAGTCCGTGCATGGATATTTTTAATCCGAGACCCAGAATATTTAAAAAGTCGGTTCAACAACTAACTCTTTCCTAAATTTGTACATGCCCATATCGCTAAAGTATTTATTACATATTACATAGTTAAGTCAATTAATTTTTACTATTTCTAGATAAGGTTATAATTTAATTCATTTATTAAGTATTTAAATCTATTTGTTTTTGAAGAGTAGATCTTACTTGCTCAACACTGTGAAAATGATGTGTCAACATAGTTAGGGTTACGATCTAGCATACAACTGAATTATTTTAGCATGTCATTATTTATTTTTCGATTGTAATCTGTTTTGTTGTCCATATGTATAATAAAAATAAAAAATTAAAAATATGTAATTTTCGTTTAAGAATCCTCTAGAGGTCAAAACCTGTCTTCATTATTTTCGAATAGAGCGTCGTAATATTTGTCCCACAGTCGGGCAAGTAATGGCTAGTATAATGCGCTGATCTGCGACAAGGGTCGACATATCGTTACGTGGCCGCCATTATTTAGAAGCTTCTGCGATGCCGAAACAAATAACGGAGGAAACGCGTAGTCACGTACGAAAAAGTAATTTTGTATAAAAAAAAACTGAAGTAAGAAAAAAATAAAAAAATAAAATGCTTTCAAAAGTTTTTTTCTTTATTCTGTGACTTATAAAACAACAACAAAAGAGCTTATTTACTTATTTCTGAATAAAATCTTTATTTGATTCTATCCATAGTGTAATCATTTTTTTTTTGTCCTGTAGTGTAATCAATGTGTCACTATGTTACTCCATTCCCGTTTAGCTGAAACTTAATCAATGTTTAACACTAACAAGAATTACCTCCAACGAGTCCGTCTAGCCCAAATAAGTGCCCTGAATCACTGACCTGGATTTGTAACGTAGCTGCGGCTAAAATTCATTACAAGTATTGGCAAAATACAACTTCTACTGAACTTACTATTTTTAATAGAAAAAAATCTATCAATAGTCCTAAAGGGTACGAATAAACAAATGCTAAATTAAGTATTTATAGTACTTACGAATTTTCGATTAGCAAGTTAAGGTACGAGTTCGTAGCCGACCACAGGTATCAGCAGTAATAGGCGACGTTTCGCCACAACACTACTGGTTTCCATGTATTTCTAATAAATTACCTTCCGTAGTCGTACAAGTATCGTTTTCATAGAAATACATAGAAACCAGGAGAGTCGTGACGACACGTCGCCGTCGCCGGCTGCTGCTGCTTGTAGTCTGCTACGAATTCGTACTTTACTTGTTAATCGAAAATACGTAAGTACTATAAATACTTAATTTAGCATTTTTTTATTCGTAGTCGTAGAAATGTATCTTTTGTTTCCGTAAATAATGTGCCAAGCCAACATTAGTAAACAAAAAACAACAGGAAAATAATACACGTGTATTTGGCGGTCACGTCCCCCACCAGTTACGAATAACAAACGTCATCCATCACGTAAAAGAGGCTGCGGCTTGCGTCACCGCAACGTCGTTACTTAACTACAACACTTTATATAAATTAATGACAACTGAATATAAAGACGACCTATCCCTTCTCGAGTGTGACTTTACCGGTTTCCATAGTGTCACCATCTTTGAGTGCCCAGGTTCAATTCCCTGGCTGGGTCAAAAATATCGAAACGTAATAAACAGCTCTTGAGTAAGCTCGTATTCTATGCTCCTACTAGGATTTAAATGTAGGTTTTGTGCAGCAGGCAGGATCGCTAGGCCTATTTGGCAACTCCACCTTATTTTTCTCCTCGTGTAGGGAAAAAAAGCACTTTTTATTTTTTCGCACATTGAATCGACTACTATGGGCCAGTATTTCATTCCGTCTTGAATGCAAAACGCGTTCGCTCTTTTTAACAATCTTAAGTTAACTTAAATTCTTAGTTTTCAATTCTTAGTACGGTAAGATTTACTCAGAAAAACCTAAAACATTCACTTGATTTACCAAAAAAATATAAATCCGATGCACATGAGACGTTACCATCAGTAATTTTTGATGTTCCCGCTGCTGGGGCACAGGCCTTCCTTATGGGTCGATAATCCACTACGCGGGCCCAATGCGGATTGGTGGGTGTTAACGACTGCAAATGCAGCCGGGACCATCGGCTTAACGTGCCTTCCGAAGTACGGAGAAGCTCGAAATACTAAATTTTTGGCCACCCATCCCATGACCGCCGACCTTTGCAAAATTTGCTTAACCTCCGCAATTGCTGGGCCAGGCGCTATACTACTGCGCCATCGAGCTCGTATGAAATTTTATTAAAATGTTGGGGTTTAAAAAAATAGTCATAGTACTGGTGAAAATGACATCATTGAAAATATCTTCGTACGAACTTGACACATCTAAAATGATTTGTTCCGGATTCGTCATGTTCCTGATTCGTCGTATTCCAGATTCGCCGTATTCCAGATTTGACGTATTCCAGATTCGTCGGAATACAGTCAATGACATATTTTTTTATTTAAGTATTTATTTAATTATAAGATACAAAAACAGCATAAAATATACTTACACTACATTTTAGTTCAAATATGAATTATCTGAAGCATTTTCGTAATAAAAAAAATACAAAATTGACACTTATTTTACTGATAATTTGTCCATTTCAGTAGTTTATTTTATTATGAGACCTTTTCTGTCATGCGCTACGTGATGGCGTGGTTCGCAAGCAATTTTAAACTTAAAAATGGTAAAGCGCCTGTGTTATCGATTGTACGTATTACGACGAATCAGGAAATCGGCGAATCTGGAATTCGGCGAATCTGGAATACGACGAGTCAGGAACATGACGAATCCGGAACAAATCTCTAAAATAACTAGACCATTACAAATAACTTACAAAGTCAAAAGTATAGATGTATGCTTGTCATGAAAGTTCTTGCGGCTCCTATTGTTAGATAAACATGGTTTTTCGATCTAGGTCATTTATATTTCCGTTACGCGACTACGACTGCTACGGCGTAGCACGATTTCTACGAATTTATGAGTAGTAGATTTCTTTTACTAGTATAACCTTTGATATCCTTTATTTTAAAATATGTATTTCCAAACATTTCTATAATGGAATTTGTAAAATTTATAAATGAAACAACCTTTTTTTAATAGGGTCCTTCTTAAATAGTGCACAAAATTTTAAGGGGTCAATGTACTCATACATACAAATAACTTTTACTATGGTACCAACATTTTGATCTATTCGATTTTAAATTTTCTATGGAACAGCCGATTTTTTTTTCGCAATTTCGATGTCAGACATCGTTTTCATATTACAGTATGACTACCCTTTACAAGATATAACCAAGGACGTAACAAAATGTTCGTGTAACTTACAATGCCCACATTTTCCTAGACTGAACTCGTACTGGGGCTCTATTTTTGAATCTTTCGTCGAGCAAAGTCGTGTCGTGGCGTCGAGCGCTTATTACAAACTTAAATCTGACTCGGTGACAGCGTCGTTGTCGTCTATTCTATAGACGACGGCGTAACCTACGTAACAATATGTAATAATTTGACGACCTGAGTGGTGCAGTGGTCAACATGCCGCCTTCCACGCAGAGGTCCTGGGTTCGATTCCCGGCCAGGCAGAAATTTAAATGATGAATTTTAATTTCTGTGACGGGTCTGGGTGTTACTATGTATAATAAGTATATATTTAAAAAGTATATAAGTAGTATATCAGTTGTCTAGCACCCATATTACAAGCTTTGCTTAGTTTGGGGCTAAATGGCGCTGTGTGAAATTGTTCAAGCATGGCGTCACTTGGCGGAAGTTTGAAAAAGAAATATATGTAGCTTACTTCCGCAAACAATATATGCAAAATGTAAACCAGCACCATTCGGTGCTGGTTTACGCACGATCTAACTCCTGATGCTCCGGGTTGGGGCGAAACACGTGTAGAGTAGTCTAATTGGTGAAGGTGCAAGGTGTGTTGCTGTCTGGCCAAATGCAGGTTTGTGCACTGATATTTTGTGGTGTGCATGTGCACTTTTTTGCGGGCGGGCGGGCGGTGCATCTTGCATATATTGTTTGCGGAAGTAAGCTACATATATTTCTTTTTCAAAATAATATGTAATAACACTTAGTTCCAGTTTTGGCCACCGGGTCAGATAAGTTTGTAAAGAGCGCTCGTCGCAAGCCGAAGGATTCAAAAATAGAGCCCCTGCAGCCAATCGTGATGCTCCCTCCATTATGGACCTCTTCATAAGAGTAAGTTAATTATTATACAGGGTGTCTCAAAACTTTGCCACACAGAGGGAAAGTGCCTTAAATATCGAAGATAGGATTTTTTATTAAAAAAAGATTTCATTTTGTTTTGAATAATAATAATTGTAACTGTATTCAGAGATTTAAAACAAAAAAAATCGCATATGATACTATACAATACGTAATAATTAAAATTTAAATGTTCATGGTCTTCCTTTATGTTTAAGATGCTGTATTACTTAGGAAAAAATAATACTAACGAGTAAGAACCCTTTCAATCGCTATCATAAAAATAAGCTACAGATTTTTTGAAATATTTATTTGGTGGGTTCAATTCCTCGTTAAGGCAAGCAATTTTTCAAAAATCTTAGATGCAGTTCTAATTATTTTAAATTTATCAAAATGGTCTTCTTTCAGTATAATTTCCTACCTTTAATACTTTGCCTTTGTGTGGCAAAATGTTGGGATATCCTGTATAATATGTAGACTAAAACCGGATTTGAAAAAAGGAGAGCCATACTGCTAAATATAATATGCGAATTGGTCACAAATAAGTATGTCTGACTGCGGCGGCGTCTTACCCTATAAAACTGTCAAACCTTAAGCCCCCGGCCGCACGTCACCGTACATAGGGTTGTACAGACAACCGTACATCAGACTATACATGACCTCGAGACCTTCTCCTCCGTATGCCCTACGTAATAAAAGCTGTTTTCGTAGTTCAACTGTTTAACTCAATGTACAGTCGTGCGTACCATGTTGTACGTCGTGCATCTGTACGACGTACAACTCTCCAGAGGCAGCTTATAGGACCCGGTTGGAGGACGTATCTCTCCCGGTATACTGCCAAATGTCACTGTGTGTACCTGTCTCGTTGTACTTTTAATATTGACTGTCTTTGGTTAGGAAAAACGTAACATACTTTAAGAGCTTGTTTCTCAAAGTCCGGTTAAGTTTTTATTAACCTACTTTATAGATAGGTAATACTATAAAATCCGTTTACTATTAAACCAGCTGAAAAGTGCTATACCAAAACTATGAAACAGGCACACCTTAGAGTAAGACGGGCTCGTGACGAAACGAAGCCTTTGTTGCTCGAAGAGGCACACAAACAAAATAACGAAATTATTACAGCTTTCCATAGATATTAGATATACAAAAATTATATTGTAATTTTCGTTTAATTTGTTTTCGTTTAATTAATGATTAATTGCTTTATTCCGAGTAATACCATTTCAAAGTTATGAGTGGGCGCTAAAGAACTCATATTAGGTAGGACTAATTGAGAGCATACGTTGTTAGCTTAACATTATTAAACTCTCACAATTTATTGACCAAAAAGTCATTGTTTGGTGTTAGTTTATCGATAGTTATCTTAATTATTAGAGAAACTTGAAAGGCTAAGTTAATTATCCACGATAAGTAATAAAAGTACTGTCACAATGTTTGTGATTTCAATCACGTATCATGTATTATTTTTCTTTTACCATATATAACATGAATGAGCTTAACCAATTAAAGCCCATATTTTTTAGTCGTTTCAAGTGAGTGTTCTACCAATGAAATTAAATATTTTTTGCCAAAGAAGCATAAAGACATATTTTTTACTTTCTCATACTAATACATGATTTTGGCTGTGTTTTTGGCATACTAACTGTATGGGCGGACCAAAGTTTTCTGTCGTTTTTTGACCCATGTTTCTTTAGCAAAAGTGTTTAGTTTCATTAGTCGAACTTAGTTTTCGCATTTTCATAATGACTAAAAATTACTGCTTCGACGAACTATTTTAGCACAAACATCCCACATCATAATTATAATAAAAGTATCATAGTTTATTTATTTTTTAGAAGAACGAATAATAATAATGATATTACTAACTTTTTCTGTCCATTACATCGTATGGCTGAATGCCAACCGAACCTAACGTAAATACTATAGCGAATGCCAAACAAAAACGCATTTGATTTTCAAAGTTACATTGGAATGGGTTTCGGCACGATTTTAGAAATTAGACCTCGGCGACTTTTTGAATAACTGCAGTGAAGTTTTTGGTTGCAAATCATGGTGTACAAAAACTTTTCCTCGAATTTTTATAATTTTTAGGGTTTATCACAAAAGGAAAAAACGGAACCCTTATAGGATCACTTTGTTGTCCGTCTGTCTATCTGTCTGTCAAGACCCTTTATCTCGGAAACGCGTGGAGGTATCGAGTTGAAATTAAAACCGTATACTCAAGTCTACATACAGTCTCTTGGAGCTGTGAAAAAATCAAACTTCTAAATTAACGTAAAAAAGATACGGCCGTTTATGCCGCAAAAAACGCATATTTTGACACTCTCAAATTCATTGATCACCGTCTACCTAGAACTATAAAAGTTGGCAAGTAACATCGTCTTTTACATAGAAAAATCTGAAAACTTTACATTTGTAGTCAAATAAATCTCTAAAAAATATCGATAATCGATTCCTTAATTAATTATAATATGTACCTATAAATTGTATACGGAACCATCGGTGGGCGACTTGCAATTGGCCGGTTTTTTTAATTGGTCCGTCTATTTTATTCGACTCTAAAGCTGGGTAATTACAAAAAGGTTTTCAACAATGAAGCGTTTTTTCTTATCATGGATTAAAATATTAATTTTGTTTACATTTGCTTAAAGCTTGCGCACTACTATAATAATGCCGCATTTAAAGCTTTAATTGTATGTCTTTTTTTCATTGTTTGCCTTTAATTTTATAACTCACCAAAAATACTTTCACAGCTCGCAATACTTTGTGGTAATATAAAGTCACCGACGACGATGAAATCCAATTAGTGTTAGTTTCACTAACATGAGGGACGGATATAGCATAATTCGATTCCCGTATAACCAGGGAGCGTTGCTTTGAATTAGGGATTTAAGCTAATAGAGTGGGGGTGGGGCATTGCAGGAATTGCAGCAATGATGACCCTTTCAGAAGCAGAATGTCTATTTTTAGCAATTTGGAGACGCCCAAAAATCAGTAAAAATCTGTGGATGTGTACGGTAATCATATCATTTTGAGAATTTATATTTTGCCATGTAAAAAGTCTTTCATAAGGTAGGCAAGGCATTACACTTACATGTCGTTGTAATAAACAAAGAATTTAATTGATTCGTATTGATATAATTTGTTATTCGTCTGTTATTCCATAAAGTTAGTACTTAATTAAAATTTATTCATTTTGCTTCGGTTATAATTCAGAGACGTCTATTTAATTTATACCGAACCAATAAAGCTTTTGGGTTCTACGACGGATATAGTTTTATATGCTTAGTTATTTTATGGTTAGGATTTTTATTATTTTAAGTCAAAGTATTAATGACCAGGAAAAAATGATGATGAAAATTATGCTTTTACCGACCAGCGACGCTACAGCCTCTTTGGATTTCTCTTTGGTCTACCTTCTAAATTCTACAGTAACATTTTTTGATAAACAAAATTTAAATATAGGTGACAATACACATCTTCGTTTAATCTCGTGCCCTATCGGCATCACCTGTTAATGGTTAAACTCGTATTGGATCATGGATTTTCCAAGGGTAAAAGTACTACTGATGCTGGAATTGCACTTCTCAAACATATTCTTGACGCTTGGGAAGAAAAGCAAGATGTAATTGGCATTTTCTGTGACCTAAGGCATTCGATTGCGTTGATCACCAAACACTATTAAAGAAGCTAGAACATTATGGTGTCTCTGATAAATCAGTTAGCCTAATGAAATCATATTTGTTCAATAGAACTCAGAAAGTAGTGATAAATAAAACTGAATCTACTGGAGCCCCCATCAATATGGGTGTGCCGCAGGGATCAATATTGGGCCCATTGCTGTTTCTAATTTATATAAATGACCTTCCCAACTACGCGAATAATTTATGTGAGACAGTACTATTTGCGGATGATACTTCTTTAGTTTTCAAAGTAAACAGAGGTAGTAACTGTTCGGACGAAGTAAATAGTGCCCTCTCTAAAGTTTCATACTGGTTTAATAGTAATAATTTAGCACTTAACCCCAAAAAAACTAAATGTGTAAAATTTTCATTGCCTAATGTTGAGCAGACAGAATTAAATATTAATTTGAATGACGATGAAGTCGAGTTTATTGAAAGTACAAAATTTCTAGGTATCACACTAGATTCTCGACTGCAATGGGATCCACATATCGAAGCCTTGTCAAGTAGACTTAGTTCAGCGGCATTCGCTGTTAAGAAAATAAGGCTTTTAACTGATATTGAAACGGCAAGGTTAGTATATTTTAGTTATTTTCATAGTGTAATGTCTTATGGACTGCTATTGTGGGGCTCAGCTGCCAGTATTGAAGATATTTTTGTACTCCAAAAAAGAGCTGTTCGCGGCATATACAATCTTCGGCGGAGAGATACCTTGAGAGAACTGTTTAAAGAAATAAATATTTTAACTTTGGCAGGCCAATACATATATGAAAATTTAGTTTATGTAAGAAAACACTATGATTCATTTGCTAAGAACAGCAATAATCACCAGTTTAATACAAGAAATAAAGATAAACTTGCCGTTCCAAGATTTAGGCTTGCAAAAACTAGAGGTTCATTTAGGGGGAAAGGCATAGCCTTTATTAATAAAGTTCCACAACAAGTAATTGATCTTCCTTTGCATGAATTTAAAAACCATGTTAAAAAAACGCTCATGGGTAAAGGTTATTATAAAGTAGACGATTATCTTAAAGATCAAAATGCGTGGAAATGATGTAACACATAACTACTGTAAGTACTTTGTTGCCAATGATAGTAATATAATAAGTCTATGTTTGTTGCCAATAATCCTGTCACCCTGTTGTAATTATCTGGTAACGATATATTTAAGTTTGTAAATATCGTTACTTATTGCTATTAAAGCTGATAAGTTTCTTGCGCCCGTTCTTCTTGTCAGTTAAAAAAGTCTTGAACGGGTGGTAGGAAAATATAGACGATTCAAAAGTACTTAATAATTAAGTTTATTTGAATAAAGCTAATTTTGACTTTTTTTTGACTTTGCAACAAATTATGATCCAAAAATCTGGATAAAAGTACGCAATGTATGAACAAATTCACTATATCTAAAATACACGGTTAATTTTTAAGTATATCTAAAAATGAAATGAGGATTTCAGACCACGTAAATGAACAACTTTTACTATGGGACCAACCACGAAATCTCGAGAAAAAAAACAACTGTTCCATACATTATAGTCGAGTCGATGTTGTACTTTTCTATGGAACAGCTGATTTTTTTCCGCGATTTCGTGGTTGGTTCCATAGTAAAAGTTGTTCATTTACGTGGTCTGAAATCCCCATTTCATTTTAAGATATAACCGTGTACTAGGTTGAACCAAATGGTGGGATGATACTGAAACAGGTGATAGTATTACTTAAACTAAAAGACTTTCTCCATGGAACAGTTTTTATACTCCCATACAAAATGTATTTTGGTCAGCTGAACCGACTTACTATGGGAAGGCGAAATAAAATCGTTTTTCGACTTATGTTCCTTGAAGAATGTTGTTCAGTTTTAGCAATCACCTGTTTCAATATCATCACATCATTTGGTTCCACCCTATTTATAAAGCCGCTTATTTTAAAGTAAGCAGTAGAATCTAAATATCGTTCTGTTGTTTCACATTTTAAAAGTTAAAACTCATACAAAGATTTAATTAAGTTTTCGTCGAAACAAGAGAAGCACGAATTTGAAAAACAGCTCGGAACAGAATAATTAAACTCGTTATTGGGATTACACCAAGTGCTGGCGTCAATATCAGCCAGCAGTAACTCAACATTAATTTCATAATTAATTGCTCCTAAGCCTTCCTTGACGCCACCGCTGCTGCGACGGAAAATTTAATCACATTTGAAATTATAAAATATATTTCCATTAAGGGTTAACTTTTCTTCTTTACTTTTTAATTATAGCTTAAAGGGCAAATATAAAAATACACTATTAACATAATGTTTCTTTTATTTATATTGATTACATCGATTAACCTTTTCATCTAAGATGTATTATATTTACATCTTAGGTTAAATAGTCTTGCAAGATTTTATTCAGATATAAGAACTTATTTTTCATTTTCATAAACTTAGTAATGCTGATATGATTTGTTTTGTTTAAATTGGGATCAATAAAATATAATAAGAGTCCATTTTCATTATTATAGTTTTTTCGGGACTCAAACATACTCGTATAAAACATTATAACATTCAGAACTTTAAGACGTCATTGTTGATGAGAAATTTGAGATTTTTCAAATTCCATTTTTCTTTCCTCTTTCAGGCTCTCCTCATACGGTTGTATATAGGGTTTATTTTAAGTATAAACGAGACAAATTGCGCGTCATTCCATCTTCCAAAGTTTTTAATAGCAAAATATTTGGGTCTTGCTTATCTCAATATAGTATAATGAATCTAAACCTCAGGATTACCTAAGCTTTCCTCTTAACGTATTATTATGGACATTAATATTGTTTTACTTACATGAGTCGACGGGACTGATGTCGGGACCATCATGTGGTGCCAGCATCTTCATCGTGATAGCCCCGGGCAAAACGCTACTGGACACCGACACCTTGGCAAATTTACGCCAAAACCACACAAAGAAAAACCTATCTTATCGATAGAATCGCGGTTTCTCGATCAATTTTCTCGTTTATTTCGCGGAGCCCAACAGGCTGTTGTCTCCGAGTAGTTGCATCTATCGATCAGCTTGAAGTCCGCGCATGCGCGTAGTGCCCAACCACCCGCATGCGTTTTTGAGTGACGGCCATCTTGGAACGGAAGAACGTCACTTGACAGTTGACATAAGCTTAGGTTTTTCCGGTGACTTACTGAGGTAGTTATAGCAATTTTCCATTTGGTGAAGGGAACCCTATTAGGTTATTACTTAATGACTGGATAACATTAAGAAAAGCCAAAATTTCAAATATGATTTCAATCATTACTTTTGTATTTTAGTGACACATTTGATTCAAATTAAAACTTTTTACTTGTTTTTTGCTGTTCGCCAAGCATAAAAAATAGATTTCTCAAAAAATATTGGTATGGACAATTAAATTATAGTTGACACTTACAATTTATTATCTTTTGCTAGTATAAAAGAAACTTCAACAGTTATAAATTAATTTTATTGAAAATCGTAAATAAATTTACATAAAATATTAATAAATATTATTACATCACGTACGAACTTATGTGTGTGTGTGTGTATATGACTGAGGCGCGGTGGTGGTCGCGCCAGAATGTGTTTGTGTGTTTGTTTGTGTGGAGTGCGAAGTCTAGTATCCAGCCAGCTCGGCGAAAGTGGAGTCCATCTCGTCGGCCAAGCTCTTGTACCGGTCCTTGTTGATTCCCAGCTCATCTGATACATACAACATTATGTTAGACAATATTCTACGACCTTATTTATAAACAAAGAGTAAGTTTACACCTGGTTTAACCAAAAATTTGGCTTAGCAATATTACCCCTTTCGTTTGACACCTCAAAACGTCATATTCCTAAGCAAACTTTTTGGTTAATCTAGGTGTAAACTTAATCTTCGTTTATTAATAAGGAGGTTTGAGTCTAGACTATTTGCATACACTACAGAATCTACTTCAAAAAACTTTCCATCGTCCTCAAATTATTAGATATCTTAAATGAACGTTTTATAAAAAGATTTAAAAATCTTCGTTTTAAAAAGCGCAAGCAGGTGGCTTTAAGGTATGTTTAAAGTAAAATTTTAAAGATTAAATATATATGTACCTTTGAAGCATTGATCCGCGACGGTAGCAGCAAAGCATTAGACAAGTTAATCACAACACGAAAAGCAGGGCCAATAACAACGATGTCCGAGGGACCGTCGCAAGGTAGTCACTTGGGCCACGACAATCCCTAAGATATCGTTAAGGGTTAGGGCACGTTAATAAGAATAGAGATTTAAGATGCTCTAAAAATGCTGGAAATTCTGAAATAAAAATAAACATGGTCGGAGATTTGGATTTGTGGCGTCTTAAGGTGATTCCGCAAGGTGGCGATGTAATCGGACTAGAGGGTGATGTGCCGGACGGTATTGTCTTAGACTAAGTGCTGTAAGGGTCGGTTAGTATCCGGTAAGCTCGGCGAATGTGCCGTCCAAGTCATCGCATATCGCCTTGTATTTCTCCTTCTCGTTGAACAATGCGTCTGTAAAATGCGTCATTTCAATTAAGCCGCAGAGGACAAATAAGCTGCACCGACCTTAAATATAATTAAGAAGATTTTGATTAAAAAGCTTTGCCATCATCAGAGAAGTAATATAATTCTCGTTGTTGTTAAACTTATTAATTTAATATCACAGTCTTAAAATACATTTAGATTTAGATAGATCTTTTATCATAAGAAGAGAGTCAGGTTATTTTAGTTAATTTGGACATACCTTCGAGCCTGTCGACTTCCTTCTGGAGTTTCTTGACGGTCTTCTCTGCGAACTCAGCGCGCGCCTCCGCCTCCTTGAGTTTGATGGTGAGGGTCTTCAGCTGCTTCTTGAACTCTTCCACGCGCTGGTTCGCCTTCTCCTCGGATACTTCCAAGGATTTTAAGGAGTTACCTACGACCTGGTGGATAACAGTTTTTGTTCAAGATGGATTCTCTGGCTCTTATTAAAGTTATCAATGTTGTCAAAGTTGTTTTCGTGACTGTAAACTGTGAACACCCGCTAACGAAACTTCAGTTTCCAGTGTAATAATTACTGAAATATAGATCGCAACAATTTTGTTTTGATTTCAACTGTCGCATTAACTAACTTAAAATGATAAGTTTGCGATAGTTAATAATATAATACAAAAAACGACTCGTCACCAATATATGTATAAAGCATTGTGATTTTTTTAATATAAGTTCAGTTTACCTTTAATTCCTCCTCAAGTTCTGAGATTTTGGCGTCACCGGACTTGACACGGTCCTCAGCAACTTCGAGCTCGTCTTCAACGAAGGCCAGCTTGCGGGAAACCTGGGGTTCCACAAGCAAATTCGGTAAGTACAGACTTCTCGGTGCAAAAATACTTAGGTATTTGTGACGTTAAAAACTATATTTAGGAACAAGGTACAAAAAGGGTTTTTAAATTAAGCATATGGATGGTGTCATTAGTTCATTGTCATATATACTTATTTCTCGTACCATATTTAATGGTACAAAGGTAGGATGGAATTTTAAAAAATCATCGAAAATAAACAATAACAAGTCCATCCAAAGTTCTTTAGCTGATAATTTTGTACGTTAGGACATTAGAGTTGATTCGTGATTTCCATGGAAAGATTGATCACCATCAATATAAGGATGTTTGGACTTGATTTTGATTGGTATTTAGCCGTTAGTCTGTTGTTTACCTCGTCGGACTTGCCGTCGGCGTCCTCAGCGAGCAGACGGGCCTCCTTCAGCTGGTTGGTGAGCTGGTCCATACGCTCTTCATCTTGCTGCGACCTGTTCTCCAATACTTTGCACATACTGCCAACACAAACAAGGAAAACCTTTAGAAAATGTTAACATCTACGAGATTATGGTCGGGAGTTAACGGATAAAAATATGTATTCATAAGTTTCGAAACTTTTTACCAATGTTATAGGTGATATATTGCATTTTATAGTTACTCAAATTCTCAACGAACAAATTTAAATTTAATCTCATTTTGTATTTGCAATTTGTGGAACTACTAAAATACATTTAAGTACATACTCGAATACAGTTCTAGACGGCTATCTCATGTGAATAATTTAATGTCATTAGCAGAAGCTCTGCAAATCATTAATCACTAGTATGACACACATTGATAGTTCTGTATATTACTCAATCTATTGCAATATTAACATTTATATTTTCTGGCTTAAAATACTTAAACTATTTTTGTCATGTCCGAATGGCTAAAAATAATTTACGAGTAGTATAAAAAAGGAAATGACTTCTTAAACCTAAAAATATTCAATTCAATTAGCAATATTGCATACCTAGTACCTACACCTTTAATTTTTAAATATTTGTCACTAAAAATATGGCAAAAAAACCCATCAAGGACCGGAAAATGAGACAATAATTTTTTTATTGTTGTTCTGGACGCCGGCGGGGGTGCAGGCATTGATTAATATTTGCTAAGATTTTGATTATTCAAATGAATTACAGCGATAGGATTATCAAGACCAGTGTTGCAGTAATAAGGAGTAAGTAAATCTCTGCTGGTATTGGGCGTGTCAAGTATACTCTACTTCACCTGTACGATTGCCACGCTAAAATAAGTAAGTAATCCTCACCGGTTGTTCTCATCGGCGGACTGTTGGGCTTCAAGCAATTTCTGCTGGGCAGTGCCGGACCTCTCCTCGGACTTCTCGAGGTCCTCCTCAATCTGCTGCACCTTCCTGTTCTGGGAGGCGACCTCCGCTTCCGTGGAGGTCAGGAGCTTCTCTTTCTCCTCCAAGTCTTTGTTGGCCTGCTCCAGCTTGTTCTTGTTCAGGACGAGATCTTCCTCAACCTGTTGGAGCTTCTTCTGGAGCTCACGGACTTCCTCGTTGACCTGTAATGATTACCAATTTAGAGTCAATGGAGGTATTTATGAAGTACTTATTGCTACAAATCTTTCTATTCGTTTATTGCCCGACTTAAAATTTTGAAAATAAGCATTATCTATAATTAAATCATTTGTGGTTATGTTTTGTCAGTTTCACAAACATTGATTTTGAACTTTTCCAGCTTGCACGCGTAGCATGGTCATGCTACGCGTGCAGGAAGGCCTTAGTAAAGATGTTTTATTTCCCGAAGGCGGGTCGGCTATGAATGTTGTTAGGGTGCACATGCACATTGTTTTATGTGCGTCTGCACGCCTAACAACATTTATAGCTGGCCTGCTTTCGTGAGATAAAACAACTAGTAGGGCTATGTACCAGGACACATTTAATGGTTCATGAAGATGCCGACCACGAAGATGGCGACCGCGCACTGGACGACGTTCCGTGGTTAGGCCCCCGACAAGATGGACCGACGATCTAGTGCGCGGTTGTGGTGCGCCGCTGGATGCGGGCAGCGCAGGACCGATCGTCGTGGAGATCCTTGGGGGAGGCCTATATACCCAGCAGTGGGTGTCGTGCGGCTGATATGATGATGATGATCACGACTGAGTACGGCCGCACGTACCTTCTCGGCGCGGAGGTTGGCGTCCCTAGCCTGCATCTCGCAGGTGTCCGCCTTGTCCATGGCGTTGTCCTTCTCCAGCTTCATCGCCTGCATCTTCTTCTTGATCGCGTCCATGGTGGCGGTTGTTTGTCTTTACGGTCCGGTTCAAAAATACGCCAGGTACTGGCCTGCAAACAGATAGCCGTGTCACAGGAAATCACATTGAAACAATAAAAAACAAAAGACAAGAGCAACTCTGCTTGTGTTTGTGCCCATGTTTTATGTGGTTTATGGTTTATAATATACATGACTACCGTGTTCAGAGGAAATTTCTTCCGAAATAATCTTTTTATTATTTTAAAATTTAAAAGATTGACTCCGTTCTTATAAAGTCAAACTTATGTTTATCTTGCGATTATGAAAACCTTCTTTTAACAAATAGTTGACATAAAGCGTGATTCTTTAATTTTACCTAGTTAAATTCAGATAAAAAAGTCAATATGTAAAACAACGCTTTCGTAAGGTTTAAAAACCCTGTAAAAGTTAGATTGTAGTCATATTAATGATTATCTTGTCTTAGATCAGTTAATAGAATTTATTCTCTAACATTCTAATCTGTATCTAGAAGTTAAGCGGAGTTTATAACTACTAAAACGCAATTCCCGAGTTTCCCGAGGGAGATAAGACACGCTGGGAGACTAAAGTTCACTCAGGTGTAAAGCTAGACTTCATCAATTATAAGTTAAATGTTCAGTGAATTTCTTTAATACTGGGTATAATGGGTATTAAATATTATTCAAATTTAGATTTTTTATTTCCAGCTGAGTAGAACTTTAGACCTTTCGAAAAGTTTCTTATTAAGTAGGTACTTTTAGTGTGTGATTTTTCTTTTTATCATTACTTTTACTCTTTATATTTGACTATTCATACTGTCTGTCTTTTTTCATATTTCATCAGAATCTCAGTGTTTTTTATTATTTATTTACAGTCGAATATAATTAAATCTTTCTAAACGGATCTAATTTACTATTTTTTCCGTTTCGTTTTTACTTATCCTGTATATTGCTCTTGCGAGAATTCTTATACTTTGTGCCTTATTCATTAATTTAAAGAAAACGTTTAAATTCGTTTTTACGTTATAAGTAAATAGGTAGGGATATGATAAGTGATATTTTCGTTCCTTTTTCACATAGGCTAGAAAGTAAATAATAATTAGAATTTCATTTAATACAGCAGATTGGCCAGGAGCCAGCGAGGCGGTACCAGATGCGATGCTGCATAATAATTATCTGGTCCGCGGCCCCGATACTAAATTATATCCCAACCTAATTATTTCCCACCAAGCTCGCAATCTGCGGCCGTTCAAACCTAAAATATTACTCTTATTTTACCATATTGCGAATAACTTAATTACTTATAATAGTACTAGCGGCTTTGTGAGCTGTAAACATCGCATTTTTGACATTTTTTTTTTCAAAATAACTCAAATGTTGTTTTTTTTTCGAAAGATTTCGAAATACTAACTCAACAAAAAAATCTATTTAATTATCGAACCTGCTCACAAAATTTCACGAGAGTCGGTTGAGAAATGCGACCTGTAGAGGAGAACAAACAGACAGACATACGAAAGCATATTTGCCCAAGCTGAAACTGAAGCGCACTCAATTAAGTTTCAGTGATTAAGGTTCCTTTGTTTATTATAAATTTACTTCCGCACACACTTCGTTCACGTGAAATTCCTTCCTCTTCAAATACATAGCATATGTCACTAATGGGCTGTCTTAACCTTCACCGAGTCGCTTTAACTTTCAATTCAACTTTTAAGTTTAATTTGCGTCATTCGCATGCAATGTTGCCTCCAAACCGTGCGCTTTCCCATTCAACTTTCAATTCAACCTGCATCAAACGCATGCAATGTTATAAGGCGCTATGGAATGCCTTGAAGCATGCATCGGATGAAAGTGAAAGAGAACGGGAAAGCGATCGTATGAAGACACACCTTAAAAGATAGTGCTGCTAGAAAACAACACTATTCTTTAAGGTTTCTAAAACTCATTCGCCAATAGAAATTGGTGAAGGAGTTTTAGAAATCATATAAGTGATTTCAGAGATCCAAACTTTTTACCTCTTAATTACTTTTATTGATTCCGTGCTAGAAATTTACTGTTTGTAAAAGCTTTCTTATGAAAATATTTCTCAAAGAAGAAAATTAAGTTCAACATTTTCTTGTTAAATGGTTTAAAACTAAACAAGCTTTTGAAGTAATAAAAATCTTTAATGAACTGCTTTCTCAATCACTTCAAAATATTTTGCGTAAATGTAATTATCTATACCTTATAACTTTGTAAGCAAAATAATTTCATGAGCTAGTACAACGCTAGTACTATGTAATTACGGGTGTTAATTTTGACGATGAGAACATAGCTGGGGGTCAAGTCTGCTAATGTTTTCGTCAAAATCGTAGTTCAATGGTGTTCTAATGGTAATGCTTTTTGACACAGTTCTTGTTTCTTAAACCCAAAATCAAGACACAATATGTTTCCGTCTTGGGTTTAAGAAACATAATGTGTTTCAGTTCTGGGTTTAAGAAACAGGAACTGTGTCAAAAAGCATTACCATTCAAACACCATTGAATTACGATTTTGACGAAAACACTAGCAGACTTGACCCCCTGGGCGTAGGAAGATGTTTGTTTACACGTCTAAATTACGTAAAACACCAAAATAACTTAGATTTTTGAGCAATGGGTTTTTTGAGTACCACAACGATGTCATGTCATAGCTAATTTTTATACGTTTCACCTCTACCGTCATCATCTAATTCAGTACCTACCTGAAGAGGCAGATGCTCTTTGAATTCAGTACCTACCTGACCAAAACAGGAAATACGACAATTCTAAATAAGTTAATGTGGATTTAGATGGATATGATTATGATCGATATTTCAGATTTCTATAAATCAGGTGTTAAATTATTTTCAGCTACTAAACTTGAGTTTATATATCAAAGCTACGAGTATGTGATATTGTGAATACAATGAACTAAAATGAAAAAGCCGTTTCTTCGGACCATCAAACTGAAAATCTTTTCTATGTTGGTCCCCAACTCAGAAATTGCGAAAAAGATTCAGCTGTTTCATACATTTTGATATTTTCGTTATTAATTTTTATATGTAGGTAACAGTTGATTTTTTTCGCGATTTCAGAGTTGGTCCTATAGTAAAAGTTGTTAAGTTTGATGGTCCGAAAAAACCCTTCCCCTTTTTTGGTTTTCCCCTTTTGTGGTTCATTCATTGACACCCTATTGTATACGTAGGTATACAAGGTTAATGATTTGTTTACATAGTGATTATATCTACGAGTATTCAGCTAGAGAACTAGACCAACATTGGTTTTACAGACAGGTACTATGGGCAACAGCGTCGCTTAACCAGTTTGCAACAAAATTCGTGTACGCGCGTATCGCCTCTGCACGAACTAAACGTATGTGACAGCTGGCGCGGCGTGCAAGCGATTTTAACCTTAGCAGTGGTTAAGCGACGCTGTTGCCCATGGTACGCGGATTGTCACACTGATTGTCATGCTAAAATGTGGCATTCAGCACAAATACTAGCGTTTCCGTGAAATGCTTCGCTTCCGCATGCATGCACAAGCATCGACAGTCGCGGTTCAAATCCCGTGAAAGGCCTATGTGTCATGAAGCCAACTATAACGTCAAGACGTTAACTTGTCTTGTTACATGTTATTCAACGTTTACCTGTCCAATGATAATTTTGACATTATGCGAAATTCTGTTACAAAAATAACCTACTTTCGATAAATTTCAGAAAAATATTACTTTTGTCGTTGCAGATATATATCTACGCCCAATGATATTTCAAAGTTTACGTCCATAATACTTAAATAAATTACAGATTATACCTAAGTAGGTGATAAAAGTATTTTTTACCAATCATCACGAAACATAAATACAGGATGAAATTTTTTAACGCCACTTGGAGGGAAAGTCCTTGTCTGTCATGGTTTACCTTTCATTTAATTTACGAAAGTTTGTTATTGACCCTATCGATTGATATCATAAAAGCACAGGGATTTGTTTTCTGGAATTTTAGCCGGTTCGATTTCTGGGTGTGGGAAGTGTAATTTATTTTTTAATGCAGTTTTGTTTCTTTTCAAAAATAAAGGAATGTTTCCTTTGACTGAAATTTTCTATCTCCATTGTTTAAAGTACTTTCCCCAGGTGGTATTAAATTTTCCACCTATGTTACTACAATCGGTTACATTATTATTTAGGTAATTACTTATTTGTATAAATGGAATGAGATTGTTTTGTCACCATCGCGTCCTCTTCATAAAAGATGCCTTCTTTTGATTTCCATGAACAATATTTTAAGTAAGTATTAACTACGCTATGCATTTCGTCTATGACAATTATGCTCCCTAATCTTATTATAAAAAATATATAGTTTGTACGCTTGCATTCACTGTCGTGAATGTACTTTGCTTGTTTAATTTCACTGCAAGCTCCTATTTTATAATAATATGAATTATACACTATTATACAAGCTCATTTAGTCCTTTTTTTGTCAATAAGTGAGCATTTGTCTACAATCACACCTGGTGTTAAGCGATGATGTGGACTACGATGGAGCATGCTCTCATAGATAAAGCCTATTTACTTTAGCCTTGAAAAGGCCCAAGTTATAACGATTGGGAAGCACATCGGCAGGCAGCCTGTTCTTCCACTCCATAGTAAGTACATCCGAGATCCGTACATTCCACATATGAGAGTCATTTCAATGTAGAAAACAGATTATTATCTATTCATAGAGATGTTGATATGTGTTTGACGTTGCTGAACCCAAAAGCTAGGTGCAAGAAAATATCACAAGAAATTAGCCTGAAAAAATATTTTTAAACTTCATAAAATGTTAATGCTTCGTAAACTAAAAACTGAATCATGCAGACATCTATAAAACTCTAGTTAAATTGGAAAGCGCGCAATCTTCTGCTGGAGCGAAAATAACGGAGATGTGACGTCACAGCTATTCCTGGCAGTTTGTCAAGTTGGCGATATTGTTCACAGAAATAAACCGATTTCAGTGGTGGCAACAGCTGGGAGTATGCGTGTAACAGAATATTCCCGCAGATTAGGACGGGCGAACGTGTGAGCTCGGGAACAAGTGATTTCTCGCCGCGTATTTGGTAACATCATTCGGTATCGCGTTTCAAAACTATATTTAAATCGAGATTTTAGAGTTGAATCATAGCTTTTCCACAAATTTGCAAAAATCGTGAAACATAAAACTCGTTTCACATTCCTTGAATGTAAAACAAAAGATAAAAAAATGAGGAATGTTTTAAAATATTCCATTACTTCATACTAGTTTTTAATTTTGTCGTATCCTAATGATACTTAATAAAAGTATGATCACTGTAACGCCTAAAGTTATAAACCTTTCATTGGATCCACGCTTGTATGATATCAAAACAGATTGAAGAATGAATACCTAATGAGAAAAAATATAATTAAAACAACTGACATTGAACTCGTTAAAAGTATTACAAACATTTCGATAAGTTTGAAAAATATTACTTAACCTAACTTTCCGGACATCGATAACTTTTGTTTGAAAGTCGACTTGAATCAATAGGCTATCATGCAGAATCATACAATTTAATAATTTAGGTCTGAATCGGAATCGAATCTCTATAATCAGAAGCCGTTTGAAGTGGTGCCAACATTCCACGTTTAACTGACTGTTAGTTATTGTTTCATAAGTATTGTTTCATAAGTTATTGTATCACCTCTAAATACTTTAGATTTATGTGATTTCTCTCATGGAGCAAAATTGAATATCCGGCGACTACTTTTAAATACTACAGTGTTTCTATTTCTGAATCTTTTTAATATCATACTTGTTCTATATTTTCGTATATATTCTGATTTCTAATTTGTAAGTTTTGGGTAAGTAGGTAAACAGAAGCGAGTACCTATAACATTATAAATGTACAATATTACCCAATGATGTTCTATGAATGCTTCGACATGGCTATTGACGTCCAACAATTGGTTATTATATATTATTTTGATGAAGTATATCATTGACATAATTCCGTAATAACCAGAGTAGTGCATGTGTACGTGAAATATATGTATATAGGCTAAAAATGTGTAGGCTAAATATGTGTAAACTTTACAGTAGGTGACACATTTTAAAAATTACAATGTTTTAAAAAATGTGTGTTGAAGATTTTGTTTTATTTAGTGATTTGTTACAAACCTTAATTCTCGAAATTTTCATAAAGTTAATTTGTGTGACTATTGTTTGAATATTTGGAGTAAAAATAGATCATGCGGAAAGTGTAACGGTGGCGTTCTAATTACAAGATATATTGGCCACGTCTGTGTCTATATAAAACTTATAAAAGTGAGACGAGTTTCCTCATCTCGCTAAATAAATACTGATGTTCGGGCATGCCGCAAATAGGTTAAAAGCGCGCGGTGAGGGCGGGCGGCGCGGCGGGGGCGGGCGGCGCCCGGACACCACTATTTTCAGCGAGGACGCGCGGGCGCTGAAATTCGAGTCACACTCGGGAAAGCGTCGCAGCGCACACAACGCGTATGTCACTAAAAAACCGCTCCTAAGTATCCACACAAGTAATCCGCACGCTTTGAAAACTATCCACCCAAACCTACTTGAAAGAAAATTTCCTCTGAACACAAGGCAGAATCGAAATACCACTAAACGCTATCACTAAGTTTCAGGAAAACTTGGGTAGGGCACAGCACAAGTTGCGTCACACACTGTCACTGCGGGAGCGCTGGTTCTGCGGCTGGTAGCGCGGGCGCACTCACCTCACGAGCGGGCTGTTTACTCGGCGGAGCGTCTCGCACTGCGCGCCGCCCTCGCTGGCACGCCGCGCGCCCGCCCGACTATTTTCGGTGCCAAAAATCCAGGATTCCTATCCACCATCGAGCGACCGCTGTCACGCTCCCACACACGCCCTGAGATTCGCGAGCTACTCGCCATCGGGCGGCGGAAGGAGGCAGCTGCTCAACCCATGTGTTTTCGGTGTCAATGCCGACCTGCTGCTATCTCACTCTCTTACGAGATCTTACAGATCCTCGTATTTGGTAATCGCAAGCCCATCAAAGAATTTTGAAAGACAAACTTATGAACTTCAGTCCCCCGTGACCACGGCAGCTGCAAAGTTGCCGAAACGTCGGGAAAACAAAAAATCAAACCAAATACCAACTAATTACCAAAGTGCTTTCAATAAAACCGCGCTAGTATCCGTTAAAAATTGTTTTATTTCATACAGATAAGATCTGAAACTCTCTAATTTAAATGTTTATATTGATAGGCGATTCATTCATGCGCTAAGTGAATGCATATTCTGAGAAACTTGCACGCACCATTCATTGAAAACTCTTCATTAACTATCGTTATCAGTGACAGTGCTTATTACTTCTACTCTTATAAGTGCAAGATAGGAATTCTTTGTTCTCTTCATAATGTTTCGGGGTGAATCTTACAAAATTACAATGTCTATTATTGTCTCATTATCAGCCTATCATCGTCCACTGCTGAACATAGGCCTCTCCAAGTGCATGCCACCGAGCACGATCCGCGGCTTCTCACATCCAATTTTTGCCAGCTTATACCTTGCGAAGATCGTCGCTCCACCTTGTCTGAGGGCACACTACGTTTGCCGATAAGCGGTCTTCACTCAAGAACTCGTCTGCCCCACCATTATTATTTATGTCTAATAAAACTAATTACTATCTATTAAAGTAAATTTATTTATTTATTAGAGACACCAACAGGTAAATTGCATGCTAAAGTAGGGCCACTTTAAAAGGCCACATTTGACACTTCATCAAAATTTTTCAACGTAACCTTGTAACGGCGGGTATAAAATATTATATATTTTTTCGATGTTAGAACTGCACAATTGCTTAAATTTTTTTCAATCACGAATATATATTTACTGTAAAATTACCGAAAAATTTAACTTTACGATTTATTTTCACTGAAAAACCATTCCAAACAATCAATGTTTGGAAGCTATGAACACCTACGGTCACCTCACTATGAATCTTAAATTGACAAATGTCAAATGTGACCTATTAAAGTGGCCCTACTTTAAACATATGATTTAAGAATAATTTGTAATGTTTTACAACAAGAAAGTGTATGCAACCCAATTAGAGGTAAACACATCATTTGCAAATGCTTATAATAATATAGGTCGTGTTACATTACAAAAACCTGTAATGCCGAATATGGTAAATAGGGACCATCAAACTGAACAACTTTTACTATGTAATCAACTCTAAAATCGCGAAAAAATATCCGCTGTTTCTTACATACTAAACTAAAAAACATAAGTACTACAATAAATACGACTCGCACCAGATTAATTTTCGTTTCATACATTTTGATATTTTCGTTATTTATTTTTGTATGAAACAACAGCACATTTTTTTTTCGCGATTTCAGAGTTGGTCCCTTGTCGGAGTCGTTCAGTTTGGTGGTCCCTAACTACCAAATTCAGCATTAGGGGATTTTTGTAACACGTTGCATAATAATTAAATTAATAGATCCTAGGTATAGATGGGTATATAATCTGACGTTATTGATCGAATCGGCAAAAAATGTTGATGTGAGCATATTATTAATACTGATTTTATTAGTTATATAGCATTAATTTTAATATACCTAACCTAAAATGACTTTTCAAGTGAAGAATTGTAATAGCAAAAAAATATTTTTTATAAAAAAAATTTTGATAGTAGTATTTAGATAGCGACGATTGTGATTCTATAATCTAATGGACATTTAACATAAACAATTTTAATCAAGTGGAAAACATGCTTTTGATACAGTATACCTATTATTATAGGTACTTTCTATTTAAGATTTGGCCAAGAAAATAAAACACCCAAATGTATAAATGAACTTTTATTGTAGTAGGTATAGGTACACTTCAGAAGGCAAGCTATTGGAAAAAAAGCTGTTTTACTCGAAGTAAAATGGAATGTCAAGCTTATTTGGTAGATAAATACAAAAACTAACGCTAAACAAGTACAAATGTATGGCAATATTTACTTAAAAACTCGTTTTAATTATCTTTCATAAGAATTGTATTCAATAAAATGAACGAAGTCAAGTAAAAAATTAAGTTACGGAGGCGTATAATTTTTTTTCAGGCAGTGTTCGAGTACTGGCACAAATTATTGCTGGTAAAATGAGTCATGTAATTATAGGTAGTAGGTATGTCTTGTTTGATCGCCCAATATCACATACAACAGCGTTATTTACATAATGCACATTTTGACACTAACTTAGAGAAAATTTTCAAGCCAAATTTATATTATCTAGACAATTTTTCGAGATCCTAGCTATTCTTTAAGTCTGCAGAACCCTTTTTTCTTGACACTTAAATACCCATTACTAAACTAATGTTACAATTTTGAAAAAAATGTTACGATATTTCATTTTATATGATGTTCTGCACAAAAAGATATTTTTTTATTATTGTTTGTATTTCTCATAGATTCTACGCAGATTTTTGATAAGCATTTCTTCTAGATAAGTAAGTACCTAGGTACATACATACAACAATTTATAACTTTGTACAAATATTATCAAAAATTACTTTTTTACTTTTGTTTTGAAGGGATCTTGAATAAGGTCTTTTTACACTCTGTGAAAATGTATTTCCTACCTCTGTCAGTAGGTATATTGAAAGATGATATTAGTTAATGACATGTACAAAAATCTTATTTTAACTTTCTCGAGACAATCACATATAAAGTCGCATTTTTTACTATTTCAACAGTGTTATGTTCATTTTTAAGTGACTCAGTAAAGCTTACCGGCGTGCTATGCTATGCAAACTAGACTCAAGACTCAAGCAAAGTACACCCAACTGAACACGAGATCTTTGATCGTTCACCACAACGTTGCGACCAAATTTTTACATAAAAGTACCTCAAACGTGATTTCATTCACATAATTTCAGTCGTTCACGCCTAATTTCAGGAACTATTTTTAAAAACACGAGACAATTATCTGTAAATGCGTCATATTTCGTGGAAATAAAACTTTTATGATAGGACGGAGCCTAAAATGTATACAATTATCAAATATGCTTGAAATTAATTTCATTTTCAGCCTTAAAATTTTTAATATATTAGTTCAGTATGAAAGAAAAGTATAGTTTTGTATAAATATTTGTTTTTGCGACAAAATAATGGTCACACATCGTCGTATCTCGTAGTCCAACTGCCCCACTCACTGCCTGCCTGCTCACAAAATGGCGGCGGTCAGTATCTTGTTTAGTACCCCGATAGATCAGCGAACGTTTGGTCCACCTCTTCTGCGATCGCCTTGTACTTACTGCGTTCCTCCATCACCTCATCTGGATAACGTTAGTATGGGTTAGTAGGTGTTAGTATAGCTATTTAAGGCCTGTGAATACTACCTACTTTGGTACAGGAAATTCTATCTGTCTAAGTTAATTGAAACCTAACAGAAACTTGGGAAACTAGCACTTAATAAAATTATCACGAACACATAGAATTCTACATAACTTTATTCTGTATTTATTCAGTCATCATCATCATAGATTATAATTTTTTTCCTACTTTGTATATGTATACTGTATACCTACTCCTACTACTTTAGTTTAGTTAGTGATAAATGTTAATGTTAATGATTGTTGATTTATACACATATCCTATAACCAATCTTTTATAACCGATTTAAAAAAGTACGTGGTTATCTATTAGGTTGCATGTTTTCTTATTATTAAGTATTGTATAATACTATCTTCATCGGTTTTCGCTTACTCTATCTAGATAAGAGTCTTTCTAATTACATTACCTACTAATTAATTTTCCGAATACTGTTTCGTAAATCAATGCCTCGGGAATTGAACCCAATATTAATTCAGCAGATTTACATTATTTGTAACTTTCATGGGAAAATTACACAGTGACATAATTTTAGTTCCAAGAGCATGATAGTCTCTATGAACGTACCTACTTTAATAATTTAACAAATATAGCGCATCTCATTCATAAGTGCCCTGGGCCCTATTAACAATTTGTCAATTGTCATAACAATTTGGTTTACATTGCGGTGAAGCTATGAGTATATAGTCTATTATATTTTTAAATCGGTTGACGCGATGGTTATAAAATTGGGATGTTGACTAATGAATAAAATAACGAAATACTAATAAAAATCGTAAACATATTAAACTTTTAGAGTAGCTTGTATACCTCTTGGTTTTATATATTGCAAATTATTTGTTTTATGACCCTTCAAAGTTGGGTGGACAAGTCCATTTAAAAAGTATAAAATTTATTAAAATAAATGATACATTTAATTAGTTCGTAAAATGTATAGCAAATTTGTCTAAGAAACCATTTTGATAAACACAATATTTAATATAGCTGCCGAACAAATTTCCTACGCGTTGCATACAAACTACTGAGGCGTGAAGTCACAATTATAATAATAATAATAATAATAATAATAATAGTGTTTTTGGGCGAGTCCATTTGTGTGCATTTCACACTGTGATATCTCGGGCAGTTTTCAAGCTAGCGAAATAATTATTTTACCAATGTTTCTTTTTTTGAGAGGTAATTTATGTAATATAAAATAAAAAAAGTTGTCAACATCCCAATTGTCATCAAAGGTGACAAATTGTCACATGTACTAAATAGGGCCCTGTAGGGTTATTCACGATTCTCGGAAATCTACTCGAAATTCAAGCATTCGGTTCGAATCCGTATACTCCGATATTACAAAAATATAGCTATTCACAAATACTAATAATTCGACTGGCATTCGATTCACTTTACGACGGGGAAGCGCAATGCATTTACAAAGTTTGGTAGCATAAGGTAGAAAATAAGGTCGAAGACTATAGACTTTCCGATTCGATTCGGAAAGTTGGTTTCCGACAATCGTGAATGGAGTGTACTACCTGTTCGAGTCCTAATTCGATAAGTAGTATTTTCCTTAACTAAATAATTCATAACGACATTCACAACAACGGTTCTGATTAGGATTAAGTAATTTGGTTACCACCATAATAAACAAACTTTGTGGATCCACAAAGGTACCTAAGTTTGGTGGGTATGCTTTCCATACACATTACCTATAGGAAACAAAATATTCACTAAATTTGATTTGATTTGATAGCCCTTATTTCCACCGGGAAAATTATGAAAAGCTAATGTTTACTCCAAAATTTTCTACTCGCAGCAGATATTTTCCTAATTATTAAATTGATCTTAGCCTAGTCCTGAAACGCTGATTGCCCTGCTCACAGTGTAAAATAATTTCTTACAGCATGCAGCAAATTATAATGTAAATTAAGCTCTAAGAAAATAATACTTCAAAGCAATGCTTTTATCGTTTCAAAATATAACTAACACTACTGTGACCTCATTCTCGCAATGTGCTAAAATCAATTAAAAAGTCTTGGTAATAATAACGTAATAAGCAAACTTGAACTCAAATACTCATTTAAGTAATTAGTATTTTTTAGAAATTAACTTTTTTTATCTAGACTTAGTTCTACATCATATTCATCAGATTTTTTCAAAATTTAAAAGACGTTATCATAATTATTCGAATTCAAGTATGAATATGTATTTACCAAATAGCTCTCTCTCTCATAAATCTGGATAAACAGGGAAATAATACAACAGGAATAAGTAATAAATTATTTATTATTATATTACTCGAAAATAAATACCGCCATACAGCTAGGATTTTATAATACTTTAAATCAGGAGTATAAAATATAAAATACGTCTATGGATAGTGTTTGAATCGCGGGCGGGTGGAGTAGCCCCGTCAACCGGGGGGGCTCGTGGCCCCAGATGGGGTGGGACTTCCCCCCTTGACCAGTGTTCTTGCCTCTATTCTTTGAGGATAAGCTCGACGAACGCGGTGTCCAGGTCGTCACCGATGTCCTTGTATTTCTCCTTCTCAGCCACGAGCTCGTCTGTGATGTAAAATTACCATTATACCACAGAATAAATTATACGTCGTATTGACGTGTATTTAATCGAATATTTAAATTCAACGAGAGCTTATTACTTCAATGTTTAGGACTATAATGTATTCGGTATAACGAGAAACAATGTAAAAAACCGGCCAAGTGCGAGTCGGACTCGCGCACGAAGGGTTCCGTACCAAAAACGGCAAAAAAATTGCGTTTGTTGTATGGGAGCCCCCCTTAAATATTAATTTTATTCTGTTTTTAGTATTTGTTATTATAGCGGCAATAAAAATACATCATCTGTGAAAATTTCAACTGTCTACCTGTTGTCGTTATTAATATCGAGCAAAAAACGGCAAAAAAAATCACGTTTGTTGTATGGGAGCCCCCCTTAAATATTAATTTTATTCTGTTTTTAGTATTTGTTGTTATAGCGGCAACAGAAATACATCATCTGTGAAAATTTCAACTTTCTAGCTATCACGGTTCATGAGATACAGCCTGGTGACAGACAGACAGACAGACGGACAGCGGAGTCTTAGTAATAGGGTCCCGTTTTTACCCTTTGGGTACGGAACCCTAAAAATCTTGATTTATCTCTTTTATGTAGGTAATGTAAAAAATAAGAACAGTATTTTAACCAATTCCTTTTAGTTATAACTTCGATGTTTATTTATTTATGTTTCATATTTAAAAAAAGATAAAGTCTCTCGTTAAAACGAATACGGTATAGGTTTGAAAACAAAAGACCTACAGATTGGTAGTAGGTAACCGAATAGAGGCCACTTTAAAAAATAGATATTCTATAACATTATCTGTCGTTCTAAAACTTAAATGGAACTTGTAAAATAGTTCCATAATATTAACAATCCACTTTTGTCTTTTTTAGGGTTCCGTAGCCAAAATGGCAAAAAACGGAACCCTTATAGATTCGTCATGTCTGTCTGTCTGTCTGTCTGTCTGTCTGTCTGTCCGTCCGTATGTCACAGCCACTTTATTCCAAAAGTATTAGGACTACATAGTTGAAACTTGGTAGGTAGGTGTATTCTGTGAACCGCTTTACGATTTTTACACAAAAATAAAAAAAATAAAAGATTAAGGGGGGGCTCCCCATACATGGAACTGAAACTGAAAATATTTTTTTTCATCAAACCAATACTTGTGGGGTGTTTATAGATAGGTCTTTGAAAATGACATTGAAGTTCCGAAGACTATTTTTTTTCAAAGTCAACCGTTTGAAAGATATTTGCCGCCAAAGTGGTAAAATGTGTGTCCCCCCCCCCTTTAACTTTTAAAGTAAGAGGGTGAAAAATCTAAAAAAAATATAAGCTATAGATCTTGATAAACACTTTCAACGAAAATTGGTTTGAACGAGATATAGTAATTAGTTTTCAAGATATAGTACATTTTCCAAAACCGCAAATATAACTTTGTCATTCATACAAACACTGTGAAAAACAAAGTTATTTTTTCAGACGAAAAATGATAGCGGTATTAAAATATGGTATGGTATAATGTACCAACGGAACCCTACTGCGCGTGGCCCGACATGCACTTGGCCAGTTTTTTTTATTTAGCTGTTGGCAGCTGTTGGTCACAGCAAACATTTTTTTAACAGAAGTGTGTTAGAAATCTGTTGTATTAACGTCTACTTTCTTTAACGGTGAATAAAACACCAGTTTTTTCCAACTCCTACAAGTCAAGTTTCGAAGCAAATTAGTTTTACTAAAGTTGTTAAAAGCGTTTTCAGACGAAAATATGATTTTAGAATATTTAAAAAGAAGTAAAACAATATAATCGTCTTGAAACTCTTAGAAATTAATAATTTTATAAATTAAAATGCTTACATGTCGTGTCCTTGTTATTCCGAAGCCATGCGCTTCTGTTACCTCAAGCTTAGGTTTCGACTGATGTCATGCAGTCGTTCGTTATACGAGAGTAAAGAGAATGATTAAGGATAGCGTTTACTGATAAGTTAAATGCACACGAAAAGCGAAGAGAGTGTGTGGTCAGTGGCAGCAGGTGCAGCGATCGCAGACTCGCGCGGGCGTGGGCGTCGGCAGGCCTAGTTCGTCGAACGCGCAGTCCAGCTCGCCGCCGATCTCATGGAACAGCTCCTTGCCCGCGATCAGCTCGTCTGCGGACAGCGCGCCGTCAGTAGCGCCGGGCCCAGGGCCGCGGTGCGCGGGCGCTCTCACACTCATGCATGCGCCCTCTACTCTACCGGGTCTCGAGATTTAAAACACTATTCCATCAGCTATTTTTCTTTATTTACAATATATAAAACGGTAATTCCACCCGTGTGGCATTCGCGAAGTTAGATAGGTTTAAACGTAAACGGCGATTCGGACTACGGCGCAGGAGCCGGTTCCGCGGGCGCGGGCGCGGGTGCCGCCTCGGCAGGAGCCGCCGGGGCTTCAACCGGAGCGGGAGCGGGGGCGGGGGCGGCTTCGGCGGGCGCGGCCGGGGCAGCTGCTGCCGGAGGGGCTGCAGCGGCCGGGGCACCCTCTGCCGGTGGGGCTGCAGCGGCCGGGGCACCCTCTGCCGGTGGGGCTGCAGCGGCCGGGGCACCCTCTGCCGGTGGGGCTGCAGCGGCCGGGGCACCCTCCGTCGGTGCGGGAGCACCTTCAGCCGGGGGTGCCGCGGCCGGTGCAGCTGCACCTTCCGCCGGTGGCGCCACGGCCGGTGCAGGTGCACCTTCCGCCGGTGGCGCGGCACCGTCAGCCGGGGGTGCAGCGGGTGCACCCTCCGCGACCGGTGCGGGAGCTGCACCATCGGCCGGAGGAGCGGCACCTTCCGCCGGTGGGGCAGCGGGGGCCCCTTCGGCGGGAGGAGCTGCTCCATCGGCGGGTGGTGCCGCACCATCGACGGGAGGAGCGGCCCCCTCAGCCGGCGGAGCGGCTCCCTCTGCAGGAGGGGCTGCGCCCTCTGCAGGAGGCGCAGCTCCGTCGGCTGGTGGAGCACCCTCTGCAGGAGGAGCCCCTTCGACGGGTGGGGCTCCTTCGGCGGGTTGTGCCCCTTCGGCGGGCGCAGCGGGTTCGGGCGCGGGCTCGGGCGGTGGCGGGGTTGGCTCCTTCGGTGGCGGGGTGGGCTCCTTGGGGTGGAGGCGCTCGTACTCCTTGCGCGCGACCTCGATCTGCTTCGCCGTGGGGTCGACGCCGGGGATGAGCTCGACGAACGACTCGTCGATGTCGTCGCCGATGTCGTTGAACCGCTCGATCTCGTTGATGAGATCGTCTGCGGCAATGGACCCGGTGAGCTCGGCCGCCAGAGAGGCATGCGTTAACACGGGGCCATCCGTCCATGCTCGCTACGCTACAAGGGGGGGTCCCATGCCCCGTGCGGCGGATCATGAGTATGTACAGTGCGACGGGCGCCCTCCCGGTAGCGCGAGTTCATATCGCTTCTTTCGACCGACCGTTCACTTTCCGATATTTATCCACTTCGTCTCTCCCGATATCACGCACGGTCTCGTTGAAATGATGATAATATGACGCATTCGATGATGAATCGATTGTTATAGCTGATAGAATCGATATGAAGTTAACACGGAACGATAGATGAAGGGGTCACACGGATTAGTAAAAAACAAAAGTCGATTTTAAAAATAATAATATATATTTATAAACACTTGTGTTAGAATACTCTTAAAATCATTAATTTATTTCTCACGAACTTACTATCAATTCATTAATCAATAACATTAAAAAACGTTTCTCCGTCGATCGAAGGTTTCGTTTAGAGTGAGTGTGCGGTGTTACGATCCCCGCGCGGTAATTGCCAGCCGGCGCGCGCGCGGCGACGCGGGGCCGTGTCTCCGGATAGTCATTTATTCATAGATTCATTTACATAAATAACAAGACTCAATTTATGACACAAGGTAAATCATACTCGAAACAAAATAGAATATCGAATACTTCATATTAAAGTATACTCTTATAAATATTTTACGTGTTACCATACCACTCATTAAATAAAATATCTAATCTCTTTTCTAATATTAAGTAAATAAGAGCTCAATTATAAATAATAGCAAACAGTGCTTTCATCATTATTGCCAATGTCTATTCATGTTCATTTGCACTACCTATTAACTAACATCCCAAGAGTGAAATCATAAGAGAAGGATCACGTAAATATTACAAAAAAAAAGAGTTTGTTCTATGCGTTACAAAAGAGAGGAATGTGCTCCAGTAATATGGAATGTTTCTATCGAATCAATGCATGAATGTGCACTTAAAAGATTTTGGTCCCTTTTTGGAATGTAGGCGTTACATCTTACAACTAAAAGTGTGCCATAAGAAGCGGTTACTATAGCTGCATTCATCATAGAACATCGAGAGCATCGACATTACGGGCACGCTCGTTATAATAATGACTAACGAAAATACACATCTCAACATCTTATCGGAAAATATTAGTAGAAATATTTTGTGTATCAAATAAAAAAATTGCACATGGCAGTGGTGTCTAGCGAACACTCGATCTTGACGTTACATTAAAAAGCGGCTGGCAATTACTCTAAATCTAGAACATCTAACCGCCCGCCCCCCTGGCCGGTATCGACTTTTCCTTCAACACGCAAAATAAATAAATACAGCGAGACGTAAACTGTCGATAGCCAATTGTTTCCGGAGGGATGAAAAAATAAAAATGGCAGCGCTGTATTGACAGCTGTCAGAATTGGCGGCGCGTGTCGTCGACGAGGACAGCGGCGAGGGGGGCGGGCGCGGGCGGGCGGGGGTTTCACATATTCTGGATGTCGTGGAGAGTGGCCTCCATCTCCTCTTGCAGAAGTTTGCTCTTTTCGCGCTCCGACACCAGATCGTCTGCAAGGTCCGACGTGGCCACGGTAAGTCCACACAACAAACATAAAACATGCTTCAGACATTCACGCTATTGTTTACTTCAGTGCATATTTTACATGGACAACGCCTGAAAACTACCTAACTGCCTGATTAACTGGATCATGAAAAATCAACTGTTCAACAATCTAAGTAGGTATATTTTATCATGAAAATTTAACTGTTCACTAATCTGCCGAATATGGTAGATAGGGACCATCAAACTGAACAACAATGGGACCAACTCTGAGATCAGGAAAAAAATCAGCTGTTTCATACAAAAATTAACAATAAAATATTTTTTTCGCGAATTCAGAGTTGGTCCCATAGTAAAAGTTGTTCAGTTTGATGGTCCCTATCTACCATATTCGGCATCAGGGGTTATTTTGTAACACGTTGTGTTTTATCATGAAAAATGAACTGTTCAATAATATTTATATGAGCCAGTCTGAAGGACTTCAGTATTCGTTTTCAGGTATTAGCTCCATGAAAAATGATATTGAATAAAATACGAGAACACTGAAATGTATTTTCTTATATGTATTAACAAGATCACCAATAGCACGTGAATGTTTGAAATGATTAGGAAATAAAAGGGGCAAAACAACATTGAGTAAAAATCATGCGCACATAACTAGAAACAAAAACATCAAAGGTTCGAGCATCTAGTAAGGACACATCAAATTACATGCTCACGAAATGAAAACACTTCTTAATTCTGGCTTGTATGCAGTAACCGCTCAAATTAATAAATTTAAATCAAAAAAATATCAAAATTAATTAGATATTACTGTAGCCAAACCAAACGTAAAAAATATCGAAATTAAAACTAAGAAAAAAACTGTTACTATGAAAATAGAAAAAAAAAGCTTGAAATTATAGCGAAAATGAGAAAAGCTTTCAAATCTATTGTACAGCAGGAACTCGAAAAGCCAGATCTAATGGCTGCTGGTATGAAATTAAGTGCGTTTTATCTAAAGCTTTGGTTATTGTCAAACTATGTTATTGTCAATGTCAACTTGACTTCAGAGATTTGCAATATTTGACTTAACCAGACTGTTGCTGTACGTAGTAAAATCTGCAGAACCTTGAAAACTAGCATAAAACATATTATGAATATCTAGAATTTAATATCATTTGATTCTTTAGCTTTTTAAAATCCTTTATTTTTTTCTAGACCCTAGATTTCATGGTATTTAACATTGACAATTCAAATCAAATTGTACCCTAGTGTAATCTATTTTTTCGTTTTGACTAATCAGAATATGTAGGTACTTTTTTATTTGAATTGTCGAACTATATAAAATATTTAAGTGTATAGTCTTTTTTATAATAGTATAAAATTAAAACATACCTTCAAGTCTGTCGACCTCCTTCTGGAGTTTTTGCACGGAGCGCTCAGCGAATTCAGCGCGCGCCTCAGCCTGCAATATCATTAGAATCGTGTGAATAGATATCCTCAAACAGAACAACCCATTTTTTTGCCATCGATAAAAATATTATAGTAAAAATTCACTTTTCAAATTTTCACATCTCTAATTTTTTTTTTTAATATTTATTATTTGATATCATGAAATAAATTATTCAAAAAAATAGGCTGTTTTAGACTCAATATTCATGCAACTTTATCACTCTTTTAGTTTTTCATTAAAAAATATTAAGAGAAAGTAATTACTGAAAAACACTTTATTTGGATTATAGGCTGTAGATATATCAAAATTATTTAAAGTTAAATAAAAATGTAAAAGAACGCAAAAGTCAACTCATGTTAGACATCAAAAGCGTCACAACGCCATGCAATTTACCTTTACCGAAAGCAGCTAAGTGCCTCAGTTGACACTACACTAGTAACATAATAAACATATTACCCATTGTCTTACTTAATACCATCACCCATACAATATGAGCATGAAGAGGCAACTATAGTACGCTCCGGTCGCAATTGTGGCAGATTTACTTAAACTGATATTGGAATTAACATTTTTCAATGTGGAATTGTTTTGGTGGCGTTACTTCTGCTGGAAACCTTTGTACGGGCATTTATCCCCGATTTTCCCATTTATTTTAAATTATATCTAAAAATGATTGATACTAATAAATTATTATTATGAAAGTTAGACAGTAAACAAATTAATAATTAAAGAAAACTAAAATGTGTTGAAGAAAAATTGATATTTACGTAAAATCGCGTCCAACATCCAAAAATTGATAGCAAACTTATGAGTTTGCTATGGAAATGAAATGAATTTTCTATGGAAAACAACCAAATGACACAGGTCTACATGTACACTAGCGCCAAGTTAGTGGTAATGCGCCGACTGGTGGAAGATTTATGTATCAACAAAATTATCCTGCAATTGCGACCAGAGCAGTTGGTTTGTGAGCACAACTTACTTGCGTCAGTTTCTGCGAAAGGCTGTGGATCTTATCTTCGACGTGCTCGCGCGACGCCATCGCCTAGCGGATAGCGACACAGGACTCATTACTTACGGCAAGCCACCGACATGCCACGCCCATTTTGTGACTGTACGCTAACAACATCCCTCCAAAAATCCAGAGTATTGGCGTCTGCTCACGACATAAAAGTACAAGGTGATCAAAGGATATCCTTTCGCAGGGTGAACCTTCTGAATCTTTAGATCATTTAAAGAAGGGAAGCCATCTTGAATTTTGTATGGGAGGGAGTTTGGTCACAATCTTTTTTTGTATTTTTTTTTCTAAAACCCATCGTGTGCTTTATCAAATAAAAGGACTTCTTGAGCTGATTCCAACTATACTCGTATACAATAATCATGACATTGCAGCTACTTGTTTTAAAAAAATAGAAAAATATTGCCTAACATACTAAGTTTGGGCCCTTTTAGGTAGAAAATGGCTAAATGATTATTTATCATTCATACTATACTTAGTCATATCTAATACCCTGGAAGCAATTTTGAAAAAATATTATCATTTTGTAATTATTAAATATTTTTGATCCCAGTTCCATGACTTGAAACTGACCGACAGTCCCCCGTGACCACGGCAGCTGCAAAAGTGCCGAAACGTCGGGAAAATAAAAAAAATAACAAAATACTAAATTGTCACCAAAGTATTTTCAATAAAACTGCGCTAGCATCCGTTAAAAGATTTTTATTTCATAAAAACAAGTATCTGCAATTTACCGATATTGTATACGAGAGTATATTTGGAATCAGCTCAAGAAGCCCTTTTATTTGATACCCCACACGATGGGTTTTAGTCCATACAACAAAAATGTATTGTTATAACTCCCTCCCATACAAAAATTCAAGATGGCTCCCCTTATTAAAATGATTTAAGAGTTCAAAAGGTTCATCCTGCCAAAGGATATCCTCCGATCACCAAACACCGTATTTTTTGATCCAGCAGACGCCACTAGAGAAGTCTCATCAAAAAAATAAAGCATCATGATGTTTTATAAGGAAAGAACAAACAGACAAGCGTACAATCACAATACAGGCAAAAGAACATACATTATAGATACAGAAACGATTATAATACACATGTAAGAAGGAAATACGTCTGTAGATACATAGATGAAGCACCAACCGCTGACAGCCAGTCGACTACCTACACCGACATATTGGCCATAACCTGAGGTAAGACACGAAGATAGGTATAGATACACGTACAACTCTGTATAGCGAAGGATACTGTTCCCCAACATTTAATGGCGATGAGCATGATCCTATACTCTACAACCGTTACCACCACTATCTACGAATCTGTTCCGCTTCAGCTGTCCGTTTTACCTCTTTCAGTTGTCGGTCCAGCAGTTTGACTTGACCCTCGAATGACTCTTCTCTTTGCGTCGCCTGTGGTTATTGTTTATTAACGAAAACATAAAACAGCGAAAACGGAAAACCATGCAGTACACCATAGCATCGTGAAGATCTGTCATGATACTTCAACGACACTACGAAGCACTAAAGGTAAACGAGTAGGAAGTAAACTAAAACTAGGTAACTGTTAAGGAAAAGAACATACACTGCAGCCAAATTAAGTAAAGGGTTCAGACGCACTACGTGTTATGCCTCTTTTACCACGTAACCTCATTGGTGACGGTGGTAGAACAGACACAGTGCTACGCTAGAGGGTATGTACATCAGTATGCAAGTTAGGCAAGCGCACGAAAACACTCGCTTAAGTAAACCAATCTGGGTGGTGTCACACCTCCTTTAGGCGGGTGGTGAGGGTTTTGATCTGATTTTTGTACTCCTCTTCACGTTGGTTGGCCTGCGTGGAATTGGACAATATTGATTAACTTCTAAAAGTTAGAGATAATTGGATGGGAAATAGTCAATGCTCAATATGCTTCATTTCTTTGTTCGCCCTTAATTCCACTTTCGATATTTGTACCGAAGATATTCCCCGTACTTTATACCATTGAATAGTAATTATTTTACCCCATTCCCTGAGAATACATGGTTGGTGCATCATAATATTTGTAATGTTGATCTCAAAATATAAACTCTACTCTAGTAACTTCTCTTAATTTAACTAATAACAAATTAGAATTAATTATATTAATATCAATTAAACTTAGGTTTCGATAGCTCTAAATTCCTAGCTTGAATGTTTATCTAGCTTATTTCTTTTTAATGTGATATTGTAAATATTTTAAGTAAAACAGTATAATAATATTACCTTCTCCTCTGAGACTTCCAGGGATTTCAGGTTGTTGCCAACAACGCGCAACTCTTCTTCAAGCTCGACGATTTTTCTGGAAACATCAAAAAAGGACAATCAATTTCCACTGTACATTTTATGAAACAATACCTAGATTGATGGATTCATTCAATTTTGAGCGAAATGTAACTTGAACTATACTTTTCAACAGAGAACAAGGTTGCTAATTTTACTATCTATCCAATTTTTGCTTATTAAGTTCTTGAGGCACGTCAAACGTAATATATTACGAGGGGCTTCCAAATCAATATCAATAAAAACAAAGGTTCAAACGATGACCTAAATACTTGTCAAATTAGAGAGTGGTACCTTACGTGTATGGTGCAACATCAATATATGAAGCGTGTGCGTGCCATTATAATAAAATTGTGATTTTCATGACTCGTCATTCTTTTGCATTACTATTCTATAAATACTTTTTCAAATGTCAACAAATGCATGCAATTTTCTTTTAACGTGATAAAGAGGTTTTTGTATTCTAATCTTAAACTATAAAACATCTTCATCTCTGCTAGTGAAAATGATTTATTGGTGCTGATAAACGTTAAGATCGCAACTTAATCAGAGCACACTACACTTTCTCGTTTTCACTAACAGTACTAAAGCATGAAATTATGCTTTGGTTGATTCGAGTGTCTAAGATTAATAAATGTGCATTACTTAGTTCGATTGGATTATCTGCCACTGATTTATTTTACATATTTAATGATATTTAAAACTTTTGAACATAAAATCTGATATCATTATGATTGTGATATTTTAGTAATTAAACGGAGATAACTGGTTATCCGTTGTCATTGATCCTTTATCATTATTTTAAGCTACATTAAAAAACGCTCATTTCAAATGCATCATAAAATACAGTTTCATACTTATTTACATAATTCGGTGTCAGACTATCCAAGCGGAACTAATTCTTTACTATCCCATAGGGTAAGTAATATAAAAAGGGAACCACACTGCAAGAATCGTATACCTACTTATTTACTTAAAATTAAAAAACGTAGGTATTGGTGATGGGCTCTTTTTACCGACTTCATCTCCGCATTTAGACTCCCATTTGGTCCGTTATGCGTAGGTATGTGTACATCACGATTCAATGAGGAATTGTTCTATTCTCTATGATTTTGGTCTGTTTATACTTTGTTTATATCATCTGCGATGTTTGAGGTTCCCCTTTGTGGGTGCGCGTACTCACCCATCGCTGAGCTCTGCGCGCTCCTCGGCCCGCTCAAGGTCCTGCTCCATCATGACGAGCTTGCGCGCCACCTACCGCCGGCCGAGCGTTAGTACACGCCCACACGCACACACACACAACACACACTACGCTACCGAGACGGGCGCCGCTCTCGAATGCTTCCACAGTGCAGTGCATTTTAACTTGCTGAATATTTTACGCCTCAGTGATAGGACACAGATCAGTATTCTAAGTGTGCAAAGGTCGTGTGAGGAACGGGTGGATGGTATCGAGGAACAGATGTCTATTGACACGTTTTCGAACAGTATCGTAGATTTAACGATACGTTTAACGGATGACTCTAACGGGCTTGGCGAAAATGTGTCCCCACCGGGCTTTTCCTTGCTGCTTTATAAGTACATCTAAGGAAGCAAAGGTGTCAGATTCAAAACAAAACACACGTTATAATCAAAAGGATCACACAAAGCGGGATATCGAGAGCGGCGTCAGTGCTCATATTAATAAAAAAATAAACGAGGGTTGTCCCAAAACATTTAGCTATAAAATTTACTTCTCGAAAATAATTAAAAATCTAAGTGCTATCAAGTGCATTATCATAATTGTTATGTGATGTGTGCGCTTGCATATGTGCGGCACGCATACGGCCAGTAATTCTGGTGTAATGCGGTGCATATCTGAAAACGAAAATTGCCCTATACCACACATATTTCCTGACAGCCTAACTTATAGCCGTTTAAGTGATACACACACTGAAGACAGAAGTTTAGTCGACACATGGACATGATAGTTAACATTTGCATAGAAATATCCATGAGATGGGGCAACCCTTGTTTTAGTCTGAATCACCGAGAGAACAGCGCCACTTTTGATCCCGTAAATTCAAAGGTGGCACTGCTCTATATGTATTCTTATAAATAAGTGTTGTTGCCGTTTTCAATGAAAAAAAAACGGCAACAACTGTTAAATCAATGTAATGGCGGATGCAAAATAAAACTTAACTAAATAAAACAAAAACACCTTCGCAGCTTCTCTCGTAAACGACCTAGAGTGGGACATGCAATCAAAATATAAGTGAGAGCCAACGTTACAAATACCTATGTAGGTAAATCGGGTTACGGTGCAGCAATGTTAAAAATGCAAATGAACAACCATGCAGAACGGTGGCAAAAACTGGCAAACAAGGCTCTAGAACCACCGCGATACTGCTCATTATCGAACCACTTGCCCGACAAGAACCTCTCTTAAAGTTGAACCTCACGTAATGAAAAGAAGTGTTGAGGTTTTTATCTTATTTCGCATTGAGCAAGGTCAATATTGAGAGTAGCAGTAATCCTGCAGCTGAATTGAAGAGAAACCTACGATTCGCCGGTCTCGGCGCGCTCCTCCGCGCGCTCCAAGTCTGCCTCGACCATGGCCAGCTTACGGGCCACCTGAAGACACCACACTACATTAGACAACCGAACTGCGGCTCACACTCATTAGTGTCACGGACGTCGGACAGTCGCTATAATAGTTCACGTTACTGTTGACCAACTCAAGCTACACCCTTCGTATATGGAAGTAATGCTTATGTAACAACATATGCGACAACGAAGGAGACTGGTCCCGCCGTATACGGCGAACCGACCAAGATCAGTCGATACGACTCCTTGTTGGGATTCTGACTTTTACGGTTACCTTCACCACGCAGGGTCATATGTCAGGGGAATTAGGACATTTTTACTGTAACCATATGGCGTCTTTCAATTACATTTTTGATTACAACTTGCTTGCAAGACTTGAAAATACTAAGGCGAATACGCCATTATTATCTAATCTGGGTTTGATAAATTACTTTCGTGATATTTTATGATTTCTGTCGTTATGTTGGCAATCCTGCCGATATTATATTGTAATATATAAAAACATTTCAAGCTTAATGAAATGCAGAAAAACAAGTGTTAGTTGCTCAATAAAAAAATATGGAATTAGAGGAATGGTATCTTACGAAGAAAATTATGATGTCAGTGGGAAATCACAGCTATCGTCTAAAGCAGGAATTTGTAAAACACTTTGATTTTTTTAAGCTCTCTTAAGAAACATTTCTTATCTTATCACACAACTATGAAACTAAGTGAGCACTTTAATGTGCATCAATTATTACACACTTGTTTAAAGGGACAATGACTTGAGTAATATTAGTTATGTACAGATCATCATGATACTCGGTACGAGCAAACCATGCCAAAACCAAACAACATCGAAACTCCTTTATAAAGACCTCATCGTATTTCTTGTCGGCTTCCTCAGCGAGGAACCTGGCTTCCTTGAGCTGGTTCTCCAGGGCGTCCATACGCTCCTCATCGGCCAACGACCTGTTCTCGAGGACCTTGCGGGCACTGGATCCCATAACATAAACCTTCAGTCAAATTATCCACAACAAACGTAATCCCTACCTACAACACCTAAATCTGACTATAATCGCAAGGGTGACCCAGAGTTAGGAAACATGCAAGAAACGAACACACTGCGAGAAACAAGTAAGCGACACACAGTTGTTGATATCACGTCACGATATGCTGCTGCAAGAGAAGACGTTAGATACAAGTATTTTCACCATGCTGGAATCGATAATACTTGTGCCAAACGTTTAATAAGTACTCTGGATAAAAAAGACAAACGTAATACTTCGTTAGTATTTTATGTCCAGTTACGAATAACTCTGAATACTGCAGAAGAAACCTTTATTAAAATCCATAAGTAATGTAAATCTAAGATCTAAAATAACCCTACAATATTCAGAGCTAAAAGATGACGATATAAACCAGCTAAGCTTGTTTTTAATATATTCTATAATTATTCTTACAACAAAATAAAACCACAAACTTATTAACTGATTTCTATTCGCCACATACACTAACGTCATTATGAAAATAATAGGTAAGCAACTATTCCTTGACACGATTCCAAAACAACTTAGTAACTTAGATAACCTTTGAATTAAAAATAATTATTTAGAGCACCTAGATGCAATGCAAGGAATAGTTCTGGTGATTATTATACGTTAGGAAGTGACACTGTTTTATCTATACTTCTACCCTCGTCACCAAACTGTCAAAAAATTGTCACCAAAAATAAAAATTACAAAAATTATTTTACGTAAAATGCCGATAAATCAGTGCCACCACCAATAGGACAAGTGACAAATAGGGTAAGCTTTCACCTCTTCGTATTTTTTGTCTGATTCCTCAGCAATGAGTTTGGCTTGCGCGAGCTGGGCCTCTAGGATCGCGACACGGTCGTCCTCCATGTTGGTTCTGTTCTCCAGCGCCTTGCGTATTCTGGTTAGTGCGGGGCCAAACACATGCGTTGTTATAACATCAAATTGCTATGACATTTAACAATATTATGGAATTAATAGACTCTGACGTTTAAGCAGAGTTCGTGAGAAACGTAAACTATTTTTTTATGTATGAACTTTAACATGAAACTTGAAAGTAAGGATGAATCTTAGAAATGTGGTATTGGAGGCAAAATCAAAACACTCATGCGTTACAAAATAAGTTTAGTACAAGAAGAAAACGGTAGGGTTGGCGATAAATTGGGTCTCAAAAATTAGTTTTAATTCACATCTCTCGTTAAGCATAAAAAATACTACGAATAATTTAATATTGTGACTAAACAAAAAAAATGTGAAAATAATTTTTAACAAAATTTTATTCATAAAGTTCTTAAAAAATCTTCAATTAAAGAACAATAAAACAAGAAATATAATTGTGGAATAAATATATTTTTAACTAATATTGTTAACGCAATGCAAAAGTAAGTAAGTATGCAAGTATTCGTCACACCTTATTACTGAAACTATTTAGAACAAGTGACGTACGCAGGAGCAGTTTTTTTTAGGAACAAAACTGTCTTCAGATCTAGCATTCTTTTTTAATAGCGGTTAAAGTATGAAATTGCAGACTTCTTTTCTCAAACACAAAGGCTCTCATACATATCTTCTATGATGTTAAAGATGCTACGGTTACTTGTTATTATTTCGAATTATGAAAGTAACGGCTCACTATCAGCAATAAAAATATTTCGTTTATTTCCCTAAACATTAAAAAAAGTATCTTAAAAGTGACTCTTTTTTTCGTTAACAGAAATGACCACTTTATTCGTTGTAACATAGCCGATATTTTTTTTCACTTAATACATTTGAGTGCTTAAACATTTGTGTATAAAAGTTTTAAAACATTGGGGTTCATGATTGTTAAATAAATTAAGACAATGTTAGTATGTAAATTGCAAATTCTTTAAAATTCTCCATACAAAACGGCAATTTTATACTAAAACCCTATTGTTACTCTTTTGTTTTACGTCAACAACTGATGGATGTCCCAGAGAAGTGTTTTGTTGAAGGCTCACCGTTCAGACTCATCTGCGGCCTGGCTGGCCTCGGCCAGCTTGGCGGTGGCGGTGGCGAGACGCTCCTCGGACCTCTCAAGGTCTTCTTCCAGCAGTTGGATGCGTCGGTTTAGGGCTGCCACTTCGGACTCGGCCTACGGAACAAGTAAGTTTTTTTATAACAAACAGCAATTGCGTAACAATAATTAAAGTAAGTAATAATCACTGGAGCTCGGTGGCGCAGTGGTTTAGCGCCTGGCCCAGCGATTGCGGAGGTTAAGCAACTTTCGTAAGGGTCGGTCATAGGATGGGTGACCAAAAATTTATTATCTCGAGCTCCTCCGTGCTTCGAAAGGCAGGTTAAGCCGTTAGTCCGTATGCAGTCGTTAACACCCACCAATCCGCACTGGGCCTGCGTGGTGAGTTTTGTATGACCTACGACCCATCCTCCTTATCCACCCATAAGAAAAGGCTTTTTTTTTTTTTTTTTTCGGATTTTTCGGCTTTGGCTTTTTGATGTCCTTACTGCAGAATAAGGACATTAAAAATGGCTGATGGTCAAGTACTATTCACAGTTCGTAAGTTTCGTAGGTTCGTAGGTTCGGTATTCAAATATGCACATTTTCTTTTACTAAGAAATATTGGTATGTTTAATTATAGTTTGGGTACTGTACGTACAGCTTTTATTTACAATAATTTATTCCCAAAAAAGGAATCATTATAACTTCCAACATAATGTTATAATTTTGCTGAATAAACTTTTATGGTACAACAAATTTTAGACCACTGTCAATGAATCAATATTTAATTTTAAAAGATTTTATTTTACGTGCTGTTAGTTCGATTAATAATAACGAGTGCGACCTCAATCCTCAATAAGTCTTTGTTTCTACTTTGTTGCGTTAACATTAAAACACTAATTTTACTCGTTAATTCATAATTATATCAGTTATTCGGGCATACAGCTTGGAATTCTAATTTTTTATCATATTCTGTAAAGGACTTGCGACTTTTGGTGCATTTTACAGCCTTAAAGTGAATCCAGCCCCTCTTCAATCGATAAGAAAACTTTTAACATAGACATTTTGCTAAGATTAAAGATATCTGTAGTTATTACTAATACTTATCGTAATGACCATCGAGTGCGCTAAGAAAGAAGTAAGAACGAACGGCATTCACGCAGCATTCTGCGGTCAGAATACAAGTGTTTTCTCAATGCCTCTTATATGGCACGGTCATTTTTTGTACGCACGTCCCAAAATAGATGGACATCATTTATTAAGTTTCACTAACGACTTTTAGTGAACTGAATCGTAGACGAAATTTTCAATGCAACGAGTTCATTTCGTAAACTGAATGTGTTGAAATTAGAAATTGAAAGGAACTGATGGCGACATGGTTGGTTTTTTAAAAACGTAAGAAAATGTCCAAATCAAACGTCGCTCAACTATCTCCAAAAAACCAATGTCTGTACAAAGTTTATCGACTTTTTACTGAGACTGACTACTAAGGCTTCAACGATGTAAGTAGCGTATGTAACTAGGCATTGTTAGCTGTCGAAACAAGAAGCGTGTCACGAATGTGCCTTAATGTAACGCCCAATGGAACATTAAATTTTGCATCGATTTATTTATATTCCGCAGGTCGCGCGCCGCTGACATCACGCGTCCTTGTCGCGAGGAAGCTCCAACGAGTCCCGGTTTCTCCTCCTTTTATCCTGTGTCGTCATCAGTGCGTGGATGCTAATAATAGTCGTGACGGGACTACTGATTCGCACTCCCAGCTGTATTGTTACTTGGTAATTCGAACACAATTAGCATTTACCGCTATAAGTATCCACCTGATAAGAGTGGACAACTACAACTTTCCCCAGAAAAGTATTTTCCTTGAAGATGCGTGTAGATAACGCTAATTTCAATTAAGTTTTTCCTACAAATACGGCTTATTGGACTAAAAACTGTTGCTATTAGTCGACGTCAAGCAGTTCTACGACCAATCACCTTGAACTTGTTGAGTATTAATCCAAATTGACGTGTAAGGTTATTTTAGCATTAGAAGCCAGTTTAGCCTCTTGTACGAGAGGTTAAAGACCTTACCGATGCCGAATTTACAAAAAAATCAATGAAATGCTCATATCTACCCGCCATTGCTCATGAATGGCTCATTTATAGTTACACCTGATTGCATAATGCAATTCCCGTTCATGGATGGTCGAAATGCTTTGTTTAATTTTAGTGGGATCGGTAGATCTACGGAGGCACATTGTGTCCATTGTGCGACCGCTTACAATAGCAAGCCCTATAGTAACGCACTATTATCACGTAAAGGGTGAGTCTGTAGGTTCTGTACTACCTGGTTACATTGGGAGTTGGGAGATATTCAAGATAATCTCTATAGTATTCCGGTTTAATCAAAACAGGTTTGTTATATCTCAGCCATTTCGCTGCCTTCTTCGAACAAAATATTTTTCAATTTTTTCCAAAAATTCCATGTAAAATTGTGTGAGTTTTATCAATTTTCAACTTCACTTCAAGTTTGGAATGAACTCAGACATTTGATTATTCAGTAAAATAACTCAAGATATTTCAACCGGTTTTTATCTGTATTCAGTTCACAGTTGTCCTTATTGTATTTTGAGTAGCGTTAATGTACCCATATAATTACTTAATGGTAATTTTACTATTCCCACTTATCATTTTATTTGTCTACCAGTGTAAAATTACACATTTTATTTACGAGAATTTACTTTTCAGATTTTTTGTCGTAGAAATCTGTTTTTTGAACATCCCACTAAGCAAATAATGGTAAACACCCACGTTGTATAAATTATCATTCTTTTAAGAATTACAGTTTGTAATAAAGCAAATATAGTTTCTATCGTCATGGGTATTAAAATAATTATTATTGAGGCTGATTCCGCACTTGGCATTATCGCAGGTAACAATTCTTATCGCTTGATACAAGTAAGATGATAAGGTTGAATGGAGAATTCTTTATGAAACATGGAACTTAATATGATTCCGTTAAAAATAATAACAGTAAACTGTTACCTATATTTTTGACTCAATATTAAAGTTGAGGTAAACAGTAGTAATTACAACACACTATGTGTTTGTGATCGCAAGGGCATGCTGCCGTGTTGGGTTACGTCATGTGACGATAACGGCTAGGAACTCGGACACGCCTTCGCGGCGCCAGTGGTCCTTCGAGGACGTCCGATGTCCGACAGGAATGCATTGAGGGTGCTATTGCTAAGGCACGGACCCGACCGGCCGCTCTACATGTGCCACAATAGACCGGTACACGACCTCCAACGCAACCAAACCTGTTACGTGTAACAGAAACCGCCGCCCGGCCACCAACCCGACCATTATCTAACTAAAGAAACATTTTACCGAATCATTCGCACCTCGACCGACACCGCTCCGATCGGCTAACAAATCCCAATTAATGAACAATACTAAAATCGTCAACCCAAAGAAACACTACGAAAAGAATAAATTATTCGCTATCTCTCTCTACGTGGTTGAGACGAGATGAATCCGAAAGAGAGGCAAATATGCGTACGTTGCCTGCACACCTAAGTATGGCCGGACATTACTCACTATAGGTAGATAGTACGATTAGTACGAGACTACTGATAACTCCCTTTTCCAGCTCGGTTCAATCGTGACACAAAATTAATTTCACTTATATCGATATTCTCACTAGCACAACACAAATAAAGGCACGGTTTCTTACTTCTTCTCTCCGCATTATTTCCACTTGTAATCGTTTGTGGTACTCCTCGCATTCATCCTTATATTTTTCCATTTCTTCTTTTGTCTGGCGCATTTTCTTCTTCAAAACATCCAGAATCGTTCCTTGCTGCATATTTGTCGTCATTTTTATGCACTTTTACGTTTTATTCGAATACCTAAAAGCTAAAAACTAGAGACACCTTCGCCCTAGTCGCGAAAATGCCAACTGACTGGCTCGTTAGTGGTCCGTACGTATCGCGGGATGGGCACGGCACGAATGAACACAGCCGGCGAATAAAATGGCCGCCGCCGATTTACACGCTGCACCTTTATCGAAGTTATATCAAACACACGCCTTATACGACAAGTGACAAGTGTTAAACTGTTATTAATATTGTAATTAACAGACAATAAACTCAACAACTAATAATCAAGGAAACCACACATTCTCCAATGACTTTGACAGCGTGTTGAGCGAAAGACTAAACGTCACTAACCAACCAAATGTACTCTTTGTCACTAACTTCACAATGCAATGGACATGAATCGACCGCACGGCATGTGGCTCCACCTGTTGACGTGATGGCGCGGAGCGAAAACTGTGACCCTACGGAAAGTCTCAACCGAAATAACCAAATTGTGGGATGGGTGTCACGGTTCAACTACTTTACACAAAAGCTACGGAAGTACAGCATTTACGTTATTAAGAGCGAAGGACCATTAATGGGTGTTAGTTACATTATTCTGTGGGAAAAAATCTCATAAGACAAATAAGGTTACAAAACATTACGGTTCGGAATCTGATGTGTTATGACAGAGTACTGATAAGCACATTTGAAATTCATATAAAAATTAAGTTAACTATATAAAATTACATGATAAATTTAAGTCGTATGTACCCGGTAGTTAAGCCAGTAGCGCCATCTAACGTGACACAACAACTAGCTTATACTCGTCGGAGGTTGTAGGGGAGCTGATTCAGAGGCACACAAATTATTAGCCGAAATCTGTATGACGTCATTAGAAAGGTATGCGCCTGTTTTAAATTCCGTTAGGTGACCAAGCATATTCACATTGTCGGTAAAACAGCTACTACAGACCCATAGCATGTAAAAAAATTACAGCAATATTCTTCTGAACAGAATTTGGTGTAATTGGATTTCGTTAGATACCTAATTAATTAAGAATGAAAATTCACATCGAATAATTAATAATAATTAAAAATCATAAAATGAAAAGTAAATAAGCAAAACTTTGGAAACATTCCAACGTGATGGACGTGACAAAACATGATAACAATCGGCCACCTCTACATATCCGTACATGACATGACTCAGTTATTAGAACACTCGCACAAACGGATAGCGTAGGTAAGATAAATTTTATTGACCTTGCCACTTTATGCAACCATTTGAAAGAATGATGCAGGCAGAGGAAATAATCCAAAATTTCTAAAAATCTGTAGCATTTTCGTGTTAAGTAACAAAGATATTATGAATTACATAACTGCGTTGTTAATTTATTATCTACTGGTAATTACGAAAACATAGCTAACAGGTTTCATCATTAACTAAGTAATTACTTACTTATCACAAAGTCCCTACCCTACACCAATGGTCGTTATCACAAATGAATACTTAGTATACCTACTCTAATAGAAAGTCGGTCATAAGTCCCCCACACTGGAACTGTGTGCCGTATGATCAATGACAATTAATCAAAGTCAGACTAATTCATCTTATAGGCATAGAATCCATGATATTACCATAGAAATGTCCCGACATAAGGTAAGCCAATCAAAAAGTAATTATTTTACATAATTTATTTTAATACTTACTTAATTAGTTAAATAAAATTGTGAGTCTGTACTACCATAGTTCTTAAAAGGCATAAGAACGTATTGCATTGGTAAATTATCCTACTAATATTATAAAAATGTGAAAGTTTGTGGGTTTGGATGTTTGTTCCTCAATCACGCAAAAACGGCTGAACAGATTTGGATAAAATTTGACACACATAGTTTATAGCCTGGAATAAAACATAGGATACTTTTGTCTCGGTCAAAGGTTCCCTATGGATTTTCCGAATGTCCACGCAGACGAATTCGCGGGCGGAAGCTAGTGTACTATAAACCTTTTTCAAAAACAAACATAGAAGTCATTCCATTTTAGACACTTTTTAAAAACATTTCGATTCGATAATCTAAGTTATTTTCTAGTTCCTTCCAAAAACGCACGGATAAGGTTTTTGTGATCTTATTGGCCTATTTCCAATCTCTCGTGCAATAAAAGTAACACGTAATCCAATGGATATTGTTAACAATAGTTTTCCTTGCCTACTACATATACCTTCATATGTTAAACTAGCCTAAACGATCCTAACAATGGCTCGCTCCATAGTTATTTGAAGTAGTAACGTTATTTGAATAGTTAAAGTACTAACTGGAGCAGATCTTTAAAACTGATAAAGATAAATGTGAAGAAGCACCGTAATTTACACGAATTAAATTATTCATTCGTTTTATACAATTTGAATAAGTAATAGATGCTTATGATGATATGGGATGGTGTACTTTCGAATTTTACTACGAACTAAACATTTGAATCACATCCCCACGAACGTTATTCATAAGTTGGTAGAAAATATAAGATTGCAATTAAAGGAAAGAAACATTTTAATTATTTTAGGAATCAAGAAGCTTCATTGGAAGCTCGCATTGGCGAGACGAAATAAAAGCTTAAGATAAACATCAAATTTCGAAAAACTTTATCAAGAATAAGAACTATGTTGTATACCTAAGTAACTATCATCTCCAGACTTCAGTTAATTGTAATTCTATCATAGTGTTACTTCTCATAGACATTAAAGACAAAAGTATAATTTTTGGATTCTGAAAGATAAATTATGTATCGAAACAACAGGTCTTTCGATTTTTTAATTTAGCTACAAAGTGAAAATGATTATTCTTTTTCTCTGCCAATTCGTGAAAGGACATCACTACTACAGAAAGGTGTGTTTGTTCATGAATAATTTAGAAAGTTGCAAGACTAGTGAAGTTTTGTGAGGCAGGCATTACCAGTATTACTGTACTGATTTCGTAACCCCGACTATTATTCGTCAATGTGAAGAGAAACGATTCCTCTTTTGCTGCTGATAACTTTGATACTCTTAACTTTATCAGATGAGTGCAAATATTTGCAGATAACATGAGTGAGATAATTTTTTTCTGAATAACTATATTTTTCAAATGTCCTGTTATTCAAAGAATCATAAGAACATGATAATAGTCGTAGATAATAGTTATATTTCAGTAAGTTGCCAAAACTGCAAAGTTCCTGAATTAGATAGAATTCCAAGAAGGATTAGGGCCAAAAATGCACGTGTGTACAATGCGATTAAATTAACTATGTACAACAGAAGTGACCAAATTCAGAGTGCTTGATACAAAACAATGAATTTTAATCTGTAAAATTTACTCTTTGCCATTACATTCTCTAGTGAAGTTGTCGCTCCTGTTAACATAGCTATATTAATCGCATTTATGTATATTGACAAAGACGACATCTAGCGGCGACGAGTGCAACCGTCCAAGTAAACATGTCAAACGAAATGTCAAGTGGCTCAGCTGATAGGCACGCGCGAGATGCCCCCAGCAGCATCAACAATCGACGGATCGGGATTATAAATAGTATCGTGCGCATTTGGCCCGCACCCGGTTCACGCTCACAACACAATATGAACTGAAAAAACAAGAGCATTACCCTTTTCAATGCCGTGTTCTTGATATTCTGCAGCTCATTTTTTATTATGGAAAATTTCATCATCGTATCCGAGGAAAAAATGGAACTGCCAAACGCCAATCCTGGATAGTCGGCACATCTTCGTCTCCTTCTGTTCTCTCTCTCCGCTAATACTTCAGTACATTCACTAGTGCATCTCAATTTCGCTAATTCTGCAGTCTCAGGGTCGTCATCTGAATTATCACAGGCTACAGCGGTCACCTCGGCCCCGTCTCCGGCCGACCGCTCCTCTTTAAACGAAGAATCATCGTCCGAACTGAAACGAGATTCTTCGCCAATAACTCTATCTTCAAATTCGATATCATCGTCAAAATTCGCAAAGTCCTCGATAATATTTCGATTCGAAAGTGCATCGTCACTATTCGTCCTTGTCACTTCTTGAGATTCACTAACACTATTGACACAAGGCACAACATCGTTTGTTTGAGTGTGTAAGGTCACTTGTTTGGACGGATCTGTGTTTGGGGGCGCACTGGGGGCGGGTTGTCGTTCGCCCCTCAGCCGCGGGTGGTGTTGGTGCCCCCTGCGCCGTGCGGGGGCGCGCCCGGTCGCGGACATTGCTACGCGCGGCACGGACCGTCCGGCCGCGCAGTGGCGGCGGCCATGTTGACTGACTCGCGCGACCAACAACGCACTGGCGCTACCGTCGCACATGTCAAGCAGCCATCTTTCATTTCATCGAACTGTTTTATCGACGCTTCCGCAAGCATTTGTTTATCAACGCGAGGGAAATTCAAAACTTTTTACTAACAACGCAGGAGTAAAAATGTAAACAGTTGCCATTAAAAAATTACCAATGGAAAAGTTAATATTTTAAATTATTTCCGTAAATAAAGGAATTCGAAAAATGTTGAAGTCATTTGAAACTTTTGGAATGTCAATAATTTCACGTAAATCGTGTGCGATTACACGATCATAGGTGCTCCCTCGGCGGCGCGAGCGGGTGCTATGTCTATTTTTACTGAGAAAGCGGGCATCGCGCCCATATTAGGTGGCGAGCCCCGAAATAACCGAGAACGCAGCCCGGCTGCGGGGCATGCCGACAGACTGAAAGCATGCACCAGATGTGTACCTGCCTGCCTCAATTAAATGACGTCAGTCCTGATTGACGAAATACAACACATCAGCTCATCTCACTTTGGGTGTTGCTACTCATCACCTACATCAAAAAGTCTGATCTGGTTTTGAAAGAAGTTTCCTTTGCAAGTTTACTATCCCAATATCCCAATATTTTATATGAAAACCGACAATTTACTTCCTTAACTTCTAAAGACATTCGCATTTTGACTATATCAATGGCCGCCGCCACCGGGTCACGGCTGTTGGCTCATATCATATAGTTTCGTTGCACTGACATACATTTATATTTAATTCGGTTACATGAACTCGCGACAGATGTTATTTTGTTTTGAAACAAACCAAAAATAGATCAACACTTTCACATGAAAGCTCGACTCTTTCGTTTGTGGTCGTCTGTTTGTCAAGAAATTATTATCTAATTACTTGTCGGCACTCTATTACCTTACTTGTTATATAAATCAAAAACAAAATTTAAATATTTTTGTACCAATTAAAAAGATATACAGGCTAAGGCGAATGCAATAATTTAAAGATTTCCATACTGAGAAAAGCTAAACATAAAAATCAAACAAACACTTAAAAATGTTATACAACATGCTTAATTTCAATCAATTACAACGATAGAAACAAGAAAACAAAATGCTACGTTGGTAGAAAAAAAGTTTAGAAGTTTAGTAAACATGGTGTCCAAGAATCTTATATTCATATTCAGTGGTGTCCATTCGGTTGACACGATGATTTAACTAAATTGACAGGACTTTACTGAATTTTAGCATTCTGTTATTGTCTTTTCGATACAGAAAAAAAAAGTTGTAAAACTAAAAATTTAGTCCTGTAAAAAAATCACACACATGGCGAATTTTTATAAATTTTGCGTTCGTTGATGTCTTTTCTAGGGAAGAAAAAATAATTTACTTAATTTATTTTGTGAGATCACCGTCGAACTAATATGTGTCAATAATTGATTATTGATTATTGTTGTTATTGGTTATTGAGTTGTGACAATTATTTGTTTGAAAATATCCGTAAACTTTTCTTCTAAACAAAAGTGATTAAAAAATTATCGCTCCTAAATCACATTTATTCTAAGAAAACGTATGGTTGCTATTTTTATTGCGCTTACTATCATCGTTCAAGTTAAATTTAGATGTTTAACTTAGTTATAAACTAACTAACTAAATAAAGTATTACTATGGTAAGATTTAACAGGCAGGGGTGTAATTCAGATAGGTATTTAAAGCTTTATTTAATTTTAAAGTAGGTGTGTTTTCATCAATTTCATAGTTTTCATAAATAAACTGCATAACTCATGGAGTCTATCTGACTGATTGACTAACGGTCGAATACTCAAAAGCTTCTTAGCTAAAATCTTTAGTTGAGGTTTCCTTAACTTTAAGGCTGTATATCGGAATTTCAAAGAAATTAGCGTTTTTCCAATGAAGTTATCTAAATAATGAAAGCATTACCATTGATGTAAACTTTAGTTTTAGGAAGCTAAATTCTTAAATTAGTGCCGTATAGAGAGAAAAACATAATAAATTATGAGGTTTTTTAAAACGAAGACATTCTGTTCAAGTGAAATTTCAAATTTGCTTGTCAGAGGTATTTTTTACAAACGTTTCATTCAGCTGTAACAAATAAGAATACGACTCATATTTATTTTCACTTATTGTTTGTATTGTCAAGGAGTTCCTTATAGAGAGAAAATTAAAAAAAAAATATTTTAATCACAGAGAAATAAAATATTAAAAAAAGCTCAAATTAGTACACTTTGACATGCGTTTTTACTGGTATTTACAGAATCTAAGGTCATTTTATATTTTTCTTAGGAATAATGAGGTATTTGTCTAATGTATTGCGTGTTTTGTATATACTTGTATCTATTTAATAATTTAATAGGAATTTTCAAAGTTCGTTGTTGTTGTTTTTCGTGTAGTTGTTTTGATCATTTGTATTGAAAATTTAAAAATGGAACGTGGTGCGCGTCTACAGCCTGGAAGCTGTCAGTTTCATAGAGTTTCTGTCAAATCTGACAAGTTTTTTGAATTCAAGATTCTTTATGAATCGTTTATTTGTTGTTTTGGCCGTTACTAACATGTGCGTATCAGCGTACAGCAGAAATTAATAAGACTAGGAACTAGATATTCTGCACAAGGATTACCTTTAAAATGTAGACTAGTATTAATAAAATATTTTGACAAATTCCCACGCGCATGAGGTCGCAGGCAACCTCTATTTGGGTTTTTTTAATGCACAACGGGTTAGTGCTCGGCCTTCATCTCACCTGATGTTAAATGACGATAAGGCTGAAGGTGAAAGGGCACTACACCCGGAATCCTCATCACTGAGGAGCTGGCTATCTTTACCTCTAACTGCCGGGACACAACAATTTTTAAATTGTTGTTATGGCGTCAGACTTAAGAAAGATGGTGGTAGCTAGCTAGATTGACTTGAAATAAGCCTTCTCTCTCTTAATCGTTCCCTCATAACTGAGGATCGTGATCACCGGCTGCTTTTACGATTTGCCTCCATCGGTCTCGGTCCATGGTTGCTCTCACTGCTTGATGGAATTTGCTTGAGGAAGTTGCTACTCTTACTTGGTCAGACCATCTGGTTGGTGAACGACCTCGGGCTCTCTTGCCTTCTATTCCACCAACCATGACCAGCTTTTCGAGACTTTCATCTCCTCTTCGCCCTACAAAATAAGTCCCCCACCAACCAGACCGAGTACAAATTGTAGCCCCCCTTGGAATCGAACCCGGGACCACTACGTCTTACACGGGTAGGCAAACCACTAGACCACAGAGGTGGTACCTTTGTACTGTTAGTTAAAGATACTTACGTTCTGCAGAGCCTTCTCCTTCTCTTCAAGCTTGGCGTTGACCTGCATGAGCGCCTCCTGGGTCTGATCCAGATCATTTTCAATGGTCTGGATCTTCTTCTGCAGCTGTCTCGCTTCTTCTTCAGCCTATGAACATAAAACACATTAGCATTTACCACTTCATATTTTGGGAAGGTGTTGGGAAGATATCTACTTTTTTAAATATTTTTAGAGGGGTGATTTCTATTGTAGGACAGGGTTAGTTGAAAGACGATGCGATGAAACAGATTTTTGTAAAAAAATAAGAAAATGAGCTATAGCATATATGCTATTTTTTAAACTTAAATATCTCAAAAACTGCCCATGGTAGACTTACACTAGCAAATCATTTTTTGCTTATTGGGAAAACAATATGTTTCGGACGCGACATCTCCAAAAAAAGACCGACATATTATTTTATAAACCTAAATATCTCAAAAACTGCCCATGATAGACTGTATGACATCGTAGAATATTTTTGTTGATTGGGATAAGATCCTTGCGATGTAACAGCTTTTTGAAGCGACATTGCAAAAAAATTACCCACCTCTTCATATAAAATTACTCATACCCCTTTTTGAAAAAGGCCCAGACTTAGGTACATTTCAGCATAAAAGTTGTAAAAGGAGTTAATAAAGAAAAAATATGATACTATGCAATAACTTCCATTTGTAATATTGCATTGTTTGGAATTTATTGCTGCATCCATTAAAAGTATGATTTTCCAATTTTTTCATCTAAGAGCGTTTCTCTATAGCAGGGATGGCGAACCTTTATGTATCAACGTGCCATTTTTTTAAAAGTTAATGTTTAATGAGGTCATAGACGTGCCATCAAATCGTGCCCAAAATATTGTGTCACGTGCCATTGGTTCGCCATCCCTCAAAGTGAATATAAAATCACTACCTGTTCTAGAGAAAGAAAGTGAAGTGTGATATGATCAAAGAGGTTTATAATGAAAAAAGTATAAAGTATGCACCTTCTCAGCACGGAGGTTGGCGTCCTTGGCCTCCTGCTCGCACATGACGGCGCGGTCGAGAGCGTTGTCCTTCTCCAGCTTCATCGCCTGCATCTTCTTCTTGATCGCGTCCATGGTGGCGGTTTTTTTGTTCTACTCTCCTATGTGAAAAGCTGCAAACGAAATGTTTCTATTCATCCCATTGTCAACGGACTAAGGCCCGCATTTATAAACCGCCTTCAACGTTGAGAGCTATCTTGAATCATGCCTGCGACAAGTATGATCTCAAGACAGCTCTCAAGGTTGAGAGCGGTTTATAAATACGGGCCCAAGTGCTAGAGCACGCTCTGCGATTTTCGTAGCACGTAATTTGTAGCAAAAATGTAAATTTTGAGTATTTTTAGATTTAGTATATGCGCACACTAAAATATAAACCCATGTGATGCATTTCTGCGACAAAATTGTCATGATACCTAGTCATTCGTCCGTCATCAAAAATTGAGAATTAAAAAAAAAATCAATTTGGTAATAAGTAATTTCATACTTATAAGAAGACACTATTTTACCTTCTTCCATTGCTCTCCCATTCATTTCGAAATCAAATCTCAATGTCGGTATGTACCATTAGGCTATTTATGGAACCAAAGGTGCATTGATCTTGCCAACGAGGGTTTAGGCTTATTTCAATACCCACTCGTACCAGGCTGCATGATGCCACCTCGTACTAAAAGAGCCTAACTACACATACAACTTTAAATCCTACCAAAACCAAAAGACAAAACAAATGAATAAAACATAAATACCTATCTTTCACATTTATCATCATAAACTATGACCACGAAATATACGTAAAGTCGACAGTCCATGAATCTTATTCTTATGGGATTACATAGTATGGTGCATAAAACATTCGTATTTTGTACCTTCAGTGATGCTTGAAACATTGACACAAATAGTTAGCTTATTCCTCGATCAAGGCTAAATATTTAACCTGCCTATCTATTGTCTAATTTCAAAATCTATCGCAATCGCTTTCAAGATGTAACACATTGATGCTTCTTTTTGGCATAAATAAAAACATACCAAAGAAATGCTGCAATGTGTCACATCCATCTGTCAAATGATTACAATAGGTAGATTTTGAAATGTGACAATTACCCCACAGCTTCCATTTAGAAGAAGCAATTAGATTGAAGAAGCGATTACTTTTTTCTAATCGTTTCGAATGCAAAGGTCAAGAACCGGACCGAACGACGACGCAGCTCACAACAGCCAATGAAACTGTAATTTTTAACGCTAATTTTGTGACAATCAAGCAGTTCCTGGCCATAAAAAAAGAAAAAAGAATATCTGGAGAGAGAAAAAAGTAAAAACAACACAAACGTCACCTAAAATCCTGCGAAAAGTTTTGACTATTTTAATTATACCATAGATAAAATTATAGATTTCCTTAACAATCAGATTTAAATAAGCCGATCCTAATGTGGTTCAAAGTACCTAACCGTCTCGTAACCATGATACGTCGTAAACGATACTTCTATTTCATTTGCCTTATAATAGTGTGTATTCATTCATAAAGTATCATTATCTGAGGTCATACAGTTTACTTCACTCAATTTAATTTCCTAAACTTGGTTCCTACATGAAAAAAATCTGATTCTAACAAAAATACTTGCTCTCAGATGTTGCTCTTTTATCAAAATTCTTATAGGTATTCGTTCAATTAACCCGAATAACCTATTATTGGAATGGAATTTAACGTCTAAAAAGTTTTTTGTTTAACTTAATTTAAGAATTTTTTTTTTTATTCAATTGTAAATTTTCCATAAAGTTAGCGAACCAATTCGTGCTTGTCAATTTGGATGAAGTGACTCGGCCCATCCGTGATTCAAAAGAAAGGCATTCTTGCGCGTGAGTCACATTTCGCGATAAATTTCAAAAGGGTTTGAAACCTCTCATTCATCATCAGGTCATTGTGTACCTGATTTCAAAAAAATCTAATTTCACTTTTTTTTAAGTTGTTTCAATACTTTACTTTTTTTATATATTCCAGTTTGAAAACTGGCCATGAGTAAAATGTGTTTCTATATTAATTGAGATAGATGAATCAATAAATTTTGAAGATACATTTTCTTTCGGCCTATAAAATAATTACTAATTAATTATCATATTAATAAAAAGTGAAAATGTTGCCTTAGGTAAGAAGTAGGCTTTTACCTAAGGGAACATTTTCAAGCCTACTGAGGCTTGAAACTTTTACAAACTAACGTTTTACGTTACAAAGAGTAAAAGTTGATCGTTTTATTATTAGTTTGGGATTGTTTTCGGCTTAATTTTAAATCCTATCAGTTACAACAACGCAACCATTGTTGGACCTTAACCTGCATTAAAAAGCAATATTATAAAAAAAAAACATTAATAAAGTCGTCAACACTAAAAGAAAATGTATCTCAAGCTCCATAGTGTAACGCACTGTAGTTCAACAAGATTGTTGATTTTAACATCACGTCCTTGGGCGCTGCACGCATGCGCGAGACTGCAAACACATACATTTCTTGCATTCCTCTTCTTTAAGTAAACCCGTCATTATTTTCTTTATGTTCGCTATCTCTGTATTGCACTTTGCAACCTAACATTTCCTGCTATTAAATGTGAATCTGTTTGCATTTATTATCATTAGTATAGCAAGCAACCGTTTTATATTTCTATACGTGTTACAAAATAACCTCTAATGCCGAATATGGTAGATGGATGGACCATCAAACTGAACAAGATTTACTATGGGACCAACCCTAAAATGAGGAGCTTGGTGGCACAGTGGTTTAGCGCCAGGCCCAGCGATTGCGTAAGTTAAGCAACGTTCGCAAGGGTCGGTCATGGGATGGGTGACCAAAAATTTACAATCGAGAACTCCTCCGTGCTTCGGAAGGCACGTTAACCCTTTGATCCCGGCTGCATTTGCAGTCGTTAATACCCACAAATCCGCATTGGGCCCGCGTGGTGGGTTATGGCCCGTCCTCCTTATCCACCCATAAGGAAGGCCTGTGCCCCAGCAGTGGGGACATCAAAAATGGCTGATGGACAACCCTAAAATCGCGGAAAAAAGTCAGCTGTTTCATACATTTTGATATGTTCGTTATTAATTTTTGTACGAAATAGCTGATTTTTTTCGCGATTTCAGTGTTGGTCCCATAGTAAAAGTTGTTCAGTTTGATGGTCCCTATCTACCATATTCGGCATTAGGGGTTATTTTGTAACAAGTTGTATACATTTTCTAATCGTTTATTTATCTCGATACTGTTCGCAAACATTTTTAAATTAATGAAAACTCACTTAACCTTTACTACCTCCAGTCAACAACAGATTTCATGAAAAGTTACGCCCTCTGAAAATGTTCATTTAAATTTTAAATTTCCATAAATATTATTTAGAATTTTGTTTCTTACTTTAGTAGGAATTGTTTTTCTCATTTACCTAACATACTATTTCTAGAACTAATGGCAACTAAATAGGGTCGAATTCATTGAGCAATAAATTAATTTGGAATGAAACTTAGGCACTCGATATATTCCTACATAAGAGATCAAATATATTCTTAATATCATTTTAATTAAGGGCCCACCGAGCCTCCACTAGCGCCGCCAATCAAGAAAAATTCATATAATGAAATAAACTATTGTAAATAAAATTCTGAAAAATATAAATACTAGTATTAGTTATAAACTATTTTTGTATGCGTTTTTTTCCTGGTTTAAATGTGTTTGTGTAGTTAAAACCGGGATTAACGCCTAAAGTGGCCACTTTGGGCCACATTGAAGCTAAGAATTGAACGCATACAAAAATAGTTTTTATATTTTTCAGAATTTTATTTAACATAGTTATTTCGTTGTAATATTTTTTTCTTGATTGGCGGCACTAGTAGACGCGCGACGCACCCTTAACAGTAATTTTACATGAAAGTCACTCGGTTTCAGTAAGCTGTCTTAGCTACGTGTCGGAATATCTAGTAATAATAAATAATTTCAGCTCCTTTTATAGAATAACTTATAAACATACAATGCAATTAATTTAACAATGTACAACAGAAATGACCATCTTCATAGCGCTTGCAGTACAAAATAATGTATTTTAATCTGTAAAATTTACTCTTTACCATTACATTCTCGAGTGAAGTTGCAGCAGATGACTGCCTATTAGCAATTTAATCGCATTATAAGTAGGTATTGAAAACCTCCCTAATACGTTATCATGTAGACGCCAAGAAAGGTTCAAAAATATGAATAGCCAATGAGCAGGATACATTGGCACTATTGATACTTGGTTGAATTGATACGTTGGCACTATCGCCGATAATAACGTATTGTCTACAGACTAATTAGGCTGAGTGTAGGCTATTGTGCCGATGTGACGTCACTTGGCTTATGTCCAAAGATTTGCAATAATTGAAGCGTTCACTATGCGTGACGATGCGGCATAGACACTTGTTGATTTATAATGTAAACAGCTAATGACTGTTGAGAAATTGGCACCATCTGACATTGGATAGAATGTAATATATTTAGAGCAAGGGTTTTAGACGTTTCTATCAGATTTCGTTCAAAACTATTTTATATAATTTTATAACGTTTTCTTTAAAAAGCAATTTGCAACTGGAAATATCTATGTTATATTGGAAAAGTCTAACTTATCTCAATATAAGTAAGTACATTTAAAACTTGCTATAGCTGTATTTAATTATTTTTGGCATTAGTTACAGTCGTGATACTAATTAATACGTGAAATCAGTAAATAAATTGTAAGTACAATATGTAGGTAAATACTTAACCTTGATTTATTTTAGTAGTTAAACATTTACAAGGTGCCAATTTTCCAGTATTTAGAAACAGCTTGACAAGTATGAATAAATATATTCGGTCTAGCGAAACTATAAAAGTACATCAGAAAATAAAAGTTAGTTAGGCACCTAATTACTTATATTAAAAAAACATAATAATCGTATGTATGAAAAAAAGTTTCAGTACAATCAATCAATTAAAAATTAAAACATCGAGCACCTGGCTGTCAGGCAGCAATTCTAAATTTAAGTGAAAAAGCTGAAAGTTTGCCGGACCCCACACCGCGCATGCGCGGTTTACAGCCGCCCCCGCTTCGCTCTAACGCCATTGGTCACGGGCTGGCAACTTGCCAAAAGCGCGGGAAAACTTCCACATAGACGGTTTCTATTGGCTAACAAAAATGTAACCGAGCACCGCCATATTCAAAAATAGAAATGAGAACGCTGGATCGACTGCGCTGTATAATTTTGTGGAATTTGAAGACCTTTTGAAAGTAATAAAAACAATTGCAAACTAAACGAAATTACTTGAAACACGACCAAAGTTTTATTTTGCGGCGTATTAATTTAGTTAATTACCTAGATATTAATGATATATTTTTAATTTTAAATCACTTGGTTCACACAGTTTAATAATTTGTAGGAATTACTTAAGATATAAATATAGTTGCCTATTTTATTTTATTTTCCGAGGCCACAAAAAGAAGTTCCAAAGTTCTTTCCAATCTTCAAGTTTCAATATTCTCACAAAATTACCGCACAGCCACTGCACTTATTTCGACCTACTTACCGCGAGACGATCAATTAAAAAAGGACGAATGACTTAATATCAATGCACCTTGAAATAAAAAAAAACACTTGACAATTCCACTGGCACTGGGCACTGTTACTTACATGTCGAGTCGACGCGTGCTGTGGTGCGACTGGCGAGCTGCGCGGGCGCCGATCCGGTGTCGCCTTACGACCGGGTAAGGAGATGAGGTCGGCACTCACCCTGCGCCAATATAGCACCATGGGGAAAGCCTTGGTTATAAGATTTTGAAAACGGTATAACTATGTTTTTTAGAGTTATTATCCTTCCAGAGCAGTCATGTCAAACTCAAAATCGTTGGTGCACCAAATGCATATTCACCGTAGAATCGGTGGGCCGCAAAACTTAACTTTAAAGAAAAATAAAATTCTTTGCATAGGTAAAGGGTTACTTTTTGAATTGAAATATTATTGCGACACGCTCCCCAAATGATGTTTTTCAAATTGGATCGGGCAGCAATCAAACGTGTAAAAGGCTGTTCCAGAATCTTCTGCCTAACTGAAAAACTTGAAAATTTTCTGGAAAGCTGCTGGGTGGGACAAGTTCCTAAAAATTTAAAGCTTTTCAGGTTTCGGGCCTAAAAAGTGTAGTGAAGACTTTGTAGAAACTTTTTGAAACTATAACGTTGTTGTTAAGATTGTTATCTCAAAGGTTTGAGATAACTTTAAACATTTGAAAAAATATTTTTGTTAGCGGCATTGTTGATGTTAACACGAATCCTGAAAACCATCTGAAGTGAAAACCATTATTTAAGATACATTGTAATGACAAGAACAACTTTTTGCTCGATATCAGCCCTGAAATTACAGAAAAAAGTGTGGTATTTCACAATTAATACTTTTTAATCATGGAAATTGAAATATAATATAAATATAATAAAATGAAAATATCGAGATGGTTTTACGATATTTCCTAAAATATTTAATGATAAAGATTTCCAATGTAACTTCTTAGAGAGGTCTTACTAGGTAAATAAATAATAAAGTAGGGGAGAGCCCCTGCATGAACATTGAAGATTCAATTCAAACTGGAAATCTGCCGTGTTATTATCTAATTATCTATATCTATATCCATGTTATAATCTACAATTATCTAATACAAAATTTTGTCTAGGGGGTTATATAACTACAAAATACCTATTCATTTAGCGGCATTGTTGATGTTAGCGCGCTAACTTGTTTTTCGCGTTAACTATAGTTGTAAACCTCCTAGCCTTTTGTGATAACGATACTTAACGAAATATTATATTATCTGTTACGAAACTAAGTTTTAAAGATTTGTGTTTTTGACATAGGGTTTGCTTAGCGAAAAATATCAACCCCATATCTATTACAAAGTTCGTTATATATTTTACAGAAATGTAACTTAATTTACAAGTTTTGTCTGTAGTAAGCTTTTAAAGATTTGTCGTACATTTTTTATTGTTTTAACAATACGTCTCAGAAGTTTTTTGTTTTTGAACTCGACTGCGTCTAATGAATACAAGATTTAAAAATTGATTTGAAATATTTAATAGAAGTGTTATTTCAATATTCTATGTATTTTATAGATCCGTATGCGAGTATATCTAGAATTTGGTTGCTAGTATACTTATTTCCCTGTTTTGGATACGGGTACCTAATTGGATAAATGTCGACATTGATTAGCCATTTTTTAATGTCCCTACTGCTGGGGCACAGGCCTTCCTTATGGGTGGATAAGGAGGATGGGCCATAACCCACCACGCGGCCCTAATGCGGATTGCTGGGTGTTAACGACTGCAAACGCAGCCGGGACCAACGGCTTAACGTGCCTTCCGAAGCACGGAGGAGCTCAACATAACAAATTTTTGGTCACCCATCCCATGACCGACTCTTGCGAAAGTTTCTTAACCTCCGAAATCGCAGAGCCTGGCACTAAACCACTGCGCCACCACCGAGCTCTGGATAGTATAGTATTTTTTTTATTTATTTTTTATATTATTGCAATGCAAGGCATAATCTAAAGACAGTATCTTCAAATATAGTTCAATTCCTTGTGGATTCTACTGACATTGACCTACCTCAAGGCATTTAAGTACGTATTTAATACTTTTTATTTTGTTAATGACTTACTCATAAACAATTACACGAATTCTTGTATTGTTTTAATTAAAACCACAGAAACATACCTAACGCAAAAGTCTTATCGCTTATTGAACACCCGGTTCGTCACCATATAGCTCCCTCTACAAACTTATTTTAAAACAAATAACAATGACTTAATTATTTTCTCAGACTCGTACTTAAATCCTTGTAACGTACTGACGCAATTTACGAGAAAAATATGAGCAGGTAAGTAATTTCGAAACGAATGCTTGGCCGATGAGTCTGTGACTCAAAGTTGACATACGCTGCTCGTAACCACTGACCCCGATGGAACTTTTAAGGAGTATGCCACATACGTCAACCATGTGGCATTACTATGTAGTATACCATAATATACTTGTTACTGAAACCTTAATTACACATGCAATACGAGCCATAATTGAGTAGAAAGCTAAGGTAAGTTATAACCTTTATTAAAAAAACTGGCCAAGTGCGTGTCGGGCCACGCGCAGTAGGGTTCCGTAGGTACATTATACCATACCATATTTTAATACCGCTATCATTTTTCGTCTGAAAAAATAACTTTGTTTTTCACAGTGTTTGTATGAATGACAAAGTTATATTTGCGGTTTTTGAAAATGTACTATACTTTGAAAACTAATTACTATATCTCGTTCAAACCAATTTTCGTTGAAAGTGTTTATTAAGATCTATAGCTTATATTTTTTTTAGATTTTTCACCCTCTTACTTTAAAAGTTAAAGGGGGGGGGACACACATTTTACCACTTTGGCCGCATATATCTTTCAAACGGTTGACTTTGAAAAAAAATAGTCTTAGGAACCTCAATGTCATTTTTAAAGACCTATCTATAGAAACCCCACAAGTATTGGTTTGATGAAAAAAAATATTTTCAGTTTCAGTTCCATGTATGGGCCCCCCCTTAATCTTTATTTTTTTTTATTTTTGTGTAAAAATCGTAAAGCGGTTCACAGAATACACCTACCTACCAAGTTTCAACTATGAAGTCCTAATACTTTTGGAATAAAGTGGCTGTGACATACGGACGGACAGACAGACAGACAGACAGACAGACAGACAGACGGACAGACAGACATGACGAATCTATAAGGGTTCCGTTTTTTGCCATTTTGGCTACGGAACCCTAAAAACCATAAATGGAATCGCAACGAAGTTATGAACTAAAAATAACTCATATCACACTAGGATCGCCTGCGTTTAAACTTAAAGGTTCGCTTTAAAATCTGTTGTTATTATTAATATTTTAATATGTAAGTATTGCAATTTTAAATACTTATCTTACAAATATCTTTATTGTCTCATGAGTTACATGGTGGTAAATTTTAAAAGTATCATCATGAACCCCGTTAGGGCACTACAATTTTTTTCAATTAAATTAAGAACACGCTTAATTAATTTTAACATTTTCAAATATATAATAATTATAACATACATAACATAGTGCAACACATTTTTTGAAAATAATCATTTACAAAACACGAAAAACTCCTGCATAGTATAAAAACAGTTTTCCAACAAATACTCTTTCAGTTTTCTTATGAATGAATTTATATTATTTTCATCTTTAATTATTTTGGGGAGTTTATTATAGATTTTTATGGCGTTAATGTGTGCTCCCGAACTAGGGAGTTTTAGATTAGATTGAGGTAAGGCTGGTTCTTATGTCTTAGATTCATTGTTCCGGTGTCTTTTACTTGGGGGAATAAGTGTATGTTATTTCTGACGAAATTACAGATTTCTAATATATGTAGTGAGGTCAAGGTCAAAATTTTGAGATTTTTAAAGCTTCTTATTTTCCGCTTAGTGATAGCGAAAAAATAACTCGGGAGAGAAACCATCTTTATTTTTCAGGATCAAAATAGGAGTTTGAATGAAAAGTCAAAACTGTGAAGCTTTAGCTACGACTGTAAATACCTAATAGTCAATCTAAAAATATATAAAACTTTGATATTAAAAGAATAGCTCTTTTATTCATACATTTTTGAGATATCGCCTTACTTGATCCTTATCTTCTAAAAAGTTATATAAAAGTAACTATAAGTAAATTGATTTAGGAAAAAATATATCTTCACTAATTTATTGAATAAACATTGTTACTCATTCATATCGTAACTTAATATTTCTTCTTTATTGAGTTACTACTACCTACCTTGTATTATGACTTAGTTTATTTATTCAACTAAAAACGTGACATCTGCGCCTATATCGCATAGCTCTCTATCTTATTTATTTCTAAACATGTCTTTAATAGGTATGTAGTTGGCTTTGTATCTGTAAAGAGATAAAGTCTACAACTCCTATCAGAGCAGGAAATACTTTACCTATTCCTTTTTAGGTTTCCATACCCAAAGGGTAAAAACGGGACCCTATTACTAAGACTCCACTGTCCGTCTGTCTGTCTGTCACCAGGCTGTATCTCATGAACCGTGATATACGTGCTAGACAGTTGAAATATTCACAGATGGTGTATTTCTGTTGCCTCTTTTACAACAAATAAGTTCTAAAAACAGAATAAAATAAATATTTAAGGGGGGAAAATCGCTTATTCCAATAAATCTAGAGTATGCATTATCAGCATACTCTGACCGACCTCTATCCCTGTTAAATTAAATGTTTTGGCTTTAGCAAGTTCATATTGTGATAAATAAAATAAATACAAAATAAATAAATAAACTCAGGCGCACCTTACTCGTTAAAGGCGCAACAAGCTATAAAGATTCGAAAATAATTATTACTATTTACATGATATACCTATATTCATTGGAACAGTTTTTTAGATTTCTAGAAAAAATATGTGTGTGCCCTCCCGAAAAACGCTAGATAAGTATTTACAAACAAACTGTAGATTTGATTGCAAATTTCGATGATTTTTTTTAAATTTCCTTATTTCATGTTATTAGAGATGCTCAATTAAGTAGTTATTTTAGTAATTATGATCAAAATAATGAAAAACTCATGTAAAAACATATCACCGAAGTAGGTACAAATCTAAATACCGACAGAGGTATTATATAGGTAGATCATGAATGGTTTGTTTCTTAAATTTCGCTCCTCATTTCCCAATTCCCACGATGCAATCTTATTACATAAGTGTAATCTTCACACGAACTCGGTTCACTTAATTACGCAGGGAATTAGTCCAAACGTTGCTATGTTTTATAATAGTTGAATGTTTAATGATACGGCTATTATTTAAAAAATATGAAAAATTATATTGCGATCCAGGTAATCGGACCATTGCATCGCGCTAATTTTCAACGATAAAACCAAAACTGAATCGTTACTTTTTCAGTTTCGTTTACAGAGAAATATTCACGTGTTTTGTTAAAATTGTTGAATCCTATGCCTAAGGAGTCGAGGACGCCTAGTCTTGGACCATTTCAATGAGAATAGAATTTTATTCGCATTAAATAGGGTTTACATAAGGTGTTCGTACGTCGATTTAAAGTATCTTATACCTATTTAGCCATTATAATGACATGCAAAAATTTAAATATTTTTTTTAAGGTAGGTACAATGTTTCCACAATATTTATAAAGTAATTAAAATATTATATTAAATTCATCAATAATAAACGGATTTCAATGTCAAATTCAATTCATGGATATTAAATAAAAATAAAATAAAGTTAAAAAATGTCAAATAGCACACAACTCTCATTTACATTAAAATTAGCATTTCATGTCAATCCATGCATAAAGTTAGCCACACAAAAGTTAATACGTTATTTGCGGTATGTCAAAAACTCGTCTATACTATAGAATGTATTTTCTATCAACCAATTTCGTAGTGCCTTTTTGAAGTTTTTGAAGTTGAAAAGAGAGTTGTTTTATATCTTCCGGTATTTTGTTTTAGATTGGAACCGTTTTGTTTTTGGTATCGTGCTTTGTACTAATTCATCAGGAAGTCTAATGGCCGAATACACAAACGTTACTCAACTTTGAGGGGCTCTCAAACATCATTCTGTCTTTGTTATATCCTTGACATTCAATGCGACAGGACGATATTTGAGAGCATCTCAAAGTTGAGTGACGTTTGAGTACGGCCATAAGGCTTCTATTTGTAGTGTCTTTTGCCTTTGTAAACATATTGATGTGTTGCTTTACAAATATGCCTATTTCCAATATGAATATACTACAGCTAAAACTAAGATTTTAAGTAAATATAAAGAAAAAGTATGGGGGTGATGCAACCATTACCCCCTTTTCATTTCTAATTTTACTGTAGTAGTAACCTAAATAAATTAAAAAGTAGCGGTTTTGGTTTTATCGTTCAAAATTACCGCGATTGGGCCTTTGATCATTCTGTACCTACCTAATGATTTAGGAGTGAAGTGAAAATTTGTGTCTTTGTGATAACAAAGAAAAAAGACTCACGATAGCAATTCGTCGTTCAATTTACTTGATATTGAATATTATTTGCAAGTCAATAGTGCCATTTTAAGTAATATTTGACGACCTCATTGGTCGAGTGGCTTGCACATCGGTTATCATAGTGTCGCCACCTCTGGAACTTCGATTCTCGGCTGGATCAATTTAGAAAAGGAACTTATCTATACTATCTTAGGGCTGGATCTGCGTGTTGTGTTACCACAGTTAAGTCCCTGATATCCATAATACAAGTGCGTTAATTACTTAGGAATCGAGTTTGGGACTGTTCTCCTAGTCATTTTTGTCCGTTGAACCATTAGCCAACACAACTTTTCATCGGCGAATGTTTCTCTAAAATATCTTTTACCTATGAATTTTTACTCTGCATTATCGGGTAAAAAATACGGGTATTTTCAACCTATTGATTGTTAAATAAATTGATCATATAACATGTTGCACTCCATCAAAATCCCATAGATCGCATTGCGCAGACGCGCGCTATTTCCGTCGCGTGCCTCAAATAACGTGTTTCGTCACAAAGTCTACCTACACTATTTTATTTTATCTACCGAATTCTAACCGAAATACATAGCTACTACAATAGGCCCATGAAATTGAACTCGCAATCTCGGAAACAACTATTGATAAATGTCATACCAACAACACTGAACATTATTAGGTATACTGATTTTTCCACACAAAATAGCTAAGTTCAGAAACTTTTTTTCTGATAAATTCTATCACATTTTATTTGAATTTTATATTGTTCGAAAGCTATAATAGTCAAGTTACCGACTTTACTGACGAATTTACGGTATAATTTCTCCTTTTCGCCGTTTGTCAGTCAGTTAAATTAAAAATGTTAAAATTCGCGTATTTCTGTAGGAAACTCCAATTTCTTTTTATTTTAACTGACACGGTGAATTGGAGAAATTATACAGTAAATTTGACAAGGCAAGTTGATTATTACAGCTTTGAAGAATATCAAATTCAAATAAAATCAGATTGAATTTATCAGAAAGATACTTTTCATAACTTAGATATGATTTTCTATATTTGTATGGAAAATCATATGGTGTAAACCTATTTTACTTTGAGCAGTATAATATTATGTGATAGACTATGTAAAGAAAAATTCTATGTTTTATTACGATTCGCTTTTCCAAAATCTTTACAAAATATTACTTACGAGCAATTTATTCAGTAAAAACTCTAGAAATACATTTCTAAATTCTTCTTGCACTTGCACTTAAAGTGTAACAATGTAAAAATAATTTTATATAAGTAAGTGAAAGATGGAGGAAGAAAGTTCTTATTGGTTCATGCATATTCATCTTCACTCAAAGAGACGACCCTGTAGAAGGCCCTTTCCTCATAATATCCCATTGCCAGAGACAGGTGACGACTGCTAATTGTTGCAACACGCAATATTTAAATATTCATTAGGTAAATACTTTGTGAAGTAGTAAACAAGTACCTACCTAAGTAAATAAAAAAGTTAGTTTATCTAAATTCTAAGTAGATTATGTAAGTAGCAGTAGCACGCAGTAGAGTCATACATATTATGTATTCTGTGATAGAGTGCGATATTTAAATAAATTTATTATTATTTGGAACTGGGGTCGTACCGGCTATAAAACAGATAAATCGAGCCCCAATCAGGCCAAAATGGCGAACTCCAATTCATGATGTCACACGAACATATCTTCCAAATAACTTCTGCAAATAGTTCAATACGAAACTCCTTACTTCGATTTATCTGTTCAAGGCCCGCCGAAGTTTGAAAAGGTAGTGGGTAGGGCCCCTGACCAGCAAAACAACAATGTAATTTATGATAAGATTCCATTAGAAATAAATTAAATTAATAGATTTTATTCAAAATAATTGGGTACTTACACAAAAATTCGTACCTACCTAAGTATTATAAGCCCGATCTATTTGCCCACTAATGGCCTGAGGGTCAAGTCTGCTAATGTTAACGTCAAAATCGTGGTTCAATGGTGTTTGAATGGTAATGCTTTTTGACACAGGGGGCCTTTATGACCTCTTATTTCCTGGCAGTTTTCTGACTGGTTATCAATCTATCTCTTTTATTTGCTATACAGCGAGAAAGAGATATAAACTATAGCAATTCATAAAGCAGGCAAGTTTTAAGAGGTTGTCATACCCCCCAGTTCTTGTTTCTTAAACCCAAAATCGAGACACAAATGTTTCCGTTTTGGGTTTAAGAAAAACAATGTATTTCGATTTTGGGTTTAAGAAACAAGAACTGTGTCAAAAAGCATTACCATTCAAACACCATTGAACCACGATTTCAACGTCAACATTAGCAAAATTAACATGCTGTAAAGACAAGTTAATAATCTAACTGTAATGACGCAAGAAACATATTTAATTATGTTCACTCAGCAACGCAACAGATTTTATCCGGACAATAAAACGAAGTCATAAGCAGTAATTACAGCGACGGCTCCAGCGGCGTCGGCCTTCGCCCCTGCTGGCGTGCCTACCTCCTTATAAGGGGCTCCGAGACCCTGATTACGTTTTCACAACTGCGCAAGCTCAACGTAATTAAATGTTATTCGTTACTTGTCAACATTAATATAATCTTGACTAGTCTACCTAGATTATCCTAAGAGAACAAGCTGTAATAATCAGCAAACACCCACTGCATTTTCACATTTCGAAACTATACATTTTCACGGTGGCGGGATTTGAATATTTTTGTGGGTCGCAAGTCCGCAACCAACGGCGTTAGGCGTTTAATCTATCTTTAATGACTTTAATAAGTGCATAAGCTTTAGATAGAAAATGGATGAAAGGAATTTTGCTACAAGCATAGTACCTAATAAATTCTATTCAGCAAGATAGCTAGACGTTATTGAATAGAGAAGAGGAAAACCGCAGAAAAAAGATTGGTTTGTATACACATCAACTTTGTCTAAGGATTACAGGTGTTATTTTCATACAAACGAGGTAGGTAACTTTGAAGCCTTGGTTTTCTGCCAGGGATGTACCGTGCTGTAATCTGATGATAGCCATCTAGGGACTGAATGGAGTAGATTCAGATCGCTATACACACCCAACTGATCTGATCTGCATTCTAAAAGATTAATGGGTCAGAGTTCTCAGTTCTTAAACTAACTAACCGCGAAAATAGCATGAAAATCCTTAGATTTTTTTACATTTTTAAACATGTCCATTACGTTTTTAGAATGTTGGTCAGATCAATTGGGTGTGTTTAGCGATCTGAATCTCCTCCATTTTCACTCCCTGGATAGCCGTCATCAGATCACAGCACAGTACATCCCTGGCAGGAAACAAAGGTTTCAAAGTTACCTCGTTTATATGTAAATAACACCTGGTATCCCTAGATAAAGTTAATGTGTGTAATTGTGTATGTGAATAGAATTATGAACTTGAAGGAGTGGATGACTGATAAAGTTACTTTAGCCATAGTAGAACCAAATAAGTAGGCCAACTCGAGCCTCGAGCGAGCGATACAGCTTAAACACGAAGGGCTAGTTTATTCGGTCGTCAAAAAATGCATAGTCAATCTCTATACAAAATGTTTTTTCCTTGTAGGGTTAGCATCAGGGATCTATAATACAAAGTTTTTTTTTTTATATTTTTTTGTAGGTAGACCAGCGCGTCTATCGATAGACTAAAATAATGAAGTTAATGTTAATTGTAATTTGACTGATGTATGTGATACATTGGCACTTTCGTTTTGACACCAATAAAAACTTACTAACGAAAAGTAGCAATGTATCACATATCACATCTATCTGTCAAATTACAGTTTACATTAACCTAACTGTTTTCAGGAATTGACTACAATTTTTCATTGCGTACGTCATGTTATGTGATTTGAAAACTTAAGGTCGAAATTGGTTTTATTTAAAACGTGGCTTTACTTTAGTTTAATTTAATATATATGCTTTACATCATACTTGCTCGGTAACTAGGATTTACTTATATAGTATGAGGCTGTGTAAGTTGGCATGTGCAACACAGTGCATTGTTTAGATAGAACGTTCCATTTTCAAATCACTTTACAATTCAAGGATGGTGAATGCTTTAACTGTAAAGTTACTTTACAATTCAAGCATTTAAAACTCCTTAGTGAACCAATCTCTTTTCTTTTATTATAAACTGACGAAACTTTTGGCTGAAAAAAAAACAATGAAAATGGCGGCATTTAATTTCAGTTCTAGCTAGGTATGCAAAATTCTGCAATGCAAAAACAGCTGATTTTTTTTCGTAATTTCGAGGTTGGTCCCATAATGAAAGTTGTTCAGTTTAATGGTCTGATCAACCACACGAGTTTTCAATGAAATAACCCTTTAACGTTTTATTTTTATTAAATTTACCTCGCATGAATGATGTAAAATAGTATGCTTACCTCGGTTGTAAGTAGCTATTACACCCTCGAACTATATTCGCCCTCGCTCGCTACGCTCGCTCGTGCGTCTAAATATCTCGGGTGCACTCGATCCATTAGCGCCCTTTGCGAGCTGCGCTCGCACGGGCGCCAAATTGGATCTTGTTCTGTAATAGCTCACTTACATCCCTTGTGTAACAAACTACTATTACTTTAATATATTATAAAAAACAAAAATCAAACCAAATACCAACTAAATACCAAAGTACATTCAATAAAACCGCGCTAGTATCCGTAAAAAAGTGTTTTATTTCATATTATAAAAAAAATATTTTTTACACTATTAACTGTTTTTTTCTTTTTTATTTACCTACACTTCTCAAAATAATAATCTTTAGATTCTAAAATTGAATAATTTCCATAACCTTAAATAATAGGCATTAAAAGTACCTTTTCCTGTAGGAATTTTTGATTTTTTTAACAAAATTACACAATTGACATAAAAAAAATTTCGTCTGTTTCGACAAGTACGAAATGCCTTATAATTTAAAGTATGTAAAATATATCCTCATTCTTACAAATCTTTTTTGCAATAATATGGTGCCCGTATTTGTATACGGGTTGTCCCGTATGGTGCCCGTATACAACCCGTATGGTGCCCGTATACAACCCGTATGGTGCCTGTATACAACCCGTATGGTGCCCGTATGAAACCCGTATGGTGCACGTATGAAACCCGTATGGTGCCCGTATACAAACCGTATGATGCCCGTATGAAACCCGTATGGTGCCCGTATACAACCCGTATGGTGCCCGTATACAACCCGTATGGTGCCGGTATGAAACCCGTATGGTGCTCGTATACAACCCGAATGGTGCCCGTATGAAACCCGTATGGTGCCCGTATACAACCCGTATGGTGCCCGTATACAACCCGTATGGTGCCCGTATACAACCCGTATGGTGCCCGTATACAACCCGTATGGTGCCCGTATACAACCCGTATGGTGCCCATATGAAACCCGTATGGTGCCCGTATACAACCCGTATGGTGCCCGTATACAACCCGTATGGTGCCCGTATACAACCCGTATGGTGCCCGTATGAAACCCGTATGGTGCCCGTATACAACCCGTATGGTGCCCGTATGAAACCCGTATGGTGCCCGTATACAACCCGTATGGTGCCCGTATACAACCCGTATGGTGCCCGTATGAAACCCGTATGGTGCCCGTATACAACCCGTATGGTGCCCGTATACAACCAGTATGGTGCACGTGTGAAACCCGTATGGTGTCCGTATACAACCCTTATGAAACACGTATGGTGCCCGTATACAACCCTTATGGTGCCCGTATACAACCCGTATGGTGCCCGTATGAAACCCGTATGGTGCCCGTATACAACCCGTATGGTGCCCGTATACAACCCGTATGGTGCCCGTATGAAACCCGTATGGTGCCCGTATACAACCCATATGGTGCCCGTATACAACCCGTATGGTGCCCGTATACAACCCGTATGGTGTCTGTATGAAACCCGTTGTATTTTATAACCTATTCATAGGTATTTTTTATTTCGATATAGCCTTAGTAGTATTCCAGTAATTCACGTTTCGCGGCACGCGGGCTCGCGAATCTTATAAAATACCTAATCAAACGAGTCGCGGACGTTTCGTCGCGGTTTGAAGGCCGTCCTGGGACGGTCCAGTGGTTAAACACGAAGGGCTAGTTTATTCGGTCGTCAAAAAATGCATAGTCAATCTCTATACAAAATGTTTTTTCCTTGTAGGGTTAGCATCAGGGATCTATAATACAAAGTTATTTTTTAATATTTTTTTGTAGGTAGACCAGCGCGTCTATCGATCGACTAAAATAATGAAGTTAATGTTAATTGTAATTTGACTGATGTATGTGATACATTGGCACTTTCGTTTTGACACCAATAAAAACTTACTAACGAAAAGTAGCAATGTATCACATATCACATCTATCTGTCAAATTACAGTTTACATTAACCTAACTGTTTTCAGGAATTGACTACAATTTTTCATTGCGTACGTCATGTTATGTGATTTGAAAACTTAAGGTCGAATAGGTTTTATTTAAAACGTGGCTTTACTAAAAATAATGTATTTATTCAAATAAAAAATATATTATAAAAAACAAAAATCAAACCAAATACCAACTAAATACCAAAGTACATTCAATAAAACCGCGCTAGTATCCGTAAAAAAGTGTTTTATTTCATATTATAAAAAAATATTTTTTACACTATTAACTGTTTTTTTCTTTTTTATTTACCTACACTCATAGAAATAGAATGTCAAAGAACAACAATGTCAATAAACAGGTGATCCGAAAACGAATGCATACATTTTATATGAGATACATAAAAAATGACTTAGATTCGTAAAATATGACTATATATGGCAAAGGAAATTAATAAACTATGTTCCATACTGTTTTCTTTGTCGATAAACGAATAAATGTAGCGAAATTTGGTTTTAGAGAAATTTGTGGCAATATCTTATTTACCTGTGAAAAGTGTGATTACTTGGATTGTTTCTTTTTGTTACATCACAATTACTTAGAGCACAAGACACAATGGCTCCATGATACCTTTATTTTAAATTCTAATTAAGATTAACAAATATTTTAAACAAACTGTGATTGCTCATTTGCTAGGCGGGACGCTAGGGGCTTTTATTGTAAAAAATGTTGGCACATGTCACTTGATCCCTTGTCTCTTTTTTACATAGACCGTGTCCGTATGATGTTAACTTCTCTTTTCCTCGCTTTGTTGGTCTTCTTGAGCGCAGCGAAAATTTTTCTATGTCTATGCCTACACTTCTCAAAATAATAATCTTTAGATTCTAAAATTGAATACTTTCCATAACCTTAAATAATAGGCATTAAAAGTACCTTTTCCTGTAGGAATTTGTGATTTTTTTAACAAAATTACACAATTGACATAAAAAAAAAATTCGTCTGTTTCGACAAGTACGAAATGCCTTATAATTTAAAGTTAATGTAAAATATATCCTCATTCTTACAAATCTTTTTTGCAATAATATCTTTGGAAAGCATGGTATGTACTGTAGGTAGGAAAACGGAGCACAGCGGCGTGAAGCGTGCGTGAGCGCGGGCGGGATTACGTACGGCGCAGCCACGACTGGCGCACCTTTATCACCTTTAAATTTTGTCAGTGTGTGCGTGCGACGACGCATACGTACGGGCGCGCTCACATACAAACCGCGTTCGTGCGTATGAGTAAGATGACTTACTTATTTGGTTCTACTATGCTTTAGCCAACCCCAAATAAACTAGGATTCTCATTAAACGGTTTTTACGGATTACAGCGCATTATTGGTTAATTCAGATGTTATTTTACAATTCTTTAATTTTGATTTGTTGATTTTTTGGGTTTTCCGACGTTTCGACACCTTTCCAGGGGCCGTGGTCACGGGACGACTAAAGCAAAAAGGCTGCTCATATTTTAATGAAATTACCCGCTCGGAAATAGGATCTTCATCCCGGAGCTAATGATGAGCGAGAGCTGCATGAGCGTTAACTAGCGTTAGAAAAATGTACGTGAAATAACTTTATTATTTGACCAAGTAGTGACATTGTCGAGGTAACTGCGATGACAGATGTTGCGAGCTGTAGCCATATGCCCGCAAGCCTTGGTCGCAACTCTCACACCACGATAACATTTACTTACCATTGTTAAAATGAGTCACGCGGTTTCGAATTGTATGGAATCGGCCCTATTTTAGTCAGAATCCAAATAAATCATTCTTGCAAAATAGTCATACTTATGAATATTTCCCTCCGGACCAGTATTTAACACGAAATGGATTTAACCAAACTGAAAACTTATATCTACTTACCTAAAATTAAATTTCTACCTTAATCGGAATAATTATCAAGTAATTATCAGCTTTTTCTCATACGTCGACTGGTAGAAATATTTTATCATTTATTTATATTATGATTTATATTATGAGTCCGACTCTTTTATTGGCCTCGAATTATTCGCCAAACCACATTATTTTTTGTTGAAAAAAAATCGGGTTGCACACCGGGAGTGCCGGCAAAAGTGAAAACTTGAATTTACGAATACAGAACAGTATTGTACGAAAGTCTTATCCATAATTTGACAGAAAATCTAGAGTTTTGACAAAATTAGTGCGTTGCTATGGTGACACGTCTTGAAATGACGCGCCGCCATTTTCGCCGCGCCCCGTAGAAAGAGAGGGGGATACTTCCGCCGCCGGCTGTCTACTCTCCATCCGTCACATCCGTCTTACGAATTTTCGATCAGGGTCACGTGATCCTGACCGACTGACGCGAGTTTAAAATTTTTTCCCCATTACAAAAAGCGTACAACGCCGCTAAAGAAGTTTTCACTTCAATAAATAACCCCTACCCTAACAAATTTAATGACTAATCCAGTTTTTCCTATTGAACGTATCTCTGAACGCTGTTGCGCGAAATCAGTTTGATTTGAAGCAAATTATGCTTAAGATTTTGACTCCTGCGATGTTCTTAGCTACCATTTCAATTCACAGCAGCTGCAATATCTTACAGCAGCAGTCAGAAATCGTTTCCCGGTAAAACAAGAGACATTTAGTAAACCTACTACTACTATTATTAGCAAAACAATACACGCAGGTTCGGACTTTCGTTATTTTCCGCTTTTAACCTTTTCAACTTTCTTTTTTTCCGTAATTTTAGCCTCTTTTATTTTTCTCCTTCATCACCGTCACCCTGACAGTTTCTCAGCAATTTTCAGTAAAAGCCAGTCTACTAAGGTATCCATTACAAGATACGATTAACCGCGATAAATCATGGCCACGCGTGTACTACAGATCAATAAGGGAGTATCGAGTTTTTGCGCGCGCGACCTGCCGATGAGTCAGCCAGCATGCAACTCGGTCAGACGGCATTCGATCAATGCACCGACGTGTGACCACGTCGCGTAATTAATTGCATTCATAAATGCACGAGGCTCTGTCATCGCAGGATGATGTTGATCACCTAAATGAACAGTTGGTTACCTTTAATGCCCTTATAAGATTATCGTGGAAACATTTTGTTTTTGTTCTCCTTAAATTGTAATGTTATATAAATATATTTTATAGTTTACGCCCGCGACTCGGTCGAGTGGCATTCCACCATTCCTCCATGGGAATTTCCGAATAAATATAAGCTCGCTGAGCACCCCTAGCATGACCACCGAAACGTATATACGATATGATATAGCGATATATCACTTTGATTTTGATATTTTAACCGACTTCAAAAAAAGTAGTTTCTCTTCTCAGTTTGACCCGTATGCATGTTTGTCCGCGATTATCACACGTTTGGCCAAACCGATTTTTTTACCTAGATAATATATCAAATACAGAAGGTACTTACACTAAAAATAAAAAATTGTTTTAAGAAACAAAGAACGGACTTCAAAATCCCACTCTACTTCTAAAAAGCAAGAAATAATATTCAAATCACTAGATAAGCATTATCATTGTAATAAAACACGTCAATTGAAGTCGGGTGGGGCTGTAGAATAAAAAAAAGTTGTCCTCCAGCCCCACCCGACTTCAATTGACGTGTTTTATTACAATGATAATGCTCATCTAGTGATTTGAATATTATTTTTTGCTTTTTAGAGGTAGAGTGGGATTTTGAAGTCGGTTCTTTGTTTTTTAAAACAATTTTTTTCGTTCGATATCTCATACATTTGAGTCAAATGTCGAACGAAAATCAGTAGAAAAGAGCGCTCGACGCCAGCCGAGCGATTCAAAAACAGGTCCCCAGCTGTTTCACACAAAAATTAATAACAAGTACGAAATGCCTTATAATTTAAAGTATGTAAAATATATCCTCATTCTTACAAATCTTTTTTGCAATAATATGGTGCCCGTATTTGTATACGGGTTGTCCCGTATGGTGCCCGTATACAACCCGTATGGTGCCCGTATACAACCCGTATGGTGCCCGTATACAACCAGTATGGTGCACGTGTGAAACCCGTATGGTGTCCGTATACAACCCGTATGAAACCCGTATACAACCCGTATGGTGCCCGTATGAAACCCGTATGGTGCCCGTATACAACCCGTATGGTGCCGGTATGAAACCCGTATGGTGCCCGTATACAACCCGTATGGTGTCCGTATGAAACCCGTATGGTGCCCGTATACAACCCGTATGGTGCCCGTATACAACCCGTATGGTGCCCGTATGAAACCCGTATGGTGCACGTATGAAACCCGTATGGTGCCTGTATACAACCCGTATGATGCCCGTATGAAACCCGTATGGTGCCCGTATACATCCCATATGGTGCCCGTATACAACCCGTATGGTGCCCTTTTGAAACCCGTATGGTGCCCGTATACAACCCGTATGGTGCCGGTATGAAACCCGTATGGTGCCCGTATACAACCCGTATGGTGTCCGTATGAAACCCGTATGGTGCCCGTATACAACCCGTATGGTGCCCGTATGAAACCCGTATGGTGCCCGTATACAACCCGTATGGTGTCCGTATGAAACCCGTATGGTGCCCGTATACAACCCGTATGGTGCCCGTATGAAACCCGTATGGTGCCCGTATACAACCCGTATGGTGCCCGTATACAACCCGTATGGTGCCCGTATGAAACCCGTATGGTGCCCGTATACAACCCGTATGGTGCCCGTATACAACCAGTATGGTGCACGTATGAAACCCGTATGGTGCCCGTATACAACCCTTATGGTGCCCGTATACAACCCGTATGGTGCCCGTATGAAACTCGTATGGTGCCCGTATACAACCCGTATGGTGCCCGTGTACAACCCGTATGGTGCCCGTATGAAACCCGTATGGTGCCCGTATACAACCCATATGGTGCCCGTATACAACCCGTATGGTGCCCGTATACAACCCGTATGGTGTCTGTATGAAACCCGTATGGTGCCTGTATACAACCCGTATGGTGCCCGTATGAAACCCGTATGGTGCCCGTATACATACAACATTCATTTTGATTTTCGGTCATCATACGCGGTTACAACCCGTATAGCATAGTAGAACCAAATGTGCGCTTTTATAATTCCCAACGGCCCGGCACGGCACCGCCCGGCAGCCGTCCAACGGCACAACAGGGAAGTGAAATGTATGGAATGATATGGAGCCGCTTTTATATTTCCTCAACGGCACCGGCAAACCGTGCCGTGCCGGCCAAATCCTACGCTGCCGTCGAACTTTTACGATGTAGTGCGTAGCTACAAGGATTCATATGTGTGAGTGTGAGTCCAGAGCAAAGAATATACAGCGTGTATAAAGGGCACAACCAGTATATTAGCGTAATATCGTTAATGTGTTGTTGTTGGTATACCATGTACCTATGTATGATTGTGGAAACAAACAACATCAAAATCAACAAATAGGTAATATTCCGACAAACAGTTATTTCGATACTGATCGGAAAGATATCTAGGTACTTACAGCGGTGGAAACACCGTTAATAGGGGACTTACCAAAGTTAAATATTGTTACCTATCTCAACAAATAATTACCTAGATATTACTTAAGTAGGTAGTTACCTACTTAATTAAATAATGTGTTGTGTAGATGCCTACCTATCTTGGTAAGTAGGTAGGTAATGAAAACCAGCTACATATATTATTCTTTGATTTTTAAAAGATTTATTTATCATTTAAGTAAGTACCTACTACCTACCTACATTGTAATATAATCATTAAACAACGTGTAACAAAAAGGGGGTATCAACCCGAGAGGAGGTCAATGTACTCGTGAAACTTCAAACAGAAAAAAAAAATTTTTGAATGTCTCTCCCTATATAAAATGTTGGCGGCAAATTCAAATTTTCTATGGAGAGTCCAAAATTGTATTTTCGATTTGAAATCTTTTTCTGTTGGAAGTGTTCAGATTCACGAGTACATTGACTTCCTTTCGAGTTGATACCTCCTTTCTGTTACACGTTGTATAATTGGTAAACTATTATTTAATGAAATAATTATAAAGATAACAAATATCTAGAGAGAGAAGGTCAACTTTTATTCTTTATATTATTCTAAAGTACAAAGTAGGTACCACGACACTACTGTACAATGTACAAATAGTAACTTCTTCGCTATGAGTGTTCTGTGTTGAACATCCAACGGCCGGCAACGGCAGAAATTATAAAAGCGTCTTTCGGCGTCGCCGCTGCCGTGCCGAGCCGTGCCGTGCTGGGCCGTGCCGTGCCGGGCCGTCGAGAATTATAAAAGCGCACAAGTAGGCCAACTCGAGCCTCGAGCGAGCGATACAGCTTAAACACGAAGGGCTAGTTTATTCGGTCGTCAAAAAATGCATAGTCAATCTCTATACAAAATGTTTTTTCCTTGTAGGGTTAGCATCAGGGATCTATAATACAAAGTTTTTTTTTAATATTTTTTTGTAGGTAGACCAGCGCGTCTATCGATCGACTAAAATAATGAAGTTAATGTTAATTGTAATTTGACTGATGTATGTGATACATTGGCACTTTCGTTTTGACACCAATAAAAACTTACTAACGAAAAGTAGCAATGTATCACATATCACATCTATCTGTCAAATTACAGTTTACATTAACCTAACTGTTTTCAGGAATTGACTACAATTTTTCATTGCGTACGTCATGTTATGTGATTTGAAAACTTAAGGTCGAAATAGGTTTTATTTAAAACGTGGCTTTACTAAAAATAATGTATTTATTCAAATAAAAAATATATTATAAAAAACAAAAATCAAACCAAATACCAACTAAATACCAAAGTACATTCAATAAAACCGCGCTAGTATCCGTAAAAAAGTGTTTTATTTCATATTATTAAAAAATATTTTTACACTATTAACTGTTTTTTTCTTTTTTATTTACCTACACTTCTCAAAATAATAATCTTTAGATTCTAAAAGTGAATACTTTCCATAACCTTAAATAATAGGCATTAGAAGTACCTTTTCCTGTAGGAATTTGTGATTTTTTTAACAAAATTACACAATTGACATAAAAAAAAAATTCGTCTGTTTCGACAAGTACGAAATGCCTTATAATTTAAAGTTAATGTAAAATATATCCTCATTCTTACAAATCTTTTTTGCAATAATATCTTTGGAAAGCATGGTATGTACTGTAGGTAGGTAAACGTTCAAATTATTACGAGCGGCAGCACAGCGGCGTGAAGCGTGCGTGAGCGCGGGCGGGATTACGTACGGCGCAGCCACGACTGGCGCACCTTTATCACCTTTAAATTTTGTCAGTGTGTGCGTGCGACGACGCATACGTACGGGCGCGCTCACATACAAACCGCGTTCGTGCGTATAATGAGTAAGATGACTTACTTATTTGGTTCTACTATGCTTTAGCCAACCCCAAATAAACTAGGATTCTCATTAAACGGTTTTTACGGATTACAGCGCATTATTGGTTAATTCAGATGTTATTTTACAATTCTTTAATTTTGATTTGTTGATTTTTTGGGTTTTCCGACGTTTCGACACCTTTCCAGGGGCCGTGGTCACGGGACGACTAAAGCAAAAAGGCTGCTCATATTTTAATGAAATTACCCGCTCGGAAATAGGATCTTCATCCCGGAGCTAATGATGAGCGAGAGCTGCATGAGTGTTAACTAGCGTTAGAAAAATGTACGTGAAATAACTTTATTATTTGACCAAGTAGTGACATTGTCGAGGTAACTGCGATGACAGATGTTGCGAGCTGTAGCCATATGCCCGCAAGCCTTGGTCGCAACTCTCACACCACGATAACATTTACTTACCATTGTTAAAATGAGTCACGCGTCTTCGAATTGTATGGAATCGGCCCTATTTTAGTCAGAATCCAAATAAATCATTCTTGCAAAATAGTCATACTTATGAATATTTCCCTCCGGACCAGTATTTAACACGAAATGGATTTAACCAAACTGAAAACTTATATCTACTTACCTAAAATTAAATTTCTACCTTAATCGGAATAATTATCAAGTAATTATCAGCTTTTTCTCATACGTCGACTGGTAGAAATATTTTATCATTTATTTATATTATGATTTATATTATGAGTCCGACTCTTTTATTGGCCTCGAATTATTCGCCAAATCACATTATTTTTTGCCGAAAAAAAATCGGGTTGCACACCGGGAGTGCCGGCAAAAGTGAAAACTTGAATTTACAGAACAGTATTGTACGAAAGTCTTATCCATAATTTGACAGAAAATCTAGAGTTTTGACAAAATTAGCGCGTTGCTATGGTGACACATCTTGAAATGACGCGCCGCCGTTTTCGCCGCGCCCCGTAGAAAGAGAGGGGGATACTTCCGCCGCCGGCTGTCTACTCTCCATCCGTCACATCCGTCTTACGAATTTTCGATCAGAGTCACGTGATCCTGACCGACTGACGCGAGTTTAACATTTTTTCCCCATTACAAAAAGCGTACAACGCCGCTAAAGAAGTTTTCACTTCAATAAATAACCCCTACCCTAACTAATTTAATGACTAATCCAGTTTTTCCTATTGAACGTATCTCTGAACGCTATTGCGCGAAATCAGTTTGATTTGAAGCAAATTATGCTTAAGATTTTGACTCCTGCGATGTTCTTAGCTACCATTTCAATTCACAGCAGCTGCAATATCTTACAGCAGCAGTCAGAAATCGTTTCCCGGTAAAACAAGAGACATTTAGTAAACCTACTACTACTATTATTAGCAAAACAATACACGCAGGTTCGGACTTTCGTTATTTTCCGCTTTTAACCTTTTCAACTTTCTTTTTTTCCGTAATTTTAGCCTCTTTTATTTTTCTCCTTCATCACCGTCACCCTGGCAGTTTCTCAGCAATTTTCAGTAAAAGCCAGTCTACTAAGGTATCCATTACAAGATACGATTAACCGCGATAAATCATGGCCACGCGTGTACTACAGATCAATAAGGGAGTATCGAGTTTTTGCGCGCGCGACCTGCCGATGAGTCAGCCAGCATGCAACTCGGTCAGACGGCATTCGATCAATGCACCGACGTGTGACCACGTCGCGTAATTAATTGCATTCATAAATGCACGAGGCTCTGTCATCGCAGGATGATGTTGATCACCTAAATGAACAGTTGGTTACCTTTAATGCCCTTATAAGATTATCGTGGAAACATTTTGTTTTTGTTCTCCTTAAATTGTAATGTTATATAAATATATTTTATAGTTTACGCCCGCGACTCGGTCGAGTGGCATTCCACCATTCCTCCATGGGAATTTCCGAATAAATATAAGCTCGCTGAGCACCCCTAGCATGACCACCGAAACGTATATACGATATGATATAGCGATATATCACTTTGATTTTGATATTTTAACCGACTTCAAAAAAAGTAGTTTCTCTTCTCAGTTTGACCCGTATGCATGTTTGTCCGCGATTATCACACGTTTGGCCAAACCGATTTTTTTACCTAGATAATATATCTAATACAGAAGGTACTTACACTAAAAATAAAAAAATTGTTTTAAGAAACAAAGAACCGACTTCAAAATCCCACTCTACCTCTAAAAAGCAAAAAATAATATTCAAATCACTAGATGAGCATTATCATTGTAATAAAACACGTCAATTGAAGTCGGGTGGGGCTGGAGGACAACTTTTTTTTATTCTACATTCTACTTTGTTTTTTAAAACAATTTTTTTCGTTCGATATCTCATACATTTGAGTCAAATGTCGAACGAAAATCAGTAGAAAAGAGCGCTCGACGCCAGCCGAGCGATTCAAAAACAGGTCCCCAGCTGTTTCACACAAAAATTAATAACAAGTACGAAATGCCTTATAATTTAAAGTATGTAAAATATATCCTCATTCTTACAAATCTTTTTTGCAATAATATGGTGCCCGTATTTGTATACGGGTTGTCCCGTATGGTGCCCGTATACAACCCGTATGGTGCCCGTATACAACCCGTATGGTGCCCGTATACAACCAGTATGGTGCACGTGTGAAACCCGTATGGTGTCCGTATACAACCCGTATGAAACCCGTATACAACCCGTATGGTGCCCGTATGAAACCCGTATGGTGCCCGTATACAACCCGTATGGTGCCGGTATGAAACCCGTATGGTGCCCGTATACAACCCGTATGGTGTCCGTATGAAACCCGTATGGTGCCCGTATACAACCCGTATGGTGCCCGTATACAACCCGTATGGTGCCCGTATGAAACCCGTATGGTGCACGTATGAAACCCGTATGGTGCCTGTATACAACCCGTATGATGCCCGTATGAAACCCGTATGGTGCCCGTATACATCCCATATGGTGCCCGTATACAACCCGTATGGTGCCCTTTTGAAACCCGTATGGTGCCCGTATACAACCCGTATGGTGCCGGTATGAAACCCGTATGGTGCCCGTATACAACCCGTATGGTGTCCGTATGAAACCCGTATGGTGCCCGTATACAACCCGTATGGTGCCCGTATGAAACCCGTATGGTGCCCGTATACAACCCGTATGGTGTCCGTATGAAACCCGTATGGTGCCCGTATACAACCCGTATGGTGCCCGTATGAAACCCGTATGGTGCCCGTATACAACCCGTATGGTGCCCGTATACAACCCGTATGGTGCCCGTATGAAACCCGTATGGTGCCCGTATACAACCCGTATGGTGCCCGTATACAACCAGTATGGTGCACGTATGAAACCCGTATGGTGCCCGTATACAACCCTTATGGTGCCCGTATACAACCCGTATGGTGCCCGTATGAAACTCGTATGGTGCCCGTATACAACCCGTATGGTGCCCGTGTACAACCCGTATGGTGCCCGTATGAAACCCGTATGGTGCCCGTATACAACCCATATGGTGCCCGTATACAACCCGTATGGTGCCCGTATACAACCCGTATGGTGCCCGTATGAAACCCGTATGGTGCCCGTATACAACCCGTATGATGCCCGTATGAAACCCGTATGGTGCCCGTATACATACAACATTCATTTTGATTTTCGGTCATCATACGCGGTTACAACCCGTATAGCATAGTAGAACCAAATGTGCGCTTTTATAATTCCCAACGGCCCGGCACGGCACCGCCCGGCAGCCGTCCAACGGCACAACAGGGAAGTGAAATGTATGGAATGATATGGAGCCGCTTTTATATTTCCTCAACGGCACCGGCAAACCGTGCCGTGCCGGCCAAATCCTACGCTGCCGTCGAACTTTTACGATGTAGTGCGTAGCTACAAGGATTCATATGTGTGAGTGTGAGTCCAGAGCAAAGAATATACAGCGTGTATAAAGGGCACAACCAGTATATTAGCGTAATATCGTTAATGTGTTGTTGTTGGTATACCATGTACCTATGTATGATTGTGGAAACAAACAACATCAAAATCAACAAATAGGTAATATTCCGACAAACAGTTATTTCGATACTGATCGGAAAGATATCTAGGTACTTACAGCGGTGGAAACACCGTTAATAGGGGACTTACCAAAGTTAAATATTGTTACCTATCTCAACAAATAATTACCTAGATATTACTTAAGTAGGTAGTTACCTACTTAATTAAATAATGTGTTGTGTAGATGCCTACCTATCTTGGTAAGTAGGTAGGTAATGAAAACCAGCTACATATATTATTCTTTGATTTTTAAAAGATTTATTTATCATTTAAGTAAGTACCTACTACCTACCTACATTGTAATATAATCATTAAACAACGTGTAACAAAAAGGGGGTATCAACCCGAGAGGAGGTCAATGTACTCGTGAAACTTCCAACAGAAAAAAAAAATTTTTGAATGTCTCTCCCTATATAAAATGTTGGCGGCAAATTCAAATTTTCTATGGAGAGTTCAAAATTGTATTTTCGATTTGAAATCTTTTTCTGTTGGAAGTGTTCAGATTCACGAGTACATTGACTTCCTTTCGAGTTGATACCTCCTTTCTGTTACACGTTGTATAATTGGTAAACTATTATTTAATGAAATAATTATAAAGATAACAAATATCTAGAGAGAGAAGGTCAACTTTTATTCTTTATATTATTCTAAAGTACAAAGTAGGTACCACGACACTACTGTACAATGTACAAATAGTAACTTCTTCGCTATGAGTGTTCTGTGTTGAACATCCAACGGCCGGCAACGGCAGAAATTATAAAAGCGTCTTTCGGCGTCGCCGCTGCCGTGCCGAGCCGTGCCGTGCTGGGCCGTGCCGTGCCGGGCCGTCGAGAATTATAAAAGCGCACAAGTAGGCCAACTCGAGCCTCGAGCGAGCGATACAGCTTAAACACGAAGGGCTAGTTTATTCGGTCGTCAAAAAATGCATAGTCAATCTCTATACAAAATGTTTTTTCCTTGTAGGGTTAGCATCAGGGATCTATAATACAAAGTTTTTTTTTAATATTTTTTTGTAGGTAGACCAGCGCGTCTATCGATCGACTAAAATAATGAAGTTAATGTTAATTGTAATTTGACTGATGTATGTGATACATTGGCACTTTCGTTTTGACACCAATAAAAACTTACTAACGAAAAGTAGCAATGTATCACATATCACATCTATCTGTCAAATTACAGTTTACATTAACCTAACTGTTTTCAGGAATTGACTACAATTTTTCATTGCGTACGTCATGTTATGTGATTTGAAAACTTAAGGTCGAAATAGGTTTTATTTAAAACGTGGCTTTACTAAAAATAATGTATTTATTCAAATAAAAAATATATTATAAAAAACAAAAATCAAACCAAATACCAACTAAATACCAAAGTACATTCAATAAAAATATTGCAAAGTGCTGCCTGATAACCTTTACAAAAAATAAAAACCCAGTGCAATACTCTTATTGTATTAACGATACTCCTTTAAACCGCCACAATGTTGTCAAGGATTTAGGTATTTGGTTGGACTCGAAGTTAAGCTACTCGTGCCATTATGAAAACATAATACTAAAGGTTAATAAAACTATAGGCTTTGTACTAAGAACTACGAAACCCTTCCGTAACCCACTCACTGTGTTGACATTATATTTTGCCCTCATTAGAAGCGTCTTGGAGTATAATTCCGTAATATGGTCACCTCAATATAATACCCACATCGATAGGATAGAGGCTGTTCAAAGGCGTTTTTTACGTTATTTGAGCTCAAAGCTTGGCATGAGGCGTAAGTTGCCTTCATATGAGGCTAGACTCAAATTTTTCGGTCTCAGTACACTACAGTTGAGACGTTCCGTCCAGGATTTATCAGTGCTTTATAAAATTGTTAACTCTCAGTGGGATGTTGCGGATTTGTTGAGCCGTCTATCATTTAAAACTAGTGGAAGTAAAAGAAAATTTAAACTGTTTTCTGTACCCAGCTGCAACAATAATGTTACACATCATGATCCTTTATTTCGTATGTGTAGGGCATATAATGATAATGTGAAATATGTAGATGTTTTCTCCCAAAGCTTGTATTCTTTTAAAAAAAATCTTGGAAGCTGTTTTGAGCTGTAATCTCTTTAATATTTTGTCAATCTTGCTTGGTCTTTGGCTGGTTGTATCGGCGTTGTTTGCCTTAATTTGTAATTTACTTTAATTTAACTTGGTTTATCTTTCTGTTTAGTATAAAATTTTAATTTGTTAAATTCTTTGATAAGTTTAAGTTTTTGAATTTTAATAAAAAAAAAAAAGTGGATCTGTACCAATCCCGTATATTTAAAAGCGGGTATCTGTAAATTGTAAATTATACTTTTGTGAATGCTGTGCGCAGTATTTTTAGAAATACAGTTTAACACTACCTATATCTAGCTTTAATGAACTACAAATAATGTTTTGGATTGTATTTTGTTTCTGTGCCTAATAAATAAATAAAATAAAAAAATAAAATAAACCGCGCTAGTATCCGTAAAAAAGTGTTTTATTTCATATTATTAAAAAATATTTTTACACTATTAACTGTTTTTTTCTTTTTTATTTACCTACACTTCTCAAAATAATAATCTTTAGATTCTAAAATTGAATACTTTCCATAACCTTAAATAATAGGCATTAAAAGTACCTTTTCCTGTAGGAATTTGTGATTTTTTTAACAAAATTACACAATTGACATAAAAAAAAAATTCGTCTGTTTCGACAAGTACGAAATGCCTTATAATTTAAAGTTAATGTAAAATATATCCTCATTCTTACAAATCTTTTTTGCAATAATATCTTTGGAAAGCATGGTATGTACTGTAGGTAGGTAAACGTTCAAATTATTACGAGCGGCAGCACAGCGGCGTGAAGCGTGCGTGAGCGCGGGCGGGATTACGTACGGCGCAGCCACGACTGGCGCACCTTTATCACCTTTAAATTTTGTCAGTGTGTGCGTGCGACGACGCATACGTACGGGCGCGCTCACATACAAACCGCGTTCGTGCGTATAATGAGTAAGATGACTTACTTATTTGGTTCTACTATGCTTTAGCCAACCCCAAATAAACTAGGATTCTCATTAAACGGTTTTTACGGATTACAGCGCATTATTGGTTAATTCAGATGTTATTTTACAATTCTTTAATTTTGATTTGTTGATTTTTTGGGTTTTCCGACGTTTCGACACCTTTCCAGGGGCCGTGGTCACGGGACGACTAAAGCAAAAAGGCTGCTCATATTTTAATGAAATTACCCGCTCGAAAATAGGATCTTCATCCCGGAGCTAATGATGAGCGAGAGCTGCATGAGTGTTAACTAGCGTTAGAAAAATGTACGTGAAATAACTTTATTATTTGACCAAGTAGTGACATTGTCGAGGTAACTGCGATGACAGATGTTGCGAGCTGTAGCCATATGCCCGCAAGCCTTGGTCGCAACTCTCACACCACGATAACATTTACTTACCATTGTTAAAATGAGTCACGCGTCTTCGAATTGTATGGAATCGGCCCTATTTTAGTCAGAATCCAAATAAATCATTCTTGCAAAATAGTCATACTTATGAATATTTCCCTCCGGACCAGTATTTAACACGAAATGGATTTAACCAAACTGAAAACTTATATCTACTTACCTAAAATTAAATTTCTACCTTAATCGGAATAATTATCAAGTAATTATCAGCTTTTTCTCATACGTCGACTGGTAGAAATATTTTATCATTTATTTATATTATGATTTATATTATGAGTCCGACTCTTTTATTGGCCTCGAATTATTCGCCAAATCACATTATTTTTTGCCGAAAAAAAATCGGGTTGCACACCGGGAGTGCCGGCAAAAGTGAAAACTTGAATTTACAGAACAGTATTGTACGAAAGTCTTATCCATAATTTGACAGAAAATCTAGTTTTGACAAAATTAGCGCGTTGCTATGGTGACACATCTTGAAATGACGCGCCGCCGTTTTCGCCGCGCCCCGTAGAAAGAGAGGGGGATACTTCCGCCGCCGGCTGTCTACTCTCCATCCGTCACATCCGTCTTACGAATTTTCGATCAGAGTCACGTGATCCTGACCGACTGACGCGAGTTTAACATTTTTTCCCCATTACAAAAAGCGTACAACGCCGCTAAAGAAGTTTTCACTTCAATAAATAACCCCTACCCTAACTAATTTAATGACTAATCCAGTTTTTCCTATTGAACGTATCTCTGAACGCTATTGCGCGAAATCAGTTTGATTTGAAGCAAATTATGCTTAAGATTTTGACTCCTGCGATGTTCTTAGCTACCATTTCAATTCACAGCAGCTGCAATATCTTACAGCAGCAGTCAGAAATCGTTTCCCGGTAAAACAAGAGACATTTAGTAAACCTACTACTACTATTATTAGCAAAACAATACACGCAGGTTCGGACTTTCGTTATTTTCCGCTTTTAACCTTTTCAACTTTCTTTTTTTCCGTAATTTTAGCCTCTTTTATTTTTCTCCTTCATCACCGTCACCCTGGCAGTTTCTCAGCAATTTTCAGTAAAAGCCAGTCTACTAAGGTATCCATTACAAGATACGATTAACCGCGATAAATCATGGCCACGCGTGTACTACAGATCAATAAGGGAGTATCGAGTTTTTGCGCGCGCGACCTGCCGATGAGTCAGCCAGCATGCAACTCGGTCAGACGGCATTCGATCAATGCACCGACGTGTGACCACGTCGCGTAATTAATTGCATTCATAAATGCACGAGGCTCTGTCATCGCAGGATGATGTTGATCACCTAAATGAACAGTTGGTTACCTTTAATGCCCTTATAAGATTATCGTGGAAACATTTTGTTTTTGTTCTCCTTAAATTGTAATGTTATATAAATATATTTTATAGTTTACGCCCGCGACTCGGTCGAGTGGCATTCCACCATTCTTCCATGGGAATTTCCGAATAAATATAAGCTCGCTGAGCACCCCTAGCATGACCACCGAAACGTATATACGATATGATATAGCCATAGCGATATATCACTTTGATTTTGATATTTTAACCGACTTCAAAAAAAGGAGTTTCTCTTCTCAGTTTGACCCGTATGCATGTTTGTCCGCGATTATCACACGTTTGGCCAAACCGATTTTTTTACCTAGATAATATATCTAATACAGAAGGTACTTACACTAAAAATAAAAAAATGTTTTAAGAAACAAAGAACCGACTTCAAAATCCCACTCTACTTCTAAAAAGCAAGAAATAATATTCAAATCACTAGATAAGCATTATCATTGTAATAAAACACGTCAATTGAAGTCGGGTGGGGCTGTTAGAATAAAAAAAAGTTGTCCTCCAGCCCCACCCGACTTCAATTGACGTGTTTTATTACAATGATAATGCTCATCTAGTGATTTGAATATTATTTTTTGCTTTTTAGAGGTAGAGTGGGATTTTGAAGTCGGTTCTTTATTTTTTAAAACAATTTTTTTCGTTAGATATCTCATACATTTGAGTCAAATGTCGAACGAAAATCAGTAGAAAAGAGCGCTCGACGCCAGCCGAGCGATTCAAAAATAGGTCCCCAGCTGTTTCACACAAAAATTAATAACAAAAATAAGAAAATGTATGAAACAGCTGTTTTTTTCGCGATTTCATAGTTGGTCCCATAAAGTAAAAGTAATTCAGTTTGCTGGTCTCTATCTACCATAATATTCTGGTTTAGCTATTAATTCTGTTACATGTTGTAGGTATACAGGGTCACTGGAAATATGACGTATTCCTGCTAAAGGGTTATAGATGAGGTCAAAACAAATATTTTTTGTTATATTACTTTTTCTCAAAAAGTTCATAGTTTTTGAGTAAATTGAAATTAAGTAACTTTTTACCAAAAGTACGTTTTCAAAAACAAAAATTTAAAATAAAAGATAACTACTCGTTCGATTCCGCTTTTTTATTATTTTGGGATAGAAAGCAGTCTAAATGTTGATAATGTATTAAAAAAAATACAAAAAGTACAGGTGTTTATAAAAAAATCAATCCTTAAAAGCATTTTTTATTTTTATTTTTTCAGATTTTTTAGAAAAGGCAGCAAATATCTTTAAAAAAATCCTTGTAACTCAGCATGCATAATATTTTAAAAACATCACTATCTATTCAGCTTTCAGTTGAGGTATAAAACTTAATAATATCTTAAATAAAAAATAAGAAATTAAGACTTAAGTGAATTGCAGTCCCATTTCATGTAGCAAAAATTTCCTACTTCGAGCGCTTCAGAGGTGGCCGTATTATCCTACTTATATCATAAATTTGAAAGTTTGCTTGTTTGGATGATTGTTAATCAATCACACAAAACGGCTGAACTGATTTGGACGAAATTTGGCGCACAGATAGTTTAAAAGCCGGATTAAAACATAAGAGGATTCTATTATCTTGGTTAAAGGTTCCCTAGGGATTTTCTCGAATGTAAATGCGGATGAAGTCGCGGGCGGAAGCTAGTTTGCCATAAATGGTCGTGCTTACTAAAAATACTTTCGTCCGAATGAGTTTCGAGACATGATTATTTTCCGCCAATGAGTCAAAATTTTATACAGACGGCATCAAAAATAACCATGCATATCAGCCATTTTTAATGCCTTTATGCCAGGCCTTCCTTTTGGCTTGTGGATGGATAAAGTGGACCGGCCATAACCCACCACATGGGCCCAATGCGGATTTGTCGGTGTTAACACAATGTACCTTACATAGAGCCGTTGGTCCTGGCTACATTTACAGTCGTTAACACTGACCAATCCACATTGGGTCCACGTGGTGGATTATGGCCCGTCCGCTCTATCCATTCACAAGCCAAAAGGAAGGCCTGGCATAAAGGCTTTAAAAATGGCTGATATGCATGGTTTTTTTGATACCGTCCGTAAAAATTTTGACTCATCGGCGGAAAATAATCCTGTCCCCAAACTCTTATTATTATTTTTAGTAAGCATGACCATTTATGGCAAACTAGCTTCTGCCCGCGACTTCATCGGCATTTACATTCGAGAAAATCCCTAGGGAACCTTTAAGCAAGATAATAGTATCCTCCTATATTTTAATCCGGCTTTTATTTGTGTGCCATATTTCACCGGAATCCATTCAGCCGTTTTGCATGATTGATAAACAATCATCCAAACAAGCAAACTTTCACATTTATGATATAAGTAGGATAATACGGCCACCTCCGAAGCGCTCGAAGTAGGAAATTTTTGCTACATTAAATGGGACTGCAATTCACTTAAGTCTTAATTTCTCATTTTTTATTTAAGTTATTATTAAGTTATACCTCAACTGAAAGCTGAATAGATGGTGATGTTTTTAAAATATTATGCACGCTTAGTTACTAGGAATTTTTAAAGATATTCGCTGCCTTTTCTGAAAAATCTAAAAAAATAAAAATAAAAAATGTTTTTAAGGATGGTTTTTTTATAAACACATGTACTTTTTGTAACTTTTTTTATTCATTATCAACATTTAGACTGTTTTCTATACCAAAGTAATAAAAAAACCGGAATCGAACGAGTAGTTATTTTTTATGTTAATTTTTTGTATCTGAAAAGGTACTTTTGGTAAAAAATTACTTAATTTTAATTTACTCAAAAACTATGAACTTTTTGAGAAAAAGTAATATAACAAAAATTTTTTGTTTTGACCTCATCTATAACCATTTAGCAGGAATACGTCATATTTCCAGTGACCCTGTATATATTGTATTTCGGTGGTCATGCTAGGGGGGCTGGGGTGTAGCTTTCCAATGATTTCAAACCGAAAATGTAAATTAAAATGAAAACAAAAAAATATAATATGTTATTCTTATTTATTACGTCAAATTTTTAAACTAAGCTTACTCAATAAAATTACTGAACCTTCCGATGGTACTCGGGGGTAGCGTTTCCATAGTCTTGCAAGTTAAATAACGTCGATCTATTCGTCACCATGTACTTCAAAAAGTCCTGCATATGCGTCAAAACGTGCTGCAACGATTTCTCATCTAACGCCGTGTACGCCAACATCGGTCCCATTTTCGCAAACAGTCTTAGTAAATGTATCGATCCGTATATCTGTGCCATAGGTGTATCCGGGTATTCTTGGAGTATCTCGCTGTATTGAGGCCTTTCGAACTTATAAAGGAGTTGAGAGCCTAATGTCGCATTAAAGTACTCTTTAATCCCTTCTGTGATGTCAAGAAGCACCGACTCCTTTGCCTGGTTGTGAGATTTGCTGGATTTCTTGAAGGCGAGGTAGTTGTCTACAATTTGTTGGACAGTCAACTTGGCAGGCAGGATTGCGAGCTTCTGTTGGCGAGTTATCACGTCCCAGTCGTCCACGAGCCACACCTTCAACTCTTCGGGTATTTTGATCTTCACTTCTACCTTCGCGAGGTACTGCTCCTCAGATTCTATCGATAGGTCTAGGCGGCCCCGTTTCTTCCTGTTGAAAGTGGAGAAGACATTTTACTTAGCGAGACCTACCTACGCGCGATTGAAATTATACATGGCGTCCCAAAACTTTGCCACACGAAGATAAAGTACCTTAAATATTAAAGGTAGGAAATTTTAGTGAAAGAAGACTTCATTTTGATTTTTAAAATAATTAGAACAGCATTCAAAGATTTTTGAGAAATCGCCTGCCTTAACCAGAAATCGAACCGAACAAAAAAGCAAAAAAATAGATTGTTTATTTTTATGATACCAATGGAAAGGGTTACCTACTCATACGGATTATTTTTTTCTTAAGTGACACAACATCTTAAACAAAAGGATGACCATGTAATTTAACATTTTAATTTTAATTATTACGGATTGTATAAATTTGTATCGAATCGTATGCGATTTAAAAATAAGTCTTTGAATGCAGTTCCATTTCTTTTTAAAAACTAAATGAAGTCTTCTTTCAGTAAAATTTTCTATCTTCAATATTTAAGGTACTTTTCCTCCGTGTGGCAAAGTTTTGGGACACCTGTATAATATTATGTATGTACCTACATTGTTTTGTTTACTAAGTAGATAACCCTTTTCTTTTACGCACAAGCGGTCAATCGCGGTGGCGGCCAACCGCGAGGTTTCTTTTTAATATGACATTTCGCAAGTGCGTACAATCACGAGCGGTAGCGGCTAGCCGCACGGCCCGCCGCCTCCGCGGTCAACCGCCGGTGCGTAAAACCGCGTTGACACAATCAAAGAATACTTGGATAAAGTAGCTTTTTGAATACGACGACGTCAAATTGCACTTGGATTTCTCGTTTACATGATCCGAGTAGTGTCCAAGTAGTCATCAAAACTACTTGGTCCAAGCAGGCTTGGATGAAAGAGAGCATGGTCCAAGTTTACTTTGATTAAAAATTTGATCCAAGTGCGCTTTGATTGCTCATTTACATGATCCAAGTAGTCATCCAAAGTACTTGGTCCAATATATATGCTGCGTTGATCATGTCAACGCAGCTTAAGGGCCCACCGAGCTTCCACTAGCGCCGCCAATCAAGAAAAAATCATTACAACGAAATAACTATGTTTAATGAAATTCTGAAAAATATAAAAACTAGTATTAGTTATAAACTATTTTTGTATGCGTTTTTTTTATGGTTAAAAGATGTTTAATAATAATAATAATAATAATCATTTAATTCTCACCATAATCCTTACAATTTAACATAAATATACATAAAACAAATTTAGCAGTAGGATTTGACAGATTATGGTGGACTGATACCTGAACTAGGTAGAACCTGTATCTCAGGATATCAGCCCCCACCTCGTAAGAAGTATTACTAAAGTGCTAAGTGAACACTAAAAAGATATTTAAAAAGAGAATTAAAAACAAATATTTTCAATTAATATTAGATAGATACAGTAATTATACTTTTTTTTTGTTGTTAGTAAAACTTAACCTATAATTTTTTAATACCTACGTGTAAAGTAGTGTGCATTTGAAGTAAGTGTACGTTTAGTGTAGGTAGGAGTACAATATTCACGTGGGTAAGCGCCTAGGTGCATGTGAGTGCATGGACGCGCGCTCGCATATTTATGTGTGCAACAGGCTTGGAACAGGGTATGGTTCAAGTTAGAGGAGATAGTTTTATTCATTTTTATGTTATTATTTATTTTTTTATAAATATATATTTTTTTTGCACCTAATTAATGTATGGTATAAAATATTGTTAAGTTTCAATTTTAAGAAGGTTCTCAGTAGCATCGTAGTTGAGTACTAGTAGAATATTTAGCAGAGCTTGTTTCAGAGCATGTCTATTCATTTTGTAAATTTTATTTTTATCGTTTATGCGTTTATAAAGAAATGCACCCATATTAATTAGCTGTCCTTTTTGAAATAACGAGTAGGTAATCGAATACGTCGTTGATCTTGGGGTATTAATGTGATATCGATGTGTTTGTGCTGTCTTAGAATAGTGCTATATATGTACAGTTGTCTTACAGTCAGCAATGAGCTTTCTTCATATAGTGTCGCTGTGGGATATCTACGTGGTTTGTTCAGCATGACTTTTATTACGGCCCTTTGTGCTCTTTCCAATTCAATCAGATGAGTAGTACATGCCCCTCCCCATACTGGAATACAGTAGGTCAAAATTGTTTGGCACAGTGAAATGTACACTCTTCGAACTAGTTCTTTGTCAGCTGCTTCACGGAGGTTTCTGAATATAGGAAGGAGTTTTCTCACCCTTTTACTAAGAGCTGTTATATGTGGTTGCCAATTTAGATTTTTGTCAATAGTAATGCCAAGATATTTATGAGTGTCTGTTTGTTCTAGCGAAATGCAGTCACAGTCTGTACGATCATTGCATGTAGACTTATGGGCTTTTATTTTGAACTGAGGGGGTGGATCTGATTGGCTGGTGACTCGAAAACAAATGTATTTTGATTTTGCTGCATTTAGAGTCAATAAGTTGTCATCAAACCATTTCCCGACCTCCTCAACTCCCCTTTCTGCAAATCCTTGGACTTGTGACCACGTTTCACCTCCAAAAATTATTGCAGTATCGTCTGCGAAGGCTAAAATGATTCCGTTCTCTAACTGCAACCTACAAAGCTCGTTTGCATAAATAATAAAGAGGGTAGGACCAATCGTACTCCCCTGCGGAATTCCATAGTTGTTAAATGAGATATCACTGAATGTATTGTCAACTTTAACAACTTGGCTTCTATCACGAAGGTAGTCACGGAACCATTGCAGCACAATACCCCGAATACCAAGATTCTCCATTCTTGCCAGAAGTATTGGAATGGACACAGTGTCAAACGCCTTCTTAAGATCAATAAATACTCCAACACATCTTTGACTCGTATCAAGATACTCTGATACATGAGCAGTGAGAGATGCAACTGCATCTTCAGTGCTTTTGTTTTTCCGGAAACCGAATTGTGTACTAGCAAGTAGTTGTTGGTTTTCTAGATAGTTTGTTAGTCTTATGTTCATCACTTTCTCGATTATTTTGCTGACTGTACTAAGTAGTGAAATAGGACGGTAGTTCGATGCCAGCTTTTTGTCACCACTTTTGTGTACCGGAACCACCACTGCTTGTTTAAATATTTTTGGAAATATTCCAGTCGACATACTCAGGTTGCATAAGTGAGCTATCATAGTGCACAAGATTTGATGAGAGTTTGCCAGTACTATTGGCGGGATACTGTCAATTCCTGGGGCACTATCTTTTTTAAGGTTCCGCATTATTTTATCGATTTCTATGTAGTCTGTAGGAACTAAGTTCATTGAGTGCGTATTATCAAATTTACACTTGCTTTTTGCAAGTTTAGCTTCGGACGAATTAGTTCTCATCATTATATCATTGGCTAGCTCTGCTCCAACTGTTGTAAAGTGTTGATTTACTATATTTAGAGATTCTTTAGGTGAGTCTAGAACTTTCAACAGTGCCGTTGCTTTACATGTTTTCTTTTTAATATTACATACCTCTTTAACTGTTTCCCATGTACCTTTATTGTTTTTTCACACCACATGCTCGACAATGCCGAATTATATGTCATGTAAACCTTACCTAAAGCAAGACATTATATCTCTTGGCTTTAGCCGGGTTATAATGTTCTATTATAACCCGCTGGTCAATAATGTGATTTTCACTATCATAATTCTTATTGCTATGTCCATAAAGTCTAATTTCACTAAACAGAATGTGTCCTCAGCGGGCGCGGCCAACTCGATTTTCGAAGACCGAGGCCGTGGCCCACTAGATTCGCACTGAGACGAACTTCATTTGTTTGTCAAATCGAGTAGGCCACGCCAGCTGAAAGAAGTTGCTATAGCCGTAGCTAGTAGTACTACTAGCTTTAGAAGATTCTATAAATATTTCAAAGAAAAAATAAAAAATGTCGAGTGATGAAAGTATTTTGACTCCAGAAGCTATTAAATTAGATGCCATAGGCATTGTCAATAATCTACTATCTACTAAGCCTGGTATTTTATTGTCTCGCATAAAGTGAGAAAAGTAGAGTATACACCACCGGGATAAAACTGTTTTTTCTTGGGCGCTTGAATCCCTCACTGCACTCAGGACTCAATCTTAATTCCCTCGCTTTGCTCGGGAATTAACTTATAACACCCTCGCTGCGCTCGGGAGTTAAATTTGGAGTCCTTCGTTACGTTCAGGATTCAATGTAGCGCCCGTGACATAAAACAGTGCTTTATCCCCTTGGTGTATAATCTACTATTATAGTTTTTATTGAATTTTTACTTGTAGTATCGGTTTTTAAGTGTTTTAGCTAGGTCGTTTCAACTATTTCTATATTTCAGGTATGCTTTTCTAAGCTCATCATTGTTTGGTTTCTTTTTAACAGCCATGTGCATTTTGTCCCTTTTTCGAAAACTTCTCAGGAGACCAACAGTGATCCATGGTTTGATTGGCTTTTTCTTTCTAGTAAAGGTAACTGAGTTGGTATGAAGAATAATCAAGTCTTGCATTAATTCAATGAAAACTGAAGCGGCTTCGTCTGGATCATTTATTCTGAGGTATGTATTCCAATCATATTCTTTGACAGACTTTGCGAGGGCTTCATAGTTAATTGTAGTTTTTGTTAGCGATTTGGTAGGAGCAATGGGATGGATGTATGTGTGTTGTGAAGTTAAAACCTGGATTAAAACCTAAAGTGGCCACTTTGGGCGTTAATCCGGATTTTAACTACGCGAACACATTTAAACTAAGAATTTAATGCATTCAAAAATAGTTCATAACTAATACTAGTTTTAATTTTTTTCAAAATTTCATTTAACATAGTTATTTCATTGTAATGATTTTTTATTGATTGGCGGCGCTAGTGGACGCGTGATGCACCCTTAAGAAGGCTTAAGCTTTGTCCAGACTTGTATCATTTTGGTGGTCGGCGAACGAGCTCAATATCGAAAGAAAACCGAAAACCGATGTACAGAATAGCCGTTTGGCACACATATAGGGCAAAATTTTTTTTAATATAACATCGCGTATTACGGATATTTTGGGGATACTATCCCCAAAATATCCAGTACATCCGTTTTGCTTCTATCTAATAATAGTAGGCGCGTAATTCTTATAAGAGCAAACTTTCATTACATACTTGGGTTGGTCTGATCCCGAGTCGGCCGGTGTGTCTTTGCTCTGAGTTTTGGAAGCTTTAGCAGGTGTTGGCGTTGTTTCAGTTTCTTTACCTAAAAAATAAAAAAAAACTTATATCAAGTCGAGTATATTAAGTGCATGGATTTCATTCAATATTCGAGGAGCTTGGTGGTGCAATGGCTTCCGCAAGGGTCAGTCATAGGTTGGGTGACCAAAAATGTATTATCTCGAGCTCCTCTTCTTCTGTGCTTTGGAAGGCACGTTAAGCCGTTGGACCCGGGTGCATTTGCAGTCGTTAACACCCACCAATCCGCATTGGGCCCGCGTGGTGGGTTTGGCCTATCCTCTTTATCCACCCATAAGGAAGGCCTGTGCCTAGGGTTTATGCTCGAGCTTTCTCGAACTCGAGAAAACTCGAGAAATTTAGCTTCATTCGAGACGAGAAAAAAATGACCGGAGCTCGAGAATTCTCGGGGGACTGAAGCTACCGGGTAGGCTCACGGGTAGCTTCAGTCCCCCGTGACCACGGCAGCTGCAAAGGTGCCGAAACGTCGGGAAAACCAAAAATCAAACCAAATACCAACTAAATACCAAAGTACATTCAATAAAACCGCGCTAGTATCCGTTAAAAAGTGTTTTATTTCAAGTTTTAAAGAGTTATTCAAAAAAAATTTTTGAGACAATTTAAGAGGGCATGTTTTTTTCTTTTTTTAGGGTTCCGTTCCCAAAGGTTAAAAACGGGACCCTATTCCTAAGACTCCACTGTCCATCTGTGTGTCACCAGGCTGTATCTCATGAACCGTGATAGCCAGACAGTTGAAATTTTCACAGATTATATATTTCTGTTGCCGTTTTAACAACAAATACTAAAAACAGAATAAAACGAGTCCGACTTGCACTTGGCCGGTTTTTTTAAATATATGTATTCTCGGCGCTAGTGGACGGCTATAAGTATTACTTTATAAATATTAACACCGTCCGCGCTCTTTCATTCATGTGTTCACTCTTTCTTATTCTTGAAAGCCTATTTTCTGTAAAAAATCTTGTAATTTTTGTTAAATTTCAATAGAATTCAACAGTTTCAATTAAAAGACTCGAGACTCGAGAAAACTCGAGAATTTGGCCTCGAGAATTTCCAAAACTCGAGAAAAAATAATGGTCGTGAAATCAGAAACCCTACTTGTGCCCTTCTTTATGGCTGTTGGTAACATTCGTTGAATAAGAACAGATGAATTATTTTACAAATCCATAATATTTAATCTTACATAATTGGTTTGCAATTTAACAACATTATGTTTTTCTTTACTCCATCCTTATGCAAATAATGAGTTGCTCACTTAAATCCTTATTTTTACTAAATTACTAATGTTATTTGCGAAAGTTAGTTTGTTTCGCTTTCACATCTTAACTACTCAACCAATCCTGAAATTTTGCAAACACATTATCAGGGGTACAGAAAAGGACATAGGGTAGGTACCATGGGCTGGCGTTGCTTAACCACTCGTAAGGTTAAAATCACTTGCACGCCGCGCCCGCTGTCACATACGTTTAGTTCGTGCAGGGGCGATACGCATGCACACGAATTTTGTTGCCAACTGGTTAAGCGACGCTGTTGCCCATAGCACTTTTCATCCAGAAAAAAGTACTGTTCCCGAGGGATAGAAAAATAACTGTCCATGCAGACGAATCACGGGCTAGTCGCTAGTTTAAAAGTAAACATAGTCCGAGTCGGTGTATTATCTATCTCAAAAGATGTTTAACATTATGATAATATGGTGTCTCACCGGCAGGCGTGGATGCTCTAGACTCCTCGCGGGCCGGTGTAGTAGCGGCTGCATCCGACTTACGGCCTTTTGCAGGAGCTGCGGATATAGTAAAACACATACAATCACTAAAAACAATAACTACAAATAATATAAAACTGTTTTATGTGTGTGAGAGAGAGAGTGACCTTAACAAATTAATCAAACAAAGCTGATATAGTGATTATAAATAATATAGAAACAAAACACATTAATAACATTGAGAAAAATGAGATACTATTTAAGATTAATCAGGTCCCTGCGCCTGCCTTAGCTTGTGTTGATATGACAGGTATGTACTTTCAGGATGTGATACATCTATACTTCTTTTTGGCACAAATAGAAACTTACTAAAGAAATAAAGCAATGTGTCACATCCATCAAATGAAAGCGATTGCGATAGATTTTGAAATTAAACAATAAATAAGTATCCTGTTTTGTGCTCAACATTTTTTGATGGCCATAGAATATCTGAATAGAACCATAAATGAGCCCATTCTATTATCTAGTACCTAAATGAGCATCAGGGGCCGTACCGGCTAACGCATTGAACTTCGAAAAGTCTGCCGGGTTTCAAATTAAAACCGATAAATCAAGCCCTGATTGGGCCAAAATGGCGAACCCTAATTCATGAGGTCACACAAACATCAATATCTTCCAAATAACTTGAACAAATATTACAATACCAAATTCTTCATGAGGTCACACAAACATCAATATCTTCCAAATAACTTGAACAAATAGTACAATACCAAATTCCTTCAAAATACTTCGATTTATCTGTTTTAATTTGAAACTCAGCAAATTTCTTGAAGTTCGATTCGTTAGCCGGTACGGTCCCTGTTGTCCAAAATAAAATAAATTATAAAAAATTATAGTATCCAGAATTATTTTGAAACTTCCAAGTTCCCATTTCGTGATAAGGCAGACGTCTACTAGACACACCGAGTCAAATCAAAATGCAATAATTCTTCTTCTATACATTTACTATGAAGGCTGGCGTCGATTCAGTGCACTGTGGCTTTTCGTCGACAGATGCAGTTTCATAGCAAATGTATAGAAGGGGAATTATTGTGATTTGATTTGACTTGACTTGGTGTGCTTAATGGATGTGACTCTATGCAAGTAATTGTTAATTAACCAATACATTACTTTTCTTTATAGTATAGAAGGCGAATTACAGTAGAGCGTTGATTATCCGAACTAATTGGGGGACATGGGTGTTCGGAAAACCGGTATTTTCGGATAATCGAACTTATGTATGTATGTATGTACATATATTGATTCAGCCATACAAATTTACGTACCAGGTAAATGAAAACCATCTTATTTACATTTTTGAATATTTTTAATGACGCGTGCACATCTTAAGTGACATACGAGTACAGTAACAAGTGAACAAGTCGCGACAAGTGGGCGAAAACTGAAGCGCGGGCGGCGCGCGCGAGACCCGCGTGGTGGGACGTTAGCATTGATCCGCGCGTTACTACGTTCGGATAAGCGGTCGTTCGGTTGAGCGACGTTCGGATAATCGACGCTCCACTGTATTGTGATTTGATTTGACTTGACTCTGTGTGCTTAGTGGATGTGACTCTATACAAGTAATTGTTAATTAACCAATACATTACTTTTCTTTGTCTTTGCAGGTTGGGCAGAGTGTGCCCTTTGGACCTCCTTCTGTCTCTGCACATTTGCTTCATTGTACTTCAACACACGGCTTTCTGGAACCCATTCATCCCAGCTAAAACAGTCGATAACAATACAAGTTAATGATACAGAGGGCAAATGGAGTAGGGTATAATGAACATCATTTTATCCAACTACATCTTACTTCTTGTTCCATCCTGCGTAATGTATAAGATAACGAACATATTTATCTTTTGTAACAGCACTTTTGAGACATTTTGCTTCATAAATAAGAGGACCGTGGAAACATAACACTTTTTCACCTGGAAACCCGTGAATATTGCATTTGATTAAAGTATACTTTGATGGTTTCTGATGGAATGATTAGATAGTGTATGTCAAATTGATGAGAACATATTTACCTTCGGCGAATTTAAGCTTGGGTGCCATATCGGATTACAAACAAACAAACAAAAATTAATCTATTTAAAATACATAATTCTCGTCTCGATAACGCGATATGTCATGTGAATGTCAGAGTGACAGTGACGTGTTTGTCACGTGACTGTCACTCTGACATGACATTGGGCGCATTCTGTCCAAGGAGGTTTATATCATAGTAGAACCAAATAAGTAAGTCATCTTACTCATTATACGCCCGAACGCGGCTTGTATGTGAGCGCGCCCGTACGTATGCGTCGTCGCACGCACACACTGACAAAATTTAAAGGTGATAAAGGTGCAACAGTCGTGGCTGCGCCGTACGTAATCCCGCCCGCGCTCACGCACGCTTCACGCCGCTGCGCTGCCGCTCGTAATAATTTGAACGTTTACCTACCTACAGTACATACATACCATGCTTTCCAAAGATATTATTGCAAAAAAGATTTGTAAGAATGAAGATATATTTTACATTAACTTTAAATAATAAGACATTTCGTACTTGTCGAAACAGACGTTTTTTTTATATCAATTGTGTAATTTCGTTAAAAAATCACAAATTCCTACAGGAAAAGGTACTTTTAATACCTATTATTTAAGGTTACGGAAAGTATTCAATTTCAGAAGTTTAGGTAAATAAAAAAGAAGAGAGTTTTTGGCGCCATTTTGTCGGGTTCGGTTTGGTGACTATTTTAATTATTCGCAAATTGATTCATAGTGGATATTGTGTCTTAAAATTGGTGCAGTTTTGTGGTACAAGTGTCTACGCAACTGAACAATATGTGGGATAATTGAAATAGGTGCGATCTTGGTTGTGTGTGAAGCCGAGTCTTTTAGTGTAGTGGTGGCTACCTCGGCAGAACTTACCGAGTAAACTATCTTGATATACTTGGTGCCAAATGCTCCAGGCAGCATTGGAATGCGATGCACCCACATTGTAATGTAAACTGAAACAATCAACCACTGAACTATTCAACACTTGACACTGGCAAAAATTACTTCCAAGAGAAAAGTAGATTGCCAAAACAAAAATAAGAAGAAGAAGAAATAAAAAAGAAAAAAAAAACAGTTTATAGTGTAAAAAATATTTTTTAATAATATGAAATAAAACACTTTTTAACAGATACTAGCGCGGTTTTATTGAATGTACTTTGGTATTTGGTTGGTATTTAGTTTGATTTATGTTTTTTTTTATTTTTATAATATTTTTTTTTTTATTTGAATAAATACATTATTTAGTAAAGCCACGTTTTAATTAATCCTATTTTGACCGTAAGTTTTCAAATCACATAACATGACGTACGCAATGAAAAATTGTAGTCAATTCCTGAAAACAGTTAGGTTAATGTAAACTGTAATTTGACAGATAGATGTGATACATTGCTACTTTCCTTTAGTAAGTTTTTATTGGTGTCAAAACAAAAGTGCCAATGTATCACATACATCAGTCAAATTACAATTAACATTAACTTCATTATTTTGTCGATAGACGCGCTGGTCTACCTACAAAAAAATATTTAAAAAAACTTTGTATTATAGATCCCTGATGCTAACCCACAAGGAAAAAATATTTTGTATAGAGATTGACTATGCATTTTTTGACGACCGAATAAACTAGCGATGTGACAGCCCTTCGTGTTTAAGCTGTATCGCTCGCTCGAGGCTCGAGTTGGCCTACTTATTTGGTTCTACTATGTTTATATATAGGGAGTGAGTACCAAGGAGGTTTATAATAGGGAGTGAGTACTCTACAAAAATTTTCACTTATCGTTTAAAAGAAATTAAACTTTATTGCATTTGCTATAGAGTTGAAATTCTTGTTTTTGGACCGATTTCGATGAAACTTGGTTTTTGGAACTATTTTGACAAGAAAATAACAACGCAATTTTTAAAAAACTAAAAATCCAAGATGGCGGCCAACTTTTTTGTTTTTGGGCCGATTTTGATTAAACTCGGTTTTTGGTACGATTTTGACAAGAAAATAATAACGCAATGTTGAAAATTTAAAAAATTCCAAGATGGCGGTCAACTTTTTTGTTTTCGGGCCGATTTCGATGAAACTTGGTTTTTGGAACTATTTTGACAAGACAATAACAACACAATGTTGAAAATTTAAAAAATCTAAGATGGCGGCCAACTTTTTTGTTTTTGGGCCGATTTCAATGAAACTCAGTTTTTGGAACTATTTTGACAAGAAAATAACAACGCAATTTTTAAAAAACTAAAACTCCAAGATGGCGGCCAACTTTTTTTGTTTTTGGGCCGATTTCGATGAAACTTGGTTTTCGGAACTATTTTGACAAGAAAATAACAACGCAATTTTTAAAAAACTAAAACTCCAAGATGGCGGCCAACTTTTTTTGTTTTTGGGCCGATTTCGATGAAACTTGGTATTCGGAACTATTTTGACAAGAAAATAACAACGCAATTTTTAAAAAAAAAATGCAAGATGGCGGCCAACTTTTTTGTTTTTGGGCCGATTTCGATGAAACTTGGTTTTCGGAACTATTTTGACAAGAAAATAACAACGCAATTTTTAAAAAACTAAAAATCCAAGATGGCGGCCAACTTTTTTGTTTTTGGGCCGATTTTAATGAAACTCGGTTTTTGATACGATTTTGACAAGAAAATAACAATGCAATTTTATAAATACAAAAAATCCAAGCTGGCGGCCAACTGTTTTGCTTGTGGGCTGATTTTGATAAAACTCGGGTTTTGGTACTATTTTGACAAGAAAACAGCAACGGAATGTCATAAAAAAAATCTAAGATGGCAGCCAAATTATTTATTTGTTTTTTCAACCGAGTCACATCAAAATCAACCCAAAAACAAATTAGCAGCCATTTTGATATTTTTTGATTTTTCCATCAGTTTTCATTGAGTTGTTATTTTCTTGTCTAATTAGTACCGAAAACCGAGTTTCATCGAAATCGGCCCAAAAAACAAAAAAGTTGGCCGCCATCTTAGATTTTTAGTATTTAAAAAATTGCGTTGTTATTTTCATGTCAAAATATTACCAAACACCGAGTTTTATCGAAATCGGCCCAAAAACAAACAAGTTGGCTGCCATCTTGGATTTTTTAATTTTTTCAATACATATTGTGTTGTTATTTTCTTGTCAAATTAGTACTAAAAACCGTTTCATTCAAATCAGCCCACAAATAAAAAAGTTGGCCGCCATATTTTTTTATATTTTTAACATTTCTTTGTAATATTTTTATCAAAATAGTAACAAAATCGAGTTTCATAAAATCAGCCCACTAACAATATAGTTGGCCGCAATTTCGGTTTTTTTATATTTTAAACATTGTGTCGTCGTAAATCTCTTGCACCCATTTTATTAACTTCACAAGTAAAGAAATTGGTGCAAGTATTTTAGACCTTATTGACATCTTTACCAAAATAACAGTTTTTAGTGAAACAGCAAAGTAAATGTACAAGTATAATTATGGGAAAAAGCAATCGAATTTCAAACGTCAATAAAGTCGAAAATCGTTTGCATCTTTTTTTAACTACAGATCACTAGACGATGTTTTCCTACTTTTACTTGTTTTTCCAGCATTTATTTGTTTTTCCGAAGTTCACGCACATTGCATTTTTATTAAAAATTGGAATAAACTTTAAAGTTGCGTAATTATTTACACTTGAAATTAAATTGAATTGAATAAACTAGATTTTAATTGGTTGAATTACCATATTTAAAAATAAAAACAAAAAAGCAACCTAATAAAAACGTGATAAATAATTTGTTCTTATAAATATTTTTTTTAAATAAATATTAATTTTCTTTTTTTAGTTAACGAGCTAAACTAAAAATATACCACCGCCTATCAGAGTACTCGTCAAGACCATTCAAACGAGCCCAAACTCGATGGGGTTGAAAGGTTTTATTGCAGAGTTCCTGTACCCTTCTTCCGGCTCCATCATCAGACTCTTGGATACTATTACCCAACAGAGCACTCGTCAAGACGATTCAAAAGAGCCCAAACTCGATTGCATGATTTCAATATTGAGTTCCTATGGCATGGAATCCAGTCTTCATCATCCGACCCTGAACCTCGTCTCCCGTCAGAGTACTTGTCAAGACAATTCTAATAAGCCCAAACACGATGCGGTTGTATAGTTTCATTCATCATAGAGTTCCTGTGGCGTTCTTTCGGCTCCATTATCAGATCACCTCAATGACACTGTAATATTGCATTTCCTTCCATTTCTGACCTGTGTTCAAAGTTTCAAGTCTCTAGCTCATCGGGAATTTAGTATAAAATCGTTTGCAAAATTTGTGCTCAAACAAACAAAAGAGCAAGCAACCTAATAAAAACGCGGTAAAAAGTGTTAATTATAAATAACGAACTGCCTAGGTATTTAAGTTTATATTAAACAGTTTAAAGTATTATGTATGTCTCCGGCCAACCATACGGTTTGGTCACCCTAATGAAGAAAAGGACACATACATCTACTTGACCTCTCTGTCGGCTCGTTTTGGGGCGAAGCGCTCAATCCGGTTTATAGTACTATTTCCATGGTGAGTACTCTACAAAAATTTTCAGTAATCGTTTAAAAGAAATTCTACTTTATTGCATTCGTCATAGAGTTGAAATTCTATCGACGAAATTGACTGAAGGCACTACTGTGTGAATGAGACAACACCAGGTGGAGGTCGGTGTCTCGTTCGCACAATTGCCATTACTAAACAATAATACCACGATAGTAGGACTAAAAATATGTACGTTACCAATCAAGTAGTGTATCAAAATTAAGGATTCGGAGTGGGAAGTCGAATATTTACTATTTAAATATTAATTTAGAATGACACATAATAATTGTAATATAAAACAGAACTTACTCTTTTGATTTAGTTAGATATCTACAATAATGCCAATCAGCTATCATCGGTGAGGTGGTAATAAATAGAAGTGTCAATCCTGGCAACTCCGATTATGACCTTGGTGCCGAATTTCAATTTAAGAATGTCAATCTATAGGAAATGTTACTTTACAAAACTAGTGTGACCATAAATACTGCACCATTTCAGATTTCCAAAAAAACTAAATTGTTCTATTGAAATGGCTAGAGGTCGCAGGGGAGACGGCAATATTAATAATAATAATCAAATTCATACTTGTGCGCCTATTTCGATGAAACTCGGGTTTTGGTACTATTTCAACATGAAAATAACAACGCAATCTTGAAAATTTAAAAAATCCAAGATGGCGGCCAACTTTTTTGTTTTTGGGCCGATTTCGATGAAACTCGGTTTTTGGAACTATTGTGACAAGAAAATAACAACGCAATGTTGAAAACTTAAAAAATTCAAGATGGCGGCCAACTTTTTTGTTCTTAGGCCAATTTCAATGAAACTTGGTTTTTGGTACTATTTTGACAAGAAAATAACAACGCAATTTTTAAATACAAAAAATCCAAGATGGCGGCCAATTGTTTTGTTTGTGAGCTGATTTTGATGAAACTCGGGTTTTGGTACTATTTTGACAAGAAAACAGCAACGGAATGTCATCTTGGATTTTTTTAATTTTTTCGATATTGTGTTATTATTTTCTTGTCTAATTAGTACTAAAAACCGAGTTTCATTAAAATCAGCACACATATAAAAGAGTTGGCTGCCATACTTTTTTATATTTTTAACATTTCGTTGTTATTTTTTTATTAAAATAGTAACATAATCAAGTTTCATCAAAATCGACCCACGAACAATATAGTTGGCCGCCATCTTGGTTTTTTTATATTTTTAACATTGTGTCGTCGTAAATCTCTTGCACCCATTTTATTAACTTCACAAGTAAAGAAATTGGTGCAAGTATTTTAGACCTTATTGACATATTTACCAAAATAACAGTTTTTAATGAAACAGCAAAGTAAATGAACAAGTATAATTATGGGAAAAAGAAACCGAATTTCAAACGTCAATAAAGTCGAAAATCGTTTGCATCTTTTTTTTTAACTACAGATCACTAGACAATGTTTTCCTACTTTTACTTGTTTTTCCAACATTTATTTGTATTTCCAAAGTTCAGGCATATTGTATTTTTATTAAAATTGGAATAACCTCTGAAGTTGCGTAATTATTTAAACTTGAACTTAAATTGAATTGAATAAACTAGTTTTTTAGGAGTGTTTTGCAGGTTGTCCGGTTCGCAATTCGTCTGGCAGACAAACTGCGAATTTTTCTTCTCAATTCGTCTGATTGGTTGAATTACCATATTTAAAAAATAAAAACAAAAAAGCAACTTAATAAAAAACGTTGTTCTTAAAAAATATTTTTTAATAAATAATTATTTTCTGTTTTGTAGTTAACGAGCAAAACTAAAAACATACCACCGCCTATTAGAACACTCGTCACGACGATTCAAACGAGCCCAAACTCGATGGGGTTGCATGATTTCAATATTGAGTTCCTATGGCATGGCCTCCAGACTTCATCATCCGACCCTGAACCTCGTCTCCCGTCAGAGTACTTGTCAAGACAATTCTAACAAGCCCAAACACGATGGGGTTGTATAGTTTCATTCATCATATTGCATTGCATCATTGCTATTAAAGCTGATAAGTTTCTTGCGCCCGTTCTTCTTGTCAGTTAAAAAAGTCTTGAACGGGTGGTAGGAAAATGTAGACGATTCAAAGGTACTTAATAATTAAGTTTATTTGAATAAAGCTATTTTTGACTTGACTTTGAGATAGAGTTCCTGTGGTGTTCATCCGGCTCCATCATCAGATCAGCTCAATGACACTGTAATATTGCATTTCCTTCCATTTCTGACTTGCGTTCAAAGTTTCAAGTCTCTAGCTCATCGGGAATTTAGTATAAAATCGTTTGCAAAATTTGTGCTCAAACAAACAAACGAGCAAGCAACCTAACAAAAACGCGGTAAACAGTGTCATACTATAAATAAAAAACTATTCAGGTATTTAAGTTTATATTAAACAGTTTAAAGTATTATGTATGTCTCCGGCCAACCATACGGTTTGGTCACCCTAATGAAGAAAAGGACACATACATCTACTTGATCTCTCTGTCGGCTCGTTTTGGGGCGAAGCACTCAATCCGGTTTATAGTACTAAATTCATGATTTTGCCAGACAAATCTGTGATTTATCGATCGCCATTTTTAACTATTAAAAAAGTAAAATAATGAAAATTCCTGATTAAAATTTATTCTATGGGGATTGATGACTCAGAGATTTATCTGGCAGAATGCATCCATTGGCATAATAATAAATTTTAGTATTTTCTCAAAATGTACATACATACGAGTCCAACTCAGAACCTTTTTTTTTGAAGTCGGTTAAAATACTAAAACCTTCTTCTAAGTGTAACAAATACTTTTCTGAAAACCGCATCAAAATCGGTTCAGCCAAACGCGAGATAATCGTGGACAAACATTCATACATACATACTCAAACTGAGAACCTCCTTGTTTTGTTTTTTGAAGTCGGTTAAAAACCATTTTGAGATTTTAGTGTTCTTCATAATTATATATATTTTCAGAATTATTTTTTTTACGTTAATTAAAAACAACGAAAATCTTACACCAAATTGAGAAAGTCGGGAAGTTTGAGTAGAGTCTTTTGTAACCGACTTCAAAAAACAAAAAAAGGAGGTTCTCAGTTTGACCTGTATGTATGTATGTATGTATGTTTGTCCGCGATTATCTCGCGTTTGGCTGAACCGATTTTGATGCGGTTTTCAGAAAAGTATTTGTTACACTTAGGAGAAGGTTTTAGTATTTTAACCGACTTCGAAAAAAAGAAGTTTCTGAGTTTGACTCGTATTATGTAGGTATGTTTGTCCGCGATTATCTCGCGTTTGGCTAAACCGATTTTCATACAGTTTTCAGAAAAGTATTTGTTATGCTTAGGAGAAGATTTCAGTGTTTAAACCGACTTCAAAAAAGAAGGTTCTGAGTTTGACTCGTATGTATATATGTTTGTCCGCGATTATCTCGCGTTTAGCTGAACCAATTTCGATGCGGTTTTCAGAAAAGTATTTGTTACACTTAGGATTAGGACAAGGTTTTCGTATTTTAACTGACTTCAAAAAAGGAGGATCTCTTCTCAGTTTGACCATACAGGCATGGTTGTCCGCGATTATCTCACGTTTGGCCAAACCGATTTTTCCATCTACCTACCTAGATAATATATCTAATACAGAAGGTACTTACACTAAAAAAGATAAAATAAAAAAAATGTTTTAAAAAACAAAAAACCGACTTCAAAACCCGACTCTAAAAAGCATTAAATAATATTGAAATCACTAGATACGCATTTTCATTGTAATAAAGTGTTTATTAATTAGCGTATAGTTGGCAGCCTCACCATGGAATTAGAAGGTTTTGACTAGGTCAAAAAATTGTTAGTAAATAGTTATAAATAGTGAACTATAGCATATAAATAGTGATAGTATGGTTCAAAAGATATTTGAGTATCTTGGTGAGGCTGCTATCTTGACGTCAAGCTGGCAGACACCTTAAGAAATACAGTTCGTATCAATGTGATTTATATGCCAAAAAATTGTTAGGAAATAGTGAATCGTATACGCAAAATTTCAATAATATTGCTTCAGTACAAGCCGAGATATTACGATCTCAAAGTGGGCTGCTAACTTGACGTTTCTGGCAATGGCGATTCCAGAGAAACGGGTACAAGTTATAAACAAATAAATATATCAAAAAATTGTTAGTGAAATTGTGATTCTTACGATATAAATAAAAAAAGAATTCTTCATTGCTATTTTCTAAAAATCGAATGTTAACTTCTACATAGTACTCTGAATATAGGCTGTCGATCAATATTGAACTTTGCTCCACAGTAATAAGGTTTAAACTTGATTGCAATCATGAGGAGAGTACTATCAAGCAAAAAAGTGAAATTTATATTTTTTGACTGTGTCAATAGTCTTATCCTCGGTTCAAGGCTATTGATTTGGTATAAGTAAACAAATATTTTTCTACCCACTTTTTTATTTTTTAGAGTATTGACACAATCAAAAAAATTTTGATTAAATCTCATCAAAAAAAATTTGGTCGTTTAATACTCTACTCTCAGTTCATTTATTTAGTTTTGGAAAAACTACTAATATTTTACTACCAATTAGGTACCTAACGTTAAAACTATAACTTAAAGGGAGGAGTCTAATGAAAATACCCTAACATGTAATTTTTTGAAAATGAATATTTTGTATTTTTTTTTAGTAACTGAAACTTTAACGTTAGGTACCTATTTGGTGAGATTTATAATGAAATTAGTAATCAGTAGGTAGGTAAGTAGGTAGGAAGTAGATGATATAAGTAGAAAATATTTCTAGTTTTTCCCGAATAAATAACTAAATAAATGAACTGAGAGTAGTATTACCACAGCCGAGAGATAGTCTTCATACAGTTGGCCATCGGAGGCGTCTAGACAGAGCAATCGTGCGGGGTGATGCGGTATAGAAGGAGGGTGGGAGGGCCCGAGAGCCCATACTTTGGCAATGTATGCATCTCGGGCCCTATCCCGTCTGAGCTTACGCTTCTGATTGGGTTATATTATATTGAAAGTAGTGTTTGTAATTTTTTGATGTTGGTGTCATGAAAAAGTGTTTTTGGCACGATTTTGATATTAGATTTGGAATTCAAAATGGCGGCCGCACATTGATGTATTTGTTGATATTTGTGTATTTTTGTTTGATTATTGGGCCGATTTCGATGAAACTCGGTTTTTGGTAGTAATTTGGCATGAAAACAGCAACGCAATGTTAAAAAAAATAAAAATTCAAGATGGCGGCCAACTTTTTTGTTTGCGGGCCGATTTCGATGAAACTCGGTTTTTGGTAGTATTTTGACAAGAAAACAGCAACTCAATGTTAAAAATGCAAAAAATTCAAGATGGCGGCCAACTTTTTTGTTTGCGGACTGATTTCGATGAAACTCAGTTTTTGGTAGTATTTTGGCAAGAAAACAGCAACGAAATCTTAAAAAAATAAAAATTCAAGATGGCGGCCAACTTTTTTGTTTGCGGGCTGATTTCGATGAAACTCGGTTTTTGGCAGTATTTTGGCAAGAAAACAGCAACGCAATGTTAAAAATGTAAAAAAAACAAGATGGCGGCCAATTTTTTTTGTTTGCGGGTCGATTTCGGTGAAACTCGGTTTTTGGTACAATTCTGACAAGAAAACAGCAACGCAAAAATAAAAATATAAAAAAACCAAGATGGCGAACAACTATTTTGTTTTTGGGCCGATTTCGATGAAACTCGGTTTTTTGTACTATTTTGAGAAGAAAACAGCAACGCAATAATAAAAATATAAAAAATCCAAGATGGCGTCCAACTTTTTTGTTTGCGGGCCGATTACGATGAAACTCGGTTTTTCGTAGTATTTTGGCAAGAAAACAGCAACGCAATGTTAAAAATGTAAAAAATTCAAGATGGCGGCCAACTTTTTTGTTAGCGGGCCGATTTCGATGAAACTCGGTTTTTGTTAGTATTTTGGCAAGAAAACAGCAACGCAATGTTATAAATGTAAAAAAACAAGATTACATTTTTAACATTGAGTTGCTGTTTTCTTGTCAAAATACTACCAAAAACCGAGTTTCATCGAAATCGGCCCGCAAACAAAAAAGTTGGCCGCCATCTTGAATTTTTTACATTTTTAACATTGAGTTGCTGTTTTCTTGTCAAAATACTACCAAAAACTGAGTTTCATCGAAATGAATGAAGAATGAAGTTTATTGGCCAATATCACACACACAAAAAAAAAACACAAACAGGAGAAATAGAAAAAAAAATATAAACTAAGTAGGTACTTAAACTAATTTAAACAATAAAAATAGGGTGTGAGACGAGCCAACCAGGACCCTGCCTCAGCTTAATGCTGTTGTGATGATAACATTGCTCACACCACAACAGCGCTGGTATTCTGACAGGGCCTGTACGAGATAACGTTCGTCGTAGGTACATATTTTTGCAATACATTTAATACAGGCACGAAACAAAATAAAAACAAATCAAAATACAGAATACAAATAAATAGATTTACAAGTACTTACTTACGTCTAAATATGATGATCCGCCAAGCCAAAGAGCTGAGGATATTCCTTGCAAACAGTGCAACATATCGTGATGACGCTTCGCAACATCCCTGACGCCGCACGCGCGACTTGAAATACCGGATTGTAAGTGGATATAATTAATTATGAAGCAATCGATGTTGACTGGAGCTCAAATAAGTACTTTTTAAGGCGTTTTTAAAAGTGACGATTGTTTTAAGGTCACGCAACGGCGGCGGGAGATCGTTCCAACAGCGTGTAGCTGCGAACCTGAAGGATCCACGAAACATCCTCGTACGATGTATTGGCGTCTCTAAGATACTTCTACAGGCTCTAAGCTGGTTACTCTTAGTGTGTTGAAACCATGTGAGCTTGTTATAAAGGTAAATTGGTTTGCCCGATTTAATGATACCAAACATTAAAGTTGCGAGATGTAACCTTCTACGGGCCTCCATTTTCAATATGTTAGAACTATTTAGGAACGGAGTCACATGTGATCGCAGCAGTATATGGAAGCAGAAACGCGCACAGGCATTCTGCACCCGCTGTATAAGTTTAGCAGTTCTAGCCAGTAGGCATGAACCATATACAGTATCACAGTAATTTAGTTTAAATAATATAAGAGATTCGCAAAGTGCTACTCTGAGTTGCTCGTGTAGATAAGGACGTAATTTATAAAGGAGTTTTAGGCGATAAAAACAGTTTCGGACACACTCAGTAACATGGCTTTCAAAATTAAGGCGGTTATCCAGAGTTATGTTGTGATATAGCAGTGCGCAGACGATGTGGAAGCTATTTAGCAATGAAATAAACGCTTATTGAAATATAAAACAGACTTTTATTAACAACTGAGAAAAACTATTCGTGTAGGTACAAATTTTTCATATAGAGAGAGTGACATTTGACATCTAAAATATCAAATACAAAAACCCATGTAGGTTTCCAAGTAGGTTGCACTCGCTTGCTTTGCGATCTCCTTTAACACGCCCTCTAAAACAATGCAAGTGCAGACCTGACCTTCACAAAGGCGGGCTTCGGCAGTCCTTTGGTCATGACGTCTGCGATCTGATCTCTTGTTCCAATTCTTTTAACAAAGATCGCTCCTTCAGTCACAAGTTCTCGGACATAGAAGTGTCGGACACGAATAATTATGCTTCGTCCGCTTGTGGAATTCCGGGTTGTGTGCCAATCGTACCGCTGCTTCGTGGTCAACATGAAGAGTCGGCACACTCTTTTCCTTTGTCAGATCTTCAAAGACTCTCGTCAGCCAAACTAGTTCTCTGGCTCCTTCACTGGCGGCCACTAATTCCGCTTCAGTAGTGGACAGTGCTACTGAGGTTTGCCTTCTGCTTGTTCATGATACTGGACCTCCGGCATATAGGCATACTATTCCAGTGGTGGATCTTCCGGTAGTAGCATCGCCACCATAATCAGCGTCGCTATATCCTTCCAGTTCTGGCTTTGCCAGGGTCTTCGGCTTAAACTGGATCCCAAGAAACATAGTTCCCTTTAGGTAACGGAGTATACGTTTAACTCTGTTCCAGTCACTTCTGTTTGGCTTTTCCAAGTTCCGTAATACTACGCCAACGGCATAAGCGATATCAGGACGAGTTGCGACCATGAGGTATGCTAGTGCACCAACAGCTTCGCGATAAGGGAAATTAATCTCATCGGTGTTTCCTTTCTCCGCGTCTAATTGTGTTACAGACGATTCTGCGGCGTCAATCGGCGTTGAGACAGGATTACTGTTAGCCATTTTAAAGCGTTCAAGTACCTTCTTTGTATATGCTTCTTGGTGGATTACAATCGTGCCGTCTTTACACTGACTGATCTCCATTCCTAAGTAGTAGGTCGCGGGCTTTGTCGTTATTTTAAGTTTAGTTTTCAGGTTCTCTAGGAAGTCATCGGCAAGCTGTTTGTCTGAAGCAGCCACTAATCCGTCGTCGACATATAAAGTAAGTAAGATACATTTCCCCCCTACTTTCTTTGTGTATAGACACGGATCTGCAGTACTCTGTGTTAATTCGAGTTCAGACAGTACTTTATGGAAACGATGATTCCAGCAGCGGGGCGCTTGCTTCAATCCGTACAAACTTCTGTTCAGATGACATACGCGGGTAGAGCCGTCGTGAAAACCTTCAGGTTGTTGCATGTAAAGTTCTTCTTCGAGCTCACCATAGAGAAAGGCAGTCGTCACGTCGAACTGTGTTAGGTACATCCTTTCACTTGCAGCAACACTTAATAGTGATCGTATGGTTGCAAATCTGGCTACAGGACTGTACGTTTCCTCGTAGTCTATTCCTTTGCGTTGTTTGAAACCTTTTGCAACCAGGCGCGCTTTGTATCTATCGATAGAGCCATCCGGGTTTCTCTTTATCTTATAAACCCATTTGCACGGTATGGCTTTTCGATCTTGAGGTTCTTGAAGGACCCATGTGTTGTTCTCTTTCAAAGAATCTATCTCTTTCAGCATAGCTTTGATCCACTCATCTTTATTTGGGCTCTTCATAGCTTCTTTAAACGTAGTGGGTTCAGCTTCTTTATCGATAAGTGCACAGCAGTCTCTGAATTTTTCTGGAGGATGAATGGTGCTCCTGTCTCGCAAGTTGTATCTAGGTTCTGTTTCTTCATCTTCTGAGTCAGATGAATTTCCTAAACTGGCATCGGCTTTGTCCACAGTTGTGCTCGGTGGTCTGGACATTTCACCATGATCGGGATTTTCCTCATCAAATTCAATAGATCTGTCTTCTATTATCTGCGGCACACGTCCTTGATTTTCTTGATCATATATCGAGTTTTCAATATGATGGCTTGGTGTTGGATCTTAACTTTCTTCATTGCGTTCCTGATTGAAAGTCACTTTCAAATCGATTTCATTGAAAGGCGTGTCTTTCCTCGTTGTCGTGGGTACAACGTCTTCGCAAAGAGTTCTGTCAAAAGGTTTCTCGTCAAAGATTACGTCTCGCGACCGAATCATTGTATTGTCGTCGCACCAGATACGATAGCCATCATCGTTGTCGTATCCGATTAATCTTCCTTTGAGGGCTTTCATGGAGAGTTTCTTCCTTTTCTGTTTAGGGACATGGACGTAGGCTCTGCAGCCCAAGATGCGTAGGTGAGCAACTTTCGGTTTAAGTCCATGCCATAGTTCGTAGGGTGATTTGTTCTCCATACGGGAGGGACCTGTTCTGTTAAGAACGTAGGCAACCGTTTTAATTATTTCGGCCCAAAGCTTCTCTTGAAACCCTCCGCTGTGCATAATAGTCAGCCTCTGTCTAATTCCATGCGTGGCGAGGATCTCACGCACATCCTTATTGTCAAACTCGCCGCCATTGTCACTCAGGAGAGTCTCGATCGAATGACCAGTATTTCTTGCTTCGGTAATGAATTCTTGTATCTTCTGTTTTACTTCTGACTTGGCTCTCAGGAAGTAAACGTAGCGATAGCCGGTGAAATCATCCTTAAACAATACAAAATAGCGTAGATTTGTAAATGAGTTAGGGAACGGTCCGCATACGTCGCTGTGTACAAGTTCGCCGGGTCTTGAAGCTCTAGGTCGGGTACCAAACTTCAATCGGTGCGACTTGCCGAATATGCAACTTTCGCAGATGCTTTCATCTTGAGGAAGGTCTACTCCTAACTCCCGTTTTACAAATTGACGTACTTGACGTTTGTTCTGATGTACGAGTCGCTCATGGTAAAGCTGCGTTTTTGTTAATGTAAGATTCACTTCTAAGTTTCTGTTAGGAATGATACTCTTAACATTTAGTTTGTCTAAGCCTCCGCTTATGCTGCGTACACCTGTTAGTTTAACTTCATTCTTAATATTAGAGTTAATATGCCTATCAAAAAACACTTCTTCTCTTGTTCTATGGCTACAATCACGTTGTTCTTCATTTGAAGATAGCAATCTTTTTGTGATTTAGACTTCTCACAGTCTTTCTGTGATTTAGATTTGTTAGTTTTTAGAGCCTGCCGGTACTCGTCCCTAATATGCATCATGGATTTGACGGTGTCAGTGATCCAAGGGTGAGGAGGGTGCTTAAACTTACCTTTCCTTACTGGAGCATGCAGATTGAATAAATGATGTTAGACACAATTGGAAATTCTCTACTAATATGTTGACATTTTTCGCTTTATGGAAATGACTCCAGTCTATTTTGCTAAGATCAAACTCCCATAAGTTTTGAATAATATCTTTTATTGGCCTATATTCTACCTAACGGGGACATATCTTGTCTTTCTTTATTTTTAACTTAACTGTGGCTATAGCATGACCTCTCACATCAAAGCAGTGTCCCACTGTTACCTTTAATGTGCGTATGTCTGTACAGATCAAGTCAATTAGACTTTGACTGTGATCAGTAAAATGGGTTGGATCAGTGACTACCTGGGTAAGGTTCATTGTCTCAAAGAACTGTGACAGCAACCGTGGCCCACCACCCCCAACCACAAGTAGGTCAACATTGAAGTCTCCCAACAGGACAAGGCTATCGCACCTATCAAAGGAGGTAATAGAGTCGGTGATGGCGTCTAGAAATATGGTAACATCTAGCCATAGCCGAAATCGGCCCGCAAACAAAAAAATTGGCCACCATCTTGAATTTTTATTTTTTTTAACATTGCGTTGCTGTTTTCTTGCCAAAATACTACCAAAAACCGAGTTTCATCGAAATCGGTCCGCAAACAAAAAAGTTGGCCGCCATCTTGAATTTTTTACATTTTTAACATTGCGTTGCTGTTTTCTTGCCAAAATACTACCAAAAACCGAGTTTCATCGAAATCAGCCCGCAAACAAAAAAGTTGGCCGCCATCTTGAATTTTTTTTACATTTTAACATTGCGTTGCTGTTTTCTTGTCAAAATACTACCAAAAACCGAGTTTCATCGAAATCGGTCCGCAAACAAAAAAGTTGGCCGCTATCTTGAATTTTTTACATTTTTAACATTGCGTTGCTGTTTTCTTGCCAAAATACTACGAAAAACCGAGTTTCATCGAAATCGGCCCGCAAACAAAAAAATTGGCCACCATCTTGAATTTTTATTTTTTTTAACATTGCGTTGCTGTTTTCTTGCCAAAATACTACCAAAAACCGAGTTTCATCGAAATCGGCCCGCAAACAAAAAAGTTGGCCGCCATCTTGAATTTTTTACATTTTTAACATTGCGTTGCTGTTTTCTTGTCAAAATACTACCAAAAACCGAGTTTCATCGAAATCGGCCGGCAAACAAAAAAGTTGGCCGCCATCTTGAATTTTTTTACATTTTAACATTGCGTTGCTGTTTTCTTGTCAAAATACTACCAAAAACCGAGTTTCATCGAAATCGGTCCGCAAACAAAAAAGTTGGCCGCCATCTTGAATTTTTTACATTTTTAACATTGCGTTGCTGTTTTTTTTGCCAAAATACTACGAAAAACCGAGTTTCATCGAAATCGGCCCGCAAACAAAAAAGTTGGTCATCTTCTTGTATTTTTTATTTTTAACATTGCGTTGCTGTTTTCTTGTCAAAATACTACCAAAAACCGAGTTTCATCGAAATCGGCCCGCAAACAAAAAAGTTGGCCGCCATCTTGAATTTTTTTTGACATTGCGTTGCTGTTTTCTTGCCAAAATACTACCAAAAACCGAGTTTCATCGAAATCGGCCGGTAAACAAAAAAGTTGGCCGCCATCTTGAATTTTTTAATATTTTCAACATTGCGTTGTTATTTTTGTGTCAAAATGGTACCAAAAACCGAGTTTCATCGAAATCGGCCCATCTTAATATATAAAATCGTAAACTGAATGACTGACTGACTGACTGATCTATCAACGCACAGCCCAAACCGCTGGACCTAGAGATTTGAAATTTTGCACACAGATACCTTATACAATGTAGGCATCCACTAAGGAAGGATTTTTGAAAATTCTATCCCTAAGGGGATGAAATAAGGGATGAAAGTTTGTATGAAAGTCCCTCAGTTTTGAAGCTAGGATCGTCAAATTTTGTGTTTAGGCTGACGATTGAAAATCAATAAATACGGGTCTCAGCGTTTTTCAAAATTCTACCCCCGAAGGGGTCAAAAGGGGGATGAAGTTGTGTAATGAAGAAAATCCTTTATTTTCGAAGTCAAAATTGCTAAATATATAATTTAGACTTATGGATGGAAATCTAACGCAACGTATATTGTTATTGTTAGTATTTCAACCCCTACGGGGATGAAATGGGGGTGAAAAGGGGTAAATAAACCTAAAAATAGATATGAATGTCGTTATTGGGGTTTTCTGGGATGACGATTGCAAAAATGTCATTTATTTTGAAGTCCAACACGGTGGACATGATTTGACCCCTCAAGGGGTGAAAATGGGGTTCGAATTTTGTATGGAAAAATAATGGACATTACGCAACTTTAAACTTTGTAGGAGCACGTCTAAAAATAAATTTATTTTGAAGTCCAACACGGTGGACATGATTTAATCCTCAAGGAGTGAAAATGGGGTTCAAATTGTGTATGGAATAAATATTAAATGGCCATTACAACTTTAAACTTCGTAGGAGCACGTCTAAAAATAAATAAGCAAACATATATTTTGTGATTTTGAAAATCAACCCCTTAGGGGGTAAATGGGGTGAGTAAACATAAAAATCGATGTGGAGGTCGTTCTTAAGGTTTTATGGGATGGTGATTACGAAAATGAGATTTATTTTGAAGTCCAACACGGTGGACATGATTTAACATGAGAAAAGGAGGTTCAAATGTATGAAAAAAGAATATAAAATAGACATTACAACTTTAAAATTCGTAGGAGCATGTCTAAAAATAAATAGGCAAACACACATTTTGTTATTTTGAAAATCATCCCTTAGGGTGTAAATGGGGTAAGTAAACATGAAAATCGATGTGGATGTCGTTCTTGAGGTTTCATGGGATGGTGATTGCGAAAATGACATTTATTTTGAAGTCCAACACGGTGGACATGACACATCATGGACCTGTACCTGGACATGCACATCCAGGTAACGGGAACGAGAACAGGCATGGGCACGGGCACGGGCACGGGAACAGGAACGGGAACAGGACGAGAACGGGACGGGAACGGAACGGGCCGGAACGGAAACTGAACGGGAAGGGAACGGGAATGAAACGGGAACGGAATGGGAACGAAAGGGGCACGGAACGGGAATGGAACGAGAAAGAGAAAGGGACAGGAACGGGATGGGAACGGTACCGGAAAAAGGAACGGAAGGAGTACGGGACGGGAACGGGACGCGAACGGGAACGAAACGGGAACGGGAAGGTACTGAACGGAATGGGAATGGAACGGGAACGAAATGGGAACGATACAGGAACGGTACGGGAACGAAAACGGGACGGGAACGGTAAAGGAACGGCACGGGAGCGGAGGGGAAAGGATCGGGAACGGAACGGGAAAGATACGGGAACGGAACGGGATCGGGGCGGGAAGGGAACGGGAACCAGACGGGAACGGGAACGGGATGGGGACGGGGACGGGAACGGGAACCGGAAAGGGTTCGGGACGGGTACGGAACGGGAACAAGAACGGAACGGGATGGAATGGGAACGGAACGGGATGGTAACGGGAACGGAACGGGGATGAAACGGGAATGATACGGGAACGGAACGGGATGAGAACGGTACGGGAACGGGAACGAGAACGGGACGAGAACGGGAATGGCAACGGAAGGGGTACGAGAACGGGACAGGAAAGGGACGGGAACGGACGGGAACAGAACGGGAACCGGAACCGGAAACGTAAAAATGACTGGACAGATCCTGGTTGAAGGTTCTCTAAGGATTTTCTCTAAAATCCACGCGGACGAAGTCGCGGGCAGAAGCTAGTAAACAATAAAGTTGTCAGCCGCCATCTTGGAACTTATTTTTTCATTATTATTTCCTAATTGAGTACTAATTTAAGATTTATTTTATACTTATTTAGCCCTAAATTAGTAATGATTTACAATTAAATTATGATTATCATACATATAAATTCCTATAATTCCTCGCACTTATGATGAAAGAAGAAGAAAAAAAAGAGAAAATACTAAGAAAAACTTTTTCTTTTCCTTATTTTAAGAGCATTAAAAGAAGGAAAAGAGACAAATTTGAAAAAAATATTCTTACCTTCTAGAAAAAATGACAATAAATAATTCAAACAATAAAACAAGAATTTTGAAGTGTCTATCTTATTTTTCCTAAATATTTTTAAAATTCGAAAAGGCAAATTACATCGTGCCAACCCATAATAGGGTGGGTACCCACTTAGGTTCGCGAACCTCCGCGCTCCGCGAACCTCGAACAGTGATCCATAGCAAAAACAAATATTTTTACTTTGGCTACAGTGTGTACCTGTGCGAACCAAGTTCGCATACGTGTTCGCTCACGTACACACACACCTGGGCGCCCTGTTCCAGCAGAGGATAAACGATTTTCTCGGTGCATGTTCGCGGAGCGCGGAGGTTCGCGAACCTAAGTGAGTACCCACCCTACACTTTTAGTCGTTGCGTCAACTGTCTAGACCAGGGGTCTCCAAACTACGGCCCGCGGGCCAGATCCGGCCCGCGAGCGCCAACAATCCGGCCCGCGAAAGCAAGCCGAATCGTACCAACAATACTGTAATTTACAGTATGTTGGTACGGAGCTAGTTAGATCCTGGCTCTTGAGACTTGGTGGAGGAGTAAGTCTGGCCCTTTTGCTAAAAAGTTTGGAGACCCATGGTCTAGACGAACGGCGGCTTTTGCGCCAACACAAAGGGCGATGTCCGACTGTAAGAAGAATACTCTCTAGGCTATGCTATTACCGATCGATGATTAAAGTAGTAGTATTAATTATTATTAGAGTAGTATTACACAATCATTTTTTTTTGATGAGATTTAATAAAAAATAAATTAAAAAAGTAAGTAGAAAAATATTTGTTTACTTATACCAAATCAATAGCCTTGAACCGAGGATATGACTATTGACACAGTCAAAAAATATAAATTTCACTTTTTTGCTTGATAGTACTCACCTCATGATTGCAATCAAGTTTAAACCTTATTACTGTGGAGCAAAGTTCAATATTGATCGACAGCCTATATTCAGAGTACTATGTAGAAGTTAACATTCGATTTTTAGAAAATAGCAATGAAGAATTCTTTTTTTATTTATATCGTAAGAATCACAATTTCACTAACAATTTTTTGATATATTTATTTGTCTACTAGCTGCCGCCCGCGACTTCGTCTGCGTGGAAAGGTTTTTTTGCTATCCCTCGGGAACAATACTTTTATTCGGGATGAAAGGTACTCTATGTCCTTCTCTGTACCCCTGACAACGTGTATGCAAAATTTCATGATGATCGGTTCAGTAGTTAAGACGTGAAGGCGTAACAAACAAACAAATAAACAAACAAACAAACAAACGGACTTTCGCATTTATAATATTAGTAAGGATAACTTGTACCCGTTTCTCTGGAATCGCCATTGCCAGAAACGTCAAGTTAGCAGCCCACTTTGAGACCGTAATATCTCGGCTTGTACTGAAGCAATATTATTGAAATTTTGCGTATACGATTCACTATTTCCTAACAATTTTTTGGCATATAAATCACATTGATACGAACTGTATTTCTTAAGGTGTCTTTGCTTGATAGTACTCACCTCATGATTGCAATCAAGTTTAAACCTTATTACTGTGGAGCAAAGTTCAATATTGATCGACAGCCTATATTCAGAGTACTATGTAGAAGTTAACATTCGATTTTTAGAAAATAGCAATGAAGAATTCTTTTTTTATTTATATCGTAAGAATCACAATTTCACTAACAATTTTTTGATATATTTATTTGTTTATAACTTGTACCCGTTTCTCTGGAATCGCCATTGCCAGAAACGTCAAGTTAGCAGCCCACTTTGAGATCGTAATATCTCGGCTTGTACTGAAGCAATATTATTGAAATTTTGCGTATACGATTCACTATTTCCTAACAATTTTTTGGCATATAAATCACATTGATACGAACTGTATTTCTTAAGGTGTCTGCCAGCTTGACGTCAAGATAGCAGCCTCACCAAGATACTCAAATATCTTTTGAACCATACTATCACTATTTATATGCTATAGTTCACTATTTATAACTATTTACTAACAATTTTTTGACCTAGTCAAAACCTTCTAATTCCATGGTGAGGCTGCCAACTATACGCTAATGTTTATTACAATGAAAATGCGTATCTAGTGATTTCAATATTATTTAATGCTTTTTAGAGTCGGGTTTTGAAGTCGGTTTTTTGTTTTTTAAAACATTTTTTCCTTATAGTAAAAAAATCAATGGGGAATGTCCGATAAAAATCAAATTGGCTGAATATTTGTTTATAGGTAGGAATAAGCTCCCTTAGTAATAGAAAAAAAATCTGAACTTTCAGTTGCGTGAAAAAATTTAAAAAAATTAAAGTCTCTTCGACTTCACAAATATAGGAAAGTAACAGCAGAATGGAGATTATATCTTTGCCATCAACTGCCACAACCACAACATGGTATTAAAAAAAATTCAACACAAAACTGTCAAAACTTTTTTTTTTAATTCTTGTTGTCATAGTGGCAGGTGTTGGCAAAGGTATAATCTCCATTCTGCTGTTACTTTCCTACATTTGTAAAGTCGAAGAGACTTTAATTTTTTTTTAAATTTTCACGCAACCGAAAATTCTGAAATTTGTTTCTATTACTGAGGGAGCTTATTCCTACCTGTGAAAAAATATTCAGCCAATTTGATTTTTTTCGGACATTCCCCATTGTCATAAAGACTGGATGTCATTCGAGTGTATTTAATAGCTGGCTAAGTAAAATTTAGATATTTTTAAAGTACTCTTGTACTAAGGCAGGTATTATAGAATCAAACTCAGACTCAAATCGCTGCTTGAGTACAGTTAGAAAGGGATGGCGCTATATGCGATGAATAGCACCATCCCTTTCTAACTGTACTCAAGCAGCAAGCAGTGCTTGAGTCTCGTTCTAAAATACGAACCTAACAGCCGTTTGCACTAAACTCAAGTTAAGCGTGTCCTAGTTAAGAATTATCTTAGCTTAGGAACAGCCTAGAACAGCCGAGCTGAAATTTTTGTTTGCACTAATATACGTCGTAACTTGGGCATCGCCTTGCTAAGAGAATGAATGAATGAGAATGTAAATATTAATTGTTTATGGATTTTTAAACTAGCGAAGTAAAGTAGGTCATAGGGATATTATTTTAGTTGAAACTTCTTATTGATTCATTCGTGAGTTAAAAGGAGACGAAAGATAAGGCGTTGGTTTATTTTATTTGGTAGGGTGATCGAAAAAGTTAAGTCATCAACTGTCAGTTTAGAAAATAGAAAAGAAATCGCGGCAGTGTTGCCAATGGTATGGCAATTGCCAAATTTTACGGTAATTGGGGTCAAAAATTAACCTTGGCACGGCAGCCTTTGCCAGAAGTTTACATACAAGTACGGTTATTTCATACGTTTCTTTTATAAATGCAGTGATTGTATTGAAATACGGCAATTTTATACGATTTTCCACCGAGTCTTTTAGTAATTTTATTATTTTTAGTAATATAAATTTCACTTTTTTGCTTGATAGTACTCACCACATGATTGCAATCAAATTCAAACCTTATTACTGTGGACTAAAGTTCAATATTGATCGACAGCCTATATTCAGAGTATTATGTAGAAGTTAACATTCGATTTTTAGAAAATAGCAATGAAGAATTCTTTTTTTTATTTATATCGTAAGAATCACAATTTCACTAACAATTTTTTGACATAATTATTTGTTTATAACTTGTACAGCTCGCTCAACATAACTTGAACCAAACCATAGACAATGAAGCTTGCGCAGTAGCAATTTTCAGTACAAAAATTGTAGTGCGCAGGTCACGTGGTACTAAAAATTGGGTCAAGTTATGTTGCGCGAGCTGTACCCGTTTCTCTGGAATCGCCATCGCCAGAAACGTCAAGTTAGCAGCCCACTTTGAGACCGTAATATCTCGGCTTGTATTGAAGCAATATTATTGAAATTTTGCGTATACGATTTACTATTTTCTAACAATTTTTTGCCATATAAATCACATTGATACGAACTGTATTTCTTTAGGTGTCTGCCAGCTTGACGTCAAGTTAGCAGCCTCACCAAGATACTCAAATATCTTTTGAACCATAGTATCAGTATTTATATGCTATAGTTCACTATTTATCACTTTTATTTTTTGACCTAGTCAAAACCTTCTAATTCCATGGTGAGGCTGCCAACTATACGCTAATCAATTATCGTATTTGGAACGGGAAAAACTAATTTTAATTTTCCATATCTTTATCCTTAAGCCGGCCATATACGCTAGGTTATGCATGATGGTTATGCCTGTAAGGTCAAAACCGTCATGCATAACCGAGCGTGTGTGGGATAAAACTGCATGCCTGTCATGCATGCCTGTCATGCATGCCTGTCATGCAAGCCGCTCGGTTATGCCTGTGGTCAAAACCGTCATGCATAACCTAGCGTTATGCATGACGGTTTTGCATGAAGGTTTTGCATGATGGTTTTAAAGCCTTAAATATTGAAGATGGGTAATTTTACTGAAAGAAGACTTCATTTTGTTTATAAAAATATATGGAACTGCATTCAATGATTTTTGGAAAATCGCCTGCCTTAACCAGGAATCGAACATTTTTGTATTTATTTTTACAACACCAATCGAAAGGGTTACTTATAAGGATTACTTTTTTTTAAGTGACACTGCATCTTAAACAAATGGAAGGCCATGAAATTTAACATTTAAAATTTAATAATTACGGATTTCATCAATTCGTATCGAATCAGTCAATCAATTAAAAAAATCTTTGAATGCAGTTCCATATATTTTTATAAACAAAATGAATTCTTCTTTCAGTAAATTTTCCTTCCTTCAATATTTAAGGTACTTTCCCTTCGTGTGGCAAAGTTTTGGGACACCCTGTATATTTAATAATATGCTTATTTCATCTAAATGAATTAATTCTGCTAGAAGTCATTCATCCCAAAAATATAAGTGAAGAAATCTGAGGGGCAGATACCGGCAGGGCAAATACCGGGGGTGGGGGTACAGTTCTTTTTTAATTGCTCCAATGCCAACCACACCACACACGCTAGGTTATGCATGACGGTTTTGACCACAGGCATAACCGAGCGGCGTGCATGAGCGGCTTGCATGAAGGTTTTGCAGCTCGGTTAAAACTGTCATGCGTAACCTTACGTGTGTGCTCTCTATTGAACTCGGTTTTGCATGAAGGTTTTGCAGCTTGGTTAAAACCGTCATGCATAACCTAGCGTATATGGCCTGCTTTACTAATATTATAAATGCGAAAGTCCGTTTGTTTGCTTATTTGTTTGTTTGTCGTCTTAACTACTGAACCGATCATCATGAAATTTGCATACACGTTGTCAGGGGTACAGAGAAGGACATAGAGTACCTTTCATCTTGAAAAATCTTTTGTTCCCGAGCGAGGGATAGCAAAAATCATTCCACGCAGACGAAGTCGCGGGCAGCCGCTAGTTTTTCCATACTTCAGGGTTAAGTGCATATTTTGCATAAAAATATCACAATCATCCATATTTTCAATTTAAATATGATAGAACAAGATTTAGTTTACGAAAATAGGTATTTTCACTATCCGAATTATGCTTATTTAAGTATGCTCCAGGAACATCATGTGACGTAGAAAGGTCATTTAGCCAATACAAGGCTATATTTCGGCAAAACCGTCAAAGTTTTGATTTTGAAAATAAAAAAAGCACGTTGTTGTACCTACATTGTATGTAACCAATTTAATGAAGAGAATCTAGGTAATGGGGAATGTCCGAAAAAAATCAAATTAGCTGAATATTTTTATAGGTAGAAATAAGCTCCCTTAGTAATAAAAAAAAGTTTCAGAATTTTTGGTTGCGTAAAAAAAATTTAAATAATTAAAGTCTCTTTGACTTCACAAATGTACGAAAGTAACAGCAGAATGGAGATTATACCTTTGCCACCACCTGCCACAACTACAACAAGTATTAAGAAAAAAAGTTTTGACATTTCTTTTTTTAATACCGTGTAGTGGTTGTGGCCATGGAAATAGTACTATAAACCGGATTGAGCGCTTCGCCCCAAAACGAGCCGACAGAGAGGTCAAGTAGGTGTATGTGTCCTTTTCTTCATTAGGGTGACCAAACAGTATGGTTGGCCGGAGACATACATAATACTTTAAACTGTTTAATATAAACTTAAATACCTAGGCAGTTCGTTATTTATAATTAACACTTTTTACCGCGTTTTTATTAGGTTGCTTGCTCTTTTGTTTGTTTGAGCACAAATTTTGCAAACGATTTTATACTAAATTCCCGATGAGCTAGAGACTTGAAACTTTGAACACAGGTCAGAAATGGAAGGAAATGCAATATTACAGTGTCATTGAGGTGATCTGATAATGGAGCCGGAAGAACGCCACAGGAACTCTATGATGAATGAAACTATACAACCCCATCGTGTTTGGGCTTATTAGAATTGTCTTGGCAAGTACTCTGACGGGACACGAGGTTCAGGGTCGGATGATGAAGTCTGGATTCCATGCCATAGGAACTCAATCTTGAAATCATGCAACCCCATCGAGTTTGGGCTCGTTTGAATCGTCTTGACGAGTGCTCTGTTAGGTAATAGTATCCAAGAGTCTGATGATGGAGCCGGAAGAAGGCCACAGGAACTCTGCAATAAAACCTTTCAACCCCATCGAGTTTGGACTCGTTTGAATGCTCTTGACGAATACTCTGATAGGCGGTAGTATATTTTTAGTTTAGCTCGTTAACTAAAAAAAGAAAATTAATATTTATTTAAAAAAATATTTTTTAAGAACAAATTATTTATCACGTTTTTTATTAAGTTGCTTTAACTTCGGAAAAACAAATAAATGTTGGAAAAACAAGTAAAAGTAGGAAAACATTGTCCAGTGATCTGTAGTTAAAAAAAGATGCAAACTATTTTCGACTTTATTGACGTTTGAATTTCGATTGCTTTTTCCCATAATTATACTTGTACATTTACTTTGCTGTTTCATTAAAAACTGTTATTTTGGTAAAGATGTCAATAAGGTCTAAAATACTTGCACCAATTTCTTTACTTGTGAAGTTAATAAAATGGGTGCAAGAGATTTACGACGACACAATGTTTAAAATATAAAAAAAAACAAAATGGCGGCCAACTATATTGTTAGTGGGCTGATTTTATGAAGCTCGATTTTGTTACTATTTTGATAAAAATATAACAAAGAAATGTTAAAAATATAAAAAAATATGGCAGCCAACCTTTTTTATTTGTGGGCTGATTTGAATGAAACTCGGTTTTTAGTACTAATTTGACAAGAAAATTATGACACAATATGTATTGAAAAAATTAAAAAATCCAAGATGGCCAACTTGTTTGTTTTTGGACCGATTTCGATAAAACTCGGTTTTTGGTAATATTTTGACAAGAAAATAACATCGCAATTTTCAAAATACTAAAAATCTAAGATGGCGGCCAACTTTTTTGTTTTTTGGGCTGATTTCGAGGAAACTCGGTTTTTGGTACTAATTAGACAAGAAAATAACAACTCAATGTAAACTGATGGAAAAATAAAAAAATATCAAAATGGCTGCCAATTTGTTTTTGGGTTGATTTTGATGTGACTCGGTTGAAAAAATAAATAAATAATTTGGCTGCCATCTTGGAATTTTTTTATGACATTCCGTTGCTGTTTTCTTGTCAAAATAATACCAAAACCCGAGCTTCATCAAAATCAGCCCAAAAGCAAAACAGTTGGCCGCCATCTTGGATTTTTTGTATTTATACTCTATATATACGTCTATGCACGGCTTAGTTAAATTTAAAACAAAAGAAAGTAGGTATTGACATAAACTGTTTCTTGTTAATTAATGATATAAATTAAAATATTAAACTTTATAAAATCAACAATGAAAATCCCATATTTGCATGCTATCTCATATGGCTAAATAGGTTTTAAGCACTTAACAAATGACGACCAACATTATTGTAAAATACCTACCCTATTTACTGCAAATAAATAATTCTATTCTAATTCTATTCTATTCTATTCTATAAAATTGCATTGTTGTTTTCTTGTCAAAATAGTTCCAAAAACCGAGTTTCATCGAAATCGGCTCAAAAACAAAAAAGTTGGCCGCCATCTTGGATTTTTAGTTTTTTAAAAATTGCATTGATATTTTCTTGTCAAAATAGTTCCGAAAACCAAGTTTCATCGAAATCGGCCCAAAAACAAAAAAGTAGGCCGCCATCTTGGAGTTTTAGTTTTTTAAAAATTGCATTGTTATTTTCTTGTCAATATAGTTCCAAAAAACGAGTTTCATCGAAATCGGCCCAAAAACAAAAAAGTTGGCCGCCATCTTGGAGTTTTAGTTTTTTAAAAATTGCGTTGTTAATTTCTTGTCAAAATAGTTCCAAAAACCGAATTTCATCGAAATCGGCCCAAAAACAAAAAAGTTGGCCGCCATCTTAGAGTTTTAGTTTTTTAAAAATTGCGTTGTTAATTTCTTGTCAAAATAGTTCCAAAAACCGAATTTCATCGAAATCGGCCCAAAAACAAAAAAGTTGGCCGCCATCTTGGATTTTTTTAATTTTCAACATTGCGTTGTTATTTTCATGTTGAAATTGTACCAAAAACCGAGTTTCATCGAAATAGGCGCACAAACATGAATTTGATTATTATTATTAATTTTACCGTCTCGCCTGCGACCTCTAGCCATTTCAATAGAACAATTTCGTTTTTTTGGAAATCTGAAATGGTGCAGTATTTATGGTCACACTAGTTTTGTAAAGTAACATTTCCTATAGATTGAAATTCTTAAATTGAAATTCGGCGCCAAGGTCAAAATCGGAGTTGCCAAGATTGACACTTCTATTTATTACCACCTCACCGATGATAGCTGATTAGCATTATTTTAGATATCTTATTAAATCAAAAGAGGAAGTTCTGTTTTATATTACAATTAATAAGTGTCATTCTAAATTAATATTTAAATAATTATAATATATTCGACTTCCCACTCCGAATCCTTAATTTTGATACACTACTTGATTGGTAACGTACATATTTTTGGTCCTACTATCGTGGTATTATTGTTTAGTAATGGCAATTGTGCGAACGAGACACCGACCTCCACCTGGTGTTGTCTCATTCACACAGTAGTGCCTTCAGTCAATGTCGTCGATAGAATTTCAACTCTATGTCAAATGCAATAAAGTTGAATTTCTTTTAAACGATAAGTGAAAATTTTTGCAGAGTACTCACTCCCTATATTAACCTCCTTGTTTTTATTAATTTGGATTACACATTTTGTTATTCTTATCTTTATCTTTTTTGTTTTTTTTTTCTATAAAACTAAACTACAATACAAATTTTTTTCACAATAAAGAATGTTTAAGAGGATTATGTATTGTTCTTTTATTAATCCATATTATTTCCATATTTTATACTTTTAGTCCATATTATATGTACATATTTTGCATTTTTTAATACATATTTATCCGTGCCCTAGTCATAAGCGTTACCTGTGAGATCATGTTTTGTGTGATTGACGGCTGTAAATCTCACACAGGAAGATAAGAAAATAATCAATAGACATTATCATTTAATCGGTGAGTTCATTTTGTTTTCGATAGAATATGAATATAAGGTTCTTGGCCACATCACTATCGAAACCATGATGACATATTGTCAAAGATTTATTTTTTAATCCTAAATTGGCAAGTGCTACACATTAAACTTCCTGACAATGTACTTACGCATTTTTAGAATGAGTAAGATTTCAAAAAGTGATTTAATATATAAAAAACGATAAAAAATAAATAAAAAATACGTGTCCCCTAATTTTATATCTAATTTCATAATACAAAGTAAAATATACATATTATATTTTTGAAAGGTTGTCCATTGGGTGCATTCCAGCAGACCAACCAACTATCAAAACAAAACAATTTATTAAATTATTAAAGAACCATTTTTACAATAATTATAAAAATTTATTAACAATTGGCGTAGTTATGATAAAACATACAAAGAAAAATACCGTCGACTTGAGAACCTCCTCCTTTTTTGAAGTTGGTTAAAAACAATCACTACAGTAACCATTCCAACACGGAAACTAGCTTCCGCCCGCGACTTCGTCCGCGTGGACATTCGAAAAATCCCTGGGGAACCTTCGACCGGGATAAAAAGAATCCTATGTTTTAATCCAGGCTATAAACTATCTGTGTGTCAAATTTCATTCAAATCTGTTCAGCCGTTTTTGCGTGATTGAGGAACAAACATCCAAACATCTAATCATCCAAACCCACAAACCTTCACAATTATAATATTTGTACGATTATTGTGAGCATGCGAATCTCCGTGCCACTGAATAATTCCATTCTAAAACTACCTAGAAGTAATGTACCGATGATATACGTTCTTATTTCAGATATCAAATCGATTGTACCGGCTTCCCGGCAGAATGATTGACAAAAGCATGTGGCACGGAGATTCGCATGCTTTGAGGTTATGTTTTTTGTTAAATCGTCGAATTCCAGATCAATCGGAGCCTGTACCGCTGGGTTGATGTATTTGTAGCCGTTACATATTCATTGTAACAGCTACAAACACATTTGTTGCTCATGTAACGCAACAGGGACAAAGATATCGCGATCTAAAGTTTTAAAAGCATGCGACTCTCCGGCCCACACACTTAAGTCTAAAATATTGATGAAAATTGCATTAAGATTAAAAATAAGCAGGTTTTTGTAATCGTTTGATCACGATAAACGACCCGAAAACATATTTTCAGAATATCTTTACTCGTTTTAGAGAAATTTGCAAATTTATTTACTATGAACAATCACAGTGTAGGGTTACCATATCGTCGGTCGGTCAGAATCATTAGGCTGTTTCTAGAAAATAGACCGATCGGAATACGTTATTTTGAGGGTATAACCTTCAAGAATTCTAAAGTTTATGAATTCTTGCCTGTCGATACATTGGCATATAATTAGTTTATTTTTGCGTTTTGTGTCACATCTAGCCGATGCATCTTGAGAAATTCGATTATTTGTGGTGGTTATAAATAATTGGACTCTAAGGCGATTCTCCCACTGCCAACGCGCGCCGTCGTTGCGGGGCGCGGTTTGGCGTTTCACGCGCGCGGTGACGGCGCAGCGCAACGCCTGTTCGGGTGGTTTTCTCCGCGCCCCCGCGCCATTCGGCGTCTGACGCGTCCCCGCCGCTTGTTTTTTAGAGGCATTAAATTTTGAAATTGTTTTGTTTTAATTTCCAGGTTTTTAGGGTTCCGTACCTCAAAAGGAAAAAAAACTGAACACATATAAAATCACTCATGAGATTAAAACGTCCAGACAAATAATTTAGATTTGCCATCTCGATATTAATGACGGAATTTTAATAACATACGAGTAGGTAGGTACGGTCAACGGTACGCTGGGCTTCCACGACAGCGTAATGATATTCAATCAAATAAATAACAGATTTTTTACAGTTTTGTATAACCTCATGTGCTGCATAATGTACCTACCAAATGGCACTAAAATGGGCGTATATCCAAGCCACGAAACATTTGAAAACCAGAGGAAATCCCGCCATCGTAACGAAACGATCATCGAAAACCAGCCGCGGGGCGCGTCGCAGTGTGTTGTACCCCGCGGTAACGCGCCTGCTGGCGCAAACTGCTCGCGGATCGCCGGCGGCACGCGGCGGTGCGTGCTCACGCGCCGTGGCGCGCCTTGGTGTGTTGGACGAGGCGGTTTTCTGTACAAATTAATGTACTTGCATACAACGTAAAAGACGCGCGTGGGTGCGCCGCGACCGCGCGCGTCGCCAGTGTGAGAACCGTCTAAACTGTCAAAATTGTTTTAAAGTAAAAAGAAACAATAGTATTGTATTTAAGATAGCCTGCGTAGTGTACAAACCTAATTTGTGTCATTTTCGTCCATGGAAACAGACGTGGGACCCGTACATTAATAACACCGTCAAAAAAATATTACAATTTGAAAAACAAGTACCATATACCTCAGATCACTTAAAAATCCCTATGAAATAAATTTGTGCCAAATTAAGGCATGGACTTTTAATATTTTCAATTTTTTTGTTTGTCCGAGCCATTGATGCTTATAAAAAATATTAGTATTATTAGAGTTTACATATTTAATATCTTAAATACATGAGTGATGGACAGAATGAATTTGTGTCATTTTCATGCATGGATAATACCTAGGTAGGTAGGTATTCAAAAAGTTTGCGGTCGAAGCGAGTAGGCGCGGGCGCGTGGCGAGGGACGACGAAGCTCGTCCGTTTCGGTTGGATACTAAGTACGTACATACCTATAAGTCTCACGTCACGATACGAACGAACACGCACCTTTCGTTTGGTTAAGTAGGTACTCTATAGAATTACATCTCCTGTTTTAGAAATTCATACAGATGTACTATGGACAACAACGTCACTTAACCACAACTCTTAAGGTTAAAATCGGTTGCACGCCGCGCCGCCGCCGTCATAACATAATATATTTAGTTCGTGCAGGGGGATACATGCGCACACAATTTTTTTGCTAACTTTTTAAGCGAAGCTGTTGCCCATAGTACATACATATCTGTTCTGTTTCCATTCTAAAACAACCTAGAAGTAATGTACCGACGATATACATTCTTATTTCAGATATCAAATCGATTGTACCGGCTTCCCGGCAGAATGATTGACAAAAACATGTGGGCCGGAGAGTCGCATGCTTTGAGGTTATGTTTTTTGTTAAATCGTCGAATTCCAGATCAATCGGAGCCTGTAGCGGTGGGTTGATGTATTTGTAGCCGTTACATATTTAAGCATGTTCCAGACGGATTAAATCACGCCTCCCAACAGAGGTGACCTTGCTTGATTTAATCCATCTAGACGGCAGATTTAATCCAAATTTCTCCAACCAATCCAAATGACCTTCAACGTCCTTGGTGGAAGGGCGCGAGTTCCAACACAGGCACGGTAATGATATTTATCAGTACTCCAACTTCATATACTGCCCGGCATTTTATTGGCAAGATAAAAACGAGACAAAAGATGTGCAGCGCCACAAATTTTAGTGTTTGTGGCTATTGCGCATCTTTTGTCTCATCTTTCTCTTGCCAATTTATATGCAAGTGTCATCTGTACAAATAGTCGAAAAGCGAGTCGTACCTACGCGCCTCGGCCCTCGAGTTCAGTCTGCAGTCTGCACTCGGTACACAAACAGTCGCGAATGCGCCGCAGTGATGAACGAAAGATGTACGAGGTAATAAATATAATAGAAAAAATACTATAAAATATCGACTCAGCCCTCGCAGTTCAGACGGGCTCAAATGGCTCGGCTGCTACGGGTTACGGGTGAGTCAATTTTTTCTAGTATTTTTAGGGTTCCGTAGCCTAAATGGCAAAAAACGGAACCCTTATAGATTCGTCATGTCTGTCTGTCTATCTGTCCTTCTGTCACAGCCATTTTATTCCAAAAAGTATTAATATTACACAATTGAACCTTGGTTGGTAGATGTATTCTGTTAACCGCTTAACGATTTTAACACAAAAATAACAAAAATAAAGATTAAGGGGGGGCTCTCCATACATGGAACTGAAACTGCGAACGTGTGAGGTGTCAATAGATAGGTCTTTAAAATTGACATTGAGGTTTTTAAGACATTTTTTTCTCAAAGTCTAAGGTTTGAAAGATATACTCCTCCAAAGTGGTAAAATGTTTATCCTCCCCCCCCCCTTTAACTTTTGAAATAAGAAAGTGAAAAATCTAAAAAACATATATGCTGCATGTAGGTCTTAATAATTACTTTCAATAAAAATTGGTTTAAATGAGATATAGTAATTAGTTTTTCAGATATAGCACATTTTCCATAACCGCAAATATAACTTTGTCATTCATAACAACACTGAAAAACAAAGTTATTTTTGCAGACGAAAAATTATAATGGTATTAAATATAGTGTGGTATAAGGTATCTACGGAACCGTACGGCGTGTTGCCCAAAACGCACTTGGCCGGGTTTTTTTCTATTATATTTATTACCTTAATATAGAAATGACATTCTGAATGCCAAAAGTCTAAAAATTCAATAGGTACTATTGATTGAAATATAAGTTCTTACTATTGCAAAGTGCAGATTGTGCTGTTTTTATTATAAATATAATTAACCAATAATCCAGAGATACCTTACATTTTTAAATACCTGGAAAGTCCGAAAGCTAAGATTAAGTATACTTAAAATATTATATAATACGTAGGTATTGTACTAAGGATTATTAAATAATTTGTTTCTCCCATCAATAATGTATTTTTTTTTTTATTTTTATATTACCATTAGTTTTGTTAATCTAGTTATATTATTGCCTTAAAATTAATTGATTGAACCAGCGCGGGTTTATTTAGGTAATTATTTCAAGGACAGGGCCGAGTTACAGTACTGATAGATATCTTTACCGTGGAATGGGAAAGAGTGTCGGCGCTAGGGTTGCCAACATGTCTAAGGCGAAATACAGTATTTTTCAAATAAGGCTAAAAAAATTAGTACACTTTAAAATAATATAGTAGTTTATGGAAAAGGCAAAAATTAGGCAAATATATTATTATATTTTACTTTTTATAAAAACTATATTTTTTGAACTTTTTGCATTTTTGAACAATGTTTTGGTCAAAATCATAAACCATAAATAAAACAATCATGAATCAAAATAAAAGTCTCATATTATTTTCTACCATCAATATTAATTAAATATAAGTAAATTAAAAACTCGTTTTTAACTTACTTACGATTGTATCAGTATTACTGATTAAGTTAAGACATGAAAGAAATTCGTCCATGGTTAAGATTAAGATATATTTCGTCCATGGATTAAGATTTAATTAAGTTGTCAATTTTATATTGACAAGTTTGGAACGCAATAAGACAGATAGATACGTTCAGAATTCAGATACAATACACTATACACATAGTATTTGTTATATGGTGTGACTATACACTACACGCTATAGAATCAGTCAAAATTCACGATCACAAATAAAAAAAAAAGAAACATTTGTTTCTTAGCGATCGATGTTGAAAATATAGTATTTTTGCGTACTATATATTTCTTCAATAGTATATAGCACGCAGACCCGAAACATAGTATAATACGACATATTATTATAGTATGGTTGGCAGCCCTAGTTGGCGGCGCTTGGATGTAAACTCGTGTAGCCGCAACACAATCCACGGATGGAAACCACGCCCCTATCAAGCTTCCACCAAGGTGACCTTGGTTGGGAGGCGTGATTAAATCCGTCTGGAACGTGCTTTATTGTAACAGCTACAAACACATTCGTTGCTCATGTAACGCAATAGCGACCTAAAGTTTTAAAAGCATGCGACTCTCCGGCCCACACGCTTAAGTCTAAAATATTGGTGAAAATTGTATTATGATTAAAAATAAGCAGGTTTTCGTAACCGTATATAATAGGTCTTTACCTATGAAATTGCCGATTTGTATGGAGAATTTTCAAGAAGTTGCATTTTTCATACTAGCATTTTCTTTGTTCATTTAACAACCGTTAACACTCTTGTAACAAAACTTTTATGTACTAATGTTTGAACACTATGCTAACCTATTCCATTTACGATAGGCGAAAAAAATAAGTTTTGGCTAAGTTACAACCCCTCCGGTCAGCCTTTTTTGGCTCACAAAAAAAGAGTAACTTTCAAGATCTTTTTTTAATGCTATGAAAGCTTAAAAAAAGGACTTTATTTTTACTGATAGTTGACTATCATGGTCATAATTCGACATACGTAAATCAAGATATTGTTAAATGTTTTAAAACATAGAAGTTATTATTTTCTCTGTATGTGACAAAATATCGGCAAGTTCATAAGTAAAGACCTAATATTTATAGATATATATTGCGAACGATTTTATCCTAGCTTTCCGATGACCTAGAGACTTGAAACTTTGAAAATAGGTCAGAACTGGAAGGCAATGCAATATTATGGTGTCATTGAGCTGATCTGATGATGAAGCCGGAAGAAGCCCACAGGAATTCTATGATAAAACCTACAACCCCATCGTGTTTGGGCTCGTTAGAATAGGCATGACGAAATTTTTTTTATTTTATGTTACATAAATTACCTCTCAAAAAAAGAAACATTGGTAAAATAATTATTTCGCTAGCGTGAAAACTGCCCGAGATATCACAGTTTAAAATGCACACAAATTGGACTCACCCGAAAACGCTCCATACTAACGGCTACCCTAGTTATGACGTCACGCCTAGGTGTTTGTATGCAACGCGTAGGAAAGTTTGGCAGCTATATTAAATATTGTGTTTATCAAAATTGTTTCTTATACAAATTTGCTATAAATTTTATGGATTAATTAAATGTATTATTTATTTTAATATATTTTAAACTTTTTAAATGGACTTGTCCGCCCAACTTTGAAGGGTAATAAAACAAATAATACGCAATATATAAAACCAAGAGGTATACAAGCTACTCTAAAAGTTCAATATGTTTACGGTTTTTATTAGTATTTTGTTATTTTATTCAGTAGTCGTCATCCCTATTGTTTTGACGAGTACTCTAATGGGAGACGAAGTCCAGGGTCTGATGATGAAGCTGACAGACAGAGTATGTTCATTACTTTTAGTCGGAGGATTTTTGTAAAAATATTAACCAAACTGTTTTTCAATTAGGGTTTTTCAAAATGACAAAAAACTGTATGCTCGATAGATAAGATGGCGTTGATAAAAATGTATGTGTCAATGTGATTTTTTTACTCAGCTTCGAAGAGTACTCAGGTAGGCAGGCAAATCTGATGTTACCCTAAAATGTTTCTCTTTGGCCAGATGTCAGCCAGCGAACGCTTATTTGCCTCTTTGGTACAGGCCGTTTATTTTTAAAAGCCAATTTTTACACTTCTCTTTCCATCAACGCCATCTAGAGGCAAATAGTTACTATTTTTTTAAAATGTCACTTTGTAAAGCCTTCATTAAGAATAATTGTCCTAAGTCGTGGGCTTTTAAAAAAAATGCTTTTTTGACAGTTGCCTTTCTCATCGAATGTGTTTTTTAATCAATATATTTGTACATGTATCATAGATTCACGTGGACTACATTACCACAGAATAACTATGATACTACCTAATAAATTGTTCGATTTTGGTAGATTATTTTTTGATGTTATTCTAAAATACCCCAGGTGTCCAAGAATGTCACAGCTCAAGGGTGAACACAATGTAACAGTGCTTCCACTACTACTACCTAATATTTGTGATTTTCAGACTCATTAATCTTTTAGTATGTAGAATTTTACCTGAGAGATTAATGCCTATTATAAGTAATTGTTGATTTTAAATCGTTATTGCCTATAAAAGGTACATAACTACGATTTAAAAAAAATTAGACTCATTTATCTTTAAGTCACACACAAATCATTGTACCTGAGATAAACCTATAGGTACTTTTAAAGTCTGAATAATTATGCAATACCTTGAGAAAACCTTTATCGGTTGGAATTCAACAGATTTTGTCATTTACTTGTTCCACTAAATATGAAAATGTCAAAATTAATAACAGTGTTTCATTGTTGGACAGAGGATGTTTCATTGTGTACACCTAGGTGGACACAATGAAACAATTCCCATTTTCTTTTAAAAGTCTTCTTATTGGTTTATGTATCTATTTATTAATGAAACTATAACTGCCATTTTATACCTAATTAAGTAGATTCCGTTCCTCTAAAAACGGAATTCATATCTTTAAAAATGAGAGAAATATGAGACTCAGAGCTTTTGGTGTTGCATTGTTCCACACTGCTCTACGTTTGTATGTATGTGAGTTTTTGTATTGTTACTTGGGACAAGTTTCAATGGTTGTAAAGTAATTTATGCTTACTACATAAGTCAAAACTTGAAAAATTAAACTTTAGTATTTACTTACCTTTTAAAAAAAACTAAAAACCGACTTCAAAAAACCTGCCTCTAAAAAGCAAGAAATAATATTCAAATCATTAGATATGCATTATCATTGTTATATAATAACAACACGTCTATTGAAGTCGGGTGGGGCTGGAGTACAACTTCGTTTTTTTATTCTAAAAGCCCTACCCGACTTCAATATACGTGTTGTTATTATATAACAATGATAATGCATATCTAATGATTTGAATATTATTTCTTGCTTTTTAGAGGCAGGTTATTTGAAGTTGGTTTTTTGTTTTTTAAAACATTTTATTTTATTTTTAAAACAATTTTTATTTTTTTGTTTTTAGTGTAAGTACCTTCTCTATTAGGTAGTGTAGTGTAAGTATATTATTTGGTAGAAAAATCGGCTCAGTCAAACGTGAGATATTCGCGGAGAAACATACATTCATACAGGTCAAACTGAAAGAGAACCTTCTTTTTTTTGAAGTCGGTTAAAAAGACTAAAAGTACCTCTTACCCAACAAAAAGAATCATCTTATTCGGTTCATAAATAACAAAATAGTCAAGTTAGTTGATGCAAAATCATAGTGTTTTCAGGATACCTTGAAAACTACTGAACCGATTTGAAAAAAAATAAATGGGACCATTTCGCAAAAAAATTGAATCGAACAAAAAAATAATCATCAAAATCGGTCCATAAATGTCGAAGATACGCGCGAACAACGATAAAAAAAAAACATACAATTAAGGATGTAATAAAACAGATGCTTCGTTCGGAGTTATTTTATTAATAAAATACATGTAAAATATTTTTTTTTTTCTTACAAAGAGGTTATAAGAAAACTGAATTTCTTAGTGCTCATCACGGTTAGTTCAGAGCCATCACGCCTTATTAGTAAGTTTGAATAGACTAACATACACGTTACTAACATAACAAGTGATGTATAGGTACTTGGTTATTTATAAAGCTGTTGGGTTTTAAAGTAAATGGGAACGGGAACGAGAACGAAAACGGAAACGGGAACGGTACTTACCTACTAATCTCTGAACTAAACTTTTCAATAATTTATACCAATTCGAATTTAATATTTATAACTAAGACAGGACAACGTCTGTCGGGTCAGCTAGTAAAATAAATATTTGAGGGGGCTCCCATACAACAAACGTGATTTTTTTAGCCGTTTTTTGGTACGGAACCCTTTGTGTGCGAGTCCGACTCGCACTTGACCGGTTTTTATTTCCTTACCCTCAAAAAATATTTTGTTACAGTAGGTAGGTAATCCTTTCTTTTTAAACTTTGCAAGAGGTAGAGTACAAGAATGTTAATGATGTCATCTCATCAATGAGACTGTAATTGACAATAATAACACATGCCTACTTCCAAATCACGCCAACAGCACTGTTAGCCTATAATCCATTAAATGAAGTAGGTACACAAATACCCTATCTGTGTAATATTTTGTGACTATTTAATTTGGTCGGATACGCGCTAACAGCGCTGTGAGCGTGATTCGGAACGCGGCCACAGTATCATCAAATGTATTTATATTCGTTCGTATACTTCTTACCTACCTACCTACTCGTTACTTCAAATGTGTCACCGAACTTCAGTACCTATGCTTAGGCGTCACTTAAGTCACTTACTTACTTTAAATTAGGCGAATTAATTTGAAGTGGGATATTGTGCTGGCTCAATACGAAATAGAGGCTACTTTTTACAAATTCTTTTACCCAAAGTCGCTCGAACGGCAAAGTACGTAGCAGCGGTGCTCGAAGTACGCAGCAAACAGCGGTGCCCCGGCTCCCCCCCCCCCACCCCCCCCCCCCCATTTTCTTTTGTGACTTTTACAGGGTGTTGAAAAGAAAAAAATAAAAAGCTGAAAATTCCATTGATGAATTTAGCACAAAACATTATGTACAACAGATACTATTGATCTAAAACATTTAACACTTATTTAACCAATTGTAATATTCTTTTGGAGTTACTAAGGTAACGCTTTAGGTAATAGTCAAATAACAGTATTCCCGTGGACGAAGATGACACAAAAAGCTCAAGTAAGTACATCGGTTACAACTTCATAATCATCATGAAAGTAAAATTTTCAACTTTAATTTTCTTTTCGTCCGATAGCGTTAAAAAAGACAAAAACCTAAATTGTTACTTATGCATCAAACCAAAATGACACAATTTCATGTATTAGGCTAAGTGAATGGTGCAGAAACTATATACGAAAAAAACAAACTTTAATATTTTTAAAAGCTAAAAACTTATCCCGATCGGTCTAAAATGCAAGTTGAAGTGTTTTTAGATACCTATTTTGAAAGACTAATACTTCAAAAAACGAAGGAAGTTCTCAGTTCGGTTGCATTCAACCGAGACCTAAATTAATGGGTGACTGATACTGATGATGATGGGTGACTGGTACTGAGTGGGCAATTATTATACCAATTATGACGTTCACATTTTTAACACGTTTTTATAAGGTTACCTACTTTCTCATTTGTTTGTTTGTATTTTGTCATCTCGATTAGGATAAAAGTCACCTTTTTACGTCCCCTAAAAAATACTGCAATATTGCATAGTCAGTAACAGTATGATAGTAGGTACGATACGTACGAGTATGTAGGCAAATCAACCCTCAACATTATGTAGTTCAACTTGAATTTTATTAGAAACAGCCTAATGATTCCTACGGACGGACCGACGATATGGTCACCCTACACACTGATTATTCATAATAAATCATAGTAAATAAATTTACTTATTTCTCTAAAACGAATGAAGATATAGTGAAAATATGTTTTCGGGCCGTTTATCGTGAACAAACGGTTACGTAAACTAGCTTATTTTTAATCTTAATACAATTTTCACCAGTATTTTAGACTTAAGCGTGTGGGCCGGAGAGTCGCATGCTTTTAAAACTTTAGATCGCCATATCTTTGTCCCTGTTGCGTTACATGAGCAACAAATGTGTTTGTAGCTGTTACAATGAATATGTAACGGCTACAAATACATCAACCCAGCGGTACAGGCTCCGATTGATCTGGAATTCGACGATTTAACAAAAAACATAACCTCAAAGCATGCGAATCTCCGTGCCACATGCTTTTGTCAATCATTCTGCCGGGAAGCCGGTACAATCGATTTGATATCTGAAATAAGAACGTATATCATCGGTACATTACTTCTAGGTAGTTTTAGAATGGAATTATTCAGTGGCACGGAGATTCGCATGCTCACCGATTATTATACTTCCATTAGTTAAAATGCATTCTATGGCGACCGATGGATGATTCAACGATTAGCCTGCTGGAATGCACCCATTGGCATTTGTTGTTTCTATACTGTATGCTCTAAGTTTTTATAAAGCAAAGGAAGAGTTTTTGGCGCCATTTTGTCGGGGTTGGTTTGGTGACTATTTTAATTATTCGCAAATTGATTCGTAGTGGATATTGTGTCTTAAAATTGGTGCAGTTTTGTGGTACAAGTGTCTACGCAACTGAACAATATGTGGGATTATTGAAATAGGCGCGTTCTTGGTTGTGTGAAGCTGAGACTTTTATTGTAGTGGTGGCTACCTCGGCTGACCTTACCGAGTAAACTGCCTTGATTATACTTGGTGCCAAATGCTCCAAGCAGCATTAGAATGCGATGCACCCTCATTTTAATGTAAACTGAAACAATCTACCACTGGACTATTCAACACTTGACACTGGCAAAAATTACTTCCAAGAGGAAAGTAGATTGCCAAAACAAAAATAAGAAGAAGAAAGCAAAGGAAAGGAATCTATATCCATACAGCAATGTATTAATCTTTTTTGTTAGTTATGCATTAGAATGAATTTAGAGCACCGTCAACCGTACTTTAGAATCAAGGACCGGAACCGCTTACCGTTAAAGGCATAGAAATAGAATGTCAGCGAAATTTTTTCTATGTCTGGTTAAAGGGGTTTTTGATTGGGTATTTCATTCACTTGTTTTCAAAAACCCTATCAATACGGTAACCCCATCAATACGGTAACCCTATCGAAAGGGTAACCTAAGTAAGGACTTACCGAATACGAAAACCCTATCGGGGAAACCCTATGACGGCTTTATGAAGGGGTTTTAAAACGTGTTCAAGCAATTTATACCTAGTTCCACCTAGGCCGAAGGACCGGAACCGCTTACCGTTAAAGGGGTTTTCATTGGGTATTTCATGAACCGCTAACCGTTTAAAAGAGTTTTTGATTAGGTATTTCATAGACTTATTTTCAAAAACCCTATCAATACGGTAAGCATGACGTCGACTAACCCAAACACTTTCATTTGGTAAGCTTTATAAAGGTTTATTTGGTAAGCTTTGGTAATTAATAGGGTTTCCCTATCAATTGGGTTGACCAAAAAAAGGGGTTTTCCGGTCCCTGCCACAATTCGAAAAACACTATCTTGTAACGGCGCCATCGATCACTAGTAGTAACTTTCTAACGTCTTTCATTAACTTAGTAAGTAGTTCATTCATTGTATTCGAGACGAGAAGTCTCCAAACCCTGTACTGAGAGAGATATTGCTATCAATTTAAGACTAGGCACTACTACTACCTACCTACCTATTTATACAACCTGTATTATTGTTGATATCCCATACATAACTCGATAACAAGATTTTCTTGTTCTGTGGGCCCTGCGATTGCAGAGATTAAGCCATTTTCGCAAGAGTAGGTCATGGAATGGGTGACCAAAAATTTATTTTCTTGATATTCCTCCGCACTTCGGAAGGCACATTAAGCCGTTGTTGGTCCCGGTCCCGGTCCTGGTATTGGACCCGCGCAGCCCAGACCAAGTAGTGGTTAATAATGGCCCGACACTACCTACCCACCTAAGAAGAAGACCTTTGTTTGGGACACTAAAAATGGCTGCTATGCTAGCCACTGTATCACTGTAGGTACCTATGCAATGTTGAATTCAGCGCGATTGGCCACCCTGTCACTTACTAAATGACCCTGTTTGCGTTACGTATTTTGTAGAAGTAGGTAAGTACGGTACCTACCTACAACGCTCCGTAATTTTGATAAGGTTTGACACGTGAACTAAAAACAAACTTTAACAATCACTTATTATCAATAAATTTCACTAGCTATTCTTGTTTCATTCTTACATCATTCGACTCGCCTAAAAACGAATGTACGTCTCTGAGTAATTCTCTCACTAATAATAATAACATTAATATCACAGAATAAATAATACTAGGTACCTACAAGCAATGATATTAAAACTTTTTTAATATATATTCATTGGGTACAAAACAAGTCTTATATTTAAACAAAATATAGTCTAAGAGACTGATATTATTAGTTTTGAACAACTTCAAATTACTTAGTTAAAAATAAGTGTATGAGTGTTTGGTAAAGCAGCCTTATAATGCCGAATATGGTAAAGTCTGTTCATCCTTACTTGTCTTATATGGTAAACAATCTTCACCCAACTCTTTAATGAAATAGTCATTTATAAAATACAACAAATCGTTTTCCACACATAGATTGCGAAATAAATTGTTAATAAATTAACAACAATTTCATAAAGTTACTAACATATTTTTAAATAACGATTTAAGATTAAAAGACGTATGACAACTGTCAAAAACTGTTTACTAAATAAGACAAGTAAGGATGAACAGACTTTAGATACCTAGGGACCATCAAATTGAAAGTTAGCAACAAAATTCGTGTGCGCGCGTATCGTCCCTGCACGAACTAAACGTATGGTTGTGATGTGACGGCGCGGCGTGCAAGCAATTTTAACCTTAGCAGTGGTTAAGCGACGCTGTTGCCCATGATACCTCTATACCTTCTCTAATTTCATGACCACTGGTCGAATGGATATCATGACGGATTTGGAATACACAGGATTCCTCGGGTCAAATAAAGAAATAACTTTTCTTTATTTTACGTTAAATAATAAGGGTCCCCCTAGACCTACCGGTTTCTTTTCTTTGCTTTGCTGTTCTACTAGACCGCCGGCCAACAGGGTCATTTTCAATCTATCGCATATTGGGACCAGACCAAATTGGCAAAATAGCTATTAGCTTGGTGTTATCAAATATAATCGTCTGGGTTGCGAAGTAGGAAGCTTCTGGGAGATATGCCACCCTGAACATAGTCTCCGATTGCTAAAAATAAATCGATCGCATATTTATATAAATTGTGAACACGGTCGTGGGTGGCATCATTACCTACCTGAACTATTTTTTTGTGTTTTCATAACGATCGTTTAAGGAACAAAGCTCACATATGTGAAATGTACTTAGATTGAAAATATGCGATAGATTGAAAATGAGCCTCTTGGCCGGCGCTCCATTGCCGAACAGCAAAGCAAAGAAAAGAAACCGGTAGGTCTGGGGGAACCCTAAAGTGATACTTATAATTTACCCTGAGCCACAGCAGTAAGTAAGTATAATTATTGCAATTGTAAAGAAAATGTAAATAAAATTTAAACTGACTTTATCAGTGACGTCAGCCCCGAGTCTATACTATAACACCGACACCGACCGACCTTCACTCGAGACGACCATGATATCGACACTCGACAGTCGCTAGTTTAGTTCTCCGGCAGCATTTGAGCTAATACGTCGCCGCTTTGATTATACATTGCATATTTCTTATACATTTCCACGAAGATGTCACAACAAGGGCCGGCATTCGACGTGAATGCCATGACGCTGACCCGTTGGGTGTTGGCTCAGCAAAGGACAGCACCCACTGCCACGGGAGACCTCACACAGCTGCTCAATTCTATACAAACAGCAGTGAAAGCTATACAATCGGCCGTCAGAAAAGCCGGCATCGCTAAACTGTGAGTTATTTATTTACCTTCATTCATACGTTTCGTTCTTTTTGTTAAAACAGTAAATTATACCTTACCCTACTTAACTAGCCACAGTTAACCATTGCATCATAATATCATAAATAAAAATTTAATGTTGGTTGATAAGATAATTTTTTTAGCATTAAGTAACACACCCACATTATTACGTGATTTGAGAGTTAAGAGTTGAGACACACCTCCTTCACGCACACGTCACTAAAATATTCAAAGCACTTAACAAACATGATTCTTTGAACTTTAGTCGGGGTACCGCTGACTTTACATCATTATTAACATTATTTATTCATTACATTATATTCATGCAACTTAGTACCTAGTTATTTATTAAACGTTAAAGATAAAGATATTTTATTTGCTTGAAATGCAGTAAAAATACATGTAGTGTTATTATATATTATATTCAAAAGATCGTACACATTTCTCTACATCAAGCATGCAAAATTTTTGAAAGATGATTATAAATGAAGCTACGAGTTTAGAACAATTGTCACGCGCGATGAGAATGGGATGGAACCTTATCAAACTGAGACACGCACGGTACGCAGCGCTAGCTACAGGGATATAATATCCAAAAGGGTAGTATTCAATCGGGTAACAAAAAATTCCCATTTTTAGGGTTCCGTAGCCTAAATGGCAAAAAACGGAACCCTTATAGATTCGTCATGTCTGTCTGTCTGTCTGTCTGTCTGTCTGTCTGTCTGTCTGTCTGTCTGTCTGTCTGTCCGTATGTCACAGCCACTTTATTCCGAAAGTATTAAGACTACACAGTTGAAACTTGGTAGGTAGATGTAATCTGTTAACCGCTTAACGAATTTAATACAAAAATAATAAAAATAAAAGATTAAGGGGGGGCTCCCCATACATGGAACTGAAACTGAAAAAATTTTTTTCTTCAAACCAACACGTGTTGGGTGTCTATAGATAGGTCTTTAAAAATGACATTAAGGTTTCTAAGACAACTTTTTCTCAAAGTCAACCGTTTGAAAGATATTTACCGCCAAAGTGGTAAAATGTGTGTCCCCCCCATTAACTTTTGAAATAAGAGAGTGAAAAATCTAAAAAAAATATATGCTGTAGACCTTAATAAAAACTTTCAACCAAAATTGGTTTGAACGTGATATAGTAATTAGTTTTTGAGATATAGCACATTTTCTAAAACCGCAAATATAACTTTGTCATTCATACCAACACTGTGAAAAACAAAGTTATTTTTACAGACGAAAAATTATAGGTGGTATTAAATATGGTATGGTATAAGGTAACTACGGAACCCTATGGCGCGTGGCCCGACACGCACTTGGCCGGTTTTGGTATTAAAAATACTGAATATAGCGTACTGAAATACTAAGTGGGCGACGGACTGAGGGCGACTATAAATGTTGAAAATGGGTGACTTTAAAATACAACTCGAGTAACTAGTTATTCAGAACGGGCGACAACCTTAGGGCACACAAAACATTTAAAATTTGGCATATATTTTATTTAAAAAAGGTGACTATTATCATAATCGAGATGACAAAAGTTCCATGTCAGGCAGCTTAAGGCTCCGTTATGCGAAATCATTTGTCTCTGTCTTTTTCTTTACGTGTAAAGAGTATGGAAAATAACCTCACTTCTGCACTTTTTCGATATTTTTCGTTTAGCACAATCATCTTTCTCGAAAAAAAGTTATTGGAGCAACTGCACAGTACGTTAAAATGTATTTTTGTGTAGAATTCAATACGTTTACGCTATTATTTACGCCAAAAATATAGCCCGCGACAAGCGCTTTTGATGATATTCTGTTTTTTTTTTTACAATCACCTGTGAGGTTTATACAAAATTTAATGTTTTTAGCAACTAGATAAACTCTTTAGCCTATTGTATGATTTTTTTGGTGGCTACAAGCTTACGTTTTCTATATAAAAATATGGCCCGCGCAAACCATGTTTTCCTATAACCGCCCCATCAGTTAAATAGTTACCTACATACTTGCAAAGATATTAGAAACTTGGCATAATAGTTGCACATGCCCACCCAGTATTTTTGTCACTCATTTTGAATTTTCACTGTTAACTTAAATTATTTATCTCCCACATGTAGACGACCGTTTTACGTATTTTTGAAGTGAAACTTCTTTAGCGGCGTTGTACGCTTTTTTGTAATGGGGAAAAAATTCTAAACTCGCGTTAGTAAGAACCACGTGGCTGATCGAAAATGCGTAAGATGGATGTGACGGATGGAGAGTAGACAGCTGGCGGCGGAAGTATACCCCTCTCTTTCTACGGGGCGCGTTGAAAATGGCGGCGCGTCGAAAATGGCGGCGCGTCATTTTAAGACGTAAACACTTGTGTTACCAGCAACGCGCTAATTTTGAAAATGGAACTAATAGCAGCGATCTCTTCGGTGAAATCATAGACTTATTTATACTCTGTGACTATAAGTTTAAATCGTAGAATGCGTGCATGTAGAAATTAAAAAGGCCACTGGCGCGCAATCTTTAGAATTTTTCTCTAATTACAAACTGATTGAATTGTGTGACTGTATAGTAAATAGTAATAGGAAAGAAATAATTTTAATCCTTTGCCGCTAATTTCAAAATATCAAAAATGCGCAACGTTAATATGTATTCAAGTTTTCACTTCTGCCGGCACTCCCGGAGTGCAACCCGATTTTTTTGTAATCCATAGTTGCCGCCCGTTTAGTTATTTTGTCGCCCAAAAAATAAACCACTGCCAGGTTTAGTATTTAAGTACCCCATTAACGGTCGCCTTTTATTATTTCCTGTCATCCAATTAATTAATTCCCTATCCAAAACACGGTGTCACGCATCCGAGGCAAGGGAATTTTTGCTGCCGCAACTTCAAGTACAATAACAAGTACACAATTACCTAGTTGATTAATTAAATTAAAATAGTCAATTTTCGATTTACTTTGACAAGGTTCCATCCCATTCTCATCGTGCGCGGATTGTACCACAGACTACCCAGTAGGTACTTGTGTACTTACTTCTTTGTAATCCATAATTTCCACCAGCCATGGAATCTCCGGGGACACGAACGTACAAGGCGAAGAGGTGAAGAAGTTGGACGTACTCTCCAACGACCTGTTCATCAATATGCTAAAGTCCTCCTTCACTACGTGCCTGCTCGTTTCCGAGGAGAACCCTGAAGTCATACAGGTGCGTATGTGCACGGATATTCACGACGTGCCTGCTGGCTTCCGAGGAGAACCCTGAAGTCATACAGGTGCGTATGTGCACGGATATTCACGACGTGCCTGCTGGCTTCCGAGGAGAACCCTGAAGTCATACAGGTGCGTATGAGTACGGATATTCACGAAGTGCCTGCTGGCTTCCGAGGAGGAACCTGAAGTCGTACAGGTTCGTATGCTCACGGATATACACGACGTGCCTGCTGGCTTCTGGGGAGAACCCTGAAGTCATACAGGTGCGTATGAGTACGGATATTCACGACATGCCTGCTGTCTCCTGAGGAGAAACCTGAAATCATACAACAGGTGCGTATGAGAACGGATATTCACGACGTGCCTGCTCGTTTCCAAAGAGAGCCATAGTCATACAGGTGTGTATGAGCACGGGTATTCACGACGTGCCTGCTGTCTTCTGAGGAGAAACACGAAATCATACAGGTGCGTATGCACATGGTTAACAATAATGTAAGTGCTACTGTAGGACTAGGCTTTCACATTTATGTTCCCATAGTTGGAAGAAAAAAATATTTTACCCTTTGCGCCTCACTGAACTAATGCAATAACATCTTACGCCTCCGCCCTCTTACATACGCGCTACACCCCTGGTGGGGCGCACCCTGGTTGGGAACTCATGCTAGTGTACTCATGACGAATAACATGAGATCCTAAAACAGTATTACTTATTGACGGTGTGAAAGTGTGGTATCGTGGTCGTGGACCATTGGTCCCTATCTAAGTCTTAATTAATGTCAGTTACTTTATCTCAAGTGTAGTAAGATAGACAATAGACAGGGGTTGTGTGATGTATAATGTCGTAAATTTAATTTAAATAATTTTAATTAACTTTTAGGTGGAAACTGAAAGGCGAGGGAAATACATAGTCTGCTTCGACCCACTCGACGGATCTTCCAATATTGACTGTCTGGTCTCAGTCGGTTCGATATTCGCCATCTACAAGTAAGTAACTACGATCATAGTTTTACAGTTTACTAAAAGGTGATAGCATAAGAATAATTTTATTCATTCTTATAGTGATAGTTTTATTTAAGGTGGTACCCTGAGCGAAAGTGACGCCGCGGTGAATTTTATTTAATATTATAATTCTAATACACAATTTTAATAATGTTTATCGTGGACATTTTAGAGCCCACAGTCTAGTATTTTTAGACGGTATCGTTACATTCCCTCGTAGTCACTGCTAGAAGTAGATAGAAAAACTGCTAAAAGTGGCCGTTTTTGACACATTTGCTATCTACTTCTACGAATGACTACGAGGGCATGTAGTGATACCTTCTAAAAATACTCGACTATGGGCCCTAAAATCTCCACGATAAACATTATTAAAATCTTTTTCTATTAATAACTTATTAAATAAAAACCTCTGAGGGCGCCACTTTCGGTCATACAACCGCCTTAACTTGAACCCGGACCTTGTTATCATATGGCGTGTCTGAGTTTATCGTTACCTAGCTAGACGAAACATCAACATAGGTATAGCACTAATGAGTCATAGTTCTCGACAACTATACTGTTCTTCCAGTAGTTGGTAGTAGATCGCTTATTGGAAGTAACTTTTAAACTGCAGCTTACATATTGATAAGTATAAAATGGTACTTAATCTCAAAAATACTTTTTCACATTCGAAAATCTTCTCGGTTATCAAACTGCCTTTCGGCATGGACCATTGATTGGTCCATGCTTTCGGACAATAAAGTACCTATCTTCATAAATCTTTATTTGTACATTATTTGTCACTAGAAAACGTTCGGAAGGCGATCCTTCTGAGGCGGATGCCCTGAAGCCAGGTAGCGAGCTGGTGGCGGCCGGGTACGCACTATACGGCTCTGCCACCATGATGGTGCTATCCCTGGGCCGCGGGAAGGGCGTCCACGGGTTCATGTATGACCCCTCTATTGGGGAGTTCATTCTGACCGACCCTAACATGAGGATACCGGAGAAGGGCAAGATTTACTCCATCAATGAAGGTATGACAGGTTAAGTTTAGGGAAATTATAGTTTAGACCGCAATGTTAAAGTACTATTATTATTATTATTAATTATTCTGTGTCCGTACCTTACTCTATCACCTTACTCTACACTTGATAATATCTTGGATCGAAATTAAATGCTTCGACTGTACTTAAAAGAAATGTACATAAATAGTAAATAGACGACTGTCTAAAGTACTCCGGATAGCGCACCCACTTTTTCACCACATTCAAACCTTTATACATTCGTACCCGTTAGCAGACAGAAGTCCCGAGGTTTCAGGTCTTCAACCTCTGTCCAGGTTACGCAGCGGAATGGGAGCCGGGTCTTAAGCGCTACGTGCAAGAGAAGAAGCAGCCATCCGCCGGAAAGGCGTACGGCGCGCGCTACGTGGGCTCCATGGTGGCCGACGTGCACCGCACCATCAAGTACGGCGGCATCTTCATGTATCCCGCCACTAAGTCCGCACCCAATGGGAAGGTTGGTTCATCACACCATTATAACATCGAGTAGATTTAAATATAACATCGAGTAGTTTTTTTATATGGGTGTGAGGAGGACTGTTGGGAAAGACTCATTAAACTGACATAGTAGCGCCACCATCTAACTTTACTAAGTATGGGTGAAATGGTCCCGACCAGGGTGACTGATCACCCGTCCCACTCGCTGGCATCCCCCTTCTAGATAAAAAAACTAGTTGGGACTTAGGACCACTTAGAAGCAATTTCCAGAAAGGTCAGGGGATAGCTTCGTCCAAGGGATAGCTCTTGGGATAGTTGCTTGGGCACCGCCCCGATTGGTATAGTATTTTTTATGGAATTGTCCCCTCTCCTTCCCCCTGGGTCGCTACCTACTTAGTAACTAGAGTCTGTTCGGAAAGAGAACCGTCATGGGATTTGTGCTTGATTAACGTAATTGTCATGTTGACGGCACTGTTACGTCATTATAGTGCGACTATTTTGACTTGATAGATATCAAGATATATATCTTGATAGGTATGTGATAACAGTGCTGTCAACATGAACGGTAATCAAGCACAAATCCATGACAGCCTAGGTCTCTTTCCGCACAGACTCTACTGCTCATGTTTACGAGCTTGATAAAAAGACCTTGTGCCTAAATGGGACCGTTTATTCCCAGGCTGACTATGATAGACCACACCACATCCATATATTCTTTAGTTAGGCGAATCAACCCTACATGTATGCCTCTAAAATTATAACCAAGACTTCTATGGATCGTTTAGAAACTTTATGACGTTTGTTTCCAGCTCCGCCTACTATATGAGTGCAACCCGATGTCGTTCATAGTGTGCGAGGCGGGAGGGCTGGCCAGCACGGGCCGGCAGCCGGTGCTCGACTTACAACCGACTTCTATCCACCAGCGCGCGCCCTGCTACCTCGGCTCCAAACTAGATGTCGAGGAACTACTCAAGTACCTCAACTGACAACTTAGCTTTAATAAAAGACTGATCACAACTCCTTGTTTCATTGTCACTTATAAAGGTGTAGTTTAATGTAGATAGGTGGAGTCGAAAATGGAAGTATTTTTTTATCTACTTAAATCAAACTATGCCTATAATCTACAAAACTAGGTCTAGAGATGTTACGAATATTCGCATTCGCATTTGCGAATGGTTCGCATCGTTTTAAACATTCGCATCAATCAATGCGAATTTTATGCGAATGCGAATGTGTGCATAACTTCATCAATTTGATCAATAAAAAGCGTTTATTTCACGCGGGTAGTTTGTGAATTGTGATTGCTTGTTGATGTGCCCACTTTGATGCTTGATGTTTGTTGCAATGAGACGACGTCTTCACGGTAATCCAAATGTATTGGTTCTGAAGCGAGCACACACACATCGAACGGGCCATACAAAAGTTTTACATATACCCCCAAATAGCACATACATTACAGTTTGTTGATTATTTTGTTTTAGTTACCAGTCTGCTGTAATTCCTCTTTTGGTAAACAAATAACTCATTGTGTTTTAAAGTATTTTGTGATAATTAGACAGTTTTTCCTTATGGCACCGGGAAAGATAAATTGCAATTTTTTTTTTCAACTTTATTGAACTTCGACTATGACAAAAATATTAAAGTGCACATATGCATTAAAGCATTCAAATTTTTACAAATTTAATTCACTAATGGATGTCATCAATTAAATGTATATTATTATTATTATTATTTTGTAAATGTTTTTCCAGTTGTAGTAATAAAAATGATTAATTTATATGGTTTTTGTAATACTTGATGTCTTAACATTCGCATTCGCACATTCGCAACCTAAATATTCGCATTCGCGGTTCGCAATGCGTAAAATTTGACATTCGTAACATCTCTAGCATGGTCAACCTAACTAAACTACAGTGACACTACTTAAAGGATATTAGGTAGTTTTTTTCGTTTATAGAATGTTATCAAAGGCAGTCAATGAAAAGAAATACAAAATCAGCTTACAATAGTTTATTTACACAAAATAATGCATAATAACTATATTAATAAACTATTTTCTTATTATTAGAATACATTATAGTTTTTGTCCAAATATATAGGTAGAAGAAGAAAAGGGTCAATCTATACAAGCCGATTTTAAGAAATCCCACCCCACCGATCCACTATGCAGATCATACAATTTTTGTAGAATACAACGGCTTACCTTCGTCATAATTTCACCCCTCGCTACTGGTAGGTAGTAATGGTTCTGTACTGTTGTATATTACGAAACAATTTTATAAGCGTCAGACAATTTATTCCTATACGTATAGAAACACCAAGTGTGGTAAACTTTTAAAAATCAATTAATAAATATAATTGTTAATATATTAATCACCTAGAACAGTGGTTCCCGAATGGTGCCGAATTTATTTAATAAAATATCTTTTTGTTCAATGTTTTATCAAACTATACTTACAAGATGCGAACATCAAGCCAAAAAGCCTCAGTATGGTTTTTTTTATTCTTTACCTTTTTTTAGGGGTTTTATCCTTTTGGATAGGCCAACCCCATCTTTCCCCATGGTGTGATTTCACGTAAAAAAATGTTACAGTTAGTTTACTTCTTACTTAAGCTAGGGTTCCGCCTAAAAACGGTGAACCAAAAAGGGTTCCGTAGCTAAAAGAGTTCGGGAACCGCTGAAGTAGAGGATATCATCATGTTACATAAATTCACAACAGTAATACTTGTTGTTTTTCTACTATCTCACGAAGTCCATTGAATTAAACGAGTTTCAACTTCATTGCAAAGAGATAAGAGCGTCGACGACGGTCTTCGTGAGATAGAACAACCATAACTAATTCGAGACATTATTTTAATTTTTTGAAGTCTTTCAAAACGTGCAAAATACACGTAACCTAGTTAACTTAATCGGATTTTATCAGAAACAATATAAAGTGTGTTTTTTTAACATTGATCAAATTTTGTGGTATGGCTTAGGCCATCAAACTGAACAACTTTGTCCATGGGACCAACTTAATCAGATCAAAAACATATTCAGCTGTTCCATCGAAAACATCAATATCTACTAGACCAAAATGTGTGGAACAGCTGATTATTTTTTTGCTCTGATTAAGTTGGTCCCATAGACAAAGTTGTTCAGTTTGATGGTCTAAGCCACACCACAAAATTTGATCCCTTTGTTCGCTTTAGGACAGATTCGCTTTACGACAGATTTGATTTACGACAGATTCGCTTTATGACAGATTCGCTATACGACAGAAGTACAGTCAACTCGATATGGCTGAAAGTCATACTGACTCTTGACATGAAAAATGACAAAGACTTTATTGCGTAAAACAATACGTCATCTAAGTACTAGGGTCACATAAATATGGAGACGGTTTAACTTCTATATTTTTAATAGCTTTTTCAAAGTGACATTTAAAAAAATATAGAAAATATTTGCCACACTAGATGGCGTTAATGGAAGAGAAGGTTAACCTCCTCTGAATGTATGCTACTTTGGTAACATAATTTTAAAAAGATAAAATCGCGACACACAATTATTGTGGGAAGTGAGCGAGAAGAGAACATGTGCGACGCCATTATTTTCTAATCACATTCTTTAACTGCGCGGGTTGTATTATTTTTTATATTTTTATGGTAAAGACCATTTAACACGACTGTACAATTTCTGTCTTAAAGCGAATCTGCCGTAAAGCGAATCTGTCGTATAGCGAATCTGTCCTAAAGCGAACAAAGGATTTGATCACCGTTCAAAAAAACACATTGTATAAACAACTCATCAAATTACACGTGTAATACACCCATATTCACAAACATTACTATGAGCTCTCACAGTGCCAGCGGACGCACAGCGTCCCAACTACCAATCACACGTAAAACAAACGAACCAATCACGGAGCTCTATTTCAAATCAAATCAAATAGTTTTATTCACATAAAACAGAGTGCATACAGTTGTTCTTGATTAAAATTCTGGTTCTCTGCCTTGCCATACAAAAGGCATGTGAAATGTGCCTGAATTCAACTGGGTCAAACTTTGAATGGGTCGTTTGAGTATTGTTTTTGAATACTGGTGTAGTAATATCGTTCTCAAATGAGACATCGATACATATTTACTATACAAAGTGCTGCGTGACAAATGTGACTGTTAATCTTAGAATAATAACGACGATAGAACGATAGTTCTCTACAAAGCGCACTGTCAAAAGTGAGGCAAATAAAATGAAATGCGTACTATCCCCGTCAATTGGTAATGCGCCTGGCGGCCATGATTTTAACCTCAAAAACGAAAAACAATTGTAATTTTTTTATATAACTAGACCCTATCTTATTGAAAATAATAATTTAATTATTAATATATTAGATTACCTATTAGAATTTTCTTGTTTCATGACATTGTTAGTTGCGGATCACGTCAACGTGGATGTTAATGTTACAAGGTTCCAGCGCATTACCAATTGACGGGGATAATAACACAGACACACAGAACGGGACTAATTCAAATTTAGCGGATAAGTCATTCGCCCGGTTTGCGGGATACGGTCGGTCGTCCGTCCGTCCGTCTGTCCCCTCCGAATTAGGTCTGTATACGTCACTGGTAACGTATGAAGGATATAAATCTGAAAACTGAGCCTCACTTTACATCAAGGACTCGTTTTCTAGGTGTTACGGCCGTTTGCATTAAACTTAAGAATCGCCTAAGTCTTTTTCTAAGTACAACTCGACCAAGATAATTAGGCGCACGATAGCTAAGTTCATGACACCGTTTTAATTTGGTTGAGTTGTAGTTAGGAAAAGACTTAGGTGATTCTTAAGTTAAGTGCAAGCGCACATTGGGCCACTAATAGCGACCACTAGTGGCTCAGTCAAGCCACTAGACGCGGACACCAATCGCTGCCACTAGTCGCCGCCACTAAGCCACTACTTTTGGCAATAGGCTATTTGACTAATTTTGGAAAACCATTTTAAATTATTCCTTATTACGTAATAAGCGCACCACATTGATATTTCAGCAAAAAACAATGTATTTAATTAAAAAATCAATGTTAAAGTTTTAAATTTTAAAACCGCGTCAAAAACGCTATGACGCTGGAAACGTCACTTGTTGACGTCACAAGCCTGTAAACATTGTAAATCCTTAGCCATTTGACAGCCATCAATCGCGGATCCTAAGTCTATGGTCGTGTCAAACGCCTGAAGCCATATTTATTTACAGGCAAGTGACGTCATCAGTAATATTAGAGCGTTTTCGCCACAGAAAAAAATTCAAAAATTATTGCATTTTTGTAGGTGAAATTAATCAATCAATAGACTTACTGCCTTACTAATAAACATTTACCCGCGATGTATACGGGTGATACAGCGAAATCTTGACTAATAAACCAATTTTGACAGTTCCGTGACATTCGCCTGTTGTAACGAGTGGGTAATTACTATGGAAACTTAAACTGTCACTATACACTCACGGGACCTAGTTTAACTGATGTGTAAATACGTAAAATGAATAAAAATAAAGTTTTATGATTATTTCGATGTTGTTTCTAGAAAAATTCGATAGGAGAAGTCTTTACTAGCATACAAGGCAATGAAACTGGTCAATCAGCCTACAATTTATATAAGAAACCGTATTACTGAAGACCAGTAGGGGTATTACAACCTCTTAAAACTTGCCAGGTTTATGAATTGCTATAGTTACATCTCTTTCTCGCTGTATAGCGAATAAAAGAGATAGATTGATATCCAGTCAGAAAACTGCCAGGAAATAAGAGGTCATAATACGGCCCCTGTTCCTTTTTATGAATTAAGCAAAATAGATTGATTCTATAATCCCATTATCATTTTAATAAGATCACTAACAAACCAACCGTTGCAATGTTTGATCATATCTAATATCGAATAAAAATGCACTAGTTTTTAACTCAATATATTTTATTTTATAGACATACATAACCTTTAAAAGAAAATATTTCTTCGTTGTTCTTAAGTTTTTAATCGAGGCAGCTTTCTTCAGGTTAGGACAGGGCAAAGATTGAAATCTTTGGGATAGGGTAGGGAGGTAGATAAGTTTTCTTCATGTGCTCGATTCCTCAATCTTATTTCTTGCTTATGGTGCTTGTTAGATTGTTTTGAGTTCAAGTTAATAATAAACATTATTTATAAAATTCGTAAGAATTACATCTCTCCAGTGTCGATTCCCTTGGGGTGAGATTATTATACAACTCGTGAGCGTAAATCACAAACTGTGAAAACGAGGTGGCTATTCCAAAACTTGCAAATTTTGCCTATTACTGAGAAAAACACAAAGCAACCGAAAATAATTGAAGAAACATAAAATTTTGTGTATTTACATTTTGAACATTTGACAATATTTAAGTGTTTGTTTATTATTGTCATGACAACGTATGACATTTCCTGTGATCGTTTAAAAACACGATAGACAGTTCACTAAAAAAATATGTAAATTAAAACCAAAAAAAATAAAAAACCCATTCCAATTTAAAGATTTTAACCAAATTTTTTTTTTTTTTTTTTTTTTTTATACACAACGGGGTAGTGCTTGGCCTTCATCTCACCTGATGTTGAATGACGATAAGGCCGAAGGTGGAAGCGCACTACACCCGGAATACTGGCTATCTTACCTCTAACTGCCGGAACACAACAATTTTTAAATTGTTGTTATGGCGTCAGACTTAGGTAAGATGGTGGTAGCTAGCCAGGCGGACTTTAAATAAGCCCTACCACCAACCAAACCGAGTACAAATTGTACCCCCCCTGGGAATCGAACCCGGGACCTCTGCGTCTTACACGGGTGGGCGAACCACTAGACCACAGAGGCGGTTAAATGCCTAAATATCAGATTTAAATTATTTATTTATTTATATTTCACTAGAAAATAATTAAAGATAATGTTGTTTTAGAACGTGAGCATCAGTGTTGCAAGTGATATTCGTTATAACCTTTGTGTAACTACCCAATACAATAAAAGTTTTTATTAGTAACCGACTGTATACGCGATCTATAACTCATCTATCACTGTCATAGTTACACACTTGTAAAACGGGTGGGTTGCAGTTCTTTATTAGTAAGGCAGTTAATTTATATCTATTTAATAGTTGAATATGTTTTTTTACGCCATTATCTGTTAGGATGACCACAATTTGCAGTATATTTTCAATGTTGTCAAATACCCTATTCTACGGGAAGAAGCCGGCTACTGTGGCCGAGTGTGCGCGCGATGCGAGCGACAATCGCGGCCGCAAGTAGCGAGCGCGGGCGACACCCCAGCGCGGCCACTCGAACGCCCGGTTTGCGCCGATAGCCCGATACCATACAAAACGTATGAAAAACTCGTCCGCAGGTTGTGGTCAGGCTTAGTGGCCGCGACTAGTGGCCCAATGTGCGGCAGCTTTAAGTGCAAACGGCCGTTAATGTTGTAAGCTGGCTGTCAATACAAAATGACCAAGTGTGCGCCCTACTAGTGGTGCCGTGCGCCTAAGCGGTGAGCGCCACGAACTGGTGGAACACGTCGAGGATGTGCGGGTCCAGGTCCTGCGTGAACAGCAGCGTCTCCAGCGTGCTGCTGTACTTCTGCACCTGCTCGTGGTGCTGCGGCAATGGGAAGGCAACTGTCAAAACGCCGCTGCGTACGCTTGTTCCACGAAAAGTATCAAAACAAAGGACTTTTACTTTAAAAATCGTTTTATAGCTTTAAAATGATCAAATTCTGTGTAGGCTGTAAAAATGTTAGCACTTATAAATTTTCGAAAACTCTGGATATTAAAAAAAATCTCTATAGGAATAAAAACGTCTTAGGGAGCGTACCCATACTACGTAACCCATATTTTACCATTTTTGACCCCCCTCCCCCCCCTTGGTGACCACCCGTAGTATATGCCAAGACCCCCCCCCCTCCCCCCTGGTTTTCACGTAGTATTTCATAGATAATGGCTTTACATCATTTTCAAGAGAAATCTAAAAAAAATTTGCTCATTTTTGTCTTTTCATTAGTAAGGCGCTTGCCACGTAATGCCAAGAGTGTGTATTATAATTTTACATACAATTACAAGTGAAAAAATGTATCAAGAAGAAAAAAAAATTTCGCTGCGTGCCATATTTGAATACAACTTGAAAAAAAAGAACCAGATTTCCATTGACAATATTGACTACGTGACAAAACATAGGCCCCCCTCCCCCCCCCCCCCCTGTGACCAAGCGTGGTATTTTAAAGACCCCCCTCCCCCCTCCTTAACGGGTCACGTAGTACGGGTACGTTCCCTTAAGAGCCCGTAAACATTTTGCCGCGCTCTCGCTCGCACATTTCATGTTTCCTCAAGATTTCTTAAATCTGAGTACTAATACTCACCACAAGGAACACTTGCCGCAGTCGCGCCACAGTGCTGCGATACCAGTGCGTGTCGGGATCTCGCGCGTCTGTGTCGCACCGCACCAGATGCTCCGACAGTATCATAATGAACCGCTGGAACACGATCAAGAACAACCGCTTCTGGTCCATGTGCGCTGCTTCCAGACGCTCTTCCATACGCTCCACCGCCTACCAAAAAAAAAATAATGTAGAAAAAAATTCGCTGAATATACACACCGTAAGATGACGAGTTTTTTTATCACAACCGCCATTTTCTTATTAATAATTAGAGACCGGATTATATGCAACATAAAAAGCTCAAAATATGCATGCAAATATGCAAACATGAAATAATAAATAAAATGTTTTTTAAATTTTTTTTTATTCTTAAAACGTATTTATCTACTCTCATATCGTAAAATTCGAATTATGAATTTCAAATCGAATTTATATTGACATACTTTATACACGCAATACCGAAAAAAAATTAAAAAGTTATTTTATAACATACCTTCGCTATACTAAGCAATGTTATAAAATAACTTGTTTTCTCATTACGATACAGGGCAAATCTAAGAAGAAGGCAGTGCCGTGATATTAAAAAGTAACAAGGATATTTTCATATACTTTCCATGATTAAAATGTACTCTATGGTGATCGATGACTTATCGTAGCGATTAGTCTTCTGGAATACACTCATCTCATTGTTTATTTTTCTAATTGAATACGCGCCATTTTTAGATTTTAATTTTTACTTTTGCTTAAAAATGTCATAGTAGTGAGTGAAAATTTGACTCCACCCGATATTTTAGATGCGGCGACGGAAAACGTCTTAATTAACATAAATGTAAGTAATGACGACCTACCGAGAAGAGAAACTACAAACTTACTCTTTTTATCATTGATATTTTGTTTTGTAGGTTCAATCGGTTCAATCACAAATTGTATGAGAGTAGATAAAGTAGTGTATGAAACTGTACATAACTAGGTATTAAAACACTCGTGTGATACTATTAAAAACCTCGCCTACGGCTCGGTTTTTAAACACACACTCATGTTTTAATACCCCTCATTATGCATCAGTTTCATAAACTACTATTATTACTCAACGATAACAATCGTATTTGCGAAAATATCAATTACAAAATTTATTTGACATTAAAATTTACCTTTAAAAATGTATACAACTAAGCTACTGTTCCAAATGTTCTGAAGACAAATTGTGTTTATGATCGCTTAATATAATATTTTTGTAAGTGGAAAGGACCGTTCTACGTCCACTGAGATATGCACTGAGGTGACTGTGCAGAATTTAAATTTTAGTGCCATTGTTTGGACATGTTAAACATCTGAACGATGAACGAGATCGAGCGTAAATATGCATGATTTCAATTTTTTGCCAAAATATGCAACTACCACTGAAAAGGGATTAAATATGCAAATGCATATACAATATGCATTTACATATAATCCGGTGACGCGCTCATGGCGGAACTTGACAGACTGATCGTACTCGATCACATTTGTTAAGCAACGTTCGATCCGGCCAGGTGTCGGATGGGTGACCGTTAAGTGGCATTACAACTGAGCGCTTCCGTGCTTCGGAGGGCACGTTAAACCGTCGGTCCCGGCTGTTGTCATCTGATAACAGTCGTTAAGCCAAGTTAGAGGCCTTACGGCCCGGTCACAGCTCGCCGCGGCAGGCGGCGCGGCAAGCGAATTCGCTAATCACTGCGCGGTCGTGACGACGAGCTGAGAGGCCGCCATCGAGATAGCGCGCAGTGATCACTGAATTCGCTTGCCGCGCCGCCCGCCGCGGCTAGTTGTGGCCGGGCCGTTACAGGCGGCTTGATAAACTCTAACACCAGAGGTGGCCGCTAATCCTCATTCGAAAAGAAGAAGATATAATCCGGTCTCTATTAATTAGGAAAGATTATTTTAAGGCCCGCCACGTACAGATGGAATCTTATTCGGAATTTCTAATTATGTTTCGACCTTATAGTAATTATCATGCATGACACGGACTCGACACGGACTTTACTCGTTTTTCCTTTGTATACGCCTATACTATAGTCTGTTTATCCTTACTTGTCCTATTTGGTAAACAATCTTCATCCAACTCTAATTGAAGTAATCATTTATAAAATAAAACAAACGGTTTTCCACGCAAAGATTACCAAAGAAATTGTTAATTAATAATAACAATTTCATTCAACAAAACAACATATTTTTCAATAACGGTTTAAGTTTAAGACATAATATAACAATTAACGATATTTAGTTGCTATGTAACGGTTGATATTAATAAAAAATTAACGAGTTGCATAGCAACTTATCTGGATTAGGCGTGAATTGATTATTGGATCTGAGGGTATACCAACATATACACGGTTAATTTATAAGTATATCTAAAAATGAAATGGGGATTTCAGACCACGTAAATGAACAACTTTTACTATGGGGCCAACCACGAAATCGCGAAAAAAAAACAGCTGGTCCATACATTATAGTTGAGTCGATGTTGTACTTTTCTATGGAACAGCTGATTTGTTTTTCGCGATTTCGTGGTTGGCCCCATAGTAAAAGTTGTTCATTTAGGTGGTCTGAAATCCCCATTTCATTTTTAGATCTACTTAAAAATTAACCGTGTATACTATTTATGTAACTTGAAGCGTTGAAACATAAACGAACCTCCTCCGTAGGTTTGTCTTGGTCCTTCTTCTTCTTGCTGCCGCTTTCATCCTCCGAGTCTGAACTGCTCGAGTCTGCCCTAGCGAGGGCTTCCCTTGCTTCTTGCAATTCACCACCTAAAAATAAATTATCATAATGGTTAAATCGCTACGGTAATCTATGAAAACTTTCGATAGCAAAGATAATTCTTCCGTATTTGAAAATCGAAATATATTATACTAGTACAGATACCTCATCCCATACTAAAGAAAAGGCCCTCGTAAGGCTACTATCAGGGCGATTAAAATTGTTTTTCTTATAGAATTATAGATGGCGCCGCTATCGTCGCAGCATGCTTAGCACAGATAGTAACAAACATTGAAATGCAAAAAGCAAAACAACCTTACTAGTACAAATTATTGCCGATAGGTGTCGCTCAATTTTTATTGAAATTTGTTAAAAAAAACCCTTCATTTTACTGTTTCGATACAATTTTGCATTTGGTGATTTTTTTAAGAAACAATTAAAAAGTTTAATAACTTTTTTATCTGTATTTGAATATTACAAAAACAAATCGAAGCAGGTACCGCCAACTAGTGAGGTAAATTTAAACTAATTCAAACGTTAGTTTAAATTCACCTTACTAGATAGCAGTACCTGCTAACTAAGCCACATCTGATGTTCCAAATGAGACCCCATGCCTATACCCTTCCTTCTTTATGTTCAGCACCCTACGAATAGTGTCGCCAAGGTACCGATCATCCCAGTTCGATCCCCGGCTAAGTCAAATTACCAAAACTAACTTTTATATATTGATTCAGACTGGGTGTTTGTTTTATACTGCCCGGCATATAAATTGGCAAGAGAAAGATGAGACAAAAGATGCGCAGTAGCCATAAACACTAAGTTTCTCATCTTTCTCTTGCCAATTTATATGCCGGCATCTGTACCAGCGTTGTCTCTGTTTCCATAATACAAGTGCGTTAGCTACTTATTTTGGAACTGTACCAATGTATAGTACAGTACTAGGCACGTATCTTGAAATTTTTTCGACGAAGTGGGGATAAGTTCGCGCATGTGCTCTTGTGAGCGACCAATAGCGCGCGCCCCTCTCCCGCCGCCCGCGCCCCTCACCGCTACGCATACCCAAAATACGCGTTTCGCGCAATCCCCACCCGATTTCAAGTTATATGCCTCGTACTATACGATGGTGTCAAAATATTTATTATTATTTATTGGGATATTTTTAATTGGGTGACTGGAAATAATAAAGGCGACTGTTAATGGGATACTTAAATCTAAACCCGGTAGTGATTTATTTTGTTGGCGACAAAAAACCTTACCGGGCGACAAACTGTGGAGATAAATAATTTAACAGTGAACATTTTAAATGAGTGACAAAAATACTGAGTGGGCAACTGTTATACCAATTAGGTAACTATATAACTGAATTAAGCTGCCCAATATGGTATTTTTGTCATCACGATTAGGTTAATAGTCGCCTTTTTTTAAATCACTAGGTACATAGTATAAAACAAAGTCGCTTTCTTTGTCCCTATATCCCTATGTATGCTTAAATCTTTAAAACTACGCAACGGATTTTGATGCGGTTTTTTTAATAGATAGAGTGAGAAGCGAAGCGAGGGCGGGTCGCTAGTTTTAGTATATGCCAAATTTTAAATGTTTTGTTTGCCCTAAGGTTGTCGCCCAAATAGAAATTTGGTCGCCTGTTCTGAATAACTAGTTACTCAATTTGTATTTTAAGTCACCCATTTTCCAAACTTTTAATCGCCCTTAGTCCGTCGCCCACTTAGTATTTTAGTAGGCTATATTCAGTAAATGGACAAAAACTCACTAAGCTTAGAAACGTGCTTGTTCATCTTGTCAATAGTGAGATGCAGAACCTCCCAGAGGTAGCCGTGCGTGAAGAAGGGCGCCATCTCCTTGGAGAACAGCCACGTGGCCACGGCGCTGCACTCCACGATCTGCGTCTTCAGCATCTTGTCCACGAGCACGCACACCATCTGCGGGTGACGCTGCCACAGCTCCCACACGTTGCGGAGAATGCAGATTTGAGCCTCCTCCGATTCTGCTAGAATCTACAACAGTAAAAAGTGATGAACTTCATAATATTATTATTGTTGAAGTTACCACCGATTTTACCTTTTTGCGGGCATCCACAATAGCTCAATGACGGATAACCGCATATTGAACCACACAGTGCGAATTGCAACCGGTGATCGCAGCCCTCCGAGCAACCGGAGCGGTTGGCGGGTTACCACATCGCAGTGCGCATAGAAATGAATGTTACGTATGCATTTTTCACTAGCGGCCGCCCGCGAATTCGTCTGCGTGAAAATTTTTTTGCTATCCCTCAGGAACAATACTTTTATTCGGGGTGAAAGGTACCCTATGTCAATCTCTGTATGTAAAATTTCATGATGATCGATTCAGTATTTAAGACGTGAAGGCATAACAAACAAACTGATAGTAAGGATTGCGGGAAGCCGTAGTGCGTATGAGCTCTAAGCCATGTATTTTGTGATATGAACGAAGTGATAAGAAGCGACACATGAGGAATAACGTACAGATTTGAGGCTTAGGCTATTACTGATCTTATAAACATAATGGAACTTGGATATTTATAGCGACAAAGCTGTGGCCGATGCTCTTGCTGACGAGAGGTTAAGCATCGATCGCACGAATACGTCAATCATTAAAGAGTTGTGCGTTGTGCGGCGCCAGCTGATCCCCTCGCATGGCCTGTAGAAAGGCTTAGAGATGACGAGGATTTCAGAACCTACCTTAAAAACGTAATGGAACTTGGATATAGCAGCGAAGCTGTGGCTGATACTCTTGCTGCCCAAGTTGTGCAGCGTCTGCACGAGCACGTCGATCTTTAGCGGGTTGTGGGGCGCCGGCTACTCTCTTTCGTGTTAAAATATGTAAATACGCTTGGAGATGACGAGGATTTCAGAACCTACCTTAAAAACGTAATGGAACTTGGATATAGCAGCGAAACTGTGGCTGATACTCTTGCTGCCCAAGTTGAGCAGCGTCTGCACGAACACGTCGATCTTGAGCGGGTTGTGGGGCGCCGGCTACTCTCTTTCGTGTTAAAATATGTAAATACGCTTGGAGATGACGAGGATTTCAGAACCTACCTTAAAAACGTAATGGAACTTGGATATAGCAGCGAAACTGTGGCTGATACTCTTGCTGCCCAAGTTGAGCAGCGTCTGCACGAACACGTCGATCTTGAGCGGGTTGTGGGGCGCCGGCTACTCTCTTTCGTGTTAAAATATGTAAATACGCTTGGAGATGACGAGGATTTCAGAACCTACCTTAAAAACGTAATGGAACTTGGATATAGCAGCGAAACTGTGGCTGATACTCTTGCTGCCCAAGTTGAGCAGCGTCTGCACGAACACGTCGATCTTGAGCGGGTTGTGGGGCGCCGCCTGCGCGGCCGCCGGCTGCTCCCCCTCGCGGAGCGGGTTCGGCAACTCCCGCAGCACGTTCAGGGCCTCCTCTGGCGTGCATTTGTTGCGGACGTTCACTACCAACTGGTGGGCAGCTTCAGTGCCAGGTAGAGAGGCTGTACAAAGAAGTATAGTTTTTTTTTTCATTTATTTATTAAATTCTGTTTATGTTATTTTTCGTAAGGCTGAATCATTGCGACGCGGATTCCGCGCGCGGACGCCTGCGACGGACATTAAAATGTAATAAGCCTATTCGATCCTTAGCTCTCCGCGACGCGGATTAAAGGTCTATCTACAATTCTACACATATCCGGCCCCGGGCCGTGATGTCTCAGGAGCCCAAGTTATCTTGGTCGTGCTAAGATTCTGTATGTAAAACAAATAAACGATGAGCTCCGTCATCGACGACTTCGTTCAGGATCCGGAGTTCAAAATACATTGGTCCTTTATGTAGATCATAGAAACGCCCAACAGATATGTAGGGATAAGGATAGACCTTAATACAATTCATCCGCTGCCTGTTGGTCCGCGACCGCGTCTGGTACGCGTCGGACTGATCCAGGCCTTATAGTTTACGGCAAATTAATGATCTATGGATTAAAATTGTTGATCACCCAGACTGACAAAATTTTGTATCCATAGTTAAAGTACTGTCTGTAAATAAATGACTAGAGCAAATTTCTAATAATTGCACGTTGGGTCACACCTAAAGAGCAATGCAATAATTGGCGTAGATATGGCCAGATAGCGGCGAACAACGGGAGTTGCGACATAGCGAGATTGGTATCAAACCTAACCTGGGAATCAAAAATCATAACGTATAGACACAATATCCCGAATTCTATGCAACGTGCTTTTGAATTAACTATGATTTATTTTCCTACCCATTCCTACCACAGATTCAAGACATTTTGAGTGACCAGAATAATGGCCGCAATCAAATGCCGTATCAGTTTCAGGCAAGTTTCTGTTTTTCTGATTTTATTCCCGACAAATTAGGCGGATTTACCGATGTAAGAAATACCAGATACTTACGTATCGCAATGAGCGATAATTCTCATCTTAATATATCTTAATAATATATAAAATCGTAAACTGAATGACTGACTGACTGACTGATCTATCAACGCACAGCCCAAACCGCTGGACCTAGAGACTTGAAATTTTGCACACAGATACCTCATACAGTGTAGGCATCCACTAAGGAAGGATTTTTGAAAATTCCATCCCTAAGGGGGTGAAATAAGGGATGAAAGTTTGTATGAAAATCCCTCAGTTTTGAAGCTAGGATTTTCAAATTTTGTGTTTAGGCTGAAGATTGAAAATTAATAAATACGGGTCTCAGCGTTTTTCAAAATTCTACCCCCGAAGGGGTGAAAAGGGGGATGAAGTTGTGTAATGAAGAAAATCCTTTATTTTCGAAGTCAAAATTGCTAAATATATAATTTAGGTTTATGGATGGAAATCTAACGCAACGTATATTGTTATTGTTAGTATTTCAACCCCTACGGGGATGAAATGGGGGTGAAAAGGGGTAAATAAACATAAAAATTGATATGGATGTCGTTATTGGGGTTTTCTGGGATGAAGATTGCAAAAATGACATTTATTTTGAAGTCCAACACGGTGGACATGATTTGACCCCTCAAGGGGTGAAAATGGGGTTCAAATTTTGTATGGAAAAATAATGTTAAATGGATATTACAACTTTAAACTTCGTAGGAGCACGTCTAAAAATAAATAAGCAGACATATATTTTGTGATTTTGAAAATAAACCCCTTAGGGGGTAAATGGGGTGAGTAAACCTAAAAATAGATACGGATGTCGTTATTGGGGTTTTCTGGGATGACGATTGCAAAAATGACATTTATTTTGAAGTCCAACACGGTGGACATGATTTAACCCTCAAGGGGTGAAAATGGGGTTCAAATTTTGTATGGAAAAAATATTAAATGGCCATTACAACTTTAAACTTCGTAGGAGCACATCTAAAAATAAATAAGCAAACACATATTTTGTGATTTTGAAAATCAAACCCTTAGGGGGTAAATGGGGTGAGTAAACATAAAAATCGATATGGAGATCGTTCTTGAGGTTTTATGGGATGGTGATTACGAAAATGAGATTTATTTTGAAGTCCAATACGGTGGATATGATTTAACCCCTAAAGGGGTGAAAATGAGGTTCAAATGTATGGAAAAAGAATATAAAATAGACATTACAACTTTAAAATTCGTAGGAGCATGTCTAAAAATAAATAGGCAAACACATATTTTGTTATTTTGAAAATTATCCCTTAGGGTGTAAATGGGGTAAGTAAACATGAAAATCGATGTGGATGTCGTTCTTGAGGTTTCATGGGATGGTGATTGCGAAAATGACATTTATTTTGAAGTCCAACACGGTGGACATGACACATCATGGACCTGTACCTAGACATGCACATCCAGGTAACGGAAACGAGAACAGGCACGGGCACGAGTACAGGAACAGGAACGGGAACGGGAACAGGACGAGAACGGGATGGGAACGGAACGGGCTGAAACGAAAACGGAACGGGAAGGGAACGGGAAGGGAACGGGAATGAAACGGGAACGGAATGGGAACGGGAATGAAACGAAAATGGAACGTGAAAGAGAAAGGGACAGGAACGGGACGGGAACGGTACCGGGAAAAGGAACGGAAGGAGTACGGGACGGGAACGGGACGCGAACGGGAACGAATTGGGAATGGAAAGGGATCGAACGGAATGGGAATGGAACGGGAACGAAGCGGAAACGAAACGGGAACGGAACGGGAACGAAAACGGGACGGGAACTAAGGGGAAAGGATCGGGAACGGAACGGAATGGGAACGGAACGGGACGAGAACGGGACGGGAACGGGAATGGAATGGGGTGGGAACGGGAACGGGAACCGAACGGGAACGGGAACGGAACGGGACGGGACGGGGACGGAACGGGACGGGACGGGAACGGGAACGGGAACAAGAACGGAACGGGAACGAAACGGGAACGAAACGGAAATGAATCGGCAACGGAAATGAATCGGCAACGGAACGGGACGAGAACGGTACGGGAACGGGAACGAGAACGGGATGGTAACGGGACGGGAACGGGAATGGCAACGGAAGGGGTACGAGAACGGGACAGGAAAGGGACGGGAACGGACGGAAACAGAACGGGAACGGGAACCGGAACCGGAAACGTAAAAATGACTGGTCAGATCCTGGTTGAAGGTTCTCTAAGGATTTTCTCTAACATCCACGCGGACGAAGTCGCGGGCAGAAGGTAGTTGACAAATAAAACATATCAGTTGAATTTTCATGACCACTTCTTTTCTTTAATTAATTATTCGCTTACATGTCAACAAGAAAAGCGGACGAATTCCCTATCCGTCCATGCATAAACATCTCTTATGCGCGTCTGTGATTAATTACCAACTATAGACAACATTTAACAACTAAGAATAAATAGCTTACAAACACGTGTTATATTCTGGTGTCTATGTTTTTACAAAAATAACAGTAAAATTGCACTGACAAAGATTAAAATAGCCTATTATGTTGGTGACAAAAAAGACGGCACTACGCAAGTCATTGGTAAATATCGGACGCACAACGCATTCCGTACATAGGTGGTCTATGCAGAAAAGAGTCAATGAATTAAATAAATATTAGACAACATCTCAAACATTGCTCTGACTCCATTATCAAATCAGGGGCCGTACCGGCTAACAAATCGAACTTCGGTAAGTCTGCCGAACTTCAACTTAAAACAGATAAATCGAAATAACGAATTTCGTATTGTACTATTTGCCGGAGTTATTTGGAAGATATCGATGTTCTTGTGACATCATGAATTGGGGTTCACCATTTTAGCCTAAGTTTTTTCTTCATGATAAATAATTACACTGAATAGTGGCTAGACCTTAGATCAAAATTTTTGGTTAGTTTCATCCATTAATCTTGTAATCTCGCCTGCCTTTTGTAAAAAACGGCCGTGCAGCGCGATTTTTAGTGAGTTTCATCCACTAATCTTGTAATTTTGCCTGTTTACAGTAAAAACAAACGGTAATAATAAGAAAGTGTATAAAAATTAACGTAGGTAGCTAAAAAACTGACTTTACTGACTTTACTGACCAGTTTCGACCCCTGCAATATAAGTCACTGATTTTGATAAATTTGAGCTTGATCGCTGCGGACACGTATAAAAACATGATGGAACAGAAAAAATATTAAAAAAATGTATTATTTTAGTTTTATCACACGATGACATCAGGGGAAAATAACGATTTTTTTTTTTCATTTCAGATGGAATATCGAATAAGAAATAATATTTTGTGTGACACATATGTACTTAAACGCAAAATTTAAGGAGATAATTGTAAATTCTTGGCTAACTCCATATTGAACGCGCTTGAAACACCTGAAACGTGACAAATGACGTCACAAATCATAACCGTTTTGTACACGGCGTTTTCGGAGGGTGCTACTGCGTGCTAACTTCAAGTATCACGAGGAAAAAACGCAAGAGAAAAGTTTTAATATTACAGTTGATTTCTCACGCATTATACTTTTGATTTTGATACAAAAAAAATATGCATATTCCCTATTGACCCTGACCCAGCTGGGGATCGAACCCTCGAAGATGGCGACACCTTGAAAACCGGTGTACAAAGCCTTCCGGTCTGTTAGGACTGAATCCTATATTGTACTGATCTCATAATTGAATAAAAAAATCGACCACGGAGCTCGTCTAATTAAAGACAATAACCAAATTAATTATCAGTAAGTATACAGGGTGCATTTTTGAGACGGTACATTAAGGGCAGGTACCTTAACCATTATAGTTACAGGAAAACGTTCCTAGGAGGACCATCCATAACTTTTTAAGAAATTATGAACTGCATTCACAGATTTTGGAAAAAAATACGGTTAGCAAAAAAATGCTAAAATACCAAAAAAAATTTTTTTTGCCAATCTATTTCGTGTGGGGATCAAAATACTCTATGGGACCATTTAATTAAGGTATGAGTACTAGAAACAACAGAAATCGCCATAAACTTTTCCCATACATTTTGTACTGAAAAACGATAAATAAACTCGAAATATATTTTTTTGCCAAACGATCCTATTTCTTACTGTGATCAAAATACTCTTAAAGGCTTACTGAAATTTGAGTACAGAAACTGTTTTTTTTAGATCTAATGTTATAGAAGATTGTGCCTGCGTGTGAAGCCGGTGTTGTGACTTGCTGTAGTTTCTTTACTCAAATTTCAGTTGGCCTTAAAGAGCATTTTGATCACAGTTAGAAATAGGATCATTTGGCAATAAAAAATATTTCGAGTTGATTTCTCGTTTTTCAGTACAAAATGTATAGGGAAAGTTTTTGGCGATTTCTGTCGTTTCTAGTACTCATACCTTAAATGGTCCCATAGAGTATTTTGATCCCCACACGAAATAGGATCGAATGGAATAAAAATTTTTTTTTGGTATTTTAGCATTTTTTTTGATAACCGTATTTTTTTTCCAAAATCTGTAAATGTAGTTCATAATATCATAAAAAGTTATGGATGGTCTCCTTGGAACGTTTTCCTGTAACTATAACGGTTAAGGTACCTGCCCTTAATGTACCGTCTCAAAAATCCACCCTGTATAAATACTTACCTCGATACACCGCATGATTTTGCCTAGCTTAACTAAGATGGTATTTGCTTTAGCTTATCTCTAGCTTGTAATAAGTAATTTAAAAGAACTGAGCATTGTGCCTTTACAAATTACAACACAATAGTCAATTACATTAAATCTTTGTCTAATGCATCAGTTTTATAGAACTTACTTGAACTGAAAACCAAGTACTTTAAACTCTACTTAGAACCCAGATACCTAAGTATAGTATTATTTTTAACCGACTTCAAAAAAAGGAGGAGGTTCTCAAGTCGTCGGTATTTTTTTTTTTATGTATGTTTTACCATAACTTCGTCAGTTATTAACCGATTTATACAATTCTTTTTTTATCTTAAAGAACATAGTTCGTGTGTGGTCCCATAAAAAAAATACAGAGATCTGGCTGGTAGTTTTTTCATAATCCTGAAAAATGTCAATTATTTAGCTTGCCATCACACGTGTTTATACGGATTTTCGAACATAACATCTTTGTTTATGTACCGATTTAGATGATTATTTTTTTGTTTGAAAGGGTATACTTCAAGAGTGGTCACATTTTAATTTCATCGGTATTGGACTTTGAACTTCAGAGATACACAAGGGAACTCCTCAAATTCAAATAGTATATGTAAAGTGATTTGGATTTTGGTAGGTTTATGACAATCCAAAACAAACCAAACCATGGTCTGCGATGCAAGGTTCTGGACTAGACTTGGACTACGAAGACACAACGGAACTCCTCAAAAACAAACAGCGTAAATTTGGAATTTGAGTTGTGGGCATTTTACCATTGAAAATATTTTATAAAGTTAAAAAAATATTTACATGCTTACAAACCTACCACTAAAAAGTTGAAAATAAAAAACTTTTTTAACAAAAAAGAAAAACCTCCTTCAAAAAACCTGAAACAAAAACAGCTTCAAAATTAAATACCTCTAAAAAAGCGAGAAATAATATTCAAATCATTAGTTACGCAAAACATTATTAATAAAACACGTCTAATGAAGTCGGGTGGGGCTTTCAGATATATAAAAAAATAACTTGTCTTCCAGCCCCACCCGACTTCAATAGACGTGTTTTATTAATAATGTTTTGCGTAACTAATGATTTGAATATTATTTCTCGCTTTTTTAGAGGTATTTAATTTTGAAGCTGTTTTTGTTTCAGGTTTTTTGAAGGAGGTTTTTCTTTTTTGTTAAAAAAGTTTTATTTTATTCTGTTCGGAATACCAATAGCAGTTTTATTTTACCAATACCATTATATTCCTAAATTTTAATGTAAGTATATAGCTATTAACAGGTAGTCACATATGCACAATTTCTCAAAAAATAAAATACGCACATTCACACAAAAACGGCTGAACGGCTTTGGTTAAATTGGAACACAGATAATTTAAAACAGAGGATACTTTTTATCCCAGTCAAAGGTTCCCTTTAGAGATTTTCTGATGTCCACGTGGAGGAAGTCGCGGGCGAAAGCTAGTATGAAATAATAGTACATTATGATACAAGTTAGCTTAGATTGCTTATTGCACACAAGGCTGTGGGTTGCAGCCCGAGCCGCAGGCGAGGGCGTAACTCAGCCGAGTGTGCAATAAGTAAGAGCTCACGAGTTTCATACGACGTTTTTCAACACATTTGTGAGGAAAAAACAAGGTAATTTACCACACAGCAACAAATACGACAAAAACAAAATAATAATCATGATGAGAAAAGGCGCGCATGTTTTTTTTTGTTTTTTTTCACACGCCCAATGCAAGAACATTTTGCGAACAAAGGGGTTAGTGAGCATACAGCCTACTTCAAAATTATAATTTTAAGCGGTGAAACTCAAATATTTTAATATTTTATTGCAAAATATTGTGAATTATGAATAATTTGATAATAATAAATATTTGTTTAACTTTATTAAGGACTTACATATTTATTCATTGCAAAAATGTATATGGATTTTCAACGGCATAGAACCTCTTTGTTGTTACTAAAAAAAATAACTGTATTACCCGGTTAAATTGGGAATGCTCTGTTTACTCGCATAGGACTTGCAGTAAGGTACTAATTTAACTTTGTAGGGTTAATTCTATAACCAACTAGTGTTTTATATATTATTGCACGCGTTTGTTATAGCTCGGTTTATGGCCCTAAAAGCGATGTATTAGGGCTCACTTTACGAGCAAGTGTGTTGAAAAAGTAGTTTCTGTATATAAGCAGTCTGTGAGCGCGTGTGCCGGGCCTGAGTAGCAAGCGGCTGAAAAAATGGCGAAAAGCCCGCGAGATGGAAAGTGCGCACGCGACGCGCGGCCGCCTCGCGACGAGTTTTCACTCGCGCGTTCTTCACCACTTTTCAGCCGGACACATTTCTATTATTCCGTGGATATGGATACTAAGTATCAATATTTTAATATTTGGTTCAATAAAACATTTCAAAAACGATTAAGTACTTAGGTATGATTCAGGCGACCTAACATAACACTTGCCTGGCTCGTATGATTTTTGTACAAAATAATGTGTCTACATAGAAGTTTTTGGCAGTGACCGAGACAGTATTTTTTAGAGTAAGTAGTAACTTCTTTTACAGTATAAAAAAAAATGTTGAAACTAAGCTAGCCGGAGTAGTATCGAGTTCCGAGCTAGGTGTCAAGGTCACCCGAGGTACTTAACAATTATTATACTTGATCGATTATGTTTCGTTAATTACTAGTGCATATAGAAATGCAAAAAACAAATCCTTTAATTTTCTAAATATTGCAAATGAAAAAATAAAATAAATGGATTCTATTCATGCAATTGACTACAGATCGCTGCAAAATATTTTTTTCTTCCTGCAATCAAGACGTATCTGATCGAGATTGCAGAACTCGTTAAGACGCGGATGTCGGTTGCGGCATTTCCCATGCGGTTTTAAGCAATAACAGCGCTGTATTGTTTCTCTCATATGTTATTTTATTCGTTGCATATACAGTTTTATCACAAACTAGGTACTTAACTACTTAAACAAGCAGAAACAATATGCCTCTCCAATCAGTCCAGCCTTAGTAAAAGATGTATAAGTCGAAAAAACTAAGTAACATTTAAAGTTACTTTAAGTATTTAAAGTAAATACGTAAGTATATTAGGGGTTTAAGTATGAAATTACCGTTTCATATGGAGAATTTTTAAGAATTTACATTTTCCATACTATCATTTTCTTAATTTGTTTAACAACCATTAAAGCTAAGATTCCAAAACTTTTATGCACAAATGTTTAAACACTGAGCTAATTACTCACATAATAATACTTCTATGCTGTGAGTGAGAAAAAATCGACAATTTCTTTTTACAATTACTTTAACCCCTATTATTAATGACTACTCTTCTGTTATAATTATTTTCAAGCCATGCAAGTTATGAAAATACAGTAAGAAATACCTGCATTTACACATTTGTTAATTTAACTACTATGTAAAAAGACAAAAAAAAATCTGAACTAATTTTAAATGCAAACACGACAAGGAAGTAATGAGATATGCATTATTATTATGTAATTTAATGACACGCGAAGTTACCACAATATGCTTTCTGTTTTGTAAATTATGAAACTCATTGAAAAATGCCTCTTTCAGTATGCGGAAACCATTGACGAAGTAACTAGTATAGCTCATCTAAAGTCAATAATAAAAATTACTGAATTTTAACTGACCCTGACTGAGATAACCGCCTCAGTGGTTTAGTGGTTTGCCCACCCGTGTGAGACACAGGGGTCCCGGGTTCGATTCCCAGTGGGGGTACTATTTGTACTCGGTTTGGTTGGTGGTAGGGCTTATTTCAAGTCCGCCTGGCTAACTACTACCATCTTAGCTAAGTCTGACGTCATAACAACAATTTCAAAATTGTTGTGTTCCGGCAGTTAGAGGTAAGATAGCCAGTTCCTCAGTTAATGAGGATTCCGGGTATAGTGCGCTTCCACCTTCGGCCTTCTTATCGTCACTTAACATCAGGTGAGATGAAGGCCAAGAACTACCCCGTTGTGCATAAAAAAATAGATGGGGTTGCCCTTCTGGCCTGAAAATTACTCATAATTTCATAGAGTTTATTTGTCGGACTAATTCAACTCCTTACTGGCTTTATTTACATAGGTGAGAAATTAAACTGGCTCTTACTGGGATTTAAACACAAGCGGTGTTATTACAAAAGATTTTGGAACACCTGATTAACTTAGACACCGATTAATTTAAATGTGATGCTATCACTTTTTGAGAATATTGTTTGAAAAAGACAGCATCATATATAAACCGAAAGTTTCCAATAACTTACGTAAATATTTCCAATAGGCATTAATTTCCGCACCACCACTGTCCCGTCGTCTTCGGCGAGCACAAGCAGTGGGGTGGTAGTGCGCGCGCGCGCCGCCCCAGTCCGTGCAGTGAGGTGCGCCCGCGCACCACGTGTCGCAGTGCAGTGCTAGTGCAGTGACAACATGACATACGCGACGATATGCGTTTTCTTCGCACTAATTGTGAGTAAAACTGTTTTTCCCGGCAGAACATTCCGCTTACTTGACAATTAAAATGATTTTTTCTGCCGTTCCTTGGGAGTTTGGATAATCTCTAATTTAAGTATTATTCTATTTATTGACAGTAACGTTACAGTTATAAACAAATCATTGATTAAAAGAATATATTCCGATAGTATTCAGTCAAAAGTGTTTCTCTAATGGAAATTGTTAAACGTTTACTTATAATAAATTATAACGAAAAATTTAGCGTAATATTATTTTTGAGTTTATCTAGATTTCGAATATTTCATTGATATACAATTATACACATACATGAAGTGGTTTTTGAAGTTAAATTAAGTATATGATAATTATTAGTTATAAAAGCATTAGGTAAGTACTAAAAAAAGAACAAATATAGGGCATAAATTAAAAATGGCAATACAAATTAAAAGCTTTAGTTAAGTTTTCTAAGTAATCTGTTAATTCACAAATATTATACACACAAAAGACAATTAACTAGACCAATCAAATTAAATATGCATAACTAATTTTAAAGGTCTCGAACTTGTATGTTGGTGTGGGAAAACTAAACATAAACAATGTCCAAAACAAATCATAATGCAATGTCGGATTGTCAAAAACGAAACAATAAGCAATGGTGTTCGTTAATTATGAATTGGAATTGACTTAATTGCTGGAGGGTAAAGTTTCAAGTTCCACAGTTCGCAATATTAAATTGACTAAGGATTTTTCTCACGTGACGTAGGGCTACTATCTGCTAGTATGAACCCATCAAAATGCATATGGTCGCTCTATAATTTAACTTTAATATTCAAGTGTTAGTTAAAAGTAATCAATCAATATTTTCTCTTAATTCAAATGATTTCATCAAATTTTACTATCAAGATTGAATTCGACATTTATAAAGGAATCTATCACAACAATTCATTAGCAAGAATAAATGAATTTGTAAATATAGAACTTAAACAAGGAAAGAGTTGATTCTTTTCTAAGAGAAAAATCTCAGAATTCTCACAAAGAAGATCACATTAATATTTTCTAAACACTGACTGTAGACCAAAACATACCTTGATTCTAGTAATATATAAGTCAATGCCTAAATTATATTTCTGAATCTAAAACTTATACTTTTGACTTAGACTTAGACCTAGCCTATTTTTGCTCAAATTCATTAAAATTATTCAAAAAAAAAAAGTAAAGTTTCTCTATTACAAATTATGACATAATATGGTAGATAGATTGCACAAAGAGATTAAGTGTTTGTCACAATATTTGTTTATTTTCTATTGAGCGATGAAACTACATAATAAACAAGAGACAATGACCTTCCGCCGGTTATTGTTCGCAGATTCTCCCAGGCAAGTGGGGCAATCCAGTGCATCTGGTGATTTATCTGTCTTAGCTGAGACCACACTGAGATTAACGCCAATAATATCGCGATTATGGACCTTAAGGGGCTATGTTAAAAATAAATTGTAAAGCGAGATAGCAATGAGAAAACGACGCGCGCGGGAGCGAGACCGATTCGGCAGATTTGGCGCAAAAATCACTAAATCAATTCGTAGTAAATAACTAAAGAGAAATGCTTACACGGTTGTGAATATTGATGATAGAAATTATTTAAAGCAATGTCGACTTGAATACCCAATGTTGTTTTTATTAAATAATAGGATATTTGACAACATTGAAAATATACTACAAATTGTGGTCATCCTAACAGATAATGGTGTAAAAAAACATATTCAACTATTATATACACTAAATTAAGACTATTAATTGATTAATTTCACCTAGAAAAATGCAATAATATTTGATTTTTTTTCTGTGGTTAAAACGCTCTAAAATTACTGATGACGTCACTTGCCTGTAAATAAATATGGCTTCAGGCGTTTGACCATAGATATACGTTTGACATGACCATAGACTTAGGATCCGCGATTGATGGCTGTCAAATGGCTGTCAAAGGGCAAATATATTACAAGGAAATTGTAAGTACCTACTGGATATTATTTACAATGTTTACAGGCTAGTGACGTCAACAAGTCATGTGTCCAGCGCCATAGCGTTTTAGGCGCGATTTTAAAATTTTAAACTTCAACTTTGTTTTTTTAATGAAATACATTGATTTTTCCTGAAATATCAATGTAGTGCGCTTATTACGTAATAAAGAATAATTTAAAATGGTTTTCCAAAATTAGTCAAAGCCTATTTCCAACTTAAGAATTTTTAAGTATTTTCGAAATTAAAATGTATCGAGCCGAAATCACTGAATCGTGTTTCTGGTTCAATACGTGTCTCGAGAGGAACTTTTGGCGACCCATAGGTCGCCATAGCATTACATCAAAAAGTGTCAATTTTTTGATGTAATGCCATAGTCAAGTAGAATTTTTTGGGGTCATAGTCTAGTATTTTCAGAAGGTATCACTACATTCCCTCGCAGTCATTCGTAGAAGTAGATAGCAAATATGTCAAAAACGGCCACTTTAGCAGTTTTGCTATCTACTTCTAGCAGTTACTAAGAGCATTGATAATGGGGACAAAGTTATGAAGACAAACGGGAATACATAGACTGAGCGGTCGTGCGATTTTTGGTAACGATCACGGAAAAGGTTAGATTCATTTTCATGGGTTGTAGAGTGGTCCCCTAATGTGAATGATGTCGGTCTGCCTGCTCTCAGTGGTTGCAACTTCGAGTTATAGCGCTCACAAGAGGCATCATTGTTACGAAAAAAAAACGATCAGAGAAATGGTCAGTTTAAGTACCTGTTCAAGGAATGTCGTCTCTGCAGATGAAACAAGTTGGTCTGCCGGCTCATAGTGGTTGCGTTTCTGAGCTATGAGGTGCGCAAGTCACATCATTGTTACGAAAAAAAAACGATAAGGGAAATGGTCAGTTTTAGTACCTATTCAAAGTATAGTATCTCCACGGGTGAAACAAGTTGGTCTGCCGGCTCTCAGTGGTTGTATTTCAGACCTATCATTGTGTACGTAAGACGCTTATTTGTAGAGAAAACCTAAAAAAACTTTGAAAAACGGGACAATAGGCAAATTTTTAAGTGCACGCCGGCCGCTTGCGTATCTGTGACTATATGAGTCCCCTCCCCACCTTAAGGCATCTCTACACTCGAGCGCGAAAAGCCCCAAACCTCCCGCAAAGCAGTGTGCGTAGTGTGGAACCGATTTGAATCGAATCTACACACCCGCGCGTGAGTATGGAGAGGTCTTTATGCCTGTGTCACCGCGCACCCCCAATCCCCCCCCCCCCCCCCCCCCACTTCCGGCTTTAGCGTCTATAGAGATGTTCGATCCGGATGCCTTGTATCGATATTCCGGATCGCCATGGATCGTAATTCACTGTATCGATCCAGATTATAGAATCTGGATTGATAGGCATCGGCTACACGCTCGGTAAATACTGTGGCCCAGCGCCATAGAGTAAATTTTAACCATGGAAAGTAAAATATTGAACATTCCATACAAATTACTTTCCATGGTTAAAATTTACTCTACGGCGATGGATCACAGTTAGTCTAAGCGGTCACGGGATGTTTAGTAACGATCAAGGAAAAGGTTAGATGCATTTTCATGGGTTATAGAGTGATCCCCTAATGTGAATGATGTCGGTCTGCCTGCTCTCAGTAGTTGCAATTTCGAGTTACAGCGATTATAAGAGGCTTCATTGTTACGAAAAAAAAACGATCAGAGAAATGGTCAGTTTTAGTACCTATTCAAAGTATGGCGTCTCCGTAGCTAAAATGATGTGGTCTGCCGGCTCTCAGTGGTTGCATTTCAGAGCTATGCTATGACGCGCGCAAGTTACAACAATTTTTTTTTGTCAAATTGTATTTTTAAAAATACTAATCGATAGAACTCTCTATTATAATGAAAAAATGTCTTAAGCCATTTTTGTCTAAAATGAATAGATTGGTCGGAAAAAAATACTTTATGTTTTTTTTTGTATGGAGTGAGATATTCAATGTGCTCTTTTGGCCAATTCCTAATTGTTTCTGCCTCAAAACTACTTTTGCGTCTATAATTTATTGTTATTTTTAACATTTAAATAATCCTAATTAAAATTAATTTTTGCTTTTTTTATTAATTTTTTCAGTTTTTACTTAAAAGTATTTTTTAAGTAAAAACTGATTGTTTTGTCGTTATTTATTACTTTCTCATCAATTAAAACACAATAAAAGCCAACAAAACTTTCGGTCACTATTATTACTATGGATGACTTTTTTACCATAATAAATCAAATAAAACCAAAATAACATAATGCAGCGGGATGTTAAGTAAGGCCCAGGCGGGTTATTACAAACTAAAATAGTATTATTATTTTACAAGGAAAAAGAAAAAAAGAGAAAAGGTTAATTCAGATCAATGATTAATATAATATTCAAATAAATGAAGTTTTTAAAATATTAACGATAGAAACTAAATTTTATTATGATTTTTAAAAACCTTTATATGGGCTTTACTAAAAAAATAGGCTCGTTTATAAGTTATTTATAACAAAAGTAAAGATTTTGAAGATATATATCTTAAGATCTAAGATCAAAATTGTATTTATGAACATTGATAGAAACAAGCAGAAACTAAAAACATCAATATGTCATTATGCGACAGATAATAAGAAGCACCAGTTAATTCATTTTCATATATCCTCTGCCAGGGATTGATCAAGCTGTGATATGAAGACGGCTATCAAGAAAGTAAAGGAAGGAGATCCAGATCGCAATATACACACAACTGATCTATCAGGATTGTAAGATCTGTTTCGATAAGTTTAAAAAAATCACGTAAATAGCATTAAAAGTTATGGAAATCCTGAAACTGAGAACTTTGGTACATACAGCTCTTAAAATGCCGTTCAGATCACTTGGATGTATCATCATATCAGCCGCACGACATCCACTGCTGGGTATAGGCCACCTCCAAGGATCTCCACGACGAACGGTTCTGCACTGCTCGCATCCAGCGGTTTCCCGCGATCTTCACCAGATCGTCGGTCCACCTTTTTGGGGGCCTACCCACGGAGCGTCGTCCGGTCCGCGGTCGCCATTCCAGAACCCTTCCCCCCCAACGGCCATCGGTTCTTCTCGCTATGTGTCCAGCCTACAGCCACTTCAACTGAGCAATCCTTCGAGCGATGTTGATTACTTTAGTTTTCCTGCGGATCTCCGCATTTCTGATTGTATCACGCAGAAAAACGCCGAATACTCTCTCCTTTGCACGCTGGGTGACCTTGAGCCTCCTTATAAGACCCATAGTTTGCGGCCACGTTTCACTGCCGAAGTCATCACTGACAACACACACTGGTCATAGACTTTCGTCTTGGACACTGAGGTAAATCGGACGGAAAGATGTTTTCGAAGCTGCCCGAATGCTACCAATCTGAGTTTGATTCGACGAGAGATCTCATTTCCGCAGTTGGACTTACCTAACTGGACTGCCTGTCCTAGGTACTTCTACGTAATGGACAACAACTCCTAGTGTTCCCAACATGAGCTGGAGTGGGCACAACATGGGCATTCGATATGATTTTCGTCTTATAAATGTTCATCTTGAGACCCACTCTTTGGGAAGCACTAACGGAGATCTTCGAGCATTGTGTTCAGGTCTTCCAAGGTTTCAGCCATAAGAACCATATCATCGGCAAAACGAAGGTGTGTTAGGTACTGGCCATTCATCTTGATTCTGAGTCCTTTCCAGTCTAAGAGTTTAAAGATATCATCCAACGCAGCTGTGAATAGTTTCGGGGAAATAGCATCTCTCTGTCCCATATCTCGCTTTGTGTTCTGGTTCTGTACTCGGATCAACATGGTGGCATTTTCGTATAAGTAGTACCACAAATCACCTCGATATACCTGTAGTCCACTTGGCAATTTTGGAGAGACTGCAGCACAGCCCAAGTTTCAATCAAATCAAAGGCTTTCTCATAGTCCACGAACGCCAAGCATAATAGCAGATTTAATGGATGTGGTCTATGGTACTAAAGCCTTTTCGGAACCCGGCTTGTTCGGGAGGTTGGAAGTCGTGAAACTTGCGAGCGAGGACCGGAACCGCTTTCCGTAAAAGGGGTTTTTGATTGGGTATTTCATAGACTTGTTTTCAAAAACCCTATCAATACAGTAACCCTATCGAAAGGGTAACCCAAGTAAGCACTTACCGAATACGAAAACCCTATCGGGGAAACCCTATGAAGGCTTTATGAAGGGGTTTTAAAACGAGTTCAAGCAATTTATACCTAGTTCCAACTGGACCGAAGGACCAGGGTGCCTATTTTTGAATCGCTCGGCTGGCGTCGAGTGCTCTTTCGATTTCGAGCGTTCGTTTCTACTGATTTTCGTTCAACATTTGACTCAAATGTATGGAGGTTGAGATAAATGTTGAACGAAAATCAGTAGAAACGAACGCTCGACGCCAGCCGAGCGATTCCAAAATAGGGCCCCAGAACCGCTTACCGTTAAAGGGGTTTTGTTTGGGTATTTCATGAACCACTTTTTTTTAATATAGACTGGGCAGGCATTTGACCACCATCTTGCTTGGTAAACAGGATGTGGTCTAAGGTGTAGCATGCATGCCCAGGAAATGCCTTTTCACTCTTGCCTTGAAAAGACCAAGGTTGTAATTATCGGGGAACACATGAGCAGGTAGCGCATTCCATTCTTTAGCAGCTCGCATAAGAAATGTATTGGCAAAGCGCTTGGTACGGACAGATTTGGATGAGTTGTTTGATGGTGATGTGATATCACCATATCCAAACATCATCAAACATCATCAAACAACTCATCCAAAAACACAACGAATATAATAAGCCAATTTACAAAGCTAATTTCAATACCATTATCTGATGTCCTTACATACAATACAATATATTGTATTGTAGTTTTTCCTGAGCCCTGCCTGTTGATTGGTTGATTTTCATCAAGATTACCAGATACCATAAATAAATAAAAATAAATAAATATTATTTCTAGTAAGACCTTTGCAAAGACTTTGTATGTGTTTGAAATCAGTGAAATGAGCTTGTAGTTTCCTATTTCCTTCCTTGATCCTTTCTTATGTAAGAGTATTATGTGTGACTCTGCCCATCATCTAGGTATAATAACCGTGCGTACTATTTCGTTGAAAACTTTAGCCAGAATTGGCCCCATCTCTTCCGCAATACCTCTTAAGAGTTCGTTAGGAATTTGGTCAGGTCAAAACTATGAATGAAACAATTACAACTCAGATATTTATGGTTTTTTTTTTGAGAACATTTTAGCTTTATATTTTAGTTGCGTTGTAATTATGGTAAAAACAATTGTATCATAGACCTTAACTGAACGTTTTGTTGGTTTTCTAGTTAGTAGGGCGGTAAAACAAGGTTTGAGGTTAGTTTTCGCACAAGTCGTCACAGAAATACGAAAATTTGGTATCGATGCATTCAGTACGATGCCCTGAACACAAATATATAAGATGACAAGCGCGAAAATGGTGGGGGTAGAAACTGTGACGTCATAAAGTTTTCAGTACCAAGAAATAATAAAAACATATCATGTGGTATACCAAATGAAAGGGCTTTGTGAGTAGATTACGAATATATAACACACTATAACATTTTCACTACTTGGTCTAACAAATTATGAGAAAACGTCGAAAGATTTCACGATTCCGGGTTGCCGTTGAACAGCTCTGGACTGAAAACGACTGAATGGATTTCTGCAAAATACTTATCAAATTACTCTGAACATCCTCTATTCTGGTGTCCAAAGGTAATTGACCAAAGATATTTAAAAATAAGAAAGTTACATCAATTTTACTAACAGCATAATTTTCTAAGTTTTCCGTTTCCTATAATAGTCCAGTAGCTTCGGTAGTAAAATCGGTTTTGCTATCATTTTTTTATTTTTTCTTATTTTTTTCCGGGGTCATAGGATAGCTTTGCTCTTGTAATAGGCATATGTTATCTTAATCTATATATATAAAATCAAAGTCCTGACTGACTGATTGACTGATATATCAACGCACAGCCCAAACCGCTGACTTGGAGACTTAAATTTTGCACATAAATACCTAATACAGTAAAGGCATCTACTAAGTAAGGATTTTGGAAATTCCATCCCAAAAGGGGGGTAAAATAAGGGATGAAAGTTTGTATGAAAGTCCGTCAGTTTCGAAGTAAGGATCTTCAAATTTTGTATTTAGGCTGACAATTGAAAATTAATATTTATGTGTGCCTGCGTTTTTGACGATTGCATCGCCGAAGCGGTGAAAAGGTGGATGAAATTGTATCTGAAAAGTCCTTCATTTTCAAAGTAAAACTCACTAAATTTATTATTTAGGCTTAGGGTTGGAAAGTAAAAATAAATATGCAAACACACATTTCATATTTTATTGAAAATCAAAGGGGTTAAAGGTAATAAATAAAATAAATATGAGATGAATAAACCTAAAAATCGATGGATGTCGTCATTGAGATTTGGAAAGTAAAAATAAATATGCAAACACAAATTTCATATTTTTTTGAAAATCAAAGGGGTTAAACGTAATAAATAAAATAAATATGAGATGAATAAACCTAAAAATCGATGGATGTCGTCATTGAGATTTAATGGGATGACGATTGCAATGATGACATTTATTTTGAAGTTCAACACGGTGGACATGATTCAACTTGTTAAGGGTTGAAATTTCATATGGAAAAGTAATGTTTGTAAAATAGACATTTCGACTTGAAACTTCGTAGGAGTATATACTTCTAAAATGGGACGGGGACGGGAAAGGGATAGGGGACGGGGAGGGGGACGGAGACGGAGGAGGGGGATGGATTGGGGACTTGGACATATCTATTCTGTGATATGGACGGGGGCGGGGATAGAAATGGGATACTAATATCTCTGGACCCTATTCTGAATATTATAAACTAGCTTCCAGCCGCAACTTTGTCCACGTGGATATTCGAGAAAATCCTTAGGGAACATTTAACTAGAATAAATAGTATTATATACATATTTCATCAAAATCCGATCAGCCGTTTTTACGTGTTTAGGTGGGTCCTAATTAATATTTGTACTAAAAAACCTGTTTTTCAGCATACAGCGCCTCTTACCTCAGAGAGCTCGGAGTAGGAAGGAAACATTATTCATAGGGCACAATAGTACAAAAAAAACATCTACTTCAGCCCATAGGTCAAAGATACCTGAAAATGCGGGGCAAATTAGAATGTCGTTTTATATATAACGGGTGTAACAAGACCTTCAACGAAGCCGAAGTCCACGAATTCCGCCCATCATCAGGATCATTTTTGTCTTTTAGACTATACCTGGGAAACCAATAGCTAAGAAGTTATTGAAGGTCAAGGTCAAACATTTTTTTTCAAAATTTTTATGTAATCTTATTTTATTCGTTATTGCCTACTTGTTTAATGAAACATTATCAAAATTTTATGTATTTCGTAACAAACAATGGCTTCAAAACGACGTCACTAGATGTATCTCATAAGCATGCACATAAACGCTGTCTTTCAACTTGGCTGCACGCAGTTGTGTAGCATATACTCGCAGGCGCGGTCTGTTGTACGCGTTACATTGCGTGATAAAGTATGCAATACTTTTTAACACCAAAAATGAAAATCGTTTCCCAGCAATAATTTTGAACAGAAATGGTCATGATGATGGGCAGAATACGTAGACCTCGGCTTCGTTGAAGTTCTTGTTACACCCGGTATATACTTAATTCACACATAATTACTACAAAAGAAAAGAACCTAGGTACTATGGGCAACAACGTCGCTTAACCAGTTTGCAATAAAATTCGTGTGCGCGCGTATCGCCCTTGCACGAACTAAACGTATGTGACAGCGGGCGCGGCGTGCAAGCGATTTTAACCTTAGCAGTAGTTAAGTGACGCTGTTGCCCATGGTACTGTGAGCAACAGCGTCGCTTAACCAGTTTGCAACAAAATTCGTGTGCGCGCGTATCGCCCCTGCACGAACTAAACGTATGTGACAGCGGGCGCGGCGTGCAAGCGATTTTAACCTTAGCAGTAGTTAAGTGACGCTGTTGCCCATGGTACTGTGAGCAACAGCGTCGCTTAACCAGTTTGCAACAAAATTCGTGTGCGCGCGTATCGCCCCTGCACGAACTAAACGTATGTGACAGCTTGCGCGGCGTGCAAGTGATTTTAACCTTAGCAGTGGTTAAGCGACGCTGTTGCCCATGGTACATCTGTTTGTTTTGCATCTCAGGTACACTCCACATCTGTTATAAACTTACCTAATATTTTCATCTAGTGAGAAAGTTTGCAGTTTATAATATTTTAATTTTTGCAGTCTCACATATCCGATTTCGTTTTTGACATAATACCCAGATGCACCACTGAGCAAGTAATTTACTACGTAGACGCACTATAACCGCCGATTCTGCTGTTTTACCGACGGCACAATACGCCATTTATTAGTTATAATTGCGAATTGCTTCGATAGCTCTCACTGTGACAGAGTGGCATGAAGTTTAAACTTATTTTAGGCTTTGGGCTAAAGTAGCACCCTAGGCCTAATGTACCTTGATGGTACGGTACTCCACTCTAGCTGACACTTTAGTTTATAAAAGGTATTTAAAAATATGAAAATTACATAAATATTAAAAACAGTGTAATTTCCTATTTTACATCAATTACAAATATTATCCTCATATAGGGTTACATACTTGTCCCATTTTTTTACTACAAACATTTATTATTGAATATTTAGATTTTAGGCATTCACAATGCTATTTTTATATTAAGATAATGAATATACCTATAAACAAAAATATTATAAAAAAAGTTATTGTAAGTAAATTCTAATATTATCTGGGTTCTTAGCAGATTACATTTTAATAGAATTATGTATAACCGGCTTAAAATGATCAAATTCTGTATAATTTTAGGCTTTAACAATGTTGGCACTTACATATTTCCGAAAAATCTGGATATAGAAAAAAATTATAAATTCTGTAAGAATAAAAACGTCTTAATTTGGCTTCCAATTACGGCACTTGCAATGTTGAATAGTCTTTTATATCAATTTTGGGTCAATGGGTCTTTTTCGGTAAATAAATACCACATAATAAATACCTATTTACCCATACATTTTGTTATGAACGTCTACTGTCTTAGGAACAAGCGTACGCAGCGACATCTACAATTAGCTTTGCGTTGCAACCCCATTGTCCTACCTATTTAAAATGTATTGTAAGCTTTTTGACTCGACGCCTTAATGCGGGGGTAGCTTTAGTATGTCATGCTCACTTTAAACATTTCTGCGGTGGTGTCGTGTGAGGCGGGTCGTTACGTTCTCTTAAATATGGTTGAGCGAAACGATGGCTGGTTCAAGCGTCATGCTCGTGAACGGGTGCTGCCAGTGGGAATGGGTCTGCTTCTGTCTGCTTGTACTAAGGGCGTCGCATATTTTTTTTCTTCATGTTTAATATTATCAATCTGTATGGCACTTCTTACTCAAAACATAAAATTAATAGCTAATCCTTGTTTTGGTTTCTCACTTTTTTTATTGCTAATGACTAAAATCATTATTTTTCTTTCGTAATATTTTTTCGTATTTTTTCGTCTATAGTTTTGTAAGTAAAGGCCTATGAAAAGCTTTTGGATATTAGTTTTCAATTCAGTCACAGAATACATAATAGTACAAGTACAGAAGATCCACTCGGCAAAGTCATTTAAATAAATAGCGACTCTATCCCGAACACAATAAAGTGCAATTCAGGTCGCACACCGCTCCCACCCTACAGTTATATTCACTTAGAAGTTGCCTCTCTTTCTATCGCGTAGCTCTTATCTCTTCTAACGACTTTAGGGTTTGTTCTTTTAAATAATAAATAAATAATAGGTACTTAATGTACTTAAATACATTTCAAAAAACCTAGGCTAGGTACAATCGACGCCACATCAGACTATACATGCTGACTTTGAGGAAATTTGCTTTCTTACGAAATAACATTGTCATTAATAATTAACTTTATTACAAAAGTAGGTGAGTAAGTACCTACCTAATCTATAAATTATTATTTCAATAAATACCTAGTTGGGTGAAGATTGTTTAGCAAATAAGGCAAGTAAGTACCTAAGAATAAACGGATACTAAATAATATCTAGGTAGTAGACAAGCACTTTTTACGTTTCGATGTCATTTGGAACTTTTGGAAGTGTGAAAAACGTGAGGTTCGGATATATTGGTATTAAGATGAACGCGGCGAGTGAGTGTATATAGAAATCGAACTGCTAACAGCCAGCCAACGGCGGCAGCCCTCTGAAATTAGTCCGTCCGGACGGATCCGCTGCCTACTTGTAGCTTCGTACTTAAAGCGCGGAGTGCGCCTAGCCTGATTCAGTGCCTTAGGATGGGTAGCCTAAGTATGTCATGCTCTCTTTAATCATTTCTGCGGTGGTGTCGTGTGGGGCGGGTCGTTACGTTCCCTCAAATATGGTTGAGCGAAGCGATGGCTGGTCCATGCGTCATGCTCGTGAACGGGTGCTGCCAGTGGGAATGGGTCTGCTTCTACCTATCTTAACGCATATTGAATTGTAAGAATTGCGTTTTTATTTTTATGTCTTGTATCAAGTGTTTTTTGGTTAGAGTAGCAGACGGAGTGATTCTAAACTAGTTGAAAGTTATTTACTCTCACGATTACCTATCTGAATGTAGTAGATATTTAATTTTAACCTACCTACCCATTGTGTGCAAACTTTTGTTAATTATTGTGATGGAAAATGACCTCACTTTAAACTTAAATGTTAAGTTTAATGAAAGTTAAATTTAATGTAATTTAAAACTATGGGTGTAATTGAGCCTGAAATAAATGCATTTTATTTATTTATTTAAACGTGGAGCTCATTTTTCAATGTTGACGACTCTGTATGAAATATACAGGGAGAAAAAAGCAGCCCTTGACGAGTTTCTTGCCGGTTCTTCTCGTTACAAGGTCTCCCGCTTAGGGTTTGCGAACCGACGGCGTAGCTTCTGTGACATTCACAAGTGCTTGTAACAGCCTAGACTGAATAAATTATTTTTGAATTTTGATTTTTTTGAATTCATTTCCGATTAAAATCTAGAAACAACCGGTGAACAATTAAGTAAATGAAGATCTCATTAAGACCTTTCATTTCATCAAACCATCAGTCTAGGATGAATACTTTCCGAGATATTGCTGATTTAAATTTGACAGCTGTTATTTATAATGAAGATCTCAGTAAGAACTTTCATTGCTTCAAAGACACCATCAGTCTAGGGTGAGTACTTTCCGAGATATTTCTGTTTTAAATTTGACAACTGTCATTTATAATGAAGATCTCAGTAAGAACTTTCATTGCTTCAAAGACACCATCAGTCTAGGTTGAGTACTTTCCGAGATATTGCTGTTTTAAATCAGCGGTCATTTATAATGAAGATCTCAGTAAGAACTTTCATTGCTTCAAAGACCCCATCATTCTAGGATGTGTATTTTTCGAGATAGTGGGTGCATTCTGCCAGATTAATCTCTGAGTCATCGATCGCGGTTCGCCATAGAGTAAATTTTAACCATGGAAAGTAATTTGTATGGATTGTTCAATATTTTACTTTCCATGGTTGAAATGTACTCTACGGCGATCGATAACCGCCTCTGTGGTCTAGTGGTTCGCCCACCCGTGTAAGACGCAGAGGTCCCGGGTTCGATTCCCGGGGGGTACAATTTGTACTCGGTTTGGTTGGTGGTAGGGCTTTTTCAAGTCCGCCTGGCTTGCTACCACCATCTTACCTAAGTCTGACACCATAATAACAATAGGGTATTTAACAACATTGAAAATATACTACAAATTGTGGTCATCCTAACAGATATTGGCATAAAAAAAACATATTTAACTATTATACAGACTAAATTAAGTCTATTAATTGATTAATTTCACCTAGAAAAATGGAATAATTTTTGTTTTTTTTCTGTGCCGACAACGCTCTAAGATGACTGATGACGTCACTTGCCTGTAAATAAATATGGCTTCAGGCGTTTGACACGACCATAGACTAAGGATCCGCGATTGATGGCTGTCAAATGGCTAAGGATATGGCAATGTTTACAGGCTAGTGACGTCAACAAGGCACGTGTCCAGCGCCATAGCGTTTTTGGCGCGGTTTTAAAATTTTAAACTTTAACACTGTTTTTTTAATGAAATACATTGATTTTTCCTGAAATATCAATGTGGTGCGCTTATTACGTAATAAGGAATAATTTAAAATGGTTTTCCAAAATTAGTCAAATAGTCTATTTAAAAATTGTTGTGTTCCGGCAGTTAGAGGTAAGATAGCCAGTATTCCGGGTGTAGTGCGCTTCCACCTTCGGCCTTATCGTCATTTAACATTAGGTGAGATGAAGGCCAAGCACTATCCCGTTGTGTATAAAAAAAATAAATAAATAAATAAATAACTCAGAGATTTGTCTGGCAGAATGCACCCATTCCAATTTCAAGTTTGACAGCTGTTGTCTGAAATGAAGGCCTTTCATTTCTTTAAAGACACCATCAGTCTAGGATGAGTACTTTCTGAGATATTGTTATTTTAAGTTTAACAGCTGTCATATGAAATGAAGATCTTACCAAGATCTTTCTTTTTTTTCAAAGATACCATCAGTCTAGGATAAGTACTTTCCGAGATATTGCAGTTTTAAGTTTGACAGCTGTCATCTGAAGGGAATCTTACTAAGACCATACTTTCTTCTAGGCACTATCAGTCTAGGATGAGCACTTTCTGAGATATTACTGCTTTAGGTTTGACAGCTGTCATCTGTAATGAAGATCTCACCAAGACCTTCCTTTTCTTCAAAGAAACCATCAGTCTAGGATGTGCACTTTCCGAGATATTGCCGTTTTAAATTTGACAGCAGTCATCTGAAATGAAGATCCTACTAAGACGTTTAGTTTCTTCAAAGACACCAGCAGTCTAGCATAAGTACTTTCCGAGATATTGCCGTTTTAAATTTGACAGCTGTCATCTGGAATGAAGATCTCTACATGAATTTTATTTCTTCAAAGTCGTCATCTATGAATCTCGGATACTTACGCCCGTATTAAAGAACAACACCCAAACCCGTGATCATGCAGTATGCCGCGGGATGCCGCAGGACCCTTTAGTATGTTACGACGTGCTATGTCGCGTGGTGCCAGGCCATGCTGTTGTGGCCGCAGGATACCACACGATGATTCGGTACGCCCTAAGCGTGCCATGCCACCCCATGCTGCGCCATGCCGTCAGTGAGCGCAGGCCATGATTATATTGTTACCTAGGTTACGCCGTTGATTACATAGACGACAGTGATGCCGGCGCCGTGTGTCACTGTAGTAGAGCTCTCTATGATATGAAGAATGTACTGTTACAAAGGTCAACCCTGCTGGTTTTTGTGGATCTCTGAATGCGAAAATAGGTTGATCTCCTTATGACAAGAAAAATATACTGTGACAAAGTTCAACCTCGCTGGTTTCAATGGATCTCTGAAGCATACAAATTTTGTACTGTATTAAAGGTCTTTGTTGCTGGTTTACTACTTGTTGGTCACTTTCGATTTTTTTTTATTTAATATTGGATTCCGAGATATACACTGCCACTATTTAAAGTTTCGTTTCGTCAAAATCCGTTCAGTGTTTTTGCGTGATGAGAATTCAGTCAGACAGACAGACAAGATTTTTTTTAACGGTTCTAACATGTTCAGTTAACGTACCGATTTTAAATCGCTCTGGTTGTTTTTTTTTCGAATATATTCAATTTACAGACTTTTTTGCGTTTACGATTTTATTGAAGGTATAGATCAGCGGTTCCCGAATTCTTTTGGCTACGGAACCCTTTTTGGTTCACAATTTTTGGGCGGAACCCTAGCTCAAGTAAGAAGTAAACTAACCAGGATTGTCACCTTCCGGAACAGATAATCCAGGACACGGTTGTAAAAAATCTTTGGGTCTATTTTCTAACTGAATGTACGTTGAAATCATTAAAACTGGCAGTAAAACCACTTTAGAGTCTGGTAACTGGTAAAGGAAGGACATTATGAATGTAGGTGAATGTTTGTAATTAAAATACTCAAAATCAATGGAAACAAACGGGCGGGTCAGCAAAGTAAGAGTTAAATAAAAAAAAGGAGAACTACCTACCTAAGTGAAGGGAAAAAAAAGACTTTTGATTTAATGTTTTAGGTATTTTTGGACGCTGTTTTAGGACTCTGTTTCCATGCATATTTTCTATTACTACGGGCCTCTCTCATTATTTCTGCTTCATTTTTATATTTACTTACGAATTCCGAACAAGATGCGTTTTTTGCAATTCTGCTTTCGTTTAATCTACAGAGCAACGATCTGACATTAGAACATTTAAGGTAAGAGGTACAACGCAAAATAAGGCATTTAACTCGTTGTCATAACGAACACTTTGACGTTGTTATGAACACTTTGATTTTGATCGCGTGTTATCATCAGAAATTTGGACAAAACTAATGGATCGTTGGGACGCGGGACAATATCATCGAAATCGGGACTGGCTTTATACTTAAACTCTTAAATTTTCGCGGAACCCCTGAGAGCCTCTCACGGAACCCCAGGGTTCTGCGGAACCCTATTCGGGAACCGCTGGTATAGATTATATTACTATCAAAATGTTGTACCTAGTAAGTATAATAAATTATTGCAAATGGAGTCTCCTTTGCTTTCCTGACATTTATTTTAATTTTTAGGACATTTGTTTTTCAATGTTCCGATTTTATCCAAAATAATTTTCCACACAGTTTTCGAGGTCGCAATTTTAATCTATTATTAATAGCTCATCTGATGCACAAAAATTCAAAACTCCTCGTATTATTTCCAAATAGAGTGAATTTTACCGACTTGACTACTGGACTATTATAGGAATCAGAACTTAGAAATAACAGAAAATTATGCTGTTAGTAAAATTGATGTAACTTTCTTATTTTTAAATATCTTTGGTCAATTACCTTTGGACACCAGAATAGAGGATGTTCGGAGTAATTTGATAAGTATTTTGCAGAAATCCATTCAGTCGTTTTCAGTCCAGAGCTGTTCAACGGCAACCCGGAATCGTGAAATCTTTCGACGTTTTCTCATAATTTGTTAGACCAAGTAGTGAAAATGTTATAGTGTGTTATATTTTCGTAATCTACTCACAAAGCCCTTTCATTTGGTATACCACATGATATGTTTTTATTATTTCTTGGTACTGAAAACTTTATGACGTCACAGTTTCTACCCCCACCATTTTCGCGCTTGTCATCTTATATATTTGTGATCAGGGCATCGTACTGAATGCATCGATACCAAATTTTCGTATTTCCGTGATGACTTGTGCGAAAAGTGTTTTCTAAGCGTCTTTTCTCAGATTACCGCCGCTCTAAGTGTTAAAATTGATGAAAATAATAAAGAATGGCAAAAAAAAATTTTAGTAAAAAATACGATTTTATACTGTTTAGAAATCCAAGCTGTGTGAATGTACAATTTTGGGCGTGCGTTGATAGTGTATGATTATTTTAAACGTTTGAAATATTGACGCAGAAGTAGTTTTGAGGCAGAAATAATTAGGAATTGACCAAAAGAGCACATTGAATATCTCACTCCATACAAAAAAAAAACCATAAAGTATTTTTTTCCGACCAATCTATTCATTTTAGACAAAAATGGCTTAAGACATTTTTTCATTATAATAGAGAGTTCTATCGATTAGTATTTTTAAAATACTAATCGATAGAACTCTCGCTAGAAGCGCGCGTCATAGCTCTGAAATGCAACCACTGAGAGCCGGCAGACCACATTATTTCAGCTACGGAGACGCCATACTTTGAGTAGGTACTAAAACTGACCATTTCTCTGATCGTTTTTTTTTCGTAACAATGAAGCCTCTTATAATCGCTGTAACTCAAAATTGCAACTACTGAGAGCAGGCAGACCGACATCATTCACATTAGGGGACCATCTATAACCCATGAAAATGCATCTAACCTTTTCTTTGATCGTTACCAAAAATCCCGTGACCGCTTAGACTAACTGTGATCCATCGCCGTAGAGTAAATTTTAACCATGGAAAGTAATTTGTATGGAATGTTCAATATTTTACTTTCCATGGTTAAAATTTACTCTATGGCGCTGGGCCACAGTATTTACCGAGCGTGTAGCCGATGCCTATCAATCCAGATTCTATAATCTGGATCGATACAGTGAATTACGATCCATGGCGATCCGGAATATCGATACAAGGCACCCGGATCGAACATCTCTATTGACGCTAAAGCCGGAAGTGGGGGGGGGGGGGTTGGGGGTGCGCGGTGGCACAGGCACAAAGACCTCTCCATACTCACTCGCGGGTGTGTAGATTCGATTCAAATCGGTTCCACACTACGCACACTGCTTTGCGGGAGGTTTGGGGCTTTTCGCGCGCGAGTGTAGAGATACCTTAAGGTGGGGAGGGGACTCATATAGTCACAGATATGCAAACGGCCGGCGTGCACTTAAAAATTTGCCTATTGTCCCGTTCTTCAAAGTTTTTTTAGGCTTTCTCTACAAATAAGCGTCTTGCGTACACAATGATAGTTCTGAAATACAACAACTGAGAGCCGGCAGACCAACTTGTTTCACCCGTGGAGATACTATACTTTGAATAGGTACTAAAACTGACCATTTCCCTTATCGTTTTTTTTTCGTAACAATGACGTGACTTGCGCACGTCATAGCTCAGAAATGCAACCACTATGAGCCGGCAGACCAACTTATTTCATCTGCAGAGACGACATTCTTTGAACAGGTACTAAAACTGACCATTTCTCTGATCGTTTTTTTTTCGTAACAATGATGCCTCTTGTAAGCGCTATAACTCGAAGTTGCAACCACTGAGAGCAGGCAGACCGAGATCATTCACATTAGGGGACCACTCTACAACCCATGAAAATGAATCTAACCTTTTCCATGATCGTTACCAAAAATCCCATGACCGCTTAGACTAACAGGATTTACTCTTTGCCATACTTGCTCGAGTAAAGTTGTGTGGATCATGTTTACTGTCAATTTGATCGCATTGTATGTTTATTTACTAGTGGAAAAGCACTGAGTACGGATAATGAAAACATGTAGCAAAATGAATTTAATACATTTTCTTAAACTAAATCTTCTCAAAATAATACCTTAAAAATGAGGATTTATATTATCAAAATCAAAAGATCAAAGGAAAATTAAGCTGTTATCGGCATTCATATTAAACGCCATACAAATAAACGAGAAACAATGCCTTGTTTATCCAGAGGTGTGATGCCACTACAATCAGAGTTTGAAAAATATTAATTATGTCATAAATCAAAGCAGACGCAAGGTTTTTATGACTTGTAGCAAGTTATCTAGAGAAAGAACTAATATTTTAGAAATTAAACACTTTTTGCGGATTACAGCGCGTATTTTGGTTAATTCTACAGATTAATTCAGATGTTATTTTAGAATTATTTAGTTCTGATTTGTTGGTTTTTTGGGTTTCCCGACGTTTCGACACCTTTCCAGGAGTCGTAGTCATGGGGGGGACTAAAGCAAAAAGGCTGCTTATATTTTTATGAAATTACCCCTCGGAACTTTATAAAAATGCATTCACTAATATTATGTATTAACTTGCTAAAATTATATAATCTGAGATTGTTATTAATGAAGGAAGAATATATTATGTCAGTGACCTTGACGCCTATTAAAATGTAATGCATTATCAAAAACGGAAAGAAAGAACATCTATTACGGCGCTCCACGGTGCGTGAGCATCGGGGTCTAGATCGCTATCCGATCTATAGTGATAAACAATCCCTGCCGTTTTATCGAAAAGTCGAAAACAATGAGGTTGCATACAGATACCTCCACTTACAAAGAATGTTGAAGCAATAGTACTTTTGGAGAATCGGAAATGTTTATTGTTATTATTGTTTCATAGACAATTTACCAATTTGGTAAATAAACGCACAAAGCGAATGTTAATAAATATGCTTTTACGAAATTAAGAAAAGAAGTTACGTTTTTCAACAAACAAATTACACGGGAAATATTTTAAAATATCCAGGATTTGGTTCATATTATTATTAAATTAAAACATTAAAAACCGATGATAGAATTACTGATTAACCTTCACCTAAGACGCTATAGTCAACTTGTGGGAGAATTTCACAACAATGCTTTATTCATTATTTTACACCCAATTAATGTTTTTAGAGTGAGACTAGGCCATTGTGAGATCTAGTAATTTTTTTATGATTTCGACACCGGGTTCGCTTCGTAGATCGTAGGTTAACATTCATACGAGTAAAGTAACACTCGGAAGATATAATTTACTGGAGGAAAATAGTTTTCAGATAATTGACGATGTATGCTGGAATGGTCTATTGGAAACTCGCGGGTGGATCGTCTCGCACGCAATCTTTCTGCGCACGCTAACCGCCACGCCACTTTCGCGACAATCGAACATTTTACTTTCAAACGAACGTTTTAAACCCACATTTATATTCAATTCTTTCGATTTGAGCCTTGTCACATCTTAAGTCTATGAAATCTTTTTAATTCAATTTATTGTTCCAGATACATATAGACGGAGCCACAGCCGACAGTGACTTTAGACCTATTCCGATACCACTCGATCAATGGAATTATGAAAAAAGGGAAGCTCGTGTGAGAACTCTGCACGAGACCATCAATACAGACAAAGCGGCGGCGGTCGCTGCGGTGCCCGCGCATTACTGGGAGGACGCCTTAAGGCACAGCGTCTATCTCACCTTAGTCAGAGATAAAATAGATCAACTGATCGCTAAGGGCGTAGTCGTATCCCCCGATGCTAAGCCAGATCAACATGCTTCTAAAGAAGTCGACGATCATGACCTTTGGGATAAGATAAAGAAAGCACCGTTCGATCGAATACATGACGACGATTATGCATTTTACGGGGATGTTACGATCATGGCTAAAGGCAGACTGTTGGAGGAGAACGGTGGCTTCCGCTTCACAGAAGATGAAAGATCAAAAGAAGAATGCAAAGATGAAAAGTGCATGAAGGGCGTCAAAGCTTTCTGGTCTGTGAAACGTGTTCGGCAAAGAGACGAAGGAATATCCTCGGGAAAATATCACTACGAGTTGACTTTTTCTGTGAATTCACAGCCAACGAAAAAGCAAAGAAAGCCATTTGAAACTCCTGTTCGAACATTTACTGTGCGTGAAAATCCTACTGATATTATAATATCGCACCCTGAAGAACAACATCACCAAACATCTAGACCACAAAGAGCCATCTGGTTTCATAAAAATATCTCTCCCTCAACTCGTCCGAGTCAACCTAGATATCACCACCCTTCAAGTCTGGACAGAATATTCTCATCTTTCTTTTCGGACGACGTTTCCCCCGTTGAACGTCCACCAAGATACAAGCCAAACCCTTATGCGCCACCTGTGTACTCACAATACTCCAAATTAGGATATGTAGGACCTTTTCGTGAACAACAACAGAATAGAATTCTACAACATCCGTACACACCTAATATGCATAAATACCAAAGACCTCCCTTGCAAGCACCGCCGTTGCAAGTGCAACATCATTATATCGATATTGACGCAGTAGCTAATCACCATCACATCCCACCTCTTGATCACAGACATATATCGCCTAGTAACATAATAAAAACAACAAGACCAGCAGTGTTGCCAACGCCTCCTGTTCCTGGACTCGACGCCACAATTAAAAATTCAACCAATTTCTACACTGATGACAATTTGAACGATTCGCAAAATACTACTGTGCAACCAGAGATGCCACCAGTATATAAAACGTTCAATAAGCCAAGGCCACCACCAGTCAAAATCAACTATCTTCCGGAGCGTATACGACCACCAATCTACAACGCCCCACCTGGTGTTTTCCTAAGTATGGACAAGAAACCATTCAAACCTATGCCTCCTTTGAAGTACATGCATGGATCAAAACCATCCAGAAGGCCAGCCGATTTCCGACCTAGTCCACAATTTTCAGACGGTCAGTTCTCCGATCCAGACACAACGGTTGAATCAGCATTCAGGCCAATATTGGTGGACTTTACTGAAAACGACGACTTAGAAAAGAATAAAGATGTAGTTACTCAAGATATAAAACAAACTAACAAACATTTGCGAAAAAAGCCACCAAAGAAACAAGAGATTATTAAAACACAACGAATCACGACTAGCGCTCCAGACATAATAACTGTATACAATAATTTGGAAGACGACAACGACACTATGCAATGGGCCAATATTTTAGGTGCCTTTACTAAAACTACCCCAATTGATTTCCATAAAGATAAAGAAGAGAAGACAGTTGAGAGCACAACGCAGTCGATGGCTCCCAGTAACAGTAGTGTGACAAATAAGAAGAATAAAATCACAGATAGTCCCAAAGAAACAACAACTTCGACCACAGCACCGGTAAGCAAAAAGCGCACACGTCCACCACACAAGTTTTCCAAACCAGAAAAAGTAAAGAAACATAAGCGAATAACAACTACGACATCGGAACCTGAGAAGGAACAGAAGAAGAAACCTGTCGATTTAACACCTCTAGCGAGCTCTTCTGCAAGCGACGGCAACAAACCGTGGCAGCAAAAAAATAAAACTGTAACAACAACCTCGACAACATCTACAAGCACAACGACACATAAACCACCTTCAACCACAACGACCACCACTACGATTACGCCACCAGCAACTACCATTCAAACCGAAGCAATTACTAGATCTGAAGAATACAAAAATAAAAATCGCTTTCGACAATCAACTTTAATGATAAAGGGTACATCGGTAAAGCATGATCGTTGGAGTGTTAATGCTAGTGGAGATAAAAAATCGTCAATAACAAGCAAATACCCACCACGACGAAAAGGATCTAATTTCCAAGGATACAGCTCTACTACACCTAAATATTCCGAAGAATTTACAAGAGGATATCAAACTGAATACGGCAAACGGACAGAGTCAAGTAATGTAAACAATACTCACTACAGGCCTCAGTCAACTCAACCAACTTACGAAGAAACTGCAGACCATTACGTCGATAATGAATCCACATCCGGATATTCAACGAGTGAGGAAGAGGACAGTGAAAGCAATCGTGACGATATAGAAGTTATACATAATGATGAACATGACAACGAAGATCACTCTGAATTTATATTCGAGTTAACATCAAGGACCCCGAATGAAAAATCTAATGAAATAAACGAAGACGAATTGATAGTAACGGAACAAAGTATTGTAGCTACATCACATTCGGTATCAAAAAATAGAACAAAATGCAAGAAAAAGAAACATCATCATTTGGCGCCCACACAATCTTCGGTATCAGAAGATGAACTTTTAACAACAACTACTATGGCTACAAACACCGTAACCTCGTCGAGTATAGACATTCTAGACGACTTACTAGGCAGCCTTACGTACGATGACTCTAAAGCTAATCCTAAAGAGAATAAACCCAAAGAGTTGGATGAAGAGGAAAGTGAAAACCATGAAAAGTACTTGCAAATCGATGAAGACTTCGAAGACTTCCTTGACAGCTTGGGAGATAGACACAGGGATTCTGATGAAAAGGAAATAGAAGATTATGAGGATGAAGAAAAAGAACCTTCGTTTGACGACGGAGTTTCGCCGTTTGACAACGACGACGTGAACGAACCTCGAAAATCAAGCGACAAGGATTACGACGAATACCACGGACGCTCGTACAGCTTACTGGAACTATTGGGCATGGAATAGACTGAAATTTCACTTGACTTATACAATACTCAGTTGTGCAGCTTTAAACTGTGACTGCTGTCGATCTCAGGTAAGCCGACGGACGAGCGACACTTTTGTGAACGGGTTACTAGGTTTTGGGGAGTTTTAAGGTAGAAACAATTTAAAGGCATTTATTTCAAAACTCAAAAGCTTGTTATGCACAAACCCTGGTAAATAGAATGTTACCAAAATGTACATACTTCAGTAATCTAGTTATTTAAGTGTAGAAATAAGGTGAAATAAAACGTTTTTATAAAAGACAAGTTTGGTTTTGTTACCTGCTCCTTCCATCGAGTACTTGTATATAGGTTCCGGTTTGGGTGGAACTAATGCTGCAAAGGTTTCTGGAGCTACATCTTTAATCCTCGCGTGGTAAGATAACCTGTTTTAATGGACAATGATCATGTAATTTACATAAAGCAGAATTAGTAAGCAGTTCCTAGTTAAGGTCTCTGCCCACTACACCATACCATACCACGACCGTGCTAAGAACGTATTAGGCAAAAAATAATCTTTGTATTGAAAAGTATGACACTATTCCTATTACATCGTTGCACGCAAGGTAACCAGATCTAATAATGAGATTTCTTGACTTTTTCCTGACTTTTCAGTAAATTTCCTGACATATTTGTATACCACCAAAAATATCAAACGTTAACTAAATGAAGAATGTAGATGTACATTCTTCATTTAGTTAACTTTTGATATTGTTTCTTACCAAAATACTTACACTTTTTAGGATTTCAAAAATACCTGCAACTACAGTTTTTCCCTGTTTTCCTGACAGATGCCTAAAATTCCTCACATGTCAGTCCCCCGTGACCACGGCAGCTGCAAAGGTGCCGAAACGTCGGGAAAAACCAAAAATCAAACCAAATACCAACTAAATACCAAAGTACATTCAATAAAACCGCGCTAGTATCCGTTAAAAAGTGTTTTATTTCGTGAATATGTCAGGGAAATTTCTGTCAACTGGTGACCTTAGTTGCATGGTCATGGTATGGTACGGTTTATTTAGTTGGCAGAGACCTTAAACTCAAATTCTTAGTCCAATACCAACCTAAGACACTTGCCAAGTACTTCCCTAATAAACCTTGGCTTAGGATGATCCGACTCCAGCTGGAGACAACCCTCCCAATCTTCCCAGGACCAGCGGTATTGGAAATTGCTCAGGTGGTATGAAAACCAATTTACAAATCTGAAATAGAAATAGTCACTCTGTAACATTTTTTTTATAATACTACAGCTCCACCTGCATCTTAACGCATAGCTTAAAGCGTTAATCTCGGCGATACGCAGATGTGGCCAAGACTTTAACGTGTTAATTTACAAATGACAGTACTAAATTTACATAGCGCCTTAGCACAGAATAGCTAATAGTTCAAGTACAGAAGCAGCACTCAGCAAAGTCATTTAAATAAATAGCGACTTTTGCTCCGACACAATAAAGTGCAAATCAGGTCGTGCAGTTCACCTAGTAGTTGCCTCTCTTTCTATCGCGTGCTCCTACCCTTTCTGACGACGCAACGTTAGGGTTGTCTTCTTTTAAATTAACTGCGTAGCATATATCATAATGTGAAAAACGACAATTGTATATTGGTTTTTTGATTTAGACATCCGTACACGGCACAGTAATGTCGATTCGACATTGTTACTATTATAAAGAGGCAATATCCACGCAGCAGCGTTGCCGTTTTGTGTGTAATTACACATTTTGCGTGTAATCAAGGCCTCTCGTGTGTTATCCGTGTGTAATAGGAATATGTGTGTAATTGTGTACTATTACGATCGTGGTCGTAATGTTTCAAAATATAGGTAGGTACATTTCTGCGAAAGCAAAAATCTTTTTAGCGTTTTTCCACAAACCTCTAGCACTTGTGCCTCCGTAGGCACGGCTAGCGGTAGGTGCTTATCGCGCGACCTTGAGCGAGTGAAGGAGGCCTGGCCTTAGCTAAAGCATAGTTAAACATTACCATTAAAGTTAACGCAGGTGGAGCAGTAGCATTAGAGAGATAAAAATAACACCTTTATCTGTCTTAAAAATTGTTTTGATCTTTTTATTACTATTGATAATGTTTTTTTATTCCGATTCAGATTAAATCAATTTAAATTACCTAAAGAATAATTTCATCAATACATAAGTACTTGTAATTTACAAATGAACGAAATGTGCAATTACGAAAATGTGAAACGTCATTTCTGTCTCTCTAATATAAAAACAGACTGAGGTTACATATTAGAATTAACAATATATTCATTTAGAAAAAGATTTGAATACATTTGTCAATATATTATAAGTAAATATTTATACTTAAATTGTTTAATAAAGATAATTAGGTAAGTACTATTTAAAATATAACATGAGAATTTCAGCTTCATTTGAATTTGCTGCTCTAAGAGCCGATTTCACCATTGATTTGATTTTAACCGCCTATGGTCTAGTGGTTCGCCCACCCGTGGAAGACACAGGGGTGCCGTGTTCGATTCTCATGCGCGATCCCAACGCAATTAAGATCATGTTTTGCATAATGTAGTTTAAGTGTCGAGTTTGATAGGGATCAAACTCGACATAAACAGGGGTTTATTTATTGATAAAATTTTGCAAGACATTTTTTTCTGTATAATTGTACAATATCTGGGCGACCGAGCTAAAGCTCGGTTATTACTATTTATTGTAATATGGTGGTGTGTTACTACATTGTTATCTCAAACATTAACCAAATTTTTTTAACTTGTCTAAAAACAATAAAAATGAAAAATATATATATACAGGGTCACTGGAAATATGACGTATTCCTGTTAAGGGGTTATAGATGAGGTCAAAACAAATATTTTTTGTCATATAACTTTTTCTCAAAAAATAAATAGTTTTTGAGTTAATTGAAATCAAGTATTTTTTTACCAAAAGTACGTTTTCAGACACAAAAATTTAAAATAAAAGAAAACTACTCATTCGATTCCGGATTTTTTTTTATTTTGGGATAGAAAAGAATCTGAGTGTTGATAACGAATAAAAAAAATTTCATAAAATACAGGTGTTTATAAAAAATTCAATCCTTAAATGCATTTTTTATTTTTAATTTTTCAGATTTTTTTGAAATAGCTTCAAATATCTTTAAAAAAATCCTAGTAACTAAGCGTGCATAATATTTTAAAAACATCACCATCTATTCAGCTTTCAGTTGAGGTATAAAACTTAATAATAGCTTAATTAAAAAATGAGAAATTAAGACTTAACTAAATAGCAGTCCCATTTCATGTAGCAAAAATTTCCTACTTCAAGCGCTTCGGAGGTGGCCGTATTATCCTACTTATTCCATAAATGTGAAAGTTTTATTGTTTGGATGATTGTTAATCAATCACGAAAAACGGCTGAACGGATTTGGATGAAATTTGGCAAACAGATAGTTTATAAGCCGGATTAAAACATAGGAGGATACTATTATCTTGGTTAAATGTTCCCTAGGGATTTCTCAAATGTAAATGCGAATGAAATCGCGGGCGGAAGCTAGTTTGCTATAAATGATCGTGCTTACTAAAAATACTTTCGTCCGAGTGAGTTTAAAACAGGATTATTTTCCGCCGATGAGTCAAAATTTCATACAGACAGCATCAAAAATAACCATGCATATCAGTCATTTTCAATGCCCCGGTGCTGGGGAACTGGCCTTCCTTTTGGCTTGTGGATGGATAAAGCGGACCGGCCATACACACCACGTGGGCCCAATGTGGATTGGTCAGTGTTAACGGCTGTAAATGCAGCCAGAACCAAGGGCTCAATGTAAGGTACATTGAGTTAACACCGACCAATCCACGTTGGGCCCACGTGGTGGGTTATGGCCCGTCCGCTTTATCCCAAAAGGAAAGGAAGGCCTGTTTCCCAGCAGCGGGTCATTAAAAATGGCTGATATGCATGGTTATTTTTGATGCTGTCTGTACAAATTTTTACTCATAATGAAATATCTCATGAAAATAATCCTGTTTCAAACTCACTCGGACGAAAGTATTTTTAGTAAGCACGATCATTTATGGCAAACTAGCTTCCGCCCGCGACTTTATTCGCATTTACATTTGAGAAAATCCCTAGGGAACCTTTAACCAAGATAATAGTATCCTCCTATGTTTTAATCTTGCTTATAAACTATCTGTGTGCCAAATTTCATCCAAATCCGTTCAGCCGTTTTTCGTGATTGATTAACAATCATCCAAACAATAAAACTTTCACATTTATGGAATAAGTAGGATAATACGGCCACCTCCGAAGCGCTTGAAGTATGAAATTTTTGCTACATGAAATGGGACTGCTATTTAGTTAAGTCTTAATTTCTCATTTTTTATTTAAGCTATTATTAAGTTTTATACCTCAACTGAAAGCTGAATAGATGGTGATGTTTTTAAAATATTATGCACGCTTAGTTACTAGGATTTTTTTAAAGATATTTGAAGCTATTTCTAAAAAATCTGAAAAAATAAAAATAAAAAATGCTTTTAAGGATTGATTTTTTTAATAAACACCTGTATTTTATGAATTTTTTTTATCCATTATCAACACTCAGATTCTTTTCTATCCCAAAATAATAAAAAATCCGGAATCGAATAAGTAGTTATCTTTTATTTTAAATTTTTGTGTCTGAAAACATACTTTTGGTAAAAAAATACTTAATTTCAATTAACTCAAAAACTATTTATTTTTTGAGAAAAAGTTATATGACAAAAAATATTTGTTTTGACCTCATCTATAACCCCTTAACAGGAATACGTCATATTTCCAGTGACCCTGTATATAAACTTGAACATATAAAAAAACCAAAAGTAAGTCACCGAGCGGGATTGGAACCCGTAACACTCGTTTCTTGCCGTCCGCGTCTTAACCCGCTGGATTAAAGGGACAGTGGCCGGCAGGACGAAATTAGCGACCATATTAGGGATGCGCCGATCCGATCCGATCTTTTGAAATATCGGATCGGCGGGCATACGATCCGGCGATCTGACAACTGCTGAACCACTGACCCCCACTTGTCGCGACAGAATTAATCCATGTCAGACTTAGGTTGTCTCGCTTGACATCTGAGGATGTTAAGGTTTTAGAAAGAATATCCCTGTTAATTAAGCAGCGTCTTGATGGCTTTTAAACTTTAAATTTTGATGTAGCAGGGGAAATGGAAGTTTGTTTCACCGAGGTTAGCAGCGTGCCCAGTGGTGATGAGCCGAGCCCCCAGCATACGGTGGCAGAGGTTCCGGCTGGTCACAGCAGCAGCAATAGCTTTCCAGACAGGTGAGCTGCAGATCACAATAGACCCGACCAGAAATGGCTTTAAAATGGAACATAAGGTTTTCCGGTAGGGACAGCAAGCTTGCACGCTTTCTTAGAACGGTTAGAAGAACTTAGGCTAGCCAAGAACGTAACGATTAAAGAATTATTCCGAGGTGTCTCGCAACTGATAGAGGCCGAAGCCCTAGAATGTTACCGTTTCTACGGTAGAGAATATTGTAGTGATTGGGATGAGTTTGTAGAGCTCCTCAAGGAAGAGTTTTTGCCTTCCTCGTATCACAGGAAGACACTTAAAGAAATTTATAAAAGAACTCAACACCTGTTGGAGAGTGTTGTCTCTTTACGTAATGAGAACTTACTTTAAATGGCTCGATAATTCGTTACCAGAAACAGAACAGGTAAGTATCATAAAAGATAACCTTGCTCCTTATAATAAATCAAGGGTATTTTGTGAAACTTTTGCGAGTGTAGCAGAGCTTCGCGCATACTTTCTTCAGTTATGGCGCATACTTTCATAGCTTAAATGTCTCTAACCGAAGTTGCTTAGCTAAAACATCGTTATTGGCAAATAAATACGTTGAAGTTTTGTATTGTGCATACAAATACATTGCATCGCTAGGCTAAAACGACTCTATCCAACAATACATAACTTAACTGTCTCTATCTGTGCCCACGCATCCCGGCGAGGCGAGGCGAGGGGCAGGCAGTACGCTGTGAAAGATTAGAGTGGGAGGACGTCTGCGCGATCTGCGGATTCGCGCCAATATCATCAAAATGACTGAGAGAATATTAAAGTAAGTATTAAAGTTATTATGATAAAATTGTAAACATTTTTAATTTATAGCTTTTATCTGTGGGTAACGTAGAGTCAGTTAAATAAGAAACGTTATTTATTTTAACTATGAACTTGCGCGGGTTGGGGAGACGGTGGGCGGGCTGATTACTAAAAGGCTGTTATGCTGTTTATTAGGGTTCCGTATCCAAAGGGTAAAAACGGGACCCTATCACCATAGTAGAACCAAATAAGTAGGCCAACTCGAGCCTCGAGCGAGCGATACAGCTTAAACACGTAGGGCTGTCACATCGCTAGTTTATTCAATCGTCAAAAAATGCATAGTCAATCTCTATACAAAATATTTTTTTCCGTGTAGGTTAAGCATCAGGGAACTATAATACAAAGTTTTTTTATATTTTTTTGTACGTAAACCAGCGGGTCTATCGACTAAAATAATGAAGTTAATGTCAATTGTAATTTTACAAATGTATGTGATACATTGGCACTTTCGTTTTGACACCAATAAAAACTTACTAAAGACAAGTAGCAATGTATCACATCTATCTGTCCAATTACAGTTTACATTAAATTCATTGTTTTCAGGAACTGACTACATGTTTTCATTGCCTACGTCATGTTATGTGATTTGAAAACTTAAGGTATGATTCCGATGTCAGCAGCACTGCTGCGCGACACTGCTGCGTGACACTGCTGCGCAACAGTGCTGCGCAGCACTGCTGCCGAGCTCGGAATGTAGTCTCATATAAACCTATAGAGCATGGGTCTCCAAACTTTTTAGCAAAAGGGCCAGACTTACTCCTCCACCAAGTTCCAAGGGCCAGGACCTAGCTAGCTCCGTACCAACATACTGTAAATTACAGTATTGTTGGTACGATCCGGCCTGCTTTCGCGGGCCGGATTGTTGGTGCTCGCGGGCCGGATCTGGCCCGCGGGCCGTAGTTTGGAGACCCCTGCTATAGAGAATGTATGGGGACCAGTGGTGTTGCGGCAGCAGTGCCGCGCAGCACTGCTGCGCAGCAGTGTCGCGCAGCAGTGTTGCGCAGCAGTGTCGCGACGCTTCTCCGCTCACATCAAATTGAGCCTTTCAAACATAACATTAGATTTCAATTTGGAGCACACTGCTGTGTGCTGCACTGCTGCTGCAGTGCTGCCGACATCGGAATCATACATTTACAGTCGAAATATGATTAATTAAAACGTGGCTTTACTAAATAGTGTTTATTCAAATAAAATAAAATGATTATGAAATTTTTTTTTTACACCATTAACTGTTTCTTACTTTTTTATTTACCTACACTTATCAAAATAATAAATCTTTAAATTCGGAAATTGAATACTATCCATAATAGGCATTAAAAGTACTTTTTCCTGTAGGAATTTATGATTTTTTAACAAAATTACACAATAGATATAAAAAAAAATTCGTCTGTTTCGACAAGTACGAAATGCCTTATTATTTAAAGTTAATGTAAAATATATTATCCTCATTCTTACAAATCTTTTTGCAATAATATCTTTGGAAAGCATGGTATGTACTATAGGCGGCGTGAAGCGTGCGTGAGCGCGAGCGGGATTACGTACGGCGCAGCCATGACTGTTGCACCTTTATCACCTTTAAATTTTGTCAGTGTGTGCGTGCGACGACGCATACGTACGGGCGCGCTCACATACAAACCACGTTCGTGCGTATAATGAGTAAGATGACTTACTTATTTGGTTCTACTATGCTATCACTAAGACTCCGCTGTCCGTCCGTCTGTATGTCACCAGGCTGTATCGTGATAGATAGTTAAAATTTTCAGAGATGATGTATTCCTGTTGCCGCTATAATACCAAATACTAAAAAACAGAATAAGATAAATATTTAAGGGGGCTCTCATACAACAAACTTGATTTTTGCTCGTTTTTGCTCGATATTGATAACGACTGCAGGTAGACGTTTAAAATATTCACTGAATATTTATCTTTTTAAAATTAAATAATTAAATTAAAATAAAACCAATATCCCATACAACATTATTTTTTCCGTTTATATAGGTTTTGGTACGGAACCCTTTCCGAGCTAGTCCAACTCGCACTTGGCTGGATTTTTTATTTACTTATTCAGTTTACAATAACAGAGATTTATTATCGTGCATTTCCTTGAACATATAAAAAAACCAAAAGTAAGTCACCGAGCGGGATTGGAACCCGTAACACTCGTTTCTTGCCGTCCGCGTCTTAACCCGCTGGATTAAAGGGACAGTGGCCGGCAGGACGAAATTAGCGACCATATTAGGGATGCGCCGATCCGATCCGATCTTTTGAAATATCGGATCGGCGGGCATACGATCCGGCGATTTTCGGATCGGATCGAGGCCATACGATTTTTTGCCGGATCGATACAAAACTTGAAAGATCGGATCGCTTGGATCGTATGAACGAAAATGCGGTTTGTTTACGAAAAAATGGGCACTTTGGTTTATTTGTTACGAAATTTATCTTTGTCTACATTTAGAACTTGGCCGAAAACTGGCGCCTATAAAAATTGTATTTAATTATTAGTAGTTAGGCGCGCCTTCAAGTATAAACTTTTGAGAGAAATTCGTCTTTAAGTTCTCTGAGTACAATATTACTATTCCACATTATTTAATACATCGTTTTGCATGGGTTTACTTAATAAAGATATAAAATTAATTGCGTCTTACTTATTTGCATCCGAGCCGGATCGATTTCCTGAAAATCGGATCGAAGGCATTCGATCCGATCCGCGGATCGGATCGTGGAATTACGATCCGAAAAATCGGATCGACAACTCCGGATCGCGCATCCCTAGACCATATTCTGCGTCGAAAGAAAAACGCATGAAAACTCGAAAACACGCGTTTTCCCTAACATAAGACTAATCTAGATCGGTTGTTTACCTCCGAAAACCCCCCTATAAACCAAATTTCAGCAAAATCATTAGAGCCGTTTCCGAGATCACAGAAATATACATATAAATAAATATACAAGAATTGCTTGCTTAAAGGTATAAGATTTTTGTAACTTTTACTTCATTGTTATGACAGTGACAGCCTTAAACTCATTTAGTGACAAATCGCCTTTAAAATCAATGGTGAAATTGGCTCTAAGTAGTTGTAATAAGAAAAGAATTCTTGTAATAAGAAAGTAAAGTTGGCTATCTAAGAAAACTCTAGTTGATTTCTACAGCTTCTTGTGTTAATGTTAGTCATGTACTAATAATCCTGTGTATTGATCGTCTTTTGTAGCATTTGAATACAGTTGATAATTTTTAAAATATACTCATCAAAAATAATTTTATATTTTAAGTTTTCCTTTCCTGGGGTTGTACCAGCTAACGCTCCGAACCTCGGCAAGTCTGCCGGGATTCAAATTAAAACAGATAAATCGAGCCCCAATCAGGCCAAAATGACGACCCTGAACATTGATATCTTTAAAATAACTTTGGCAAATAGTACAATACGAAATACCTTAATTTGATTTATCTGATTTCAGTTAAGCCCGGCAAACCCGCCGAAATTCGAGAAGTTGGCCGGTAGGCCCCTCTTAACATACCTGTCAAAACAAGCCACATTCATAGTATCAATTCTCATGAACAGGATCTCAGTGGCCTGTGCTAACACTTGAGGCATAGTGGACGGTTGGAGTTTACATAACTCTATCAGAACAGACCCGTAGCAGATTTCCAAGTATCTGGGTCTTGGCAGGTTGAAGAGTTCAGCAAATATGACCTCCACAATGCAGTACTCCAGGGGTATTTTTGCTTTGTAAGGAAAGCAAAGCAACTGGGCCGCACACTCTTTGCGCTCCAGATGGTATGCCTCAAGTATGTTGTGTAGATGTTCTTCAATTAGGAATCGCTCAATTGAATGAGCTCCGGGCAGCACGGGCCCATCCGGGCAGTCGGTGTAGTCAAACATGCGGAAAATTACTCGTGGCATGGGGTAGGCGTCCCCATCGTTATGTGGAGGAGGCTGGAAAATAGTTTTTTACATTAAATTATTTATATAATTTACCATATAACAAGAAAAAGGGATGGTTAGAGCTTAATTCCTAGACGCCGACCCGGCCGCATGAGGCCGGCTAAAATTGCTTAAGCCATTCCATCAACGCCAACCCGGCCGCATGAGGCTGGCAACTTGTTTACATGTTCTTTTGTCTCTTTTCTTCTCTGGTGCTAATTATTTTTAGGGGGGTATACGGCAGGCGCAGATGAGTTAAAATAGTAGTGATTAGACAACTCTATATAATAATATAAGGACCCATTTTGACCCGAATGCTGGGTTTAAACCCAGTCAAGCGCCCATAAACCATTTTGTAAAACTTAATAATATCTTTAGAAATAAGAGATATTTCGTCCTTTGAATATTTTTCTGTATTAATTTAAAAAGAATTTGTTTCCACAGCAACGTCACATTTCACTTGTCAATAGAAATAAAAAAGCTGTAAAAAGTTTCTGTAACATACAATGTGGGTCTTTATTGGGTTTAAACCCAGTGGTTGGGTTTAAACCGGGTCTTTTGCCCATCTCTAGTAGTGATTGACATAAATACCTGAATAGCAGGAAGTGTGTGTTGCAAAGCTTCACACAAAATCGAGTCAAATGCAAGATAAGGTCTAGGAATGTGCTTTTCAGACCAATTGTCTTGTCTCAGTTTCTTAATTTGAGCCCAAAGGCAGTCAAGATATTCCTCCTGCAAGTGTGGAGTGTCTGCTGACCACACTTTTAATGCAGGCCAATGTTTCTTGCTGCGTTTGTTCAAGAATACTTCAATTGTTATAAGCAAGTGTTCTAACTGGGACTCCTTTTTCTCATACAACTCTCGTCCGACCCAGGGCAGAGCAGATAAAACAGCAAACACGAACCAATCTCTTCTTACTTGCGGCACTCCGTCTTCATTCGCACAATCTACCAGTGTTTCTAGTAACGTCAACAGCGAAGATGCAGCCAACACGTGACAGTTTACTAAATCCGCTATAAATCTGAGACAATATCTGGCAGCATTCCATTTGCCAGTCTTCAAGTTTTCTTTGAAAGTCTTTACTATGTAATCAACAAATTCTCCACCAAAATTATAATTCTTAGCATTAAGGAGACCGACTAACGTAGCATAGATAGTACATTTTTCAGGCATACGTATAGCGCAGTCGGTAAGAATGCGTAGAATTTTCACACGGAAGGTGCTTAGATCTGCTTCCAAAACACTAGCCAGCCCTTCCAAGTTGCTCTCCAAACTGGAGCTACTTTTTTCCCCAACTCTAAGAATCAGCGATTCTAATCTATCCTCTATCTCTTGATTTTCTGACACACGACGCCTCTTTCTATGTAAACGATCTAGAATGAAATAAGTTGATTCAATACATTTTATTCATACTATATGACAGTCATTGAATTTAACCTCAAACTTACCGTAAACATCATCATCTTCGTGTCCCCTTCTACGATTCATAATGATTAAAAGACAAAAATCCAACTCGTGGTATCACTATCTCGACTGATGGAGGAGGAAGTAAACCAGTAAGATAATTATAATTAATTTCCTTTGATTGAGTACAAAAACGAAAGACTGCCAGCCAAATTCCAAAATATACTCCACAGAACACAACCATTTATTAGATGTAAAAATGTAAAATAAAGAGAAAAGAGCGCCCACTCATGGCAATTTTTTAAAACACCGATTTGAAAGACCATCAGCGCCTCTGGAAACCATTGCGGGAACTATAAACGTATTATAATCACTGAAAATGTGTGTTTTTTGCATAAACTTATTTATTATACATATTACTACCCTTTGAAATCATTGGTTTTTGTTTCTTTATATAAAAAAAATATTAATAAAAAAAGATAAAACGATACAAAAAAAACACTAAAAACAAAAACGTGACTTTTGCTAGTTTTGAACCATAATTATGAATATGAATATAATGCAGATATTAGACGGTTCATTTTTACTTACGTTCATTTTCGATGCTTCACTGATCGAAACGGTTCATTTTTCGTTCATTTTCGCATTTTCAACCCGCATCATGCAACATGCATACAAGCAGTGCATGCAAATTAGCGTATAGTTGGCAGCCTCACCATGAAATTAGAAGGTCTTGACTAGGTCAAAAAATTGTTAATAAATAGTGATAAATAGTGAACTATAGCATATAAATAGTGATACTATGGTTCAAAAGATATTTGAGTATCTTGGTGAGGCTGCTAACTTGACGTCAAGCTGGCAGACACCTTAAGAAATACTGTTTGTATCAATGTGATTTATATGCCAAAAAATTGTAAGAAAATAGTGAATCGTATACGCAAAATTTCAATAATATTGCTTCAATGCAAGCCGAGATATTACGGTCTCAAAGTGGGCTGCTAACTTGACGTTTCTGGCGATGGCGATTCCAGAGAAACGGTTAAAAGTTATAAACAAATAAATATATCAAAAAATTGATAGTGAAATTGTGATTCTTACGATATAAATAAAAAAAGAATTCTTCATTGCTATTTTCTAAAAATAGAATGTTAACTTCTACATAATACTCTGAATATAGGCTGTCGAACAATATTGAACTTTGCTCCACAGTAATAAGGTTTAAATGCAAAAAGTATACGCAAAATTTAAATAATATTGCTTCAATACGAAGCAATATTATTTAAATTTTGCGTATACGATTCACTATTTTCTAACAATTTTTTGGCATATAAATCACATTGATATGAACTGTATTTTTTAAGGTGTCTGCCAGCTTGACGTCAAGTTAGCAGCCTCACCAAGATACTCAAATATCTTTTGAACCATAGTATCACTATTTATATGCCATAGTTCACTATTTATCACTATTTATTAACAATTTTTTGACCTAGTCAAAACCTTCTAATTCCATGGTGAGGCTGCCAACTATACACTAATGCATGCAAGCATTTTTTTCTCTTTAATTAACTCTTAATTCTTTAGTCATAATTATCACGTACAATCTGTTGCTGCGAAATGTGAGAAATGAAAAATACTACATTTTACATTTAGTGTCTTAATACAAAAAGTTGTTCACTGGTCACTATTAATCGAAAATGAAGCACTTTTGATGAACCGTCTAATATCTGCATAATATTTGCATAAACAGCACCATTCACTGCAGTGAACGGCATGTCGTCAGTCACGTGTTTTGTTTATTTTAATATGCCTTTATTCTCGTTTTTAGATATTTAACAACCATACAGCTTGACCATAAAGAGTTGACAAAAATTGAGGGCGCCACTTTGTATGTAAACAACACGTCAAAATCACGAATAATTTGGCAACATTGCTCGGTACTATGCTCGCCGCTCGGTATATCGCTTCGTGACAGGATCCGAAACGAAGTGATTCGGAAACGGACCAAAGTGGTAGACGTCGCAAAGCTGAAATGGGCTTGGGCTGGCCATATGTGGCGCCGAAGCGATGACAGGTGGAGCAAGTGCGTTTACATCTGGATACCTCGCACTAGAAGAAACGTAGGCAGACCACCGGCCAGATGGTCTGACGACATATCAACAGTCGCAGGACCACTCTGGCTTAGACAAACAGAAAACAGGGCTGCTTAGAGGACAATCGGAGAGGCGTATGCTCAACAGTGGGCGGATATGCGCTGAAGAAGAAAAAGACTATTTTAACTGAAAAATTTTAGTTACATTTTATTTAATTTCAACTCTTGATGGCTAAGCTGTAAACACTAACATTCTAAAATGTTTATGCACAAGTGTTTAAACACTTTAAATATTATTATGCATATTATGTGCATTATTTTTATTGATGATAGCTGTTGGCCGTCATGATTATACTTCGAAATATATAATAAAAAGCAACTGAAGCAACTTTAACACCATAGATAGAAGATATGGGGTACGTATCAGAATGTCTAAAGTTAGAATGTCTAAACTTAAAATGGCAAAGTTCAAAATGTCAAAAATATTTAAATGGTTTAAAATGTCGAAAATCATTATGTCTAACTTCAAAATAGCAAAATTTAAAGTATCAAACGTATCAAATACTTGACGAGTTAAAATATCAATGGTCATTAAGTCTAAGTTCACAATGATTTATTTGAATTGGGTTGGATCTTAAAAAACGAATCGGCTCGGTCTTTGGGCCTCACCTGAAATGCTTTATAGCAAAAGCTGCCGGAAATTAGTCCAAACTAGTCTACTGGGACTTAGAAACCGTAGACCGTTGGTCACGAGATCGGTGCGAGGAGCGCAGCGACAAGCAATGAGCATGTTAGGTTGACATGAACCCAGCGCGCGAGCCGAGCGAGCGAAGCGAGCGTGCCGCGGCAGCGGCCGGTGAAGCGCCAGAAAAAAAACTATTTCATACTCAATTGGTAGATTTTGTTCGCCGGCTACTGAATCAGTGACTGGCACCGGCTACTAAATCAGGGAGCGGCGCGGCTATGGTGATGTGCGGCGGAGGCACAAAAGTGATAGAAAGGCATAAGTAAATTCTTTACGTCATTATATGTATTTGGACGATTAGACATTTTAAGTTTTGTTCATTTGAACTTAGACATTTTTATTTAGGACTATCTGACCGTTTGACGTTTTCGTTTTTGACATTTTGTACTTTCGACATTTTAATCGTTAGACATTGAAATTTTTGACATTTTGAACTTTGCCATTTTAAGTTTAGACATTCTAACTTTAGACATTCTGTCTGATACATACCCAAGATATGAGGGTCTCTTTGTGTGTGAAAAATCGTACATAATAATTTTTTTGCTGCTTTTGTCCAATATTTTCACTTGAAGAAAATATTGTAGTTTTGCCTAGGTACTATTTACTTATTTTTTAATGCAAAATGCCTTAAGCTTTGTCCAGACTAGAGATGGATTTGGGCATAAATCTTTTATGCCCAAATAAATGCCCCATCTGTGGGCAGAAAAAAACGATTGCTCAACAACGAATAATAAGTAACCAAACTATCTAAGCAAACAAAGGTAAATAGAATCAACATTTTTAAAAACTCGCTTATATTCGCCTTCTATCCATTCCGTGTCACTGTCGGTACATCAAAGGAAATTAGACATTTAGCCCCCTGGTTTGCACAGGTAGGTAGGTAGGTTCTCTGGTAGTTTCGCCAAGTTTTATGTATAGTAGGCGAACTATCTCTCTAGATTCCCGCTGTCCCTCGCGCCAGTTGGCCGACATTCACCGTAAATAATGAGCCTAATAAAAGCTTTTAAAAATGTCGGTAAATTGGACACTCGAAATATTATTGTATTTATTAGGAGCTATTATTTTATTCGAACCATTATTATAATATTATTAGTAATTATTTTTATTTTGAACCATTATTATATTCATTAGCTTATCTATCTGGGTTTAATTAACGTTATATAGAATTAATGCAATGTAAAATTTTATGTCTAGGTACCTACTCGGCATAAAGAATTTTATTGTGATTATACTCTTCCCTTTTTTCTACCTACCTAATAAGAATAGTAGTAGGGTACAGCTTGACCATAAAGAGTTGAAATTAAATAAAATGGAACTAAAAATTTTCAGTACTAAATGTAGTCAGTGTTGCCAAATTATTCGTGATTTTAACGTAATTACATAGAAAGTAGCGCCTTCAATTTATGTCAACTCTTTATGGTCAAGCTATAGGTATCTTGCATTACGGATGTCGGCAAAATGTCAGATAAATAATCTATACTTCTATAGGTATGTATACCTAGTATCCCCGTAAATTACATAAAAACCTGGCGGCCATTTTTTTAAATCCAGAAACGAAAAACAATTGTATTTCTTATATTTTTTATTTCCTAGAACCTATCTTATTGAAAATAATAATTAAATAATTAAGTGGATGTCGTTAACGTGGATGTTAATGTAACAATGTTCTTCGTATTTCCAATTTGGGGGATAGTTCCCACAATGAGAGTAAATGATTAATTTACTTCTTCGGTTAATAAACCATTTATACCGACTCGTTTACTGGTAGACTTATGATAAGATAATACAGATTTATAAACAAAGCTTATGCCGTCATTTCGCACAAACTCGTCGCTCTCGCTATTCGCCAAAAGTTTTGCCCATCGGCGAACATCGGGAATGTAGGGAGCCACTCTCGTGTGCTCTCGCTAATGCCGTTGTTTAACAAAAGTTTTGTTTCTCGGCAAAAACGATGAATGAGCAAGCAACCTACTAGTATTAACCTCACCGAGTGGTGCGGGGTGGCCAAGCGAGTTTAAATCGGGAGTGTCCTTCTCTACTTGTATTTTCATATTATTATTTTCCTTTAATATAATTTTTACCACTTTCGAAGATTTTGTGATAAATATATACTTACGTCTACGATTCACATACAATATTTTGATTAGGATTCTTCTTAGGAATTAGGATGATTAGGAAGCATATCCAAATTCATGAAAATATAAACTTATGAACGATAATCTTAACTAATTTAATTAAAATTAACCATATTTTAATGTTTAAAAAAATTTTGTAGATCAATTTTGTAACAAAAAATAAATGCCCAGATAAATGCCCAGTGGGCGGGAATTTATGGGCGTTTATTGGGAATATTACCAATCTGCCAAAAATGCCCGGCATTTTCCCCATCAGTAGTCCAGACTAGTCCGTTTTGGCGTATCAGATCACCATATCTTTAACATACATCGCTAGTTTGGTTGGGCGTGCGTTGAAGTAATATCAACGCACGCCCAACCAAACTAGCGATGTATGGCAAAGATACGGTGATCTGATACGCCAAAATGATACAAGTCTGTACAAAGCTTTAGGCATTCTCATAATATTTGGCTAGGCCATAAAGTACCCTTTTCCGTGAAACGTCATCAGTGGCGGCGGTAAAAATAAAGCGCGTTGAAAAAATCGCTCGTATGTACGATCCCTTAATTCTACCAAGTCTAGCTAGTCTGTCTGTTTGTCTTGTCTATTCTGAAGAAAAAAATAATCAAAATCAATAATAAATTGACTGTACATAATCGTGGTTTATTTTTGAATTTGAAAATAAAACTTAATAAAATGTCGTGTAATTATGCCGAAGGGTTGTCTCCTTATGAACACAAAGGGATCCTTGGAATACCGGAGGTGAGTTTAATTCAACTTTCTGTCTTTCAAACTTACGCTTAAGTTCAAGTTAAACCTTTGTTTTCAACTCTTTACTAAAGCCTTAGAATACTAAAGCTTCTTCTCTTTTACTCATTTTCAGAAATTTGACTCTTTAGAAAAATTCAACAAGAAATGCGAACTTTTGGCTCAATTTATAAATCAAAGCAAGCATGTTGTAGTCCATACAGGAGCTGGCATCAGTACATCAGCAGGAATACCAGATTTCAGGTTGATTTTGCTTCAATAAACTCATTGAATGATGCCAAAAATTATGACAGTCTGCTTCATTTTTAACTAATCTTCCACAGAGGTCCAAACGGAGTCTGGACATTAGAGAAACAAGGAAAAAAGCCATCAACTAACATATCTTTTGCTGATGCCAAACCAACTAAAACTCATATGATCCTAAAGAAACTAGTGGAATGTAATAAAGTACATTATATTGTGAGTCAGAACATAGATGGACTACATTTGAAGTCTGGCTTGCCACGAAAGTACTTGGCTGAGCTGCATGGGAATATGTTCATTGATGAATGTAATTTATGTAAAAGGTAAACTATTAACAATAAAAAAAAACCTTCAGAATCTGCATGATTTTTCATTATATTTTGATACACATTTATCTTCAAAATTACACATACAATTTATTCAAAGCTTTCTGATTTGAGAATCAAATTAATACCAAATCTTTGCATAGCACAGGATATTTAATAGTACAAGTGTGCAGAAGTCCATCTGCGTGAGGACAATCAAATAACAAGCTACTCTCACTGCACGGCAATAAAGTACAATATCAAATTGCACAGCGCTTTGTGCTTAATATTATAAGCACCTATGAAGAGCCACTCTTTCTGTCACGCAGCTCTGTCTCATCTCAAGCGATACAACTCAATGGTTAAGATTGCTATTTGCTACTTACGGTTGATTCGTCCAAGCTACTTACCGATATTGTAAAAAAAATCTGTAATTCTGATGAATATATACAGTCAAAACCGTTTGCGACGACATCGTTTTATAGAGCATATCGGTTATGATCACCAAAATTATAGGTCCCGGCTGAATGCTATATAGTCGCCTTATAAAAAATACTGCTTTATACATCACTGCACAATACGAAATATCTCATTAAGCGACTGCATTTTACCATTATCTTTGGAGAATTTAGGCTGATAATAAGACCAGCTGCATTGTTAACAATTTGAATAGGTAAAAATATGCACATCTGGTACAGTATAATGGTCAATGGCCATTAAGGTCGCAAAAGTTTACAAAAACTAGTGAGTTTAGGGTCCTTTGTAATTCTTAGAAACAAAATACATGTGCATGCAGTAAAATCAAAGCCTGCTTTCTTTCTCATCTCTTCACTTCAGCCAGTTTATAATTCAATCTTAAAATCTTCTCATTTAAGTTAAAAATTGATTGAAAGTGATTACCCGGTTGTTGTAGCCCATTGTGTTGTTGACTGTACCTACACATTCAAACATTACTTGTTGATATGACAATTGCTTTTTACAATCAAATATGAGTAGTCCCTTCGATGTCGTCGTAAACGGTTTCGACTGTACAATGAAATTACTAATAAAAATAAATCTACTTGAGCAAATGTATTTCTTAGTAGTTAGTTAACTAAGTACTTAAGTTATTTACTTGTGTGAAAATTATATTATTTGATTTAGGCTCATGCCCTCCCTGACCATGTTATTTCTTAGACACTTCATAATTTAGTGTAATTAATTTTACAGGCAATTTGTGCGTCATAGACCTGTCGAGACAGTTGGTAAGAAGTGCAGTGGAGTGCCGTGTGCCTCTGAACACATGGGTGGCCGGCCGTGCCGCGGCAGGCTGTATGACGGAGTGCTGGACTGGGAGCACAGCCTTCCGGATAATGACTTGCTGATGTCTGAATGGCATTCAAGGTAAGTCGCCAAAACAGCTAGGTACCATAGGCAACAGCGTGGCCTAACCACTCCTAAGGTTAAAATCGCTTGCACGCCGCGCCCGTCACAGCATACGTTTAGTTCGTGCAGGGGCAATACGCGCGCATACGAATTTTGTTGCTAACTGGTTAAGCGATGCTGTTGCCCATGCCCATAGTACCAATCATTTATTACGCGAGGCTTTGGTACAGCGTCCAGTAATTACGCGAGGCATTCGAGCCAAATGTCCCCTAATCTCGCGTGGGAGAGAGGTCTTAGCAAGTATCATATTTTTTTCTGCAGAACGAAAAAATTGGGTATATATTAAGTTAATTGTTTTTCTTACCAAAAAAACATGACTAAATCCGGGGGGCGCCCGAAACTTGACTCTCCGACCGGGAGGGGGTCGAGCCAAATCTCACGACATCTCACCAAGGGGGGAGGGGTGGTCGAAAAATCGCCAAAATTACCTTCACGTAATTAATGGAAGCCCAATTATTTATCAAATTAATTGTGCATTCTTTAATTGTTGTTGCTCAAATTGTGTGCTTTCTTTTTCCTTTCAGTATTGCTGATTTGAGTATTTGCTTAGGAACCACTTTACAAATTATTCCAAGTGGCAACTTACCATTAGAAACTTCAAAATATGGAGGGAAATTAGTAATTTGTAATTTACAACCCACAAAACATGTAAGCAGTAACTCGATTTCTAATAATTAAAGAAATATTTAAAAAGATTCACCTATACATGATTATATTCAATATCTTTTTCAGGATAATAAAGCGGACTTGATAATCAACTACTACGTAGACGACATTCTAGAAAAAGTAATGAATATACTGGGGTTTGATATTCCTAACTACAATGAAGAAGAGGATTATACAAAACTGGCAGAGAATTCAGTGATAGATTGGACTATAGACAGAAAAAGTGTTCTTGCCTTAGAAAAAATATTCAAAGCAAAGTGTAAGGGCGTTAAAAAGAAACGAAGTTTAATAAAAAACAAGAGAGATAGTGACCAGCTAAGTACAAACAATGCTGATCAGGATTTGGAGGATAAATCAAAAATCATCAAACTGGAACCTCTACAAGACAGTAAAATAAATAATGGTGTAATTAATGAAATTAAGTCTGAAGTGTAAGTAGGTATAAAATGAACAAGAAAATTGAGGATTGTGTTGTGATTTTTTTTATTCAATTATACTACTAAGAATAAAAGAGAAATGTATGTATAAAACTCTTTTATTACAAAAAATAATTTAACTACTTACAATATGTAACTTATATTTGACTCTTTGGTATACAAAAGTATAAAAAATTACAAAAAACTAGTATTTATCATTTACCTCATCAATAATAATAATAATTTTAATATTTTTAGTCACCATTACAGGAATCATATAGAAATAACACTTCATCAGATGTGTACCTACCTCCACATATCAAATTTTGCTCAATTAATATTGAACTTGGCGTACAATGTGTTAAGGTCTAAATGTTGATTGGAAAATAACATGCTATGTTTGTTGCTGACCATTCATATTCAGGGCTCTCCACTCTCATAACTAAGTAACTCGATTCAATTCTAGATTTAAACATTCTTCTACAAGTGGCAAACTAAAAACCCACTGGGGATGGCAGATTTTTAAATCTACATAAATAATGTTAGAGAATTTATCAGTCTACTCTATACCAACTTGACAGGTCAACTTAAAGGCCAAGTGGCTTGAAAAGCAATAATGGTGACTAGTGGTAGAACCAAGTTATCCACTTGATTCGTCTTGGCTTCCACGATTCCAGACGCAGATGCTGCTATTATGGTGCGAACCAGGGCATAGTTTGCGTCAAGCAAATCTAAAAAAAATATAAAATTAGAAGTGATGTTAAAGAAATCTGCTGATTGTCAACCTTGGATGAATTAACCACTGGATACGTTACGTAAGAAAAATGTATGAAATCACGATCAACCAATTTTTGCGGGGTGAGGGGGGATTACACTTGTCAAGTAATGTCAATGTTATAGGGTGATTTAGCCGGTTTTCGGCCATAATTGCCGGCCAAATATTATGGATTGTGAAACTCATACATTAGTTTTCGGCCAGGCGGCCAAAAAGCAAATGACCTCCCAAAAACGCATTTAGTTACCAGGCCATCAAATTTAAATGTATCATACCGAATACTTTACGCGTTAAAGTCAAAATAACAGTACTAAAACTAATTTACCATACTCAGTAATAAAAACTATGTGTATCAAACCGGAAACAACATTGTAACTTATACCTTCCAAAAAAACTTACATGCACAATTTTTTTGCTACTTTTAACGACACACCTACCCTGTTCAATTTTCGCCCTTCTTCCTCACTACCAAGGCGCACTACTGGTAGTGTCGTGGGTAATTTTGTTTGCCGTGGTAAACCACCTCGAATAACATACTTTACCAAGTTTATGTTTCGCCAATCTTTCATCACACTCGCCCTTGCTGACTGCTGGACACATTTCTAAAATATACAGTTGGTCTGTACGTCGATTCTGTAAAATTCAGATAACAACACGCATCTCACCTCGCTATTCACTCTCACTTCGCATAAGGTTCAAAATGACCTTGATTTTGCATTCTGTAAGCATCACCTCGTCACTTGCGAAGTGAAGTGAGCTCCGAAGCGACCAACGTTGTACTAGTGACGGCCAACCGCAACTTAATGTTAGTCGAGTTTTATCGATTCCACTTTCTTGACACAATTATTGAGTTTTGGCACAGAATTTTAACTAATTTATGATTTTTAAATTAAAATATTTTATTTAAAAAAAAATTGAGACAGTTTATAAGTAAAAAAACAGAAAACTCTAAATTCGTGCCGCGAATATAATCTATGCTTCCCTTACGAAAAAAATGTCAGACAGGTCTCTCACAATAATATTTTGATAGTGAGTGCGACAGTGCGTTGTGTTCGTTCTTTCAGTACTGAAAATAATTGTGAAATAATCATGAAGTAAGTTTATATTGTGGTTGTGGAATTTATAAGCGATATGAATGAAATACGTAAGTATTTATTTTGTTTCCTAATCCAACAATAATGTTCCAGAGTTTGTCAGCTACAAACTCTGGTAGATTTCTAGGGAAGAAACCCTGGCATGGCGAAGGGTTTCTTGAGGACTCAAAATGCCAGAGAACGGTGTCGACGCCAGTGGAAGGAACTATCACAAAAGTGGCACGATCAAAAATTATAAACAGTGGACCAAGGTAAGCATCGCTTTTATTACTACATGTTAGTTAGAACCACTTAACATTCCTCGGCTCCAAAGCAAATCACTTCAAATGTGCGACGAATCTTTGTTTAAAGTGTGTTCCTTGGTTTCATAAATATCTTATTGTTAATTTTACTCAACCAATGACTAGATATTAATAATAAGTAAATGCAGTTTTTAATACAGTTCGAAATATAAGGTAATTGGTGTAATTTATAACAGTATAACAGTATTGGTGTAATTTATAACAGCAAACATAATATTTTTACAATTTCTTTAAATGTTTGATTGTAGTAGGTATTGGTCTGAGAAAAAAAACGCCATTAAAAAAAGTAGGTATCAGCGCGCTCTCATATTATTCGACTAACTAGGTACATACCTATTAATTTTAAATTTGATATGTCTAGATTATATTCAATTAGACCTAAATGTAATAGGTACCTACCTATCTATATTTAAATTCATTTCTAATATAATTCTAATACTAAATTTATCTTTAGGATACTTTTTTCAGTCAAAATATTTTTTTCTAATTTTATTCCACAAGGAAGATATGGAGTAACATTTTATCCAATTTACTTTTCAGGGTTCCGAGCTGATTGAGGAGAGTCAACAACACTCTCGTAATTACAGACTACCTACTCCTGCAATTTCGAGAAGACTGTTGTTTGCTTCCTCATCCAGCTCAGCTGTTGGAACGAGCCAAAACATTTTGCAGGTATGTGTCTAGGTAGAAACAGATTTGACTTGTCACAGTAAGTGTATTCTGTGACTGTAACGATTTAAATCACATCTTGAGAACAGACGTCTTTAGTTCCTTATTTTTGTTGATTATTATTTAATAATGTCTATATAAGTATTTTATTTTATTTATTTTTGAAAAACTACTTTCACTAGGTAGTATTATGTGGCTTTGCTCATGCTCAATGATAAACTCTCATAAACATATCTCTGTTGATTTGTAATTTTATTTTATACCTATTTGATTGGGAAAAAACTTGAGATTAAAGAACCTACTTGTAAGTTATGTAAATATTTATCTTTTTAGCTTCACGTCACGCAACGTCCATTGCCTCCCCTTCTCGCCGCCTCAGGACAAATATGGCTCGTACTGGTCGAGGTGCTCGTTCTTTGTGTAAGTACTTAAATAAAAATAACTGAATTAAAAATAATCATCAAAACTTTATTTTTCAAAAAGATGACTACGAAAAGCTGCTATTTAAGATGATAGTTACATATATAGTAATCGATGATCTTTTTTTTTCAGCATCACGTCACACGTCTTCAGTTGCTGGTCCTCCACCACCTCAACGGCGAACGGAATTCTCCACCACTACCGAGAGATTCTTAAGGGTGGAAGTACAGCAGCTGGGGATACAGGGACTAAATGCACAAATCCTGCAGTCCTTTCTGGAGAGGAATGCGAAAAGGGACAGGGCCATGGATGAAAGGGGTGCAGAGAGAGATAGGGCCATAGCTGAAGCTGTGGCTGCAGTGGGAAAGGGCTGCAAGCATTGGCAGAGGCTAAGAATAGAGATTGGGTGTAGTAGTTTAAGTCAATATAGTATTATAATATATTCTATGTTTTAATCCAAGTAATAAACTATCAGTGTGCTAAAGTTCATCCAAATCCGTCCAGCCATTTAGACGTGAAGACGTAATAAACACACACACGTAAAATCTATCTGATTTATAATATTTTATGTAAGTCTGGCAATTACCTATCTAACCGACAATTATGTATTATAGATATACATTTTTATACCTACTTAACTTTTATTAATAAGTAATCTTCTATACTTACTTAACTTTTATTAATAAGTAATCTTCTACCAATGCAATTTCTTTAAGTAGGCACAGTCAGCCTTAAATTGATAATGCTCATGTATCAATTTGACACTGACTGTGCCAAACTACCAGGTACCTTCTAAATATTTAGTAATAATTGACACTCATTGAGACGTTTGAATAAAACTAACCAAAGCATTGCCTTTTGCTTCTATTATTTGAAGTAAAAACTTCGGATTTGTTGAATAATTAAGTAATTTTTCATAAAATCCGAAGCATTTACTTCAAATAATAAAAGGAAAAGGCAATGCTTTAGTTTTATTCAAACGGCCTGTTGTTTATAATAAAATAAAAAGAAAAAAGTGATTGTGAAGGAAAGTGACCTCACTCTAAATGCTGAGCTGAGGTCATTTTTATTTGACAACTCTGTATGAAATATACAGGGAGAAAAAAAAGTAGCCCTTGACGAGTTTCTTGCCGGTTCCTCTCGTTACAAGGTCTCCCGCTTAGGGTTTGCAAACCGATGGCGTAGCTTCTATGACATTCACAAGTGCTTGTAACAGCCTAGACTGAAATATTGAAATAAAACATTTTTAAGTAAATGGACGCTAAAGCGGTTTTATTTAAAATCCATTGGTGATTAGTTTGGATTTCCCGAAATGTTTCCCGATATATTTCTTGATATGCTAAAAAAAGAAATCTACTGAATCTACCACCATTTGACAAATTGGGCGGCCTCCAAGAAAGAAATGACGAAAGAAAACTTGGAAAGCGTTGTTGACCTCCATCCTTTATATTTATTTATGAATACATAATTACTATTTACTATTATTAATTTATCGGTGGTGTCGGTTAGTACTCTCGGTGGAGTCGCACCGATAAATTAATTATGACGTGAACGCCATAGCCTATTTACTAAGTCTCGCCTACGTAATTGCCCTATATACTAAGTCGGTGTTAGATGGCAAATCCCAGCCTCTTATGAACTTCAGCAATTGTTTGTAGCTCTTCTAGTCTCTCTTCATCTGAAATTATGAACGGCAATTCGCGATTGCACATGTTGTGCAAAACACAACATGCAATACCAATTTTTGCGACTAGCACCTAAAGAATCATCTGAAAAAAATAAGTATAGAATAGTTATGTAGTTCTTAGTACCTAGGGGTAGGGAGGGATTAAATAATCGAGCAAAACAGCTTCTTCACCAGCATTTGTTAATGCCTCTAAGTGGGCTTTTGTAACACTATCATGAGTAGCTTAGTAAATATGTTGGATCTACATTTAAAACGTTTATGATTACGATTTCGATGGTTGCGATAAATGTATGTCCTTATATTTTCTTTTATTATTTTTTGGTAACTGCCATTACCTAATAATGACAAGGTACAAAATAGGGATGAATTGGTTATTAACATGCATAACAATAATACCAAGTACCTTTATTAAAACTATAAATATAGAGCCCTTAGACTAACATGATAATATTATTATAGCTAGCAGGGACACAAACTAAAAGGAATACTCCTTATTATAACTTTATTTTTATTTTTAAGCAATAAATTATGTTGGTGTGCTTGGTTACAAATCTTTCACCGATAAACTGTGTAAATACTTACAAATGTAACATTATACTTAGTAAATGAAACACTTTTATACGAGCTGAAAGTCCTTTGCCTCGACGTTTTGTGGTCTTTATCAGAAGCAGTAACTCATACTATAGTTGGTCAATTAGTTCCTTTGACAATCGAAGTATATACGCTTAAAGTCTGTTCATCCTTACTTGTCTTATTTAGTAAACAGTTTTTGACAGTTGTCATACGTCTTTTAAACTTAAATCGTTATTTAAAAATATGTTAGTAAGTTTATGAAATTATTGTTAATTTATTAACAATTTATTTAGTAATCTATGTGTGGAAAACCATTTGTTTTATTTTATAAATGATTATTTCAATAAAGAGTTGGGTGAAGATTGTTTACCATATAAGACAAGTAAGGATGGACAGACTTTACATAGTCGTCGTCTCGGGTTAATAGAGATAAACTTCGAATTTGGTTAGATTGTCGACGTTTTTCTAGTTTATCCAAAGCATGAGCCTCTTCTAATATAGATTTCAACACAAACATTCTTGCCATTGTTATCACTTATGTAAAACTTTACACAAACACCTCAAAAGTAGTTTCTAACCTCAAATTATATAGTTATTGTACTAATTTTTATCACTGTGACATAAAAATATTGTTTTAACACTATTTTTAAAAGATTTCTTCTATTTTCACTCGTAAAATAGATACTTATAATTTGACACATTGAATCGGGTTCGAGTTCGAAGTGAGCATCGAAGTGAGGGGGGAATTACCTTACAGAATGCCAATTCTTACGTCATCTCATACTTAGCTCACGATAAATTTAGTTCAACTCGCTGACACGCTCGCAAGGGCAGCGCTAGTGTAAATTCGAATTATCAACCGAGTTTATAGAATGCCAATCAAGAAACTCACCGCGGATTCAGATTCGAAGTTTAGAATGATTTCTTACAGAATCACACTAGTACTTAAATCATCACGGCTTTTCGTTATATCTGTGCAAACAATAGCTTACGGCAGTAAATGATTTGACTGGAAGACATTCAAAGTTATTAAGTGCCTTCCCTATCGGACTACTAAAGCTTTTCGGCCCTGTAGTACTACCGTCTAAGTATTCAAAAAAGATGTCTTAAACTTCACTCATTTGCGTGTAGTTGACATATTAGCCATTGAAGAGGACGTTGCAGCTTGTTTTCAAGTAGTTTGATAATTCCGGCTCTATTACCAGTGTTAACAGCAGTTCTTCGCGCGAAATGACTTTCAACTACAGAAAAAACTTGTTTTTTATGCGATCAGCTGTTACTTTTAATAAAATCGTTGATGTATCTGTGCTTGACATTTGTAACTCTAAACCGGAACAATTTAGAAATGTTTTGAGTAGGAACTGGTTTGATGTGGTTTCTTAAGATTTCCTCTTTTATTTTGTTAGCGATTTTTTTTTTGTTGTTGTTTTCTAAGTATATAGCATTTTTTAACTATGCCAAAATGATTTCTTCCAATTCAAAAATGTATATCAAAATCTATACTTTGTGAATACAAATAAGCTTCTCGATGTTTATATGCGAAAACAAATTAAATGAGTATATTTGTATCATATTTAGTTATACAATTAGTTATAAATACTGTATGTTTTCCAATGAAAATAAAGTAAAATAAAATAAAGTAAAATAAAATTTTGTTTAAAATTATACTATGAAAATATTAATATTTAGGAATACTGATGGGGAAAATGCCGGGCATTTTTGGCAGATTGGGAATATTCCCAATAAACGCCCATAGATTCCCGCCTACTGGGCATTTATCTGGGCATTTATTTTTTGTTACAAAATTGATCCACAAAATTTATTTAAACATTAAAATATAGTTAATTTTAATTAAATTAGTTAGGACACTCCCGATTTAAACTCGCTTGGCCACCCCGCACCACTCGGTGAGGTTAATGCTAGTAGGTTTCCATTCATCGTTTATGCCGAGAAACAAAATTTTTGTCAAACAACGGCATTAGCGAGAGCACACGAGAGTGGCTCCCTACATTCCCGGTGTTCGCCGATGGGCAAAACTTTTGGCGAATAGCGAGATCGACGAGTTTGTGCGAAATGACGGAATAAACTTTGTTTATAAATCTGTATTATCTTAAGTCTACCAGTAAACGAGTCGGTATAAATGGTTTATTAATCGAAGAAGTAAATTAATCATTTACTCTCATTGTGGGAACTATCCCCCAAATTGGAAATACGAAGAACATTGTTAACATTAAAATCCACGTTAACGTCATCCACTTAATTATTTAATTATTATTTCCAATAAGATAGGGTTTAGGAAATAAAAAATATAAGAAATACAGTTGTTTTTCGTTTTTGGATTTAAAAAAATGGCCGCCAGTTTTTTATGTAATTTACGGGGATACTAGGTATACCTATAGAAGTATAGATTATTTATCTGACATTTTGCTGACATCCGTAATGCAAGATACCTACCCTACTACTATTCTGATTAGGTAGGTAAAAAAAAGGTAGGGTATAATCGCAATAAAATTCTTTATGCCGAGTAGGTACCTAGGCATAAAATTTTACATTGCATTAATTCTTTATAACGTTAATTGAACCCAGCTATACACATCAACTTTGTCTAGGGATACAGGTGTTATTTTCATACAAACGAGGTAACTTTGAAGCCTTGGTTTTCTGCCAAGGATGTACCGTGCTGTAATCTGATGATGGCCATCCAGGGAGTGAATGGAGTAGATTCAGATCGCTATACACACCCAACAGGGGCCGTACCGGCTAACGAATCGATTATCGAAAAATCTGAATCGGTTTCAACTTAGAACTGAAAAATCAAAGTAAGGAATTTCATCTTGTACTTTCTGTTGACGTAATTTGGAAGATAACGATGATCGTGTGACATCATGAAATGGGGTTCGCCATTTTCGCCCAATTGGGGCTCGATTTATCTGTTTTAATTTGAAACCCGGCAGACTTTTCGAAGCTCGATTCGTTAGCCGGTACGGCCCCTGATCTGATCAGCATTCTAAAAGAGTAATGGGTCAGAGTTCTCAGTTTGAGGATTTCCATACATTTTCATGCTATTTTCGCAGTTTTTTTAAACATGTCCATTACGTTTTTAGAATGCTGGTCGGATCAGTTGGGTGTGTGTAGCGATCTGAATCTCCTCCATTCACTCCCTGGATAGCCGTCATCAGATCACAGCACAGTATATCCCTGGCAGGAAACCAAGGCTTCAAAGTTACCTCGTTTGTATGAAAATAGCACCTGTATCCCTAGACAAAGTTGATGTGTGTATATAGATAAGCTAATGAATATAATAATGGTTCAAAATAATAATAATTAATAATAGTATTATAATAATGATTCGAAATAAAATAATAATAGTTCCTAATAAATACAATAATAGTTCGAGTGTCCAATTTACCGACACTTTTAAAAGTTTTTATTAGGCTCATCATTTACGGTGAATGTCGGCTAACTGGCACGAGGGACAGTGGGAATCTGGAGAGATAGTTCGCCCACTATACATAAAACTTGGCAAAACTACCCGACTACCCGAGAACCCTTTAATGTACCGACAGCGACACGGAATGGATAGAAGGCGAATATAAGCGAGTTTTTAAAAATGTTGATTCTATTTACCTTTGTTTGCTTAGACTTATCATTAAAATATATACCTTAAAGTCAAATTATAATAAATATTTGTTAAATAACTAATATTTCGTTTTATTTCCTTAAAACTTTTTCATTTATTCGTTGTTAAACAATCGTTTTTTTCTGCCCACAGATTGGGCATTTATTTGGGCATAAAAGATTTATGCCCAATTTGCCTGGGTTTTTTCCCAATTTTCCCGCCCGGGCAGAAACACTTTCCCATCTCTATTTAGGAAGTTTTTCGAAAACGTCAGCTCCTGGGGGCAGCACGTCTCGTAATTTGTTTCTAATTATATTTTGTATACGTAATAAATAAGTATATTGGCAACTTTTAATAACCCCGCGAAAAAGAAATTTCACGAAAAATTTCTTTCATACATTCTTACATTTTCCGTAATGGCCGAAAACCAAAGGAGGCCGGCAAACCGGCTAAGTCACCCTACTTTGTTTACATACCAATATAAAAATATAAAATATAAAATTTATTTATTTTGCGAAAAATAGCTACTATAATAGGTTGATATTGTGCTTACGCGTGAAAAGAAACATTTCTTGATTGCCCGTTATTTTTTTTGCTGAACAATACGAAGCATTTTGCCCATTTTTGTACCAATGTTTCGCCACGAGCTCTAGCATCACACTGACAACGCGATATCGTTTACTGAGGCTATCGGTCACAGTAAGTGGCAGAGGGGTAAAGGCGAATATGCCTGTCATTTCGCGTCCAGTGGTTGATTCGTCCAAGTTGTCAACAGAAACTGGGGTGCGATTGCGTAAGGTAATCGTATTCATTTGACAGTTCATATCGTATTCCATTGGCTGCAATTTGTATGGGATGACACAGGTATAATATTATGATACAATAATGAACTGTCAAATTAATACGATTGACTTTACGCAATCACCTAGCTGATGTGGATTTCATTTCATTATTGTTTATTGAATGGCCCACCAGGGGGGGTATTACAACCTTTTAAAACTTGCCAAGTTTATGAATTGCTATAGTTACATCTCTATCTCACTGTATAGCAAATAAAAGAGAGTCATTGATGGCTATTGAGAAAAAAATGGCAAGTTTTAAGAGGTTGTAATATGGGGGCAGGGAGTTGTAATATGGGGGCAGGGGCCCTACCGGCTAACTTACATGGCTATCGTAATCGCTTTCATTAGACAGATGGATGTCATACATTGTTATTTATCTTTAGTAAGGTATATTTGTGCCTAAAAGTAGCAATGTGTCACATCCATCTGTCCGATGAAAGCGATACGATAGCCATGTAAGTTAGCTGGTAGGGCCCCAGGACTGTTTCTAGACTTTTTCGCCAAGTTATGGTTAATCTCGGTAAACTGGAAAAAGGGGAGGGAGGGGGTTCGACAAAAATCACGAAATATCATAAGAAGAGGGGGGTGTAGTGAGATAATCACGTGTAAGTATTTAATTTTTCGTTGAACTGAACGCGCAATTTCTAAACCAAAAATTCAGATTTTTATGGAAAAAAAAATACTTACACGTGATTTAAGGAGGAGGGTTTAAAAAGTTGCGCCCCTCACCAATAAAAGCATACATAAGGCCGGGCCCATAGCGCGTGTTTTGCCCTATACAATCAACAAAACATTGTTTCGCGACATAAAAGCCTCTTTTTTTTGATGATTGTTGAGATGTTTTTGTTGATTGTGTAGAGCAAAACGCCCTATGGACCCGGCAGGCATAACATACATCATACTCACCAAATAATTGCAAAGTATACACTGTTGCTACTTGGGATAGAATGTTGAACAAAGTCCCCTCATAAGTTCTGTTGCCACCTAGAAAAAAAGACGTATTTAAAGTAAGTATAAGTACACTATTTATTTTTCTAAGCGCCGCCTGGGGTTGTCTGGGGGTCTTTACGAGATTTTTCACTTTACTTCCGCTCGTGAGCGCGGGTCAAATGTGAATTTGTGGGCAGTATTCAAGGACCGCCACCTAGCGGAATATGGGGTGAACTACATCTTTGCCATTTCCTAAACTCTTACTTGGCTCCCTGATTTCAAAAGTCCAACTAACATGAACATGACATATAACTGCCAGAGCTTAGGATGTTAAGTATTGTTATATTTTAAGGTTAAAAAGGTACCTACACTAAAAATTAAAAAATAAAAAATTGTTTAAAAAAACAAAAAACCGACTTCAAAAACCTACTACGGATGGGGCTGGAGTACAAATCCCTTTTTTATTCTAAAAGCCCCACCCGACTTCAATAGACGTGTTTTATTATTACGAATATTATTTCTTGCTTTTTAGAGGTAAGTAGGTTTTTGAAGTCGGTTTTTTGTTTTTTTAAACAATTTTTTTTTAATATGAAGAATCGCCGATAACAAATTGTTGTAATGTGCGCACTTGCATACTTCTTCATACTGATTAAAGGTCCGTCCGGACCCAACTATCGGCCGATAGCTTGGTCTGTAGTTTACGGGGACTCTTAGTGTAAGGTCGCAAATACACCTGCAAGAACTTCTGCGAGAACTTACACTGACAGCCTGTCAGACAGTAGCTTGTGAACGCGTGACAAACTGTCGCCAGTGCATTTGCTATTAGTTAACACTTGTAAGCTACTGTCTGACAGGCTGTGGGACACTTCTTGCAGAAGTTTTCTTGTAGGTGGAAACCCGGCCTAAGACCAGAGTGCCCGCTCTGGTTGAGCGTCGGGCGGGGCGGAGCGGGCAGCGTTCAAGTATTATTAGCGGTCGCTACGCGTTAACACTTGTTTAACATCAACGCTGCCCGCCCCGCCCCGCTCCACGTACGGCACTGGTCGTACACTTAACCGGTACGGCCCCAGATTTAAATGGGCGGTGACTAACCGCGCCACTTGTTGAAGCCGTAGTTGGCGCCGAACCAGCTGGCGGCCGCGTCGCCCACGCCCACGGCTAGCACGCCCGACAGCCGCTCCAGCGGCGCCGCGCCCGCCGGCACCACCACCGGCCCCACGAACAGGTACAGCGGCGTCACCGCGAATGTACCGCAGTCCTACAGTAGACTAACCGCGCCACTTGTTAAAGCCGTAATTGGCGCCGAACCAGCTGGCGGCCGCGTCGCCCACGCCCACGGCCAGCACGCCCGACAGCCGCTCCAGCGGCGCCGCGCCCGCCGGCACCACCACCGGCCCGCACGCCAACCCCAGGAACAGGTATAGGGGCGTCACCGCGAATACACCGCAGTCCTACAGTAGAATAACTCTCGGTAAACGTTAGCCCACAAACTTTTTGATTCATATCCAGTGTTTTTTTAGGGTTCCGTACCTCAAAAGGAAAAAACGGAACCCTTATAGGATCACTTTGTTGTCCGTCTGTCTGTCCGTCCGTCCGTCTGTCTGTCAAGACCCTTTATCTCGCGAACGCGTGGAGGTATCGAGTTGAAATTTAAACTATATACTAAGGTCTACGGTCCCTTGAAGCTGTAAAAAAATCAAACTTCTAAATTAACGTGAAAAAAAGATACTGCCGTTTATGCCGCAAAAAACGCATTTTCGATACTCTCAAAGGAATCAAAATTCATAGGGTACTTCCTGTTGACCTAGAACTATGAAATTTGGCAAGTAATAGCGTCATAAACTACACTTACAGGAAAAAATCTGAAAACTGTACATTTGTAATTAAATCACAAAAAAATATAGTCATTAAAATACGTTATTTTATCATCAAGTGAAACAACGGTATGTGCGGTCATAGTTTAACTTCTTATTGACTTTTGTGATAATAGCGCCACTAATTATTTTTAAAATATCAATATTTATTATTTTTAATTAATTAGACCCTTTCAAATATTGATACAGTTAATTACTTTTAAAAATAATTTAAAAGGAATAAAATTGGCTCTAAATATTTCCGCAACATGGCGGTATGTCAGCCGCGTGACAGGGGGTCAAAGAGGTGAGCATGCGAATCTCCGTGCCACTGAATAATTCCATTCTAAAACTACCTAGAAGTAATGTACCGATGATATACGTTCTTATTTCAGATATCAAATCGATTGTACCGGCTTCCCGGCAGAATGATTGACAAAAAAAGCATGTGGCACGGAGATTCGCATGCTTTGAGGTTATGTTTTTTGTTAAATCGTCGAATTCCAGATCAATCTGAGTCTGTACCGGTGGTTTGATGTATTTGTAGCCGTTACATATTCATTGTAACAGCTACAAACACTTTCGTTGCTCATGTAACGCAACAGGGTCAAAGATATCGCGATCTAAAGTTTTAAAAGCATGCGAATCTCCGGCCCACACACTTAAGTCTAAAATATTGATGAAAATTGCATTAAGATTAAAAATAAGCAGGTTTTTGTAATCGTTTGATCACGATAAACGACCCGAAAACATATTTTCAGAATATCTTTACTCGTTTTAGAGAAATTTGCAAATTTATTTACTATGAACAATCACAGTGTAGGGTTACCATATCGTCGGTCGGTCAGAATCATTAGGCTGTTTCTAGAAAATAGACCGATCGGAATACGTTATTTTGAGGGTATAACCTTCAAGAATTCTAAAGTTTATGAATTCTTGCCTGTCGATACTTTGGCATATAATTAGTTTATTTTTGCGTTTTGTGTCACATCTAGCCGATGCATCTTGAAAAATTAGATTATTTGTGGTGGTTATAAATAATTGGACTCTAAGGCGATTCTCCCACTGCCAACGCGCGCCGTCGTCGCGGGGCGTGGTTTGGCGTTTCACGTGCGCGGTGACGGCGCAGCGCAACGCCTGTTCGGCGGTTTTCTCCGCGCCCCCGCGCCATTCGGCGTCTGACGCGTCCCCGCTGCTTGTTTTTTAGAGGCATTAAATTTTGAAGTTGTTTTGTTTTAATTTCCAGGTTTTTTAGGGTTCCGTACCTCAAAAGGAAAAAAAACTGAACACATATAAAATCACTCATGAGATTAAAACGTCCAGACAAATAATTAAGATTTGCCATCTCGATATTAATGACGGAATTTTAATAACATACGAGTAGGTAGGTACGGTCAACGGCATGCTGGGCTTCCACGACAGCGTAATGATATTCAATCAAATAAATAACAGATTTTTTACAGTTTTGTATAACCTCATGTGCTGCATAATGTACCTACCAAATGGCACTAAAATGGGCGTATATCCAAGCCACGAAACATTTGAAAACCAGAGGAAATCCCGCCATCGTAACGAAACGATCATCGAAAACTAGCCGCGGGGCGCGTCGCAGTGTGTTGTACCCCGCGGTAACGCGCCTGCTGGCGCAAACTGCTCGCGGATCGCCGGCGGCACGCGGCGGTGCGCGCTCACGCGCCGTGGCGCGCCTTGGTGTGTTGGACGAGGCGGTTTTCTGTACAAATTAATGTACTTGCATACAACGTAAAAGACGCGCGTGGGTGCGCCGCGACCACGCGCGTCGCCAGTGTGAGAACCGTCTAAACTGTCAAAATTGTTTTAAAGTAAAAAGAAACAATAGTATTGTATTTAAGATAGCCTGCGTAGTGTACAAACCTAATTTGTGTCATTTTCGTCCATGGAAACAGACGTGGGACCCGTACATTAATAACACCGTCAAAAAAATATTACAATTTGAAAAACAAGTACCATATACCTCAGATCACTTAAAAATCCCTATGAAATAAATTTGTGCCAAATTAAGGCATGGACTTTTAATATTTTCAATTTTTTTGTTTGTCCGAGCCATTGATGCTTATAAAAAATATTAGTATTATTAGAGTTTACATATTTAATATCTTAAATACATGAGTGATGGACAGAATGAATTTGTGTCATTTTCATGCATGGATAATACCTAGGTAGGTAGGTATTCAAAAAGTTTGCGGTCGAAGCGAGTAGGCGCGGGCGCGTGGCGAGGGACGACGAAGCTCGTCCGTTTCGGTTGGATACTAAGTACGTACATACCTATAAGTCTCACGTCACGATACGAACGAACACGCACCTTTCGTTTGGTTAAGTAGGTACTCTATAGAATTACATCTCCTGTTTTAGAAATTCATACAGATGTACTATGGACAACAACGTCACTTAACCACAACTCTTAAGGTTAAAATCGGTTGCACGCCGCGCCGCCGCCGTCATAACATAATATATTTAGTTCGTGCAGGGGGATACGTGCGCACACAATTTTTTTGCTAACTTTTTAAGCGAAGCTGTTGCCCATAGTACATACATATCTGTTCTGTTTCCATTCTAAAACAACCTAGAAGTAATGTACCGACGATATACATTCTTATTTCAGATATCAAATCGATTGTACCGGCTTCCCGGCAGAATGATTGACAAAAACATGTGGGCCGGAGAGTCGCATGCTTTGAGGTTATGTTTTTTGTTAAATCGTCGAATTCCAGATCAATCGGAGCCTGTAGCGGTGGGTTGATGTATTTGTAGCCGTTACATATTCATTGTAACAGCTACAAACACATTTGTTGCTCATGTAACGCAACAGGGACAAAGATATGGCGATCTAAAGTTTTAAAAGCATGCGACTCTCCGGCCCACACGCTTAAGTCTAAAATACTGGTGAAAATTGTATTAAGATTAAAAATAAGCAAGTTTACGTAACCGTTTGATCACGATAAACGGCCCGAAAACATATTTTCACTATATCTTCATTCGTTTTAGAGAAATAAGTAAATTTATTTACTATGATTTATTATGAATAATCAGTGTGTAGGGTGACCATATCGTCGGTCCGTAGGAATCATTAGGCTGTTTCTAATAAAATTCAAGTTGAACTACATAATGTTGAGGGTTGATTTGCCTACATACTCGTACGTATCGTACTTACTATCATACTGTTACTGATATGCAATATTGCAATATTTTTTAGGGGACGTAAAAAGGTGACTTTTATCCTAATCGAGATGGTAAAATACAAACAAACAAATGAGAAAGTAGGTAACCTTATAAAAACTTGTTAAAAATGTGAACGTCATAATTGGTATAATAATTGCCCACTCAGTACCAGTCACCCATCATCATCAGTATCAGTCACCCATTAATTTAGGTCTCGGTTGAATGCAACCGAACTGAGAACTTCCTTCGTTTTTTGAAGTATTAGTCTTTCAAAATAGGTATCTAAAAACACTTCAACTTGCATTTTAGACCGATCGGGATAAGTTTTTAGCTTTTAAAAATATTAAAGTTTGTTTTTTTCCTATATAGTTTCTGCACCATTCACTTAGCCTAATACATGAAATTGTGTCATTTTGGTTTGATGCATAAGTAACAATTTAGGTTTTTGTCTTTTTTAACGCTATCGGACGAAAAGAAAATTAAAGTTGAAAATTTTACTTTCATGATGATTATGAAGTTGTAACCGATGTACTTGAGCTTTTTGTGTCATCTTTGTCCACGGGAATACTGTTATTTGACTATTACCTAAAGCGTTACCTTAGTAACTCCAAAAGAATATTACAATTGGTTAAATAAGTGTTAAATGTTTTAGATCAATAGTATCTGTTGTACATAATGTTTTGTGCTAAATTCATCAATGGAATTTTCAGCTTTTTATTTTTTTCTTTTCAACACCCTGTAAAAGTCACAAAAGAAAATGGGGGGGGGGGGGGGGGTGGGAGCCGGGGCACCGCTGTTTGCTGCGTACTTCGAGCACCGCTGCTACGTACTTTGCCGTTCGAGCGACTTTGGGTAAAAGAATTTGTAAAAAGTAGCCTCTATTTCGTATTGAGCCAGCACAATATCCCAGTTCAAATTAATTCGCCTAATTTAAAGTAAGTAAGTGACTTACGCCTAAGCATAGGTACTGAAGTTCGGTGACACATTTGAAGTAACGAGTAGGTAGGTAGGTAAGAAGTATACGAACGAATATAAATACATTTGATGATACTGTGGCCGCGTTCCGAATCACGCTCACAGCGCTGTTAGCGCGTATCCGACCAAATTAAATAGTCACAAAATATTACACAGATAGGGTATTTGTGTACCTACTTCATTTAATGGATTATAGGCTAACAGTGCTGTTGGCGTGATTTGGAACTAGGCATGTGTTATTATTGTCAATTACAGTCTCATTGATGAGATGACATCATTAACATTCTTGTACTCTACCTCTTGCAAAGTTTAAAAAGAAAGGATTACCTACCTACTGTAACAAAATATTTTTTGAGGGTAAGGAAATAAAAACCGGTCAAGTGTGAGTCGGACTCGCACACAAAGGGTTCCGTACCAAAAAACGGCTAAAAAATCACGTTTGTTGTATGAGAGCCCCCTCAAATATTTATTTTACTAGCTGACCCGACAGACGTTGTCCTGTCTTAGTTATAAATATTAAATTCGAATTGGTATAAATTATTGAAAAGTTTAGTTCAGAGATTAGTAGGTAAGTACCGTTCCCGTTTCCGTTTTCGTTCTCGTTCCCGTTCCCATTTACTTTAAAACCCAACAGCTTTATAAATAACCAAGTACCTATACATCACTTGTTATGTTAGTAACGTGTATGTTAGTCTATCCAAACTTACTAATAAGGCGTGATGGCTCTGAACTAACCGTGATGAGCACTAAGAAATTCAGTTTTCTTATAACCTCTTTGTAAGAAAAAAAAAATAATTATTTTACATGTATTTTATTAATAAAATAACTCCGAACGAAGCATCTGTTTTATTACATCCTTGAATGTATGTTTTTTTTTATCGTTGTTCGCGCGTATCTTCGACATTTATGGACCGATTTTGATGATTCTTTTTTTGTTCGATTCAATTTTTTTGCGAAATAGTCCCATTTATTTTTTTTTCAAATCGGTTCAGTAGTTTTCAAGGTATCCTGAAAACACTATGATTTTGCATCAACTAACTTGACTATTTTGTTATTTATGAACCGAATAAGATGATGCTTTTTGTTGGGTAAGAGGTACTTTTAGTCTTTTTAACCGACTTCAAAAAAAAGAAGGTTCTCTTTCAGTTTGACCTGTATGAATGTATGTTTCTCCGCGAATATCTCACGTTTGACTGAGCCGATTTTTCTACCAAATAATATACTTACACTACACTACCTAATAGAGAAGGCACTTACACTAAAAACAAAAAAATAAAAATTGTTTTAAAAATAAAAAAAAATGTTTTAAAAAACAAAAAACTAACTTCAAATAACCTGCCTCTAAAAAGCAAGAAATAATATTCAAATCATTAGATATGCATTATCATTGTTATATAATAACAACACGTATATTGAAGTCGGGTAGGGCTTTTAGAATAAAAAAACGAATTTGTACTCCAGCCCCACCCGACTTCAATAGACGTGTTGTTATTATATAACAATGATAATGCATATCTAATGATTTTAATATTATTTCTTGCTTTTTAGAGGCAGGTTTTTTGAAGTCAGTTTTTTGTTTTTTTTAAAAGGTAAGTAAATACTAAAGTTTAATTTTTCAAGTTTTGACTTATGTAGTAAGCATAAATTACATTACAACCATTGAAACTTGTCCCAAGTAACAATACAAAAACTCACATACATACAAACGTAGAGCAGTGTGGAACAATGCAACACCAAAAGCTCCGAGTCTCATATTTCTCTCATTTTTAAAGATATGAATTCCGTTTTTAGAGGAACGGAATCTACTTAATTAGGTATAAAATGGCAGTTATAGTTTCATTAATAAATAGATACATAAACCAATAAGAAGACTTTTAAAAGAAAATGGGAATTGTTTCATTGTGTCCACCTAGGTGTACACAATGAAACATCCTCTGTCCAACAATGAAACACTGTTATTAATTTTGACATTTTCATATTTAGTGGAACAAGTAAATGACAAAATCTGTTGAATTCCAACCGATAAAGGTTTTCTCAAGGTATTGCACAATTATTCAGCCATTCAGGCAATAGCTGCCAAACTTTCCTACGCGTTGCATACAAACACCTAGGCGTGACGTCATAACTAGGGTAGCCGTTAGTATGGAGCGTTTTCAGGTGAGTCCAATTTGTGTGCATTTTAAACTGTGATATCTCGGGCAGTTTTCACGCTAGCGAAATAATTATTTTACCAATGTTTCTTTTTTTGAGAGGTAATTTATGTAACATAAAAAATAAAAAAAATTTCGTCATGCCTATTCTAACGAGCCCAAACACGATGGGGTTGTAGGTTTTATCATAGAATTCCTGTGGGCTTCTTCCGGCTTCATCATCAGATCAGCTCAATGACACCATAATATTGCATTGCCTTCCAGTTCTGACCTATTTTAAAAGTTTCAAGTCTCTAGGTCATCGGAAAGCTAGGATAAAATCGTTCGCAATATATATCTATAAATATTAGGTCTTTACTTATGAACTTGCCGATATTTTGTCACATACAGAGAAAATAATAACTTCTATGTTTTAAAACATTTAACAATATCTTGATTTACGTATGTCGAATTATGACCATGATAGTCAACTATCAGTAAAAATAAAGTCCTTTTTTTAGCTTTCATAGCATTAAAAAAAGATCTTGAAAGTTACTCTTTTTTTTGTGAGCCAAAAAAGGGTGACCGGAGGGGTTGTAACTTAGCCAAAACTTATTTTTTTCGCTTATCGTAAATGGAATAGGTTAGCATAGTGTTCAAACATTAGTACATAAAAGTTTTGTTACAAGAGTGTTAACGGTTGTTAAATGAACAAAGAAAATGCTAGTATGAAAAATGCAACTTCTTGAAAATTCTCCATACAAATCGGCAATTTCATAGGTAAAGACCTATTATATACGGTTACGAAAACCTGCTTATTTTTAATCATAATACAATTTTCACCAATATTTTAGACTTAAGCGTGTGGGCCGGAGAGTCGCATGCTTTTAAAACTTTAGGTCGCTATTGCGTTACATGAGCAACGAATGTGTTTGTAGCTGTTATAATAAATATGTAACGGCTACAAATACATCAACCCACCGCTACAGGCTCCGATTGATCTGGAATTCGACGATTTAACAAAAAACATAACCTCAAAGCATGCGACTCTCCGGCCCACATGTTTTTGTCAATCATTCTGCCGGGAAGCCGGTACAATCGATTTGATATCTGAAATAAGAATGTATATCGTCGGTACATTACTTCTAGGTTGTTTTAGAATGGAAACAGAACAGATATGTATGTACTATGGGCAACAGCTTCGCTTAAAAAGTTAGCAAAAAAATTGTGTGCGCACGTATCCCCCTGCACGAACTAAATATATTATGTTATGACGGCGGCGGCGCGGCGTGCAACCGATTTTAACCTTAAGAGTTGTGGTTAAGTGACGTTGTTGTCCATAGTACATCTGTATGAATTTCTAAAACAGGAGATGTAATTCTATAGAGTACCTACTTAACCAAACGAAAGGTGCGTGTTCGTTCGTATCGTGACGTGAGACTTATAGGTATGTACGTACTTAGTATCCAACCGAAACGGACGAGCTTCGTCGTCCCTCGCCACGCGCCCGCGCCTACTCGCTTCGACCGCAAACTTTTTGAATACCTACCTACCTAGGTATTATCCATGCATGAAAATGACACAAATTCATTCTGTCCATCACTCATGTATTTAAGATATTAAATATGTAAACTCTAATAATACTAATATTTTTTATAAGCATCAATGGCTCGGACAAACAAAAAAATTGAAAATATTAAAAGTCCATGCCTTAATTTGGCACAAATTTATTTCATAGGGATTTTTAAGTGATCTGAGGTATATGGTACTTGTTTTTCAAATTGTAATATTTTTTTGACGGTGTTATTAATGTACGGGTCCCACGTCTGTTTCCATGGACGAAAATGACACAAATTAGGTTTGTACACTACGCAGGCTATCTTAAATACAATACTATTGTTTCTTTTTACTTTAAAACAATTTTGACAGTTTAGACGGTTCTCACACTGGCGACGCGCGTGGTCGCGGCGCACCCACGCGCGTCTTTTACGTTGTATGCAAGTACATTAATTTGTACAGAAAACCGCCTCGTCCAACACACCAAGGCGCGCCACGGCGCGTGAGCGCGCACCGCCGCGTGCCGCCGCGTGCCGCCGGCGATCCGCGAGCAGTTTGCGCCAGCAGGCGCGTTACCGCGGGGTACAACACACTGCGACGCGCCCCGCGGCTAGTTTTCGATGATCGTTTCGTTACGATGGCGGGATTTCCTCTGGTTTTCAAATGTTTCGTGGCTTGGATATACGCCCATTTTAGTGCCATTTGGTAGGTACATTATGCAGCACATGAGGTTATACAAAACTGTAAAAAATCTGTTATTTATTTGATTGAATATCATTACGCTGTCGTGGAAGCCCAGCATGCCGTTGACCGTACCTACCTACTCGTATGTTATTAAAATTCCGTCATTAATATCGAGATGGCAAATCTTAATTATTTGTCTGGACGTTTTAATCTCATGAGTGATTTTATATGTGTTCAGTTTTTTTTCCTTTTGAGGTACGGAACCCTAAAAACCTGGAAATTAAAACAAAACAACTTCAAAATTTAATGCCTCTAAAAAACAAGCAGCGGGGACGCGTCAGACGCCGAATGGCGCGGGGGCGCGGAGAAAACCGCCCGAACAGGCGTTGCGCTGCGCCGTCACCGCGCACGTGAAACGCCAAACCACGCCCCGCGACGACGGCGCGCGTTGGCAGTGGGAGAATCGCCTTAGAGTCCAATTATTTATAACCACCACAAATAATCTAATTTTTCAAGATGCATCGGCTAGATGTGACACAAAACGCAAAAATAAACTAATTATATGCCAAAGTATCGACAGGCAAGAATTCATAAACTTTAGAATTCTTGAAGGTTATACCCTCAAAATAACGTATTCCGATCGGTCTATTTTCTAGAAACAGCCTAATGATTCTGACCGACCGACGATATGGTAACCCTACACTGTGATTGTTCATAGTAAATAAATTTGCAAATTTCTCTAAAACGAGTAAAGATATTCTGAAAATATGTTTTCGGGTCGTTTATCGTGATCAAACGATTACAAAAACCTGCTTATTTTTAATCTTAATGCAATTTTCATCAATATTTTAGACTTAAGTGTGTGGGCCGGAGATTCGCATGCTTTTAAAACTTTAGATCGCGATATCTTTGACCCTGTTGCGTTACATGAGCAACGAAAGTGTTTGTAGCTGTTACAATGAATATGTAACGGCTACAAATACATCAAACCACCGGTACAGACTCAGATTGATCTGGAATTCGACGATTTAACAAAAAACATAACCTCAAAGCATGCGAATCTCCGTGCCACATGCTTTTGTCAATCATTCTGCCGGGAAGCCGGTACAATCGATTTGATATCTGAAATAAGAACGTATATCATCGGTACATTACTTCTAGGTAGTTTTAGAATGGAATTATTCAGTGGCACGGAGATTCGCATGCTCACGTCAAAGAGTAAAACAAGCACAGAGTGCATTCCAGCAGACCAATCGTTAATCGATCACCTAAGAGTAAATTTTAACCACCAGCGCGTTTCTCACACCGATGACGGGACTCGAACGGGATGGAAACAGACATTCGGACCAAGGGAGGTGATGTCTGGAAGGCATTTGTTTTCTTTTCGGGTGTTGTTGGAAGGTCGAAATTGGCAAAAAAAGGAAGGAACCGAAGCAAAGCGAAAGCGGTTCGCTAGTAATAAATAAAATCTATACATGTAAAACTCTAAATTGATTGATTGATTGGTGATTGATTGTTGGGATATGCCTAGAGCTCTAACGGCTGAAATTAAAGACACCGGAGGGTAGATACCTTTCATGGTGTAGGTGAGCAGTGTGAGCACTAAGAAAGGATTTTGGAAATTTCACCTCCTAAGGGGATGAAAGTTTGTATGGAAGTCTCTTAGTTTCAAAGGTAGGATGTTCAAATTTTGTGTTTAGGCTGACGATGACGATTAAAAATAATAAGGGGAAAGGGGAGGGGAGGAGGGACTGGGACAGAGGATGGCGATGTATAGATAAATAAAAAGATTGACGGTTACCGTGACGGTAAGTGTAAGTGGACGAGGAAGCGGAAGCTGAAGTGGAAGCGAAAGTGAAAGACCATGGGCAACAGCGTCGCTTAACCACTGCTAAGGTTAAAATCGCTTGCACGCCACGCCCGCTGTCACATACGTTTAGTTCGTGCAGGGGTGATACGCGCCCACACGAATTTTGTTGCAAACTGGTTACGCGACGCTGTTGCCCATAGTACATCAATGAATATAAACAGTTTGTAATGTGGAGAGTCAGCCACTCGTTTTTCAGTCGCCACAAGCAGCTGTGGTTAAGATTTGTAAATTAACTGTCCGCCTATTCGCCCTTCCACCTGTCCGCCTGGTCGCCCATCCACCTTTTTGCCTGTCCCCCATCTATCCTACTTTTGAAAGACTGTTCTACAGTAACATATCCAAATATTTATATTTATGATGGTACGGAACCCTCGGTGCGCGAGTCCGACTCGCTCTTGACCGTTTTTTTTAGTTTCAGCACCACCACCAGCCCACACGCCAGCCCCCCGAACAGGTACAGTCACGAGCAATAAGATGTACACACCATTGAACTTTGTCATTTACGTTTTGAATAACCTAGGTATAACATTATCACACTGAGATATATTGATTGAATATAACATAGTTAAATTTGTAGGTACATCTTATTGCTCGTGACTGTACAGCAGGCGCGGTCGCAGCCTGAAATTTTGGGGGGGGTCACTAATAATAATAATTGTTTTTCTGTAAATTTTTAGAAGCTTTTTCTATGTGACGTGTACGATTTTGGGGGGGGTCATGTCCCCTGTGACCCCCCCCCTCGGACCGCGCCTGCTGTACAGCGGCGTCACCGCGAATATACCGCAGTCCTACAGTAGAATAACTCTCGATAAACGTTGGCCCAAAATACTTTTGGATTCATATCCAGTGTTTCTTTCAGGTACTAGGCCGCGTTGGGCAATGTCCGCCTGAAGTGGCCCTAGTACCCCCCCGGAAAAAAAATGTGTTGGTATGAAGGCAAACGCGAAGTCGCGTCGTCAGGGGTTCACTCCGCTCCCCCGATCCTCTTAATTAATTGCCCCCTGGATAATGTTGTCTGAAAGAAACATATCCAGCTCGAATCGAATAACTTTTGTACATGTAGACAGCGCCACCTATAGCAGCCCCTAAGCCAAAAGTGATAATAAAATCGCTATCGAAGATACGCGACGTCCTCCCCTTTTTAAGGGCCCTATCACATTTTTTCGTCGAAATTTAGATTTTGACGGATTTTAGCGCTACAACCTAGAGAAACCTTTGGGTCTACTAAATACATTTATATGTGTTCGCGACAAAAAGTAATATGATGATACACTGAAAAGTTAAAGGGTTAGAAAGGAAAATTAAAGTTGGTGAACGATTTCTTAGAGACTACTTTGAACATACACAGAAAGAAAAACAAGTACAAACAAGAAATAAAAGTATGAAATTTGATTTTCTTATGAAGTAGGTAAAGATTATTCTGATATAAATTTTACGTAATAATAATTATGTATCTAGGAGAAATTCACAGTTAATTCTGAGCGTTTTTAGTAGTTTTATGGTGTTTGATTGGGATTTTTTTTCACATATTCCATACATAATTTCAAAATTCCGAGGCCGCTATGAACTATTCGAGTATATAAGAGATAATATTCAATTTTTTTTATTTCATTTGTTTAGCACAGTAGTTCAATCCATGACCCCAAAAAAGTGCCATCGCGCATCATATGAAAATCTTTCTCTGCAATTTCGGGTTTAATTATAAAGTTGAGCAAATTTTCAAAAAAGCGATGCCGCTATGAACTATTCCAATAGCTATTCTACACTATTCAATAAGTCAAAACTGTTAATGTATTTTGTTGAAAAATCACAGTCGAAACGTAATATGAGGCATATAAAGCTTTGTCCACACTTGTATCATCTTGACGATTAAAATCAGCCGTATCGTATCAAGTATTCGTATCATAAGTGTGGACGCTCATTTCGCCTGCATCGTATCACTATCTCCATTCTCCATTAGCCCAAAATGGGCTTAATAACCACGTCTACACTTATGATACTGTATCATGTCAGCGTATCAACAACGCGTGTCGTGAATGTGGACGCGTTCATTTTCCTCGTAGCTTTCCCCAGTCAATTCGAGCCAGTGTTGCCAATGCTACGGTAATTACCGTGTTCTACGGCAATCGGGTTCAATAATGAATCTTGCTACGGCTTTCTGTGGCAGAACTTTTCATACAAACACGGTAATTTCATATGCTCTAATTCTTTTCGGAGTGCAGTAATTCTATCGAAACAGGGTATTTTTTGCTATTTCCCGGCGATCTACGGCAATTTCACTGACAAAACACGGCAAGTAAAAAAAATACAATGGCAACACTGATTATAATAATTGTTGTTCAGCGGGTCCCATAATATATATATATATATATATATATATATATATATATATATATATCCCATAATAGACAGACGGACAGCGGAGGCTTAGTAATAGGGTCCCGTTTTTACCCTTTGGGTACGGAAGCCTAAAAAGCAGTTTTTTTTATATACTTTCATACAAAATCTGAGTTAGCAGAATTTTAGCATTTTCAAAAAAAAGTTTAGCATAATTTAGCAGAATTTTACGGAGCTGCTAGCATAATGACAAATTTTAATCTGGTCACCCTGGCGGCATTGCGTATTCCCTTTGATGATCGGGCAAAAACCGCCTCGAGATGGATCGCGGCGATCATCGTATCAAATCACATAGTCGTATCATGATACAGTATCAAAATGCGTCTACACTACGTAATTCTGCCGATCATGATACACGACTCCGATACGCAAGTGTAAACAAGGCGGAAAGCCTTGTTTGATACACGGTTACATACGGATCGGGGTGTATCAGATACGGTGCGTAGCATGATCGCGTATCATTTTGCGTCCACACTAGCAAATGATACACGTCGACGATACGCGACGATGATCTGACACACTCAAATTTTTGTAGTCTGGACAAGGGCTTAAGCGCCTTCAAAAATTGAAATAGGGGAAGGTTATTAAGTATGTACACCGATTGCGGATTACTTGTTGTTCGTCAATAAAAACCCTCAAGCAAGCCTTAAACAGAGTTGGAACTAGTAATTTCGAAAAAACCGTTGCGAATTAATTTGAACTCTATTTTAAATTGATATAAGGTCAATATTCAAATAAATTAAGTATTAACATACCTTTTCATCACAATACACATGGAATGCTGATTGAAGTATAGGAGATATAGGTTTTATATTCGATTTTCTGAGAGCCTGTAACAAAAAGGAACTTTACACTGCGAAATACTGGCACAGAATATAATTATTACTGCACGTACAGAAGCCCATCCGCGCGAGAACAATCAAATAATAAACTACTCTCGCTGCACGGCAATAAAGCACAATTTCAAATTGCACAGCGCTGCGTGCCTATTATTGTATGCACATTCTCTTTCTGTCGGTTCGTCGCGTAGCTCTGTTTCAACCGACACACGACATCCCTCGTGCGCTGGCTTGACTGAGTCAGCCGCGAGCAGTAGGCTATTAAAGTTTCAGAGCAGAGTGATCCCCCTGATACTGGATCCATTTGGAGTCATGCCTTTAAAAAAATACTAGGTAAGATTATTCATTATCTGGGTCTGGGTGTTACTATGTATAATAAGTATATATTTAATAGTATATAAGTAGTATAACAGTTGTCTAGCACCCATATTACAAGCTTTGCTTAGTTTGGGGCTAGATGGCGCTGTGTGAAATTGTCCAAGCAATTATTATTATGTATTCTATTTACACCAGCGAACTAAAATCTATGGAAATGTAAATGCAAACAAATATTGCTTAAAAAATGGCACCACGGGGCCGAAAAAGTACAACCCGCTCAGCTTTAGTCGGGCCAGCCACGCACCAGGTGACTGACGTTAACGTTCTTTACAATAATTGCAGTTTGTATTGTAAAGAAAAGAGGGAAAGAGAAAGTTTATTAGAAAAGACGTCCTGTGTAGTCAAATGGTGTAAAAGACGGCAAAAGAAGGCAGTAAAAATATGCAGAAATAACGTATCATATTTTTTCGTAAATATCTATGAGTATACAAATTATGGTCACTAATAAGCACCCCGTGCTCAGACGCTTTGTGCTGCATAATTAAATGCCAGCATTTTAATGCCTCCATCCACTTAGTTGTACTTTTCGTGTGGTGTCATTTTTTGAGGGCAATGCTTGTTCCATAGATTTTAGTTCACTGATTTACACTAACAGAAGAAAGAAATGTATTCATGTTGAACTGACCATACTTACCTAAATTATTTATAATTTCGTTTATAAATAAAAACATATTTGTTTGCACTTACTTCAACTAACAACAGCGCTCCAAACCCGATCCCCGATGCCAGGATCATCAGGTCAACATCCACCAGTATACCGAGCATGAAGACTAAGGAAGCCAGTACGTGGAACGACTTCCGGGCCACCGTGCCCGCCCTCACACACAACTGTGTGCGCACAGATAGCACCAGTACTGATATACCCACTAGAACTGCCCAGATTAGGATTAAATAAGCCTGGGAACAAAAGCGAAACGTTTGGTAAAGCATATGCATAGGCGAGTTAAGCATTAAAAGACCCTGCCCAGAACTACTTAAGTCCGACTACTAGTCTCCCAGCAAAAATGTAAATAAAGAACTGTAACTGTCAAACTGACCTTGATAGTTACATTTTTGAATATAAACCTTTGGTCACTTTAGCTATACCTTTTTAATTTATTTCATAAATTTTTTAGTCATTCATAACAAGTATTATGTCATTCAGGGTAATTTGAAAGCAGGATAATACGTATAATTAGTTGTTGTTTCTTTATTGAAACCTATCTATCATAACCATTTTTGATATTAAAAGTTGACTCAATACATAACAAAATCACAAACTAAGCATCTTCGTCGGTCCCCCCAATACCAAAAGACGAATGTTACTACTACAGCTACTCTACTACTCGTATTAAATACTAATATAAATTAAATTTTATAAAATGAACCAAAGGTTTATGACTTCGGTTTGCAGTTGATGCTTGCACAGCAGATCAAGGACATAAGAATAAATAAAACTGTCAAGGGCCCTATTTCTGAAATCATTTGGCTGGCGCCAGCCGAATAATCGTCAAACTATTTCAAAAATAGGGCCCCAGGTTAAAATTAAACTGTCAACTTTGTCCAATTGCTTTCTCCAATTGGTTTTAAACTTTCCCATACAGCCATTCTGGTAGCGGTTACGACTTAGAGTGCACACATTTGTGTCGAAACATATTTTTTCAGTAACTTTGTTCCGTCACAATGAGTAGCCGTGTCGACCATTGTTCCGTCGCCGTTTCGAAAAGTGGGGACGATTTGTAACATTTGGTAACAGTAACTTTTAGTCGCACTGCGCTGTCGCCGCGTAGTCACATTGCGACGTATTTGTGCTTACTTCTATCAGGAATTCATTCATTCATTCGTTCAGCAATTCCTTTGACTCGTGAAGTGACAAATATGGTGACATGAACTATTAATTAAAATGAAAGGTAGCGCCATCTTTTTCCAGGCAAGTTATATTTTAAAAACAGATTTTGTTCAATATTGTTTTTATTAATGCTCAAATCGTAATGGGAAAAAAAATTGACTGTGTAATTTTATCAAATAGAATTAAATTTACTAACGCGCCACAATATTATCACAAATTTTAGTATTTTGGTGGTAAGTAAACATTATTTATTTGTACACACCGAGTGCTCAAATGCTTTTAATTATTCATAATAGTTAATATCAAAACAAAAAAAAATATTTTAGCAATATTACACAGTAAAATTGATAAATATTAAAGAAAAGCATTTTTGTTAGGTGAAAATATTCTCGTCACAACTAGTCACAAAGTAACTATAATGTGTCGACATGGTTACGTAAAGTCATCACAAAGTAACGGGAATTCAAAAATGGTTTCTCAATTTTTTTGCTTCCAGCGTTTCTCAAAGTTTCGATATTTGTTGCAGGGTCAAAAAAAATCCAACATTTCTGGAACAAGCGGTCGCAGTCAGAACAAAGAAAAATAAATTATGCTACTTATAAAAGTGGAATATTGGCTATTTCAACTCGTGAGATGTACTCGTACCTATTAAACTGAACAGATTGCATAACCTATTTTATTAGGAAAGGGGCTGTTTATTTATACTGAAATAAATATTATACCTTTTTCTTATAGCTTCTCATTTTACAACTAACCCCAATGTTGTTATGCTAATAAGTCAATACCTATAATTGGTTTGATCGGCATGATCAAACTTTAGCCTCGCCCCAGTAGCATGTCCATCGAAACATGATAAAATAGCGTGATATAGCGTTTTATTAACATTCAACTGTCGAAATACATTGTCTTTTGACAGTTACACGTAATAAATCGCTATATTATATCGTGTTTCGGTAGGCATGCTAGGGGGCAGAAAACAAAGGCATATTTGAGAGTGACTGGATTTGGTGACGCTCATTTGTATAAGTTAGGTTATCTGGTATTCTGGAACATTGTCGTAACGTTACAACACAATGTGTTGTAACGTTACCATCCCGTTACCACACATTGTTACAACTTTGTACTCTAGTTGCAAACTGATCACAAAGTGTAAAGAATGTATGGACACAGATCATTGTGAATTATGTCGACACAGCGACAACACGAAGTTACTGAAACTAGTTTCCGGAACATTGTTACTGAACTGTTACAACACCTTTAAACAAAACCCCACACAGTCGCAATGTGTCGTATCAGTTACGAAACTGTAGCGACTTGTTACATCTGTTGAAAATCTGTGACCAAAAATGGCTGTATGGGTTATGGCTTCTCCACATGCACATGCCCGGGCAGGATCGTTCCGACCAAATCTCAACTTGTGTAGGAGGACGCGCGACCTGTACATGTGGAGGATCCATAGGCTAGCTGCATATTTCAAGCAAGTTGAACATATTAAGTTCAGAGTATATTGAGAATTTGACATAATATATTAAGTTCAAAGTAAGTCGAGAAATTTTACATATTCAGTTCAAAGTTGAAAAATTTGACATAATTATTAAGTTCTAAGTGGAGAATTTCACATATTAAGTTCAAAGTAAGTTGAGAAATTCAATTCTGACATATTCAGTTCAAAGTTAAAAAAATTGACATATTAAGTTCAAAGTGAGTTGAGAATTTGACATATTAAGTTCAAAGTAAGTTGAGAAATTTGACATAATTAAGTCTGCAAGCTATTATTTGTTTGTACATTAGCTTCTTACCCTATTTCCTTCCATGAAAACAAAATGCCATATTCGAATAATGCAATTAAATCCTAGCATATAATGTAATATGAGCAGTCCAAATGCGCCACTGGCTCCAACAATGTACCCTAGTGTTTCAATGTTCCTCTGCTCATCTTTCAATTGGCTTAAAGCTGCTATAATAATTCCCACTGTAAATAAAACTGTCTGAAAATATAAATAAATTAATGGTTTTAAAACATTTTAGTACTTTGCCACACCTATTTAAGCCTTATCCAGTATGTTGCGAGGCGGATGGCATTGCGAAAAGTGGCCACTTTTAACAATAAAACTCCATTAAACTAAACGACAGGCTAGAAAATATTGTTTAAGCGATAAAAAGTGTACTACTAAACTGCTTCGGAGTACACTCCAGAGACAATTTCGTCTTTATTTAAAGGCGCACCGAGCCTCCACTAGCGCCGCCAATCAAGAAAAATAATTACAACAAAATAACTATTTTTAATACTATTCTGAAAAACAAAAAACTAGTATTAGTTATAAACTAATTTTGTATGCGTTAATTCTTAGTTTTAATGTGTTAAAATCTGGATTAGGGCCTAAAGCCTCGTTTACGGAGACGCGCGCGGCGGCGGCGGCCCGCACTGAATTCAAACATATTATGGAGTTGTATGAGTGTGTTTACGGAGAGGCGATTTTACATGCGTTTGCTTGAAATGGGGCGGGGCCGCCGCGACAGTGCCCGCGGCGGCGCCCGCGACGGCAATTCTCGATGAAGCGATGCCCGCGGCCGGCGGATCCTTCTGCCATCTCTCGATAAACTAAAACTAAATTAGTCGATTTGATTGAGTTTGAATATTCGCCGCGGGCACCGCCACGCTGCCCGCGACGCGTCTTTATGAACAGCATCGTATAGTGCCATATGTTTGTGTTTACGCGTGCGATGCTAAGTGCCGCTTCACGCGCCGCCTCTCCGTAAACAGAAAAATCGCCCGACGCGCCGCGAGAGGCCCCGTCACCCGCGGGTATGCATTACAATGCCGACAATTCATAATACATACGACCGAAATATCGACACATAAAACACCTATTTTCAAAATACCGAACATTCTAAATATCGATATCCGATAGACCGAAACTTGAAAGATCGATTATCAAATGACCGAAAGTTCGAAATCCCGACAGGTCGAAATCCCGAAAGGTCAAAATCCCGACAGTTAAAATGTCGAAACTTACTTCACCTACACATACATTTATGAAGGTAGGCGTTGCGGTTAATTTATTTTACTCAAAAATGCTTGTAAAATGGTCATTATTTTGACAAAATCCACCAATCGAGTTTGAAATAGATTTTTTTTCTGGCGCTTCGCCGGCCGCTGCCGCGGCACGCTAAGGGGCCACTTTTGACGTTATTCCAAATTATAACTACATAACACATTTAAACCAGGAACAATGCATACAAAAATAGTTTATGACTAACACTAGTTTTTATATTTTTCAGAATTTTATTTAACATAGTTATTTAGTTGTAATGATGACACACACACACACAAATAAAATACTTTATTTAATTTTAAATTTTTAAATTATTAAACTATAAAAAAAGAGTGGACAATAATAATATTATACGATTTAATCTAGTAATTATAAGTAATAATAATATTAATTAATTAAGATTCTTAGTACACATATATGCATTCCTGGCGTAATAATGAAAATAATAATATAAAAGTACTAATTAACAAAACAAATTAAAAAAACGACAATTAAGTCTTTAGGAAGAAACTGATACTTATAATACAGGCTCGGCCTAGTTTAGGTATCAGTACATTGTATACTACCTACTCGTTAATAAGTAATAAACAACATCATACTTACCAAACTGTAACATAATTTTAAGTTCCAAGTTTTAGTGGTTCATGTATCCTGTCGATCACTGCCGCACACTATTATGACCAGTACGCTGCAAAGTTTAGCGCTCACTTTTCTGCGTACGCCGCGCTGGCCGCTGTTAATGGCCACCAACAGCGTTGTGTGAGTGTGCCCGTGGCGTGTTGTAGTAACAAGTGCGGCAGCGACCGATATTATTGTAAAAATTGTCATATTACCCCTTGTTTTACATTATTTTGCTGATCATTTAATAAGTTTGTTCTATGGTATGCAAATTCTTAAACTATTTGATTTGAATGATTTTTTCTTAAGTGGCGGCGCTAGTGGAGGCTCGGTGGGCCCTTAAGAGCTATGTTTTTTCCAATGACGGCGCTAGTGTGCAGACTGCGCGCTCTAAAGGTATGATTCCGGTCTCAGCAGCAAGCAGCAGTGCTGCCGCGGCAGTGCGTTCGAAATTGAACCGTAATGATATGGAAAGGCGGCTCAATTTGAAGTGACTCACTTCAAATTGAGCCTTTCAAACATAACATTACGGTTCAATTTGGAGCGCACTGTGCTGCTTGCTGCCGAGATCGGAATCATACCTTTAGGGTTCGGCAATATAAATTGCAGATTTTTTAGTTTAGCAGAACTATACTATATCTAAAATTGATATAGGCACAGATAATATAATACTATAATAGGATATATAATACTTATACAGGGTCACTGGAAATATGACGTATTCCTGCTAAGGGGTTATAGATGAGGTCAAAACAAATATTTTTTGTTATATAACTTTTTCTCAAAAAATAAATAGTTTTTGAGTTAATTGAAATTAAGTATTTTTTTACCAAAAGTATGTTTTCAGACACAAAAATTTAAAATAAAAGATAACTACTTATTCGATTCCGGATTTTTTTTTATTTTTGGATATAAAAGAATCTGAGTGTTGATAATAAATAAAAATAATTTTATAAAATACAGGTGTTTATAAAAAAATCAATCCTTAAAAGCATTTTTTTATTTTTTATTTTCCGATTTTTTAGAAATAGCTTCAAATATCTTTAAAAAAATCCTAGTCACTAAGCGTGCATAATATTTTTAAAACATCACCATTTATTCAGCTTTCAGTTGAGGTTTAAAACTTAATAAAAGCTTAAATAAAAAATGAGAAATTAAGACTTAACTAAATAGCAGTCCCATTTCATGTAGCAAAAATTTCCTACTTCAAGCACTTCGGAGGTGGCCGTATTATCCTACTTATTCCATAAATGTGAAAGTTTTCTTGTTTGGATGATTGTTAATCAATCACGCAAAACGGCTGAACGAATTTGGATGAAATTTGGCACACAGATAATTTATAAGCCGGATTAAAACATAGGAGGATACTATTATCTTGGTCAAAGGTTCCCTAGGGATTTTCTCAAATGTAAATGCGAATAAAGTCGCGGGCGGAAGCTAGTTTGCCATAAATGATCGTGCTTACTAAACATACTTTCGTCCGAGTGAGTTTGAAACAGGATTATTTTCCGCCGATGAGTAAAAATTTTATACAGACATAATCAAAAATAACCATGCATATCAGCCATTTTTAATGGCCCACTGTTGGGGAACAGGCCTTCCTTTCCTTTTAGGATAGAGCGGGTGGGCCATAACCCACCACGTGGGCCCAATGTGGATTGGTCGGTGTCAATGTACCTTACATTGAGCCCTTGGTTCTGGCTGCATTTACAGTCGTTAACACTGACCAATCCACATTGGGCCCACGTGGAAGGCCAGCTCCCCAGCAGCGGGGCATTGAAAATGACTGATATGCATGGTTATTTTTGATGCTGTCTGTATAAAATTTTTACTCATCTGCGGAAAATAATCCTGTTTCAAACTCACTCGGACGAAAGTATGTTTAGTAAGCACGATCATTTATGGCAAACTAGCTTCCGCCCGCGACTTTATTCGTATTTACATTTGAGAAAATCCCTAGGGAACCTTTAACCAAGATAACAGTATCCTCCTATGTTTTAATCCGGCTTATAAACTATCTATGTGCCAAATTTCATCCAAATCCGTTCAGCCGTTTTACGTGATTGATTAACAATCACCCAAACGAGAAAACTTTCACATTTATGGAATAAGTAGGATAATACGGCCACCTCCGAAGTGCTTGAAGTAGGAAATTTTTGCTACATGAAATGGGACTGCTATTTAGTTAAGTCTTAATTTCTCATTTTTTATTTAAGGTATTATTAAGTTTTATACCTCAACTGAAAGCTGAATAGATGGTGATGTTTTTAAAATATTATGCACGCTTAGTTACTAGGATTTTTTTAAAGATATTTGAAGCTATTTCTAAAAAATCGGAAGAAATAATAAAAATGAAATGCATTTAAGGATTGATTTTTTTATAAACACCTGCATTTTATGATTTTTTTTTAATTCATTATCAACACTCAGATTGTTTCTATCCCAAAATAATAAAAAATCCGGAATCGAATAAGTAGTTATCTTTTATTTTAAATTTTTGTGTCTGAAAACGTACTTTTGGTAAAAAAATACTTAATTTCAATTAACTCAAAAACTATTTATTTTTTGAGAAAAAGTTATATGACAAAAAATATTTGTTTTGACCTTATCTATAACCTCTTAACAGGAATACGTCATATTTCCAGTGACCCTGTATATAATAGTACATTATGATATAAGTGCGGTACGTTGAAAATTACAGCCGAGGCGATATTGCTAGCCCGAGCCGTAGGCGAGGGCTACAAGAAAGCAGAGGCTGTAATTATCAAAGCGCACGTATGTCATACGACGTTTTATAACATATTTGCGAGGAAATAAATAAAACTCGGACTTTGCACCTTTGCTTGTTTTCCATATGATTAAATTTTGATACGCTTGTAAGTATCTTATCGGTCAATTTTTCGGGCAAGAGGCTTAGAGTAGCCTTTTTCGCTGCCTCTGAGACTTCTGGCGGTGTTGAATTAATAAATTCATCACTACTTGACGACATTTTCAAATAAAAACAATACAGCAAAAAAAAATTAAATTAGCAATGCGCGCGCATCAGCGCTTATTTTAAGGCAAAGGCATAAAAACAGCCAGTATTACTAATAAAGTAAATTAATATTTTTGTGTTTTTGTTACAGATAAATGGTTGTACTTTATTGTCAAAATTAATTAAATTGAATAATTTAATGTTTATTTATTATATTTTATCTCCCAAAGTTAATTTTATCCATAAAATGTTGACCTCTTTTTTTGACATAAAAACTCTTTGCTAAGATTTAAAAAAGTACCGTTCGTTTTAGACGAAGTATCTTGATAAACCGTGCGGTAATGTAAAGTAAAACGCACGGTTTATCAAGGAAACCGTGCGTTTTACTTTACATTACCGCACAAGTTCGTAATGAGATACAATACGATATTGAAATTGGTGTAATAAGAGACCCTTTACGAGCAAATATGTTATAAAATAATACTTACATAGATAATGGTGTTAATAAAGTGCACTTTTTCATTAGCCTTTCCAAGACTGGAGGTGATTTGTGCAGCCAATGTTGCAATGAACAGCACTGCAGCTTGCAGTAGTATCATTGCTTCACCGAGTGTAAATGTCTTCTGAAAGTGCCTGAGCGAGACACGAAGCAACTGACTGAACGTGATTACAGATGCAAGGGAATAGAATAAGCAAAAGGGTAGATCTGTAACAAACAGAGCATTATTTTAACCCAGAGGTCTCCAAACTACGGCCCGCGGGAAAAATCCGGCCCACGAGCACCATAAATCTAACCCGCGAAAGCGAACCGGATTGTACCAACATACTGTAAATTACAGTATGTTGGTACAATGAGCCAGCTAGGTCCTGGCTCTTGGGACTTCATGGAGGAGTTAGTCTAGCCCTTCAGCTGAAAAGTTTGGCGACCCATGTTTTAAGTTTTAACCTGTCAAGTACGGGAAAATGAGACAATAGATATTTCATTGTTGTCTGGCCTCATGTGGCCGCCACACATTTAATTAATTAATAAAAATAATACAAGTTAAAGAAATATTTTTATGATATTTTCCCTAGGTTTACTTAGAAGAAACAGACAACTGTAAGTCAAATTATTCTGATGTTTACTCAAAATCACATCATTTGCTTGTTTTCCAAAAAAACCTAGTTTAAAATACTACCTATTTTTTTTAACAAAAGTGAACCTAACTCAGGTTTAAGTTTAGTCCATGTTTTTTAAAAGGTGGGCTGAGTCCAATTTACTTAGTACAGCTCGCGCAACATAAATTGAACCAAACCATAGACAATGAGGCTTGCGCAGTAGATTTTCAGTATAAAAATTTTAATGCGCAGGTCACATGGTACTGAAAATTAGAATAAGTTATTACCTAGTTGTACAGTACGAGGCATGTATCTTGAAATCGGGTGGGGATTGCGCAGAATGACGCGGCGAATGCGGTGAGGGGCGCGGGCGGCGAGAGAGGGGCGCGTGATATCGATCGCTCACAAGAGCACATGCGCGAACTTATCCCTACCCCATCAAAAAAATTTCAAGATATATGCCTCGTACTGTACCAATATTTTGTTTTGTGATACTTAATAAACAGTTCATTGCACTGGGTACTTGTGAAACTTACCATAACCTAAGACTGTGTACATCAACAGTACTGATATAAGTCCCGATTCAACACAGCCGGCATAAACAGACCCTTGTAGCACCATATTTGACATTGATAGAAATGTGATGAACAGCACACAATAGAAGAACAACGCAATGGAGATAACTGCACCAAATTTGTACAAAGGCGATACTGCATATTGTAGAGAATAAATATTCAAAATAAGTGGCAGCAACACACAACACCATAGGCCATTACTTTGTGACGTTCTGAAAGGTAAAACAATAAATAATGAAGTTACGTTTTTAAGGATTTGTCATACTGGATGCATTCTGCGGTCGGGTCAACTCCATCGCATTTGCCCTATGTATAAGTTTGCCGGACTGCAGAACATACTCAGTGTGACCTAACCTTTAAAGTAGAACCAGATAGAACTTAGGACTGCACTTTGCCCAGATTTCATGTCAACATAACAATCTTTATTACATGTTCAGAATAACAGGTCTTGCACTTATGTGTACTTACTAATAAATAAATAGTTAACAGACCTTGTTTCAATTTTGCATTCTTTTATTGAATTAGACACTTGAATATCCAAATATCTGAAAATCTTTAAGCACTTGTCTTGATAATAATCAAAATACGATAGATCCATTTCCATTTTTGTATAACTAAAATGTTGGACTGCTGCAAACCGTATTATAGGTACTTCTTGGTTTATATTAAATAAGATAAGATAAAGTTTGGCTATCGTTAAACGGATATAATTTACACAAATATTTTACATACTATACACAATGATGGACTTTTGGAACATTTTAACAAGAAAATAATTTAAAAATGTTTTGAAAACAACGTCTTTTCCATTGTAATAAAGTCTAAAGTCGTATAAGTTATGTCTTTGTAGATCATCAGCTGTAGTCTGTCAAAAAGAGTATTGGGTTGCGTTCAGAGGCTTAGAGTGCAGTTAAAAAACAACCAAACGGTTGTTTTTTAACTCACTCTAAGGTTAGGAACGACCAAGAACTTTAAATCAGGGTGACCATCTCAAAAATGGCGAATCTGCCCGACCCTGGCAAAAAATCTGCCAAAATCTGCCAAACCCGTCTCAAAAATATGCCACATACAAAAAATCGCTTTAAACTGTCAAATGACAATGGATTTTGATTGCTGAGTGTCGATAAAACTCTATAACATGCGATATTATATTGTGTTTAGATGGGCTGATAGTTTATTTTTAATGCGAAATAATAAAAAAGCCTTGAAATCCAACACCTTTTCCAGATTTTATAATTATTTTTTTTAGATATGTTTGATTTGAGCCTGGTTTCACATTCTTTGTTTGTGCACTATATGACTGAGCACATTGTAATATTGAACCTCGATCAGTTACAAAGATACTAATCTATACAAGTGTATTTAAAAAATAACAAATTTTCCTTGAAATCTGCCAAATCGTCAGATTAGTCTGCCACAGCTAAAATTTAGGCTTCAAATCTGCCCAAATGGCAGAAATCTGCCACAAATGGTCACCCTGCTTTAAATGTCAATGTCAATACAAAGTCCTCATTTTCCACTTGAAATAGGAATAATTTAAACTTTCCTCTATTCAAAATCAAATAAAAACAGTTTTTATTGCGAAGCTACCATGATTTATTTGAAAATTAGACACAAAAACATCAAAATACAAAATAATGTCTAATGACATTGACATGTTTTCATAGACAAACGTCAGAGCGTTTTACAACCATCAATTTTGATGGTTGTTTGGTTGCAACGCTCTGACGTTTGGAACGGGAAAGTTGTTACAACCGAACGTCACGCTCTAATGTTTGGAACGGCGTCCAAAGTACTCTGTGACGGCGTCAGAGCGTTCGGTTGCACTCGGAGCGTAGGTTCGGAACGACCTTGTACCTACTCTGTGAATGTCACCTTGATGTCACCTTGTTGACGTTGACATTATAGTGTTGTTCCACACATGGAAATAGTAACAATACATTATTTTTTAATAAATCACTTAAGGGTGGGTACTCACTTAGGTTCGCGAACCTCCGCGCTCCGCGAACCTAGAACAGTGATCCATAGCAAAAACAAATATTTTTACTTTGGCTACAGTGTGTGCCTGTGCGAACCAGCTTCGCATACGAGTTCCCTCACGTACACACCTCGGCGCCCTGTTTCAGCAGAGGATAAACGATATTTTCGGTGCAGGTTCGCGGAGCGCGGAGGTTCGCGAACCTAAGTGGGTACCCACCCTAATAGTTTTTCTTATTAAAATTGTCAGGCATCGCTGCTGTTAGATAATCAAAATATGTTTGACAAGCCATGCTTGACCTTTTAGGGTCCCCCCAGACCTACCGGTTTCCGTTCTTTGCTTTGCTGTTCGGTAATGGAGCGCCGGCCAAGAGGCTCATTTTCAATCTATCGCATTTTTCAATCTAAGTACATTTCACATATAAGAATGTTCTTGTGAGCTTTGTTCGTTAAACGATCATTATGAAAACACAAAAAATAGTTTAGATAGGTAATGATGACACCCACAACCCTGTTCACAATTTATATAAATAAGCGATCGATTTATTTTTAGCAATCGGAGACCATGTTCAGGGTGGCATATCTCCCAGAAGCTTCCTACTTCGCAACCCAGACGATGATCCTTACTAATATTATAAATGCGAAAGTCCGTTTGTTTATTTGTTTATTTGTTACGCCTTCACGTCTTAACTACTGAACCGATCATCATGAAATTTTGCATGCATGTTGTCAGGGGTCCAGAGAAGGACATAGGGTACCTTTCATCCAGAAAAAATGTATTAAATAAATAATTTTAATTTAATGTAATGTAATAAAACTTTCCACGCAGACGAAGTCGCGGGCGGCCGCTAGTATTTGATAACACCAAGCTAATGGCTATCTTGCCAATTTGGTCTGGTCCAAATATGCGATAGATTGAAAATGACCCTGGTAGGCCGGCGGTCTAAACAGCAAGTAGAACAGCAAAGCAAAGAAACGAAACCGGTAGGTCTAGGGGGACCCTTAAGGGTACTATGGGCAACAGCGTCGCTTAACCAGTTAACAACAAAAATGTGCGTGCGTATCGCCCTTGCACGAACTAAAGGTATGTTGTAATAGCGCGGCGTGCAAGCGATTTTAACCTCAGAAGCGGTTAAGCGATGCTGTTGCCCATGATGTATACGTGAGGTGAGCTTATGAGTAATTTTCCTGGTTATTTAAAAAAAATGTTGACAATTATAATAGTTATTCCTATTTGAGAAGGACACTGGCTGGACAGTAAAAGAATTTAACGGTGAATTGAAAAAAATAAATGAAAATAGGTTGGAAGAAAAATAATTGATATTGACGAAAATTCGCTTTAAAGTTACAAAAATTGATAGCTATTGATCAATAGAAATTGTGGATCAGCTAAATTATCTTGCCATTATGCACCCCTTAAACGGACAAGCATGACTTGTCAAGCACGTAAATTTCGGCTTGTCGATTACATTTTGATAATTTTGTCTAGAAGTGATGCTTGACAGTTTGACATTAATCAGAGGTATCACGTGATTACCGTACGTCCCCAAATCGTAGTGGTGGTGGTAATTACGTATACGTGCTTGGCAAGCCATGCTTGATCGTGTAAGGGGTGCATTAGATTAGGTTTTTTTATATAACGTGATATGGCATGGTGCTTAAAAGCATTCAACAATATGCTTTTTTAAAGCGCCACACTATTTGATAAAGTAAAATAAATACTTGGGCTGCGGTCCGCATGGCGATTACATCGATTACGGCGTTTACAACGCTCACATGAGGTCCGCATTCAATATCGCGCTCAAATCGATAAAATCGACAAATGATAGTTGGCGAATGCGAACCGCTCGTAACCGCGCTAACGTTTTATTCTAACCTCAAATACAAGATGGAATAATTGCTAGATACTATTTTTGCTCTCTAAAGCGATGATAATGATGAAGAACGTTTGATTATTGAGTCGTGTGCACCCAACATCTTTTTTTTTCAACTTTTTACATGAACCACCTTTTTGGATAAGCTCCAAATTAATATTAACAAAATATTAACCAGTATAATGCTCTATCCTTTTGTTGTGAAGTGAGGAAAAGATCCTTCTATAACGAACTCTCTCATTTTTTGATTTTTCGACGAAATAAAATTCTGACACCTGTTTCGTTTGACAGTCACTTATAACTTTTGACAGGACGTTCACAGTGATTACGCTCCGAGGCATGGTCGCTGTAAGCCCAAGATGGCGCTGGTAATGACGTCATGAGTGACGTCACGCTAGATATTGTGAGCGCGCTAACGTGCATGCGGACCGGCTGTTATCGCGATAATATCGATATTATCGCTATGAGGACCGCTGCCTTAGTCATGGAAATAGTACTATAAACCGGAATGAGCGCTTCGCCCCAAAACGAGCCGACAGAGAGGTCAAGTAGATGTATGTGTCCTTTTCTTCATTAGGGTGACCAAACCGTATGGTTGGCCGGAGACATACATAATACTTTAAACTGTTTAATATAAACTTAAATACCTAGGTAGTTCTTTATTTATAATTAACACTTTTTACCGCGTTTTTATTAGGTTGCTTGCTCTTTTGTTTGTTTGAGCACAAATTTTGCAAACGATTTTATACTGAATTCCCGATGAGATAGAGACTTGAAACTTTGAATACAGGTCAGAAATGGAAGGAAATGCAATATTACAATGTCATTGAGCTGATCTGATGATGGAGCCGGAAGAACGCCACAGGAACTCTATGATGAATGAAACTATACAACCCCATCGTGTTTGGGCTTGTTAGAATTGTCTTGACAAGTACTCTGACGGGAGACGAGGTTCAGGGTTGGATGATGAAGTCTAGAGGCCATGCCATAGGAACTCAATATTGAAATCATGCAACCCCATCGAGTTTGGGCTCGTTTGAATCGTCTTGACGAGTGCTCTGTTGGGTAATAGTATCCAAGAGTCTGATGAAGGAAGCCGGAAGAAGGCCACAGGAACTTTGTAATAAAACCTTTCAACCCCATCGAGATTTGACTCGTTTGAATGGTCTTGACGAGTAGAGTACTCGGAGAGATAGGCGGTGGTATATTTTTAATTTAGCTCGTTAACTAAAAAACAGAAAATAATTATTTATAAAAAAAAAATTGGAACAATTTATTTATCACGTTTTTATTAAATTGCTTTTTTGTTTTTATTTTTTAAATATGGTAATTCAACCAATACAAAATCTAGTTTATTCAATTCAATTTAAGTTCAAGTGTAAATAATTACGCAACTTTAAAGTTTATTCCATTTTTTTATAAAAATACAATGTGCGTGAACTTCGGAAAAACAAATGAATGTTGGGAAAACAAGTAAAAGTAGGAAAACATTGTCTAGTGATCTGTAGTCAAAAAAAGATGCAAACGATTTTCGACTTTATTGACGTTTGAAATTCTGTTGCTTTTTCCCATAATTATACTTGTTCATTTACTTTGCTGTTTCATTAAAAACTGTTATTTTGGTAAATATGTCAATAAGGTCTAAAATTCTTGCACCAATTTCTTTACTTGTGAAGTTAATAAAATGGGTGCATGAGATTTACGACGACACAATGTTAAAAATATAAAAAGAAACCAAGATGGCGGCCAACTATATTGTTCGTGGGCCGATTTTGATGAAACTCGATTTTGTTACTATTTTGATAAAAAAATAAGAACGAAATGTTAAAAATATAAAAAAATATGGCAGCCAACTCTTTTATTTGTGGGCTGATTTTAATGAAACAGGTTTTTAGTACTAATTTGACAAGACAATAATAACACAATATTGAAAAAATAAAAAAATCCAAGATGGCAGCCAACTTTTTTGTTTTTATTTTGGCAAGAAAATAACAACTCAATGTAAACTGATGGAAAAATCAAAAAGATCAAAATGGCTGCTAATTTGTTTTTGAAATCAGCCCAAGAACAAAAAAGTTGGCCACCATCTTGAATTTTGTAAGTTTTCAACATTGAGTTGTTTTTTCTTGTCAAAATAGTACCAAAAACCGAGTTTCATCGAAATCGGCCAAAAAAAAAAGTTGGCCACCGCCTAAGATTTTTAGTATTTTAAAAAATGGCGTTGTTATTATTTTGTCAAAATATTACCAAAAACCGAGTTTCATCGAAATCGGCCCAAAAACAAAAAAGTTGGCTGCCATCTTGGATTTTTATTTTTTTCAATATTGTGTTATTATTTTCTTGTCAAATTAGTCCTAAAACCGAGTTTCATTAAAATCAGCCCAAAAACAAAAAAGTTGGCCGCCATCTTGAATTTTTTAAATTTTCAACATTGCTGATTGTTGTCGTTGTCGTTGTTATTTTCTTGTCAAAATCGTACCAAAAACCGAGTTTCATCAAAATCGGCCCTAAAACAAAAAAGTTGGCCACCATCTTGGATTTTTAGTTTTTTTAAGTTGCGTTGTTATTTTCTTGTCAAAATAGTTCCAAAAACCGAGTTTCATCGAAATCGGCCCATAAACAAAAAAGATGGCCGCCATCTAGGATTTTTAGTTTTTTAAAAATTGCGTTGTTATTTTCTTGTCAAAATAGTTCCAAAAACCGAGTTTCATCAAAATCGGCCCAAAAACAAAAAAGTTGGCCGCCATCTTGGATTTTTAGTTTTTTTTTAAATTGCGTTGTTATTTTCTTGTCAAAATAGTTCCAAAAACCGAGTTTCATCGAAATCAGCCCAAAAACAAAAAAGTTGGCCGCCATCTTGAATTTTTTAAATTTTCAACATTGCTGATTGTTGTCGTTGTCGTTGTTATTTTCTTGTCAAAATCGTACCAAAAACCGAGTTTCATCAAAATCGGCCCTAAAACAAAAAAGTTGGCCGCCATCTTGGATTTTCAGTTTTTTTAAAATTGCGTTGTTATTTTCTTGTCAAAATAGTACAGATAACCGAGTTTCATCGAAATCGGCCCAAAAACAAAAAAGTAGGCCGCCATCTTGGATTTTTAGTTTTTGAAAAATTGCGTTGTTATTTTCTTCTCAAAATAGTTCCAAAAACCAAGTTTCATCGAAATCGACCCATAAATAAAAAAGTTGGCCGCCATCTTGGATTTTTAGTTTTTTTAAAAATTGCGTTGTTATTTTCTTGTCAAAATAGTTCCAAAAACCGAGTTTCATCAAAATTGGCCCAAAAACAAAAAAGTTGGCCGCCATCTTTCATTTTTAGTTTTTAAAAAATTGCGTCGTTATTTTCTTGTCAAAATAGTTCCAAAAACCGAGTATCATCGAAATCGGCCCAAAAACAAAAAAGTAGGCCGCATCTTGGATTTTTTAAATTTTCAACATTGCGTTGTTATTTTCATGTTGAAATAGTACCAGAAACCGAGTTTCATCGAAATAGGCGCACAAACATGAATTTGATTATTATTATTAATTTTACCGTCTCGCCTGCGACCTCTAGCCATTTCAATAGAACAATTTCGTTTTTTTGGAAATCTGAAATGGTGAAGTATTTATGGTCACACTAGTTTTGTAAAGTTACATTTCCTATAGATTGAAATTCTTAAATTGAAATTCAAGGTCAAAATCGGAGTTGCCAGGATTGACACTTCTATTTATTACCACCTCACCGATGATTGCTGATTAGCATTATTGTAGATATCTAATTAAATCAAAAAAGTTCTGTTTTATATTACAATTATTATGTGTCATTCTAAAATTAATATTTAAATAGTATATATTCGACTTCCCACTCCGAATCATTAATTTTGATACACTACTTGATTGGTAACGTACATACTTTTAGTCCTACTATCGTAGTATTATTGTTTAGTAATGGCAATTGTGCGAACGAGACACCGACCTCCACCTGGTGTTGTCTCATTCACACAGTAGTGCCTTCAGTCAATGTCGTCGATAGAATTTCAACTCTATGAGCAATGCAATAAAGTTGAATTTCTTTTAAACGATAGGTGAAAATTTTTGTAGAGTACTCACTCCCTATTATAAACCTCCTTGGCCTTAGTCCATTTCATAGAAAAAAATTTGGTCCATTTCCGGTCGTGCTTTGTGTCAGTGTTGTGAGTGTTGTATCGTTACCGCTTTTTTGGAATTAAATTTTGATTTATCATCAAAAAAAAAGATGTTACGTAATATAAGTAAGATTGTGCAGACGCAAACAGCTAAATTCTCTGCTGCACCTTCACCGAACCCCAACCCAGAAATTCTTTATACCGGCGTAAGTTACATAAAAAGTTACAAGTGCCGGTTCTGGTTATCTACTTTCACTGAAATGTATTACTATCTACTTTATTGACATTTCAATCAACAACTTTTAACATTCCAGCTATTTATAAACAACGAATGGGTGAAGTCCTCAGATGGGAAAACTTTTAAAACCGAAAATCCTGCAACCGGTGAAGTTATAGCTGAAATTCAGCAAGCTGGCAAGACCGATGTGGATAAAGCTGTCCAAGCTGCTAAAGAAGCATTCAAGTGAGAATTTACTGGAAATCCTCTTTCCATACTTACCACTACATAGTATAAAACAAAGTCACTTCCCGCTGTCTGCCCCTATGTATGCTTAGATCTTTAAAACTACGCAACGGATTTTGATGTGGTTTTTTTTATAGGTAGAGATTCAAGAGGAAGGTGTATCCTTACTAATATTATAAATGCAAAAGTTCGTTTGTTTGTTACGCCTTCTCGTCTTAACTACTGAACTGATCATCATGTAATTTTGCATATATGTTCTCAGGGGTGTACCCCTGGTCGGTACCCTATATCTTTCTCTGTAGAGAAGATAACCTATGTCCTTCTCTGTAGAAACCTATGTCCTTTTCATCCAGACTATATATTACTATGACTATATATTTTCATTTCATACTGTTCCTGAGGTAAAGGAAAAAACTTTCCACGCAGACGAAGTCGCGGGCGGTCGCTAGTATGTATAATACATGGTGTCAAATTGCACACTACACCGAAGCGAAGCGAGGGTGGGTCGCTAGTATTATAACTGAATAAACCAAAATCGGCCAAGTGCGTGTCGGGCCACGCGCCATAGGGTTCCGTAGTTACCTTATACCATACCATATTTAATACCACCTATAATTTTTCGTCTGTAAAAATAACTTTGTTTTTCACAGTGTTGGTATGAATGACAAAGTTATAGAAAATAGTTATAGAAAAGTCCTTGAAAAACTTGTATACGGCCAGTTGACTGCCTATCTCAATATAAACCACCTCTTTAATCCTTTTCAATCTGGTTTCCGCTTGGGCCATAGCACATCTACAGCATTGGTTAAGATAACGGATGACATACGCCAAGGGATGGAAAATCGCCAGCTCACACTGTTAACGTTACTGGACTTCAGTAACGCTTTTAACTCAGTTGATTTCGATATCCTCCTTGGTGTTTTACAATCTCTGAACATATCTCCAGCTGCAATTGATTGGTTTCGAAGTTACCTGCTAGGGCGACGGCAACGCATCTGCCTTGGAGATTCTTCCTCTGCGTGGTGTGACATCAACGCCGGAGTTCCTCAGGGTGGCGTCTTATCTCCACTACTCTTCTCTATCTTTATTAACTCAATTACAAATTCACTTTCAAGTTCCCATCACCTCTATGCTGATGATCTGCAGATCTATACTCAAGCTCCACTATCAGAACTTTCAAATGCAATTGCGGCTACCAATTCTGACCTTGCGCTTATCAACGACTGGAGTAAATCATTTGGACTTACTGTTAACCCAGCCAAGACCCAGACCATCATTATTGGTAGTTCTCATTTCATTTCGAGGATCGACCTTGAGCAGCTTTCTCCTGTATCGTTTGATGGCACTGTAATTCCTTTTTCAAAATCCGTTAAAAACCTCGGCGTGATTTTTGATCAATGCTTCTCTTGGATCCCTCAGGTCGAAGCACTTAGAAAAAAGTATTTGCTGCGTACTACTCACTTAACCGGTTAAGAAACTTTTTACCAACAAGTACTAAAGTCACTCTGGCCCAGTCTCTTCTGCTACCTATTTTAGACTACGCTGACGTCTGTTATACGGATCTGACGGAGGTAATGCTTAATAAGTTAGAGCGACTGCAGAATATGTTCATAAGATTTATTTTCAATATACGTAAATATGACCACGTATCCCACCTGCGTTCTAAGCTCAATTGGCTCCCTATTCGCCGGCGCAGGGACTTACATACTCTTACGCTTCTTTATTCCATCCTTTTCCATCCAACGTCCCCAGCCTATCTCAAAGAATGTTTCTCCTTCCGCTCCTCATCCACACAGTGCACGTTGCGCTCTTCTTCCAATCTTACTCTAGAAATCCCACGCCACTCAACTGATTTCCTGTCATATTCTTTCTCCGTGCATGCTGTGCGTTTGTGGAATTTACTCCCGGAGGGTATCAGGAAGGCTCGTTCTCTGAGTTCCTTTCGCGATCAAGTCAGAAGACATTTCCTTTCTACTATCTAACTTATTTCCTTTCCTTATTATCACTTATTAATCTAGAAAACTTCATTTCTTTCTATACATTCTTGTATATCTATATCTCTTCTCCTTCCCATATTTGCACCCACTCCCCACTGTCCTCTTCTTCTCTCACTCTATTACTCAAGGTTGCCTGGAAGAAATTGCTATTTAAGCAATAAGGCCGCCTTTTGTGTGCTTTCTCTGTTTGTTATTTTTCTTTGTAATATGTCCTGTCTTAGTGTGCAATAAAGTGTTTTATTATTATTATTATTATTATATTTGCGGTTTTGGAAAATGTGCTATATCTCGAAAACTAATTACTATATATCGTTCAAACCAATTTTGGTTGAAAGTGTTTATTAAGATCTACAGCATATATTTTTTTTAGATTTTTCACTCTTTTATTTCAAAAGTTAAAGGGGGGGGGACACACATTTTACCACTTTGGCGGTGAATATCTTTCAAACGGTTGACTTTGAGAAAAAGTTGTTTTAGAAACCTCAATGTCATTTTTAAAGACCTATCTATAGACACCCAACACGTGTTGGTTTGAAGAAAAAAAATTTTTTCAGTTTCAGTTTCATGTATGGGGAGCCCCCCCTTAATCTTTTATTTTTCTTATTTTTGTATTAAATTCGTTAAGCGGTTAACAGAATACATCTACCTACCAAGTTTCAACTGTGTAGTCTTAATACTTTCGGAATAAAGTGACTGTGACATACGGACAGACAAACAGACAGACAGACAGACAGACAGACAGACAGACAGACAGACAGACAGACATGACGAATCTATAAGGGTTCCGTTTTTTGCCATTTAGGCTACGGAACCCTAAAAAGTCAGTTTGTTTGAGTTACACCACATCGTTAACTACTTAACCGATCATCATGAAATTTTGCATAGATGTTGTCAGGGGTATAGAGAAGGACATAGAATAACTTTTATCCCGGAAAAAGTTCAGTTCCCGAGGGATACAGAAAAACTGACCACGCAGACGAAGTCATGGGTAGTCGCTACTTATTTATACTTTTTATATCTATCCTATAATACCTAACACCTCACCCTGTTCCATGGAAAATTATTGTCATACAGACTGTCATTTTTGCTATGAGGCTGCTAAATGCCAGTTGTTATTCAGGTATCTGAATGAAATTATTAGCAAGCATTAGCCATTGATTATAATCGAAGTCATTATTTGGTATTTGTTCTTCTGAGTAGGTACCATGACACAGAAAATAAAAGCATCAAGTTACAATGACATGGTAACATGAGCCAGTGTATTTAATTACAATTTAACTGCATAATAAACAGAAAAATGTTACTACTTGTCCAGACCTAAATAAGTCACTGACAAAGTTATAGCCATTTTCACAGTTTAGATTATTTTTTGATCTGAATTTAATTTCAAATAAGTACAGGGTAATTTCTTTTGTAAACAATAATTATTAAATTAAAATACAGTTTGTCCATTGTTATCATTTCACAAAATTTACCTGCCCCCATATTGTATCACAAGTTCTAAAATCTTGTCAGCAGGGTTGCCACCATTCCCGATTTTGCCGGTACAGTCCCGATTTCGATGAAATTGTCCCGCGTCCCGACGATCCATCAGTTTTGTCCCAATTTTTGATGAGAACACGCAATCAAAATCAAAAAAATGGGTCGAAATATTGAAAAGCATAAAGGACAGCAAGTTAAATGCCTTATTTTGCTTTGTATCTCGTTAAGTATACCGCCTTCGATGTCGAGCGAGTATTTTCCCATGACGCTTAAATGATCTAATGTCAGAAATCGTTGCTCTGTAGATTTAATGAAAGCTGAATTGCAAGATCCACCATTTAGCCATTCAGAAAACTGTACATTTTGAAGAGCTTGTAATACGGCTAGTTCACTGGACAAATACATTTTTTTTTCTTTTTGGCTAGATATTTCAAAATGATGAATGCATACAATCACAATAACAATATTAATATCCAACTAGAATTGTCTTTTGACTTCTAACCAGTAATAGATATGCCATAATGAAACAACAAAATAATGTTTTACCCATTTTGGATGTATGTACACACAACAGCACATCAGGCTAAATAGTTGATCTGCTAAAACAGCTTTTATTACGAAGGCTGTAGGGCATTAACACTGGTCTCAAACTCAACATGTATAGTCTGATGTGATGTCATTATGTACATAACGATAAAGTAGGTAACATACATTATTTGTTATCAGGCTTGGATCACCATGGAGGACCATGGATGCCTCTCAGCGAGGTGTCCTCATCAACAAATTGGCAGATCTGATTGAAAGGGACAGAACTTACTTGTCAGTAAGTACATAAAATTAATCATATTCTGAAATGTATGAGATTTACACAGTAGCCCCCTACTCTCGACGGGAATTAACTAGATCAGGATCAAATAAATGTCAAACCTCTGTTATTTTGGTACATTGAAAACGGTTTCCATTGAACCGTTTTGAAGTTTACTCAATACCAATTTGATCTTAGATTCTCAATCGCATTCGGGAGTAATCCCCCTAGGTATACCAAAAAAGATAGTATGTATTTGATAAACAGAAAATATTGCTAAACATTAAAATTGAGTATGTAGCTAAAGATGTTATTGTTAGGTACTACTATGTATTCTGTGGCTAAAGTATTCTCTGTTGTTTTCTGTCCTGCATTCTCCATTGTATCATGAAATAAAAGATTTAATTGATATTATGCCTTATTTTTATCTTTTATTAATTGTAGGTATCAACATGATTATACATGTATATGTACAGTCACGAGCAATAAAATGTATACACCATAGAACTTTGTCATATTACGTTTTGAATAACCTGGGTATAACATTATCACACTGATATATATTGTTTGAATGTGACATAGTTCTAAAGTGTATATATTATTGCTTGTGACTGTACTTACTTCTATATCCTACAGGGTGCCTAGTACGAGTTGTGTATCTCACCTCACTTTGCGAATAGTATCGAGTGAAAGAGAGGAAATCATGTGAGTGAGTGAACGAGTGAAAGGGAGGCAACGATAGTTAACTATTCGCAAAGTGAAGTGAGAGCAAAAAACCAACTCGTACTAGGCCCTCTGATATAAATGTGAAAGTTTGTGGGTTTGGATGTTTAGATGTTTGGATGTTTGTTCTTCAATGACGCAAAAACTACTGAACGGATTTGGTTGGAATTTCGCACACAGAAGATAGCCTAGATTAAAACATAGGATACTTTTTATCCCCATATTCCCACGGGAACGGGAACCACGCGGGTGAAACCGCGGGCGGCCGCTAGTTGTAAATAAACAATTTCATGTGTATTATGCGAAGTATTTGATATCGCTGAAATATTGGATTTATTATCTAGGTACCTATACTGATATCCATAGAAATATAACTTTATTATTATTGACAAAGTTATTTAGATTGAACGTAAAAACATGCTGAAAGCATCTTTCATACATGAATGTGATATCTTTGAATTGATATAAACTCGATTGATTGCATACTAATGTCTTATCGCATTTATTGTGCGCCCACATAATCCGATCATACACGTGTTATCAAAGTCAAGACCAGATAACTGGTTTGTTTGCCAGCCGGCGTGATGACTTGCAAACGTATTGGCGAGATTCTGTTCAGCTCTAGTTATTGCTAATTAAAGCAATTATCATGTTATTTATTTTTTCTATTTAACCACATTCAACTGAGCTAATGAATGAGAGAGTAAATACTAACTTGAGAAACTTAATCTATCTTACAGAAATACATGTAGGATTCATCAGGATGGGTCACACATATTCTATATCATTGTATTATCCCCGTCAATTGGTAATGCGCTGGAACCTTGTCACATTAACAGCCACGTTGACGAGATCCGCAACTAAAAATGTCATGAAACTAGAAAATTCTAATAGGTAATCTAATATATTAATTATTGAATTATTGTTTTCGATAAGATAGGGTCTAGGTTTTTGAGGTTAAAATCATGGCCGTCAGGCGCATTACCAATTGACGGGGATAGTACTTTCATGCATCCCCTGTAGCGTTAGCACCGATGCTATCATTTAGCGTTAGGTCAAATAATAAAGCTAAAATCTAAATTTTAAACAATAAAAATGTTATTCACCTCTCAAGCTTCGCGCTCACTTGACATGAAATAAAACTCTTTTAATGGATACTAGCGCGGTTTTATTGAAGGTACTTTGGTAAGTACTTGGTTTGATTTAGATTTTCCGACGTTTCGGCACCTTTGCAGCTGCCGTGGTCACGGGGGACTAATTACCAAAGTACTTTCAATAAAATCGCGCTAGTATCCGTTAATAGTTTTTTTATTTCAATAAAAAATTAAATGAATCTAGTAACTTTTAAGGATCGAACTTGTATAACTAAATTTCCATCATTATTTTCACACAATATTTCAGAGTTTGGAGACATTAGACAATGGGAAGCCGTACACGGCGGCTTACTACGGCGACGTGGCGGCGGTAATAAAGAACCTGCGATATTATGCAGGATGGGCCGACAAGAACCACGGCAAAGTGCTGCCCACCGACGGGAAGTACCTGGCCTACACCAGACATGAGCCCGTCGGTCAGTACTTAGATAAGAAGACTCAAAAAATTCACAGATCTATTTCAGTACCTAAAGTTCCGTCCAGGGGCCCTACCGGCTAACTTACATGGCTATCGTAACCGCTTTCATTTGGCATATGTATATGTTACATTGGTACTTTTCTTTTGGAAGTTTTTGTTTATGCCAGATTGAAGAAGCAATGTGTCACATCCATCTGTCAAATGATAACGATTACGATAGCCATGTAAGTTAGACGATACGGCCCCTAGCTAACTTTTCGAAATTCGACGGGTCTGCAGAGCTTAAACTTAAAACAGATAAATCGAAGAAAGTAATTTTGTATTGTACTATTTGCTGAAGTTATTTGGAAGATATCGATGTTCGTGTGATATCATGAATTAGGGTTTTGCCATTTTGACCTGATTGAGGCTTGATTTATCGGTTTTAATTTGAAGCCGGCAGACTTGCAGAAGTTCGATGCGCTAACGTATACGCACGGTACGTCCTCAGATTCACAAACGTCCGAAACTTTCCGTATCCGAAGCTTCATTCTTCATGCTATGCTTTCCAAATAATATTTACTCTATGGTTTCCGGAACATTTGATAGTTTGATTCGAAATGAAGACTATAATTTGCGGATTTATTTTCGACAGCTATTGGTGTCGGAAGAGTTAGTATCCGTTGGGAAGAAAATTACGGAAACCATACTGAAACCACAGAATCAATATATGGAAAGCATAGCATCGGATACGGAAAGTTTCGGACGTTTGTGAATAAGGGCCCAGTTGGTAAAATGGAATTACTTAGTAAAAGCTGGCGCTACTGGTCAATCGTGTTAAGGTTTTCTTTTTAATCTTAACGAGGATCAGTAACGATTTTTGTTTAGTGGCTTATCAGAAAGCTTAGGCCACCACATGATTAACTGTGAAGAAATTTTCACGACATCCCTTAAATCTGAAAAGTTAACGAAATGCCTAGCTCAATGCAATATATGCTTTAGCACGTACGACATAAGGTTCGCGTACGTCGCGGATGACGTCATAAGGACCCCCAAAATAACAGCGTTCTAGCTCGTTTAAACCCTTATAACTCAACCATTTCTAAACGGATTTCAAGCATCTTTCACTAGGGTTCATAGCATTAGGATTCAAGCCAGTTACTGATCCTCTTTGTAAATGCGCAGTAGTCGCACGTTTATGAAAACGTACTCTCCTGGCTACGCTAATGCGTGCGCAACCGAAATGTGCGAAGTTGTGTGACTTGGCCTCGGTTTTTTAAATATTAAGATAACAATAGCCTCTTGCACCAGGTGTGTGCGGCCAAATAATCCCGTGGAACTTCCCCCTGCTGATGGCGTCGTGGAAGCTGGGCCCCGCGCTGGCCACCGGCAACACCGTGGTCATGAAGCCCGCCGAGCAAACGCCGCTCACGGCGCTCTACATCGCACAACTCGTCAAGGTATGCCGTATGCTTGGTGTAGGAAGGGGAGGGGGCTGGGCTGCGGCTCCCCTTGGAAAATGTCTAGTATGATAGAGGGTTTAGGCCAGAGATTCCCAAATGGACCCCTTGATTTTCGAAATGGATTTTTATTGTACTTTCTGAGGTTATTGTTTTAAAAAAAACTAGAACCTTATCTTCAATCTGTACATGTGAATATTCGATACATTACGTACTAAGTGAACCATTCAAGATGAGGGTGATAGTCGCCTTAAATTTTGACATGGAGTTTTTGGCGCCATTTGGTCGAGTTCGGTTCAGTGTCTATTTTAATTATTTGCAAATTGATTCATAGTGGATATTGTGTCTTAAAATTGGTGCAGTTTTGTGGTAAAAGTGTCTACGCAACTGAACAATATGTGGGATAATTGAAGTAGGCGCGATCTTGGTCGTGTGAAGCTGAGACTTTTATTGTAGTGGTGGCTAACTCGGCAGAACTTAACAAGTAAACTGTCTTGATATACTTGGTGCCAAATGCTCCAAGCAGCATTGGAATGCGATGCACCCGCATTCTAATGTAAACTGAAATACAGCGACCACTGAACTATTCAACACTTGACACTGGCAAAAATTACTTCTTAGAGGAAAGTAGATTGCCAAACTATAAATAAAATTTTGACATATTGTTCGCAGGAGGCCGGTTTCCCCCCGGGCGTGGTGAACATGCTGGCGGGCTACGGCGACGCGGGCGCCGCCCTCGTGGAGCACCCGCATGTCGATAAGATCGCCTTTACTGGTAACTAATACTACTGTCCCAGGGGTTCCCAATCTTTTTTAGGGCGGCCGCATATTGATATAAATTTCTATATGAAAAATTCTGACGGTCGCCGGAAAGCACTCTGTGCATATATTTTGTATTAGATCTCACACACTGTCAGCATTTGTATTTTTCTAACAGTGGTGTCTAATACAAAATGTATGCACCGAGTGCCTTCCGGCGACCATCAGGATTTTTCTGATTACAATATGCGGCGGTTGTTTTTTTTGTGGCTCCCTTGTAAAAGACGCGTCGCCTTGTAAAGCCTTGTAAAAGACATCATCATCTCGTGCCATCTTCATATTGAAGTTTGGCGGTCAGCAGACAAAAGTTTTTGCGATCCCATGTAGCATCTTTTAACTGATGATAGCCAAGTCCAGTCCACTGTTTGATGTCGTCCAGCCATTTGCGTCTCGGATGTCTCGGTCCTCTCTTTCCCGGAATTTTGCCTTCGAGAATTAGCCGTGGAAACTCGTACAAGGATCCTCTCTGCATGTAAAAAACAGGATAGTATTATTTTTTTTGTTTTTATGTCAAAGAAAATGCATTTACACATTCCCCCATCGGGTAAGCGGGACGTTCGTATGTGGGACTTGCCAGAAAAGAACTGCAACATTCACCGTTGTGGCACGGTAATAAGATACTACCAGTATTATAACTCGAGCCTGTCCTTGAAATACGTAACTTGAGCCGCGCGGTACGTCAACATACGATAGGGCTGCCTGCATCTTTGTACAAAACTAGAAACAAACTCGAGTAGGTAAATGAAATAAAGTTAACAGTACCTATCTTCACCTACTTGAATTTGTTTCTAATTTCGTGATTGTATGTTATATTTTAGAAATAACGGTGATAGCGTGTTAGGTTGCCTAATAATTCAAAAGGTTATCATTTTGCTTTTAAATTATATTTTGTCATATACAATTTATAATAGGGTTTGATCTTTTGGTAATAAGCAAATAGAAAAAGTGATCTGTAATTATTAACACTTAAGCCGCCGCGTAGATCACCGGTGACTTACGCTTAAAAATTATTTTATAATTTTATTTTCCCCAAAGAAAGTTCTAACCTTTTTTATTATTATAGGTATATGAAATCTGAAATTTTCTACAAACGTTTTTCTTATTGTTAATTTATTTATAGTTTTTAATTCATGAATTATATAAAACACTAACTTATTTTAGTCCAATCAAATTAGACATTGAATGTTGCAACAAATCAGGTATTTTTGGTTTTTACATACATTATTTGTTATGTGAAGGCAATGTCAAATCCAAGTTTGCGGCCTTGGCAAATGACCGGCAGGCTGTTTATCTAATTAGAAACCACTTAGCGACCGGTCTCATTTGACAGATGAATGTGATACATTGCTAGTAGGGTACTTCATTTTTGGGTAAGAAAAAACATACCAAAGAAAAGTAGCAATGTATGTCAAATGAAACCGGTCGCTAAATAATTTCTATTTAGATAATCAGCTTGCGGTTCATTATAAAATCTCAAAAATGTTGACCTTTTTTCAGTTTTTCTCGATGTTGACCCGGAAGAAATGGTTTTTCATACAGATTGTGTAAAAAGTTGGTTAAATTTGAGGGTAGAACGGTTTTGATACAAGCGCTAGTTTCGGAGACACTTGAAAATTTGGCCAATTTTTAAGTTAAATGTTTTTAACAAAATTTCCCCTGTGTATATCCCCACGTCTAATTTTTAAAATAAGAGAGTGAAATATAAAAAAAAAATATTATGCTGTAAATTTTAATAAACGTTTTCAAAGAAAATCAGTTTGAACGAGATAACGTGAGCCGTTTTAGAGATAAAACACATTTTCCAAAACCGCAAACAATAACTTTGTTATTTCTACAAACACTATGAAAAACAAAGTTATTTTTGCAAACGAAATATGATAGTGGTATTAAATATGGTATGCTTGTGTCTCCGAAACTCACTCGTATCAAAAGCGTTGTACCCTCAAATTGTTGCAAATTTAACCAACTTTAAATTTTTTTTACACAATCTTGATGAAAAAGCTGTCATTCAGTTTCTTCTCAGTTTCTCATCATTCTTTTCATGTCTAATTTGATTGGATTACTTATTAATCCAGGTATTTTACTCGTTGGAAAAAGCTATATGCCTACCTATTCAAAGAAGAAACAAATTACGTACTAGTAGGTTTAAAAAAGTATTATATTCACCTTTCAGACTCTCCAGGTAATTTAAAATATGTTATCCCTGGGTGCGTTTTTGTAGAACTGAGGCAACCATAAACAGCACAATATACTCGTGCTCTATAGTTGCAATTCGCCATCGTGATCACAAAACACGAAACCACCGTTCGTTCGTCACTGCGGCGCATTCGCGACTGTAGCAGCCCGAGAGCAGCCCGAACTCGATGCGCATAGGTGTGGCTCGCATTTCGACCGTTAGCACTAAGTTAGAATACTGGGTAGTATCTTATTACTGTGGTTGCGGCTCCATTCACGATTGCCTCCCGTGATCCCACCCAGTCGTGACTCGGAGGGATCCGGGAGAAGGGAATACTCAGTAAAAACTCCGGCACTTACCCCACAGCATACAGGGTTATTTGTAAAACACCAACAACCTCGCAAAGTAGATTACTAACATCATAAACAACAACATTTGTTCTACTACTTTTCCAAAAATAGACAAAAAAACGACTTTTCATACAGAACTCGATCATTTATTGTCGGTCGTTGGTGTTTTACAAATACCCTATATATATTTTTATACAGTTAAAGTTAAACTGTGATAGAGCAGCGGTTCCCGAATAGTGTTCCGCGGAACCCTGGGGTTCCGTAAGAGGCTCACAATATGGGGAATTGAAATTGGAAGTGGTATTATCGCAATTGTTGAAATGAGACGTGGCTTTAGGCGCGCCCTAGACGACACAATAATATTGCGCAATATTTAACCCTTTGTAGACTTGTGTGATATTTTTTTAACTCACTCTAAGGTTTGGAGCGACCGAGAACTTTAAAGTTCATGGTAGCTTCTCAAAAAACAGTTTTTATTTGATTTAGATTATAGGAAAGTTTACATTATTCGTTTTCCAAATGGAAAACGAAGACTTTACTATTAATGACATTTAAAGTTCTTGGTCGTTCCGAAGTTTAGAGTAATGAATTTAAAAAACTGGCCAAGTGCGAGTTGGACTCGCGCACGAAGACTTCCGCACCAAAAAACGGCAAAAAACACGTTTTTTGTATGGGAGCCCCCTTAAATATTTATTTTATTCTATTTTTAGTATTTGTTGTTATAGCGGCCATAGAAAAATATCATCTGTGAAAATTTCAACTGTCTAGCTATCATGGTTCATGAGATACAGCCTGGTGACAGACAGACAGACAGACAGACGGACAACGGAGTCTTAGTAATAGGGTCCCGTTTTTACCCTTTGGATACGGAACCCTAAAAATGTCACACGAGTCTACAAAGGGTTAAATATTGCGCAATATGATTGTGTCGTCTAGGGCCCGCTTTACGCAGCATTATATCACCATCTTGCTTACTACACCACTGCTTTAAGTATTTAAAGACCATACAATGCGATTAAATTAACAATAGACAATGATCCGCTGAAACTTCACTCGAGAATGTATGGCATAGTTAGGTCGTTTTGTACCGCTAACCTTATTGTTAAATTAATTGCTTTGGTCATAAAGGTTTTTTGTGTCTGGCCTCTTCCGTTTGCCACATATATGTATGTATAAATAAATAAAATAAATTTACAACAAGTTACAAAAATACCCCTAATGCCGAAAATGGTAGATAGAGACCATCAAACTGAACAAATTTTACTATGGGACCAACTTTGAAATCGCGAAAAAACAACAGCTGTTTCATACATTTTGATATTTATGTTATTAATTTTTGTATGAAACAGCAGATATTTTTTTCGCGATTTCAGAGTTGGTCCTATATTAAAAGTTGTTCAGTTTAACGGTCCCTAACTACCATATTCTGGTTTAGCTGTTAATTCTGTTACACATTTTATACAACTTGCTACCATAATCGGTTAGACCGCAGGCGGTCCCCGGGCTAATACCTCCCAGCCTGAAGGAAGATCTTGCCTTTGGCCACAGAATAGATATAAGTTCTACTGTACAGAAAGGAAACTCTCCGCCCCGCCCCACAATCAATTACCTCACCCCACCGCGCGAGTTCGTGTGCCGAATCGTGTGCTCATTCAATAGCCCTAGACTTCACGCACACAGTCGCGCGTGTGCAAAAACGTCACTGTGTAGCGTCTGTGTAATAGGTAGTTGAAACGCGGCGCTTGTATGGAGTGCCCGGGGTGTGCTTTAGGCCTTCCCATCATTGGCATACCATCCTCCTAACATATATTACATTTCCTTCAGGTTCGACGGAAGTAGGCAAGCTGATCCAACGCAACGCGGCGGGCACTCTCAAGCGAACGACCCTGGAGCTGGGCGGGAAGTCGCCCAACATCATATTCGGAGATGTGGATTTGGAAAAGGCCGTGGAAGCGGCGCACTTCGCCTTATTTTATAACATGGGGCAATGTTGTACCGCTGGTGAGCGTTAAACTATTTTAAACTTTATTTATAGGTTTCTAGATAATTAAGTTATTCAGCTACCATTTTCTAGTTAGCCGGAAAGTCAACCAATATCAAATTCGGAGAACACGGGGCCTCGGAGATGGCGACACCTTGAAAACCGGCGTACAAAGCACTCGAGTACGGAGGTCGTAAATCGTTTTATTAAGGCCTACTCAAATCTGAGCGGCATCCGCTACCGGTGGCGGTAACAATATACCAATGGGTATGCGGATAACGTGCTGTTCAAACCATAGCGGAATTTTAACGCTAGCGGTGCCGGCAGCGGTACTGGTGAGCAACGTGAGCGCTGCGGGTGGACGGCGCGGGGGGAGTAAAAGTTTCGACGAACACGCGGTACGTACCGCGTACTCATCCGTTATGAAGTTCCGGTTTCGTGACAGCTGCGAAAAAGCCCTACAAATTACCGCGCGGAATATCGCTCGGGTTTGAGTAGGTCTTTACCTATACTTCAATTAGACCCGGGGCAGGCCTCCATCACTCGCTCAATGTCGCGCGATAAGCACCTACCGCTAGCCGATCCGCCGGCGGCACAAGTGAGCAGCGGGCCGCCACACGCCCGCCTGTGTAGTCGCGCGGCATCTTAATGCTTGCATAGGTGTTGTCTCTTTATACTAGTAACTATGTCGAATCGCCATTACTATGCTGTGTACGGATGTCAAAATCAAAAAACCAATAAAATAATTGTCGTTTTTCACATTATGATAATATGCTACACAGTTTATTTAAAGGAAGACGACCCTAACGTTGCGTCGTCAGAAGAGGTAAGAGCACGCGATAGAAAGAGAGGCAACTACTATTAGCGCTGCGCGACCTGAATTGTACTTTATTGTGTTGGAGCAAAAGTCGCTATTTATTTAAATGACTTTGCAGAATGCTGCTTCTGTACTTGTACTATTATTCTGTGCCCGGGGGCTGATTTAGTAACTTTGTTGCAATCAACTCTGACAGAAATCGCAGTTACATTGCTGCTTTAGTAAGAACAAATTTGACTACTATCTTACCTAAAGCAGCAATGTAACTGCGGTTTCAATCGATTTCAATCGAGAATTGTTAGCGACAGAGTTACGTAATCAGCCCCCAGTTCCGTGTTTATAGAGTTTCGTTGGTGTAGGGTCTCGCACGTTCGTGGAGGCGTCCATCTACGACAAGTTCGTGGAGCTGTCGGCCGAGCGCGCGCGCAAACGCGTCGTCGGAGACCCCTTCAGGCCAGACGTCGAGCAGGGGCCGCAGGTATTTTTATTTTATTAATTATTATAACAATTATATCGACGACCTGAGTGGTGCAATGGTCAACATGCCGCCTACCACGCAAGAGGTCCCGGGTTCGATTCCCGGCCGGGCAGAAATTGAAATGATGAATTTTAATTTCTGTGACGGGTCTGGGTGTTACTATGTATAATAAGTATATATTTAAAAGTATATAAGTAATATATCAGTTGTCTAGCACCCATATTACAAGCTTTGCTTAGTTTGAGGCTAGATGGCGCTGTGTGAAATTGTCCAAGCATTTAAATAAAATTAAAAAAAAAAATTAAATAAAATTAAATCAAATAAAACTTATGTGTAATACATAGCCCCGCAAAACTCTTTACACAGTTTGACTGCAGGATCGGTGTGTCTCGAGTTTGAACGTGTACTTACATACATAGGCTGAGTATGTTTCACAGTTTTAGTTTAAGTTCTAGTTCTAGTCGAAATAAATAGGTTCTTAACGAGTAATTTCATATGAATTCTACACTTAATTCCAAATATAAACATATTTTAGTGTCGAATCGTAGATTATGAAACAGGTACTTCTAAAATATTACAAATTTACAACTCATTAGTCTATGTCAGCGGTTCCCGAATTCTTTTGGCTATGGAACCCTTTTTGGTTCACCGTTTTTGCACGGAACCCTAGCTCAAGTAAGAAGTAAACTAACTGTAACATTGTTTTTTTTTTACGTGAAATCACACCATATTGATGCTTTTTGGCTTGGTGTTCGCATCTTATAAGTATAGTTTGACTATAAGAAGGACTCTTAAAGATAAAAATGTGTATTTAGTTACAACAAAATATTATACTACAGTACGAGGCAAACATCTTGAAATCGGGCAGGAATTGCGCAGAACGCGTTTTTTGGGTATGCGTAGCGGTGAAGTACGCGGGCGGTGGGAGAGGGGCACGCGCTAATGGGCGCTCGCATTATTTTTATTCCGTCGAAAGAGCATCAAGATGTTTGCCGGAGTCTGTAATTAAACTAAAGATACTTAATAGTGCCTTGAGTTTGTCTCGTTACCGAAAACTGGCTAGTATCGAATAATTAAATATTTGTTTCAAAAAAACAAAAAATATTATTTATTGAAATGATAACCTTTTTTTTAATTTATCGATATTTTTTACCCTATATTCACAGCATACACCTTACTATCTATTATGACATCTCGTTTATTATGTACGATTATAGTCTAGCTATAATATTAATGCGCCACAAATCTCGTAAGAATAGCCCTAATTATAGTTTCGGTACAGATCGACGCCGAACAGCACGCCAAGATCCTGAAGATGATAGAGAGCGGCAAGCAGCAGGGCGCCAAGCTGGTGGCGGGCGGCGCGCGCGCCGGCGAGCGCGGCTACTACGTGCAGCCCACCGTGTTCTGCGACGTCACGGACGATATGGACATCGCCAGAACTGAGGTATAGTCACAGAATATACAGGGTTACAAGCTGGTGGCGGGCGGCGCGCGGCTACTACGTGCAGCCCACCGTGTTCTGCGACGTCACGGACGATATGGACATCGCCAGAACTGAGGTATAGTCACAGAATATACAGGGTTACAAGCTGGTGGCGGGCGGCGCGCGGCTACTACGTGCAGCCCACCGTGTTCTGCGACGTCACGGACGATATGGACATCGCCAGAACTGAGGTATAGTCACAGAATATACAGGGTTACAAGCTAGTGGCGGGCGGCGCGCGGCTACTACGTGCAGCCCACCGTGTTCTGCGACGTCACGGACGATATGGACATCGCCAGAACTGAGGTATAGTCACAGAATATACAGGGTTACAAGCTGGTGGCGGGCGGCGCGCGGCTACTACGTGCAGCCCACCGTGTTCTGCGACGTCACGGACGATATGGACATCGCCAGAACTGAGGTATAGTCACAGAATATACAGGGTTACAAGCTGGTGGCGGGCGGCGCGCGGCTACTACGTGCAGCCCACCGTGTTCTGCGACGTCACGGACGATATGGACATCGCCAGAACTGAGGTATAGTCACAGAATATACAGGGTTACAAGCTGGTGGCGGGCGGCGCGCGGCTACTACGTGCAGCCCACCGTGTTCTGCGACGTCACGGACGATATGGACATCGCCAGAACTGAGGTATAGTCACAGAATATACAGGGTTACAAGCTGGTGGCGGGCGGCGCGCGGCTACTACGTGCAGCCCACCGTGTTCTGCGACGTCACGGACGATATGGACATCGCCAGAACTGAGGTATAGTCACAGAATATACAGGGTTACAAGCTAGTGGCGGGCGGCGCGCGCGCCGGCGAGCGCGGCTACTACGTGCAGCCCACCGTGTTCTGCGACGTCACGGACGATATGGACATCGCCAGAACTGAGGTATAGTCACAGAATATACAGGGTTACAAGCTGGTGGCGGGCGGCGCGCGGCTACTACGTGCAGCCCACCGTGTTCTGCGACGTCACGGACGATATGGACATCGCCAGAACTGAGGTATAGTCACAGAATATACAGGGTTACAAGCTAGTGGCGGGCGGCGCGCGGCTACTACGTGCAGCCCACCGTGTTCTGCGACGTCACGGACGATATGGACATCGCCAGAACTGAGGTATAGTCACAGAATATACAGGGTTACAAGCTGGTGGCGGGCGGCGCGCGGCTACTACGTGCAGCCCACCGTGTTCTGCGACGTCACGGACGATATGGACATCGCCAGAACTGAGGTATAGTCACAGAATATACAGGGTTACAAGCTGGTGGCGGGCGGCGCGCGGCTACTACGTGCAGCCCACCGTGTTCTGCGACGTCACGGACGATATGGACATCGCCAGAACTGAGGTATAGTCACAGAATATACAGGGTTACAAGCTAGTGGCGGGCGGCGCGCGCGCCGGCGAGCGCGGCTACTACGTGCAGCCCACCGTGTTCTGCGACGTCACGGACGATATGGACATCGCCAGAACTGAGGTATAGTCACAGAATATACAGGGTTACAAGCTGGTGGCGGGCGGCGCGCGGCTACTACGTGCAGCCCACCGTGTTCTGCGACGTCACGGACGATATGGACATCGCCAGAACTGAGGTATAGTCACAGAATATACAGGGTTACAAGCTAGTGGCGGGCGGCGCGCGGCTACTACGTGCAGCCCACCGTGTTCTGCGACGTCACGGACGATATGGACATCGCCAGAACTGAGGTATAGTCACAGAATATACAGGGTTACAAGCTGGTGGCGGGCGGCGCGCGGCTACTACGTGCAGCCCACCGTGTTCTGCGACGTCACGGACGATATGGACATCGCCAGAACTGAGGTATAGTCACAGAATATACAGGGTTACAAGCTAGTGGCGGGCGGCGCGCGGCTACTACGTGCAGCCCACCGTGTTCTGCGACGTCACGGACGATATGGACATCGCCAGAACTGAGGTATAGTCACAGAATATACAGGGTTACAAGCTGGTGGCGGGCGGCGCGCGGCTACTACGTGCAGCCCACCGTGTTCTGCGACGTCACGGACGATATGGACATCGCCAGAACTGAGGTATAGTCACAGAATATACAGGGTTACAAGCTAGTGGCGGGCGGCGCGCGGCTACTACGTGCAGCCCACCGTGTTCTGCGACGTCACGGACGATATGGACATCGCCAGAACTGAGGTATAGTCACAGAATATACAGGGTTACAAGCTGGTGGCGGGCGGCGCGCGGCTACTACGTGCAGCCCACCGTGTTCTGCGACGTCACGGACGATATGGACATCGCCAGAACTGAGGTATAGTCACAGAATATACAGGGTTACAAGCTAGTGGCGGGCGGCGCGCGGCTACTACGTGCAGCCCACCGTGTTCTGCGACGTCACGGACGATATGGACATCGCCAGAACTGAGGTATAGTCACAGAATATACAGGGTTACAAGCTGGTGGCGGGCGGCGCGCGGCTACTACGTGCAGCCCACCGTGTTCTGCGACGTCACGGACGATATGGACATCGCCAGAACTGAGGTATAGTCACAGAATATACAGGGTTACAAGCTAGTGGCGGGCGGCGCGCGGCTACTACGTGCAGCCCACCGTGTTCTGCGACGTCACGGACGATATGGACATCGCCAGAACTGAGGTATAGTCACAGAATATACAGGGTTACAAGCTGGTGGCGGGCGGCGCGCGGCTACTACGTGCAGCCCACCGTGTTCTGCGACGTCACGGACGATATGGACATCGCCAGAACTGAGGTATAGTCACAGAATATACAGGGTTACAAGCTAGTGGCGGGCGGCGCGCGGCTACTACGTGCAGCCCACCGTGTTCTGCGACGTCACGGACGATATGGACATCGCCAGAACTGAGGTATAGTCACAGAATATACAGGGTTACAAGCTGGTGGCGGGCGGCGCGCGGCTACTACGTGCAGCCCACCGTGTTCTGCGACGTCACGGACGATATGGACATCGCCAGAACTGAGGTATAGTCACAGAATATACAGGGTTACAAGCTAGTGGCGGGCGGCGCGCGGCTACTACGTGCAGCCCACCGTGTTCTGCGACGTCACGGACGATATGGACATCGCCAGAACTGAGGTATAGTCACAGAATATACAGGGTTACAAGCTGGTGGCGGGCGGCGCGCGGCTACTACGTGCAGCCCACCGTGTTCTGCGACGTCACGGACGATATGGACATCGCCAGAACTGAGGTATAGTCACAGAATATACAGGGTTACAAGCTAGTGGCGGGCGGCGCGCGGCTACTACGTGCAGCCCACCGTGTTCTGCGACGTCACGGACGATATGGACATCGCCAGAACTGAGGTATAGTCACAGAATATACAGGGTTACAAGCTGGTGGCGGGCGGCGCGCGGCTACTACGTGCAGCCCACCGTGTTCTGCGACGTCACGGACGATATGGACATCGCCAGAACTGAGGTATAGTCACAGAATATACAGGGTTACAAGCTAGTGGCGGGCGGCGCGCGGCTACTACGTGCAGCCCACCGTGTTCTGCGACGTCACGGACGATATGGACATCGCCAGAACTGAGGTATAGTCACAGAATATACAGGGTTACAAGCTGGTGGCGGGCGGCGCGCGGCTACTACGTGCAGCCCACCGTGTTCTGCGACGTCACGGACGATATGGACATCGCCAGAACTGAGGTATAGTCACAGAATATACAGGGTTACAAGCTAGTGGCGGGCGGCGCGCGGCTACTACGTGCAGCCCACCGTGTTCTGCGACGTCACGGACGATATGGACATCGCCAGAACTGAGGTATAGTCACAGAATATACAGGGTTACAAGCTAGTGGCGGGCGGCGCGCGGCTACTACGTGCAGCCCACCGTGTTCTGCGACGTCACGGACGATATGGACATCGCCAGAACTGAGGTATAGTCACAGAATATACAGGGTTACAAGCTAGTGGCGGGCGGCGCGCGGCTACTACGTGCAGCCCACCGTGTTCTGCGACGTCACGGACGATATGGACATCGCCAGAACTGAGGTATAGTCACAGAATATACAGGGTTACAAGCTAGTGGCGGGCGGCGCGCGGCTACTACGTGCAGCCCACCGTGTTCTGCGACGTCACGGACGATATGGACATCGCCAGAACTGAGGTATAGTCACAGAATATACAGGGTTACAAGCTAGTGGCGGGCGGCGCGCGGCTACTACGTGCAGCCCACCGTGTTCTGCGACGTCACGGACGATATGGACATCGCCAGAACTGAGGTATAGTCACAGAATATACAGGGTTACAAGCTAGTGGCGGGCGGCGCGCGGCTACTACGTGCAGCCCACCGTGTTCTGCGACGTCACGGACGATATGGACATCGCCAGAACTGAGGTATAGTCACAGAATATACAGGGTTACAAGCTAATGGCGGGCGGCGCGCGCGCCGGCGAGCGCGGCTACTACGTGCAGCCCACCGTGTTCTGCGACGTCACGGACGATATGGACATCGCCAGAACTGAGGTATAGTCACAGAATATACGGTATACGACAGTCGCGAATGCGCCGCAGTGACGAACGAAAGATTTACGTACTATTGATTGAAATACAAGTAATTACTATGGCAAAGTGCAGATTGTGCTGTTTTTACTATATTTAATTAACCGATTAATCCAGACAACATTTTTAAATACCCAGAAAATCCGAAAAATAAGATTAAGATAAAATTAAGATACTTAATTTTTTTATTATTTTTATATAGGTATTACCAACTAACTATGGCCAGAAGGATTAGAAATAGTCCAATCAATGAGCATATTTGTTGTATGGAGACTTCCGAAAAATTCTCCCGTCTATAAAATTTGGCATGTGATGAAGTTAGGTAACACAGATTACAGATGAACAATAAGCCAATAAAATTTGTTAAGAGAAGTTAGGTATTTTTACCTAAACATGAAAATCGCTTATATCTCTCTGTGAATATTTCCTCGGGCTAAAATACTTTCTGTATACGTATTTGTGTATTAGTTAGAATAAGCATGTAAAAGAATCCAATATTTTTTCGATTTCGGAGATACTCCAAATTTAAATTTTAATATTTTTCAATATATCTTTTCTTGATTAAAATATCTGCTGATTATTATTTTTTAATATTTTTTTATACCCTTAATATATAGATTTGTTCAGTAGGCCAACAAATTTTCTTCTTTAATCATATTTATACATAAACGTATGAAAATGGACCGACTATTTTTCACATTACCTCTTAAGACCAAAAAATAAAAAAAATATGATTAAAGAAGAAAATTAATTGACTTACTGAACAAAGCTATATATTTAAGGATATAAAAACATATTAAAAATTATAATCAGCAGATATTTTTATCAAGAAAAGATATATTGAAAAATATTAAAATTTAAATTTGGAGTATCTCCGAAATCGAAAAAATATTGGATTCATTTACATACTTATTCTAACTAATACACAAGTACGTATACAGAAAGTATTTTAGCCCGAGGAAATATTCACAGAGAGATATAAGCGATTTTCATGTTTAGGTAAAAATACCTAACTTCTCGTAACAAAATTTATTGGATTATTGTTCATCTGTAATCTGTATTACCTAACTTCATCACATGCCAAATTTCATAGACGGAAGAATTATTCGGGTTGCATAAGCCCCGTTGATTGGACTAAAACTAATTTGTTTCTCCCTTTAATAAGTAGGTATTTAGCCTTTTTTAGTTTTCTGTTTTCACCATTAGTTTTTATTGTTTAGAAATTGATTTCTCGGCGAAGGTAAACCCTATAATATGGATTCTAAAATGTACGTACAATCACAAAACCAGATGATATGAAAGTACTTAGATGAACATAAAATGCTGTAGCCTATCGGCTCGGCGGCTCGGGCGGCTCTATCGCGTGTTGATGTACCGTGGGACACTACATAGTTTTTTCAAGGACAGGGCCGAGTTAGAATACTGATACATTTCTTTACCGTGCCCAGAATCAATCACCTCGCCCCACCCCACGAGTTTATGTGCCGAGTCGTGTGTCAACGTTCCGTCAGGCATCCGTCACTCGCCCATACCTACCGCGATAAGTACCTACAGCGCGCGACAACTCGGAGTTGCAAAATCAGTCAGGGTTGCCGCCGCGCTTGTGAGTACACGCGTGCGTTATTCTGTGCCTCTATGACGGTCAATCGATCATTATTTATTGCTCCCAGCACTGTACCGTACACTATTATAATTTATAAATAACTAGCGGCCGCCCGCGACTTCGTCTGCGTGGAAATATTTTTTGCTATCCCTCGGGAATAATATTTTTTTTTTCGGGATGAAAGGTATCCTATGTCCTTCTCTATACCCCTAAGAACGTGTATGCAAAATTTCATGCTAATCGGTTCAGTAGTTAAGACGTGAAGGCGTAACAAACAAACAAACGGACTTTCGCATCCTTACTTAATATTATAAATGCGAAAGTCCGTTTGTTTGTTTGTTTATTTGTTTGTTTGTTTGTTACGCCTTCACGTCTTAACTACTGAACCGATCATCGTGAAATTTTGCATACGCGTTTTAAGGGGTACAGAGAAGGACATAGGGTACCTTTCATCCCGAAAAAAAATATTGTTCCCGAGGGATAGCAAAAAATCTTTCCACGCAGACAAAGTCGCGGGCGGCCGCTAGTTTATAATATTAGTAAGGATGGAGAATCGTAATACTAATAATTGTTGCGTGGACGGCTGTCGCAATAAACAGAAGGATTCAAAGTTTTCATTTTTAGGGTTCCGTACCAAAATGGTAAAAAAAGGAACCCTTATGGTGTGACTCGGTCTGTCTGTCACAGCTGGATATCTCGAGAACTACTAATGGTATCAACTTGAAATTCGGAGTAGTTTTAGATGACATTCGCCCAACTATTTTGTAAATAAGAAATTAATAAAAAAATAAATATCTTTTTTACATCAGGGACTGAAAAAGGGTCTGAAAAATTTGAAGTGGGTTCTACTAGGGCATGTGGAATATGATATGATAGAACGCCGTTTGCACCTTGTTAATCATTTTTTCTTTTTGTTTTAGGCCACATAGTTTTCAACTTATGATGAAAAATATAAAAAAATTACCGTCCCCCGTCCCCCTTATCTCCGAAGTTTGCAAAGAGTAAAATTAGAAATCATTCTATGTGATAGCAGTTTATATAAAGACTAGCGGCCGCCCGCGACTTCGTCCGCGTGGAAATGTTTTTTTGCTATCCCTCGGGAACAATACTTTTTTTCGGGATGAAAGGTACCCTATGTCCTTCTCTGTACCCCTGACAACGTGTATGCAAAATTTCATGATGATCGGTTCAGTAGTTAGGACGTGAAGGCGTAACAAACAAACAAACAAACAAACGGACTTTCGCATTTATAATATTAGTAAGGATTACAGGAAAAATAAAACAATGTCTCAATATAGGTAGCACACTTTTTTAGAAATTATCAAATTTCTAATAAAGTTAACATTAGTTCCACTATCGGTCAAGAGATGGCGCTGACGTAAAGCTGCAATACTAATTTGATTATTCTACTCTGCAGTGTGGTTTGATGGTGCAATTATGATGGTACGGAACGGAACCCTCGGTGCGCGAGTCCGACTCAATCTTGACCGGTTTATTCACTTTACCGAAAGATTCTAAAATGTATAAGAAAAATATTTTGTTTATTTTTCTCGTAATTTTTATGAGTAGGTACATACCTATTTTTGATAAGTAGGTGTAACCTACTATAGGTAGGAAAGCGTGTAGTTATAGGTACTTATATTCAGAGGCGGGTCGTGACTATTTTTTCTCGATCAAATTTCCTAAGGTACCTACCTAATTATTTTTTTTTGAGCGAATTATACCTACTTAACTAAATACCTACATTTCTGGATTTAAGGATTCCGTAACCGGCAACAGTATGGTGGCGGTGGCATAAAGACTGCCTCAAATTTAACACATAGTCTAATGTGGCGTTAACTGTACATCTAGCCTAGGTTTATTTAAAACGTAATTTTTTCACATTTAAGTAGATAGGTACACATTATAAACACAAAACTTGTAATAAAGTATTTAATCCTTCAAGCACACAAAATGAGACAATAGATTTTCCATTGTTGTGTTGTGCGGCCCGATGGGGCCGCTCGAGCGTTGAAGGATTAGAAGAAAGAAGACAACCCTAAAGTTGTTAGAAGAGCTAAGAGCTACGCGATAGAAAGAGAGGCAACCTGTAGGTGAATATAACTGTAGGCAAGGAAGCGGTGTGCGACCTGAATTGCACTTTATTGTGTCTGAGCAAGAGTCGCTATTTATTTAAATGACCATGCGGAGTGAATTTTCTGTACTTTGTACTATTATGTATTCTGTGGTTCCGTCCGTGCAGTCCGCGCGGCAGCGCCACAACGGCGATTGATTCGTCGGCCATCGCCGGCGCTTGATGTGATTTTTGTTTATTGTTATTAAATGTTTATGTATGGGTACCTACTATAATTGTGAATAAACAATGAATTTATTAAGTAAACTCGTTAGTGGAGTGTCAACTGTCTCAATATATTATTGAACAAATGAATAGGTACCTATTGTGAATTTATAAAACCCAGTTACGAAAAAGTTGCTTTGGAATACAGTGCGTGACTCATCCATCATTATTTATTACCAAAGTTTCTGGGTAGGTGAGTACCTAAGTTTCTGGTAAGTACCTAAGTTTCTGGGTAAGTAAGTACCTACCTTACCTACCTAACCAATAAAGACTGCACACGATAGTCAGTAGCCCTAGACTTCACGCACACAGTTGCGCGTGTACAAAAACGTCATCTGTCTGTGTAATACCTCCTTCACTCGCTCAAGGTCGCGCGATAAACACCTACCGCTAGCCGTGCCTACGTGAGCAGCGGGCTGCCACACGTCCGCCTGTGGGTTTTGACGCAGATCGTCACTTTCGCAAATGGTCATCGCGAAAAATTTGGTCACTTTCGCAAATGGTCACTTTCGCAAATACTCACTTTCGCAGAATGTCATTCACAATTTTTTCTTTTTTTTCTCCTATATGTGAAAATTGTGAATGACATTCTGCGAAAGTGACCATTTGCGAAAGTGACCAAATTTTTCGCTATGACCATTTGCGAATGTGACGATCTGCGTCAAAACCCGCCTGTGTAGTCACGTAGGTGTTGTCTCTTTACAATAGTAACAATGTCGAATCGATATTACTGTGCCGTATACGGATGTCTAAATCAAAAAAACCAATAAATAATTGTTGTTTTTCACATTATGATATATGCTACACTACGACTTTGCGGATTGCTGATTCTGTACTTGTACTATTAGTTATTCTGTGGTAATAGGTAGTTAAAACGCGGCGTTTGTATGGTGTCCGGGTGTGGTATTACTACAACTGCAACAAGGCTCCAACTTCGCGTTGAGTACATGAGAATGACATTTCAAAAGTCGTTGCCGAGACCATAGAACAACGATATGATGTCTACCTCACTTAATATCTGTGTGTATCGTTCCCAGATCTTCGGTCCGGTGCAGCAGATCATAAAGTTCAACTCGATTTCTGAAGTGGTTGAGCGCGCCAACAACACGGAGTACGGGCTCGCCGCCGCTGTGTTCAGCAACGACCTGGACCGCGTCAACTACCTAGTACAGGTCTGACACTACACTACACATTACTACACTACACTACACCTGACTACATAACGATGATGATATTTCTTGATGTATATTGAAACAAAGCAGCGGGTGGAAAACACAGCTTTCCACCCTAGGGTGGGAATGAATTAAAAAAATAGAACTAAATGTTTCCGTAGTTAGTCATAGTTAAGTACCTCATCGGCAACGGAAAAGTTTATGTAATTAACAAAATTTTAAACTTTCTTATCACTTTAAGGTTCAAATTTTATTTGAGATGTTATTTTGCAGGCGATCCGCGCGGGCACGGTGTGGGTGAACGATTTCCATATATTCGGCAACCAGGTGCCGTTCGGCGGGTTCAAGCAGTCCGGCATCGGCCGCGAGAACGGGCCCTACGGACTCAACAACTACACCGAAGTCAAGGCCGTGGTCGTCAAACTCACCGATAAGTTCTCGTAAACGAGACGAGTTCACTTCAATAACGGTTAGGCGGGGTGTTAGAAACGGGATGAGTAATGGGGTTTAATGTTAGCGCCATCATGTCATAAATAGTTAAACTTTTATCTCAGAATAGGGCCCGTTCGGCCCTAACTACACCGAAGTCAAGACCGTAGTCGTCAAACTTACCTATAAGGTTTACCTAGCGATAAAAAAGGGTCTTTGTTCTTTTTTTTTAACAGTGATTCATTTTCGTGTAAATTGCGTTTCTATGGAATTTTATCGAAAGCTTATCAATTATTTATCTCGAAAATTTGGACCATGATTTGATTGCGTCTAACTTATACAGTGAAGATGTTATAATCTTCAATTGTTAGTATTAGAAAATGGCAAATACATTTATAAATAAAACACAATTTACAGAATGTATAAATATACAGGGTGTCCCTGGATAAAGTGCAATCCCGAAAGGAGGCGAAACTAGACGATAAATGGGTAATAAAAAAATACTTACAAAAAAATATAAAATCAATTTTTTTTTGCAGAATTAAGAGAATGTAATTTTTGAGTTATTTGTGATCTATCTGAACTAACAAGTATCTGGCATCACGTTATTTTTTACACGACTGCCCAAAAAGGAGTATATATGTGTTTAGGGTCCATGTATGTTTGTGGGTGTGTTTCTGTATTCCACCATAACTTCTAAATGCCTTAACTGATTTGAATATATTGGGTATCGTTAGAATCCTTACTTACATCATCTCGAGTGACACTGGCTATTTTTCAAAAAAAATCAATATGGCGACTGTACGACGCCACTTTAAAATGTGAAAAAAATATTTTTTTCGTCTATTATAACGATATGGGCATCAAATGAAAGGCCTTGATGAGCACATTTGACATTCCAAAACGATATAATTTGTCACTAAAATGTGTGAAATAAAAATAAATAAATTAAACACGACTGCCCTGCCAAAAACGAACTAAAAAGTAAACAACAAGTGTCATTGCAGTCGGGGGACCTCTTTGATCAAAAATTGTTTCATAAAACGGTCTCCCGACTGCAATGACACTTGTTGTTTAACTTTTTAGTTCGTTTTTGGCAGGGCAGTTTGGCAAAATCCATTCACTACTTTTGAAGGAATATTATTTTTTGTACATTGTCCATTGTAAAAATTAAAAATTTTAATTCTGGAAGGGAAAAATGATATTTAATTGAATATTTTTTTGTATTTTTACCCAAAGGGTAAAAACGGGACCCTATTACCAAGACTCCGCTGTCCGTCTGTCTGTCTGTCACCAGTCATCTCATGAACCGTGATAGCTAGAAAGTTGAAATATTCACAGATGATGTATTTCTGTTGCCGCTATAACGACAAATACTAAAAACAATAAAATTAATATTTAAGGGGGGCTCCCAAACGTAACTTTTTTGCCGTTTTTTGGTACGGAACCCTTCGTGCGCGAGTCCGATTCGCACTTGGCCGGTTTTTTTTTTATTACTCATTTATAGTCTAGTTTTGCCCCCTTTCGGGATTGCACTTTATCCAGGGAAACACTGTATACTAATTGCGAAGTTATCAGGTAAAAAATACGGGGAAGATCGGAAAAAAACTGCATCTTCTTTTTTTATTTTCTCCTGTTAGAGGCGCTGTTATCCTGTCTACCTAGAACTCTAGGGAACCTTTATAGGAGTCTGGCGCAGATGAGTTAACAACAAAATGTTTTAATATTCCTGGGAATAAAAGATTAGACTTAGCTTAACCTTTTAGTATCCAGAAATGATGATAGGCATTTCTGTGAGTACTCTGAAGTCTTTGTTATTTGAAAAAGTTGCTCCAGTACTTTATTTTACATTTTGTTCATTATGTTGAAGACATTAAGTGTAAGAGTCCCCGCAAACTACAGACCAAACTGTCGGCCGATAGTTGGGTCGGGAATTTAATCAGTATGAAGAAGTATGCAAGTGCGCACATTACAACGATTTAGTATCGGCCGACTCTTCATATAAAAACCAACTATCGGCCGGCTATACTAGAAAGTCTGTAGTCTGCGAGGACGCTAAAACAGTATATTGTTATTGAAGTTATAAAATAGGACCGTAGCTGTGTTTAAAAGGAATACCGATTGAATTAAGACTGATTCCGGAGATTTTTAATGGTGTGGGTTATTTTTTTAATCAAAATCAACTTTTTTTATCTGTTAGAAGTAAGTTAGTTATATATAAAAGCCAGCATTTACGATTTATTTTGTCATCTAACATTGTATTTAGTTGAGTGGGGGTGATATATTCTTATTTTATAAGATAAAGTGTACTTCACTATAAAATGATATTTATGTAAACAGTCTTCCGAAATGATACTTACATGTATATGTTTCTGCCATTCCTAATGGTGCCATTTTATAAAAACTTATCGTACTTAGATTGAGATTTTAAAAGAAGCTATTTTCAATAAAACATAATGATATAATTTAAAAGTTTTATTTATAACGATTTAATCTAAAATCAACTAAGGGCTAAGTAACAATTAGTTTTAAAATGGAATGTTTTTAATAAATCCAATAGAACTTTATAAAATTTAGCTTAAAAGAAATCAAAGTTTAAAATAGATCTGAATACGCGGCAACAAAAACCTTTGGGGCGTTTAAATAATTTTATAAATCGCTAGAAACTAGAAACAAAGATAGGTATAAAAAATCAAGATCCATGTGAGGTAATAAAGATTAAAAATAGTGCAAGAACCTTTTTAAGGTGATTTCCATATTAAACTATTCTAGTGATCACAACAGTGGAATGCTTGGTGCTACTTAATCTATAAATCACATAGCCTTGCGTACTTCTAATATCTAATGGACAAATATAAATCCTTCAAGTTCAAAATGTACACTTCCCAAAATGTACACGGTTCAAAAGGTAGATTTCCCGAAATGTCCATTTCCCAAAAAGTACATTTCCCAAAATGTATCTTTACAAAAATGTACACTCTTAGAACAGATAGGCATAACTGATTGGATATATTTTAAAGTACCAGGATCACATAAATATTATATTATTTAAAACAAACTTTATTTATATTTTTTTAGTTAACATATTACACATTTTACATTACAGGACTGAGAAATGTACATTTTGGGAAAGGTACTTTTTGGAAAGTAGACGTTTCGGGAAGTGTACCTTTTGAAACCGGGTGTACATTTTGGGAAGTGTACATTTTGAACCTGTGGGATATAAAACGCTACGTAAACATTGATCACAATCTTTGGGTATATAAATGCGAACACGGTCGGACGGAGTTCAATAAATGCTAATAATAAATTAAAGAATAACAAAAATACTGAAATCTCTAAATTAAACCTTTAAGGATTAGTACAGAATATTATGTGTACAACTCGCAAATTATGCATCTATATTACGATGTGATAAAAAATAAAACAGTTGATACCCTGAACTACAAGTCAATAGCTTTGTACTTGTCAAGTGAGTCATGCATGCATGACTTCGATTAGCGCTCAAAGTTATATGCTAAAACTATAGTATACATTACTATAGTTTCAGCAAATAATTTTTAATAAACATGCTCTGAAAACAGTTTCTCTAATGCCCAGCTCGAAAAATATGTTACTATAATAATAAGTATTACGCATTGTACTTTGTATAAAAGGTTAACAAACATCACATCTTAAGTCACAATAAAAAAATTAACACTGAAGTTTGTCAGTGTCACGTAACATTTGGACGGAATCAGCCAGCGTCACAACTTTTCGCAACACACGAGATTTGTCCTGTTATCAATCCTGTTGATAAAACAATTATAGTCTAATATTCTCTCGACTTTCTCGGCTCCGGTTTACCTAACATCTTTCATACAATCATAGTCGGTGCCAATCGAAAATTGAGGTTTATATTACAGGACCACGTCCTCATACTCACCTATTAAAAAGTTGTACTGGCAACACGCACAAATAGAGCGCCCGCACATTGAGCCACTAGTCGCGGCCACTAAACGCAACCACAAGCTGCGGACGAGTTTTTTCATACATTTTGTATAGTATCGGCGCAAACCGAGCGTTCGAATGGCCGCGTCCGAGCCACAAGCTGCGGGAGCCGCCCGAGCTCGCTACTTGTGGCCGCGTTTTGTCGCACACTCGGCTACAGTAGCAGACTTCTTCCCGGCAGCCACTAAATCACTAGCGGCTGCGATTGGTGGCTGCGTCTAGTGGCTTGTATGAGCCACTAGTGGTCCAGTGTGCGGAGGGTCTATCACTCCTTGTCAGTCATCTCTTCATTTAAGGCGGACAGATTCTCCTCCGATATCTTCCCCAGGCAGCCGCAAGCCATCGACGACAGCGTGCTGTTAGCGAGGTCCTCTTCTATCTTCTTCTCTAAAAGTTCGAAGTCGTCATTTTCCGCTTGGCACTTGAGGCACTCCTCGGAGGACGAATCTTGGTAGCACATCACGTTCTCAATGTTGACTTCGACCTCGTCGCCTCTGTCCTCCTTCATTATTAAAGAAGGGCTACTATTGCTCAGTAACCTCGTCTCTTTGGTTATGTTTTGGACGAATACTTCAGATTTGGGTCGGACTTTTAGCGTTTCTTTGGGTTTGGCCGTTCTCGCTGTCACTGGAGTTTGGGGTCTCTTGTCTTTGGGGAATATGCGCTGTATCCTTTCTTCGACTAAAGAGATGCTCCTTTTGTAGAGGACAGTGTCGGGCGGCGCGCGGCCGTCGACGGCGTCGCGCGGCTCGACGTCCGACGAGTCGCAGCGGAAGTAGATAGTGTCGCAGCCATTCTCCTGTTTCACTTTTATGAGGCAGCATTCGTCCTCTTTCTCGCACAGGATCTCGTGCAGGGACCCGTGTAGCGGGATCAGCTTCACTTTGCCGCCGAAGTTCTCTTGCATTTGGGTGGACAGGTCGTCGTCTATGTACAGATCTTCTGTGCTTCTAGCTTCCTGAAATAGAAATTGGGGAACTTGAATTTTCGGTTTGTGACGTTATTTGCGTATAGGATTCTATTTATAGGCAAACCAGCGAGAAAACAAATTATTTGATTAAAATATGCTTTAGTTTATTTCTGAACCAGTTTCTTATGCACGACTGAACAACGTATCGTTATAAGATCATTCAGAAACTTTTCGTTTCTGCGAAGCCATCTATAGCCGTCTAGACATCACTTAATTTAAATTAATGAACAACAATAACAAGAGAAAGGCAAATAGGTATCAAGTGAGAGTGAGCGATCGGCCATAAACATCTATCGTGCTTAGAAAACTGACAGGCGCCGCACATCAATCAAATTATAAACGCTTCACTGAAGCCAGTGTATCGCGGGCAAAGGAATGGCTCGAAAACACGACTCGGAATTATTTCTTTTGACAGTCGATACAAACAGTGAGTATAAATTTACATTGTTACTAATTTTCAAATGGTAACTATTTAATTCTGATCGCTGTGCAAATGTAGCGTGGAGCTTGGTGGCGCAGTGGTATAGCGCCTGACCCAGCGATTGTTTCGCAAGGGTCGGTCATTATTATCTCGAGCTCCTTCGTGCTTCGGAAATCACGTTAAGCCGTTGGTACAGGCTGCATTTGCAGTCGTTAAAACCCACCAATCCGCATTGGGCCCGCGTGGTGGATTAGTGCCCGTCCTACTTATCCACCTATAAGGAAGGCGTGTGCCCCAGCAGTAGGGATATTAAAATGGTTGATGGTCAGTAATAGGTATACGTTACCTGAAGAGCGCTGAAAGCCTGGCACCTTTTCAGAGAGTTGATGTGTGCGTCATCGGAGAGCCCCGCGTCGGCCGCGCCGGACGCCTGTCCGGGCCCGGCGCCGGACGCCGGCCGACCGCTGTTGTCACGCACAGTCACACTGACGCAACCGTCCAAAACTTGAAGACTGTTCTCCCCAGACCGACTGAACGTGATTTGCAAGAGAGGTTTGTTGTTCCCGTTAATTTTGACCCTCGAAAAAGATCGCATATCTTTTTTTTCATCGTCGCTGTTGAGATTGTCTATGATGTTGGCGACGCCTCTGTTCAGGGTTTCCTCGCTGCGGTGGATGGAGCTGGAGTTGGCGTCGTCGGAGATCTCGTGCAGGAGGTGCGTGAACTCCTTGCGGATCAGTTCTCGAATGAACTCCTCTATGCTCCTCGTGTCGGTCGCTTGGTCTACCTTCGGCTCTGGTTTTGCAATTTCTTCTTCCGCTTCAGTCCTGTTTACAAAACGATATATTATTATGTACAGTTAATGACAGGCTAGGCTACCACGACTGTTTAATCAAATTCAGTCAATTTAATATTTAATGTGAAAACATACAACTCGACCAAGATGGCGAAAACCAAACGGTGTCACACAATAATTACCTACGTAATTTGGTCGAGTTGTAGTTAGAAAAAGATTCTTAAGCGCCCTCGCAGACAGACGATCTATCGGGCGATAGTTGGTTATAATATGAAGAATCGGCCGATACCAAATCATGTAATGTGCGCACTTGCATACTTCTTCATACGGGCCCGACCCAAATATCGACCGATATAAGGGCCAATATAGCGCCATTCCTTTCTAAATGTAAATAAACAGAGATTTGAGTTTGATTCTTTACTACGAGCCAAAGTCTTTAAGGCTATGTTTACATTACGCCAAGTAGACGACCGAGTCGAGTAGCGAGTAGAAGTACTTTGCCTGGCATGTTCGTCAATTTTAAAAGAACGTCAAACACACCACGTCTTGTACTTCTACTGGAATGTTTGCTGGGCCGAGCTGCTGGCGTAATGTAAACATAGCTTAAGTTATCACGAATTAGATATAGTAAGTAAAGTAACGGGAGAGGGATAAATGGAGTAAAATCGTTACACGGTGGTACCCCAGAGGGCCACAGACCTCTCTGGTCGACCACAAAAGAGGTGGGACGACGACATAAGGAAAGTAGCAGGAGTTAGTTGGAACAGAGTGGCGGAGAACCGGAGGGAGTGGAAAAGGTTGAAGGAGGCCTTTGCCGATTGGCAATCAGACCTACAAATAAACAGCCCAAATACTCAATTAACAATGAATGTCTGATACAAGAGGCTATTATTATTATTATAAGTAAAGTAATATTATAAGTAATATATTATTATTTGTCGAGGGAAATGTACCCTTTTTCGTGGTCTCTCCTCCTCTGCGGCGGCAATACGCTCGCGTCCCGCGTGAAGTTGACGCCGCGCGCGATCGCCTCGCGCGCCTGGCAGAACTGCTCCCACTGCCCACCTGCACCACCGGAACATATAGTCTGTTTACCCAACGAACTAAAGTCTATGGAAGTTTAATTGCAAACAAATATTGCTTTCCACGGGGCTAAAAAGTTACAACCTGCACAGCATTTAGTCGGGCCAGCCACGCGCCAAGGGGTAGATGTTCAGTTTGAATGACGTCCTGTTTAGTCAAATGGTGTAAAAGACTCAAAGAAGGCAAAAAGATGCAGAGATAACGTATCATACATAAGTATTGAATAGTATAGAAAATGATTATGGTCGCTATGTGCTATTATACAACCAGTGTTCAGTCGCTTTGTACTGCATAACTAAAAGCCAGCATTTTCAGCCTCGCCAATTTGGTTGTAAGCTTTGTGTGGTGCTAATTTTTGAGCAGAATGCTTGTTCCATAGATTTTAGTTCGCTGCGTTTATCCATCTACATACTATTTGGTGATCAATCTTCACCCAACCCAACTCTTTAAAGAAATATTCTTTTAAAAATACAACACAAAGATTACGAAATAAAATGTTAATGAACAATTTTGATTTAATAAGAAATATATTTTTAAATAACTATTTAAGTTTAAAAGACGTATGAAAACTGTTAAAAAAGGAAAAGTAAGGAAGGATAAACAGATTAACTAATACAATACACTATTAGGTACTGTAGTACGGTGTACCGCGGTTATTTTTAATTATTATATTAGCAAAGTCAAAGGCGCCTTACATAAAAAAATAAAGTTGGTGCAAATGATGTTGTTTATGACGAGAATATCTCGTCATCTTTTACATTTCTATTTTCTTCTCATTGCTCCATCATAATTTGTATAAAGGCCTCATTTACATCGCGAATAGTTTAGTCACGGATTACCGTGACTGAACTATTCGCGATGTTGGTAATGGATGAGGATAGCATTACCGTGGTTCTGTTCATACAGTAGCAAGCGTACTATTTGCAAAGTGCATATTATAGCCAAGCCATATTAAGTTGCGCGAAAAACGGAATTATAAACCGTGTTACAAAAAAACCCCTAATGCCGAATATGGTAGATAAGAACCATTAAACTGAATAACTTACTTTTAGACCAACTATGGGACCAACTCTGAAATCGCAAAAGAAAATCAGCTGTTTTATACACTTTCATATTTTCTTTATTAATTGTATGAAATAATTTGTATGAATCAGCGGATTTTTTTTCGCGATTTCAGAGTTAAGTTGTTCAGTTTGATGGTCCCTATCTACCATATTCGTAATTAGGGGTCTTTCTGTAACACGTTGTATAAACAATGCCAATAAACAAAATACAGCAAGTAAGATAAAGATCCGGGACTATAACTAATAATAAATAATACCATAAGAAATAAAAACAAATTACGCTTAAAATAATTTTATTCCAATCAACACGAGCACATATGGTTAGTTACAAAATCAAAAGGCAAACTACTGCCGCAACAGAACATAAATCAAGCAAAGACACAATACAGTTAGCAGCAGTTAATAAAGGCTTAATACATTCGCCAGCGCCACACAAAGAAAGTGAAAAGCAAGAATCGTGCACAATGGATATCGGGGAATTCGTGGTAACCACTGACTGCGCGCATATTATTTACTTTCCATAACAAACAGAAATATCATTTTCATTTATTAGTTAACATTAGTATGCGAAAAGTCTGAAACAAGTAGGTATATCGCAAAAAAATAGGACCCTTACCACATTGCACTTAAAACTAGCATAACAAAACTTGAAATAAAGTGAGAAACAAAAAATATAGCAATGTGTTAATATGAGTTAATTTACGCTCTAGGTATTGGTTATGTCGAAATAGTCATTATTAAACTTTGAAATAAGCAAAGAATCAATGGTGTCAAATACGAGGGCTGTTTGATAAGTCCATGACTTTGAAAACTCCTTAGGAATCTAAACACTATTTTTTTTCAAATTCAGCAAAAGATTATTACTTTTGGAAACAAAAAGCTCAAGCGACTTCTAACTTTTCTTGATGATCCTGTCGACCCTCTCGGAGGCACTCATCATGACATCAAATCTCTTCGAATGAAGATGCGATTCCTTCCTATTCTCTAAATTTAGCCCACTGAGATTTTTCTCCTACCAAACATTAATAAATGCCATGGCGGGCAAAGATTTCCATCAAGCCAAAAGGTGGTGTCTGAAATGAGCCCTCATTTCAGTTACCACTGTTTTCAGGCGGTGAAAGAAAAAATAATGGGTTAAAGAGGTAGGAACTTCGTTGGACTTAATACGCAGAGCTACAAAAAGATTATGTCGAGAAATAAAACAAAATATGGCGAAAAAAGATGTTTCTTCTTTACAAAGCCATGGACTTATCAAACCACCCTCGTAAAACCAATCCAAATAAAAAAAACTTTATCAATTTCTAAAGTATTAGTCTAAAATATCAGGAATCAGTCTAAAATATTAGTCAATGGGTAATAATCTTATTCGAAAATATTTAGTTACCTACTCTAATAGCTTAATTTTTAGTTAAGTTCAATAATTCACTTATGTGATTATAATTAAAAAAAAATCGAACTGTAGAGTAGGTAGACAAACATCAGTATCACCAATAAGAAAGGATGAAGCTAGGTTTTATCGGAACGCCAAATGCAACGTTCTCAGCTACGTATTTATATTTGAGTGAAGATGCAGAAAAAGTTGCCGCTATTTCAATATAAATTGTCATCATGACTGGCAACGTCGCAATGGCATCCATTGGAGCTAATCAATCTAGAGGACTGTGAAGCAAACGGTCCCCAATTCTCAACGTGGGGTCGTGCGTGTAATTACCAAAGTAAAGAGTAAGCATTTTTGAATTATAGTGTTTAGTTGCGGACTTGCAGTGTACACGTATCGGTCGCTGTCGCAAATAATCAATAGAATTCCAAACCGTGTTTAATTCACGCATTCGAGGTTAGTCCCCTGTGCCCACACCATGAACCATGAGTGAGTAAAGCTTAGGTTGACTAGGTTAGCGGTGCCGTCACAAAGCGGCCGTAATTTTACGGACGTAAAAAGACGGCCGTCTTTACAGAGGTGGGTGGAGTCATGTGGAAAGTAACAATACCGTACCGCTGTCTTTTTAGAAACGTACCTATCTGAGAAGATGACGAAGAATTATCTTAATTTAGCATTAATTATATACTTGGAGCAGGAGCATGATCTGTTGAGTTGAGGATCAGGAGATCAGGAGAGTAAAATAACTGTATGGAAGTAGAAGATTACTTATTCCATGTTCGACTTCGTGGTACAGATAAAAAAAAAAACTCAAATGTTAATGCATTTGAGATTTTTTGAAATCGTCGTCTATTGTGCATGCGTAATGACGAGAAATTCAGGATATGCTTTCGCTTTATTAATTTACTTTAACCGTCGTCGCGGCACCGCTATCCTGAAAAAACGGTGGCGAAGTGTTCTACTCTACACTGACATGCAACTATCGGCACCGCTTTTTACCGCTATACAAAGTTATTTGTAAAACATCAATAACCTCGCAGGAGTAGATTACTATCATCATAAAAAACATTTGTTCTACGACTTTTCCGAAAACAGACAAAAAAAATTCGACTCTCCATACAAATGTCCGAATAGCTGATCGAGTTTTGTATGAAAAGTCGATTTTTTGAAGTGAACTTCTTTAGCGGCGTTGTACGCTTTTTTTGTAATGGGGAAAAAAATCTTAAACTCGTGTCAGTCAGTCAGGATCACGTGACCCTGATCGAAAATTCGTAAAACGGATGTGACGGATGGAGAGTAGACAGCGTGCGGTGGAAGTATTTCCTTCTCTTAAAAATGGCGGCGCGTCATTTCAAGACATAAACACTTGTGTCACCATAGCGACGCGTAAATTTTTTAATTCAATGTCAAAATTCTAGATTTTCTGTCAAGCTATGGATAAGACTTTCGTAAAATACTGTTCTGTATTCGTAAATTCAAATGCAGAGTAAATTCGTAAGACGGCAATTCGTGAAAAATTATTCCCTAACCATTCCAAAATATCAAAAATGCACAATGTTAATATTCAAGTTTTCACTTCTGCCGGCACTCCCGACACGGAGTACAACCCGATTTTTTCGTCTGTTTTTTGAAAAGTCGAAGAACAAATGTTGTCGTATACGGTGTTACTAATCTACTCCTGCGAGGTTGTTTGTGTTTTACAAATAACCCTGTATTACGACCGTAATATGACGGTACCGTCATCCTAGGAAACCTAGCTTAAGACTGACCGTTCCTGGGCGCGTGCGGGCGCGGCGGGCGCGCGGGGCGGGCGCGCGCGGGCGGCGCGCACAGGCTGTTCTGCAGCGTGTCCACGCGGTGCGACGCCGGCTTCAGCGCCGGGACCGACCACCTGCACACCCACACATACAATCGACACCAGCATTGCCCGGTTTCACACCGACGACTAGCTAAGATCGAAGTTAAAATGTCTTTATTCAGAAAAACTTAATAACTATGAATCGTCTCAATATGACGGCAACATAATTAATGTTGTTATAATGTTGTTAGATCGATTGCGTGAGTATAGCGAAGTCTCCTCCGTTTACTGCCATCATCAAATCACAACTAGGTAGATCCTTGATGGAGAACCGAGACTTCAAAGTTACCTCCTTTGTGTTAAAATCGACTGGTATCTTTAATTATGTGACCGCCACTGTATTTTCCTACCACCCGTTTCAGACTTTTTAACTGACAATAGTTATTTGTTATGCAAGTGATTAAAGTCAATTTGTGCTGCGAGTGCCGACTTTAAATCACGAACTAGCGAAAAAGTCAAGAATTTTCCAATATAAACTACTGAGCACTGTTAAAAATTAAAAAAGCACTTTGCCTCACGCTCGCAGCAAAAGTCGATTTTGCTGACAGTTTTTCGTGCTGGAGAGGTGAAAAATTATTTTCACCTCTTTAGCACGAAAAGGGTGCTTTTGGCGCGTAAAAACTCGCAGCAAAATCGACTTTTGCTGCGATCGTGAGGCAAAGTGCTTTTTACCAAAAACTCGCAGCAAAATCTACTTTTGCTGCGAGCGTGAGGCAAAGTGCTTTTTTAATTTCTAACACCTTTTCTCGCTGGTAGAGGTGAAAAGTTGTATGTTTAACACGAGAGCAAATTTTTTGATGTCTCGTGCCTTTAAATCACTCACTGTGCTCAGTTGAATCACGAGCGTAGCGAGTATAGACTATATTAGAATCACTCGCTACGCTCGTGATTCAATTCTAGACTACTTCGCTAGTTCGTGATTTAAAAGTCAGCACTCGCAGCAAAAAATGACTTTGCTCTCTTGTATAACAAATAACTATTAACTCTTTTTCAATTAAGAATTACTAATATTTTAACCGTCTACCATGAAACATGTCTAAGAACCTTACAACTTCTTACAACTGCCAGGTTTATGAATTACTATAGTTATATCTCTTTCTTGCTGTAAAGAAAATAAAAGAGACGCATTAATAGCCATTCAGCAAACAAACAACCTCTAACCCCAAACGCATATACCGTCTCCGTTCCGTTCTGTCCGTCTGTCGTGAGTAAAACAAGCAAAAAGCCAACATCACGCGGTGTTCCCAGGCGGTCACCCATCCAAGTACTGACCGCGCCCGACGTTGCTTAACTTCGGTGATCGGACGAGAACCGGTGTATTCAACGTGGTATGGACGTTGGCAACCAACAACTCGAATACAATGATCACATTCAAATTCTAACTAAAAAATAATTCAAGATTTAAAAAAATCTTGTTCTTTTTAATGAATAAAAATAGGTAAGTAAAATGAAAAACAAAAAAATAATCACTCGCTCAATTTAAAAAAATTGTAATGTATAAAGTTTCTGTAAAAACAAGCAAAAAGCCAACATCACGCGGTGTTAACAGGCGGTCACCCATCCAAGTACTGACCGCGCCCAACGTTGCTTAACTTCGGTGATCGGACGAGAACCGGTGTATTCAACTTGGCAACCAACAACTCGAATACAATGATCACATTCAAATTCTAACTAAAAATAATTCAAGATTTAAAAAAAAATTGTTTTTTTTTTATGAATAAAAATAGGTGAGTAATATGAAAAACAAAAAAATAATCACTCGCTCAATTTAAAAAAATTGTAATGTATAAAGTTTCTGTAAAAACAAGCAAAAAGCCAACATCACGCGGTGTTCCCAGGCGGTCACCCATCCAAGTACTGACCGCGCCCGACGTTGCTTAACTTCGGTGATCGGACGAGAACCGGTGTATTCAACGTGGTATGGACGTTGGCAACCAACAACTCAAATACAATTATCACATTCAAATTCTAACAAAAAATTATTCAAGATTTAAAAAAATCTTGTTTTTTTAATGAATAAAAATAGGTGAGTAAAATGAAAAACAAAAAAAATAATTACTCACTCAATTTAAAAAAAAAATGTAATGTATAAAGTTTCTGTAAAAACAAGCAAAAAGCCAACATGACGCGGTGTTCCCAGGCGGTCACCCATCCAAGTACTGACCGCGCCCGACGTTGCTTAACTTCGGTGATCGGACGAGAACCGGTGTATTCAACGTGGTATGGACGTTGGCAACCAACAACTCGAATACAATGATCACATACAAATTCTAACTAAAAAATAATTCAAGATTTAAAAAAATCTTGTTTTTTTAATGAATAAAAATAGGCGAGTAAAATGAAAAACAAAAAAATAATTACTCGCTCAATTTAAAAAAAATGTAATGTATAAAGTTTCTGTAAAAACAAGCAAAAAGCCAACATCACGCGGTGTTCCCAGGCGGTCACCCATCCAAGTACTGACCGCGCCCGACGTTGCTTAACTTCGGTGATCGGACGAGAACCGGTGTATTCAACGTGGTATGGACGTTGGCAACCAACAACTCGAATATAATGATCCCATTCAAATTCTAACTAAAAAATAACTCAAGATTTTAAAAAATCATTAGTTTTTTTTAATGAATAAAAATAGGTGAGTAAAATGAAAAACAAAAAATAATCACTCGCTCTAATTAAAAAAATTGTAATGTATAAAGTTTCTGTAAAAACAAGTAAAAAGCCAACATCACGCGGTGTTCCCAGGCGGTCACCCATCCAAGTACTGACCGCGCCCGACGTTGCTTAACTTCGGTGATCGGACGAGAACCGGTGTATTCAACGTGGTATGGACGTTGGCAATCAATAGACCGGAATCATCCATCACATAACGACCGTTTGTAAATAAAATACAAATCAAATATTTAAAATACTTACTTATTCCCTTCTGGCAAAGACATAGATCGTCCCGTCTTCCTATTAGCCTCATATATCCACCTTTCGTGTATAGCGACCAATGGCTTCACATTGACCCCGGCCAAGATCTCGTCTTCTACTTTGTACTTATTGGAGTTCCTATCAGCGGATGATTTGAAGGACCAAGAGTTGCTGCGTTCGCGCGCGCGCCCGTCGATTTCGGGAGAGGATAATGTTTGAGACTGGTCGACTCTGTAATGCGAAAGCATGACGATAGATGGCGCTTTTCGAGACCGGAGTGTTTTATAAAAATGAACTAAAAATTTACTATTTACTAATTTTATTTTTAAGCACCTGTTGACCTTTTGGACGCTGTTTAAATGTGATGCTGTCACTTTTTGACAATTTTGTTTGAAAAAGACAGGAGCACATAACACAGGTGCTTAAAAATCTTTTGTAATAACATTCTTAGTTTTTCAGACTACTCATTAAAGACGTCTTTTTGCTACATTACATACATACAAAGATACATTTGTATCTTGCGACAATTTCTTGTCAGCAGTCAGTCATCTAAATACATTGAATAAAAAACCGGCCAAGTGCGTGTCGGGCCACGCGCAGTAGGGTTCCGTAGGTACATTATACCATACCATATTTTAATACCGCTATCATTTTTCGTCTGAAAAAATAACTTTGTTTTTCACAGTGTTTGTATGAATGACAAAGTTATATTTGCGGTTTTGGAAAATGTACTATATCTCGAAAACTAATTACTGTATCTCGTTCAAAATAATTTTCGTTGAAAGTGTTTATTAAGATCTATAGTTTATATTTTTTTTAGATTTTTCACCCTCTTACTTTAAAAGTTAAAGGGGGGGGGGACACACATTTTACCACTTTGGCGGCATATAATTTTCAAACGGTTGACTTTAAAAAAAAATTGTCTTAGAAACCTCAATGTCATTTTTAAAGACCTATCTATAGTCACCCCACAAGTATTGGTTTGATGAAAAAAAATATTTTCAGTTTCAGTTCCATGTATGGGGAACCCCCCCTTAATCTTTTATTTTTTTTATTTTTGTATAAAAATCGTAAAGCGGTTCACAGAATACACCTGCCTACTAAGTTTCAACTATGTAGTCCTAATACTTTTGGAATAAAGTGGCTGTGACATACGGACGGACAGACAGACAGACAGACAGACAGACATGACGAATCTATAAGGGTTCCGTTTTTTGCCATTTTGGCTACGGAACCCTAAAAAGGTTTAAAACTAGCGCTCGAGGTTTTAGTATGCTAGTATGACAATAGATGGCGCTGTTACGGTAATTGCTTTTTTCTGAGAAAACAAAAGTCGTCAACCTTAAGATCCTTTAGGATTTTCTATGGGTGACCATCAAAATGCTATACCATAGACAAATATTTTTACTATCAATCGAAGACTGTTTAAGTAAAAAAATTGGTATTTTTTTTAAATAGCTTTTGACTTGGAAACGAAACGATCGAATTGTACAACTTAATGTAAAAACTAGTATTAGCTATCATACCTCCTTAGTGCAGGGAAGCTATCTTGCGTGCGAGCGGAGTCGGGCGACTGTTGCTGGTCGCACTCGCAGCAGTCGCTGTCGCGGGCAACTTTCTCTGAAATCGTGTTAGTAGACACTTCTGGAGTTTCGGGGCTAGTGCGTACGTTGTCCATAACTGAAAAAAAAAACTAAACTTAAGGGAAGAAAAATAAACAATTTATATTAAGATCATGTTTAAGAAAAAAATGAACAAAAAGCCAACATCACGCGGTGTTCCCAGGCGGTCACCCATCCAAGTACTGACCGCGCCCGACGTTGCTTAACTTCGGTGATCGGACGAGAACCGGTGTATTCAACGTGGTATGGACGTTGGCAATAGCATGGTTGAATTATCAAGAGATATGGCGATATGTTGCGTTTAGTGGCGCCCTCATAGACCAACTAGATTCTTGTAAAGTAATTACTAAATTAGGTAACTTTTGATCTGTCTTCGCCGAGTCGCTTCAACTTTCAATTCAACTTGCGTCAGACGCAAGCATGCCTCCAAACCGTGCGCTTTCCCTTTCAACTTTCTGCCATACAAAGGGCTTTGAACATTTTGGCATAGTGGTAACCATAATTTTTGATTGACGGGAATTTCGGAAATATAGCGGCGCACGATGAAATTTGTGTCATAAGAATAAATAAAACTGTATAGAACGGACACTCCCGCTCCGGACGGGCTCAAGGTAACGCTATTAGCCTACACGTTAAACGTGAAACTCAGTTGGGCTGCCACGGCCGGCGTCGCTGCACGCGCGGTTGCCTGTTTGTGCGTTCCGTACGATCTTGGAAACGAATTAGAAAATGGTGTCAAGTTATTGTGGTGTGTTTGACTGTACAACAACAAACAATAAAAAGTTATGCTACACTTATTTTTTTTAGTTTGCCCAAATATGATGAGAGAATGTATGTAATATTTTGTAAATATTATTTCCTTTTTGTACCTAATTTATGAAATAGACATGAACAGTTATTTTAGTGTAGCCAATTGTTTCACCCAATAGGTAGTAAAATTTTGTTAAAATAGGTACCTACAGTATTTTTTACTTGTCGTCAAATATTTTCTTAATAGCCCTGCCATCGGTCGTTGATCTCATAATTTGTAAAAATATAATAATAATACTGATTTCAAAACAGAGAAATCTTTAGACGTAAGCAATATTTAACAGTAAGCAACCCTGGCAACACGCCTGGACGACAGCGGGGCGTAACGACGTGAAGGGGGAAGTAGGTATATAAATGACGGCGTTTGGGACTCTGACAAAGAAGAGTCCGTTCTAGTCAGTTTTATTTATTCTTATGCCTGTGTATATGTCGATAGGGGATCTATAGACGAACAAATGTTTTTGTTTATCTAATAATCTTCAATCGATATACACAGGTTTGAAGTCCGTGCGCCGTCATATTTCCGAAAACTCCGTTAAAATAAAAATAAAAATGTTTACCACTATGCCAGCTTCATACTAAGAGGTTCAAACCTATTTGACATTTTTTTTTAGAAGAAGAAGAGAGTAATGAGGCATGCCTTTTTGAAAGCTAAAAAAGAACTGGAAAGCGATTGTCAAGGTTAAGACACACCTTTTAAGCATTTTCGAAAATGTCTTTAGAACAATTTGTAAAGTGAGAGAATTTTTTTACTCACCTTCTTTACTGTTTGCTTTTAAATTTTGCAAGACCTCGGTACTCCGCCTGGTCAAGCTGAGATCGCCGGACAACCACGCATTTTTCCTCAGTTTATTGCTTCGAGCGATCGGTGTAGTCGGCAAACTGTAATTCTTTATATCGAAATTGTAAGACGACCGCTCAGTCTCATTTTGTTCTTTCAGTATCGACTTAATAGAATCCAAATTGCATTCCGGCACTTTTATATGAAGAGGTTTATAAGATTTCGGAGTGAAACTCCTACTCAGTTTCGCCATAGGTCTCTCATTTTGGTCTTTAATAGAGTCGTCGTTGAGTCCAAAATTGTTTGTGCGGTTTGGGCTAAAAATGCTACAATATTCGGTGGAGTCGCTTCGGTGTAACGCGCCTGGGGTGCCGATGTCTTTGATTCTCGCTTTGACTTTTGCTATTGGCGTGGAACAGGCGCTTGAGAAATCTTTTTCTGGTAAATGTTCGTACTTGAGTATCGGCCTTTTATCAATAGTGTCTCTGTCAGGGATGAAGCATTTTTCTGGGCTAGGTGATGACTTATTGATGACTTCGTACAGTGGGCTAACGCTTTTGCTGCCTTCTCTCTCGCTGGTGTCAGAAGAAGTAACTCCTTGGTGTACGACAGCTTTGTGGTGTAATTCTCGAGGCGGACTTAGACACTCCGTGTCGGTGGGAGTGGAGTTCGAGTCCCAACCGGAACTGAAGTCGGACTTCTTCTTGGACAGCCTCGCTGGTATGACGATGTATTCCAACTCGTCGATGTCACGCTGAAATTAAAATTATTGTTAGATGAAATACAGTTTTGAACACCAACATTCTGTTAATGGAAACTAAAAATAAATAACAAATTATAGATATTTTTACTCCTATCTATTTATGTTTTTATGTAAGAGGTAATTTTAAAAACAGTTCTTCTTCTTCTTCGTTTTTATGCTATGGCGGTTCCCTTGTGGAGGTCGCCAGTGTTGAATGTTTTTTGCTTAGTGGTTTTTTTAACATTAAATTTCTTAAAGCGAAAGCTTCCGCCACATAAGTCTTTTTAAGATTTTCAGGTCATGAAAAAGAGGAAACAAACAGTAAATGTTTCTGTTTCCTTCATTCCAACAAAAAAATATCAATTTTATTTAATAAAAGCAAAAAAAGAAACCTCATTAAATTGAGTTAATATATTCATAGATTTTATTGTATCTAAAGCAAGGGTGGCCAATCTTTTCGACACTTGGGCCAAAATTCGGAAGTAGAATTTTACCCCGGGCCGCACTATTACTATGTGAGAGAAGAAGTGCTTGTTTTTTTATAGTAGGTATGATAAGGTAATTTTAGTATTATTGTTTTTTTCTTTAATTTTTTTAATTTGCTCGACTCTGCGGGCCACAAGGTAACAGACGGCGGGCCGCACGCGGCCCGCGGGCCGCGGGTTGGCCACCCTTGATCTAAAGTCTCTATAATAAAATGATTTAGTTATGATAATGATAGATAGACAGTTGACAGTTTGGCCACAAAATAACTGTATACTGGACCAGCAAAAAAATTGCGATCCAAAGAGGAAACAAAAAATATTAAAAGTAAATGCTTTTTATGGAAATTAACTATTTGCAAGCAAAAAGCCAACATCACGCGGTGTTCCCAGGCGGTCACCCATCCAAGTACTGACCGCGCCCGACGTTGCTTAACTTCGGTGATCGGACGAGAACCGGTGTATTCAACGTGGTATGGACGTTGGCAAGCAACGACTCGAATACAATGATCACCAAAGGCCGGATTTGCGGTAGCAGGAATACAAACTTGCTAATGATTATCAAATTATCGTAAATGTTTACATATCGATGTTTTGAAAATATTTTTGAAGTGGAACTTCTTTGATCGCGTCTGTACATTTTTTGTATTTTACCAAGGAGAATGTATTTTAAAAAAAATGATATTGTATTTCACTCACTTTGACTTTGCTGTCTTTGCATCAAGAAAAACTGCAGTGCATTTTATTTTTTCTACAATTCACGATTTTTATTCATTCAGTTCGTAATGCCTTAAATGCACTGCAGTTTAATCTCGTTTCGATTTTTACTTGTTTTTCAGGTTGCTTAAGTAATTATATTTTTTATCGATACATTACACAAATAGATAATTAAGATGTCCACGCACTTTTAAACGTGATTTTATTCGTGCCACCGCAAGTCCGGTCTCTAATGATCACATTAAAATTTTAACTAAAAATAATTCAATATTGAAAAATTCAATATACTTCTTTAAATTGAATTTCAATGCAATTTATCTTTGATCAAGAATATTCTAGATAACACTTCACAAACTAAAACAATACTTAAAAATGGCACCACAAATAGCGTCTTACAAACTTGGTGCTTATTTTGTACATATTCACCTCTTATTTTAAAATCACATCTTTTATCACATACTTTGTTCAAAATAAGCGCCAAGTTTGGAAGTGGGACGCTATTTGAGGTGCCATTTTTGAGAGTCTGACCGGACATCTAGGGTATATGCTTGTTTCCACTAACAATAAATCGGCTAGCTTAACGTTTCTAATGATTAATCATGTTAAATAGTAACCAAAAGAACACTTTTTTCATTAAAATAAATAAAGATTACCAATATTTACGGAAAATAAAATCGGCAAAATTGGCTATTTAATCACGTGACATTGAACACCAATCAGAGACGCGTGACGTCACGCCTCGCGAAACATTTGTTGTTGCTGTCATTTTCGATAAGTGAACTTAGTGAACAGTGTGTGTGTGTGTGTGTGTGTGTGTGTGTGTGTGTGTGTGTGTGTGTGTGTGTGTGTGTGTGTGTGTGTGTGTGTGTGTGTGTGTGTGTGTGTGTGTGAACAATGACGGCCATAAACAAACACGAATGTTTCGCGAGGCGTGACGTCATTCAAGATGCCATGACAGTTTTGGCCTTTTTCGATATCATTTCGAGTTCATTTCTTAAAACGCAAAATTCATAGGTAAAAAAACTTATTTTTCTTAAAATAATATATTTTTGGGGTAAAATAGATACCAAACTTTATTTTTAAACTATTTTCCAAATTTTGTCAACTAGCCTATTCTTGATCGAAGGCAATTATTGATTAAACATGTAAATACATCAAAATAGGTAAGTAGATATGTATAAGTGAATAATACAAAAAAATCACTCACTTAAATAAAAAATATGAAAAAAAAAATTCTCTGAAAAAAATAAAAATAAAAAATAGCAAAAGGCCAACATCACGCGGTGTTCCCAGGCGGTCACCCATCCAAGTACTGACCGCGCCCGACGTTGCTTAACTTCGGTGATCGGACGAGAACCGGTGTATTCAACGTGGTATGGACGTTGGCAAGCAACGACTCGAATACAATGATCACATTTAAATTTTAACTAAAAATAATTCAATATTGGAAAATTCAATATACTTACTCTTCTTTAAATTTAATTTCAATGCAATTTATCTTCGATCAAGAATATCCTAGATAACGCTTCACAAACTAAAACAATACGTAATAATGGCACCACAAATAGCGTCTTACAAACTTGGTGCTTATTTTGTACATATTCACCTCTTATTTTGAACAAACTCACATTATATATCACTGATTTTGTACAAATTCACATCTTTTATCACATACTTTGTTCAAAATAAGCACCCAGATTATAAGTGGGACGCTATTTGAGGTGCCATTTTTGAGAATTCCAACCGGACATCTAGGGTATTCTTGATCGAAGGCAATTATTGATTAAACATGTAAATACATCAAAATAGGTAAGTAGATAATAATATGTATAAGTGAATAATACAAAAAAAATCACTCACTTAAATAAAAAATATGAAAAGTTTCTCTGAAAAAAATAAAAATAAAAAATAGCAAAAGGCCAACATCACGCGTAGGGAATGCAAACCGGTTTCACCGAAACCGAAAAAACCGGTTTTTCGGTCGATTTCACAGACAAAATAAAAACCGGTTTTTTAAACGAAAAACCGGTTTTTCCGGTTTTTTTCTGATTGAAGTTTCATGCTTTGCAATACATACAAAACGAAAATTCACCGCCCAATTTTGATTGACTGCTTCAAGTAGTTCAGTTTAGTGACCTACTTGTGCAGCTGAACGGGTCGAAGGTGTTTATTGCTGGTTAGTAAATAAAATATAGAAATTTATTATTCATCATCATCATCTTGCTGGGCCTTTTTCCATTTACTTGGGTTCAGCCTTCCCTGTTCTTCTCTTTCACTGTGCACGGTTGAGTGCCAGGTTGGGGTCGATGTCGGCTTCTTTCAGGTCGTGCTGAACCGTCATCAGCCAAGTGGCAGGGGGTCTATCGCGCCTACGCGTCGTCGTTGAGATGTTTAGGGCTATTTTCACCACGTGATCGTCGGGCGCCTTCGGTACATGCCCGTACCACCGTAGACGTCTCTTTCAGCTTTTCTGTTATGGGTACTACCTTCCGTATGTATGTGTTTCTGATTTCGTCCAGCATAGTGACGCCTGCTGACCAGCGTCTCTCTGACGTATGGAGTTTGTTTAAGTGTTGTTTATTTGTGGCCCATCATTCGGATCCAAACAGCATGGCAGGTCTAATTAATGGCTGTTTTGTAAACTCGCCCCTTCACAAAGATCTCTATGAGATGGCTATGCCTCTAAAGAGAGGCATTCGACTATCGCACATGACGCCTGTGAGCTGTCGCCATTTCATCCAGCCTGTTTGAGCTATATGGAGGACGTCGCTGTCAATCTTTCCGTCATAGCTTAGCACGGAGGTATTTGAACTGGTTGACTGTTGGTAAGTGGTCATTTCCCACATAGAAGCTAAAGTCATCGGGGTGTGATGTGCTATCGAAAATACATGACATGTGCTCCGTTTTCTTTCGGCTGATTTTGGGGCCATTTTCTTCCAGCGACTCCACCCAGCCGTTTAAATCACTCTGGAGATCTATCGCATTGTTAAATATGAGGGCCACGTCGGTCGTCGGCATAGAGAAGATTCATCCTATTGACACTTTTTAGTTAGATAATCCATTGTGACGTTAAATACAAGTGTACTCAGAGTAGACCCTTGATGTACCCCTACCATCAAGTCAAAGCTTTCACTCGTGCCTGCAGGGCAGACCACTTGTGTTGAGATTGAGACATTTGTGACATGTCGATGTCTGACTTTTTAGTCTCAAACCTGGGTTAGTCCCATAGCGTAGAAGTTTTTGATCATTTAGAAGCAGGATCGATTGGCGTCAGAAAAAATTGTGTAAAATGGTAATGTTCTTGATAACTGTGCATTTTTTGATAAACTGTGAATAGGGATACTCTTAAAATGGTAAACATGTGTTAACTAAATCAATAAAAATGTAGTATTGCACATTTTCGAATATTTTCTTGAAAACCGGTTAAAAACCGGTTTTAACCGGTTTTGGATTCAAAACCGAAAAAAAAACGGTTTTCATTTCACTTCGGTTTTGCATTCCCTAATCACGCGGTGTTCCCAGGCGGTCACCCATCCAAGTACTGACCGCGCCCGACGTTGCTTAACTTCGGTGATCGGACGAGAACCGGTGTATTCAACGTGGTATGGACGTTGGCAACATAAAGCGCGAATTTTTTGATCAATTCACGCAAAAACGTAGGTACATTATATTTATAGTATACGGCTATTTCAGTTACTTTACTGCAGCTGCCCCTTTTAATATCTGTGGTGTTTGGGAGAAACCGGTTATATACACCACTGAATTTATTTTACTACTTTTTGACGGGAAACCGGTTGTGGAGATTCTGGGCCTTTTTTAAATAAATATTATACAACACAAACATTGGTCTGGTTTCAAAGTAGCTAAAGCACTGGATATCAGGGACAACGGTGACGGTACAAACACTCAGGCTACAGAATACAATATAGAAAAGATCGTTTTCTAGGGGATTGAACCGGGACCTCGGAGATGGCGACGAATGCAGCTGTGAATAGTTTCGGGGAAATAGCACCTCCCTGTCTCATACCTCGCTGCAGTTGGATACGATTTGTGCTCTGGTTCTGTACTCGGACCGACATGGTGGCATTTTCGTATAAGTACCACATCACCTCGATATACCTGAAGTCCACTTGGCAACTTTGGAGAGACTGCAGCACCGTCCAGGTTTCAATCAAATCAAAGGCTTTCTTATAGTTTATCTTGTAATATTTCCTTAGCCTCTTTTAATTGTCAATCAGTTAAAAGATCCAAAGAGGACATAAGAAAAATGTGCCAAAAGCTGGACGTTATTGCCTATCAAGAAACTTGGCTGATGCCGCACGATCTGGGTTTTATGAATGAAATCGATAAGGAGTTTAGTTGTAGTACAAAATCATCTAAAGATACAAATACTTATTGGTGTCATTAGAGGTCGACCGTACGGAGGCACGGCTGTTATGTGGCGTACCAGCGTCTTCACTAAGTTTGATATTATTGAATGTGTCAGTGATACCGGCGTACAAACCACTCGACCACGGAATTCGTCTTGTACCCCTTGGACTCGGAGTCATCGTGCGGTGAACAATGATGGCGCGTACCAGGGGCGAATCCAGGACTTAAATTTGGGGGCCCTCGGAGTCTAAGGTCACATTTTAGGATTAAAAATAAGTTAGAGGCACTGACAGTACCTACATAAAAAAATATGTAATTGAATTTGAAAACAAAAATTGTAAATTGTCATTTATAATGCAAGTTCAATGTAATCTGCAAAGGTATTGAATTGAATTAAAAAAAACTCTATAAGCACACATAACACCTTTTTTTTAAAGTCAATTCTTTTACCCTACCACCCATTGACGTCTTTAAGCTGACAAGAAAAATGGGCGCAATTATCAGCTTTATTAGATAGAATGATATTTACAAATATACTTTTATATCGTTTCTAGACATTACATTCGGCAGATTTCAGGTAATCAGCATTGCTCCCTGGATCCGCCCTTGAGCGTTTTGGGAATCTACTCTTCAGGGAGTAATTTTTGCCAGTGTCAAGTGTTGAATAGTTTAGTGGTAGGTATTGTTTCAGTTTACATTAGAATGCGGGTACAATGCATTCTAAAGCTGCTTGGAGCGTTTAACACCAAGTATATCAAGACAGTTTACTCGGAAAATCTGCCGAGGTAGCCATCACTACAAAAAGTTTCAGCTTCACACAACTAAAATCGCCCCTATTTCAACTATCCCACATATTGTTCAGTTGCGTAGACGCTTTTACCACAAAACTGCACCAATTAACAAATTTTAGACAATATCCAATGTAAGTCAATTTGCAAATTGTTCAGGCCCACCAATGCCTGCTAGATAAATACCAGCAAAACCTTCACTCGCCACATCGAGACGTGTCAATTTTATAAGGAGCTAGAAATTAATTAGTACGAGTATTTGTATCATACCTTCACACCTTTTTTGTTGGACCGATTGCGTAGCTCTGTAAAGTATTTGAAACTAGCGGCCGCCCGCGGTTTCACCCGCGTGGTTCTCGTTCCCGTGGGAATATCGGGACAAAAAGTATCCTATGTTTTAATCCAGGCTATCTTCTGTGTGCCAAATTTTAACCTAATCCGTTCAGTAGTTTTTGCGTGATTGAGAAACAAACATCCAAACCCACAAACTTTCACATTTATAATATTAGTAAGATTTTGCATAAACTTGAGTTGAAAACTATTTTGAGTTGCATTTTGAGGCTACTTTATGTCCACTACGAAACACATAATAATTAAAATCACCGAACCGAACTCGACAAAATGGCGCCAAAAACTCCCTCACTCACCTTAACCTTATTCAAAGTGTCTTGCATGGTATCCAAGCCGAGTCTCTTCGCTCGCTGCAGCAGCAGGCTGCCCTGCAGTAGCGCCAGCAGGCTGCCCGGGTAAGTGCCGTCGGTAGGCAGCTCCATGCCCGTCTGCCACAGCACGTACAACTCCTTCAGCTTCTCGTATGAAAGCGACTTCCATGGTATCGACGCTGAAATTGTACGATTTTTATTAAAACATTATACCTTATACAACGTGTAACAGAATTAAAAGCGAAACAAGAATATTGCAGTTAGGGACCATCAAAGGACCAACTCTGAAATAGCGAAAACAAAATCTGCTGTTTCATACAATTTTATATTTTCTTTATTAATTTTTGTATAAAACAGCAGAATTTCTTTCGCGATTTCAAGGTTGGTCTCATAGCAAAAGTTGTTCAGTTTGATGGTCCATATCTACTATATTCTGGTTTAGCCATTCAATCTATTACACTTTGTAGACTAAAATAATAATGAGACTTAGATAATTCAAGTTACAGCTGACAAGTTTCTTGCGCCCGTTCTTCTTGTCAGCTAAAAAAGTCTGGAACGGGTGGTAGGAATATGATAGGAATAATAGACGATTCAAAAGTACTTAATAATTAAGTTTATTTGAATAAAGCTTATTTGACTTTGTTATTTTATTGCCAAGGACACATTGACAACTTAAGTGAGTATTAAGTTTGTATTAAAATACTGATAAAAAAATTAGTTTACTGGTTTTTCTGCCCGCGACTTCGTCCGCGTGGCTTTACGAAAAAAAAACACTGGGAACCTTTGATCGGAAATAAAGTTTCCTATGATTTAATCAAGCTATAAACTGTGTGCCAAATTTTATCCAAATCTGTTTAGCCATTTTTGCGTGATTGAGTAACAAACGAACATCTAAACTTCGACATAATATTAGTACAAAAACTTCTATGTTGTATTTGGATTTATAATTGTGACGATTTATATAATGGTTGGCAAGACAAAATCACCATTACAGTTTTTATTAATAATTGCAGAAAATCATCGGTAACAAAAATGATCATTGAGTTTTACTTAAAAAAAAAAACAAGCAAAAAGCCAACATCACGCGGTGTTCCCAGGCGGTCACCCATCCAAGTACTGACCGCGCCCGACGTTGCTTAACTTCGGTGATCGGACGAGAACCGGTGTATTCAACGTGGTATGGACGTTGGCAACTAACATGCTAAATCAAAGGATAAGTTTCTAACTTTTCGAATCTTTTTATGTTCAATTCAAATTCAATTCAATTCTTTATTGTGAAATAATAAACAAGGGTCAATTCATAGATAGAAGATATAATTTGTATACACATCCACCAAGTTTTACCTTTGCAGGTGTATTATCAATATTATCAACCAAAATAATAGTAGTCATTTTACGAAAACTTAACAAAACCGAAAGAAATTTCAAGATGATACACGGGATCATCTTGAAATTCGTGGAACTTTTTCTATAATATGGATAGCAGTAGTAGCGCCATCTATACAAACCTTTCTGAATCATCTACTGGCTTTTCCGACTCTGCGTTTACTCTGACTTGGGGCATGCGTGCACGCCGTGTACGGTGAATCCTTGATAAAATCCTTCGATCAAGAATACCCTACCTAGATGTCCGGTCAGAGTCTCAAAAATGCCACCTCAAATAGCGTCCCACTTACAAACTGGGCGCTTAATTTGCACAAAGTGATAAAAAATGTGTTTTTGTACAGAAATATTTTGTACAAAATAAGTGATATAAAATGTGAGTTTGTACAAAATACGAGGTGGTTATGTACAAACTAAGCGCTAAGTTTGTAAGTGGGACGCTATTTGAGGTGCCATTTTTGCGTACTGTTTTAGTTCGTGAAGCGTTATCTAGGATATTCTTGATCGAAGATAAAATCGGATGCTTGCTAACAAAGACTTCTATGATGCCTATGCTTGCTAACGATGGAAGGCAAGTTCAATTCAAAAATTCAAAAGAAAAAAATAAATATTGTGTCTAAACATTTTAACAAAATCAAATTAACGTTAAGGCCTTAACATGCCTCAATCCGAGCGGGTCGATCCGTGATGGTGTGAAATCGAACGTAACTCTACTCACTTTGGGTTCAAATCAGAGCGCGTTCCAACGCGGCGGTTGCGTTGAGAACTAGCACCGAATTCTCAATTTTTACATGTTTCTATTAAATTTCTTCGCTTTCAAGTTAGTTAGAAAAAATCTGTTCAATTAAGATTGAAGGTATTAACATCGCCGATTTTTATGTGTTGGTTTTAACATAAACGAATGTTTTGTTTCCGAGAAATTTTGCATATAGGACCAGAAACAGGGTCCACGGAATATTTTTTTACATCAAAGGTGGTAACATTTTTACAAATGCTTTCAATTAAATCTATTGGGTATTATTCCAAGTACATTATATATTTTTTCTATGATAGCTTCACGCGCGTAATCTTTCAATAATTTTAATTGAATATTGGAATTTGACCCTTCTTAGCGCCTTAATAACACACATTAGTCAAAGACTGTGTCGCAGCTATTAGCGCCCACCTCGAACTTATAGAATTATAAATGTTAAACACAATAAAAATACATTTGTTGAAACTAGAAGGATATTATTAGTTGGGACAGCTCTGACGTTAATTGCTTCCTAATTTTGAAACTGCTATATCTATCATATAAATCCGAAAGGAAATTTGTTTATTTATTTGTTACGCCTTCACGTCTTAACTACTCAACCGATCATCCTCCTAATTACTTAATTTTGTTAGAATCAACACTGACAGAAATCGCAGTAACATTGCTGCTTTAGTGAGAACCATTGTGACAACTATCTTATTTAAAGCAGCAATGCAACTGCGATTTCAATGGATTTCAATCGAAAATTGTTAGCAACAGAGTACGTAATTCGGGGTCCGGTGAAGTGAAGGTCAAGCACTACCCCATTGTGCATAAAAAAAGAAAAAAAAAAGAGTCGTTTACATACCATTGCAGCACTCCCAGAGTATGAGGCCCAGAGAGTACACATCAGACTTGGGGCACGCGTGCACGAACCCTTCATCATCAGGTTGGAACAGCTCGGGCGCCTGCCAGCGGTAATGGGGGGAAGAGCGCTTCGTCTCGTAGTCTACGGCGACTGCGTTAGACTGCAGGTACGCTTCGGACGACCGGTTCGAGAGTAGCGGCTCGGTATCCAGAGCGCGAGATTGACGCGTATCTATTTGGGATTATATTAATATTTTGTATTAAAAAAAAATATCGTAAAAGAGTCGTGCCCAAAATTTATGTTTGTATATTTATGTTTATATGTAAAGTCTGTCCATCCTTACTTGTCTTATTCAGTAAACAGTTTTTGACAGTTGTCATACGTCTTTTAAACTTAAATATATAGTTATTTAAAAATATGTTAGTAACTTTATGAAATTTTTGTTAATTTATTAACCATTTATTTCGTAATCTATGTGTGGAAAACCATTTGTTGTACATATTTTATAAATGATTATTTCAATAAAGAGTTGGGTAAAGATTGTTTACTATACAAGACAAGTATGGATGGACAGACTTTAAGAGGTAATTTTAAAAACAGTTCTTCTTCTTCGTTTTATGCTACGGCGGTTCCCTTGTGGATGTCGCCAGTGTCGAATGTTTTGCTTAGTGGTTTTAAATCATTAAATTGCTTAAAGCGAAAGCTTCCGCCACATAAGTCTTTTTTAAGATTTTCAGGTCATGAAAAAGAGGAAACAAACAGTAAATGTTTCTGTTTCCTTCATTCCAACAAAAAAATTATCAATTTAATTTAATAAAAGCAAAAAAGAAACCTCATTAAATTGAGTTAACATATTCATAGATTTTATTGTATCTAAAGTCTCTATAATAAAATTATTTAGTTATGATAATGATCGACAGACAGTTGACAGTTTGGCCACAAAATAACTGTATACTGGACCAGCAAAAAAAAAATGCGATCCAAAGAGGAAACAATAAAATATTAAAAGTAAATACTTTTTATGGAAATTAACTATTTACAAGCAAAAAGCCAACATCACGCGGTGTTCCCAGGCGGTCACCCATCCAAGTACTGACCGCGCCCGACGTTGCTTAACTTCGGTGATCGGACGAGAACCGGTGTATTCAACGTGGTATGGACGTTGGCAAGCAACGACTCGAATACAATGATCACATTTAATTTTTAACTAAAAATAATTCAATATTGAAAAATTCAATATAAGGTATACTCCTTTTTAAATTTAATATCAATGCAATTTATCTTCGATCAAGAATATCCTAGCTAACGCTTCACAAATTAAAACAATACGTAATAATGGCACCACAAATAGCGTCTTACAAACTTGGTGCTTATTTTGTACAAAATCACATCTTTTATCACATACTTTGTTCACAAAAGAGCTCAGATTGTAAGTGGGACGCTATTTGAGGTGCCATTTTTGAGAGTCTGACCGGACATCGAGGGTATTCTTGATCGAAGGCAATTATTGATTAAACATGTGAGAAATTTTAAATACATCAAAATAGGTAAGTACACACGCGAGCAAAAGTATGGAATCACAGGCCTATTTTCATACAAACGAGGTAACTTTAAAGCCTTGGTTCTTCGCTAAGGATTGACTGAAGAATTTCTGTGATCTAATTATGGCCATCCAGGGAGTAAATGGAGGAGATTCAGATCGCTATACACACCCAACTGATCTGATCAGCATTCTAAGATATATAAGGATCAGAGTTCTCAGTTTCAGAATTTTCATACATTTTATGCTAATTTCGCGGTTTTTTTTAAATATCCTAATATCTCACAGAATGCTGATCACATCTGTTGGGTGTGTATAGCGATCTGAATCTCTTCTATTCACTCCCTGGATAGCCATCATCAGATCACAGCTAGGTCAATCCCTGGGACCAAGGCTTCAAAGTTACCTCGTTTGTATGAAAATAGGCCTATGATTCCATACTTTTGCTCGCGAGTGTAGATATGTGTAAGTGAATAACACAAAAAATAACCACTTACTCAAATAAAAAATATGATAATAAAGTTTCTCTAAAAGAAAGAAAAATAAAAAAAATAGCAAAAAGCCAACATCACGCGGTGTTCCCAGGCGGTCACCCATCCAAGTACTGACCGCGCCCGACGTTGCTTAACTTCGGTGATCGGACGAGAACCGGTGTATTCAACGTGGTATGGACGTTGGCAACATAAAGCGCGAATTTTTTGAACACTTCATGCCGAAACGTAGGTACATTCTATTTATAGTATACGGCTATTTCAGTTACTTTACTACAGCTGCCCCTTTTAATATCTGTGGTGTTTGGGAGAAACCGGTTATATACACCACTTACCACTTTTATTTTACTACTTTTTGTCGGGAAACCGTTTGTGGAGATTCTGGGCCTTTTTTAAATAAAATATATTAGACAACACAAACATTGGTCGAGAGTCGTGCCCAAAACAGTAGCCAGCCACTTTGCCCCGGAACTGGATACTTCCAGATACGCCAATGCAAAGTGGTTGCCCTTGCGTCTAGGGAAGTAGTTAATAGACATGAAATGTTGTCAATTCTTTTGAAATAAAATTATGATAGTAATTAGTTAAAAGTTTGTATATTTCACTTGAAAAGTTTATACACTGAAATTAAAAGCCTAAAAACTTGAGTTTACTAAAAATTTGTGACCAACCTTCGATATTAACATACTGCGGTTCCGGGGAGTACATTTCATAGCCTTTATCCTTCTGCGCCGGCGCCGTCGGCAGTTTCTGGCAGGTGGACAAGTCAGCGAGTTTCGCGGCGTCCCGACTGGTCACCATGACGCCCTCGCTAGTCAACCCCGTGTGCATGTAGCCCTGCATGTGCAGGAATACGAGGGCATTCGCGATGTCGAGCGCGTACTGGACGGACGTCTGCGCGGTTAGGATACGACCCTGGAAAGGTAGGATTTTGACAATGATCATCAAAAGTTAAAGGAATTACAACCAGGCCCGGATTTCCGCCTAGGCCTACAAGGCCCTGGCCTAGGGGCCCAACCAGCCTAGGGGCCCTAACTGAAGATGGTCCTCAACGGAGGATGAACTGACTAAAAATCGCGCTGCGCGGCTCTTTTATTTGTGCTAAAGACAGGCAAAATTACAAGATTAGTAGATAAAACTGACTAGAAATCGCGCTGCGCGGCCGTTTTTTTTTATAGATAGACAGACAAGATTACTTGATTAGTGGATGAACTGACTTCAACTGACTAAAAATTGCGCTGCGCGGCCCTTTTCTTTTTTCTATAGATAGGCAAGATTACAAGATTGGTGGATAAAACTGATTATTTTTTAATCATAGACAGGCAAGCAAGATTACTTGATCATTGGATGAACTGACTAAAAATCGCGCTGCGTGGCCGTTTTTTCCGAATACAGGCAGATTTCACGATTAGTGGATGAAACAAACTAAAAATCGCGCTGCGCGGCCGCTTTTTTGTTATAGACAGGCAAGTGCGTCCGGGTAAAACTAGTTATTTAACTCAAATGTCCGGGGTTTTTGAAATTTTTGTCCATGGTCCGTAATTTAGTTGATAGCAGGCCTACATGAATTATTTCTGATATTTATTTACAGTACTTAAAGTTAGTTAAAAATTGTATTTTATTTTTGCACTAGTGCATTTTATTTGCTTAATGTCCAAAATGCGTCGGGATGGGGGGGCCCAAATGTAAAGTGCCTAGGGGCCCTGGGTCTCTAAGTCCGGGCCTGCTTACAACTTATTCACAAACATTACTATAAGGTCTTATAGTGCCCGTGGACGCACACTGCACAGCGTCAATCACATAACTCTATTTCAACGCAGTGCGTTCGCGTAGTCAAGGGTCGTTTAAGTGTTCTTTGTGAATACAGGTATTAAACTAGCAAATGTAAAAAACTAACGATAATAGTACTTTATGAGACAAGTTAGTTTGCATACCTATATTATTGCACGCGTTTGTTATAGCTCGGTTTATGGCCCTAAAAGCGATATATTAGGGCTGCATAAAATTTGTCATGCTCTAGTGCTAGAGTAAAATCTTCGTCTAAGTCTCAGACTCTTAAGACGAAGGTCGTCAGGTAAACAACCATACACGCAATTAAACTTCGTTAAAATTATAAACTTGTTATTTCATTATGTTACTTCATTTTCATACATAATCCATGATACCATGTTATTTTTTTTTTCAATATTGCTGGGTAATTTCCTCACAATCTAAGTGAAAAGCAGAGTATATAACTCGTACATAAACCCATTTTACCCTCGACTCGACTTCTATTTTGGTGCGTGTTTTTATAAAACACAAGTTCTACACTAATTTATTTGATAAAAACCTCACCTTATCTGTAATCCAAAGAAGCACAGTAAAAAGGTATGTATTATACAGTGTGTCCCTGGATAAAGTGCAATCCCGAAAGGGGGCGAAACTAGACTATAAATGAGTAATAAAAAAAATACAAAAAAATTCAATCAAATTTTTTTATTGCAGAATTAAGAGAATGTAATTTTTGTGAGTTATTTGCAATCTATCTGAACTAACAATTACCTGGCATCACGTTATTTTTTATTCGAACAAAATCCATTCACTACTTTTGAAGGAATATTATTTTTTATACATTGTACATTGTAAAAATTACAAAACTTAATTCTGCAAAAAAAAATTAAATTAGATTGATTACTTTTTTTTGTATTTTTTTAAATTCTTACTACTAATTTTTAATTACTCATTTATAGTCTAGTTTCGCCCCCTTTCGGGATTGCACTTTATCCAGGGACACACTGTATATAATCTATAGGTAAATTATTTTATAATTATAGGCAAGTATTATGTAGCGCATTGGCCTGCGATTTTCCGTCGTAGACTTAATTCACCTGAGCTAAATCACCTGGGTGAATGAAGTATACTAACTGGTATGGTACACTTAATTCACCCAGGGGAATATGTGAATTAAGTATACCGATTAGTAACTTAATTCATCTTTTATTTTTTTCAGTATTAGTTAATGCATTATTTGTTACTTATTTGAACTGGCATAAACGATAACTTTTACTAACTAATATGACTAGGGATAGATTTAGATTATTGGAAAGAGACATGTTATAAAATGGTAATAGACCACAAATGAATCTCGAGCTATGGTACGTTAAGCTGTTGGTTCCAGCTGAATTTTCAGCCCACCCACCAATCCGTAAAGGTCCCGCGTGGCGGTGGACATAATGTGAACCAAAAATGGGAAAACCGTTTCTTCCGACCATCAAACTGAACAATTTTTACTATGGGACCAACTCTGCAATCGCGAAAAAAAACTGCTTTTTGATATTTTCGTTACCTATTAATTTTTGTACCACTATGGGACCATAGTAATAGTTGTTCAGTTTGATGGTCCAAAGAAACGGTTTTCTCATTTTTGGTTCATTAATTAACATCCTGTATAAATTACCTGTACATGTAGAATCCCGTACAAGGAGTCGACGCACCGTTCGCACACTATGTTTACGTCGTCGTGCACATCTGGGTAAAGTCCCATCAGGAGGATTATGTTGGGATGGCGACATTTTCTGTAAACAAATTGAGTCTTTAATATTATTTCAGGTTTTATTTGAATCGTCTAATAATGACCAAAGAAATTATTATTTTTTGCACAAAGGGATTAGTTGGCCTTTACCTCACCTGATGTTAAGTGACGATAAGGCCGAAGGTGGAAAAGCACTACACCCGGAATCCTCATCACTGAGAAACTGGCTATCTTACCTCTAACTGCCGGTACACAACAATTTTAATTGTTGATAAGGCGTCAAACTTAGGTAAGATGGTGGTAGATAACCAGGCGGACTTGAAATAAGCCCTACCACCAACCAAACCGAGTACAAATAGTACCCCCCTGGGAATCGAACCCGGGACCCCTGCGTCTTATACTATAAATCTAATGCAACAATAACGACCTTACTTTTCTGTTAACGAGATAGATCAGTGTAAAAACTAATTTAATTTTTATAAAAAGGATGTTGAAAATATATCAGCGACGCCTAAAAGAATAACAATGTATTATACAAACATTTCACAATACACAAAGCAGTTGCAAAAAGTTGTCTAAATTTAGATTTTACGCTATTCAAGTTAAAGTTCCCAGCAGGGGTCAAAGTGTTATAACACTACAATCGCTACTGTGGAATAAAATAAATATAAATGTTTTTACGATATTTATGAATTCGGTAGTCAATTTAGACACGCACAAATAAACTTTCAAAACGTCTATTTCGTCTTACGACAAACATTTATGGCGATATGGAGTATTTCACTATTATATCGACACATGTTCGAGTATAAAGATTCTGTTTTGTGTATATTATTTCCATGAATCAGAGTCAACTCGTTATAGTCGTAAGTATAATTACTGTCACTTTTTATAAGCCTCGTGACGTCGTGATATGGTGGAAGGTGACTCTGGGTAGCCGCTTGATCTTTTTTTTATTTTTATTCACAATGGGATAGTTTGGCCTCCAGCTCACCTGATGTCAAGTGACGATAAGGCCGAAGGTGGAAGCGCACTACATCCCAAATCATCATCACTCAGAAACTGGCTATCTTACCTCTAACTGCCGGAAGACAACAATTTTTAAATTGTTGTTACGGCATGGCGTCAGACTTGGGTAAGATGTTGAACTTGAAATAAGCCCTACCATCAACCAAACCGAGTACAAATTGTTTCCACCCTGGGAATCGAACCCGGGACCCCTGCGTCTTACACAGATGGACGAACCACTAGACCCCACAGAGGCGGTTAAAGCGATCTACACGGGAACCATGCCCCACTTTCCGTGGTTCCACGCCGCGCCTCTGTCCACGCCAACGTCATGTTGCTAACACATCTGTAATCTTACTTACGTCAGTATGATACTGACCTGAGTATATTTATCTCCGTGTTCCGCTTCTTCCTGACGTGGTCGAGGGTGACTCGGGGCAGCCGCTTGATCTGCACGGGCACCACGCCCCACTTGCCGTGGTTCCACGCCGCGCCTCTGTCTGAGGTCACGTCGATGTTGCTTGCACTCGCTATCGGTAAACCTTGCGCACTTAGGTCACTCTGAAAGTTAACTAATGATTTGTATCTTCTATAAACACTAATGAACCAAAAAATTAATTTACCCTGTGCTAAAGTAGGTAATTATTACATTTTACGCCTAACTGATTGGACCTAGGTTAAGATTGGATCACATAGGCACGGTAAAGAAATAGACATATTTCTTTACCGTGCCACTATTATTCCCGAAATTACTACATAAACGAAATAGCAGTTAAAATTATTTTGTTTTTAAAATACAACACCACAAAATCTGATAGATAGATATTTGGCGATAGTGGTTCAATTTCATATTCTCACATTTGCTGTGAGTCACAGCAAATCTCTTTTTCAAAATTGTTAGATATTGGTTACGAACGCCTGTCAATCAAATTTGGATACATGTTTGTTATGTTGATGAGATTTTTCCTTTCGGCCGAAAAATAATTAATTATTAATAATCAAAAATAAAATATCTTCATAGTTCGAAAGAAGTATGTTTTGCGTAGGTTTCATTGTCTAATAATTGGAAAGTAAAAACCTACCACTTGCAATGTTTAAATGCGTGCAAAGAATGTTAAGGTCGTAAGATATTTTTTTTCGTAACAACATTAACACTTAGAAACATAAAGGCTGCTATTTTATGACAAGTTATACCCATGTCGAAATATAATCGTAATTTGATGCGAGTAAAAGAGATTCGGCTTTCAGGGATTTGATACGGTCGAGGCGGCAAAAGTGTGCACTATCAATAGTGACGTAACGTGGCAGCTGGACATGGGAAAGTTCGAAATTACATAACAAAAGCTGGACAAAGAAGATCCTTTTAGGAGACAACGTCAGTCATCCTCTTAAATAGGCAGCTCGTTTTCAAACTGGTTATGTAATGAAAGTAGCGTTTAAGACGCTATTCAAAGTATTTTTTTAAATACAAAACATACTAACTTTGGTATCGTCGGACTTCGATGTCGGCGACCGCGTTTGAAGCAGTTGCTCGTCAGCCCAACGATCGAAGTTTTTCAATTCGCTCATCACCTCCCATAATTTATCTTCCCCATTATCGTTTTTACTTGTTCCATTGGACGCGTTGTGACTAGATGATACCTTCACGCTATCCCCATTTGCAGCACCGTCCACCTCCTCTTCACTTCTTTGCCCTTCTAAGAAATGATTGACGTCGAACGGCAATGAATTGTTTTTGAAAAATTCAGGAGAACCTGTATGATCGTCCTCTTTGAAATCTATGTGCCTTTGGACTAGGAAATCCGAGTCCGGTGGCCTGTTATAATATCTATGTCGGCTTTGTTGTTTATATTTCTGAGGTTCAGAGTATGTAGAAGTCGCCAGTACATTCCCTGGCATGAAAACCTGATTTTGGAATAGGAACTGTATGTTAGGGACGCCACTACACACTTTTTCATCAGACATGGCAGTTCTAGCGCGCCTTTGTGATTTCTTTTTGTATTTTGCGGCCGATTTTTTTTCATAGTTGAAGGTGTTATTGGGATCTGTGCAGTCAGTGCAAGAGATTGGTAGTGAATGTCGGCCACATTTTTTCTTGACTGGTGTTAATTGTAAATCTTTATTGCCCAACGATCTTCTCGCCTGGAATTCTGCTAAGTCCCTCTTGTACTCTTCAGTTCGTATAGTACCGACCTGGTTATGGCTTATTTGAGTTGCGCTCTGTGAGCATTGTTGTTCTGGCGTAGTGGGCTCGGGACTAACACGACGAGTGGTCACTGTTACACGTTCCCTAAAATAGGAAAAAACAACTATAATAATTGATTCACTTCGTATCGTATCTCTAATCTTGGAAGCCAGCTAATGGTTGCGGTGATTCGCCTTTACTTTATGAACAAAAAAGTTAGGTATGACCTCAAATCTGTCTGTGACTGATGATTTACACGTGGAAATGTCACAGATCAAATAAAACGTGATTCAAATTGTGCACGTAATATTTTTGGAATAGAAGAACTTTTTCTATCCTATGAATGCTGTCAGTATTAAAATGAAGCATGAAATTCAAAATAGGACCGCAAAGATTAATTTTTGATGGTAATTAAAATTAAGAACAGCTAACTTTATCGTACTTTATAGTACTAGGCACGTATCTTGAAATTTTTTCGACGGAGTGGGGATAAGTTCGCGCATGTGCTCTTGTGAGCGACCAATAGCGCGCGCCACTCTTCCGCCGCCGGCGCCCCTCACCGCTACGCATACCCAAAATACGCGTCTCACGCAATCCCCACCCGATTTCAAGTTATATGCCTCGTACTGTACCTACCTAGCTTTCAGTATCGATCGATCGTCATGGTTAAGGCACAGAATAGGTAGGTACTCGATACATAATGCCAAAGTTTCAGATTTGATTCCCGATCAGGTCAATTAATGCAGTCGGTTAAAAAGAAACTCTCCCTTTCTATTTTTTTATCTAGGGATCGACATGAGCATGTTGTCTTATTTCTAAAATACGTGACTTATACCAGAAGCATTTCCGCAAACAATATACCACAAATAAATATAAATCTCAAAGTAAAAGGCGATTAGAATCGGCGACAATGCCGGTGCCCGATATTGATACACTTTTACCGATTACATTTAGTTCAATGAAGCTTGCCTTACAAAGATAAATCCTGTGTGAAGTTTGGCTGCTTTTCCAAAACGATTTGTGAAATCCACGATGGTTCTTTAGTAGGAGTATAGTATTGCAATGCAATGAGATAAAACCTTGAGATTGAAAATTAGTTCACCACCAACTGCTAATTTACCCAAAACCCATTTGTTAACTTTGTTGCGTGTTTATTTCTTTTTCAGCAACACTAGTTCAGTCTAGTTAGCTATTTAACGGCACTCGCACCTTAAAAGCTTTGTAATCATCTCAAATATTTATGATTTTCTCTTCTCGAATTTAATAGGTACCTACTTTTTGTTTGACGGCTACTTTGTATTGGACTACGCTACAGCAGTGTAACGCAATTTATTATTTTAAGAAACTCAATTATCTGTCTCATTCTTCGTGTAATTAGATCGATAGGGATATTGAAATAATAACGGAGATCCGAAATAAAATTACGTGCATCAAAACAATGTGAAGGCTCTGATAGGATTCAAACAATAGTTTATGTAACACCTCAATTAAAATAGAAAGCATCTCAAATATCAACAGATTTTGAATGACTGACGCGATCTTAACATAATGCAACTATAATGCTTACATAAATAAGTCAGCCATCAATTTTGGTTATTTGCAAGGCAATAAGAAAATAATACGACGGCGGTCAACAAATAGTTTGGTGAAAGTGAAATTTCAATAATACTGTTTTAGAAAACGCAATGAAAGGTATCGGATTGAATCGAGTAATTAATGGAAGCATCAATCACGACCTCGATGTTACATTATTTCATCAGATATTGCTGTTGGGTTTTTTCGTATTTCGGCGCAACTCAGTGGATCGCGTCGCGTGGGAACTTCGAAGTTTAGTTAGATACAGTGACGGTTACAGTTCTCAGTGTCAGGATTTCCATACATTTTTATGTTAATTTCGCGGTTTTATTTTACATTTCCTTTCCTTATATCTCTCAGAATGCAGATCAGGAGGTCAAATCTGTTATGTTAACGTCGAAATCGTGGTTCAATGGTGTTTGAATGGTAATGCTTTTTGACACAGTTCATGTTTCTTAAAACCAAAACCGAAACATATTGTGTTTCTTGCTTGAACCCAAAACGGAAACACATTGTGTCTCGATTTTGGGTTTAAGGGACAAGAACTGTGTCAAAAAGCATTACCATTCAAACATCATTGAACTACGATTTTGACGTTAATATTAGCAGACTTGACCCCCTGATCAGTTGAGTGTGTATAGCGATCTGAACCTCCTCCATTCACTCCCTGGATGGCCATCTGATGATGGCCATGAGATTGGCCTAGCTGTGATCTGATGATCACAGCTAGGCCAATCCTTGGCGGAGAACCACGGCTTCAAAGTTACCTCGTTTGTATGAAAATCGACTGGTGTCTTTAATTATGTGACTGCCACTGTACCTACTGTGTTCTACTTTTATTGAAATCTTTTCAACCCGGTACTAGAACTGGGCTGAAGGCTATTCAAGTACTTATGGGAAAGTCTTGCAGACAGGAAAAATAAACCAATTCCAAATCATTGTAAGTACAAAGTTGCGGCTTGCGACAGTAAGGTAGCCGACCGATTAGTTGAACGCTAATCGCGTCATCAAATCGGTACTGTTAGGTTCAAGTAGACATTTTGTAAAATCTTATCTTTATTACGTATAGTTCTGTGACATCGCCGATTTGATCTTAAAACAATGAGACGTTATGATTATGAAACAGTAGTAAGTACACAATTAAAGTAAACACATTCACACTACCCAGAGATGTAGAGAACTACCCTCAAGTTTTATGCCTGTGTAAATGCTACAGTCAACAACAAAAGTTGCTGAACACTTTATTTGTAGTTATAAGTATGTTTATCCTTGTCTTATTTAGTAAACAGTTTTTGATAGTTGTCATAAGTCTTTTAAACATAAATCACTGTTTAAAAATATGTTAACTAATTCAATCAAATTTTCATTCAACTAATGATAATATTTCGTATTGTGTGGAAAACCATTTGTTATTTTTTATAAATGATTATTTCAATAAAGAGTTGGGTGAAGATTGACCAAACAGGGTAAACAGACTAGAAAATTTTATTTTCGTTTGGATTTACAAAAAATAATAATTGTAAAATTGGAGTATAAAATACGACACACCCTGACCCTTTACAGTCTGTTTAACCCTACTTGTCCTATTTAGTAAGCAGAAATTTTAATTGTTATTTAAAAATATGCTATATAAATCAAATTGTCACTCATAATAATTAGTGACAATTTCATTTGCAATTGCAACACAACAATAGATAAATTATGAAAGAAATTACTAATTAGTAATTCTTTTGAAATCTTATGTGTTCAATAAATAGTTGGGTGAAGATTGTTTACCAAATAAGACAAGTAATAATAAACAGACTTTATACTATAATTCAATCAACATTAGCCATAACAATGTAGCACAACTGCACAAATACTATTCATCTCAGATCCAATTAGATTCCTATAGGATACCAAACAACCAAACATTTTGGCAACTTATAAGAGGAATTTGTAACAAAGTACTAATTAAAGTGCATCAAATGCAACAATGGGATTCTATGAGTAACATCGACAATATGGTGACCTCACACATTGAGCGGATGAAAGGGATTGAACAACCAATGATTCGGCATACAAGGTGGAGACTTACATCATGCTTGGACAATAAGCCAGACATGCCTATTGTTAGAAACTGTTACATGTTCCATTGGAAACTGAACTTTTTATTTTGTATAATGACATGTTTTCAACAGTTGTCCATCCAAATTGAGTGGGTATCCTAGATAAACTGTGTGGAGGGAAAAGTTATGTGTAAGCTGTTCAATCAAAGATCGAGGGTTTATTTAGGATAATATTTCCTACAAATTATAACTTTATATTAATTATTTATAATACTTTGGGAAAGTACCTACCTACTCAGTGAATTGTGATACCCATTGCACTTACTTTAGTTATAATAAAAACATAAGTAATAGATATAATTACACAATAAGAAAATAAACCTTTGAGCTAGGTAGGCACCATTAAATATTTTACCAAATTTACAAATTAACAAAATGTTTAAAAAGACCTTGTTAAAATAAAATAAATATTGAAGTCTTGCATTGTATAATTTGTGCATTATTTAAAACAAAAAAACCTTAATTACCTTCAAATTGAAGGGCAAATAGTGTAGGAAATGAAGCGATCTTTTGTATGGAGACCCCAACATTAAATCCTCAGTCGATGAAACTTTGCAGGGATGTAATTTAGTATGAACCAAAACCTATGTACAAATATCCAAAAACAAAAAATCGATTTGGATAATTTAAAAAATATGTTTCATTTATGATACTTTATCATACTGTATAGTTTCGTCTACTGAGGATTTACTGTGGGGGTCCACTACCATCCTTTCCTACACTATTTAATAAAATATTGTGAAAAATTGTATTGATCTGTTAAACCTGGGGGTTCAACAGTTATCTAGCCAAGTGTAATTTGATATGATGTATAAAATCTTCTTCAATAATAGCAAAAAGTTTAATGACCCTTAGAACTATGTGTAAAAATGATGTCACCACCACCTTTGTTTAGTGTTTTAAACAGCAAATAATTAAAAAATATTTTTAGTAGGTACAATAAGAAGACATAACAAAGTTCACTGCACCAAACCAAATCAAAAGATAGGTCTACTTACCGGCGCAACCACTTGAAAACGCCCATATCCTGCAATGAATCCACTTTTTCCTCTATTTTTACACTACCTACATAAACTGTCTGCAAATAACAAATATGAGATACAACTCAGAAACAAATTAAACCTGAGAGCGGGTAAGAACACGCGGAATCGCGGACATTACCGGCGCATAAGTCCGAACGTTACAAAAAACGACTAGCAACAATGACCACCGATATATTGTGCGGTCAGACAAAACATCACGAACGGCACGCCATTCGCAATGAGCTGAATTTAAGTTTTTTGTACAAATTACTTTTCGTTGCGCTCCGCTGATCCACTTCGTCCGCGCTGCCGGGTCGGGCCTCGATTCTACTCTGAACCGGCACAAACAGCAAACGCACAATATGCTCACCGAGTTTTGTATTAATTTCTCAACATCTTGGAGGTAGTCACATAATTTTGTACAAATAAAATGTAATAAACAATAGATAACGTTTGTTTGTTTACCCTTTTGACGTTTCGGTTTCGGATTTACTCCGAAAAGCTTTATATTCGTACAAGAACTTTTTCATTTTGATTACATAATCTTTTGTAAATTAACACAATATCTTTGCAAATAAAGCAATATGAAAACTTTTTCTGTATATTTATACGGGAAAATCATTGAGCGTGAAGTGAAAGAAGCAAGCAAGCAAGCAGGAAACTGGGAACTGGGAATGGAAAAGTCAGAAAGCGACATAAAACATACAGATGAAATATGTATTTTTTTATTTTCATCCAAATCAAACTTAATTTAAGCTTAATAAAGGCCTAAAAATATACACATATCTAGGCCAATAACTTTAGTATGAGATATTTTTTGTAAAAAGTTTAAATTTTAAAAGTTTCACGCTGTTCAAAGGAAGCGAATACTATGACGTCAAATCCAACGTCAATATGATTACATCCGTTTCCTTTTCAGAAAAATTCCGTTCCGTTCCGAGTCATGCGATGTGATAAAAAAATAAATAAATTAAGAAAATATTAAAAACACGACTGCCCTGCCAAAACGAACAAAAAAGTTAAACAACAAGTGTCATTGCAGTCGGGGGACCTTATTATGGAACATTTTTTGATCAAAGAGGTCCCCCGACTGCAATGACACTTGTTGTTTAACTTTTTAGTTCGTTTTTGGCAGGGCAGTCGTGTTTTTAATATTTTTTTTTATTTTATTTCACACATTTTAATGACAAATAATATAGTTTTGGAATGTGCTCATCAAGGCCTTTCATTTGATGCCCATATTGTAATAACAGAAGAAAAAATCCATGCGGTAAAGGGTTAACACATGTTAACACGCCGTCATGTGACATCAGTGTTCATAGTAAATGTATGCACTAGGTTCACACTTATCTTATAACACGTCACTGACGCGACCAAATCCCATATCATCATTTTGAAATTAGACAATAGAAAGGCTGGTTGTAGGTAGGATTCGCGCTAATAGGGTTGCGTTCCGCACCTTGATTATCTAAAAAGAAACTATTTAGCGACCGGTTTCATTCGACATATATTGCTACTTTTCTTTGGTATGTTTTTTTCACCCCAAAAAGAAATAGCAATGTATCACATTCATCTGTCAAATGAGACCGGTCGCTAGGTGGTTTCTAATTAGATAATCAGCCCGCCGAACGTACGCTCCGAGTGCAACCGGAAGCTCTAACGCCGTTCCAAACATTAGAGCGTGACGTTCGGTTGTTACAACTTTCCCGTTCCAAACGTCAGAGAGTTGCAACCAACCAACCATCAAAATTGTTGGTTGTAAAACGCTCTGACGTTTGTCTATAGAACAAATGTCAATGTCATTTGACATTACTTTGTATTTTGATGACTTTGTGTCTAATCTTTAAATAAATCATGGTAGCTTCGCAAAAAAAAAAACTGTTTTTATTTGATTTTGAATAAAGGAAAGTTTAAATTATTCCTATTTCAAGTGGAAAATGAAGACTTCATTTTCCATGTGTAAAAAAAAACTGTTTTTATTTGATTTTGAATAAAGGAAAGTTTAAATTATTCCTATTTCAAGTGGAAAATGAAGACTTCATTTTCCATGTGTAATACGAATAATTTAAACTTTCTTTTATTAAAAATCAAATAAAAACTGTTTTTTTGTGAAACTACCATGATTTATTTAAAAATTAGACACAAAATCATCAAAATACAAAGTAATGTCAAATGACATTGACATTTGTTCTATAGACAAACGTCAGAGCGTTTTACAACCAACAATTTTGATGGTTGTTTGGTTGCAACGCTCTGACCACAGACGTAATAGAGAACAAGTCTGACGTTTGGAACGGGAAAGTTGTAACAACCGAACGTCACGCTCTAATGTTTGGAACGGAGTTAGAGCTTCCGTTTGCACTCGGAGCGTACGTTCGGAACGCAACCCTGTCAGCGTGATTCGGACCGCGGCCTTGACTTGACAGTTGACACTCGCACACACAACTGTCATTATTATGACAATTGACATATGACATTTTAGAACTCTGTGGTGACGATGACGTTTATCTATGGATCGGAGTTTAATTTTCGAAAAAATAAAACGATTGTTTATTTACAAACTGTTCAGTTCAGTCAAGTTTTCTATATATTTTACTTATTTAAAATGGATGAATTGAGAGGTCCTAATATTCAAATAGTGCTGCATTTAAAAGAAGGTATGTACTTGTAAAGATAAAGTTGATTGAGCCTGGGGGAAATTTGTAGACACCACTAGACACATTTCATATTTCAGGTCTTGGATTTGGGTTTTTGCGGACGCCTTTTATTGTTAGCGGTTCTTTAAATGGTTATATGTTGGAAACTGATCCCGTAGTTCCATCACACGCGCCAGTGTTTGATGCGGAGTTAGTTTGGGAGGCCGACAAACGAAGATTTCGAAGGTGAGTTGAGTTGTGTGTTTTAACAGGCATGATATCATTTAAAAGAACATTAATTTATTACACCTTAAATTAGTGATGGGCTGAGTGACTATTTTTCAACTCGGGTCACCTGAGTTGATATCAATGCTGACCCGGGTTTCAACTCGGGTCAACTCGGTTGAGTTGAAATGATGATGTGATATTTTGAAATAATGTGGTTTTGATCGTATTTGATGAACTATTGAACCAAAGCGACTCGTTTGCTGTTGCGACAGCAAAGAAAAGGAGTTAAAAGAGATCAGGATTTGAATTATAAAACAAAAAGTTACTTGAAATCGAGTGGTTATTATTAACAAATTGGCGTAGGTACTTATAGCTGTTTATAATTATTAATTGTGTTGTGATTCGGGCTCGTTGGGTCGTATTTGTTTGTCGTTGTCACCACATACATGAAAAAATATACAATTTTCCATGTATGTAGTGTACCGACCAAGTCAACCCAGGCTAGAACAAAATCAACCCGAGTTAACAGGCTGGAGAAGTAACTCGAGTTATCCGGGACTTTGACTCAAGTCGCTCACCACTAATCTTAATATTTATTTATTATTATAGCCTAAGAGTTCAGAATGTACCCATAAAAGTGGAAGTGTATGCAACGGGGACTCAAGGACGAAAGGATAAACTGGGATACCTACTCCTCAGTCTACTGTCTGCTCAACCATGCCCTTCTAATAAAATAAACGATGTAAGCAACTATTTAAGTGAAGGAATCACTTGGATTTTCAACCCTGTTTATTAATTCATCAACGCCTGAGCGGTTGCTGGCATCCAGACAACAATAGAAAATCGATTGTGTCTTGTTTTCTGGGCATTGGCGAGTTAAATGTCGTTTTATGGTCAATATTCATAAGTATAGGAGGTTTACACTTGCAACTAACAACTAGAGCAGAAAAACCATAGAAATAGAATGTCAAAGAACAACAATGTCAAAAAACAGGTGATCCGAAAACGAATGCATACATTTTATATGAGATACGAAAAAAATTACTTAGATTCATAAAATATGACTATATATGGCAAAGGAAATTAATAAACTATGTTCCATACTGTTTTCTTCGTCGATAAACGAATAAATGTAGAGAAATTTGGTTTTAGAGAAATTTGTGGCAATATCTTATTTACCTGTGAACAGTGTGATTACTCGGATTGTTTCTTTTTGTCACATCACATTACTTAGAGCACAAGACACCATGGCTCCACGATACCTTTATTTTAAATTCTAATTAAGATTAACAAATATTTTAAACAAAATGTGATTGTTCATTTGCTAGGCGGGACGCTAGGGGCTCTTACTGTGAAAAATGTTGGCACATGTCACTTGATCCTTTGTCTCTTTTTTACATAGACCGTGTCCGTATGATGTTAACTTCTCTTTTCCACGCTTTGTTGGTCTTCTTGAGCGCAGCGAAAATTTTTCTATGTCTATGAGAAAAACAATGATATTGTAAATGAGAAAGAGTGAGAGAAGTGAATATGTCAGACATCATTCTCAATCCCATTCCTTATCGGTGCAGGTTGTAATAATGTAAGATAAATAAATAAAATAAAAAATATGCAACTACAATACTATGTACACATAAAATTTGCAACTTCAATATGATTCTTACAGCGAGATGTGAATACTTTTTGTACTTTAATTCTAGATAAAATATGCATGGCACAGACTTCTCGGGGTGCGGTCAGAAGGGAAATGTTGCCATCCTCAGATACTAATGAGTCTCTCCATAGAAGACAGGGTTAATACTCCAACACCAGTAAGTTTTTGCTTTATTTATTTTATATTATGAAATTTAATGCTCATTTCACAGTCTACCAATAATTTATACTGTTCACTTTTGGTTTAACATGTTGACTGCCAATGCCAACCTACAAGTATACTCGTAGTATTTTTTATTTTCCCAGTAGAGTATACTGGTATGGCAGCAAAGTGTTAAATAAAACAGAATTTCTACAAAACTAAAGTTAAATATTTGAGACTTACCTGGAACTTGTGAAATTAATTCTTCCACCTTTCTGTATTATCTATAAAGATTTGACTTCACCCCCTGTATTGCAGTCTCTTAAAACTTTCCAGTTTTCTGAATGGCTTTCAATGTGTCTCTTTTATTTCCTATACAGCGAGAAAGAGATGTAACTATTGCAATTCATAAACCTGGCAAGTTTTAAGAGGTTGTAATACCCCATAGAAAGGATTAGACAGTGTGTAATAATAAACTGTGTTTTGTATTTTAGAGAAATGAGCTGCGAATGTTTCATACCAATGAGATAGCATACCCAACCAACATTACTGACTCGACAGCAGCATCAGGAAGGACAGTTTTATTAACTCTAGGTAAAAACAACATACAAAAAATATAGCAGTTCTTATGTGTAGGTAGATGTGTTTTTTTTCTCAATGTGTTTTTTTTTCTCAAACTTACTTAATTGAAAATGTCTGCTTTTAACTAAATTCCATGATGTGATATCACAGATAACTATAATTGGCCTTATAAATTTGTAAGTTACCTCATAGTTAATTTTATTATGATTGTGCTGTTGTCCTAAAAAAAAAAAAAAAAAAATATATACCATGGGCAACAGCGTCGCTTAACCACTCGTAAGGTTAAAATTGCTTGCACGCCGCGCCGTCACAACACTCAGAACATACGTTTTACCCCAGTCATCTTAAACATTCTAGGTCGCAAAAATTGCAAGGTTCTGCATTTTTGGGATGTTGTTAGGATAGATACCAGTAGTGTAAATCCAAATTTGCAACCCTGAAAGACCTGTGCTAACTTCGTAGTGGTCGAAAAACCTTGACTTTTTCAGTTTTTGGCTTACAACTTCTAAAAAATGAATTCTACGGCAAAGTTGTCTATGACACTTTTAAAGAAGATAAAATTACCAACAATTTGAATCTATTCACTTCTCAAGCTTACGCGCTCACTAGACATGAAATAAAACAATTTTTAACGGATACTAGCGCGGTTTTATTGAAAGCACTTTGGTAATTAGTTGGTATTTGGTTTGATTTTTGGTTTTCCGACGTTTCGGCAACTTTGCAGCTGCCGTGCAGAGAGAATCTACTGAAGCTCTCTCTTTTTAGCACTAAATAATTCATAAAATTAAATTATAAATCAACATAAAACATTTAAAAATTTTGTTAAAATTTTAATTTCTGAACGTCTAAAAAATTCATCGCTTGAGGATAGACTCACGGGTAGCTTCAGTCCCCCGTGACCACGGCAGCTGCAAAGTTGCCGAAACGTCGGAAAACCAAAAATCAAACCAAATACCAACTAATTACCAAAGTGCTTTCAATAAAACCGCGCTAGTATCCGTTAATTTTTTTTTTATTTCAATTTGAATCTAATTTCAGCTCTGAGTGTCATATATATCTCGAGATACACACTTCAAAAATGGTCCATTTTTGACAAAAAGTTATTCAAGCTAGTCTTTCGAACAAAACAACGTCTAAAATACTCATTCTACGAGGAAAACCATAAGAAATAAAGTTGCATAGCAGCTATTTAGCTTTAATTTAAGATTAAGAAAAACTCTTTAGGACCAATTGTAATTCTCTTGATATCAGATAAAAAAAATAGGATTACGGATTTCTCAAAAAAAAATTAAGCTTGACGAGTGGTAGGACTCTTTTAAAGAATAAGAATGATGTCAATCAGCGGAAAACATTGTATCGTGTAAAATTAAATTAAATACAATTAATGTAAACGTGTTATCACTTCACATTATAAAACAAAGTTCTCCGCCTCGTCTGTCTCTCTGTTTGCGATAAACTCAAAAACTACTGCACAGATTTTCATGTAGTTTTCATTAATAGATAGAGTGATTTATGACAAAGGTTTAGATATATAATTTGTTAAAGTTTTATGCAAATTAGATGAAATATAACATAATCCGAGCGATAACGCTCCTATAATAAACAGTTTTTGGCGCAAATGGAGGTGCCGACTGGAAGGTATTTGTTTTCTTTTAGGGGTGATGAAAGGTTGTAATTGGTAAAATAAAGAAGGAAATCAAAGCGAAGCCTGAGTAGGTTGCCAATTTCTTAATAATAAAGTCACAGTGGCGAAATGATGGAGGAACCTCGAAATTTTCAGACTTTTTTCAGATTTTGGCTTACAATTTCTAAAAAATGCATTCTACGGCAAAAATATCGAAAACATTTTTAAAGAAAATAAAATTGACAACAAATTGAGCGTAATTTTAGCTCTGTATGTACTATATATCTTGAAATACAACACCTCAAATTGGGTAATTTTTCAAAAAAACTTTGATGTTTATAGTAAGCTAGTTTTTTGAATGAAATACTGTCTAAAGTACTCATTCTACGAGAAAAGACATAAGAAATAAAGTTGTAGAAGAGTTATTAAACTTTAATTTAAGACTAAGAAAAACGCTTTAGTACTAATAATAGTTATCTTGTTATCAGGTAAAAAAAAAAGATAATTGGAAATTTTAAAAAAAGAAGCCTGACGCATTGTAGGACTCTTTTAAATGGTAAGAAAGACATTAATCAGCGTAAAATTGCTTAACTTGTAAAATGAAATCGAACTCAATTAATATTATTGTGTTATTTCATAATAATGTCACATTGGCGAAGTGATGGAGAGACCTCAGCTTACATCTGCGATAGAAACACGCAACACGTTAATTACCTACTATTTATTAATCAATTACAACAAAAAGGTACATAAATAGATAATAAATTAACAATTAATAGATAACTGTGCAATGTTGCTAACAATTTACATTCAAAGCTCAATTTCTTGAAAAATCAGATTTTCTAATATATTTTTTTTAGTTGATAACAAGAAAATTATTGGTCTTTAAGCGTTTTTCTTAATCTTAAATTAAAGCTAAATAACTGGTCTACAACTTTACTTTTTATGTTTTTCATCGTAGAATCAGTATTTTAGACGGTATTTTGTTCGAAAGACTAGCTTTACTACAAATTTACGACTTTTTGTCATAAATGGAGCATTTTTGAAGTGTGTATCTCGAGATATATATGACATTCAGAGCTAAAATTAGATGTTGGTTATTTTATCTTCTTTAAAAGTGTCATAGACAACTTTGCCGTATAATGCATTTTTTAGAAGTTGTAAGCCAAAAACTGAAAAACGTCGAGGTTTCTCGAGCACTACTAAGTTAGCGCAGGTCTTTCAGGGTTGCAAATTTGGATTCACACTATTGGTACCTATCCTAACAACATCCCAAAACTCCACAACCTTGCAATTTTTTGCGACCTAACGCGATTTTTGTGTCTACGACGACTGGCCTATTAGTTCGTGCAGGGGCGATACGCGCGCACATGAATTTCGTTGCTAACTGGTTAAGTGTCGCTGTTGCCCATAATACTTCTGAGGAGCAAGCTGACATGAAACATAGCTACATCGGGCAAACAAAGAGAAGCATAGGGACCCGCGTCAAAGAGCATATAGCTGACATGAAACATAGGCGCGATAACAAGTCTGCAGTGAGTGAACACGCCTTTGAGGGGCCCAACCATTATATTAGATTTGACAAACCCCAAATCCTTGCTAGGGAAGGGAACGTAGATTTATTCCTAGAATGCTCCGCGATGCTATCAAAATAAATAAATACCCTAATTTCAATAGAGATGATGGTTGGAAAATTCCACCATCTTGGGACCCCATCATTCACAAGCTTAAGCTCCTCACACACACTGTAAGATCTAATGATACAGTTAGTTCCTTTTGCAAATAAATAAATTAATATAAAAGACGGAGGTCGGTTTTCCTCTCCAAGTTTTCTTTCGCCATTTCTTTCTTGGAGGGGCCTCCCAATTTTATGAAATGGTGGTAGCTTCAGTAGATTCTCTCTCTTTTTAGCACTAAATAATTCATAAAATTAAATTATAAATCAACATAAAACAATTAAAAATTTTGTTAAAATTTTAATTTCTGAACGTCTAAAAAAATCATCGCTTGAGGGTAGACTCACGGGTAGCTTCAGTCCCCCGTGACCACGGCAGCTGCAAAGTTGCCGAAACGTCGGGAAAACCAAAAATCAAACCAAATATCAACTAATTACCAAAGTGCTTTCAATAAAACCGCGCTAGTATACGTTAAAAATTGTTTTATTTCAAGCATTTTTTTTGCTAACGGTAATTTTTTTCCAAAATCTGTGAATGCAGTTCAGAATATCTTAAAAAGTTATGGATGGTCTCCTAGGAACGTTTTCCTGTAACTATAACGGTTAAGGTACCTGCCCTTAATGTACCGTTTTAAAAACCCACCCTGTATAGTAATTTGTAAAAGTGTTTTAAATAATTTTAATAATAATAATAATAATAAAATTTATTTATTCAACCAACACAGGGTCATACAAAATTAATAGATAAGAATGTACAGAATTAATTAGTAATTAAATTAAATTGAATTGAATTTTACATTTTAGAATAATATTTTAACATTAATAAAACTATTAGATTAGAATTTACAAAATTAAAATTAGTAATTAAATTGAATAGAATTTTACATTTTCACATTTCAGAATAATATTTTAACATTAGTCAGTGCATGAATCATACTACAGTGATTCAAGTACAGGCAGTCAAATCTTTCTGCAAATGCGCTTAGGATGCCATTGCGGCTGGCCCGCACCTGGCGCACCAGGGATGCACACCGCTTGCGCATGGTCGCATAAAAGCAGTCTACACGAGCCTCGGCGAACATCCCCGACGCGCTACAGAAGCGGGGCAGCCCCAAAAGCATCCTAAACGCATTATTATATTGGACACGTAGTGCGCTATACTGTTTTTGCGTATAACTCACCCACAGACTGCTCGCATAAAAGGACGTACAAAATGCCCTAAAAAGAGTGATTTTGACGTCACTTGAACAACGAGCAAATCTGCGGGCTATCATATTCGCACGAACAGACAGCGCCCTACGCTCCCTCTCTATGTCTGCATCGTCTTTCAGGTCCGGGGTTAGTATATGCCCAAGGTATTTAAACGTATCAACTCTTTTCAGAGGACATCCTTTTAGTTTAATGGGTGGTATATTATCCAGACGCTTTCCCCGGGCCTGAAAGACCATGCATTCACTTTTTTTCACGTTATAAACCAAGCCGTGATCGTCAGCGTACCTTTCACAGATGTCAAGCAATGTCATCAGACCGCCTACAGAGGCGCTCAGCAGCACCATGTCGTCCGCATAGCTAATATTATTAAGGCAAACTCCCCCAATATGACAGCCGACATGTGTGCTACTGAGCTCCTCCACCATCGCATTCACATAGAGGTTGAAGAGTTTAGGCGAGGTCAGTCCCCCCTGCCTCACCCCGCACTCCAACCTGTATGGACCAGAATAGGACCCCGACCATCGAATAACATTGATCTGATTCTGATACCAATATTTAAAAAGATTTATTAGCTCCTTCGGCATTGACGTTTGCTGTAGTTTTCGCCAGAGAATATCATAGCCAACCAGATCGAACGCCTTCGACAGGTCGAGGAAACAGGCAAAGACTGGGGTACTTCTGTCAGTATAATACTTGATAGTCTGCTTTAAACACAATATGGCCGTTTCTGTGGAGTGACCTGACTTAAATCCAAACTGGTTATCGTGTATATGTAGGTATTCATCTAGCTGAGTGTTAAGCAGACCATCAAGCACCTTTGCGACTACAGTGGCCAGCGAAATAGGCCGATAATTGTTACTGTCACTTATATCACCAGTCTTGTTCTTCACAATCGGCACCACCACAGTCCTCATCATCTGCGCTGGTAAGTGCGAGTGACTCACACATAATGAATAAAGCATGGCCAAAATTCTAGGTAAGTGGACGCCCGCATATTTAAGATGTTCAACACTCAGATCGTCATGGCCCGGTGACTTGCCACGTGACATAGATTTAATTAAATTTCCCACCTCTTTAGCTGTAAATCGGATACACTCTTCCCTTTCACTACAACCAGCAACATATGAAGACTGTGATGGCCCCAAAGGTGACTTCACAGTAAATTGTTCCCTAAACATCTCAGCAATACCGGTCAGGTCACTGATCCCATTCACACTCACGGGCAGCCCTGGCTTATTATTAAGTTTATTAGTCGCTTTCCAGAAGCCTCGAAAATCCTGCTTGGAGTGACATGAAGCTAGGATGTCCATTTTGATTTGGTCACTGTTATTTTGACACCATCGCAAGCGAGATTTAAAAATATTGCGGCTCGTCTGCATATCACTCCACACAGGCCCTTCTCGCGGCCTCCCACACGAGTCCCAGAACAGAAACTTAATTCTGGCCTCCCGGTGAGCGTCACTCACATGCCTATTCCATCCATTTTGTTTGCTATGTTTTTATGTAGGTAAGAAATGTACATAACAGCAATTCAAATTACACATATTAGTCCGATCAATGAGCATATTTGTTGTATGGAGACTACCGAATAATTCTCCCGTCAATGAAATTTGGCATGTGATGACGTTAGGTAATACAGATTACAGATGCACAATAAGCCAATATTTTTTTTTACGAGAAGTTAGGTATTTTTACCTAAACATAAAAATCGCTTATATCTCTCTGTGAATATTTTCTCGGGCTGAAACACTTTCTGTATACGTACTTATGTACTTGTTAGAATAAGTATGTAAAGGAATCCAATCTTTTTTCGACTTCAGAAATACCCCAAATTTAACTTTTAACTTTTTTCAATATATCTCCTAATGAAAAAATTGTCTGTTGATTATTCTTTTTTAATGTGCTTTTATATCCTTAAATACATAGCTTTGTTCAGTAAGCCAATAAATTTTCTTCTTTAATCATATTTTTTGTATTTTTTGAACTTAAGTGGTTATTTACGTAATGTGTAAAAATACTCGGTCCATTTTTATACTTTTATTAGATAAATTATTTTATATTAAAACAGATTTATTAATAATCCAAGATATTTTCGAACGCGCATATATTTTTTATGATAATCGCCAATTTAGGATAGAGCGTAAGAAAGGGTTGACCTTCACTTGACTACTTGGAGCTGCTTAGCCACGCACTTTTAGAGTAGTGCGCGTAGTAGTAGTAGTTTAGAGTAGAACGCCACAAGTCGTACTTCGTACCAGGCGTGAAAGGTATCTCCAGACATTTCTGGAACTTCTGGAACGCCAAATTTTAAAATTGGCCAATGACATCAGTTGATGTACAGAGGTGGTTTTCGGCGTTCAAATTGATACTGGGTGATAAACGGTATTTTTTTACATTGTGCATATTTTGGACATATTAACAGTTTTTAGTGCATATTTTGGCCTTTTTAGTGCATTATTTGCATGCATATTTTGGCACTTTGTTAGTGCATACTTTGTCCGATGTCTAGTCTATTCAAAAAGATGAGTGTATTGTGTTCACGGTTCATGTATGTTTGTATGTATGTACAACAGATTTGGATGTGTGGGGTATCGTTAGAATCCTTACATTACGCTAACTAAGTGAACATGGCCTTTTTTGAAAAACCCCCTGATGCCAAATATAGTAGATAGGGACCATCAAACTGAACAACTTTTACTATGGGACCAACTCTGAAATTGAGAAGAAAATCAGCTGTTTCATACAAAAAATAATGACGAATAAAATCTTCATATAAACAATATTAACGAAATTGTCAAAATGTATCTAAGGCAGCCATTACAAATGCTCATGCAAGCGGGATCCCTTGTTGTCGCATAATTGTTTTATACCTAATTTGATTTGGCATAACGGATTTGGCATAATCTTTTTTGTCATAATAATACTTTCGCATAATTGTTTTTTGGCATACTATTTGTATTAGCATAATTATCATTTAGACTAATTTGTTTTTGCATAATGTTATTAGGCATATTGTCTATTCGCCTAATATTATTTAGACATAAAAATAAAAAAAACAATAAGAATGAATATTTTTACGCACTCATTTATGTGAATGCAAATGGGGTATGTATTGTATTAAAATGCCAAAAACTCATACGACCTAAATATCGACTCATAAAACACCTATTTTTAAAACACCGAAAATCTTTAATGTCAATATCCAATAGAACGAAACTTGAAAGATTTATTATTAAATGACTGATGATAGTTCGAAACCCTGAAAGTTAAAATGCCGATAGTTAAAAATCCCGAAAATCTGTTTAGGTCTATTAGGTGCGACGACGAGCGAGCGTAGCGAGCAAGGAGGAGGTAAGGTTCCATTGCGACCAACAACGCACGAGCCGAGCGAGCGAAGCCGACCTGCTGGCATGTAACCCTCAATTAACCTTCGGTTTTTTAAGCTTCGGGATTTTGTATTTTAGGTAAAATGTTCTTTCGTGATTTTAAACGTCGTGATTTTTTTGTTTTTAAAAATATGCGTAAATAACATTATGCGTGTTTAAATTTATGCTAAAGAATATTATGCTTAAACATGATTATGCTTAAAGTAGTTATGCTTAAAAAAATATGCATAAGCTGTTATGACTAAATAATATTATGCGTAAACATCATTCGGCGAAATCATATTATGCTATGACATATTATGCCTTAAAATTTTATGCAAATACATAGGGAACCCATGCAAGCATCAGTCAAATTCCATCAGTCATGTCAGTCACGGCTGTGACTGACGATTAACCTACCGTGTAATGGGGTGACTGATGGTTGCATGAAGTTGATTTCTTCTTTCCATCAGTCAGTCAGTTAAACGTAAACGAATCACGTTCATGACATGACAGGAATTAGACTGACGCGTCAGTCAAATTCCATCGAATTTGACTGACTGTGTAATGGCTGCCTAACAGCTGTTTTTTTTTGTGGTTTCAGAGTTTGTCCCATAGTAAAAGTTGTTCAGTTTGATGGTCCCTATCTATCAAATTCAGCATTAGGGTTTATTTTTTGATATCCCATTACTCTCGTATTCCGGAAAGTAGTGACACTAAACTCAATGTATGGCGAGGTCAAAATTTTGTCATAGATGAATTCACATGGCAATATTAAGGCAGTTCAGGTAAAACTGAGCTGATTTAACTCAGTAGCCATCTGCCCCCCCTTGGCAGGTAAAGGGGTGGCATTCATAGAGTCACGCCGCCACCGCACTTCAGAAAAAAAAATCGGGTTGCACTCCGGGAGTGCCGGCAGAAGTGAAAACTTGAATATTAACGTTGTACATTTTGATATTTTGGAATGGTTAGGGAATAATTTTGCACGATTGCCGTCTTACGAATTTACTCTGTATTTGAATTTACGAATACAGAACAGTATTATACGAAAGTCTTATCCATAGCTAGACAGAAAATCTAGTTTTGACTCTGAAATAAAAAATTAGCGCGTTGCTACGTCTTGAAATGACGCGCCGCCATTTTCACCGCGCCCCGTAGAAAGAGAGGGGGATACTTCCGCCGCCGGCTGTCTACTCTCCATCCGTCACATCCGTCTTACGAATTTTCGATCAGGGTCACGTGATTCTTACTGACGCGAGTTTAGCATTCCCCATTACAAAAAGCGTACAACGCCACTAAAGAAGTTTTCACTTCAAAAATCATATCTCCTTCAATATACCTACCACCTCGAGTGTGGTATCATATCATGACAAATCATGGATGAGGAATCCATTTTTGAGACATTTAATATACAGCTGATTCAAAGATAAACCGGCCAAGCCAAATGAATAGTATCGTTTTACCTGAAAATAAAACGGTTATTAAATCATCATCATCATCATATCAGCCGCATGACACCCACTGCTGGGTATAGGCCTCCCCTAAGGATCTCCACGACGATCGGTCCTGCGCTGCCCGCATCCAGTGGCTTCCCGCGACCTTCACCAGATCGTCGGTCCACCTTGTCGGGGGCCTACCCACGGAGCGTCGTCCGGTGCGCGGTCGCCATTCCAGAACCGCCCCAACGGCCATCAGTTCTTCTCGCTATGTGTCCTGCCCATTGCCACTTCAGCTGAGCAATCCTTCGAGCGATGTCGGTTACTTTAGTTCTCCTGCGGATCTCCTCGTTTCTGATTCGATCACGCAGGGAAACGCCGAGCATGGCTGTACCGCCTTTCACTTGAGACTGGAATAGTACTCAAATCGTGGAAGCTTGCAGCCTGTGCCCAAAAAGGTTAGCCATGCCGATCCTTACAATCCAATTGTAGGCCAATTTCATTCACGTCCATACTCTGTAAGACTATGGAAAGCGTGCTTAACACTCGTCTTTTGGCATACCTCGAGACCAATGATCTCCTTAGTGATCGTCAATTTAGTTTTCGCCGCAGTCGGTCGACTGTACCACCCATCTTTGGTAGACGGTTAGTCATCAATCCTAAAATAAATTGATGCAGGTGTCCCGCAAGGATCTGTCTCGTCTGCAACACTGTTTCTTCTGCATTTTAACGATCTGCTGGACAATAAAATTGGGTATGCAGATGACACCAACATAGCGGGTAGATATCTTTCAACTGCAAAGGGTACCTGTGAAGAAATCCAGTCTTGTCAAGAGTCCCTTGTTGAGCAAATTAATCTGGCACTTCAGGCTGTCTCAGATTCGGGCAACGCCAATCTTGTCAGTTTCAAAGCTACAAAAACGCAGGCTTATTTATTCACCGCAAAAGGAAGTTCCTTCCAACCGACTTCGACTTTCCAGGGTGTATCCTTACCGATAGCCGAATTTCTGCAACTTCTTGGCCTAAATCTGTCACCAAACCCGAATTTCGGCGAGTACATCGACTCCATTGCACAGTGTGCTGCTAAGAAACTGGGCATCCTCTCACGGGCTAAGCGGTACTTCTAACCGAGCCAGCTGCTTTTGTTATAACAGAAGCGCAGATTCGTCTGGTCATGGAGTACTGCTTGTCACCTGTGGGATGGTTCTGCTAAGTATCAGCTTGAAATTCTAGTATCGATTGAAAACCGTGCCAGGAGACTCATCGGCTACTCAACATTGGCCACGGCAGATCTTCAGAGCCTTAGTTAACTTCGCTTGCTTGTTTATCGGTTTTTTATAGAATACAATTTAGAGAGTGTGCGAGGGAACGGCACGACCTTGTTCCTCCAGCTTCTTTCTACCATTGGGGTACTAGACGCAGGTTAGGATATCACCCTTACATAGTAGATACTCCAAGGGTCCGAACTATGCGCTTTGCCAATACATTTCTTATGCCAACTGCTAAAGAATGGAATGCGCTGCCTGCCCATGCGTTCCCCGATAATTACAACCTTGGTCTTTTCAAGGCAAGAGTGAATAGGCATTTCCTGGGCATGCATGCTACACCTTAGACCACATCCTGTTTACCAAGCAAGATGGTGGTCTCAACAAGGGACTCTCGACAAGTCTGGATGTCATCACTGGTAGCCCTTGCAGTTGAAAGATATCTACCGGTTATGATGGTGTCATCTGCATACCCAATAGTTTTATTGTCCAGCAGATCGTTAATGTGCAGAAGAAACAGTGTAGCAGACAGAACAGATCCTTGCGGGACACCTGCATCAATTTCTTTTAGGTCGAATGACTGACCGTCCACCACAACTCGGATTTGACGATTCCGGAGGAAGTCAGCAATCCAAGTGCAAAAGCTAACAGAGATACCGTATGAGGGAAGCTTACCTAGCAGGCTGTTGTGCCAGACCCTATCAAAGGCTTTGGAGATGTCGAGCGATACGGCAAGGGCTTCGCCGTGTTCCTCAATAGCTTCATTTCAAAGATGGGTGGCATACACGAGAAGGTCTCCAGTCGACCGACCACGGCGAAAACCAAACTGGCTATCACTAAGGATGCCAAAAGACGGGTGTTGAGTACACGTTCCATAGTCTTACAGAGTATGGACGTGACTGAAATCGGCCTATAGTTGGAAGGATCGGCACGGCTACCCTTTTTGGGCACAGGCTGCACATTTGCAAGCTTCCACGATTGAGGTACTATTCTAGTCTCAAGTGAGAGGCGGTACAGGCGAGTTAACACAGGTGTTTAAACTAATGACAAATGTTTCCACTAATGACAAATGTTTGCACTAATGACAAATTAACTAATTGCACTCTGCTACCAGGCTGCTTGTTGCAAGCGGATCGATCCAGGAAAATAACATAAAGCAAAAGTAACACAAAAGCAGCGTAACGGAATGGAACGGGCCAAAATGCCGGCTCTGCCCTGGTGTTTTGACCGGCTTACAACTCAACCAGAACTTATTATCAATATTATTATATTGACTTATAATTAATAGTCAACTGACTCACGGTTAAAGTCCAAATTCTTCACGATGTCACGCGATGCGACGAATCTTCTCGCCTGTGGTGCAGTGCCTGGCGCCGTCCTGTGACGTCAACACTTCCTACCTAACTTGGCCAAGTGAACCCCAGACAAAGACGGCACCAGGAATACGTTGTGGAGATTTCGTAATAATTTCTTCTTTCTTCAGATTATTGAGTGACACCGAATGTGTGCCACGAAAAAGTCTTTCACTCCGTACAAAATTCACTCGAGATGATAAAGTACAACATACATCGAGTCACGACACAAACTACTTAATCTTACAATGAAATGATAACAAACACCCGATTTTATACTTGCTATTTCACAAGAAATCACATCAAAACTTCACGGGTTTTACTTAAAACAAAACAAGACAACGCCCAAACAAAATGGCGACGCAAACCGAATAAATACAAGACAATAGGTGCTTTCTCACCGCGGATGTAAAAATCAATGCGTAATAACGAATGGAATGCAACGTTGCACGTTAATAACAAACAATATTTCATTTACTTGCTACGCTTGCACACCGAATACACAAAACGAAAAGATCTAAAAATAACTTGGCGCACACACACGCGCGCGCCGCTGTCGATTCTCGCTCGGCAATTCCATATTAAAGTACCCGTAACGCCATCTCGTAAAGCTAGCCCCAAACACAATACCTAGCGCACGTGCTGTTTACGTGCTTCTTCTAAAGGCAGGTTCATGATGACACGCTCGTAATAAATTATGAAATGTACAAAGGGTGGCGTGACCGATCTTTTCTAAACAACAGGAGACAGTTCAGGTGTACAGTTGCGCAGAACAATTGCTGGGATTCCATCGGGACCACTAGCTTTGTTCACGTCTAGAGTACGGAGAGTTTTAAGAACCTCTTTGTTTCGGATCTGAAAGTCTCCCATAGAGGAGTCAACACGAGGTATCGAAGGTGGAACTTTGTTACCGACATCTAGATGCGAATTCTCTGCAAAAAGAGAGGCAAACAAGTGTGCCTTCTCAGTCGCCGTATGAGCCAGCGATCCGTCAGGTTTCAGCAGTGGTAGGAGTGAAGGGCGACAGAAATTTGATTCGTCTGCTTTCGCTAGGGACCAAAACTTTCTACTTCCAGATGGATGGGAAGCAATTTGGCTCCAATGCGGCCAATGTGGTCAAAACGTGCCCTGCGCAACATCCGTTTACTAGACTTGGCGGCTCGGTTATACGCTTTCTTCAGGGTTTGTGAGTCCGCTGATTTGCGCGCTCGAGCATCAGCCTAGGGTAAAAGAGCTGACTCTTTCTGCGCTACGGCGCTGCGACAGTCAGCATTAAACCAATTAATACCAATATTAACTATATAAGTAATATATTTTTTAAGTTGAATAAATGTACCTTCTGATATAATTTTTTTTCTTTTAAAAAAAATTTAATTTTCAAAGACACAATTTTCGACTGTTGAATAAAAAAATAGCAAACTGATTTTGATACTATTGTCAATATTTTACTTTTTAGGGTTCCGTACCCAAAGGGTAAAAACGGGACCCTATTACTAAGACTCCGCTGTCCATCTGTCTGTCTGTCTGTCTGTCACCAAGCTGTATCTCATGAACCGTGATAGCTAGACAGTTGAAATTTTAACAGATGATGTATTTCTGTTGCCGTTATAACAACAAATACTAAAAACAGAATAAAATTAATATTTAAGCGGGGCTCCCATACAACAAACGTGATATTTTGCCGTTTTTTGCTCGATATTAATAATGACAACAGGTAGACAGTTGGAATTTTCATAGATGATGTATTTCTGTTGCTCCTATAACAACAAATATTAAAAACAGAATAAAAATAATATTTGAGGGGGGCTCCCATACCACAAACTTGTTTTTTTTTTGCCGTTTTTTGGTACGGAACTCTTCGTGCGCGAGTTCGACTCGCACTTGGCCGGTTTTTTCTTTGAATCATGTGATCCTTGTTCCTTATTCGATCGATATGAAAACACAAAAATAGTTCAGGTAATGATGCCGCCCACAACCTTGTTCACCATTTATATAAATATGCGATCAAAATATTTTTAGCGATGGGTGACCATGTTCATGGTGGCATATCTCCTAGAAGCTTCCTACTTCGCAACCCAGATGATGATATTTGATAACACCAAGCTAATGGCTATTTTTCCAATGTGGTCTGGTGCATTGGGACGATCGCATATTGATGCGATAGATCGAAAATGACCCTAGTTGGCCGACGCACGGTGGGGCCGAAGTCCCGAAACATGATCGTAAGTCGAAGAAAAACATTACCGAATCATATTCTCGATTAATGTTGCTATTTATTGTTAATAAATTCTTTCTTTTTCCTTCTAAAAATAAGTGTAGAAATCTCAGCAAACTCAGAGAAGCAGCCAGAAAAAACATTAAAGTGGTTAACACACAATGTGGAACGCCTCACATTCCTTTTTCAAATGGAATATTCAGAGCACATTTCATTTCAGAGTTTATGCTAGAAAATGTGTGTAGTGGGAAATTATTTCCCAACAAAGACCTCGTCAAGACGATTCAAACAAGCTCAAACTCGATGGGTTTGCACGGTTTTATTACAGAGTTCCAGTGGTCTTCTTCCGGCTCCATCATCAGACCCTTGAACACTATTTCTCATTAGAGTACTCGTCAAGACGATTCAAACGAGCCCAAACACGATGGGGTTGCATGGTTTCATCATAGAGTTCCTGTGGCCTTCTTCCGGCTCAATCATCAGATCAGCTCAGTGACACCATAATATTGAATTGCCTTTCAGTTCTGATATATGTTCAAAGTTTCAAGTCTCTAGCTCATCCGTGCCATCATTTCCGTGCTTAATTTACGCAGTTATCATTAGTAACGAGTTTCGATCGCTAATTCTTTAGAGCGCCCCAGTGTGCGACGGTCCATATCCATCTCGGAAAAACTTTTGTAGAACTTTTTTTTTTTTTAAATTGAACCTTTTTGCACACTTCCAGTTTTACTTAGTTACCATATTAAATTGAACGTTAAGTTAGGTATTAGCTATAAGAAAACAGTAGTTCTTTTATAATCCAAAAATATATTGACATTAAAACAAGAGACAAATTAAAAACATTATCAACAGTCTATTGCTAAGTAACAGAAGCCATAGTGAACTCAAGCTGTCACACCAACATAAATTGGGTAGGTACCCCAAAAAATGCCATGCCCGGTAGTGGAAGTTTTGGCGCGAACAAGAAGTAATCGCTGATTGGATGATTTTAGCCAATGGGCGGCATTGTTGTTCACGAATTTAGGCCGGAAGTCAAGTATAATACTATAAATGTGTATTATTAGGCTTTGAATAATGTAAGTATATTTAATAACCGTTTTATTTTCAGGTAAAACGATACTATTCATTTGGCTTGGCCGGTTTTTCTTTGAATCAGCTGTATATTAAATGTCTCAAAAATGGATTCCGCATCCGTGATTTATCATGATATAATACCACACTCGAAGTGGTAGGTATATTGAAGGAGATATGATTTTTGAAGTGAAAACTTCTTTAGCGGCGTTGTACGCTTTTTGTAATGGGGAATGCTAAACTCGCGTCAGTAAGAATAACGTGACCCTGATCGAAAATTCGTAAGACGGATGTGACAGATGGAGAGTAGACAGCCGGCGGCGGAAGTATCCCCCTCTCTTTCTACGGGGCGCGGTAAAAATGGCAGCGCGTCATTTCAAGACGTAAACACTTGTGTCACCATAGCAACGCGATAATTTTTTAATTCAATGTCAAAACTCTTGATTTTCTGTCAAGCTAAGACTTTCGTACAATACTGTTCTGTATTCGTAAATTCAAATGCAGAGTAAATTCGTAAGACGGCAATTCGTGCAAAATTATTCCCTAACCATTCAAAAATATCAAAATGCACAACGTTAATATTCAAGTTTTCACTTCTGCTGGCACTCCCGGAGTGCAACCCGATTTTTTTTTCTGAAGTGCGGTGGCGGCATTAAACTATGAATGTCACCCCTTTACCTGCCAAGGGGGGGCAGATGGCTACTGAATTAAATCAGCTTAGTTTTACCTGAAAAGCCTAAATATGTATTGCCATGTGAAATGTGAATTTATCTAATGACAAAATTTTGACCTCGCCATACCTTGAGTTGAGTGTCACTACTTTCCGGACTACGAGAGTAATGGGATATCAAAAAATAAACCCTAATGCTGAATTTGATAGATAGGGACCATCAAACTGAACAACTTTTACTATGGGACCAACTCCGAAACCACAAAAAAAACAGCTGTTAGGCAGCCATTACACGCTCATGCACGCGTCAGTCAAATTCCATCAGTCATGAATTATGTTTGACTGACTGACTGATGGAAAGAAGAAATCAACTTCATACAACCATCAGTCACCCCATTACACGGTAGGTTAATCGTCAGTCACAGCCGTGACTGACATGACTGATGGAATTTGACTGATGCTTCCATGAGCATTTGTAATGGCTGCCTTAGATACATTTTGACAATTTCGTTAATATTGTTTGTATGCAGATTTTATTCGTCATTATTTTTTGTATGAAACAGCAGATTTTTTTTTCAATTTCAGAGTTGGTCCCATAGTAAAAGTTGTTCAGTTTGATGGTCCCTATCTACTATATTTGGCATCAGGGGGTTTTTCAAAAAAGGCCATGTTCACTTAGCGTACATCCAAATCTGTTGTACATACATACAAACATACATGAACCGTGAAAACAATACACTCTTCTTTTTGAATAGGCTAGACTTCGGACAAAGTATGCACTAACAAAGTGCCAAAATATGCATGCAAATATGCACTAAAAAGTCTAAAATATGCACTAAAAACTGTTAATATGTCTAAAATATGCACAATGCAAAATAAAAAAACCGGCCAAGTGCGAGTCGGACTCGCGCACGAAGGGTTTCGTACCAAAAAACGGCAAAAAATCATATTTGTTGTATGTGAGCCCCCTTAAATATTAATTTTATTCTGTTTTTAGTATTTGTTGTTATAGTGGCAGTAGAAATACGTCATCTGTGAAAATTTTAACTGTCTACCTGTTGTCGTTTTAATATAGAGCAAAAAACGGCAAAAAAATCACGTTTATTGTATGGGAGCACCCTTAAATATTAATTTTATTCTGTTTTTAGTATTTGTTGTTATAGCGGCAATAGAAATACATCATCTGTGAAAATTTCAACTGTCTAGCTATCACAAATACATGAGATACAGCCTGGTGACAGACAGACAGACAGACAGACGGACAGCGGAGTTTTAGTAATAGGGTCCCGTTTTTACCCTTTGGGTACGGAACCCTAAAAAACGTTTATCACCCAGTATCAATTTGAACGCCGAAAACGACCTCTCTACATCAACTGATGTCATTGGCCAAATTTAAAATTTGGCGTCATTACTGGAGATACCTTTTACGCAGGGTACGAAGTACGACCTGTGGCGTTGATGTAGGCATCAATGTTTTTCGTTTTCTTCAAGGCTCGGGTTTTTTACGCAAAATAGCGTCTAACTTTTTATGTAACCATTCGGCTTAGGAATGAGGAATGGCGTTCAATCATTGTTTACAGCATTTCTATTGATTTGAATAGAGGCTAGCTTAACTAGCTCCCTATACGTAGCTCCCGCTACTAAACAAAATATGCACGATTGGGAAAAAAGGCAAAAATATGCATTAACGACGTAATTAGAGAGTGATCTATCTATCTAGATATCCGATATCTACTTATAAACACACTTATTAATTGTTTCATTCAGAAATATCTACCACTACCTTTAAACTCTTGAAACATCATTTTTAATAACGGTGGCCACCAATCAAACTCGCTTACACTACTCCAAAAGTGCGTGGCTAAGCAGCTCCAAGTAGTCAAGTGAAGGTCAACCCTTACGCTCTATCCTAAATCGGCGATTATCATAAAAAATATATGCGCGTTCGAAAATTTCTTGGATTATTGACAAATCTGTTTTAATATAAAATAATTTATCAAATAAAAGTATAAAAATGGACCGAGTATTTTCACACATTACGTAAATAACCACTTAAGTTCAAAAAATAAAAAAAATATGATTAAAGAAGAAAATTTATTGGCTTACTGAACAAAGCTATGTATTTAAAGATATAAAAACATATTAAAAAAGAATAATCAACAGACAATTTTATCAATAGAAGATATATTGAAAAAAGTTAAAAGTTAAATTTGGGGTATTTCTGAAGTCGAAAAAAGATTGGATTACTTTACATACTTATTCTAACAAGTACATAAGTACGTAAACAGAAAGTGTTTCAGCCCGAGGAAATATTCACAGAGAGATATAAGCGATTTTTATGTTTAGGTAAAAATACCTAACTTCTCGTAATAAAATTTATTGGCTTATTTTGCATCCGTAATCTGTATTACCTAACGTCATCACATGCCAAATTTCATTGACGGGAGAATTATTCGGGTCGCATAAGCCCCGTTGATCGGACTATATTGTGAATTACCTACAAGTTTTACAGGCAATATTATGCATACATAAGTTCGTTTGTTTGTTACGCCTTCACGTCTTAACTACTGAATCTATCATCATGAAATTTTGCATACACGTTTTCAGGGGTACAGAGAAGGACATGGGGGGACATTTTCATTCAGAAAAAAAGTACTCTTCCTAAGGGATACCAAAACAAATTTTTCCATGCAGACAAAGTCTTAGGCGGCCGCTTGTATTAATATCAAACAACTAATTAATTTCAGATTTTTTAAAATGTTGTAGTGTGTGTACTAACATATGCAACACACACTCATCTGTCCTCATATATAAGCTATTACCTAGCGTAATATATCAGTCATTAATTGCAGTCAGATCTTTCATTTGAACGTCTCCTGGGGCCCTATTTTTGAATCACTCGACTAGCGTCGAGCGCTCGTTTCTACTGATTTTCGTTCGACATATGACTCAAAACAATGAGATGTCGAACGAAAATCAGTAGAAAAGAGCGCTCGACACTAGTCGCTAGCGATTCAAAAATAGGTCCCCAGGTCGCCTCCTTGCAATGTTATGAGCTTATAATTATAACTTAAGTGTTTTAAATTATGTTTTCAGAGGAGTACACGATTGAGAGTAAAAAGACGGTTACATCTCCAGATCTCCAGCCAAGACTGATTTGTGAAGAGGGGCTCATTCAGATTGGTACTGGAAAACAGTTGTTTATTCTCAGTTTGGTCATAGGAGCTGTGGAGAACTTAGATATGGTGTGTTTTCTATTAGGGAACGTACCCATACTACGTGACCCGTTAAGGGGGGGGAGGGGGGTCTTTAAAATACCACGCTTGGTCACAGGGGGGAGGGGGGCCTATGTTTTGTCACGTAGTCAATATTGTCAATGGAAATCTGGTTCTTTTATTTTCAAGTTGTATTCAAATATGGCACGCACCGAATTTTTTTTTTCTTGATACATTTTTTCACTTGTTATTGTATGTAAAATTATAATACACACTCTTGGCATTACGTGGCAAGCGCCTTACTAATGAAAAGACAAAAATGAGCAAATTTTTTTAGATTTCTGTTGAAAATGATGTAAAACCATTATCTATGAAATACTACGTGAAAACCAGGGGGGAGGGGGGGGGGGGTCTTGGCATATACTACGGGTGGTCACCAAGGGGGGGGAGGGGGGTCAAAAATGGTAAAATATGGGTCACGTAGTATGGGTACGTTCCCTTAACGTGATATTTTAGCCAGTTTAAGTTTTGAGTTTGGCTTACTGTATTTTTTTTTCATTTCAGTTGTTGCCTGAAAAGACTGATGGTAATCCAGATTGTTACGTCTCATACTCAGTTTTCACGCACGACATCATGACAGACAGGTATTTTGCCCATCAATTAATAAAAAAATACATATGACTGATTCTGAACATAATACACTGTATCTTACATTTTGCTAATTAATTTATCTTTTGATTTTGAAAATAGTATCACACTGGTTAATACCATTAGAGTAGGGGTCATCCCTTGAGTGCACACGAGATTGTTCGTGTGCTTACATCTGTATGTGTGCGCAGTCCGGTGCGCGCGCGCCAAATACTATAGAACAACTCGGTAGAGTTTCTATAGTATTTGCGCGCGCTCAGCATACGGTCGCGTGTTACTAATTAGAGCGCGATAAATATCACTACCTTGTCAATCATGGTGCAGTGCAGGAAGTGCAAACTCTTTACGTCTTTGACAAAAGATGATACAATAAAGTGTAAAGGTGTATGTGAGGCAGTTTTTCACAAGAAATGTGTGCAAAATAGCAAACAATTTATGCAAACTATGATTTGTGACGAATGCACGAAAACTAAAAACAGCCCTCTGCAGCCAGCCACACAAGATCCAAAATTACCGTTAAATCTCATTGAAGCCTCTGGCGAGAAAGTCTTAGCCGAAATAAATAAGAAACTAGAAGTGCTGTACAAGGTTGAGAAAAAGATAGAAGATCTCACTACTAACGTTGAGTTTTACGCCGAAATGTACGAAAACTTGATAACATTTAAGGAAGAATCACAAAAAAAACTAAAATCCTTAGAACAAAAAAATGTTTATTTGGAGAAATGCAACAAAGCTTTGGAAGAAAGGGTACAGGAGCTGGAACTACGAGATAAAGAAAAAAGTATAGAAATACACGGACTAGAAATGCAAAAAAACGAAAACACTAAATCAGTGATTCAAAATCTAGCCCAAAAGTTGAATCTGAACCCAAACGAAATCGAAGATGCACAGAGGGTAGGGCAAGAAAAGTCCGATAACACTAAGCCCAAAATAATACAAGTCAAATTTCTATCTAAAAGTGCTCGCGACAAGTGGATTTTAGCGAGGAAAGAAACGAAGATAACAAATAATAAAGTGTACAATAATGGAAGCGACAAGCGAATATTTATTAATGAAGATCTGCCAAAGTTCAAACGCCAATTATTATGGGTAGTAAGAAATACATTAAAACCTAAAGGTTTCCAATATATTTGGGTTCAAAATGGCAGTATACTAGTTAAGAAAAACAGTGATGAGAAAAAGATATATAACATAAGATCAGAAAATGATTTGAATAAGTTCGAAGATTGTAAATAAATACGCGCATTTAACGCGGCGAGTACACACTACGTGATTTTACAAAACTCACATTCGATCGAACAGATGATATTTTCTCGAATGACGTAATGTATAAGAGATATTATGATATAACGGTATTATGTAATGATTTATATTCTTCTTACCTACGTTAATGATATGAGCTCTTGTATAAAAAATTGCAAGTGTTTCCAGTTTGCTGACGACACCTGTCTCATAGCGGCGGATAGAGATCCGAAAAAGGCTCTTAATCAACTGCAAAGTGATTTTAATGCCATAACCAAATGGTGTCATGATTCTGGATTAGTTATAAACTCAAATAAAACGAAACTACTACGTATAACATCCCCTTATATTCGAACAGCACCTATTGAACATCTAATAGCTCATCACAATTCCTGTCCCCGCGTATCTTGTGAGTCTGGTGTCAGTTCCTGTGGCTGCCCAGTTATAGAAAACGTGGAATCTCATACATACCTAGGCTTAAAAATCGATAAGAAATTCCACTGGAGCCTCCACATTTCTCATGTCTGCAATAAACTTAGACAGTTTCTTGCAAACATGATAATACTAAATGCACGAATCCCGTTTAAAGCTAAAGTTATGTTATATAACGCACTTGCGGGCTCGTATATCCGATATGGATTGAGCAGCTACGGACGAACTTACAAAACATACACTAACCTAATTTACAATCTCCAATTAAAAATAATTAAAACAATAGTGAGTAAAAACATTAAAAAACAATATTCTACCGATGAAACAAAATTATTTGAAATTTGTAAAGTATTGCCGATCCATTTCCAATTTAAAAACAATATTTTAAACGAGAACTTCTTTAATAATAACTTTAAAAAAATGAATCACCCTGCATTCACTCGTGGAATCGCACAAAAAAAACTTGTCACGATTACGGCGAATAATGTGTACGGTAGAAGAACTACCGCTTACTTAGTACCGCGGTTGATTAATCAACTACCTGCGGATTTCGTTGAAAGTTTAACAGAATCCAACTTAAAGGCTAAAGTGAAGAAATTTTTATTCGAGACCTTGGAATGCACCTAGTTTGCTCTTTGTTATTGAATTATTAAATAATTATTGCCTAATTTTTCAGTTTAAGTACCTACCTATAAATTAATTTATCTCATTTTTCTTTATATGTAAACTATATTTAACCCCAACGCGAGCATTCAACAGCGTTGTTATAAACCTCTGTGGATTTCTTTACGCTGTTAATAACAATGAATGTAATGTTATTTTATACTATAATAAATGAAAAAAAGAAAAAAAATATATAAAAACAAAGAACGCACACATATTTTCTATTTGAATATAAGATCGCTTCGGAAACACTTCAATGAACTTTTAGTATTATTAGAAAAAAGTAAATATAATATAGACGTCATTATACTAAGTGAAATAAATATAAAAGAAGAAGAATTGTCATTTTATAAAATATCTGGATATAATACATTTATACACACAAGGGAAACTATGAGAGGAGGAGGAATAGTAATTTACACCAAGGAAGGAATACATTTCGACGCAAAAAAAGTGAACACTGAAGCACTAGAACTTATCCACGGCCAGATTAGATTAGAAAAAATAAAACTTCATGTACTGGCAATTTACAGACCACCTCATAAAAATAAGGTTCTATTTATGGATGAATTGAAGACCGTCATACAATCGATCTCGTCATCTGATAACGTTATAGTGATCGGAGACACAAATATAGATATTTTAAATGATCGAGTAAACCCAACCACTACGATGTACAGAAACACCTTGTGTGCATACGGCCTACAATGTGCAATACCGACCACGGAAATAACACGCGAGGCGATCGTGGACGGGCGACTCGACAGGTCATGCCTGGATCACGTGTGGGTGCGAGCGGGACACAGTATACGCGGGTTGTCATCGTACGTATTGGAGGCGCATATTTCCGATCATCATGCTGTTGGAATTGCGTGGGACTCGTGCACAGTGCAGGTACAAACAAACAGTATAAATAATGTGCGTGAAGTCATTAGCGATGAACTAGTAAAAAAGAAGTTTGATGCATATGACTGGGTGCAATTACTCACAATAAGATGTCCGTTAATTTTATTTCAAACATTGTGTACAGTATTTGACAGTATTTATAAGGACAGTACAATATTTATTAAGGAAAATAAGAAGAAAAGAAAAAATCAACCATGGGTAGATAATTATTTGTATATAATGTTACTGCGCAGAGATTACCTATTTAGAGTTTGGAAATCAGAACCAAAAAATATGAATAAAAGGCTAGAATATACTAAGTTTAGAAATAAGGTCAATAAATTAGTTAACAATGCAAAAAATAAATATAGGCAGTCGCAAATAAAAAAATGTAACGGTGATTTAAGGAAAATATGGGAAAACATTAATTTATGGTTAGGACGATCTAAAGCTAGTTTGGATGATGTTATATTAAGACATCTAGGTAAAAGAGAAAGTTTAAAAAACATTTGTACTAACTTTGCTAAAATATTTACCCAGGAAATTCATGGTATTAAACACATATGTAATATGAATTTTTTAAATAGGAATGACTATGTAAAACCAAGCCAGGTGAGTTTTAGATATTCTACAGTGAGTCCGTCTGATGTTGAAAAAATTATAAATACGTTGTCATGCGAAAAAGCCCCAGGTTTAGATGGAATAAGGGTCAAAGATATTAAATACTTATGCAGGCAGATAAGTCCTATTTTAGCTCATTTTATGAATTTATGTGTAATTAACGGTATTTATCCTGAACAACTAAAAAATGCAATTATAAGGCCTATTTATAAGTCCGGGAGTCATCTAGAATATGTTAACTACCGCCCTATTGCCATATTGTCCGTTATTGACAAAATTGTTGAAAAACTCATTGTTGGACAAATGTCAAAGTTTTTAGAACGTCATAATATATTAACGAATACTCAGCATGGTTTTCGGAAAGGGCGTAGCACCGTCTCGGCTCTCATTTCTTTTTCAGATTATGTTAATCAATGTCTAGATTCTGGTAAGCAATTAATAGCACTATTTATAGATTATAAAAAAGCTTTCGACACATTAGACCACGATATTTTGCTACAGGCGATGGATGAATGTGGAATACGCGGCCCAACAAAGAGATGGTTTGAAAGCTACTTATCTAACAGAAAAATACGCACGGTAATAGGTGGAGTGTCTGGCGACGAAGCTATAGCCGACCTCGGAGTGCCGACCGGGTCGGTGTTTGGGCCAGTAGGATATGTCATGCACGTTAACAGTGTCTCGAATGTAGTAAAAAACTGCGAGGTGTTTATGTATGCCGATGACATGTGTCTACTTTATGCCTCAAAGGATATATCGGAAATACAAAAGTACATACAAAGATTTTGAAGGGATTACAAAGTGGGCACATGACAACGGTATCATTTTGAATTTCTCAAAAACAAAATGCATTCACATACATTCGCCTTATAACCACCAAGCTAAAGCTGTCAACAGTGAAGATCTTGCGATAATAGGACACACATACGAATGTTTGCACAGGAACAAACTTAACTGTACTTGTGTCAAACTAGAATATGTTGATACTTTTAAATACCTAGGTCTGGTTGTAGACACACACTTTAATTGGAAAACTCACGTAAATGTTATCTGTAATAGGTTAAGATCCGTACTAGGGAAGTTCTTTCAATTGAAGTGTGTGTTGCATAAAGATACACTACTGATGGTTTATTATGCACTGGCGGACTCGCTTATTTGTTACGGACTTGTTGTGTACGGGAGAACGTTTATGACGTACCTGCAAAATATTAAGAATTTACAAATAAGACTACTTAAGTTCTTAGTAAGTAAAAACGTAAAAAGAAATTGTAACAAAGAATATCACAAGTTATTTAAACTGTGTAAAATATTACCTATAGATAAAAAGGTTGATTTTTTGATAGGATTAGAACACTACTACGGTGACCAATATAAAGTCAGTGTTGAAAATAGATATAATACAAGAAGTGTACAACAGAAGAAATTCGTTATTCCTAGGGTTAATAACTATTATGGAAAAAGATTGTCAAAATTTTTAGTACCAAAATTATTTAATAAGATAGAGTTACTGAGACAGGATCACAAATTAAGTAAAAATTTGTTAAAGACAAGATTGAAGGGTGTGTTTCTCGATAGATTAGATTAACATTATTATTTATTGTTACAAATTCCTTGTAAAAGAACTGTGGAGAAGGGTAGGTTAAGATAGTTTTAAAAAAAAGAGCGCATCTCGCCATCAAACTTTAAAGTTTGGCGAGTGATTTTTAAATTGTATTTTTTTGTATCTTTTTTGGTAACAATAAAAAAAAAATGTGGCGCTAGTAATCGCGTTTATCCCCGAGCTTTAAGGCGATTATCACGCTTAAGTGGCGCCCTCATCTTAATTAAATTTATTGCTCGCAAAGTACATAATGTATCGTAAATTCATATGCACAGATTGAAGCTAAGGTTCTATAGTTTATTTACGAACTATAAACTCTGTAAAATATAGTTCGTTGTAGTTGGGAGTCGCACAGAATAGATATAAGTACTACCGTACAGAAAGGAAACTCTGCCCCGTCCCGCAATCAATTACCTCACCGCGCCCCGCGAGTTCTTAGGCCAGTTCGTATGCTCATTCGATAGCCCTAGACTTCACGCACACAGTTGCGCGTGTGCAAAAACGTCACTGTGTAGCGTCTGTGTAATAGGTAGTTGAAACGCGGTGTTTGTATGGAGTGCCCGGGGTGTAGTAGTAGTTAGCAAGAGCAAAAAGTGTCCACTTTAGGCAAGGGGGTTTTAAACTTTGTCAATTCTTATCATATCGTACAAATATGATAACAATATAAACATAAAACTTGCACCAACATTTATAGTGATTTATGCAACTGTACTATAACGAGGGGTATTAAAACACGAATGGCCGAGTGTGATAATAGTATCACATGAGTGTTTTAATACCTAATTATGTACAGTTGCATACAAGACTTTATCTACACCCATTTTTTTTTCTTATTTTTATTAGGGAAACAAACAATATTTTAATACATATGGATTAAAAACACCCATGATATTTATCTAAACCCATGATATGTATCCTCTATAAAGGTTTTGACTTTGACTTTCCTCTCTCTCCTCGTCATTATGTCTTCCGCAAGAGTGTTATAATGTTGTACTGAATTACATAATGCGTTGCTCGCGCGTGGGCGCGCGGCGCTGCAGGCCCAGCTCTCGCTCGGGATATTGTAATGATGGCAGTAAGCTAACTGTTTCAGAACTCCTTACAGACGATTTAAAGCATGGGTGTAGATAAAGTTCTAAAAAGTTCTTTCAGTATATAAAAAAATATTAGTTGAGTAGTCTAATTTACCAATATTTCTATAGGGTGCGCACGCGCGACGCATCGGGGTCGGTACAGTTCAACCAGCGCACGATGCTGCGCCTGCGCGCGTCACTGGACTCGCTGTCGCGGTACTTCGCGCACTGCCCGCATCTGGTCGCAAGAGTTTGCGCTGGCGAAGCCCACATAGGTACAGGCAGCGCTAAAATCAACTGAGCATTCAAACCTACCAAAATACCTAAAAATTTGACAAAAATCAGGGGGTCAAGTCTGCTAATGTTTTCGTCAAAATCGTAGTTCAATGATGTTTGAATGGTAATGCTTTTTGACACAGTTCTTGTTTCTTAAACCCAAAACTGAAACACATTGTGTTTCTTAAACCCGAAACGGAAAGATATTATGTCTTGATTTTGGGTTTAAGAAACAAGAACTGTGTCAAAAAGAATTACCATTATTGCTCTTCAGGTTCAAAATGTATACTTCCCATAATGTATACCAGTCTCAAAAGATGCATTTCCCGAAATGTCCACTTCCCAAAAGGTACATACCGTACCTGTAAATGTACCTACCCCCTACCCTTATCCCAATTTATTTGGGGTCGGTGCATTGCGTCTTTTTCTTCCATTCCTTCCTGACACTCGTCATCTCCTCATTCACTCCCTTCACATTCATATCATTCCGCACATAATACATCCATCTTTTCTGCGGTCTTCCTCTTACTTTCCAGCCCTCAACATCCATATCCATTACTCTTCTAGTAACATGCCTTTCATCCCTTCTCATAACATGCCCAAACCAAGCCAGACGATTCCCTTTCAGCTTCTCTGTTACTGGTGCTACTTTCAGACTTCCTCTGACATACTCATTCCTTATTTTATCCATTCGCGTCACATGGGGGGTGTACATTTTGAACCTGAAGGAAATCAACCTTATCTCAAGAAATTAAATTGCAATTGACTTTGTGCCTAATTTGTTGTCTGAGAAAAACGAAAGTGAGGTAAGGTTGATTTTTGTCATATGCTCAGGTGTAATGAGGCTAAAAAGGAGCATTATCCTTCCATCCTACGAAATGCGAGGGCATGCCATTACAACTATTATAATAGTACGGTACAAGTGTTGGTACCGCATACTAATTAATTCGGTATAGTTTCAGAGAGAATTTTTGTTTCATAATTTTACTAGTCAATCAGACTATAATAATGAATGTTATCTGCTTTTTTAAGTTATTATACACACAGCACAGTCACGTCAACGGTCAGTCAAATTTCAATACAAGTTTTGACTTACCGGTAACTGACGCGTCACGTGACTGTGCTGAGTGAATGATCCATACGTGTTAACAGATAACACTTCAAAAAACTGTACCTAGATATGAAGAACACATTTCTATAGGCATATGCAGCATGGATCTCCGCAAATTAGTGCCTACTGAGGACCTTTCGGAGTTCAAGACACAGTTTTGTAACTCGGACGACGCTCTCACCATCCACGAGCGCTGCTACATACTGCGGTGTGACGGGGCGACGCCGCAGGACTCCAGGAGGCCTTACGTCGATATTGAAATGAGCCTTAAATATGTGGGAGTGAAGAAAGAAGTCCAGGTAAGTCTGTGGTTTTTTGTTATATTATTCGGCTTTGTAATAAATATATAAATGTCATGCACGAGCGCTGCTACATACTGCGGTGTGACGGGGTGACGCCGCAGGACTCCAGGAGGCCCAACGTCGATATTGAAATGAGCCCTAAGTATGTGGGAGTGAAGAAAGAAGTCCAGGTAAGTCTGTGGTTTGTTATTATATAATTTTGTTTTGTTATAAATGTATAAATGTCATGCACGAGCTCTGCTACCCTACATACTGCGGTGTGACGGGGTGACGCCGCAGGACTCCAGGCGGCCATATGTCGATACTGAAATAATAATAATAATAATAATTTATTCAACAAAATGAGTCTTAAGTACGTGGGAGTCAAGAAAGAGTCCAGTGGCCCTACCATGAGTTGTTGCAAACTGTTTACGTTACAGTAAACTATCGTTTTCTCTCTTTCACTCGTATTGACTGTGAGCAGTATATCCGACAGTTTACTGTAACGTAAACAGTTTGCATCAACTCATGGTAGGGCCACAGGTAACTTTGTGGTTTAATATTAGACGTGTTATGTTTTTTTTAAGAAAAATATAACTAGGTCCATTAATGTTTTTTTTAAGAAAAATATAACTAGGTCCATTAAGCATGTTCTGTTTTTTATAAGAAAAATATGACTAGGTCAGTTCTTGGAAGGGTAGAAATTGATCATAAAAAACGGAAATTGAATCACAACACTGACTGTCTAATCACTTTTTGATTTTGTAGCTTATTAGTTTACCTAGTTTACAGCGCGAGGCTGGTATATCCATGGAACACAAAAACGTATGCATCTATCTATGCTTAAAGGTTTCTACCCATTACACCGTATCATACAATGACCGTGCTAGGAACGGTTGCATATTAGAAAATCAAAACTGTCGAGCACATTTTTAAAGAACAAAACAACAAAGTTGAATAGACCAAATGTTTTATTTAGAAAAAAATTATAATCCCAATGCATGTGACATCAAATGAACGACTAATCAAAAGTTGCTAGATGTAATTTTAAAATAGCAAATCATTACTTATCTAATTACATAATAACAAATGAATCTGTGGAGGTGTCTTTGGGCTTCGCCTAAAATGTTTTATAGCAAATTTAGCAGCCGGAAATGATTCTAAACTAGTCTACTGGGACTTAGAAATCGTAGACCGTAGGTCACGAGATAGATGCGAGGAGCGTAGCGACGAGCATGTTAGGTTGACATGAACCCAGCGCGCGAGCCGAGCGAGCGAAGCGAGCGTGCCACGGCAGTGGCCGGCGAAGCGCCAGAAAAAAAATTACAGGCGCTATTCGCTAATATTAATATTATTTTTACCTTTTTCAGTTAATCCATTTGATAATCAATAATTTATCCAATAATCCTTTTGACCTTAGAACGATTTGGTCAATACTGTAATAAATAATTTAAACATTGATATTCCAGACTTTGGTCAGTTGAACTTTTGGTCAAATGACCATTGTTATTTTAAACTTTGTTGTTTTGTTCGTTGTTCTTTAAAAGTTTGCTCGACAAAGTTTTGATTTTCTAATATGTAATCCTAGGAACGTATCAGGCAAAAAAATATTTGTATTGAAAAGTATGACACTATTCCCACTAGACCGTTCCGTCACCGGCCATGTACTTGTCATACTTTTCAAAACAAATAATATTTTTTTGCCTAACACATTCCTAGCACGGCCATGGTATGGTCACAGAATAAATAATAGTACAAGTACAGAAGCAGCACTCCGCAAAGTCATTGAAATAAAAAGCGACTTTTGCTTCGACACAATAAAGTGCAATTCAGGTCGCGCAGCGCTAATGGCCTACAGTTATATTCACCTAGTAGTTGCCTCTCTTTCTATCGCGTGCTCTTACCTTTTCTGATGACGCAACGTTAGGGTTGTCTTCGTGTAAATGAACTGTGAAGCATATATCGTAATGTGAAAAACGACAATTGTTTATTGGTTTTTGATTTTGACATCCGTACACGACACAGTAATGTCGATTCGACATTTTTACTATTATAAAGATACAGTTCCTACGCAGGCAGTAAGGTGCCGCGCGACTACATAGGCGGGCGTGTGGCGCCCCTTTGCTCACTTGTTCGTTCGAACGAACGGCTAGCGGTAGGTGCTTATCGCGCGACCTTGAGCGAGTGAAGGAGGCCTGGTATGGTATGGTGTGGTTGGCAGAGACCTTTAAGTACAGATCACAAATAGATTACGGCGGGTTGCGATATTTTAAAACTTGGGTTTTAGTATCTAAAATGGCGTAATAAATAACTATATCACAAAGGCAAACGGTAACCTTTTTCGTGATTTAAATGTACCACGGGCGTCTGTACTATTTAAATCATATTTTTTATTGATTAACTATATCGGGTCATTCTGAACTTACCATCCAAATTTCAAGGATGTGTCCAGTCCATGAAACTAAACAACTTTCTCTAAGAAACATGTGTCGAATTTAGCCACAAAATTTAGGTGTCTCAATTTAAGTCTTTGATTTGTATGGATAGTCGATTTTCCTTACATATTTGGCCAGGAGTTTCTTAGAAAAAGTTGTTCAGTTTCATGGACCGAACACATCCTGAAAATTTGGATGGTAAATACAAAATGAACCTGTATATACAGAAGTCTACAATCCACGCGGCTCGCAGTGCGTCTCGGTTGGAGAGCGGTCGCCAGGACGCTGACAACCCGCGGCCCACGCTGGGGTACTCGGGCGGCAGCTGCACCGACGTCGGCAAGAACACGCCGCCGGTCACCTACACTGACATCAATATTAGTAATACTGCCAGGTGGGTCAACATGACAAAAATGGTAATCAAGCACAAAGCCCATGGCTCTAAAGAGTTCATATACTCCTAACTGCCTAATTTCACCTGATTTGACGAAAGCCCTTAACCACGTTAAGAACCAGCTATCACTAGCAGCTATCAGACACAAGTGGCGGTCACATAATTAAAGACACCAGTCGATTTTCATATCTGTATGGTTTATACACTCTTTTAATGATAGTTGATGATGATAGATAAATGAAACTTTTTGACAAATGTAAAAAACTGATATATTCATATAAAAAACGTCTTAAAATTAGAATGATATGAGAGTGCGCGACGGCTATGATATTCGAACACGTACTGAGTTAATGAATGACCTAAATTGATGCATGTGGCGTATATTTGCTGATGTGACAATCTGTACGGCGTTTGCCCGTACAATATCTCTTATTTTTTTATATCTCTTATAATGCTGATCAGGCCCCCTAGCCAAAGTAACATTGCAAATCTTCGTTATCGCTTCGCTTACGAAACATGTACGGGATTGACATAAGGTTTCGTTAACTATCGAATTATAAAACGTCAATTCCATACTTTTTTCGGAGCTTACTTACTTACTTTTTCATACTTTTTAGCGAAAATTTGCAAATGTGTCATTGGCTACAGGCTCAGATCAGTTGGGTGTGTGTATAGCGATCTGAATCTCCTCCATTCGCTCCCTAGATGGCCATCATCAGATCACATCTAGGTCAATCCTTTGCGGAAATCAAGGCTTCAAAGTTACCTCGTTTGTATGAAAATCGGCTAATTTCTTTAATTATGTGACCGCCACTGTATATCCTTGAACCCAGTCTCAGATTTATTTTTCCACCAGGTACAGAAATGCGGCAGGCGATCCCATAATCCAGTCCAACGAAATAGCGGAGCTTATAAGGAAGATGTACGATTCGTTCACTCTTAACCAAGAGAAATTACTGGCGACTCAAATTCGTCCCACCACAAGTGACATGCAAGTGCAGTGCGGGCCGGATCGGAAAGATGCGTCCGCATACTTTAATGATAATGAAGGGAATGAGAGTAAAGGTGGTGGGGATGTCTGCCAGTTAGATAGCGGACAGGCGAGGATCAAAGTTGACACGTAAGTTTAGCATACTATGTCACAGATACCTTCCTGTCATTGCTAGTAAGATAGAACAAAATAGGGCATAGATCACATCCTTGTAGGACGCCTATCATGTCTTCACATTTTTGGTGTTGACAAATATCTATGTAATTCAGACATTATTTGTATTATCACCCTTAATTAGTATATTCAAATTAATTATATCCTCTTATTAGTAAACAAAGAGTAAGTTTACACCTAGTTTAACCAAAAAGTTTGCTTAGGGATATGAGGCTTTGAGATGAGACATTAGACGTAAAGAGTAATTTTGCTAAGCAATATTTTTGATTAAACCGAGAGTAAACTTACTCTTCGTGTATTAATAATAAGGCCAATAGAATACATAATACAAAAAAAAAACTGTAAATAAATAAATCTAACCCCGGTCTAAAGATAAATGTGCATAATAAATTAATTTAATATTCTGTTACAGTATACCAGTGCGATTAGAGACAAGCAAAAGTGATACTCATATTTCACACGCTGAAAAAGGTATGTAAAAAAATTGTTTTAAAAAACAAAAAACCGACTTCAAAAAACCTGCCTCTAAAAAGCAAGAAATAATATTCAAGTCATTAGATACGCATTATCATTGTTATAATAACAAGACGTCTATTGAAGTCGGGTGGGGCTGGAGTACAACTTCCTTTTGTTATTCTAAAAGCCCTACCCGACTTCAATAGACGTCTTGTTATTATAACAATGATAATGCGTATCTAATGGGTTGAATATTATTTCTTGCTTTTTAGTGGCAGGTTTTTTGAAGTCGGTTTTTTGTTTTTTAAAACAATTTTTTATTTTTTCATTTTTAGTGTAAGTAACTTCTCTATTAGGTAGTGTAGGTATATTATTTCGTATAAAAATTGGCTCAGTCAAACGTGAGATATTTGCGGAGAAACATACATTCATACAGGTCAAACTGAGAGAGAACCCTCTTTTTTTTGAAGTCGGTTAAAAAGACTACACTAAAAGTAGTACCCTTTCCCAACAAAAAGAAACATCTAATTCGATTTATTAATAACAAAGTCGTCAAGGTAGTTGATGCAAAATCATAGTATTTTCAGGATTTCTTGAAAACTACTAAACCGATTGAAATAAAAATTAAATGGGACCATCTCGCAAGAAAACTCAATCGAACAAAAAAAGAATCATCAAAATCGGTCCATAAATGTCGAAGATACGCGCGAACAACGATAAAAAAAAAAAAGTACACAATCGAATTGAGAACCTCCTCCTTTTTGTGAAGTCGGTTAAAAATGATATAATAACAGATTTGAAAGACTTCGATTTATTTTTATAAGTAAGTGGTGACAACTTATTGTTTAAACTTTTTTAGACATGGTAAAGAAAGCATTGACGCCGAGAGAACGCGATGACATTATGCAAAAAGTAGTCGACGAACTTGAAGATTGGAAGGAGAAGCAACAAGAACTCTATAAATTTCAGGTTAGTAGCTATATCTTGAAATAAACACTGTTATTTTGTTTATGGATGAGAATGAGAATCATACAGTAAAATGGGAAATTGGATCTGTAAGTACATAAATTAATATTCCGGTCAAGTCACACTAATCACTTAATTCCACAGTTAGCGAAAACAATACTTAGGATAGGAACAATTGGGATGATGACTAATTAATAAAATAACGAAATACTAATAAAAATCTTAAACATATTAAACTTTTAGAGTAGCTTGTATACCTCTTGGTTTTATATATTGCATATTATTTGTTTTATGACCCTTCAAAGTTGGGTGGACAAGTCCATTTAAAAAGTATAAATAAATGATACCTTTAATTAGTCCGTAAAATGTATAGCTTTGTCTAAGAAACCAATATGATAATCACAATATTTAATATAGCTGCCGAACAAATTTCCTACGCGTTGCATACAAACTACTCAGGCTTGACGTCATAATTGAGTAGCCGTTAGTATGGAGCGTTTTTGGGCGGGTCCATTTGTGTGCATTTCAAACTGTGATATCTCGGGCAGTTTTCATGCTAGCGAAATAATTCTTTTACTAATGTTTCTTTTTTTGAGAGGTAATTTTTCTTCTCTTATACAAGGTCATTTTGTATCCACCATCCAAATTTTGAGGATGTGTTCAGTCCATGAAATTGAACAACTTTCTCTAAGGAACACATGGTCAAATATGCAAAATAAAAATCGACTTTCCATACAAATCAAAGAGATCACGTGATCAATTTAGTATGGGGTGACCAAAATTTTTTGGCGAAATTTGACAGACAGTTTCTTAGAAAAAGTTGTTTAGTTTCATGGTCTGGACTGGACACATCCTTAAAATTTGGATGGTAAGTTCAAAATGACCCGATATACAAGTGATAGGGTGACTGACATATCAACGCACAGTCCAAACCACTGGACCTAGAGACTTGAAATTTTGTACATAGATATTTTACACAGTGTAGGCATCCACTAAGAAAGGATTTTTGGAAATTCCGCCTGTAAAGGGGTGAAATGGGGGTTGAAAGTTTGTATGGAAAAAAATATTAAATAGACATTTCGACTTGAAACTTCGTAGGAGTACTTCTTAAAACAAATAATCAAACACGTGTTCCGTGGTTTTCCGAAAATAAACCCTTTAGGGGGTCAATGGGGTAAAAAAGTCCAAAATCGATTGAAAAATCAACGCACAGCCCAAACCACTGGAGCTACTAGAGACTTGAAATTATGTACATAGATACTTAACACAACGTAAGCATTCACTAAGAAAGGATTTTTGGAAATTCAACCCCTAAAGGAGTGAAATGGGTTTTGAAGGTTTGTATGGGAAAAAATTAAAAAGACATTTCGACTTGAAACTTTGTAGGAGTATTTCTTAAAACAAATAATCAAACACGGGTTTCATGGTTTTCCGAAAATCAACCCTTTGGAGGTAAATGAGGCAAATGTCTACCTTAGACATGATTCAAACCCTAAAGGGGTGAAATAAGGGTTAAAATTTTGCATAGAAAAATTATAATATAGACATTACCTATCGATTTTAGGCTTTTTTACCCCATTTGCCCCCTAAGGGGTTGATTTACAGAAATTCACGAAATAAGTGTATAATTATTTGTTTACAGAAGTACGTAAACAAATAATTATACACTTATTTCGTGAATTTCTGTAAATCAACCCCTTAGGGGGCAAATGGGGTAAAAAAGCCTAAAATCGATAGGGATGTCGTTATTGGGGTTTTATGGGGTGCTGATCGTGAAAATGGCATTATTTTGAAGTTCAATATTATTGCCATGTTTCAACCCCTAAAGGGGTGAAATGGGGTTCATATTTTGTATGTAAAAATAATGTTAAATATACATTTCCAATTGAAACTTCGTAGCAGTGTTTTTGAAACTAGGCAAACACGTATTTCGTGATTTTCCGATAATTAACCCCTTAGTAAAAGGGTAAATAAACCTATTATTTACCCTTTTTCAGTTTAACCCGGCGTCATTGATGCAGGGTCAACATGACCCTGCATGTTTTGCATATGAAAAAATGCTTAGAAATATTTGCCACACACAACTGTCTGTCTCAGTAGCTGCAGCTAAGGATCACCCCTCCCCGCCACGTACTTCACTTCATTCGTCCATCACCCGCGCAAGGAGCAAAACGTGTGTAAACCTGCGACAGGGTAATTATGACCCAGCTCAACGGTGACGTTGCTGTTTTGGTGCCATATACTTTTTTATATATTTTATATAAAGATTATGTTAGTGTTCGTAATCTTCTAATGATAGAGAGGTTAGGTAGTATAAATTTGATTTAAGTATCATTTTTGTTAGAAACGATATTGTTTTTTGTTGATAAAAGAAAATTAAGAAAAGAGTTACAGTTTTGTTGTATAATTAACAGTCTATAGGAAAAATTAAAAATAAAAATTATTTCACTCATTACCAATGTGTTTTATTGCTGCTACTGATTATAAATACAGTATTTATAATAAATATAAAATGTTTAAAATAAAAAATTATTTTATACTATGCCAAATTTTAACAATTGTAACCAGGGTCATAATGACCCCCCTCAACGTTAGTGTAACTTTTTTCCGCCACAATGACGCCGGGTTAAAATCGATATGGATTTCGTTGTTGAGGTTTTATGAGATGTTGATAGCGAAAATGGCATTTATTTTAAAGTCCAACACGGTGCCAGTATTTAACCCCTAAAGGGAAATGGGCTTCATATTTTAAATTGACATTTCGACTTGAAACTTCGTATGTGTACCTACTTCTAAAAAAAATTGTAAAAAAGCTGAATTGGATGTAGTTATAAAGGTTTTATGGGACGTTTATTGCGAAAATAGCATTTATTTTGGGGTCCAACACGATACGATGGACAGTATTCAACCCCTAAAGGACTGAACAATCAACTTTTTAATGGAAAATGTTACGGGAACGGGAACAGGAATGACAACGAGGACGGGAAAGGGAACTACTAATATTATAAATGTGAAAGATTAATGTTTAGATGTTTGGATGTTTGTTATTCAATCACGTAAAAAACGGCGAACAGATTTGGAATGGCACGCAGTGATAGTTATAGCCTGGGTTAAAACATATACTTTTTATCCCGGTCAAATATTCCCTAGGGATTTTCCGAATGTCCACGCAGACGAAGTTGCGGGCAAAAGCTAGTGTAACATAAAATAAAAAAAAGTCATGCCTATTGCTTGTGCTCATCACACAACACGAACATGGCTAACTTATCAGGGTTCGAAGTCGAAACTATTGCCTGAAAAAGGCAGGGTCGCTGCCGTTGCGCCAAATTGTCGGCAATCATTCTTGTCTTGTCACATTTTTAGGGTTCCGTAGCCTAAATGGCAAAAAACGGAACCCTTATAGATTCATCATGTCTGTCTGTCTGTCTGTCCGTATGTCACAGCCACTTTATTCCGAAAGTATTAAGACTACACAGTTGAAACTTGGTAGGTAGATGTATATTTTGCTGTTAACCGCTTAACGAATTTAATACAAAAATAAGAAAAATAAAAGATTAAGGGGGGGCTCCCCATACATGGAACTGAAACTGAAAAATTTTTTTTTCTTCAAACCAACACGTGTTGGGTATCTATAGATAGGCCTTTAAAAATGACATTGAGGTTTCTAAGACAATTTTTCTCAAAGTCAACCGTTTGAAAGATATTCACCGCCAAAGTGGTAAAATGTGTGTCCCCCCCCTTTAACTTTTGAAATAAGAGCGTGAAAAATCTAAAAAAAATATATGCTGTAGATCTTAATAAACACTATCAACCAAAATTGGTTTGAACGAGATATAGTAATTAGTTTTTGAGATATAGCACATTTTCCAAAACCGCAAATATAACTTTGTCATTCATACCAACACTGTGAAAAACAAAGTTATTTTTGCAAACGAAAAATGATAGGTGGTATTAAATATGGTATGGTATAAGGTAACAACGGAACCCTATGGCGCGTGGCCCGACACGCACTTGGCCGGTTTTTTCATTTATTGGTAAACTTGCGGCCGCCCGCAACTTCGTGTGAGTGAACAGTTAACATCCTTCGGAAACCGTCCTTATTTTCGGGATGAAAAGTACCTATCCTGTCCTTCTCTGTACCCCTGCCCTGATAACGTGTATGCAAAATTTTATGATGATCGGTCGAGTAGTTACGACGTGAAGGCGTAACAAATAAACAAACTTTTGCATTTATTTAATTCGCATATATAAGTAAGTAAGGATTCATGCTAGCGCAAAGTCGAAGCGAGTTAATATAGCAAATTCAACCTTATATCAACAACGTAATGCTCATATTTCTTCTGAGATGAAAAATTTCAGTGAATTTAGCTGAATTTGCTATACTGAAATTTAAATTATTTCGTTCCTGCAGTGGGGTGGTTCCACTCATGATTACAAGCAACTTTTGCTAAAGGGGCAACTTTGATACCGCGAAAAAAAACAGCAATTCCATACAAAAACGCAATACCTACTCGACCTTAATCCATGGAAGAGCTGATTTTTTTTCGATTCTGATTTAACAACTTTTAAATAGTTGGCAACTTTTACAAAGGTGCTTGTTATCATGAGTCAAACCACCCCACTGCGGGAACCAAATTATTAAAATTTCACGATGCAATAACACGTTATACTGTGGCGCTAGCATGAATTGGCCCTATGTCTTTAGTGAGTGATTGTTTTCCCAGCTGAAACGCAAAGAGGAGTATCACCTAGAGTTGTTAGCCAAAGAATGGGAGAAGCAGCGTATAGAATTGGAGTGCAAGCTGCGGCGCGGAGTGGAGCAGTGTCGCTCGCTAGCGGCCGACCTTGCGCGCGCCACCGACGACTTCAGACTGAGGGGCTACAGGAACACACATAGGGAGCAGAAGGTATGTACTGAAGCAGCGTGTAAGGCTGGATGCAAGCTGCGGCGCGGAGTGGAGCAGTGTCGCTCGCTAGCGGCCGACCTTGCGCGCGCCACCGACGACTTCAGACTGAGGGGCTACAGGAACACACATAGGGAGCAGAAGGTATGTACTGAAGCAGCGTGTAAGGCTGGATGCAAGCTGCGGCGCGGAGTGGAGCAGTGTCGCTCGCTAGCGGCCGACCTTGCGCGCGCCACCGACGACTTCAGACTGAGGGGCTACAGGAACACACATAGGGAGCAGAAGGTATGTACTGAAGCAGCGTGTAAGGCTGGATGCAAGCTGCGGCGCGGAGTGGAGCAGTGTCGCTCGCTAGCGGCCGACCTTGCGCGCGCCACCGACGACTTCAGACTGAGGGGCTACAGGAACACACATAGGGAGCAGAAGGTATGTACTGAAGCAGCGTGTAAGGCTGGATGCAAGCTGCGGCGCGGAGTGGAGCAGTGTCGCTCGCTAGCGGCCGACCTTGCGCGCGCCACCGACGACTTCAGACTGAGGGGCTACAGGAACACACATAGGGAGCAGAAGGTATGTACTGAAGCAGCGTGTAAGGCTGGATGCAAGCTGCGGCGCGGAGTGGAGCAGTGTCGCTCGCTAGCGGCCGACCTTGCGCGCGCCACCGACGACTTCAGACTGAGGGGCTACAGGAACACACATAGGGAGCAGAAGGTATGTACTGAAACAGCGTGTAAGGCTGGATGCAAGCTGCGGCGCGGAGTGGAGCAGTGTCGCTCGCTAGCGGCCGACCTTGCGCGCGCCACCGACGACTTCAGACTGAGGGGCTACAGGAACACACATAGGGAGCAGAAGGTATGTACTGAAGCAGCGTGTAAGGCTGGATGCAAGCTGCGGCGCGGAGTGGAGCAGTGTCGCTCGCTAGCGGCCGACCTTGCGCGCGCCACTGACGACTTCAGACTGAGGGGCTACAGGAACACACATAGGGAGCAGAAGGTATGTACTGAAGCAGCGTGTAAGGCTGGATGCAAGCTGCGGCGCGGAGTGGAGCAGTGTCGCTCGCTAGCGGCCGACCTTGCGCGCGCCACCGACGACTTCAGACTGAGGGGCTACAGGAACACACATAGGGAGCAGAAGGTATGTACTGAAGCAGCGTGTAAGGCTGGATGCAAGCTGCGGCGCGGAGTGGAGCAGTGTCGCTCGCTAGCGGCCGACCTTGCGCGCGCCACCGACGACTTCAGACTGAGGGGCTACAGGAACACACATAGGGAGCAGAAGGTATGTACTGAAGCAGCGTGTAAGGCTGGATGCAAGCTGCGGCGCGGAGTGGAGCAGTGTCGCTCGCTAGCGGCCGACCTTGCGCGCGCCACCGACGACTTCAGACTGAGGGGCTACAGGAACACACATAGGGAGCAGAAGGTATGTACTGAAGCAGCGTGTAAGGCTGGATGCAAGCTGCGGCGCGGAGTGGAGCAGTGTCGCTCGCTAGCGGCCGACCTTGCGCGCGCCACCGACGACTTCAGACTGAGGGGCTACAGGAACACACATAGGGAGCAGAAGGTATGTACTGAAGCAGCGTGTAAGGCTGGATGCAAGCTGCGGCGCGGAGTGGAGCAGTGTCGCTCGCTAGCGGCCGACCTTGCGCGCGCCACCGACGACTTCAGACTGAGGGGCTACAGGAACACACATAGGGAGCAGAAGGTATGTACTGAAGCAGCGTGTAAGGCTGGATGCAAGCTGCGGCGCGGAGTGGACCAGTGTCGCTCGCTAGCGGCCGACCTTGCGCGCGCCACCGACGACTTCAGACTGAGGGGCTACAGGAACACACATAGGGAGCAGAAGGTATGTACTGAAGCAGCGTGTAAGGCTGGATGCAAGCTGCGGCGCGGAGTGGAGCAGTGTCGCTCGCTAGCGGCCGACCTTGCGCGCGCCACCGACGACTTCAGACTGAGGGGCTACAGGAACACACATAGGGAGCAGAAGGTATGTACTGAAGCAGCGTGTAAGGCTGGATGCAAGCTGCGGCGCGGAGTGGAGCAGTGTCGCTCGCTAGCGGCCGACCTTGCGCGCGCCACTGACGACTTCAGACTGAGGGGCTACAGGAACACACATAGGGAGCAGAAGGTATGTACTGAAGCAGCGTGTAAGGCTGGATGCAAGCTGCGGCGCGGAGTGGAGCAGTGTCGCTCGCTAGCGGCCGACCTTGCGCGCGCCACCGACGACTTCAGACTGAGGGGCTACAGGAACACACATAGGGAGCAGAAGGTATGTACTGAAGCAGCGTGTAAGGCTGGATGCAAGCTGCGGCGCGGAGTGGAGCAGTGTCGCTCGCTAGCGGCCGACCTTGCGCGCGCCACCGACGACTTCAGACTGAGGGGCTACAGGAACACACATAGGGAGCAGAAGGTATGTACTGAAGCAGCGTGTAAGGCTGGATGCAAGCTGCGGCGCGGAGTGGAGCAGTGTCGCTCGCTAGCGGCCGACCTTGCGCGCGCCACCGACGACTTCAGACTGAGGGGCTACAGGAACACACATAGGGAGCAGAAGGTATGTACTGAAGCAGCGTGTAAGGCTGGATGCAAGCTGCGGCGCGGAGTGGACCAGTGTCGCTCGCTAGCGGCCGACCTTGCGCGCGCCACCGACGACTTCAGACTGAGGGGCTACAGGAACACACATAGGGAGCAGAAGGTATGTACTGAAGCAGCGTGTAAGGCTGGATGCAAGCTGCGGCGCGGAGTGGAGCAGTGTCGCTCGCTAGCGGCCGACCTTGCGCGCGCCACCGACGACTTCAGACTGAGGGGCTACAGGAACACACATAGGGAGCAGAAGGTATGTACTGAAGCAGCGTGTAAGGCTGGATGCAAGCTGCGGCGCGGAGTGGAGCAGTGTCGCTCGCTAGCGGCCGACCTTGCGCTGTGATATAGTGTTATCGTCACGTCCTTAATAGACGTGATAATATGGAAAAATAGAACTTCCCTGTAACCTTCATGTAACCTTCCTGTAGCACGTACTTTAGGATAGTTATTAGTATATAAGACGTAATTATGATAGTAAAATAAGAACATTCTACACATGACTGGGTTTCATTCAAGACGACGACACAAAACCACTTCATGGCGACCGTGACTATGTCCGCGCCGCGAGATCGAAAGTCTTCGAGGTACCGCGAAAATAAGTTCCGCGCCGCCGCCGGTCTACAAGAAGACAACATGCGAAAGCTGTAAGTCCAATTTTTTTCCGTTACGATGGCAAGCCAATATCAGACGTCGTCGGCAGAGCCTTCTCAAACAATAGCTGTTTGGAGTGATGGTGGAACTCTCGGAGATCACAGAGCGGCTCGACGGGCGAGTGGACCATCAGCCAGCACAATTGTACGAATATACCATAACTACCTGCAAATTCGTGTGCGTAAGTGATTTTTTTGTGTGTTCATGGCAAGATTGTGGTAACTATGGAGTGATATTTTAGAGACTATAATTATTATTAAAAATTAACTAAGATAATTTTCGGATTTGTTTGAATTATTGTTTAAATAATTATTAAAATAACTATCAATTTTGAGACTAGTAGGAAAAAGAAATAGATGCTGTAGAATTACAAATAGCAAAAGGCTATTTCGATAATTTTTTAAGGAAATTATGTCGTTAGTAACTCATATCCATGATCAAGTTCGATGAAAAAGTCGCGCTCAAGCAAATTTTGGGCCCTAGCCCCTAAGTTAGTCAATGATAAGGTGAAAATGAAATAGATATTTAGGTATTGTAAGCTGTATTAAAAATCTATTTGTAATTAGTTTGCAATTAGGTACAGCATGCGTTAGATTTAATAATGTGAGTTAAATATTTTGCAGGATTTGGAATGACGATTAGAATGTAATTATGGAAGTCAGGGAATATATGGTTTATAAAGTTTCACGTGCGATTGGACTGATCACCCAAGAGCAATTGAACTTCTTATTTACCTTATATTCAATTTAGGATTGTTAGTTTTTTTTGGTTTTGGAAAGAAAAGTACAGTTTATGAAGCTCGATTATACGGTACACATTAAGTGAGGTACAATAGGGATTAGGTCCTTCAGTTATATCAAGGTACGGACGAGATTCCCCTTTGAATACTGTTGGAGACAAAATTGTATGTCTTAATTCATGACCCTATATGTATAAATAATGGTACATAGGTACAGTTGTAATTGTTTATTAAATGAAAATGAAAGTACGCCGGCGCCAAGCGAATGCAAATGTATTGTGTAAAAGTATGTACCGAGCGAATATATCGTATAAAAGTATGTACCTAGCGATGTAATGTGCATAAAATATGTACCGATATTGTTATTATAAAAATGAAGTTATATCGAGAAAAGAATAAGAAGTCAATGTCACGTAACAACGCGACGAGTCAGCAAGGTCAGTGTCGTGTCAATAACTCGCAAGTTTCGAAGTCAGCACAATACCAGAGCTATGTCAATTCATAAATAAACATAGGAATGTGCAAATTTTAATTGATTGAATAATTTAATGACGAGAAAGAGAGTAAACGTCATAGTAAATATTTCTTCGCCTGAATAGTGCGGAGGTAAAGGAAAATACGTGATAAAATGCTGATATATTATTTTGTGACTCTACCTGGTATTTACGATAAGCAAGAATCTCTATCATGGGAGGCGCGCCGAAGACGCAACCATGAGAGTATTGATTGCATAAGAAAAAAAACCATAATATTGTAGAAGTCGTTGTGATTAAAAGTGGGTTTAATAAAAACTGTATTAAAACTTTGACCCAAAAGATTTAATGGAATATAAAGAATTACCGGAAGGTTCGGTTATGTATTACGGATAAAGACTTGATATATGTAATGATTATCTTTATTGCCGACAAGTAGTCATATAGGCATAAATAAAACGACAAAGTATGACTAGGACTGCAAAAGCAGAAATTTTGTAAAAAAATAAATAAATAGTAAAGATAAAATGCTGATAATTACTACAGCATTACAGCATCTACTTCTTTTGAAAGAAATTATGTTTAGATATTGTTGGATGTAGATTTGTTTTGTTTATAATATTAAATAATATAACAGTGTAATGTGCATTAAAAAGTTTGTAGCTTACCCAATTATTAGCGATTGCTAAGGTTTTACTGATAGAATTTATTATGACGGAATTTATTAATTCCACGTAAGAAAATGTGTGTTTATACATTAGATACTATACTATAAATTTTAGATTGTAAAGAAAGTCTCAGATACATTAGGTATAAACAGATCGCCTTTTTTATATTATAATGTAAATAATTACTAGTTTTTTGTTCTTTTCTATAATAAGAAATTATTCCTAGCGTAACAAATGGACCTAATTAAGCTTTTCGCAATTAAAATAATACTTTTTTGTAAGTTCTTTGAGTATTTTGTAATTAAATTTATATGTGTACGATAAGAGACTTATATTGTAAATGTAATGTAAACAACTTGTTCCCATAATTAATATTGCATCTTTATTTTAATACAAAGTGATATTGTAATATTTGTAATGTAAGTCGAATCACGTACTAATGTAAATATATAATTAGGACTAAGATATTTAGAATTTAAGGATTTTCTTTTCAGGGGAGGGATGCCTGACCTTTTCAGGGGAGGTGTGATATAGTGTTATCGTCACGTCCTTAATAGACGTGATAATATGGAAAAATAGAACTTCCCTGTAACCTTCATGTAACCTTCCTGTAGCACGTACTTTAGGATAGTTATTAGTATATAAGACGTAATTATGATAGTAAAATAAAAACATTCTACACATGACTGGGTTTCATTCAAGACGACGACACAAAACCACTTCAGCGCGCGCCACCGACGACTTCAGACTGAGGGGCTACAGGAACACACATAGGGAGCAGAAGGTATGTACTGAAGCAGCGTGTAAGGCTGGATGCAAGCTGCGGCGCGGAGTGGAGCAGTGTCGCTCGCTAGCGGCCGACCTTGCGCGCGCCACCGACGACTTCAGTCTGAGGGGCTACAGGAACACACATAGGGAGCAGAAGGTATGTACTGAAGCAGCGTGTAAGGCTGGATGCAAGCTGCGGCGCGGAGTGGAGCAGTGTCGCTCGCTAGCGGCCGACCTTGCGCGCGCCACCGACGACTTCAGACTGAGGGGCTACAGGAACACACATAGGGAGCAGAAGGTATGTACTGAAGCAGCGTGTAAGGCTGGATGCAAGCTGCGGCGCGGAGTGGAGCAGTGTCGCTCGCTAGCGGCCGACCTTGCGCGCGCCACCGACGACTTCAGACTGAGGGGCTACAGGAACACACATAGGGAGCAGAAGGTATGTACTGAAGCAGCGTGTAAGGCTGGATGCAAGCTGCGGCGCGGAGTGGAGCAGTGTCGCTCGCTAGCGGCCGACCTTGCGCGCGCCACCGACGACTTCAGACTGAGGGGCTACAGGAACACACATAGGGAGCAGAAGGTATGTACTGAAGCAGCGTGTAAGGCTGGATGCAAGCTGCGGCGCGGAGTGGAGCAGTGTCGCTCGCTAGCGGCCGACCTTGCGCGCGCCACCGACGACTTCAGACTGAGGGGCTACAGGAACACACATAGGGAGCAGAAGGTATGTACTGAAGCAGCGTGTAAGGCTGGATGCAAGCTGCGGCGCGGAGTGGAGCAGTGTCGCTCGCTAGCGGCCGACCTTGCGCGCGCCACCGACGACTTCAGACTGAGGGGCTACAGGAACACACACAGGGAGCAGAAGGTATGTACACTCAGCGCCAAAACGATCTGGGGGCTAATTGTCTAATTTCATAATCTATCGCCAATCGCTTTCATTTGACAGATGGATGTGATACATTGCTACATTTCTTTGGTAAGTTTTTATTTGTGCCAAAAAGAATTATTAATGTGTCACATCCTGAAAACGATTGCGATGATTTCAAAATTAGACAATAGGTAGGTGCAGCGTTCAAACCTTTATTTATATTATGCATAACGGGATAGTGCTTGGCTTTCACCTCATCTGACGTTAAGTGACGATAAGGCCGAAGGTGGAAGCGCACTACACCCGGAATCCTCATCACGGGGAACTGGCTATCTTATTTCTAATAGCTGGTACACAACAATTTTTAAATTTATGTTATCAGACTTAGTTAAGATGGTGGTAGCTAGCCAAGCGGACTTGGAAGAAGCCCTACCCCCAACCAAACCGAGTACAAATTGCACCCCCCTGGGAATCGAACCCGGGACCCCTGCGTCTTACACGGGTGGGCGAACCACTAGACCACAGAGGCGGTAAAAACGGTCGTTACGGCCAACGATGTACATATTTAAACATTAACTATAAAAAATGCGGAGTTTTATACTTTGACCCTTAATTAGTATGTTGTTTTAGCTGCTAGAAGCAAAGAAAGCACTAGAAGCCCACTACACCGCGAAGTACCAGGAGCTCAGAGAAGCGTCGCAGAAGATGGAGGACGACATGAACCACCAGCTCAAGCTGAAGGATATGAGGATCGAGGAGTTGGAGGTCCAAATTATGTCACTGGAGAAACAAGTTGATGTGCTCAAAGTGAGTTTGAATAATTTAAGTGAAAATTATGGTTATACTAGCGGCCGCCCGCGACTTCGTCTGCGTGGAAAGGTTTTTTGCTATCCCTCGGGAACTATACTTTTTTTCGGGATGAAAGGTACCCTATGTCCTTCTCTGTACCCCTGACACCGTGTATGCAAAATTTCATGATTTCATGATGATCGGTTCAGTAGTTACGACGTGAAGGCGTAACAAACAAACAAACAGACTTTCGCATTTATAATATTAGTAAGGATATGCAATACATAATTTGATACAGAACAATACACCACATAATTAAAGACACCAGTCGATTTTCATATAAACGAGGTAACTTTTATGCCTTGGTTCTCCGCCAAGGATTGACTTAGCTGTGATCTGATGATGGCTTTCCAGGGAGTGAATGGAGGAGATTCATATAGCTATACACACCTAACTGATCTAATTAGCATTCTAAGAGATATAAGGGTATGTTTAAAATACATAAATTAGCATAAAAATGTATGGAAATCTTAAAAAATGAAAACTTATTAGAATGCTGATCAGATCAGTTGGGTCTGTAAAGCGATCTCAATCTCCTCCATTCATCTCATTCTCGTTATCCTTGATGGCCATTATTAGATTGCAGCTAGGTCAATCCTGAAATCTTGTTATTACAGCAGATGAAATTGACATAAGATGTCGCTTACTTTACCATTTGTACTGTCGACAAGCCGCTTGAGTAGAGTGACTGACAGGTGTAGCTTGTAACCTTTTGTGCTTTTATTAAATTAGACCATACATTATTTGTGACTTTTAGTTTATTTATCCGTGCAGAGTAATCTCAAGAACATTGAGAAAGAAGCTGATAGCAAATATTCGGGATTGACGAAAGATCAAACTGCCAGCCTTATACAAGAACTGGTAAGTGTATTTATTTAATTCTTAATAAATTTTTTTTTTAATAAACAACAGGATAGTGCTTGGCCTTCGTCTCACCTGATGTTAATGACGATAAGGCCGAAGGTGGAAGCGCACTACACTCGGAATCCTCATCACTAAGGAACTGGCTATCTTACCTCTAACTGCCGGAACACAACAATTTTTAAATTATTGTTATGGCGTCAGACTTAAGTAAGGTGGTGGTAGCTAGCTACCTCAACTCTGACGCCAGGCGGACTTGAAATAAGCCCTACCACCAACCAAACCGAGTACAAATTGTACCCCCCCTGGGAATCGAACCCGGGATCCCTGCGTCTTACACGGGTGGGCAAACCACTAGACCACAGACACGGTTAGATGGTATAGAATAGATGACGATGATAGGCGATGCTTTTTAATAAACGATTGTTTATTTAAAAGCATGTATCTATATTTTGATTTTATAAACTTTTTTTACACAAAATTTATGAAATTATTTACTAAATAATTAATGTCAAAAAATATCAGCTGTTTCTTAAATTTTGGTACCAAAACTGTAATTTTTTCGCGATTTAACATAAGTTCCTTTAGTAAAATTTGTTCATAACGATTGACCATTGTTTTCTGGGACATCCTGTATTTTCAACTGACTTCAAAAAAAGGAGGAGTTTATCAAGTCGACGGTATATTTTTTTATTTTTTATGTATGTTTTAACTATAAATTCACCAGTTGTTATGTCTTTTTTTTATCTTAAAGAACGTGATCCCATAAAAATATTAAAGAGAATCTGGTTAGTAGTTTTTTCATAATCCTGAAAATTATCAATTATTTAGCTTACCATCGCACGAGTCATTACGGATTTTCAGGCATACTTATTCTTTATACTTCTTTCTACTTTTTTGTTTATTAACCGATTTAAATCATTCTTTTTTCTGCTTAAAACTTTTAAGGCGGTTTCATGACCGAAAGTGGCGCCGCGGTAAATTCTAATACACAATTTTAATTAAACTTTACGTGTAATTTTTAGGGCCCATAGTGTTTTTTATACGGTATCATTACATTCCCTCGTAGTCACTGCTAGAAGTAGATAGCAAAACTGCTTGGCCGTTTTTGATACATTTGTTATCTAAGTACTTTATTAATAATTTTACTAATACTTCTATGAATGACTACGAGGGAATATGGTGATACGTTTTAAAAATACTAGACCTTGGGGCCACGTAAACTTTTATTAAAATCATACATTTTAACAACTTATTAAATAAAAAACCTCTGAGGGCGCCACTTTCGGTGGTATAACTACCTTAAAATGAGTTCGTGCAATAAGACATTGCTTTATTTTTTTTATAACAGCGTTGCCTAGAAGAAAAGTTGGATAGCGCGATGCAATCGAAAGCATTCTTCAAAGAGCAATGGGGCCGCGCCGTTAGAGAACTGCACCTCACGAAGTTGGGCACGCGCCGGCAACTGTTAGCGCAGTTGCAGCAAGACCGGAGGCAACTGCAGGATATGGGGTACTAGTATAGAATAATAAATAAATAATGCTTGGACAATTTCACACAACGCCATCTAGCCCCAAACTAAGCAAAGCTTGTAATATGGGTGCTAGACAACTGATTAGAGGTGGTTAATATAGCATCTAGCGCCATATTATAGCGCGCTATCTGTACATAGCGCACATAGCGCGCTATATAAGTAGACGCTATGGCGCTATGAATATCGCGCGTAGCAACAAGTAGCGTCGTCGTTGGCCGGACGGGGGCGCGGGCATTCGTTATAGTTAAAAAACATCGCGTGCGCGCTTTTGCTACCGGACGCGTTACGCGCGTTTCTCTCGCAACACGCTTTGTACGAGTATAATATCGCGCGCGACCTTCTATTGTGTTAGTTCGATTAGGACTTTTATGACACAACTAGTCAATTAGTTCGTATTATGTAAAAACTATTTAGCTAAGCAAAGTTAGTTGAACGAGAAATATGGTAAAAACAACCGAATTTCAAAGGTCAATAAGGTCGAAAATCGCTTGCACCTGTTTTTTTTTAACTAGAAAACATTGTCTAGTGGTCACTAGTTAAAAAAATGAATGCAAGCGATTTTCGACCTTATTGACATTTTACCAAAATCACGGTTTTTAATGAAACATCAGAATAAGTAAACGAGAATACGCCAAAAAACAACCGAATAGCAAACGTCAATAAGGTCGAAAATCGCTTGCACCTGTTTTTTTTTAACTAGAAAACATTGTCTAGTAATCACAAGTTAGAAAAACGAGTGCAAGCGATTTTCGACCTTATTGACATTTACCAAAATCACGGTTTTTAATGAAACATCAAAATTAGTAAACGAAAATACGGCAAAAAAACAACCGAATTGCAAACGTCAATAAGGTCTAAAATCGCTTGCACCTGTTTTTTTTACTAGGAAACATTGTCTAGTGATCACAAGTTAGAAAAATGAGTGCAAGCGATTTTCGACCTTATAACGAAACTTGTTTTCGAACTTTAGACAGTTCTAAGCCCGAAAAGTATAAGATAAAGTTCATTAGTTTACATTACTGGCTTTATTTTATTTAAGACTAAAATGTAACGTATTAATAAATAACGTTTTTGTAAAGCGCGCGATCTGTCTAACGAACGACGTGTGAAGTAACGTGTTACGAAATCTAACGTGCTGCATCTAACGCGCCAGCCAGCCGCCGCCCGCATGCTACCTGATAAATAGCGCGTTATAACATAGCGTATTTAATAGCGCGCTAGAAATCAATAGCATATAGTCTGTAGCGTGCTGTTGCTTTATAGGCGTTATGAACAACTCTACAACTGATATACTACTTACATACTTTTTAAATACACACATCAACTTTGTCTAGGGATACAGGTGATATTTTCATACAAACGAGGTAACTTTGAAGCCTTAGTTTTCTGCCAGGGATGTACCGTGCTGTAATCTGATGATGGCCATCCAGGAAGTGGATGGAGTAGATTCAGATTGCTTTACACACCCAACTGATCTAATCAGCATTCTGAAAGATGAATGGGTCAGTACTAGCGTACAGAAGTTGCACTCCGCAAAATCGTTTAAATAAATTGCGACTCTTGCTGCGACACAAGAAAGTGCAATTCAGGTCGCACAGCGCTCCCTTCGCTCCAAAACATTCACTTAGTAGTTGCCTCTCTTTCTATCGCGTAGGTCTTACCTTTTCAGAGCCTGTAGCCAATGTCACATTTGCAAAATTTCGCTATCGCTTCGCTCCGAAAATGTATGGAATTGACGTTTTATAATTCGATAGTTAACGAAACCTTATGTCAATCCCATACATGTTTCAAAAGCGAAACGATAACGAAGATTTGCAAATGTAACTTTGGCTAGGAGGTCTGACGTATGAAACTTGTCCTCTCAGAGGACGCCGAGCGCTTAATACTGGCGCGCGGAGTGACAGAGCCCTGGTACTAGCTTCCACCCATGACACAGAATAACTAATAGTACAAGTACAGAAGCAGCACTCCGCAAAGTCATTTAAATAAATAGCGACTTTTGCTTCCACACAATAAAGTGCAATTCAGGTCGCGCAGCGCTAATGGCATACAGTTATATTCACCTAGTAGTTGCCTTTTTTTCTATTGCGTGCTCTCACCTTTTCTGACGACGCAACGTAAGGGCTGTCTTCTTTTAAATGAACTGCGTAGCATCCTTGCTAATATTATAAATGCGAAAGTCTGTTTGTTTGTTTGTTACGCCTTCACGTCTTAACTACTGAACCGATCATCATGAAATTTTGCATACACGTTGTCAGGGGTACAGAGAAGGACATAGGGTACCTTTCATCCCGAAAAAAATATTGTTCTCGAGGGATAGCAAAAAACTTTTCCACGCAGACGAAGTCGCGGGCGGCCGCTAGTATATCATAATGTGAAAAATGACAATTGTTTATTGGTTTTTTGATTCAGACATCCGTACACGGCACAGTAATGTCGATTCGACATCGTTACTATTATAAAGAGACAATACCTACGCAGGCAGTCAGGTGCCGCGCGACTACACAGGCGGGCGTGTGGCGCCCCTCTGCTCACTTGTTCGTTCGAACGAACGGCTAGCGGTAGGTGCTTATTGAGCGACCTTGAGTGAGTGATGGAGGCCTGCCATGACTTCGTCCCCTCCGGACACTAGGCTCCCATGACTTCACTCCCATGGGATCCACATATAATTTTTTCGCCTCTTGACTCCCATTGGATCCTCAGATTTATGTGACCCTGGTAATTTAAAATGATTGTTTACCATATTTTTTTAGATTTAAGAAATCTTGTGAAAACATGAAATGTGCGATCGAGATAGCGGCAAAACGTGGAGGGCCTCTGTATTGTGAAAATGCATAAAAATTTGTTTACTTGTGAATCAAATCAATATAATACTTGTATTTTTCAGATTAGATACAATAGTGGATCAGGATGAAAGTTCGAATCAGAATAACGTCGACATAAAGAAACTGAAAGACGACTTCTACGTGGATTTACTAGCCAACACTCCAGCGTTGGACTCACATTCTATAATCAGTGCGTATCCATATTCATACTATTTTTTACTAAGGTACTATGGGCAACAGCGTCGCTTAACCAGTTAGCAACAAAATTCGTGTGCGCGCGTATCGCCCCTGCACGAACTAAACGTATGTAGTGACGGCGCGGCGTGCAAGCGATTTTAACCTTACGAGTGGTTAAGGGGCGGTAATAGGAAAACATGGTTTGCGCGGGCCAATATTTTTATAAAGAAAACGTAAACTTGTAGCCACCCAATAAATCATACGACAAGCTGAAGAGTTTACCTAATTGCTACAAACATTAAATTGCGTATAAACCTCACAGATGATTAAAATAAATTGATATCATCTTCAAGAATGTATTTTTTTTGACGTAGCATAAGAAAACAATGACAGTGTCACACAACCATAGGGCAGGTATATATCATTCGTCCCCATCCTAATAAGCTACGACAGCTCTTCGATCAGTCGACGTGGCTTCGTGATGGTGCGACCACTGCGCCTTGCTGGGGCTCCTTGCAAGGCAGCCGGGGCCAGTGGGAGAACAGGTGTCTCAGCGCTGGCTTGACGCGAGTCTTGAGTAGCCTGGCAGGAAGCGGAGGATGGCTGAGGCGTTGGATAATTGTTAAGTGTGGATGAAGGTGATTGATGTCTGATAGGTGAGGAAACGGTTAGTGACTGAGGTGTAGGTGTGGATGGGGGCAAAGGCCGAGAATGAGGTGTGGCCGGAGGTAACGGGAGAACAGTAACAGCTGGACTACTTGGGTCTGCTACGCGGGAACGCACATGATCTGCATGATATCTCCTCTCTACCCCGTCTGAAGTGTTTACAGCGTAAGAATATCTGTGCGTACGCCTTGATATTGTAGCAGGTATCCAACGGGATCCGTCTCGGGCGCGAACAAATACGCTGTCACCTGCTTTAAAAGATGGAATTAGTTCCTCAGACTTAATGTTTGCCTGTATCTGTTTGTGTTGCAGAGTTCTTTTAGGGTTAGGCCGCGCGTTGTCCAGAGCACAATGCAACCGACGACCAAACAAAATTTCACCTGGACTCTTACCGGTGGCACTATGAGGCGTTATACGGTAGGAAAATAGGAAGTTTTCTAGCCTCCTTTTCAGGGTCATGCCATCGCTCGCACTCGATGCCATTCTAGTTTTAAAAGTACGAACCAGGCGTTCTGCCAAGCCATTCGTCCTCGGGTGATATGGAGATGACTTAATATGTATGATACCCTTGTCTCTGCAATAATTTTGGAACTCCCGGGCAGTAAACTGCGTTCCGTTATCCGATACCAAGAATTGTGGAAACCCAAACGTTGTAAATATAGAGTCTAACTCTTCACATAGTTTATTTGTAGTTATTTGGTTCATGGGCTTGATCTCAATCCATTTTGAGAGTGCATCTGCTAGAACAAACCAGTATTTCCCTTCAAATGGACCCGCAAAATCGACATGAAGTCTTTCCCATGGATTGTCAGGAACGGACCAGGAGTACACAGGCAGTTCTGGGTTATTCGGCCGGTTTTCTTGGCATTTACGACAGTATTTGATGTACTCTTCTATATCATCGTCGATCGATGGCCACCATACGTAAAACCGTGCCAGTGCTTTCATTGCACAAGTTCCTGGGTGTCCTGTGTGCAGGTATTTCAACGTAGCCTTCCTGAGGGTACTCGGAATGACTATTCGACCCTGCCACATCAAAATCTTATCTTCTATGGACAATTCGGTGCGTTTCCGAGCATAAGGTTTTAAAATGTCTGAATATGACTTTTCCCGCCAACCTGTCTTAATGTTCTCCGATATTTGTTTGAAAATAGGATCATTCCTTGACGCATCCCTTATTATTTCTTCTGTCAACGCTATATCCGAAACACTGTTATGTTTTAGTTGAGCTATTATTCTGTGTACTGTCAATTCTGCACGGGACGGTATCTCATCAGGGTTGGGCATCCTGGAAAGGTAGTCAGCTATAAAATTGAGTTGTCCTTTTGTGAAGACGATGTCATAGTCATAGCTACCAATGATCAAAGCCCAACGTATTAAACGATTATTAACAAGCTTCGGCAAATTGCGCTGTGGGCCTAATACGTGAATCAAGGGTTTATGATCAGTGACGAGTGTGAATTTTGTGCCACGTAAGTATTGATCAAACTTTTGGATGCCGAAAAATATGGCTAATGCTTTTCGATCAATAACCGAGTATTTCGTTTCAGCTGATCTCAGCTTCCTTGACGCAAAAACGATAGGTTGAATTTGGTCCTTTGCTTTATGAAATAATACGGCACCCACACCCTTTTCCGAGGCGTCACATGCCAAAAACAATGGGCGCTTCTCGTCAAAAGCCACAAGTGGTTTTGATTCACAAATCAGCATTTTAGTATTTTCAAACACTGTGTTTTCTTTATCTGTCCATCGCCACTTTTGGCGCGCGCCAGTTAGTGCATGCAGGTCTGCGCAGACGCTGTGCAGATGAGGTATGAATTTCTCGTAGAAGTTTACGAGGCCAAGGAATGACCGTAGTTCTTGAGCGTTAGTAGGCGGTGTCGCTTTTATTATTGCTTCAATCTTCGATTTAGTTGGTCGTATTCCTTCCCTGCTGATTGTGTGCCCCAGGTACTCGATATCTGTTTGGAAGAATGAGCATTTTGTTAAATTGACTTTTAAGCCAGCTTGTTGTAATTTGTCAAACACAGTAGACAGTGTTTCGAGATGTTCAGCGTCATCCTTCCCTGTTAAGGCAATATCATCGAAGTAAACAGCTACGTTTGGTATACCACCGAGTAGCTCATCGAGGTAGTGTTGAAAAATCGAGGGTGCTGTTGATATTCCAAAAGGCATCCTATTGTATTGGTAATATCCTTTATGAGTCGATATTGTTAGGTACTTTTTCGACTCTGGGGCGATCTCAAATTGCAAATACGCATCTTTTAAGTCGATTTTCGAAAACTTAACTCCGTTTGCAAGGTTTTGACGTAACTGGTCAAACAGCGGGACTGGATGAGCATGTGTTACCATGGCAGGGTTAATAGTGCTGCGAAAATCACCGCAAATTCTGATTTGGCCATTTGTTTTGACCACGTTGACTGTGGGTGTTGCCCATTCCAAGGGGGTCAAATTTGGGTCAACTTTGGTAACAATTCCCTCGTCCACTAAACGCTGAAGTTCTCTTTCTATGTTTCTGCGCATAGCGAACTTAACGGGTCGGGCAGGAACGTGTTTAGGTACAGCACCATGTTTAATATGGATGTTAACGGCGTAATTTTTTACTTTTCCTAGCTTGTTGTCAAAAAGAGGGGCGAAAGTGTCTAATACCTGTTTAAGTGTTCGGGCAGGCTCTCGTTGCGTAGGCTTAACCGAATAGACGGGTTCTGGAAACGTCATGTCGAACATCTCACTCCACTGGAGACCAAAAAGCATAGGGTTGGCGTCCTCCATAACTACAACAGGCAAAATTTTCTGTCTTCCAAGGATTTCAACTGTTACGTCTGTAAGTCCTTTTGGTTTGAGTTTGAGGTTCCCATAGGCACGTAGTTTCGGTGCCTTTGTTAGAGAGGGTGCTCCAATACGTTTCCAAAATTCTGTGCTAATGATGGAGTATACTGATCCCGGGTCCCAGTCTAAGGTACAACTGACACCATTGAGTGTGACGTCAATGCGCTTGCTATCCTTGTTCCTTTTGCGTTCAATCTTGTAGACATCGTCACTATCGTATGAGCTTGTAGACGGTTCTGATAAACACTCGTCGCTGTCAGTGTTCCTAATCTTATGTAATTTGTTTTCGTTCTTGACTGCTCGTTTCTTCCCTGACTTAGTGCTCGTTAAATATGCTCTTCCAGACTTGATACAGCAATCTTCAAAATGCCCTTGCGTTTGACATTCCTTGCAAATATGGTTTTTTGCCTTACAATCGTCCACCTTATGCCTATCATATGCACCGCATCGACGGCACTGATCTAGACCAATCCTACGTGAAAACGTACTCTGTTTGTTATGCTGCGCCATGTTAGTTTTTGTTCTGACTTTGTTTGTGGCAGCAGGTAAACCGACGTGACTGTCACGCTCAGCAAGCTCTCTAGACTGAGCTACTGCAAAGAATTTGGCAAATGTAACTTCCACAGTCTTTCCATCGTAATGTTCTTGTAGGTCTGGCCATTTCTGTTTCAGATCCACTTCTAGCTGCGGGTGGTTTATGCCGGTCGCAAATCTATCACGCAGTAGCCGTTCGAACAAGTCGTCCTTGTAGCCACAGTCGGTGGCGAGTTTCTTGAGCCTGTTAGCGTAGTGTTCCATAGTCTCATTGCAGTCTCTTACGCAATTCCAAAACTCAGTTAAAGCTTTGAATTTTGTTGTTTTAGGTTGGAGTAAGTCGAGTAGTTTAAGCTTTACATCTTTGTATGGACTGTCTTCAAAATCTGGTATGAGTGCTACTTTCAGATCGTGGAAGACTTCTGGGGTTAAGCATGAATATAAAAGTTCTTTCCTGATGTTATCTTCGCTAACGTCCCAGATATCGCATTTTTTTTTCAAAAAGATCTAAAAAATATTCTACCGACGTAGTCGTAGGGTTAAACGTATCGCACTTGAAATTTTTAATAATTGCGAGTTTGTTACAGTTGTTGTTGGTATTTGCCGAGCTGGTAGACTCCGTACCAGGTGTTGCTGGTGTGGGGGTCGCCGCTGTCGGTTGATGTTGTTGCAAGACGAGTTGTTGCAAAATGTTTGATATTTGCTCTTGTTGCTCCCGTTGCATTTGTATAAATTCTTTAAATTGTTCCGCGTTCATTTTAATAACTTAATCCTCGTCGCCAATAAAATAAATTGATATCATCTTCAAGAATGTATTTTATTTGACGTAGCATAAGAAAACAATGACAGTGTCACACAACCATAGAGCAGGTATATATCAATGATTGTAAGAAAAAATCAGAATATCATCAAAAGCGCTTGTCGCAAGCCATATTTTTGGCGAAAATAATAGCGTAAACTTATTGAGTTCTACATCAAAATACACTTTAACGTACTGTGCAGTTGCTCCAATAACTTTTTTTCAAGAAAGATAATTGTTCTAAAGATAATGATGAAAAAACAACGAAAAACATCGAAAAAGTGCAGAAGTGAGATTATTTTTCATACTCTGTACACGTAAAGAAAAAGACAGAGACAAATGATTTAGCGTAACGGAGCCTTAAGCGACGCTGTTGCCCATGGAACCTAACCTACTTAGTTTCTGAGGTACTTTATCGGAGGGGTCCATACAATCTGGTTCAGGGACTGGAAAACACCTTCTTTGGTTAAGCCAATTGTTAGGAAAACCCTATTAAACAGCTTACCAAATAAAAGGGTTTCCCTTTCGATAGGGTTAGTCGACGATATGCTTACCGTATTGATAGGGTTTTTTGAAAACAAGTCTATGAAATACCCAATCAAAAACCCTTTTAACGGTAAGCGGTTCATGAAATACCCAATCAAAACCCCTTTAACGGTAAGCGGTTTCAGAGACCGGCAATATCTGTCTTTATTTATTTTTTGAATTTCGGAAGACCAATAGAAAGCCAATATTTTTCATCAAATATGATGAACTTCTCAGTTACTTTTTTCTATAGCACTAAACACATTTTACTAGAATAATACCAGTTATTATATACTTTGAGAGAGCCATGCTCGGCGTTTCCCTTCGTGATCGAATCAGAAACGAGGAGATCCGCAGGAGAACTAAAGTAACCGACATCGCTCGAAGGATTGCTCAGCTGAAGTGGCAATGGGCAGGACACACAGCGAGAAGAACTGATGGCCGTTGGGGCGGAAAGGTTCTGGAATGGCGACCACGCACCGGACGACGCTCCGTGGGTAGGCCCCCGACAAGGGGGACCGACGTGAGGATGAAGGTCGCGGGAAGCCACTGGATGCGGGCAGCGCAGGACCGATCGTCGTGGAGATCCTTAGGGGAGGCCTATACCCAGCAGTGGGTGTCGTGCGGCTGATATGATGATGATGATAAACTTTGACTGTAGTTTATATTGCCTGAAAAAAGATATATTATCATTAATAATAATAATTAAATCAATTATATCAGTTGAACTTATTTTTCTAAATAAAAGTATTTTTTAGGTACAGGACTTGACGGAATGGATATGTGCGACGAAAACAAGTTAGTATTATCTTTATTCATAGCTATGTTCAAAGCTTTTGATGTACATAGCTTTAGGTTCTTAATTATTTTAATTTTATAACATACAAGGATGTTTTCATAGACTTCATTTTTTATAAAAATAATAAGGAAAAAATATTAGAATTATAAAAGAAAAGATGAGTTTATGATTATTGTAAAGTGCTTCCAAATATCTATCCTACTTACAAATAATTTACTAAGCAACTGTTGATAATACAACAGAAAAATCTAGACAAAAATGCTCTTTCTGGTTCTAAATTATTGATAAGTCAACTAAAATACGTTTCGATCTTATTGGCGTGCTCAGAACATCGCGCAAAACGATGCGCAGAACACAATAACGATGTAAGCGGGTGGAAGTGGTGGGGAACGGCTACGCGCATGGCGGCTAACTTTGGCTTATTCCGTTTATCCACCCTGAAACAGCCACCCTAAGGTGGATACTTGGAAAACGCGTGTTCAGCTATCCACCCTATCATACTATCAACTATGACGGGGTGGATTGATAGACACGCGTTTTCCGAATATCCACCCTAGGGTGGCTGTTTGAGGGTGGATAAACGGAATAAGGCCTAACTTCATAGCCGCTAATAAGATTGATACTAGAGATGGTCAAAAGACCCAGTTTAAACCCGATGACCCAGTAAAAACTCACATTGTATGTTATAGCTTCTTACAATTTTTATTTTTCTATTGATATGTCAAATGTGACGTTGCTATGGAAACAATTTCTTGTTAATCGATACAGAAAAATATTCAGAGGACAAAACATCTCTTATTTACATTTAATTTAGTTCAACAAAATGATCCATTGGATTTAATTTGGTTTAAACTCAGTAATCGGGTTTACACCTGCAATCTGATTGTCTAACTTTGTTGCAATCAACTTTGATAGAAATCGCAGTGACATTGCTGCATTAGTGAGAACCAATGTGACAACTATCTTACTTAAAGGAGCAATGCAACTGCGATTTCAATCGAGAATTGGCTTTGATAACTTTTTGAACATGACTGGAAATCTCAAAACCATTTCGAGGAATAAGCTTTCGGTACAGTGTCTACTAATTAAATTTAAAAATAAGTCTATATTTTTAAAGATATTTATAATATTCAATAAAAAGCTTTAACCTTCAAATGACCTTCATATGACGTCATCACATACAGATCTCCCAGCCATAATAAAAAAAAGAAAAGAGTGCAAAGACAATTTTGACAATCAACTTGGCATTAGGGATGGTGGAAGGTGGAAGTGAAAAAATATCGATATAGGTAATATTTCTCAGAAAAAAATGGGATGAAATGGGACGATGACTAAGTAATGGATTCTAATTTTAAGGTATTGTAAAACATAAAAAATAGCAAAATAAACCCCTACGCGAAATTTTGGCTCGATTTGACGAATTTTACGATGATTTTTAAGACTCAAAGTTGGAAAAAATCAAAATGCTCCAGTGACAAAATAGTGTCGACTATTAGAATCCATACGTAATTACCAAAAAAATGTTTTGGAAAAATTATTGTAAAAACATCTATCGATATATCAGAGTATTTAATATCGCCCGAAAAATATCGATGAACTTATCTCGTAATTTTTTCCACATCCCTACTATTAAATGTTTGTAAATAGAAATAAAGTATGCACATATTTTCACAATGTTTATTATGTTATCCTGCAAATTTATCAGTCCACAAGCATCGTTACAATTTCATCCATGTAGCCTACATACAAAATAGACACAATACATACAATACATTTCGCAATTTGGGTAGATTGGGCGTGTCAGTTTTTACAAAGTTTTTCAGCAGAGTTTCCACTGGTAAGCATTTTTATTATAATTTTACCACGTCAAAAATTATTGCGGCAAATTAAGAAGGTAGGCTAGAACCGTCACAACTGGATTAAATGAATAAAATAGAAGAAATATTAACTATAACTTATTTGTTTACAAACAACCATAAAGTCATTATGACAGTTAATGACACTTGGCCTTTCTTTTTCTATAAGTAGATGGCAAAGGTTTTCTTCTTAAACTTTCATGCCACTAATGACGTCATTCCGGTTGACCATATCCGCTCGACAAATATATTTATAAAAAAATAAATACGGGACCAAATGTTAAAATATTCAAATTAGTTTCTTAAATTGGCCTAATCTGTAGTAAAAAAATACAAAAAAAATACCTTTTATTTTTTAACCAAAGCCAATTGTTAGCAACAGCTTTAGACAATCAGCCCACGGGTCTTTTGCCCACCTCTTATGGCAGGATAATTTTGCTGATTCACAAATCGTCTACCAGTCGGCGCACTACTACTAACTTGGCGCTAGTGTAGATCTGTCATTTCGTTGATTTCTATGAGTTTGCTATCAATTTTGGATGTTGGAAGCGATTTTACGTAAATATAAATTTTTCTTCCAACACATTTTGGTTTTCTTCAATCTTTAGTTCGTTTACTGTCTAACTTCCATAATAATTATTTATTAGTATCAATCATTTTTAGATATAATTTAAAATAAATGGCAAAACCAGCACGCGTAGCATGACCAACATCGAGATAAGATTCGACTCACAGAACAATGGTTCTGTGAGTCGAATATAATTATTTTATTGATACTAATAAATAATTATTATGGAAGTTAGACAGTAAACGAACTAAAGATTGAAGAAAACCAAAATGTGTTGGAAGAAAAATTTATATTTACGTAAAATCGCTTCCAACATCCAAAATTGATAGCAAACTCATAGAAATCAACGAACTTGTCTACACCGAAATGTCACTTTTGTCGGGTTGAGATCGAGATACTCATGCTCGCATTCCTATGTTCTCAAGCTTGAGAGAGCTTTGTCTACGGAAGTGAAAGCTTTTTTGAGTGTCTCTTTATTTTAGAACTTATTAAAAAATAAGTATCATGTTTAAACTAAATCATTTCGAATCATATTAGGTAATTTCGACGTTTGTTGATGTTGAAATAAAAATATTACCTTTTAAAACTCATATTTGTATTAAAAGACATAAAAAGGTTGTAAAATTCTAAGAGCGAGTCCCACCCATCTGTCTGCGAAGGGTGTCAAATTGTGCTCAGCAATCGAGAAGACCGAGACGACAAGTCTTCGAAGACAAGAGTCCCGTTTGCTCATGCTACGCGTGCAGGGATAAATGGTCGTACAAAGGTCTCTAGCAGCAGTAGCGCCACCAAGAGAGATAATTTTTGACATCACGCCATTGAAACGCATTATACTACCCTATTGTATTCACAGTGCGATGTATTGCAGGGGCATCGGCAAGAGTCCTCTAAACGACAAGCTGTCAGAGCTGATATCCCAGCGCGAGAAGCTGATGGTGGGTCGCGCCGACCCCGCGCAGCTGCAGCGGCTCAGCGCCGAGATACAGGCCATGCTGCTCAACACCGCCACATAGACCAATCACTCGCTGTTTGACTTCATGTTTCTAGTCATGTTGCTCACGCGACCCACGCACTTCATATTACACGCACCCTTCATGTTACACACGTCCGACTGACTCAATACCTCCTCATAGCCACACAAGACTACCTGATTCATGTTTGTTATCACATCCTAAAGTTGCACCAGCGCGACAGAATCTTATGATATACAAGCCATGTTGCTCCAAACCAGCGCTTTTTTATTTAGTCATAGGTTCGAAGTTACACTCGCCTTACTGACTCTCATGATGCAGTCAATGAATGCTACTTAAGAAAATGAAATAGCCAAAAGCTTACGACCCAACGCGAAAGGGCGAACGATAGGTTGGCATCACACGCTTTGTATATGAATTTGCTCGCCACTTCGTATTTTGCCTCTTACTTCGCCGTTTACCCCTTCGCTGGTCAGGCCTAAGAAAAGATCGTAATTATGTAATTACATGTGTAATGAGAATATTATGCTTATTGTTATACAGTACTTTAAGATGAAGAAAAACATCGGAAACAATCGTTTACAAATATTACATAACAAAGACAATAGGCTTGTTTCCACTAAGAATAAATCGGCTAGCACTTATGCTAGCCGATTTATTCTTAGTGGAAGTGTTTCTAATGATTAATCATGTTAAATAGTAACCAAAAAAACACTTTCTCATTAAAATAAATAAAGATTACCAATATTTACGGAAAATAAAATCGGCAAAATTGGCCATTTAATCACGTGACATTGAACACCAATCAGAGACGCGTGACGTCACGCCTCGCAAAACATTTGTTGTTGCTGTCATTTTCGATAAGTGAACAGTGTGTGTGTGTGTGTGTGTGAACAATGACGGTCATAAACAAACACGAATGTTTCGCGAGGCGTGACGTCATTCAAAACGCCATGACAGTTTTGGACTTTTTCGATGTCATTTTGAGTTCATTTCTTAAAATGCAAAATTCATAGGTAAAATGACTTATTTTTCTTAAAATAATATATTTTTGGGGTAAAATAGATACCAAACTTTATTTTTAAACTATTTTCCAAATTTTGTCAACTAGCCTATTAACAAAAAGTAGTTTGGCCCTAAAGTCATCGTTTTCAACTTTATTACAATGAAATTAATGTCAACGTCATTTCTAAGAAAAGCAAAAGCACGATGCCCATCTTTTATCTTGACGTACTGTAATAAAAAAATAAAAAAAAAACTTTCACAGTTTCTGCACTATCTTCTGGTTAAATTAAAAATGGAACAGAGTTTCATTGATATTGTCTATCAAGTTAGTCAACTAGGACTCCTTCGGTTCCTGTGAAACAAGTCCTTTATGACGCAATAACTGGCACACACATACGTAAAATACTGTTATCTGTGTTCGTGCGTCTGGCCTACGAAAGATGAACCGGAAATGGTGCCGCCACTTTCCCTGTTAAATTAACGTTTAGAGGTTAGGTTATTTTAAACTGAACCTTAAAATAAGGCACAAAATTAGTTCCATTTCCAACCGAGTCCCATCTTTTGTTGTCCAAACTCTATAAGTAAAAGCCTGTTATATTGTACTGGTTTATTTTCAAAACTAGATAAAAGAACCTGCTGCGTCGGCGTAGTCGTTTACATAGATTAATATTATAATATACTGGTTGTCTATTAACTTAGTTTTAATGTCTATTGCCTAATGATGAAAATAATTGCTCAATATTATATAGATTAAAATATGTATTATATATTAAATTAATCACAAACATGATCTGAAATAAAGTTATTTTTAATAGATCTAGAAAATAATATTTTTTACTTTTAATTTCATATAAAATCGATTTCATGTTTTTGCGCTAAGGGTTCCGATGTGGTATAATTATTATATATTGTGATTGTGATAAAAATAGTTCGTGCTAAACAAAAGGCCCCTAATAGCCCCCCGATAAGGGTATAAAGCCAACTTCTACAAGTCGATGCAAACTGTTTTCGCTACTGTACAGTATGCGCAAAATAACTTGCGGTTTTGAACTTCGCACGGAACGCTGCGCAGTAGACGAATACAGGCGTGCGCGGGGACGGGGCGCGGGCGGAAGCACTCGAAACTATGAAACTGGAAATGTACCCTGCGCGAAATATCACTTGCAGTTAACTTCCGTGATCCGTCCCAGCCGCCAAGTTATTTTGTGCATACTGTAAACTATTGTTATCTCTCTTTCGCATTGACTGTGAACAGTTTATCCGATAGTTTACGGCAGCGAAAACAGTTTGCATCAATTCAATGGTAGAGCCACTTATGTATATTCCCAATTAATAAACATAAGTTTTCTATAGTCTATTCCCCGCTACAATAGTTGTAGCGGAGTATAGACATGTATATTAATCAGGAATTTCTGCTGCAGACTTCGTATACTGTATACATATATGCAGTATGTATGCGGGCAGAAGCAGTGCTTTTAAATTTCGTTCTCAACTCTGAGATTCCGTTTATCCGCCCTGAAACAGCCACCCTAAGGTGCATACTCGGAAAACGCGTGTCCATCTATCCACCCCATCATACTATCGACTATGATTTATGGACACACCATAGGGTGGTTGTTTCAAGGTGGATAAACGGAACAAGCCCAAAAGTCCAAATAAGTGTATGATTACATCACGCGACTAAAATGTAAGTATGTGTCGTATGAACTCATACAAAAATTAAAGTTGCGTGAAAACGTCAAGATACTATCTATAGAGAGAGTCCGCGCTACCAAAGAAATATCGTAGATTCGGCGCTGGTATCGTTGTCTTTGGACAATGGAATAAAGGCTTTATTACAATAGCAATAAGACATCGTATATTTTAGTTCCATAAATTCCGTGGCTTCTTTCGTGGCGTGGACTCTTATGTTCGATTTGTCATTGCGCGAGCGCACGATATGTGCACTGAGCCTCCACTAGCGCCGCCAATCAAGAAAAAATCATTGCAACGAAATAACTATGTTTAGTGAAATTCTGAAAAATATAAAAATTAGTGTAAACTATTTTTGTATGCGTTAATTCTTAATTTATATGTGATTATGTAGTTACAATCTGGATTATCACACCACTAAGCGCCAGAGCGGTCGCTGGAGACCGCTAATAATAAGTAGATTATCGCTACATTGATTCGGGCCGTGCGGCCCAAGCGGTCTCCGGAGACCGTTCTCATTTACATTTCAGATAGAGACTGATCGTGTTTTGGCAACCTTATTTCAGATACAAGCTTATGAAATTCTTAACAATCTGTGATAAAAATATTATAGTGATCGTGATCCTTTTAAACATTGTTTTGTAATACAATATTCCCCTATTAAAAAAAATATTTGACAATTAGATATAAAGAGAATAAAAAAAGGTTATTTATTTAGATTAACTGATCGTTCTGTCTTTTGTCAATAAAAAATACATATGAAAACGAATGAAAATATAAAATTAGTCGCATAAATAATGGTGTTTTTAATAAAGTTGTTTTCACAACACTAGCCTGTTACTACCACGTTAACTGTCACGCACGTTGCGTATGTGTCGTAGGATAATTGTATAAACCGGCGGGCTGATTATCTAATTAGAAACCACCTAGCGATCGGTTGCAGTTCATAGATGATAGTGATCCATTGCTACTTCTTTTTGGATTAAAAAAAAACATACCAAAGAAAAGTAGCAATGTATGTGGAATGAAACCGGTCGCTAAATAGTTTCTTTTTAGATAATCAAGATGCCGATCTTTACTAAAATCATAGTAGAACCAAATAAGTAAGTCATCTTACTCATTATACGCACGAACGTGGTTTGTATGTGAGCGCGCCCGTACGTATGCGTCGTCGCACGCACACACTGACAAAATTTAAAGGTGATAAAGGTGCAACAGTCGTGGCCGCGCCGTACGTAATCCCGCTCGCGCTCACGCACGCTTCACGCCGCCTACAGTACATACCATGCTTTCCAAAGATATTATTGCAAAAAGATTTGTAAGAATGAGGATATATTTTACATTAACTTTAAATAATAAGGCATTTCGTGCTTGTCGAAACAGACGAATTTTTTTTATATCAATTGTGTAATTTTGTTAAAAAATCATAAATTCCTACAGGAAAAAGTACTTACAATGCCTATTATGGAAAGTTTTCAATTTCCGAATTTAAAGATTTATTATTTTGATAAGTGTAGGTAAATGAAAAAGTAAGAAACAGTTAATAGTGTAAAAAATAAAATTTCATGATCATTTTATTTTATTTGAATAAACATTGATTAGTAAAGCCACGTTTTAATTAATCCTATTTCGACTGTAAATTTTCAAATCACATAACAATCAATAAGAATTTAATGTAAACTGTAATTTGAGAGATAGATGTGATACATTGCTACTTTTCTTTAGTAAGTTTTTATTGGTGTCAAAACGAAAGTGCCATGATGCATCACATACATCTGTCAAATTACAATTAACATTAACTTCATTATTTTAGTCGATAGACCCGCTGGTTTACGTACAAAAAAATATAAAAAAAACTTTGTATTATAGTTCCCTGATGCTTACCCTACAAGGAAAAAAATATTTTGTATCTAGAGATTGACTATGCATTTTTTGACGATTGAATAAACTAGCGATGTGACAGCCCTACGTGTTTAAGCTGTATCGCTCGCTCGAGGCGCGAGTTGGCCTACTTATTTAGTTCTACTATGCTAAAATCCTAGGACGATTGTAAAGAACCGGATAATTGAAATCTAAGATAAATTTTCACAATCGTCCGAGCAATTTTTAGGATATTTGTAAAAAATCTAGTATGTTTCGGAAAATCGTAAACTTAATGCTGATTGGATAATCTAAGAGGTGATTTATAACAACTTCAGGGGCCCTACCGCCTAAAGCCCGAAGTACACATTGGGCCAACGCCTGGCCGCGCGCGTTGGGCCAACGCGCGCGGCCAGGGCATGTCACTGTTTACACGTTGGCGCCAACTCCCAACATACCGCCAAGTAGGTCTTTACACGTTGGCCCAACGCGCTGGGCCAACGCGTTGGGCCAATGTGTACAGCGCACTTAACTCAAAGCTTTAGCCAGAGCAATAGCTAGACTATATCCATCCTTGTCATATCATAACACGATGACAAGGACGGACAGTGCACTGACGTCATAAACCAAATCCAGAGTCAAAGCGAGAGAGTTAGGCGGTCCGGGCCGGGGGCAGGTCTGATTGGTCAGAACATATTGCTAATGGGTTTTGGGCTTATTTCGTAATTTTGCCGAATTTAATTCTTCAATTGAAGTTTTAAGAACATTAATTCGCTCGAAACTTCATTTAAGTTTTGTACAAACAAGTGCTGTAGAACTTTCTTAGCTCAGTGTAGAAAAGTTCTTTTTAGGATATAGCCTCTAAATTGTCTGCACTGATCGAGCCCGGCACTTGTATAGTTGTATAACATCCAATTCACTCATTTCACTCATCGTACTTCAGTGTCTCTTGATTGATGTGAGCACTCAGATTTTTGAAGTGAAAACTTCTTTAGCGGCGTTGTACACTTTTTTGGTAATGGGTAAAATTTTTTAAACTCGCGTCAGTCAGGGTCACGTGACACGGTGACACCTATTCATCAGAACGGGCTGAACGGGTATAATGCAGATATTAGACGGTCATCAAAAGTGCTTCATTTTCGATGAAAAAGGCAGTGACTAGTGACCAGTGAAAGCCTTTTGGTATTTAGACACTAAATGTAAAATGAATGTAGTATTTCTCATTTCTCACAAAATTTCGCGGCAACAGGTTGTGCGTGATAATTTTGATTAAAGAATTAAAAGTTAATAAAAGAGAAAAAAAATGCTTGCATGCACTGCTTGTATGCATGTTGCATGATGCGGGTTGAAAAAAGTCTAAAAACGAAAAATAAAGGCATTTTAAAACAAACATAAATAAGTTAGTGACGACATGCCGTTCACTGCAGTGAATGGCACTGTTTACACGCGTCATTTATTGTTCATTTCCGATGCGATGACTGATGAAAGTCCGATGCCCGATGAAACAGCACTGCCGTCTAGTGACTTTCATCGAAAAGGCGCATCGCGATGAAAGATGAATCTACTTAATTAGACACGTCATTTTCGATGCTTCACTGCGATGAAGCATCGAAAATGAACGAAAAAAGGCCCGTCTAATATCTGCATAATACCTCCGTCCGTTTCATCGGTTATTATTACCTATGGGCCCTATGGCGTTATGTTGGTACCCCGTAAATTTATTTTTATTGCGATGGAATAAGGTTTAAAATTGAATAAATTTCCGGGGTACCAACATAACGCCATAGGTAATAAATAACCGATGAAACGCACTCTAGTCGAGTTGTAGTTAGGAAAAGGCTTATGCGATTTTTTACTAAAATAATTTACCATAGTTGTTATTGGGGTAGTAGAATTATGTTTTATATTTATTAGGAAACAATTCTACCCAAATATAGGTACTACTATGGTGAATAGGCCTTATTTCATAATATTTTATTAAATGTGGCTGCGGTCCGCATAGCAATAATTTCGATTATGACGTTTACAACGCTCACGCGCGGTCCACATTCGATATCGCGCTTGACAAAATCGACAAATGACAGTTGGCGAATGCGAACCGCTCGTAAGCGCGCTAACGTTTTATTCTAACCTCAAATACAAGATTGAATGATTGCTAGATACTATTTTTGCTCTCTAAAGCGATGATAATGATGAAGAACGTTTGATTATTGAGTCGTGTGCACCCAACATCTTTTTTTTTCAACTTTTTACATCAACCACCTTTTTGGATAAGCTCCAAATTAATATTAACAAAATACTAACCAATATAATGCTCTATCCTTTTGTTGTGAAGTGAGGAAAAGATCCTTCTATAACGAACTCTCTCATTATTTGATTTTTGGACGAAATAAAATTCTGACACTTGTTTCGTTTGACAGTACGTTCACAGTGATTACGCTCCGAGCACTGACATGAAAAATTTTTTTTTTATTTAACTGGACAGGCTGTCTGTATCAGGCGCGGTCCCAGGGGGGGGGGGTCACAGGGGACATGACCCCCCCCCCCCAAAATCGTACATGTCACATAGAAAAAGCTTCTAAAAATTACAAAAAAAAATGGTATTATTATTAGTGACCCCCCCCAAAATTTCGGGCTGCGACCGCGCCTGGTCTGTATGATTTGACAGCAAAGTTCTTGTGCCTATTTGAAACGCCACTAGCGTGCGTCTAAAGAACTAATTTTGACGTACAATATGAAAATGGTTGACGTGATGGTCTCTCCAGACTTCAAACTTTAGTACCATGTACGCACGCTATGCTCACGCTACGTCCTACAGCGCCAACATGGCGGTAATCAAATAGGCACAAAAACAGTTTGACATAAGCCTGTCCAGTGTAAATATATGCAGGTCAATGGCTCCGAGGCATGGTCGCTGTAAGCCCAAGATGGCGCTGGTAATGACGCCATGAGTTGAGTGACGTCACGCTAGATATTGTAAACACGCTAACGTGCATGCGGACCGGCTGTTATCGCGATAATATCGATATTATCGCTATGCAGACCGCAGTCAGACAGTAACAAGTTATGAATTGGTTTTTTTGGCGCCATTTTGTCGGGTTTGGTTTGGTGACTATTTTAATTATTCGCAAATTGATTCGTAGTGGATATTGTGTCTTAAAATTGGTGCAGTTTTGTGGTACAAGTGTCTACGCAACTGAACATTATGTGGGATAATTGAAATAGGCGCGACCTTGGTTGTGTGAAGCTGAGACTTTTATTGTAGTGGTGGCTACCTCGGCTGACCTTACCGAGTAAACTGTCTTGATTATACTTGGTGCCAAATGCTCCAAGCAGCATTAGAATGCGATGCACCCGCATTTTAATGTAAACTGAAACAATCTACCACTGGACTATTCAACACTTGACACTGGCAAAAATTACTTCCAAGAGGAAAGTAGATTGCCAAAACAAAAATAAGAAGAAGATGAAGTTATGAATTGAGTTTTTGGCGCCATTTCATCGAGTTCGGTTTAGTGACTATTTTAATTATTCGCAAATTGATTCATAGTGAAAATGAAAAAATGAAAATGAAAAAATCTTTATTCAAATAAGCTCACATAATGAGCGTTTTTAAATCGTCAAATATTTTTTTACCCTACCACCAACGAAATAGTATCTTTGTTCGTAGCCTACCACCCATTATGACGTCTTTTAGCTGACAAGAAAAAACCGGTCAAGAGCGAGTCGGACTCGCGCACCGAGGGTTCCGTACAATCATAAATATATTTGGATATGTTACTTTAGTACAGTCTTAGTAGGATAAACGGCAGACAGTTGGAAGGGCGAACAGGCGGACAGTTAATTTACAAATCTTAACCACAGCTGCTTATGGTGACTGAAAAACGTTTCAGCCACTCCACATTGCAAACTGTTTATATTACTAAGTAGGAACTTATTCTTCGTTTATTCGTACGGCAAATAGTAGGTAATTATTTTAGAACCAGCCACCAATTTATTATTGTAGTGTTAGGTTGCGCCATCTCTTGACCGATAGTGGAACTATATTTTTCCTTAGGTTAGCATGCTTAGGACAGCGCCATCTGTTGACTGGTAGTAAAACTAAAAAAAATTTGATTGTTTTTTGAATTTCTTAAAAAGTGTGTTATATTGAGACATCGTTTTATTTTTCCTGTAATCTTTACATAAACTACTATCACATAGAATTATTTCAGATTTTTCTCTCTGCAAACTTCGGAGATAAGGGGGGGGGGAACGGTATTTTTTTTTACAATTTTCACCATAAGTCGAAAACTATGCGGCCTAAAAAAAAAAGAAAAAATGTTTGAAAACGTGCAAACGACGCTCTTTCATATGATACCCCACATGCCCTAGTTGCCCCACTTCAAATTTTTAAGACCCCTTTTCAGTCCCTGTTGTAAAAAAGGTATTTATTTTTTTATTTATTTCTTATTCGCGAAATAGTTGGACAAATGTCATCTTAAACTATTCCAAATTTCAAGTTGATACCATTAGTAGTTCTCGAGATATCCAGCTGTGACAGACAGACAGACAGACAGACAGACAGACAGACTGAGTCACACCATAAGGGTTCCTTTTTTACCATTTTGGTACGGAACCCTAAAAACGGGCGCAAAAAACTTATCAGCTTTATCAAATGGAACGATATTTACAAATATGTATATCGTTTCCAGACTTTAAGAAAGATTAACAAATAAATAAAATTATAATTAGATAATTAGATAATGAATTACAAATTTTCTTAATCAATTTACAGGGTTCAAGCTAAATTCAAAGTTTGAACGTTACGAGAGAGAAAAAAAAAACTTTACAATTCTATATGCGTTAAGATAGGTAGTCAGAAGCAGACCCATTCCCACTGGCAGCACCCGTAGGCTGATTGTCTAATTTTCATTGAAATTATTTCACGAGCATGACGCATGAACCAGCCATCGCTTCGCCCAACCATATTTGAGGGAACGTAAACGACCCGCCTCACGCGACACCACCGCAGAAATGATTAAAGAAAGCATGACATACTAAGGCTGCCCATGTTAAGGCATCGAATTGAAAACTAATATCCAAAAGCTTTTCATAGGCTTTATAATACATAAATACTGACATAGAAAGTAAAAATATTGCAATTAAATGAATCAAAACAAGTTATTATGATATATAGTTTCATTTTTTATTTTTTATTTTTTTATTTTATTTGTTTAAGACACACCAACAGCATACACAATGAAACATACACATAGGAAAAATAATCAAAATTCACTTCTGATGTGTAGGCCAATAACAGGCGTGTACAGCATTCAAATATGGGTAAGGCCACAGTCAACAAATTAGGAGTTATGAGTTAATAAACAATAGGCACCTAATACTAATATCGATTCACAATATGTTTAGCAAAATTTAAACAATATATATTCAAACAAAAAGATACAACCTTAAGAAGAAAAAGTAAATTAGTATCACACAAATGATTCCAGTATCTTAGATTTGAAGCGAGGCAAAGAATCATGGAAAATATCAACATTATCATGAGTCAAATTAAGCATGTTATACTCGTTACATATTCTAATCACTGGAGAAGATACGCCAAGATTAGTTCTACAGATTGGGGTATAAAATGTTTTTGTAATCGGATAACGCGGGATAGTGCGAGGAACGCTCAATCCAAGGCGATATAGCAAACCGTCACATGAAAGACCGTTATTGACAAGTTTGTGAAGAAACACTAAATCATGCATTTTGCGGCGGTCACGTAAAGAGTTCATTTTGAAGAAATTAAGACGTTGGTCATAACTACATCTATGAGATATACCTCTAGAAATAAATGCCAAGTGTCTGGTGAATGCACGCTGTATACTTTCAACACGTTGGGAGTGTACTGCATAAAATGGATTCCAGACCACACTAGCATATTCAAGAAGGCTCCTGACGAGTGCGTTATATAAAACAATCTTAGAAGACGCGTGTCTGAACTTTTTAGTGTTGCGTTTCACAAAACCCAACATACGCGCAGCTTTGGTGACTACCTCGTCAACATGATTACGAAAACTTAACTCTCTGTCCAAAACAACGCCTAGGTCCTTCATCATGCTGACTTGAGTTATGGGTACATTGCAAATGTTGAATGATGACTGTAAGGAATTTGTCTTCCTGGAAAACCTCATATGATAGCACTTACTAGTGTTGAGCTGCATTTGGTTTCGACAGCACCACTGAGCTATTCTAGTCAAGTCATCCTGGATCATCCTGATGTCATCAGGGGCCCTTATAGTTCTATATAGTTTTAGGTCATCAGCAAACAGCTGAAATTTGCAATTATGTAATTCATTGGAGATGTCGTTTATAAATATTGTAAATAAGACGGGTCCCAGGTGGGATCCTTGTGGCACGCCAGAACTTGCATAATAAGACTGACACCCGATTGCACTAAACTTAAGGATCGCCTAAGTCTGTTCCTAACTACAACACGACCAAATTAAAATGTTGTCAAACTAAGCGGTCATGTAGCTGTCATTCGCCTACTTAACTTGGTCGAGTTGTAGTTAAGAAAAGACTTAGGCGATTCTTAAGTTTAGTGCAATTGGGTGTGAGATTCATAACCATGGACAGAGACTGACTGAAGTCTTTTTGCCAAGTAAGACTGAAACCAATGTAGCAAAGAACCCTGGACACCAAAATGTTGCAGTTTCTTCAGTAACAAGCGATGACTGACCTTATCAAAAGCATTTGCAAAGTCTGTGTAGATTGCATCTACTTCCATACCCTTATCAAGTTCACCCTTCAAATCAGAAACGAAAGAGACGAGATTGGTGACTGTAGAACGAACGAAAACCATGCTGACGAGATGTTAGAGAAGCATTGATATGTCTAGTCAAAATTGGCTCAACTAACGATTCAAACAATTTTGAGAAACACGATAGAATAGCGATGGGACGATAATTCTTTGTCATTCTTTTTTCACCCTTTTTATGCAATGGAATAATCTTGCACTTTTTCCATTCCTCTGGAAAGTGGCCCTCTTTTAAAGAACGGTTAAATATGAGACACAATGGTAATGCCAATAGAGAACCACACCGTTTGACAAAGTTTCGAGTAAGAAGTGCCATACATACAGACAATATTAAACAGATTTTTTATATACGACGCCCTTAATACAAGCAGACAGAAGCAGACCCATTCCCACTGGCAGCACCCGTTCACGAGCATGACGCATGAACCAGGCATCGTTTCGCTCAACCATATTTGAGGGAACGTAACGACCCGCCTCACACGACACCACCGCAGAAATGTTTAAAGTGAGCATGACATACTAAAGTTACCCATATTAATATTAGTGGATATTGTGTCTTAAAATTGGTGCAGTTTTGTGGTACAAGTGTCTACGCAACTGAACAATATGTGGGATTATTGAAATAGGCGCGATCTTGGTTGTGTGAAACTGTGAAGCCGAGACTTTTATTGTAGTGGTGGCTACCTCGGCTGATCTTACCGAGTAAACTGTCTTGATTATACTTGGTGCCAAATGCTCCAAGCAGCATTGGAATGCGATGCACCCGCATTTTAATGTAAACTAAAACAATCTACCACTGAACTATTCAACACTTAACACTGGCAAAAATTACTTCCAAGAGGAAAGTAGATTGCCAAAACAAAAATGCTCTACAAAAATTTTCACTTATCGTTTAAAAGAAATTCAACTTTATTGCATTTGTCATAGAGTTGAAATTCTATCGACGACATTGACTGAAGGATTAGCGTATAGTTGGCTGCCTCACCATGGAATTAGAAGGTTTTGACTAGGTCAAAAAATTGTTAGTAAATAGTGATAAATAGTGAACTATAGCATATAAATAGTGATACTATGGTTCAAAAGATATTTGAGTATCTTGGTGAGGCCGCTATCTTGACGTCAAGCTGGCAGACACCTTAAGAAATACAGTTCGTAATTAAAGAGTTCGTATCAATGTGATTTATATGCAAAAAATTGTTAGGAAATAGTGAATCGTATACGCAAAATTTCAATAATATTGCTTCAGTACAAGCCGAGATATTACGATCTCAAAGTGGGCTGCTAACTTAACGTTTCTGGCAATGGCGATTCCAGAGAAACGGGTACAAGTTATAAACAAATAAATATATCAAAAAATTGTTCGTGAAATTGTGATTCTTACGATATAAATAAAAAAAAGAATTCTTCATTGCTATTTTCTAAAAATCGAATGTTAACTTCTACATAGTACTCTGAATAAAGGCTGTCGATCAATATTGAACTTTGCTCCACAGTAATATGGTTTAAACTTGATTGCAATCATGAGGTGAGTACTATCAAGCAAAAAAGTGAAATTTATATTTTTTGACTGTGTCAATAGTCATATCCTCGGTTCAAGGCTATTGATTTGGTATAAGTAAAAAAATATTTTTCTACCCACTTATTTATTTTTTAGAGTATTGACACAATCAAAAAATTTTTGATTAAATCTCATCAAAAAACATTTGGTCGTTTAATACTCTACTCTCAGTTCAGTAATTTAGTTTAGGAAAAACTACTAATATTTAACTACCAATTAGGTACCTAACGTTAAAACTATAACTTAAAGGGAGGAGTCTAATGAAAATACCCTAACCTGTAATTTTTTGAAAATGAATATTTTGTATTTTTTTTTAAGTAACTGAAACTTTAACGTTAGGTACCTATTTGGTGAGATTTATAATGAAATTAGTAATCAGTAGGTAGGAAGTAGATGATATAAGTAGAAAATATTTCTAGTTTTTTCCGAATAAATAACTAAATAAATGAACTGAGAGTAGTATTACCACAGACGAGAGATAGTCTTCATACAGTCGGCCATCGGAGGCGTCTAGACAGAGCAATCGTGCGGGGTGGTGCGGTATAAAAGGGGGGTGGGAGGGCCCGTCCCGTCAGGGCTTACGCTTCTGATTGGGTTATATTATATTATATTGAAAGTAGTGTTTGCAATTTTTTGATGTTGGTGTCATGAAAAAGTGTTTTTGGCACGATTTTGATATTAGATTTGGAATTCAAAATGGCGGCCGCACATTGATGTATTAGTTGATATTTTGTGTATTTTTGTTTGATTATTGGGCCGATTTCGATGAAACTCGGTTTTTGGTAGTAATTTCGCAAAAAAACAGCAACGCAATGTTAAAAAAAAAAAAAATTAAAGATGGCGGCCAACTTTTTTGTTTGCGGGCCGATTTCGATGAAACTCGGTTTTTGGTAGTATTTTGACAAGAAAACAGCAACTCAATGTTAAAAATGTAAAAAATTCAAGACGGCGGCCAACTTTTTTGTTTGCGGACCGATTTCGATAAAACTCGGTTTTTGGTAGTATTTTGGCAAGAAAACAGCAACGCAATCTTAAAAAAATAAAAATTCAAGATGTCGGCCAACTTTTTTGTTTGCGGGCCGATTTCGATGAAACTCGGTTTTTGGTAGTATTTTGGCAAGAAAACAGCAACGCGATGTTAAAAATTTAAAAAATTCAAGATGGCGGCCATCTTTTTCGTTTGCGGGCCGATTTCGATGAAACTCGGTTTTTGGTAGTATTTTGACAAGAAAACAGCAACTCAATGTTAAAAATGTAATAAATTCAAGATGGCGGCCAACCTTTTTTGTTTGCGGGCCGATTTCGATGAAACTCGGTTTTCCAAAAAAGTTGGCCGCCATCTTGAATTTTTTTAACATTGCGTTGCTGTTTTCTTGCCAAAATACTACCAAAAACCGAGTTTCATTGAAATCGGCCATCAAACAAAAAAATTGGCCGCCACCTTGAATTTTTTAATATTTTCAACATTGCGTTGTTATTTTTGTGTCAAAGTGGTACCAAAAATCGAGTTTCATCGAAATCGGCCCATAAACAAAAAAGTTGTCAGCCGCCATCTTGGGACTTATTTTTGCATTATTATTTCCTAATTGAGTACTATTATTTAAGATTTATTTTATACTTGTTTAGCCCTAAATTAGTAATGATTTACAATTAAAATTATGATCATCATACATATAAATTCCTATAATTCCTCGCACTTATGATGCAAGAAGAAAAAAAGAGAAAATACTAAGAAAAACTTTTTCTTTTCCTTATTTTAAGAGCATTAAAAGAAGGAAAAGAGACAAATTTGAAAAAATATTCTTACCTTCTAGAAAAAATGACAATAAATAATTCAAATAATAAAACAAGAATTTTGAAGTGTCTGTCTATCTTATTTTTCCTATATATTTTTAAAATTCGAAAAGGCAAATTACATCGTGCCAACCCTTACACTTTTAGTCGTTGCGTCAACTGTCTAGACGAACGGCGGCTTTTGCGCCAACACAAAGGGCGATGTCCGACTGTTAGAAGAATACTCTCTAGGCTGTGGTATTACTGATGATTAGAGTAGTAGTATTAATTATTATTAGAGTAGTATTACACAATCAAATTTTTTAATGAGATTTAATAAAAAATAAAATAAAAAAGTAAGTATAAAATATTTGTTTACTTATACCAAATCAATAGCCTTGAACCGAGGATATGACTATTGACACAGTCAAAAAATATAAATTTCACTTTTTTGCTTGATAGTACTCACCTCATGATTGCAATCAAGTTTAAACCTTATTACTGTGGAGCAGTTCAATATTGATCGACAGCCTATATTCAAACTATCGTCGGGGATAGTGCAAATCCGCGTATCTAGCATTGGTTAATTCCGCGTATCTGACAAATGTAGCCAATTCAAGGTTTCGCGGGCATTTCACGCAGGTATCTGATTGGCAGCCACCGCTTCGACATGAGCTTCGTTCGACCAATAGAAAGCAAGAAATCGCCCAGTAACAATACTGCGTATCTGCCGCCGGCAAGTGTCGAAACCGCGTATGTGAATCAGTTGACATCGGGAGCGTATTGGTGGTGTATTTTTATTGTTAAATTCGGTGTTTATCTAAAAAAAATCATTACAACATCAGGTAAGTGTTAATATAATGTTGTTTAAGTATTTTTTTAATTGAATATCGTTATTGGAAACCGTTTTAATAAATTAAAGTTTTTGTTTCATCCTAACCTTGCAAATGACTAGACTTCTTTTCAAAAAATAACTGTATATTACAAGATAAACATGTCTAAGTTATCCAGTTTCATTATAAACTCTTAATATTGAAATAAACCACGAAATTATATTAATCATTTAATTGATTCATTTATTTTTACTTTGATAATGTATTTACGCGGTTTTGCTGTTTGTGAGAGTGTACTTACGTGTTACGTTGAGAAGGTATTTTAAATGTTTTTTTTTTATCTTTCTTAGAATTAAAATGGCGAATGCTGATACTGATTCCTGTAGCGAAAACGAACCACTTCATGTTACAACATTAATCGATTTAAAAAAAGACGCGAAAAATTATTAGAGATGAAAAAGAAAATTTTGCAATCAGCAGCTTATAAAAATACTAAAGAACTTCCTGAAAATTCACCTCCTATCATGTTTGCTGAAGAAGAGCTTAGTGAAGAAACTTTAGCTAACTGTGACACAACCAGTATTAACTCTCGAAACTGCTCGAAATTGGTGATCTAGACAACGTTTCTAACCCTATTATGACATTAACTAATAATTTGGCATCTACTGTTTCTGAGGAAAATGATATTATTACGAATAATGCACTAGATTTTTTATCAGATGACTCTGTTGCTGACCCGAATTTCGTTCCGCTGTCTGAAATAACAAATGTTGCACCTATTGCTTCAACATCGACCGATGGCAATAATGACGTGTTTCCTGAAAGAGACTTAGAACCTGAGGTTGCAAGCGAGTCTAGAGTGAGGAAAGAAAATCAGATCAACTGTCTTCAAAAAGGTTTAGGAATAAGAAGTTGAGAATGCAAGGTCAGGAATATATAGGTTTCAGAAAGACTAACGATGAAAAATTTTCACAAGACTCTATCAAACCTGCGCGTAAACTTGGAGAGGCTTGTAATTCTAGCAAATGCTTAAACAGCAATGTAATTAACTGCGAAAAGTTCACAGAAAGTGTACGACAAAATATTTTTAAGGAATTTTGGGAGATGTGCTGGACAGCGAAAAAAATGTTTGTTTCATCTTTAGTAGATACAAAGCCAACTAAAAGAAAAACCACTCAAAGGGCTGACACAAGACGAGGTATTACAAAAGTCTATTACCTAAAATTAAATAACCAAAAAATGAGAGTATGCCTTAAGACGTTCTTAGGTACATTGGGCATTAAGGAGTGGACAATAAGGTACTGGCTAGGAGAGAAAACAACAAGAAACCGGAAAATGCTGCGTTGTCGCCGTTGAAAGTGTTAGTACAAACATTTTTAGGAGCTTTGCCCAAAATGCCTTCTCACTACTGCAGAAAAGAAAGTACAAAACTATATTTGGAACCCATAATACAGTCAAAACGTGAACTTTATCGTATCTATGTTAAAGAGGCAGTAAAAAATGCACAGAAAGTAGCTTCTAGAAAACTATTTGAAGATGTTTTGAAAGATGAAAACATAGCTTTGTTTCAACCAAAAAAAGATGCATGTGATCTATGTTGTTCATACAAAGCAGGCAATATTAGTGAGGAAGAATATCAACAACATGTATCACGAAAAGATTTAGCTAGACAAGAAAAGACATTGGACAAAGAAGCTGCCAAAAATGGAACACTTCACGTAATCACTGCTGATTTACAAGCTGTAAAATTGTGTCCATTTTTAACAGCAAGTGCACTGTATTTTAAAACGAAGTTGATGGTTCATAACTTTACAGTGTACAATCTGGGCACTAATGACGTAAAGTGTTATTGGTTTGATGAGACTACAACAGATTTGAAAGCATCAACGTATGCTTCATTTTTTGTCGATTATTTGAAAAAAATTATAGAAGAAAACCCTAAAAATGTCGTAATATTTACTGATGGATGTACATCACAAAATAGAAATGTTGTGGTTTCAAACGCTCTTTTGCGTTTGGCGATGGAAAAAAACGTTGTCATCACACAAAAATTTTTAGAGAAAGGCCATACTCAAATGGAGGTGGATTCAGTTCACTCAGTTATTGAAAGAAAGTTAAAACATCGTGAAATATTTTTACCTAGTCAATACTCTTCAGTTACCAAAGAAGCTAGACTGAAACCATCTCCATATGAGGTAGTTTCAATAGACCACACATTTTTCAAAGATTATAGCATTAAAAGTAACCTTATTTACGATTCAATCCGCCCTGGAAGAGGAACTGGTGCAAAGTGCGTGGTTGATATCAGAGTTCTAAAGTATAATATCAATGGTACAATTGAATACAAACTTAACTACAATGACGAATTTCAACCATTACCACAAAGACCAAAAAGAATTGAACCAGTTATTCCTCCACAGCTCTTTGCTGATAGATTGCCAATCTCAAAATCAAAATATGAACATTTACAACAATTAAAAAGTGTTATACCCATGGATTGCCATGAATTCTATGATAACTTACCCTATAAAAATGATTAATTTATACTGTGCTCATGTTAATTCCTAATAAATATTTAATTACAGTGTTATACATTTAATCATGTTGATTTTTAGTATTTTTTAATGACAGTGTTTATTAATTTTTATAAGTTTGAAACAAAATTCATATTGATAAGTCTGAGGCTGAAAAGGATGTAAGAATTAATTAAACAACTTACTGTTTATATTGTCGTGTTATTATTGTTTGTATTTCTAAGAGATTTCAGAGAAAAAGTAGCTTTTTGATTTGTTTTATTATGCTTTTGTAAGAGATAATACTTCTGAGCAGATTTTGCAAGACAGTCATGTTTTGTTTTGATTATTAAATATTATTTTGTAAAATGATTACTTTATACTATTCCTATTAAGGTGATTGATAAGTTTGAGGCTGAATAGAATGTAAGAATTCATTAAACTACTGTTTATAGTGTCGTGTTATCATTGTTTGTATTTCTAAGAGATTTCAGAGAAAAAGTTTCTTTTTGATGTTGTTTTATTTATTTTATTATGGTTTTGTAAGAGATACTACTTCTGAGCAGATTTTGTAAGTAATTTTTGTTTTGATTATTAAATATTATTTTGTGAAATGATTACTTGTTTGATTTCAATACCGCGGAACTTATTATATTAGGTTCCATTTTTATAAGTTTGTGGTCAAATCAAATCCGCGTAAGTGTCATAGGGACTTAATTATTCACTTTAATAGATATCTGTTGCTACCAATACATAGGACACATTAAATAATGCTTTCTGTGTAAAAATGAACGCAATAGCCTTTAAAATAAGAAAATTATGAAGTTTTAACCTTCCCCTGTAAAATTAGGTCTAGTGTAGATACGCGGTCTTTACGTATGGTACATACGCGCATTTGCACTATCCCCGACGCTATGTAGACGTTAACATTCGATTTTTAGAAAATAGCAATGAAGAATTATTTTTTTATTTATATCGTAAGAATCACAATTTCACTAACAATTTTTTGATATATTTATTTGTTTATAACTTGTACCCGTTTCTCTGGAATCGCCATTGCCAGAAACGTCAAGTTAGCAGCCCACTTTGAGACCGTAATATCTCGGCTTATACTGAAGCAATATTATTGAAATTTTGCGTATACGATTCACTATTTCCTAACAATTTTTTGCATATAAATCACATTGATACGAACTCTATTTCTTAAGGTGTCTGCCAGCTTGACGTCAAGTTAGCAGCCTCACCAAGATACTCAAATATCTTTTGAACCATAGTATCACTATTTATATGTATATGCTATTAAAGTTCACTATTTATCACTATTTACTAACAATTTTTTGACCTAGTCAAAACCTTCTAATTCCATGGTGAGGCTGCCAACTATACGCTAATGACTGAAGGCACTACTGTGTGAATGAGATAACACCAGGTGGAGGTCGGTGTCTCGTTCGCACAATTGCCATTACTAAACAATAATACCACCATAGTAGGACAAAAAATATGTACGTTACCAATCAAGTAGTGTATCAAAATTAAGGATTCGGAGTTGGAAGTCGAATATATACTATTTAAATGTTAATTTAGAATGACACATAATAATTGTAATACAAAACAGAACTTACACCCGATTGCACTAAACTTAAGGATCGCCTAAGTCTGTTCCTAACTATAACACGACCAAATTAAAACGGTGTCAAACTTAGCGGTCATGTAGCTGCCATTCACCTAGTTATCTTGGTCGAGTTAGAGTTAAGAAAAGACTTAGGCGATTCTTAAGTTTAGTGCAACTGGGTGTTACTCTTTTGATTTAAATAGATATCTACAATAATGCTAATCAGCTATCATCGGTGAGGTGGTAATAAAAAGAAGTGTCAATCCTGGCAACTGCGATTTTGACCTTGGCGCCGAATTTCAATTTAAGAATTTCAATCTATAGGAAATGTTACTTTACAAAACTAGTGTGACCATAAATACTGCACCATTTCAGATTTCCAAAAAAACGAAATTGTTCTATTGAAATGGCTAGAGGTCGCAGGCGAGACGGTAAAATTAATAATAATAGTCAAATTCATGTTTGTGCGCCTATTTCGATGAAACTCGGTTTTTGGTACTATTTCAACATGAAAATAACAACGCAATGTTGAAAATTAAAAAAATCCAAGATGGCGGACAACTTTTTTGTTTTTGGGCCGATTTCGATGAACCTCGGTTTTTGGTACTATTTCAACATGAAAATAACAATGCAATTTTTAAAAAACTAAAAATCTAAGATGGTGGCCAACCTTTTTGTTTTTGGACCGATTTCCATGAAACTTGGTTTTTGGTACGATTTTGACAAGAAAATAACAACGCCAAAAAATAAAATCGGCCTAAAAAACAAAAAAGTTGGCCGCCATCTTAGATTTTTAGTATTTTAAAAATTGCGTTGTTATTTTCTTTTCAAAATATTACCAAAAACCGAGTTTCATCGAAATTGGCTCAAAAACAAAAAGGTTGGCTGCCATCTTGGATTTTAAAATTTTTTCAATATTGTGTTATTATTTTCTTGTCAAATTAGTACTAAAAACCGAGTTTCATTAAAATCAGCCCACAAATAAAAGAGTTGGCTGCCATATTTTTTATATTTTTAACATTTCGTTGTTATTTTTCTATCAAAATAGCAACAAAATCGAGTTTCATTAAAATCGGCCCACGAACAATATAGTTGGCCGCCGTCTTGTTTTTTTTTATATTTTAAACATTGTGTCGTCGTAAATCTCTTGCACCCATCTTCTTCTTCTTCTTCTTGTCGGTGCAGGCGGTTTCCGCAACTCGACGTCTATTGCGCCTATTTTGCGTCGGAGGATGTATGGCCGGATCATTCCAGCCAGCCCAGCTCAGCCAGGAACGCTCCAAGGGCTTTCACGTTCGTGATCGCTTCCTGGACGCTGCCCGGCGAGCCGAGGTACCTCGCCCGGTAAGGGGCCACCCCTCTGCATTCCAGCAGGACGTGGGCGGCTGTTTCTTCTTCCTCCATGCATCCTCTGCATAGGGGACTGTCCGTGACACCTAAGTTGAAAAGATGTCTGTTAAATTGTCCATGACCAGTAATAGCACCTGTTACCAGGCGAAGTTGCGGTCTGCACAGTTGTATCAGGGACCTGGATAGACGAGCGTCCACGCGCGGCAGTGCGAGTTTCGCCTGTCTACACGAGTCCAGCGAGCTCCAGTTCTGTTGGTGTAGTTCTATGGTGCGTTCACGGATCTTACTTGCAAACCAGCTGGTCGGGATAGGCACGATCGGCTCTGGGCCACCAGGCGTCGAACCAGATGCGCGTCTGGCCAGTTCGTCGGCTGCATCGTTACCCCGTGATCCACTGTGACCTTTGATCCATTGGATAGTAATAGTATTAAGTGCACCTACTGTATTTAGGGCGTGGTGACACTCAAGTAAAAGGCTCGATGTGATGCGACTGCCCTGGAGAGCCTGTAGAACGGATTTGCTGTCAGAGAGAATTAAGATGTCGCGGTCTTTTACCTCCCTTGTTTCGATTGCCCGAGCCGCCATTATTATGCCCACGCACTCGGCCTGAAAGACCGTGTTGTATGAGCTTAACGGGGATGCAATTTGTATGTTGAGGTCCTCTGAGAAAACACCCGACCCTGTGCCCGATGAGGTCTTGGAGCCGTCAGTGTAAATCAGGAGAGCCTTGTGTCTTTTCTTGGGGCTGATGTCGTCTATCAGGTGTATTCTGTATTTTTTGTCAAAAATGAAGGTTGGCTTAACTTTGTCGCATGGAGCTTCAATGAGAGGTGTGTGCAGCCAGTCCTCCAGTAGTCCACTGAGATGTTTTACCCTCTCGAATTTTAGTGATCCCAGTTGTTTTAGTCTTAAAGCTGTTTTGGCTGCCTCCTGTTGAATGTGGAGGTGCAGTGGTGTTAGGTTCAGCATTACCTCTAGAGCAGCTGTGGGAGCTGTACTCATGCATCCAGTAAGGGCGCAGCAGGCCTGACGTTGTAGTCCCTGAAGCTTTTTGGCTCCAGTGGTTTGGGCGGCTTTTGGCCACCATACTACAGATCCATAGCTTACCAGGGGTTTTATGATCGTGTTGTATAGCCAGAGGAAAAGTTTGGGAGCTAGGCCCCAACGCTTACCAATCATCTTCCGGCACTGCCATAAAATGACGCTGGCGGACTGCGTTTTATATTCCAAGTGGCTATTCCAATTAAGTTTGTTGTCCAGGATTATACCTAGGTACTTTACCTCGTTAGAGAGTTGTAGTGTAGTTCCAAACAGTTTCGGCAGACTGAAGTCGCCCACCTGGCGTTTGTTTGTAAACATTACCATTTCCGTTTTCGTAGGGTTGACGGTCAGGTCGTGTCTTTGGCACCATTCCTCAACCTTCTTCAGGGCTGCTTGCATGGTGTTACAGGTTATGCCAGCCTGGTTACCTATACTTAGTATGGTAATGTCGTCCGCATATCCTATACTGTAAAAATAGTTAGAGTTAAGATGGGAGATCAGGTCGTTTACCACCAGGTTCCATAGAAGTGGAGAGAGCACACCTCCTTGGGGACATCCTCTCGCCACCAGGGCCCTTTGGCCGACGGCCCCTGACACCTGTACCGTTCTGTTGCGTAGCATATTCACGATCCAGTCTACGAGTTGTTTATCAACACCGTGTCTCACTAGTGCTGCCTCAATACTGGTGAATGTAGTTTTGTCGAAGGCGCCCTCTATATCGATGAAGGTGCCCAGACAAATAAGTTTGTTTTGGATAGCCTCCTCTATCTTACCGACTAATTGATGAAGGGCTGATTCAGTGGATTTCCCAGCGCTGTAAGCATGCTGATGTTTATGTAGTGGGAATTTCGCCAATGCTCCACTTCGTAGATACCACTCACAAACCCTTTCCAGAGTTTTTAGCAGGAAGGTTGTGAGGCTGATCGGTCTGAAAGCCTTCGGATTAGTGTAGTCGGGTTTACCTGGTTTAGGTATAAACACTACCTTGACTTCCCTCCATAGGTGCGGGGTGTAGCGATGCGCCAGACAGGCTTGTAGTAGATGGGTGAGGACTGGAACTATTTGCTCCTCTCCCCATTGTAGTAGTGCGGGAAAGATGTTGTCCGTTCCAGCCGCCTTGAAAGGGGAGAAGCTATGAATAGCACTTCTTACCTTTTCAGGTGTTATTACCTGTTCGGCATAACGCCAACAGTCTTCAGTGGGTTGCACAGGTTTGTCTTGCCAGCTTACCTGTTGTACGAGTTGGCAGTCTGGAAAGTGGGTCTGTATTAGGATAGCGTTTGTCTCCTCCGGGCAGCGGGACATCGTGCCGTCGGGTTTTTTCAGGTTACCTAGTGGACCAGGACCCTGATTAGACAAAACCTTCCTTACCCGATTTGCCTGTTTGGTGGAGCTTATCTCATTACTGAACTTTCTCCAGGATGAGGTCCTCCAGTACCTTATTTTACGTTTGTATTCAGACTTAGCATCTTTGTATCGGTCCCAGTCATAGTCATCGCAGGTGTTCATTGCTCTGTTCAGCCTTTTCCTGACAATCTCACGTTGCCTTTTAAGCTCCGGTCCCCACCAATGGTGCTTGCCGGGGCCCTCCGAGCTGGGAGCTTTCAGGGGACAGGCCTCTTCAAAGCATAGTCTTACAGTATTGGTAAATTTTACTACCTGTTCTTCTAGCTGCGCAGTGGTCGGGAAGTCCCTCCTGTCGCAGCCTGTGTCAAGTTTCTCTGCTAAGAGTGTTCTGTATTGTTGTTTGTTAGTTTTCCTTGGATACCTTTTAGGGTCAATAGTGATGGTAGGTACCTGTAGGTTGAAACGTAGCCACCTGTGATCCGAACATGAGGCCTCGTCTGAGACGTGCCAGTCCGTTATCATGGATGCCGCTAACGGTGTTGCAAGTGTTAGGTCAACAATCGTCCCTCTGCACCTTTTCGCAACGAAGGTCGGTTCATTGCCTATGTTAATGATTTCTAGATTGGTTGTTAGTAGAAATTCCACCAGTTCATTACCTCTAGTGTTGCTTTTCTCCTCTCCCCACAGCGGATGGTGGGCATTGGAGTCTGTCGAGATGATTAGCTCAATGTTGTTTTCCCTGCAGTAACGAGCAAGCGACGCCACCTCCTCAGGTGGCGCTCGCTCCCCTTCAGGCATGTATGCTGATGCCAGGACCAATTCCTGATTGTTAATTGTCAGCGTAATAGTACTTAGATCTCTGGAACAGAAATTCAGTAAGGGCTGTGTCTCGATATCTTTAGATATGTATATGCACGATCTTACATTACCACTCGCGGCCTGTATGAGCTTACCTCCGATACTGGAGAGTCCTCGCACAGTGCCGTCTCTGATCCACGGCTCCTGGATCAGTGCGATCGTCGTCGTGTTGGTCTCCAGCCAGTGCCGTAGTTGAGCCGTTGCGGTCATGCTGTGCTGGAGGTTGGTTTGGAGGAGTTGGGCCTTACGAGAGAGGGACGCCATCATCACAGACAACGTCCTCTAGGTCCAGCTCGTCAAGCCCTCGCAGGAGTTCCTCGCTCCCAGGCGAGGCCTCACTGCAGGAGGGACCGGCGGCAGCAACGGCGTCGATGTCCATCGTCGCTGTGGCTGGCTCGGCGGTGTCAGCGGCCGCCGCTGATGCGGCCGGTGTCGATGTGGTGGTTGCCGTCGCATCGTCGCCGGGGGACTCGCGGGGGTCGTCTGTGGGTGGTGTTTCGACATACTTCCCTTTGGCGTTCCTGAACCTCAGGTACACCGAGCCGGTGAGAAAACTGACTCGGCGACCTTTGGCCATGATCACCGGCACGATGTCCTCCGGCACCGACACGACGACGAACGTCCGTTGGGTGGACTCTTGAGGCTGGAAGCCATTCAAGAGCCATCGCTGCACCTGGAGTTCGGGGTTGGAGAAGTGTAGGACCTTACCCACCATCCCCTGCTCACGGTTCCACAGTTTGGGCAGAACGAAACCGCACCGGACCTTCCTCGGGATCTGCTCAGCTCTGAAAACGGCGAGCTCACCCACGTCCGGAATACGGTGTCCCTTTGCCCATTCCGTCGTCCACTCCAAGGTTGTACTGTTGGTGCCCGCCAGATGCAGACACCCGTCCTTGTATGTCGGCTTACCACAGAAGGCGACGTTGCCAGCTTCGTAGGCGCCCGACAGTATCTGCTGCAGCATGGCCTCCTCCATTTCGGTCTCGATCCGCTCCGCCACCTCGAGCCGCCGAGATGTGACAGCAAACCTGACTTCCTTGGGTTTGGCCACGGCTGCAGCGTAAGAGTGAGTCCCCGTCGAGGTACCCGGTGGCCCAGCCTTCAGCTTCTTGGACTCGCCACGAGGAGAGATCGTCTCGTCGAGGCGGGCCCTTTTAGCTTTGGGCTTCGGCCGCGCAGCAGCATCTGCAACTGGGATGTTAGTGGGGGAGGCCTTAGAGACTTCCCGTCGATGAGCGGGTTTGGGAGCGCGACGGATCGATTTGGGTGGTCGTGGGTTTCCCCGCCTCTTAACCTTCATCTCCCCTTGCGATCCCATACCCGTCGTCGTGAGGTTCGTATCGGTACTAGCCGGGAGTAACGCGGTTCCAGATAGGTTTCCCCGTCCTTTCCCGGCCTCAACCTGCGATCCCGATACTCCCCCCGTCTGTGCATCGGTACTAGCTGGTGATGGCGTAGCCACCGCCCGCGATTCCGACGACTTACTGGCAATCGAGATGCCGGAGCCGGCGTCAGTTTGCGTGGAGGGGTTGCGAGTCTTAGTCGCAACCTTTCCATGCTTCCTGCCGCCTACTGGGGTCCGATCTGACTGTGGCTGACCGTCCCGAGCCGGAACGCCGCTTACACCCTTCACAGGGTGTCTGCGTCGTCGCCCGGGCTTGCCAGCCAGTGTCCATCGGCTGTCGATGGCGAGTTGGATTTGGTCCTGCGAAGCAGGTGTACCAGTAATTTGTTCAGAGGGTGTCGATTTCTCGACGTCCCCCTGATGTGGTCCCTCCGGTTTCCCTTCGGGAGTAATGGTCTCACGCGGGACTTCGGATTGCTCGTCCGTCCCGCGAGAGAGTGACCCGGCAGAGCCAGGTAACGGTAAAATCTTGAACTTTGTGGTGTCCATGATGTAAATAAAAAGTTACTTCATCCGGTCGGCTTCCCACCCTCCACGGAGCCCGCACATTTGGGAGTGCCCTGTATCAAAAACAGAGACACTAGGACTACCGGCCGGATATAGGTGCAAGAAGTTGGTACTCAAGCGCGACATCGGAGGCTCGAGGCGGGTGGCTGGGTTGCCGTTCAAGCAGCTTCCCAGTGGCTCCACCTGCTCTTGCCTCGTCAGCATGGCCCTAACCATCCAGCAAGCTGGACCCCCCCACACCTCGCCGCGGCCCTCTGACGGGACACGTGACCGTTTCCTCCCTGGCGCTACCCAGAAAGGCTACCGTTTCGGGTGAAATCCGGACCGAAGAGGGCTTGTTGTGTAAACAAAGGTACTACCGCCGACCCCGTTTCACTCAACCCTCCAGGATTCCTTCATCCCCCCTTACGGCGTTCAACTGCACAGGCCGTAGTGCAGGAGGAGCTGTTACTCCACCGGTTCGCTCCCCTCCGTGCCGGTGGAGAAGGTGGCTGAGAAGGAATCAGCCGACAGGATAGATGGGATTTCGGGAGAGGTAAGGATGTGAATAATAGGTAAAGATGGGATACGTCTGATTGTTGATTGGCTACATCTGTTTCATAGGGAACCAGATCAAAAGCAGGCGGCACCTCGGGCAGGTTAACAACCAGACTTGTTCTAGGGATCTCCACGACCTGCGCTCTCCCCTAGAGCCAAGCGCCACGTTACCATTTGGACTGATGGTAACGTAGAAGAGAGGCCATGTTGAGCGACATCATTGTCCAGTCAAACACTACCTTTCCTCCGCCCCTCTTGCACCCATTTTATTAACTTCACAAGAAAAGAAATTGGTGCAAGTATTTTAGACCTTATTGACATATTTACCAAAATCACAGTTTTTAATGAAACAGCAAAGTAAATGAACAAGTATAATTATAGGAAAAAGCAATCGAATTTCAAACGTCAATAAAGTCGAAAATCGTTTGCATCTTTTTTTAACTACAGATCACTAGACAATGTTCCCTACTTTTACTTGTTTTTCCAACATTCATTTGTTTTTCCGAAGTTCACGCACATTATATTTTTATTAAAAATTGGAATAAACTTTAAAGTTGCGTAATTATTTACACTTGAACTTGAATTGAATAAACTAGATTTTTTTAGGTATTGGTTGAATTACCAATTACCATATTTAAAAAATAAAAAGCAACTTAGTAAAAACGTGATAAATAACTTGTTCTTAAAAAATATTTTTTTATTAAATAATTATTTTCTGTTTTTTGGTTAACGAGCTAAACTAAAAATATACCACCGCCTATCAGAGTACTCGTCAAGACCATTGAAACGAGTCCAAATTCGATGGGGTTGAAAGGCTTTATTGCAGAGTTCCTGTGGCCTTCTTCCGGCTCCATCATCAGACTCTTGGATACTATTATCCAACAGAGCACTCGTCAAGGCGATTCAAACGAGCCCAAACTCGATGGGGTTGCATGATTTCAATATTGAGTTCCTATGGCATTGCCTCCAGACTTCATCATCCGACCCTGAACCTCGTCTCCCGTCAGAGTACTTGTCAAGACAATTCTAACAAGCCCAAACACGATGGGGTTGTATAGTTTCATTCATCATAGAGTTCCTGTGGCGTTCTTCCGGCTCCATCATCAGATCAGCTCAATGACACTGTAATATTACATTTCCTTCCATTTCTGACCTGTGTTCAAAGTTTCAAGTCTCTAGCTCATCGGAAATTTAGTATAAAATCATTTGCAAAATTTGTGCTCAAACAAACAAACGAGCAAGCAAGAGCAACCTAATAAAAACGCGGTAAAAAGTGTTAATTATAAATAAAGAACTACCTAGGTATTTAAGTTTATATTTAACAGTTTAAAGTATTATGTAGGTATGTCTCCGGCCAGCCATACGGTTTGGTCACCCTTATGAAGAAAAGGACACATACATCTACTTGACCTCTCTGTCGGCTCATTTTGAGGTCTCAATCCGGTTTATAGTACTAAATTCATGTGATGGCTTGATGATGGTGACTATTAGTGACACTTGACAATTTGACATGACACTTGACAGTGACAGATTATTTACCTATTCATCAGTGTGAATTTTTAACATACGTCTACTAAAAATTAAAAACTCCAGCGTATGTATTAGAAACTTCCTGTGGTGTTTCGATGTATACTAAGTGTGGTAATTAATTGCTCGCAGCTGTATATTACAAAAGTATTACATGTTTTACCTTTAGTGTATGATAAACAATGGCCAAAACTAAGGTGACGGGAGCCACAAGCAGACTTAAACAGGATTATCTCAGACTCAAAAATGATCCTGTTCCATACGTGACTGCCGAACCTGTGCCCTCGAATATACTTGAATGGCATTATGTTGTAAAAGGACCAGAAAAAAGCCCTTACGAAGGCGGATATTACCATGGCAAGATAATATTTCCTAGAGAATTTCCCTTCAAACCCCCCTCTATCTATATGATTACGCCAAACGGGAGGTTTAAGACGAACACGAGATTGTGCCTTAGTATAACTGATTTTCATCCTGACACCTGGAACCCAGCGTGGTCCATTTCCACCATTCTCACTGGTTTGTTGAGCTTCATGCTTGAGAAAACGCCAACACTGGGATCCATCGAAACATCTGATTACCAAAAGAGATGTCTGGCTGTGGAATCTTTGGAAATCAATTTGAAGAATAAAATGTTCTGTGAATTGTTTCCTGAATATGTGGAGGAGATCGAGCAGCAGTTAAAACAGCGGCAAGAAGCCATGCTGCATTCAGACAACACCAACGTCAGCAGTGACAGTGAAGTGACAATGGAGCAGCAGTCCAATATGTATTATATTATGACTAATTTGTTTGTGTTGGTAGGATTTGTTTTCCTCGCATATATGGTGAAATATGTTTTAGTTTCCATATCTAATGACTAGATATCAAATGTTATGTGTAAATAATGTATATTATTTTGTAAATATGTATTCCATTAGTTTGCAAATAGTTTATACCAGGAGAGGAATAGCTATGTTTTAGCTATGTGATAATTATATTTCCAGATTTCTCTTTTTCAGTTAAGTAGAGTGAAAGACATGATTATGAATGTTAAATTTTTCAAATTCCAAATGAAAGTATTATTATGAATCACATTTGATGTATAAGCGTCTTGTATACTTCATACAAAGCATTTCTTATTTATAATCTCAACTATCTTCTTAATTAATAAACTGTTTTTTCAATTTCTTATCCTAGATAATGCTGTTGTCTTGCTTTTTTTAGCTAATAAAATGACTGATTTTTATGATATCCATATCAGTTTCATTTCAATTCAGTTTTTTATTGTTTTATTTTCTGGAATGAACCTTTTTTTATTTTTTTCAGTTCCTAACTTGCAAATATTGTTTATTTATAAAGAATAGTCAAGTAACTTATTAATCAGTTAGGTAACTCTTCTACAAGTAAATGCCATTGACTGTATTCAAAATAATGTTTCATTCAAAAATATCATATTCATATTACATGAATATAAAACTTTCGGTTTCATTTCAATGGTAAAACCCTTAATTATAATAAGATTTTATTAAAACTTTTGAAAGGAAACAATAATTATAGCAATTTTTCATCTAATATTATTTTATATTAGTCTAAGTTTATATCTATAATTGGTTCTTTATGAATATGGAATACTTATCTGTTTCATTCATGCCCATTTCCAAAGAAATTATAATGTAAACAAAAACAATGAAACCCTCTCCACTGGCATAAAAAAATTGAGTGTGAACAGGCAAACATTATTATTTTTAATGAAAATAAATCGAATTTGGTATTGTTGTAAGTAACATGACAATGATGTATTTTATTCAGATTTTTGCCAAGACATTTCTATTATTTCTCCAAATATTATAATAGGTAAGGTACATACCTCATGTAGTGTAATAAATATACTTTACCATATGAATGCACTATCATATGCTACATTTCTCACATGATGTCTGGGTATGGATTGTGTTAAATGTGTTAATAGCGGCAATAAATTGGTTGAATAAATTATTAGTATCTACTTTGTCATTATAATGTAGATAAATCATTAAATGCAGTAAACTGTTATTTTTTTATATTGTTGGTTGTTATTATTTTCTCTCTACCTTTTCAAAATAAAGCATTTCCTGTGGCTGTACAGAACTTAGAAAAGGAGTAGGTATAAAGAGCATAGGTAGTTATGGATGGAAGCAAAAAACAAAGTAAATATTTTTAACATTTTTTATATATTGTTGGTTGTTATTATTTCTCTCTACCTTTTTAAAATAAAGCATTTCCTGTGGCTGTACAGGGGGCCTATTTTTGAATCACTCGACTGGCGTCGAGCGCTCGTTTTTACTGATTTTCGTTCGACATCTCATTGTTTTGAGTCATATGTCGAATGAAAATCAGTCGTGAAAAGAGCGCTCAACGCTAGTCGCCCCATAACTTAGAAAAGGAGTAGGTATAGATATTAGTATGATATTATCTGTGCTATAGAGTAGGTAGCAGGATAAAGTTATGGATGGAAGCAAAAAAATAGCAAATATTCTTAACATACCTATATTTATTTTATTCCATACAATCAAAACATGATAATAAGGATTACATTACAAAATTGTATTTAATTGTACTTGCATACTTTTTTAAAAATACAATCATAGAAATTACAGATTACTACAGAACTAAGATATAAATGGTTATAATTCATTATAGATAAAATACCTATGATAAAAAGCCATGTTTACCACACTGTGGTAGGATACATCATATTGAAACGCAAGAAATAGTTACCTTTTGGGTACAAAAATCAGAACAAACTCAACCATCACATGAAGAGCTCATGACGGATCAATCATAACTATTAGAGCTAAATACTTACATTACTTATACCAACATTTATCTACAATCTACATCATAAATAATGTGTCTTTCAAAACAAATAAAAGATTATCTGTACACATGTTGTATGGTCTGTGTCTGTACAGATCAATCTTAACCAAGTTTTTATAACTTATGCAAACTGAGAACAATTTGTTAAAGAAAACTACAACTTGATACAGATACAAATTATTCTTAAATAAAGTTATTCCTTTTCTTCTTCTTCATCATCCCAATCACTTACTAAGCTTTTAATATTATCATCTTTCTTGGTCTCCGTTTTGCTAATTTTGTCAAGTTCACTATCATCGCTGTTCATAATGTCATTAGACATTTGAACATCATTGGTGTCTTTAGAGGTTGTTTGAATTTCTACTGTTTCATTTTCATTAGTGGGAGTATTATCTTCTTGAGAATCATTGTCTTCCCAATCATTCAGAAGAGATGATAGTTTTACTTGGGCGGGTATCACATCACTTGGTATTTCACTTTGTATTTCATTTTGATTACAGACATCTGTATTATTAGGGCTACCCGAATGGGATTCTTCAGTGTTGATGAATTCCTCTGTTACTGGCACTTCATCAGCTTCTGAAGTAAGTTGCTTCTGCATTTCTTGCTGTATATTTTCTATTGATTCCTCAACTTCGGATTCTTCAGTAAGTTGAGCCTGTGTTTCAGTTGCTGGAGTTTTAGCTTCCGCAGGACCTTCTGCACCCAAATCAGACTCGTCCTCAGACCATTCAGAGGCTATATTTTGAATCTGCACAGCTACTTTTGGTTCTGAATTATTTACTTGAACTGTATCAGTAAGCTCTTCTGTATTCACACACACTTCATCAATTACATTTGTAGATTCTTTTTCGACATCATCGTGTGATTCACTTGTTTCTTCTACCATTTCCGGGGTATTTTGTGTGGATACTAATGTCTCTGATGTGGTTTGGGCTGAAAAATGATCATTTTGTTGGATATTCACATCAGATTGCGGCATTTCTTCTGTCAGTATATGATCGATTTCTGGTCCTTCAGAAGTTAATTTATCTTCAATCACTAATTCTGCTGGCATATCCTCCTCCACTTCCATAGCTTCAGGTGTGTTGTTTTGAATTTCTATCTCTTGATTGACATTGTTTTGGATATCTTCAACAATCTCTTGACTGACATTGTTTTGGATATCTTCCATATCAATACTATCAGTCTGAATAATATTTTGTGGTATTGCTTGTAATGTGACTGAATCATCTTGTATTGATACATCAGAAACAGGTAAATGAACTTCCGGTAGATCTACAATAGATATAGTAGGGTCAATAACAGTTTGTTCTATTTTGTCACTTTCAATATTTTCATGTTCATGCTCCATATGTCCAATTGCTTGATCATCTGTATTTTGTTCTGGCCACTGCTCTTCCATATGTGGTTCAATTATATGGGTATCTAAAACGGATGTAGTTGTTGTGACGGTTTCATAATTTTGTGTTATTACTTCAGAAGCTTGTACAAATTCAGCTCCAATATCTTGAGGTGTAATAATTTGGTACTGCTTCGAGGGATCATCATGTCCTACTGCATGACTGTATACAACTACATATTTAGAATCTGCAGAAACTGCCGAAACAGCTTCAGTGACATTCAAAGGATAATCTTGTTGAATAATCATCATATCACTAGATTGTGAATTTTGCAAATCTATAGTTGCACTGTCTATTGAATTTGTATGAGGAGCTGTTAAGACTGTTAGTGTTTTACTGGAATTACCATCATCAAATATTATTGAGTGGTTTGATGCCATTAAGGCTTTGTATTCTTCTTCATTTGATACAACAATTTGTATTGGCTGATTCATATTTGTCGCTTTTTTAACAACCATTTTGGGCTGTTGGATAGTTTTATCTGTGTCATCAATATTTGCAAATTCTATAGAAGTTGTTGGTGTTAAACTAGCTTCTAAATTTTGTAATTTAGGATCAACTTCATTATCTATTATATCACTTAATATATACTCTGTATTTTGAGAATGCTTTTTAGGTATGAGTTGATTTTCTTTCATAATGTATTCCTCACCATCAATGAGAACAATATTTTCTTCACTGATCTGTGCTGATGGTGACAGACTATTAACATCTTGACTGTATACACTACTAACAGTAGAAGCCACTTTAGGTTTAACTGGTGACTTGACGGAATGTGATTTGAATCCAGGATTAAGTATTTTGTGTTTTGCATTAGTTGTAGGTATGGATGGTTTCTTTATGTTACTATCTGTCTTTTGTTGTAATGGGTATTGCAAATCAGCATCTTCAAAATCATTTTCAAATGGATGTTCATATTTGATGTCAGTCTTTACATCATGCATAACTTTAGGTTTTACTTCTTCAACTTGTCTTTCATCATCTGAATCTTCTATGATACCATCTTTTATAGCTGCTTCACGGTGACTTGTTTTTAGGTGTACATAAAAGTTACTTTCTCTTAAGAAAACTTTCATACAGTAAACACACTGTAGGTTAGGTTTTTTATCTTTATTATATTGGTGTCCAGTTTTTTGTACATGCATAAGTAATTGACTTGTTGAGCTAAAGCCTACTGAACACACATAGCAACGGATAGTTTTTGAATCTGAATGATTTAATTTGTGCTTTACAAGGAAAGCTTCTGTAAGTGCTATATAATCACACATGTTACATTTAGGGAAATGGTATTGAGGGGGTGGTGGCACTCCATGTTTGGTATAAATATGGTGAAGCAAGTAATTTCTTTTAAACGATCGCAGCCCACAATATTCACAAATAGTTGATACAGGTTTCTCGTTATGCACTTCAACTAAATGCCTTCTGAAGTTGTAGTATGAGGTAAAGTTCAAAGCTCTTCCTGGAGTGCCACAAATGAGACATATCCAAGGACCTTTAATATTTTCTGCTCCCATGGCAATCAGTTTTGCCGCTTCCTTTGAATCCATTACATCAGTTTCGTAAGTATAACATACTTCAGTTTTGGGTTTTATTTCACTTTTTTCTTCTACCTGTGCCGTTTTCTTGGTCTTAGTTGGTGTTGACGAGTTTAAGATTTTCAGCTTAATATTTTTATTTCCTTTAACCAAGTGGGGATATTTCTTGAGGACTTCACTTATAATCTTAGCATGATCTAAGCTACCAGATTGTTTATCCTTGCCTTCGATAGTAACCTTTGGGCCTTCACTTCCATCTAGCATTTGATCAAATAATTGATTAGGATCTCTGGCAGATTCATCTGTGACACTCAAAAAAGCTGATTGAAACATTTCTTCATCTTGACCACCTTGTATGCCATCTTCAAAAAGACTCTCATTTCTGGATATCTTTTTGCACTCTACGATGTCAACTGTCGATTTCATATCTTTCTTTGAACCAGAAGCACCGACATAAAGATTTGCTTTCTTTGAATATTGTTTAGTGCTATCTGGATGAACCATTAAAGGTGCAGATGTGTAAGATAATTTGGAAAATGAATTTTCAAAAATATTATCGGTATCCAATTCTTCTGGTAACTCATACCTTGTAGGCCTGGGATCGCCTAAAATCAACTTTTTAGCATATAGTTCTGTATCTAATGGAGGTGGAGATGGAAGACGGTATGTGCCATTATTGTTAATAACGGGAGTCTCCAATTGATTTCTTGCAGTACTGTATCTTTTGTCTTTGTATATTATTTTACTGTTATTTTGTAATTTGCTCTTAGTGATATCACTTGATTTACTCACATTAGACTTGTTGGCATCGGCTACTTTTTGATGTGTTTTGTAACTCTCAAATGCTTTATTGTATGAGCGTTTATGACCAAGACTGGGGAGATTTGAAGAATATTTTGTAGATTTCAGTGATTCACTAGATTTCACATGCTTCTTTATTCCAGAGTAGCTTTGAGAGGAAGGCTTACATTGCATGCTGCGATGAGCTTCAAGAAGTTTAGTTAACACTGGCATGTTCATAACTAACGATGTTTGATAAAGCTTCTCAAGGGAATCCATTTTAAATTCTAGTTGACCGGTATACATAAAGTTGATGATGGGCACAACAACGTCCGCTTGTAGATCATCCGGCATCACCAAACAATCTTCATACATTTCACATGTTCGCTCCAAAAGCTCAAAATACTCTGTGCAGGCGTTAAGAACCAGCCTATGGACCTTAAGTTGAGCATTGTCTTGAAATTGTAGAGTTAAATCACAGTAGTCGGTTCTGTTGAAAAAGTGCTTCAATCTTTGGAGGAAATATATTCCCCAGTTGTCAACTTTCACTTGCTTCACGTCAGACATTGTGATGTGAATGTCTTTAAATTCTCTTTATGTCTGCACAAATTGCATCTTGGCGCTGAAATAAATAAAAACAATTGATAGAAATACATTTTATTCAATGCAAATAACAATAAATACCGACTCATTGATCGGTACTGGACAATTTTGAGGTGATAAAAATTACGCTGTTGCCAATGTTGCAGTGTTTGTTTATTTATGATTTAACTTTCAGTTAAATATTCCGCCATAAGAAAAGTGTTTTTATACGGAACTTACCGATATCCTAAAGTACAAACACAAAATAGTATTTTAGAACTTGCTCTTGTCGCACCACAATGCATCAAATTCATCTGAAGTTGGCAATAGGGACGCAAGATGGCGGTGTTGGCGTGCTCCACTTTGAGCCGGCCGACGAACGACGCGTTGACTTGCTTGAGGTCGATGGCTTGTATGACAAAGAAGTCAAACTAGTCTCTTTATAATTTTGTTATGACTTCTTTTGTAGCAACTTTATAGTAATAATAGAATTGAAAATTTTTAAGCTTTAAGTGTCTATTTTGTCACAACTTAAGATATTTCAGGACAAAAGGTTATAATTTAAAGTTATTTTATGACAAACTTGTGCTTTCCATTTCCATTCCACAAGCATTTTCAAGACAGTGCTGACATCTACTATGAAGTTAGGAAATAAACTATTGATTGGGTGCGTCCTAGCTAGTTTTTGTGATTGCGACGCAAAATGAAGAATGGAACCAAAATGGAACAAACAGATTATTCTGACGCATTCTTGCTCTTGCTTGCTACAACGTAGCGATTACTTTTTGTAATAGCATTTACGAAATCATTATTATGTACAGTAGATGGCTCTGAAATTAATGTCAATGATAATAATAATTTGAATAGGTGAGGTGACAGGTGTTGAATATTAATTAAGCTTTGTCCAGACTAGTCCATTTTGGCGTATCACATCACCGTATCTTTAACAAGCTTTACACGACCGACTTTTTGAAGGACCAAGCGGAACGAACCTTGGCTTTGTTTGGAACCATAAATAATTTGGCACATTGGATGCGTTCTGCGGTCTGCGATCAGGGGCTAAAGGTTAACGCACATTTAGCCGGGCCGCAGCGGGGCGGGCCGCATCGCAAAAATCCGCTCAAATCGCTCCCATACATTTTATATGAACTATCGCACACTATGCCGGGGCGGAGCGGGCCGCATAATCCGTCGCGCATTTTGTTGCGATGCGATGCGGCCCGCCCCGCCCCGCTGCGCCCCGACTCAGTGTGCTAGTAAGCGGATTTATCGAACGGGAGTCATCCGAAAATACCCCAAAACTTTTTTGTCGTATAAAAGATTGGGAAAAAGATATAGATCCTATACAATTTTGTAAAAATACCCTTAATTAAAATTCCTTACTTGTTTTTTTCCTTTAGAAATAAAAAAATACTTATGAATATTTTTAAATATTATTATGGCACATAACAATAAAAGTATCCTCTGCACTGACGTCCTTGTATAATGGACGTCGTCAGTGATCCTCTGCATCGCTATAATTTTTGTTATACATTTATTAGAAGTGGCACTCGCCGTAGAAAAAATACTTAACTTGTATACAATTAAATTAAATTTGGTCTTAAAATAAAGTCACTATTTTCTTTTGAAATTAAAAAACACAGTGTTTATTTGACTTCTGATTTGGCATTGATCTGTCATTTGGTTGACAGATACCACAGCCAGAAATAAAAAACTGGCCAAGTGCGTGTCGGGCCACGCGCAGTAGGGTTCCGTGACACACATTTGACCACTTTTGAAGTGTATATCTTTCAAACGGTTGACTTTGAGAAAAAATGGTTTGAGGAACCTCAATGTCATTTTTAAAGACCTATATATAGACACCCCGCACGTATAGGTTTGATGAAAAACATTTTTTTTCAGTTTCAGTTCCATGTATGGGGAGTCCCCCTTAATCTGTTTAGGGTTCCGTACCCTAAGGGTAAAAACAGGACCCTATTCTAAGACTCCGCTGTCCGTCTGTCTGTCTGTCTGTCACCAGCTGTATCTCGTGAACCGTGATAGCTAGACGGTTGAAATTTTTACATATGATGTATTTCTGTTGCCGCTATAACAACAAATACTAAAAACAGAATAAAATAGATATTTAGGGGGGGCTCCCATACAAAAAACGTGATTTTTTTACCGTTTTTTGCTCGATATTAATAACGACAACAGGAAGACAATTTTATTTTTTACAGATGATGTATTTCCATTGCCCCTATAACAAAAAATACTAAAAACAGAATAAAATTAATATTTAAGGGGGCCTTACATACAACAAACTTGATTTTTAGCCGTTTTTTGGTACGGAACCCTTCGTGAGTGAGTCCGACTCGCACTTGGCCGGTTTTTTTATTTTTGTCTAAAAATCGTAAAACGGTTCACAGAATACATCTGCCTACCAAGTTTCAACTGTGTAACCCTAATACTTTTAGAATAAAGTGGCTGTGACATACGGACGGACAGACAGACAGACATGACGATTCTATAAGGGCTCCGTTTTTTGCCATTGGGCTACGTAACCCTATAAAAGTACAGCAGATTATGAATCACAGATTAAAGATTTTAAAAGGTATGCAACTTTAGCATTAAAGGCCAGGTCTCTTTTGTCAAACGTTGTTTTTGTAAGAGTAAAGTTAACACAAGATTTAGCCTAAAAGATACATTAGGAAAATCTATGTCCTAATAATTACCCTGCCAGATAATTTTTACCCTAAATCTAGGGTAAATTACCCTAAGCTGGCACCACTGCACTCAAAATCCGTCGATGCGATGCGACCCGGCCCGTCACAGTGTGCTATAGGAGCATTTTGCGATGCGCTGCGGCCCGGCCCGCCCCGTTGCGACCCGCCTAAATGTGCGTTAACCTTAATTGTCTAATTCAAAAAATCTATCGCAATCGCTTTCGTTTGACAGATGGATGTGACATTTTGCTGCATTTCTTTGGTAAGTTTTTATTTGTCCCAAAAAGAAGCTTCAATGTGTTACGTCCTGAAAGCGATTGCGATAGATTTTTAAATTAGACAATTCTTCTTCTTCTTCACTATTCCTCATTCGATAAGAAGAAGAATTAGACAATAGAAAGGCTGGTCAATATGAACGTTGCCCGCATTATGTATAACAACATTGTCGGTCAGGGCAATCGGTCCGCGGTGCGATTAGGGCAATCGGTCAGCTGTCCGGTCAGGCAGGACAATCGGTCAGCGGTCCGCGCAAGGTAACCGGTCAGCGATGCGGGCAGGGCAAACAGCGGCATTTGACTGCCTGAATCAGTGGTGATACTGGTGATGGTCAATGGGAATATTCCATATCCCAAAATGGGAATATACCCGGGTAGAATCCCATCTCTAGCCGTGACCGTTGCCCTGCCCGCCGCCCGCCTGCCCGTGCCCTCTGTCAGCCGCCAGCTGCCCACCTACCTGCCCGTGGTCCTGCCTTCCCCCGCGTTCTTTGATCATGCCCGCACAGTCGGATCGCATTCTATACCAAATATACAGAGTGCATTTGTAATCACTCTCCAAATTTTAAGGATGTGTTCAGTCCATGAAACTGAACAACTTTCTCTATGAAACATGTGTCGAAATATGCCAAAAAATTTTGGTCATCCCATACTAAACTGATCACGTGATCTCTTTGTTTTGTATGAAAAGTCATTTTTTTTACATATTTGACCCTATGTTTCTTAGAGAAAGTTGTTCAGTTTCATGGACTGAACACATCCTTAAAATTTGGAGAGTGATTTCAAATGCATCCCTGCACCCTGATTATCTAAAAAGAAACTATTTAGCGACCGGTTTCATTCCACATACATTGCTACTTTTCTTTGGTATGTTTTTTTTTAAATCCAAAAAGAAGTAGCAATGGATCACTATCAGCTGTAAACTGCAACCGGTCGCTAGGTGGTTTCTAATTAGATAATCAGCCCGCGTATATAGACCGACAATGTTGTTCATACATAATGCTGGCAGCGTTCACTTTGACTTGACCGCAAACCGCAGACCGCAGAACACATCCAGTGTGCCAAATCCTTAATCGGTGGCTGACGGGCAAAAGGGGATAACCGTCATTTTTTTCGAAATAGGATTAAGGTACACATATTCGGACCGTGCCCGGGCCGTGCCGTGTTCGGGGCCGGCGGGCTGATTATCTAATTAGAAACCACCTAGCGACCGGTTGCAGTTCACAGGTGATAGTGATCCATTGCTACTTCTTTTTGGATTAAAAAAAAACATACCAAAGAAAAGTAGCAATGTATGTGGAATGAAACCGGTCGCTAAATAGTTTCTTTTTAGATAATCAGGGTGCCGAGCTACTTTGGGCGTCTCTATGTTCCATTATCCCCGTCAATTGGTAATGCGCTGGAACCTTGTCACATTAACGTCCACATTAACGTGATCCGCAACTAAAAATGTAATGAAACAAGAAAATTCTAATACGTAATCTAATATATTAATTATTGAATTATTATTTTCAATAAGATAGGGTCTAGGTATATAAAAATTTCACAAATGTTTTTCGTTTTTGAGGTTAAAATCATGGCCGCCAGGCGCATTACCAATTGACGGGGATTATACATAAAGGACCAACGTATTTTGAACTCCGGATCCTGAACGAAGCCACCGATGACGGAGGTCAACGTTTATTTGTCTTACATACAGAATTTTAGCTTAACCAACGTAACTAGGGCCCAAGAATAATTTTATTTATTCTTATGGTACGGCCGGCACCCTGATTATCTAAAAAGAAACTATTTAGCGACCGGTTTCATTCCACATACATTGCTACTTTTCTTTGGTATGTTTTTTTTTTAATCCAAAAAGAAGTAGCAATGGATCACTATAATCTATGAACTGCAACCGGTCGCTAGGTGGTTTCTAATTAGATAATCAGCCCGCCGGATATGTGTAGATCAAGTGTAGATAGACCCTTATACATTGCGATTATTGACAATTATAATCGTTATCTGTGGCAACTTCACTCGAGAAAGTCGAGAATGAACTTTCTACCTCTATAGAGGAAATAATCACTACGTTTTACCTATAGCCGCGATTATAAAGGTAGGTGGTATACGCCGATTTAGCATCCTAGTTAGTAGGAACCAATTTCGGGTTGCCATTGCCACCCGTAGCTGTACTTGACAATAAAATATTGTATAACTATAATAAGTTAGATTTTGAAAGTGAATTTACACTATAACGGAAAGGTGAACATTGTTTTTATTTTTGAAAACGTAAAACGTTAGTGGTATTCACTATAGAATGGTATTAGAGCATTAATATCGCATTGAAAATTTCTTGAAAATACCCGGGATATTACAAAATATTTCCCGACTCCGGGAACGATGTTTCCAGGGAATTCTCATTTATCGGGTCCCGGTAATGAAACCCTTATTTTATATTAATTAATAATAAATATACAACGTGTAACAAAAAAACCGGCCAAGTGCGTGTCGGGCCACGCACAATGGGCACACTATATACCATACCATAGTGAATACCACTAACATTTTACGTTTTCAAAAATAACTTTGTTTTTCATAGTGTTTGTATAAATGACAGAGTTATATTTGCGGTTTTTGACAATGTGCTATATCTCAACTGCTAATTAAATCTCGTTCAAACCAATTTTCGTTGAAAGTATTTTTTAAGATCTACAGCATATATTTTTTTAAGATTTTTCACTTTCTTATTTTAAAAGTTAAAGGGGGGGGGGGGGGGGGGGGGGACACACACACATTTTACCATTTTCGAAGTGTTTATCTTCCAAACGTTCCACTTTAAGAAAAAATAGTTTTAGGAACCTCAATGTCATTTTTAAAGAGCTATCTAAAGACACCTCGCCGATGTTCCATGACACTGTGCTCTGACTGTTATTTTCATAAGTTATGCATAATAATTAAGCAGTATACGAATTTTCAGCCTTGAGATAACTCTTGTAGCGACCTCGAAATTCATACAACTTACGTGGCGTATTGAGTCGGCATGTTCCATGACAATTCGGTCTGACTGCCGTCTTATTTTTTTTTGTACGATTCTCTACCATACTGCCAAATTTGAACCTTGAGATAACTCTTGTAGAGCATGTCGAAATGCTACATGTTTGGAAGCGTGCTGACGCCAGGTGTTCCACTTCCTGGCGCTGGGAGTAGGTGCTGACTCATGTAGGTACACCCTAAACACTATCATATTGAGAGAAGGACCTTGAGATAACTCTTGCAGTAATTTTCACGACCTCTCGTACTATTATTGGCAACAATATTTTCAAAAATACTCACTTATTTCGAGTTTAACATTAAATAGGATATCTTTGCCCTAGATATATTTTTAGCATAAAATAGAAGTAGGTACTGACACGAGTTTAAAAAAAAATACAATTTTCTTTCGAAAATAAAAATTTTCAAAGAATCAGCCGCATCTTTGAAATTCGAAAAGGGTTACTTACCATGTTTAAAAATGCGCTAAATATGGCAAATTGACCTGAAATAGGAAATAATATGCAATCTAGGAGAACTGATGTACGTCACAGTGGCGAGGGGTGAATTTATGGCAAAAATAAGCCGCACCCTGATTATCTAAAAAGAAACTATTTAGCGACCGGTTTCATTCCATATACATTGCTACTTTTCTTTGGTATGTTTTTTTTAATCTAAAAAGAAGTAGCAATGGATCACTATCATCTATGAACTGCAACCAGTCACTAGGTGGTTTTTAATTAGATCAGCCTTGTTCGGTTTACTACCGAACACTTAGGTATTTCGAAATACCTAATGAATATGACGCCCTCACAAACACGTGATGGAAAAATTAGGCCATCGGCCGGCCGCTGTGCACTATGACACTTCAGTGCAATTTATTTCGCGTCGATGATCGGTTGCGCTCATTAACATTTATCTAACATTTTACATTTGCTTTTAAAACATTTATTTTTACATATTTTTAACATTAAAATTTTCTAGTTTTTACATACATATTTTTACATTTAGTTATATTTGAACTCTTGATCCAGTAAATAAAGGTGTTGACTGTTATCTCGTTTATTTCTCCATAAACTCCACGCAGGCTACATCCCCGAACAAGCCTGCCGTTCTACAAAAATGTCATGATCTGCATAGTGGATCGGTGGGGTGGTAGGTATTTCTAAAAGGTAAGTCGATGGGAATCGGCTTATCTAAAGTGGTGTCAATTTGACCGCTGTTTACATTTCTTTGTCTAGAACGCCAATTTCAAGGTACATATATCAAAGAAATTAATAGTTATTGTCACAAACAAATCATAAAATATTAAAAAATCTCTCGGCAAAATAGTTATTTGATAAATAAGAAAAAAATGTTGTCAAGATGTTACAGTTGACGGTATCATTTATGAAACGTGACGCTGCTAGACTGCTTCATTTGGCTCCAAATAATACAATCCCACCAAAAACATTTTCATGTATAGTGTTGCCAAGACCTCACACTGTCAAAAAGTTATCAGACCTCATGTAGAGCCAAGCTTCTAACTCTACGCGCCCTAATGGGGAATGTCCGAAAAAAATCAAATTGGCTGAATATTTTTTTATAGGTAGGAATAAGCTCCCTTAGTAATAGGGAAAAAAAAACAGGATTTTCGGTTGCGTGAAAAAAAAAAGTCTCTTCAGCTTCACAAAAATAGGAAAGTAACAGCAGAATGGAGATTATACCTTTGCCATCACCTGCCACAACCACAACATGGTATTTAAAAAAAATATTTCAACACAAAATGTCAAAACTTTTTTTTTAATTCTTGTTGTCATAGTGGCAGGTGTTGGCAAAGGTATAATCTCCATTCTGTTGTTACTTTTCTACATTTGTGAAGTCGAAAAGATTTTAATTTTTTTAAAATTTTTTCACGCAACCGAAAATTCTGATTTTTTTTCAATTACTAGGGGAGCTTATTCCTACCTATGAAAAAATTTTCAGCCAATTTAATTTTTTTTGGACATTCCCCATTCTACAAGCCCTAACTTCAAAAACTCTATACCTTAGTCAAAATTTGCGAAAGTCTCATACAAACATCCATCACCTAGTTTAAGGGGTTGGGGGATAAAAGATCCAAGTTTTATAATTTTTTTGCAGTTTGTGTACTAATACTAGCTTCCACACCAAATTTCAGCTTTCTAGGACTTCGGTAAGTACCCTAGGAATTTTGATGATTATCAGTAAGTTTTGACGAAATCGAGGTATTTTAGATATCAATAAAATCTAAAGTTTAAGAGCTATGCATTTGAAACTTTATACGTTTAATAATCTACTACAGACATCATATCCTGAGAATTTTGTGCTTCTGGTATAATCCAAACCCAAGTTATGAGGGTTATGCGGTTGGGGGGTTAAAGTTCAATTTCATAATTTTTTTTGTTGTTTGTGTACTAATACTAGCTTACATACTAAATTTCAGCTTTCTAGGACTTCTGGAAGTATCCTTTGAGTTTTGATGATCATGAGTGAGTCAGTGACGAAATCGGGGTTTTTAGATATCAATAAAATCTATATTATAAAAGCTATACAATTCAACTTATATATATTTAATAAGTCTACTACTGACATCACATTCCGAGAATTTTGTGTATCTAGTATACTCCAAACCCGAGATTATGAGGGTTCAAAAAACGACGAAGCGCTTCGAGAAAAGGTAGGTAGTGCCCTTGCGCTTCGCTTCCTTGTCTTGGCGGGGGCACTACCGTGCCCCCAGATTCAATCAAACTAAAATAATGTTTTATTAAAGTGTTGTCTGAAATTCAGGCCAAACTTTTTTCAAATCTTACTTACAGACAAAATTGAATCTAATTAATTTGGTTTGATGGGATTCTAACCCCCTTACTAATAAAGATTGAATAGCAGATGTATAGTTACACAATGGTTACTCTCTGTCAAACTATTTTAATTTGACATTAAAAAGAAAGTGACAAAACACTGCGTAACTATGCAGCTGCTATACAATCTTTATTAGTAAGGGGGTTAGTAAATAACTATTTTTTTATTATTAACTAAAATAAGGTATACCGCACCTATTTATACTTATTTATTTATAAATAAGCATAAACGGTAAATTGTTTAAGGATAGTATTTAATCGGGTAACAATAAATTACCATTTTGGGTATCAAAAATACTGAATATAGCGTACTGAAATACCTATTTTACTAAGTGGGCGACGGAGCGAGGGCGACTACAGATATTGAAAATGGGTGACTTTAAAATACAAATTGAGTAACTAGTTATTCAGAACGGGCGATCCAATTACTATTTGGGCGACAACTTTAGGGCATACAAAACATTAAAAATTTGGCATATATTTTATTTATAAAAAAAGGTGACTATTATCCTAATCGAAATAACAAAAAACAAAAAAATAAACAAACAAGAAAGCAACCTAATGTTGGGTAGCTTAAATCAGTTGTATAGTTAAGTACCTACTTGGTATAATAGTTGCCCACTCAGTATTTTAGTCACCCATTTAGATTATTTGTCACCCATGTAGTCGCCCGTTTTAAGTATTTTTTTAATCCACTGTTTGTCGCACGTTAAGTTATTTTGTCGCCCAAAAATAAATTGCTGCCCGGTTTAGTATCCCATTAACAGTCGCCATTAATTATTTCCAGTCGCCCAATTAATTAATTCCCATTGTTTAATGAGTTTTTATCACAAGATTCTGTTTTATATTAGTGTGTTAGATTAGCATGTTGCTGATTGTGTACTAGAGGCACAGAATACAAAATAGTACCTACAAATACTAGAGGTAACAATCAGACAGAGGTATAATAAATAAACTTTATTTATCACAGTGAGCCAAGGAGGTTTAGCCTCCATTCCTGGCCACTCTACTTGGAGATCAGCTAAGAAAAGAAGTGTAGGAGTGCTGATTTGCGGTGCTTAGCCCCGCCCACCGCTCGCCACGCCCACTCAGTCGGGAAACGGGACTAAACTGGAGATATGGCAGTTGGCAGTTGTTCCCCAACCGTGGTAGACGATGTATTGTCTGTGTTGGAAGTGAAAACTGTTGCTTCGAACTTTGGAACGTCGTGCGGCTGCGAAAAATAAGGTGCGTATATTTTGTCTCTAAGATGTTTTTTTACCCAATGTGCAGTGCGCTCGTTGCCTTTTTGTATCAATGGTGAAATAGTTCTTTGGTAATATGGAAATAAAAGCAATCCGAGTCCGAAATTAATTTTAGTTACAGACAAAAACTTTATAAACTTGAATAAGTAGAAGTACAGAGTGCGCGGGTTATTGTAAACTCGCCACGGCTGTTAATTTGTCATAAAAAAAATATATGTGTAAACTCGCCACGGGGAGCATTTTTAAATAAATTTGTTTTTAATTATTTTTCAGTTACTTACCTACCTAATCAAATTAAATTACTTAAACAAAAAAAAAAATTAAAACTTTCAATTTATTGATCGATTTTATTAAACTTATTTATTAGGAACTTTATACTTACTAATATGTTTTCTTTAATTGCAACTAATTATTTGTTTTTGATGCAATGTAAAATCATGTTATTAGGTTTGATAAATATTTTTTGGCTCAAAATTATTTTTATTAAAATCAGGCCGCCGGCCGCCGCCGGTAACCGTTTGAAAAATATACACCGCCAAAATGGTAAAATGTGTGTCCTCCCTCTTTAACTTTTGAAATAAGAGAGTGAAAAATCTAAAACAAATATATGCTGTAGACCTTAATAAACACTTTCAACGAAAATTGGTTTGAACGAGATATAGTAATTAGTTTTTGAGATATTGCAAATTTTCGAATACCGCAAATATAACTTTGTCATTCATACCAACACTGTGAAAAACAAAGTTATTTTTACAGACGAAAAATGATAGTGGTATTAAGTATGCTATATTACTATAGTATAAAGTAACTACGGAACCCTACGGCGCGTGGCCCGACACGCACTTGGCCGGTTTTTTTATTGAATTTTGGACTCGAATATTTTCTTGTTATTTAATTTTTAGAGCACGATTTTTCCGTAGTCGGGTTTTAGTTTTAAAACTTCTTTTTTATTTTAAATATTTTGGAGTTGTCAATAGGGTGAAAGCAAGCAAAGCCACGAGCAAAAGCTAACAATATATACATTTTTGAAAAGTGCTCATTAAGCCCTTTCATTTGGTACCCAACACGGCATTATTAAAATTTTTTTTAGTTCATGTCTTTATTTCCTCTAGAGGGCGCCACATTCAATTTAATGTGACGTCATATAGCCTGTTCATTGGACGATTAAGACGCTTCTAACGATACCCCATTTGTCAAATTATAACAAGTAGTTTAGAAGTTATGAGGGAATAGATGAATTTACAAACATAGATACATACATACATACATACAGGTCAAAATCATTTACTTATACCCTCCGTTTTGGCTTCGCCGTAGTCGGTTAAAAATTCCCGTTATACAGAATGTTTCAGTTTGTATGGGGATTTGTATAGGAAAATTTAAATGTGTAATAGAGCCCTATATTGACGGCTGAAGGTAGATACACTATTTTTTGGAGGGTAATATATTTCATGGTGTAGGTGAGAAATAATTAAACTTTGGAAAATTAGGGTGCTACAGGCTGTTCCAGATTTTTATGGGAAAATTTAAATTTGTGATGTTATGGGTCAGGCAAATAATCTTTAAATACGTAGGCTAGTATAAAAAAAACTATTCTGCAACTAATTCACTGACGTCATATTATACACGTATAGATATCATATTATACACGTAGTAGATAGCCCAAACGGCTGACTGTAAATCCAAGTAATATCTACTGATAAATATCTAGGTAATATCGGTAATAAGTGACTTTCAAAATAAATGCACAACTGTCATCACGCGAACGCAGTTGCGGGCAAAGACTATAGTAGATTTATATTCAAAAGGAAACAAAAGTTTGATTAAAATAGGGTATTTGACAACATTGAAAATATACTACAAATTGTGGTCATCCTAACAGATAATGGCGTAAAAAACATATTCAACTATTATATACACTAAATTAAGTCTATTGATTGATTAATTTCACCTAGAAAAATGCAAAAAATTTTTTTTTTCTGTGGCGAAAACGCTCTAAGGTTACTGATGACGTCACTTGCCTGTAAATAAATATGGCTTCAGGCGTTTGACACGACCATAGACTTAAGATCTGCGATTGATGGCTGTCAAATGGCTAAGGATATTACAATGTTTACAGGCTTGTGACGTCAACAAGTGACGTTTCCAGCGCCATAGCGTTTTTAGCGCGATTTTAAAATTTTAAACTTTAACATTGATTTTTTAATAAAATACATTGATTTTTCCTGAAATATCAATGTGGTGCGCTTATTACGTAATAAGGAATATTTTAAAATGGTTTTCCAAAATTAGTCAAATAGCTTATTAGTGTCCTGTGTTTTCTGAAAATATTGAAACCGCCAGAGGCATCTTTACCTAATGGTGCAGGGTGTGCGGGGCACACGGGCGCCGCGGTCTCAGGGGCGCCGCCAAGCTGACTGGCCGCGCCCCCCGTCTCATGATGCCGGACCAGGGCATATACCTGAAACTAACCTACGTAAAAAAGCCCATAATACCCATCGATCCTACTTAATTTTAAGTCTTCCTACATACTTCTTCATAGATTTCTAAGATTTTTTTGAAAGATGCCTAATATCTTTGTGCCCACTTGTGGAGAATGTGGAGAAGCGACAAACCGCATAGCGCGACGCAGACTAGATTTCTATGCAAGTAATGAGTATAAATATAAAGGTATCTTTCAAGAAACTGCAAAAACTAAGCGCGGGGAAGAGTTACAATTAAATATGAATCAAAAGATTTTTCTTTCTTTCTGACAAGCTCAGCGTAGGTAGTTGTAGTTATAGGGCGTTCCAGTCTTTTGCCTAGGGCGCCAAGTTTCCTTGAGCTGGCGCTGCTCAGCTTAGGGTAATGATTGCACCCGGGCGTTACATGAGCTAGAGACGCCTCAACCGCTTACATTTTTGAAATTTTCAAGACTAATATTTTGCACTTGAACAATTAATTATCAGTTTCTTTTTCTGCAATATCTTATTTCTATTTGATTGAATCAGGCGTCACTTGGCGGAAGTCCCAATCCATTTTGAAAAAAGAAATATATGTAGCTTACTTCCGCAAACAATATATGCAAAATGCACCGCCCGCCCGCCCGCAAAAATAAAATATGCACATGTACACCACAAAATATCAGTGCACAAACCTGCATTTAGCATGACAGCAACACACCTTGCACCTTCACCAATTAGGCTACTCTACACGTGTTTCGCCCCAACCCGGAGCATCCTCAGGAGTTAGATCGTGCGTAAACCAACACCGAATGGTGTATATTTCATTTTCAAAAAAAAAATCTTATTTCTATAATTACAAAAATGCTTGATAATCTCAACTCACATCAAATATGTTAAACATCATCTCCACTTCGAAAAGATTACTTATACATATTCGTAAACTCCAAAATAAACGCAAGCGTTAATATGGAAAAATGTAAGTATAAAATTTTCCATCGGACCCGATGCAAATGATGCTTGAACAAAATGCTAATTTCCGTGGGAGACATTTGCGAACTTTTTAATCTCATGTGACACCCCCTCTCCCCGCGGTGTTGTCACTCGGATGATTGAAGGCTCCTCATTTGTGTTTTTATTACTTTTTAATTTTTCCCATTTTCCCGAGTGGAAGTCTCGAGTTTTCTTTTACACCGCGTTCATTAGCCAAGTTTGTCTTTGCCATATTGCAAATTGAAATCGGAAAAGAAAATTCAAAAGGGACGGATGTGAATAATTAAATAGCTGTTAAGTGGTGCCTCCAGAGCTACCAAAGACAATAATTATTAAATTGAACATTATAGTACAGTAGCCCGTAGAACATTTAAATCACCAAAAAGGTTAACGTTTGCCTTTGTGATATAGTTATTTATTACGAAATTATAGATACTTTAACCCAAGTTTTACAGATGGCAACCCGCCGTAACCTATATTAACCTGGGATATTTCCAAAATTGATATTTTTTTATTTTTCGATGTTTACCACATAGTTTAGCTATTGTCGTGTTCTACAGCTTGGTTTGATTGCCACAGATAAAAGTAAGACAATAAAAAGTAGCCATACACAGATTTAAGACCTGATTAAGTATCTATAATTTCGTAATAAATAACTATATCACAACGGCAAATGGTAACCTTTTTGGTGATTTAAATGTTCTACGGGCTACTGAACTATTACCATTTTTGTGTTTTTTTAGTAAGATACGATATGATCGAAAAAAATATTTCTAAGTTTTGCCTGTCAATATTTTAGTATTTTAGTGTATTTTTTTACCATAGTTAGCTTCATTCATTCAAAATAATGTTTTTTGTAACTTTGCTTTCTTTCAAACTTTTTTAAATATGCACCATTAACTATTTTCATCAGAAATTTTGTCATCATGACCATCATCGATTTACCGTGTGTCAACTCAACTCATAAAATTGAAAAAGAGTTATCGATTTTCTCCTCGCTTTCAAGTATAAAATACCTGTTAACTGCATTATAAAAAACCCCATAATCCTATTTGCCCTCTCGAGCGAATAGTAATGAATGCACCCTGTATTTAGACCCCCTCCAGCCCCCGCGACCCCGTCATCGTTGATGCGTCAATCATTGCGTGTACAAGTTACAAAAAGTAATTTATTACACCAAAATAGACTTTAAATTGCTCACGTTAAAGTGGTACTGGTAGCAATTCAAAGTTTGCCCGTGTGTAACACGATATCGCATGCAGATGCTTGTGACAAGCTTTGTTCGCAAGCCATTGTTGTAGCAGCTTTGTGGTATTATTGAAAAGTTGAACTTGCTCATGAAATTATTGGCACGGGTTTCTAACGGTTTGCGACAGTCAAATTGTGTTGGGAAACTTACGCATTCTATTATATTTCGTACATCATATTATAGGAGTTCGATGGCGCAGTGGTGTACGCCTGGTCCAACGATTGCGGAGGTTAAGCAACTTTTGTAAGGGTCGGTCACGGGATGGGTGACCAAAAAATTATTAACTCGAGTTCCTCCGTGCTTCGGAAGGTACATTAAGCCATTGATCCCGGGTGCATTTGCAGTCGTTATAACCAACCAATCTGCATTGGGCCCGCGTGGTGGGTTATAGCCCATTCTCCTTATTCACCCATAAGGAAGGTCTGTGCCCTAGCAGTGGGGACATTAAGCGCTATCGCACAAGGGCAACTTTTGTCTCCGCAACTTTTTTGTCTCTCGCGTGATTTGTATGAAAAGTTGCAGACGACCGTGTCGCTTCGTGTGCGCGCTTCCATATAAACCCGTGGACTTGATGTGAGAGACAAAACAGTTGCTGGGAGACTAAGTTGCCTGTGTGCGATAGCGCTAAAATGGCACATCATATACGGTATCGTTGACTCAGCGCTATCGCACACAGGCAACTTAGTCTCCCAGCAACTGTTTTGTCTCTCACATCAAGTCCACGGGTTTATATGGAAGCGCGCACACAAAGCGACACGGTCGTCTGAAACTTTTCATACAAATCACGTGAGAGACAAAAAAGTTGCGCAAAAGTTGCCCGTGTGCGATAGCGCTTAAAAATATATATTTATATTGTGAAAACGTTGACAGTGACAAATTATAGTGGGTTGAACTTATTGCGAGTCCAGGGAAATCACGCTATGTCAACTATGGTACAAAAGCTATTTAACCAAAGATTTTTGTCCAAAACAACAACGATTCTGCTTTGGTAGTGCCGGCGAGTACTGTGAATTCTATAATATTTTCTTTTGTGACATTTGCGGTACCGAATGCCGCCTCCGCAATAAAGGCGTGACGAATCGCGCGAGCAGTGGGAATTACGACGCCTGTGTGATATTTAGCGGTCACCCTGTCCCCTGCTCGTGTCCTGAACGAACATAACAGGGATATGCTCCGAGAACCACATATAGTGTAAGCGTACCATGGGCAACAGCGTCGCTTAACCACTCCTAAGGTTAAAATCGCTTGCACGGCGCGCCATAACATACGTTTAGTTCGGTGCAGGGTCGAGACGTGCGCATACGAATTTTGTTGCTGTTGCTCATAGTACCTACCCTTGAGACGCAGGCGACGCAGATAGCGCAGGCAGGGAGGTGAGTTGAGATAGACCTGGCCATTAATGTAGGCCAGTCGCCGTATTATGACCTCTTATTTCCTGGCAGTTTTCTGACTGGTCATCAATCTATTTCTTTTATTTGCTATACAGCGAGAAAGAGATGTAACTATAGCAATTCATAGACCTGGCAAGTTTTAAGAGGTTGTAATACCCCCCCCCCCAGAGCTTTTTCCTAGCCCGTCTGGCTAGCTACCACCATCTTACATAATTTTGACGCTATTACAATAATTATCATTTTAGTGCTCCGGGAGTTAGGTAAGATGGCCTGTTCCTCGGTGGTTAATTCCGTGTATAGTGCGTTTTTTTCACTCAGCATCAGGTGAGGTGGTGCGAGAGTGAGATTCGTTTTTTAAAAAAAATAATTGGGTGTCCGATGCTCCGTATGACCGCAGTGTCGTAACCTGGAGGGGACGCAGCGACCTGCTTCTGTAGCGTGTTCAGTTCGAAAGCTACGTTTTGTCTACGTACGTAGGTTCAAGTATACTGCCCGGCATATATATATTGGCAAGAGAATGAAAGAGACAAAAGATGCGCAGTAGCAATAACCTTATTGTTTATGGCTACTGCGCATCTTTTGTCTCGTTCTTTCTCTTGCCAATATATATGCCGGCATCTGTAGTTGAACTTAGTTTTGTGTTAATCTGACATCGAAATGTTAAAATGACATTATTTGAGGCGTTTGTAAGATTTTTGCCGGGATCGTCAGGCTATATGCCTTATGAAAAACACGTTGGTCTCGTCATGTAGTTTTTGCTGTTTTGGCTTCAAGTTTTATGTATTTTATCCATTTTCTTAGATACCATGTATAAAGCTTAGTTTGAGATTAAATTATTGTTGCGCGTAATAAGTAATAAAAAAGTGATCCAAATTCGAATCATGCCTCGTCATTTCCCTACTTTTGCAATGTTCAATACAGGGTGCGACACGTTAATGCGAGGTTACGTGTTAACATCATTACGGGGGAGTCCCCCTATTTAGCGGTTTTGTTCTCGCCGTATAATTTGATTCAATAATTCACCCACACACACAACGCCGGACGCGCGTCGGATTGAAACACATTGACAGCGTAATCGCTGGGTACATACAGGACTATAAGATTTTTGTTGCAATTGGTTTTGCTTATTGCATTACAAATAATATAGTATTTACTATAGTTTTTTTAACTACCTTTCCTGATTTTAGTCCGTTTTACAATCTTTTTGCACCTTGGCGTGATCCAATAAAAAAAATCGGGTTGCACTCCGGGAGTGCCGGCAGAAGTAAAAACTTGAATATTAACGTTGAGCGTTTTTGATATTTTGAAATTAGCGGCAAAGGATTAAAATTATTTCTTTCCTATTACTATACAGTCACACAATTCAATCAGTTTGTAATTAGAGAAAAATTCTAAAGATTTCGCGCCAGTGGCCTTTTAATTTCTACATGCACGCATTTTACGATTTAAACTTATAGTCACAGAGTATAAATAAATAAGTATATGATTTCACCGAAGAGGTCGCTGCTATTAGTTCCATTTTCAAAATTAGCGCGTTGCTGGTGACACAAGTGTTTACGTCTTAAAATGATGCGCCGCCATTTTCAACGCGTCCCGTAGAAAGAGAGGGGGATACTTCCGCCGCCAGTTGTCTACTCTCCATCCGTCACATCCGTCTTACGCATTTTCGATCAGCCACGTGATTCTTACTGACGCGAGTTTAGCATTTTTTCCCCATTACAAAAAAGCGTACAACGCCGCTAAAGAAGTTTTAACTTCAAAAATTATTACATACAAGAAATAATGAGAATTCAAAATAACGACATATTTATAAAATCAAATAGAGTGCGCGGGTTTAAATTGTAGGTAGTGCAGTATCTTAGTGGCATCATTTGTATGGGGACCTTGCAGATCGTCAACAAAGGAAGCCGCTTGGCACAGGCGTACTTAGTGGTCATCTGAGCTGATTTAGCCCTGTACCCACGTGGTACCGCTATGGTGGTAGCCAGGGGTAGGGGGGAGAGGTGCCTTCTACCACGCTGCACTTTTACATCTATATCTCCATAAGTTTAGCAAATAGGTCGTGTTTGGTATCGTTTTCATATAATTCAAGGACAAGGAATTCATTTCTGGAACAATTTTTACACTCGTTCATATAAAAAATAAAAGTTCTGCGCAAAAACAGAAAAATAAGAAAACAAAAATCTTACAAAATCTATGCCTACAAATAAACCACGAGATTGTGCTTGATAAAAAAAATATAATTAAACAGCCCTGTTTATATAGAATATATAAACATCAACTTTTTCATACAAATTATATTTATAAATGTGTCAAAAAAAAAACATTTGCGCCGCGCGGCGGTATTTGGGCGCAATATATTTGGATAGGATTTATCACTTATTGTTTAATAATGACACAAATTGGTCGTGTTTGGTATCGTTTCCGTATAATTCAAGGACGGGGAATTCATTTCTACTACAACATTTTTACTCGTTCATAGAAAAAAGTTTAGTTTAGTGCAAAAAAAGGAAAATAAGAAAAAAATACCTACAAAATCTATGTCTACAATTAAACCACGAGATTATGCTTTATTAAAAATATGTTTAAGCAGCCTTATTTATCTTAAATATATACACATAAAACTTTTCTATAGAAATATATCTATAAATGTGTCAAAAAATTCAGTTGCGACGCGCGGCAGCGGTATTTTGGTGAAGTATTTTTTGATTTGGATTTATCACTTATTGTTTAATAATGACACGGATTAGTATTGGTAGTCCAATAATTTTACTTTCAAAGAGAGTTAAAGTTTTTTTATTATTTATATTATTTATATATAAATAATAAAATAACTATATATATATATTTATTATTTAATTATTTTATTTACCTAGTTTAGTTATAACAAATTTTACTGGCAGTTTCCGTTGCATCCACATAGTTCGGTGCACTTTATTTCTCTTTTTAAACAATTGCACCTTCCTGCGCATTTTTGCTTACACTTACACCTTATTTAATCCATGCAAGCTGTGGCTACTGGTAGAAGGGTGGGCCACATAGGCTCCCATAAGCCATTATTTTTGGCACGACCCCAATCTGCAGGCCATGGCAGGTTTTGGATTGGTTTTAAAAGTTGATCCCATACATTCCTACCTGATAAATTGCTCGCAAAATTTGGTTGCACAGGGCGTCTCTGGTTGGTGAAGATTCTCCAGATTCTTGTCCTTTTTCGTGAATAGCACTTTTCTAGGAGATTCGTTCGAACATTTCCAACAATAACTTAAATCACAAAAGCCTTATTGTCAAGCCAACTTATTGGCAAAGCCTGCTCCACATTTATTTCTTTAGCGTATTAAATCCTTCCGTTGCAATTGTATAAGCGCCCCTAACTTTAAAAGCGCTTTTTTCCCTTTACCAGCAAAAGTCGATACGGTATCCATCCACACCCGGAAAAGGAGTGGAACAGTGGCAATACTTCTGCTTTTTCCGGTCCTAAAAGAAGATAAACTGTATTATTAATAGCTTGAGGAATTGTGGGTTCATATTGGCACGGGTAAAAATCGTCAGTTCCTGCCTTGCCATGCAATTGCAGCTTCATTAAGTAACCCAAATAAGTATAGGATTTTCACACTTTAAAATCTAAAAATAATTCAGCTTTAATTATCTTTTAGGACCGGAAAAAACAGAAGTATTGCCACTCTGTTCCATGCCTTTTCCGGGTGTGATACCGTATCGTCTTTTGCTGGTAAAGGGAAAAAGCGCTTTCGAAGCTTGGGGCGCTTATACAATTGGCTTTGGTTAAAAAATAAAAGGTATTTTTTTTATATTTTTTTACTACAGATTAGGCCAATTTAAGAAACTAATTTGAATATTTTAACATTTGGTCCCGTATTTAATTTTTTATAAATATATTTGTCGAGCGGATATGGTCAACCGGAATGACGTCATTAGTGGCATGAAAGTTTAAGAAGAAAACCTTTGCCATCTACTTATAGAAAAAGAAAGGCCAAGTGTCATTAACTGTCATAATGACTTTATGGTTGTTTGTAAACAAATAAGTTATAGTTAATATTTCTTCTATTTTATTCATTTAATCCAGTTGTGACGGTTCTAGCCTACCTTCTTAATTTGCCGCAATAATTTTTGAGGTGGTAAAATTATAATAAAAATGCTTACCAGAGGAAACTCTGCTGAAAAACTTTGTAAAAACTGACACGCCCAATCTACCCAAATTGCGAAATGTATTGTATGTATTGTGTCTATTTTGGATGTAGGCTACATGGATGAAATTGTAACGATTGCTTGTGGACTGATAAATTTGCAGGATAACATAATAAACATTGTGAAAATATGTGCATACTTTATTTCTATTTACAAACATTTAATAGTAGGGATGTAGAAAAAATTACGAGATAAGTTCATCGATATTTTTCTGGCGATATTAAATACTCTGATATATCGATAGATGTTTTTACAATAATTTTTCCAAAACATTTTTTTGGTAATTACGTATGGATTCTAATAGTTGACACTATTTTGTCACTGGAGCATTTTGATTTTTTCCAACTTTGAGTCTTAAAAATCATCTTAAAATTCGTCAAATCGAGCCAAAATTTCGCGTAGGGGTTTATTTTGCTATTTTTTATGTTTTACAATACCTTAAAATTAGAATCCATTACTTAGTCATCGTCCCATTTCATCCCATTTTTTTCTGAGAAATATTACCTATATCGATATTTTTTCACTTCCACCTTCCACCATCCCTAGGGATGGGTTCAGTGAAAATTTCAATGAAATGAAAATTAAATTTATATGAAATTTATGAAATCTTTCAAAACAGGTTGAAATATTTCAGTTTTGAGTGAAATTTATTTTGTACTAGAAATCCCTTATTTTCTGAATAATTTTACTATTTTAATGTATTAAATAACGTAAGACATAATTTAGATTTTACTGTTGAGCAAGTTCATCAAACTATTTATCAAGCTAAATCTTTAGATATTTTAACTTGGCTATTTAGTAATATCACAAGAATTATGTTTTACACGTAGCTATTTTGTAATGTCATGAGACGTATGTTATAATAGTACATTATGATACAAGTTAGCTTAGGTTACTTATTGCACACAAGGCTGTGGGTTGCAGCCCGAGCCGCAGGCGAGGGCGTAACTCAGCCGAGTGTGCAATAAGTAAGAGCTCACGAGTTTCATACGACGTTTTTCAACACATTTGCGAGAAAAAAACAAAGTAATTTACCACACAGCAACAAACACGACAAAAACAAAAGGATAATCATAGATGAGAAAAGGTGCGCAGGTTTTTTTTTGTTTTTTTCACACGCCCAATGCAAGAATATTTTGCGAACAAAGGGGTTAGTGAGCATACAGCCTACTTCAAAATTATTAAATTTAGGTGATAAAATGCTAATATTTTAATATTTTTTAACAAAATATTGTAAATAAGAAATAATTTGATAATAATAAACATTTGTTTGACTTAATTAAAGACCTACACATTTATTTATTCAAAAAATGCAAATGAATTTTCAGCGGCATAAAACCTCTTTGTTGTTACTAAAAAAATAACTGTATTACCCGGTTAAATTGAAAATGCTCTGTTTACTCGCATAGAACTTGCAGTAAGGTACCTATTTAACTTTGTAGGGATAATTCTATAACCAACTAGTGTTTTATATATTATTGCACGCGTTTGTTATAATTCGGTTTATGGCCCTAAAAGCGATGTATTAGGGCACACTTTACGAGCAAGTGTGTTGAAAATGAGATAAAAATACACTTTACTATTGTTGTTTTGCGGTAGGGATTCCTCAAAAGCACCCTTGTACACGAGGCTGTACTTACTTTTCTTTATATTTTTAATATAATTTTAAAGGTGACGGTCCGTTATTGTTCAAATTTGAGTCAAAGTACAGTTTTATTGTTGAACATAATAATGTTGATTGTTTGTCTCTCGAACTTCACTGAATATTTTAGTATTTAAAGTTGTAAAATAGCCAAAGTTACTCATAATTTAAGTCAACTTACTTGTTTATTGTTTTATTCTATAACTAGCTGCCGCCCGCGACTTCGTCTGCGTGGAAAGGTTTTTTTAGCTATCCCTCGGGAAAACACTTTTTTTCGGGATGAAAGGTACCCTATGTCCTTCTCTGTACCCCTGACAACGTGTATACGAAATTTCATGATCATTGGTTTAGTAGTTAAGACGTGAAGGCGTAACAAACAAACAAACAAACAAACAAACGGAACTGTATGGGTTACCGAAAATACACAAAGACAATGCTCCGCTGCGTCCGATTGTAAGCCAAATTGACTCACCAACTTATAAATTGGCTAAACACGTAGCAAAAACACTTACACCACTGAGAGGTAACACATCAGCCTTTGTAAAGGATTCCTACCAGTTTGTCAGTGAGATACAACATCTACATCTCGCTGATGATGAAACTATGGTTAGTTTTGATGTTCAGTCCTTATTCACATGCTTACCAGTACAGGACTGCATTGATATCATCAGGAAAAAGCTAGTTGACAACAACATGCCAATTGAATATGCAGAACTACTAGAATTATGCCTAACATCTGGCTATCTGTTATGGAACGAGGAGTTCTACGTGCAAGTGGACGGCGTAGCAATGGGCTCTCCTGTATCCCCCATCGTTGCTGACATTTTCATGGAGGATTTTGAGGAGAAAGCACTAGCCACAGCACCAGTGACTCCCCAGTTCTACAAACGGTACGTAGATGACACTTTCACAATACTACCTAGAGACAGTGTCCCTGCATTTCTTAACCATCTTAACTCCATAAACCCCAACATACAATTTACTATGGAGTTAGAGGCAGACAATAAACTAGCTTTCCTAGACATTCTCATTATCAGGAATCCGAACCAAACCTTGAGCCACACAGTGTATCGTAAAGCAACCCATACAGACAGATACCTTAATGGTGACTCTCACCATCATCCTATACAGTTAGCTACCGTAGGGAAATCTTTGTTTCAGAGAGCCCGCGGAATCTGTGACAAACAACACCTGACTGCTGAGCTTCAGCACGTCCAACAAGTACTGCGTAACAACAAGTTGCAAGTACCACACCTCAATCACAGAAAACGCGCCAAACCAGCCACAGTAGAGCGTCAACCTGCCATCCTACCATACTTGAAGGGTGTCACTGACAAGATTGGAAACATTCTGAAGCGAGCGTCAATCAAAACTTACTTCAAGCCGCCGAAGAAGATCAACCAATTCTTACGACCTGTCAAGTGTAATATCCCCCTTCAAGCTGCAGGCGTCTACAAACTAGATTGTGACTGTGGACTCTCCTACATCGGGCAAACAAAGAGAAGCATAGGGACCCGCGTCAAAGAGCATGTAGCTGACATGAAACATAGGCGCGATAACAAGTCTGCAGTGAGTGAACACGCCTTTGAGGGGCCCAACCATTATATTAGATTTGACAAACCCCAAATCCTTGCTAGGGAACGTAGATTTATCCCTAGAATGCTCCGCGAGGCTATCGAAATAAATAAATATCCTAATTTCAATAGAGATGATGGTTGGAAAATTCCACCAGCTTGGGACCCCATCATTCACAAACTAAAGCCCCTCACACACACTGTAAGATCTAATGATACGGTTAGTTCCTTTTGCAAATAAATAAATTAATACAAAAGACGGAGGTCGGCTCCCTCTCCAAGTTTTCTTTCGCCATTTCTTTCTTGGAGGGGCCTCCCAATTTTATGAAATGGTGGTAGTTTCAGTAGATTTCTCTCTCTTTTTAGCCTTAAATAATTCATAAAATTAAATTATAAATCAACATAAAATAATTAAAAAAATTTTTAAATTTTAATTTCTGAACGTATAAAAAAAAAAAAAAAAAATTCATCGCTTGAGGGTAGGCTCACGGGTAGCTTCAGTCCCCCGTGACCACGGCAGCTGCAAAGGTGCCGAAACGTCGGGAAAAACCAAAAATCAAACCAAATACCAACTAAATACCAAAGTACATTCAATAAAACCGCGCTAGTATCCGTTAAAAAGTGTTTTATTTCAAACAAACGGACTTTCGCATTTATAATATTAGTAAGGATTATGTTGATAATATTGACCTTAGGCCAGTTGAAATTCAAAAATAAATTTCACTCTAAAGTGAAATATTTCAAACCAAAATGAAACTTATTCTAAATATTTCACAGACTGAAATTTTTCGTGAAATTTACCCAACCCTAACCATCCCTAATGCCAAGTTCATTGTCAAAATTGTCTTTGCACTTTTTTCTTTTTTTTATTATGGCTGGGAGATCTGTATGTGATGACGTCATATGAAGGTCATTTAAAGGTTAAAGCTTTTTATTGAATATTATAAATATCTTTAAAAATATAGACTTATTTTTAAATTTAATTAGTAGACACTGTACCGAAAGCTTATTCCTCGAAATGGTTTTGAGATTTCCAGTCATGTTCAAAAAGTTATCAAAGCCAATTGCAACGGAATGATTTAAATACCCTAAGGAAGGAAATGTGGAGCAGGCTTTGCCAATAAGTATTAGAAACAATTGTCATTGCTTTGTATGACAAGTAAGTTACTGGTGATTGACTTTTGTGATTTAAGTTATTGTTGGAAATATTGGTATGCATCTCCTTGATATTAATCAATGCAGAAAAGTGCTATTCACGAAAAAGGACAAGCAGCTGGAGAATCTCCACCAACCAGAGACGCCTTGTGCAACCAAATTTTGCGAGCGATTTATCAGGTAGGGATGTATGGGGTCAACTTTTAAAACTAATCCAAAACCTGCCATGTTCTACAGACTGGGGTTGGGCTAAAAATAATGGCTTGTGGGCCTATGTGGACCGCCCTATCGCTAGCAGCCACAGCTTGCATGGAGTAAATACGGTGTAAGTGTAAGCAGAAATTCGCAGGAAGGTGCAATTGTTTAAAAAGATAAATAAAGTGCACCGAACTATGTGGATGCAGCGGAAACTGCCAATAAAATTCGTTATAACAAGGTAAAACAATTTTTTTTCTTAAATGTTACTACAACTCTCTTTTAAAGTAAAAATATGGGACTACCAATACTAATCCGTGTTATTATTAATCAATAAGTGATAAGTCCAAATCAAAAAATACTGCACCAAAATACCACAGCGCGGCGCAACTGATTTTTTTGACACATTTATAAATATAATTTCTATAGAAAAGTTTATGTGTATATATTTAAGATAAATAAGGCTGCTTAAACATATTTTTTTATAAAGCATAATCTCGTGGTTTAATTGTGGGCATAGATTTTGTAAGTTTTTTTTTCTTATTTTTCTTGTTTTGCACTAAACTTATTTTTTTTTCTATGAACGAGTAAAAATGTTGTTGCAGAAATGAATTTCCCGTCTTTGAATTATATGAAAACGATACCAAACACGACCAATTTGTGTCATTATTAAACAATAAGTGATAAATCCTATCCAAATATACTGCGCCAAAATACCGTCGCGCGTCGCAAATGTTTTTATTGACACATTTATAAATAATATATAATTTGTATGGAAAAGTTTATGTTTATATATTCTATATAAACAGGGCTGTTTAATAATATTTTTTTTATAAAGCACATTCTCGTGGTTTATTTGTAGGCATAGATTTTGTAAGATTTTTGTTTTTTTACTTTTCTGTTTTTGCGCAGAACTTTTATTTTTTATATGAACGAGTGTAAAAGTTGTTCCAGAAATGAATTTCTCGTTTTTGAATTATATGAAAATGATACCAAACACGACCTATTTGCTAAACCTATGGAGGTATGGATGTAAAAGTGCAGCGTGGTAGAAGGCACCTTTCCCCCCCACCCCTGGCTACCAACAGGGTGGTACCACGTGGATACAGGGCTAAATTAGCTCAAATGACCACAAAGTACGCCTGTGCCAAGCGGCTTCCTTTGTTGACGATCTGCAAGGTTGATGCCACTAAATACTGCACTATTGAATCATAGATGAAAATAAAATCTGAATTATAATATCTTAAGAATAATTTAGTAGATATAATAGCGCGCGACTTATCTACAATATTTTAATTTAAAAAGCATGTTGTAGCTCGTAGTTCCGTAGCAACTCGTAGCAAAGAAGATCGGTCTTATCTTTATGTAGTAGTAGCTTTATGTACTACGTTTTTATTGTTTAATACATACAGGGTGCATTTGTAATCACTCTCCAAATTTTAAGGATGGGTTCAGTCCATGAAACTGAACAACTTTCTCCATGAAACATGTGTCGAAATACGCCAAAAAATGTTGGTCATCCCATACTAAACTGATCATGTGATCTCGTTGATTTGTATGAAAAGTCATTTTTTTTTACATATTTGACCCTGTTTCTTAGAGAAAGTTGTTCAGTTTCATGGACTGAACACATCCTTAAAATTTGGAGAGTGATTTTAAATGCACCCTGTATAAATAAAATGTTGTTTGATATAAAAAATTGCACTATAATATAACACTGATTTGCAAATTTGTTCTTTTTTAATTTCTAACACCTTTTCTCGCTGGTAGAGGTGAAAAGTTGTATGTTTAACACGAGAGCAAATTTTTTGATGTCTCGTGTCTTTAAATCACTCACTGTGCTCTGTGTCTATATTAGATTTTTTTTCAAAACAAGCCTCGCCATGTAATGTAATGTAACGAATCCTGTTATTATTTTTCATTGTTGAGATTATTAGTTGGTTGCGATAGATCAAAGCTTTTTTGAAAACCAAATACCTGAGTAAATGACCTATTATTACGAGTTAACGGACATATTATTATGCCGATTATTTTGAAAACCGTATTTAAAAAAAAACACCGATTATCCACAGAACCAATGTAAATGCCTGAGAAGAAATAGAAACAACTAAACTTCATTACATAGGGTGAAAATCATTTAAAATGACCAAAACGACGTCGAAAAATGTCCACCCGGAATATAAAAAAATACTGATTGATATCTGATGCTCTATGAGATTATTATAGCAGAATAGTTATCCCTCTATCTAGAAAATATAAATAGTTCTATGTATTAATCAGTATTTAGCAAATATGCTCCAATATTTACACCGAGTCGGGATTATCTCCATACAAAATAATTTGTCCTCTCCCTGACCCGCGTGACAAAAAACGTTTCTATTAAAATACTAGTTGTAATATTCCAATATCTGTTTAATTTTTGTAAAGACAATACAATGTGCAATTCCTATAAAGGTATAGTAACTTTAATTCATTTCATTTATAGTTAAAATTTTGGGTCCAAATCAATGTCCATTGTTTTGTTCATTTTTAGGGTTCCGTAGCCAAAATGGCAAAAAACGGAACCCTTATAGATTCGTCATGTCTGTCTGTCTGTCTGTCCGTCCGTATGTCACAGCCACTTTATTCCAAAAGTATTAGGACTACATAGTTGAAACTTGGTAGGTAGGTGTATTCTGTGAACCGCTTAACGATATTTCTATAAAAAAAAAAAAGATTAAGGGGGGGCTTCCCATACATCGAACTGAAACTGAAAATATTTTTTTTTATCAAACCAATACTTGTGGGGTGTTTATAGATAGGTCTTTAAAAATGACATTGAGGTTTTTAAGACTATTTTTTTTCAAAGTCAACCGTTTGAAATATATATGCCGCCAAATTGGTAAAATTTGTGTCCCCCCCTTTAACTTCTAAAGTAAGAGGGTGAAAAATCTAAAAAAAAATATAAGCTATAGATCTTAATAAACACTTTCAACGAAAATTGGTTTGAACGAGATACAGTAATTAGTTTTTGAGATATAGTACATTTTCCAAAACCGCAAATATAACTTTGTCATTCTTACAAACACTGTGAAAAATAAAGTTATTTTTTCAGACGAAAAATGATAGCGGTATTAAAATATGGTATGGTATAATGTACCTACGGAACCCTACTGTGCGTGGCCCGACACGCACTTGGCCGGTTTTTGTTTATAATTTTTGTAACGACCAAATTTAGTCATTTTAATTACTTATCAAATGAAAAACTGGCTCTCAGACTAGCCAATCACATGCGAGAAGCGATTACATGTCAGCCATTTTGTCATCGTACACTTTTAGTGAGTGACGCGTGTTTTTTATGTCGGCGATCAAAATTCAAACTTTTATTGATCAATTTTGTTATGTTAGCTAAATAATTCAGGTAAGTGAATAATAACATTTAATTTATTGTATAGATATATTATTGTCTATCGTTATTGAAATGCAAAGTGCTTAAACTTATTGACATTCCTGTTGATCGCAAAATATTTGAGGTTCTTTCAAACTAGGCTGCTCTTTCATTTTGTTATGATTTTTGTCACATCACAAAAATTACATAACAAAAATGAACAAAAGCCGCATTCACAAAGTTGTTTTCTTTATGATAGTCTTCGAATTGAATAATAGTTATTTGTTATACAAGAGAGCAAAGTCATTTTTTGCTGCGAGTGCTGACTTTTAAATCACGAACTAGCGAAGTAGTCTAGAATTGAATCACGAGCGTAGCGAGTGATTCTAATATAGACTACTGAGCACAGTGAGTGATTTAAAGGCACGAGACATCAAAAAATTTGCTCTCGTGTTAAAAATACAACTTTTCACCTCTACCAGCGAGAAAAGGTGTTAGAAATTAAAAAAGCACTTTGCCTCACGCTCGCAGCAAAAGTCGATTTTGCTGCGAGTTTTTGGTAAAAAGCACTTTGCCTCACGCTCGCAGCAAAAGTCGATTTTGCTGCGAGTTTTTACGCGCCAAAAGCACCCTTTTCATGCTGGAGAGGTGAAAATACGTTTTTAAGAGAAATAATGTTCCTTTTTTATCTCCTTTTGACTTTAATATACGTTTAATTAATAAAACGAATAATAAAAATAAATAAAGTGTTTTATTGCTTATCATATTGCATGTGGTTATCCTTACTAATATTATAAATGCGAAAGTCCGTTTGTTTGCTTGTTTGTTTGTTACGCCTTCACGTCTTAACTACTGAACCGATCATCATGAAATTTTGCACACACGTAGTCAAAGATACAGAGAAGGACATAGGGTACCTTTCATCCCGAAAAAACGTACTGTTCCCGAGGGATAGCAAAAATACTTTTCACGCAGACGAAGTCGCGGGCGGCCGCTAGTCTAAAATAAGTCCTTCATCAGGCGTTGTGAATATGCCTAAATATCTCATTTTTGTTATTTTTGTTACGTGTTTCATTTTTGTAACGGTTTCATTTTTGCTTCCATTTCATTACAATGTCATTCTAAATGATTCCACCCAGTATAATAAAAGAAAGTCGCTTCCCACTATGTCCTTATGTATGCTTAGATCTTAAAAACTACGTAACGGAGTTTGATGCGGCTTTTTTTATAGATAAAGTGATTTAAGAGGAAGGTTTATATGTATAATACATGGTGTCAAATTCCACACTACACCGAAGCGAAGCGAGGGCGGGTCGCTAGTTACTTATAAAACATATTAATTAAGGAATATATTTCATTATTTTACTAATCAATTCCTTTTCACAAAAGCTTTACTTTGTAAACAATAAAAGTTTAATTTCTATTGAAAACCTGAGAGTTTGGGAGCTGTCGGACATCCCAAAGGCAATCCTTGACAAACGACAAATTAACAAGGAGCTGCTTTAAAAACAATTAGGCAATAACGAATCGGATCCGGCGAGCATCTGACGGATATTAATTAGCGTTCAAACCGCCAAGAAGCGGGGGAGGGAAAAATATCGCGGGGGTCAGGGCTGCCTCTTTTATCAGGAGCCATTATAATGTCCCTACTTAAGGCACATAACTGAAGGCACACCTTATGGATGGATGGGCTATAGCATAGCTCTCCACGCGGGCCTAATGCCTTTTTTTATTAATTAAGTCTTTTACTAACACAATGGATGTAAGTTGTCCGAAATGAACCGTTTTTATTATAATTTTTTTATTTAATGCTTGCACAGACTAACTGTCTTCTGAAGCTTGAGATAATATATTTTTAGTCACTTATCCAACTACGAACGAGTAAGAATACTCCATTGTGTGTGGCCAGTGGTGTTGTACGGTATCAAGGCTTGGACTCTGAAGAAGACACCCAGTCGTCTCGTAGCTTTTGAAATATGGTGCTACCGTAGAATGCTACGCATTAGCTGGACACAGGCTCAAATGAGAAGGTTCTACAACGCATCGGGAAGCTCCGGAAGTGTTGCGAACCATCAAACGCAGAGAGGTTGGGTATCTCGGACACGTGTTAAGACATGAAAGATGACTACTCCACCTCATAATGATGGGGAAAGTATTGGGAAAGCGACGCTTTAGGAGAAGAAAAAAGTATTGGTTATGGAACATCCGAGAGTGGACGAAGTTTGCCAGCGTTGATCAACTTTTCCACTTGGCGTAAATCAGGGCGAAATTTGCTGAGCTTACGGCGAACCTCCAAAAGTGGAGAGCCACAACAAGAAGAAGAATCCAACTACCGACTAACATCTCAGATAAATTAAAAGCTCAATCTTTTAATCCGGAATGTGTACTTACCACACGAGTGTGTATTTGGCCCTCATCAAAGAGAATGTAAAAAACTAGCGTTTTAGCCCTCATCTCAGCTGTATTCCTCTAATTGCCGCAACACATCGATGTTTGAAACTGTAATGTGATAAATTTGGGTAATAAGATGGTGGTAGCTAACCAGGCGTGCCCTTTTTAGGGTTCCGTACCCAAAGGGTAAAAACGGGACCCTATTACTAAGCCTCCGCTGTCCGTCTGTCTGTCTGTCCGTCTGTCACCAGGCTGTATCTCATGAACCGTGATAGCTAGACAGCTGAAATTTTCACAGATGATGTATTTCTGTTGCCGCTACTACTAAAAACAGAATAAAATAAATATTTAGGGGGGCTCCCATACAACAAACGTGTTTTTTTTTTTGCCGTTTTTTGCTCGATATTAATAACGACAACAGGTAGACAGTTGAAATTTTCACAGATGATGTATTTCTGATCCCGCTATAACAATAAATACTAAAATCAGAATAAAATAAATATTTAAGGGGGGCTCCCATACAACAAACTTGATTTTTTTGCCGTTTTTTAGTACGGAACCCTTTGTGCGTGAGTCCGACTCGCACTTGGCCGGTTTTTTTGTGTATACATTTTTTTTCTTGTTTTTATTTTATGTATTGTCTCGTTCGGAATGATGAAGGTTGAGTTTGTTTCTGCGGTTGAGGCAACCCTAATAAACCCTCTCGATCGGAATCTCCCCACGGAATGTCTTTTTAAACAAATAAAACTCGGCTGAGGAGGTTTAATCTACGTCACAGCGTGAGGAGCCATTACAAGACACCGTCCCTCATGTATTCCAAGTGGGTTTATATGGGAAACGAGGTTGTATAGAAAATTCAATGAAACCATTTAATAAAAGAAGGTTTTATTGCATTTTATGATTTTCATGTTACAGTTAGCACGCATGTTTATGAAATTAAATGTTTCTTCATATTTTTTAACTATCTTTTGAACTTTTATAGTTTTATAAAACGTGATGTGTTGAATTATCCAATAAACACTTCTTACAACATTTTTGATGAAGAGATAATAAAACTGTTTTGCATTCCAACAAAACAGTTATTATGTGTGAGAGAAAACACACAGCGTTGGTTATGAAGAAGCGTCTATCGATCTCACCATTAATTTAAGTAAATAAGTTTACTCACCCAGTTAGTCCTCATAAATCTCTTTCTTTCACTCACCCAGTAGGCTGTATGATACAAATTCCCATGCAGCATCTCAGTGACTGACAGATGACAGTTGCTTGTCACTTTTAGTGTCATAGTAGTCTTCACCTGCAAGAACTTAAGCAACGCTGTGTGTTTTCTCTCACACATAATAACTGTTTTGTTGGAATGCAAAACAGTTTTATTATATGTGGTTCTAAAACACACAGCGTTGGTTATGAAGACCTGTTTGATATCTGCTGGTGAAAGAAAGACAAACGCTATGTGAATTCTCAATTATTCAACAATCTAAAATAATATTTATTATAATAAATATAATGTAGCAGGTTATATAAAATAATTGTTTTAATATTTAAAATTACCTGCAATTGAATAAAATCTGTAATATTTATTAAAAAAAAAATTGTGTAGGTAATATAATTCTCTGGAATTTCTAATACTTGAGATCAATGAAATTATCTTGAAATAAAATATCAAATTAAATTAATCTATAGAGGTACTTAATTACCATCTATATTTATCTTCTCTTATATTATTATATTTATTTTATCTTCTCTAAAAGTAGCATTTTTTTACTACATACTAACAGTTTGACTCTAGTTTCTTTAGATTCTGTTCTCGTGGCCAGTGCCAAACAATTAAAAGAATTAAACTTGTTTGAATTATCTAACTTGAAACATACCTATCATAGGTGTACCTACTCTGAACTATTGTTCATTATAGCAATATTTTGCTAATAATATACCGAAATGTACATATTGAACATCAAGGTGTAATTTTAATAAACATTATTAACCCTAGTACCTTGAAAGTTACCTAAGGTATATTTATTAATCAAAAAATTAGACCACAACACTGTTTTATCGCTACCTATATATGGTAGATAATTAAAGTAATGGAAATGCATAGCCATTACAAGCTAGCAATCAAATCAGAATTGTTGCTATAACTTAGTCTTTCTGAGAACTGTGTATTCTAAAGAGTACTTTGTGACCCAACTCAGTGATTTAATAGGGTGAGGTCTTGCCAAAGACATGAACTTTGACACTAATCTCTGAGGAATTACAATATATTTTACCCGGTAGATAAGATTTTTTGTACTCAAATTTTATGTAGGTAGGTATAAGAATAGTATAATTTGCATAATTATTCTGTAATATTTATTGCAAGAATATCTCTATCTCAATCTACTCTGTAGATATTCACTCTGTAGATGTTACTCTATGTTTACTTTACATGTGAACCACCTTAAGCAAGGAGTTTTATGAGTTAATGTTGAATCACGTTAGCTCATACTAACATAGCTTTTAGCAGCAACCAGTGTGAGCTAACTGATCTGTCCTCCCCCCCAATTTTGTAATCATATAACGGTACTAGCTAAGCTAGATTATCCATTTGAGGTGGGTTCTTGTCCCTTGTAAAATCAAACTATTTGATATGGTACATCTATTATACTTAAGGTTCTGCAAAGGCTTGGAGGTCCGCAAGCCAAAAAAATTAGGAACTAAGGTTACCTAATGAGATGAATTTAGATGTCTCGGAATCTTGAGCTCGATTGTGCATTTTACAGACAGCATTTGAACTGCCAAGGACGGTATGGTTGAAGGGTTGTCAAGTATTGCATAGCCATGATTTGAGTCCCAGGTGAAGTACCTTATCCAAGGTTACCAAGTCACCGCTTGGGACACCCCATTTAAGTGTAAAGCCTCCGAGGCCTGGGGCAACGAGTACGAGGCCACTCTAGCACCGTCGTCTCAAACTTGGCGCTCGGCAGAGCCATTGTACCCTCCCGAGAGGTACGCCGCCGAAAGCGTGATGGTAAGTCACTAGGTTATCCTGCAGCCCTACCGTCCCTTCGAGTAAAGTAATTGCTCCCATACTTACCACCCTGGTAGCGGAAGTGTATAGAGCAAAAGCATACCTACAACCCTGGTAGTAGAGGTGTATGTGTCAATCAAACGCATACCTACAACAATGGTAGCGGAGTTATATCAATCAAAGTTCTGTTGTCCAACTGGCCAACTAGGTCATATTACTATTATATCATTCCTGAGGTGCATCAACAAGATAATGTTGTCTTACTGGACGAGTATGTACATACTCTGAGACCGGGATCCGCTCCCTGCTCTTAATAGGCACCTTAAGGATAAACTGGCACATACTGCAGACATCTGCACTTAGGAACATCTGAGTGTCAATACTGACAATGTCTCTTGTGGAACTTATTTTAGATTAGCTTAATGCTGAGACGTAATCACCTTAACCACCAAAACAGTTATGTAATAGTAACGTATGCAGGTACCGCAACAATAAAAATAATAATAAAAGTAACTGTACTTAAGGACTGTCATCCTTAACCAAGGCCTATGTCCCAAGGCTACCAAGTCTCTGTTTGTGGTACGACCCCTTTTTAGAGTAGAGCCTCCGAGGCCTGGGGAATATGTTATATGATTTTAAGCCAACAACTAGCTCATAGTGAATTTGTGAGGCAAGATTCTGTCAGTTAAGTAATCGAAAATATTGTACCTAAATCGACAGTGTAAACCTCTTTCGGGCTTGTCTATATATATAGTTCAATAAAACACACTTAACATCTCGCACAAGGCTGCGCTCACTCTGAGAAATTCTGATAGTACAGTGCACTAATATTCATTAATATTTTGGTACCTAAGTACCAAATGGCACTAATGCCATATTAATGTAACTTTGACTGTTCTGCAAGATACACAGATTATCTTTGTTCTAGGATTGACTCCCATAAATTAATTACTAAACCATATTTTCAAGAATCATAAACACTGCTGGAGTTTGGCTAGTTACCCAATCTCAATATTGATTTACCAGCAAATAGTTTTCAAGGTAGATTAGAAGTCTCATTTCTCCACGTACACAGAACGAATATATCTGACCTTGTTAGACAGTATAAAAGTAGAATTTGGTTTTTACTTTTACCGTCAGACCCCCTCTAAGTCTAAGGTTAACTCTATTCATCTGTCTAGTTTCCTTGCTAAACTCAGAGGTTTTCTCCCCTTGGATAATCTAACTCAAATTATTTTATGAGTATTTATTTATCTCAAGATTTATTTTAATTCTGGTATTTACTAGCAAAACTCAAGTAGCACTGTGCAGTGAAACATTCTAATATTAGTTATTCAAATAACTAAAAGCCTCTGCTATTATCAATTCACTAATATGCTAACACACATAATTCAATCATGAATTTACTAGTCCAAACGGGATTAACACACTTAAAAAAGTAACAGGTAATGTGTAACATACACAACAAAGTATTATTTGTCATCACAATGACTTACTCAAACTAATGCACAACAATTATTTTCCTTTTACTTACTCTATCTTCAGGATAAAAAGTAGGTATTTTTTAAATTTGTAAATTTTGCATTTACAATGTTATTTTTTATACAGTACCACACAATATACTTGAAAAAATACGGCTCGCACCAGATCAATTCTCGGACGGAAATCGAACCCGTGACCTTTGGATATCCGGTCCAATGCTCTGACCGCTAAGCTACCGAGTCACTAGTGGCATCGTCGAATATCTTCTTATTATTTAATATTATTATTTAAGTAGGTATTTGTTTATTTAAATAATCATGCATGTTGGAAACGGTGTACAAGTAGGTATTTGTTTATTTAAATAATCATGCATGTTGGAAACGGCTAATCGTGTAGTTCCAAACATGATCACAATATGATGGTCCATCATTAAGAAAAAAATTATTTTCTTCTTTCACAACTTTCACTAACATAATGAAAGCTTACTTTTTAACATTAAGTTAAAACTTTTATATCATATCTTGTCTATCTATCTAACTTTACTTAACTCCTGAGTAAGTATGTGGCATAGGTCTTAAATAACCTGTGTCTCAGTTTGAAAAAAAAAAGCAACAACTTTTTTATTGAATAGATAGATACTCAGCGCCTAGATAAATTATTTAGGTATGTACTGAGTTTTCAACTTACTTATTACTATAAACTCACTTATTCTTCTCTGTAATCTTATAATAGCAGTCCTTCAAAAGTAAGCCAGGACACGGTGATAGTCAACTTGTTCTATTAGTAAGAATGATTTAAAAAAAAAAAAAAAAAACTTACTTGACTGAGTTGCAGCCCAATGTGAGAAGTTCCGAGTGATTATGTAGGTATCTCAGGTCTCGGTGCTATACACTTACACTTGCGAGACTAGTCATGCCAATTACTCTTTAAATTTACTGAACAAAGGCAGTTTAACTCTGACTGTAGCAGATTAACATTTCAAAACAAATAGTCCAATTACAAAGTTTATTTTATTAAAAGTGTGACAAGAGTTTAGACTCATGGCAGCTGGGCGCCGTTTTAGCCATGGAACCAGTCGAAACGGTCGAAAAAACCGAAGAGTTAATACTTTTTAAATTGATTAGAACAATTTCTAAAAACTTGAAGTCATGAAAACATCGCACGAGCAAGATGCGTGGGTGATCGGTTCGGTTCGTTCGGTACTGCTTTCTCGGTTAAGAGAGTTTGGAGTTAGTGTCCATCATCCGCTGATAAAACATCTCCGACCGACACTAATTCACCAATGTATTTACAAGATTACTGCTTGCTCTTCGTCTGAAGCAGCGTTGTATCTGTACTTCGAACACTCGAAATCACCACCATCTCGTTACGTAATGTAACAAAAACTTACGAAATGCTCAGTTTTGTAGATAGGATTCTTGAATTCACTTTTAGATTCAAGAAAAACCGCACTTTTAACTATTTTTAGTTAGTACAAAACATTTTGCACGCGGTGTCGGCAAAATCAAAAAACGCTATGACACTAAAAGTGACAAGCAACTGTCATCTGTCAGTCACTGAGATGCTGCATGGGAATTTGTATCATACAGCCTACTGGGTGAGTGAAAGAAAGAGATTTATCAGGACTAACTGGGTGAGTAAACTTATTTACTTAAATTAATGGTGAGATCGATAGACGCTTCTTTATAACCAACGCTGTGTGTTTTAGAACCACATATAATATAGTCTTATCGGAAAATTACGAAAAATCTAGGTAATATATGAAAAATCTAGGTAATATTTTTGGAAGCTAAAAGAAGTCTAGATTGGAAAGTTACCAGCTTGACGTCACTTCTTGCAAATTACCTTTTCATATTTTATTACCCAATTTCATCCCTAATCTTGTAACTGGAAACCGGATATGTCCTAATATAAAATGGCGGCAGTCATATTGTTTTCCCGCGAATTAATGGCGGCGTTTCCTGTCGTCTCGAGGAAAGAATGGTGATAATTAATCAAAAGTCGACTTCCGTTGACTTCCATGGAGATTTTTGTGACCACAGGGAAAGTAGTAAGCAGTTAGGTTTCTGAATTAAAATATTTTGCCGTTTTGATAGATTTTGATATCCCAAAGTAGGTAAGATATGAGATCATTTATTAACCTATTGTAATTATGAATTATGAAATTGCACCAGTAGTTCTAAGCCTAACTGCCGTATCTGTGAAATATACTCATCAACTTTGTCTAAGGATACAGGTGTTTTTTTTATAAAAACGAGGTAACTTTGCCTTGGTGTTCTGCAAGGGATGTACCGTGCTGTGATCTGATGATGGCCATCCAGGGAGTGAATGGAGGAGATTCAGATCGTTATACACACCTAAGTGATCTGATCAGCATTCTAAAAAATAGAAGGGTCAGAATTCTTTCAATATTTTTTCAATTTTCAGAATACATTTCAATGATATTTTCGCGGTTTTTTAAAACAATCTTTTAGAATGCTGATTATATCAGATATCAGTTGGTATCGCCATTACAAAATTATATACAACGTTTTACAAAAAACCCCTAATGCTGAATATGGTAGTAGGGATAGGGACTATCAAACTGAACAACTTTAACTATGGGACCAACTCTGAAATCGCGAAAAAAAAACATTTATTTCACACATTTTGATATTTATTTACGTTATTAATTTTTGTACGAAACAGCAGAATTTTTTTTTGCGGTTTCAAAGTTGGTCCCCATAGTAAAAGTTGTTCAATTTGATGGTCCCTATCTACCACACTCGGCATTAGGGTTTTTTTGGTAACACGTTGTTTAATATAATTATAGTCTACTGGTCCGGCGTTTCGTATATTTCGGACCGCCCACTAAGTTTGCCTAATGGCTCCTTTTGTGACGACAATCACTCAGGGATTGGATTTTTGTTTGTCGTCTCGAGTTCCTTTTTTATTAGCCCTCTCCCTGAAAGTTCACTTTAAAACCCTTGGTAATTAATATTTGTTTAGCTCTCCAACGGAATAATAAAAAAACTAACGTAGATATTCCTACATAAGACTCTCGGCAAGATTTTGAGTATTCGGCGAATTAAGTAAAAACTGAATTAGTTTTTTTAAACGTGATTTTATATTAAAGTAACTCAGATGAAAATTGACATGATTTAACTGTGGATTCATAAAAATAAATATTACTTTTTTAAATTTGAGATTTTTGCGTTCACAATGCTTTTTTTATACAATACTAAATAATATACTAGAAAAAATACGACTCGCACCAGGGGGCTGATTATCTAATTTTGTTGGAGTCAACTGTGAAGAAATCGCAGTTACATTACTGCTTTAGTAAGAACCAATGTGAGAACTATCTTACTTAAAGCGGCAATGTAACTGCGCTTTCAATCGATTTCAATCGAAAATTGTTAGCAACAGACTTACGTAATTCGGGTTCAGATCTATTCTCGGACGGGAATCGAACCCGCAACCTTTGGATATCCGGTCCAATGCTCTGACCGCTGAGCTACCAAGTCACTATATTATAAATAAATATTACTTATTTTGAATTTGCAAAGTTCAACTTGTAAAGACTCATTACGAAAAAAATGTTTTTTTCAGCCCAAGATCCATACATTGTTTTATTCTCTCGTTATTCATAATCATAAATAAAGTTACATTTTTGCAAAGCTTCAAGAATTTTTATTTTATTAAGTGAGATTTTATTGGCATCTATTTTAAAACATTCTTTCATAAAAAAATCGGGTTGCACTCCGGGAGTGCCGGCAGAAGTGAAAACTTGAATATTAACGCTGTGCATTTTTGATATTTTGAAATTAGCGGCAAAGGATTAAAATTTCTTTCCTATTACTATTCAGTCACACAATTCAATCAGTTTGTAATTAGAGAAAAATTCTAAAGATTTCGCGCCAGTGGCCTTTTTAATTTCTACATGCACGCATTCTACGATTTAAACTTATAGTCACAGAGTATAAATAAGTCTATGATTTCACCGAAGAGATCGCTGCTATTAGTTCCATTTTCAAAATTAGCGCGTTGCTGGTGACCCAAGTGTTTACATCTTAAAATGACGCGCCGCCATTTTCAACGCGCCGCCATTTTCAACGCGCCCCGTAGAAAGAGACGGGGATACTTCCGCCGCCAGCTGTCTACTCTCCATCCGTCACATCCGTCTTACGCATTTTCGATCAGCCACGTGATTCTTACTGACATTGACACGAGTTTAGCATTTTTTCCCCATTACAAAAAAGCGTACAACGCCACTAAAGAAGTTTTCACTTCAAAAAAAAATTTTCATTTTTTTCAAAGATTTCAGCATCGCGATGTAGGTAAAAGTAAACCATCTATAAATTCCGTTTGATTTATCAAAGTGAACATCCCGCGATATTGCGTGCGTCTCAGCCTTTATTAATAAAACCCGAGATTTATGCGTACAACTTTTTAATATTTATGACTGAGCAATAAATTCTTGACGACAACTTGCGAAAGGGAAGGGTTGATTATTTTCTCGTGGGGAGCCATCAACAAGTGAGTTTTATAACTTTTTCGTCGTAAAACAGCTTCTTTAAAACAATATCTGAGTCGGAACAATTTATGATCGAATATTTTATGAATTTATTCTTTGATTTTTATTTATATTCAAAGAAAAGACAGTAGATTTCACCAACGAAACAAAAGAAGGTGTAAGTACTTAAATTAGGATAATGGCTAGGTTGGCTAGCTGCGAAGATGTTTCATTGAGAAGTAGTCGGAATGAGAAATTGGCTATTTGATAAGTAGACGCCTGGCGCCGAAAGGTATTCCGTAAGTAAACTTCTATTGGGGTAGCTTTTTATTATATGAGAATCCGGAAACTAAAACAATATTATGAATATTTGATGAATGCAGAAACTAGGTGAAAATCAAAGTGACGACGTTTTGTCACATAGTCATAAATCATAGTGTCCCTCAGCCCGCGGGCTCTTCCCAACGCATTACATTAATTTGTGGGCCGTCTGTCTGTGACTTGCCGTTCCACACAAAGGAGATTAAGATTTAAGATTTGCTCAAGATATTCCGGGATGAGCAGGTATTTGAATTGCGGCGCGCATTGTTTGAATGAGAGACTAATTTTGTAAGAGGGACGAGTGCTGAATATGCTTGGGGACATTGCGAGTGATTAAATTGGTTTTGTTATGTTATGTTAAGACGCTTTCTTGTTGCCTGTACTGTCCTTCATGTTATATTAATTTTCAGAAATTTCCACAAAGTTACACAGTTCACTCATGTGAAAAAAGTAACGATTTTTCGTTTTTATTTTATTTTTTTATTCAAAATTATAATTTTAACTTGTTTTTATTTAAGGTAGGATTATCTTTAAATAACTTGAAAAATTAACTTTAAACACTTTTTAAAATTTTGAGAAATCTACATGCTCTCAGCTGTTAAGTAAAAAAATATTATACTCGTGAAAGAGTCACACAGATAGACACTTTGAAATAATATGAATTTAGGATTAGAATAGAAATGAATTTAGAATTTTTGGGCATAATATTAATTTTTCATGGTTTCGACACGACCAACTTTTATTTCTGTAGATGTACCAAAGTGGATGAAGACCATAATATCATATTGCATTGAAAGAAAATAATAAAAAAGATAGGTAGGTATACCAAACCCCTACTAGGCCTACGTTTATGGTTGTCCACTTGATGTCCAGTACAATGTGACTGCTCTGTCCAGTGCTCGAACAATGCGCATTGTACACAACCAGACACTATTGTTGGCTAAAAACAATACTTCTTTGTTTTAACACTTTTCAAACCTGTCTTCTGTAAATAGAAGGATTGAGAGGATAACTCAAAGCAAAAAGCTAGTTAGTATACTATTAGATTTTCTTTATCTTTATTTCTCCATCCTAATCTTACTATTATTATAAATGTGAAAGTTTGTGGGTTTGGATGTTTGTTCCTCATTACGCAAAAACTACTGAAAAAATTTGGAAATTTGGCATACACATAGTAAACAGCCTATATTAAAACATGGATACTTTTTATCCCGATATTCCTACGGGAACCGGAACCACGCGGATGAAATGGCGGACGGCCGCTAGTTCTTCAATAAGGAAAGCTTGTCTTCAAGCAGTAGGATATTAGAATGGCTGGTGAAGTATGGGACCAACTCTGAAATCGCAAAAAAACTGCTTTTTTCGTTATTAATTTTTGTATGAAACAGCAGATTTTATTTTCGCGATTTTAGGGTAGCAGGCCACGTAGTAAAAGTTCAGTTTGATGGTCCCTATGTACCATACTTGGCATTAGGGGTTATTTTGTAACACGTTGTATAGATTAGATAGTTTAACTGATTAATTTCGCCAGACCACCGAAATATTTTTTGTACATGATTGAACATTTTGAACATTCGGAAACTATACCTTCGAGTCATATTGGAATTTATATACTTAACATAAATTGCTCTATGTTCAATCAAAGTAGTTAAATTAGTTTATAGGATCGAGTTTATTATTACCTTTGTAACTTTTCATTACGTACCTCGTTGTCAAACGTCATCCGCAAAACACCACTAAATCTCGAGTTGGTATTTTGAGTTTGTGGTATTATGCGTCTAAAGGCGTCAAACTGCTCTGTTTGACTTGCGTTTTTACATAAATTAGGTACATTTCAAAACATTGTCTTTTAACTTTTAAGCTGCATTGTAAACTTGTTTGTGGTTCATATTAAAAAAAAGGATACTTTTTGGTAATGTATTCATCCAAAATCTAATCTAATCCGGCTGAACCGCGGGCTCTCAGCAGCAGACAGGGAGTCAGGTAAGCCGCAAAGTAAACACAAGACTCAATCTCGGGTGCCCATGTTTGCTCATTAGATAAAGGATTAGACTTGCAAAGCTGCACTTTTTTATATTTGATTTCAGTCACATACAACCTGAAAATCATTTAAGGCTCATCATCACACACAACTTTCCGTATGGAAATAAGGCAGGCCTATAAAAAGAATTACGATTGGATCGAAAAGTCGGATGCAATTCGTCGTTAAAGTTACTTGATAATGAACCTTAATTGTGAGTCAAATAGTGTCACGGAGTGGGACGAAACGAACATCGTATGCTTATTGCGATGCTTTTTTGTAATAGGCCCTCTGAATTGGAAAAAAATATCTCTAACAAAATTTTGTGAAAACTTCGTATCGTAACTGACGCAAGAACTACCTTCAACAACGAAATCAGATTTCGATTTCAAATTGCTGTTACTGTTCAACTGTTAAAATAAAAAAAATTGTACATACACGTTGAAATTTTAATCACTTGCTTCCCGCAGTGGGGTGGTTACACTCATGATTACAAGCAACTTTTACTATAAGGCCATCTCCGATAGCGAAAAAAATATCAGCTGTTTTATACAAAAGCGCAATACTATACTCGACCTTAATGTATGGAACAGCTAATTTTTTTCGCGATATCAGAGTGGCCCCGTTAAAGTTGCTTGTAATCATGAGTAGAAAAACCCCACTGCGGGAACCAAATGATTAAATTTTCACGGTTTTCGCAATGCAAACACATCTATACAAACTATATCCAGCTTTATACATACATTTCCACAGAAATGATTTATGCGGCTGTAATACACGAGATTTTACTTTTTTCCGGCGAGCGGCGCAATATCGAGTTACAATCTGCCGTGATGGACCGATACATGCAAACCCACTCACGTGAATTTAAATACGAGCTTCGGTGTCTGACTGTATAGCTGTGTGCAGTGGATTACAGATTTGGTGAGAATGAACGTGGTTTTGAAAATAGATTTTCAGGAAAATAAGGAATATAATAAAACTAAAAATATAAAAGTACATATACTAACCTTTTATTTAGTCCAAATGAACAGGGGCCCTATTTTTGAATGGCGTCGAGCGCTCTTTACAACTCATTTTCTTTGGCCTTTGGCTGTCGAGTCAAAATAAGCGCTTGAGGCCTTTCAAAAATAGCGCCCCAGTATGCAATAAGTCCGATTTCGTCAAAAGTCCTTATGAGTCTAATCAGTATTTTCAGTAGTAGCCTCGAGAATGATCGACAGTAGGTAGTACGTAAAAAACAACAGTGTTTTCGAAGCATGTACCTGTGGCACAACTGGATGTGCAATGCGTTTGGTCCATAAGTACGACGGAAACTCTTTTACCTTTCCATTGGTAATTAAATGAGGAAATGAACTCGATTAATACAATACTAAATAATTACTAGAAAAGATACGACTCGCACCTGATCAATTCTCGGACGGGAATCGAACCCGCGACCTTTGGATATCCAGCTCAATGCTCTGACCGCTGAGCTACCAAGTCACTAGTGACATCGTCGAATTTCTTCTAGTATATCCCACCCTTACGCTGCAAGCCAGCGTTATTTTAACAATATGCAACATTCAAATTGAAATATCTTTTCAGATAATCGATGAATACATCCCAAAAAGACTAAGAAATTAGCCAATTCCATCCTACATCACTAATAAGGAAAGATGCTGGACTATAAGGTTCCACAGAAAAAAAAATCAAACCGTTTCTATCTTTTATATTTACAAAGATACTCTTTACAGCTGTCAGAAAGTGAGACAATATACTTGCTACAGTCTACGGGCGGCGTAGCTCGTAGCGCCGTAGCAGTGTCGTAGCACCTTTATTGCCTACGACGACAAAGAAACCGCGTCTACGCGCTACACCACCGCTGTTTGAATACAATCACTGGGATCTGAGAAGCATATCTTGGATACGGCAATAGATTAGTCCTTATTTTTGAGTATCTAAAAGTTGGAAACATTATTTAATTTACATGAATTTCACACTTTAGTAAACACAAGATATTGCAGACTTTATTATACGTCGTTATCTCTATTTCAAAATAAACTAATATTATAAATCTGATTGTGGGTTTGGATGTTTGTTCTTCAATCACGCAAAAACTACTGAACGGATTTGATTGGAATTGGCACACAGATTGTAGATAGCCTAGATTAAAACACAGAATACTTTTTATCCCGATATTCCCACCGGAACAGGAACCACGCGGGTGAAACCGCGGTGTAAACGATCAATAGTATTATGTATATATTTCTGTGATCTCGGAAACGGCTCTAACGACTTCGCTGAAATTTGGGCTTGTTTCATTACAATTATATGTTATTATTAGTGTATGATTTGTGTTAATAAAACATTTATTATTAATACTATATTACACACACACACACACACACACACACACACACACACACACAAGGTCCTTTATAATTTTTTTTCTTACACAAAAGACAAAAGTCTTAAACTTTTTGTAGCCTACTTATACGTGAGAAATAAACTCCTTATAAAAGGCCATAATTCATATTGCGTCACATCCACTATTGACGACATCTCGGGTAAGTGCTTTGACGGAATGCAAACGACTGCGCGCCATTGTGTGGCGAGACGATACGATAACGCTTTTATTATTATTAGGCCCACAAGGGAGGAAATGAAATAAAAAGAGCTTGTGACAATGTTACCTACATATACATAGTACCTACCTGCCGCTGTTTACTAAAGCTCTGTCAATAAAGAAGAAAGTTACAGAGTTTGAAATATTATCAAAACCTATAAGAATCGTAAGTTGAGACTTGTATTCTAAGTTTTTTAACTTTAAACAGCGATGTATTTTCTTCTTTATTGAATTTATAAAAATTGTATCGTACTGCCGTACCCACGAACACTTTTTATAGTAACAATCAAATCATTCATATGCCACAACCACAAGATGGTATTAAAAAAAAAAATTCAACACAAAAAGTGAAAACTTTTTTTTTTGTTCTTTTTGTCATAGTGGCAAGTGTTGGCAAAGGTATAATCTCCATTCTGCTGTTACTTTCCTAGGGAGCTTATTCCTACATATGAAAAAATATTCAGCCAATTTGATTTTTTTTGGACATTCCCCATTGAGGGTTGATTATAATAGGTAGTCGGAAAAGTTCGCGGCCTTTTTGAAGTATTAATTTTGCGTGTTATACTTTTGCGGAAAGGCGGGCGGAATGATGGGCGGTACGCATGGAATTTGGCTTCGTTGACGGTCTTTGTTACACCCGTTATTTCTGACAATAAACTTAGGCGGAATGTAAATTGTTTTATAACATATTTGCTCGTAAAGGGTCTCTTATTACACCAATTTCAATATCGTATTGTATCTCATTACGAACTTGTGCGGTAATGTAAAGTAAAACGCACGGTTTCCTTGATAAGCCGTGCGTTTTACTTTACATTACCGCACGGTTTATCAAGATACTTCGTCTAAAACGAACGGTACTTTTTTAAATCTTAGCAAAGAGTTTTTATGTCAGAAAAGAGGTCAACATTTTATGGATAAAATTGACTTTGGGAGATAAAATGTAATAAATAAACATTTAATTATTCAATTTAATTAATGTTGACAATAAATTACAATTTATCTGTAACAAAAACACAAAAATATTAATTTACTTTATTAGTAATACTGGCTGTTTTTATGCCTTTGCCTTAAAAAAGACGCTGATGCGCGCACATTGCTAATTTAATTTTTTTTTGCTGTATTGTTTTTATTTGAAAATGTCGTCAAGTACTGATGAATTTATTAATTCAACACCGCCAGAAGTCTCAGAGGCAGCGAAAAAGGCTACTCTAAGCCTCTTGCCCAAAAAATTGACCGATAAGATACTACGTTTTCCATATGATAAATTTAATCATATGGAAAACAAGCAAAGGTGCAAAGTCCGAGTTTTATTTATTTCCTCGCAAATATGTTATAAAACGTCGTATGACATACGTGCGCTTTGATAATTACAGCCTCTGCTTTCTTGTAGCCCTCGCCTACGGCTCGGGCTAGCAATATCGCCTCGGCTGTAATTTTCAACGTACCGCACTTATATCATAATGTACTATGACAGCTGACTTTCTGGTGATAGCGGTAAAATTAAAACAAATTAATAATTGCTTTTCGTATTTTCAATAATATTTATTAAATACGTCCTGCAATTTTTTTTAAATACGAATAAAATGAATGCTGCTAGTGCTCAAAGGAAGATTTGTAATGTTTGTGGAGAAGATGTTTTGTCAAATACTACGACAAAAAATGGTTTAGCAGGTCTTGTAATTTTAATGATAAAGATGTTCTTTGCTGTGGTATCTTTATTATATTTAGTACAAAAAAATAAAAAAAAACACGACAGCCCTGCCAAAAACGAATTAAAAAGTTAAATAACAAGTGTCTTTGCAATTGGGGGACCGTTTTGTGGATCAATTTTTAATCAAAGAGGTTCCCCGACTGCAAAGACCCTTGTTATTTAACTTTTTAGTTCGTTTTTGGCAGGGCAGTCGTGTTTTTAATATTTTTTTAAGTTTATTTATTTTTATTTTACACATTTTAGTGACAAATTATATAGTTTTGAAATGTGCTCATTAAGGCCTTTCATTTGATGCCCATATTGTAATAATTGAAATTTTTTTTTATCACATTTGAAAATGGCTTGGTACAGTCGCCATAGTGACTTTTTTCAAAAAAAAATATAGCCAGTGTCACTCGGAATGATGTAAGGGTTCTAACGATACCCTATACATCCAAATCCGTTGAGCTATTTAGAAGTTACGCTGGAATGAAGAAACTCACATACCCACAACCATACATGAATCCTGAACACATATACACTCTTTTTGCTTTGGGCAGTCGTGTAAAAAAGGCCGCGAACTTTTCATATACTACCTAAGATTTGATTACACATCTCAACACGAAATAAATAATAGTACTTACATCTAAATATGTATAGCTGCAGTATTTGCTTTGTCTCATTAACTCGTCTCTCGCTTTGACAGTCTTTGATTATCTTCGGCAGTTACTTGGCATATCACGCGCAATTAACAAGATTTTGTCTAACAGGGGGAGGGCGTGATAATTAATACATACTCTACAAATAATCACATATTTACAGACTTGCGTGGTTGTTTGCAAATGAAGAGAAAATTCAAATCGAAGAAACTGTTTAAAATCCACGTTTTGCCTCGTATTGTATAATAAAGCATTTTATATATTTATTTTATTTTATTTAACCATTTATTTCGAAGCGTTCATGGCGGAACTTGACAGACTGATCCTACTCGATCACGTTTGTTAAGCGGTCAGGTGTCGGATGGGTGACCGTTAAGTGGTATTACAACTGAGCGCTTCCGTGCTTCGGAGGGTACGTTAAACCGTCGGTCCCGGCTGTTGTCATCTGATAACAGTCGTTAAGCCAAGTTAGAGGCCTTACAGGCGGCTTGATAAACTCTTACACCAGAGGTGGCCACTAATCCTCATTCGATAAGAAGAAGAAGGCCATTTATTTCAGGCATCAATGCTGTTTGTTTGAGTTTCTCTCATTCAAGCATAATATATGTGTGTGCAAAGAAAGACTAGCCCCCCTATAGAAATGGCCAACATTCTATGCGTTTAAAAGCTATCCTTACTATTAAAGCTTTAAAGTAAGCAGTAAACTACCATAATACCATAGTAAACTAACATAAAATTACGTGCCGCAAGATTGTCAATTCTATACAATACACTAAAGTCTATGATTAACATAAGTTTTTAACATGTGATTAAGGCTGTATATTTGCATTTCAACGAAATTAGTGTTTTTCCAATGAAGTTATCTAAAGAATGAAAGCATTATTATTGATGTAAACTTTAGTTTTAGGAAGCATAATTCTTAAATTAGTGCCGTATAGAGAGAAAAACATAATAAATTGTCAGGTATTTTAAAACGAAGACAATCTGTTCAAGTGGAATTTCAAATTTGCTTGTCAGAGGTATTTTTTAAAAACGTTTCAGCTGTAACAAGAATACGACTCATATTTATTTTTTCACTTATTGTTTGTATTATCAAAGAGTTCCCTATAGAGAGAAAAATTTTAAAAATGCTTTTAATCACAGAGAAATAAAATATTAAAAAATGTTCAAATTGGTACACTTTGACATGTTTTTTTACTGGTATTTACAGAATCTAAAGTAATTTTTAATTTTTCTTAGGAATAAAGAGGTATTTGTCTAATAGATTGCGTGTTTTGTATATACTTATATCTATTTAATAATTTAATAGGAATTTTCAAAGTTCGCCCTCATTACGGCTCGCGCAGAGTTCTTTTGATCATTTGTATTGAAAAATGGAACGTGATGCAACTCTACAGCCTTGAATCATTGACTTAATTATTATATTAAGGGATTTAATCGTCTATTAGCTCATTCATATAAATTTAAGTTTAATTAGTAAGCCTAGCGTTCAAACGTATATAATGTTGGCCATTTGAGTAGGTTTTGGCTTGAATTAAAAAAAATTGGCCGATATTATTTGATAATGTTCCCTGAATTTACAATTACTTGTAGCAAAATTAGGTTTATTCTTTTATATGATTTCCATTTCTACAATATCTCCGTACAATCTCGATTGTGTTCACATTTCATTCGTGCGTCATTACGCCCAGTCGTTCGTTCTTGTCGCTGGATGCCTATCAAATAGATCTCTTTAGGAAATTGGCAACGTTCGCCTTTCTGATCGACTGCTCTTTTGATTAGCGAGCTTTGCCTCCAACTTCGTCATAAAAAGTATAACATAACATGTAATTTATGGTCCTCCGATTTTGCGGTTTGTGTTTGTTTTCGAATACTGATGAAGCTAATATGCGAGGGAGAGAGACTGAGAGAGAGAGAAAAAATATTTATTTACACTAAAGACCACCAAAGTACCAAAGGACCAAAGTAACCGACATCGCTCGAAGGATTGCTCAGCTAAAGTGGCAGTGGGCTGGACAGATAGCGAGAAGAACCGATGGCCGTTGGGGCGGAAAGGTTCTTGAATGGCGACCGCGCACCGGACGACGCTCCGAGGGTAGGCCCCCGATCTGGTGAAGGTTGCCGGAAGCCACTGGATGTGGGAAGCGCAGGACCGATCGTCGTGGAAATCCTTGGGGGAGGCCTATACCCAGCAGTGGGTGTCGTGTGGCTGATATGATGATGATGATGATGACACTAAAGACCACACAAAAGACACATAACAACCAAGACAACATAAAAGAGTAAATATTCAGATTTTGCAATTTTTTCGGTAACATTTATGGCAAAATCACCAGTCTTCTCGTTTAGCTTTTTAAATTAATCGAACATATCATAAGAGACGTATTATATTTTTTTATACACAATAGGGAATATGCATCAATTTTTTTTTGTATCAAAATCAAAAGTATAATGCGTGAGAAAATCAACTGTAATAGGTATTAAAACTTTTCTGCTATGTCTTCTTCTCAAGATCTAAACTTCTTCAAAAGTAAATATTTGGTTTTTAATTTAATAACCATGACAAAATCAAATTTAGGTAAACTTGCACCCTTTAAAAATATTAAATCTCCGTCCAGCAGACCGTAATAAATCACGGTAGCTGGAGAGTACACTCAGATGGATAATCGGGTACATTTTAAAGCCGTCAGAGGCTTAGCCCCCCTCCCCCCACTTCACGTGCGTTTTGACGCGATTATCATACCCCGCCGTATCTGAGAGCAATATTGTTCTGTTGAAGAGTCGTGAAAAGAGTGGATGTGGTATTTAAATGCTGCAAAGTTTAGAAAAAATAAGTTTATTCTGAAAATGAAATTCTTTTTCTTATATAGTGACCTGATTGATCTGAAAATTGAACCGAAAGCGGGAGACTCCCAGTAGTGAAACGACCGTTATTTGTTACGAGCACTGACCTGCATATATTTACATTGGACAGGCTTATGTCAAACTGTTTTTGTGCCTATTTGATTTCCGCCATTTTGGCGCTGTAAGACGTAGCGTGAGCATAGCGTGCGGGACATGGTACTAAAGTTTGAAGTCTGAATGAATGAATGAATGAATGAAAATTTATTTGCAAAAGACATGGTTTTACATGTTGGTAAATTAAAGTTAAGTTGCTTAACATATCTTGCTTTTCAGCATGCAAAAAATCACATAAAGTATATAAAATCAAATTACAGTTAATTATTAAAATAAATTAGTTATTAAATTAGTTATAATTAGGTATTAATTTAAATTTTAATATAAGGCTAAGCATGTAGGTAATTATTTTGAACGAAGCACCGAATTTATGTCGCTGTCCTTGAGATAGTCATTGACAGAATAATAGCATTTATCGATCAACCATGTCATCAGTTTAAATTTAAAACTATTAAATGGATATCGTTTGAATTCATTAGGTAATTTATTGAATATTTTTATAATCATTGGAAAGCAATTTCTAGAATATAATGCTGTTTTCGTCGTAGGATAGACCAGTCTATCTTTATTCTTTGTGTTAAATTTGCAGTGTTCGGACCACTTAGTAAATAAGTTCGGGTGTTTTTTGACGAACAAGCAACATTCGAGTATATATAAGCAGTGTATGGTTAAAATATGGAATTTGCGAAAGTAAGGTCTACATGAAGTCCTCGAGTCAACATCGGCTAGTCCGCGTACGCATTGTTTTTGTGAGACAAATAATCTGTTGATTTCGGTAGAGTTTCCCCAAATAATAATGCTGTATCTCAAATTAGATGCCACGTAACCATGGTAAGCTTGGAGAGCTGTATTAATGTGACTTACTTTTGTTAGACGCCAAAGTGCATAAGCGAATCTATTGATCTTCTTACAGATCTTATCTACGTGAAGTTTCCAGGAGCATTGATTGTCAATAGTGATACCTAAGAAATTTGCTACATTACATTCCTTTATTGTTACGCCTTTGCATTTAATAGTTATGTCATTGTTATTTTTCTTCCTATTATAAAATGTCATGTAATTTGTTTTTTCTAAATTAACTTTAAGATTATTTGATTCTAACCATAATATAATGTCATTTACTGATTTGTTAATTTTTGTTTCATAGTTTTCTGTCTTATCATCTGTAATTACTATTGATATGTCATCAGCAAATAAGGTACAATGTTCTCGAGTAGCATTAGGTAAGTCATTTATGTAGATAAGGAACAACAGGGGTCCAAGGATCGTTCCTTGTGGAATACCTACTTTATTATATAGTGTGTTTGACAAAAATGTGCGTTCTTCATTATTTATCAATTGTTTTATTTCCACATATTGCGATCTGTTACTTAAATAAGATTTCAGCCAATTAAGAGCAGTACCTCGTAAACCATGTAATTCGCATTTATTCAATAGTATGTTGTGTAAAACAAAATCAAATGCCTTACTCATATCAAAGTATATTGCGGTCGTTGGTATACTTTTGTCAACATTTTCTGTAACTTTTTTTACTAAATTAAAAGCTGCTAATTGGGTGGATTTTCCTTTTTGGAACGCATTTTGTTCAATTTTTAACAATTTGAATTTATTAAGGTAAGAACTAATTCGTTTATGCATTCCTTTCTCGAAGATTTTAGCTATAATAGATATTAAAGCTATTGGCCTATAATTGTTAAGCAGTTCCTTGTTATCTTTTTTATACACAGGCTTTATAACGGATATTTTCAATGCTTCTGGGAAGGTTCCTTCCGAAAACGATAGATTTATTAAGTAACAGAGTAAGGGTGCTAAAATAGCAGCGCATTGTTTTATAATGTTTGTACTTAAGTTGTCATAGCCGGTGCTTGTCGTGTTTTTCAGGGATTTTATAATATTAATAATTTCGTCATCACTAGTCGGGTACAAGAATATGCTAGAATTGGTGCTATTATTATTATTTATGTCATTTTTATTATTATTTTTATTATTTATGTCATTATTATTATTATTATTATTATTATTAATTTTATTACCTATGTCATTATTATTATTATTAATTTTATTACCTATTTCATTACTATTATTATTATTATTATTTTTACCTATGTCATGATTATGAGATTGCGAAGAAAAAGAATCGTTTGTCAAATTGATGAAAAAGTCATTGAATTTATTTGCTATTGTCAATGGATCTGTTACGGGTGTACTGTCAACTAAAACTTTATTAATATAATGACTTTTAGGATTATTATTTTTTATGATATCCCATGTTGCTTTACAAATATTTTTTGAGCTATTTATAATACGTTCGTTATTCTTTTTATGAGAGTTATTTATGCACTTCTTTAGAATTTTAGAGTATTGATTAAATTTTTTCTTATTGCGGTTAGTTTTATTGGCATAATATTGAAATCGTAATGTTCGTTTGGTTACACATGATACTCTTAAACCTTTGGTGATCCATCTATGATTAGTATGTCGGTTGCTGCATTTTATTTTTCTCAAAGGAAAGCACAAATTGTAGAAGAGAGTGAGCATCTCATGAAAGAAGCTAAAAGCTTTATTTACGTTTTTTTCTTTGTATACTTCCGACCATGAGAGACCACGTAGACAATCATTAAACTTTCGTATATTATCAAACTCAAAGTCTCTTTTAAAAACATATCTGTTCTTTGATGGTATCATCTTTTTACCTACATGAACTTTTACCGTTTGTCCCGTATTATGGTCTGATAAACCTAAGTTATGTACTGAACCTATTGCGTCCGGTATGTTTGTGATTATTTGATCGAGGCATGAATTCGCTCGCGTTGGTTCTTGAATGTGCAACTGAAAGTCAAAGCTCTCCACTATTCTTTTATACTCTATGCTTGGCTTTGTAGACTTTAGTAAATCTATATTAAAATCACCCATTATAATAATTTTTTTCTTAGTTTTGCATCGTAATGCTTCCATCAAATTTTGCAAATGTTTTAAGAATTCAAACTGGTTAGTATTTGGTACTTTATAAATACAGATAACAATACATTTGTATAAGGGAATTTCAATACCACAGACTTCGAATATAAATTCGGTACTTAGTTCTTTTATAAATGGAAGTTTTTTAAGAGGGAGAGATCATCACGGCAACTATTTTCATATTGTAAGTCAAAATTAGTTTTTTAACGTTTCAAATAGGCACAAAAACTTAGCTGTCAAATCATACAGACAGCCAGTCCAGTTAATAAAAAAAAAAATTTCATGTCAGTGGTTACGAGAGATTTATTCTAAACTAGCGGCCACCCGCGACTTCGTCTGCGTGAAAAGTTTTTTGCTATCCCTCGGGAACAATACTTTTTTTCGAGATGAAAGGTACCCTATATCCTTCTCTGTACCCCTGTAACACGACACATACTTTCCATATTCGGTATTGGTTACTCGTATGGTACTCGAACTCCAGCATACTATGCTGGAGACCACATAAAAAAGGATGAAAAGGACATTAAGTTATGGACTTTACTAATACGGAAAATTCACATTTAGAAACAAAGAGCTTTTCAGTGGTCCTACCATGAGTTGATGCAAACTGTTTACGTAACCGTAAACTATCGGTTATACTGCTCACAGTCAATACGAGTGAAAGAGAGAAAACGATAGTTTACGGTAACGTAAACAGTTTGCAACTCATGGTAGGACCACAGATAGGTTAGTCACATAACATAAAGACCTACTTATGTCCTACCAAAACTTATTCTATTTTGGTACCAACAGGTATTTGTGATGACTTTGTGATAATTTTTATTCTGTGATAAGTTAATAGTTTTGTAATATTGGAGATAAAAAATTATTTTTATGTACTTACATAGCCACCATAGCTTGAAGTGCAGCTTTATAATGAACAATGCCTTCTCCAATTAAGTACCTTCAGACATCCATGTAGATTTCTCTCACCACCCCATCGCGCGGTTTTTGAAATCTGCTTCCTTTGTGACGGTTTTAATATGGAAATTAACGTTCGCCACCGTGTGCCGGCTCACACCTCCGCAAACCTACTATTTACCGTTTCACAATATACCTCCCTTTTGTATATAGTCCCTTTGCTATGGTCACAAGAGCTACTTTACTCTGACAAGTTTCAATGTAGTAGAATAACTTTGTCTTTGAATTTAAACGAGCCACCGGGATTGCGATGCCTAATTGAATTTTTCTTCTTTTAAGTGTTCAAATAATTCTTTTCTACATTCCTTGTTTTTTGATGGCAACTTCTTTAGTTTTCAGACATCACCAATTTAACCAACCAATAAAAATATTGGACATAAACTAAGAAATAGCAGAATCAAGTCATAAGTACAAAATAAGCAATCAAATCTCTGAACAAACGCACAACTATAAAAAGACAGATAAAATTTTTTTTTTCATGTCAGTGAAAGACAGACACTATTAGCTAACAAAGGCTTAATTATTCTGTCTGTCCCACTAGTACCATTGACCAAGTCCTATGATGGGACAGGTGGTATGATTATGTCCCACTAGTCCCATATGGGACAACTGATACTAATATATTGGCACTTACGTAATTTATTTGCCAATGGTAGTACCCACTAACTTTAAATTCTTTCTAGTAACTACAAATAAAACTTTCAAATTAGAATCTTTTCAAACATTCGGATTTTAGTAAAATTCCGACGGACCGTACATACGCAGAAGTAAAAAATATGACGTCAAAACGGAAATGTATTTTACGGCTCAATGCATTCTGGCAAACTGTCCACTCCACCGTGTCGTTCGTTCTGCGTTGTTTTAATTTACCCCGAACAGCGATTTTTGTTGTTTTTCACGTCAATACGGCTATTGAAAAAAAAAATGAAAAATAGACGCCAATTTTACATTGGACGCTCCGGTAGTTTTTAATATCAATCAAAGCATGCCGACGGTATATTTGGAAAACTGAGGAATGTATCAATTTTAATAATAATAGTGATTGTTAGGTTTTACAAACTTTAGAAAAGAACTTTCATATAAAAGTATAACTTAGGTACTTACAACATTAGGTAATAGTTAGTCACACATTATCTTTTGATTGATTCGATTGAGAAACTTGATTCTTTACAGCTCGAAGGGTTATTAATTGATAGTTAACAGATAGACAGACGAACAAACAAGTAAACATTTTATTTAAATTTTGTCATGAAACCCTAAAAATTAGGTCCTATGAGCCCACCCAAATGGTACACCTACTGAAATTTTTCTTGTATTTTGCTACGTTTGAGGAGCTCAGTAGCACAGGGAATGGGTGACCAAAAATTTATTATCTCGAGCTCCTCCGTGCTTCGGAAGGCACGTTAAGTCGTTGGTTCCGGCTGCATTTGCAGTCGTTAACACCCACCAATCCGCATTAGGCCCGCGTAGTGAGTTATTATAGCCCGTCCTCCTTATCCAACATTAAAATGGCTGATGTACGTTTTGTGTAGAATACGTAGTCGTCGTAGCAAACATTTTTCTGAAATCGCATGTATCATTTATACAGATCGTACGCAAATAGAGATTAAAAACGTGGTTTTACCAGACGGGGAGGGTGGGGCGTAAGCGTCCCGTGTTTGCTCAAGATTCGTACAGCCAGCATTTAGCGATCAGTAGTCCGATTAGAGTAAATAAAATCACTGCGATGTTGTTGCGACTTCATTCCTTCAAAATGTTATCAAATTCACGTATTTTAATCGCAATTAGACTGTTATTATTACAACATCGTCGTTTCATTTAAATATGCCAGCGACAAATGTATTGTTTTTCTAACAGGGTCATCCTAAATTCACCATTCAAATTTTAAGGATGTGTTCAGTCCATGAAACTGATCAACTTTCTCTGAGGAACTTAGGGTCAAATATGCAAAAAAAAAAAAACGACTATCCATATAAATCAAAGAGATCACGTGATCAGTTTAGTATGGGATGCCAAAATTTTGTGGTGAAATTCGACACATATTTTTTGGAGAAGTTGTTTAATTTCATGGACTAAACACATCCTTAAAATTTGGATGGTGAATATAAAATGACCCTTTAGGTTTTTGTCAATCATTTTTTTATCTGTGATTAACGTGAGTACCTACGTTGTAGTTGTAGTAGTTTCGTTGAAGGTAACACGTGACTACCAAACTTGGAAAGGATTTCGATTGTATGACTTCCGAAATTCAACGATATTACGGATAGTGTGTTTATGAAATCAGGCTGTTGTAACGTGTCGGTAGCGTTACCCGCCTCACGCTCGCATCAACTGTTTGAATAGAGATACGCGGCACTGAATTTATTGTGTTATCACCCCAGCCTCCCCGCCCGCCGTATTGTCACCATTGTCATACAAATCCGATGTATCGCTATCACTTCTCGTTCGGTATGGTAATGTGACGTTTAATTCGAATTTGAGGGACGTCTTATTAGTGCTGCCTCTGCACCCTTTGTTACGCGAGTCGAGATTATTGGGGTTGTTTGATGTGGTAGACGATCATTGAATTACTTTGATATTCTGTGCTTGGACGTGGCTGACATGTATTTGATTTTACACATTCTACGATTTTATGACTGTAAAGGACTATCGACTGGTTTCTCTGTCTTCAAGTTTCTAGGTTCAGTTTTCTGGTCAGAACCCCTACCCTACTCAAATGGCCATTCTACTAAAATTAACGCTATTAGAATAGAATTCAAATGTATGGGAATGACAAAAGCTAACGCTTAGCTCCTATCAATCCCGTACATTGTCATTCTATTCTACTTACGTTAATTTTAGTACTATGGCCATTTGAGTAGGCCTTCTGGTTGTAAGAATTTCCCGACAGAATAAAAAAAATAAGTCTAAACCTATAGTGCTTTTTCCCGACTTCGTCCGCGTGGACATTCGGAAAATCGCTATGGAACCTTTGACTGAGATAAAACTATCCATGTTTTACCACAGGCTATAAAAATCTGTGTGCTATTCCAAATCCATTAAGCCGGTTTAACGTGATTGAGCAAGAAACATCCAAACATTAAACTTTCACATTTATAATATTACAGTGGCGAGGGGTCGAAATATGGCGAAGGTAATCCGGACCAAAAAACACCACCGCGTGGTGCAAGCTTCACGCGTTTCTTCAGAAGTTAGGGCCTCAATTTCACCATGCAAAAAAGCACTGATAAAATAGTGACAGTCTAGCCCGCGCTACTCTATACTGAGTTGGAATCAGAAATAATAATCATGGAAAACAAAACATTTTATTGAGTTTGTAACTGCTTGTCATCCTTATCGTAGAAAAATGTTTAAAAAACCCATCTTGCTAACGTAACCATAACTTCGTAACCTTTTCGTAACTAAGTTTGGAAAACAATGTTTCGCCGCGCTAGTCACTTAAACGACAATCCATATTAATTAAAGCCATTATGGCAAATAAAACTTACCGCAATAAACAAATACATGAGATAAACACATTAAAATAAACAAAAACCGGGATAATCGTATCGATTCTCACTCACTAATTCACTATTTTGATAAAAACTAATCACGTTCCAAACACTCACATAAACAAATTAAACAATGATAATGGCGGAAACGTACTATTATACTTCTAAATAAAAATATCTAATTTGCGATGTATTTTCTTCTATCGTTCTTATTTTATTTTGCATCTTAAAACTTATTCGTCTCTTCATAACAGAAAGAGAAAAGAAACGTTAACATCGCTTCAAATAGAAAGAGAGAGAAAACTTAAGCCACAGCCGGCCGGCTTGCCTTTCACCATTTTCAACCGAAAGGCACGCGACTGTGGTGCGTTGGTGAGAAAGAGACAGAGTAATAACAATCAACCGTTGCCCGTGGCAACCGCGCCAAGACACAGTGCAAAAAGGAAGCTAAAGGACGTCGGCTTGCCTCAAGGAGATTTTGTACGAAAATTGATTTGATATTCCTTGCACGCGGGGCGCGGCGCGCGCGCGAGCGTTTTTAAAGTAGACAATTAAATACTTAGAAATTCATAAAAAATAATTGTAGCTATTATTAATTAATCTTACCGAAATTGGGAAAAAAATTAAGTAATGACATGTTATAATGGATCGATGGGGATGGGATTTTAAAAGGTAAGCCGATGGGAATCGGCTTGTATGGACCCTTCGCCACTGTAATATTATTAGTTTCCGTTCCCGTTCTCGTTCTCATTCCTGTTCCCGTTGCCGTATTATTTTTCCATTAAAAATTTGAACCCCTTTCCTCCTTCCTTCCATATCCATTTGTTTGCTTATTTATTTTAAGAAGAACTCATACGAAGTTTCACTTCGAAATATCTATTTAATATTATTTTTTCATACCAAACATGAACCCCATTTTACCCCTTTAAAGGTTGAATTGAAACATAGCCACTAAGTTGGACTGAAAAATAAATGCCATTTTCGCAATCAATATCCCATCAAACTCAGTAACGACATTCATATCGAGTTTCAGCTTTTTACCCCATTCAGAAATTTACGAAACACGTGTTTGCTTATTTGTTGTTAGAAGTACTCCTCCGAAGTTTCAAGTCGAAATGTCTATTTTATATTTTATCCATACAAAGTTTGAACCCCATTTAACCCTTTAGGATTTAAATAATGTCTACCACTTAAAAATAAATGCCATTTTCGTAATCAACATCCCATAAAACCTCGATAACGACACCCATATCGATATTGGGCTTTTTTTACCCCATTTACTCCTAAAGGGTTGAATTTCGGCAAACTACGAAACACGTGTTTGCATATTTGTTTTTAGAAGTAGGTACTCCTACGAAGTTCTACGAAGTTTCAAGTCGAAATGTCTATTTAATATTTTTTCCCATACAAACTTTATACTCCCATTTCAACCCTTCAGGGTTGGAATTTCCAAAAAATTCCTTCTAAGTGGATGTTTACACTGTATCTATATACAAAATTTCAAGTTTCGAGGTTTAGTGGTTTGGGCTGGGCAATAGTCTGTCAGTCACCCCTTCACTTTTATATAAGAGATAGTAGATCAGCTTTGCTATTATTTATTTATTTCATTAAATACTTTTTGTAAAATAGGTACTACCGATCGAAAAAAAATTAACTCTATGAAGTTTCTACTGATTATAAAATAATAAACTAATCAATATCACCCTCAGACCACTGACGTCCATTATACAAGTACGCTGGACGGGCTATTGGCATGAAAGACTATTGGCAGTAGTAATAGTGAGTGAACTTGGAACTAATTAGTTCCAAGTTCACTCACTACTGTACCATAGTAGAATCTACTGCTCTCAGCGCCAATATGGCGATTTTCAAATAGGCACAAAAAATTGCAGTCATTTCTTGATAATAGCCTGTCCAGCGTACTTGTATAATGGACTTCAGTGCCCTCTGACTGTAAAAAATAAAGTTAAACACAATACTTCTTTTAGAATAGTAACATTTAAGTAATCTTCTTGATTTTTTTATTGCGGTATAAAGACCCGCCCAATATTGAGATTGAGATTAAAAATATTCGGACGGAATATTAAAAAGCAATGAAAATCCGAATTGACGGTGTACCTATCGGATCGCGAGCGAGTCCCTCATTCGAATATTGGCAATAATAAAACAGCGGTGAGCTGAAAAATCGATGCCGACAGACGAGTCGATGTAATAACACGTCACTGTGCATAGGCAGATTTATGTTTTTAGAAATAGGAAAAAATGTTTCCTTTAATTGGTGTAATGTTACAGTACGTTGCAAAACAAAGGCACGTTTTAAAAAGTTTTTTTCAACAGAACTTCCCTTGAAGAAACTTTTACTTGGGTTATTGTGTTAACTGTGCCACATTTGTATTGAACTGAAACAATATTTATGTAGGTAGTGTTAGGAGCGCTTTAAAAAATATAGTCAGTTTCTACATTACGATTTATTTAACATAATGCATTACTGAATTAGAACAGTGGATTTCACGCTTTTCCGGCCAAGGACCACATAGGGCAATGTAGGCATCCCTGCCCGGGCCACCCACACACTCTTAATATTTAAGTATTTGAGTGGTCGTCGAACAATCACATTACAACTACCGAATAAGAACCGAATTTGTAAAAGTGGACAAAAGCCCCCGTTATGGCAAGTTATGTTGAAATTGTTGAATTCTACAACGTGCTACAAAAATACCTCTAATGCCGAATATGGGAGATAGGGACCATCAAACTGAACAACTTTTACTATGGGACCAACTCTGAAATAGGTAGTGAAAAAACCAGCTAAGTGCGAGTCGGACTCGCGTACAAAGGGTTCCGTATCAAAAACGGCAAAAAAAACTACGTTTGTTGTATGGGAGCCCCCCTTAAATATTAATTTTATTCTGTTTATAGTATTTGTTGTTATAGCGGCAACATAAATACATCATCTGTGAAAATTTTAACTTTCTAGCTATCACGGTTCATGAGATACAGCCTGGTGACAGACAGACAGACAGCGGAGTCTTAGTAATAGGGTTCCGTTTTTACCCTTTGGGTACGGAACCCTAAAAAAGCAGCTGTTTCATACATTCTGATATTTTCATGAAAAGCTGATTTTTTCGAGATTTCAGAGTTGTTACCATAGGAAAAAATATTCAGTTTGGTTTGATTTTGATGGTCCCTATTTACCATATTCGGCATTAGGGGTATTTTTGTAACACGTTGTAGGCCGCACGAAAACAGGCCGCGGGCCGCTTTTTGACGACCGCTAGTTTCGAACTTGAAAAATTATAAATTTTAAGTAGGTTTTTGTAAAACTCCAATACCATTTTATCGCTAAATCTAAATAGTATAACAGTTATCGATACGTAGATTACTTCCATTCGGCGTCGCAGTGAAACCGGCTCTCAATGAGATGAGACGCGAGGCTGGATGATGGCTCGCCATTGTTCGCGAGGGCGATAATCACCGGCTGAGTGTCTCCGGACGCCACCAGCCTTTAGACGGGGCGACTGCGCTCCGATTGCAATACGATATAATGCTGCCATTAGCGTTTTAGTTCAAAAGAGATACTTACATAGGTAAGCACGTTTTCTGGCAAGTGGCCTTACGCGACGAAGCGGCCACTTTTAGCAATAAAAGTCCATTAAACTAAATGACAGGCTAGAAAATGTTCGGAGTGCTTGCACTATGATTCTCGTTTCAATGGCGGCGCTTGGAAATATAAGTTCCTTGATTTCCTGTGCAAATAAATGCACACAACCTATCAACTTTTTAACTTAAACTAAGCAAAGTTTCTTCAATCAAAAAAGTAGGTAGGTAGGTACACACACAAACAGCATTGACAATGTTAAAACTTTTCAGCCAGACTGAAAATCACAAACACAACATGTTATATTTTTGTGACTAATGAACAGAAGAAATTAGGTTTAAATTATATTTAATTAAAACTTCTCATTAATAACTATTTTTGTTACAGTACTTATATTCATACGAATATCGTATTCGTGAGGTTTAAATGTTCCTCGAGAGAAGCTTCCCTCGTACTCGACGCGACGCATTCACTCCTTTCAAATCTACACAGATCGCACGCTCACTCATTTGCAGATTGAATTGAATTTTAACAGTGTGCATTTTTGTTGCAGGAAATGAGTTCCGTTCAAGAGGAGAAGCCACCCACCGAAGGGACCGCGAAGACTCATGTTCGCGACATACGGAACACAGAACTAGTTTCTCGTTTGCTAGCAGCTACCCCTCCGTATCTGTACAGCGCTTTACCTCTGCAGCCGCATGCATTCTTCTTCAGTGAGATGCTCAGGTCATTCGTGAACGCCCGCCACGGCTGCCGAACGCCTCATTACCATCGGCGCTTCAAGAGACGCTCTCATAAATACTTCGCTGAAAACGAGAACGAGTGGCGCCGAGACTGGCCGAAACAGGACGAAGAGAAGAAAGAATCAGAGCCAAGAATCGAGGTTCCTCTCGAGCTGACGGTGGAAAAACAGCAGAGGATGCGTGAGCCTTCACCAAGAAGAATGTCACCGAAGGCTGAGCAGACGAAGTCGAGCGGCAGCCCGGGCCCGCCTGGGCGCCAGTCAACGTTCGTAGATGTCGGGACTGAAGAGCTGCCCAAACCTGCACCATGCATCGGCAGGAATCCAGTAGAGACAGCCGTACCTCCCTCTAATTTAATCCTCCCTCCTCCCCCTCCGATGTGGTATCCCCCGCTTTACAATCCCCAATTCGGAGTCGACCCTCTCAATTTTTTCATCGACCTTCGCGTTTCTGGACATATTTATGACAGGAAAAGGGCCTTGGCCGAAGGTCTCGATTCGAATTTGAACCAAGAATTGAGATCTGAAGAACCCGGCTTGGAAAAGCGTCTGGGAAGGGATTTCGGTCAGAGGCCAAGACATTTGTCAGCATTTTCTGTTCCCGTGAGGTCAGGTAATATCAACGTCGACGGCCCGGACAAATATTTCGAACAAGGTTCTAAGTCGGGAAAGTTGAACGGCACCTCCTATATAATGAAGAATTTGAAACGAGTTTATGAGAATCTCCATGCAGGGTCTGAAGATACGAAGATGGCCAAAGGCGATGATACCAAAGAGGAATCCTCGGACGTAGATGATGATATCGATTGAAATTTTAATGTTGTAGGTACCTACCTAGGTAAATTGCAGATGCTTTTATTATTGAAAGCGTTTCGTGTTTTTTTCTTCTATAACAGAACATAATATAGGTACTTACTACGTGTTAATGAATGAACTAAAAATGGGAAAATTGTTTACCCAAAGAGAATGTAAAAAAACTAGCGTTTTATGTTTAGCTTCGGACTATTAAACTAAACAACTTTTGCCAACTTTGCGGGGACCAACTCCGAAATAGCGAAAAAAATCTGCTGTTTTATATAAAAATTAATAACGAAAATATCAAAATGCATGAAACTGCAGGTTTTTCTCGATTTCAGAGTTGGTCCCATGTCCCATAGTAAAAGTTGTTCAGTTTGATTTTTGGTTCATTCATTAACACCCTGTATAATAGTATTAAACGTTACGTTATAGGTATGTCTATATTGTCTTTAAATAATTCTAGTCAAGTCATAAAACTTTGAATATTTATCATTAGCTCTAAGGTTTTAAAATGTAAATATTAATAAACCTCACTGAAATGTATCACTAGTCAATCTTAAACTTTGTAAATAAAATAAAAATGTGATTAATATAAAGTCTTGATTGTATTAAATATTTTTCATTCGATTGCTTTAATTTATTTAAACTTAAAAACTAAACTCGGCGTAGGTTTTGTCTCATTTTTAACCGACTTCAACAAAAGGAGGAGGTTCTCAATTCGATTGTACGTTTTTTTTTCGTTGTTCGCGCATATCTTCGTCATTTAGTATTTAATTTTTTTTAAGATCGGTTCAGTAGTTTTCAAGTAATCCTGATAATACTATGATTTTGAATTAATTATCTTGACGAATTTTTTATCGTTGTTCGCGAATATCTTCGTTATTTATGGACCGATTTTGATAAAACTTTCTTTGTTAGATTAAATTTTCTTGCAAAATGAAAATTTACCTTGACGACTTTGTTATTTATGAACCGAATTAGCTGATTTTTTGTTGGAAAAGGGATACCTTAAGTGTAGTTCTTTTAATTTCATTGATATTAAACCTTGGACCTCGAAGATATCCAAGGGAACTCCTCAAACTCAAATAGGATATGTAATTGTAATTGAGATATTGGTAGGCTTATGTAAATCCAAAACAAACCGAGTTATGGTGTGTATGCTACGTTATGGACTATACTTGGACTAAGAAGGCACAACGGAACTCCTTTGGAAATTGAGTAATAGGCATTTTGAAAACATATAAAGTTAAAGAATATTACGCGCTTACATACCACAAAAAAGTTGAAAATAAAAAAGCTTTTTTAAAAAAAAAAGAAAAACCGCCTTCAAAAACCTAAAAATAAAAACAAAAACAGATTCAAAATTAAAAAGCACTAAAAAGCAATAAATAATATTCAAATCACCAATACGCATATCAATTTTAATAAAAACCGTCTAATGAAGTCGGGTGGGTCTTTTAGAATTAAAAAAAAGTTGTCCTCCAGCCCCACCCGACTTCAAAATACGGTTTTTATTAAAATTGATACGCGTATTGGTGATTTGAATATTATTTATTGTTTTTTAGTGCTTTTTAATTTTGAATCTGTTTTTGTTTTTATTTTTAGGTTTTTGAAGGCGGTTTTTCTTTTTTTTTTTAAAGTTTTTTGTCTTGCCAAGTTATATGCCGGCACCTATACTAGGCTTTTCTCGAGAAATGCGAGGATATTTTTATAACTAAAAAAATATTTTTTAAATTGGTTCGTGTGGCCTTTTAGTCGCGTCTGTAGGGTGAAAAATACGGCGTTTTCTGAACCAGAGATTTCCTTTGGTAGGATTGGTCCTTAGGACCCAAGGATGGATTTAAGAAGGGGAGCCACCACGATTTCCATAGATGTATTGCTTAAGCCAGCGGTTCCCGAATTCTTTTGGCTACGGAATCCTTTTTGGTTCACCGCTTTTGGGCGGAACCCTAGCTCAAGTAAGAAGTAAACTAACCAGGGTAGTTACATTCAGGTAAAGAAAACCTAGGACAAGGCCGCGCAAAAAATTTTTGGGTCTATTTTCTAACTAAATGTACGTTGAAATCATTAAAACTGGCAGTAAAAGCACTGTAGAGTACTTGAACTATTAGTTATTCTGTGGTAGAGTCTGGTAACTGGTAAATGAAGGACATGTTGAATGTATGTGAATATTTGTAATTAAAATACTCTAAATCAATGGAAACAAACGGGCGGGTCAGCAAAGTAAGAGTAAAATAAAAAAACCGGTCAAGAGCGAGTCGGACTCACGCACCGAGGGTTCCGTACAATCATAAATATATTTGGATATGTTACTTTAGTACAGTCATTAAAAAAGTAGGATAAACGGCAAACAGGTGGAAGGGCGAACAGGCGGACAGTTAATTTACAAATCTTAACCACAGCTGCCTATGGTGACTGAAAAACACATTGCAAACTGTTTATATTACTAAGTAGTAACTTATTTTTCGTTTATTCGTACGGCAAATAGTAGGTAATTGTATTAGAACCAACCACCAATTATTATTGTAGTATTAGGTTGCGCCATCTCTTGACCGATAGTGGAACTATTTTTTTTCTTAGGACAGCGCCATCTGTTGACTGGTAGTGAAACTAAAGAATTTTTTGTTTGTTTTTTGAATTTCAAAAAAAGTGTGTTATCTTGAGACATCGTTTTATTTTTCTTGTAATCTTTACATAAACTTCTATCACATAGAATTATTTCAGATTTTTCTCTTTGCAAACTTCGGAGATAAGGAAGGGGGGGAACGGTATTTTTTTTACGTTTTTCATCATAAGTCGAAAACTATGCGGCCTAAGCAAAAAGAAAAAAATGTTTTAAAATGTGCAAACAACGCTCTTTCATATGATACCCCACATGCCCTAGTCACCTCACTTCAAATTTTTAAGACCCCTTTTCAGTCCCTGTTGTAAAAATTTTTTTTTTTTATTTCTTTCTTATTTGCAAAATAGTTGGGCAAATATCATCTTAAACTATTCCAAATTTCAAGTTGATACCATTAGTAGTTCTCGAGATATTCAGCTGTGACAGACAGATAGACTGAGTCACACCATAAGGGTTCCTTTTTTACCAATTTGGTACGGAACCCTAAATAGGAGAACCACTTAACTGAAGGGAAAAAAGACTTTTGATATAATGTATTAGGTATTTTTATTTTGACTCTGTTTCCATGCTAATTTTCTATTACTACGGGCCTCTCTCATTAATTGCGCGTCATTTTTATATTTACTTACGAATTCCGAACAAGACATGTCTTTTGCAATTCTGCTTTCATTAAATCTACAGAGCAACGATTTCTGACATTGGAACATATAAGCGTCATATGGGAAAACCTCGCTCAACATAATAGTACAGTCGCCCGTAGAACATTTAAATCACCAAAAATGTTACCGTTTGATATAGTTATTTATTACGAAATTATAGAAACTTTAACCCAAGTTTTACAGATCGCAACCCGCCGTAACCTATATTTGTATAGCTATCTCCAAAAATATTATTTTTTTTATTTTTCGAGGTTTACCACATAGTTTAGTGGCAATCAAACAAAGCTGTAGAACACGACAATAGCTAAATCATGAGGTAAACCTTGAAAAATAAAAAAATATCATTTTTGGAGATATACAAATATAGGTTACGGCGGGTTGCGATCTGTAAAACTTGGGTTAAAGTATCTACAATTTCGTAATAAATAACTCTATCACAACGGCAAACGGTAACCTTTTTGGTGATTTAAATGTTCTACGGGCGACTATACTATAAGCGTTTGAAAGCAGTATGCTTAAAGCGTGAGATAAACCGCAAAATAAGGCATTTAAGATGTTCCGCGGAACCCCATTCGGGAACCGCTGGCTTAAGCTACTATGCCGAGTTTGATATCATACTCGTATGAATTTAGGGTGTCGAATTCATTTTTGGATTCATATTTGCATTTTTTTTTCATTCAAATGTTAAACTAAAAAAAAAACAAATATAAAATGCTCGCTTGATAAAAGAAAAAAACCTTGTAGGAGCTCTATTATCCTTTTTTTTAAACAATAATAAATTATTAGAAAATATTCTTGTTTGGCTTATTAAAAAAAACTTCGTTACCGTTGTACGGATTTTTTTTTTATTAAATATTAAAATTTTAAAAATCAAATCAAAACTTCTTTGTGATAGGCTCAAATTGTAGCAAATTTAGTTAACTTTACAAAAGTATAGAGTAGAGATACCTGAAAAACGCTTCCTTAAGGTAGTTTTTCGAAAATACTGAAACAAGTGCCAAGTTTTTTTAGCAGTACCGGGTTTCCAAGGGTTAAAACTTGGGTAAAACTACTCTCAAGGTACCTAACAACATCTGAAAAAATCTTAGTTACATGATGAGATTATGATGTTTGCCTTTTTTGTGTTGATATTGACTGGTATTTTTTGTTTTTCCAATAATTTAATATTTTTTACTTCTGCATTATGCTTTTTGAGTTTCTTTCAAAACAATTACATAAAAGTGTTATAATGTAAATAATATTTGGAATTGGCTATTTATTAGCTTTCATTTGATACCGATATTGTTATACAGGGTGCATTTGAAATCACTCTCCAAATTTTAAGGATGTGTTCAGTCCATGAAACTGAACAACTTTCTCTAAGAAACATTGAGTCAAATATGTAAAAAAAAATGACTTTTCATACAAATCAAAGAGATCACGTGATCAGTTTAGTATGGGATGACCAAAATTTTTTGGCGTATTTTGACACATGTTTCATGGAGAAAGTTGTTCAGTTTCATGGACTGAACAAATTTTAAGGATGAAATTTGGAGAGTGATTACAAATGCACCCTGTATATAATAAAAAAATATATATTTCTATACGTGTAAAAGAAATTAACGGGACGAGACAATAACATTTTTCGCTATTTATTGTTAAAAAGAAAATTTATAAAGTTATATTTTTTAAAATCTTCATTCCATGAAGATTTGAAAAATCATGATATGATAAATATTTTTTTATCTTTATCTTTATCTATGAGCTTTGTTAATATATTTTTTGTTTGGAAAAAAGAACATCAATTTAATATTTACGGTAAAAAAAATGTAGTTGAAAATATTGGTTATTGTGTAATTTTTAAGAAAGTTATTAATAAATTGCATTTTTTATACCAGAAATGAATTCTACATCATTGATTTATCCGAAAATGATGCCAAGCTTGGCTTAGTAAGGCAGTTATTAACATCGGATGTCGTTAAGGCAGAATTCCCCCCTCCCCCCACCTGCTTGAAAAATCCAGGTGGCTCCACTTCGTAAACCCATCTTAGGAACACAAGGATCAGTCCTACCGAAGGAAATCTTTGGTTCAGCGGTCTGTAGCCGTATTCTTCGTTTTTTTGCCTTCTACAGATGGGACTACTTAGAGCAAAAAGCGGGTGTGACTGTGACCAGTCATCATGCAGCCAAGTTTTGTAAAGATGTTTAGTTCTACCGTTTAGAATTTTTGATCGTAAAATAATTAGTATTGAAATTCATTCCCCGCATTTAATTTAAAGTTTAGAACGTGATGAATCAGCCACCAAGGATTCATTTTTCAAATGGAATGATAACTTACAAGACGCGCTTCTGTACCACGAAGCCGCGATGCTCTAAGAATGATAACATTTCAGACCAAGAAAATACAATTTCCTTGACGATTTCAGAGCATAAAGTGAGAAAATTTACAAAAGGCAGTTTAAAAAAATAGTAGTAGGTACATAAAAACCGGCCAAGTGCGTGTCGGGCCACGCGCAGTAGGGTTCCGTAGGCAGTGTTTCTTTCAGGTACTACTCCGGGGGGGCAGTGCCCCTCCGGAGCAGCCTTAGTGCCCCCCCGGAGAAAAATGGGTTGTGTGTAGACGGGCAAATTAATGTAGTGATCGTCGGACGAACTCCCCCGAACCTCTTAATTGCCCCCCCCGGAGAATTTTGTCTGAAAGAAACACTGTCCGTAGGTACATTATACCATACCATATTTTAATACCGCTATCATTTTTCGTCTGAAAAAATAACTTTGTTTTTCACAGTGTTTGTATGAATGACAAAGTTATATTTGCAGTTTTGGAAAATGTACTATATCTCTAAAACTAATTACTGTATCTCGTTCAAAATAATTTTCGTTGAAAGTGTTTATTAAGATCTATAGCATATATTTTTTTTAGATTTTTCACCCTCTTACTTTAAAAGTTAAGGGGGGGGGGGGACACATTTTACCACTTTGGCGGCATATATCTTTCAAACGGTTGACTTTAAAAAAAATAGTCTTAGAAACCTCAATGTCATTTTTAAAGAGCTATCTATAGACACCCCACAAGTATTGGTTTGATGAAAAAAAAAAATTTTTCAGTTTCAGTTCCATGTATGGGGAGCCCCCCCTTAATCTTTTATTCTTTTTATTTTTGTATAAAAATCGTAAAGCGGTTTACATAATAAACCTACCTACTAAGTTTTAACTATGTAGTCTTAATACTTTTGGAATAAAGTGGCTGTGACATACGGACGGACAGACAGACAGACAGACAGACAGACAGACAGACAGACAGACAGACATGACGAATCTATAAGGGTTCCGTTTTTTGCCATTTTGGCTACGGAACCCTAAAAAAGAACTAGATGTCGTTAAACAATTAAGTAGGTAGGTTTTAAGAAAAAGGCAAAGGATGAAACGTAATTACTATTTTAACATACGTTTGTTAAGTATGTGAATTGTTACGTTGTGCGTTGGTTGTCCGATGGCGTGTTGTGTTACTATACAATAGTACATTATGAGACAAGTTAGCTTAGGTTGCACATGATGACATTGCACTCAAGGCTGTGGGTTGCAGCCCGAGCCGTAGGCGAGGGCGTAACTCAGCCGAGTGTGCAATAAGCAAGAGCTCACGAGTTTCATACGACGTTTTTCAACACATTTGCGAGGAAAAAAACAAAGTAACTTACCACACAGCAACAAATACGACAAAAACAAAATACGATAAGTATGAATAAAGTATGATCGGCCCGCCGATTATCTAAAAAGGAACTATTTAGCGACCGGTTTCATTCGACATACATTGCTACTTTTCTTTGCTATGTTTTTTTTTCACCCCAAAAAGAAGTAGCAATGTATCACATTCATCTGTCAAAAGAGACCGGTCGCTAGGTGGTTTCTAATTAGATAATCAGCCCGCCGAAAAGGCGCGCAGGTATTTTTGTTTTTTTGACACGCCCAATGCAAGAATATTTTCGAACAAAGGGGTGACTGAGCATACAGCCTACTTTAAAATTATAATTTTAATTGATAAAATACTAATATTTAAATATTTTATAACAAAATATTGTGAATTATGAATAATTTGATAATAATAAATATTAGTTTGACTTAATTAAGGACTAACACATTTATTTATTCCATAATGTATATGAATTTTCAGCGTAAATAAAACCTCATTGTTGTTACTAAAAAAATAACTGTATTACCCGCACCCTGATTATCTAAATAGAAACTATTTAGAGACTGGTTTCCATTTGATATATATTGCTACTTTTCTTTGGTATGTTTTTTTCACCCCAAAAAGAAGTAGCAATGTATCACATTCAGCTGTCAAATGAGACCGGTCGCTAGGTGGTTTCTAATTAGATAATCAGCCCGTGGGTTAAATTGGGAATGCTCTGTTTACCCGCATAGAACTTGCAGTAAGGTACTAATTTTAACTTTGTAGGGATAATTCTATAACCAACTAGTGTTTTATATATTATTACACGCGTTTGTTATAGCTCGGTTTATGGCCCTAAAAGCGATGTATTAGGGCTCACTTTACGAGTAAGTAAGTGTGTTGAAAAGAACTTTTTTTTAACCAGAAGAAAGGTTTTTAAAAAAATCTACCTAGTTGAAGTAGCGCCATCTAACGATATAAAATTACACTAAAATTCTCAGCTGTCAGAAAATCGCTCATTCAACTGTCAGTACCTCGTACACGATCATGGCTGCACAAAGGAGTGATTAAATGAACGAAATGCCGTCGGATAGTAAGAAAGAGACAGAAACATTAAAATAGGCGCACAGTTTAATGCGTTTGAACTTGAACTTGAAGGAGAAAACACTTTTTTGACGGCTGTCGTTTTGGATGAATTATATCCGTGAATCATGTCTCGATCACAACTTTTTGGCAGGGCTTTATAACGTTACCAATTAACAGAAAAAATAACGTTACGTAACGTAATATTTTCAATATGATAGCTTGATAACGTTATTTTTTTAACGATACCTACAGCTTGACCATAAAGAGTTGAAATTAAATAAAATGGAACTAAAAATTTTCAGTACTAAATGTACTCAGTGCTGCCAAATTATTCGTGATTTTGACGTATTTACATAGAAAGTGGCGCCCTCAATTTATGTCAACTCTTTATGGTCAAGCTATTTGTTACTAGATATCGTTAAAAATAACGTTATTTTTAATGGTAATTTTATAAGTATTGTGTATTGTAGGTAGGTACCTCTACTACTTAGTACCTACCGCAGAGATTGATCACGTCACGGCGGCGTCAACGTCAGTTACACATTGTTTTAAATATTTTTTATACAGTAACATAATAACGTTATCAAGGAACGAAAAAATAACGATAAATTCTGTTTTACCGTTATCAATTTTACCGATATTAATTTCCAGTTTTCAACGTTATTTTGCGTTAACGGTATTTGAAGCCCTGCTTTTTGGCAAAAATTGACCGCCGATCATGTAAGAGGTTAAGTTTAACATTAAAAAGAAAGGGGCAAAACAAACTTTGTGTAACTATACATCTGTTATACAATCTTTATTAGTAAAGGCGTATATTTATTTATAGAAAACCATTTTGATTAAATATCTATAAGAAAACCATAAAGTTAATATTCCACTGGAATAGAGGAACAGAGTTCGCTTGGCTGCGACACCAAAAGTGACATGAGCCAGTGTGTGAAAATTTGTAAACGTGTGCGTGAACTTTAGAGATGCCCTGAAGTCCATTTTAGATTGTCGATAACCATAATGTATTATTGCTCTAATAAATAAAACACAAACAAGATTATGAACAATTTTATTTAAATAATTTCTTCCAAGTCTCCTTGAGGCTCCCAGCCTATTCTATTTATGACATTTATTCAGTAACTTAATCACTGGATTTACAGGAAACCTGGAAATATTGTTAAATTAGTACTTAAGTAGGTATAATTTACCATTTGAAAACTGTCGGTTAAAAGCAGCTTTAGATAAAGCTATCAGTGTTCACAAAGACAAATAAGTTTATATTGGAAATCATCGACATGAGTATCGATAATATAATAATTTTTGATCAATCTCTACGCCTTATTTTCTCAAGTTCACGGACATAATATCTTTTTATCTAACACATAATGTTTAGAAATCAGCCTTTATTTAGAAAATAGGTGGTTAATAGCATGATATTAGTGTATTACTTAGTGTATTTAGGAATATGTTCAACTAAATTAAGAAATATGAAAATGGTACTTGTACAATCTTATTTACCTGTGAAATGAGTGTTTATTTGGGTTGTTGTCGTAAATAACATTACAATTCAGTACAGAACACGACACCATTATTGATTTATATAGCTTTATGAGCCTAACCGATCAGATCGCAGTCAAAATTACAAAATAATCGTGTGGACGCTTTTCACCAAGATGATAACAGACGATAAATGAAGTCAAACTAGGTTCTGCTGTCATTTTTTTTTAACTATTTCTCGCACATCGCATAAGCCGTAAGAATCGGTTTCTCACTCGCACCATTGTCCGTCTACTTGAGCGTAGCGAAATTTTTCTATGTCTATGAAGAAAACCTAAGTGTGCGGTCACATCTGTCTGACGCCACGTGTTAACACGCCGTATTTGTATGGACGTGTTTTAAGATGAGTGTACTCTAGACTAGTGCGCAATGAAAACCGTGGGCTGATTTTGTAATTTTGTTGCAAGCAACTCTGACAGAAATCGCAGTGACATTGCTGATTTAGTAAGAACCAATGTGACAACTATCTTACTTAAAGCAGCAATGTAACTGCGCTTTCAATTGATTTCAATCGAGAATCGTTAGCAACAGACTTACGTGATTCGGGGTCAGATGTCATCAGTCAGTCTAACGGCGTGTTAACACGTGGCGTCAAGTAAATATCACAGCTGTCATTTGTCAATGACAGCTGTGATAATAATAAGTTACATTACAATTGTTATAATAATAAGTTACATAATAATAATAAGTGACAGGGCTGATTATGTAACGTTGTTGCAATCAACTCTGACAGAAACCGCAGTTACATTGCTGCTTTAGTTAGAACCAATGTGACAACTATCTTACTTAAGGCTCCGTTACGCGAAATCATTTGTCTTTGTCATTTTCTTTACGTGTAAAGTGTATGGAAAATAACCTTACTTCTGCACTTTTTCGATGTTTTTCGTTGTTTTTTCATCATTATCTTTAGCACAATTATCTTTCATAAAAAAAGTTATTAGAGCAACGGCACAGTACGTTAAAGTGTATTTTGATGTAGAATTCAATACGATTATGCTATTATTTACGCCAAAAATATGGCCCGCGACAAGCACTTTTGATGATATTCTGATTTTTTTTACAATCATCTGTGAGGTTTATACGCAATTAAATGTTTGTAGCAACTAGGTAAACTCTTTAGCTTGTCGTATGATTTGTTGGCTACAACTTAACGTTTTCTATAAAAAGATATGGCCCGCGCAAACCATGTTTTCCTATTACCGCCCCTTAAAGCAGCAATGCAACTGCGATTGTAATCGAGAATTGTTAGCAACAGAGTTATGTAATTTAGGGTCCGCTAGTTGATTACGTAAGTCTGTTGTTAACCATTCTCGATTGAAATCGATTGAAAGCGCAGTTACATTGCTGCTTTAAGTAAGATAATTATCACATTGGTTCTTAACTAAAGCAGCAATGTAACTGCGATTTCTGTCAGAGTTGATTGCAACAAAGTTACATAATTACCGCACCCTGATTATCTAAAAAGAAACTATTTAGCGACCGGTTTCATTCCACATACATTGCTACTTTTCTTTGGTATGTTTTTTTAAATCCAAAAAGAAGTAGCAATGGATCACTATCATCTGTGAACTGCAACCGGTCGCTAGGTGGTTTCTAATTAGATAATCAGCCCGCCGGTGATTCGGACCACAAAGTGATACAGATACGAAACTCTATACTGTGATTCGGAACGGACCAAGGGTTGCCAGATTCAAAAACACAAATGTTATCTGTGTGCATCATGCTCTTTCTTTGTCAATTTTCATTCTGTTCTGGCAACATTATTCACCACGCGATTTTGTGAGCAAGAGTTTCTGGAAGAAATAATTTTATTTCTAAAATTTTCTCACATTAAATATCCTCAAAATGTTTGGACAACAACCAATTTTAGTGCTGAGTAAGTAAATTTTCTTAGTTTTTGTGCTTAATTATTTCTATGATAGTAAATTCTGTCAATAATGAATCACTTTTCTCAGGCCAAAACACAAAACGTGAGTCCGGCCGAAAGGTTCAACTTGAAAATATTAACGCTGGGAAGGTAAATATTACTATCACCTGTATTTAGTTTAATATTTTCTCCTGTATGCTTTTAGTGCAGTTGTTTAAACCGGTGTTTTCTTTGTATTTTAGACAATAGCGGACGTTATTCGAACATGCCTCGGACCTCAGGCTATGTTGAAAATGTTGATGGATCCCATGGGCGGCATTGTCATGACCAACGATGGCAACGCGATACTTCGAGAGATCACTGTACAGCACCCGGCAGCCAAATCTATGATAGAAATCGCTAGGACACAGGATGAAGAGGTTAGAATTCTATGGCCACTACTCATCCCTCTTACCATCAGCTGTTAACTAGTTATCGCAATGAAAACGTATCGGTACTTGTTTATCTAAAGACTTCAATCAGAGTTCATACTTTCAACATCATTTTAGTGTGATTATGTATATACTTCATCCTAGTCAAAATCTGTTATAACTGCATCGAAGGGACTACTCCTGTTTGGTTGTAAACTGATTATTGTGACAACAACCGGTGATCTTTGATTGAACTTGACTTGTGTACTTGAAACTGAACATACATATCAATCCATTGATATTATAAGGATATAAGGATAAAATAAAATAATAAGGATAATACAAAACTGTGTATAAAATTAAATTCCTGAAAGCTACATTTAACATTCCCAGGTTGGTGACGGCACTACGTCAGTCATAGTCCTCGCCGGAGAGATGCTGGCAGTGGCAGAGCCGTTCCTTGCGCAGAACATCCACCCCACAGTCATCATCCGAGACTACAGACAGGCTCTTGAAGATGCGGTTAAGCTTTTGGAAGATAAAATCTCTACCCCAATTGATATGAATGACAGAGAAAAGCTGAAAGATGTGGTATGTTATCTTATTTCTTTTGTGCTATGGAAAGATTATTCTTCATATGGAAAATAATGTTTCATAGCATGAAAAACTATTGCCGGGTCTATATTGTCACTTTCAAGTTAGACTCTACTTAGAGTGGTGAAATTTTAACATTTTATCAAGAATTAAAAATAGATGATCAATTTGGTATAGGATACTTTTGCTGCTGCTGCTCTGAATCAAATTTTGAAGAATTACTTTCATTCTAATTTACGCTAAAACAACGCTAGCAAGTTGTCAAAATGACAGATGATTATTAAATTACCCTGCCCCTCAACCTGCTCAAAATGTTTTGTGTATGTGTTTTCCACCGGATAGGAAAGCAAAAACATTGTTTCTCTACACATTTTTGTTGTTGTTTGTGTAGACGATTTTGTTGAATGTTGAGATGTTTTTCTTGATTGTGTAGGACAAAACGTGCTATAGACCCAGCATAAAACTTTCACTTTTTATGCATTATCAAAACACCATATTTGAGAGAAAGTAATATTACTTACTTTATTTATTATTATTATAAACAGGTGAGCAGTTGCAGAGTCAGTATTGCAACTGATTGTGATAGTGCCTGTAACCTGCAATTTTTTCTTTGTTTTATTTAGTATGTATTTGTCTACTCTATTTTAAACTGGATGAACCATCAACCAGTTTAGTAGTACAGTACAGTTGGCTGAGACTATTTGTTCTGGCAATTTTTTCCAAGATTTGATGTTGCTGAAAAAGTGTCTGTGGCGTTGTTGGTAGACCTAGTTCTTACAAGATTGAAGCTGTGAGCATTACTCTGTGTTGGATTGTTTCTGAATGATTGGTTGATGTTTATTTATGTTGTTTCTTTTTGAAATTAAAAGTATAATTGTTTTTACAGATACGCTCATGTGTGGGGACTAAATATGTTGGCCGCTGGGCTGATCTAGCTGTAGATATAGCACTGGATGCTGTCCAAACTGTCACAATAAATGAAAATGGTAGAATTGAAGTAGACATCAAAAAGTAAGTTTATTTTTATTATTGCTACTGAATTCAGGTGAAGACATAATTTTACTTTACTAACAAATAGTATGCAATGCAGCCTGGATTACAGTGTTAAATGATGCAGTTGTTCTATGTCATGAAAACTGTTTTGCTATGAATGTTGTTAGGCATGCACATGCACATTGTTTTTGTGGCGGGCGCGGCGGGCAGACGACGACGAAAGCACTTGGGATATCGTGCACACTAAACCACACACGTCACAAATAATAATATCACTTGATAACTCTCAGTTAGTGGACTGTAAACACTAAAATAGGCACTTAAAAACACTTCATAGGTTGATCGCCAGCTGGACGAGGAAGGCGGTTGAACACTTGGTCAGAAAACACTATTACGGAACACACAATCAGTCACAGAGTTCATAAGTTAATGTTATTTCACTTCACAGTTGTTCGTATCACTTACTATTAACTTTATAAAATGTCACACCAACGTACAACACAAATACTTGTTCAATTTAACACTTATAATTCACTATTCACCACTGTTTCATAGTCGGCGCACAGTCAATGTTCGTAGCACGACTCGTAGCTTCGTAGCAAACTCGTAGTCCGAAGCACTTGACACTATCTCACAATCCGAACATAGTCACAGATACTAATTTACCACATGAAAGCACTCAAACACTTATTCGAACACTAAAACGTTAACTTGCCGCGCCTTTTGTCAGAACACACTAACTTGGACACTAACTATTCACTTTGACTTCATAACTAACTTTACTGGAACCTTTTCTTTATAATGAAACCACCATTTACTGTTTCTTCTTTTATTTCTTCCTTTTTCTTCTTTTACAAAGGTATCTTCATTATCAGAAAACTATATCAGAAAACTATATCAGAAAACTATATCAGAAAACTATATCAGAAAACTATGCGCTTACTTCGACCTCTCCGATTTATATATTGATCGATAATTAATACTAGAAAATTCGGAACCAATCAAATTACTTGGAATTTTCTTGAAAATCAATCTAGAACTTTCTACTCTTTCTAGAACTCGGACCTCTCTGTCTTACAATATGTCTGTCCTGTTCACGCGCAACTGTCTTTGTCTAATTCTAAACAAAACTATCTCTATCTCTTTCTAACATCGAAATAAGCGCTTATTTTTACAAATCTTTGATAAGACTAACATAATCTTAATTTCTAAAGATAGAACTATGAAAATATAATCGAATACTAACTATTTTATAATAAAACTTCAATTATTTCACAAGATATTTACCAAAAACTTTCGGGGGCTTTCTATGTGGTATTGCCCCTTTGGTATGCCTAATTTACAAAATTGGGGCTTTGTCTACAAGGTATTGCCCTATCGGTATACCTTAACTTTTACCCAAACATTTGCTAAAACCTTATCTATTTACTATAAAAACAATGAAAAATTACTTAAGATATTGCTTAAAACACAAATCCTACTTATTAGATAACAACAAACAGAACTTACATGATATAAGAACGTAAGAAATTATACAAAGTCTTAACTACCTATCTTAGATAACAATATTTATTAAAATATGAATCTATCTCAAACATATTAAAATACGAATCTTAAAATATCAATGTCACTATTTACAAACACTGATCACTTTCACTTGTTTTCACATCGTGTCTTTAGCACTTAATCACTTTCATATCATATTGTGTCACTATCACTTATCACTTTACATTGCGTCGCTAACAGTTTTAGTGTGCGTCTGCACACTCTTGTATTGTGAACACTAAATAATGTGCATGTGCACACTTAATTCATAGCAAAACGGACTTACAACTGAATTTCAATTTACTTTGTGCTAAATTGTTCAGCCTTACAGATATACGTAATTTGCTACATCATACATCGTGGAAATTTGCTAGCTGTGTGTCATGGGTACGTATCAGAATGTCTAAAGTTAAAATGTCTAAAGTTAAAATGCCAAAGTTCAAAATGTCAAAAATCAAAATGTAAATGGTTTAAAATGTCAAAAATCATTATGTATGAATTCATAATAGCAAAATTCAAAATGTCAAACGGTTCAAACATCAAACTAGTTAAAATATCAATGGTCCATAAGTCAAAGGTTTACAATGATTTGAAAACAACAATTCGCCTTGCAAAATTTTTGAGCAATTCTTTGTAGTTTCTAGTATGTAATTGCGTTACAATTTTTAAATTTTAACATGGAGGAGGGTATACTTACGTTTTCGAAATTTGTGATTATTTACCTAAGATGTAACATTATTACACTATTGTGTAAAAAAATTTTTTTTTTACTATTATAATATACTTAATGTGATTATTTAGGTACTTAGATGTAAAGCTTTTATATTATGATGTAAATATAAATGATGATTTTCTTACCTCTTTATCATATTTATTTTCTATTATTTTAAGGGCATGATTTTATCAATTACCTAATAAATGCGTTTTCAGTGACCTAGTTAATAATATTTGTTCCTAAAATAGTAGATCTCTCACTTACATCGAATCACCGAATAATGTTAAAACGATTACCTAAATATTAATTAAAAATTACTTGGAAATAATATCAATTATCAAAACAATAAAAGTGTCACTGAAATTGAATCACCAAACAATATCAAAATGGTTTTAAAAACTCCGTTATAAAAACTCCGCCCCTATTAGGAATTTTTCTATTAATTAGATAACAGATCTATAATTTCGATAATTGAACGAATTAATCGATGCTAATAGTTAGATGATTAGATTTATAGTGACAGGTTTATTATTTTAGGTAGGTGTATTATTCCTGCCCGTAACTTACTTTTTAGAGCAAAGATCTTAGGTATATTCAGGCTATAGAAAAAAGTGATCAAACTATAATTTAAGATACATATTTACATTAATCCGATGATTTATACTTTAGAGACAGTTTTGGTAAATATGATAACTAATATATTTCTTGGAGATAGATATTATTATTAGGGTATTGCAGATTAGTGACACATCTAAACTTAGGTGACAGAAAATTTTGTTCCCTTTTATTTTCACTTTTGCTATAGTATGTACCTGTGCGAATCAAGTTCGCATACGTACACACTATGGCAAACTATTTTCAGCACAGGATTTTTTTTTTTGCTGCAGGTTCGCGAACCTAAGTGAGTACCCACCTTAACGTGCGCCTATTGTCCTCCAGATTTTTGTGTACATTTCTTTGATTCATTGCAATATATCAATTGGATACACTCGCCGAGATCACCAGTCAAGACTAAGCCACCACGAGACGCGGAGCGCACGCCGCTCGACCAATGCACCGCGCCCGTGTTGTGCACGCGCTGACGTTGTCGTAATCAAGTTTTTACTATTTCTTAACTTATTCAAATCACACTTTCTCAACTTCAATTTTGGTAGACTGCTACACTTATCACCAAACATTAAAGCAGGAGAATGAGCGATCTCCTCCATGAAAAAAGACTCCGGCAAACAGTGAGCTTTCCATACAAACGTAATACTAACTAATTATCAAACTACTTTTAATAAAACCGCAAGAAAACCGCGCTAGTATCCGTTACTCCGGCGAACCGTGAGCTTCCCATACAAAGTATTAACATAACACCAAAATGGTTCGCAATTTAACCATAATTAACTTTTTGTGATGTTATTAATTGGATAAAGAAAGGCATTATTTATCTAGTAATATTTAACTAAATAAAAAATCCAAAATACCAAACCAAACAAAAATTATTGCGATTTACAGTTTTGTGTGAAAAAATGTAATTGGAATTTATTATGAATTGGTAATTTGAATATTAGACATTTTAAGTTTTGATCATTTGAACTTAGACATTTTAACTTAGGGCTATCTGACCGTTTGACATTTTCGTTTTTGACATTTTGAACGTTTTAAATTTTAATCGTTAGACATTCAAATTTTTGACATTTTGAACTTTGCCATTTTAAGTTTAGACATTCTAACTTTAGACATTCTGATACGTACCCGTGTGTCATTGCTACCTCTCCATATACTCCGAGGATTCTTTCCTTCTACTGCTTGACTGTTAAATTCTAAAACAATATTTTACTGTAAAAGCAAGTTTATTTTAAACAGATTTAACAAAGTTTTTTTAAGGAAAATGTGAATTTTGCTGCATAAGAAAGACTAATCATTCTGTTGTTGGGTGGTAGGAAAATATAGACAATTCAAAAGCACATTATTTCTAATATTCACCTGTCAAGCTTACAGCAGCTCACTAGACATGAAAAAAAAAACACTTTTTAACGAATACTAGCGCGGTTTTATTGAAAGTACTTTGGTAAATACTTGGTATTTGCTTTGATTTTTAGGGTTCCGTAGCCTAAATGGCAAAAAACGGAACCCTTATAGATTCGTCATGTCTGTCTGTCTGTCTGTCTGTCTGTCTGTCCGTATGTCACAGCCACTTTATTCCGAAAGTATTAAGACTACACAGTTGAAACTTGGTAGGTAGATGTATTCTGTTAACCGCTTAACGAATTTAATACAAAAATAAGAAAAATAAAAGATTAAGGGGGGCTCCCCATACATGGAACTGAAACTGAAAAAAATTTTTTTCTTCAAACCAACACGTGTTGGGTGTCTATAGATAGGTCTTTAAAAATGACATTGAGGTTTCTAAGACAACTTTTTCTCAAAGTCAACCATTTGAAAGATATTCACCGCCAAAGTGGTAAAATGTGTGTCCCCCCCCTTTAACTTTTGAAATAAGAGAGTGAAAAATCTAAAAAAAATATATGCTGTAGATCTTAATAAACACTTTCAACCAAAATTGGTTTGAACGAGATATAGTAATTAGTTTTTGAGATATAGCACATTTCCCAAAACCGCAAATATAACTTTGTCATTCATACCAACACTGTAAAAAACAAAGTTATTTTTACAGACGAAAAATTATAGGTGGTATTAAATATGGTATGGTATAAGGTAACTACGGAACCCTATGGCGCGTGGCCCGACACGCACTTGGCCGGTTTTTTATTTTCCCGTCGTTTCGGCACTTTTGCAAGCTGCCGTGGTCACGGGGAACTGAAGCTGCTCGTGAGCCCACCCTCAAGCAAATACCAACAAATTACCAAAGTACTTTCAATAAAACCGCGCTAGTATCTGTTAAAAAGTGTTTTATTTCACATTATTTCTAAGTGTATAATAATGAATTTTGAGTTTGAGTTTTTCCATTAAAGTTATGCCAAAGTTGAGAAGATCCCCGGTGGTGCAGTGGAAGAATCGAAGGTACTGAATGGTGTGATGGTGAACAAGGACGTGACCCACCCCAAGATGCGGCGATACATCGAGAACCCGCGCATCGTGCTGCTTGACTGTCCGCTCGAATACAAGAAGGGAGAAAGCCAGACAAATATTGAAATTATGGGTGATCAGGTAAGCAATAATTTTGATTTTATTTCGTGCTAGCTTTCCGCCGGACTACAGATTACCCTATGTCCTTACCCAAAGTCCCATCTATATCCTTACCAAATTTGTTAAAATCGGTCTATCGGTCTAGTCGTGAAAACGTAACAGTTTCGCATTTATAATATTAGTATGGACTAGCTGCCCATGACTTCGACTTCGGGACTTCGTCTTCCTTGGGAACCTTTAACCAGGATAAAAAGTATTTTATATTTAAATATGGTTTGTTGACAGGACTTCACGAAGCTACTACAGCTTGAAGAGGAGCACGTGCAGCGGCAGTGCGAGGACATCATCGCGCTGAAGCCCGACCTCGTGTTCACCGAGAAGGGCGTCTCCGACCTCGCGCAGCACTACTTGCTGAAGGCCGGCATTACCGCCATACGCAGGTAGCTATTTCTATTCAATGGCGGGATGTCATAAAATTTATCCCGCTTGGTGGCACTACTGCTGCTGGAGACCTTTGTACGGGCATTTACTCCCAATTTGTCCATTTATTTTGAATTATATCAAAAAAGGGTTTGATACTAATAACTATTATCAAAGAAGTTTGACAGTAAACAAATTAAAGATTGACGTAAACTAAAATCAGTTGGAAGAAAAATTTATATTTACGAAAATTCGCTTCCAACATCTAAAAATTGATAGCAAACAACAAAATTACAGGTCTACACTACACTAGCGCTACAGTACTGCAGCGGTTTTTAGGGGTCCTTAAGCAAAAAACGGAACCCTTATAGATTCGTCATGTCTGTCTGTCTGTCCGTCTGTCCGTCCGTATATCACAGCCACTTTATTCCGAAAGTATTAAACTTGGTCGGTAGATGTATTCTGTTAATCGCTTAACGCTTTTAACACAAAATTAAAAAATAAACAAAAGATTAAGGGGGCTCCCCATACATGGAACTGAAACTGAATATTATTTTTCTGCAAACCAATACGTGCGGGGCCGCGCACGTGTACCCGCGTGCGGGTCGCTGACTGCTGCTCGTATTGTGTGTGTATTTGTGTTTTTGTGTGTGTATGTATTTGTACAGCAAAGTCGATTTATCTCGAAAAAGTTCTTTTTAAATTAACATGTGAATTTCTGCTATAGTTAACGTAATAATCATGTCTCACTAAATGGTATTGCTTTTAATTTTCAAGCACCAATTTTCGTAACTAGTAATCTAAGACTGATATTGTTTATATCTACCGTTGTTTGATACTAATATTTGTGAAGAAATAAATAAATATTTATTTATTTGTTTTCTTTTATTTAATTTGGTAAATGAACTCTCAGAAAACATATCATTTGAGACTTGAAACTACGCCATCGCTTCGCAAGCCTTCAAAATAGTACTTTAATTAATGAATTAATTGATTAATTTATATTATAGACTAGCAAATAACAATTAAAGCAACAGGATTCCGTAGAGGCTTAGAAATAAATGATTTATTGCTAGTCAGATTATTGCGACCCAGTTTTTCACAGATTCTTTACAAACATTCGCTCACCTTTTTTTTTTCTTTCACCTAGATAGGCAAAGCATAATACATATTTCTTTGTTTTTGTTAAAAAATGTGCCTAGCGTCATTTAATTTGACATTTTGAGACCTTACGAGAACATATATTGTAGAAGTTGTTTTATTATTTTAATTTGTGTTTGCGTGTACTGGCTGTTTCAAACATCTGCTCGTAAAGTTAGTACGTTTTATTTTCAATTAAGGGTTATTTGTTATTGTGTGTTATTTGTGAAACAAGTTTGTGAAGTGACCGATAAATACATTTTATTTTATTTTATTGATTTTATTTGTTACTCTGCGTTACTTTAATGTGATAGGTTAGTATCTCTGTATAGTTCTAAGTACAATTATGCTGCTCCCTCGCTCTCCACTCTCAGGCGACCGCTGAAAATTAGCGTCGTGGTGCAGTCACAATGTACCGCGACACAATGCTGCATGGTAGCCTTTTTGGCACATGCTTGTCTTAAGAATAGTTTTAAGTTAATATTGTATTTCTTATGTGCTAAATAAATATATTCTATTCTATTATTTCACACATCATAATTTTTAACCGTATTGTTTGTCGACAGACTGCGTAAAACAGACAACAACCGCATAGCGCGCGCGTGCGGCGCCACCATCGTGAACCGCACCGAGGAGCTGAAGGAGAGCGACGTGGGCACGGGCGCCGGCAAGTTCGAGGTCAGGAAGATCGGGGATGATTACTTCACCTTCATCACCGACTGCAAGAACCCTAAGGTTAGCATTTAATCAAAAGAGATCGGACGTTTTTGTAGGGACTTTGGTCCCAATAGCATCGGCTAATGAAACAGTTTATTCAGTTATTCATGACTATAGGATATTTTTTTACTATGGGCACAAAAAAATTGGCTTACGGAGAAAAAAAGTTACACAATAGTCACAGTCAATGGAGTTAAAACATAATGATTTTTTTTTGAAATGACTTGTCTTTTGCGCACTGCCACAACACGCGGCCGTTGTTCTTACTATCACAATGTGTTTCTGCGCAGAAAGAAGATACGACACGATGTTTGATTCCATATATGATCACATGATGATGTGCCCATAGAAAAAAAATATCCTATAGTCGTGAACTACTTAAATAACGATTTAAATTTAAAAGTCAAAAGCTGTTTATAAAATAGGACAAGTATGGATAAACAGACTATAGAGATTTATCAATACTTCGACTGTCGGATTTTGACAGCTAACTATAATCCTTACTAATATTATAAATGCGAAAGTCCGTTTGTTTGTTTGTTTGTTACGCCTTCACGTCTTAACTACTGAACCGATAATCATGAAATTTTGCATACACGTTGTCAGGAGTACAGAGAAGGACATAGGGTACCTTTCATCCAGAAAAAAGCATTGTTCCCGAGGGATAGCAACCTTTTCACGCAGACGAAGTCGCGGGCGGCCGCTAGTCATACATAATATCGTATTTCAGTGGTCAAACTACATGCAAAGGATGTTTTTAGCTGATAGTGTGCACAAGAAACTTATCAAAAATATTAAATAACATCAGATATGAAATCCAGAAATGCACAAACACATTTTGTGAATTTCTGTATTGAATCAAAATGAAATGGTGCATGCAATTTGGATCAGTTACAACTGTGCCAAGCACCGCATAACCATCGCGATTTTTCACTAAATGAAAACTGGTTAATACATTAAAAAATACTGTGAGGCTGCCTTCGCACTGACACCTGTCAGAGCCTAGATATGTAACCAAGTAACACGAACGTTCACGAATGTTCGCAACCGGCCGCACTGCGCGCTAGGTGCCTCGACTAGGTCCAAAGACTATGAGACCAAGGCGACTATCCTAGCGACTCACCTACCAGTGCGGTCACCAAGTAACCTGGATATACGCACCTGTCAGTGCGTGCGGAGCCTAATTGTTTATAGATACAGAATTGAATAGATTTGTTTATTACAGGCCTGCACGATTCTGCTGCGTGGTGCTTCAAAGGACGTGCTCAATGAGATCGAAAGGAATCTCCAGGATGCTCTACACGTAGCTAAGAATTTGGTATGTTTGTAGTTTTTTTTATTACCACAACAACATTAATGTGTCAGGATAAGTCCCTAGGATCAAAAAACATTCTTCTAAAAATCTATTTTATTGAAAAATAAAGAATACTGATTAAGTGAAGATACTGATAGTGATTCGATACAATAAAGTGCAATTCAGGTTTCACAGCGCTCCCTTCTCTAAAGCTGTTATAGGGCGGCCGCCTATTGAAAGAAATTTCTGTCAGAAAAATTCTGACGGTCGCCGGAAGGCACTTGGTGCATACATTTTGTATTAGACCACGCAAACTGTAAGAATTATAATTTTTCTATTATTCTATTATTGAAAGAAATTTCTGTCAGAGAAATTCTGATGGTTGCCGGAAGGCACTCGGTCACTGACCTCCATGACGCTGGAACGAACGTCGCCACTTATTAGTTCCAAGTTCACTCACTACTGCCATAGTAGAATCCACTGCTCTCAGCGCCAATATAGCGATTTTCAAAACGGCACAAATAATTGGTGTCATTTCATGACAATAGTCTGTCCAGCGTACTTGTTTAATGGACGTCAGTGACCGAGTGCCTTCCGGCAACCATCAGAATTTCTCTGACAGAAATTTCTTACAATATGTGGCCGCCCATATTCAGCTAGGAGTCACCTCTATTAGTACAGTTGCCCGTGGTACATTTAAATCACGAAAGATATTATAGATATAGTTATTTATTTATTACGCCATTTTAGATACTAAAACCCAAGTTTTAACCTATTTCATATGCTTTCCAAAGGTGATGTCTTTTTTATTTTTCAAGGTTACTACATGGTTTAGCTATTGTTGTGTTCTACAGCTTTGTCCGTTTGCCTCAGATAATAGTAAGACTGGAAAGTGGTCATATACAGATTTAAGACCAGATGAAAATGGTTGGACATTATCTGCTCTTAAATCTGTGTATGGCCACTTTCTGTAGTCTTATTATTATCGGTGGCAATTAAACGAAGCTGTAGAACACGACAATAACTAAATCATGGTGGTAACCTCAAAAAATAAAAAATAAAACACTTTTGGAGATCATATAAAATAGGTTACGGCGGGTTGCGATATGTAAAACTTGGGTTTTAGTATCTAAAATGGCGTAATAAATAACTATATCACAAAGGCAAACGGTAACCGTTTTCGTGATTTAAATGTACCACGGGCGACTGTAGTACAGTCGCCGGTGGTTGTTAGTGTCTGTCTAAAAAGTCTGTTTACATGGGTAATTTCAAAGGTAATTTTATTACCCACCTAAATCCCCAACCACCGCACCATACCCATCTAAATAAATAAATATGTTTACAATTAGAATTTTGACTGCACAAACAGGGTTACCAGTTACAAGTTTTTGTAAATAATTTAATAATTAGAAATAAAACACTTTTTACGGATTACAGCCCGTATATTGGTTAATTCAGATGTTATTTTAGAATTATTAAGTTTTGATTTGTTGGTTTTTTTTTGGGTCTTTGAATAATTTCTACAGACTTTTGAGACAGACTTTATTTGATTATGTTATAATGTGTTAGGTGGTGTGCCCGCGGCTGGTGGCGGGCGGCGGCGCGGTAGAGATGGCTGTATCTGCGGCTCTCGGTGCACGCTCTACACATCTATCGCCCTACCGCGCGGTAGCGCAGGCGCTAGGTAACATTATTATCTATTTATACTAGAATCCTTACTAATACTATAAATGCGAAAGTCCGTTTGTTTGTTTGTTACGCCTTCACGTCGTAACTACTGAACCGATCATCATGAAATTTTGCATATACGTTGTCAGGGGTGCAGAAAAGGACATAGGGTACCTTTTATCCAGAAAAACGTATAGTTCCCGAGGGATAGCAAAAAAACTGTCCACGCAGACGAAGTCGCGGGCGGCCGCTAGTTATTTATATTTCAGAGTGTAAAGGGAAGCGTTCACTTTATTGTCTCTACACACGAGCCACAAAACGCCGCCGCTGACATATTCTTGTAGTTTTCAAATATCGGCTCAAGCTGTTGACGCCGGTAGTCACCACATGCTACAGATCGTCGCTGCTTGCTTCTTGTGGCTGTCAGCGGCCACTAAACGCCAATACACGCCACTTGCGCGATATCGCAACTCTCCCTTCGCTTTAATTGGGACACAGTATAAAGAAGTACTACCAGTAAACCGACTTCCTTGTTGATAAATGCACAGAACATAGAAGTAGTTAGAAGTAGTATGAGCTCAATTTAGTATGAAAACCAGTGTAACCAAACTAACACGTTAAAAATCGAAGCCAAGCCCCCCATTTAATAGTTACATGCTACGCACACATACTTTGTGAACACGTAATTGGATAAAAATTAAAAATGTATAATATCCACAAGGTCATAAATCACAAAGTTTATTTATTTAGATTCAATCGTATTACCATAGCACTTGGTACCAAATTAAATAATACGTATATTTATAACGCTGCTACTCAGCCGCTAGATGGCGCAAGCAAATTTTAATAATGCGATTTACCACCTTATTTGTTATGACATAAAGTACTTTAAGAAAATTTAACGAGATAAGGGAGACCAGGTTGGTTGACATTTTTCACTTAACTTATCCTAATAGTTTCAGATCAAATATTCGTTAAACTCTTTTTATATTAAGATTATTAATACAATTGAAAAATATTAGAAAAAATCGACTCACCCTCATAGCAGCTCAGACGGACTCGAACCCGCACCCTTAGGATTCCGGCCCAATGCACTAAGCATAACTAAACTCTTTTTTATAATTCGGTGAAATCCTGACATTTCTTAGTGTTACTAGGCAACAAATATATGAAATTCAAAATTTAGAATTCCAAATAAAATAAATGTATCGGATATCGATTAATATGTTCAGAAATGAAAATTCGAATTTTGCATATTTATTTATGGAAAAGGTACACCAACAGTATAAATGTATATTTAACATTGTTGATATCAGTTATACAATTTATTAAATTTAAAAAATTAAAAAAAAAATCAAGCTGTTAATTTACATTATTATTATTGATTATTAGATTCTAATAATTTAAAGATACTGGACTTAAATTTAGGCAATGAGTTGCCAAAAACATCGATATCATCAGAGATCTCTCTTTTGAGATTATTATACTGAGCACAACAGCGAAGCAAAGGGGCGTTTCGTCCTTAAAAGTAGGTTTTCTTTATTGGCTGTCGAGGAAGACGATATGGAACACTGATTGCGATGTTGTTCACGAGCTCATTAGATTGCAAAGATCCATTGAGAAGTCTGTGCAGAAACGCTAAATCTTGGACAGTTCGCCGACATCACACGGGTGGCGGACGCCGCGTATAACTTTTCGGTTATAGGTTTGAGAAAGCCTACAACGAGTTTGTAATTCTAAAATATTACCGATCTCAACTCAACTACTTTACTAAGCTTATAATACTATGCTATCAGGTTTACAATCACTGATATCGTTTAGGAGTAATAAAGGTTTTTCCATATTTTTACCGCCATTTTGTGCGATTTGGAAATTCGTCTAGAAAAAAATCTAGACATAATTAGCACACGGGAGTTCTCGTCGTGAGTTACAAATAACTAGAACTAACAGATTTTGGAATAATCTCGAGAATGTCCCTTTTTCGGGTTCCAACATGCACTGTGCGCCATACATGATATGAATTTATTTTATTTAAAATTTTAGCGTTTATAAATGAAAAACTGCCTAAGCGATCCAGAATTTATTTTTAGTGAACTTAGCATCAACATTATTAGTAGGAAATTTCATTTTGTATTTTGAACCCGTCGTGGCAAAAAAGTTGAATTAAACTTCTTCTGAGCTCGGATATAATCCGTTCGAGATAAACTCAATGTTGATGCCCATTCAGTACCTACTGAAAATAGACTCTTACACCTTACTGGGTTATACTTGGAAGTCATTTTGGCTATGACTGTCATAGACCAAAAATATAGTGATTATTATATTTTATATTCTCTTTGATATGACAGTTGATTTCTCTGTGGTTGATTGATACATACCTATTTGGCATATAAGGTTGGCTTATAATAACTGAATTGGTCATTTAAGTTTTTAAAAATATATTATTTTTATATAGATTTTCTTGAATTCAGTTAAAGTTCTGATAAATTCTTAAACTATGATTTTACTCAGACTTTTGAAAATCATTTTTCTAAACGCTAAACGTTTTAATAGGTATATTTTCGCTGTTGTTCTTTTTGCGCTTCCGGCGGCGAGTATTGTCAGTTTTGCCGCGGGTTTGAGATGACACGACTCGTTGGCCAGACTCTAATACTTTTCAACTCTTCACAGTCATAACTTTTCTCGGTCTCCCCTATTGAGTAACATTTCCGCTAGTCTATATTTTAATGTTTATGAAACTTCAAGAATATGTCAAATAGCGCATTGGAATATGGATCATAAGTGTATACCGCACAAAGGTGGATATTTATTGTTTTGAAATTTAAAAGGAAAAACTCAGTTGAATTTTTAATTAAAATCAAAATAAATTAAATAAAGCTTCCCTCTGATATTTTATGCACCCGTTTGCTAAATGATATATGTAGATATTGTTTTTGATCTTTTATATAATGCAACTCGGCATTTTTATATGTTTTTTGAAGATGTTTTTGTTTGGCGTTCGCTCACACGACTGACGTAGCAAAATTCAGAAGTATGCGGAGCTACGCTCACTTGAGGTTACACGGGTCCCGCCTACTTGCGACTTCTACTGGGGGGAAAAATTTTTTCTTTGTTCTGTGGATAAATGCATGCCGCCACTGTGTAGGTATAAGCACAGAAACTCCATCAAGGGTCAGGGTTGTCACCACAAAAACTACTCAAATATATTACATAAAAGTTTGAATTTGTAATAACGAAAGAATAAAAATAGTCAACAGGGCCTTTACAAAAATAACATCGTAACACTCAAAACAGAAACAGCAAACATGAAACCACTGATTGTTTTTTCGCGATTTCAAAGTTTGTCCCATAGTAAAAGTTGTTCAGATTGATGATCCTTATCAAACCTTGACGTGAATTTACAATTAAAAACAGAACAAATCCTGTAAACCATTATGACGTTTTGAAATTTCGTTACGCTTCTTAAAATGTACACCCCTTCAAGTTAGAGAGCGCAAACTGGAGGAGATTGCGCTCGCCGACTCTGCCGCTCACTTCCCCGCGTACCCCCCATCGTTGCCCCGCGCAAGTACATGAGTCGGACAACTGTTAGTAGTATTAAAACTGTGATTGGGATGATGACATTTTATTTTTATTTTATGTTACATAAATTACATGTAAAAAAAGAAACATTGGTAAAAGAATTATTTCGCTAGCATGAAAACTGCCCGAGATATCACAGTTTGAAATGCACACAAATGGACTCACCCAAAAACGCTCCATACTAACGGCTACTCAATTATGACGTCACGCCTGAGTAGTTTGTATGCAATGCGTAGGAAATTTGTTCAGCAGCTATATTAAATATTGTGTTTATCAAAATGGTTTCTTGGACATATTTTAATTTAAAGGTATCATATAAATTTTATACTTTTTAAATGGACTTGTCCACCCAACTTTGAAGGGTCATAAAACAAATAATATGCAATATATAAAACCAAGAGGTATACAAGTTACTCTAAAAGTTTAATATGTTTTCGATCTTTATTAGTATTTCGTTATTTTATTCATTAGTCATAATCCCAATTAACCAACGTTTTTAGCAGAAGCAGCGTAATTAAACCATCTAAACCTTCTTCGTCAAATTCCATTACAATACTGCAAGCAAAGGGGGTTAAAAATGTACCGGCCGCCGGCCATTTGTGTCGGCCACTGACCACTTGTGGCTGTCGCGCGCTTCAGCTACTTTTGTAGCTGCTTCTAGCTTCTAGTGGCGGCGTTTGTGGCTGTGGTTAGTGGCTCGTGTGCGGAGACCCTTAGGCTGTAAGAGTCTCTGCACACAAACGAAATCATCGAAAACGCTGGGAAAGTTGATAATCTAACTAACAAGAAGAGTTCATCACATCACACAGAAACAAATCAAAACAGACAAAATTTAAGTTTAGTACTCTGGCAAATTGATATACATGTTTGCTTTGGCAAATAAGATAATTTATAATTTCAGAATAAATATCGAATATGGAAATATTTGGGTGTTTTTAAAATGAGACGATTGAGTGCAGAAAAAGCGCAAGAAAATCGTGTAATAATGAAATTGTAAAAAATATTTATTTATGGCTTATGTTTAAATCATCACAAATCTAAGAGCGAGGCCCCATTAGTGCGTTGCGTCGTCGCAGCGTCGTCGCTGCGTCGTTTTCCCTATATTTTTATGACATGCCCCATTAGACCGTTGCGTCGTCGCGCGCGACGTTTCAACGGATCGTTGAAGCGGGAGCGCAGCGCAACGCACTAAAGCCCGATTTACACATCCATAAGTAAGTAAGTTCAACTGTCCTTCTACTTAACTACTTGATCGGAAAATGGACAGTTGCGTCCAAACGGTGAAATGACTTCGGCAAGTAAGTAAGTTCATAAGTCGACCGCGCGCGTCGGATGACGACGACATTGCTCTCCTCTTTATAAATAATTGTATTTACATTGCGACCAACCATGGATTGTATGGATGAATTTTTAGGTTATTTAAAGAGGATTTCAAGGTATGTCAGTCATAAATGGTTTTTTACATATTTTTAAGTAGGTACTTAATTTTTTTTTAGGTGAGCTATAATTACTTCTTTATTAATTCTTATTCGTACTCTTATACGTTATTTTAATTCGCGAATTGTTAACAGTTGACGGCCATTTGTTGCAAGATCCTTTATACCAAAACAAAAACTTATACCAATGGTAGTAAATTTGTTTATGGTCGTAATAAATCTATTCCTAATTAGTACCAAATTTTAATTATTATTTATTTATTAATCTTAAGGAAGACAAACAAATAGCACTCGTAATAACCGTACGAAGTCATTTACAGGTCCTCGCATATATATATATATATATATATATATATATATATATATAACAGGCTGATCTACAAAAAGCGATACAAGCTTATAAAACAAATAAGACGTTATACTTACACTAAAATATACACAAAGTTACTTGTAATTACAAACAAATAAAAAAATTCAAGTACTAACTAACTGCACAAACATTAACAATATTATCTTTAAATCAGGTGTTCCTAAGCCACAGTTATAGTCTAAGCAAGCTTAAAAGCATAAAAATACAAAAACCAAAGATCAACCAAAAAGTACAAAAATACAAATGTAGCCAACAAAAACTGAGACAATCACTCAAAAAAAATATTTAAATGAAGATCAAAATCTATTCATTTAACTTGTTTTAGGATTTGTTTATGAATGGTATTCGATCAGAATCGAAGATTAATTACAATAATAAACAAATACCATTGGCATTCGTTTTTGGTATTACACTGACATGAAAAAAATTATTTTTATTTAACTGGACTGGCTGTCTGTATGATTTGACAGCTAAGTTTTTGTGCCTATTTGAAACGCCACTAGCGTGCGTCTAAAGAACTAATTTTGACGTACAATATGAAAATAGTTGCCGTGATGGTCTCTCCAGACTTCAAACTTTAGTACCACGTACGCACGCTATGCTCACGATACGTCCTACAGCGCCAAAATAGCGGAAATCAAATAGGCACAAAAACAGTTTGACATAAGCCTGTCCAGTGTAAATATATGCAGGTCAGTGTGGTATTAGAACGGATTAGATCATTCCGCTGCGACAGATGTCAACTTATGAACTTACTTACTTGCCTGCGGACAGTGCCGTTTACACGGCGGCAAGTAAGTTGGCGGGGAGCGGGAGACGAAGCGGGAGGGGGGTGCGCGCTACTTGCCTGTCCAAAAAATAGAACCCGATCCTATCCTGCGGCAAGTTGCTACTTACTTACTTACTTACTTGCCGGACGGCGTCCACACGCGGTTTCTACTTACTTACTCACTTACTTACTTACTTATGGATGTGTAAACCGGGCTTAAGGGCGAGGCCCCACTAGTGCGTTGCGTCGCGTCGTCGCAACGGAACAACGCATTGTATGCCACACCTGCGTTGCGCGACAACGCAACGCAAGAGGGTACGCTCGGATCACTGGCCGTACGACGCAGCGCATCACCCTCCCTCCCGCTTCGTCTCTTGTCCGTCGATCCGTTGAAACGTCGCACGCGACGACGCATCGGTCTAATGGGGCATGTCATAAAAAATATATGGAAAACGACGCAGCGACGACGCTGCGTCGTTGATGATAAATGCACGTGGGAAGAACATATAAACAAATTGTGTAAAAAAATTAACTCTTACGTTTATGCCTTATGGAAACTGGGTAAAACCGCAAGCAAACAAACTGCTCTTCAGGCGTATTATGGACATGTTTCCTCAATTTTAAGATACGGCATAGTTCTATGGGGCAACTCTTACTACACGAAAAAGATTCTCATTGCTCAAAAGGCATGCATTCGTGCCATATATGACGTGGACAATTTGGTTTCATGTAGACCTCTATTCAAGGAACTAAACGTTTTAACTGTTCCCTGCTTATACATATATGAGATGTGTGTTTTTGTCAAAAACCATCCAGAGCTGTTTCCACGTTTGTGTGATGTTCCTCGGACGCATAGCTGTAGACGTCCAAATAACTTAATAATTCCATCGAGGCAAACAGCACTGGCCTCTAGAAACAGTCATGCTATGGCTGTTAAAATATATAATAGACTACCAAATGATCTAAAGACGCTAACAAAGAATCAATTCAGACATAAACTTAAAAAGTGGCTAATTCAAAATTGTTTTTATAGTTTAAGTGAGTACTTTGACCATAAAATGTAACAATAGTATTGTATTATTGAATGAATTGAATTTTGACATTATTAATTTAACTTGACATTTAGTACTAATGGGGACTAATCTTGGCAGTTCCAAAAGTATTCGATTGGGCAGCGCTACTGTGTTTGGAGACCTGTCAAACATAGGCTTGATCAGTTCCAAAAGTATCCGATTGGGCAGCGCCACTGTGTTTGGAGACCTGTCAAAGCAAAGGCCTCATTTAATTTGAATACTGTATTTTTTTTTCTATTTGCATGCCCAGGTTGGGTGAATGTGTCCTGCTCCTTGATTTATTTTTAAGATCTTATTTCATGTACCGCATTCTTGCAAAATAAAGCTTATTCTTCTTATTCTTCTTCTTCTTCTTCTTCTTCTGCGACGACGCAACGTAGCGCAACGCACTAATGGGGCCTCGCTCTAATGGGGCCTCGCTCTAACCTAACCCAGAATTAGTAAATGTTTACCAATCTTCTTGGGTGGTTTAGGATTTGGTGAGCATTTACTAATTTTGGAGAACAAAATGTTTTTTTTTGTTATGTTAAAGTATTAATTCCCATTGTTTATTGTGAATTACAGAAATAATCCCCCGCACGCTCGCCCAGAACTGCGGCGCGAACACAATCCGCACACTAACCGCCCTCCGCGCGAAACACTCGGCTAGTACCGGCGCTTGTACTGCTGGCATCGACGGGGATACTGGGGAGATTAGAGACATGGCCGCTGCTGGGATATGGGAACCACTCGCTGTTAAACTGCAGGTATATACTATACACACAACGTACATACACTACACGATCCATACACCCCAAGTAGCAATTTAGTGAAAATTATGATCATAAGCAAGATGTATAATAGCGTACAGCTTTTATGCAGATGTATTAAAGGGTAGAGCGAGTCTTTCAACTGCATTGGGGAGAATTCTTACACTGTTATATATCACAGCTGATTAACGGCATTATGATGGTAAAAAATACCGAAAAACGCATTTGTGTAGCATTCTAAAACGATCTAGTCCAGGCTTTGGCTTTATGTGATGTTTCTAGCTGGTTTAAAGATCAAAGCTTGTTAACGGCTGGTTTAGCTTTACAGAAAATCTCTTGTAATGCTGTGAGCTGCATTATAGTATTAGGTATTGTAAATCGCTTTTATTTGGTGTACACTAATTCTATTCTAATGCTACTTCAATGAGCTTGATAAAAGCTGATTAAAAGAGTATATATGTAACCTATAATAATGCAGTTACAATTATAAGAGTATTATTGTACACTTTGCGCTGTAAATTGGAGTAGGATACTTTATATTGGTCAATAGAGTTTAACAACGCTACTATACAGCAAAGAACTTTTCAATGCAGTTGAGCAAGTATACATGCTAGATAACAAATGGCCATTTTAACAATACACGAACGACTATTGCTATGGAAATTCAAATTATTACTGCTCAATTTCGAGACATATGTAGCTTATAGTGCAAAAACTATATATTGCGCATAGTTTCCGACTTAAATCATATGTTTCGAACCTAGTTATTGAGCAATATACTATGAAGTATTTTTACATCGTATTTATTTTGTATAATTAATTCGGTAAAACGATATTATTATGAAGGCGCGTAAAATATTTGATGTAAATGCCTATACACATTTACAGTAAAGTGGTACTCGCAACTCAACTTGCTACGAAAGACCAAAACAAGTATCAAAACATTCTTAATCTTAAATATTTGATATCCGGCACTTTGATACAACATGAATCCACCATTTAGAATTTATAATATACTTAACACAAATTAATAAAACATTTTTTTTAAGTTCGTTGATTATTTACACAAAATATTGCTGTCAACCAGCCACTAAGCAGCAAACACCTGTAGTAAAGAGTTAAAGTAGCTGAATCTAAGACTCTGTGGGTGTATTATAGCAATTGCACAGACCTTGTACAGCTAAAGATCAGTACAGGAGCTGTTAACCAGACACTGTAAAGCGTAGTGCTGGTTAATTTGGGGCCCAATTTAGGAATACAAGGTCTGTGTAGAACACTACACAGCCCTTATACAGGAACCTAAAACAGCACTGAGAGCTACTATATCATGTAGTGCAGCGACTATACAGCACCGTGTGCTACTTGTGACTAGCCGCCCTCCGCGCGGAACACTCGGCTAGTACTGTACTCCGACGACGCTGGTGTACGTGTCCCGCCCGCCTGCATTACTCCACTAAACCAGAAGATCTTGTGGAGTACATCCGAATCAAGTCCAAATATACTCTGAGAGTCCAACGGTTGGAGGCTCGCCACAATGTAAACTTCAACTCATTTGTATGTGAAGCGGGCTCGTGGTACTCTATTTTTTAAGCAATATTTTGCATGCAATTACACTTCCGTAGATTTTAGACTACCTTCCCCGTGTTTCGTATAAAATGTTCATAAATAAAGTAAAGGATGTTTATAAATTACCTTTTGATAATTTTTTTTTATTTCTCAGGTATACAAAACAGCGGTGGAAACAGCGATCCTTTTACTCCGAATCGACGACATCGTGTCTGGATCCAAGAAGAGGTCAGGAAACGAACCCGCCGCGCCCGCAGAAGCCGCCATGCAAGAATAAACATTAACCCGACTGCATTAAAGCCTACTTTAGCACGGACGACGTTTTGAAATTACTATGAGAGCTAGCCTTATCGAATTTATATGTTATATTTGCTCATTTTAATGTTTTGCACTGTGTTGTTTATTTTAAATTTGCAGCTAGTTCAAAACAGTGAAAAAACATAAATATAAGGTACTTTCTTACCGCCTTATGGGCTATTTTACAATGTAACAGATCGTTGTCCGAAAAATGTATTAATAAATTGAGCCTAGTATGAAAATCGTTAGATATTGACTCTTATCACTAAATATTTGATTGATTTCCGTAACTCCATTGGACGTCCTATTGACAGGACAACGAAAAAATAATTTAACCCTGGTCCCATTGACTAATGGACCCACAGAAAATACCTAATGAATCTGTACCAAGCAAAGCTGATACTGGCTTAAGTACTTTTAAAACTTGGGAAGTCATAAAAAGTCTATACACGTCATTAGATTCAGATGACCTATCATCGGCTGAAGATTCACTACTATCAGCAAAAGTAAAAGACAGGCAAAATAACTCTATAATCAAAGAAGCAGACGAATTTAGGAAAATCTAACTTGTTTGGCGGCAGAACATATCGTCTGTTTGGATAAAAATACAATTGGTGCTGATATTACAATGAGAAGTCGTTTCGAAACGAATTTAAATGACGTTAATTATGGATTCTATTTTGAGTTAAATATGTGGGATTGTCGAAACCCAACTTTCTACACTTAGCAAATAAGAGCAAGACATACTTGTGAAAAACCTACTTAATTTTGTGACAACTCTTAACGGTTCCTTAAACAAAAGCGTTTGGAGTAAAAACTATTTTCGATGGCTCCATTAGTCAATGGGACTACGGTTAAATTATTTTTTAAATTACTTTTCAAATACTTAGTTATTTACGCGTTTGCGAGATTAAATAAAAATCTCATAAAAAATGCAAAACATTTCAATAAATATTCATCGTTTAAAAACGAGTTACAGGCATCTAAGCCCTGAATTACTTAATAGTAACGGCAATATTATTTGTTATTATGTTTTTTACGTAATAAAGTAAATAACTACGATTTTCCCAGGCTCTTATTAACTTTAATAGCTGTGCTAACGTTGCCTTATGTCGTGATACAGTGTTCCAATGGAACCTTGTTTCAACCCACTAAGGTTTAGTTTTATTTAATTCGCTGTTATTTATATGGTCACATTGTGTCTCGTTTCTTCTTCACAAGTTTGTGCATTTAAGTTGTCTATCGCTATTTTAAAACGGAACAATAATAGTATTAAAGTTTATATATGTCTACTAAAATTATTGTTTATTATTTTACGCATTTCCTATATACATTTAACATCTTGTTGGATATTGATCTGATCAATGTTATAATTTGAGTCCCGGATTGGCCTATTTTCTAGCTTTTTCGTAAATTTATTGTTGGTTTGAGATACGTTGGTTAAGTTATTTGTGAAGTATTAGATTTTTTGAAAATTTAAGTTTTGTAGTTCGTGGGAATAAGAGAAAAAGTTAGAAAAGTACTTTAAATGTATACACATCAACTTTGTCTAGGGATACAGGTGTTATTTTCATACAAACGAGGTAACTTTGAAGCCTTGGTTTTCTGCCAGGGATGTACCGTGCTGTGATCTGATGATGGCCATTCAGGCAGTGAATGGAGGAGATTCAGATCGTAATACACACCCAACCGATCTGATCAGCATTCTAAAAGATTAATGTGTCAGAGTTCTCAGTTTGAGGATTTCCATACATTTTCATGCTATTTTCGCGGTTTTTTAAAACATGTCCTTTACGTTTTGAGAATGCTGGTCAGATCAGTTGGGTGTGTATAGCAATCTGAATCTCCTCCATTCACTCCCTGGATAGCCCTCATCAGATCACAGCACAGTACAGCCCTGGCAGGAAACCACGGCTTCAAAGTTACCTCGTTTGTATGAAAATAACACCTGTATCCCTAGACAAAGTTGATGTGTGTAGTATGATTGTACGTACACTTCCCTCGAAGATACGACTAACTTTTGAAAAAAGTAATCTTTTATTCCATCGAGATAAACTTTAATTTATCTATACAGCAATTATGATGTGTATAATGTAATAATTTTGAATCGCATGAAAAAGTGTGATTGTGGTGAGGCAGATTTCATATAAATAACATAATGTCAACTATTGGCAAACGCTATAATTATGAAAGCACAATTCACGTCTCATTACCCATCGAGGTGGAATTTAAACTAGTTTCACAAATAACAGATTTTGGTCACAAATAACAGATTTTGTAAAGTATATGAAAATCATATACTTACAAAATCTGTTGTTTGTGACCTATTTCAATTATGTTAGAAAGTATAAGCTCATTTTTAACACGTTTTTATTAGGTAGCTTTTTAATATCAAGGACTCTTGAGTAATAGCCGTTTTTCGAAAGAGCTTTCACAATCAAAAGTTTTTCGTCATTATTTTTCGAAATGAATGAACCGATTTTAATAGAACTTCATACTCATGAGTAGAATACATTGGTTTAAAAAGTTAATTGAAAACGTTTTTGATAAATAGTGTTACAGCTAAATTAGATCGATATTAAAATTGCCATAGAAACAGAAATATACAAATTATCATTTTAAAAAAATAAGACATTTAAAAATTTTTCTTAACTATTAACGCTTATGCGTACGAAGTTTCATTAAAATCTGTTCATTCATTTCGAAAAGTAAGGACTTGAACGTTGACACGGCATTTCATACTTGAAAGTATGAAATGCCGTGTCGAATCAACGGCCTTAATTGGTCTGAATTCGGCGTGTTGTGTCTGGAACCTACCATGAGATGATGCAAACTGTTTTTGCTACCATAACTATAGTTTTCTCTCTTTCTCTCGCATTGACTGTAAGCAGTATATCCGATAGTTTATGGTAGCGGAAACTGTATGCATCAACTCATGGTAGAGCTTGTTCACAACTGAGGCATAGAAATCAGTCGATTCTCACTATACCACTAAACATTTCTGTCATGTAAGTTAATTGGGACTTATCCAGATCCTGTGAAAACAGGCCCTATATTTTTTACCCGACTGCAAGAGGGTTATGTTTTTCGCGCGTATCTTGTAAGTTTGTATGTAATATTCTTTATTACCTCATATCTTTGAAACGGCTGAACGGATTTCCATGATTTACATATCGTTAGATTCGTCTCGTCAGCCCAAGTGTTCTTAAAAAGGTGGCGTTATAAAAAAACCAACATGGCGGCTGTACGGTGCTATTATACGTACTGGGGAAAATTTTTTTTTTTAGAATACTGCAATATTTCCCTTTTATCTCTGTTTGTTTACATTGTTAGTTAACAATTCTTGTTTCATTACAGTTTGGAAGCGTTACCTATTGGTCCAGTGCGCATTGATTTTGCGATAGGCGATACGCGTCGCGCCCTCATTGTTAAATAAATGTCATTTAAAAAGCTCACCGTTATATTGAGCTTGTTTCCATTGCACCAATGGACCACCGAAATTTACCAAAAATATATTATGTGACCGGTTTTAAACCAGATTATGGTTTAAAACCACGACTTTGTTTCCAGTACATTCATAAAAATAATGCTTTAAAAATAAAGATAAAGAGGTCAATTGAAATAAATTGACCTCTATCTTTACTTTATAGTATTACTAGCGCCCCGCCCTCGCTTCGCTTCGGTGTACTGTGGAATTTGATACCATGTATTATACATATAAACCTTCCTCTTGAATTACTCTATCTATTAAAAAAACCGGCCAAGTGCGAGTCGTACTCGCGCAAGAAGGGTTCCGTACCAAAAACGGCAAAAAAAATATACGTTTGTTGTATGGGAGCTCCCCTTAAATTTTAATTTTATTCTATTTTTAGTATTTGTGGTTATAGCGCCAACAAAAATACATCATCTGTGAAAGTTTCAACTGTCTACCTGTTGTCGTTATTAATATCGAGCAAAAAACGGCAAAAAAATCACGTTCGTTGTATGGGAGCCCCTCCTAAATATTAATTTTATTCTATTTTTAGTATTTGTTGTTATAGCGGCAATAGAAATACATCATCTGTGAAAATTTCAACTTTCTAGCTATCACGGTTCATGAGATACGGCCTGGTGACAGACAGACAGACAGACAGACGGAAAGCGAAGTCTTAGTAATAAATAGGGTCCCGTTTTTACTCTTTGTGTACGGAACCCTAAAAAAACGCATCAAAATCCGTTGCGTAGTTTTAATGATTTAAGCATACATACATAGGGGATATAGGATAGGGACAGAGAAAGCGACTTTGTTTTATACTAGGTAGTGATTAAGACCAATTAACAATATTTATGAGCTTTGTACAGCAGTCAGCAGGTTACAGTGAGTGAGCTGATAACTCTGAAGACCTTTAGACAAAACTAACACCTATTTATATATGCACTTGTACACGCTGAAATTTTAATCATTTGGTTCCCGCCGTGGGGTGGTTCCACTCATGATTACAAGCAATTTTTACTATGGGGCCAACTCTCCTGCTCGCAAAAAAATAATCAGCTGTTCCATACAAAAGTGCAGTATCTACTCGACCTAAATGTATGGAACAGCTGATTTTTTTTTGCGAGTAGGAGAGTTGGCCCCATGGCAAAAGTTGCTTGTAATCATGAGTGGAACCACCACACGGCGGGAACCAAATGATTAAAATTTCAGCGTGTATATGCGTTTGTATATTAGGTACGTTAAAAGTGTTAGGTTTTTTAAACACTAGAACATACTCAATACTTGCTTAATATAATCCCGATAATATCGATATAGTACCCAAAAAAAGGTGGAAGTAATTGTTTAGAAAGTAATTTCGAAAGTATCCTCAGCGTTGATGATTCCGGGTGCAGCCCACTACGCTTACACCTTCGGCCTTATCTTCACTTAACATCAGATGAGATGAAGGCCAAGCACGGTTAGTGCGTTGTGCATAAAACAAATAAACTTCCAAACAGCTACTCTTGTGTTGCTGTAATACTAAAACTAATTCTTCAATTTTTCCCTATTGATCTCGTACGCTGATTTCCCGGTGTCAATAAATCGTACGTGAACGGATACTGTCTGGCACCTGCGCCGGCGCACAATGCGGCGTCATTGTGCGCCCGCAGGGCCCGTGACGCCGCTGGACATCATTACCGTGGTGGAACTCGGAGCGGCAGCATACCGATTATGTTATGGTAAGTACCATTATCACTTTATATTTTAGTCTAGAATAAAAACAACAATATTTCCCCACAAATCGCACTATTAAAAGTGATAAAACTGAACCAAAATGGCTGTTTTCAGATTTTCATCCTTCATACCTAATCGTTCCTATAAGAACGATACGGTCCCTTAAGAAAAAATTCAATTTCCCTACCTTTAGGGGGTTAGCTACAATTTTATTGGATTTTAGTTAAGGGCGCACCGAGCCTCCACTAGCGCCCCCAATCAAGAAAAATCATTAAAACAAAGTAATTATGTTTTAATAAAATTCTGAAAAATATAAAAAACTAGTATTGGCTACAAACTATTAATATTATAAATGCGAAAGTCCGTTTGTTTGTTTGTCTGTTACGCCTTCACGTCTTAACTACGGAACCGATCATCTTGAAATTTTGCATACACGTTGTCAAGGGTACAGAGGGCATAGGCTACCTTTCATCCTGAATAAATTATTGGTACCGTGGGATAGCAAAAAAACTTTCCACGCAGACAAAGTCGCGGGCGGCCGCTAGTGTAGTTATAATCTAGAAAACCGCCAAAAGTTGCCACTTTAGGCAGTTTTCTTGATTGTGACTATACAAACACAATTTAAATAAAAAAGAAACGCTTACAAAAATCGTTTATAATTAATAATAAATCAATAAATTTAAAGTTTATAACTAATAGATACTTAGTTTTTATATTTTTCAGAATTTTATGAAATTTCGTTGCAATGATTTTTTTCTTGATTAGCGGCGCTAGTGGACGCACGATGCACCCTTAAGATAAAGTAACGTATGAAGGACATAAATCTGAAAAATAGGCCATTTTGGCTGTTTTTTTGCCTCACTTTACAGTATGGTGCAATTAGCCCAAAAAACGGCCTAACCCCAACATCCTAAATACCCCTCCAGCTCCAAATTGTTCTATACTGTTCACGTATTGGTTGGTAAAAAGTTACACCATTTAGTGCGTCGGGTTTGGGGGGAGGGATGGGGAGAAGTTGGGTTTTATCAGTTTTACTTAAATATTTTGAAAACTAGGTAGGTATGCAGTTTAGCGCAAAAGTGCCATGGACAAAAATAATGTAACATTGAATGGGGAATGTCCGAAAAAAATTGGCTGAATATTTTTTTATAGGTAGGAATAAGCTCCCTTAGTGATAGCAAAAAAATTCAGATTTTTCGGTTGCGAGAAAATATTTAAAAATAATTAAAGTCTCTTCGACTTCACAAATGTAGGAAAGTAACAGCAGAATGAAGATTATACCTTTGCCAACACCTGCCACTATGACAACAAGAATTAAAAAAAAAAGTTTTGACATTTTGTGTTAAATTTTTTTTTAATGCCATGTTGTGGTTGTGGCAGGTGTTGGCAAAGGTATAATCTCCATTCTGCTGTTACTTTCCTATATTTATGAAGTCGAAGACTTTATTATAATTTTTTTAAATTTTTTCACGCAACCGAAAATTCTGTTTTTTTTTCTATTACTAAGGGAGCTTTTTCCTACGTATAGAAAAATATTCAGCCAATTTGATTTTTTTCGTACATTCCCCATTGCAAACATAAATGATTTACGTCACAATCTTGCTAAAGTGAACGGTTCCAGAGTTACGGAGGGTGTAAAGTAGCAATTGTTCGTTTTATAGAATTTTGGAAAAATATGACATTATTTCCTTCTATTCCTCGTAGGAAACAATTTTTTTTTATATAGTATTGTGTTTTGTAAAAACAAATTGCGATTTTAGTGGCGGGTGGTATGTCAGTGATAAGAAGAAACGACAACCTCACCACCCTCCCAAGGAGAGCTACTTTTTAAGGGAAAAGAGGCTTCCACAGGCCTTGGCCATATAAACCTGTGGTACGGAGGAACCCACTCTGATCTAATAAAAATGACGAGTTTTAAATGCGACCTTATTTCATCATTCATCGTCAATCGTCATCACAGTATTCAGTCCTCTTCAAACATAGCACTCTCTTCTTCTAAATTTTCGTCTATGATGTTCGATTCGAGTCGGGCGCTCGCACACTCTTCATACGAAACTTCTAGTCAAAGGGTGCCCGCATAAAGAAAGGTTACAGGTCGGTGTACAGATCTGTTGCGCCGGGATGTATGCGCAAACCGGTACTGGTAACCTGTTTTCTTTATGCGGACTCCCATAGAAAACTATGGGGCTACTTACCTCTTCAACGACCCCAAAGTTGACCCCCATGCAGTGGCTGACTGTACTGAAGTTTGCTGAAAAAAAATTATGCAAGTAACTGAAAATTACAATTTGAATTCCAGCAGAACCAATACGCATAAAGCGAAAAACAGCTTAAGAGGGTGGTTTGATAAGTTCATGACTTTTGTAAAGAAGAAACGTCTTTTTTCGGCGTATTTTGTTTTATTTCTCTACATAATCATTTGTAGCTCGGCGTAGTCAGTCCAACAAAGTTCCTACTTCTTTAACTCGTTTTTTTTTTCATTCATCGCCTGAAAACTGTGGTAACTGATATGAGGGCCCAATTCAAACACCACCTTTTGGCTTGATGAAAATCTTTGCATGCCAACACATTTATTCATGTTTGGTAGGACGAAAAATCTCAGAGGACTAAATCTAGAGAATAGGAAGGATTCGCATCTTCATTCGATGAGTTTTGATGTCATGAGTGCTGCCGAGAGGGTCGACAGGATCATTAAAAAAAGTTAGAAGTCGCTTGAGCTTTTAGTTTCCAAAAGTAATTTAATCTTTTGCCGTATTAAAAAAATGTGTTAAGATTCCAATGGAGTTTCTTCTTATGATACAAAAAAAATATGAAAAAAAATAATTCTTTTTTTCAAAGTCATGGACCAAACCGCCCTCGTAATATAAAACCATTTTGAATTAGTGTACCTACTCCAGGAAAAGTGAGTTCAACATTTCGTAGTAGGAAAGTGCTTCTTAGGCGTTAATTAAACGCTGCTGAAAATTAAAATATTAATTTTATAAATTAATAAGTATAAAAATTCTGGGACATTTAGATCACTTTCGCTAGGGTCGGTCATGGGATGGGTGACCAAACTTATTCATAAATTCATTATCTCGAGCTCCGCGGAGTATTTAATTAGTTGCAATCGTAGTCGTTACCACATACTAATTCGTACTGGGCTCACGTTCTGGTAATAGCGCATTTTCCTTCTTCTTTCATAAGAAATGACTATGTGTACCTATAGGTATAGTCTACCACGAAAGCAAAGATGATTTGGTGTTAGATTACGTATGTATATAAGTACGTATGAAATAAAATATTTTGCAGCGTTTAGGCACTGTGTTTTGAGGTTCTCAATCAATGCCTACCTATGCAATAAACACAAATGTGAACAAGTTTGTTCTCAATTTTCGTAGTAGTTACTTAGGGAACGTACCCATACTACGTGACCCATATTTTACCATTTTTGACCCCCCTCCCCCCCTTGGTGACCACCCGTAGTATATGCCAAGACCCCCCCCCCCCGTTTTCACGTAATATTTCATAGATAATGGTTTTACATCATTTTCAACAGAAATCTAAAAAAATTTGCTCATTTTTGTCTTTTCACTAGTAAGACGCTTGCCACGTAATGCCAAGAGCGTGTATTATAATTTTACATACAATTACAAGTGAAAAAATGTATCAAGAAGAAAAAAAATTTCGCTGCGTGCCATATTTGAATACAACTTGAAAAAAAAGAACCAGATTTCCATTGACAATATTGACTACGTAACAAAACATAGGCCCCCCTCCCTCCCCCCTGTGACCAAGCGTGGTATTTTAAAGACCCCCCTCCCCCCCTTAACGGGTCACGTAGTATGGGTACGTTCCCTTAGGTGCTAGGGGTGTTTCATTAAAAAAAACATACTCGTTGGATTCAACCATGGGCCACTGCCAATCACTGGGTTCAAGAAAGGATGTAAAAACTATAGGAACAAACAGTGGCGGCTCTAGACTACACGTGGACGTCGCGTCGGCGGCATCAGCTTTGCAAGGCCTCTTTTATTTCCCAGTCAAAAAGAAAAAGTTAAATTAAGTAAACATGAACAACATCGAAATATAAAGTAATGTATGAGTAAACAAGTTTTATTAGGTATTGCTATAGGTCTATAATAGTCTATATCTCAATGCTTAGAGCATAGCGGCTTCCGTCTTACTCTTAGTCTCAATGTACACAAATATAATTAAAATAGACGACCTTTTCGGCCTCACTGAATTTTTTCAGGATTATGTCTGTGTTCAGTATATTTTTCTGGATACCGTACCGTACCGTATATAAGTGAGTGAGTGACACTTATGTTGCGCACTTGTACGAAAATAAATAAGAATAACTCAACTTTAAATAATTTGTAAAACTTGCGAGTCTGTCGGCGGTCGCCGATGTCACCCACCGACGCCCAGCGCCGCCACTGTAGTCTGTATACAGTTTCTAATAGGAAAACCGTATTTTTAAGTACTTACCTAACTAGGTAATATTAAATGTTATCAAATCAAAAGCTTTTAATAATTTAACCAAGGATATTTTTCTATTCTTTCGCGACGTATTTTTCAATAACGTGATAGTGTCCAATTTTTTTATTAGATCGCGCGAACGTTGAGAACTCTAATGATATAGAATTGTTGAAACAACACACTTTATATATTTTAAAGCGTTTGTATTTAGGTACAGGAAAATCAATTTCGAAAACTCGGAAAAACTAACTTAGTTTCTCTAATAGCTAAGTATGAAATAATATATCTGGCGTTACCTAACGGAAGTCCATATAACAAAAATAAATTGAACAACATTGTAAGAGATTTTTGTAAGAGGCACATGCCTTTATGAGTTCTTTCAATGTCGACTATTAGTTTAAAACTCCAACGTCACAGTTAAACTGACCCTTCACAATGAGTCAGTTGCGCAGTGTCAAGCACCTTTTTATTTGGGAATTAGGTTAAACCCATAGCGCTGACCCTTCAATACATTTACAACGGATAACGGTGATCGATCCTCTGTATTGACAATGCCACATGTGGACCGGAACGGGCCGTCTGTCACGCGCGACCTGATGCAGATTTTGGTGGGAATCCTACGAGAAGTATTGTGAACCTTACGTAACATCATGGGAATCTAAATCGCGAGTGTACAGTCAGCCAAAATATGGTCCTACCTAGGGTTACTAGACCTAATAATGAGATTTCCTGACTTTTCCCCTGACTTTCCAAGAAATTTCCTGACATTTTGTACACCTACATCTCAAAGTCAAAGTCAAAAATAGCTTTATTCAAATAAACTTAATTATTAAGTACTTTTGAATTGTCTATATTCTCCTACCACCCGTTCAAGACTTTTTTAACCTCCAAGAAGAGCATCTACATTCTTAATGTAGTTGACGTTTGATAATTTTATCTCTTCAAAAATCCCTGACAACTACAGTTTTCCCTGTTTTCCTGACAGATGCCTAAAATTTGTGACATGTCAGGAAAATTCCTGTCATCTGGTAACCCTAGTCCTACCACCCTACGGTTGAACTTTATTTGCACTTCATTAAAGAACAAGATGTAGGTATTTTCCTTTATGTAACTACTCAATACAATACCTACATTGCAAATAAAAAATCGGCGGAAGTTAATCACAGTTATGTAATTTCATAAAAAAATATTTCATAATAACGTGTTATTATGATCATGAAACTTTTTTTTATGAAATCGATCGCAGCGATCATAATTGCTGTGTCCTCAGATTGCTCATCAGTAGTTGGAGGTCAACATTATTTGCGGACATTTTGTGGACCACGGTGATGGTATAGATAGGCATACCTATGTCCAGTGGCGAAGGTTCACGGTTCGGCGGTGACATCGGCTTCCGTCTGATTTCATCAGCTTCCGACTGCGGTCATAGGCCTTATGTTTTTGTCAACCAAACAGATTGGAAACATTTTGTTATGCAGATTGTTTGGGAAAACTCCGGGGTTTGAAGCATTGTTAAGCATATTAGATGTACCTAAATGCAAAAGATTTCCGAATCCTTTGTTGTCGTTTCTGACAATCTTCAATTGTTTCTATTAATAAAGTGTATAGTTCTAACGTTCTACGTGCTCGAAATGACAACAATTCTGTAGTTCAACTTAAATTTTCTAACGAGTTACAAAATAACTATTTAAATTCGAAAATGTTTAAGTATAAAAAAAATCTCTTAGTTACTTAGTGCCTACCAAAGTCGAAAATAAAATCCAACTTGTATGGATCATAATAAAAAGTACATGCACTTATTTAAATACAGACCAATTTAAAACAAATTTTGTCAAAAGCAATTCAGATTTGTTACTCGCGGCATAATCGCGGAAGCCTTGAGTTTCGGTACATATTTCTATTGTTTCGTTACCTTTGTGACCTTTTCAGTATAAATGTTATACTACGCTTATAGTTATTAAAATAATGTAAATAATTTCCTGACCACTCTCGAAACTACGAGGCGTGTCAAATCTTTATAGCCAAATATAATATAGGTAGAATAGCTAAATAATAATATAGAAAATAATATATAATATTTTATATTTGTTTCAGACTGATCAGGCCATGACGAAGATGAAAAATTCACCAATCATACTGCTGTGCAGTATGGTTCTAATTCAATCCGCATTTCCCATGGATTTGCAACATGAATTGGAGAAACATGAGGAGGTTCGTATATTGTTTTCTTTGATTATCTGCACGGAAATCAGAACGTCGTAGTTTTGATATATCATAATACCATCACACTGCTTGGTAATTGTGGTTATTAACATTTTTTACATTAAATGGGCTTACTATTGGCCACATTCGAGAACCATATTATGGCTAAGAAGAGGCCGAAGATGAAGCGAGCTTGCCCAGAAGAAGCCTTTAAGAAGAATAATTTAATTAAGTAACACTAATTTGTAAGTATTAACATCACGATATTATAATTTACAGATGAATGTTGGTTCCGATGCTCGAGGACGCCGTGACGTCATCGAAGAGGAAAAATACTTCCACGTCAACTCCGACATGAGGAAGGATAACAATCTCAACCACCCGACCCCCTGGATGCCAGGACCCTTGCCACCAGAAGAAGATCCAACTACCAAAATATCACTTACCAACCCCGAAGTCAAAGAAGTCCTACCCCTTTATCAAACTACAGAAAGGGTGACAGACAAGCCTACTGGTAGGGGAGCTAGGGCTTCTAACGAGAATTGGATCAAACTCCCCTTCCCTGACCGCGATGACACTCAAAGAGACGATATACTAACCCCGCCTCAACCTTCTGGAGACCTCATAAACTCTCGAATGCCTCGAGTGAACTTTGTCACCCAAAATAAACAATTAGAAACATCAGAATCAAGGAACGATAAAGAGTCAATCCAGCGGGCAACGCGGACCGACAACATAAGGACGGAGTTCGTCAGACCCGACCGAGAGGATGACCGACAGAAGCCGTACAAACCAGTCTACCCTCGACAAGCGGTGTATTACCCGGAAGAGTCGAGACGACAATACTACGATGATAGATACTACCCCGTCGACGATTTATACAGACGGGATCCGTACCTTGATTTATACGATCGCAGGAGGTACCCGGCTTACGGACCGAGAATTGATAGGTACGATGATACATACGATAATTACGTACCAAGGAAGCCGAAACGGATTATATATTACGCGCACTTACCAGACGTTGTTAGAACCCCGCCTAGTGTCGATCTAAGGTACAGGTACTCCGCTGATCCTTATAGGCGGTTTGATGACGACTATAACGCGCGAACTGGCAGGTACGACTATAGATTTAGAAATAGATACCCATATGCACCTTTGAGGAAAGAGGAAAGGAATTACAGAGACTTGGCTGGAGCTGGCACTATTGTGAAAGATAAGAAAATTGATGAAAAGATAACGCCTACACCAATACTACCGCAAAAGGAAGAAAGCACTAGAACAAATCCTAATTCCAACAATAATATAATTAATAGAAACGCTAATAGAAACTTAATCAACAGTCACCAGTATCACGATGATCTGACGTATAACGATCAGTTGACGCACAAAGCATTCCAAGACGTAATGAGACCGGATGAGGGATATCTTAGATTTGACGAGCCGTTGTTCCAAGGCACCGTAGAAGATCCGTATCAAAGGAAATACTAAAGGGTTTTCCTGCAAGGCTTCGTTTTTGACTTGTTTTTGAACTTTGAAAACCAGTCTCAAACGTCGCCGTCAACCGATACATTTATTTGACTTTATAACCTTTTGTATTAACATAAACTAAGTATTTATTTATAAATAGATTTTAAGGTGAATCTGCAAAAATTTGTACAAGTTGCCGCTAATAAATATAATGACTCCGAGTCTCGTTTTAATTATTCGAAGGGCGTAGAGTTCGCGACAAATTGTACAAGCAATAAATCGAGCGTTTAAATTAAAACACGGGAGGGTGAAGATGAATTTCATTAAGAATTAATTAATGTCATTCTTAAACGGTTTTGTTTTTCCACGCGAATAAAAAACATCTGTCGGGAAGTCGGCCGGCGACGAGTTTTCTTGAGGTAATTAAGTAATAAATTTTGCGGCTGGCATCTTCCAGAGGTGGGGGCAATTACATTGCGCGTTTAAGAAAATGGATGTTCGCCACTCCAGCAGGCCGGCCGGCAAGCCAACGTGACTAATTAGAATCGAGGGCTTAGAAAAAATCCCACCACGTGACAGCTTGTAATCAGAGGGATAGATTTGGTTCTTTCAGTTTTTTCTCGTTTTAATGCCAGAGGGGCTGGATTAATGGGCGTGCTATAAATTAAACTGTAATTAAATGTCTCGTTTAGGGTTTAGGCTTGATGTTTAGATAAATATAATCACAACATTTTACTGTCATAAGGTCTTAATTCTATGGAATGTAAATGCTAACTGTGCTGACAGCTAAGCTAAATGTTTGGGTTTGCAAAACACTTTTTCCTCCACAAGTACCTACTTTCAATACACTTTTTCCAGACTTCATACAATACAGGCTTTGACTTTAAAAAACCACTAAAATAAATCTACAAACTCGAAGTATTAATCTATCGCGTAGGAATAGCTTTATCGTAATAGTACAGTAGCCCGTAGAACATTTAAATCACCAAAAAGGTTACCGTTTGCCGTTGTGATATAGTTATTTATTACGAAATTATAGATACTTTAACCCAAGTTTTACAGATCGCAACCTGCCGTAACCTATATTTGTGTATCTCCAAAATTGATATTTTTTTTATTTTTCGAGGTTTACCACATAGTTTAGCTATTGTCGTGTTCTACAGCTTGGTTTGATTGCCACAGATAAAAGTAAGACTATAAAAAGTAGCCATACACAGATTTAAGACCTGATGAAAATGGTTGGACTTTATCTGGTCTTAAATCTGTGTATGATCACTTTCCACAGTCTTACTATTATCAGTGGGAATCAAACAAAGCTGTAGAACACGACAATAGCTACACCATGTTGTAAATCTTGAAAAATAAAAAATATAATTTTTGGAGATATACAAATATAAGTTACGGCAGGTTGCGATCTGTAAAACTTGGGTTAAAGTTTCTATAATTTCGTAATAAATAACTATATCAAACGGTAACCTTTTTGGTGATTTAAATGTTCTACGGGCGACTGTACCAAAGAGAAAGTAAAAAAACTAGCGTTTTAGACTGTACTATAAGTTTCTTTTTAAATAAATACAGAATCTATCTATATTCGAGACCCTTTCTATATTTAGACTAATCAAAAGGGTTTTGACAAAACTAACAAGTATCACTAGCACGCTATTTATATCTGTTCCAATGAGGATGTTTCCGTATCAATTTATTTGTGCAAACAGAGGTCCGGTCGGATGCCATTGGCACAAACTGATGACGTGAATTATTTATATAGTGGCTCCGCTGGGGTGACAATCTCCCCTGATTGTAGTGGATTCAAATCTAAGGAGACATGGTATTAAATAATTTATTATGACTGTAAAAATGAAAAACGTACAAAATGGTTCAAGAGTTTGGTGTACAAATTACTTATTTTTATATTGTTGTTAAATGTGGACGAAAAGATTTACAATTACATTACTATATAATTACATCTTCCTTTTAGCGAAAAAAAGTTTTGGTTTTAAATTACCTAGGTTGGTAAAGTTTAAACAAACGAAAAAACTGGCGCTGTCGAGATTCATTCGGGCCATTTGACACATTATAAGTGACTACATAAACAGAAAATGAATTGGTAATAATAATTAATTTAATGAATTGATAATAATTAATTAATTTAATGAATTGAATTTAATAATTTTGTACTAACCTAGCTTTAAATCACATTGTTACTAACCATAATGAGACTCTGTTTCTCGAGTAAATAAATAAATAATATTATTATTATTAATTACAAAAGCTAGAAAATCTGATAAGGATGCAACACGCATGCGATGTCCTTGATGTTTATTTGCTTTGAAAAGTTCCACTCAAATTATCTCTAAATAGCTATATTAACGGTTTTGGATCTATAATTGGATAGGTTTATTATTAATGTGGATCTACAGTCTCATGTCATACGCACCCTACATGGAAGGGTTGCGTTGCGACAGATGCGGGCGGCCTGCGTTACGCAACCAATGTAAACAAAAGATTTGTCTTTAGGCGATATTCGTTAACGAAAGATGAGGCAGGCATGTACTCAGGTGGTTAATGAACAAATATTTATATAGGTAAGAAAACCGTAATATATATTTTCATTATTTAAAAAATACGAATTTATTTACTTCGATTAAAATATGGAATCAGCCATGCTTCTTTCAACGAATTTTTAGCATGAAATCAATTCAGATAAGTAAAAAAATTTTAAACCTAAAAACGTGGGGCGCATGCTATAGAATATAGATTGACAATGTAGATGATAAATTTTACAAAACGCGCCCCGCGTTTTTAGGTTTAAAATTTTTAGGTTAAAAATTTTTAGGTTTAAAATTTCTGTAGGTAAAGGGTATTAGGGTTATAAATATTTACAGAAAAAAATATTTTTTACTTTTAAGTTTGTTTTTACTACTCCGTTTTAATGTTTTTAGTCCGATATTTTTTATAATAATTTAGTCCATTTTAAAAACGTGTTTTTAAAAAAGTTTTTTTTTCAGTAAATGATTATATTCTGCTTTTTAGTTAACGAGCTAAGACTAAAAATATACCATCTCCTACTCTCGCACTCGCACTCGTCAAGACGATTCAAACGAGCCCAAACTCGATCGGGTTGCATGGTTTTATTACAGGGTCCCAGTGGCCTTCTTCTGGCTCCATCATCAGACCCTGGAAACTATTTCCCAACAAAGTACTCGTTAAGACGATTCAAACGAGCCCAAACTCGATGGGGTTGCATGGTTTTATTACAGAGTTCCTATGGTCTTCCTCCGGCTCCATCATCAGATCCTCGGACACTATTTCCCATTGAAGTTCTCGTCAAGATGATTATAATGAGTCCGAACTCGATGGGGTAACATGGTTTTATTAAAGAGTTCCTGTGTCCTTCTTCAGGCTCCATCATCAGATCCTGAAAACTATTTCCCAACAAAGTACTCGTCAAGACGATTCAAAGGAGCCCAAACTCGATGGGGTTGCATGGTTTTATTACAGAGTTCCTATGGCCTTCCTCCGGCTCCATCATCAGATCCTCGGACACTATTTCCCATTAAAGTACTCGTCAAGATGATTCAAACGAGCTCAAACTCGATGGGGTTGCATTGCATGGTTTTATTACCGAGTTCCAATGGCCTTCTTCGGGCTCCATCATCAGACCCTGGACACTATTTCCCAACAAAGTACTCGTCAAGATGATTCAAACGAGCCCAATCTCGATGGGGTGGCGTGGTTTTATTAAAGAGTTCCTGTGCCCTTCTTCCGGCTCCATCATCAGATCCTGGAAATTATTTCCCAACAAAGAACTCGTCAAGGCGATTCAAACAAGTCCAAATTTGATGGGGTTGCACGATTTTAATATTGAGTTCCTATGGCATGGCCTTTCAGCTTCATCATCAGACCCTGGATCTCGTCTCCCATTAGAGTAATCGTCAAGACGATTGTAACGAGCCCAAACACGATGGTGTTGTATGGTTTCATCATAGAGATCCTATGACCTTCTTCTGGATCCATCATCAGATCAACTCAATGACACCATAATATTGCATTGCCTTCCAGTTCTGACCTATATTCAAAGTTTCAAGTTTCTAGCTCATTGGGAAGCTAGTACAAAATCGTTCACAAACTTTGCGGAGAAACGAACGAACGAACTCACAAACAAACACACAAACGAGAAAGCAACCTAATAAAAACGTGTTAAAAAGGTATGAAAACGAACGTTAGGTGTTACAATACTTTCATTATTAAACGAGTATTATTTCGAGAAAAATATGGAATCACCAATGTTTCTTTCAACTAATTTTCAGCATGAAATCAATTCATATTTCATATTCATATTTCATATTCATATGTTTATTGCTTTGACCATAATGTACAGAAGATGTTAATATAATAATATAATAGAAATATAGTAGATCATCATGGACCCTGTCGGGCACAGCAACAATGGTGAGAGGGGAGACCTTTCACTTTATGTGACAACATTTTAGTTTTATATTAGTAAGTAGTTTACCTATTATTTATATAAATTTTTTTTATATGATTTATTTTTTTTGCTACTTTATTTTAGTTATCAATATATTATTTTAAGTTTGTATCGTTAAGGTATTCCTGGATACTATAATAATGTTTATTAATCAATATTGTTTTTAATTGTGTTAAGAAGTCTTTATCTGGAGTTAAATCTTTTATTGAATTTGGCAACTTGTTATATATTTTTATTGACATTACTAGTGGTCCAGTAGAGTGCATCTTTAAACGAGATGTAGGTAAAGTTAACTTTTTCTGATAGCGTAGATTATATCTTGTCGTTGTTTCTTCTCGCGTTTGATAGAATTCTGGGTATTTTCTGACAAATTTGCATGTCTCTAAAATATAAATACACGGTAATGTGAGGATTTGATATTTGACAAAGTATGGTTTGCAGCTAGTTATGTTTTCTAAGTTAAATATTATACGAATTAGTTTTTTTTGTAAGGTGAGTAAAGAGGGAGCATCAGTGCTGTTACCCCACATAATTACCCCGTAACAAAGCCATGCGTGTGCGTAGGCGTAATAGGTAGTAAGTGCTGTAAGGTAAGTTCAGGTAAGTAAATGATATTCATAGGTAAGTATAACTTTAATAAAATGCTATGTGTATTTCATTTATTTAGGCCTAGTTGATTCTTTGCTGAAAATTAGTAGCTTTGTCTAATTTAAACAGATTTTAGAAAAACTAAAAATATCTTCCTTGGTGGATTTGTACTTCTAACGGCCTTTTTTCAAAAGCGGTTAATCAGATCGGTGAATCAGCCTTAAAGGCCCTTGTTTCATACCTGTCCCGCAAATTGCCAGTAAAGGTATCATGGAAGCTTACTGGCTCCAATTTGGGCGCCTAATTGGGTCCTTGTTGCGGTAACCTAATAAAGGTATTGTTCTGTTGTAACCATAATTTTGAAGAACCAGATTGCCCAGATTTTTTACTACTTTCTTTTCAATATCTAATTGTACTTTTTACCACAGCTTTTACTGAGAATAGGGAACATGCATCAATTTTTTTTTGTATCAAAATCAAAAGTATGATGCGTGAGATAATCAACTGTAATATTAAAACTTTTCTATTGTCTTTTTTTCTCGTGATATAGTTACTTGAAGTTAGCACGCAGCAGCACCCGCCGAAAACGCTTTATACAAAAAGGTCGACATTTGTGACGTCACTCATGTCACGTTTCAGTGCATTAGTATGGAGTTAGCCAAGAATTTTCAAATATCTCCCTAAATATTGCGTTTAAGTACATATGTGTTGTACAAAATATTATTTCTTATTTGATGTTCTATCCGACTGTTAAGTGCATTATATCCGAAAACGAAAAAAAAATTCGTTATTTTCCCTTGTGTGATAAAACTAAAGTAATACATTTTTCAACACACTTGCTCGTAAAGTAAGCCCTAATACAGCTATAACAAACGCGTGCAATAATATATAAAACACTAGTTGGTTATAGAATTAACCCTACAAAGTTAAGTACCTTACTGCAAGTCCTATGCGAGTAAACAGAGCATTCCCAATTTGACCGGGTAATACAGTTATTTTTTTTAGTAACAACAAAGAGGTTCTATGCCGCTGAAAATCCATATACATTTTTGCAATGAATAAATATGTAAATCCTTAGTAAAGTTAAACAAATATTTATTATTATCAAATTATTCAAAATTCACAATATTTTGCAATAAAATATTAAAATATTTGCGTTTTACCGCTTAAAATTATAATTTTGAAGTAGGCTGTATGCTCACTAACCCCTTTGTTCGCAAAATATTCTTGCATTGGGCGTGTGAAAAAAACAAAAAAAGAAACCATCATGATTATTATTTTGTTTTTGTCGTATTTGTTGCTGTGTGGTAAATTACTTTGTTTTTTCCTCGCAAATGTGTTGAAAAACGTCGTATGAAACTCGTGAGCTCTTACTTATTGCACACTCGGCTGAGTTACGCCCTCGCCTGCGGCTCGGGCTGCAACCCACAGCCTTGTGTGCAATAAGCAACCTAAGCTAACTTGTATCATAATGTACTATTATTTTTTATTTTTCTGTTCCATCATGTTTTTATACGTGTCCGCAGCGATCAAGCTCAAATTTATTAAAATCGGTGACTTATGCATGTTCCCTATTGTGTAAAAGCATTGAAAAGTATTTTTTTATTTGTTTTTCTGATTCTTCCTAATAATATCCAACTAATAAGATTTGTCACTAGCTTTTTTTAACTTTAAAGTAGGTAAATGCCTAGGTTGCATTGAAAAGGAAAATCCATTAAAATTCAGCAAGCGTCATCCGTAAGTTATCCTTTTTAATATCTTTTTGTTCGTTTCTGTAAGTTAACGCATTATTAAATAATTTTGGTTTAAAAACGTAAGTTTTTTTTTTTTTTTTTTATTGAGCTGTCAACAATAACATGTACTAACTACATAATACAATAAAAGGTTTAAAATATTGATCTTAAATTTAAGTACAGTTTTTAATTAAAGACAGCCACAGCCATTTACTTTTCATTAAAAGAATATTTAATTTAAAAAGCGCTATTGTTTTCGATAGAACAATCCAACCGGTTATGTATCTTAATCCTTATTAAACTCAGTAATGTAAGATACTTAACTGTGTAAGTTAATGAACATTAAGCCAACCCTTCAGTGTACTCAGACAACTTCAGCGGGTCATATAGACCCTTACAATAACACATGATGGTAAGTATCTGGCAAGGCTGTGACATTTGAACTATTAACATGCCAATAACAATTTAGTGAATTGCTTTTATGTTGTTCGGCGTATGGGACCCGAAGGGAAAGGGTTTGGTGAGGGCTGCCACTCGATGGTTCAAGGGTTAATTAATTGACTTCCATTTTACCTACTGCGGATTTAATTTATAAGTTATCAAAGTTTATGTAATGGAGTAATTTTATGATTAAAGGTTAATGTGTGAAAATTAGCTTTTTGTGTCATAACGAAAAAGTGTTACAGTACTGAAAAAAAAATGGGAAAATACTGAAAGATGTTACATAGGCATTTCAATATTTAAAAGGTGAGAAACAAAAAAAATAATGCTATTACAATACTTATGTGAACTGGACGCATTTTTAGTAAAAAGCAATTAAAGATCCACTTCCCAAATAATATTAATGATACTCTATTTAAGCTTTTTCAACACACTTGCTCGTAAAGTGAGCCCTAATACATCACTTTTAGGGCCATAAACCGAACTATAACAAACGCGTGCAATAATATATAAAACACTAGGTTGTTATAGAATTATCCCTACAAAGTTAAATAGGTACCTTACTGCAAGTTCTATGCGAGTAAACAGAGCATTTTCAATTTTCCGGGTAATAGAGTTATTTTTTTAGTAACAACAAAGAGGTTTTATGCCGCTGAAAATTCATTTGCATTTTTGGAATAAATAAATGTGTAGGTCCTTATTTAAGTCAAACAAATATTTATTATTATCAAATTATTTCTTATTTACAATATTTTGTTAAAAAATATTAAAATAATTTAGCATTTTATCACCTAAATTTATAATTTTGAAGTAGGCTGTATGCTCACTAACCCCTTTGTTCGCAAAATAGTCTTGCATTGGGCGTGTGAAAAAAACAAAAAAAAAACCTGCGCGCCTTTTCTCATCATGATTATCATTTTGTTTTTGTCGTATTTGTTGCTGTGTGGTAAATTACTTTGTTTTTTCCTCGCAAATGTGTTGAAAAACGTCGTATGAAACTCGTGAGCTCTTACTTATTGCACACTCGGCTGAGTTACGCCCTCGCCTGCGGCTCGGGCTGCAACCCACAGCCTTGTGTGCAATAAGTAACCTAAGCTAACTTGTATCATAATGTACTATTATGCATTATACAAATGCCATTGTTATTGACCGAGCGTGCGCTAAATGCGAGCGAAGCGTCTTCGTTTCAGCTTTGGGCATGTTTTCGTATGTCCGGCTGTCCCGCTGGCCATCTGTCCATTTGTTCTCCTCTATATGACGCATTTCTCAATCGATTCTCATGTTTGTGACCGGGTTCTATAATTATGAAGTTTTTTGTCGATTATTTTTTTCGAAATTTTTCAAAATGGCGAAGATATGGGGAAAATCGTATTTCAGCCATTTAAAAAAGTGTTTAAGCTAATAAAAGCCGCTAGTAATATTATGTACAAACAACTTTAATCTATTAAAAATTAATCTGATAAATAATTTGTTAAAGTCTCTTTGTTAATTTGTATTGAGACAATTATTATGACTCAACAATTTTACGTCCTATTTTTTAATAGCTGAATGAGATGAATTTAATATTATTATGAACATCTACAGTCTACCTTGTTCATGCAAAGTGTTCATGTGCAACATAAATATATTTCATTTCATAAACAAATTTCGGGCGGAACTCCTTAAATATTCTATTTGTCACGCGGTCAACCCTGCGTGACACATCCGAGTCAGGGGTCTGTCTTGCAACTTTGCGGGTCCGTTCGGGAAATTGATAATTTTGCACGTAACACGTCCCCATCAGTTATTCATTAAACCAGATATGATCCAGGTCCGACGCCGTTAATATTTACGCACTCCCTTGAATTAATTTGGGAATAGTTTGGATTGCGACGGGTTATTAGTGGGGTCCTTGTGTCCTGTTTGTTTGAGCTTCAATAGCGCTTATAAAATTAAAGGATTTATATTAACCTTTTATCAGCTAGGTACAAAGTTTACTCAGATATTAGGTGGAACTTTTAATTCCACCTACTGTCTTTGAAATTTACTTTAAGAAAAATTCAAAGTGTAAAAGTGAAAATACAACCTAAGTAGACTATATAATATTTAAAATTGAGATTTTAGCATTCAAATTGCTATTTTTATACTTACAATATACCTTCTAGAAAAAAATCGACTCACATTCTCAAGGCGGTAATCGAACCAGCCTTTCTATTGTTTAATTTTAAAATCTATCGCAATCGCTTTCAGGATGTAACACATTGAAGCTTCTTTTTGGCACAAATAAAAACTTACCAAAGTAATGCAGCAATGTGACACATCCATCTGTCAAACGAAAGCGATTGCGATAGATTTTTTGAATTAGACAATTTAGCCCCCTGCTTTTTTACCTATAGCTGTTCCATCATCTGGAAAGATGTTTCAATTTAAATTCGAGGTAATTCCTCACAATAGGGTATTTGACAACATTGAAAATATACTACAAATTGTGGTCATCCTAACAGATTTTGGCATAAAAAAAACATATTTAACTATTATATAGACTAAATTAAGTCTATTAATTGATTAATTTCACCTAGAAAAATGCAATAATTTTTGAATTCGTTTCTGTGGCGAAAACGCTCTAAGATTACTGATGACGTCACTTGCCTGTAAATAAATATGGCTTCAGGCGTTTGACACGACCATAGACTAAGGATCCGCGATTGATGGCTGTCAAATGGCTAAGGATATTACTATGTTTACAGGCTAGTGACGTCAACAAGTCACGTGTCCAGCGCCATAGCGTTTTTGGCGCGGTTTAAAAATTTTAAACTTTAACACTGTTTTTTTTTTAATGAAATACATTGATTTTTCCTGAAATATCAATGTGGTGCGCTTATTACGTAATAAGGAATAATTTAAAATGGTTTTCCAAAATTAGTCAAATAGCCTATGATGAATGGATTACAACAAGCTTGCAGTGTCAGAGTAGGATATACAAGAAAAAATTCGACGATGCTACTCACAGAACAAAGAAAAAATTTACTAGTGACTCGGTAGCTCAGTTAAGGTTTCGGGTTCGGTTCTCGCCCGAGAATATGATTTGGTGCGAGTCGATTTTTTTTCTAGTTTATTATTTATTTAGTACTTATGGTATCAAAATAGACTAAATTAAAATCCGATACAAGAAAAATAAATACTCGTATCGTAATTAGGGTAGGGGGTTATTTTATTTTGTATAAAATTTAAGTTCAAAATTATTTTTAAGGCCATATTTTTTTCCTTTTGGATTTTTGTCATAATTTCATAAAACTGAGGTCATAAAGAGACCCTGCCATAACTTATGAGGCATATTTCCTTATGAAGCCTTTGTCCTATACTCTCATAAAAAAAAACTAAATGTATATATATGTCACCTCACAACATTGTCGCGTTCCCAGAAGCATCTTTAAAATGTTCCGTCCAATTTCCAGTTTATGTGACACTTTATATGAAATATCCAGTCCCTCGTTTGGCCAACAAAGGATTTATTTGGTTTCTTAGAAGAATCTGTCATCGAAGTTGGTATTAAAAGTTATTTGCATACTTTGTTGCGTATTGGTAGGCCGGCGATGACACACGCATGCTTATAAAAGTTTTTAGCTTTTTTTTTAGCAGTGAGAAAATGTATGTGAAGCCTTGAGTCATTCTTGGGTGTCCATTGGTAACGAATGTAAAAAAAGTAATAATAATTAAATGTGCTAGAATTGTAATATTTTTCTAGAGTTCGTCAAGATAATTAATAATTATTTACATTTCTACAAACATACCTATCTAGTTGAATCGAGTAATTCAGAAACCCGATAAGTCAGCTTTTGCCAAAATGTTTTTTTTGCGTCTTTGTGTTCTTCTTAAGTAATTCAGAAACCTTATAAGTCAAGTGACTTTAAAGTGGTTTTTCAGGCATTGAACTACAACAAAAGTTATATTTTTTCCAAAAACCATTGTAATATCATTTAAACTAAATTTTAGTTATGACATGGTTTACCTGGTCTAGAACAATTTTTTTTCTATAAACATTTGTCTCTCTTGAAAAATTTGGTTAGATTGGCTCATAAGCCAATGTTACAACCATAGTTCTTCTGAATCTAATATAATTTTTAATTTGATTGACATTTATTACTTTATTGACATTTATTATATGACAATGACATTATGATTGAAAACTTGAGTATTTTTTATTGACATTTTATTACTTATTATTTAAATTTTACTGACATTTTACCTTGTACTTATATTAATTATTGTATCATTTTTGCATGCTGAAATATTCAGCGAAACATGTTGAACTTTTTATTTTATAACATCTACATTGTAAAATACCGTGTTTCTAGCAAAATAAAAAAAAACTTTATGTACTAGTGGCCGCCCGCGACTTCGTCTGCGTGGAAAGTTTTTTTTGCTATCCCTCGGGAACAATACTTTTTTCAAGCTGAAAGGTATCTTATGTCCTTCTCTGTAATCCTGACACCGTATATCTAAAATTTCATGATGATCGGTTCAGTAGTTATAAGATGTGAAGGCGTAACAAACAAACAAACAAATAAACAAACAAACGGACTTTCGCATTTATAATATTAAAAGAATTACCCGATTCAGTTATCTTAGCGCTACCAGTAATTTTCTGTTATAATAAATAATCCACAGGTAACTTATGGGGTATTTACATGGAGCGACTTGGCGCGACTTTAGTCAATGAGCCTTTTAAAATCTAATCGCAAACCATTAGGTTGAGGTTCATTGAGGTGGCGATTCAATTTTACAAGCAATTGACGATAAAAAGCGTTAATTGCGTGCTTTCCACTTGATACCCACATTTAAACCCCCTGGGGTGTCTATGGAAACTCTGACTAAAGTTGCCTGCCAAGTTCACTCGTGTAAATAGTTATCATATCATATCATATTATTACATAAGGCAATTCTAATTTTATTACAATTTATTAGAAACAAAATATCATTGTTTCCAGATGGATGTCCCGATTAGTGTAGCGTGTGATTTTTTTTATGAGCAAAAACTTTTTTTATGGCTTCCGTGGTAAACTTTTTTACCTCATTTCGAGGCGCGAATCATGGTTCAACTTAACATCCTCCACAACTCTTCTAATCTATCTTTTGTTCAGTATATTTTCCAAAAGCGGTGTTGCGATGTCGGCCGATTGTCGCGCGATAGAGCTCGCAGCAGCGGCGCGACAAAGCGCGCGCCCGCCATTAACCGATATGACACGACTATAAAGTACTCCATACCGTGGGACGACGCCAGAGGTAGGAGGTTGCTCTACTTTGATATATTTATTAGTCAAAAATGTTGGAAATAACATATGACGGTTTTTTTTTATTAAGGTCTTATTATTAAGACAGTAAACCAGAGCAAAAGTTTGCCGCCGTGATGAATTTTATTTAATACTAGCGACCGCCCCCGACATCGTCTGCGTTTCTCTATCCCTCGGGAACAGTACTATTTTCAAGATAAAAGGTATGAAAGGACTCCTGTCAAATTGTATGCAAATTTTCATGATCATCGGTTGAGTATTTAAGACGTGAATATGTACAAACAAACAAACAAACTTCTGAATTTATAATACTATCTAGTATGTAGGATGTAGGATAAGTATTGTAATAATACCTTCACAATTTTAATAAAACTTTACGTGGAATTTTTAAGACTCATAGTCTAGTATGTTTAGAAGGTCATTATCACATTCCCTCGTAGTTATTTCTAGAAGTAGAAAGAAAATAATTGCTAAACGTGGCCGTTTTCGACACATTTGCAATCTAATTCTACGAATGACTACGACTACTACGAGGGAATGTAATGATACCGTCTAAAAAGGCAACTTTATTGGACTGCGTAGCGTAGGTCAATAATAATTTTGCGTCTTTAAAAAGCGTCATCAAGATTAATTATACAATTATATTGTAACTAGAAACTTCAAACTCTTTATGGTTTTTTATTCAACTTCAAACTTTTATAAAATTGAAGTTTCTAGTTATAATTTTATTAAAAGTTTGTAGTTGTAGTTTATAAGTAGAAACTTAAAATTATTCTGTAAACTAGAATCTTTTCACTATAATGAGAAACTATGAGTTATCATTTAAATAACGTGTTAATGAATTAACGCAAACAGTAAGCTGTTCCATACAAAAATTAATAACGAAAATATAAAAATGTATGAAGCAGATGATTTTTTTTTCGCGATTTCATGTTCAGTTTGATGGTCCGAAGAAACGGTTTTCTCATTTTGCGTTAATTCATTAACACGTTGTATAGGTACATAAATGTTTGTACAAATCAAATCAAATCATTATTTATTTCCAAAAGTATGGTACACATTAGGAAGTTACATAGTATAATGTTCGGCATACTCTGCCCTCGTCGGCGTGGAAAATATTGTATGTATAGTATAGTGTTTTTATAAAACCAAAGACTAATTATTATAGGCAATAGAATATGAATATAAGATTCTTGGTTATAGGATTGTAAATAAGCAATTAAATAAACAATTAGAAAATTAACACAAATGTCTCTTACAAATCTTACAATTTTTATTTTGTCAATTAAAAATGTCAAATAATAAAATGTCAAATAATAAAATGTCAAACAAGAATAATAAAAATTAGATAATACAAATATTAAAGTTTATGTCCTAAATAATCATTAATTGAGTAATAGCATTCATTTAACAAAAAAATAAATAATTTATGTTTGAATTTATTAAGTGGTAACTCCTTTAATTCAACAGGCAATTTATTATAGATTTTAATAGCATAGCAGAATGTACTGTTTCTGTATATTTTCAATTTTAGAGCAGGAATATGAAGATTATGCTTATATCTATTTCTAGAATTAGTTTTTTTTATGTACCGTATCGTGTAAGGGAAATAGATGCAAATGATTCTTACAGTGTAATCCGTCTAAGCTTTTTTAAAGTAGAGCACCTTTCGCTGCGCTTCCACCGCATCGCAATATTTTGCGCCTTACACACATTACGGGGCGATCATTTCGCATTATATTACGCTCGCGCTGTTGAGCCGTTTTTGTGAAACGGGTATCGAACCCGGGACCGTGTCGTCGCATCCACTAACCATAAATACGCGTCCGACAGACACGGCCGGCACTCATAACGTATCAATTGTCTTTATAGCCTATATTTTTATTATTTATGATGGACATTATCGTGTCAAGCGATTTTATCGATACATCCGATTATTTTTTGCTCGGTTCCCGGGGTTAAATGCCACCTTCGGTTGTAACAAGTTCTGGTTAATGGAGTTGTAATAGTTGTTTATTTGCGATGTGCGCTTAAGTTTAAGTCAATAATACTTCGTTGCTAAGTGTTATGTCAGTACATTGCATTGAACAACGAAGCTGCAAAAGAAATGCATTATTTATGCGGCTCGCTTTAACTACTGGCATTATTAACTTTTAAGTTCGCATAAGTAACTTAAAAGAATGCTTTTAAAAATAATGTTCGATCATACAATGTATTTGGTCTTATAATTAGATATATTTCACGATTTTAAGCTAGCGGCCGCCCGCGACTTCTTCCGCGTGGAAAGTATTCTGCTATCCCTCGGGAACAATAGTTTTTTTTCGAGATGAAAGGTACCCTATGCCTTCTCTGTACCCCTGACAATGTGTATGCAAAATTTCATGATGATCGGTTCAGTAGTTAAGACGTGGAGGCGTAACAAACAAACAAACAAACGGACTTTTGCATTTATAATATTAGTATGAGAGGTACCCTATGTCCTTCTCTGTACCCCTGACAACGTGTATGCAAAATTTCATGATGATCGGTCAGTAGTTAAGACGTGAAGGCGTGACAAACAAACAAACAAACAAACGGACTTTTGCATTTATAATATTAGTAAGTAAGGATTATCGCTAGTACAAGGCCAAAGACATTGTAACAAGATTGTTGACAAACAGCTTATAAAATTCAATTATCTAGTTGCAAAATGTAAGACGGTTCTTGCCGAATACTCAAACTTTATAATTGTACTAAATAATTCAATTAAATCATGAAAGCACAAAAAAATATGAAATCGTTATGATATGCTTAAACAACATTAAACATAATGTTTCGTTACCATTGATCCATTTTCGGCAATTTTATAAATATCGTTTTACGAGTGTTGACGTAGCTTAATGACAAAAATTTTCTTAAATAAAATACTAATGTGAACTTACTTTGAGATGAATTTATCTCAAACCGAACATAAGGCCTTTAGATTAGTGGGCACAGTCAAACGAAAAGTTCGGAAATGTCTTTGTCTCCCCAAAAAGGGGGAGAAAACCGAAGTGAGTGTTTATTGGCTGTAATTAAAAACAAAACAGGATCGCCCAGGGCCGATCGGATGTGCTTAGGAAACTAACTTCGATGCCCTTACTACGAGATCATACGGTTTATTCCTTTGCCCCTACCATGTACCTAATACTTAAATATACCTTAATGTATTATAAGCAAGTAGCATTGTCTATATGGCTGCAGTCTTGTACGAATCAGTGTTCTTCGTATTATCAGAAAGTAAGTTTTTTTTAGTTATTAAAAAAGCTACAAATGAAATTTATTTAACATCACTTTACAGTGTGGAGTTTCGAGTTTCCAGAACGTCTTTTGGTTTTCATTTACAAAAATGAAAACCAAAGGATAAGACGTCACTTAATATCGTATCAGATTTACTTTGAACACCTGCCCCCGTACTCTCAACGAGATCGAGTGCACATCAGAATCGAAAAAATGACAAAATTCTGTTATTTTGGTATTTTGAGGTTTACTCGATTTAACTCAATCTCGATCGCGTCGGGTAGGCGGAAGTAACCCCCGAGAAATAATTTCTCTAATAAAATATAACTTCGAAACTTTATCCAACGACACATGTGTAATTATGTGTTGAATCAATACCTAAATGATTTCAAAACAGTCCAAAATCGTAAATAAAGAGTTTGAGACTAGGTATTACCTAATCAAATAAATAAAAGATACCGGAAGATTCAGAAAACACCACCACCAACCACAAGCAATATCAAGCAAACCCACCCAAACCAAACCACATAAACAAGCGCGAGCAAAAAGCATTCTGAATTTTTCACGCCGCCAAAGTGATTTCCCGGCTCTAGGACACGTCCCACAAAATGGTCGCAATAAAAAGACACGAGTAAATGTAAATCTCATAAAGCGATATCAAACCGCCAGGTTGCGGTTACAACGGCCATTAGAAAAAAATAAAGTGTCTCGTGAAAGGGCAGGGCCGCACTGAGCGCACATTTGTAATTCTGGAGTGATCGCAATGACTCCCTGGCGGTAAGTGGGTGGGGGGTTGGTGTTTTATTGATATTTTAGCGTTGGAATGATTTTCGTAGCGACTGTACGAGTCTCTCGGGGCGAGACCGTTAGTATTGATGGCCGGTGGTGCTGGACTTGGGATGATCGGAAATATAAACAAAAAACTAAAAATATTAAGAAAAATAAGATTATTATACTTAATAATATCCTAGAAAAAAATCGACTCGCACCAGATCATATTCTCGGTAACTCAGTAGCTTAGTGGTAAGAGCATTGGACCAGACTTCCAAAGGTCGCGGGTTCGATTCCCGTCCGAGAATATGATCTGGTGCGAGTTGAATTTTTTCTAGTAAATTATTCAGTATTGTATAAAAATAGTATTGTGAAAAAATTCCTATTTTTTAAAATTTAAGTTAAAAAAAATACCTATTTAAAAATATGAAATTAAAATAGGATTTTTTTCTAAAGTCAAACGGTTTAAATTTTAAAACTTTGTCAAAAGTTAAAAAAATTTTTGGAATGTTGTTCAACACTTTTGTCTTATTCATTTAGATTTTTTTTTTAAATAGAAAGTCCGTACTTTTTAAAATATGCCAAAATTTACCGTAACACATAAGGTACTATAGGGTGTAAGGGTGTGAGGGCGTAGTTAAATTTAAAAGACGTTTTAAGTTAATAATAATATTAATTAGTATCTTTTTGTACTATTTTCAATACACAAAATCAAGAAAGACGAGCGTCCATATGTCCGCGCACCATGTCTGTTCTTCTTTTCTTTTCAAAACGAATCTGAGATTTGAAAAGTAAATAATTCAAATAAAGTAGTGCGGTGGCATAGATAGACGAACTTCACAGTTCACTATCATCTGGGTTGATTTAATCCAGCACAGGTGGGTCCCTCCCTGTGCTCACGTTACGGGACAGGAGCACAGAATATATATTACTAAGCTTAGACGCTGCCCTATAAGTACCTGAGGTACAGTACACTAACATCTGCACAGGTTGGTCCCTCCCTGTGCTCACGTTACGGGACAGGAGCTTAGGTTCTGCCCTCTACCTGAAACATTCAAGTAACGACACGAGCGGCTTAAAACACGGTTATGATTGGTCCAGTTTTACGACCGATCGCTTCCTTACATCATCGCGATTTATTATTCTGTACGTTTGGGACGGATCTGAATTCTGAAGATGGTACCATGATTAGAACTTATAATTCTGGTTTACTTGGAGTGACTTTATAAGTAAACTAACTTTATATATAAAGTAAGAAAGTACATTAGTAACTAAGTATTTCAAATGTGCAAAGGTAAATAAATAGGCCTTGACAAGATTCCATGAGATAATAGAGTGAAAAGTTTACCTTAGGCACCCATTACACGGTAGGTTTTGCTGTCAGTTTAACCACAGTCACGGGCTGTGACTGACGATTAACCTACCGTGTAATGTAGTGACTGATGGTTGCATGATGTGTTTTTCTTCTTTCCATCTGACTGATCAGTCAAACGTAATTCATGACTGATGGAATTTGACTGACGTTTGCATGACCATGTAATGGGTGCTTTAGTTTGAATCTTATGTCACCGTTATTATAATTGAACAAAGAAGTTTAATACATCTTGGGCAGTCCACTAATTGTGTCTTACACCAAGATGGACGAAGATTAAGACTAAAAAACAAAGGTGGAACTAAATTTATGAAACAATAGATACTGAAACAGGTGACAGTGTTGCTTAAATTGAACAACTTTTTCCAAGAAAAATAGGTCAAAAAACGAAAAAAAAAACTTACTCCCATGTCTCCTTTAAAATGTATTGGTCAGCTGACCGACTAACTATGGAAAGGCAAAAATATATATAATTTTTGACCTATGTTCCCTGGAGAAAGGCTGTAAAGTCGCATCACGTTCCATTTTTAAATTTTCAATACAAATGATCAAAACAACTCTGCGCAAACTGTAATGAGGGGGAACTTTGAAAATTCCTATTAAATTATTGAATAGATATAAGTATATACAAAACTCGCAATACATTAGACAAATACCTCATTATTCCTAAGAAAAATTAAAAATTACTTTAGATTCTGTAAATACCAGTAAAAAAACATGTCAAACATTTTTTAAATTTTCTCTCTTTAAAGAACTCCTTGATAATACAAACAATAAGTAAAAAAATAAATATGAGTCGTATTCTTATTTGTTACAGCTGAAATGTTTTTGAAAAATACCTCTGACAAGCAAATTTGAAATTCCACTTGAACAGATTGTCTTCGTTTTAAAATACCAGACAATATATACAAAACACGCAAAACATTAGACAAATACCTCATTATTCCTAAGAAAAATTAAAAATTACTTTAGATTCTGTAAATACCAGTAAAAAACATGTCATTTTTTTTTTAATTTTATCTCTATAGAGAACTCCTTGACAATACAAACAATAAGTAAAAAAAAATAATATGAATCGTATTCTTATTTGTTACAGCTGAAATGTTTTTGAAAAATACCTCTGACAAGCAAATTTCAAATTCCACTTGAACAGATTGTCTTCGTTTTAAAATACCAGACAATTTATTATGTTTTTCTCTCTATACAGCACTGATTTAAGAATTTTGCTTCCTAAAACTAAAGTTTACATCAATAATAATGCTTTCATTCTTTAGATAACTTCATTGGAAAAAACACTAATTTCGTTGAAATGCAAATATACAGCCTTAAGCAACACTATCCCATGTTTTAGTATTGTGAAATAATTTGTTTCCACCATATATTGTGTTCGGTCGTAGCGTAGCTTTCAATATTTAACCAATGTTTCTATGTTGTTGACGTAATACCTTTGTAACTTGTAGATAACTACTGACAATTTTACGCATATCGTTTCGATATCGCATGGGTAACGCAAACCTCGTAGGAAACAACGACGAAAAGCAGATGCAGATACGTGTAAGTACTCGGAACTCGGAATTAATAAGTAATAATACCGGTCAAGAGCGAGTCGGAATCGCGCACCGAGGGTTCCGTACCATCATAATTGCACCATTAAACCACACTGCAGAGTAGAATAATAAAATTAGTATAACAGTTTTAGGTCAGCGCCATCTCTTGACCGATAGTGGAACTAATGTTAATTTTTTTAGGAATTTGATAATTTCTAAAAAAGTGTGCTATATTGAGACATTGTTTTATTTTTCCTGTAATCTTTATATAAACTGCTATCACATAGAATAATTTCAGATTTTTATCTTTGCAAACTTCGGAGATAAGGGGGGGAACGGTATTTTTTTACATTTTTCATCATAAGTCAAAAACTATGAGGTCTAAAACAAAAGAAAAATATTGAAATTGAACAAACGGCGCTCTTTCATAATATGCCCACATGCCCTAGTAGCCCCACTTCAAAATTTTAAGACCCCTTTTCAGTCCCTGTTGTAAAAAAAGATATTTTTTTATTTATTTCTTATTTGCAAAATAGTTTGGCAAATGTCATCTTAAATCATTCCAAATTTTAAGTTGATACCAGTAGTAGTTCTCGAGATATCCAGCTGTGATAGACAGACAGACAGACAGACTGAGTCACACCATAAGGGTTCCTTTTTTACCATTTTGGTACGGAACCCTAAAAAAAGATTGTTTAGTGTCTGAGTTAGTTAAGCTCTGAACAAACCACTTTCTTTTTGATATACGTTGTCTCCAAACCCTACAACTCACTCAGTTCTTTAATCTCAATCCTGTTATTCGATGCCTGCTGCAGTTGAAACAAATCAACGACCGATATTGAAGCACCCACCTACAACCAAACGCATATTTCGCGACACAATACCTCGACAAAAGATAAAAAATGCAAGGCGACATGCGCATGAACATTCAACAGATATTCTCAACACAGTAAATCGTAATTCGATAACACCCTGTACCGAGATATTTAAATTTTATTGTCATCTGCCACCCCAACATCGCTGCGTGGAAGTACATTGCTGCTTTAAACTGTATTACATGAACTTTCTTAGAGAATATAAAGTGTAGTGTAGTGTTCATAATGTATAACAAACGCAGGTTCTGTGGAAATCTTGAATAATGCTTCTTCATGATACTATTTTAAAACTCATGCGACATACTTTGGTGTGTTGTTTTGAAACAGAATATCTAAAGTATGAACAATAGCAATTCTTGATGATTGATATAGACTCAAAAAATTAAAAGGGTTTTCCAAAATTTACTATAGATCCTGTTTTTCCTTGATTGTATTTTTCTCAATAGTGAAGGGATTTTTTTTATGCTTTAATCAAAGTCTTGATCTTTGAAAATGCTTTGATTTTATACGAAACAACTACTCCCAAAACTGTGAGAATAACATTTTTAGTAATGTTATCGTTACCTATTTATTTATTCCCAGTTGTGTGACACGCGGCGGTTTCGGTTGCCAAAATTTTCATCAAATAGAAAATTCACTATTAACCGACCGAGCGCAAAGCACCTCTGTTTCAGCTTGTGCAAAAATGCTTTCGTATGTTTGTCCGCCTGTTTTTCTCTCTACAGGTCGCATTTTTCAACCGTGATTTTCGTGAAATTTTGTGAGCAGGTTCGATAAGGTTCGAAAATGATAAATAATGTAAATATTTGTGGATTTAGTTATTTGAAAAATTTCAAAATGGTAAAGATATGTTGAAGTGAGGTCTACAGTTAACAGTGCCACTGGTTTATTTAGTCCAAAAATCCCACTCTAAGATTCTCTAGGCTATAATGTACAGACAGAACCACAATAGCCGAGATATCGCACATGTACAGCTCGCACAATGCAAGTATTTGTCACCGCATTGACAGTGCCTTGTCGCGCTATCTCGCGCTGAGTGAGTAACCTTGTCCGACACGCGGCGGCTTTGGTTGCCAAAATTGTAGATAAATACGAATTTTATTATTTATTTAGTCCAAAAATCCCACTCTAAGATTCCTAAGTACAGACAGAAACACAATGGCCGAGATATCGCACATGTACAGCTCGCACAATGCAAGTTTTTGTCACCGCATCGACAGTGCCTTGTCGCGCTATCTCGCGCTGAGTGGGCAACTTTTTCCGACACGCGGCGGCTTTGGTTGCCAAAATTGTAGATAAATACGAACTTTATTATTTATTTAGTCCAAAAATCCCACTCTAAGATTCCTAGGTACAGACAGAAACACAATGGCCGAGATATCGCACATGTACAGCTCGCACAATGCAAGTATTTGTCACCGCATCGACAGTGCCTTGTCGCGCTATCTCGCACTGAGTGGGCAACCTTGTCCGACACGCGGCGGCTTTGGTTGCCAAAATTGTAGATAAATACGAACTTTATTATTTATTTATTCCAAAAATCCCACTCTAAGATTCCTAAGTACAGACGGAAACACAATGGCCGAGATATCGCACATGTACAGCTCGCACAATGCAAGTATTTGTCACCGCATCGACAGTGCCTTGTCGCGCTATCTCGCGCTGAGTGGGCAACTTTTTCCGACATGCGGCGGCTTTGGTTGCCAAAATTGTAGATAAATACGAACTTTATTATTTATTTAGTCCAAAAATCCCACTCCAAGATTCCTAGGTACAGACAGAAACACAATGGCCGAGATATCGCACATGTACAGCTCGCACAATGCAAGTATTTGTCACCGCATCGACAGTGCCTTGTCGCGCTATCTCGCGCTGAGTGGGCAACCTTGTCCGACACGCGGCGGCTTTGGTTGCCAAAATTGTAGATAAATACGAACTTTATTATTTATTAGCGGCAGCCCACGGTTTCACCCGCGTAGTGCCCGTTCCCGTGGGAATTTTGGGATAAAAAGTATTCTATGTTTTAATCTAGGCTATCTCCTATCTGTGTGCCAAATTTCAACCAAATCCGTTCAGTAGTTTTTGCGTGATTGAGGAACAAACATCCAAACCCACAAACTTTCACATTTATAATATTAGTAGGATTTAGTCCAAAAATCCCACTCTAAGATTCCTAAGTACAGACAGAAACACAATGGCCGAGATATCGCACATGTACAGCTCGCACAATGCAAGTATTTGTCACCGCATCGACAGTGCCTTGTCGCGCTATCTCGCGTTGAGTGGGCAACCTTGTCCGACACGCGGCGGCTTTGGTTGCGGCCACGCACCGATTTATGCGCTCCCGGCAAAGTAGATTAGCCTGATAGATGCGCTTGTAGGTTTATCGCAAAAAAACGATGCGCGATAGTGCAACGATAGTTTTGGAGTTAGATATAGGGATCTTGTGTTTTGTGGTGCGATGCGGAAAAGAAAAGATGGAGATTATACTCTGTTTGTCATGTCAGACATGTTAAGCTTTAAAATAACTAATTTTTTCAAAATCCATTGTATCGATAAAATCACTATCTTTATGTTAGCTTGTTGTAGGTAGTCTTAGAGCATCGCCGGCTTCGTCCCGAAGGAAGCCAGCGCGTTGCTCTAAGTAGGTAGTGGTTATGCAAAGGGAAATAAGTTAATTCCTATGCTTTGTCTTAAATAAAAGTCAATTTTCAAGTAAAAAATTAGTAGTATTCACTTACAATGTATTAACAGGGGATTATACTACAAAAAGCTTTCTAGAATTATTCAAAGCTAAAATATTATATAATATATGCGAAATCTATCTCCAATGATTGGAAATGAAAGATTTTCCTGACGATAATACTTTATTATATCCTTTATTATTTCAGGATTATCATTTTCGTAAAATATACATAATCATGATTATATTCTTAACTTATTTCAAAACTCTTAATAAATCTTTCTAAAAATATGAATACCCTCGTATCTACTTATAGACGAGTAAGTAGGTAATGACTTGAGTAAAACTTGCAATTTTTATTTATATCCACATGCAATTTATAGTATAAATTATTCTTTAATGTCCTCAAACTGCACTTAAATTGCATTTAATTTTAGAAGCATTTGATGTAGAGCAACAGACGCTACCAGCTACCACACAACAAAATCATTTTCCAATGGAGTGTTTTCATATTTTCCAAGTGTGTGGTTGTTATTAGATTATCCCCGATTGAGGTGCTATTTCTACATGTTTACTCGTACTGAAGACAGTAACTTGATGGTATTTATTGTTATTGGTTAGCAAGGGTCCCGTCGAGCTTACTTGCGGTAATAATAAGCTAATAGGTATTGAAAAAAAGGAGTTACGAAGAGGGAAGATTTTGAAAAATTTAAGAGAAAATTGTCTATAAAATTGGCACTATAAATAATTATTGACTTATGAAATGTTGCTGCGTGGACATAGATCGTACCGAGTATATACCACGCTCAATATTATTATTTTTGCCTTCTTTGATGTTCCGAGTTTCTGAGTAGGTACCCACCGAGTTCGATCTCAGACGAGTTGTAGTAGAAAAGTTTTTAATTTCAATGACGTATGTAAGTAAGCTTTTATTACGATAAATCGCTTATTTATACCATGATGTGATGTTTTCCGTCATCAAAAACTAGTAAATAATATGTAAAACTCTGAATTCTAAGGTACTATTTTTATTTGTCAAAGCTATGAAGAGCGGGGCAAACTAACACAAGTATTTATTTACTTAAAAGGTTGCTCCATAACTGATATTGTTAATGTACCCACCAGCTATCACAATAAAATTATTTTATTTTTATTTATTTATTTTATTTATTAAATTAATGAACTTTACTAAGAAAATTTTACTACAGCTACTTAATAAAACAAGGTAAGAATAAATGAGCACTCCACAAAATACTTGGACAAGTTTCGCCAAGAACAAAGCATCGTAATTACTCAATAGGGGAGACAGGGCACCTTCTAACAAGTTATTTGGCACTGCCATTCTGTGTATATTATCCCAGTGTCCCCAGCTAATTTATCGCGCCCTTAGCCCCTTGCCCCTTAGATTAGGGTTGCTTCTCGTCCCATTGAGACAATGCATGACACTGACTGAGACGCTGAGACCATGTCCGGCAAGATTCTGTGTCCAAGTAGATTTTTTAAATTACAACGTTCCGTTCGCATTATTACAGTTTGTAAACCAAGTACTACCAAGTAAAACGCTACCTATCGTTTTTATAAGAAGTGCTTCTGCTGTTCCTCAGGCCTTTCTAGTGTAGGTAGAGATAAGACGTGGGGACGTTTTAGACCCCTCAAATCACGTGTAGGTATATTTTTGGTTGAACAGTTTCAGAATTTTCGGTTTAGAAATCACGCGTTCAACGAAAAAAAGTACGTGATATCTCGCTACACCCTCCCTCCCCTTGTGATATTTCCTGTTTCTTCCGATCAACCTCTTTCGACCCTCAATTCCATTCTAGCGTAGAGATAAGATGTCAGTACTTATTACAGACTTATTTTTGTTGCAGTAACCAAAAACCACAATTAAGTGCATAACTTCACCATATTTAAGTTTTCCTGGGACACCACCACAGTATTTATTAAGACTGTGACACCACCCAGCATAAATTATATAAGTACTACAAAATTTATTCACCACAATTAAGGTAACTTACTGTAGCCCTATTTCCCGGTCATCGTATCAAACAGATGGCAGCCCTGCGCAGACAGATCGCCTAATTTAACCTTAAGGTCCTTACTTTGTCGATGGACACCGATATTTCTTGTTGCTGAGACATTTAATACGGTTATAGCTCTCGAGGTGAGAATACACTGTGACAAGTTCGTAGCGGTTAGGCGTAGTGCATAGTAGTAGTTGAGCTTTTGGTCTCAAAAGCTTTGGGATTGTTCCAAATACCATCGTTAGGAATAGTACTTAAGTAAGAAATAATTGTTGACAAATTAATGAAATTTAAACAATCATGTTATCGGTGTGGATGGTAAATAATCTTCTTCTATGTTAATTTTTTTTAGGCCAATAAATGTTTCTTTATCTTTATCTTTTATCTTTATCTAAATAAAGTGTTGATCTAAATAAATAAATGAGTTTCAAAGGGAGAGCAACGTAGATTAAAACAACAACTTTGAATCAATTATTTTTTGTTATTAACATAAAATTGCTAATGCACGCAATACTTTTTGTAGTGCACTGTGTGCTCATTTGATTCTAAACCCCATGCTAAATAAGTACAAAATCTTAAAACTTACTTTGAATGCTTTCTATCTATGTAAAAAAAAGCAAAGTAGAAAAAAAAATATTGGAAAGTTAAGTAAAGGTGCTGTCTTCACATACTTATGCATTAAATTATTTTGTATTTTCACAGCCCTTTATGCAACTCATAACTTACAAAACAATACACCTTAAATCATGCGACGAGCCTTCTCAATTTCTTCCACATAAGTCGGCCGTGTCCACGTAATCGGCATAGCGCCAATAACTCTGTCCCTACCCGAATAAATAAATGTTTTATTGATGGCGACGCGACGGCCCTTGTAATTATCGAAAGACAGCGGGGATCCGCCACGGATGGAATGGACGCGACAAGTGACAATTTATACGCGATCTGTGGCACAGAGAGGTTTTAATCCAAAATAAAAAAGTCGTTTTCAAGCTATCTACGTCCATAAAAGCGGGTGTTAAATAAGCCACTGTCGACGATGTAATTGTAACCTTTTATGTTTGTTTTTTCCAGTGGTTTCACCAGCGAACTAAAATATATGGAGCAAGCATTGCGCTCAAAAAATGGCACCGACGAAAAGTACAACTAAGTGGATTGAGATAAAAATGTTTGCATGCATTTAATTATGCAGCACAAAGCGTCTGAGCACTGGTTGCTTATTAGCGACCATAATTTGTATACTCATAGATATTTTCTATAATTAAACGAAAAAATGTGATACGTTATTTCTGCATATTTTTACTGCTAATAATTAATCTTTTACACCATTTGACTACACAGGACGTTATTTCTAATAAACTTTCTCTTTCTCTCTTTTCTCTACAATACAAGCTGCAATTTATTGTAAAGAACGCTAACGTCAGTCACCAAGTGCGTGGCTGGCCCGACTAAAACTGACCGGTTTTTTTTAAATTTTATTTATATATTTAGTACACACAACATTTTTACAAGAAAAATAATGGACAGAAGAGTAGTACAAGGGCACAGCTTATTTCATATTGAAATTTCTTCCAGCTGGCCCGGGACAGGAAATAACATTGAGAAGGGCAGTCTGTGTGTATTTTGAACATTATATATTCATATTTCATATGTATATATATATATGAATATACATATTCATATATATACATATGAATATATAATGTTCAAAATACACACAGACTATATATATATGACATAGGTAATAATATATACTTACACAAATAGATAAAATATTTAATACATACAAATACATATACTAAAAATAAGAAGAAAGTTGCAAAGAAGAAAAGAATAGACAGTGTTAAGTACAGGAAGATAAATAATACTCCTTCAAACATTTTTTGAAGAGAGATATCGTGCGACAATCTCTTATCTCAGCCGGCAGTGAATTCCAGAGACGAGCGGCGTGCACGGAGAAGGAATAAGAAGCGAAGCCGGAACTGTGAGTGGGAAATTTAAGAGTGGATTTAAGATCCGATTTGCACGGGGTGTTAGGCGAGTGTAAGAAGGAAAAACGATCACGGAGGTAAGATGGAGTAGTAGGGTTGAAAAGGACATTGAAAAGGAGACAGAGGATTCTAACATTCCTGCGCAGGCGTATTGGAAGCCACTTGAGTTCTCTCCGATAGTTTGAAACGTGGTCGTACTTACGAAGACCAAAAATGAAGCGAATGGCAAGATTTTGGAGGCGCTCAAGTTTGTTTAGTAGTAGCTCGGTGGCATCTAAGTAGCAGACGTCAGCATAGTCGAGAAGAGGTAGAATGAGTGACTGGGCAAGAGAGATTTTGGTGGGCAAGGGTAGAAAACTTTGGAGACATTTGAGGGAGTGAAAAGAAAAGTATATCTTGCGGCTGACGTCAGCGACATGAGTCGACCAGGAAAGATTGGAATCTAGGATAACACCTTAATTTTTTACGGAGTTGCTGAACGGGATAGTAATTCCATCTAGTAACACAGGTGGCAAATGAAGAGAATGGGCTTGGCTCTGCATGTATTTGCTACCAATAATGATAGCCTGAGATTTAGTTGGATTTACCAAAAGTCCATACTGCTTAGCCCAGGTGGAAATACTGTTCAGGTCCTCATTTATTATAGATATAGCGAAGTCCACATCATCGATTTCAAAGTGGCGGTATAGCTGCAAATCGTCTGCGTAGAGATGGAAGTTGGAGGAAATGACTCTTGTAACAGAGTTGATGAAGATAGAAAAAAGGAGTGGTGAGAGAACACCTCCCTGAGGTACGCCAGCAGTGAGTACACACCTATCAGATGTTGACTCATCAAGGCGGACACACTGCGAGCGCCCCTGAAGATAGGAATCAAACCATGAAAGAGCAGAAGAAGAGACATTTAGTGAGCGAAGAGTGGCAAGTAGAATATCGAAATCGACAGAGTTGAAGGCACTGCTAAAGTCGAGTAATACCAGGATAGTCAGCTCCTTATTTTCCATCGCCCAGCGAATGTCATCAGTGACTTTCAGTAGAGCAGTGACGGTGCTGTGGCCAGGACGAAAGCCAGATTGGAAGCGGCTTAACAGAGAATTGGACAGAAGAAAAGAAGAAAGTTGTTTATGAGTGATGCGCTCTAGAACTTCAGATAGGAACGGTAAGATGGAGATGGGTCGGAAATGACAAGGTAAAGATGGGTTAGGAACTTTGGGTAAGGGGATAATGTGAGCTGTTTTCCAGATCTGAGGAAAACAATTTGAACTGAGAGAGAAGTTGAAAATGAAAGTGATAATTGGATCGGGTTGTACTTTTTCGGCCACGTGGTGCCATTTTTTAAGCAATATTTGTTTGCAATTACACTTCCATAGATTTTAGTTCGCTGGGTTTCACCATTCTTACTTATTTTCTTAGTTACACGTAGGTTTTTTAATATTTAATATTTTTTAATGTAAACAATAGAGTAAAATCGTTAATGTTTCTGTAACTATATGTCTTAATTTTATGATCAGTACAAATCCAGTTACGCGGCACATATTCGTTGCATTTTCTTTCCTCCCTACAACAATTACCGTGTCGAGACCTCGCAATCATCGTTTGACAGTGGACGGACACCGTAACGTGACCGAATGAGGGAAAACAACACCAATATGTTACAAGCAATTTAGGCGACAGCCCTATCATTAAGCATTCACCGTCAAGAGTGGCCGTTCGTAAATTATTTGTTCAAATTTAGAACGGGATCGGTTAAACGTTTCGGGGCATCAATAAGTAATACCTGACAAAATTACGCAGGCCTTTCCTACCCCCCGACGACGTTTAAATTTAAGGTTGCCAAAGGGGTTATGTTAAGGGTTTACAGGTCTTTTTGAACTGGTCGTTTTGTAATGGCGGATTGCAATTACTCGGACGGTCCGCGCAGTGACAAATGTTTATGTGTTTGTCACTTGGACACAAGGGGATATAATGCGAATAATACAAGCTTTGTTTCCAGTACCCGCCCCGGGGAGTTCGCAGAAACGAGTCGCCGAATTAAGTTTAATGGGCAGCTTAAGATCGATGGCGGCGAGATGTTAATTGCTGCTCGAAATCGATTGAATATTTAATACTGGGTTTTGTTTTTACAATTTTTACTTTGTGGAGTCATAGTAAGTATACATGTCACAATTTTAACTTTGCAAAGTCATTTACCCCCATTAATAACGAAGAGAAGTTTACACCTAAGTAGTTTAACCAAAAAGTTTTCTTAGTTTGGTTAAAGCGGATGTAAACATACTCTTCGATTATTAATAAGGTCATTAGAAATTAATTCTATCCCCCATGCCAAATACCTAAGTTACAAAAAGTCGTTTTAACTATCCAAAAGAGTGTGGTTTATTTGTCCAAGTAAACAGTTATATGTTAGGTATTTTTATAAAACCTATTCTGATTAAAGAGATCTTTAAAGGTATGATCTACCTACCAGCTACCGTGACGTCGCCCAGCAACTGTTTTGTCTCTCACATGGTTTGTATGAAAAGTTGCCGACGACCGCGTCGCATCGTGTGCGCGCTTCCATATAAACCCGTGGACTTGATGTGAGAGACAAAACAGTTGCTGGGCAACTAAGTTGCCCGATTGTTGGAAGACTAGTTAAAGTTTTGCAACTTAAATTCCTGTTAGTTTCTTCGGGTATCCAAGACAAAATTAAAATAATTAGATTATAAATCATACTCCAACTCGGATGACCACAACTTAACTACTCCCAAGCAATCATAGACAATAGACGTCATCATTACCAGTGGCATAAAATGGTACGCACACTACACTACATATAGTACCTGCCTACATAGGTACACTTCACACGTGTTGTGTTTATGTTGGACAGTTTGCGGACATAAAGTAGTGCGTCTGCCGAATGACATTACTGCGTACGTGGCCGCTACGGCGGGCTACGAAGTTTGTTAGCTATTTAATTTTTGATTTGTAATATTTTTTGAAAAAAAAAACATCAAAATAATAACACAGAACTGATATTGTGACAAATCAATTTTGTTCGTACATTTTGAGCAATATAGCTTGGCTGCATTGTGAAAACATTAGCAAGGACGCATTTAGTGACTGTGTTAGAAAAAAAACTTCCCACCAAATCAGACAAGTAGGGTTATTGTGACTACAATGTGTTAGGTAGTAGGGTTACAAAGCTGAATATTGATAGGGGTACTGTAGAATATTGATAGGGGCACTGTAGACTGATAGGGGTACTATGCACACCCCCGGAAAATTATTACAAACCCCAAAATAAACACTTTTTCGTTGTTTTTTTTATAAATTGCATAGTGACCCGAAAGTGGTGCCCTCAGAGGTTTTTATTTAATAAGTTGTTAATGGAAAATCATTTTAATAAAACTTCTCGTGGAATTTTTAGGGCTCATGGTCTAGTATTTTTATTTTAGAAGGTATCACCACATTCTCTCGCACTCATTCGTAGAAGTAGCAAATTTATCAAGAACGGCCACTTTTAGCAGTTTTGCTATCTACTTCTAGCAGTGACTACGAGGGAATGTAATGATTCCGTCTAAAAACACTAGATTACGGGCCCTAAAAATTCAACGAGAAGTTTTATTAAAATTGTGTATTAGAATTGCCTAAAATATTAAATAAAATGCACCGCGGTGCCTTTTTTGGTCAGGAAAGCGCCATAAGCATCTTGAGCAAACATTTTGTCTTTTTATAAATATGTATTATTGTAAATATAGCTAGCTAGTCAAAAGCGTTGTTTGTCCACCTACAATGTATTGAGCCCGCTTTTGTCGTGGCCTCGAGGGCCGCGTCGTGGAGCGTCGTTAAGGAGCAGCAATCATTCTCTCGTGAGCAGCTCCCGACTATCGCACGTAATTAACCAATGTCCGCCGGTCCCCAATAACGCGGAACTAGGGCGGGTGGAGGTGGCTTTCGTAGACATTCAAAGCTCTCAAGCTTTGGAATGGATCTCCTTTTTTTTCATCTGATTCCCACTCTGACCTTGTTTAACTTATTGGGTTTTTACTTCTTTGGATATTGACACGATAGCAAATGTCTTTAATCTCCATTTGTCGGTAATGATGTGTTGAGTGTTCCTAATTGCTAATTTCAACTTTGATTTTTCTTATGCACAACAGGATAGTTCGTGGCCTTTACTTCACCTGATGTTAGGTGACAATAAGGCCAAAGGTGGAAGCGCACTACGCCCGGAATCCTTACCACTGAGAAGTTCCTCAGATAGGAGATCCTAAGATAGACAGTTGACTAGCTTACCTCTAACTGCCGGAACACACCAATTTTTAAATTGTTGTTATTATAACTTAGGTAAGATGGTGGTCGCTAGCCAGGCGGACTTGAAATAAGCCCTACTTACCTACCACCAACCAAACCGAGTACAAATGTACCCCCTCCTAGGAATCTTACACGGGTGGGCTAACCACAAGACCACAGAAGCGGAATTTTTCATTCATCTCTGGATAGCGTGATTATGGTATGGTTATGTACTTAATTTTTGCAATTTCCATAACATAAGTGCCCCCATGCTTGGAATAGAGACTAGAATAGCTACATCGCTAGGTGATGTTGTTTCTCTGACTTGCCTGTTCCATTTCGTTGCTATCCTTGTGTTGCCAATAAGCTCGCTTCATTAGGTGTTCGGGCAAACGAGGCTTGGCCGGGGGACAGCGCGGCCATTGTTGCTGTCCCACTCCGCTGATGAGAAACTGAGAGCGGGACAAACGGGGCTGTCAGCTGAAAAAATATAACACAGACTAGCTGCTGCCCGCGACTTCGTCCGCGTGGATATTCGAGAAAATCCTTTGGGAACCTTTAACCAGAATAAATAGTGTTCTATGTTTTAATCTCATCAAAATCAGATCAGCCGTTTTTACGTGATTAGGCGGGTCCCCATCCCACTAAGCACGCTGCCCCTCTTTTCCTTTCCCCCTCATTCTCCCCTCCCACTCCCCCTCCCTCTCCCCCTCCCTCTCACTATCCCCCCCTTTCACTCTCGCTCTCCCCCTCCTCTACCCCTCCTCTATCCCTCCTCATCCCTCACCAAAATTTTGTGATTTACACGCGTACAATGTGATTAAATTGACAATAGACAGTGATCCGCTGTAAATTCACTTGAGATTGCATGGAAAAGAGAAAATTTAAACATTAAAATTCGTCATTTTGTACCACAAGCGGTCTGAAGTCGGTCACTTCTGTTGTACATTGTCAAATTAATCTTATTATGTAGCTTCGGTGGCTACAAATTTAAGGCCAGTATATTCGAAATTATCGAATTTGGCCTATTTTTGATTCAACAATAAACAATCAAATATTATTTATTTTGAGCAGTTCAAAATATATATTGAAGTTTCATAAACGATCTTGATTAATTTACGGTTAAAAATTCGATATTCGTTTCTTCACTCGACTAAAAAAATATGCAAAGACTAAGAAAATTTTCATTAATTTTATATTTTTTGGATAATACTTAAAGTCTATTAATCCCTTATTCTCGAAAAATATATAGAAAAATAGTTAATGACATATAGAAGAATATTCAACGGTAACTTTTTCAAAAAGTGACTTTATTTATGCTCAAAATTTCTACAAAAACATTGAAAAAATGAAAAAGTGAGGTTATTTTCATTACTCTTCACACGTAAAGAAAAAGACAGAAACAGAGTTTTTGGAATATACTGGCCTTAATAAAAAGAGTTCTAATAAAAAACGGAATCTCACATAAAATTTTTTAGACCACTAGTATAATAAGCTCTTATTATACTAAATAACTCTATTCTCTTTAGATAGTTTATTAATATCCTTACTTGTCTTATTTGGGAAACAATCTCCAACCAACTCTTAATTGAAAAAACAATTATAAAATACAACAAATGGTTTTCCAGATTACGAAAGAAATTATAAGTTACAATTTGATTTAATACGACAAAATATATTTTTATTTAAATTACGATTTAAATTTAAAAGACGTATGACAACTGTAATAAGCTGTTTACTAATAGGACATGTAAACGGACTATACCTACTTACTTGAATGTACTATTAATAGAACTGTGCTTAAAATGGAACTATCGGTCTGTCTGAATGAACTAATTTACCACTTGTTTGTTGCAGCAAAATTTGTTTCCAGCAGTATTGCCACGAAGAAAATGTAGGAAAATCTTCAATTTATTATTCCTTAAGTGAAAACGAGGTAGATAAAGAAAAGTTAGTGTTTGCATAATGTAAGAAAAATTGCGTGAATTAATAAAAAAAAAACAAAAATACGCAAGTTGGCAGCCCTGGGTCCAAACGAGTTTCTTGAGGAAATGATTTCTTGTTAGTTTCGGCGGGAAAAGGCGATGAATGTGTCGTTTCGTTTCCCTCGATGTTTGTACAATGTTTTTATGACAGTTCTCGGTTGAAACTGCGAAGCTATGCGAGTCTTGTACCTACCTATAATTTGTCTTTATACAAAGTTTTAATAGACCGTGATCGCAGACATTAGCTAACATTTATAAATAAATAAATAAAATAAAAATGTTTTTATTTGATTGATAACATTTCTTGTACATTTTTAGTGGCTAATAATCTAGTACAAATAAATGAAAATAAAACCATGCATTTAGCCCTGGATCACACTAGGATTCCCTGTGTCGTGAAACCCAGATCCCTTCTCAACATAAAAAGGGAAAACAAAGACAGAAAAGAAAGGTTATTGACAAAGCGTTATCCAAACACAATTCTTTAAGGACCTGTTTCACAAAGTTTGATTCATTCAGTTCCAATTAATATACTTGAGGAGTAACTGTTACATTTTCAATTTAAATAGAAGCTGCCCAGGTACAGGCTGTGAAACAGGCACCATCATCATAATAATGATAAAGTTATATAAAAAAACAAAAAAAAAACAGTATTTTTTAACAAGGTATTGCTTGTTATTAAGCTAAAGTAACAATATAAATAATTTAAAGCATATTGAATAATCTGTTCACAAATTTTCCACAGTTATGTTTTCGGGCCCTATTTCACCAAGTCGATATTTGTCAGTGACATATGTCGGTTAATTTTACAATTGTCATTACTTTAATTAGGGACAAGTATGTCGTGAAACAGCGATATTTTCTACAAGTCGACATATTTGTAGATTTGTCAGTAATTCTTGATATGAGATTGGAGCTGAGTCAAGTTTGCGTGACAATTGTGGACTTGTAAAAAATATAACCTGTTTCACAACACAAATTGTCCCCTATTTAAATAAGAAAAGTACTGTAAAAATTGCCGACATATGTCACTGACAAATGTCCATTTGGTGAAATAGGGGCGATATATTATTTTTTGATTTTTTGTATTATTTAGGTATTGTTTGATATTAAGTTAAACAATATAGATAAGTTCATGAATATTTAAGCAAAAGTATGTACCTCTAGAAATCAATATCATTATGTTATTTAGTTGTACAGGGTTATTTGTAAAATACCAACAACCTCGCAGGAGTAGATTAATAACATACATCATAAATTACAACATTTGTTCTACGACTTTTCCGAAAACAGACAAAAAATCAAATTTCCATACAAATGTCCGAACAGCTGATCAAGTATCAAAAGTCGGAACTTTTTTGTCTGTTTTTTGAAAAGTAGTAGAACAATGTTGTTGTATATGATGTTAGTAATCTACTCCTGCGAGGCTGTTGGTGTTTTACAAATAACCCTGCAAATAAGCAACTCGTCTCTATCTATTCATAATATGGGAATCGAACCCACTACTTTAGCTCTGCAGGCTTATTACATAAAAGCAATCGCGATAAGCGGACGATGTTCGTCCCACTCCGTGACACTAACTCACGAATAAGGTTCAATATCAAGTACCTAAATTGAACGACGAATTGTCAAAACAATCAACTTTTAATTGTCCTTCCAGTTTTCCTAAACATAAAAGTATATCTAAGTCTTTTAAAAAAATTCTAATATCTTTGACCTAAGTATATTTTCTTGAAAATAAATATCAACTATCTGAAAAGCAATGGTTTGGATTAAATTTAGTAAATATGTTGTTTACATATTTGTTCGTATATTTAACGGTTGTCCATTTGATATGGATGTCCCTTTTTTATTGTATGAATTTGATGAAAAGTCAACTAAACAACCTTTAAAATGCGAAAAAAATACGAACAAAATGTTAACAACATATTTATTTCTGATGCCAAAATGATACTTTAAGAAATAAAGTTTAAGTATTTTTAAGCTAAACTATTTTTTTTTCAATACAATACACTTTTATGTTTGATCATAATCCCGAACCTATGGAACAGGACCGCTTCTTAATTTTGTTTTTACCTAAGCACGTTGTAGGCAAATAAAACCAAATAAACATGTAAGTTCTGTCTAAGATTTCTTCCAGCGAAATCACCCCCATTTAGCCAGTCGATTTACCCCAGACGTGTGACGCACGCTCGGCTGCCTGCGCCCGCGCCGGAAACGGAAATGACGCGGCCGCCATTGCCGCCGGATGTCGCCTGCGACACAGCGCCCTCTATGGATTTATTCTGTTCGGTTGACGATGCTGGATTGGTATCGGATTGAGAGGTTTTGGTGATAAATCATGGCTTTTGACTGTTATTGGAACTCGATAGGTAGCTGAATCAAAACTTGAATAGGGAATATGCATAAGTTACTTTGATAAATTTGAGCTTGATCGCTGCGGACACGTATAAAAACATGATGGAAAAGAAAAATAAAAATAATGTATTATTTTAGTTTTATCACACGATGATATAACTATTTTTTTTTTCATTTTTGTATATAATGCACTTAACAGTCAGATAGATTATCGAATAAGAAATATTATTTTTATTACACTTTATGTACAGTACGAGGCATATAACTTGAAATTGGGTGGGGATTGCGCGAAACGCGTATTTTGGGTATGCGTAGCGGTGAGGGGCGCGGGCGGCGGGAGAGGGGCGCGCGCTATTGGTCGCTTACAAGAGCACATGCGCGAACTTATCCCCAATACGTCGAAAAAATTTCAAGATACGAGGGAGATAATTAAAAATTCTTGGCTAACTCCACAATAAACGCACCTGAAACACAGCGGCGTCACTCCCTGTATGTGTAAGCTTGGCGCCAGCTTGGCGGCGGCTACGTAGGACGCGTCACGACTTGTTATAGGGTTGGCTATTTAGCATCATTACATATTAACGCAAGGAAATAAGAAAACGAAAGTTTGATGATTTAAATTGTATTAATTTTTTATTAATTTAAACATTACAATTATATGGAACAATAGTTATTATGATTTCTTGATTTGTACCAATTTCAAGGTTTATTTTTCGTTTGCCCGAATTGTTATTTTTATTATAATACTAGCGGCCGCTCGCGACTTCGTCTGCGTGGACAGACGATTTCTCTATTTTTTGTTATCCCTCGGGAACAATACATTATTTCGGGATGAAAGGTATCCTATATGCTTCTCTGTACCCCTAAGAACGTGTATGCAAAATTTAATGATGATCGGTTCAGTAGTTAAGACGTGAAGGCGTAACAAACAAACAAACAAATAGTACCTATTATTTTAGACTAGCGGCCGCCCGCCACTTAGTCTGCGTGGAAAGGTTTTTTTGCTATCCCTCGGGAACAATACCTTTTTTCGGGATGAAAGGTACCCTATGTCCTTCTTTGTACCCCTGACAACGTGTATACAAAATTTCATGATGATCGGTTCAGTAGTTAAGACGTGAAGGCGTAACAAACAAACAAACAAACAAACGGACTTTCACATTTATAGTACTAGCGGCCGCCCGCGGTTTCACCCGCGTGGTTCCCGTTCCCGTGGGAATATCGGGATAAAAAGTATCCTATATTTTAATCCAGGCTATCTTCTATCTGTGTGCCAAATTTCAACTAAATACGTTCAGTAGTTTTTGCGTGATTGAGGAACAAACATCCAAACATCCAAACCCACAAACTTTCACATTTATAATATTAGTAGGATTAGTAAGGATTAATTATCTTAATTAGTTTAATTTTAGTTTAATTAATTAATGACTTAAGTAACATGTATTAAATTCTACTCTTGCTTTTCCAAAAAGGAGAAGAAAGTCCTCCTTTATTGTTATACTAAAAAGCTTAAAAAAAAGTTGTATGAAAACCCATACTCCACCATAGTATTTAACTTTAATTTAATAAAAAATACAAAAATGCAAATATCTCGGAAACGGTGCGTCGGCACCAAAAAATAAATTTTTATTTTGACCCCCATAAGAATTCAGGAGGTAGATGAGAGGTATTAAATGAAATGTCAAAAAACGGTCAAGTGCCCGTTTCAAATATTTTTTCTATACAAAAGTACAAAAACGTCAGTCTGTGTAAAGATATGTAGGTAGTTCGGGGTGGTTGTATGGAGTGTCCGGGGTGAAAGGCAAGACGCCATTTTAATTCAATACAATTTTGATTACTCATTTATTTTATTTTTCTGTAGTGTAAAACACTATGTTTCACTCGTGAGAAAGTGCTATTACCACTTTCACCCCTCAATGTACAATATACTATTTACATTACATATACATTTATATATACTAATTTTCTCGCATTTTTTGAGAAAAGCAATAATATGCCTTGTATTGTATTGTTCGGAAAGCAAATTACATTGCCTGAATGATGAATGATTAAAGCTTTCGCATGCGGCTCGACACATATCACTTTAGTTTGTCGTACTTGCCTGTAATGTATGTACTATTGCGCGGTGCGAGCGAACTAGGCAAGCCTGATAGCGCGTGCCTCCGCGGAGGAGATTCCTCGCCCCGATGGCGTCGCGGCTCCCCCGCGCTCGCCCGGCGCACTCACACATAGCCGCGAGCACTTTTACAGCACCCATGCGCAAGTGTCGCTTCTTTTCACGTTAGTGTAAATTTTGTTTGCCTGAAACGTGATGGGTGACGTCACGTTTTGTATAGAGCATTTTCGGCGGGTGATGCTGCGTGCTAACTTCAAGTAACTAAATCACGAGAAAAAAACACAAAAGAAAAGTTTTAATATTACAGTTGATTTCCTCACGCATTATACTTTTGATTTTGATACAAAAAAAAATGATGCCTATCACATAGTTACTTAATTCGTTTTTAGGTAGCTTGAAAAAGGAAACTACCGTACCAATTTTTTTATTATATTATAAGTCGACGCATTTTTTTTGCTGATATCACCATTTACTGAAAATTACGAAATGTCACTTGTATGCGTTTTCTGCTACGAGACTTACAAAATACAGAAGTAGTGTACCGAATTTGCTATGTAATGTGAATTTCCTGACAAATAGAAATGGGAAAAATGTTACTAAGTAGTAAATATTTAACATACTTAAATCTACAATAAACGAAAAAAACCGGCCAAGTGCGTGTCGGGCCACGCGCCATAGGGTTCCGTAGTTACCTTATACCATACCATATTTAATACCACCTATCATTTTTCGTATGCAAAAATAACTTTGTTTTTCACAGTGTTAGTATGAATGACAAAGTTATATTTGCGGTTTTGGAAAATGTGCTATATCTCAAAAACTAATTACTATATCTCATTCAAACCAATTTTGGTTGAAAGTGTTTATTAAGATCTACAGCATATATTTTTTTTAGATTTTTCACTCTCTTATTTCAAAAGTTAAAGGGGGGGGGGACACACATTTTACCAATTTGGCGATGTATATCTTTGAAACGGTTAACTTTGAGAAAAAGTTGTCTTAGGAACCTCAATGTCATTTTTAAAGACCTATCTATAGACACCCAACACGTGTTGGTTTGAAGAAAAAAAATTTTTTCAGTTTCAGTTCCATGTATGGGGAGCCCCCCCTTAATCTTTTATTTTTCTTATTTTTGTATTAAATTCGGTAAGCGGTTAACAGAATACATCTACCTACCAAGTTTCAACTGTGTAGTCTTAATACTTTCGGAATAAAGTGGCTGTGACATACGGACAGACAGACAGACAGACAGACAGACAGACAGACAGACAGACAGACAGACAGACAGACATGACGAATCTATAAGGGTTCCGTTTTTTGCCATTTAGGCTACGGAACCCTAAAAATATAATTTTTGTTAGTCGAAGCTAGTCTGTAATAAACTATTGAAAAGTTCAAAAGAAAATATTTTTTATCTTGAACATATTTTCGAAATATGATTAATTGCATTTATTTGGCTAAGTATTCGTTTATATCTGGTGGAATGTCAAACGCTTACAAAGGTAGAGCAATCATCTCTTTAGTCAAAAGTTGACAAAAATTCCTCGTCAAAATAAAACAACAAACGCTTCGGACCGAAGCCAAAATTAATTTATGCCCGCGAGGAAAGAATTTCGCCTACAAAGACGCCACGGCTTATTCGGTAACAGCGATAAGGGGGATTCCACACTGAAATTAAAAAGTTTTTAAGGATTTTAGAGTTTTTAGGGCCTATTTCACAAGTTACGGATCTTCGGTTTAGAATTAAGAATGGAACAGAATTTCTTCTATCATAAAGTAGTTTTAATTTGAACTATCGGTCTGTCTGAATGCAATTATCTATAAATAATTGAACTTACCAGAAACATTTGAAACTGCAAATGACAAAATGACAGCAAGCAAATGACTCGATCTTATAATCTAATTTAAAAAATCCAATGTAATGTAACATTGAAAAGGATTAAAGCTCAATGACTCGTTTCTCAACTTAGAATTGCAGCTACTTGAAATATTTTTGTTACTTAAAACAATTGTTAATATAAAATACCTACCTACTGGATGGAGGATATTTCGAGCTAGTCAAAGTTAATTTTGAGATATTGAAAAACAAAAATGAAATGCGAAATGAAATTGTAAATATGTACAGACGCACAGGCTATGAAAAACCTTCAGATGCGGTGAATTTCCTGTCACTTTTTCCCATAAACTCTACGAGAGATAAATGGTGCATGCGCCCTTAGCGGGTGAAATATGAGGACGCCTCCGAAGTTTTCCGTGGAGCTAAGTCCGCGACATTTGCGGGATGCCACGCGGCACGCTTTGGGTCTGATTTCCCGGTATGGTGGTAGGGATCAATACTGCTGGAATAAGATGCAGGGTGAAAAAATGGCAGCTTTGTAACAGTTTAATTTTGTTGATAGGTTGAATTTCAAAGTCATATTATAATGTTATGAGGAAAAACGTAAAAATGCGTAAACGTATAAATGTTTACCGTAAACAAATGTTTGATAGTCTTTTGAATTTTAGGACATATCTATTTTATAGTAGAGCTCAAACCACTTCGAAATAAAAACACGGATATAATTACTAAGTAAAATAAAAGCTTTTTTTCTGTCAAGCGTTTTTTTAACATGGACCCTCCTTCACCCGAAAAACTAGCCTGGCTACGCCTTTGCAGTTTGTGCTTCCAATTTTATGTCTTTGTTTTTATGCTATTTGCTATTTTTTTCTACAAGTGGTAACAGCAGCAATATTATCTGATAATTATAATTTCATATCTAAACCAGACGTTTAGTTTTATTACTTGGAACACCAGTTTTGTATATTTTACGTCTGAGTCTGAACTAAATGCTTTACCTAAAAGAAACAAAAAAAAAAAAACTCGTAAAACTTTACCGTCTTATTATGTTCGTACAGAAACCTTTTTTAGGACCCTATATTATTTACTAATTTTATAAGCAAAGGCATTACCTCTAACGGATATGTGAGACCTTTATAAAAATCCCTATAAAAACACGTCGATAAAACGTAACGACAGCAACGCGAGTGTAGTCGCAGAGTAAGGTGGGTGAATATTAGATATTAGGTGAATACTCGGCGGGTAACCCCGAGTTACTGGGCCTCCTGTCGCGCTGATGAATCCATAGACACGACGCGATACAAAACAGCCCAGCTTACCTTACATTCACAAACTTATTTTTGCACCTCAAAGAAGATAAACATTCCATTCCAAACAAAAATCAACCTTGTTACAAAGATTTAAAGAATATGGATGGGACAGGTTAATTTCAAAGATGTGAGAGATAAATTTGTTGAGGAGTTTTAGTATTTTTAATATTGCGGACACAAAGTCGGGTTTTTTGCAATTTGTTTTCGGTTTGACATGCTGTTAATAGATTTATGTTCCAGTTTTGACTTCATTTGCATATTTTTTTAGTAATAAACATTCGTTTTCATTGCGAAAATAATTTGCTTACTTCGATACATCATTTTTGTTTCTGTTTTCTTCTTGTTTTTATCTATTTTTTACATGTTATTATAGACATTTCTGAACTGTCTTCTATTCTGTAACATCTAATTGTCTTTTTTTATTAATGGTATGTCCACATAATGACATATCTTAACGCACAGTTAGTTCTGGTCAGCGCACAAAGTTCACCGTAATAGTTCGGTGTAATGTCCCGTGCGTGAAACGTCCTTAATGGGGATTGAATCCGAGCATAAAATATTTATGCTCGGACCAACGTGCCATTTTTCTAATTGTTAATATTTAATGAGGTGATAGACGTAATGAATTTTGTGATCGGTGCCTTGCCATTGGTTCGCCATCCCTGCCATAAGACATTTTCTAACAGTCTAGTTAAGCGTTAAGACATTAGTGACATATCTTAACACACACTCACTTGCGGTCAACCCACAAGGTCCTAAGTTTGTAAGGTCCGCGTGATGGCGGTGGTGTAATATTCCGTGCGTGACGCGTCCTTGACGAGGATTTAATTGAAAACATCCTAATGTCTCCTCTAACTAACGTAACTCAATGGAATGACTACTATTAATGAGCTTCTGGTCAACCCGCAAGGTCCTAAGTTTGTAAGGTCCGCTGACGGCGGTGGTGTACGTGAAACGTCCTTGACAGGGATTAAATTAAAAACAAATGAATGTCTCCTCTATAACTCAATAGAATGGCTACTGTGACATATCTTAACGCACACTCACTTCTGGTCAACCTACAAGGTCCTTTTGTAAGGTCCGCGTGATGGCGGCGGTGTAATGTTCCGTGCGTGACGCGTCCTTGACGGGGATTAAATTGAAAACATCCGAATGTCGGCGGACGGGGCCTTCCAGTAGATTAACCCTGGTTCCGTCTGCTTACGAGACGATTGGCGGTTTGAGGAAAATTGTTGAATGGGAGAAAGATCGTCGTGTTTTTTATTCGATGAAACCAACCAGGGCAATATTAACGTAAAATCCGAGTAATTAAGTCGATCTTTACTTGATTTTTAAAATAAAAAATTGACCAAATATTGATGTTTTTTCCATAAGTTTAACAAATTATAAAATACTAGTTTACGAAGTGTTATCACTCGTAAACTTCATAGATGTTATTGCTATACACAAAACTAAAACTGTAATTTAAATTAATTTATTGTTAAATATACACAAGTTGTTATATCAAATTAACTTCCTTATTGTAAGTAGTAGTAAGATAATAAAAGTATCATAGTTTCTTACGTACTCATTTATATATAAAATCTTGTTTATAACATAATGGTACTGTAGGTGTATTTGTGTGTAATATTTGTTACTTTTTTTGTTAAAGACTGTTTGTTACCTAAATAAATAAATAAAAAATTAAGTAAGTATTAGAAATAAATTTCTACACTACACAATATATTTTTTCCCAATTATACTGTAAATGGCTAATATAATTATAATACGTAACGCAAAATAATATCACATTGTTTTAAAAGGAAAAAATCATGACTTGTATAACCACTGCTGTAACAGTCTAAATTCTTCATATTATGAAGAAATTCAGTATATCACATCCCCATAGCTTATAAACTACTGATGTTACGCATTGTTAAACTCCCATCTAATCCACGAACGCGCCAGACACACTCGAAATTCGATACACGATAACAAATTGACACCCAATACCACAAAAAAGGAACCGCAGTATCGTATAAACAGATTCCCGAAGTCAATTTCCAAATTGCACCGTGACTATAAAGTCAACCCTCCTTAATCCGATCGCACCCCGACCGCATTTGTCAACGTTTTGTTTCCTCTTTTACTATAACAACCACTTACGTAAGACCCGCAAAGTGAAGACTCCCCTACACGTAATCCCAAAACTAAACCAAACTCGTATCAAAGCTCATGTAACATTGGTCTTAAAATAAAGGAACGTCAACCGCTACCGAAAAAGACCCACAAAATTGTTTTTGAAAAAAGAACACCATAAGAAAATAATCCATTTACCAGCGTCGCGTGGCGCGTAAATGCCTCGGCCGTGCAGGAATACAACATTCAAAAAAGATCAAAAGGCATTTGAGTTTGGAACTCGGAAGCTTCGATTCTATTATTTCGCTCGTCCCGTCAAAGGGGGTCTGTATTACATAAAATGTAGGTACTTTAACTTCAATTTGTTTTTCTGTCCGGGTTTTTCTTTTTAATTTTCCATTCGTGACCATTGCTTGTTTTCATCCATTCATAGTTAACGTGAGTGACCTTTTGTAGGGGCTCTCTGTGAAATTGGAGAGGGCAGCGTTTTTGCCTTTTTGCGAAATCAAAATTGCCCTTCTGTCGTTTTCCACTGTCTCTGGCTATCGTACCATGAGCTAGATTTTTATTTTCAATCGGAAACCAATATATGGTAGAGTATAATGGTTAAGCTTATTTAATAGTGCGGATTTTTTTCACCTATTTATAACGAAAATATTTTTTTGAGCAGATTAAAACCACCTCTCCAAAAAAAACTAGACAGAATAATACTAATGTTATAAATGTGAAAGTTTGTGAGTTTGGATCTTAGGTTGTTTGTTCCTCAATCACGCAAAAACTACTAAACGGATTTGATTGAAATTTGGCACATAGATAGTCGATAGCTTAGATTAAAACATAAAATATTTTTTATACCGATATTCCCACGGGTACGGGAACCACGCGAGTGAAACCGCGGGCGGCCGCTAGTTACTAAAATAAACGGATCTAAAAAGACTCAAAATTTTCCGGTAGAGGAAATAGTGAAAAAGAAACCAACAAAACCAATTTATCACCTCAAACGAACTTTAAAATCCACTTTCCGCCCCCTCGCGGTGTAGTGCGACCGTGACACACATCCTAATAGTTTTATTAGTTAAGGGGAGTACTTCGATCAAACCTTTTTCCAATTGAATCCCCTACATGGATACTTTGGACTCTTATCAGAAGTTTACGGGCTTTCTTTTCATTGGGCCCAATCCCGCTAATTCTGAACGATAAAACATAAACCGTTACGTTATCATTTAGCTTATATTTACCTAAAAATCTTTAGTTTAGCTTTAGAATTTTCATTTTAAATTGTCCAAGATTGGCATCCTAGGCTCCCTAGACATAACTTTCAGCAATTGTACCAAAACTATAGTGAGCACTTTCCTGTAAATGAAACTGAAACGGTAAGGATTTTTTTAACACCTTTGCTCGTAAAGCTGATGTAATTCCACTGATTTTAAATATGTAAAGCGGGTCATAAAAAACGCGTGTGTTACCAAAGCAAATAGTATTCCATAACAGTATTATTTGCCATTTCAAATATGGAACTGATCGCCGCCGCACGACTCCAGCTAGTGAGCAGCGCGCTGTTGCTATTCAAATTTCGAACTAGTCGCCGCGCGGCGCCAGTCAGTAGACAGTGTGGATTCACAGATTGAGTTTATTTAAAATAAAAAAAAAAAACAGTTTATTCGGTAATTTAAAAACTTGGCTGCATGCTCTAGCGTCTTTGCCAACATTTTCACGCAGCCACGGCAGAAAATAATCCTCGCGCCATTTTTCTCAAATTTTCTTTTCTTTGTACTTGTATTGTGAATATCTAAAAATGACAACTTTCAATAATGAAGATGAGCAATATATTACTTCAACTCCACCGGATATACTAACAGAAGCGCGAACCGCATGCGACAGCTTGCTGCCGTCAATATCCAAGGACAGATACATAACCACGTATGAAAATTTCTTGAAGTGGAAAAACATGAAAAATGCCAAGTCATTTTCCGAAAATGTAGTTTTGGCGTATTTTAATGAACTAGCTAGTAAATATAAGCCTAGCTCGTTGTGGACACCATATTCTATGCTGAAAAGTACCCTCAAGATGAAAAATGGTGTCGATATTAATTTATATACAAATCTCATTGCATTTTTAAAGAGACGCTCTGATGGTTTTATAAAGAAAAAATCTAAGGTACTGTCATCAAATGACGTCGAAAAATGTTTTTTTTTCTGTTTCCTCGCAAATGTGTTAAAAAACGTCGAACGATATACGTGCGTATTGGTTATAACATACTCGGCTCAATTACGCCCTCGCCTTCGGCTCGGCCTGAAATTCCGCCTCGCATGTTATAACCATCTTAACGCACTAATATCGTAATGTACTATTTTTATTTAGATTTGGACTTAGAATAATAACAACCTACCTGTATTCCTACCTATTATTCAAAAGTTTTGGTTTTATCGTTGAAAAGGTAGCGGGATTACTAACATTACTGTAAAACGCAAAGTCGGTGTGAAAAACATGATATAAGTCTTAATTTTTTTAAATTATCTTAGTTTTTAGTAGATTTTTACAATTCAAGAAGATCTCAAGTTTTTTAACAACTTGGCACAAGGCATATCGCGGACAGATTCTTATAAAAATCGGATATTCTATTTAAAAAGGACATAGTCGCTCATAGACTGTAAGATTCATTTTAAGGTAAGTAGTACTTATTAACAAAAAAGGAAAAGAAAATAGAAAATAGTTTTAGATCATTTTAAGATAAGTAGTATGAAAAAAAATGGTTTAGTAAATTTTTTTTAAGGTTTTCTCTGACTTCGCGACATTCTGCCTGCTTAATTTGCGCCAGCAGCTGTTCCGTGTCGACAATGCTGGGCATTAATTCCTTGTCGACCCTTCGCAGTCATTAATCATTGCGTATCGCCCGCACCAGTGACGAGCAATCACAAATGTTGAGGTTTTCTTACTGGGGCTTATTGATTTTGAACAGTTTATGGTTGAATTGGTTGTGACGTTAAAAAAAAATACACAACAGCTATAACACCAATAAGACATCCGCGCGTAGGTACTAAAATTTGCAATTTAAATTAAGAGTTTTTTTTTTAATTTTCCTACGTTTCAACTTTGTCTAGGGATACAGGTGATATTTTCATACAAACGAGGTAAATTTGAAGCCTTGGTTTTCTGCCAGGGATGTACCGTGCTGTAATCTGATGATGGCCATCCAGGGGCTGAATGGAGTAGATTCAGATCGTTAAACACAACCAACTGATCTGATCAGCATTCTAAAAGATTAATGGGTCAGAGTTCTCGGTTTGAGGATTTCCATACATTTTCATGCTATTTTCGCGGTTTTTTTAAACATGTCCATTACGTTTTTAGAATGCTGGTCAGATCAGCTGGGTGTGTATAGCGATCTAAATCTCCTCCATTCACTCCCTGGATAGCCGTCGTCAGATCACAGCACAGTACATCCCTGGCAGGAAACCAAGGCTTCAAAGTTACCTCGTTTGTATGAAAATAGCACCTGTATCCCTAGACAAAGTTGATGTGTGTAATACTTGAGATGCTCTTCTTATAGGAACAGCATCTTAGGTATGATCTCAAGATAGCTAGTTTGATTGCATCCCACCCACCTAAGTACATAGGGACGATTTTACGTAATATCACAATCACTTTTCTTACATAGTTTTTATTAAAAACCTGTCATTGAGTCTCGTTCACGTTATGTAAAAAAAATAATTAAAACATTCGTGTCAAAAATTTATGCATAAACTTAGTGTTGAAAGATGTTCTTTGAACTTCGGATACCTAACATTAAATTCTACATACCTATAGCATACGGGCATACCTATACAATGTGTTACAAAATAACCCCTAATGCCGAATAGGTATAGTAGATAGAGAACATCAAACTAAACAGCTTTTACTATGGGGATTATTCTAAGATGGGGACCAACTCTGGAATCGCGAAAAGAAATCGGCTGTTTCATACATTTTGATATTTTCGTTATTAATTTTTGTATGTAGGTAACCTTTTATTTTTTGTATGAAACTTTTGTGAATCAGCAGATTTTTTTTCGCGATTTCAGAGTTGGTGCCATAGTAAAAGTAGTTCAGTTTGATGGTCCCTATTAGGGGTCCTTTGTAACACGTTGTTATACTGTGTTATTAATTACCTTGTTATTTCGACATTTCCTGTTAATTTATTGATACGTGTGGCTTGATCAAATCTCTGGCTTCGTTGTTTTCCTACAAGATGAAAGCTTTTATATTTGAAGACATCGAAATGATCCTTCATTTATACAATGTTTCAAAACTTTCACAAGTACAAAAGAAACAAAATGAAAGATTCCCAAAGTATAATTCCTGAGGGACGTCGAGTTCCAAGATGGCGGGCGCGTTGACTGGCAGCGGGAACATTGTCGGCAACATCGTCGGCAACATTAGCACAACAAAGCAACGCCGATCCGTCATAACATGACTACTGATATGTTTTAATGGAGATCTTTTGACCAACGGCGTTCGGTTAAGGTTGGCGTGTTTGATACATTTGAAGCCGTGACATAGAAAAACAAGAAGTTATACAACGTGTTACAAAAAACCCTTAATGCCGAATACGGTAGATAGGGACCATCAAACTGAACAACTTTTACTATGGGACCAACTCTGAAATCGCGAAAAAAAAATCAGCTGCTTCATACATTTTTATATTTTCGTTATTAATTTTTGTATGAAACAGCATATTTTTTTCGCGATTTCAGAGTTGGTCCCATAGTAAAAGTTGTACAGTTTGATTCCCCATCTACCATAGTCGGCATTTGGGGTTTTGGTGTAACACGATCTTTATCTGTTCAGTCTTAATTTTTATCTACGTTTTTTTAGCCTAAATAGTTATCTAATAAGATGATAAACTTGCAGAAAATGTTTTTATGGTTCCGATTTTGCTTATTAAATAACGAAGATTCTAAGTTTAGGTCATGGTTGTAAACTTTGCAGTTTTGTAAGTAACAGTCAGTAATATTTTTAGTACCTACATAATATCCGAATCCTCTATGTTTTCAGAGTTTATTTGCTGAGAAAAATCTTTGGAAAAGCGCCCACATGACTTTTCCAGGTAAATCAAAAAAGAAAAATACAATAAAAAAAGTATCCAATTCGCATGCCTTAAAGAGAAACATTCCTACAAGGGTCTCTATCAATCACTTACCAAAACCTATCAGGGCACATCCATTATGCAAGAGATAAGTTTGTACAATAACTCGTGAAAACTTACCAGCCGAGTATTCTGAGGACATGATATTGTGTTTATATTTCATGATTCGTGACTTTATATTTCATTATCTAATAAGATACGCCTAAGGTCCATTATGCTGTAGCAGAAATCGAATAATAATGGCAAGATTTTCTTAAAGGAACTTAGTTTTTCTTGAAGGCTCTTTCCAGTACAAGAGTACTTTCAGATGAATTTATGCGAAACAACAATACCTACATAGTATTCAAGTACTTTGTGCGTGTACTGAAAAACTTTTTTTAGTTAAACGTACCTACCTGTTTGGTATGTACGTTTAACTAAAAAAGTTTTAAGTAATTTAAATCTTTTATCTACACCCATGCTTTAAATCCTCTGTAATAGGTTCTGAAACAGTTAGCTTACTGCCATCATTACAATATCCCGAGTGAGAGCTGGTCCTGCAGCGCCGCGCGCCCACGCGCGAGCGTTGCATTATGAAATTCAGTACAACATTATAACACTCTTGCGGAAGACATAATGACGAGGAGGGAGAGGAAAGTCAAAGACAAAGTCCAAGTCAAAACCTTTATAGAGGATACATATCATGGGTTTAGATAAATATCATGGGTGTTTTTAATCCATATGTATTAAAATGTATTAAAGTATTGTTTGTTTCCCTAATAAAAATAAGAAAAAAATAAAAAAATGGGTGTAGATAAAGTCTTGTATGCAACTGTACATAATTAGGTATTAAAACACTCATGTGATACTATTATCACACAGTTATAGTACAATTGCATAAATAACTATTAATGTTGTTTATGTTTCAGTAAAAAGCTGTGCATGTGTAGGTGCACCTGTGTAATGTAACTAAAGTGCCATCGACCTCCTCCTGCAAAAATGTAGTAAGACCATTTCTATTCAAAACGCAACTCCAAACATAATCCTAAATCGAAGTGACTGCGAAAGACGTACAGTGCGATAACAGCTGTCGTACACGGCTTTTAGCCCTAACCCCATCGTGGCATTACCATAACCTTTATGGGAAAGAAAAAATAATGGCCATTGGGGGCAGAATGCCGTGACTCGGGGGTGGACGGATGTCCCTACGGCGGACGACGTGTGACATATACGTGACCTGTGGGACACGGGTGGCAAGGCTGGATAATCTATTTGCTAATATAAAGTTGACACATCAAATAGCTTCCTGCCTTTTGTGGTTTAATCATAAATAAATAAATATTGGATAAGATCACATTATTTAGTTTCTTGCGCATCATAAGTTTCTTGGCGCGCGTTATTCTTGTCAGTTAAAAAAGTCTGGCTCGGCACGGGTGGTAAGAAAACTTAAATGATTTTAAAGTGATTAATTATTAAGTTTATTTGAATAAAGACATTTTAACTTTGACATCCCTACATTGCTCCGATTACAAAATAAGTAAAAGCCAAAGGACTTCTGTTATGGAAATCATAGACAACGATGGTATCACCGACACACAGAGACCTGAGAAAATAAAAAAAAAATGTTTAAGCCATTTTCTAAATTGACCCAACCGGTGATCAAACTTGGTTAAAATTGAGAGGTAAAAAGAAGAAACTATTAAGTTATTATCGATTCACAAGTTTATGTGAAACAAAATTATGTGAAAAGTTGAAAGATCGCTTTGTCAGTGTGTCAGAACTAAGGAAGGGTCACAAGTTCCCCAAATAGGGATCTTGGACACGTTCTGGGATTTGGGGAATTCTCGGGATGCGTAGGTGAGCTACTTGGGTCCCCAAGATTGGGACTGTGGGAAAATCTTCCGGCGTTTTGGCAGTATTGAGGAGTGCTTAGGATAATCTTGGTGAATTAGGGTTATTTGTAAAACACCAACAAACTCGCAGGAATAGATTACTAACATCATAAACAACATTTTGCTCTACAACTTTCACAAAAATAAAAATCGATTTTTCATATAAAACTCGATCAACTGTTAAAAATTTTTTTGTGAAAAGTCGAAATATTTTTCGACTTTAAAAAGTCGTAGACCAAATGTTGTTGATAGGGTATTTGACAACATTGAAAATATACTACAAATTGTGGTCATCCGAACAGATATTGGCGTAAAAAACCTACTTATTTAACTATTATATAGACTAAATTAAGTCTATTAATTGATTAATTTCACCTAGAAAAATGCAATAATTTTTGAATTTTTTTCTGTTGGGAAACGCTCTAAGATTACTGATGACGTCACTTGCCTGTAAATAAATAGGCTTCAGGCGTTTAACACGACCATAGACTAAGGATCCGCGATTGATGGCTGTCAAATGGCTAAGGCTTAGAGTAAGACGCGCTTCTGTCGAGACCGCAGCGAAAATTTTTCTATGTCTATGGTCGAGACGAAGCCGCGATGCTCTATGGGCTAAGGATATTACAATGTTTACAGGCTAGTGACGTCAACAAGTCACGTGTCCAGCGCCATAGCGTTTTTGGCGCGGTTTTAAAATTTTAAACTTTAACACTGTTTTTTTTCATGAAATACATTGATTTTTCCTGAAATATCAATGTAGTGCGCTTATTACGTAATAAGGATTAATTTAAAATGGTTTTCCAAAATTATTCAAATAGCCTATTATGATGTTAGTAATCAACACGTGCGAGGTTGTTGGTGCTCATGATTGTTTCGGTTCATGTCAAAGTTAAACATCAATTTACATTTGTGAAAGCGACAAAGAATTTTGCAAAGTGACGAAGTTTTCTCTAACCAAAACTAATTAGCTTTTTAAAATGTCAAATCTATAGATTTTACTTCGCGACATTTGTCACTTACGACGAAAATTGACGCTTGGAAAGATAGTAAGACCACGTTATATATTTATTTGAGTTAGTATGTTATTGTGCTGCTGCAGAAGAAAATAAATAAATACACCCTTACGACCATTTATTCCAGTCCTTTATTGTCAGTTGCTTCTCCATTATTAATTCTTTGTAGAATTACCTCTCCAGTTGAAAATACATAGCGTCAAACAATAGGCTTCGTAATTACGCATTATTGTACAACTGACAGCACAGCAAACACTGCAGTTTAGATGCAAAATGAACCTTTTTCCGTTGTGCTATTGGTGGTTTTGTATTGGATAAAGGTATTCGGCCACCTGTGCATTAGCATATGAAATGGGCACAGAGCCATTAGGAAAGGGAAGCCAAAAGGCCCATTGTGGTATCATTATTATAATGTTAGGAGCTTTCTGCGTGTTCCAAAACTGCGGTCGAAACAGTCGCAACTGAATCTTCGAATAATCGTAATGAAAACTAATAATCGATTTCGCGATCGCTAGTATATATACTTTGTTTGCTTATTATAATTACTGTCATAATATCGGGTCATTTTGAACTTACCTTCCAAATTTTAAGGATGTGTCCAGTCCATGAAACTAAACAATTTTCTCTAAGAAACATGTGTCAAATTTCGCCAGAAAATTTCGGTCAACCCATACTAAATTGATCACGTGATCTCTTTGATTTGTATGGAAAGTCGATTTTTATTTCACATATTTGACCATGTGTTCCTTAGAGAAAGTTGTTCAGTTTCATGAACTGAACACATCCTCAAAATTTGGATGGTAAGTCAAAATTGTTGAAGTAGAACACAACCAACTGGCAACACTCTCGTGTCTATGGAACACAGCATCGGACCGGGCTCCCTCCATTTTGTTCTCTTATTGAAAGTTGTATGTAATGAGTTCCTCGTGCTTAATAAAAGTTTACTTTATTTTTACTTATCTTCGTATTATTTCATCAGGTTATGGGCCGTCCCATGCCTTAAAATTCGTATTTGGTCAGAAAGTAATTAAAAGTCAAAAGTGTACAAATATTTTTTTCGTAACCTTAAAACCGCGTGGCGTGGCAAAATTTTTACCTTTTTCAGCATCTTTTCAGCAATAATTTTCTGTCAAAATGTCTCATAACAATACAATTATGAGTATTGAAAAACTTATTGGAAGAGAAAATTACGGTACGTGGAGCTTCGCCGTAAAAGCTTATCTGCAACTTGAAGACCTTTGGGAATGTGTAACCGGGGCATGCACTGATAAAGCTAAAGAAATAAAAGCTAAGTCTAAGCTTATTTTATTAGTTGACTCCACTGTCTATGTTCATATACAAGAAGCTTGCACCGCAAAGGAGGTATGGGACAATTTATCTAAAGCTTACGAAGATTCTGGCTTGACACGCAAAGTCGGCTTGCTTAAAGATCTAATAAATACATCATTGGAAAATAGCACTAATATAGAGGACTACATTAACAAAATAATGTCATCTGCACATCGTCTGAGAAACATTGGATTTAAGGTCGATGATGAATGGCTTGGGACGCTAATGCTTGCAGGTCTGCCAGATAACTACAAGCCAATGATAATGGCATTGGAAAGTTCCGGAGTAAAAATATGTGCAGATTCTATCAAAGTAAAATTATTACAAGAAGTAAAAAACTCTGAAATTAACGCATTTTACTCAAATTCAAAAGGAAAAGTTAAATACAATAATATGTCTTACAAATCAAAAGGTCCGAGATGCTATATATGCAATAAATATGGGCACATGAGCAAGAATTGTTGGTACAATAAAAATAAAAGTCAAGAAAATGATGATAATGGTTTTATTGCAGCATTTTCAGCGACAAATAAATATGACTCGCTGAATTGGTATATAGACTCTGGTGCATCTATGCACATGACGTTGCACAGGGAATGGCTCCAGGATGAGATCACACCACCTGTAAGTACAATACGAATTGCAGATAATCAAGTACTAAGAGTTGAAAGCTGTGGAAATGTGACTATCAAAGTATTAGATGCACAAGGACATATCAACAAAATACTAATAAAGAATGTTATTTATGTACCACAATTGACAACAAATCTAATATCAGTGAGCAAAATAATCGATAGTGGGTGTAAAATTCAATTCAATGGCAACGGATGTGAGATTTATAATGAAGAAAATAGAAAAGTAGCTGTTGGCGATTTAATAAACAATATGTACAAGCTTAATATTATTGATCAGCCAGTCCAAGCTATGTCTGCTGTTACTGAAAATAATGCATACTTGTGGCATCAACGGTTAGGTCACTTAAATTTTTCAGATTTAAACAAAGTAACTAAATGCACTACTGGAGTGAAATTAAGTTCTACAAAAGAAGATGTGACATGTATTAGTTGCATAGAAGGAAAGCAAACCAGGCAGCCTTTTCCTAATGAGGGCTCTCGGGCAACCAAGCTGTTAGAGTTGATACATTCCGATGTTTGCGGGCCAATGGACCATCCATCTATAGGAGGAGCAAGGTATTTTTTAACCTTTATTGATGACTTTTCCAGAAAAATATATGTCTATTTTCTCAAACATAAATCTGAAGTATTTGAAAAGTTTTTGGAATTCAAAAATAGAGTAGAAAATGAACTGAATCTTAAAATCAAAACGCTTCGAAGTGATAATGGAAAAGAATATATAAATAACCAGTTTGATAAATTTTTCAAGCAATGTGGTATAAAACATCAGACAAGTAACCCTTATACTCCCCAACAGAATGGAGTTAGTGAACGAATGAATCGCACACTAGTAGAAAGAGCAAAATGTATGTTATTTAATGCTTCATTACAGAAAGAATATTGGGCAGAAGCTATAGCCACTGCTGCATACATCACTAATCACTTACCAACTCGCTCCCTACCCGATGTCACTCCTGAGGAACGATGGACTGGATCCAAGCCGGACCTGAGTCATCTAAGGATATTTGGCTGTGAAGCAATGGTACACATACCTAAAGAGAAGCGAAAAAAATTAGACTCCAAATCTCGTAAGTTAATATTCGTTGGCTATAGTGATTGTACCAAAGGATATAGATTCTTTGATAAAAATTGCAAACAAATAATAATGAGCAGAGATGTTGTGTTCCTGGAAAATGCTATGGCAACTGATATGAATAACAAACTTGAAGTAAACATTAAGAAAAGTACATTCAGTGATAATAAAAATTATACAAGTTGCAATGAAAGTCATCACAAACCAGTACCTGCCTATCACTTCTCAGTGTCACCAGAGGTTTCTTTAGAAAAAATATCTACTAATGAAGTTGTCAATGTTAGCTCAGAATTAGAAAGCCCAACATTTCTTGATCCAGATGATGAATTATATGTTCCTGTAAATAACATAAATGTTCCAGAATTCACTATGGTACTTAGACCCCGACGAAATGAAATTTATGAACCAAATACAGCTGATGAGAAGACCGTTTCCAGTCTTATATGCATGAATGGTGAATCAGCAATGACTTTATTAGATAGTGATCCACAAAATATAACCGAAGCTCTGCAATGTGAAAAGGCGGAAACATGGAAAAAAGCTATGACAGAAGAATACAAGTCTTTGTTACAGAACAATACTTGGACACTAGTTGATTTGCCCAATAACAAAAAGGTGATACCATGTAAATGGGTCTATAAAACAAAAACAGACGGAAACGGTAATGTAACAAGATACAAAGCACGGCTGGTTGTTAAAGGTTATCAACAAGAGAAGGGTATAGATTACAATGAAATCTATGCACCAGTTGTAAGATACACCTCAATGCGATATGTGATCGGCTTAGCTGCTAAATATAACCTAAAAATCTATCAAATGGATGCTGTCACAGCATTTCTTCAAGGCGATATTGAAGAAGAAATTTTTATGTCACAGCCACCTTTTTTTGAGCAAGGTAACAAAGTATGCAGACTAAACAAAGCAATATATGGTCTGAAACAAGCGAGCAGACAATGGAACATAAAATTAAATACAGCTTTAATAGAAATTGGAATGTCTCGATCAAAGATTGATCCATGTGTTTACCATCGCATTATAAATGAAAAGGACATACTGATTATAACGGTATATGTTGATGATTTACTATATATTTATAACAATGATCAAACTGCTCTCATAATAAAAGAGAAACTATGTGAAAAATTCAACATGAAAGATCTGGGTGAAGCTAAACAATGTATTGGGTTTCGTATAACGCAAAATAGTGCCAATGGAGAGATTTCACTTGATCAGTCACTATATATTGAAAAGATACTTACACGTTTTAATATGAAAAACTGTAACCCTGTCCATACTCCCTGTGAATCAGACTTGCAACTGACAAAGGCAAAAAATGATCAGGAAGTTATAAAGTGCCCTTATCAAGAAGTTATAGGTTGTTTACTATACCTATCACAGGGAACAAGACCTGATATTGCCTATATTGTCAACACATTGAGTAGATATAATAATAAACCTACAGTTCAACATTGGAACGCTGTAAAGAGAATATTAAGATACTTAAATGGCACATCTGGTATCAGACTTACTTTTAAAAAAAACAATTTAAACATTGTGGGTTATTGTGATGCTGATTGGGCGTCAGATACTGAAGACAGAAGGTCGTGTTCTGGTTACGTTTTTATGTTCCAGGGTGCTGCTATTAGCTGGTGTTCTAAAAGGCAACCCACTGTGGCCTTATCGAGCACTGAAGCAGAATATATGTCTTTGGCTACAGCCACACAGGAGGCTATATGGCTTAAGCAGTTAGATGAAGATTTCTGGCCCCATTTACCTAATGGGCCTACACCACTCTACTGTGATAATCAAAGCGCTATTAGTATTTCAGGAAATGACAGCTATCGAGCCCGCAGCAAACACATAGATGTCCGTTATCACTATGTTCGGGAAAGAATCTCAAGCAACCAAATATCAGTTCTATATAGAAGCACTCAGGAGATGGTCGCTGATATTCTAACCAAAGGGCTGCAGCGACCTAAGCATCAACATTTCACCAAAGCAATGGGTTTGTGTTCAGGGGAGGATGTTGAAGTAGAACACAACCAACTGGCAACACTCTCGTGTCTATGGAACACAGCATCGGACCGGGCTCCCTCCATTTTGTTCTCTTATTGAAAGTTGTATGTAATGAGTTCCTCGTGCTTAATAAAAGTTTACTTTATTTTTACTTATCTTCGTATTATTTCATCAAAAATGACCCTGTATATACATAGTTCGTACTTATACGTATTTTACTATAAAAAATATGTCACATTCACATAGGTCATCTGTAAATGTCTGAAAATCAAATAGCAATTTTTTTATGGTTAAAGATGCCTCAGTTAACTAACTTATCAATAACATAGGAGCTTATCTACGCTCTTCGCAATCATTAATGATTTCGTTCAACAATATTAATACGAAACAATATCTAGCTATCTAGGACTACGAGTTTGAGGAGCAACACCTAATGTAACTTTATTTAAAGTGTGACGTTATGTTTTCTTGGTTAAAAATCTTTACTGGATAAAGGTCCAAATAATAAAAGCTTAGTGTCACCATCATAACTTATAAATTCCCTCACAAAAGTCATAAAAGGATGTTGCAGCGGTCCTCCATTTATTGGACATAAATTTTCATTACCAAAATAACAAATTCCGATCCCTCATCTTTGTTGCACGAGCCTCATACAGTATCGTGAATGTTTCCTTAGCATTAAGGCTGGATCTAAACAACAACCACCGGATGTTCTATTAAAATAATCGCCATATTTCAATGAGCAACCATTATATTGTTGCTGGCGATACTTTGGCAATCGACATCGTCCGAAGTAGTTTGATACTTGTAAGAGATTAAAGAAAAGTATTAAGGCTCGGTTATGCGGAAGCATTTGTCTCTGTCTTTTTCTTTACGTGTAAAGAGTATGGAAAATAACTTCACTTCTGCACTTTTTCGATGTTTTTCGTTGTATTTTCATTATAATCTTTAGCACAATTATCTTTCTTGAAAAAAGTTATTGGAACTACTTCTTGATGTAGAATTCAATACGTTTCCGCTATTATTTACGCTAAAAATATGAACCTACCGCAAGTGTTTTTGACGATATTCTGTTTTTTTACAATCATCTGTGAGGTTTATAGGCAATTTAATACTTGTAGCTACTAGATAATCTCTTTAGCTTGTCATATGTTTTTTTTGTAGCTACTTTACGTTTTCTAAATAAAAATATGACCACTCCCCGCAAACCATGTTTTCCTATCATGGACCCTTAATATTTTCAGCTGATGTTCTTTAATAACCCATAAAAAGTCATCAGGCATCAGTTCTTTAATAACCCATAAAAAGTCATGAGCCATTAACAAAAGGAGCTATTTAAATGCAGACTGTAGTGTGCAATGTTGTGACGTTGTGGTTTTTCCCAGTGTGGACTTTTTCCTTTTAGTTTTCCCCAGTGTGGACTAGGGAAAAACTCAAACAGATTATAATAGAGGACACGTGCAAGACATGCTGACTGCTACAGCAGTTTTTTTAATCTACAACGGGATAGTGCTTGGCTTTCAAATCACCTGATGTTAAGTGACGATAAGGCTGTAAGTGTAAGCGCACTATACCCGGAATTCTCACCGTTGAGGAACGGCTATCTTACCTCTAACTACCGAAACACATTTTATTTTTTATTGTTGTTATGGCGTCAGACTTAGTTAAGTTGGTAGTAGCTAGCCAGGTGGACTTTAAATAAGCTCTACCACCAACCAATCCGAGTACAAATGTACACCTCGGGCAACAACTTAAGCTTAACCACTCCTAAGGTTAAAATAGTTGCACGCCGCCGCGTCGTCACAACTATACGTTTAGTTCGTGCAGGGGCGATACGCGCGCACTCGAATTTTGTTGCTATCTGGTTAAACGACGCTGTTGCCCGAACCTCCCTCCTGGATATCGAACTCAGGATACCTGTGTTTTACACGTGTGGGTGAACCACTAGACAACAGGAGTGGTTAAAATGGCGACAACAACAGCTGCTGGTACCTACAGTACGAGGCAAACATCTTGAAATCGGGTGGAGATTGCGCAGAACGCATATTTTAAGTATACGAGTATCGGTGAGGTACTCGGACGGCGAGAGAGGGCCGCGCTATTGGTCGCTCACAAGTGCACATGCACGAACTTATACCCACTCCGTCGAAAGCATGTCAAAATGTTTGCCTCGTACTGTAGTTACTGTTACTGCTGTACTCCCCAGATTACTACCATTATGGACAAGTATCTAATTTCCAAAGTCGCGCTACAGTGGCCAAATGAAATGATTGCAGGGCTACCTGTTTTACGCCTGCAGGATATGTTTTATTTTGTCTGGATGCGCGCCGCATGTTAAATTTCATTAAACTTCCACTCTGCTTTCAGGGGACATTGCTTTTTTGGGTTTTAGATGTCAGTCGGAGGCTGTAAGCACATGAAGTGGCCAGGTTTAAAATTTAAACTTTTTTGCTTCGAATTGGTGTCTTATTGTCTTGAAAAAAAAAAATTATCAATATAGGCACAATGTGTACAGCTGCAGTCTTCTACATACCAAACTGCAATTTCCTTAAAAAAAAAAGGATTAAAAAATTTCATAATTATTAGATGTTTTAACATTTAACAAAATTATTAGATGTTTTACGAAGTTTATTATTAAAATTACGTTTATGATCTACATTAATTTTCGTCTTGTTAAGTGTACCTATTATCTCTTTTTGTTATTTTTTTAACCGACTTCAAAAAAAGGAGGAGGTTCTCAAGTCGACGGTATTTATTTTTAATTTTTTTTTATGTTTGTTTTACCATAACTTCGTCAGTTGTTACCTGATTTATACAATTCTTTTTTTATCTCAAAGAACAAAATTCGTGTGTGGTTCCATAAAAAATTTACAGAGATCTGGCTGGTAGTTTTTTCATAATCCTGAAAAATGACAATTATTTAGCTTGCCATCACACGTGTTTTCACGGATTTTCGAACATAACATCTTTGTTTATGTACCGATTTAGATGATTCTCTTTTTGTTTGAAAGGGTATACTTCAAGAGTGGTCACATTTTAATTTCATCGATATTGGACCTTAACTTCGAAGATACACAAGGGAACTCCTCATATTCAAATAGTACAAGTAAAGTGATTTGAATTTTGGTAGTTTTTTGACAATCCAAAACAAACCAAACCATGGTCTGCGATGCAACGTTGCTACGGACGACGGACTAGACTTGGACTACAAAGACACAACGGAACTCCTCAAAAACAAACAGCGTCAATTTGGAAATTGAATTGTGGGCATTTTACCATTGAAAATATTTTATACAGTTAAAAAATATTTACATGCTTACATACCTACCACCACAAAGTTGAAAATAAAAAACTTTTTAACAAAAAAGAAAAACCTCCTTCAAAAAACCTGAAACAAAAACGGCTTCAAAATTAAATACCTCTAAAAAAGCGAGAAACTTCAAAAAACCTGAAACAAAAACTGGAACTGGAAGACAACTTTTTTTTATATTGCTAAAAGCCGGTTTTTTTATCTTAAGAGTCGTCGGCAGTAATTTTGCTGTGCATAGATATAAATATATTTGTCAAAATATCTGCGTTATTTAAACCTAGGGAAATTTCTACGGTATATTTATTTAAACTACAATAAACTCTCCTTTCCAAGAGTTATAAAACAAAAAAGAAAAATCCTTTCTTTAATCCAACATTTTTCTTTGTTCCCATTTAACGAGTAAAGTGTTCACTTAGCTCATGACGAATCGTTTAAGCAATCTCAACGTTCCACCGATCAATCACACTTTTTGTTCGAAAAATATCGTCAAAACAAATTGAATACTCATTCTGTTAATTGAAAAAATACCCGAGCTCTCGTCTCCTCAGATCACCCCTTCATTCCCCGTGGGAGATCGTTTGGTATTCCTTCCCGGGAGCCGAACCCCACACCAAACAACTCTTTGCACCCCAGTAATTGGCGGAATTTTATTGGCTTTTAGCTTGGAGTTTTTGGAAACTTTCCTCTGGGAGATTCATTGACGAAAATTGGGAATAGTTTATGAAATTATTGTATTTGTAGTCACTACACGTTTGTTGATATAAATATTATGGCAAATAAATAATTATTGAGATAAGCCGCGTTTCCATTATGCAAGTAGCTCGCATACAACAAGAATGAATGAATGAATGAAATCTTTATTCACTAAAAATAGAGTACAATTTAGTTGTTACTTATTTGTAGTCCGTCTATTTTACTAACATAGGGCATGTGAATTAATGAAAAAATAAAATAAAATAATACAATTTAAAAAGATGCTAATTAGTGTTAATGTCAATAGTCAAACAGAATTAATTAATAGTTACACATCATGTCATTATCATTTGATTATATTATGTCAATTTTACAAGTAAGATATTCCTTAACTGTCATCATCATCATACAACGCGGCTGAACTTGAAATGTGTTGAGTCAACACATTTCAAGTTCAAGTCAACATTGTTGACCGATAACTTTGAGGACGCATACGTAATTTAACATAAGTTTAACGTAAGTTGAGTTAGCTCTCAACAAAATATTGTGATCATTTCAAAATTGGATTACTTAAACCTCATCTATTGATTACATTTTTATTTAAAGTTCATATTTGTAGTCCCAAATTCAGAGCTAGAGTATCTACCCACGTTGTTAATGAGCCATAAATTCACGGTTCACGGTGCAAAGGTCCCGAGTAACAACATTAAAAAGTTATAAAATACACTGGCAATAAAAATAAAACAATTTTGAATTTAGAACTCCATTCGAATCGAGGAGAGTCGCAAAAATTGAAATGCAAAAAACAGCGACACCTCGCCCCATCGCAATCCGCCACGGGCTGGCGTCTCGAACGAATTCGCTTTTCAAATATTAAAATTTAATCGCCGGGTTGTCGCGAGTCAAATTAGGCCCTCTTGAGACACGGACAAAGACCGTGTGACGTTTGTGTTTTGTGTAGAGGAGGTGTTTTGAACTGCATAGGTACTTTTAAAAACATCTTACTGTACAGTGGTGTGGAATATCCGTATAAATACATCATGTATCAAAAAACCCGGTCAGATCCTGGAACAGGTGATAGTTTTGCTGAAACTGAACAACATTCTCCATGGAACATACGTCGAAAAACGAAAAAAAAGTCATACTCCCAGGTCAGCTGACCGAATTACTATGGAAAGGCGAAAAAAAAATCGTTTTACAATATCACCTGTTTCAGGATCTGACAGGGTTTTTTGATACATGATGTAGAACTTGCTACAAAGCTCCCTCATGGTTGAGGATCGAGAATCGTGACTCCTTGCAAGGACGTCTCGCACGAGGTGTTTACACCTGTTGCGGTCTTCAGCTTGATGCAGTGCGAAGTTCAATGGCATATCCAGATTTTTGGACACTGCCTTGTTTATCAAAACTCACAATACATGAAATTTTTTACAAGTTCATGTAAATTATCTCTTCTTCCAAATAACTTATGCAAGACACTTGTAAAAATTGTCAGACGGAATGGAGAGTCGACGGACACCCTCAGAAATACTCAGAACTTTTTTACTAGTTCTGATTTTTTTGATTAACGAAATGACTAATATATGGGTGAAAACATATTAGTTAAATAAACAAAAACATTTGTAGCGTTTTATTTAACGTGTTTTGTTAAACGGATTTGTGGAAAAAATATTTTCATAAGGAAAATGCTTGTTTTTAGAAAGTACAAGACTTGTAAGTTTTGATACGCTTTTATTTATTAAGTACATTACTTGTTTAGACAAACGACATTGTTTTAATGTTTGATTTAGTTCTTGACTACGGTTAGTAACTAACGGCGTTTCTGTGAATCTGTTGCATACCTACTCTTTGCCGATTTGGCAGTGATACGGTATACGGACAACGGTGTAATTGGCGCGGAGACGAAGAAAAGTGATATTAATTCCTTTAGCGCCTCGCTACGGCCCTTGAATCATTTACGCGAAATCGTTTGTTTGTCTTTATATTAAGTTCCGCCTCTACTTAATATTTCGTTTGTCTAATCTTTGGGGGCTGGATTTGTGAAGACAGCCACCTTTATTTCAGTCCTGTTTCCGTGGGATTTGGCTGTCATATATTTGTTGTTGCTGGGAAATAAGTTTCTACAATGGCTACGACTGAGACTAATTAAAAAATAAATAAAATTACAGGGTTATTTGTAAAACACCAACAACCTAGCAGGAGTGGATTACTAACATCAGAAACAACAACATTTGTACGACTTTTCCGAAAACAGATAAAAATATTCGATTTTCCATACAAATGTTCAAACAGCTGATCGAGTTTCGTATGAAAAGTCGATTGTTTTTTGCCTGTTTTCGGAAAAATCGTAGTACAAATGTTGTGTTTATGATGTTATTAATCTACTCGTGCGAGGTTGTTGGTTTTTTACCTTAAATTAAGGCAGTTAATAACTGCTTTAATTTAAGCTGATGATTTTATTTAGAAAACCTTTAGTATTTTCAACAACTTTCAGAATTTACCACAGATACTTTATAAATAAGCCTACCTACTACGAACTACTATTTATCCTATGCTTGTTAGAACTACGAAAAAAAATGAATGATCGGATAATGATTGAATTTATTTACTTAGAACCTTATTTCTGAGCTATAGTTTCATGAAACGAAATCAATTTCGATTAGTTTATCATGGTTTGGTTTACGGTTCAGTTAGTATGGAATTTTTCGATTAATATTTTATTAAATATTTATATTATTATATTATTATATTTTTTTAAATAGAATATTTAAAAAAATATGAGTATTAATTGTGGAAAACTTTTAAAGAGAATGTTTATGAATTAAATATCACTTTGTTTAGGAAATATAAATGATCTTAGTAATTATATCGTTCCGCTTATTACTAAAGCATGAGCCAACATAGTGACCCGCCCAAGTCTCTGTTTGTTCGGGCTATCATTACATTACGTAGCTATAAATTATAAAACGTGTTTAAAAGACAATAGTAGTCAAGTAATGTTCGTTTAGTGGTCATATAACGTCCGTTGTGGATAAAAAAATAGCTGAAAGAAGGACTTAGTCTTGTTGCAAATAATATTATTTTTAGTTTATTAAAATATTCCAGCCCCCAAAGATTAGACAGACATTACAAATAATATCGTTAATTAAAAATAAAACACTAAAGTCAATATATCTTTATTCAAATAAACTTAATTACTAAGCACTTTGGAAAATAATTTCCTACCACCCGTTTCAGACTTTTATTACAGCATGTATAATATTAGTTCAGGTTAAAATCACAAGTGAATTAATAATATACACGCTGTAATCCAGGGTGTTTTATTAATAACTAGCGACCACCCGCGACTTCGTCTGTGTGGTAACTTTTTTCTCTATCCCTCGGAAACAATACTTTTTTTCGGAATGAAAGGTACTCTATGTCCTTTTCTGTACCTCTGACAACGTGTATATAAAGTTTCATGAACGGTTCAGTTCAGTAGTTAAGACAAACAAACGGACTTTCGTATTTATAATATTAGTAAGTATGAACTGTACCTGTACATACTCGTGGTAGTTTTAGAAATATCGTTTGTTTCAAAGTATAAAAAAAAATATTTGAAATTATTATGATTTGATTTTCGGTTTAGTTTTGTCATGACTACTATTTTTGCTACTCTGATAACAGTGTTTCATCTCGTCTCGTTTTTCGACTTGTCTCCCACTTAGAGTTACCAGATCCAATAATGAGATTTCCTGACCTTTTCCCTGACTTTTCAGCAAATTTCCTGACATTTTGTACACTACATCTACATTCTTTATTTAGTTGACGTTTGATATATTTTTTCTCACCAAAATGATTACCAAATTATGAGTTTCCAATTTTCATTAAGTAGGTACTTATTTATACTTTACTTATACTAACCTGATAATTACAGTGTTTTCCTGTTTTCCTGACAGATGCCTTAAATTCCGGATATGTCCGGAAAATTCCTGTCATCTGGTAACCCTACTCCCACTACTTGAGAGAAACGACCTCGCGTCCTTCTCAGTCGACCGACGAAATGTTTGTCTCTAGTAGTAACTTTATTTAACACTAGCGGCCGCCCGCGGTTTCACCCGCGTGGTTCCCGTTCCCGTGGCAATATCGGGATTTAAAGTATTCAATGTTTTAATCCAGGCTATCTACTATTTGAGTGCCAAATTTCAACCAAATCCGTCCAGTAGTTTTTGCGTCATTGAGAAATAAACATCTAAACATCAAAACCCAAAAATTTTTCACATTTAAGTATAATGTAAGTAGGAAGTAGGATGAGAAGGTATCCCTTTTCAACAAAAAAATATCATCAAATCGGTTCATAAAAAACAGAAAAAACAAAAAAGGTACTTCATCCAAAATCATAGCCTTTTCAAGATTAGAAAAAAACCGATTAGAAAAAAATGGGACCGTCTCGAGGGTATACCCTTTCCAATGAAATAATTTAAATAATTTTGAAAATCGGTTCACAATGCGAGGAGATATACACGCTGAAATTTTAATCATTTTGTTCCCGCAGTGGGTTGGTTCCACTCATGATTAGAAGCAACTTTTACTATGGGCCATCTCTAATATCGCGAAAAAAAAACAGCTTTTCCATACAAAAGCGCAATACCTACTCGAATGTCAGACTTGGCCCCATAGTAAAAGTTGCTTATAATCATGAGTGGAACCGCCCCACTGCGGGAACCAAATTATTAAAATTTCACAATGTAGAGTAACATACATAAAGGATAAGGGCAAAAACCTCCTCCTTTTTGAATTCGGTTAAAAATAGCATTGTGAATGTAAAAATAATTCACAAATGCCAGATTTCTGAGGTACTTATCGGAAGTTTAACCTCAGAAACCGGGGATAAGACCACTCTTTTAAGCCAGTCAAGTTAGAAAAGCCCAAAAATACACGCGTCCGCTTATCACCATGTCCTGGCGGCCGTGTGACCCGGCCATGTCGTCGGTCGCTCGGATCGATACAGCCTCTGCACTTGAGCTTTTTGCCCCCCCCCCCCCCACACCAGGCGGCCCGGTGTTGCCATTTTTATGTTTACAGCACTTTTATTCGCCCGCCTGATTATGTTTTAAGGTGAAGTTGTACCGTGGGAGGTAACTGCTGTAATAAAAATAGGTTGTTTGTTACTGCTGTTAGAAGATAGAAAAATCTGAGAAACATAGAATTTGTCAGTTTTCTTCTAAATACTAGATCTCTCAATGATGAACTTTACAATGGCTTATGGCATTGGTGGTCGTTTTGTAAGCGTTATGTTAGTGCTTAATTGAAAAATTACTTAACTAACATGTTTAAAAACTTACTAATTGTGACTGTAATAATGGAAAACCCATATTAATCAAGTTACACCGAGAATTTCACACTACGTTTACGAAATCAGTGAGTCAAAGTTAATTTCAACTTTAAGTACTCGACTTTTCCGCCCACACAAATTATAATTTTCCTGTCCAATACAGATATAATATATAAAAAACGCGGCAAGCTTTCCCATTGGTGGAAAATGTCGCGTTGGGCGTGTCGCACAATTTGTCGCCAACGGGCGTGGCCCGAGGCTTGTCATTGCGTCGCGTCGCTTTAAAAAGGCTCGAAGGTTGTATAGCCTGTGCGAAGGGAGGGACCCGGGAAATGGGCCTATGTGGAAAGTAACTGGAAATATTCTTAGGCTGTATGTATGCTGTGCCTTTGCCTTGCCGTTTTATAGTAGAGAATTAAGTACAAAGCATTTGAACCATTGAACGAAAGCTTTTTGATAGTAACTTCACGTTGTAGTAACAAAATACAACAGATGTACCCTAATCAAATCTCAGTACACAACTATTTCAGTTCTAGGTTTACAACAAGGCATTTTCACTACTAAAATAACGTAAAATTTCCAAAACTAATTATAACGCTAGTTATTTTTACATTCTCTTTGAAATAATGCTTAAGTATTAAGCCATTAATGTCTCCTCATATGTTCTAAATAATCACTAATTATTAAGTATTACCTACCTAAAGAATATCTCCCACAAGCCATTTTCACGAAAAGATAGTGAAAAAGTCATAACCTCATTCTACACTACCTTGACCATCTAAATACCACAATTTACATGCTACTTAGTACAAAGGTACATTGCAGCTATAAAGATAAAGCAGCTGAAACGTACCTATCGCCCCCCCTTTAGTGGGAAGTGGGAGAAAGGGGGGAATTCCGCTCTTTTATTTCGTTAGCTTGCCTTTGTTCGCGCTAACCCGACTTCCGTGAAGAACTCGACTTATCGACTCTGGCAACCGCCATTTTAGGTCATTTTTAGGGTTCCGTAGCCTAAATGGCAAAAAACGGAACCCTTATAGATTCGTCATGTCTGTCTGTCTGTCTGTCTGTCCGTATGTCACAGCCACTTTATTCCGAAAGTATTAAGACTACACAGTTGAAACTTGGTAGGTAGATGTAATCTGTTAACCGCTTAACGAATTTAATACAAAAATAAGAAAAATAAAAGATTAAGGGGGGGCTCCCCATACATAGAACTGAAACTGAAAAAAATTTTTTTCTTCAAACAAGCATGTGTTGGGTGTTTATAGATAGGTCTTTAAAAATGACATTGAGGTTCCTAAGACAACTTTTTCTCAAAGTCAACCATTTGAAAGATATTCACCGCCAAAGTGGTAAAATGTGTGTCCCCCCCCCTTTAACTTTTGAAATAAGAGAGTGAAAAATCTAAAAAAAATATATGCTGTAGATCTTAATAAACACTTTCAACCAAAATTAGTTTGAACGAGATATAGTGATTAGTTTTTGAGATGTAGCACATTTTCCAAAACCGCAAATATAACTTTGTCATTCATACCAACACTGTGAAAAACAAAGTTATTTTTGCAAACGAAAAATGATAGGTGGTATTAAATATGGTATGGTATAACGTAACTACGGAACCCTATGGCGCGTGGCCCGACACGCACTTGGCCGGTTTTTTATTTCCTCTAGAGTCTAAGGAGTACAGGATATTCACATGAAGTAGAAACTTATTGGTTTTAAAGAGCCAGAGAAAGAATACTTTTCACATAAAGTAGAGAAGTATTGGTTTAGAAGAGACATAATAACCGAGAAAGCAGGAGCCAAATTAAAGGACACTACTGCTTTTGAATTCCATAGCGGGTAATAGAACACTTGGTTGCTGTTCCCACGTCATGAGCGTGGTGTAGTATGTCGTGGTCTCAGCACCAAGAAACGCCCCCACTGCCGCCAGCGGCATTTCTTCATTCAATAATTGTTAGGCTGCCACGTGGTTCCCTTTGAATATTGCCCGCTGGGACCCACGAGACAAAAAGAATAAATTTAAGTTAAAAAAATAAAAAATGGTATGGGTTGAAACAGTCTATATTACTAAAAAATTGGTTTACACCTTACATGAGAAAAAATTCACAAATCTAGCTCAGCGACAGGGGTCGCTACATGGATTCTATTGGTTGGTGTGTGTCGGGTCGCAAAAAAAGAGTAAAAGTTACAGTTTATATTAAATTATCATCCCTAATTGGAAAATACCACGGTTCACAATATTTAAAGGGTAAAAAAGCACCGACCTCGTGTGTCCTGTATTTACTAATGTGGGATTATTTAGACCTCTGAACTCCCTGGAGGATTATCATGTAGTTGTGGACAGCAACTCATCAGCACATGACGTGGCACGTGGTAGACCCAAAGACTATCAATGAAATTAATTTCCCATAGCTGAAACAAACGTGTAGGATTAACCAAACTGAAAAATAGACTTTGAACACGTTGTGGCTATGCAACATGGCGGCGTGGCGTGGGAAAAAATGTTTTCAACTTCTTACCAGGTCTTGCTAAAGCAGCAATCCTGTTTAGCAGGATTTCAAACCGCCTGCTCCCTCCACCCGTTTGAAATTTTGCCTGGCTGACTCCTCAAGCCACGGCAAGTAACCTCGAAGATCCTGGCAAACCTTCAGGCCAGCGACCAGAAACAAACGATGGTCTGCAACTTGAGGTTTTACCTGTAATAAACACCACCTCAGAAAATGTTCATGGCGTCTTACGAAGTCTGCCTTGAAACAGATATCACTCCACTTACCTCAGTAGCGTTTTCTCTCTATAAATTATTCGACCGACTTCGGCCGCGTTAAATAAAATAATCCAAATCTTTTCTCAACACATTTGTCATCCTTTTTCCTGAAAACTCAAGGCTCGCTTGGTGTTGCCCTAACCCGCTTCGATACTCCTTCCAAAACGTTCCGTTTTCCGAAATTCGAACACACTTGGAAATTAAATAAAATTACCAAATATTTTGCAAACAAAATTTAACCTACAGAAATAAATATCTGTGCGTCTCCTGACTATAAAACTTTTGGACAAAACGCAAAGAACTGTCAATCGACGCTTCAGCTAGCAAAAAGGTGTTCGCGCATAACTTCAACAAAAGTGTCAGATGGAAGAGCGTGACACGAGATGGCAACACCGTAGCTCCGAAATCTGCCTTCCTATTGGGCGTTGTTGCTATTGGTCAGAATCATCACGCGCGGCACGCGCCATCTTCTATCGTCTAATTCCTTGCTAAACTGAAGCGAAATTTGAGAGACTTTGCTCTGATTCTCAATGTTTATTATTTTCAAAGCCTTATGCAAATAATAAAAAATTCGAAAAGACATTTATTAAAGTTGCGACTGCTACAAAAAACAACCAATGACGTTAAAGGGGAGGTGCCAATTCCTGCAAAATACTGAAAACTACCATTGCGCTTCCGCGCCAAGATTTAAACTTGTGGATTGTCAGAACACAACGTTACAATACCCCCTCTCCTGAAAAAAAAGGCGCTGCCCTCAGCGTCCTCAAACTACAAAACCTACTATCAACACTAAAAACTCTATTGAACGCAACGATGCAACAAACCATGTCGACCGTCAACCCAAAAAAAACATGAAATACCCTGGACGTACAACCCATCACCGTGACATCACATTTGACGACACAGGACATCCACCTAACGGGACAAAACGAAACAAAACAGCACCGCACAAACAAAACATTTACAACGCAAAACCGGTTGTAAACCGAAAAGGGAGTCGAAAACTACGCTCCAAAAAAATTTAACATTCACTAAAATATGCGAATGCAACAACAGTTGTTGTGACTGTACAACAACTAAATATTCAAAATAAAAAAAACAAGTTCGTGACATAAATTTCAGTCACCCAAATAGAAAAAAAATCCATTATCTTTTAGTAACAACTCATCGCAACATTGGAATATGAATTGAAAAGAAAATAAGTTTCACTACCTCCCTGACAAGAGCAAACAAAAAAAATATCAAGATTTACCCGAATCTACACCATGGTAATAAAAATAGATTCGACACTTGTAACAAAAGGTGAATTCTAACTCATTAGAGATTCGAACCACACAAAAAACTAAACCAGGCCTCCATCTACCTATAGCTTGGCTACCGGCAATTCCCTGCTCTTCACACCCAAATTCCTCCGCATGCAATCGTCATACATTCATTCATCACCATTTGTCCATTCATACTTCACCGTGCAAACTAATAGTGTCACACTGAAAATAACTGTAAACACCACACAGAGACACACGCTTCGTGTGCCAAATTTTGTGTATTTGACACACTACTAGAGAAGATGTAATAAGTGCCCTAAGCTTTTAAATCCTTAATATGCCAAGAACCTATAGATTGACCATCAGAAACTCTTTCCAAATCATACACCAAAGGCGATAAAACTTTCTTTACCCTACATTTCTCAAATTTAGGTGCCAATTTTGCCATTTTAAATTTCTGCGCATCACTCTGAGTAAATGTTCTCTTCCACACAACATCACCTACAGAAAATGTTTCCGCTCTTCTTCTTAAGTTATAGTGAGTGGTGTTCTCAGCATGGGCTTTTAATAAGTGCTCGCGTACCTTTTCGAAAATCGTCTTTAAGACGTGAAATTCACCGGCGTATTCGTCCCTAGGTACCCCAGGTTCGTATTCCTTATCTGTGTCTTTATAAAAGGTACCACTGATGACGGGTTCCCTAGCATGTACGAGAAAAAATGGTGAAAATCCAGTGGACTCGTTCACGGCACTATTTATTGCTAACTGAATTTTCGGCAATTGTTCATCCCATGTACGATGATTATCTTTAACATAAGAAGAAACAGCTGTCATTATGGTTTTGTTGTATCTTTCAACCAAATTTACTTGAGGTGTGTAACGCGGGGTAAAATGGAGTTTCGGAACTTTATAACGTTCGAGCATTTGGCGGAACTCAGATCCTGTGAATTGCACTCCGTTATCAGCAATTACAGTTTCTGGGACGCCGTGTACTAATATTACGCGTTGTTCCAAGTTTTTCACCACTTCCGCACAAGTAGCACGTCTCATAGGAAAAATTAAACAATATTTAGAAAAGCAACAGGTAACTACCAAAAGATAAACAAACCCAGAACGAGACCTTGGCATTGGCCCAACGATGTCTACGGATAAAACCTGAAATGGTCTAATGCAGACTTTCGGTTTACCCATTAAGCCTGGAGTTGCCTTTTGTGATGGTTTGTATGCGGCGCAAGTGTCACAGTGTTTAATGAAATCAACAATGTCTTTGTACATTCCTGGCCAATAATACCGTAGACAAAGGCGTCTATGGGTTTTGAAAACCCCCAAATGAGCCGCTGTTGGTTCACAGTGGTTCTCCCTAATAATGGCCTCTCTCTGGTCTCTTCGTACTACCAGCTTCCAATCAAATTCACTCAATAAATTAAATTTACACTTTGAAAAACGATACAAATTACCATCCTTTACACAAAAATTAGGAAAATTAAGTGGATGCGACTTACAACCATTGAAAATTTTATCAAACCACTCGTCCTCCACAGAGTTGATCACGTTTAAGGTGTTAGCGTCCATAAGTCTGGATAACGCGTCTGGAACCACATTGTCCGTGCCTTTTTTGTGCTCAACCTGAAAATCGAATTGAGACAGTCGACAAAACCAACGTGCCAGTCTACCTGAAGGGTTCTCCAGCTTAGTAAACCATTTTAGAGATGAATGATCCGTGACAACTTTAAAAGGACGAGATCCCAAATAAGGTTTAAATTTCTCGACCGAAAACAAAACAGCTAAGGCTTCCCTTTCTGTAGCACTGTAATTTCTCTCTGCTTTATTTAAAGAACGACTTACAAATGAAATAGGGTGATCATGTCCGTCAATTTCCTGAGATAACTAACCCATATGAAGATGCATCACAATGCACAGTAAAAGGTTTCTCAAAATCTGGTACAGCTAAAACTGGTGCTGTAACCAGGGCATTTTTTAAAGTATTAAAGGACTCTTCGGCTTCCTCCGACCAAGAAAAAGGTGGCGCATTCTTCCCACTACACGTCAACTTATTTAGTGGTGCGGCAATAGTCGAAAAGTTACGGATAAACCGTCTATACCAGGAACATGTTCCAAGGAACATTTTGACCTCACGACTTGAAGTTGGATTAGGAAAGTTCAAAATTGCGGAAACCTTCTCCGGATCAGTTCTCAGACCGAATTCGTCTACAACGTAACCTAAATATTTAATAGAACTTCGGAAAAATTTAGATTTTGTAAAATTAATAGATAAATTGGCTTCCTTAAGCTTGTCAAACACCCGTTTTAAAAGTAGTAAATGCGTTTGGAAATCAGAACTACAGATAATAATGTCATCAACGTAACAGTAAACTGTTCCGTTGTCAATATCACTGCAGAACCCGTGACCCAACAACCTATCCATCAAACGTTGCTGTCTAGCCGGAGCTCCGCAGAGTCCAAACGGCATCACCTTAAATTTAAAGATACCTCTTCCGGGAACGGTAAAACTAGTCTTATCCTGCGACTCAGCTTGGAGTGGAATTTGCCAAAAACTGGAGCTTAAATCTATCGAGGATAAGTACCTAGCCTCCTTAAGGCTGTCAAGTATCTGAGGCATGTACGGAATAGCATATGCATCGCCCTTGGTAACGGCGTTAAGCTTCCTACAATCAAGACAGAATCTCCAATCGCCATTCGCTTTCTTGACTAATAGAACGGGATTATTCCACGGACTTTCACTAGGTGTTACAACGTCTAATTCCAGCATTCTATCCAATTCGTCGTTTAAGGCTTTTTTCTTTTCCGGAGACAACGGATACTGTCCTATCCTAATAGGTGTGGCCTCTCCCGTATCAATTACATGCTCAGTTAAAGAGGTCCTTCCTAACCCAATCCTTTCTGAAGAAATTGATTCAAAGTCTTTCACCATTGAATCAGCCAATTCTCTTTGACTAAAAGACAAACTATTATACGACTGAATACTATTTATTTGTTCCGAGTGAATTGAACTACAATTATTAAAAAATGGTTTAGGAGCGTTCCTATAATCTATCTGATCAAAAATGTTCTTCCCTAAATCGAAACATCTCCAAAAATCACAACCTAGTATCACCTCCGTGACTATACTAGGAATCACAAAAAATTTCACTACCCGGCTAATTTTACCAAAAGTAACCGGTACAAAAATAAACCCTAAAGATTCTAGTTGAACCCCATTTGCAACACTACACGACCTGTCTACACACTCCTGTAGTTCAAACCCAAACTTTATAAATTGTTTGTGTGCATTGTTCCCTAAAATTGAGATACAAGCACCTGAATCTAATAAACCAATAATTTCAAAATCATTTACTTTAAATTTTAAGTAAGGCCTAACATCATTTTCACTAGGTGCGAAGAGAACCGAAGCGATGCTACGAAAAGATTTAAATTTACCCTCACTATCCAATAAATTTGTACCTCGGTTCTCACCAACTAGTTTTTTGTCTGTGGTAAACCTTTAAAACTTGTGCCCTTACTGCAATTCGGACACGAAGTGACAGTAAAACCTACTTTGCCACATTTGAAACATTTTATATTTTGGGGTGTCACTTTACATAACCTAAAATTGTGGTTACCCTTGCCACATTTATAACACACTCGTTGGTTTGCAGAAGGCATGGAATTAGAATTAAACTGTTGTGATGTTGTTGGCGGTCTACTATTGTTGTGTGTTGCTACATAATTAACTTGTTTTGCTTTACCCTTGTAGCAAAACTCCTGACTCAGAAAATTCGACTTGGTCGGTTCCACAAAAAAATCTGAACGTTGGCGAGCAGATTCAAGCTTACGACATTTTGTCTTCAAATCAGAAATTGTAGTAATATCTAACAAAGCTAACTGTTGGGAAAAATACGGTCTGATGTTGTGCAAAAGGATTTCCAGCTGCTTCTCCTCCGGCAGTGGTGATTTCAGTCTGTTGAATAGGCATGCCATTACTGAAAAATAAATGTGTGTTGGCTCCTCCATTCCTTGTGTTCGTGAACGGATCTCACCCCGTAACCTGTAATCATAATCAACCGGGTCGAATTCTTCGAGCAACAAAGATTTTAATTCTGCCCAACTGTCAACCTGACTTTTAATGCCACGATACCATAGCAAACCCTGTTCTGAAAATAATTGAGCAGCTGAGTTGAACAACTTGCCGTCAGAAACACCATATGAAACTTGGAGCTCGTCGACACGTTCCAAAAATGAACGAGGGTCTGTGGTCCCGTTGAATCTCAAGTTCCACTTTGCCACATTCCTATCACCAGAACATTCCGCAACTGCTACTACTGGCACCGGTTCCACCTGTGTGTCGCACTGTTCAGGATGCTGTGCTCTTGTTGACAAGAAAAACTTTTCAGAGACTGACAATAAAAACTCGATTGCGCTAGACAACTCTGCCTTTTGTGACAAAACAGCAGGGTCATCCGACACAACTCGCAATAGCCTATGATGTAAGTGTCGTACCAAACCACGGCATCTGCTCAAACAATGTGCTGTAACAGATTTTTCACTAAGTTTTGCTTTTAATTCTTTAATTTTATCTGAAATAATTTTAAGTTCTGAACTACTTTCAAATTCTGTTTCCATGATTACCTCAGAGGGACACTCAATAAGAAGTTGTTTTAGTTGCTTTCTCAACAAAGGCACTGTAGATGTCGGTGTTTCAGACCTAATTGTCACTTCATAAGTAAGTTCATCTTTTAAGAGTGAATGTACTAAAATTTCTAAATCCATCGTTAAGAACTGGTGGTATTTCCTTCACAATCAATTTAAATAAAAGGTAATGTTAAATTATCCAACACTAAATCAGAGAAAACACAGTATTCAAGAAAATGATTTGTAATTGTATTGACCACAACGACACACCGCTTGTAACAATATTGTAATATTCACCCAATTGTATAAAATGTAATTTTAACAAAATGTATCAAATTTATAAATCACTGTATGGACTTTAAATTTAATAAAATGTATTCTTTGTAAAAACAAAATAAATTTTTAAGTTGAAAACTGAAATCTTTCTTTGAAAGTATGAATGTGTACACAACACTAGATTGTTACCAAATGTAAAATCTGATATTTATGTCTGTTTAGTTGCAGTTTATCATGAAAACAATATAACTTGAAGTTAACTTTAAAACATGAAACATGTAGGTACCTGAACATATAAATCTTATGATAACCCTAGTTTTATAAAAACATATAACACATAACATAAAACATGGAACAAAGGCTTAACACTTAAAAATTTAAAGGAAATAAAACAACCACACTTGTGTTTTTTTTCACTTTATAACATTCACAATAGCAGCACACCACAACATAAAATTACAAACTAGAACCTGTGGTATTCCAACCTAAAAACAATTTCCATCTATGCCGCTACTGTTGCTTACCAAAAAGACAAATTCTAAGCAAAATGTTCCAAAGAAAAGTATTAAATTGAAAAAAAAATCTTTACTGTGGTTATGTTGTTCAAGCACAAAAAATGACTTTTAAATGTTGTTCACACAATAAAATGAAGCTAAATATTCTTATTTGAAAAATATATGACTCTAAGTTACACAAAATACATATATGACTCTAGTAAATACTTTCAAAATATGATTCTAAGTTAAGCAAAAATATATAATGACTCGACTGTAAACTTTTACCAAAACACAAAAACACTCCCCTACTCTCTCCTACCCTCTCTCAATCAGTACTAAAATCATTCCATAAGTAAGCCAAAGGGGTGGGCCAGGACAGTTGTTACACACTCAATATACCCTGCGGTCCGGGCCCTGATATGAGAAAGTTGGGGATGTTGCTGACCAAAACACACCAAACAATAACTTTAAATAAATGTGGGCGCCATTTGCCACGTGGTTCCCTTTGAATATTGCCCGCTGGGACCCACGAGACAAAAAGAATAAATTTAAGTTAAAAAAATAAAAAATGGTATGGGTTGAAACAGTCTATATTACTAAAAAATTGGTTTACACCTTACATGAGAAAAAATTCACAAATCTAGCTCAGCGACAGGGGTCGCTACATGGATTCTATTGGTTGGTGTGTGTCGGGTCGCAAAAAAAGAGTAAAAGTTACAGTTCATATTAAATTATCATCCCTAATTGGAAAATACCACGGTTCACAATATTTAAAGGGTAAAAAAGCACCGACCTCGTGTGTCCTGTATTTACTAATGTGGGATTATTTAGACCTCTGAACTCCCTGGAGGATTATCATGTAGTTGTGGACAGCAACTCATCAGCACATGACGTGGCACGTGGTAGACCCAAAGACTATCAATGAAATTAATTTCCCATAGCTGAAACAAACGTGTAGGATTAACCAAACTGAAAAATAGACTTTGAACACGTTGTGGCTATGCAACATGGCGGCGTGGCGTGGGAAAAAATGTTTTCAACTTCTTACCAGGTCTTGCTAAAGCAGCAATCCTGTTTAGCAGGATTTCAAACCGCCTGCTCCCTCCACCCGTTTGAAATTTTGCCTGGCTGACTCCTCAAGCCACGGCAAGTAACCTCGAAGATCCTGGCAAACCTTCAGGCCAGCGACCAGAAACAAACGATGGTCTGCAACTTGAGGTTTTACCTGTAATAAACACCACCTCAGAAAATGTTCATGGCGTCTTACGAAGTCTGCCTTGAAACAGATATCACTCCACTTACCTCAGTAGCGTTTTCTCTCTATAAATTATTCGACCGACTTCGGCCGCGTTAAATAAAATAATCCAAATCTTTTCTCAACACATTTGTCATCCTTTTTCCTGAAAACTCAAGGCTCGCTTGGTGTTGCCCTAACCCGCTTCGATACTCCTTCCAAAACGTTCCGTTTTCCGAAATTCGAACACACTTGGAAATTAAATAAAATTACCAAATATTTTGCAAACAAAATTTAACCTACAGAAATAAATATCTGTGCGTCTCCTGACTATAAAACTTTTGGACAAAACGCAAAGAACTGTCAATCGACGCTTCAGCTAGCAAAAAGGTGTTCGCGCATAACTTCAACAAAAGTGTCAGATGGAAGAGCGTGACACGAGATGGCAACACCGTAGCTCCGAAATCTGCCTTCCTATTGGGCGTTGTTGCTATTGGTCAGAATCATCACGCGCGGCACGCGCCATCTTCTATCGTCTAATTCCTTGCTAAACTGAAGCGAAATTTGAGAGACTTTGCTCTGATTCTCAATGTTTATTATTTTCAAAGCCTTATGCAAATAATAAAAAATTCGAAAAGACATTTATTAAAGTTGCGACTGCTACAAAAAACAACCAATGACGTTAAAGGGGAGGTGCCAATTCCTGCAAAATACTGAAAACTACCATTGCGCTTCCGCGCCAAGATTTAAACTTGTGGATTGTCAGAACACAACGTTACAATACTCCCTCTCCTGAAAAAAAAGGCGCTGCCCTCAGCGTCCTCAAACTACAAAACCTACTATCAACACTAAAAACTCTATTGAACGCAACGATGCAACAAACCATGTCGACCGTCAACCCAAAAAAAACATGAAATACCCTGGACGTACAACCCATCACCGTGACATCACATTTGACGACACAGGACATCCACCTAACGGGACAAAACGAAACAAAACAGCACCGCACAAACAAAACATTTACAACGCAAAACCGGTTGTAAACCGAAAAGGGAGTCGAAAACTACGCTCCAAAAAAATTTAACATTCACTAAAATATGCGAATGCAACAACAGTTGTTGTGACTGTACAACAACTAAATATTCAAAATAAAAAAAACAAGTTCGTGACATAAATTTCAGTCACCCAAATAGAAAAAAAATCCATTATCTTTTAGTAACAACTCATCGCAACATTGGAATATGAATTGAAAAGAAAATAAGTTTCACTACCTCCCTGACAAGAGCAAACAAAAAAAATATCAAGATTTACCCGAATCTACACCATGGTAATAAAAATAGATTCGACACTTGTAACAAAAGGTGAATTCTAACTCATTAGAGATTCGAACCACACAAAAAACTAAACCAGGCCTCCATCTACCTATAGCTTGGCTACCGGCAATTCCCTGCTCTTCACACCCAAATTCCTCCGCATGCAATCGTCATACATTCATTCATCACCATTTGTCCATTCATACTTCACCGTGCAAACTAATAGTGTCACACTGAAAATAACTGTAAACACCACACAGAGACACACGCTTCGTGTGCCAAATTTTGTGTATTTGACACACTACTAGAGAAGATGTAATAAGTGCCCTAAGCTTTTAAATCCTTAATATGCCAAGAACCTATAGATTGACCATCAGAAACTCTTTCCAAATCATACACCAAAGGCGATAAAACTTTCTTTACCCTACATTTCTCAAATTTAGGTGCCAATTTTGCCATTTTAAATTTCTGCGCATCACTCTGAGTAAATGTTCTCTTCCACACAACATCACCTACAGAAAATGTTTCCGCTCTTCTTCTTAAGTTATAGTGAGTGGTGTTCTCAGCATGGGCTTTTAATAAGTGCTCGCGTACCTTTTCGAAAATCGTCTTTAAGACGTGAAATTCACCGGCGTATTCGTCCCTAGGTACCCCAGGTTCGTATTCCTTATCTGTGTCTTTATAAAAGGTACCACTGATGACGGGTTCCCTAGCATGTACGAGAAAAAATGGTGAAAATCCAGTGGACTCGTTCACGGCACTATTTATTGCTAACTGAATTTTCGGCAATTGTTCATCCCATGTACGATGATTATCTTTAACATAAGAAGAAACAGCTGTCATTATGGTTTTGTTGTATCTTTCAACCAAATTTACTTGAGGTGTGTAACGCGGGGTAAAATGGAGTTTCGGAACTTTATAACGTTCGAGCATTTGGCGGAACTCAGATCCTGTGAATTGCACTCCGTTATCAGCAATTACAGTTTCTGGGACGCCGTGTACTAATATTACGCGTTGTTCCAAGTTTTTCACCACTTCCGCACAAGTAGCACGTCTCATAGGAAAAATTAAACAATATTTAGAAAAGCAACAGGTAACTACCAAAAGATAAACAAACCCAGAACGAGACCTTGGCATTGGCCCAACGATGTCTACGGATAAAACCTGAAATGGTCTAATGCAGACTTTCGGTTTACCCATTAAGCCTGGAGTTGCCTTTTGTGATGGTTTGTATGCGGCGCAAGTGTCACAGTGTTTAATGAAATCAACAATGTCTTTGTACATTCCTGGCCAATAATACCGTAGACAAAGGCGTCTATGGGTTTTGAAAACCCCCAAATGAGCCGCTGTTGGTTCACAGTGGTTCTCCCTAATAATGGCCTCTCTCTGGTCTCTTCGTACTACCAGCTTCCAATCAAATTCACTCAATAAATTAAATTTACACTTTGAAAAACGATACAAATTACCATCCTTTACACAAAAATTAGGAAAATTAAGTGGATGCGACTTACAACCATTGAAAATTTTATCAAACCACTCGTCCTCCACAGAGTTGATCACGTTTAAGGTGTTAGCGTCCATAAGTCTGGATAACGCGTCTGGAACCACATTGTCCGTGCCTTTTTTGTGCTCAACCTGAAAATCGAATTGAGACAGTCGACAAAACCAACGTGCCAGTCTACCTGAAGGGTTCTCCAGCTTAGTAAACCATTTTAGAGATGAATGATCCGTGACAACTTTAAAAGGACGAGATCCCAAATAAGGTTTAAATTTCTCGACCGAAAACAAAACAGCTAAGGCTTCCCTTTCTGTAGCACTGTAATTTCTCTCTGCTTTATTTAAAGAACGACTTACAAATGAAATAGGGTGATCATGTCCGTCAATTTCCTGAGATAACTAACCCATATGAAGATGCATCACAATGCACAGTAAAAGGTTTCTCAAAATCTGGTACAGCTAAAACTGGTGCTGTAACCAGGGCATTTTTTAAAGTATTAAAGGACTCTTCGGCTTCCTCCGACCAAGAAAAAGGTGGCGCATTCTTCCCACTACACGTCAACTTATTTAGTGGTGCGGCAATAGTCGAAAAGTTACGGATAAACCGTCTATACCAGGAACATGTTCCAAGGAACATTTTGACCTCACGACTTGAAGTTGGATTAGGAAAGTTCAAAATTGCGGAAACCTTCTCCGGATCAGTTCTCAGACCGAATTCGTCTACAACGTAACCTAAATATTTAATAGAACTTCGGAAAAATTTAGATTTTGTAAAATTAATAGATAAATTGGCTTCCTTAAGCTTGTCAAACACCCGTTTTAAAAGTAGTAAATGCGTTTGGAAATCAGAACTACAGATAATAATGTCATCAACGTAACAGTAAACTGTTCCGTTGTCAATATCACTGCAGAACCCGTGACCCAACAACCTATCCATCAAACGTTGCTGTCTAGCCGGAGCTCCGCAGAGTCCAAACGGCATCACCTTAAATTTAAAGATACCTCTTCCGGGAACGGTAAAACTAGTCTTATCCTGCGACTCAGCTTGGAGTGGAATTTGCCAAAAACTGGAGCTTAAATCTATCGAGGATAAGTACCTAGCCTCCTTAAGGCTGTCAAGTATCTGAGGCATGTACGGAATAGCATATGCATCGCCCTTGGTAACGGCGTTAAGCTTCCTACAATCAAGACAGAATCTCCAATCGCCATTCGCTTTCTTGACTAATAGAACGGGATTATTCCACGGACTTTCACTAGGTGTTACAACGTCTAATTCCAGCATTCTATCCAATTCGTCGTTTAAGGCTTTTTTCTTTTCCGGAGACAACGGATACTGTCCTATCCTAATAGGTGTGGCCTCTCCCGTATCAATTACATGCTCAGTTAAAGAGGTCCTTCCTAACCCAATCCTTTCTGAAGAAATTGATTCAAAGTCTTTCACCATTGAATCAGCCAATTCTCTTTGACTAAAAGACAAACTATTATACGACTGAATACTATTTATTTGTTCCGAGTGAATTGAACTACAATTATTAAAAAATGGTTTAGGAGCGTTCCTATAATCTATCTGATCAAAAATGTTCTTCCCTAAATCGAAACATCTCCAAAAATCACAACCTAGTATCACCTCCGTGACTATACTAGGAATCACAAAAAATTTCACTACCCGGCTAATTTTACCAAAAGTAACCGGTACAAAAATAAACCCTAAAGATTCTAGTTGAACCCCATTTGCAACACTACACGACCTGTCTACACACTCCTGTAGTTCAAACCCAAACTTTATAAATTGTTTGTGTGCATTGTTCCCTAAAATTGAGATACAAGCACCTGAATCTAATAAACCAATAATTTCAAAATCATTTACTTTAAATTTTAAGTAAGGCCTAACATCATTTTCACTAGGTGCGAAGAGAACCGAAGCGATGCTACGAAAAGATTTAAATTTACCCTCACTATCCAATAAATTTGTACCTCGGTTCTCACCAACTAGTTTTTTGTCTGTGGTAAACCTTTAAAACTTGTGCCCTTACTGCAATTCGGACACGAAGTGACAGTAAAACCTACTTTGCCACATTTGAAACATTTTATATTTTGGGGTGTCACTTTACATAACCTAAAATTGTGGTTACCCTTGCCACATTTATAACACACTCGTTGGTTTGCAGAAGGCATGGAATTAGAATTAAACTGTTGTGATGTTGTTGGCGGTCTACTATTGTTGTGTGTTGCTACATAATTAACTTGTTTTGCTTTACCCTTGTAGCAAAACTCCTGACTCAGAAAATTCGACTTGGTCGGTTCCACAAAAAAATCTGAACGTTGGCGAGCAGATTCAAGCTTACGACATTTTGTCTTCAAATCAGAAATTGTAGTAATATCTAACAAAGCTAACTGTTGGGAAAAATACGGTCTGATGTTGTGCAAAAGGATTTCCAGCTGCTTCTCCTCCGGCAGTGGTGATTTCAGTCTGTTGAATAGGCATGCCATTACTGAAAAATAAATGTGTGTTGGCTCCTCCATTCCTTGTGTTCGTGAACGGATCTCACCCCGTAACCTGTAATCATAATCAACCGGGTCGAATTCTTCGAGCAACAAAGATTTTAATTCTGCCCAACTGTCAACCTGACTTTTAATGCCACGATACCATAGCAAACCCTGTTCTGAAAATAATTGAGCAGCTGAGTTGAACAACTTGCCGTCAGAAACACCATATGAAACTTGGAGCTCGTCGACACGTTCCAAAAATGAACGAGGGTCTGTGGTCCCGTTGAATCTCAAGTTCCACTTTGCCACATTCCTATCACCAGAACATTCCGCAACTGCTACTACTGGCACCGGTTCCACCTGTGTGTCGCACTGTTCAGGATGCTGTGCTCTTGTTGACAAGAAAAACTTTTCAGAGACTGACAATAAAAACTCGATTGCGCTAGACAACTCTGCCTTTTGTGACAAAACAGCAGGGTCATCCGACACAACTCGCAATAGCCTATGATGTAAGTGTCGTACCAAACCACGGCATCTGCTCAAACAATGTGCTGTAACAGATTTTTCACTAAGTTTTGCTTTTAATTCTTTAATTTTATCTGAAATAATTTTAAGTTCTGAACTACTTTCAAATTCTGTTTCCATGATTACCTCAGAGGGACACTCAATAAGAAGTTGTTTTAGTTGCTTTCTCAACAAAGGCACTGTAGATGTCGGTGTTTCAGACCTAATTGTCACTTCATAAGTAAGTTCATCTTTTAAGAGTGAATGTACTAAAATTTCTAAATCCATCGTTAAGAACTGGTGGTATTTCCTTCACAATCAATTTAAATAAAAGGTAATGTTAAATTATCCAACACTAAATCAGAGAAAACACAGTATTCAAGAAAATGATTTGTAATTGTATTGACCACAACGACACACCGCTTGTAACAATATTGTAATATTCACCCAATTGTATAAAATGTAATTTTAACAAAATGTATCAAATTTATAAATCACTGTATGGACTTTAAATTTAATAAAATGTATTCTTTGTAAAAACAAAATAAATTTTTAAGTTGAAAACTGAAATCTTTCTTTGAAAGTATGAATGTGTACACAACACTAGATTGTTACCAAATGTAAAATCTGATATTTATGTCTGTTTAGTTGCAGTTTATCATGAAAACAATATAACTTGAAGTTAACTTTAAAACATGAAACATGTAGGTACCTGAACATATAAATCTTATGATAACCCTAGTTTTATAAAAACATATAACACATAACATAAAACATGGAACAAAGGCTTAACACTTAAAAATTTAAAGGAAATAAAACAACCACACTTGTGTTTTTTTTCACTTTATAACATTCACAATAGCAGCACACCACAACATAAAATTACAAACTAGAACCTGTGGTATTCCAACCTAAAAACAATTTCCATCTATGCCGCTACTGTTGCTTACCAAAAAGACAAATTCTAAGCAAAATGTTCCAAAGAAAAGTATTAAATTGAAAAAAAAATCTTTACTGTGGTTATGTTGTTCAAGCACAAAAAATGACTTTTAAATGTTGTTCACACAATAAAATGAAGCTAAATATTCTTATTTGAAAAATATATGACTCTAAGTTACACAAAATACATATATGACTCTAGTAAATACTTTCAAAATATGATTCTAAGTTAAGCAAAAATATATAATGACTCGACTGTAAACTTTTACCAAAACACAAAAACACTCCCCTACTCTCTCCTACCCTCTCTCAATCAGTACTAAAATCATTCCATAAGTAAGCCAAAGGGGTGGGCCAGGACAGTTGTTACACACTCAATATACCCTGCGGTCCGGGCCCTGATATGAGAAAGTTGGGGATGTTGCTGACCAAAACACACCAAACAATAACTTTAAATAAATGTGGGCGCCATTTGCCACGTGGTTCCCTTTGAATATTGCCCGCTGGGACCCACGAGACAAAAAGAATAAATTTAAGTTAAAAAAATAAAAAATGGTATGGGTTGAAACAGTCTATATTACTAAAAAATTGGTTTACACCTTACATGAGAAAAAATTCACAAATCTAGCTCAGCGACAGGGGTCGCTACATGGATTCTATTGGTTGGTGTGTGTCGGGTCGCAAAAAAAGAGTAAAAGTTACAGTTCATATTAAATTATCATCCCTAATTGGAAAATACCACGGTTCACAATATTTAAAGGGTAAAAAAGCACCGACCTCGTGTGTCCTGTATTTACTAATGTGGGATTATTTAGACCTCTGAACTCCCTGGAGGATTATCATGTAGTTGTGGACAGCAACTCATCAGCACATGACGTGGCACGTGGTAGACCCAAAGACTATCAATGAAATTAATTTCCCATAGCTGAAACAAACGTGTAGGATTAACCAAACTGAAAAATAGACTTTGAACACGTTGTGGCTATGCAACATGGCGGCGTGGCGTGGGAAAAAATGTTTTCAACTTCTTACCAGGTCTTGCTAAAGCAGCAATCCTGTTTAGCAGGATTTCAAACCGCCTGCTCCCTCCACCCGTTTGAAATTTTGCCTGGCTGACTCCTCAAGCCACGGCAAGTAACCTCGAAGATCCTGGCAAACCTTCAGGCCAGCGACCAGAAACAAACGATGGTCTGCAACTTGAGGTTTTACCTGTAATAAACACCACCTCAGAAAATGTTCATGGCGTCTTACGAAGTCTGCCTTGAAACAGATATCACTCCACTTACCTCAGTAGCGTTTTCTCTCTATAAATTATTCGACCGACTTCGGCCGCGTTAAATAAAATAATCCAAATCTTTTCTCAACACATTTGTCATCCTTTTTCCTGAAAACTCAAGGCTCGCTTGGTGTTGCCCTAACCCGCTTCGATACTCCTTCCAAAACGTTCCGTTTTCCGAAATTCGAACACACTTGGAAATTAAATAAAATTACCAAATATTTTGCAAACAAAATTTAACCTACAGAAATAAATATCTGTGCGTCTCCTGACTATAAAACTTTTGGACAAAACGCAAAGAACTGTCAATCGACGCTTCAGCTAGCAAAAAGGTGTTCGCGCATAACTTCAACAAAAGTGTCAGATGGAAGAGCGTGACACGAGATGGCAACACCGTAGCTCCGAAATCTGCCTTCCTATTGGGCGTTGTTGCTATTGGTCAGAATCATCACGCGCGGCACGCGCCATCTTCTATCGTCTAATTCCTTGCTAAACTGAAGCGAAATTTGAGAGACTTTGCTCTGATTCTCAATGTTTATTATTTTCAAAGCCTTATGCAAATAATAAAAAATTCGAAAAGACATTTATTAAAGTTGCGACTGCTACAAAAAACAACCAATGACGTTAAAGGGGAGGTGCCAATTCCTGCAAAATACTGAAAACTACCATTGCGCTTCCGCGCCAAGATTTAAACTTGTGGATTGTCAGAACACAACGTTACAAGGCATGATGTTGAAAATGAGGTCAACAACGAACGTTAATTTTTTTTTAAACTAAGTAACTGATTTGTTTGATTTTGCTTGCCTTTTTTTTTCTCTCTGCTGTTTTGGTTTATGTTATTATGATCAGATTTTAATTAATGTATAATATTGATCATTGAAAATATTTTTTTTAAGGAAAAAAATATATTTTATTTTACATCTTCAAACTGAAATATCTCAGAAAGTATATCATTTACGACATTTTGTCAAAGAGTATTTGTTGTTTCTAATCATCTTTTCCGTCGATTGGCATATGTTTCATAGCTGTACACCAAAATATGTCATTTTAGGTACTTGCAACATTAGGTATGCCAATTAGGTTCGATGCCTTTTGGGAAAGGTACTTGAAAATATCTTGACTAAAAGTAAATAAATCTGGAAAGAACAAAATTCCTATATAGCAACAATTTACACGTACGACCCTATCTTGCACAAAGCTAAACTGAAGTTTTGAAAAACGTTATCTACAATCTACAATATACAACTGAAAAATAAATTTAAAAAATGGTCAAGTACGCAAAACAGTGTGCTGGCGGTTCCGAGATAAAGTGAATCTCAAAATTCTTCTTTGATCGAGAATACTATTCAAGTCGACCATTTGCTATGCTACTTTTCACTTTGATCTCTTTGTAGAATATTAAAAAAACCCTATTTTTAACTATCCAGTCCAGTATCACGTCTATAAATATTCTATACCTACACAATCATTTGAGTAAACTAAAATAGATAAATATATGCAGAATACCAATATTTTAGCTAAGCACAATCTTTGGTTAAGTAGGTACCTACTTTTATTGTTTGTTTTGTATTTGGAACAATTGTTTTCTGTAACCATGGTAATAACTCTTGTTTACTGTCTGTCGGTTTTTTTCCTTTGTCATGAAACTCATGAAGAATATTAATAAAACTATATTTTAATGGTGCATCGTCTTCTTAATTGACTGACTGGACTCTCGGGCCCTCAAGAAATAACCACAACAGGTTATGGGCCCAGACACAAACGACCCAGAAAGAGAGTCCAGTCCCAAATTAAACAAAATGAGTGAGGCCAGCAAATCTTTGGAGGCCAGCAGTGCTAATACGTCGTCGTCATTTTCTGTGAGTTTTAAGAAGCTTTGTGGGAGAGAGAACTATGTGTTGTGGAAGTTTCACATGAAAAATCTCCTCCTGCATGATGGGCTGTGGTGCACCATAAATGGGTATCCTGCGGAAGATAAAACGTCTCCGGAAGTAAAACAAAGAAAAGATGAGCGTGCGCTGTCAAAAATTTGTTTGATGATAGAAGACAGTTGTGTTTCGCATGTTCTAAGTGCAATTGGAGCAAGGGATGCATGGACGAAATTGGAAAAAGCCTATGAAGATCGTGGTCTTGGGAGAAGACTATCCATACTCAGGAGTCTTTGCTCTATAAAACTAGAAGATCATCCTAGCATGGAGGAATATGTTGGGAAGTGTCTAAGTTTAGCCCAACAGCTGAGAGCTATGGAGAAGCCGCTAGATGATGAATTTTTAGCAGCTGTGATGCTCCAAGGACTGCCTCCCAGGTTTGAACCAATGATTATGGCCTTAGAGAGTTTAGAGGGAGACATTTCGACTGATCTTGTGAAATCGAAGTTACTTCAGGAAAAGAAGTGGAATAACCAAGATGCTGATTGCTTAATTGTCAAAAATAAGAAGCCAATAGCTGATCGTCGAGATAAACAGAGGTATCTGCGATGCTGGAATTGTGGTCAAGGTGGTCACACGAAGAAATTTTGTAGACAGCAGCAGAGAAATCCTGGGGCTAGTGGAAATACTAGTGTTGCGACGAAGAGACAGACAAATGTGGATAATGTGGCTATGGTGGCATCGGAGCTGTTGGATACGTCATGGTACGTTGACAGTGGAGCATCTTATCACATGACAGGACGCCGAGACTGGCTACAGAACTTTAAGGCAAGAGAATCAGAGATATCTATAGCAAGTGGTCAAATATTAAAGTGCGTTGGCGTTGGTGAAGTAATGGTCAAGATTTCAAAGACTAATGTGTGTATCAAAGACATCATGTATGTTCCCGGACTGAATGTGAATTTACTTTCGGTTAATTGTATGGCTAAGAAAGGTTTTAGAGTAGAATTTGTAAACAGTTTGTGTAACATTTATAATTGTAATTCTAACTCTGTTTTGATTTCTTTAAATGGAATAGGTGGTGTATACAAACTTTTTGGAAGAGGTTTGGCACTGACTTCCGTCAAGGTGACAACAGAATGCTGGCATGACAGACTGGGGCATATTAGTTATGACTATTTGAAAGCTCTGACAACTGTGACAGACATTGACTGTACTGTTGACAACTCGCAAAATGTTTCTTGTCCAATTTGTATTTTAGGAAAACACGTAAGAAAACCATTTAAGTTAAATGAAATGAAGAAACGTGCGGAAAGACGATTAGAGTTGTTACATTCAGATTTGTGTGGACCTTTCCCAGTTGACTCGTATTCTGGAAAGAGGTATGTACTTACAATACTTGATGATTACTCGAGAAAAGTGTTTATCTACTTTTTAGAGTGTAAAAGCGAAGTTGCAAACGTTCTAAAAGAATTTATCGCACTAGTTGAAAATCAATGCGAGTGCAAAGTAAAGGCGTTTAGGTCAGACGGAGGGAAAGAATTTGTTAACGCGGATTTGACAAAGTTCTTCAAAAATAAGGGAATTGTGCACCAGGTGACGCCTCCATATTCGCCACAAGCGAATGGTGCTGCTGAGAGACTCAATAGGTCGCTTATGGATAAGGTAAGGTGCCTATTGTTGCAATCAGGGCTAGAACACAAAATGTGGGCAGAAGCAGCCATGACAGCAGCCTACCTCATAAACCGCTCTCCATCGTGGAGATTATCAGGTAAAATTCCTGAGGAGGTTTGGTCTGGTCAAAAGGTAAGTTATGGACACCTAAGAGTTTTTGGGTGTGAGGCGTACGCACATATTCCGTCTGTTAAACGAAATAAGCTAGACGCGAGAAGTAAACGATACGTTTTCATCGGATATGAAGAAAGTAACAAGGTCTACAAGCTATTTGACCTAGACACACGACGTGTCTTACGAAGTCGTGATGTGGTGTTCAATGAACATGTGTTTCCTGGAAAGGAGTCTAGGGTGAATACCAATAATAGTGTGACTTTGTTTTTCCCGGATTTTCAGGAGGAAGAAGTTGTGCCTCCTAGTACGTCTGATGGAGGGGAAGCTTCAAATCATGTTGACACTGAAACAATGGTGCATCCATCCTCTACGACTGAGGGGAAGGATGATATGATAGATGCAGCCGTAGAGCAGTCTGTAAGTAAGGAGCCATTGATTTTGCAACATAGTTATAATCTCCGTCCGAGAAATTATCTTTGCGCGTTACCAGGTGAGCCACAAAATGTGTCTGAAGCTCTAAGCTCAAATCTCTGGCGTTGTGCAATGCAGGAGGAAATGAATTCTTTTGCTGAACATGATGTATGGGAGCTTGTCGATCCCCCGTTTGGTAAAAATATTGTAAAGAATAAGTGGCTATTTAAACTGAAGTGCGACTCCGAAGGTAAAGTGACCCGATACAAGGCTAGATTAGTAGCTAAAGGGTACTCGCAGAAATACGGGGAGGATTACTTTGAAACGTTTTCTCCGGTAATTAGGTATAGTTCGCTTAGACTTTTGTTGTCACTTGCTGTTGAAATGGACTTGGATATAGATCACCTCGACGTACAGACAGCATTTTTAAATGGAGAGCTAGATGAGGAGATCTATATGTATCAACCAGAAGGTTTCATTGAGCAAGGTAATGAGCAAAAAGTTTATAGGCTGAAAAAGGCTGTGTATGGCCTTAAACAAGCCCCAAGGGCGTGGAACATAAAAGTCAAAGAGTCGCTTGTTTCTGAAGGATATCAGCAGTGTAAGTTAGAACCGTGTATATATATGAAAAGTGTTGGCAAGTCAGTCATATATATCGCATTGTATGTTGATGATTTCGTTCTCCTTTACAATGACAAGGTACTAGCTGATACGCTGAAATCAGATTTGTCAAGACGATTTAAGATTAAGGATCTTGGACCAGTGCGTCATGTGTTAGGGATCAGTGTGATCCGTGATAGACAGAACGCAGTTATGAAATTGGGTCAGTCATTGCAAATTGATAAGATATTAGACAGGTTTAATATGCAAGACTGTAAACCTGCAAGGACGCCACTTGACCCTAATGTCAAATTTACGGACAATAAGGTGTTACCGCCAGGGTCTGTACCTTATCAGGAACTTATTGGGTGCCTGATGTACCTGAGTGTGTTCACTCGGCCTGACATTACATTTGCCGTGTCACACTTGAGTCAGTATAATAATTGTCACACCCAGGAACACTGGAATGCAGCAAAACATGTTTTAAGATATTTAAAGCGAACACGAAACGTGTGTTTAGTGTTTAAAAAGCAGAGTACACTAACTCTTGAAGGATTCGCTGATGCAGACTGGGCATCAAACTCTATGGATAGGAAATCTTTCTCTGGATTTGTTTTTATGTTTGCAGGGAAGCCTGTATCCTGGGAGTGTCGCAAACAGTCGTGTACAGCTTTGTCAAGCACAGAGGCTGAATATATAGCCCTGTGTGAGGCTGCTAAAGAAGCCGCATTTCTGAAAAACTTGGTTAGTGACTTGAATATAGTTTTAACTGGTTCAGCAATTACGTTATTCTGTGACAACCAGTCAGCTCAAAAGCTAGCAATCAACCCAGTGTTTCATCGAAGATCGAAACATGTTGATGTTAAGTTTCATTACATAAGAGAGTGTATTGAAAAGGGACTGATTGAATTACTTTATAAAAGTACGGAAGACATGACAGCCGACATACTGACAAAACCGCTGAATGTGCGAAAACATGAATTTTGTTGTAGAGAGTTAGGGCTGCCAACTGTCTAGTAAGGAAGTTAAGATGTTAACAAAAGTTATTAAGGGGAAGTATTGTTTGTTTTGTATTTGGAACAATTGTTTTCTGTAACCATGGTAATAACTCTTGTTTACTGTCTGTCGGTTTTTTTCCTTTGTCATGAAACTCATGAAGAATATTAATAAAACTATATTTTAATGGTGCATCGTCTTCTTAATTGACTGACTGGACTCTCGGGCCCTCAAGAAATAACCACAACAACTTTCAAGCAAAGTACATTTAAATTGTTTTCATACAACGTGTTACATAAATACCCCTAATGCCGAATATGGTAGATAGGGACCATCAAACTGAACAACTTTTCCTATAGGACCAACTTTGAAATCGCGAAAAAAGAAATCTGCTGTTTCATACAAAAATTGATAACGAAAATATCAAAATGTATGAAACACCTGATTTTTTTTCACGATTTCAGAGTTGGTTTCACAGTAAAAGTTGTTTAGTTTCATGGTTCCTATCGACCACAATCGGCATTAGGGGTATTTTTGATTATGGAGGTTGTTCCTTTATGTACGTAGATACTTAAAATAATCCAGTGTTCTTCATAAAACGCGTCCTTGTTTCTGTGAAAATCTTATTCAAGATCAAAAGTTTCGAGACTATTTAAATCAGTGATCATTAAAATCTACTTTCTTTTTTAATCTAATCTAGTCTAATTTAATCTAGTTTGTCTTTTAAGTCTAAACCTAAAAAGGTTGTGTCCAAAATTACAGGGTACAAAGCGTCAATTACCACTTTTATTTACGCTACTATTTACCCTTTTCAGGGCATTGTGGCTCCAAAGAGAGTAGCCCATTCACCCGCCTACACTTAATTTGTATATTTTTTACGTTATGTAAAGGCTTCTTTTTGATAAAAGCACCATTCACGGACGATACATTTATTAAAATGTATACATGTCGGGTCTTGAATGCCGTCTGAGTGGGTCCCTATAGAAGTCTCAATTAGGAGCTGGGGCTTTTGAAACGAATGAAGTCGTGTCTTCGGTGAGGCTGGGGGCTTTCAGCCAGGTGAAATGTACCTTTGTGTGTTGAGTGAATGGGTGAAGATATTTTGTAATGATCGGCGAATATAAAACGTTTTACTTGAATTCGTATTTGAAATAAGAAGTTGAGTGATTGTGATTCATGTAATCATGAAAATCCAAACTAAAGATCGGGTGTCAGATTCGAATTTCCATTTTTATTTCCTAAAGTTTTTTTGTATTAGACCTTAAATTGTTTTAAAGCAATGATTAATTGTATTAGTCACGATGCCACAGGCATATAAGAGTTTTCATAAATTTTTTGAATACCTAACAATTAAAAATTTTGAAAAACCTAATTACTATTAAAATAAGGCAATTAGTATTAAAATTTTGAATTTTGCATGCTAATAATTTTGGCTAATAATGTTTAGTGCTTATTATCTGTTATCTACATCTTTTAATGCCATGTTTAATTGCAAAAATAAAGATTATTATAACGCAGATTAAGCTATATAATATACTAGCGGCCGCCCGCGACTTCGTCTGCGTGGAAAGGTTTTTTTTGCTATCCCTCGGGAACAACACTTTATTTCGGGATGAAAGATACCCTATGTCCTTCTCTGTACCTCTGACTACGTGTGTGCAAAATTTCATGATAATCGGTTCAGTAGTTAAGACGTGAAGGCGTTACAAACAAACAAACAAACAAACAAGCAAACAGACTTTCGCATTTATAATACTAGCGGCCACCCGCGACTTCGTCTGCGTGGAAAGTGTTTTTTGGTATCCCTCGGGAACAATACTTTTTTCGGGATGCAAGGTACCCTATGTCCTTCTTTGTACCCCTGACAACGTGTATGTAAAATTTCATGATAATCGGTTCAGTAGTTAAGGCGTGAAGGCGTAACAAACAAATAAATAAACAAACAAACGGACTTTCGCATTTATAATATTAGTAAGGAAGTAAGGATTAGTAAGGATGTATCACATTATTTTACAGAACCAGTTATCCCATGTATTCTTCTGTAATACTCCATTTGCTCCATCTCTTATTTAGTTTCGCAAAAAATATTCAAAATATGCTAACAAAATATCATATTTTGATATTTCCCAATCGCAGTCCATAGACACATTTTTATTAACAAAGAGATTTTCTGTAACTTGGAAAATTTTCAAAACAACACGCTACAGAATCTTTAAATGGTGAGGATCAATAAGGCAACATCCTTAACATCGTTCGCTAATTGGCTAAGAAAAATTAAAGCACGAAAGGGTTAACTCTGAACGAGCCCCACAGGGGCATTACGGGCCCCGACGAAAGAACTGAGCCGTTCCACACTCGAATAATTGAAACCTGCGCGCAAAAATATGCAAATAACCCTCTCCCGTGAAAATTAACCTTTTTCATTATGAGTTATGTCCTTTACGGTGTCTTCCAACGTCCGCGGGGAGTTTTTTCGAGATTTTACGACGTCACTGAAGGGTTAAGAATTCGGAACGGGGCTAAAAAGAACGGGTGGAACGGTTAATGTCGTCTTTAAAAATTATTGAGCCCTTAAATGAGATCCAGGTGAATGTTTGGATTAAAACGTCAAGGGGTAGGTTTTAGATGAAAATAGCTTTCATTAATTTTGTAAACAAAACAATAGAAGAGGGCAGTCGATAACTGCTTTCCTTTACATGTAATAGAATAACCAATATTTGATATTAACGATTTGCCAAGTTAGTGTTAAATCATTGATATTTTTTGGCAAATCTAAAATATGGCGAAATAAACAAAGAAGCCGTCTGAAAAAATTAAACCAACCACCACTTTAAAACTATTTTTTTTGTAAAAAATTCTCAAATATGCTGTAGTGCTGATGAATTGACATCCAATTATATTTGACATCTGTCAGTACCTACTGTATATCAGCGGATCCCGAATTATTTTGGCTACGGAACAATTTTTGGTTCACCGTTTTTGGGCGGAACGGAACCCTAGCTCAAGTAAGAAGTAAACTAACTTTTATGAATTTTTAGATTTTAGGCACTCACAATGCTATTTTTATATTAAGATAATTATTTTAATAGAAAAAATACTAGAAAATATTGACTCACTCGTAGCAGCTCAGACGGGACTCGAACCCGCACCCTTGGTATTCCGGCCCAATGCACTGACCAATTATGCTACCGAGTCGCTAGTGGGAGCGCGAAATTTCTAGTACTTTTTACGTTCATGCTGTAAACCAGAGCGTTTAATATAAAAATAGCTTTGTGAATCCCTAATATCTAAAAATAAAAAAAAAATATAAAGCTATTTCATCTTAATCGATTGTTTGACATCTGTAAAGGTAATTCTGTAAAGGTTAGGCATTCGAATGTTGAAGGTAATTTTTCACATTGATGAAATAACGCTGGCTTACAGAGTGAACGTAAAAAGTGCTAGAAAATTTCGCCGCTCCCACTGGCGACTCGGTAGCATAATTGGTCAGTGCATGGGCCGGAATCCTAAGGGTGCGGGTTCAAGTCCTGTATGAGCTGCTACGGGTGAGTCGATTTTTTCTAGTATTTTTTCTATTAAAATAATTATCTTATTAAACTAACTGTCCCCAAATATTGCATTTTTTTTTATCCTAAATCACACCATACTGAGGCTTTTTGGGTTGGTGTTCGCATCTTGTAAGTATAGTTTGACTTTAAAGGAAGAACCTTTTAAGATAAAAATATTTATTTAACTTTTGAATTTTCGCAGACCCCGAAGACCTCTTGCGGAATCACAGGGTTCCGCGGAACACCATTCAGGAACCACTGCTGTTTATCACCATCACTTTTCCCCTTTCTTTGCTTTGCATTAACAGCATATCGCAAATTCTTCCCTTAACGAGCGTCAACTAGATTCTGCATCTATAATTTCTACGCGTGCTGCGTTCAGACGATAACGCACGACCCGACCTCAACCCGAACTCAACTCAAACTCAACTCGAACTCGACTCAACCGGAGCCCACTCCTTGGAATACAGCGTTTACAATTATGAGTTTTATGAAACATTAATAAGCTCCGTTAAGCCCGTTAAGCTCCGTTAAGCCCCGCGCTCAACCCGAACTCAACTCAAACTCAACCCGAACACAACCCAAACTCCACTCAAACTCAACTCAAACTCAACCCGAACTCACCTCAAACTCACCTGAACATTACACAGGAGCTTATTAATGTGTCATAAGACTCTAAATTGTAAGCAATGCATTTCAAGGTGGGCTGCGGTTCAGGCAGCAAACTAAAACTATGGAATAAGCATTCTGCTCAAAAAATGGCACCACATGAAAAGTACAACTAAGTGGATAGAGCTAAAAATGCTGGCATTTAACTATGCAGCACAAAGCGTCTGAACACTGGTTGCTTATTAGCGACCATAATTTGTACACTTATAGATATTTTCTATACTTAAACGAAAAAATAAGATACGTTTTTTCTGCATATTTTTACTGCCTTCTTTGCATCTTTTACACCATTTGACTATAAAGGACGTCATTTCTAATAAACTCTCTCTTTATATCTTTTCTCTACATTACAAACTGCAATTTATTGAAAAAAACATTAACGTCGACTAAAGCTGAGCGGGTTGTACTTTTTCGGCCCCGTGGTGCCATTTTTTTAGCAATATTTGTTTGCAATTACGCTTCCATAGATTTTAGTTCGTTGGGTTGAGGTGAGTTTGAGTTGAATTCGGGTCGTGTGTTATCGTTTGAACGCAGCCTAACGCGTGTCGATTCGCACGGTGCTGAGTCATTGTTGGGCGGATTCTGCACTCTGCACTTTGTACTGAATCTGAGACATTACGTTCAATGCAGAGTGGGCGGCGTGTTGAGAAGATTGTTCTATAGTGGTTGAATGTATCTTGACGAGTACGTATTTTTATATTATTTTGGGAAATGGGATAAAATAGCTCATCAATTGACACTTTATTTCATTTTTTCAAGCTGTAATTAAATTAAAACAAGATATATTTTTCGTTTTTTAAAACCATTTGCAGGATTTTACCCAAACATAAGTTCTTACTTCCTAAGCTGTGATAGTAAAGTATATTTTGTTGAAAATGATTTTTCCAAAAAAAAAATGTAATAAAGTATTAATCATTACAGAAAAATGTAATTGTATATTCGTTCAGTCTTAAAAACTGACATAACTAATGTGGTATACAGGGTTATTTGTAAAACATCAACAACCTCGCAGAAAAAGTTTACTAACACCATAAATAACAACATTTGTTCTACAACTTTTCCGAAAAGGACAAAAAAACGACTTTTCATACTAAACTCGATCAGCTGTTCGGACATTTGTATGGAAAGTTGATTTTTTTTGTCTGTTTCCGGAAAAGTCGTAATACAAATGTTGTTGTTTATGATGTTAGCAATCTACTCCTGCGAGGTTGTTGGTGTTTTACAAATAACCCTGCTTAATATTGAATACATATTTTGCATCGACGACATCTTAAACGTCGTCCATTATAAAGCGCCCTCTCGTTATTCGTATATTAAAATGGTAATTGTACAGTCGCGACAACCGATTATGCGCGAGATGCGAATCACTCATTCAAGGCGTATGGGAGCGAACGAATGAATGAACCAACGATTGAGTTGTTGGCGCCAATCGAAAGTTATCGCTACATTGTATTATTCAATGTAGCTCAAGAAATTGGTTGGGCGTATTGGTTATAATTTATTGATTTGTTGAAGAATGAACGTTTAACGATCTTATTTATGATTTTGAGCCAAGTGCTATAATTTTTTTGTGGGCAAAGATAGCAAGCATAAGGCAAACTTAAATGTAGGCGGCCACTATTATAGTAAATGGTCGTTTGTGACTCTGACTGACCCAGTACCCTTAGCATGAACATCTCGATTTTCATCATCGAGAAAAAAACGCGCGTAAAATTACTCGATAGAGTAATTTATCTATGAGAAATGTATCGGCATCTACCTACGACGCCGCACATACACGGTTGCAACAAGATTCATTACCGTGTTACTAGATGGCGAACACAAAGATTAGTAAGGAATAGCACCTCGTAGTATGGAGAATATATGGAGAAACCAACATCACGCTATCGGAGTTTTCTCAGCCGCCAAACTATATATACAACTTCCAACCGACTTCGGTTGGACCGCGGTCCCCGGGTAAATACCACCCAGCCCGGAGGAAGATCTTCCATCTTTGGCCTTCCTGCTAGTTTACCTCTCTCCATACTTCCCTAATTACATTCTTTCAAGAAATTCTATATCGCTTTCCGGCGGTAGATGCCACTGCACAAATTTCCCATTCAAAATTACTCAATCGAATGTTTTCACGTGCGTTGTTATCCGCTAACTAACAAACTAATCCGCTTGATTTTAAGCTAAAGAACGATCTTTTTTGTTGATACGTTATTTATTAAATTTATCAACAAATGTCTTCAAAATAACATTCAACAATTTCAAAGTCACGAAAATCTTTAAATTAAGTGTTTTTATTAGTTGGTACTTTTACCTACATTCATTATAACTTCCGCAATCAGAAAACGTAGTTTTAAATAATAAAATACTTCATTACAATATAATTATCCTAATGAGTGAATGGTGAAATATAAATTGGGTCCATTCAGCGCTAATAGGAAAAGTCTTGCCCGTTAATTGCCCGTTCCTCGCTGCATACTCGGGAATGAATCACATGTTTTATTAAACCGTCTGGGCTCTACGACTTGACTACTAGCAAACTGTGCTTAGACTAATCAACGACTATAACCAGTCCTCGTGAAAAAATGATGTTTTTTATTGTTATTTTGTTTATTAACATCTGACAAGTAGAAATGACTCTTTTTATAGAATTAAAATCAATTAGGTAGGTAAAAGAGGATGGGCAAAAATATATGGATTGTGGTACCAGCTCCAATAGCTATAACCAATATATATTTGAAAAGATGTATATATGTAGGAAAATGTCAGCTATGGGGCCAGTTCTAATTCACGTTTTGAAAGCAGCAATTCTACTAAGTATTATAGGTACATGAAAATATACTACAAACTATTAATATAACCAGAAGAATGATAAAATAAGTAAAGCCAAAAGCCTTGGGCCCAGATGAGTTAAAGGGAGTGGAGCTTGGCGTTGGCTAACTGTTTTAAAAATAAAAGCAGAAAAGAAATGTAGAAAATGTTACACCTGCACTCATTTTCCACAGAAATATATAGTAATATTGATGTATGTATATCTCCGAACGCAACCAGATCTGAGACTGATGCTCATAGTAAAAGTTGTTTGTCTTGATGAGACCTTTCAAACGACACTACAAGCTTAACTATTGGAACCCTGTACCAATCTGCCCATCTTCCTTTTCAAATTGAGCGTGTATGAAATCGAAAACAGTCGACAAATTTTGTGGTGTGGCAGACCGTCAAACTTGACAACTTTGTCTGTGGGACCAACTTATTCAGAGGAAAAAAATAATAATAGATATTGACGTTTTCTATGGAACAGCTGATTATTTTTTTGCTCTGATTAAGTTGGTCGCATAGACAAACTTGTTCAGTTTGACGGTCTAAGCTACATTACAAAGCTTGTCTAGTGTTCAAAAAATCAACCTGTATATATTTTGAAACAATAAGAAAACATGTAAATAATAAAATTCAATTAGCCGGTAATCATAATGGGAGTAGGTTTTAAATTAAACTGTGTACATATTGTAGCACACATAATCAATGTTGGTAGTACTCGTAATAATATTTTGCTACGAGTATTTGTTTGAAAAATCCACGTAAAATCAAAGTTTCTGTTCATTCTTCCAATCCGAGGAAAATGATAATATTTGAATCACGTACATTAAAAAAAGGTTATATCTCATAATATTTATATTTAATATCCTATTTCAAATATTAGCCGTCGGTTGGGTCTATTTGGCCCGGAGGTTTAAAATTAATGTTGTTTGCATTGCTGTGTCAAAGGGTTAGGTCCGGTGGGCAAAGTTGGCCCCGGGTCATTCAGGAATGAGTGGATTTGTGACCCATTTAGTAATGACGGTGGACAGCTTATTGTAAATAATGATAACTTAAACTTAACACCTAGTTAATATCGCTTAGTAAAAAAAATGTTGAGGAAAAAGCGTTTATACGCTTAGCACAATTTAGTTGTGTTCATTTGACTATACATATTTGAATACAAATTAAATTTCTTAACTAAAGAAAGAAAATGCTCTGTGTTTTCTAATTTCCTTGGCTTGCTTTATAAGTTTGCTTTTTGAAAATAGATAAGGATACTTTAATTTATCGTTTTTTTCTAACAATGTGATTGTAGTGTGCAATAAAATAACATTTTGGAATGTAAAGGGTGGTTTTTCCACAATAGTTTCAAAATTAAAGAGTTCATCAGTTCATCTTTACACACATGAATTATTACTATCATACGAGTATATTCTTTGTAACGTAAGTATTATAATTTCAATGCGAGTCATTTTAATATTTCAGAGAGTGCGACAGCCGACTCGGTTGGCAGCTGAGTATATCATTCATACGTCACTGCACAGAAAATGTATGTCGCAAGTTTGAGAGGGTGTAAAGAGGTATTGGAAAAACTGCAGAACCAAAAAGGCTGAAATTCATGAAAAGGCATTTTGGTTAGGTTTTAACTTAACTGAAAAAGTATGGATTGGCTTAATTTAATTAATAGAAAAACGTGTAAAACAAAACAATAATATTAGATATATTTTCTTAAAGTTGCAATATAACCATAATTGTAAACGAGGATAAAGGTATATATGATTCCGATGTCGGCAACACTGCTGCGCAGCAATACTGCGCAGCAGTGCTGTGGGCTCCAAATTGAACCGTAATGTTACGTTTGAAACGCTCAATTTGAAGTGAGCGGAGAAGCGTCGCGACACTGCTGCGCAGCACTGCTGCCGCAGCACCACAGGTCCCCATAATTCTCTATAGGATTATATGAGACTACATTTCGAGCTCGGCAGCAGTGCTGCAGACATCGGAAACATACCTTTAAAGTATGATTCCGATGTCGGCAGCACTGCTGCACAGCAGTGCTGCACAGCAGTGCTGTGTGCTCCAAATTGAACCGTAACGTTACATTTGAAAGGCTCAATTTGAAGTGAGCGGAGGGAGAAGCGTCGCGACACTACTGCGCGACACTGCTGCGCGACACTACTGCGCAGCAGTGCTGCGTGGCACTGCTGCTGCAGCACCACTGATCCCCATACATTCTCTATAGGTTTAGATGAGACTACATTCCGAGCTCGGCAGCACTGCTGCGCAGCAGTGTCGCGCAGCAGTACTGCAGACATTACAGTATTTGTAGTTTGGTCTGTGATTTCAACATTAACTTAAAGTAATATTACCTGACGACTAAACAGCAGAAAGGAACCAATATTAATAATACTACTGCAATTTTCTAAAAAAAGAACTGTATAGTGGTAATCAAACTTGTATTAACCCCAAATATAATTTTATTGTGTTTGAAATTGAGTGATTTCTATAGAAAAAGATAGATGTTGTATACTTTAAACAAGTTTTCTTTTAATAGCTTTTGTGTTTAGGGTTTACTTCTAAGTACACATACCGCTATTTGGAGCACGTATATTAAAACTAATATCAAATTCACCAAGCGTGCCAGATTCGAGTGGCGTCAGGTCGCAACCCTTGCGAAACTCCTAAAGTTAAAAAGACGCCCATAAGTAAGTACCCCCTAGAGTAACATACGTGCATAATACCCCAACCGCGCGTAAATTTCTTACCTCGGCCAAATCGTTCGTGAATACATACGATTGTTTCCACCCGTACATATAAATTATATGACCTGCTATGCGTCATGAATAAATTCATGAAAGGGAAATTGATATTACCCCGGCTCGTATGTTAGAATTTGGCTTTTATACCGCGTTTTTTGGGGCAAAATTGGCTTTTTATGCTACGCCAAGAATGATATGTGACCGACGCGCGAATTACGGTAATGAATAGGGTGTTTTGGAATTAGCGGCGGTGTCTTGGCTTGTGATGGGCAATTTTAATAATGGATTTATGAAGTAAGGATAAAGTCTGCTTTGATCTTTATAAGTTACAAAAATGTTATGTTAACATAAACAAAAATATTAACGATAGAGTCTTATTGAGGTAAAAACTTTTAATAGGTTAGATTTGATAACAAATTCAAGGATTTATCTTATTTATTTATTATTTCATTTACTTTATTAAGAAAACCAACAGTGTATTATTAAAATTACTTAACATTAGGTACATGTTAGTTAGTAGTAATACTAGGTATCCCTTAATAGTAATATTTTATGTCTAAATCATGAAAAGTCGGCTGTTTTGATTGGATTGGACTAGAAGACTAACACATTTTAATACGTACAGAATCCATATTATACTCTCCAGACATTTTTTCCTATCCTCATTAGAAAAAATAGCCTTAGAAAATTACTTGCTTATCTGTGTTATGTATGTTTGTCTGTTCCAATATTGACGGTACGGACACATTAGGTAGACAGTTTATTTGTTCATAACGTTTGATTTTTTCTGGACGTAATATTTTTTTCATTATAGAATAAATAAAACTGCCGCAGAGTTTTCTTTATTTTTTCATCTAAAACTACGAAAACTCTACCCAAACAATATTGATACTTTAAAACAGTGTTTGCATGCAAAGGCTGGCCATAAATAAAGGCGAATCTCCGAGGAGGCCAGCGCGGGCCGGCGAGCATAAATAAGGCCGAATCGCCACAGTGACCACAGAACCGATAGTTTAAGAATATTCACGAGGATAAATTAAACAGCATTCGCTGCGCGGAGATTTCCCTAATGGTTGACCATTGTACGTAGGTGGATGGAGTTGACTTGATATTTTGATGTTAGTAATTCAACTGTGTAGTTCTTTAAATGAGAATTTAATGATAATAGATGTCAACACGTTTAGGTTTTCAGTTTTATAAGTGCACTTATTTTAAAAGAAACTGTTTTGTGCGCCAAATTACATTGCAAAAAACTACATTAACTGGAATTGCCTTTTAACATTTTTACTAGTCATAGTCGTCATAAATAATCTGAATATTAAATTCAACATTAGTTTATTTTCAGCTGGAATAATTCACTTTAATATTATTCATGTTTAATATCTACAATTATTATTTCTCGTAGTCCTACCGTAGCATCAAATGATTTCGTAGCCCGTAGTAAACTCAGCTACGTTATTAAGTTTTTGTCTAGTTAAAATCTAAGATAAGTTTCTTGCGCCCATTCTTCTTGTCAGCTAAAAAAGTCTCAAATGGGTGGTAGGAAGATATAAACAATTCAAAAGCACTTAATATCTAAGTTTATATGAATAAACAATTTTTCATTTCATTTCAGTTTTACCTTAGAAGTGCTCATGGCGGAACTTGACAGACTGATCGTACTCGATCACGTTTGTTAAGCAACGCTCGATCCGACCAGGTGTCTGATGGGTGACCGTTAAGTGGCATTACAACTGAGCGCTTCCGTGCTTCGGATGGCACGTTTAACCGTCGGTCCCGGCTGTTTTCATCTGATAACAGTCGTTAAGCCAAGTTAGAGGCCTTACAGGCGGCTTGATAAACTCTAACACCAGGTGGCCACTATTCCTCATTCGATAAGAAGAAGAAGTCTTACCTTAGAATAATATAAGAGTTTTACATAATCCAGTAAAAGTGCCAAGAAAATCTGCAGCACTATACACGACATGAACACATCCGGGCGGTGGCCAAAGACAAGACACATGGCCCCGGGCCACTCCTGGGATAGACCCGGGCCTCGAAATAGTGGCTATGAAACTAATAATGTGCTCCGTTCTATGGAGATTACCTACCTATGTTTACCAATTTCATATCTAAACGCGTATAGAATAAAAGTAACGTTGAAGCCTGAAAAATATGATTCCTTTCCTTTGATTAGGTTTTGCGTTGTGTTAGAAAGACTCGGATCCCTATAGCACAGGGTTCACAGGGTAAATAAAAACTTATGTGTTCTGATTTAACCTAAAAATTAATTATAATTTTTAGAGTAGCGTCTTCTAGTAGTAGTTCTAAGACTTATATGTTAAAAATAAATATTAGACAATATTACAAACATTGCTCTGATTCCAAAGTAACTAGCTAAAACACTTGTGTTATGGAAATCAAACACAACGGTGGTACTACAAACACCCAGATCTGAGACAATATAGAAAAGTTTTTTTCTAAGTTGAGCCAGGGATCAAACCCGGGACCTCAGAAATGGCGACACCTTGAAAATCGATAACAAACCACTCGGTCATGGAGGTCGCAAATTAATATAATTGGAACTTATCTGGGATCTGTGAAACTGACTATAAGTAAGTTTAATATCTAAAGTAAATACTTTAATACTAGACGATCTAAATTAGTGATGCAACGGAAGTGTCTTAGCGGAACCAGAAACGGAAACAGATGTCTAAATTAATTTTAGCAGAAACGGAAGTGTAAATGAAAAAAAAAACAAAAAGTACGTAAACAAACAAATGTGACAAGTGCCTGCGCGGCTCGCTGGCTGACCCCTCCCGCGCGCGCTCAACCGTCCTCGCACGCGCCTCGCGCCGCGCATGCGTTACTCTCAGCCGTCGTCGGTTGTAAACTTCCGTGTAAATCTCCGTTATGAAAGTAGCGGAAACAGAAGCAGAAACGGATGTTGAAAATCGCGCGGAACTTCCACACTTGCGGAAACAGAAACAGAGATCCGTTGCATCATTAATCTAAATGTTGAGATTTTATAGGTTTAGCCGAGTAAAAAATATAATTAAAACTGTTTGTGGCAAAAATATTTCAACTGATTAATTAAGAGACTGGGGTGGATGATTTTATTCCCTTTGAGATCAGATAGAAAACTTACCTCTACATCTATCTATATTGATTGTTTGTCTGGGAAGTAGAGATAACATCATTAATTCTGATACATTTGTTAAGTAATTTGTGTATTATTTTGTGGTATCTGTCCAACTTTTTTTTACAAAATATCAGCAAGAATATTTTAAATTTCTTTTATTGAAACAGCAAAGTCAATAGTACGCTTGAGCTGATGATGCAATTACAGTGATTCACTCACACGAGTAACAAATTTGGCTACAAAAAATATTTAAGTTTTCCCTACAAAATATCAGGTTTTAAATCAGGTGTTATTCTATTCTATTCTATAAAGACAATTCAAAATCACTTAATATCTAAATTTATTTGAATAAACGATTTTTCATTTCATTTCAGTTTTACCTTAGAAGCGCTCATGGCGGAACTTGACAGACTGATCCTACTCGATCACGTTTGTTAAGCAACGCTCGATCCGACCAGGTGTCTGATGGGTGACCGTTAAGTGGCATTACAACTGAGCGCTTCCGTGCTTCGGAAGGCACGTTTAACCGTTGGTCCCGGCTGTTGTCATCTGGTCTAAGTCTTTAAGCCAAGTTAGAGGCCTTACAGGCGGCTTGATAAACTCTGTGGCCACTATTCCTCATTCGATAAGAAGAATTTGTTTTACCTTAGAATAATATAAGAGTTTTACATAATCCAGTAAAAGTGCCAAGAAAATCTGCAGCACTATACACGACATGAACACATCCGGGCGGTGGCCAAAGACAAGACACATGGCCCCGGGCCACTCCTGGGATAGACCCGGGCCTCGAAATAGTGGCTATGTAACTAATAATGTGCTCCGTTCTATGGAGATAACCTACCTATGTTTACCAATTTCATATCTAAACGCGTATAGAATAAATGTAACGTTGAAGCCTGAAAAATATGATTCCTTTCCTTTGATTAGGTTTTGCGTTGTGTTAGAAAGACTCGTATCCCTATAGCACAGGGTTCACAGGGTAAATAAAAACTTCTGTGTTCTGATTTAACTTAAAAATTAATACAATTTCTAGAGTAGCTTCTTCTAGTAGTAATTCTAAGATTTAAATATAAAAAAATAAATATTAGACAATATCACAAACATTGCTCTGATTCCAAAGTAGCTAGCTACAAAAGTAAGTAAGTAACTAGTTTCCAAAGGAACTACAAACACCCAGACCTGAGCCAATATAGAAAAGGTTTTTCTAAATTGACCCAGCCGGGGATCAAAACCGGGACCTCAGAAATGGCGACACCTTGAAAATCGATAACAAACCACTCGGCCATGGAGGTCGCAAGTTAATATAATTGGAACTTATCTGGGATCTGTGTCTGTGAAACTAACTATAAGTTTAATATCTAACTTTAATACTAGACGATATAAATTAGTGATGCAACGGAAGTGTCTTAGCGGAACTAGAAACGGAAACAGATGTCAAAAGTAAATTTTAGCAGAAACGGAAACGGATGCAGATACGGAAGTGTAAATAATATGAAAAAAAAAACAAAAAGTACGTAAAGAAATGTGACAAGTGCCTGCGGCTCGCTGGCTGACCCCTCCCCCGCGCACTCAACCGTCCAGCGACTCGCACGCGCTTCGCGCCGCGCATGCGTAACTCTCAGCCGTCGGTTGTAAACTTCCGTGTAAATCTCCGTTATAAAAGTAGCGGAAACAGAAGCAGAAACGGATGTTGAAAATCGCGCGGAACTTCCACACTTGCGGAAACAGAAACAGAGATCCGTTGCATCACTAATCTAAATGTTGAGATTTTATAGAATTAGCCGAGTAAAAAATATAATTAAAACTGTTTGTGGCAAAAATATTTCAACTGATTAATCAAGAGACTGGAGTGGATGATTTTATTCCCTTTGAGATCAGATAGAAAACCTACCTCTACATTTATCTATATTGATTGTTTGTCTGGGAAGTAGAGATAACGTCATTAATTCTGATACATTTGTTAAGTAATTAGTGTATTATTTTGTGGTATCTGTGCAACTTTTTTTTTACGAAATATCAGCAAAAATATTTAAATTTTCTTTTATTGAAACAGCAAAGTCAATAGTACGCTAGAGCTGCTGATACAATTATTCTAAGCAATAGGGTATTTGACAACATTGAAAATATACTACAAATTGTGGTCATTCTAACAGATATTGGCGTAAAAAAAATATATTTAACTATTATATAGACTAAATTAAGTCTAATAATTGATTAATTTCACCTAGAAAAATGCAATAATTTTTGAATTTTTTTCTGTGGCGAAAACGCTCTAAGATGACTGATGACGTCACTAGCCTGTAAATAAATATGGCTTCAGGCGTTTGACACGACCATAGACTTAGGATCCGCGATTGATGGCTGTCAAATGGCTAAGGTTAATACCATAAAGTTAATATTCCACTGGAATAGAGGAACAGAGTTCGCTTGGCTGCGACACCAAAAGTGACATGAGCCAGTGTGTGAAAATTTGTAAACGTGTGCGTGAACTTTAGAGATGCCCTGAAGTCCATTTAGATTGTCGATAACCATAATGTGTTATTGCTCTAATAAATAAAACACAAACAAGATTTTGAACAATTTTATTTAAATAATTTCTTAAAGTCCCCTTGAGGCTCCCAGCCTATTCTATTTATGACATTTATACAGTAACTTAATCACTGGATTTACAGGAAACCTGGAAATATTGTTAAATTAGTACTTAAGTAGGGATAATTTACTATTTGAAAACTGTCGGTTAAAAGCAGCTTTAGATAAAACTATCAGTGTTCACAAAAACAAACAAGGTTATATTGGAAATCATCGACATGAGTATCGATAATATAATAATTTTTGATCAATCTCTACGCCTTATTTTCTCAAGTTCACGGACATAATATCTTTTTATCTAACACATAATGTTTAGAAATCAGCCTTTATTTAGAAAATAGGCGGTTAATAGCATGATATTAGTGTATTACTTAGTGTGTTTAGGAATATATTCAACAAAAATATGAAATATGAAAATGGTACTTGTACAATCTTATTTACCTGTGAAATGAATGTTTATTTGGGTTGCTATCGTAAGTAACATTACAATTCAGTACAGAACACGACACCATTATTGATTTATATAGCTTTATGAGCCAAACCGATCAGATCGCGGTCAAAATTGCAAAATAATCGTGTGGACGCTTTTCACCAAGATGATAACAGACGATAAATGAAGTCAAACTAGGTTCTGCTGTCATTTTCTTTTAACTCTTTCTCGCACATCGCATAAGCCGTAAGAATCGGTTTCGCACTCGCACCATTGTCCGTCTACTTGAGCGTAGCGAAATTTTTCTATGTCTATGGTTAATACAGTGTTTACAGGCTTGTGACGTCAACAAGTCACGTGTCCAGCGCCATAGCGTTTTTGGTGCGGTTTTAAAATTTTAAACTTTAACACTGTTTTTTTATAAAATACATTGATTTTTCCTGAAATATCATCCAATGTGGTGCGCTTATTACGTACTAAGGAATAATTTGAAATGGTTTTCCAAAATTAGTCAAATAGCCTATTACAGTGATTCACTCACTCGTGTGTCAACAAAATTGGCTACAAAAATATTTTATGTTTCCCTACAAAATATCAGGTTTTAAAAAATAGCAATTTGTTAATAAATCATAGGTGTTAACAATAAATGTCAATTATTAAATGCATCATAGCCAAAAAATGATATTAAAACAACCCCCTAATAGGCAAAGCGGTCGCCGAATCCATTTACTAAATTGAGTGAAATATACGTCCCTTAATGCCGCAGGAGACATTAAAAAAGCCTTCCAAACTTTTAATATTCTAATAAGACTTTGATTTAATTTCCCTTTATCATTATTTATGTAAGAATCTGCCGTAAAAGGCGATAAGCCTGTGTTATTATTTTTTTCGTCGGCAATTTTTCCCCCTCGGAAAACGATATGCGCTGTCAAAGAATGGCCGCCACAGACTACGAACATACCCTACTTAAGACTTGTGGTAGTTGACTCAAATAAATGAAGCTTGAAAATGCTGTGTCTTGTGACGTAAGGTTTAAAATCCTGTGACAACTTATGAAGTAGAATTTTCACGGTCTATATTGGGGTGACAAGTGACAAGGGGTTTTGTTACAACTTGTTGAACTGTTTTCTCGTAAAACACGATATGTCCGGCTTTTTGTGCGCACGTCAAATAATAGTAAGGTGTTTTGTAACAGGCATTATGGTATCGATGGTAATGGTTTAGTAGGGGAAATGGGTGGAAAAGTTATGGAACTAGCTAGCTATAAGGAAGTAGCTAACTAGTTGGATTTTAGAGATATCACTGAGTTAATTTTGTTAAAGTTGACACTGACATTTGAATTGTAATTATTTTTTCTAATCACATTATTCTTAGTTGTAATTGACTTAAGGGACTTTCTACCTATAAAACTAAATATTTTTGCCAAAGAAACATGGGTAAAAAAAGACCATTTTTCTTACTTTCCCACACAAATTACAATGTTTTAGCTGTCTTGAGTATGGATTTTATTTTTCCAAATTTTCTTGTCGCTTTTTTGACCCATGTTTTTTGGCAAAAATGTTTAGTTTCATTGGTAGAGCACTCCGTAAGTTAATTAAAACTACAAAATAACGGTATATACAGTTAGTTAAATGTTATTTCTCAAATATAAGGGTAACTCAAACTCAAATCACAGTGATCAATTCGGATCAGTGGTCTTCTGAGCAAAATGTCCCTATTGCTTTTGTTAAGACATTGTATACTTACAGAAGCTCGATGGCTCAGTGATTTAGCGCCTGGCCCAGCGAATGCGGAAGTTAAGCAATTTTCGCAAGGGTCGGTCATGGGATGGGTGGCCATAAATATATTATCTCGAGCTCCTCTGTGCTTCGAAAGGCACGTCAAGCGTTAGTCCCGACTGTATTTGCAGTCGTTAACACCCACCAATCCGCATTGGGCCCGCGTGGTGGGTTATGGCCCATCCTCCTTATCCACCCATAATGAAGGCCTGTGCCCCAGCAGTGGGGAAGTTCAAATGGCTGATGGTCAATACAGGTTCAGTAAAACGTCCATAGATGGTACTACATGTAACAATGGACATTGTCTTTTTTTTAAATATTTATATTTATTTATACTTATTTCAATCTTACACAGGATAATCCCAATTCGACATTGTGGGCATCTTATTTTTATATTATAATTCCTATTATAATTAATTACGCACTATAATTAATTATAATTAATTACGCACTGCTATCTAGCACTAAACTTAAGTTAAGTTGTCTAAGTCCAATGTGAGAACTTTAGAAACAAGACGAAAGCTTTCCAAACTTTCAACTTATTTTAGGGCTAAGATGGTTTAATGTGTTTCTTCGAAGATAAATCACTCGGTTCCCGAATTAAAATGTCCCTAGATTCTGTTAATCCCGATTAGTCACGCTACCGTAATGTTTTCGAAGACATTTAATCATAACGCCGAGTATCTGCCGCAGCTTTACGTGCCGGCTTAAAAAAATGACGATTTTTATGAAATAATTCAAAAGCGACTAGCGAGTTTACTCTTAAACATGTTGCGAAGATATGCCAATTAATAGTTAAAGTTAAATCTAAAACACAAATATTTTTAACGCATTTTTCCTTCTATGTTGAGTTTTCATTGTGCAAGCGAAGTAAATAGGTACGTTAAACGAATATCGTTAGTAACTGACGCCCGTGAAAACTCTACCTTTAACCCCAAACGCATACCGCCTCCGTTCCGTTCCATCCTTCGTGGGTAAAAATGCGTAAATGTTATCAGACAAAATGTATGCCTTTATGTATCTCAGTCAAGTTACACCAATAATACGTTAGTAATAAAGAATATTTCAAATTCAATTAAACTCGTAAAGTAGCTTTTTGCTGTGTCCCATTGTCCACTGTCAGGGTGAGAACTTGATAATTTTAAGCTTTCTGCATACTAAAATATAGAAGAAACTTGCTTATTTTTTTTTATGAGACACATTACGTGATACCGCATCATGGTATATTCAAGCGGGATTCGGATAAGATCTGAGTGGTATTCAACGGCAGTTGTAAGACGACTACGGGGGTTTCATTAAACCAATGTTCACATTAATACAACCTCAAGGAAACGTAAAGAACGCACTGAAATATATGACTACAAAAAAGATTTCTCAAGTTTCCGTACAGATATAATGAAATTTCTTGAAGAGTTCGGTAAAACACAAAATGAAAACTTGAATCAAATAAAGAATGAAATATCTGAGATTAACAATGAAATCAAAACAATGAAGTCAACTACAGAAGAAAGAGACTATTAAATCCCTTGCGTTACAACGTACAAGTTATGCCGCATCCTCTTAAAACTTGGGTCAGCCACCAAATCGCATGGCGGACGAGGGTGATCCCCTTAATGTGTTTGCGTAATGGTTGCCATTAAAACATTTATAACGAGCCAGTGGATACTGCCCTTAAGGAAGACATTTTACACTAACTGCAGCATCGAACTATTCTTTACGGTGAAAAAGAAAGTGAGCTGGCGAAAATGAAGATAATTTTCATTGGGATAAATGTTTTAGACTATTGTCTGTCATTAAAAGATAGTCAGAATCAAAATCATTGTAGAATATTATTTTTTATGTTTTTAGGGTTCCGTACCAAAATGGTAAAAAAGGAACCCTTATGGTGTGACTCAGTCTGTCTGTCTGTCTGTCTGTCACAGCTGGATATCTCGAGAACTACTAATGGTATCAACTTGAAATTTGGAATAGTTTAAGATGACATTTGCCCAACTATTTTGCAAATAAGAAAGAAAAAATAAAATTAATATTTTTTTACAACAGGGACTGAAAAGGGGTCTTAAAAATTTTAAGTAAGGTGACTAGGGCACGTAGGGTATCATATGAAAGAGCGCTGTTTGCACATTTTAAAACAATTTTTCCTTTTTTTTAGGCCGCATAGTTTTCGACTTATGATGAAAAATGTAAAAAAAAATACCGTTCCCCCCCTTATCTCCGAAGTTTGCAAAGAGAAAAATCTGAAATAATTCTATGTGATAGTAGTTTATGTAAAGATTACAGGAAAAATAAAACGATGTCTCAATATAACACACTTTTTTAGAAATTCAAAAACAAACAAAATTTTTTTAGTGTCACTACTAGTCAACAGATGGCGCTATCCTAAGCATGCTAACCTAAGGGACAAAAATAGTTCCACTATCGGTCAAGAGATGGCGCAACCTAACACTACAATAATAAATTGGTGGCTGGTTCTAGTTCTAATATAATTACCTACTGTTTGCCGAATAAACGAAGAATAAGTTCCTACTTAGTAATATAGTAATATAATAATAACGAGGAGCTTGGTGGCGTAGTGGTTTAGCGCCTGGACCAGCGATTGCGGAGGTTAAGCAACGTTCGCAAGGTTCGGTCATGGGATGGGTGACCAAAAATTTATTATCTCGAGCTCCTCCGTGCTTCGGAAGGCACGTTAAGCCGTTGGTCCCGGCTGCATTTGCAGTCGTTAACACCCACCAATCCGCATTAGGCTCGCGTGGTGGGTTATGGCCCATCCTCCTTATCCACCCATAAGGAAGGCCTGTGCCCCAGCAGTGGGGACATTAAAATGGCTGATGGACTAGTAATATAAACATTTTGCAATGTGGAGTGGCTGAAACGTTTTTCAGTCACCATAAGCAGCATTTGTAAATTAACTGTCCGCCTGTTCGCCCTTCCACCTGTCTGCCGTTTATCCTACTTTTTTAAATACTGTCCTAAAATAACATATCCGAATATATTTATCATTGTACGGAACCCTCGGTGCGCGAGTCCGACTCGCTCTTGACCGCTTTTTATTTTACAACGTGTTACAAAATAACCCCTAATGCCAAATATGGTAGATAGTGACCATCAAACTAAACACTTTTACTATGGGACCAACTCTGAAAAAAAACCCGCTGTTTCATACAAAAATTAATAACGAAAATATCAAAATGTATAAAACAGCTGATTTTTTTTCGCTATTTCAGAGTTGGTCCCATAGTAAAAGTGGTTCGGTTTGATGGTCCCTATCCACCAATTATTCAGCATTAGGGGTTATTTTACACGTTGTATAATAATGTGTATTATATGAAAGAATTGTGCTAGAAAAAAACTCGGCCAAGTGCGTGTCGGGCCACGCGCAGTAGGGTTCCGTAGGTACATTATACCATACCATATTTTAATACCGCTATCATTTTTCGTCTGAAAAAATAACTTTGTTTTTCACAGTGTTTGTATGAATGACAAAGTTATATTTGCGGTTTTGGAAAATGTACTATATCTCGAAAACTAATTACTGTATCTCGTTCAAAACAATTTTCGTTGAAAGTGTTTATTAAGATCTATAGTTAATATTTTTTTTAGATTTTTCACTCTCTTACTTTAAAAGTTAAAGGGGGGGGACACACATTTTACTACTTTGGCGGCATATATTTTTCAAACGGTTGACTTTAAAAAAAAATAGTCTTAGGAACCTCAATGTTATTTTTAAAGACCTATCTATAGACACCCCACAAGTATTGGTTTGATGAAAAAAAATATTTTCAGTTTCAGTTCCATGTATGGGGAGCCCCCCCTTAATCTTTTATTTTTTTTTTATTTTTGTATAAAAATCGTAAAGCGGTTTACAGAATACACCTGCCTACTAAGTTTCAACTATGTAGTCCTAATACTTTTGGAATAAAGTGGCTGTGACATACGGACGGACAGACAGACAGACAGACAGACAGACAGACAGACAGACAGACAGACATGACGAATCTATAAGGGTTCCGTTTTTTGCCATTTTGGCTACGGAACCCTAAAAAAGTTACTCAAAGGAGTTTAAAAATGTATGAATCAATCATAACATAATTGACCAAGAGAGCGCGCAAACCGTCTTCGTTTCAACTTGGGCAAAAATGCTTTCGTATGTTCGTCCGGCTGTCCGGCTTTCCGTTTGTTCTCCTCTACAGGTCGCATTTCTCAATCGATTCTCGTGATGTGAGCAGGTTCTATATAATTATATGTCTTTTGTCGATTCAGTTTTTCGAAAAATGATTAAAAATGTATGTGTCGCGAGGTCTACAGCTCTACAGAGCCACTAATTTCAGTTGCCTAAGCAATCAGAGTCTCTACAGACAAAAATGATTCGCTTTTCCAAGCATTACATAAGACTATTTATAATTGCAATACCGTACACAAACCTCTTTGTTGTTCAAAGCCTATTTATTCTGAAAAAGAACCTTGTCGACGACGTCACACAACCTCTTTGTTGGCCGAAGAGTCCATCCTCGGGCGCATCCGTCGGGCCTCGCATCGCGTGCGCTTGCGTTGCGCAACGCCACGCCGCCACGCTCCGCCGCGCAAGCGGGCCGCGATCGCTTCCTCTGTGTAAACACGTCCTCGTCCGAACTGGCGTGTGCCACTTGCGACTATTTGTTTGCTCTGAAAGCAGAAAAATAAGCGAAAGGTTTAGCCACCTCGTACAAAATTGATACAGGGTCATTTTGTATTCACCATTCAAATTTTGAGGATGTGTTCAGTCCGTGAAACTGAAAAACACAGGACAAAATATGCACAAAAAAATCGACTGTCCATGATTTATTTTGCTGTAGCACCGCGTAGCACGCCACATACTATATGGTGGCTTTACCACCGAAAGTGGCGCTCTCAGAGGTTTTTATTTAATAAGTTGTTAATAGAAAAAGATTTTAATAATATTTTACTAGTATTTTCAGAAGATAATATCACTACATTCCCTCGTAGTCGTTCGTAGAGGTAGATAGCAAATATGTTAAAAACGGCAACTTTTAACAAGTTTAGTGACTACGAGGGAATGTAATGCTACCGTCTAAAAATACTAGACTATGGGTATTAAAATTTTCACGTAAAGTTTTATTAAAACTGTGTGTTAGAATTACGATATTAAATAAAGTTCACCACGGCACCACTTTCGGCCAGGGTGCCACCTTTAATGAAATTTACCAATAAATAAATATATGATGAGAGAAAGAACTGGCGTTTGCAATTGTGTAATATTGAAGTTAATTTTTTTTCATTTGGAGAGAACAAAATAAGTAATAGTAGGGTAAAACAATTGTGTTAATTTATTTTTTATTGTCTGTGTCTGACAAATTCAATTATATCAACTGAATTTTTGGTGACAAGTACTCTAACCTTAAAATTATCGTCTCATATCACTGCCAAACTGACACCAAAAACATTTCAGCCCCTTGGCGGTCAATTAATTTAGTTTTTCATTTTTCTTGTAGTTCAACTCAACAGCCCCAAAAGGAACACAACATTCGCGACGAAATCCGCGACGTATCATTGCATTTACTAGTGGCATCCGCAAACGTTCTACGCTCCGGCAGCGTCGGCTCCCGTTGTTACCTAACCAATTATACCACTTACCTAACACTCCCACTATCGATCTTATCACGCTAATAATACACCTCAAAATGGATTGAAGGTCACTTTTCGCGCGAATAGTATTGTTTTATTGTGTCCTGCCATTAAGTTTTGAGGTCGAATGTCGCAGGATACGATTTCCCTTTTCGTTTCAATTGGATGTTCTTTATTTCTTAATTAATTGGTGAATTAATGAATGGTTTTTCTTTGTTCAATGAAGGATTTAGTTATCTAGGCGAGAATAGTGTGATGCGTTTCTGTAATTTTGTTTTACTTATACGTAATATACATATCTATAGCTACTCATTTAACATTTTTAGTCGTAAACTATTAACGCTTTTAGTGTTCTTCACAGTACTTCAATTCATAAATTTATAACTACTGCTATGAATAATGAGTTACATATTTTAAAAATTGGGGTTAGTGGCCCCAATTTTCAATTTGCAATCAATCGCAATTTGAAATTGGTTTAACTAACACCATGTCTTAAAACAATTAAAACAAGTGAATGTTAATAACCTGCGATACTTCGCATATTGAGATAATTTTAAATGTTCAATTAATGATATTCTAGACCTTGTGTGTAGAATACTTACTAACACGTAAGACACGCTCTGATTATCAAAAGATATAAGTAGTCATAGTTTTCGGTAAATATAGTTTTTTCAAGTAAGTTTTTTCGCGTAATAACGATAATGTTACGGTACATAAAGTAGGCGTAGATTTTTTTTGTAATGTCAAGGACTTTTGAATTATTTATTATAAAATAAAATAAGTCGTAGAATTTATAAAATAAAAAAATATATAATATGCTCAATGTTTTCATAGTGGTCAGAAATGAAAAAAGCATTAGGTATTATTCATGAGAAACCACTTTTCTTTTATTATTACCTTTGTAATAGTAGTTAATGACACAAGGTTGGTTTTAAAAAACAATAATAACCGTGTGTGTACCATTACGACGACGTTTTTCAATACATTACAGTTTTCATACAAAAACGCACGGCCGGCGGCGTGCGGTAAAATCAACTTTTCAATACAGTTGCTCGAAAATGTGAGCTTACGATGACAGGCCAGCGTGCGGAAAGTTGATTTTACCGCACGCCGTGCGTTTTTGTTTACGGTTTAGTACAGCGTGCGGTAAGTTGATTTTACCGCACGCCCGCGCCGTGCGTTTTTGTTTACGTACGTTTTTTTTAATTTCTACTAGCTTTCACCCGCGACTTCGTCTGCGTGGACAGTAGAAAAATATAAGAACCAGTTTAAAATGACCTCTTTAGTGTATGAAAGCTAGTACTACGGAGAGTTCAAGCTGTTTCCCTGGTTCCACCCACCTGAATTTAATGAAACATAGCTTAGATTTTAAGTTGGACCTTAATTTACTAAACTGTGAAAAGCCCATCAAAATTATTTTAGTGGTTTTTGCGTAATACGCGCACAAATATTTAAAATTTATAGTTTTATTATATGTATAGATTACAATTTTAGTAATACCTATAATGTTTTCTCGCAAATGTATTGAAAAACGTAGTATGGCACACGGTTGTTAAGGTTTTTTAAAACTCGTGACGAATATAAACCCTCGCCTGCGGCTCGGGCTTATAAAACGTCAACTCGTTTTAAAAACCTCCTTACCAACCTTGTATCATAAACTACTATTTCGCTCGCTCTATACCTGTCATAGAAAGCACACATTTTCGAGCCAGTTGCTATTGAAAAAAAATATTATAAAACTATAATGAATGATGTTCTTTACAATATCTCAAAGGGAAAAGTTACTATAAGGAACATTATTTAGTTAATGATACAAATATAAGAAAAAAAATGGTTGTAAATGAGAACTTAAAATATTTTTTAATACAGTTGCTCAAAAAGTGGCGTATTGCAGGGACGTATAGCGTTCGGGATGTGGGCTATTACACACTCGAGCTTTTTCTTTACCTTTTCCGAACTCGTGCGTTTTCTTTCCCAACTGTCAAAATAATGTCTATTAAAAAGAAAAAAACAACCACGAAGTTTTTACAAAAAAAAATCATTGAAGTTTTTATGATTCATGCAAATATTTCTAAAAAGAAGCTACTAATTTGTTTCAATATCAGATTTAAAAGTAATTTTAATTAAAATTTAAACATTAAATTAATATTAGTATCGGCCAAATTAAATTTATTAATATAAAAAAGTTGGCTGTATGACGTGCACTGCCATAGTCTCTGCTTATAGGAGTTTGCGCGAGTAAGTAAAAAGAAAAAGATGGACCTTAATTTTTAATTTTCTATAAAAAATCTACTGAAGACTTGGCTGTATGGGCAAAGTTCCCTTTGCCTACCCAGAATGGGTGAAGAAAACAAAAAAAATCTCTGCTTATATTGTTTTACGGTTGGCGCCAAAAAAATTCTTTGCGAGTTTAGTTGTTTGTTGCACAAATTGAGTAATTTCGACGATATTTTATTTGAATTAACACCATCGGAACTCAGTATAATTGCACAAAATGCTTCAGAGAACATTTTACCGGAAAAGTAAAAAAATCGCTACATATCTACATACGACGACAATTCCCCAGTTAGTATAAAAAACTGTACCAATTTCAATGTATATGTGAATTATAACTTTCATAAGAAATAAATGATTTAGTTGAGTTTATTGTGTTTTTATTATTTTATTAAATTGCTTAATTTTTTCGCAACTGTATTAAAAAATAGTTGTTCAGTACACGTGCGGAACCGTCATTGCAACTTGTTCCGACTGTCAACCCTCACCTTCGGCTGCGCCTCGGCTCGGGTAGACATTCGTCGGAACTCTTTGCAATGACAGGCTTTCCGCACTCGTAATGAAATCTACTAATTTTCCTTCTTTCCTTTTCCCCAATTTTTACAATAGTCGATTTGTGTAGCTTACTTAAAAATCGGCGGTTACAAAATACATGTTGCTAAAAGGAAAACTGCAATGATTTGCCGAATTATAGAAACTATTGAATTTTCCATACAAATGTCCAAACAGCTGATCGAGTAAAATTTTTGTTTAAGATGTTAGTAATCTAGTTTTGCGAGGTTATTAATGTTTTACAAATAACCTTGTATAAGTAACCTACTTCAAGCCTAAATAATGTATTTTTGCAACTGCAGACAGACGATTATTATAAGTAGGCTACAAATTTTCATTTCACATCACAGTTTTTCATCAAACTTTATGCAAAGTTTGTTTTTTTTTTCCTGTAAAAAAGTACATTGAACTATGGTTATTTACTTTGATCAATCGCGCGCTCTTTCTTGTGGAAATTAAATAAATATTCGCGTCTGTTAAACGTCTTTGTAATTTACTCTTTGGCATTTCATCGGGACTGGAGGAGTCATTTTTGTGAAACGATTTTTTTTATTTGCCATGGATGTGGCCTGTGATGGATAATGAATGGTCACCTTAAAGGGCAGTTAAAGTAAAAATTGTCAGAGACAGTAACCGTCTTTACTTCATGACAGCTTTTGATGACATGAAGAAAAAATCTTTATATTGGGGTTAAAGTATGAAATTGACGATTTGTACTGAAAAATAAAAACTCGTTTTTTTCTAAAATGTAACATATTTATTTTATCAAAATATTTTTCCCCTAATTATCTATACATTGTTTCCATCTAATTGGAAGTTCATTTATGCCTTTGCAATAAGACTCTGGGGATCTAGATTCAACCAACAACTCGGCTGCCCTAAACCAAATTCAAGTATCTCATTCCAGACAAATTTTACAGGAGAGCTTAAAAACGTTATTAAAAAAAGTGAAATTCTGTACACCAAAATGCTAAAATATCATTGGTATTTGAAGTAAAAACATACGTCTGTAAAAAATAAGTTCTAATACCTACCTACATTTTGACAAACGAAAATAGTGTTCGGGGTAGAAATATTTATTGATTTGTCAATAATATTCTACGCTATAAACAAGTAACTTGAGTAGTATTTTCGTAGATACTTGTTTTCAGCTTTACATAGAGCCATAGAATATTTTATTTCCTACTGTAAAATATATACATAGAAATCAAGTATCTGCTAATCTATTTTGAATACAAGTATCTTGATAAGACTTGCTTGTTTTTAAGTTAGAAACGGGAAATATATTTTGTTTTAGCGTAGATTTTGCAAACGGAAAAAGATACTTTAAAAAATAATGGGCGATATTTTTCGGATTAAACCAAATTTTAATAAAATAAAAAAAAAACGGTAGATGTGATTTGCTTTGCTTAAACAGAAAATGAAATAATTTTTTTTGGAAACTGAGTTACTTGACTTCTGCGTAGGGCAGCCGAACTGTGTGAAAGCATTTTGTACTGCCTCTTGGAAAGACAATTTTGTGCCACGTAGAAAATTGTCTAAATCACGTAAAAAATGGTAGTCCGTTGGAGCAAGGTTGGGCGAGTACAGTACTAGGCACGTATCTTGAAATTTTTTCGACGGAGTGGGGATCAGTTCGCGCATGTGCTCTTGTGAGCGACCAATAGCGCGCGCCCCTCTCCCACCGCCCGCGCCCCTCACCGCTACGCATACCCAAAATACGCGTTTCGCGCAATCCCCACCCGATTTCAAGTTATATGCCTCGTACTGTAGATGATGACGTATAGTTTCTAACTGCTGCACCTGTAAAGTTATTAGGAGTTTAAGAGTAAAAATTACCGTTTTTTATGGGAAAATAAAAAAAAAACCATACTAACATTTTCTTAATTTACTTAACAAACATGAACGCTAATATCTTAAAACTTTAATGCACAAATGTTTAAATAAATCAAGTCAAAGTCATTTCTGCAAACGAAAAAAGGAGTCACTTTTAAGAGGTTTATTTTTAACGTTCCGGAAAAAGATCTAAAATATTTTATTGCTGATAGTGGGCCGTTAAGATCATTATTTGAAATAATAAAATACATATTTTATTTGGTTTGCATCAATTAAAAATAACTAAAATAACTTTTAAACGCCAAAATCTACGCATCGCTTCGTGACTCGAGTGTTCTTCGAAGACCTCGTAACCAGCGGCATTGGTAAAAAATTCATTTATTTTCCGGTGCAAAGTGGCAACCCTGTCTTTGTCGGTCTTGTTTTTCTATCTGGTCGTCGTCGACTCGCACCCAATAAGCTGCCGCCGATTATTCCCGATCTCGTGGAAACAGTTACAATTGCCGGACTATCGCTCCTACGCCACGGTAAACATAGCTTTAGCGTGTGGTCTAAGTCACAGGGAGAAAGAGTTTGAAGTTTTTTTTATAACTTTAAAAACACTTTAAGGACTGACTTATGGCATTCTTAATTAACATTTATAATCATACTTATCGAATGTTTCTTCTGAAAAATTGAGAAAAAAATCCTTATTCGACCACTTTCGTAAATATACTTACCTACTTAACCAGTTACAAGAGAAGATTTTCCTTTCGCAATTTGGCTACATCGTCTGAGTAGAGCCATTTTGTAGACCCTATTGATTTCTGTAAACAACTAATTTAAATGCTTTTAATTGTTTCTGTTAGTATTATGAAGTAAATTTTATCCATAAATATTATAAAACTCCTTACAAAAAGAAATTGGTCACGAACACTACATATTTTCGATATTCCACGTTGAAAAGGCGAGACCAAAACATATTTTGTCCCAGGTAAATTATTCATGATAGGCAACACAAAAGTATTAGTTTTCTACCAGTCATTAATAAATATGACATTGCTACACAATTAAACAAGTGCTTGGGTAAATACTCAAACGAATCTTTAAGTTAAGACTATCTTAAATTCAAAAAAGTTGTCAGATTTTACAGAAAGTCTATGAAACTGACAGCTTCCTAAAGTTAAGGAGACCTTAACTAAAGATGCAAAGAAGCCTTTGAGTATTCGGTCGGGTCCAATAGTTTTTCTTTTATTATGCTTTTAATGAAAAAAATATTATCTCGTACTCCTCCGTGCTTCGGAAGGCACGTTAAGCCGTTGGTCCCGGCTGCATTTGCAGTCGTTAACACCCACCAATCCGTATTGGGCCCGCGTGGTGGATTATGGCCCGTCCTCCTTATCCACCTATAAGGAAGGCCTGTGCCCCAGCAGTGGGGACATTAAAATGGCTGATGGACATGCTTTTAATGATGAAAAGAAACAACTGATATACCGCTTTCTTTTCTTTTTATTCTGGTATTTTATTCTGTGTTCTGATATTTCACAATAACGCTATCTTTCGTGCCTCAGGCCACTTATATCAGTCACCGTCGTGTAGCGAGTTTCGCGGTCGTACAATAAACACGCTCTCTTTTTGTCCTAAGTGATGCGGCTCTGGTCAACGTTGGTTTTTAAATTGTATAAAGGAGTATATACATTACCGACGAAAAAGTAAAAAAAAAATCATTTTACGAAAGTTAGAGTTCCTAGAAGTCCTTTCATTTAGGTTTTGCTTATGCTTGAAGATTTCCGGGAAAGTGAGTGATTAATGTGCTAGAATTTTATTACAGGCTCACATCTGTGTTACAACAAAAGTGATTAAAAAAGATTTCTCAAGTCAATGTTCAATCCAAAATCAACATCGAATCAAAAGGAAGAACCGATTTCAGTACTCAATTAATGTAACTAACGTACTTAAATAAATTAGGAAGAGAGTGATCATTTATCACATAAATACACACATCAACTTTGTCTAGGGATACAGGTGTTATTTTCATACAAATGAGGTAACTTTGAAGCCTTGGTTTCCTGCCAGGGATGTACTGTGCTGTGATCTGATGACGGCTATCCAGGGAGTGAACGGAGGAGAATCAGATCGTTATACACACCCAATTGATCTGATCAGCATTCTAAAAGATTAATGGGTCAGAGTTCTCAGTTTGAGGATTTCCATACATTTTCATGCTATATTCGCGGTTTTTCAAACATGTCCTTTACGTTTTAAGAATGCTGGTCAGATCAGTTGGGTGTGTATAGCGATCTGATTCTCCTCCATTCGCTCCCTGGATAGCCGTCATCAGATCACAGCACGGTACATCCCTGGCAGGAAACCAAAGCTTCAAAGTTATCTCGTTTGTATGAAAATAACACCTGTATCCCTAGACAAAGTTGATGTGTGTACATAATAATATACTTACTACTAAACTAGAAAGCTTCAGTTAGTGTACAACATCTTTATGATATTAAATCGTACTTGACCGTTTTCAAAGCAGTATATCCAAAGTCAATTATTTCATCCGGGACAGTACACAGGCCTTCTAACCGTCCGACCGAGTTATTTATTTTGAAGAGCCGCCATTTTTGTTTGGATTAAAAATATTTTCGGCCGCACTTGCACACGACACTGTGCGAGGGTACAGTGAATAGCAAGTTGATCGTTACTCTTTTGCCACCTGCTGTTTTACACTTATGAAGGCACGCGCTCTAGATAAGTATGAAATTCTTTAAGCTTTTGTCTTTTGTTTTTTGTTATACCTATTTTACATTCGTAACCATAGACATAGAAAAATTTTCGCTGCGCTCAAGAAGACCAACAGAGCGTGGAAAAGAGAAGTTAACATCATACGGACACGGTCTATGTAAAAAAGAGACAAATAGAATCAAGTGACATGTGCCAATATTTTTTACATTAAGAGGCCCGCCTTGCAAAGGAGCAATCACGATTTGCTTAAAGTATTTGATAATCTTAATTAGAATTTAAAATAAAGGTATCGTGGAGCCATGGTGTCTTGTGTTCTAAGTAATTGTGATGTGACAAAAAGAAACAATCCAAGTAATCACACTTTTCACAGGTAAATAAGATATATTGCCACTCATTTCTCTAAAACCAAATTTCGCTACATTTATTCGTTTATCGACGAAGAAAACAGTGTGGAACATAGTTTATTAATTTCATTTGCCATATATACCATATCATGGCTTTAAAGTGTATTATAAACTCATAATGAGCTTTTAATGTTTGTTTTTGTGGTCAAACTCTGTTGCCTTTTTTGATACTTTTTCAGGGCCGGGCCGGTTATGCTTCAGCACAACTTTGTCAATAAATAAAATTTCAATTATTTTCTTTTGTAACTTTAATGATAAATGGATATACAACAATTTAGTCAGTAATTTTTAAAGGTAAAACTAATTATGGACTAATTTATTTTGATTCTGTCTTTGCTGCGATTGCCTGAAATCAATAATTTACAGTTTAGCTACAAATTACAAATCATGAAGACGTAATCTAAAATCTAATTTAGTTAAATAATTTTTATCACTAGTGGCTCCGTGAGCTGTAGACCTCGCGATAAAAAGTGGCTCAAATTGTACAAAAATAAAATGTCGCCATGAAGTTTTCAAAGCACACAGTACGTGAGTATTCGCAGCTAGATGGTGCTTCTAATTTTGATAATTTTTCGAATTGGGTGAAATTTTTTTTTAGATAAATTTGGAAAAATTAGCTGAACTAAACAGTTATGTATATTTATCGAACCTGCACACAAATTTTCACCAGAGTCGGTTGAAAATGCGACCTGTAGAGGAGAACAAACAGCCAGACCGAAATATGTCTTTTACATAGGTATCTCCGACATTTTAAAAATTTCAAATAACTGTCTCGACAAAAAAATGTTTTGAATCAAGTTTATAACATTATTAAACGAATACAATTTATAATTTTGTTTTAGAAAGGGCCTTGGTAAAGGGCCTAATTGTCTTTCGTAAGAAATCAAGAAATTTTTATCACTTAATTGTTCAGTTTTTTATTCATTTCAATTGTTTTTTTTTTTTCGAAGATAAAATTATCTTCGAAGTTAACTGTAACTAGGAATTGTAAGTAAAAGTACATTATTGATTCACTACAGCAATCGATGAATGCCTCAACCACCTAAACACATTATGGTTCTCTAACGCAGTCATAGATGGCGTAAGTAGTGTTATGTAGTGAACAAAATAGAAACTTCTATAGTTCGCTGATTGAAATATAATGTATGGAAATCTATTAATTAATGCTGTGGTTTATTAAGTAGGTACCTACTGAAGTTAAAGATTAAAGATAATTTAGAATTTCATGCAAAGTGAAAAAAAAAGAAGTTTCGTTTTGTAATTTCCAAAGTGTTTCCAAAATAATACTAATTTAAGTAAATGTAACAAGTAAATTACTTAATAGGTTATTATTTTCTATATGTGGATGCAGTGTTATTGGCACATCGGTCTGTCGTAAAAATAAATAATGAGAAAACACACGAAATACTTAATTGAAATTTATAATTTTACATTGTAACGAAACATTTATAAATAATAGCTTGTAAATTTTTATTTACGTTAAAAATTTAATTTGTTTTAGCATTTCCCTACCTTCAGGAGTTTTTAAACTTTTCAACTATGGCATTTTTATATTTGACTCAAAATAGTATATATATATATATATACTCTTTATTGCACTAAAACACAGTTAAACATACAAGTTACAAAAAAAGTGAGCATAGTATATCATTTTGAAGTAATTAGTTTAAATGAGTTGGAAGGAATTAATACCCATTGCGGTATTAAACAACAGAAACATCCAACAACTGAAATACACACATCATTTTTGTCTAGGGATACAGGTGTTATTTTCATACAAACGAGGTAACTTTGAAGTTTTGGTTTCCTGCCATGGATGTACTGTGCTGTGATCTGATGATGGCTATCCAGGGAGTGAATGGAGGAGTTTCAGATCGCTATACATATCCAACTGATCTGACTAGCATTCTAAAAGATTAAAGGACATGTTTAAAAAAACCGCGAAAATAGCATGAAAATGTATGGAAGTCCTGAAATTGAGAACTCTGACCCATTAATCTTTTAGAATGATGATCACATCAGTTGAGTGTGTATAACGATCTGAATCTTCTCCATTCACTCCCTGGATGGCCATCATCAGATTACAGCACGGTACATCCCTGGCAGAAAACCAAGGCTTCAAAATTACATCGTTTGTATGAAAATAACACCTGTATCCCTAGACAAAGTTGATGTGTATATTTAGTCGTAACAGTAACCATATACCTACTTAATATACCTACCTACCTATTAGTAGATCTACTCAAGGGCCGTACCGGCTAACGAATCGATTATCGAAAAGTCTGCCGAGTTTCAACTTAAAACAGAAAAATCAAAATAAGGAATTTCGTCTTGTACTTTCTGTTGACGTAATTTGGAAGATATCGATGTTCGTGTGACATCATGAATTGGGGTTCGCCATATTGGCCCAATTGGGGCTCGATTTATCTGTTTTAATTTGAAACCCGACAGACTTTTCGATAATCGATTCGTTAGCCGGTACGGCCCCAGGTCTAGAGATCAACATTCGCCAAAAACAGGTTACTTTAGTGACTCGATAGCTCAGCGGTCAGAGCATTGGACCGGATATCCAAAGGTCGCGGGTTCGATTCCCGTCCGAGAATTGATCTGGTGCGAATCGTATTTTTTTTAGTATATTATTTAGTATTGTATAAAAACGGTTTAATTTTTTCAGATGAAAACTGATATCTTTACCTAAGAATAACTTAGTTTATGAATTTTAGTACTTACATTAGTGTCCAATTATAACTCTCAATTATCTCCATATTCATCAGATTAACCTCTACTTTTCAATAGAAGACGTAGCTTAATTGTCGTGATTTGTAAATTTAATAACTTCCTAATTATTGTGTTCAATGCACAAATATTTTTGTAATATTTAAAAATTGAGTTATTAAATAGTCCCTTATCCAAAGTCTCAGTAGATAGTTATTATTAAATTCAACAAAAAGTTAAGTTTTAAGCTGCGTCTTCAAAACAAAGTTGATCGTAAGTTTCGGTGAAATATTTATCACCAAAGCTCCTCTAGTAATTTACAAGTTTCTCAACTTAATGTTTGGCTTTGAGTTCTAACGGTACTGGAGATGCTTGCTGCATAGGTACCTATCTAGCACAAGTGATCTAGTAGGTATGCACAACGTACGGCGTACGGCGGAGTTACGTAACGTGCGTTGCCTTAGTTGTCCGTTGTGTTTACAGTGGCCGGTGCGAGCGTGAGTGTCGTATGTCCCCACCGCGCATTGATCCGCTCCGCCCAGCGCTCGCTCCTCCCACCCGCCCCGCACCCTTCCCCGCCCCACACCCTTCCCCGCCGCTTGTCGCGACGCCCGCGCGGTCACCTGTGTCGCACGTCCTCAGTCGCAAAGCGGCCGCGACGCGCGCCACCCGCTTCGCTACGCGTTGTATTATGACAGTGACGTGATGGAAGGCAAAGAGTTCGGTGCGGTTCCCGGCTTGCCGGCCGGTTTGGACTATTTCATGATGCCGCGGGTGAGCCAGCCCGCGCCTCAATTCGACTTTAGAAAATTGGGAGCCAGCTTCAGCGGGCGAGACGACGACAGGGGCGACGAGCGGCGGTCACCCGAATATTCGTCGGACCGCCGCGATCCGCCGCCGGTGCCCTGGCCGCTCGGCCTCGGCGTCCAGTTCGTGAACCCTGCCACTGGGAAGAAGAGAGTGCAATGCAACGTCTGCCTTAAGACTTTCTGCGATAAAGGCGCGTTAAAAATACATTTTTCGGCGGTGCACTTGCGAGAGATGCACAAGTGTACAGTGGAGGGGTGTACGATGATGTTTAGTTCTCGCCGCTCGAGAAATAGACATAGTGCTAATCCTAATCCGAAGCTACATTCGCCGCACGTGAGGCGCAAGATTTCGGCACACGATGGCAGGTCAGCGCAGCCGTTCCCGCTTCTGCCGGCGTTGGCGCGGCTCCCGCTGCCTCCTCCTGCGCTTTTACCTCCGGAGCTAGCAGTGAGGCTGCCTCCTCCACTGTCGGCACCACCTGGGTCCACGCCTCTGCCCCCGCGAGTGCCACTAGATGACCTCCGCAACTTCAGTGAAATTGAAAAGATGTACAGAAAGCTCCCTCTCCCACACGAGGAGCCGTCCCGTGGTGCCCTAGATCTCGCTAAACACTCGGTAATTGTTGACGAAGACTCTGTTAACTATAGTGAAAATAACGATGAATTATCAGACGATGAACAAAAAATAAAATGTGAAAACGCAACTGAATCTCCAGTGATACAAAGGCTGAATTATGATGATGAACCGGAAGATTTAACTGTGAATAAGAAAAAAGATGAGGAAAAACCCGCCGAAAAGGAACTGAAAACGGAAAACCGCAGTGACCCCACCGTATCAGATGATAAAATTTCTTCTCTCGTTCCTAATAAACGTAAACGAAAAAGTGGTAATCCTACTAGGTGTTCTCAAACCAACGAATATAGCGTATCGGACGAAGAATATCAAGGTGATTTATTTAGAAATCTTTCAACGCCTGGTTCGAGTCGTGCTGAGGACGAGCCCTTATCATTGAAAAAACAAAAATCGGAAAAATCTGAAAACTGGGAGTCATTTCAGAACGGTGAAATAGCAACTGTGGATTCGGAATCGGTGACGCGAGTGAAGGCCGAGAGTGAATCTGATGATGAGTCGAGTGCACCTAGCGTAGTTCGCGAGGGTTTGAGATTACGGTCGGATTTATACACCCCGAGTGACAGCGGGAGTGACTTGCACGCTATGGAGGAACGTCTCGCGAGAGCGCGCTCGCCGTCCGCCAGCAGTGACAAAACCGACGACAGGACTGATATCAATGACCTCGACATACCCATAGATGATGAGAATCCAGATCGGTGTACTGCGTGCAGGAAGGTATTTCAAAACCATTTCACGTTGCGTATGCATTACAGAAACGACCATTTAAAATTGCTTCACCCATGCGATGTCAACGGTTGTGACGCTGCATTCCCTTCGCGGAGGAGTCGAGACCGACACAGTTCAAACATCGACTTACACCGAAGATTATTGTCAACCAGTTCACCTGATACTAGAGAACAGCGACCGTCAATGGAGGTCAATAATGAGCTTTTGAATAAACTTTACGCTGACATAAAAGGCTTGGCTTCCACTTTAGAGAGCTTGAGGTACGGTGGGAATGAAGAGCCGTCTCAACTTCCTAGTTATGTGTCTGAGACAATGAAGTTCTACAGTCGGAATTTGAGCGCGCTGCAATCTGGCTTGTTCCCGCAGTTTGGAGAGAGGGGGTTTTTTCCGTCTCCTTTTCTGATGGGTAATGGGGTGACGCAAGCGGGAGGGCCGTATGGGGCGCCTGCTGGAGCGCAGACTGCGAGAGAGTCGATGTCCCCTTTGTCTGCGTCGTCGCCTCCCGTGATATCTCCGGGGCGGCTGGACGCGGCGCATGCTCGCCCCCGCGACGATGCTAAACTGCTTTTTCGCGAGACCTCAGAATCCTTCAAGAAGATGACGTCACTGTGTGAGCGCCAGGAGCAGATGTACCAACACCACGTGCCCGTGTCATGACGCCGTCTGGGCCCGCGCCCATCCTGGTGACATCTCCTCTCCCCGAGCTAATGCGCGATAGCGATAGACTGTATATTTAATTGTTAATAATTTTAATTGTGTTAACTCTATTTCGTATTTCGTTTTGTATTTTCTTGTGATATTTAGACAAATATATGTAATTATCGATCCCACGAACTGTAAGTTATTAGGGATAGGACGTTGAAGAGTCGGCGTTTGTGACGCAAAGTGCAATAACGGACTTGGATATTATAAATATTAATGGGCTCGGCGTACGATATGCTATCGTGTAGACTATTCATAATCGATGTTGAAAGTAAACGTTATAATGATCAGCTTCATTTATTGTTCTGGCGCAATAAACTCACTGAGGAAAATGTAAAATTTGTTTTTATTACCCGCTGTCGCTTTAAGTCGTGGTCGGCCTGTTAAGATAATCTGGCTATGGCTTGTTAATAACAATGCCCATTTTATGATGCTTTGTGGGGAGTCATTCGAATGGAAAATACAAGCACCTGACTACACGTAATTATAACACAGACACCGTGCTCGGTCGCTTAACACATTTCATCTTAATAACAATGACCCTATTAATAATTTGAATAAACTCATAACCTCTGTTTAAAACTGGTTACTGATACTCATCACTATATAAAATATGTATCATAAAAATACCAACATCTTAATAAGAGATCATAAAACTATTTTTCACAAAAATTAAAATCTAATTTGAGATAGATCTTGATCATAACAGAGCATCAATAATGTTTTATAAATATTAAAAGCTTAATTTGGAAATCAATTTGATGCTATGAATAACTTAAAGAATGACATAAACTTTTTAATCTGGTTTAATTAAGAGTATTAAGAACAGAAGCTTTCAGATGATTAAAATTTATGGTAAATTGATGAACTAATTATACTAATATACCAATGAATCATCATTTTATTAGTTACTTTTGAAAGCATTACATTTGTCACACAACTTATTGCATAAATCTCATCTGCATTTATAATGCCATAAATAATTTGCGCCCAAAGTATAAAAATTGTAAAAACTTTTCGAACTTTGAACAGAAATGTAATCTAATATAACTATGACTTACAGTAACAATTTAAGAATGTTTATATAATTTTTTCCGAAAGCAAAAACTTATCTGAAAGTGGAATAAAGAGGTACCTAAATACAAATTACAAGGTACTTAAGTTATTTTGTTCTTTTCGGAAATAATATATTTCTCGTAAATGCTAATAAAAAGGCTTAAATTAATTTAAATTGCCTTCATAATGTTTACCTATTTAATTAATGTGTCACAGAATGTTTGATTAATATACTGAATTATTAAAGACCCGGTCATTTCTTAGAAGCCCTATAGCGTATTTGACCACAGTTGACCTCGAAAACGCTCCAAAAAAATCTTCCTCAAATCAAAAGCTATAATTACGAAGTCGCCTGTCCATGCATTGCCGTGAGAACAACACTAATTGTTGTACCAGACCTGTTATGATTTAATAACAGGGCGACGCTCAAAATGCTAATTCGTAACATTTTTCCCAGCCGTAACAAAAAATGTCGGTCATTATCGTCCCATGAAGGTTTTCTGCCATTTTTTTAACTGGCTAATGGCGCGGGTGAGTTTGACAAAACGCTGCGAAGGATTTAAGGAGTCATTTGTAATACAAATTTAATTGCTCAGCTTACGAATAGATTATTCGTGTCATGCCATGACGATTGATGGTGGTTTTTATCGCCATATTTGTTCGGTTCTCTTAATGAAGCAAAAGGCGTTTCAGAATAATGACATGTTTTGTATTTGGGTGGGAGGAAGGTTTTTTCCGTTCCGTTCTTAAAAAGATTAGTACTTTTCATTGACAACTGTAAAAAAATTAGAAGTACTCCGATAGCTAATGAGTCTCATCCTATGTCTGTCCATCAGCCATTTTTAATGTCCCTACTGCTGGGGCACAGGCCTTCCTTATGGGTGGATAAGGAGGACGGGCCATAATCCACCACGCGGGCCCAATGCGGATTGGTGGGTATTAACGACTGCAAATGCAGCCGGGACCAACGGCTTAACGTGCCTTCCGAAGCACGGAGGAGTTCGCGTTAGTAAATTTTTGGTCACCCATCCCATGACCAACCCTTGCGAACGTTGCTTAACTTACGCAATCGCTGGGCCAGGCGCTAAACCACTACGCCACCGAGCTCCTCTTCCCATGGTATTCTAGGAACTCGAATGAATATACGAATCTTTTTTTTATTTTTATTTATTTAATAACATTTACAAAATTGTAGGTTGCACATACATAAGTATTCGCAAACTGCATGGCAGTTAGTTTTTGCAGTTTGTTTGCACTTAACACTGCCTCCTCCTGTACTGTCTTAATTCGAATAACATCGTAAAATCATTTGATTGAATCAGGCGTCACTTGGCGGAAGTCCCAAACCATTTTGAAAGAAGAAATGAGCAAGATGCACCGCCCGCCCGCCCGCAAAAAAATGCACATGCACACCATACAATATCAGTGCACAGGAGTTAGATCGTGCGTAAACCAGCACCGAATCTGGTGCTGGTTTATGCACGATCTAACTCCTGAGGATGCTCCGGGTTGGGGCGAAATACGCGTAGAGTAGTCTAATTGGTGAAGGTGCAAGGTGTGTTGCTGTCTGGCTAAATGCAGGTATTGTGCAGTTGCAGGTACTTTTCTATGGGAAGCTTACTGTTCGCCGGACTCTTAAGGAACACAGCCAAATCCGTTCTTAAAATTTTAATGACAAAGGGATTGAAATTAGTCTAGTTTTGGAGGAGGAAACAGGGGACTACGAAACGTTGATTTTGTTAACTTTCTACTTATAAGGATTTTTTCAATTCTCTCGACCTCTTTCTGTTTGCACTTAAAGCCTAATTTTCATAAACTATTTCATTATAACCGTTTTTTTATTTGTCGAGAACCAATTACAACGTATCCTTACAGATTTTTCTAGGTTGACTTTTTAACTAAGTACTATAATGTTAGGAAAGTGTTAGGAAAGACAAATGCCTAAGTGATCTCTCGCTAATCGAGTAAGCTTTTCCCGGCTGAATTTTCAATAATCCATTAAAGTTTAGTTCTTAATACTTAGGTACTTTTCGTATCTATATATAGTTTTGTTGCTTATTTAAAAGATATTTGATAGACATGTTATAACAATTATTTTATTACAAGATAGCAGTTATTGAGATTACACTAAACTTAAAACGAAATAAGTAAAATAATGTTAATCAGACTAATAGATACTTCATGACTGTGTACCTATGTCGTAAAAAAAAAGTTTTTCAATAATTTTGATACCTACTTACTTTGTCAAATTTTTTTACCTTTTGGATTTGGTACAACTTGCTAACCTTGTTACTTTGGTGAGGAGCTCGATTTCAAAGTGGTTTAGCACCTGGCCCAGTGATTGCGAAGTTAAGCAACTTTCGCAAGGGTCGGTCATGGGATGGGTGACCAAAAATGTATTATCTCGAGCTCCTCCATGCTTCGTAAGGAACGTTAAGCCGTTGGTCCCGGCTGCATTTGAAGTCGTTAATACCCACCAATCCGCATTGGGCCCGCGTGATTGGTTATGGCCCATACTTCTTATCCATCCATAAGGAAGGACTGTGCCCCAGCAGTGGGGACATGAAAAAATGGCTGATGGTCAATTACTTTAGTTGAAATAGATCAGTAAAAGTCAAGAGATTTAAACTACAGTTTTGCGTGTTTAAAACAACATCTAAAAGCAATTAATTTAATTGGAATTGAAATCATGATTATTTTATAGTACCTACGTAAAGAGCTTTTCAATTTTAAATAAAATATTGAAAAGTTCGTTATGAAGCTCTTCATCTCTTCTCTTATAAAATGAATTTTGCATTGCGTTGGATAGATGGCGCTACCTGTCCATCAGAACACAGTTCAGTCGTTCTTTCTATACGCGACGCGATGATAGTGCATAAACAAAATCGAGAATTTGAATGGAATCCGTCACTTAATGAGGTCTTTACATCCAAAATAGTTTTTGAGATTGCATTATTCAACGGTTAATTGAAAGTTTTATGGCTCTTAGAAGATTTTTTATTTGTTATCCAAATAGGCCGTAAAATGCCATAAATAAAGTGTTGCTTATTAAATTGGATTGAATCAATTATTGTATCTATGGGGAGAGCCAGGATCTTACAATAAGGTTTGCTTATGCCAGGTTAAGACGACAATAAATGAAAACATTGGTGATACTAGTTCATAAGAGTATCTTGAAACTATCAAATAATTCCTAGGAATAAAATAAAAAAATAATGCAAACAAACTAAATATCACGAAAATTTATTGTACTAAAAACAGTAACTGAAAAATATTTCCTCGTGACTAACCTATTGGATACTTTTTTATGCACACTGGGAGAATTATTAGCTATTACTATGATATTTAATTTATTGTCACGTTGTCGTCCCCAGGTTGTATATTTCATTTCCTTATATCATACTATAATATAAGGAAATATCAAAAACTGAATTCTCATAACAAATGGATTACCACAACACACAGATGCTTTATAGCTACTTAATTTGGGATCAATTTATAGTACATTATGAGACAAGTTAGCTTAGGTTGCTCATTGCACACGAGGCTGTGAGTTGCAGCCCGAGCCTCAGGCGAGGGCGTAACTCAGCCAAGTGTACTATGGGCAACAGCGTCGCTTAAGCAGTTTGCAACAAAATTCGTGTGCGCGCGTATCGCCCCTGCACGAACTAAACGTATGTGACAGGGGGCGCGGCGTGCAAGCGATTTTAACCTTAGCAGCTGTGGTTAAGCGACGCTGTTGCCCATGGTACAATGAGCAAGAGCTCACGAGTTTTATACGACGTTTTTCAACACACTTGCGAGGAAAATACAAAGTAATTTACCACATATAGCAACAAATACGACCAAAACAAAATATGAAAATTTTAGGAAAAGGCGCGTAGGTTTTTTTTTGTTTTTTTTACACGCCCAATGCAAAAATATTTTGCGAACAAAGGGGTGAGTGAGCATACAGCCTACTTCAAAATTATAATTTTAAGTGATAAAATGCAAATATTTTCATATTTTATAACAAAATATTGTGAATTATGAATAATTTGATAATAAAAAATATATTTTTTGACTTAATTAACGACTTACACATTTATTTATATCAAAAATGAATATGAATTTTCAGCGGCATAAAACCTCTTTGTTGTTACTAAAAAAAATAACTGTATTACCCGGGTACGGGTTACTGTATAAATTGGGAATGCTCTGTTTACTCGCATAGAACTTACATTAAGGTACTAATTTAACTTTGTAGGGATAATTCTATAACAACTTAGTGTTTTATATATTATTGCACGCGTTTGTTATAGCTCGGTTTATGGCCCTAAAAGCGATGTATTAGGGCTCACTTTACGAGCAAGTGTGTTGAAAAGCAATTTTTTTATTTATTTATTTCACTTAACACAATTTGTCATTGTGGTGTTAATGGTCACCTACAACAAATGAAAAAAGATTTGAAAAAGAAAATTGCTCTCTGAAATCAAACTGACAGTATACCTATTTACAAGTTTACAGAGTTTGTCAAAGTGTAATAAATTAAATAGTGTTTAACTATGCGACTTACGAACCCCCTGGCGGCGTCTGCTAGTCTAGTTACGTTAATATCCGGCAGTCACATTATTTGCTAGGGCGGAAGGGTTCATTCGGGGATGTTGTTGGCTAAGCACTTCCGGTTTGGCTAATCTCATTTACAATTATTAGCTTGGTTAAGCGTAAGGTCTGCAAACTGAAGTGTAGCTTTCAAATTCTTGTAGTTTGCATACAGTATTTTTTATGGTAATTATATTTGATGAAAAGAAAATGTAAATTGTTATTGTTACAATTTTACAGATAAATATAACCCTGACTTCTAAAGTAAGTAAAATTGTATATAAGAAGCCAGTTCCTTCCTACCTTGGTTGACAATGTTTATTGGTATTGTTTTATTTATTTTAGATATGAGAAAAAAAGAAAAACGTGAATTGCAATATTCATATAAAGATTTTACACCTCTAATTTGTAACAATACTACACTGGGCCGCAAAGAAAACGGGTGGTGAGGTGGTGACCCGTCAAGAAAATAACGTGGTGACGTTATTTTCATACAATATCAAGAAACATACTTCACGCAGTCTTATTGATAAAACAATTTGAGAAAATCTGCAATGTTTTATAAATTGATGGCTAGATCAAATGTTCAACTTATCAATATTAATTATTCTTTCATTTAAAGCAATCGCAAAAACCTTTAAATGCCATCAAACATACAATAAAATTATCATGATTTCAATTCCATATTAAAATAAATTAAACAGATCCTGATTGTGGTTTACATTATTCCTTTTTCAGGAAATCGAGAGGTTTCAGTCAGTATTTATTTAACATGCTTAATCGACACTTGAACATCCAAATCATCTATCGATTTATAAATCATGGCAGAAATGGTATATTTCTTCCTACTAATATTATAAATGTGAAAGTTTGTGGGTTTGGATGTTTGGATGTTTGTTCCTCAATCACGTAAAAACTACTGAAGGGATTTGGTTGAAATTTGGCACACAGATAGAAGATAGCCTAGATTAAAACATAGAATACTTTTTATCACTATATTCACTCGGGAACGGGAACCACGCGGGTGAAACTGCGGGCGGCCGCTAGTTATCAATAAAACCTCTGAAGTAAGCTTGTTTCTTGATATTAGAATGAAAAGAACGTGGTGACCCGTTTACTTTGCGGCTCAGTATACCTATTTTACGGTTGTGAGTTGTAATTTTTGTTAAAACAAACGCTTCAGTTTGATACTAGTAAGTACATATTTATATATCTTTAGATTTGTAATTTCAACGTATTCGTCAAGCTCACCGCTCACTTTCATATTGAAAAAAGCTTTTCAATTTCACAAGTTCTTCTTTGATAAAAGCCAAGACTTTCAACATTTATATCGGTAAATAATTAAACATAAAAATGAAACGGGTGCCTAAAGGCAAATAATTTCGCCAACATTGAAGAATTCCTAAAGAGATTAAAAGAATCATTAGTTATTCTCACTTCTGAGGCTGTGCCTTGCAAGAGACAGGGGCTTAAAGTGTACCCCAAGGGTATGCCATGGAAGTTACAATTTTCTTAAGATTCTCGCAAATTAATTATATATTCCTTAAGGTTCTGTATGACGTGATAATATCGAGTAATTAATTCATAATGTAAGCAATTATTTTTGGCATCAGTTACCTATTGAAGCGCCAAAAAGGCTTTGCTTTGGGCTTGAAGAAATTATAGGTTACCGATATTTAATTTGGGCGTACTTTATTAAGCGAATATTATATTTAATTATATGAGTAAAAACCCTTTCGATATATAAAAGATCTGAAAACTTAAACGCCCCAATTAGATCTAAAGTATGCTATAACAGTCATGAAATCAATTTTATTTCTTGAGATTTTGGGATTATTTTGCCTGTTGTTCGCCACACAGCATTTGTTTTCAGAAGAAGTTAAATATACGAAGTGTAAACATTTTAAGATTTTTCAGGAAAACGCCTTACAAGTGAAAATTGGTCTTTAATCAATAGTTTAATAATTTCAACAAAATACTTAGGCCCGGACGCCTCCTCCACCGTAGCGGGGAGGAGAAGATATGTTTTTCGACTAGGGTATTTCCACCAAAACTGTGCGTAGCGGAGCGGAGATGAGAGCTGGCTGGCTTGAGCCGAGAAATATCAAATATCAAAGCAGTGAAAGTAAGTAATTTTCTCGCTACAACATAGATGGCGGATTGACGAAACTTGTAGTTTAGTAATAAACATACTTGTTTTAATGTAAAGCGTGTCTTTGTAGCAATTTTTAAAAGCACTTCGCTGGTCTCTTCTCCAGCTCCCAGCTCGGCGAGTCACAGCTAACATTCGCACCATACAACTATGAGACATCTCTTCTCCTTTCCCCTCAAACGTCTCCACTGAAGCTGAGCGGGGACGAGAAGTGTAAATAATGAAATCCTATTGTCTGTTTAAGTCACATCTCTTCTCCTCTCCTTCAGTGTTTCTTTCAGACGAAATTCACCGGGGGGGCAATAAAGAAGTTTAGGGGAGCTCATCCGTCGATCACTACACTAGTTTGCCCGTCTACCGACACACAACTCATTTTTCTCCGGGGGGGCACTAAGGCTGCTCCGGGGGGGCACCGCCCCCCCGGAATAGTACCTGAAAGAAACACTGCTCTCCTTTCGACTCCGCTTTGGTGGAGTTCGGTCTTTATGGTGTTATGAAATTAGCTGTTATGCGCCTAATAATCTTGGTTAAGTTATAGGAAAAGACTTAGGCGATACTTAAGTTTAGTGCAAACGGGTGTTGATGATTGGAGAGCAAATCTATCAAATTAAGAGTTAATTAGAAGCAACAACTCTATATTAACATGTAATGAAGACAATCTGTATTAATAAAATTAATGTACAGTATACACACGTTTATAATGTCATTGAAATTCCTATCTTCATCCCTGGAGTTAACGTTCCAAACCCTTTAATCATGATTTTCTACTACCCCATGACCCCATCTTCGTGTAACTGAATTTGCCTTGAGGCAAGTCTTTGTAAATTTTGTCAAACGTTATAATTAGAAATTAAGCCACTAATTCTCTGATGTCTTGGTGTCTACAAAGACGGTTCTAAAGGAAACTGTTGACATTATTAATGAATTTACGTTTCTGTTTAATGTAACTATGTTCTAAGATAAAAAAATGCAAGAAATAATGTTGTTAATTAATTAAATTAATAAAAAGTTACTACAGATACTTGAGATGTGGATGATTTTGAGATTGCTGCACTTCAAATGCAATAATAGCGTTTTAAAGGTATCCATGGTCAAGTGGTCAGCACATCGGTTTTTCTAGAAAAGCTACCAAAAAAAAACTACTGGTCATACCCGAAGAGTTTTTGAGTTTTGGACTCTTTCGATCTCATATTACAAATTTTATAATTATAATCTGCTTCGTTTTCGTAGAGCTGTCATCGTAAAGTCTTTTGATTTACTATTATAATAACATAAAGCTCGCTACAACATAAACTGCCGTCGGTTTAGCTTATAAACATTTCCATGTGAAACATGGCAACACTGTTTTAGGTCTGACAGGGAAAAAGTGACGGCTGGCAACCCTGATCCCTGCCTTCGCGTCTGACATTCGATTGTCTTTGATCACAAATACGTGAATTATTCATAACATCTCCCCTCCCTTTCCCTCCTTGTCTTCCCTCTCCTGTCACACCATATCGCCATATCGCTGTCTGTCGCGAATTTGCATTATAAACCCACTTTTATTCAAATTTAGAATGATCGCTTGAAGTATTCTGCGTTAGTGGATGTCGTTCAATGTCACTATATCGGCGTACAAGTACGAGTATTGCCGATAATAAGACAGCTTTTGATATATGTCAAAACTGTCTATTTAGTTCTAGAATTCAATTATTGTACTGTACTTTTGCACTGGGTTTTTTCGTTCACGTAAATACGTAACATCATATCATGCCACTATGACTCTGTGAGCTGTAGACCTCGTTTGTTATATTTTTCATCATTTTTCGAAATGGCTGAAAAATTTTCTTTTTCATAAAAAAAAATCGAAAACCTGAATCGACAAGAAAGTCTATATCTTACCTGATTATAGATCCTCCTAACAAAAATTCACGAGAATCGGTTGAAAAATGCGACCTGTAGAGGAGAACAGACGGACAGCCGGAGTCATATGAAAGCCATTTTTGCTCAAGCTACAACGGAGACGCTTCGATCACGCTGCGCGCTCGCTCAGTCGATCATTGATTGTTTACAAAGAGACAACTACCAGTTAGAAAATGTTATTTTATCTAAAACAATCGTGGCGGAAAATCTGAGAAATCGCCATGCTCTGTGGTATAAATTAAAAAATTAAGTAGTGAGGAAAAGTTGGAAGACCTTTAATGGTCTTTGGCACTATGATGCTGACTCATGAAGTTGTTGTTTGGTTTTTCGGTCGGATTAAGGAAGACAAAATTTTGGCATCAAAATTATCGTATTTTTTTATAAGGGTAATTATATTTTCTCTTATTGAAAAAATGTACTGCCAATCGGTCGTATTTAGATCGCATTTGATCCTTTCGAAGCGTGTCAGCTTTTCAAAGCCAGCAACCGGACCGAATAATGCAGGGTTGTCGCCTGTCATATTACCGCATGCAAAATTCATGCCATTCCGCCATGCATGCGGAAGAGACGCTTTGACATGCTTAGCGGTTGCGCTATTCGAATTTTGCCAACCGATGTGTTATGTTTTTGTTGGTATTTGACTGTAAAAATTGTTGGATGCTTTTTGAAAAAGCTATGTGCTTTTTCCAATCGATTGAAATATACACGGTTAATTAAAAAAATGAAATGAGTGTATCTCTTCCATATTCTAATCGAGTATGTAATTATTAATAATTATTTAATATTGAAACTTTTGACTGTACATACATAATTGGTCAAGATATTGAGGTTTGTTTATGTCCCAAAATTTTACTGATTTCTGGATTTAGAGCTCATTCATAGAATTACTAGCGCGTAATCAAAAGAGACTATCTTGTTTACCTATGTTAATAATGAAAATAATGAATCTACGTACGTGTCTTGCTATTTTTGTGAGTTTGCCGATTAATCAAGTTTTTTTCCGATATTTTCAAACTATTAATTTTTAACTTTAAACTGCACTTTCATATTCAGAAACGTGGTCTGATATCTCCATTTAATTTTTAGATAGGCATATTTAAAAATTAACCGTGTAGTTGTTTTTCTGTGACTTGTAGATATTCGATAGTGACTAGATAATGGTTTACATTATGGTTACATTAGATTATGCTTCGTTTATTTGCCAAGCCTACTTAATAAAATCATAGATACATCTCGAAGGTATTCAAGCATCGCGACAATACAAAAACCAATAATCAGTTTCGGTAATCGAACCCGGGACACTATCGCGACGATCTGTCACGTTGCCTCCGATAACGTCTCCATCGACTTAGTTCGTGACTAAGTTTTTTTTCTTCAAATAGCTGGGTGTCTTCTATTTCAATAGCATTGTCAAGTTCATGTTTTTATGGCCTTTATTTGAACATCCGTGTTTTACGTAGTAGGTATATGTCGTTTATAGAACGCCTAAAACCACAGAGTAAACAATAATCTTCTGTGCTATAACCACAGAATAGATATAAGTACTATCGTACAGAATGGAAACTCTCCGCCCCGCCCCACAATCAATTACCTCACCCCACCGGCGCCCACCGCGCGAGTTCCGTGTGCCGATCCGTGTGCTCATTCAATAGCTCGCACACAGTTGCGCGTGTGCAAAAACGTCACTGTGTAGCGTCTGTGTAATAGGTAGTTGAAACGCGACGCTTGTATGGAGTGCCCGGGGTGTGATATAACTCCACCTAAGTAATTTTATCTAAATGTGTACAAATATTATTACGGTTGCGTTTTATTCTTATGTTTCCGATCAGAAAAATAAGTATGAAAGGGTAACCGAGATTAAAAATAACGAATGGAATCTGTAACTATATGTAAAGTGTAACCTTACCTTTTTCATTGAAAACAAATAATATGTGAAAACAGTGTTTATTTTTAGTATGGAATATAAAACGACGAAATCAGAAATCATAGCAGCTGTTTCATATTTAATCGTAACGATATGTTACAGTGAGATTTGTTTATTGTTTAAACGATTGTGTAGATAGCTTTTGACGACAACACTGTTTTAGTTTCTTTGTTTTGCTTCTCGGATGTTTGTTTGTTTTATGCTTTTGTTTTAGTGTGCTGTAAAAAGAAGTATTCTAGCTAAAGAAGTTTCCTAAGCTTTAAGCCCTTTGTGATTTCGATAAAAATATAATATTACAGTTGGCAGAAGACTACATTTTCTCTCTCTACCTGTATGAAAAGTTGCCGACGACCGTGTCGCATCGTGTGCGCGCTTCCATATAAACCCGTGGACTTGATGTGAGAGACAAAACAGTTGCTGGGCAACTAAGTTGCCCGTGTGCGATAGCGCTTAGCTATTAAAGTATTACTCTTATTATTAAATTGAACCTTTTTCGTTTTCTACGACCAACTTACTTCAAGTTTCATGAAATTCTCATTTCAAATATACCTACGTTAGTAATATAATATGAATTAATTGTAAGTAAATTGTATCTATAGACGAGTAAGTAATGACTTGAGTAAAACTTGTAATTTTCAAATACTTCTAATATTATGTTCCTATGCATTTTATAGTATAACTAGCGGCCGCCCGCGACTTTGTCTGCGTAAAAAGTTTATTTGCTGTCCCTCGGAATAATACTTTTTTTCCTGATTAAAGTTACCCATGTCCTTCTCTTTACTCCTGACAACGTGTATTTAAAATTTCATGATGATCGGTTCAGTAGTTAAGACGTGAAGGCGTAACAAACAAATAAACAGAAAACAAACGGACTTTCGCATTTATATTATACCTAGTAAGGATTAATCTTAAATGCACTTTAGGGAACGTCCCCATACTACGTGACCCGTTAAGGGGGGGGAGGGGGGGTCTTTAAAATACCACGCTTGGTCACAGGGGGGGGGCCCTATGTTTTGTCACGTAGTCAATATTGTCAATGGAAATCTGGTTCTTTTTTTTCAAGTTGTACTCAAATATGGCACGCAGCGAAATTTTTTTTCTTCTTGATACATTTTTTCACTTATAATTGTATGTAAAATTATAATACACACTCTTGGCATTACGTGGCAAGCGCCTTACTAATGAAAAGACAAAAATGAGCAAATTTTTTTAGATTTCTGTTGAAAATGATGTAAAACCATTATCTATGAAATACTACGTGAAAACCAGGGGGAGGGGGGGGGGGGTCTTGGCATATACTACGGGTGGTCACCGAGGGGGGGAGGGGGGGTCAAAAATGGTAAAATATGGGTCACGTAGTATGGGTACGTTCCCTTATATTTATCCATTGAATTAATCCGACTGAAATAGTCTCGCATAGTGTTTTATTGACTTCAATACGTACGCTATAGTTAAACCAAAACCAAATTCCTTAAATCTTTACAGATTATTTTTAAATAGAAAGCAATATAGAACAAGAGAAAAAAAGTAGCTTGAAGTCTGACAAACATTGTAAGAAGTCGGCTGATCTTCATAAGTCTATCAAAAAGGATTATATCATACACGATATCCCGATGAAGATTGAAGAAAGACATCAAAGAGAGAGCAGACTCGTTATATACTGGCATTTGGATCTATCCTCGACGCGGAGTAACCTAATTTTGATATCCATAAAAAAAGCACTTGTTTACAGGACAGGAGGGGGAAGGGGGGAGGGCTCAGTAACGGCACCGCAACAGAAATAGCGTTTGACGTTTGCACTGCGGTGGATGGCGCCTGTTCACTGTCAACTTAACAGAGTAGTCTGGAACAGAGACAATTACTATTAGACATGAATAAGTAGTTAAATATCACAATGTGTGTTTATATTTAAAGGATGCAAAAGGAAAACTTTAACATTACATACCTGAAGGAGTGACGAACTTTGATGCGGTTGTATAACCGAAAGTGGCCCCTCAGAGGTTTTTAATTAATGAGTTATTAATAGAAAAAGATTTTAATAATGTTTTACGTGGAGTTTTTAGGGCCCATGGTCTAGTATTTTTAGAAGATATCACTACATGCCCTCGTAGTTATTCGTAGAAGTAGATAGCAATTGTGTAAAAACGGCCACTTTTAGCAGTTTTGCTTTATACTTCTAGCAGTGAATACGAGGGAATGTAACGATACCGTCTAAAAATACTAGACTAAGGGCCCTAAAAATTCCACTTAAAACATTATTCAAATTGTGCATTAGAATTATAATCCTTACTAATATTATAAATGCGAAAGTCCGTTTGTTAGTTTTTTTGTTTGTTACGCCTTCAAGTCTAAACTACTGAACCGATCATCATGAAATTTTGCATACACGTTCTCAGGGATACAGAGAAGGACATGGGGTACCTTTCATCCAGAATAAATGAATTGTTCCCGCGGGAAAGCAAATAAACTTTCCACGCAGACGAAGTCGCGGGCGGCCGCTAGTATTAAATAAAATTCACCGCAGCGCCACTTTCTCTCAGGGTGTCACTTAAATGACTATTCCTCTAGATACATCTCATCTCACCAAATATGATGCGTATTTACTTTAATATTCCTTGTTCAAAATATTTATAGTATTTTTGTTGATAACAAAATATGATAAGTTCACAACTTGCTCTGTTTCACTATGAACCGTAACGTAACGTTTATATTCGCTACATTTATATAGTTAATGTAGTAAATATTTGATATGCTTTTCCTGATTATTGGGGAAATTTCTTTGTTTTTAAAAGAGATACTAGTAAAGCCATTTGCAATTTCAAATGGCAATGTTAATTTCAGTAAAACAGTCTTGAAGTGTACTAATAATAATGTTGATTTCATAATTGATTTCAAAACTAATAATAATGTTGATTTCATAATTTAAAACATTATATTATTACACACACACATATCTTAGTACACTTCTAGACTGCTTTACTGAAGTTAACAACCTAAAAACTACCAACATACATTGACTAAAAAGCCACTTATGCACATCCGGTGCTACAGAGATTTAACTTACACTTTGTTAATTTATAGAAAATACAATTTAAGTTTTTTTGCTTCTTTGGAGCATGGGTGGAAATGACAATGTTTAGAACGTTCCGATAAATTGGTAAATATATCTCAGACATCCTTTTATGACAAAAAACTCACACAGAGAAAAAGGGAGTACCGCCTCCAAAAAGCGTTTTTTTAAGACATCCCCCAGTTTTGACACTGTTTCTCCAAAGGTAAGTAATATAGTTCACTTAACATATACCTAGCTACGACAATGTTTCTCCAATAAAAAAATACAACAAATGCTTGGACGAATTAACCACAACAATTATGCTACCGGGCAACTCGCTCGTCGCAACTGAATTTTTCACAGTAATGCTACAGAGTATAGAGACACTAGCGCAATCTACCGCAAAATGAAAGAATTAATTATGCGACTTTGTTTCCTCGTAAATTTTCACACTTTTTAAATAAAAGTAATTTTCGTGATGCAGCGTTTTGCAGTTAATCTTTGTAGCACCGGATGTGCAATATGTACATTTACAAAACAGTGTTTCTGTCATCGCCGCTTACTCTGTGCGCTGAAGGAGGGCGCGTTAAAATTGAAAATAAATTCAATATCAATTTGAGCGCGCGCCAAGTACCGAGCGACGCGCGTTGCTACTCGACCGGCCCTGGAAGGTGCTCTACTGTATCTGTATACACATATTATATTTGTAATACATTACCACAGAATAGATATAAGTACTCCCGTACAGAAAGGAAACTCTCCGCCCCGCCCCACAATCAATTACCTCACCCCACCGGCGCCCACCGCGCGAGTTCCGTGTGCCGATCCGTGTGTTCATTCAATAGCTCGCACACAGTTGCGCGTGTGCAATAACGTCACTGTGTAGCGTCTGTGTAATAGGTAGTTGAAACGCGACCCTTGTATGGAGTGCCCGGGGTGTGCCATGGGACCAACTCTAAAACACAAAAAAAACATATTTTCATTATTATTTTTTGTATGAAACCTTAGAGCATCGCGGCTGGGACAGAAGCGCGTCTTACTCTAAGTATGAAACAGCTGTTTTTTATATTAAATACAAAATAATGAGAGCTTTACGTACAGTATCTATCACATATTTTTTTCTCGGTTCAATCATTCCATTTACTCTCATCATACACCTAGAAATATAATAATGTGTTTGTTTCATACCATCGTTCATACATTTATATGCGGTGAATTTATCGTTAAGGGGCTTACATGCGCTAATAAGAAAAGTACACAACAATTTATTATTTTCCTTGTTTAAAAAATGAGTTTATACCAAAACTTGTCACTTTCTTATAATCTTGTCCTGTTTCAAAACTAATAGAAAGCAATGCAATCAAAGAGTTATTTAATAAAATATTAGAGGCGTATTAAGAAAAATTGTGTTGTTTTTTTATGACTCTAAAATATAACAACTAGTTCTCTTACATTAAATGTATTGACGATCTTTGCCCACCTTTAAAATACCACCTTCCTAATCCGCAGAGGGACAGCCCCAATAGCAACACTCAGTTCCACAGTGGTGGGTGAGGATTCCAGGTGTAGTACGCTTCCATCTTCGGCCTTATCGTCACGTAACATCAGGGGCCGTACCGGCTAACGAATCGATTATCGAAAAGTCTGCCGAGTTTCAACTTAAAACAGAAAAATCAAAGTAAGGAATTTCGTTTTGTAATTTCTGTTGACGTAATTTGGACGATATCGATGTTCGTGTGATATCATGAATTGGGGTTCGCCATTTTGGACCAATTGGGGCTAGATTTATCTGTTTTAATTTGAAACCCGGCAGACTTTTCGATAATCGATGCGTTAGCCGGTATGGCCCCAGGTAAGGTGAAGGATAAACACTATCCCGTTGTGCATAAAAAAAAACAAAAAAAAAATAGTGCTTTATTCAAGAGTGACAGCATTCTACTCTTTTATCTGATAGCCAGTCTTGGCACAATATGTTAATGATTAATATATGTTAATGATACAAGGTTATTTTTAGTTCATTGAAAACCTCTCGTGGGGTTGATCAGACCATCAAACTGAACAACTTTCCTTACGGGACCAACCTTGAAATCGCGAAAAAAATATCAGCTGTTTCATACATATCGATGGAGTAGGCATTGTACTTTTGTAAGGAACAGCTTATTTTTTTTTCGTGATTTCGCGGTTGGTCTCATAATGAAAGTTGTTCAGTTTGATTGTCTGATCAACCCCAAGAGGTTTTCAATGGATTTAAAATAACCTTGTATAAATTACTATTAAGATTAGGTGCTCAAACACGTCATTGATGTTATTCATCTGATTTTTTTGCCGCATGTAAGCCCCTTAACAAAACACTCGTTTCGCATTCCTATAGATGTCTTCGAGAGGTGAACGGGATGACGCACCGCGTCTGAGAGCTATGAACTATTTTGAATCCAAGAAAAACAATCTTGCACAGAATTTATCGACACATTCGCAAAATATGTCTTGCCCGTTCCACCATGATCGATGGATGGCTTATGAGACGTGCTGCTTTACGAGCGGGATTTGGTATTTCTGGACGCCAATGTCATATGAATAACGCTACACTGGCATGTCAGTTTGTTGAGCACTAATTTCGGAGAATGGAAACGATATATGATTTGTATCATTTAAAAGGCAAAGAATGTTACAAACCCACTTAAATAAAATATGTGCGGAAAACATTGCCGTTATTGCAGTCGGCTAATATGGGGTGAAACATTGAGTATAATAAGAGTGCACTTTTTAGGGTTCCGTACCCAAAGGGTTAAAACGGGACCCTAGTACTAAGACTTCACTGTCCGTCTTACTTCATGAGATACCTACAGCCTGGTGACAGACAACAGACAGATGTCTGTCACCAGGCTGTATCTCATGAACCGTGATAGCTATACAGTTGAAATTTTCACAGATGATGTATTTTTATTGCCGCTATAATTATCTAAAAACAGAATTTGTACGATATCCTCGGATGGGTGAGTCCGACTCGCTCTTGTCCGCTTTTTCATCTGATGACTAACTAAATGACAAATTTGAAAACAGTGAGCGCACTTTATTATTTTTAATCATCCACTCAGTACTAACTTATTTTCAATGTAAGCAGGTAAGTATCTACCGCATCTCAAGTCATATCAGGTAGCACGACAGTAAAATCTAAGAAAAGTACCGACTTTCTTAAACTTTCTTTTCCTGTTATCAGTTTCAGAGGGCGACGGTGCAGTGGGGAGACGCTGGCCACCCATAAATAATGCGGTGTCCAGCATCGGTAATCGTGGCCTCCGGAGATTTAACACTTTCTGTTGCTGTCCACTCTGCATGGTACAGCATGTTTTGAAAACATAATGTTCATGAAAATATTTATAATAATAACACCTAGAAGCTGAATCTTTGTATATAAGAGTCAGGTAACTAGAGCCGAAATGGCTCAGTATTCAGATTTATATGCTTCACACGTTACCTTAAAACTAAAATCAAATAAAATAGAAACTAATCAGAGTAAGTAATGAGTATTATTGAAACTTTTTCGTTCTTACAGGTACGATTGTACTTAATAAGGATAAAAATTTGAAAACTGTGCCATTTTAGCTCGGTTATATTTGCCTCACTTTTGACAGTGCGCTTTGTTGGGACTTTATTCTAGTTTGCTATTATTCAAAGATTTTAATACAAAGGAAGCTTATAATTTTCGCAATACGTGTAATTAAAGTAAAGGAATTAAAATCGGCTGCCCTGTGATGATGATTTAGGTGGTTGCCATCAGTTTTGAAGCCAGTATTGACGAAAGGAAAAGTTCCTTCATTATATTTTCTTTTAAAATTTTATTTAAGTTAATAATGAACTTTATAAGTTATATAAGCGGGTCTGTAGACCACATTTTTTTCCAAGTGCGAATTTTAAAGATAGTGATTTCTTCATAGTGATTTTTTTACGTATGTACCTCATGTTTTTTCTAAACTCTACTAAACTATAGATGATCCTACTCTTAATACTAGGGGTTAAAGTATGAAATTTTCTCACGCACAGAGGCTCTCATATCTTCTATGATGTTCAAGATGCTTTTACTTGTTATTATTTCAAATTATAACCATAACGGCCCTCTTTCAGCAATAAAAAATATTTCAGATATTTTTACTGAACGTTAATAAAGTATCTTAAAAGTGACTCCTTTTTTCATTAGCAGAAATGACGACTTAATTCGTTGCAAGTTGCAACAGGTCAAACCGCACTACAGCGGAGAGGTGCGGCGCGGCGCGGCACTGCAGCGGAGCGGTGCGGCCTCTCCTAAACGCACTATCGCGGCAGCGGAGCGGTGCAGCGCGACGCCTAAACGAACTAAAAAGTTAAATAACAAGTGTCATTACAGTCGGGGGACCTCTTTGAACAAAAATTGTTCCACAAAACGGTCCTCCGACTGCAATGACACTTGTTATTTAACTTTTTTAGTTCGTTTTTGGCAGTGCAGTCGTGTGTCAATATTATTTTAATTTATTTATGATGAGTTGTGATTATAATGATTAAATTTACGAAATGCTCACGTAAAATATCACTTCGTAAATTGATAAAAATTTGTACACTGAAATATCAGAAGAAATAGATATTTCCAAATACCTTCTGAAGCTCGATTATGAGGAATCGCGGCGCCGAGAGCTATACCGCACTAGCGGCAGAGGAACGGCGCGGCGCGGTGCGACAAAATATTCTTTCGCACCCAAGTCTGCAGCGCCGTGCCGGTACGCGCCGCGCCGGTACGCGCCGCGCCGCACCTCTCCGCTATAGTGCGAAATCAATAGAGATAACATTTGGCCGCGGCAGTGCCGCGCCGCTCCGCTCCGCTGTAGTGCGGTTTGACCTTCAGCCGATAGTTACTTATTTTTTCACGTAACACATGTGGCATTAGATTAAAACATTAGCGGTCATGGTTGTTAAATAAATTAAGACAATGTTAGTATGGAAACAACCAATTCATTAAAATTCTCCATACAAAAACATACTTAAACCTCTAATAAGTATTTTAAAAGCGAAAATTTGGGTGTGTGTGTTTGTTATCTCTTTACGCCTAAGCGGCTGGACAAATTTTGATGAAATTTGGTTGGTAGAGAGATTAGAACCTGGATTAATATATAGGCTATTTTTCATCCTGGTCAAATATTTCCTAGGGTCCACGCCGATGAAGTCGCGGGCGACCGCTAGTTTTAATTAAAGTATAGGTACGTCTTGTTCACCCTGTAGTTTGTACAGACCTCAATGGATCGCGGTAATATGGACATATCTCAAAGACACCTGTTTTATTCAGCGGGAAGGATTCGACGGTGATTTATTTATCACCCTTGTCTCGCCCTTATTTGAGTAGCTCGGGTACGATTTATACCAACCCTCTGTCCAGTATTTCAGAGTATTGACTTAAGGGTGACTTTGGAATTTTTTGAAGATTTAGTGAAAGAAAGTTTCATTTCAAGTTTAGGTAATATAAAGTTTTTGTGAAAAGGTTTTTATATACTTTCTGGTAGATTTATTAAAACCACTATGCAAGTCAGCCAGTGGCGACAAAATAAATATGTTGTTATAATTGCACAATTTGTTAAATTATACATTACAAAACAATACTTACTTCATGACTCAAAAATTATGGTTAAGTATAGGTATGTAAAAGTGATTATATTTTATGATAAAAAACCAGCCAAGTGCGTGTCGGGCCACGCGCAGTAGGGTTCCGTAGATAAATTATACCATACCATATTTTAATACCGCTATCATTTTTCGTCTGAAAAAATAACTTTGTTTTTCACAGTCTTTGTATGAATGACAAAGTTATATTTGCGGTTTTGGAAAATGTACTATATCTCAAAAACTAATTACTGTATCTCGTTCAAACCAATTTTCGTTGAAAGTGTTTATTAAGATCTATAGCTTATATTTTTTTTTAGATTTTTCACTCTCTTACTTTAAAAGTTTAAAGGGGGGGGGGGGGGACGTCACATTTTACCACTTTGGCGGCATATATCTTTCAAACGGTTGACTTTGGAAAAAATAGTCTTAGGAATGTCAATGTAATTTTTAAAGATAGACACCCCACAAGTATTGGTTTGATGAAATAAATATTTTCAGTTTCAGTTTCATGTATGGGGAGCCCCCCCTTAATCTTTCATTTTTTATTTTTGTATAAAAATCGTAAAGCGGTTTACAGAATACACCTACCTACCAAGTTTCAACTATGTAGTCCTAATACTTTTGGAATAAAGTGGTTGTGACATACGGACGGACAGACAGACAGACAGACATGACGAATCTATAAGGGTTCCGTTTTTTGCCATTTTGGCTACGGAACCCTAAAAAATGGATCTATCAGAAGTGAAAAGTGTTTAAACGCGATTAGTTTTCTTATATACTACAAGACTCAAACGAGAATTATATTTAAAAAGTCTACTGATTCGTCTGTAAAGAGGTTTGTTTATTATACACCGTATAAAATTAGCTCACATTTCTAAGAAAACATAAATTTCGACCACGTATACACACTTCCCAGCATTTTTATTCGATCGTAACTGGAAAATCATTCGATTTATGGTGTTAATGTAAATTTTGCGGGTAGATACAGAATGTGGTGACGTCACAATGCGTTTTGTGACGTACATCAAGGAGAAATGGGCTATTTGTGCCTCAGGTCATAACTTTTAGACAATCGATTAGAGGCCTGGCGCCGAAATAATAGTCTTGAAACTATAAAAATGCTATAAATAATTATAAATACGTTTTGGAGATGTGCACGGAGATCTTTGAAAGTTTATTATCCTTTCACTATAAAAATAACGTTCGTACACCTTTGTTTTGTCATTGTGGTTTTTGTATTATGTTTTTCGTGTGTTAGTTAGCTTTCACAAATAATATATTATTGAAGGAAAAGGCTGGACTGACACCAAGTAATACTGTTAAGGTTTCATTTTTTACTTTTAAAGTAAGTAACTCTGAAAATAAACGAACTAAAGGCAAACTAAAGTAACCAACATCGCTCGAAGGATTTGCTCAGCTGAAGTGGCAGTGGGCTGGACACATAGCGAGAAGAACCGATGGCCGTTGGGGCGGAAAGGTTCTTGAATGGCGACCGCGCACCGGACGACGCTCCGTGGGTAGACCCCGACAAGGTGGACCGACGTGAGGGTGAAGGTTGCCGGAAGCCATTGGATGTGGGAAGCGCAGGACCGATCGTCGTGGAAATCCTTGGGGGAGGCCTATACCCAGCAGTGGGTGTCGTGCGGCTGATATGATGATGATGATGATGAACTCTGAAAATGAAAGTTTCACATTTATTAAGTTTCCTTCCCCCCGAGCATGACCACCGCGAAGGTTCGCCTACACGTGTAAGACGCAGAGGCCCGGGTTCGATTCCCAAAAGGGGGTACAATCTGTACTCGGTTTGGTTGGTGGTAGGGCTTATTTCAAGTCCGCATGGCTAGCTATCGACATCTTACCTAAGTCTGACGCCATTACAACAATTTGAAAATTGTTGTGTTCCGGCAGTTAGAGGTAGGGTAGTTAGTTCCTCAGTGCTGAAGATTCTGGTTGTAGTACGCTTATTATACTTTCGGCCTTATCGTCACTTAACATCAGGTGGCCAAGTACTATGCCATTGTGGATAAAAAAATGCGTTCCAAAAAATAGAGCTATCAAAAACCTGTGATAGATATTCGATCTATCTAATTTTGAAATACTGGACATAAAAATCTAACTATGATTTTTATGTTCCAATGACGAATCCCACAGTATAAAATATTTGTGTATGTTGTATTGTCGCTACTAGTAAAACGATTCAAGTAATCATTTTTATTTCTAGAATTTTTATCACACCTTGTACCTGGAAGTCTAAAAATAATTTATTTCTAACCTTTGCTTACCAATCCATTCCAGTTTATTTGCGTAATTTTATTATGTTTTCAGTCCTTGCCTTGTGTTAGTAATCAATTTACTTGTTTTTGTTTGCCATCTTAAGTATTTGTACACAAAAATGGCAAAGATAAAGATTAATAGACCTATGAAATATTAATAATAAGTCGAAATTGATAAAATTCATTGTTCATTTGTCTGTAAAAAATAAAACAATTCAAACTTCGAAACTCGATGTTAATATGAATAATAATTTTAATAACAAAAGTTTTTTTTTTAAATAAATAAGTAGTAAAAGAATCTCGAATATTGTGACATTCAAAAATGTAGTTTTCACCACTCGTTTTGATTTTCATAGCATTTCAAAATGATTTTCAACGATTCAGCATGATTGCATTGTGGATTTGTGGCATCCTGGGGCCATATTATGACCTCTTATTTCCTGGCAGTTTTCTGACTGGCTATCAATCTATCTCCTTTAATAGCTATACAGCGAGAAAGAGATGTAACTATAGCAATTCATACACCTTGCACGTTTTAAGAGGTTGTAATACCATCCTGGTATATTTTATCTTATGTGATTAAGTATATTTTTTTCAATACTTGCTTATGATTTATACAGAAAAATAATACTTTTATTTTTTACACATATTTGATTAGACATTGAATTTTTCATGGTAAAGTACTAGCTCATTTTTTATATTATAAGTAGGTATTTTTTATCATTGTAATATTATTTTTGGTTTTCAATTGTTTTTACTACTTTTTTGTAATTTTCTGGTTCAACCTCTATGCTTGTCTGTATTTTTTGTTTATGGTTTTTTTTATTATATTTTCATTTCATGATTTCGAGTTAAACCTATGACGTGGGCACTTAGCAATTACGCCGTTTGACTACTCATCGGTCCTGTCAATGCTTACACGCTGCACACGACAAGCAATAATGCATTTTGTATGCAAATAACAATTATAATGGTTGTTACCTACGCGGCGGCGCGTGCGAATGTCCTCGTTCGGTGTAAAGGACGTTCGAGATGAGGTGTGTTTGTTTCCATTGCTTCATAATAGATAACAAGTACTTGGCCATAGATTTTAGATAAACATTAAATTACTTTTTTTTTGATCGAGGCAAGTGATTGCGAGTATTTCAAGTGAGAAGGAGGGGAGGGACAGGGAAAAAGAGGGTACAGCGTGCTTGATGGGGACTCGCTTAGTCAAGTAAAAACGGCTGATCTGATTTTGATGATATGAAACATAGAATACTATTATGCTGGCTAAAGGTTCCTTAAGGATTTTCTCGAATATCCACGCGGACGAAGTTGCGGGCAGAAGCTAGTACTTTATAAATGCACACTTGTTTTTATGCATGGATGAATTAAAAAAACATCCCATAATTAACCAATAGAAGAGAAAACTGACAAGCGCCATTCATCATTTAAAACATGCGCGAAAGACCTAAAATTCCTTGCGATTCGATTGATATTTTTGATTTCTTCTTGATTCCTGATTGTTTATTCTTGAATTTGTAACAAGGCTTCAACATCGTTGTAGTTTTTAGTCTTAAGCCAGTTGGTGACAACTTTTTTGCATTCGTGGTATGTGAGTGGATATATATTTAAGTGTTTATTAATTATATTATATAAATGTGCTGATTGCCAGGGATACTGATGTTTAGCAAAGCTAGTATTTACATTAACTGTTTTAGCAACCATGTAACTCCTTCTTTTATTAAAGCAACTAGGATCGTAAGGCAGAGTCTTGTGCTTCTTAAGTATTACATTTAATATATATAGTTTCCTTACAGTTAGGAGGTCAGTACTAGAATAGAGAAGCTCAGTCGGGAATCTAAAAGGTTTGAAGAACATAACTTTTAAGAGGTATCTTTGAGCTCTTTCCAGGTCAATGAATTTGGTTTTAGTGGCTCCGCCCCAAACTGGTAGGCAATACGTTAGAACTGATTGAGCCAAAGCAATATAAATTTGTCGCAACAAAATTTTATTTGCAATGTGCCTTAGTGCTTTAAATGTCCAAGATAATTTACGTATCCTATTCATGATCAGTTCAGAGTGTGAATGCCAAGAGAAACGTTGGTCCATCATTATGCCCAGATATTTTGTAGATTCTACTTTACTTATGGGAGCGCAAGAACAGTGAGTTGAGTTTAAGCTTGCACACTTGTGGATTTTGATTTCAAAAGTCTTAGGAGGTCGAGAACGTTTAGTCATAGAGAAGCAAATAAAGTTGGTCTTCAGGGTGTTTAAAGTTAGCAAATTGGAGTCTAGCCAAGTAGCTATTTGAGCCAATCCTATCTCAGTGGATTTATGAACACTGTCCCAAGTTTTACCAGCAAATACAATCGCAGTATCGTCTGCATATGAAAAGACACAACCATTCTCAATCGGTAGCTGTAACAGACTGTTTATGTAGACGAGGAACAGTGTTGGGCCCAAGACGCTCCCTTGGGGGACCCCATATTCCATACCCCATATCTTCTTCCAAGCTAACAATTTTGCCAATTTTCACTCTTTGTTTCCGATTATTGAGATAGTCTTTAAGTAAGTCAAGTGCTCGATCCCTAATGCCTATTTTCTCAAGCCTGTGTATAAGAATGGGGACAGATACTGTATAAGTATAAGTGACTTAAGTTCCTCGTGGTTCGATCAATCGGACAAACGTGATCGAATGTCGCGGTCGGAGCGGAATGGACACAGTCTCCGATTAGTCACATCCCAGGCAGCAGTTTACTGGCGCAACCATCAGGACTTCACGACTGCAATTACATAGTCGGGACTGCGCATACGACAGCATCACGCGCATCTGACTAACCACCGTCTCCCAGTGCTTAGCTCATTCGGTAATTAACTGGTATTAAATTTCAGACTTTTTACATTTTACAATGCTATTTTTATAAAACACTAGGAAAAAATCGACTCTCCTGTAGCACCATAGATGGGACTCAAACCCGCACCTTTAGGATTCCGGCCTAATGCCTTGACCAATTATGCTACCGAGTTACTAGTGGGATCAGCGAAATTTTTTAGTACTTACTAAACTAAAATTAGGTGCTTGCTTATTTGACCATACATTTTTCCTTCCGCGGACCATCTGACCACCAAATCCCACCACCAGTGGTAGGTTGGCACTCCAATTTCTCAAGTGACTACTAGTGGCCAAAAAACAAAATGTTACTCCCATTTCACCCACCAGTGGTGAAAATTATCCCATTTCACCACTGGTGAGTAAGGTCATCGGTGGTCAGTTGAAACAAAAAATCCTACTACATCACTGGTGATGAATTAGGAATAAATTGCTCCCAATTCACCTCCAGTGGTCAAATGAGAAATGTTTCCTCTCAACTGACCACTGGTGATGAGATTTAGTGGTCAGATGGTCCGGAAGGCAATTTTTAATGTCCCCACTGCTGAGGCACAGGCAGGCCTTCTGTATAGGTGGATAATGTGGATGGGCTATATATAACTCACCACGCGGGCCCAATGCGGATTGGAGGGTGTTAACGACTGCAAATGCACCCGGGACCAACGACTTAACGTGCCTTCCGAAGCACGGAGGAGCCCGAGATAATACACTTTTGGTCACCCATCCCATGACCGACCCTTGCGAAAGTTGCTTAACCTCCGTAACCGTAGGACCAGGCGCGAATCACTAGGCCACCGAGCTTTCTTATTTATTATATTCAAATAAGTCACTGATTCTTATTTCGCAGACCGCAGTATTTAAATAATCACTTAAGGAGCGGTAATAGGAAAACATGGTTTGCGCGGGCCATATTCTTATATAGAAAACGTAAACTTGTAGCCACCAAAAAAATCATACAACAAGCTCAAGAGTTTATCTAGTTGCTACAAACATTAAATTGCGTATAAACCTCACAGATGATTGTAAAAAAATCAGAATATCATCAAAAGCGCTTATCGCGGGCCATATTTTTGGCGTAAATAATAGTGTAAACGTATTAAATTCTACATCAAAATACACTTTAACGTACTGTGCAGTTGCTCCAATAACTTTTTTTCAAGAAAGATAATTGTGCTAAAGATAATGATGAAAAAACCACGAAAAACATCGAAAAAGTGCAGAAGTGAGGTTATTTTCCATACTCTTTACACGTAAAGAAAAAGACAGAGACAAAGATTTCGCATAACGGAGCCTTAATGATGTGAAATCCTAAAATAAGCCTTACACACGCAACTGAAAACGATTAGTCGTCAAATTGGTCAGCTTTCATATACCGTAGCGGATAAGTCGCTTGTAGTCCAAAACGAGTTCCATAGACTTGTTGGTCAACAATTTACATAACATAATTGATCATCTTCTCTTCTCACCGTGTATTGATTAGCATGGATGATCACACCCCTTGACCCCACTTTGACAAATGACTTAAATGTTTTAGTTCCAAACTTACATTAAAATCAACCTTAACTAGAAGAAAATAGCGTTAATTTTAGGAATCTTCACTTATTTTATTATACACATGAGCAGACAGTTTTGAAAGTACGCGGTTTATGTACAACATTGTATAAATAGTTATCAAATTTTGAAGTTCATTAAAGAATGATTACTTAGCTGTTGTAATGTATTCATAGGTCTGTCAATGTCAGTAAATAAAATTGTTAATAAATCTATAGATTCTTTGAGTTTTGATTAATTGGATAACTAATAGTTAAAAATTTAAATCATTAAAGCATTTCACATGCCTTGAGCCCGCGAAACACTAACTGAAAAACTGAACAAAAAATTATCATTTTCTTAAAGAACAGTTATTTTTATGCACAAAGGGGTACCTAGTTGCTTGGCCTTCATCTCTCCTGATGTTAAATGACGATAAGGCCGATGGTGGAAGCGTACTACACCCAGAATCCTCATCACAAAGGAACTGGCTATCTTACCTCACTGCCGGAACACAACATTTTTTTTTAATTGTTGTTATGGCGTCACTCTTAGGTAAGATGGTGGTAACAAGTCAGGCGGACTCGAAATAAGCCCTACCATCAACCAAAAGTACAAATTGTACTCACACTGGGAATCGAACCCGGGAACCTTGCGTCTTACACGGGTGGGCGACCACTAGACCACAGAGGCGGTACAGAGATTGTTTCAATCAGTCCCTTACTAGTAAAGTATTCAATATTTGCTTGCTTTACTACCACCGCTTATTGCGATTCAGTACACCCTTAAACTCTAACAATATCTGGCATTTCCCACCACAACATTAATGTTTATTTTCCAACTAGATAACGCTGAAAATGTGTCAGTCCCACACCTAAGCCAGTTGTCAGTCAACCGCAAAACAACGTCGCTCGACTGCTTCGTTTTGACACAACGTTTTTGTAACAAGTACGCGTGGCTATCAGTCACATACAATTATTCAGTACCGCGATACAAGACTCAGAAGTAGCTGTACCCAAAGAACCATGTCACACTTACTATGGGCTTGTTCAGTAAGCTAACCTTTCTATACAAATGCGATGTTCAGTGTGATATGGTGGTATAGTATTCAGCTACTTTTTTACAAAGTTTCCCGAATACACGACAAGCCAACCGAATGTAGAGAGAAATGAACTCTGTCACTCAATGTCGGCCGAGACATCGAGGTTGTGATACAAAAACCTGATGGGGACGATTTGGGATTGTTGGTTGAGGTTCCGTAGATAATACAATAATCATGTATGCTTGTTGATCGTTGTCAAAGGTTCCGGCTTTGATACTAGTTTTAAATAGAAACTTTGTGTAATTCTGAGGTCTGGATGACTGTGGTAGTAGCACAGAATATTAATAGTACTGTAGCGTTGTTTCTGATAAATGTTTGTTTTGCTGTAGAAAATGAAATAATAATTATTCTCTCTCTAATGATTTCATCACTGAAAATCATAATCTTACTTGGATACTAGATCTTAATTTAAAACTCCTTGCAAAAACGTTTGAAAATAAAGACTGTCTTATTTTTTAAAATAAACATCTTTTAAATACTATTTAGCGCTGTCACCATCTGTATTGTATAAATGACGTTTTATTTTTTTTATGAATGAGGGAGTTGACCGACGGCACGCATGTGGACGCGCTCGACCGACGCGACGGTCCCCGTACGCAGTGCTTAGAAATATACGCTTGCGTACGGTCGGTCTAGCACTGTAAGATTTATGAATTTTCATATAAAAAACAAGCGCGACTGACGTACGCACCGACGGTCGGTCGAGCACTGTAACCGGCCTTAGAAATAGAATACCGTTCGGTTCTTAAAACAAAAATAAAATTCACTGTTGTGTCGTTGTGTGGTTTTTACCGTCACCTACGGAACCCCAAGTCTGCGAGATGTCGTGAACATAATTGTTTTTTGTACATTGTAGCGTTTTATTTGTCCAACATTGATTTTCGAGATACGAACGACTGTTATAACTTGTTAAAGCCATAATAAGTGATCGACAAACCTATTTTGAGAGATTGTATTAGGCTATTAGTTTTTTCGGAGACGCTCAGGGCGTGAGAAAAGTACGTAAATTGAAACAAGTATGACAAATGGATGTGCCGTTAAAAGATATTGGGTAAAGGGAGATCATAACAGTAGGTGAGAATTGAGATAGCACTTTGTTATAATTTTATTTTGTGAGCGAGCATTTTTTTATGGTGTATTTACATTGGTGATTATAGCCGCACGGCGAAAACCGATCGTGTCAATGGCAATTCGACCTAGGCCGCAGGTGACTGAACAAAATTATCTCATCCGGTGACCAAAACTGGAACTACGTAATACATATTGTTACCTAGGTTACAGCATTTAACTACATAGATGACAGCGACGCCATCACCTGCGATTCAATTTTGGAAGTGACTTGCTAGGTGACTCACAGACGACTAAAATCCACCATGTAAATAGTCCATTATTTGCGCACTACAATTTGGTTTTTCCTGAAGCTTAGAATAAGGTTTCTATTAGCAAAAGCTTTCTTTAAATTATAAAAGAATGCAAAGAGTTTGACATAAAAGAAGTTTGTGTTACGTTGAATCATATCGCAGAGATATTTCGATATCCGTAATTGCGTTACAACCACTGCTTTGTGTGCGAACCCTTCGTGCGCGAGTCAGACTCGTACTTCGCCGGTTTTTTTTTAATTGGTCGAGTTTGCTTGTTTTTATCGCTCGCGACCCGACTCTGTGTTTACTTGACTAATGTAAACTAGGCTTTAAGGCAAAGGGTTGGTGCTCTTGTACTCTGCCGCCACACTGCTAAAAGGCAAGCCTGAATTATCACCTCTTATATGGTCATGTTGAATGTTCTGTCCTCAGTACCCATGGAAACAGAACGAATTTAATGGGTGCCCCCTGCCGTTTCCTCCATGTTAGATTGATAGATGATACGCGCTGAGACCGACGGCGTGGGTAGGGTTCCGTATTGAAATTGAAGAAAACCATATGACAAAATTTCTTTTAAGATCACTGAATTTATTTCAATACTCTGCTTTGCTGCCTTAAGTTTTATCAATATTTCAACTCTTTCACAATCCATATTTATTTTAAACTCTGTTGCATACATTTTGTTATCATTTAATTAATATGAATAAAGATGATTTACCTATTCCTTTTATATTTGAGTTTATAAAGACAAAAAAAATTGTTTTAACATATTTAGATGTTTTAGCCTCTTCTATTTTATTTAACTTCGATAACAATTAAAATCTAATTTATTAGATAATAATTCTTATCAACGAAAGACAAACGAGAACAAAAATATATATTTTTCTACGGAACCTCCAATTTTGAAATCGATCTCACACTTGTCCGATTCTTGACCGGGGACCTTTAAAGTGAGAATTGTCTTCGGTTTGATAATTTGATTCTTATCGGCTCGTGATTGAAAACTCGTATCTGTGAGGGATTGTCAAATTAGATCTGTCTTGTAGTTGGGGATTTGATGGTAAATTAGTATAGAGTACTTACAATAGTCGGAGTAAAGTTATGAAAAAAAAATTAAGCTTCTCTATCTACCTTAGGTAGAGCAACGCGGCGGTACGGAAGCCGGCGTTGCTCTAAGTTCTCTACCAATCTTAAAGAGTTAAACTGAAGGTTGGCTTATTATTCCCCCAGTTTTTAAGTAATAAGTAAACGACGCTGCATTTTGTCCATAAAGTTAAAAGTAAAACTAGAGTTTCCGTAGTGACCGTAGTCCAGCCATGTCAAACCAATGATATAATAACTTTTTTAATATATCATTGTGTCAAACTCAAAATGTGGTGGGCCAAATGCATATTGACCGTAGAATCAGTGGGCCGCAAAACCTAATATTAAAGAAAAATAAAACTCATTGCATAGGTAAAGTGTTACTTTTTGAATTTAAATATTATTGAGATACGCTTGCGAGCCGCATCAGAAGGATGTCTTTAAAATTGGATCAGGTGCAGACAGACGTGTAAAGAGCCGCATGTATGTTTAACATGCCTGCCGTAGTCTGTAGCAACAAAAGCAAGGTTCGGTTAGGTTCCAATTATACACATCAACTTTGGCTAGGGATACCAGGTGTTATTTTCATACAAACGAGGTAACTTTGAAGCCTATTGGTTTCCTGCCAGGGATGTACTGTGCTGTGATCTGATGACGGCTATCCAGGGAGTGAATGGAGTATATTCAGATCGCTATACACACCCACACCCAACTGATCAGCATTCTAAAAACGTAATGGACATGTTTAAAAAAACCGCGAAAATAGCATGAAAATGTATGGAAATCCTCAAACTGAGACCTTTGACCACTGATATGAAAAATTTTGTGTAAATATATGCAGGTCAGTGACTCTGACCTACTCCATCTGAATCTACTCCATTCAGTCCCTGGATGGCCATCATTAGATTACAGCACGGTACATCCCTGGCAGAAAACCAAGGCTTCAAAGTTACCTCGTTTGTATGAAAATAACACCTGTGTCCCTAGACAAAGTTGATGTGTATACCTTACCTAAAAGAAAATTTAATTAAAATAGGTACTGTTCCACTTTTAAATTGAACAAGAAAATAGTGCAGTCCGGAACGTATATGTATTGTGAATTGCGATCTTTAAAATTCAGCAAATGTTCTTGCCGTTTTACAGTCTGTCTTCATAATACCTCATTCTCAAGGTAGTTTCTAATATTACCTACATATAATATGATATTATTTTATCGCCACACACAATACAAATATAAATGGCACTTGTAAAATCAAATAGGTACTAAACATATTTGACGGCCTATCAAGAGATATAGATCAGTGATGTCTATGGTACATATCACTTTACTGTCACTCGTATAATTCGCACTGTCAGAGAGAAATAGACAATTTGATATGTGCCCGTGATTTTAGTGACCTCTCAAGCCATACAGAGTCTCGGGACTTCCAGGTATAAAAAAATGGTATTCACAAAAGAAATGCAACAAATGTTAAAAATTTAATTTTGATCGTTATGCTGGTATTAAATTTCGTTTCTGTTAGATAGATGTAACATTTTAAAAGTTCACAAATTACAGTAAATACACTGGGATTTATCTGGTGATTAGCTTTAAGCCAAAGTCGAAATAAATATTTGCAACGTGTGATAATTTATATCTATGACTTAGTATTATAATAAAATTTATAATAATTCATTTAATAATTTTGGTAATGATATAGTTATTAGCATAACATTTTAATATTTTATGTAAGTACTTATTTTTCGCGTTATAATTTTATGATACAAATTGGCAAGTATGTTATTTGTGTATATTTGTAATTAGATAACTTTAAGAATTTTGACCATCAGACATTTTTATTGTCAAACAAGATGGACCATAACCCACCACGCGGGCCCAATGCAGATTGGTGGGTGTTGACGACTGCAAATGCAGCAGGGACCAACGGCTTAACGTGCCTTCTGAAGCACGGAGGAGCTCAAGATAATAAATTTTTGGTCACCCATCCCAAGACCGACCCTTGTGAAAGTTGCTTAACCTCCGCAATCAAAGGCCAGGTGCTAAACCACTGCGTCATCGAGCTCCTCGAAAGAACTTGAAGAACTTTAGATAACAAAAAAGTTTGTAGGTACAATACACTGTTTGATAAAATAAAAGGATTTTCAAAGGGTAACTATCGTGCCATCACACACGCGTTGCAAAAGGCCAAAAGTCCATTAAAGCTACTCGTACATTGTGATTAAAGTAATAGCCTCCGAACCGATTGTCTCCATCGCGGTATCGCCCAGTCACCACATCGATTTGAGCCGAAATCGAGTCACGTATTCGATTCGTTTTGGAACTTCTTTCTAATTACTTGAGATATGTCAAACGTCTCATGGAGTTGTAAGGTAAGGGCGGTAGCGGTTTTCAAAACTAATTTAATTTAAAAAGGATATCGTTTTTAAATTAAATGAGGTACCTACCATAAGAATAAATTATTCTTATGTACCTACTTTGAATATTTGTTAGCTATGATACGAGAACGTAATCCTTCTTCTTCTTATTTTTGTTATGGCAATCTACTTTCCTCTTGGAAGTAATTTTTGCCAGTGTCATGTTTTGAATAGTTCAGTATTTCTAGATTTTCTAGTAGATTGTTTCAGTTTACATTAAAATGCGGGTGCATCACATTCTAATGCTGCTTGGAGCATTTGGCAGCAAGTATATCAAGACAGTTTACTCGGTAAGTTTTGCCGAGGTAGCGACCACTACAATAAAAGTCTCGGCTTCACACAACCAAGATCGCGCCTATTTCCATTATCCCACATATTGTTCAGTTGCGTAGACACTTGTACCACAAAACTGCACCAATTTTAAGACACAATATCCACTATGAATCAATTTGCGAATAATTGAAATAGTCACCGAACTGAACTCGACAAAATCCCGCCAAAAACTCCCCGAACGTAATCCTACTAAATGTGAAAGTTTGGATGTTTAGTTTGTTACTCAATCATGCAACTATGGATCTTCAAATCATTTTTATTAAAATTTCTAGTCATATCACTAAATTAAATGTGGCTGAATATTAAAGCCAAGCATTAGATGTGTATTTTATGACTAATCCAACAAATAAGACTTAAAAGAACAAATAAAATAGAAAACAAAAGCATTCGTAGTATGCGAACATGACAATCAATGTTTAACAAGGCATACAAAATAGTTGCACCGACCGCAAAAAGGGAATCAAATCCGCCAAATACACTCAAACTATTTTATTAAAATGGTACTTTCTGAAAGCAAATGTACAAGTTGCTTAAGAAAATACCAAAATTGCAATATGTGTGCCTTTAGTATTTGAAAAGTTCCCTTGAATTCTCCATGATGTTGACCTTATGACAATGGGACCAACTCGGAAATATTTGATGAAATTTTCAAATCAGACCAGCCGTCTTCGAGTAATCAAGTCTTCTTCTTATTATCGAATGAGGAATAGTGGCCAACTCTGGTGTTAGAGTTCATCAAGCCGCCTGTAAGGCCTCTAACTCGGTTTAACGATTGTTATCAGATGACAACAGCCGGGCCCGGACCGATGGTTCAACGTGCCCTCCGAAGCGCGGAAGTGCTCAGTTGTAATGACACTCAACGGTCACCCATCCGACACCTGGCCGGATCGAGCGTTGCTTAACAAACGTGATCGAGTACGATCAGTATATCAAGTTCCGCCATGAGCGCTTCAAATCGAGTATCATACATAAATAAAAAAAAAATATGACGAACTGAGAGCCTCCTTCTTTTTTTGAAGTCGGTTAAAAAAAGCTCTCAATCTTTGCTTGTAAGTTGGACCACGCACAGTGGTCGTCCCGCGGCGCCCGGCGTGTCACAACAGCCACAACAGTGTCGACCCAGTTCCCACAGTAGCGACGGACATGTCGCCGACATCACTAGACACTATTCAATTTTTTTTCACCTGTTGTGACCGTCCCCATGGAGTCAGATATAATTAGATGGCTCGGAGTAGTTAAACGAAATTTGGAGTGTGAGATGATGTGGTGTGAAGTTTTAAAGAGATATTCTCAGCAAAAGACGTTCTTCAAAAATATACTAACATTTTATATTGATGGCTAGTTTTTTATGTTTTGAAGCTCAGTTTAAGCTTTTACACGTGCAAATGAAATAACTATCAATGGTATTCAGATAAAAGTTTAGTAGTATTGAAGCATTTTTAGATAAAATGGGCATCGGCTAACTTCGTCTTTTTGCTTTTCTTAGAAATTACGTTTACATTTATTTCATTGCAATAAAGTTGAAGTTGTAAATTACTTCTAGGGCCAAACTACTTTTTGTTAATTTTGTCATGTTACGTTATGTTAGAGGATTATTTCTGATTAAGATAATTAATAAATTAGAAAAAATATAGTAAAATCGACTCCCTGTAGCACCTCAGACGGGACGTGCTACGGGTTTCTCGTTTTTTTTTTGTATTTTTTCTAATATATTAATTATCTTAAGTAATAGAATTTGAATACCTAAAATCTCAAAATAGATTGTTTCAGATGTTTTCTGATGCCCATTTTGTATGTTGAAGTACTGTAAGTATGTAATTAAATAATTTAATTTCAGTGTTGAATATCGCTTCAGTCAATCTTTTATTATAGTTACAGGCTACTTAAACCTTTTTTCAAATAACTTAATGGAGACAACTAAACGTACCGACCGACGACCTACGTAGGTTTTCATTTCCAGGTATGTCGGCCCTGAAAATGTAGAGCATACTATAATTGTCATATTGGAATTTCTCTTATACTAATATGTTCCTGTCATCCTTTGCCTCATCTGTTATTTAATTTGAAACAGTACTAAAGTGTTCAACATTTTCACGGGCCACTATAGTGTACTAAGTGCATAATGAAACAGTTTGTCTAATTTTTTTTATCGCTACCGAATCTACTCCACATGGGTTTTCTAACAAGTGAAATCAGACCCAAGAAGACCACTCTAATGTCCACCTGGTGATAATTAGTCGCAATTTAAAATATTTTACATAAATACGGCTGAGACAACGCCAGTTCCACGTCGCCGTGACGAATTCTAAATTAATTTAATTACTCGAGACATGATGGCTGCAAGCGAAAGGTGAATTTCGGTTTAAAATAGGAATTTTAAAAGAAAATACAGTAACTGTTGTTTATATAGTAACTTTTGTCTGTGAGATTGAGAAACAAGGATGTGGCAATGAATCGGTCTTTTGATTTTTTTAAGAACATAAGTTCATGCTATAACTATTCATGATTTGGATTTTATAGTAAAAGTAAAGTTTAAAGTAGCACTAAGTTATGTTTTTCGCTCGGTTTCGAATGCATTCTTACCGTATTTAGATAGTAATAAGTTCTTTGTTTCAGTCAGATAATGAAGTATGGAAACGGAGTTAAAGTTAGGTACCACATATCCTGCCGTCCTCCCGAGATGACTCACGCTACACCAAGCCGGGTCCGAGCACAGTATTCTTCGGGCGGAAGCTAGTATATCCTACTAATATTATAAATGTGAAAGTTTGTGGGTTTGGATGTTTAGATGTTTGGATGTTTGTTCCTCAATCACGCAAAAACTACTGAACGGATTTAGTTGAAATTTGGCACACAGATAGAAGATAGCTTAAATTAAAACATAGAATACTTTTTATCCCAATTTTCCCACGGGAACGTGAACGACGCGGGTGAAACCGCGGACGGCCGCTAGTTCTTTATAAAAAGAAAGCGAAAGAGCTTCCACCCGCGACTTCGTCCGCGTGGACATTCGGGAAACCCTTAGGAAACCTTTGACCAGGATAAAAAAGTATCCTTTATTTTAATCCAGGCTATAAACTATCTGTGTGTCAAATTTCATCCAAATATGTTCAGCCGTTTTAACGTGATTGAGGAACAAACATCCAAACCCATAAACATTCATATTTATAATATTAGTAGGATTAGCATGACTCATAGTTTGGACTCGGCTCGAACCGGCACGGTGTAGCGTGACAAGAGGCATCCTTATTCGCAAAACGCATTTTCACAGCGTAAAAAAAGACATATTTTGCTATGATCCCTTACGAACAGTATTCGACCCTTTTTGTTTTTAAACATACGAAATTCACCTTACCCACATCGTAGATTAGACATTGATTTGGAGGAAGAGATATAAATCACATAACTGTCCTCGATGTCTAATTAACTTTTTTTTACGATGTACAATAAAAAGTCAACCAAAGTTACGTTTATTACCCACTCATTAACGAGAAGTAATTGTGTAACTCGAATTGTGGAAACGGTGCTAAAGGCAATTACTATAAAAGGTTATAACTTCATTTCAAACAGTTATTATAAAAAATCTTATTACATACTGTAGCGGCGCGATCATATCGCTATTACAATCATATAAGCAATAATGTATGCGAAGTTTGTATGACGAAGAAATGCAGGATCAGCAAAAAGTACCAATAGACGTGACGTCGCACTACGTCAAGCTAACATCGCGAAAAAAATGTAAAAAGACCTGATTTACGATATCGAAGTTTTCTAAGCTCTTCCCATAAATACAAATTCCAACATCCAAACGTTGAACCGCGATTCCCGAGCAAAAACACCTAGTTCGATGGAAGTCTTTCCCTTTTTGCTGAATATACGGCTCTCATATGCCTCAACACATACAAAGGTTTTAATAAATAAGAAAAACCCGGAACTAAAGAAAATGAAACCAAAATGCTTCGCAATCGAAGCGGGTCATCAACTGGGCAACTAAGCGATGGCGCCCACGAGCAACTTTAGTCTCCGCAACTGATTGTCTCTCACATGGTTTGTATGAAAAGTCGCCGGCTGTCGTGCCGCTACGTATGCGCACTTTCATACAAACCCGTAGACTTGATGTGAGAGACAAATTAGTTGCAGACAAAAGTTGCTCGTGTGCGCCAGCTCTAAAACACTTGACAAATTCATTACCTATTGTTTTCATATAACTTTGAATGCTATTAAAATATAAAGGATAAAACAATTTTTACAGTAATGCATTCTTTTTCTTACCTTAATTTATTACACTGCTGATTTCCAGCGAAAGGTGTAACTATCAACATAGAGATCCCTTACATAAAAATAATTAAAGATCTCTAAGGCCATACTTTTATAAAAAAAACGTGAATGGATGCGGTTATTACCACCATTTTGCATAACAAACTATTGTCTATTAAAGTTAACCGTGACACATAGACAGCAATATATTTATTGCAATCGACATTAACAAACAGATACTTATGACTGTTTTTTTACAAATCAAAATATGAGTGGTAACAAAATAAACCTATTTTTGGAAGTTATAAGAAATATCATTTAACAAAACTTCGTCCTCCGTTGGTTCGTTTGTGTTGTTAGATATACTTACATATTATACATACAGGGTCAGTTTTGGACCCCTTTTCAAATTTTGTGAGGTCATTCTATAACAGCAGTACAATCAAATATTTTTTTTTTGCATTTTTACCCCAATCTTTTTCCTACACAAACTAAAATTTTTGTCACTGTTTACGCATCGCACAAGTCGACCCGCGCGCCCCCCCTCCCGCCACCCGCCTTCCTCCGCTCGCGTCATTTGCGCGAAGCTGAACGTGGGCGCCTAGATTTTAAGGATATAAAAAGTGGCTGAAAACTGTGAATTTAAAAAGAAATTATCTCACTTAACTTTTTTTTAAATTCCTTGTACTTATATTTGAATTTTGTAAAGGGGTCGCAAAATTACTCTGTAGATTCTAGTGTGTATAAAGCGTGTGTCTGATTTAGTTTAATTTAGTTGTTTGAAATGTAATTTATGTCCCACTGACCCAACTTGTCAACAAATAGTAGTCCTTAATAACGCCACAAAAATATTGTATTTTTCAATTTGAGAAGGTAACACAGAAAACTAGATACTTTTATAGCTATTTATTAGCTATGTTACCGTAAAATTGTAAATACCGTTAGATTATTATCTATCTCGCGAGATATTGTGAACTGTCGAAAAATTTTGATTCGTACCATACATGCTTACAATGTTAAACGCATTATTTGATTAGACTCTATCGAAGTGAAACCGTCAAATTATGAAATGGCATGCGTTGGAACTAGGAACGCACCTTGCGTGCTGATTGGTTGAACGCCATTGCTCCTGACTCCTGAGATATTTCTCCTTAAATATACTTTTGAATGTGTCAATTTTTGCGAGAATAATTTAACATCTACTGCCAACAACGCTGTGTGGTCACCAGTACTCAATGATGTCGCCTCCAAATTGCAGCACAGCCATCCGATTAATGACCCACTCACGCGCACTCGGTTTTCCACTAAAATTAGACGAATCCACAACGTTGTTGTTTTGTCAACGCTCGTGACTTCCCGCCAAGGTCGTCGGTCAGGGCTGCCAGCTTTAATTGGTCCTAGATCTGGGGCTGTCCATTTAGATATTCTAAGATTCGGTTAATTATTTAAAGTTTATGTGTCATCCATCACCCTTATAAGTCGTCTTTTGGTTTGCTTAATTTGGTTCCTGTAGTGGGACGCTTCCACTCATGATTACAAATTTACAAGTAACTTTTACTATGGGGCTAACTCTGATATTACAATAAAAAATCTGCTGTTTCATTCATTAAAGTCGAAGTATTGCGCTTTTGTATGAAACAGCAAATTTTTTTTCGCAATATCAGAGTTGGCCCCATAGTAAAACTTTCTTGTAATCATGATTGGAACCACCCACTGAGGGTACCAAATGATTAAAATTTCAGCGTGTATAATTAAATACCTATAACTTTTGTTTCCCCCTTTTACCAAAACGTAGACTGAATTAATCCTGGTTAATAACTATTGCCATCTTAACTTTTGTGTAACGAAAGAAGTAACAGCATCAGGTTTTAGTTAACTCTACATTTTAATTATCACTTTTATGAATCAAAAAAGTAACTAGATTATACATCTTATAGCTAGATATTATTTGCATACCGTACACAAAGGTGTGGGCTGGTAAAGACCAGCCTTAAAGATCGGTGCCAACAAAGGTTTCCCACACAATACAACAATCAGACCCAACTGTTGACATATAAAAATGCCAGCCCTGAGTGATGATGGGCAATCACGACGTATGACGTCACGCAGCCTTCACGGCTGTCTTCGCTGCGCAAGATTCGATCCGTCCAAATCGGCGACATTGCCGCGGTCGCATTAGTGCTAAGTTAATGTTGCGACAATTCACTCGATTAAGATTTGACGCTTTATATCAGCTAACCACTACATTTTGATAAAAATTTCAATGACACCTGGAGTGCCATTCTCTAAGCATGTGACTTCGCTGTCAGTCATCGTTTCGTCGAGTTTCTGAGATACGTCATAGAGCCATTACTGAGTCACTACGAAAAATGTCACAGATTCTAGAGAGTTTAACAAGAAATGGTCAGACAACGCTGCCGCATTGACGAACTCAACGCTGCTAACATGGCTGGGCGGTTGCTGTCATTAATTTGATGCTTTACCATTTTACTTAAGCCACAGAATAGATATAAGTACTACCGTACAGAAAGGAAACTCTCCGCCCCGCCCCACAATCAATTACCTCACCCCACCGGCGCACACCGCGCGAGGTCCGTGTGCCGATCCGTGTGCTCATTCAATAGCTCGCACATAGTTGCGCGTGTGCAAAAACGCCACTGTGTAGCGTCTGTGTAATAGGTAGTTGAAACGCGACGCTTGTATGGAGTGCCCGGGGTATGCTTTAGCCTAATTGAATCCATCTACTTGTTGTAAGAGTGTTCAGAATTAATTGACTTCTTTTTCGCCAAAAATGTCAAAGGGAATTAATATTTATTGATAATTTAAGATCCTTTTTTTTTAATCCTGAATTTTTTTACACAATTATTATTATAAAATATATTTGATTTAACACTTTCGAGAAATGACTTATAAATAATCCCAGAATTTCCAACTCAATTTATAACACTACTTTTCATTGTTGACAAGTATTATGGATCTCATAAAAATTTCCCACTAGCCTATCAAAATTTCATCGCAAGTACACTCGGGCACATGCACATAGCTACATCGATCAGTTAGCGGGCAAATGGAAACAGCACCGATTCACACCGTATAGGTTATGCGCTGGCCCAATTCACCAATCACCACCTGTACATTAAAATTAACACACCTTACGAGGTATCAGGAAAGTGTATTTAGTAGTCAGTACCTCTGTTTTTAAAAAGATAATAGCAGCGAGGATACTTTGTCATTTTAAACAGAAAATCCGAACAGTACGCTGCCCGAGTCTTCGTCTGCGTGGACAGTTTTCTATCCCTTGGGATCAGTCCTTTTTTAGGGTTCCGCATCTCAAAAGGAAAAACAGGACCCTTATAGGACCACTTTGTTGTCCGTCTGTCTGTCTGTCTGTCAAGACCCTTTATCTCGGGAACGCGTGGAGGTATCAAGTTGAAATTAACCATATTATTATACTCAAGTCTCGGAATAATAACACCTAGAAGCCGTGTCCTCGTATGCAAAGTGAGGCAACTAATACCAAGCCAGAATGGCTTAGTTTTCAAATTTATATCCTTCATACGTTAACTAATCATAACGAAAACCCAATAATATAGTAACTAGTCTTATAAATGTGGGAAAATTGAAACTGTTTTGTACTTAATCGGTATGATTAGGTAACAATGTAGAATCTGAAAACGGAGCCATTTTGGCTGTTTTAGTTGCCTCACTTTTGACAGTGCGCTTTGTAGAGAACTATCGTTCTTGGTGTTATTATTCTAAGACTCAAGTCTACAGTTCCTTGAAACTGTGAAAAAATCTAACTTCTAAGTTAACGTAAAAAAGATACAGCCGTTATTTGCCACAAAACATTTATAGGGTACTTTCCGATGACCTAGAACTATAAAATTTGGCAAGTAATATCGTTACTATAATTTACTACAATAGGTACAGGGAAAAATCTGAAAACTATACATTTGCAGCTAAATTATAAAAAAAAGATCGGGAATATCTCGGAAAACAATTTGAGACTCGATTCCTGAACTAATTATAATTACGGAACCCTCGATAGGCGAGTCCGACTCGCACTTGTCCGGTTTTTTCTGAATGAATATGTGTGATTATGTATGTTGTATTTTCATAGATGATGTAGGTATCTATTGATACAATGTTCCCCGTTTATTGTAAGACAAGTAGTACAATATAAATTAATTTGATTCTAGTTTTTTTTTTCTTACAAGTGTAAGCTTCAAAATCTACGTAAAATCTAGGTCACAGAGGAAATAATCGCAATACATTTGAGTGATGCAAAGGAATATTATTGATTTTATTCCTACTCAAACGCAGATTGAAATTTGTATCATTTTTCAAATATTGTTTTATGGTCTTGATATAAAAAAAGAAAATGATACTATAAAGATATTCATATTCATTCATCTGAGACCATTGTGTCTCTTTATTAAGTAACAGCGCATCCTCAAGGTGCTGCATCTATTTGTCTTAGCAAAAGTTACGAAAAAAAATACAAACACAAACGTAGCAAAAGACAATGAGCGTGTATGATTCATGGAAGTTTGGAAACCATCTAATGGGCCCAGTCCTAGTTTTGAAACCACAGAAATATGTATCATAAATAGTCGTCATCGATCAAGTGAAGTTTCGTAACCTCTGGCCATTGTTACTTTTCGGTTAAGCTGATGTTGTATGGAACATTACTAATTAGAATGCAAAACGATTGTCTTTTATTTTAGATTATGGTAGAGTACTTTTGTTTTTATGGCTGTTGGCAATCTTTCATTTGTCTTATTTTAGTCGCTAATTGAATTTTACTAACGCTATATGAAAATAAATTAAAGTCTTTACCTACGCTAAAACTCACGGTGTAACAGCTATTCTAAGGGTAAATGACCGTACTTAGTAGCTTAGGACAACATAGGTCAAAAAAACTTTAAGTATTTCTAAAATACATCTTTACATTATAAATATACGGCTATTAGATCTAAAATAATACCTATATATTCAGCTTGGCATACACTAATAAATGAGTACTTCTAAAAATGTAAAAAGTTAACATAAAATATCGGAATGACATAACGAAGCAGAAAAAACTTCAAACTTCTTAATTTTAATTGATCTCTTAATTATAAAAATGTATGATTAATTTTGCGTGTATTCGTAGCATTGAAACGCTAGCCTCATTCATTATCAGGTAGTGAAGATACACGGAAGCTCCGAATATTTTTGGTGATTGTGAATTAGTATTTAGTTGACCTTGGACTCTCACTCTTAAAGGTCGTCGGTAATATAGCCACTTAGACGCAACTAAATGATGCATCGAAGATATTAAACGTCTTTTACTAAGTAGAAATAGTTAAAAACCTTTTTTGGAAGCGCCACTTTTGCCTTTACATTCTTATTATGTTAAAACATCAATTTCATTAGATTTCCATGAAGTGGCCTTAATTTAGGATTACTTTATCATTTCCTAAAGCTGCTCCACTATTCCAAAGGTAAGAGTAATTCGTTATTTTTGACTGTCTATTTACTTAATTATAATTATTACTTATAAATAAGGAAGGAGGTCTTTTTTATCACAATCATTTTCCTACAAAAGTTTTAAGCAAATATTAGAGAAAAAAGTTTTCTTTAATACTTAGTCAGAGAGATATCGAATAATCACCGTCGATATTGTGTTTTTAATTTGTCTGGTTTACGCTGTGTCTATTTTGAGAAAATTAATTAATTGCTTGTTGGTTAGCTTTAAAGTTATTTTGTTGGCACGCGATAGAAAGTTGAATGGTTTAGCATTTAAGAGATTGGTTTTGATTGTTTTGACTATTTTACGTGTCGTTAGATATTGTCTCAGTGAAATTTTTGGCGTTTAAATGTTACTTCCTACTAATATTATAAATGCGAAAGTCAGTTTAGTACGGCTCGTTAGATCGAAAAATTTAAGATTATGGTACCATCCGGCAGAAAGCATGAAACTTGGCTTGCATGTAGCTTTTACGTATAAAATAATAAAACCGGTCAAGAGCGAGTCGTACTCGCGCACTGAGGGTTCTTCCAACGAATCCACTTCTCGTCTGCTTCTGCATCTTTTAACACTATTACCATGACGATTGGCAAGGAACATTTATACTCACAGGGAGACGATCGGTCAATAATCATAGAAGCTACATCACTTTTTATGAAGAACCGAGACATTTTCATAGATAATCGACAAATGGCGCTGTACTGTTGTGAATCGCGGAATCGAATTTGTTTTGCAAAAGTGTATGAACTATCATAATGGTTTAATAAGTGATCTAATTCTTGATATGTTGACTATTGGTTTTTTTGGTTATCCACGTGTAAATGTAAATGTGGGCTGGTTTTACGTGTTTCAAAGACCACATTCCGAATCCGAATCGAATATGGTAGATCCTAGTTAGGACCATCAAAGTCAAACTGAACAACTTTTATTTTTAACCGACTTCAAAAAAGGAGGAGGTTTTCAATTCGTCGGAATCTTTTTACTTTGGATCATTATGGATGGGACGAACTCTGAAATCCCAAAAAAATCTGCCAGCTGTAGCAGATAGGTATATCATACAAAAATTATTAACGAAAATATGAAAAAGCTGATTTTTTTTCCGGATTTCAGTGTTAGTCCCATAGTAAAAGCGTGTTGTATGTGTTAGGTTAAGCTCAAAGACCGAAATCGATCTTGGAATGAAGTGATTTTTTTTTTTATAAAATAATCCCCTTAAACAACAAACTATGTCCTTTTATTCAAATGTCACGATTTATTTATATGTTCCGTCTGCCTAGCTAGTACTTAATAAAATACAAAAATATTTTTAAAAGATATCTGTCAAAAGTTTTGAGACTTGTAGGACCTAAAGCACAGGTAAGTATTACAAATCAGTGTGCGTCGTATTCTACCTTTATCATGGTTCCATACGAGTCATGACTTTTCTTCATTTCCACAACGCGTTGCTTGTGGGCGTTAGGTATGTTGATCATGACGTGAATTTCTTTTTGTGGTATTTCTTTGATTACCACAACGTGTTTTGGGTGTTTTTATAACAGCCATGACACGAATTTCGCGTTGTGGCATATGGCAGTAACCAGAACGCATTGTGAGCGAAAAAAACTAACTAACTCACTAACTCTAACCCTAACTCTGAGCCCCTAACTCTGAAATAATAAATAATAATATTACATTTATTATTTACAAATATTTATGATGTGACACGAAAATAACAGCTTGATTCCAATATCAAGCATTGGTAAAACTTCAACTTTTATAAGATAGTGGTAGAGTATATGCAAAACTATCAATTATCTTATCTACAATCATACATTTTATAGACACGTGCTCCAAAATATTGAGGTCAAAAATTCAATACTTACTGCCACCTTATAATAAACTAGCTTCTGCCCGCGACTTCGTCCGCGTGGATATTCGTGAAAATCCTTAGGGAACCTTTAACCAGGATAAATAGTATTCATAGTATTAATAGTGATTAGGCGCCACCAAGCGCGCTGTCCCGCCTTCGGTATGAAAGGTACCCTGTGTCGTCTGTAGCCCTGACAACGTGTATGCAAAATTTTATGATGATCGGTTGGGTAGTTAAGACGTGAAGGCGTAACAAACAAACGGACTTTCGCATTTATAATATTAGTAAGGATATAATTATATACAACGAGTTAATAAATAAACGCAAAACCTCTTAGGTAGTGATTGTGCTCGCTCATGAATATGTACAACTTTTACTAGGGGCCCAACTCTGCAACTCAACAAATAAAAACCGGTCAAGAGCGAGTCGGAATCGCGCACCGAGCGAGGGTTCCGTACCATCATAATTGCACCATCAAACCACACTGCAGAGCAGATTAATAAAATTAGTATTGCAGTTTTAGGTCAGCGCCATCTCTTGACCGATAGTGCAACTAATGTTAACTTTTTTAGAAATGTGATAATTTCTAATAAAGTGTGCTATATTGAGACACCGTTTTATTTTTCCTGTAATCTTTATAAAACTATGCGGCCTAAAACAAAAAGAAGAAATGATTAAAAACGTGCAAACGGCGTTCTTTCATATGATACCCCACATGCCCTAGTAGCCCCACTTAAAATTTTTAAGACCCTGTTGTAAAAAAGATATTGTAAGAGACCTGTTGTAAGAGACACTTTTCAGTCCCTGTTGTAAAAAGATATTTTTTTTTTATTTATTTCTTATTTGCAAAATAGTTGGGCAAATGGGTCATCTTAAACTATTCCAAATTTCAAGTTGATGCCATTAGTAGTTCTCGAGATATCCAGCTGTGACAGACAGACAGACTGAGTCACACCATAAGGGTTCCTTTTTTACCATTTTGGTACGGAGTGCATTCCATCATTCTCCGACTTTCCGTGGTGCATCTGTACCAGTGACCGATCAGCTACAACTCCTTGGCATGACAATATCATCTAATTTGAACTTCGGCGAATATATAGAGTCCATATCTGGAACCGCTGCGAAAAAGCTTGGAATCCTCTCAAAGGTTAAGCGTTACTTCACCCCGCATCATCCTTCAACTTTACAAAGCGCAAATCAGACCGGTCATGGAGTATTGCAGTCACCTTTGGGACGGATCAGCCAAATACCAGCTTGCCGCTCTGGACTCGGTCGAAAAACGGGCTAAGCGGCTTATTGGAGATCCCGAACTCACGAATGCCAAACTAAGTAGCCTCGACCACCGCCGTAGAATAGCTTGTTTGTCGGTATTTTACAAGATGCACTTCGGAGAGTGTGCGAAGGAATTACACGAATTAATTCCTCCAGCCCCATTCCACCATCGAAGCACTAGACGCAGATTAGCGTACCACCCTTATGTTGTTGATATTCCAACCATCCGCACAAAGCATTTTGCTAACACTTTTATAATGCGAACAGCTAAGGAGTGGAACAGCCTGCCTACCGATGTGTTTCCTAATAGTTATAACTTGGGCCTTTTCAAGGCTAGAGTAAATAGGCTTTATCTAAGTGAGCATGCTCCATCGTAGTCCGAATCATCACTTAACACCAAGTGTGATTGTGGACAAATGCTCACTTATTTTCAATAAAAAAAAGGAACCCTAATAATCAGCTGTTTCATACAAGTTGTCAATACCTACTCGACCTGGGGGCTATTGCATAACAAATTACAAGCTAATATTATTAGCGATTTTCCATAAAAATTTACTAATAATATATGTAAGCTTGTAATTTGTTATGCAATAGGCCCCTGAATGTAGTGTATGTGTGTCTTAGAATAATTACACATAGAAGGCGAGTCCGCGTCCGTATAGTGAGGCAACTCAAACCAAGCCAGAATGGCTTGGTATGACTATTCGGCCCCTTAGTGCTCAAGTGATATTCGTGTCGAATACAACTCCCGAAAATTTCACTAAAAATGAGGGTTTACGCAATGAACGGATGTCACAATCAGGTCACATTACATCGCAGAAACACAAGAAACATTATAGATTACATTTCACGTGTAATTAATGCGTTTGAACTTACATTTTTACGTAAAACATCCATCAAAAATAACCATGACGTGTCACTTCACATTTTACGAAAATGTTGCCAGGACGGGGAAAAAAATCTCCCGCATTTACTGTTGTTCAATTAAAAGCAGGGATTGAAATACTGTTAAAAAAATAACGATATAAAAAAAAATAACATTAAAAATACCGTTTCAACATTTTATCAGTAAATTTACCGGTAAAAATAACGTTAAAAATATATTACCGGTAAAATGAACGTTAAATATAGCGTTAAATTATGTACCGGTAAAATTATCGGTAAAAAATTAACGTTAATAATTGGAATATAGTTAATTTAAAAATTAACGTTAAAATTAACGTTAAATTTAACGTTATTTATTGACATAACGTTAATGTTAAATATAACGGTAAAAAGAGTAAAAATTAACGTTATATTTAAAAATAACGTTAACATTCCCTGATTAAAAATGAGTCAATTATATTCCATGCGATTTGACAATTCCTTATTTTCTATTAGGCTAGCATTGAAAAAAACGCAATGTTCTCATTGAAATAAAATGTATGATGATTTATAAAGAAATTGTATGACAAAAATTACGCAAGTACGGAAGCGTTGTCACAAATATTAAAGGACATCAGGCACATGAGACCCAAAAGTGTATAAACATAATTCTGTTATCTATAAACACTTTATGTTACTAGAATCATAAAACAGTAGCAACATTATTTTTTTACTCCTTCATTTAGCTTTAATTAATTTAAGAAAAAAACAAAAGCATATCAATGAAACGGACATCTTTGTTAGCGATTTCACAAGTCTCCCCTGAGTATATTTGTTCTGTGGCACAAGTGATTGCGCATTAAAAATAAATGGCCGAATGTCAGTCAACTCAACTGGCAAAAGCGTTTTGTTACGTGCGACATATGCGCAGATTTTCCGTTTGATCTGGATCCAACTCGTACTATGGGCAACAGCGTCGCTTAACCAGTTTTCAACAAAATTCGCGTGCGCGCGTATCGCCACTGCACGAACTTAACGTATGGTTGTGACGGCGCGGCGTGCAAGCGATTTTAACCTTAGCAGTGGTTAAGCGACGCTGTTGCCCATGGTACATTGTGGTGCTAATCTGTATCACTAACGCAGCTAACGAAACGTATTGTCGTGAAACTGGTGTTGCTATTTAGTGTCGGGGTTACCAAAAAAAAACTTTCAATAACTCTTAAAACATAAATCTTCGTAAAAATCTGAATATTTTCTATGACTAACTAATTACATGCCTACATTTTGAAAAAAACAGAAACGTTATACATTATGTGGTTTTTTTCTATGGGACTCTGCCTGATGTCCTTTGGAAAGTGGATGTCTTTTACGACCCCAAGTGGTACATATTTGTATTGCGAAATTATAAACTCGCAAAAGGTTGGTTTTATCTCGTGTTAAAATGAATGTGAGTACTTATTTGTAGGTAATTTGGTATGAAATAATTTAGTCTAAAAGCTGATATCATTTAAATGAAAACTTTCAATACTAAAATAATTAATTAGGGGTGGCATATTTTTAAATAAAGGTTTTATAAAATGATTTCTTTATACGCTGCCGCTTGCCGATGACACCGCACTCACTCGTAGTTAGTTTGTTTCACGAATCTTGCTCGATTGCTATAGTCGCACGCAGGGTTCGGGAAACAGGTAAATATTATAAAAAAATCAAAGATGGCGACCAACTTCTTTGTTTGTGAGCTGATTTCGATAAAACTCGGTTTGGGGTCCTATTTTCGAAAGGAAACAGCAACTAAATGTTAAAAATATAAAAATCCAAGATGGCGACCAGCTTTTTTGTTTGTGGGCCAATTTTGATGAAACTCGGTTTGGGGTACTATTTTGACAAGAAAACAGCAACGCGATGTTAAAAATACAAAAAATCCAAGATGGCGGCCAACTTTTTTATTTCTGGGCCGATTTCGATGAAACTCGGATCTTGTGACTATTTTGACAAGAAAACAGCAACACAATGTTAAAAAAATAAAAATTCCAAAATAGTAGCCAATTTTTACTTATTTGTAACATTGCGTTGCTATTTTCTTGTCAAATAGTACCCTGAACCGAGTTTCATCGAAATCGGCCCACATACAAAAAAGCTGGTCGCCATCTTGGATTTTTATATTTTTAACATTAAGTTGCTGTTTTCTTTCGAAAATAGGACCCCAAACCAAGTTTTATCGAAATCAGCTCACAAACAAAGAAGTTGGTCGCCCGCCATCTTGGATTTTTTATATTTTTAACATTGCGTTGCTGTTTTCTTTTGAAAATAGGACCCCAAACCGAGTTTTATCGAAATCAGCTCACAAACAAAGAAGTTGGTCGCCATCTTGGATTTTTTATATTTTTAACATTGCGTTGCTGTTTTCTTTTGAAAATAGTACCCCAAACCGAGTTTTATCGAAATCAGCTCACAAACAAAGAAGTTGGCCGCCATCTTGGATTTTTTTATTTTTTACATTGCGTTGCTGTATTCTTGACAAAATAGCCCTAAAAACCGAGTTACATCGAAATCGGCCCACTAAAAATATATTTGGCCGATATCTTAGGTTTTTTCATATTATAAACATTGCGTTGATGTTTTCTTTTAAAAATAGTACCCCAAACCGAGTTTTATCAAAATCAGCCAACAAACAAAAAAGTTAGCCGCCATTTTGGATTTTTTTTATAATATTTACCTGTTTCCCGAACCCTGCGTGCGACTATAGCAATCGAGCAAGGTTCGTGAACTAAACTATTGCGTTACTGTTTTCTTGTCAAAATAGTACCCCAAACCGAGTTTCATCGAAATCGGCCCACAAACAAAAAAGTTGGCCGCCATTTTGAATTTTTTATATTTTTAACATTGCGTTGCTGTTTTCTTGTCAAAATAGTACCCCGAACCGAGTTTCATCGAAATCGGCCCACAAACAAAAAAGTTGGCCGCCATCTTGGATTTTTTTGTATTTTAAGATTGCGTTGCTGCTTTCTTGACGAAATAATACATATTCTTATGATAGTACCCCGAACCGAGTTTCATCGAAATCGGCCCACAAACAACAAAGTTAGCCGCTATCTAGATTTTTTCATATTATTAACCTTGCGTTGCAGTTTTCTTGTCAATATAGTGCCCCAAATCGAGTTTCATCAAAATCGGCCCACAAACGAAAAAGTTGGCCTCCATCTTTTTCTTCTTTATTGACATTCTTAACATAGCACAGTCGACTAACTATAGTTACAGTTAAATGGTGAAATCCATACAATCGCAACTATAAATACGACGATGGTTTCAACTTCCCTACTTTTAAGGGAAAATTTCTTGTACTGGTAACATCATCTTTTTTGCTGTGTGCGTTTCGTCGAGCGTAAACACAAGCACCTTACGCACACATAAATTTCATTTGTGCCTCACTTTTGACGGACCACTTTCTAGGAAACTATCGTTCTATGTGTAATTATTCTAAGATGTGTGTAGAATGTAGTACTCCATAGTAAAAGTTGTTCATATTCATGAGCACAATCACCACCTAAGAGGTTTTGCGTTTATTCATGAACACGTTGTATATAGTATGGATATGGATATTCATATTCATATTTCTTTGTTGCATATTGTTGTGCCACTCAAGAAATTCATGTCGCCAACCGCTCGATCTACCGAATAATTTAGTATTCATCCTCATTATAATGATTAATATCGACTTCCTCAGTATCTCGAAGGTAAACCGACTCGATTATTCGTGACTGTACAAACCATTTTGATTGATTTTAAAGGTGATAATCTTCACCATTGCTAATTGAAAGTGATTATGGACTGACATAAAAATAAAAAGATTTAAAAAGATATAAGCAAAAATCTCAAATTTAAAAAGGTTTAAGTTTTGGTAACAGTGTTTGGGATTATAAAATCGCTGAGGATTTCGATGGTGCCCTGGTTTTGCATATGAGGTCGGCGATAGCGGTGGTTATGCTACTATTATTAAAGTCGATGATCGGATGGGTGACCAAAATCTTTAATTTAGAACTCTTCCGTGTTTCGAAAGCCACATTAAGCCACAGCTGCATTAACTGAAATAGATTAAATATTAGGTCTTTACCTATGAAAAGTTGCCGATATTATGTCACATACCTACAGAGAAAATAATAACTTTGATTAGAATAGATCTTGATATAATATCAAATTATTTTATTTTTGTCCTTATTTTAGCTTCATTAACATTAACAATTTATCTTAAAAGTGACTAAGGGTAGAGGTTGTAACTTAGCCAAACCTTATTGAAGTTAAAACTTCTTTAGCGGCGTTATACGCTTTTTTGTAATGGGTAAAAAATGTAAAACTCGCGTCAGTCAGTCAGGGTCGCGTGACTCTGATCGAAAATTCGTAAGACGGATGTGACGAATGGACAGTAGACAGCCGGCGGCGGAAGTATCCCTCTCTCTTTCTACGGGGCGCGGCAAAAATGGCGGCGCGTCATTTCAAGACGTAAACACTTGTGTCACCATAGCAACGCGCTAATTTTTTAATTCAATGTCAAAGCCCTTTTCTGTCAAGCTATGGATAAGACTTTCGTACAATACTGTTCTGTATTCGTAAGTTCAAATGCAGAGTAAAAATTATTCCCTAACCATTTCAAAATATCAAAAATGCACAACGTTAATATTCAAGTTTTCACTTCTGCCGGCACTCCCGGAGTGCAACCCGAATTTTTTTTCGCTTATCGTAAATGGAATAAGTTAGCATATTTTTCAATCATTAGTAAGTACATAAAAGTCTTGTTACATGAGAGTTCACGGTTGTTAAATGAACAAAGAAAATGCTGGCATGAAAAATGCAACTTCTTGGAAATTCTTCATACAAATCGGCAATTTCCTAGTTAAAGATAATTTACTCTTAAAAACTTGAAGCAAAAGAAATATCCTGCGAAGCTTAAGAAATCATGTTTCCATTTGCTAAATTAGTACCATTTGACAGTAATGACTAAATAGCATTCCCATCAAACCTGAATATTGTTATGTATCTATTCAACTGTCCAGATTGACGTGCGATGTCGCTGCAGTGTGACTCAGCTCTAACAGGCGTGTTGCATTAATTTCAGTGTTATCTGTTGCATTAATTGTAAATCAGCATTGGTGTGAACCGGCATTATATGGGTAGAGCCTGTTTATCACTGTAATGAATCTAAAGATTATTCAGGATTAAGTTAATGCGGCTTAGTCTAGCATCTGTTATGATAGAAAAGCTTGCTTAAAGTTTAAAATAAAATCTCTTATAAAAGAGTGAAGGGGTGACTGACAGACTATTGCCCAGCCAAAACCACTGAATCTAAAGACTTGAAAATTTGTACATAGATATTTTATACAGTGTAAACACCCACTAAGAAGGGATTTTTGGAAATTCCACCCCTAAAGGGTTGAAATAGGGGTACAAAGTTTGTATGGAAGAAAAAATTAAATAGACATTTCAACTTGAAACTTCGTATCAGTACTTCTAAAAACAAATAAGCAAACACGTGTTTCGTGGTTTTCCTAAACTCAACCCTTTGGGTAAAAAAAGCCCAACATCGATATGGGTGGCGTTAACGAGGATTTATGGGATGTTGATTACGAAAATGGCATTTATTTTTAAGTGGTAGACATTATTCAAAACCTAAAGGGGGTCAAATGGGGTTGAAATTTTGTATAGAAAAAATATAATATAGATATTACGACTTGAAACTTCGTAGGAGTACTTCTATAAACAAATGACCAAACATGTATTTCGTAAATTTCTGAAAATAAGGGGTAAATGGGGTAAAAAGCCCAAATTCGATATGGATGTCGTTATTGAGGTTTTATTGTCGATTGCGAAAATGGCATTTATTTTTAAGTCCAACATAGTGGCTATGTTTCAACCCCTAAAGGGGTGAAATGGGGATAATTTTGTATGTTTTTTTTTTATTAAAAGACATTTCGACTTGAAATTTCGTAAGAGTACTTTTAAAAACTAAGCAAAAACACGTATTTCGTGATTTCCCGAAAATGTTTATGTTTATTTACCCACTAACTCCCCTGCATTTATTTTGGGGTCCAAGACGACACGGTGGACATTATTTAACACCTAAAGGACTGAAACGGGGGTTCAAATTTTTTATGGAAAAATAATACGGGAACGGGAACAGGAATGAGAACGAGAACGGGAACTAAAAATATTATAAATGTAAAAGTTAAATGTTTGAATGTTTCTTACTCAATCACGTAAAACCGGCTGAATGGATTTGGAATAGCACACAGATAGTTATAGCCTATGGTAAAACATTTATACTTTTTATCTTGGTCAAAGGTTCCATAGCGATTTTCCGAATGTCCACGCGGACGAAGTCGCGGACAAGAGCTAGTCAATTTATATTCAAGTGAAAGAAAGTTTATCCGCCTCTGTGGTCTAGTGGTTCACCCACCTGTGTAAGACGCAGAGGTCCGATTCCCAGGGGGTACAATTTGTACTCGGTTTCGTTAGTAGTAGGGCTTATTTCAAGTCCGCCTAGCTAGCTACCACCATCTCACCTAAGTCTGACGCTATAACAACAATTTAAAAAAGTGCAGATCTATAAGGTTCATATCATTTTTGCCTACTTATGTAAAATTATTGACCTAATTCAAAGAAGTAAACATCTATAAATTATAACGTTTTGCATTTTTCTGTCAATGTTTATTTCTGATGATGTATAGGCACAGAATAACTAATAGTACAAAGGTAATCAAAATACTTGTAGGCATCACTCGCGCTTAATTGTGGCAAAGAGGTATGTACATTTCCTTCTGTTTCATTAAGCCCAACCCCTCGTTTTAACCAAGGTATAATACAAGTATAATACATGTTTTATGCAATTGTTTTGATTTTGGTTCTCATTCATATACATGTATAAAACATGTTGTATACAAAACTTGTTATGTATTTGTAATGTTCAAAACTTCTAGTTGCTTACATGTTCATGATCGCATGTTATATACTTGTTGTACCAACTTGAATACGACACAACAACAGTGTAAACGCCGCCGTTGAGTTTTATATTAGTATAAATACTTGTTTTGGTTGCACAGTGTGAACGAGAAGAATGTTTAAGACTGTTGCAATACATGTATAAAACAAATACTTGTTTACAACAAGTATTCTTCAAGTTTTGTATGAGACTAGTATTTAACATGTTTCTTGGTGAAAACGAGGGGTTAGGTTACATTGTTTGTTTCCCGAATAAAATAACTTGATTCGCAATAGGCATATCATATTCATATTCAGATTTTGCAGTATTTCAATGACCTATAAATATCTATAATAGGGTGGTCTGGTGTACATTACACCAAAGAGAATGTAAAAAATCTAGGGTAGATTTTTTATTTCCTTAAATAACTTGTGATCAGTTTTAAGCGATACTGTGTTCAAATAATAATTATTTACTAGTGGATGCTAGTCGTCGGATGTCGCTCGGTGGGCGCGACACTGCGTCAAGTGTCAGCGAGGGCGCGTTGCGACACTGCGCCTACGCACCTGACTCATAGCTTGTGCAAACAGATCGGCTGGGATTGTAGATACAATTGATTTCAACGCATCTATTATTTGGTGAATATTGGTTTATTTATACTATTGATATGATGATCTTTGATTGATAAGTTTTTTGGTCATGAGGCATTTGGAGGAGAAACTACCGTAATAAAAATGCCAAATTGTCAAGGTGTTAGATATGGAGGAGTATTTGATCACTATTAGGTAAGTATTTAGTGGTAAAACTTTGCGTGTTCATTTAATAAAAAAAAATATAAAAGGGCTATAAAAAAGGGTATAAATATTATGGACCTACACTACACAAGTCAGTTATAGGTTATTATGTAATCATATCATAAGCTGATAAGAATTTTGTAAATTATTATGCCATTGGCAGTAACTAATGCTTATAACACGCTATTATAATCTGCCATCAACTGAATTCTTTACGTAGTCGTTGATACACAAAAAAGCAGTGTCATTTCACAACGGCCCACATACGAGCACATCACGCGAATATCAGCAATTTGGGCATAAATCACAAAATAAAGGCCACCTCTCACGACACGGCCGGCGACCGAGGGGCGCAATCAGCGGTAATTGTCGCAATCAGACCGCGCCTCGGGACACTATTAACATTGCGTCTAACTAAAGCCTTTATTTAGGCTGATGTTTGACAATTTGTGGATATGGTGACCTTTGTGACCCGACAGACTTTGACCTACACGTGATATAAAATTATTTAATGATTGCATGCTCAGACCAAATAAAAAAGTAAAGACGGAGTCTTTCGACAAAGCGGTGAAGCCAGTAAAACTACGCCTTGGCTGTGTACATACACAGTTTACGCACACATATGTAACGAAACTACGCCTTAGCTTTCGTTCGTCATTGGGCGAACCCTGCCGCCCGGCCCCCGCCCACCCTCTAGTACGCACACAATGCACCATCAAAAACCGGCTTCACTTAGTTGTTCGCAACCACTGCGCAACGCTCCATCTTCCTTTTTTATTTGATCTGAGATTGCATGGGCACATCGTGCATTTGCTTTTGTTTTGACGAGTTTAAGTATTCTTTTATTTGATATAGGTTTTAGCCCACAATACAGGGTATTCCAAAACAACAAGCGATGCTGAATATGATAGATAGGGACCATCAAACTGAACAACTTTAAGGTGGTACCCTGAGCGAAAGTGGCGCCGCGGTGAATTTTATTTAATATTATAATTCTAATACACAATTTCAATAATGTTTATCGTGGAGATTTTAGGGCCTACAGTCTAGTATTTTTAGACGGCATCGTTACATTCCCTAGTAGTCACTGATAGAAGTAGATAGAAAAACTGCTAAAAGTTGCCGTTTTTGACACATTTGCTATCTAATTCTACGAATAACTACGAGGGCATGTAGTGATACCTTCTAAAAATACTAGACCATGGGCCCTAAAATCTCCAGGATAAACATTATTAAAATCTTTTTCTATTAATAACTTATTAAATAAAAACCTCTGAGGGCGCCACTTTCGGTCATACAAACGCCTTAACTATGATATGGGGGCCAAAAAAAATATTTTCGTATTTTGATATTTTGTATGATTTTTTTTTGCGATTTCAGAGTTGGTCCCATGCTAAAAGTTGTTCAGTTTGATGGTCCCAAACTACCATATTAGGCATTGATATTACTGAATTTTCGGCATTTCAAAGAGATGTGGTCACAGAATACAAAAGCACAGAAAAGATATAGGTACAGTAGTAGGAAATAGCATCGTTTTAGTACTTCGTTTTGCTAAATTAGTTTTATTATTGTTTTACATAAAGCTTAATGTATACTTGATGTATTTGCAATTTTGATTTTATAATCTAAAAATAAGTTTTTAATATTTTTAAGATCTAAATCCTCTCTTAAAAATGAAAAATTTACCAAAAAAAAAAACAACTTTACAATTTAACGAGAAGGTAACGAGAAAGCATACAACTAACTAAAACAGATCAAGTGGAAATAATCTGTAACTGTGTATTTACAATCTCGAAGTATATTATCAGTCATAAACGCAATAAAGTAATCAAAATGTTAATTGTTTTATGTCGCCTAATTGTGACAAGTATCAAATTGGTAATGTCATACACTTTGTCCAAGGCAATCTTGTATGATCTAATCCATCAATATTTATTTGACTTTTATGACTATCAACCAAAGTTGATCGAAGTCCTTAAGCATTGAATTTTTATTTCTTACACCAATTTTTTTTGTGGCGATTGACAGATTAAAGTCCTAAAGAATTTGAAACTTAAATTAACTCTCAATATTGATTTTTATCTAATTTCTGAAATCTGTTTTATTGTTTATTCGGAGTCAGAGAATAATAAGGACATTTTTCTATTCTAATTCCTCTTTTTCCTAGTTCCATTTAGGACGTCCTTTCCATTCCATTCCTAGGACGTCCTTGACGGGACAACGGAAAAAAATAGAAACGGAAGAAATAGAGAGAAGTCAGTTTGTGGTCAGTCAAATATGTAGAGAGAGCAAGCTCATATTTAAACAGTTCATTCAGATAGATTAACAGAAAATATACCTTTCGAATGAACTGGAACTTCAATTCAATTTTTATTTAGTACTTACTTTGGACTTCGTATTTTTTCGTAGAGGAAGACTGTCAGAATGTTTTTATAAGCATATCATCTGAAATTCCAAACTGTATTATATACAGATAGACAGGGTTATTTGTAAAACACCAACAACCTTTCAGGAGTACATTACTAACATCATAAATAACAACATTTGTTCTACGACTTTTCTGAAAAGAGACAAAAAAATTGACTTCTCATATGAAACTCGATCAGCTGTTCGGACATTAGAATGGAAAGTCGAATTTTTGTTTGTTTTCGGAAAAGTCGTAGCACAAATTAATGTTGTTGTTTATGATGTTAGTAATCTACTCCTGCGAGGTTGTTGGTCTTTAACAAATAACCCTGTTTATGTCAATGATCATATAGTTTTTTAAGTCTTCAACCGTCTCCAGTGTGCCCGCCACTAAGCCTTGACCTATGACAGCGCCGAATAAGCGTCGGTCACGCCACATGCCGGTAATGTGGGCACAATACAAGCTATGCTCAGTCTATGCCCACGATATATCCTAGGATGAGTTTTTGCTTACGACTTTAGAAGGATCAATATAACAACAATAAACAGTATTGAAGTTACATGAAACTTTTGTAAAAAGCTATCGCTAAGCTTAAAGGCTTTCAAAGTAATGTATTTTTTTAATAGCTCTTGATTTCGATGTTTACTCAATCATTATTATTATTATTATAAATACTTAAGACTCGAGTAATTACTTAAAATATGCTTGATGTAGTAACTGAACAGTATGTAGAGTTTGATTTAGTAAGTATTACTTTTAACTATAAATTTTTGAAGTGAAAACTTCTTTAGAGGCGTTGTGCGCTTTTTGTATGGGGAAAAAATGCTAAACTCGCGTCAGGAATCACGTGGCTGATCGAAAATGCGTAAGACGGATGTGATGGATGGAGAGAAGACAGCTGACGGTGGAAGTATCCCCCTCTCTTTCTACGGGGCGCGTTGAAAATGGCGGCTCGACATTTTAAGACGTAAACACTTGTGTCACCAGCAACGCACTAATTTTGAAAATGGAACTAATAGCAACGATCTCGTCGGTGAAATCATAGACTTATTTATACTCTGAATGCGTGCATGTAGAAATTAAAAAGGCCACTGGCGCGATATCTTTAGAACTTTTCTTAATCACAAACTGATTGAATTGTGTGACTGTATAGTAATAGGAAAGAAATAATTTTAATCCTTTGCCGCTAATTGTCTAAAATATCGTTCCCTACGCATACCAACATGTAACACTAATTAGAGAAAAAACTCGTTTTTCTGCAGAGCCGTTGCACAATTTAATAATTTTTCTTTGGATCATACCTCTATTGATGTTTTTAGTATAAAGCCTGCTGCGATACGTCGCTTGATCGCAGCCTCATTTTTCGACAAAGATCAAAATGTTTCTATATTTATCTTTAAGTAAGATTATAAGTTCTACATGTATTTCCCTGCAACTTGTAATTTACTCCATAGTTTTTAATTACCCATAAGTGAAAACTTGTAAATGGCTTTTAGTAACTCTATTTTGTAACTACTCATACCATGTCTCAAAGCTGTTAGTTTTCCTAACAAAATAAAATAAAAATAAAATAAATAAAAATATCAAAAATGCACAAAGTTAATATTCAAGTTTTCACTTCTGCCGGCACTCTCGGAGTGCCAACCGATTTTTTTTTCATTCAGTTTGTTGTTTTGATATGATTCAAAAGCGCTTAATTTTTATTTGACTTTGATGCTGTTTTTTGCTGCTATTTTGCCCGATATATTTTGAAAACGATTAAAACAACCAGTTAAAATGCATTCTCGTTAATAATTTACGCAAAGCATATTTGATCTTCGACCTCATACTAATGTAGAAACAGCCGAGACTTGCTCATAAAATTTTAGAATCAACGCCTACGGTGTATAATGCATTATAACGATTTTACTATAATCGCCCTGTTCCGTGTAACTTTACTTGCAATAATTACATGTCATTACATACAAAACGTGACCAAGTTTAAGGATATAGTTTTGTGAATTCGTTAATGTGATTGACTATAAGGAAATTTGTGGTAGTTGTGAATTGTGTTACTATTAAATTGATTAGTGACGATTTGTTGACGGAATAGGAAGACGGATGGTTGAGTAACATTAACTAGTTTTTTGAGCTTATTGCTTTTAAAAATAAAGAAACTTATGTTTAAAGTAGCTCGGTGAAGGTTAAGATTTATTATTTAAAAAACAATTGAAACATGTAACACAACAGCCTGTTGGGTTAAGTAGGTGTAGCATTTTCATAAAAAAGTTTTGATTATTTTGATGTAGAAGATTCGTGGAACTTTGACATCAGCCTGCTGCTGGTGCACAGGCCTTCCTTATGAATGGACAAGGAGGATGGGCCATAACCCACCACGTGGGCCCAGTGCGGATTGATGGGTGTTAACGATTGCGAATGCAGCCGGGACCAACGGCTGAACCTGCCTTCCGAAGCACGGAGGAACTCGAGAAAATTTTTGGTCACCCATCCCACGTCTGACCCTTGCGAAAGTTGCTTAACTTCCGCAATCGCACGGCCAGGCGCTATACCACCGAGCTCCTGTCATGGAACTGTCATATCTAAATAAAATATCAAAATGTTTTAATTAGTATAATTCTCCCACAGACCTAAATCGACCTATATCGATATAGGTCTGTGAATTCTCACTTAGCAATTTTACTAACTAAAATAAGTTATCTATAATCAAAAACACTTAATAAATCGATCAGAACTGCAAGTTGATTAAAATCAAAACCACAGTGTAATAAAACTGTAAAGAACGACTACTAAAATATTACAGTTTAAAAACAATGCAAAGATCTATTTATTAGTCTGTGGTTTTCATTAGGCTGTATTTGTCTTTGTCTCATTGCGCCAGTTACGGATTATGACACAGAGTAATAACTTGTGGATTTATAACCATTTAACTCGTTCAGATTGAATATATTTTGCGCTATTATTGTTTCAAACTCTAGTTTAGACATTATTTATAACTTTGTTTAATTTAGTCTAGTGGTGAGAACTAGTAAAAATTTAACTTTAGTTTTTGCCGTATTTTTTATGCTGTGGTGATTAATTTATTACTGTTCGGTAGTATATTCGTGTAATTAATGTAGATTCATCAATTATTACATTTACAAACGTAGACAGATTGAAGTTGATTGAAGGACATTTAATTTGTTTATTTGCATATCAATTGAACCGAACAAAATAAATATTAGTGTAGGAAATGAAGCGATCTTTTGTATGGAGACCCCAACATTAAATCCTCAGTCAATAAAACTTTGCAGGGATGTAATACGGTATGAACCAAAACCTATGTACAAATATCCAAAAAAAATCGATTTGGATAATTTAAAAAATATGTTTCATTTATGATACTTTATCATACTGTAAAGTTTCGTCTACTGAGGATTTACTGAGGGGTCCACTATCTTCCTTCCTACACTAAATTAATGATTAAATTATATCCATTAAATATATGTTCTGCATCGCATTCGTTGATATCGTTTTCGCCAAAGGTTGACTGGTAGAGAATGCTACTAGCATTAAGTGTGCCTCTTATACCCGTTGTATTTGTGCAATAATGATGATTAAATAAAAATAAATAAAATTACCTAGATTTTTAGTCATTTTATTAATAAAAAACCGGCCAAGTGCGAGTCGGACTCGCGCACGAAGGGTTCCGTACCAAAAAACGGCAAAAAAAATACGTTTGTTTTATGGGAGCCCCCCTTAAATATTAATTTTATTCTGTTTTTAGTATTTGTTGTTATAGCGGCAACAGAAATAACATCATCTGTGAAAATTACAACTTTCTATCACGGTTCATGAGATACAGCCTGGTGACAGACAGACAGACGGACAGCGGAGTCTTAGTAATAGGGTCCCGTTTTTACCCTTTGGGTACGGAACCCTAACAAAATGTATGAATTATTTAAAAAACTCTAGGTACCGTGCTGGTAATTATTATTAGGAAATACCTACTTAGGATACTTTTTTGTGAAAATAACCTAAAGATGACCGAGGTAATAGGTAGGTAGTCTTGATTTATTCTTAAAAAAAATCAGGCTTCAGATTATGTGTATCTATTCTTAAATCCGTCGGTTTTAAAGGTCAACAAAAGTGACAGGAACCTTCACAGAATAAAATTATTTATTTTTGTTTTATCCAATAAATAATTGTATGAATGTGACAAATTAATAATGAGCGTAGTGGGCGCGGCGTGGGAACTTGAGCGCTGACCTCTACGTGTAAGTGCCAACATTAATATTTTAGATTTTGACACTAAGCAACGGCTGTTGTATCTTATATAAAATAGATTGTGAGATGCAATTTTTGATATTGAACACATTGATTTAGAGCACTTTTATTTTTTTGAGGTTCCGTACCTCAAAAAGAAAAAAAAAACGGAACCCTTATAAGATCACTTTGTTGTTAGTCTGTCTGTCAAGACCCTTTATATTGGGATTGCGTGGGGGTATGAGTTGAAATTAAAACCATATACTCAAGTCTACAATCCCTTGAAGCTGTGAAAAAATTAAACTTCTAAGTTAACAGAAAAAAGATACAGCCGTTTATACCGCAAAAAATGCATAATTCGACACTGTCAAAGGAATCAAAATTCATAGGGTACTTTCCGTTGACCTAAAACTATGAATTTTGGCAAGTAATATCTTCTTATGCTATAAATACAGGGAATAACTTAAAAACTGTACATTTGTAATTCAAACATAAAAAAATTCAGTCGTTTGTCTATCCGTCTATGTGAAGACCCATTATCACAGGAACACGTGGAGGTATTCAGGTCTAAAGTCCCTTGAAGCTGAGAAAAAGTCAAACTTCTAAGTTAACGTAAGTATAAAAACTGAAAAATACTTTTTTGTTTGTATAAAAATTGACTGGTGTCCTTAATTATCTGGACACCACTAGATATATATGTTTTTAGTGGCAAAAACGAAAGTTTAACTTGTTAAGGCTGTTCTGTGAAGAAACAATCATACGTGAAAGTTTGAGGGTTTAGATGTTTGGATGTTTGTTCCTCAATCACGCAAAAACTACAAAACAGATTTGGTTGAAATTTGGCACACAAATAGAAGATAGCCTGGATTAAATCATAGAATACTTTTTATCCCGAAATTCTTACGGGAATAGGAACCACGCGGGTGAAACCGCGGGCGGCCGCTAGTATGAAAAAATTTTCTTGTGAATCGCAAGCTCTTCTAAATTGAAACCTTCAACACCGTTCTCCCACGGTTATAAAGTGCTCTAAGTGATAATTGTCAAGTTAAAGTTTTTGCACGACTCCGCGTCATACATCTAGGAAATCGATTTGTTTTAATGCGAACAAATTATTGTACAATTGCCAAGTTTCGTTGGCAAAAAAATAAGTGCTCAACACGTTGTTTTATTAGAATTATGGGTTCGATCTGTTTTATTATGGTTAAATTTGTTGTTATGTATATATATTTATATGGGATTTGAATGTTTTTGTTGTTGGTTAGACTAGAGCAAAAAGTATGAAAATGTTTTTGATAAATCAAAGGACATTTTATATTAATTTGTTTATTAGCTTAGCTTAGTTATTCAGGAACTCTCTAAACCTAACTTCATACTTCTTTTTCTTCTTATCGAATGAGGATTAGTAGTTAGAGGTTTTCAAGCCGCCTGTAAGGCCTCTAACTTGGCTTTACGACTGTTATCAGATGACAACAGCCGGGACCGACGGTACGTGCCCTCCGAAGCACGGAAGCGCTCAGTTGAAATGCCACTTTAACGGTCACCCATACGACACCTGACCAGACCGAGCGTTGCTTAACTAATGTGATCAAGTATGATGAGTCTGTCAAGTTCCGCCATGAACGCTTCACTTCATACTAAAAAATAAAAAAAAAATCATACTAAAAAACACAACTCGGCTTTGTTAGCCAGGAGCAAATCGAACCTGCGACCTTCGCTTGCAGAGCTTTCGCTTCAACTCCTACAAGAACATCAAAATACTTTTTTAACCGCCTCTGTGGTCTAGTGGTTCACCCACCCCTGTAAAACGCGGGGGTCCCAGGTTCGATTCCCAGGAGGGGCGTATATTTGTACTCGGTTTGTTTGGTGGTTAGGGCTTATTTCAAGTCCGCCTCACTAGCTACCACCATCTTACCTAATTCTGACTCCATAACAACAATTAACAAATTGTTGTGTTCCGGCAGTTAGAGGTAAGATAGCTAGTTCCTTAGTGATGAGGATTCCGGGTGTAGTGCGCTTCCACCTTCGGCCTTATCGTCGCTTAACATCAGGTGAGGTGAAGGCCAAGTACTACCCGTTATGAATAAAAAAAAGATGTTATTTTCTAGTACTTTCAAAATACATTTGTAAATACATCTTTTTTTATTCATAAAATAAAATGCTGGTTTCGTTAAAGCAAAAATGACTATACAACAATTAGTTTCTTGAATAAAGTTTAATAAATAAATCATAACTCTTATTAGTTCGATTATCACCATTTCTTCCTTCCTTCACAACTGTAGGCACTCAAACAGTGCGAAATCATTTTTGTTGACTCTAGCAGTGAGTAGGTACACTTTTTTTTGTCAACAATATTATTCAAAATACAATTCAAATAGCAAAAATACCTTACAACGAAAGAGAAAGTTTTATGGCAACAATAAAGGAAAATTCTATGGGAAAGCGTGTTTAAATAACCCTAAACGTAAAACAACATTGAAATCCTTCCGGTCCCGAGCAAATATTTCAACAAAAGACGTTTTGCAAAGGTTTTTCCCTTTTTGTTGTGTCAAAGCATACTTGATCCGAGTTGGACGAATGGTACGGTTATAGTTAGTGGCGTTTAGGGAACAAATCTATGGGAAACAGCGGCGGAGCAAATATTTGAGGAGTTGGCAAGCCACCTGCGGTCATCCTTGTGTTGTCCACTTTTTGAACATATTTATATTGAGATGCTATTACCTACTATTCATAGTTTCGTTTTGTTCAATTCAATTCAACATTTTATTGCATATCATAGTACTGTAGCCCCCGGACATCTAAATCACCAAAACGGTTACCGTTTGTCATTGTGATATTGTTATAGATTTTGCAACATATATGGATAACTAACATAAATGGAGATTTTAGATTTATCACTGTCTATGGTAACGGCGGGTTACGATCTTTAAGACTTCGGTTTTAGTATACAATATTGCAAAATCTATAACAATATCACTATGACAAACGGTAACCTTTTTGGTGATTTAGATGTCCGGGGCCTACAGTACTATCATAAAGTGAATACATAGGTGGTTATTTTATATAAAGAGAATAATATGGACCCACTAGGCTATAGCAATGGAAGGAAGATAATTTTGTTGTAGTTATGACCCTTATACTAAATTTTAAATAAACAAAACATGGACGTGAAAAATATTGTGGATATTTTCGAGGCATCAGTAAAGTTTCTTTGCTGTTCTAAAAAAGTACAATCAAAGCTAAAACGATGCGGCATTTTTGTTTTTACATAGTATGTTTAAGGTAAGTAAATAATTTATTATCGAATTTTGTTATTATACTTTGCGTATACATTATAATCTGATGATTCATGTGAAACAAAAAGCAATAATGTCGATGAAATAAAAGCCTTCATCATTTTAACATTGATGGTAAACAAATAATATAGTATTAAATTTTATGTAAACATTAATTTTCTTTAATGTAAAACAAAAAGAAAAAAAATTAAAACCTTTGATATTAAACGAAGGTGTTTGTGATGATGTATCATTTTTAAATTGACGGTAAATATCTTTAGAGAATTTGAACTATTATATACTTTATTAGGTAATATCCAACCAAGAGGACAGTAGGGAGGTTTAAAATGAAATAACAATAACAATTGATATGGGAAGGCCAATTACTGAACTTGTGCATAAAAAAAGCCTTATTAAAAAATGATAACTACTTGATTGACATCTGATTACAGACGGGCCGATACCGGACAGGTGAAACTAAATAAAAGATTGTAAAAACAAAAGGTTTTAGCATCTCTACATGAATCCACAACAGTCAAGCACTCTTTCACCCTTATTTTATTTCGCGACTCAATACATTCTCTATTTTGGTCGTCAAGTGTTTGCCCTTTTCCCTTTGTGAGTCCTTAGGGTTAGTGAGAAGAATACCGAGTGAGCCCTTTAGAGGGCCCGGAGTGTCAGAGGTCCCTTTTTCCTTTTATTAGTTGTCGTACGTGGCTTAATTGTATTACTGGCCATTGCAGCTTGATTGGCTTGAAAAAGCAATGTTTTTCGACCATCCGTGCAGCTGAGTGTAAACAACTGTTACAAATTATTGTAGATTTAAAACAATTGTAGGTGCCGATGTGTTTGGGAAAAACGCCTTTATTTGCGTTTATTTTAAAATCGTTTTCGGATTCGTTCGTCGGATTAGCGTTTACTAATGAACTATTTGGCCATAAGCCATTTTTATTGTACCCACTGGGGCACAGGCCTGCCTTATGTGAATAGTATAAGGAGAATTAGCCATCCTTAACACACCGTGAGAGCCCAATGCGGATTGGTGGGTGTTAACGACTACAAATGCAGCCGGAACCCACGTTTTAACGTGCCTTCCGAAGCACTGAGGAGCTCGAAATAATAAATGTTTGGTCACCCATCCCATGACCGACCCTTGTCTTTACCTCCGCAATCGCCGGGCCAGGCGTTAAACCACTGCCCCATTGAGCTTTTCAGATATAAACTATTAGTACTAGCTTGTAAATAAAATAAACCATAGAACCTTTTATATACGTGGCTTCGCAAAAAAATGCAAAATAATGATGGCAATTCAATAAACAAAGTCAAAATTATCTTTATTCAAATAAACTCAGTAATTAAGCGCTTTTGATTGAATCATCTATAAAGGACAAGTCCCATCGCGCCTATGTCATTTGCCTCACCATTCTCAAAAAATGAAAGTCTATCGCGTCTTAATCAAAGTAGTATGTCAGAGTAGGTATTTTACTCTAGAATCAAATTAATAATTATTTTCTGCATTAAAAAGTGGGATTTTTAAGTTAAAACGCTTTTAAATCACAATTTTTTATCATGATAGTACTATTTACTTACATTTTTTTCACAAAATACTTCAGAAAACAACTTAATGTTTTTGTAATTGTTTTTCTAAATATAAAACAATTCTTGACTGATACTATACCTAAATAAAATGTAATTAGCATTTTTTTAATTATGAAAGTAATTAAATAAAATGAAACTGGGGCAACGCTGGGACATATCCTTTACTACGTTTCAAATTTTTTTGCCAAACTTTTTGTTAAGGCGTCGAATAGATATCTATCATTTTGAAAGTCATTCGCTCACGTTATCATTTATCACATGCATGTTGCATATTATGCACTTGTTACTCCACTAAGATTTTTATTGCACTGGTTTGATTTTTTTTTTGTTTTATTAAGTGAGGAACTGAAACAAGAAATACTCTCTTTCCAAAAAGCAAGTTAGCATTAAAGTATAACTTTTCGGACATTAAATAATAAACAACAGGGATAATTTATTTAAACAGTAAAGCAATGCTTAGTACCCCCAGACGCAGTTAATTAATCTCATGTTATCTCCACAAAGTGATCTTTCTTGGAGACTATTTTGGCCTGCCTCGGGCGGCGTGCCTTCTCCACTGTGACTAACTTGGTCAAAGATTATGGTTGAAGAAGAGACACTTGAACCTTGTTTTTTTTAGCCACAAAGGAATAGTGCTTGGCCTTCACCTCACCTGATGTTAAGTGAAGAACACCACTGAGGATCTGATGGATATCTTACCTCTAAATGCCGGAACATCACATTTTTATTGATGTTATGGCGTCAGAATTAAATAAGATGGTGGTAGCTAGCCAGGCGGACTTGAAATAAGCCCTACCAAACAAACTACGTACAAATTGTAACCTCTCTTGGGAATCGAACCCGGAGTTCTGCGTATTAACCACTAGACCACCGAGGTGGTTAAGTTACCTCCACTGCAATTTTAAGTACTTAGTTGTCAATAATCCATTTCAAAATAACAGCAAACATTACATTTATAACGGATTATAACGCGTATATTATTAATTCAGATGTTAGGTGTTCAGGTGGTGTTTTTTATGTTACCCTATTATATTTATTATACATATATTAAAATAACATGTATCTAACTAAATAACACCGGTATTGATATTATACGCGTTGAAATCCGTAAATGTGTTACCTTTTCAAAAAAATCATTGATGAATAGAATAAGTACGCGTAGAGAAAATAATTCTTACATTAAAAAAAAATATAGTCATATTGATATTGTTGTGAACTAATCCTACCATTTTTAAAATATGTTATTTTTTTAGTTTTTGTACTGTGTCGTTTAATTGCTTTTGTTCAAGTTCAAAAATTTTTATTGCACTTTTCATGTTGTTTGATGTGTCATGGATAAGATCAAAGATAATCCTCTCGATTTTCTTCTAAATGAAATTAATACCTACAACCTTCATTCAATCTACAACCTACAAACTTAGTTTCTTTTAAAGATTGTCTTGTTTTGCAAATATGAAAAACCTGGTGTTTACGGTTAGGAAATATTATAAGGCTTTTTACTAGGGATTATATAATCTTTTCAACACACTTGCTCGTAAAGTGAGCCCTAATACATCGCTTTTAGGGCCATAAACCGAGCTATAACAAACGCGTGCAATAATATATAAAACACTAGTTGGTTATAGAATTAACCCTACTAAGTTAAATTAGTACCTTACTGCAAGTCCTATGCGAGTAAACAGAGCATTCCCAATTTAACCGGGTAATACAGTTATTTTTTTTAGTAACAACAAAGAGGTTCTATGCCGTTGAAAATCCATATACATTTTTGCAATGAATAAATATGTAAGTCCCTAATAAAGTTAAACAAATATTTATTATTATCAAATTATTCATAATTCACAATATTTTGCAATAAAATATTAAAATATTTGAGTTTTACCGCTTAAAATTATAATTTTGAAGTTGGCTGTATGCTTACTAACCCCTTTGTTCGCAAAATATTCTTGCATTGGGCGTGTGAAAAAAACAAAAAAAAACCTGCGCGCCTTTTCTCATCATGATTATTATTTTGTTTTTGTCGTATTTGTTGCTGTGTGGTAAATTACTTTGTTTTTTCCTCACAAATGTGTTGAAAAACGTCGTATGAAACTCGTGAGCTCTTACTTATTGCACACTCGGCTGAGTTACGCCCTCGCCTGCGGCTCGGGCTGCAACCCACAGCCTTGTGTGCAATAAGCAATCTAAGCTAACTTGTATCATAATGTACTATTGTCCCACCTACGCATGGTATGAACCCTAGGGCTCAATCTTCACAACCCATGTCTAATGGTGAAGACAATGCCAGCATTTAGATATTGTTAAATATCATAATGTGCTGTACTTTGGCTAAATAATGTGCCACGCTTGCTTTAATGTACTACATATCTCACTATACTAAAATACCAAAGGAATAGACCATTACATAACGTCGAGAAATTTTATAAAATTCCTGTAGCCTTGAAATACAGAGATGGGACGGATCCTGATTTTGCTGGGTAATGGGTAACGGCTATCCGGCATAGATTTTTGCCAGATCTGCCAGGTTTCCGGCATAAAAATTACTTAAAATAACTTTTAAAACCTACCACTCAAAAGGGCGAAGTGTGTCTACGATACGTATAATACTTTTTTTAGTATTAATATTTTTTCTTATTATTTTTTTAATCTGCTGAATTTGAAGATTGATTATTGATTGACTTGGCATAAAAAAATACATGAATCTCAATGACCACCTAGTCTCTATAATAATAAATATAAAATAAAGACTTGATTTAATACTATTCAATGGTCAAAATTAAAAGTTGTTTTAGGTACCAATATATTTGTTTTATATTTAAAAACGTTTCACTATGAAAAAGTTGTTTTTTTATTATTTTTTAGCCGGCATTATTCGGTACCCGGCATCATTATCCGGTATCCGGTCGGAACCTGAAAAAGTTCCGAAACCCCCGGGTACCGGGTCCTAGCCGGGTATTGGTATTGGAATTAAAAATATTACTCTATATAATCTTTACAAATATCGTAGGTATATAACTTTTGACCTGAGCGATATTTTAAGATCTTTTTTTCAGTTCTCTGTTTTGTTTGATTTCTATTATTCTTTGTCTTCTTCAAGTGGAGGAATCTCTCCGTTACTGGAGGTTGGCCTTCAGCTTAGAGAACTGCTCTCTGTCCTGCGTCAAGCGAAACAGTTGTTCGACGCTGGCTCTAATCGACCATTCTCAGATGTTACGCAACCATGATTTTTTGGTTCTTCCATCGCGTCCTTTGCCTTCAATCTTGCCTTTCATTATTAACTGGAGAAGCTGGTATCTCTCGTGTCGCATGACATGGCCAAGATATCCATCTTTTTTTTCTTGACGGTCTGCAGTAATTCGCGACTCTTGCCATCGAGAAATTTTCTCCCTCCAACTAATTCGCAGTATTCTTCGGTAGCACCACATTAATATTTCAAAGGATTCAAGGGAATTCTGTATATCGTCTTTAGAGTCCGGATGATTATTATTATGTTATTCATTAAGTACAACACGACTGTTTTCATTTGACGGTGAAAGATAATGATTGGCTTCAAAGTCAATAGAAAAATAAAACTGGTCAAGAGTGAGTCGGACTCGCGCACCGAGGGTTCCGTACTATCATAATTGCACCATCAAACCACACTGCAGAGTAGAATAATTAAATTAGTATTGCAGTTTTAGGTCAGCGCCATCTCTTGACCGATAGTGGAACTAATATTAACTTTTTTAGAAATTTGATGATTTCTAAAAAGTATGCTATATTGAGACATCGTTTTATTTTTCCTGTAATCTTTATATAAACTGCTATCACATAGAATTATTTCAGATTTTTATCTTTGCAAACTTCGGAGATAAGGGGGGACACGTCACGTGACCCTGACTGACGCGAGTTTAACATTTTGCCCCATTACCAAAAAAACCTTTGTGCGATGTAAGACACTTTCGCGATTCGTCACATGAGATATTGGCTACTTTATCAAATAGCAACATTAGGTTTAGGACACTTTCAGAATTGGTCATAATATCTCGTAGTCGCATTATACATATGTCACAATATGAATTTGGCAAATTAGTATCTGGACACACCCCCACTTATACCTACTTATCTATTAAGTATTCTAGGTGTAAAAAATAAGCAATAATATCATAGGTCGAAATATAAACGTCATCCCATAAAAAATGAATCGGGTTGGCAATGTTTATATTTCGCCCTACGTTTTTAAGGGAAAGTTTTACAGTTTCATGGGTAGAATCACTTCCTATAATCGCTACCAGTAAAGTCGAAGTCTCCAGTAGTAAGGACTCCCGTTGACAGCTGTGGGGAATATGCTGACCGAATCTGATGAACAGGTATGATAAGACCTCCTTTACATTCATGCTAGCCTAGTACTTTTCAATAGACTGATTGCCCTGTTACACCAACTTTGATTAGCTCTTTTACATTCCTGATAGCCTGATACTTTTAGTTTTAAGCATAGTCACAGAATAGATATAACCTAGCTAGGATAGCTGAGTATTATGCGTCCCTGGTCTAAAGGGCTGAGTAACCTTAGTGAAATAGTTTCTTCGGCCGCTCCACTTCAGTGACAAAATAATTCTAAGTCCCAGGTGGTGTTTTGCGTTTATGGGATTATACGTGCGTGCGTGCACAACACTTTAACGGTAACATACAACACTTAATAGATAAGTAGGTATAAGTGGGGGTGTGTGTCTAGATACTAATTTGCCAAATTCATATTGTGACATATGTATTATGCGACTACGAGATATTATGACCAATTCTGAAAGTGTCCTAAACCTAATGTTACTATTTGATAAAGTAGCCAATATCTCATGTGACGAATCGCGAAAGTGTCTTACATCGCACAAACCCAAAAAAAGTGTACAACGCCGTTAAAGAAGTTTTCACTTCAAAAATCAAGATTTTAAATTGTTCTAATCATACTAGTAAACTCATTCATTAAGATAACCTGTTCTATTAGACAGATTTTTAAGGAATTTTATCCTTTTGGATATGCCAACCTCATCGTACCCATATATAAAAGCTATAATAGAAACTTTTCCATTATCTACGGAAAATCTCGGTTAATCTTGAAGCCGTATTTAGCATACGCAACCAAAACAGATTATGAACAATTTACCGGTAGACAAATCATGAGCAAAGTATACTACCGTAGTTAAAGCGAAATAAATCATTGGACATTTGCACTATCACGTCCTCTTGCTAAATTTCTAGCCATAGACATTTTAATGATGGTGATCATTCTGCTACCATCGTGGCACAGACTAAGTAATTACAGTTCGTGATAGCGGGACCACAAAGAATGATTGTATGTCGCTACTCTGTGGTTACATTGACATTTCTTCTGCTGACCTTATTGTTGATCACAATAAGCTATATCATTTGACGTTGCATGAGGAATGATGAGAAATTGCATCAGATTTTTTTAAAGTTCGCAAAAAATTTATTTTGTGGTTAATTTAGAGGAATTTTCCTATAGCTCAGATTTCCGTGCAAACAATTAATTATAATAGAACGTTTTTAGAAATATTTGTACTTTCAATGCAGATCAAAGTAATATAATTAAGTCTATGTTGCAGATACCTTTTTTCCGTTTTTGTGACACTTAACAAGACTTTTAATTTGTAATCTACTTATAAATAAATATGAATTGCCGAAATGTAGGGATGTACGCGGATAACTTCAGAACGATTGCACCAAATTAGATAATTCTTCAAATTTAATAATCGGGACAAAGTTTGTATGAAAGAAAATTTCCCAAAAAATGTAAGAAAAGATGTAAAAAACAAATTTTCTCTTTTTCGTCATTTTATATCGCAATATAACTAATAGATGGCGATTAGTATCTATTTTTGATCAAATGTTTGTATTTAATTGTAATTTTATTTCAAAACGGAAGATTATATCTCTTTTTTTTCATTAGGTACACCACCCATGCAACATCGGGGCGGGCAGCTAGTTATGAAATTGGTGAAGGTTCTTCTGCAACAAGGCAATACTTAGGCTCCGTTATGCGAAATCATTTGTCTCTGTCTTTTTCTTTACGTGTAAAGAGTATGGAAAATAACCTCACTTCTGCACTTTTTCGATGGTTTTCGTTGTTTTTTCATTACTTAATTATCTTTAGTACAAATATCTTTCTTGAAAAAAAGTTATTGGAGCAACTGCACAGTACGTTAAATTGTATTTTGATGTAGAATTCAATACGTTTCCGCTATTATTTACGCCAAAAATATGGCCCGCGACAAGCGCTTTTGATGATATTCTGATTTTTTTTTCCAATCATCTGTGAGGTTAATACGCAATTTAATACTTGTAGCAACTAGATAATCTCCTTAGCTTGTCGTATGTTTTTTGTGACTACAACTTTACGTTTTCTATATAAAAATATGGCCCGCGCGAACTATGTTTTCCTATTATGGCCCCTTAAGACAAGATTTTATTTGTCTTGTTAAAATGAGATGAGATTTACATTTGCTAGCAAGCATGTCACAGGCAGTAATTTGAATATGGATTTAATAAAAATCTATTGCATTACAAATTAAACTTTTTGAACTTTTCAGAAAATTTAAATGGATCACAATATTCCACAGAACAAAGATTTTTTTCCCCTAATATTCAATGTGGAAGCAATATATAACACGGCGAAGTAGTCTCAAGTAATCTGTACTTAGGAATCTAAGTACACCATTATTCTAATACAAAACAATAATTCCCTTCAAAGCGCATGACATTAAGAAATTATTAGGTTGAGCTTCATCCGCGTAAGGGTCGCTCGCGGCTTCAAGGGCTCATTCATATTGGATGAACGGGAAGAATAAAAAATACTGCTTTGGTATAAATGTTTCCTGAAAAAATATATGTCCATTTTCGAGCATGACAAGAATTTCCTTGAATTTCAGGTTGAGTAGCAAAAGGTTTGAGTAAAAAGGTATTAGCCGTGCGTGGGTGTCGTTTGGTTGATATGATGAAAAAGGAAATATTTTATTTTATTTTATTTTTATTTTATTTAACGCGACTCAAAAAAAGTTTCTTTTCGAAATGTTTTCTGAAAAAATATACTTATCTTAATTTTCGAGCATGACAAGCATTGTCTTGAATTCAAGTCGCATTAACATTTGAGTGAAAAGGCATCCGTTGTTGTCGTTTGACTGATGTGATGAAATAGGAAATATCACGACTCAAAAAAGTTTATTTTCGATTCCTCAGAAAATATTCAACCGATTTAATTCAAACCGGGAATTTTAAAGTTGGAAATCAGCATAACAAACGTTGCATTCCAATTACACTTTTCAAAAGAGTTGTGTTTAGGTTGAGTAGGAGTGTGTTTAAGAAACATTAACATTATATTAACAATATCCTATTTGGGAGACTAAACTTAAGCTATACAGGTTTATTTGTAAAACACAAACAACCTCGCAGGAGTAGATTACTAACATCTTAATCATAAACAATAACGTTTGTTCTATGACTTTTCCGAAAATAGACAAAAAACGACTTTGCATAGAAATTTCCGAACACCTGCTCGAGTTTTGTATGAAAAGTATTTTTTTTGTGTTTTAGGAAAAATCGTAGAATAATTTAATGTTGTTGTTTATGATGTTTGTAATAAACTCTTGCGAAGTAGTTGGTGTTTTACAAATAACCCTGTATACCTGTAAATACAACAATATAGGTAAATTATTATCAAATGTTAAATATTTTTCGCACAATATTCGTCCGCATACTGTGAACCAATCCTTACCAACTACTTCTTCAGACAGGAGACGTATAAGGCCATCAGTCGGTGGGCGTATTGCCGCGGGCCTCCATTCTGCCAGCTTTTCACTTGCCAGCTGCGCTGAAGCAAAGGCCGTTTTGGATAGCCGAAGGTAATTAATGCTGTGTGTATGTGAAGCATTATGAACTCCTTGGTCTGAAAACATATTTTTACAGCGTACTTTTAGTATGAAAATTAAAGCAAGGTTTTTGATGTATGTGTATTCAGAGTTCTTGGTCTAAAAACATATCTATCTCTGAGAAGGTGCACTGTACTTATGCGAGTGCCGCATGGAAACCCAAGTACAGTGCACCTTCTCAGAGGATTGAAAGTATCCAGCGTGCATAAACAAGATACCTTGCATGTTTTGTTTGTAAAACCATCCACACTGGTACATACAAAGAAAGACTAGACATATCTAGTATGCTAACTCTCCGGAATCGTCGTCTTATGCACCACATATTGTTCTTACATAAGCTAGTGAATAATTAAATAAAGTGTCAACATCTACTCAGTGAAATTAATTACAATGTCCCGTTTCGTTACTAGGGTTGCAAAATTACGTAATTTTACCGAAAAGGCTGGTAAATTACGGATATTTTACCGTAATTTATATAAATTACGGTAAAATTACCAGCGACTATTAGCGTCTTTTATTTATTTATTTCTGCTTTAGAATAAAAAGCAACACTGATTCATGGTATCTAAGCATTGAAAACAAAAAAATAGGATATTCAATTGCGATGATCGTAGTAAAATGAAGGAATTGTGACATTTCCATACATCTACTCTCGGCAATATCTACAATTACTTCACCTCGCGTTTTATACTGCTTAGTGCGTGAACTTTTTAGTTTTCACTTAAGGTTTTTTTTGTTTTTCACTTTTTTTTTCTTTATTTAATTTAGGGACTTTTACAGAGTACGTCAGTCCCATCATACCCTAAGTACCTATTATACAACACATCAAGCACGTGATTGCACCATGTCACATACAAGCCTGGCTGCATCCGATGCGGGATCCGCCAAAATACTTTGAAAAGCTCCCACATCAGATGCCTTCAGGTCTAAATGAAGAGTTAGTTGCCGTCTCTCCCTTTGGTTCTTGACACATTCCGTCAACAAGTGTTGCACATCCTCTACTTTACCACACGCATCACAGTTCGGCGATTCAGTTTTCCTCATTAAATGTGCAAACTTGTTACACGGAAAATGTCCGGACCGTAGTCTATGTAAAACTACAACATATTTCCTACACAAATCAATACTTGCACACCAGGGTATACGAGGAGGCTCACTCTGGAAAATATAGACGATTCAAAAGTACTTAATAATTAAGTTTATTTGAATAAAGCTTATTTGACTTTGACTTTGACTTTGACTCTGCATTGTTTTGTACCAGATTCCTTTTATTAGAGAAGTTTCGTCAAAGTACTCTTTCCATAAGTTATAACATTCTTTTTTGAATTTTGAAAAAAAATAGTGGTTTTACATTTTGGAGCTCAGATAGGCTGTCTCTCTATTTTGAACTTAAAAAAATAACTTGATTTATTTTTGGTAATTGTTTTCAATACGTCGTCAAAAGAATAGTATTACGGATATTAAACATATATTGTTTTTGTTGAAAAAAATACATTTAAATGTACAAAAACTAGTTGTAATTTCACCAAGTAAATCAAAAATATATCTGTAAATAAATATAAGTAAGTACGTGAAATATTCGTGATAGTATTCTTTTGACTATTGAAAACATTCACCAAAAATAAATCAAGTAAGTAATTTATTATTATTTAAAAAGTTCAAAAAAGTGAGTGAGTTAGCCTATCTGAGTTGCAAAATGTGTCAGACAACGCTCTTATAGACTATAATTACTTCACCTAGCGTTTCCTATCTTATTCGGTTAATAGCTTACGACTTGGTACGTGAAAGGGAGGTCGGCGTTTTTTTCGTTTTTCACTTAACAAACAAACAGACTAACAGATTAGCACATTTTCCCCTGTAATAAAAAAATATAAGTACTTTAAATACATTTTTTACTGAAAATTACCGTAATTTATCGAAAAATACCATAAATTACGTAATTTATCGTTTTTTACCGAATTTTACCAAGGTAATTTTACCGATTTGCATCCCTATTCGTTACCCACGTCACCGTGTTTCAAGGTTGTAACGAATCTGGGTTATCATCTTCCGCTTTCTAGAATATGTTCTGAATATAACGAGCTCTCGAAATCTCTGGATATCGATATCTTTAATGATTCCCGCCAAAAACTTAAGAGCAAACTAACTGCACACCTCTTTGGAGGTAGGTCCACCTGAAGTTTTAGTTCAGCTGTTCTTGTTTGTCTATGTTTTGTTTTTTTTTAAAGTTACTTTTTGTCTACGTTTTTTTTCCAAATATTCTAATTAGATTGTTTTAAGTTTGGCTGTAGACGCATTTGTTATTGGCATGCATACTTCACCAATGTTTATTTTGTATTAGTTTTGTTTTCACTTACTCTTGTATGCTTTGCTGTTGGTGTACTTAAGCATAAAATAAAATAAAATACCTATATAGCATTGGGAAATTAGTATGAAGAAAATTACGTTTTATGGTAAGTTTATGATTTTTTAAATGAAACCCAAATTAACTTTAGCAACCAGTTAAGTTCAAAAAGCCATACTTTAACATTTTAAAAAGACCGAGGATCATTTTCAGTGGTACAGGTAAGTTATTATCGTCTGGTTCCAATAAAAATGGAACAGTTGTTTTTTAATTTCATTTAATAAATGATATGTTTGGAACTTTAAGCTTGTTGAAACTGGCACTAAGACTATTAATATTGGAGTGAAAAAAAAATCTTAGAAAAAGCGCACAAACATTTTACTTAATTTTACACGTAGGAGTTAGCAGCACTTCAGGTCATACAAAACAGAAAAAAATCTGCAATTTATTTCGAACGTTAATGTCTCAGCCTTTGAGTGTAAAACTGATTGAATTTGAATATCGAGTCGTAGTCGAGGGCTGCAAGTACGTAATACCCTTATTAGTACTACTTTATAATTAATATTATTATTTGCAACTTTTTTATTTTATTACTTGACGGAGAATAATATTTGGACGTTTTTCAACCCACGCACAAGTAATTTCGAGAAAATGGCGCTTAGCGCTTAGGTCTTAGGAACATTTTTTATGGATATTTTTTTCAAACATTGGTAATTTTTTTGGTTATTTCAGAATCATGTTTGTTATTTTTCTTAAGTATTTGCATTAAAATAATTATACATTTTTAGGGTTCCGTACCCAAAGGGCAAAAACAGGACCCTATTACTAAGACTCCGCTGTCCGTCTGTCTGTCTGTCTGTCACCAGGCAGTATCTCATGAACCGTGATAGCTAGAAAGTTGAAATTTTCACAGATGATGTATTTCTGTTGCCGCTATAACAACAAATACTAAAAACAGAATAAAAATAATATTTATGGGCGGCTCCCATACAACAAACATATTTTTTTGCCGTTTTTTCGTGCGCGAGTCCGACTCGCACTTGGCCGGTTTTTTACATTTTGTGGGTTGACACAGTTTTGCTTATTTGCGTCCAATTATTGATAATAGTTATCTTTCTTTATTAGCTCATCATGGACATATAAGCATATAAATATCTCCAACAATTTCCACTCCCCGCATCCCGACCTTTAGCAGGGCCCCATTTAATAAAAGTGACAATTGTAAATTAAAATGACAATTTGGTTTACGTTGCGGTGTATTGTAGCTATGAGCAATTTGTTCTATTTTCAAATTGTTTGACGCAATGGATATTATTGTCATTACAATTGTCAAATTTTCACGTTAACAAAAGGGCCCAGACCGTGTTTTTATTACCAACCCGACATTATAAAAATTACATTTTAAGAATTATGCACAAATATCGTGAGAATCCGCTTTACAGGATTATAAGCCCTATTGCCAATAACGACCTTGAAAGGTACCAATCGAAAATATTAATCCATCCCTGAGAAAGATCGTCGATTAGTGCCGTTAATAGCTATGGGCGTGATATTATTGTTATTTAAAAGCAACCGAGCTATTAACTGGTTATATCTCTAAATCGTCACGAATTGCTTGAATGTTAACGTTGTGCAGCATTGTTTGTCGATCCATCTCAACTCAACTACAATATTCTAAAGTTGTTTCATCGCCTCATATTGTCTTATTTGTTGCAAAATCTGAGTGCTTTGCTTATCTAACTTAGATATCTGGAGATATGAAAATTTATGTCATAGCTTTAATCTGTTATGATTTTTGTGCAACGTTTTTGTGGTATTGAAATTATTGCGGAAGGCATGAGTTATGCAAAAGCTTTTTGGGTTCTTTAAGTTTGAATAATTTGGAATGATGGATGAGATAATGACACAGATTATAAACACAGTCTTAATAGATAAGATGTTTATAGTGATTGCAGTACATTTAACATCAATTAAACCTATAGAATCTTTGATAATAACGAATAAAAACAAAACGGCATATACTAAAACATTCCAAATAGGCAGGTGGGTACTTTGATTATGAGAAACGACGATTGAAAAATTATAAAAAAATAAAACAAATGACTACCACAAATGATCTTTACAATCTAAGAAAAAGGTTACTTAATTTTCAAGACTCGATAGGTCCTTGAGAAAAACTACCACTTGTCCGTTTCGCAGACATTTATATCTATATATATAAAAGCGTAAATCACTCACTGACTCATCACGAAATCTCAGAAACTACAAGTGCTAGGAGTCTCAAATTTTGCATGGGGGTCCCTTTTAGGGTGTAGGTGCTCACTAAGACGGGATTTTGCGAAATTCAATCCCTAAGAGGGTGAAACAGGGTGGCAAAGTTTGTATGGGAGAACGCGATTCCTTGGCCCGATTGACTTGAAATTTGGCATAGACATTCTTTTACAAAATTAATTGAACACGTGTTTCGTATTTTTTTGAAATGTATCCCTTAACAGGGTTGAAAAGGGGTAGAAAGCTATTTTTAGGGTGGTTGACTTCGAAATCGGAATCAAAACTTCTTAGTGCATTTGAATGATTAAGAAAAATAAATGTCAGTTGTCACTGCACGGGCTGCCGTTTAATCTCTAATTTTCCCGATTTTCAAGACAAGCTTTGATTCTTATAATGTTGTATAAGATTTTATCCCTATTTTTACTACTTTACGAAATATTAGTCAAATAAAACGGCAACATCTGGCAAATATCAGATAACGTGACAAGGAATGTGGTATTTAGAGAAGTGTTTCGATGGAGAGCCTGATAATAATGCACAACATTAGTTGCACCCGGCATAAATCTTTGCCCGGCATGCGTTGCAATGTCACGTTTTTTTTAGCCAGAAACCTTTTCAGTAGTAAGCAGAACAATTCACCAAACATTCACCAAAGTTTCATCATAATCGGATGTGGATGAATGGTTTAGGAGTGCAAAGGAAACAAATACACATACATCGATTTTTATTTATAAAGAAGATAACTATTAAGCAAAGATATTAGAATTTTTAACTTTAAATGTAACATAATATTATTATACTTATTTTGTTATATTACCGCTAATAAATTTTATTAAGTACCTACCTAACTAATACAGAATCGTTAACAGGGCGTCGATTCTGTAACCAAACTCGAACCCCACTTCGAATCTCACTTCACTGCACGGGAATTTTAAATCATAAATAAGATAATGATAAGAAATTTTTTATATCACAAAAGAATTTAGATAGCTACGCAGGCTACCTAAATTTTTTGCAATCAGTAAAATAGGTCATTTAGTAAACAAATGTCTAATAACAAATTCACGCGAAGTGCAGTGAGATGCGAGTTTGGACTGTGCGGGTAAAACCGCGGGGTGCAGCTATTACCTATATAATCACAAAATTGTATAAATGTGAAAGTATTGATGTTTGGATGTTGTTCTGTTAGGTACCTACTCAATCATATCATACTCAATCACGTCTGAACGGGTGAACGGATTTAGGAGAAATTTGGCACAGATATAGATTAAGTCTGGAATACTTAACACAGGCTTCTTTTCATCCCGATCATTGGTTTCCAAGGGAAGACTTACAACGATTACCGACTGCCACGCGGGCGGAGCCACGGGCAAAAGCTATACATAGTATAAAACAAAGTCGCTTCCCGCCGTCTATACGCTTCTCTTAAACTGCATAAAAACCTCATTAAAATCGATCCATAAGTTTGGGAGCTAGGTTGGTTGCCTCAGACAGACAGACACACACACACGTCAGTTATATTATAACACCCCTTGCGTACGTCGTACAGGTATATGTCGTCCTCCTAGGTATATGTATCCTGTAGTATAATCTAATAACTTTACACTGACACCACATTAGCACAGTTTTACATTTAGTAACTACATTGCACCCGTGCGAAGCCGGGGCGGGCCGCTAGTAAACATATATATATGCTATAGGGGTCCGTCTGTCTTCCACAAGCGGGTTGTAATTACCGTCGTCGAATTTTCTCTGTCACGCCATATGTCCCTGAAGTGGGCGGACTAAGGGACTTGTTGTGATTAATTGTCCCAGTATTGGCCACAAAGTGATTGCGGATGATTCGGCGCTTTTTTTTGGATGTCATAAACACGTTATTATTTGGCTGTGTAGTTGACGAGTTGAAATGATTTCAAGAAAATTGCAAAGTCACCAAGTGACTGTTATAGAAAAATCCGCATCTTTAATACATTTATTATTTTATAAGTAGACACGAGAAATTAAACCATAATTACTTCATCTTTTACAAATCATCAGTCTTTACTGCTAAATATTTTTTATATGTATAGTAGCCTCGGGTTATCCTGGCGGGTTATGCATGTAGGACATCGACATAATTTTCAAATGTTTTTGAAGTGAAAACTTCTTTAGCGGCGTTGTACACTTTTTTGTAGTGGGGAAAAAATGTTAGACTCGCGTCAGTCAGGGTGACGTGACCCTGATCGAAAATTTGTAAGGCGGACGTAGCGTAGACAGCCGGCGGAGGAAGTATCCCCCTCTTTTTCTACGGCGTGGCGAAAATGGTGGCGCGTCATTTTGGCGTTCGGCGGGTTGATTTTTCTGAGAGATAAACTTTTTAATGTAATATAAATTGTCATGTTTGTGTACGATAGCGCAATAAATAAATATTGTATTCTACCTCATAAATGATAGTACTTTTAAACTGATAATTAAAGCAAATCGTGCAAAATTATTCCCTAACCATTCTAAAATATCAACTTTAATATTCAAGTTTTCACTTCTGCCGGCACTCCCGGAGTGCAACCCAATTTTTTTTTGTGAAAACGAGAAATATTTTTCCTATTTTGGAAAACCTGTGTATTTTTACAGTTTAGATATTTTTTTATTATTTTTTTCGTAATTTATGTACAACTAAATTTAATCGAATTTTCGGAAACAATTTTGTTGATTCAAATAAGTTAAGATGTTATTAAACAAGGCTAGTTGCCTATGGTAAACTTTCCACGGCGAGAAATGTTTTTTCCACAGTCTTAAGACAAACAAAATCTTGTTTTTCCCCAACAAAACAGTTGAAAAATATGACACAATTATCTTACGACCAAACAAATGGCACCACCTGAACTGGCTAAGGTCACGTGCGCAAATATGGCGGCGATTTATTTAGCAATACGTCAGCCCTTAATGCGGCACTGGTTTGTCCTGCTACCCCATCACTTAGCGGCAAGATGGTCTCACGTTCCTTTGGGGTGAGGATTTGGTGGAATTGTTCCCTGGTTCTTCTATCGATATCGCTATACATTTACAAAAAGCAGAAAAGAGTAAGTACAATTTGATGGTAAATCCGATTATTAGTAATTGAACATTGATTGATTCGCGTTACACTTAATAATTAGGTATCCGATTATAAAGGGTGTAAAAAGACGCTCAACGAAGTCAAAGTCCACGCATTCCGCCCATCATCAGGATCATTTTTGTCTTATAGAAGACTAAAGGTACCTGGGAAATAAATAGGAAGCTAGTCTTCCGGCGACTGTGCCCACTTTAACTTTTATATGAGGTTTTCGAAGGCCTTTTTTCAAGATTTTTATGAAAACTAGTTTTATACGTTATTTTCTAATGTTTGTCCAAAGAAACGTTATCAAAATTTTAAGAATTTCGTACCAAAAAATGGCAAACAAACGCTGCCTTTCAGCTCGGCCGCACGTGGGTGACTGTGTATTACCACAGTTTAAATTACGCACTCGTATGCGCGGTCTGTGGTGCGCGTTACATTGCATGGTACTGCTTGCGGTGCTTTTTTGACACCCAAAATGAAAATCGTTTCCCAGAAATACTTTTGAACAGAAATGGTCCTGATGATGAGCAGAATACGAACACCTCGGCTTCGTTGAGGGTTTTTTACACCCTATAGTGATTATGATTAAACTTCAACTTTTTAAAATCAAATCTAACATTTAAAATCAAATTACCAGGAAGGAATCTGCGGGCCTCGATAAGCTTAATCGACATGGTGTTTTTGTAAGTCGTGTCAATGCCTTAAAATTACTTACGAAAAAAGTTAAAATTGACAATACTTTTTAAACGCTCCCCGCTATTATTTATCTACTAAGAGCACAGCCTTATATCAAGTGAGGAGTGGCATTTTCTTACCTGTCTCGATTCACTCGGAGGACAAATGGCGCGATCTCTCCCGGTTCCTCCCGGTTTTCCAGGCGGTTTTCCTGTTGCCCTGGTGGCGTGTTGCGATCAATTGTGCGGAAATAAGTGACCCTTAGGGTTGTAGGTTGTGAACAATTATTGTGAAAATCTGGGAATGTGAAGGAGATTACACGTCAGACCGCTAAGGGCAATACAGTGGTAGCGATCCTGCTTTTTGAGCCAAAGGCTTGAATCCTGGGACCTAATTTAATAAATTTGACAATTTGTTACCAGTGATGACAATTTTGTATCCGTAGCGTCAACCAAATTGAAAATAGAACAACCTGCCTACTCATAGCTACACCGCAATGTAAACCAAATATTGTCACGACCATTGACAAATTGACATGTTATTAAATAGGGCCCTTGTAATATTTAAATGATGACTATAAGAATTTGTTCCAGGGTCACGGAAATTTATATTCTTACGTATTTATTTATATATGTTACGGCTAATACCCGAAGTGCGACTAAAACTAGTTATAGCCGGTTAAAACTAGGTGTAGCCGATAGCTGTTGGCTAAAACTAGGTGAACCGATCTGCTTTACTTCTGTAGGTCCCGAATATAGGTTAGAAATTTAATTTCAAGGTTATTTTTTTTTACAGACAACAGAAATAACTTTCTTAATACCCCATGATACACCTAGTTTTAGCCGGCTACACCTAGTATTAGCCACGAGCAACTCGGCTACACCTAGTTTTAACCAACAGCTAACAGCTACACCTAGTTTTAGCCGGCTAAAACTAGGTTTAGCCGCACTTCGGGTATTAGCCGTAACATATACACTATGGTCTAATTTATTTGCTTAGTTTAGGATTTAATGATTGGTGTGGTTGATGAAAAATATTTTTATACTTACCTACTGCCATGCCATCTCTCTGTGAAAGAAAAATGCCAACAATATCTTTGATAATTTATATCGGGCCAAATCCCGCAAATTCTGAACGATACCAAAACCGTTAAGTACGTTGTCACTAGGTTACATTTACTAAAAATCTTTGCTTTAGGATTCTCATTTAAATTGTCCAGGATTTGCATTCTAAGCTCCCTAAGCATTTGGCTTACAGCGAGTATTTTTCTGAAACGGTAACGATTTGGTTTTGGTTTAGTCGTTAAAAATAAGCGCGATTGGGGCCCTCATATCATGAGTGTACCATGGGCAACAGCGTGGCTTAACCACTCCTAAGGTTAAAATCGCTTGCACGCCGCGCCGTCACAGCATACGTTTAGTTCGTGCAGGGGCGATACGCGCGCACACGAATTTTGTTGCTAACTGGTTAAGCGACGCTGTTGCCCATAGTACATTGACTCATATAACTTTCCGGTACAAGTTCAAAGTTAACCCTCGGGTGGCGGCGATGTGACAGGAATGCGTTCCAGACGGGGCTGAAGGACAGCCGGCTAAATCTTGGATTGGAATTCCTGGAGATCCCGACTCAACAGATGTCCGTCGGAACTGTAATATTTAATCACTGTTCTTTGAACTTCGCAGGTTTGATTTTGGAACGACTTGTCTTTTGACTGTTTAAATTAATATTATTTAATTCAAGAAATCCCACGCGTCTACCGGTGCACACACTGAAATATCTATTGTGCCTCATTTTTATGAAGGTAAAGGGTTAATTAATATTAAATATTTTCTGAATCTGAAACGGATACTTTTCCTGAACAAATTGACAAATTAACCAGGTCTTAAAAAAATAGTTTAGTGACAAAATAACCCGAGTTATAGAATACTTATACAACGTGTAATAGAATTAATAGAGAATCTAGAAAATGGTACTTAGATAGAGACATCCAAACTGAACACCTTTTACTATGGGGCCAACTCTGAAATCGCGAAAAAAATTAGCTGTTTGTTTTATATTTTTGTTTTTATGTTTTGTATGAAACTGCGATTTTTTTCGCGATTTCAGAGTTGATGTCACTGTAAAAGGTGTTCAGTTTGATGGTCCCTATCTACCATATTCTGGTTTAGCTATTAATTCTTACTCGTTGTATAACTTAAGCCAAGTGAAGTGACTAAGCTAAAAGGAAATGAATTTCACAAATTAATTCGTTAACTAGGTTCTATATATAGATTTAAGATTAAAACTCCATAAGTGGGTCATAATTTCCGCAAAGAATGAAACTTGCCAATAAAACAACTTTTATATGTTGTACACTGAATTACTGTCGACCGCATGAACAACAATAAGTAGTTAATAGACAATAACACAACAGAAAACACAACAAAACTCACGTACGAGCGACGTTTGAGCTTCGCTGGCCATTGTCTTTTATTGATTGCACCCTCTTTATTGTGGTGCGGAGGAATTGTGCCACGGAGATGCGACTTGCGACAAAAAGTTTGCAAGCGTGCAAGCTTTTGAACCTTCTTGAACCTTACCTGATGTTAAGTGATGATAAGGCCGAAGGTGGAAGTGCACTACACCCGGAATCCTCATCACTAAGGAACTGACTATCTTACCTTTAACTGCCTTTAACTTTTTTTTATTGTTGTTATAACAACAAAGAACAAACCTATTCCGGAAGTGATAGCAGCCTTAGTAGCCTTATTTTTGTTTACTCTGTGCGTACCTTGAATATATAATTTTAATTTTCCAAGGCTTTGATATATTACGATAAAAACCTGAACAAATTATGTAAATAATTGAAGTGCTGAAATGGTTGCCAACGAGCTAGTATAAAGCTCGTATTTAAATTTAAAACCAAGGCTTGTGTTAAATTCAAGTTCAGGCATACAGATCTTTCTGTCCACCATGAAGGGTGAAAATGACAATTAAAAGTGTATTTTTTCAATTCTCAGGTAGAAATTAAAACTAAAAAGTTTTGATTTGTTGTTTTAAGATTAAAATAAATACCTATACCTATCAATATTTAACCGACCCAAAAATAAAATAAAAATGTGCGTTACATTTCCTAAAAGTTTCTTTTGCGGAAAATTCTCTCGACAGTTTCAGTTTGTCTTAAATATATTTTTTAATTTAGTCGCATCTTTGTTGCGTTCGAGTCCTTCGTTCGGTAACTGCGTTATCGGAGGGACCAAAAGTTGGCAGTCGGAGGGGAATTAGAGGCGCTTCATTGGACTGCAATTAAAAGAGAGAACTGCTCAAGTGATACGAGCGGGCTTAGCGGCTATGGAGGCATTGAGAGTTGTGACGGAAACCGGGCCAAGTTGGGAAAAGGAAAAATAGTTCTTTTGAGAGGATAAGGATATGACCAACTTCTGTTGTCCTGATTTTTACAAGCTGTTATTTAACTTGCATTGGCTGTTGGTTAAACCTAAGTGTAGCCGATTTGCTCGCGGCTAATACTAGGTGTAGCCGGTTAAAACTAGGTCTAGCCTTCTTTGTGCTTCTACTAAGGGGAAGTAATGTTTGTAGTTTTAACCAACGGCTATCGGCTACACCTAGTTTTAGCCGCACTTCGGGTATTAGCCGTAACATTTACATACATTGAAAGTTATACCATCTGAACAAACATACATACACGTAAGTATGGATGTTTGTTGGGGTTGAATCTTGCAAATCAATTTTGAAGCAGATATCTTTAACCGATTGAGCTGAAATATTGTTATACACGTTTAGTTTTGGATAGCTGTGTGACGTCATTCTAAATCCTACATGGCGGAACATCCAAAATGACGGACCAGGTATTTTAATGAACTCCTACAATATGGGTATCAAATGATATAATAGGGCTTCCTGAGAATAACTCTAAAAAGAAAAGTGACCTCACTCTAAATCCAATATGACGGAAAAAAGTGGAGTCGGCACTAAAAGCTTGTGCCAAAAATCATATTTTTGAGAAAAACTTATTTGGTTTGATACAAAATGAGATGTTTAAATGAAATTAAGTTGATCTAAGAAGCTCGATGCCGCAGTGGCTTAATTATCGCATTGCTGTTGATTTATTGAAGTCTTGCTTAAAATTTTTGTTTATGTAAGTATACACTTTTGGACCTGATAATACAAAAAAGATCTAGAAGTAGTTGGGCTGATTTTTCTATGCCTAGATAAAGCTTTATCTGTCAGATAGCGTATTATACCGCCAAATTGAAAGTGTTTGTCATTCATTTGACTGTCACATTTTAAGAATGACATTTATTATTATTGGTTAATATTTAAACTGACTGATACATGTGTTAACAAAATCAGCCCTTAATGGTTTTAAACGCATATATTCATTATCTATATGGTAATGTAAGCTGTTATTTCTGTTTCAATTAACAAAAATCTACATTATTATACCAGAAACAGTGCCGTTCGTATTATGACTACACAGGTCAGCCGCAAATTCCCTATTCGCTAAAGTCAACATAGAAAACGAAATCAATATTTACATACGTATTTAAAAGCAAAATGTGTTGCGATAAATCTTGTGAAGTTACCAACAATAGTGGTACCGCAAGAGCAACTCCTAATAACACATTCAAACAACATAATCCAGTGCCTAATGATAGCAATCTATGGGCTATAAATCGTTAATGGACTGTCGGCTGTCCACTGTACTTGCGATGGCTTATTCTGAGACTATCTTTAAAGTTTTCGCGATACGAACTCGATAAGGTAGTTTTCAAGTTTGCAAAAATAATGCACATTTTTACTTCTCATCGCAAGTTCAGGCTTCGTTCGAATAGTAGTGTTTTATTTGCATTTAATAGGGTTTACATAATTAAGGAGTTCGTACATCACTTTAAAGTATCTAATAGGTACTTATTTAGCCATTACATTGGCATGCAAAAAATATTTTTATGCTACGTGTTTTTTAGGGTTCCGTACCCAAAGGGTAAAAACGGGACCCTATTACTAAGACTTCGCTGTCCGTCTGTCTGTCTGTCTGTCTGTTTGTCTGTCTGTCTGTCACCAAGCTGTATCTCATGAACCGTGATAGCTAGAAAGTTGAAATTTTCACAGATGTATTTCTGTTGCCGCTATAACAACAAATACTAAAAACAAAATAAAATAAATATTTAAGGGGGGCTCCCATACAACAAACGTGATTTTTTTTTGCTGTTTTTTCCTCGATATTAATAACGACAACAGGTAGACAGTTGAAATTTTCACAGATGATGTATTTTTGTTGCCGCTTTAACAACAAATTCTAAAAACAGAATAAAATTAATATTTAAAGGGGCCCCCATACAACAAACGTATTTTTTTGCCTTTTTTGTACGGAACCCTTCGTGCGCGAGTCCGATTCGCACTTGGCCGGTTTTTTATATCCCATAACTCTAGGGTATTGATGAGACCGTGAAACTGAACAATTTTACTATGGGACCAACTCTGCAATCGCGAAAAAAAAACAGCTGTTTCATACATTTTGATATTTTCGTTATTAATTATTGTATGAAACAGCTGTTTTTTTCGCGATTAGAGAGTTGATCCCATAGTAAAAGTTGTTTAGTTTCACGGTCTCATCAATACCATAGAGATTGTGGCATATAAGAAAACACGTAGTATAATACAAGGTATATTTTGTTCTCTCAATATTTTAATAATAATTAAGTAAATTTATTAAATTCATCAACCACTTCTATTTATTTCTAGAGGAATATTTGCAACAAAAACTTAAATAAAATAGGATCTGCACAAAGTTCCATTTTTCTTTCACTGTATCCACTACTGACCCCATTTTCTTACCCCTGCCTTGCCCCCTGTCGTATCTGTATACGGCAATCCGACTCATCTTTAGAAACATACTATCAAGATGGATTTGCTTGCAATCTTTTTTATGATACACCATGTACTTCCCCAGTTAAGGTGACCTAAACACGAATGAATTTACTAAAAAATCAATTTGTACATAGATAATTGTTACAATATTTTTGCATGACCTGATAGCTATTCGCTGCAGTTAATAAATAAAATTTAAATAAATCAATTGTAAAATAATGTTATACAAAACCAGATTACATCCTTACTAATATTATAAATGCGAAAGTCAGTTTCTTTGTTTGTAACGCTTTCACGTCTTAATTACTGAACCGATCATCATGAAATTTTGAATACGTTGTCAAGAGCAATGAAAAGGCAAAAAGTACCTGCGAAAAAGTACTAAAAAAGGTGAAAACACAGGGTTTTCATCTTTCATCCAGAAAACGTACAGTTCCCGAGGAACAGCAAAAAACTGTCCACGCAGACGAAGTCGCGTTCGGTCGCTAGTTTTACAATACAAACGGCACTCGAATAGTCTCCCGCGTAGGACGTCGCCTGGAGGCTCGAACTCGAGTGAACTTTCACCGTGTGTCCGCGGCTTTAGATATCACAAATTTATTCACAGTTCAGGCATGTTTAGGGTCCGATAGAGATGCCACTCGAACAGATTGGGATATAGAAAAATCCCGCCGGGGTTTCAGATAATGGTCCGATTTACCAAAGTTGTGTCAGTAGTTGAAAGTTGCGTATAATCTGAAATGGATGACATTCTTAACATTAGAGTTTAATACACTTACGACTAAACTAATGAAAAAGGTTATATGAAAGAAATTGTTGATGTTAACCGAGCGATGGGTTAAATATGTATAAAACTCTTTTTACTTTATTTGATACTTTTGTATGCCCATGAATTAATTTAATCCTATCCTACTATAATATTATAAATGTGAAAGTTGATGCTGGGTTTGGATGTTTGTTCCGCAACCACGCAAAAACAGCTGAACAGATTTGGACGAAATTTGACACACAGATAGTTTATAGCCTGGATTAAAACATAGGATAGGTACTTTCCCGGTCAAAGGTTCCCTAGGGATTTTCCGAATGTCCATGCGGACGAAGTCGCGGGCGGAAGCTAGTTTTTAATATAGGAAAAAAGTATTTCAACAAACCAAACAAAAAACTTATTGTATTAGTAAGTAGGCATAGATAATGATGATGCTGTGTCAACGATTCGATGACATAAATTCTCAATTACAGAAAAATCGTGACAAGGAAAATGTGTCATGCAATATAATCTTGAATATGGTATCATAAAAATTCCACGATGTACTATAAATGTAGTGTCCCCTTCGTCAGAGTTACGTATTGGTAAGTCCAATGACGATAATGTGACACGCATAAATTATATTCAAATGTGAACTTTTAAAACTAAGTAAATGCCTTTAAAAATAATATTATACATGCAAAAGTAATATCGACGCTTAAGAACCAAATACTGCTATCTACTTTTTTTCGATAATTGGTTTTTTGTTTAGGTCAACTAATAAAATAATTGCTTATCAGTTGTCAAATACATAAAATATCGATAACGCATTACTTTTAACATTATCATGATAAACCAATAACTGCTAAGTTCAATAATTGAAACGAACGCTTTATGTTGCTGGTGATAGCGACTAACTACATTATGGAAACATTTGTAGATAGCAGTATTTGGTTCTTAACCGTCGATATACTAAAAGTATAAGTTGCTAAATGAAAGTGAATCTTGATTATGTCAATTAGGATGATCATTACATATTACTTTATATTAAAAGTAGTCTTGGTAACACACATAGAGATACTATATTAGTTAGTTATACAAAACCAAATGTAATTATCTCCTTAAGTCTATTTGATTTGTGCCAATAATGTGTGGCAAAGTACATACATACAACCTTAGAATAATAACACCTAGAACGATAAATCCCTACAAAGCGCATTGTCAAAAGTGAGGCAACCAAAATAATGGCGCCGTCTTCAGATTTTTATTGTCCATTATTACTATAATACATAATCATACCTAATAAGTACAAAACAGTTTCAATTTCCCTACCTTTAGGAGATTAGTTACTATATTACTATATTATTGGATTTGAGCTACGATTAGGTAACGTATGAAGGATATAAATCTGAAAATTGAGCTATTTTGGCTCAGTATTAGTTGCCTCACTTTGCATACGAGGACACGGCTTCTAGGTGTTATTATTCTAAGCATACCGCCAGTAATTCGTAAATTGTACTACTTACTAGCTACTGGCAGACTGCGTTTGATTGATGAAACACGGACTCCAAGTATTATTTAGCTGTAGTAAGTTAGATACTTAGCTGTAAACCGAAAACATTTGCCTTCATAAAATAGTACAGGTAGCCCGTAGAACATTTAAATCACCAAAAAGGTTACCGTTTGCCGTTGTGATATAGTTATTTATTACGAAATTATAGATACTTTAACCCAAGTTTTACTGATCGCATCCCGCCGTAACCTATATTTGTATATCTCCAAAATTTATATTTTTTTATTTTTCGAGGTTTACCACATAGTTTAGCTATTGTCGTGTTCTACAGCTTGGTTTGATTGCCACAGATAAAAGTAAAACTATAAAAAGTAGCCATACACAGATTTAAGACCTGATGAAAATGGTTGGACTTTATCTGGTCTTAAATATGTGTATGATCACTTTCCATAGTCTTACTATTTTATCAGTGGCAATCAAACAAAGCTGTAGAACACGACAATAGCTAAACCATGTGGTAAACCTTGAAAAATAAAAAAATATCATACAAATATAGGTTACGGCGGGTTGCGATCTGTAAAACTTAGGTTTAAGTATCTATAATTTCGTAATAAATAACTATATCACAACAGCAAATGGTAACCTTATTGGTGATTTAAATGTTCTACGGGCTACTGTACTAAAATTAGCACCAGAATTTTCTCCACAGAGGCAGATGACATCGCAATCATGTCGCAAATCCAGACAACATTACATAAGCATACTCGTAAGTCACGACGCGAGTCGAACCTGTAACCACCCAGTGACAGGCGCGCCGCCGGCAGGCAGCGGCTACAATGGCGATTGTTCGCCGCTGATCGCGCGATACACCGACTCCACCTATACACTCGTTCCTTGCAATTTATTGTGATCGGACCGGCAATTACTAATAAAAGATGCTAGGATTGTGCTGCTTACGGCATGAACAGCCATTTTGATTTTGGTGAAGATCTAATTTAGACTGGTGCGGTCAGTTGCTAATTTCTTTTCGATCAAAAGAGAGTTACGAAAATTATGCAGGTATTAGTAAGAATTTGTAGATTAGTAGACTTTTTAACGAATCCTGAAGAAAAATATTCTTTACTTTTCTTGCAATTTTAACTGAAATGGTAGCAAAATGATTGAATGTGCTTAAAAGTAAATTTTAAAATCCAAAATCTCATAAATTGGTGAAGAAAAACCATGTAATAAATTTAAAGAAGTGGTTCACCAGTTCACCACAAAGAAAAAGAACTTATTCCAAAATTTTTAATAACATGACGAAGTTCATAAAATCGTTTAAAAAGTTCTGACCTTCGAAACCAACGACAACATTTATGTAAATACAAACCAAATTACCACAAGATGTTTTCCCAAACCACTAGAAACAGAAAAAGACTAGAACGTACAAATCCATTTTTATCGCCATTGATTAGATATAGTATGCGGCCATAATTACATACAATTTGTTGTCAATCGAACGAACGACGCTCTTTGACATTGAATCGGAAACGAATAAAACAACAAAAAAACGAGATAATTCGTCGAAAAAACGGCGTCACGATGAAAAACTGGCGGATGATGATTACTCCTGATTACTATGTACTCATCGATAATAGTATCCGATAAATTTTAAGCCGGTCTATTTTGAAACACCTCGCCCCCCTCGATTTAAGTATAAACAGGTGTCAGAGGGGTATTAAAGTTATCGTGAGAGGTCACAATGTTCTCTTATGAAAAGGTTACTTACAAAACACATGTCTAGTATGACGGTAACACAAAAGACTACCTTGTGTGTCAGAGGCGTCACGATGTGGCGATTGTCTGTAATTAGAGGTGCAAATTAAATAAATTAAATGATTTTTTGGTAGCGGACATGTTGGAATGCCCAATGTCGAGACTGTCACGTAGCGTACGCTTATTTGCAGATGAGCTGACGTCGTGTTAAAGTGTTTTTTTAAACAAGTATTTGATCGTAATTAACTTTGAAAGGCATGGCGAGAAAGTGATGAGTTTCTACAAAATAGTTTCAAGTATTCTTAGTTGTTTGGTAATTAATTGAATAAGCTTATCTAATTTTGTTTTTGAGTGCTAAGTACTTTTTGTTGGTCAACAACAAGCAATACAGAAATCAGAAAGTCTATTAAATTATGATTATCAGAGGACATGATTGGCTAGGTCTAAAACCGCGTCTACAATTTATTATCAAGTTTAGATGACTACAGCAAAAAAAATGAGGAACCTACCATTAAATCACACCTGGGGCCGTACCGGCTAGCGAAGCGATTATCGAAAAGTCTATCGGGTTTCAAATTAAAACAAATAAATCGAGTCCCAATTGGGCCAAAATGGCAAACCCCGATTCATGATGTCACACGAACATCGATATCTTCCAAATTACGTCAACAGAAAGAACAAGATGAAATCCCTTACTTTGATTTTTCTGTTTTAAGTTGAAACTCGGCAGAATTTTCGATAATCGATGCGTTAGCCGGTACGGCCCCTGATCGCTTTGAGAAATAAGTTACGAAATTCATAAGGTAAGCGCATCCGACGTAGCTAGTAATTTATCAAAATCAAAAAAGTGTTAATTAAAATCGATTAATTGCTTTTTATTCGGAATCGAGCAACAGTTATGCGGTAATTACGAGTGTTTTATGAAAGTTAAAAATATAAATGTGACGTTATAAAATTAAATGATAAAAAGTCGCACCGATTAAAAATATCAGTGAAACAGCGTTAATTAGTTAAACAGTGAGTATTGAGTTGGAGAGAAATTGACACACGACGGCGGAGATCAAAGCCGGCATTTCGGTTTTCTATAAAACAGATTGACTAATAATGAACACGACTCGGTAATCGGAACGATCTGTCGTGAGAACTTCGGACGGTTAACGGACACTTTTACAACTTTTCTGGTGAGGCTACAAAGTTAGCGTTTAACCATCAGCCATTTTTAATGTCCCCACTGCTGGGGCACAGGCCTTCCTTATGGGTGGATAAGGAGGATGGGCCATAACCCATCACGCGGGCCCAATGCGGATTGGTGGAAGTTAACGACTGCAAATGTAGCCGGGACCAACGGCTTAACGTGCCTTCCGAAGCACGGAGGAGCTCGAGATAATCAATTTTTGGTCACCCATCCAATGACCAACCCTTGCGAAAGTTGCGTCACCTTCGCAATCGCTGGGCCACGCGCTAAACTATTGCGCCATCGAGCTTCTAATTGGCGTTAGCGTTTGGTTAAGAATAATGGGTAATTGAAGTTGTTGAGAAGATAGGTAATAAAATGCAAAATACGTTACATATCATATAACAAATTGTAATTACCAACATACCATAGCCAAGGAACTTTGTTGTACATATTTAAAAAGAATAAAAAAAAAAAATACAATTTCAAAGCTCTTCACTTCTCAAGCTTACGCGCTAACTAGACATGAAATAAAACACTTTTTACGCGCTTATATCCGTTAAAAAGTGTTTTATTGTATATATTTTTCATTAGAATTACGTACAGTCAGTAACGAAAGCTTACACTTTAGTACTTTGTAATAGCAGCTTCTTTGACAAAAGTCTCACAGTTTGAAACATTGATCAAAAAGTTGCTATGACAAAGTACTAAAGTGTATAGTGACTTTCGTTGTTGACCGTACCTACATCATAAGACATTTTTTTCATTGAATTAACCATTTGCATCCTCAGAAATATGTAGGTAATCCATTCCAGTCTTTTATTAAATCCTGAACAAGAAATTTTTTTATCAACTGAAAATTCAGAGCCTATTCTTTTCCAAACTGACTTATTATACTTTTGTTGTTGATCGTAGGTTGCCATCACATAAACTCCCATTTTCCGTATCGTAATTTTTTATTCTACTATGGAGCGACCTCATGTCGACTTCATGGCCCTACACATAACTGCGACTTTACAACAGAACACTCAAAAGAAATCCACCTATTTTGGATTAGTCACGCAATTTGTCAATCAATTCGCCGTCACATCGCTATAGATCGTCCAGACTCCATTTAATGTCAATTTGGATGAAAAAAAAACGCCTCTTTGCGCCCGCCGCGCATATTAATTCCTATAAAATTAATTGCGATGACAAATCCATTAATTTGAATTGCCGTCGACTGGTTTCTGGTGTTATTGTGGTGCTTTTAACTTTTGAACTTTATTGAGAGTTGATTGGAGAAGAACTTTAGATATTGCCCGATGGAAAATTTTACTTCGCGGTGAGGAATTAACCGTTTAATCGTTGCTATGGATACCTCGTGAGAATTTTCTTTATAGAATACTTAGGGAGAGCGCCCCGAGCAACTTTTGTGTCCGCAACTATTTTGTCTCTCACATGGTTTGTATGAAAAGTTGGCGACAGTCGCGTCGCTGCGTGTGCGCGCTTTCATACAAACTCGTAGACTTAATGTGATAGACAAAATAGTTGCGGAGACAAAAGCTGCTTGTGTGCGCTGGCGCTTAAGCCCGATTCACACATCCATAAGTAAGTAAGTAAGTAAGTTCAACTGTCCTTCTACTTAACTACTTAATCGGAAAATGGACAGTTGCGTCCAAACGGTGAATTGACTTCGGCAAGTAAGTAAGTTCATAAGTCGACCGCGCGCGTCAGATGACGACGACATTGCTATCCTCTTTATAAATTATTTTATTTACATTCCGGCCAATCATCGATTGGATGAATGAATAGGCATGTTGACTATTTTTTTATTTTATGTTACATAAATTACCCCAAAAAAAAATAAACATTTGTGTAAGAATTATTACGCTAGCATGAAAACAACCCGAGATATCACAGTTTGAAATGCACAAAATTGGGCTCACCCGAAAACGCTCCATACTAACGGCTACCAAGTTATGACGTCACGCCTTCCTACGTTGTTTGCAACGCGTAGGAAATTTGTTCGGCAGCTATATTAAATATTGTGTTTATCAAAATGGTTTCTTTGACAAATTTGCTATAAATTTTACGGACTCTTTAAATGTATTATTTATTTTAACAAATTTTATACTTTTTAAATGGACTTGTCCACCCAACTTTGAAGGGTCATAAAACAAATAATACGCAATATATAAAACCAAGAGGTATACAAGCTACTCCAAAAGTTTGATATGTTTACGATTTTTATTAGTATTTCGTTATTTTATTCGTAAGTCAACATCCCTATTTTTAGGTTATTTAAAGACTATTTCAAGGTGTCACTCATAATATGGTCTTTTTACATATTTTTAAGTAGGTACTTAATGTTTTTTTAGGTGAGCTATAATTACGTCATAAGAGGTTAATTCGCGAATTGTTAACAGTACCCTTAGCACGAACAGCTATCGAGAAATCTTACGCGCGTAAGAAAATACTACTCGAAAACGTACTCGATTCGAAAGCTAGCAAAATCGGCAGCACCAATTTTACAGAGCTGGCTAACGTCAACTCGATAGTAGCGATAAATAAAGCTAACGTGACACAATCCAATTATCAATCCAATTGAAGCAAGGTGCGTTTAAAAACCATGTTTAATATCTATGTAAATCATAAATATGTAAATTAAAATTTAATCAAGTTGTTTATCATCATAATTTTACATTTATTATTCTTATTATTAATAATAAATTTGTTTGCAATATTTATTTTATTTAATAACTTTAATTAATTTGCAAATTACTATTATAATTTTCAATTTGTGCATGATTTTGCCCATGGTTTTGAACGGTCATTGCACCTTGCCCGTGATTGGTTTGAAAAAGAAGAGTGTGTCAATTTTTTCTCTCTTTCTTTCTCATCCTGTGATTTAATGAAAAATATAACCTAAAATAGAAAACCGTAAAGCCATTTCTTTATTTTGTTTTTATTTAAATTGATTTATCTGTGTCGGCTAACAAATAATACAATCGCGAGGAAATAATATTATGACCTAGGTAGGAGTAAACTACAATGTGTCATAATTTCATCAAATTGTTCTACTTGAAGATTTTTTATGAACTTGAAGAATAACATTGGATTATCGTCAATGAATAAGAAATTGTTTACACATAAACAATAAAACATTTGAACGTGCTATGAAAATATGTGAATTTCATCGGAATTAGTGCTTAGGTATAGTGTTTGAAGATTCGACAAATTAAAGACTTTATTATGTTTGCATTGTTATATTTAGTGTTTTCGTCATAGTTTTAAGGTCTTATTTTTTTAATACCTACCTAAATGAAACATAATTTACTGTGTGCAAACTGTATGACATCATACAAACAAATATAAAACGTATCCTCTGGTTTTATTTGAGTTTTGTAGGTAAGTTCTAAAATATTGCTAAAATATAGGTATGGTGGATGTGGGGGATACCGTGGATAGCATAAAATTACGAGATTTTTATTTTGCAAATTTCTTTGTATAATGAGGACAATTTAAGTAATATTGCCTGTGGATAATTCAGCGGACATGTCATAGTTCTCAAACTTAATATTTGTTACTACATATATGCTTTTAAATTTTAATAATAAATAATACAAAGTCGCTCGAAATGACTCTCACTGAAAAAATGTCAGTAAGTTGTCGATAGCCAGCTTGCGAGTTTCTCGATACCGTATGTCAAAAGTGGGTTCGCGCTACCGATTTCCATACAAGTTGTAACTTTACTATTCGAATTCGATTCGAAGGCTGCTCGATAGCTTATGTCAAAATGTTTCGTGCTTCGAAATTTTAGTTCCGTTTACGGACGTAGTGGCGCTGTACCAATTTCCATACAAAATTATGAGATTCGAGTAATTTTACGCGCGTTATTTTTCTCGATAGCTGTTCGTGCTAAGGGTACAGATGTCGGCCATTTGTTGCAAGATCTATTCCTTTATACAAAAAAAAAACTTATACCAATGGCAGTAAATTTGTTTATTGTCGTAATAAATGTTCTATTCCTAACTAATACCAAATTTTAATTATTATTTATTTATTAATCTTAAGGAAGACCAACAACTAGTAACAAACAAATAGCACTCGTAATCAGTAAACAGTACGAAGTCATTTACAGGTCCTCGCATATACAATATGTTTGGTTAGCGATGTCGGAGCTTTTGAAGGTAGATAATATGATCCATTTTATCGACAAAACCTCCCACATGTTGGGGTCTATCCCCTCTCCTGTTGAAACGACAGGCATTTTAAATTTAACTTTTTATTTTAGGTGGCCCTGCAGAAAAATATTAATTTCTCCGGATTTAAAAGTCCTACAGTTACAAAAAAAAACTCTTCGCAAGTTAATAATATCACCTATCAAGCAAAAAAACTAATTTTGACAATTTTTGACTTAAACACGTCATTACAAATTACTAAATAATATTGAATCCGTAATTAGTGTGCTTTTTGTTAGTTTTTCTCACAGATCTCAAAAACTAGGACATTAACATGCAACATCTAAAACTAAATGTCATTGAACCATAAAAGCAAGTATTTACGAGTTTTGAATTTTGACCATTTTCGAAAATTAACATTTAGTGCTTGTAAGGGTCATATTCCAACAACAATAACTCTCGAAATATGCAACTCAGAGCAATGATTTTGATGTCATTTTGTAGATAATATTCCTGTGTATTGTACAAATTAAAAACAAATGCACGTTAATGTCCTAGTTTTTGAGATCTGTGAGAAAAACTAAAAAAAACACACTAATTTCTGATCAAAATTTATTTTACTATTTTTTTATGACATATTAAAGTTACATAATATTTTTTTTTATTAGATAGGTGATATTATTAACTTGCGAAAAGGATTTTTTTTATAACGGTAGGATTTTTAAATCCGGTGTAATTAATATTTTCTGCAGGGCCATCTAAAATAAAAAGTTAATATTAAAATGCAATTTCAATTGTTGTCATTTCAACAGGAGAGGGGATAGACCCCAACATGTGGGGGTTTTGTCGATAAAATTGATCATTTTATCTGCCTTTAAAAGCTCCGACATCGCTCCCCAAACATATTGTATATAACAGGCTGATCTACAAAAAGCGATACGAGCTTATAAAACAAATAAGACGTTATTATTACACTAAAACATACAATACAAGTTGCTACTTACTTACTTACTTACTTGCCGGACGGTGTCCACACGCGGTTTCTACTTACTTACTTACTTACTTATGGATGTGTAAACCGGGCTTTAGACTTCATCTGCGTAAAAACAACAGAATTGGACTCATTTTAGTATTCGCCGATCATAACATCCTTATCCTTGCTATTACTTACTAATATTATAAATCTCAGGAACTATACGTTTTTTCTGGATCAAAGATACCCTATGTTCTTTTTTTACCCCTGACAACGTGTATGCAAAATTTCATAAGATTAGTTCACTAGTTAAGACGTAAAGCCGTAACAAACTAATTAGTCAGTTATTTATTTTTAGATATTTTTTTTTCAAAGATACTCTCAACTTTGTTTAGGTGTTTTTATCATACAAACGAGGTAATTTTGAAGCCTTGGTTTTCTGCCAAGTATGTACCTACCGTGCTGTGATCTGATGATGGCCATCCAGGGAGTGAACAGAGGAGATTCAGATCGCTATACATACCCAACTGATCTGATCATTATTCTAAAAGATGAATGGGTCAGAGTTCTCAGTTTCAGGATTTTCATACATTTTCATGCTAATTTCGAGGTTTTTTAAACATTTCGAACTTTTAGAATGCTGATCAGATCAGTTAGGTGTGTATTAGCGATCTGAATCTCCTCCATTCACTTCCTAGATAGCCATCATCAGATCACAGCACAGTACATCCCTGGCAGGAAACCAAGACTTCAAAGTTACCTCGTTTTTATGAAAATAACACCTGTATCCCTAGACAAAGTTGATGTGTGTACTTAACTATTCTTAAATAAATATAGTGCTTGTTATAATATAGTGAATAAATTCAGTGCTTGTTAAAAGTTACTCTATATGGTATGATGTACATATAAATCTAGACAAGGTTTTTTTAAATTGCTATACAAAAGCAATTTGACAAATTGATGACTAAAAATAATGACTTTCTTCTTGCACTTCCTCTAATTTATTACCTATGTGGTTAATTTAGATCCAATTTTATTTTCTAAATTCCCATTTTTTGTCTTAGTTCCATTAAATAATCTTCTTCAATCACGTATGTATTCGTGTCATCATGAATTGTACCAAAAATCTTGAAATACCCAATTAAAACCGTATTGATTGGTCAATTTGGCAAATTCTGCTAAAAACCGTGCAAAGAAAATATCCACCTAGATATGAAGGCAGTACGCGAGTTTTCCTAAATATTTATTTGTTATATAAGTCACGACTTTTTCTCAGTTTTTTCATTGAAAATGACTTTTAGATCGCTCGGTACTAGGTCCCATTTGGGAGTTTAGAGCGACACGGCGATTGTATGGAAGCTATTGGTAGTTCATAGATAAATAGGGTGTCAAAGGACGCTGATTGACGAGATCTATCAGATGGTAAAGGAATTAAAAAAAAAAATGAAATCCAAAAAAGTTATGGTCGAAAACCCGTTTTTTTTTTTGGTCGAAAATTCTTGAATTATTGAATTAGGGCCCGGATGTCTCGAGAACTAAGTCGAAATAAAAAAAAAATAAAAAAACGGTGCTAGGGTATTTAGTTAGCTGTTCAATGAGATCAACATTTTGAAAATTAAAAAAAAATTACGGGCTGTAGGTGCGCCCTCAAAAAAGTACCTCGGTGAGTGAGTTGTAGCGCATCATGGTTATACAGTACTGTGGTATAGAAGTTGGGTGTGTATGAGAGTTCATATTGTTGTAAGTGGTGAATGGAGGATTTTTGGAATATTTTGAACTTTTTTCGATTTTTTTTAATTTAAATTTTTAATTAACAAATATAATCTAATCAACAAAGTGAAAAAATAAAGGACATGTCCCATCGCGCCTATGTCATTTGCCTCACCATTCTCAAAAAATGAAATACTATCGCGTCTTAATCAAAGTAGTATGTCAGAGTAGGTATTTTACTCTAGAATCAGATTAATAATTATTTTCTACATTAAAAAGTGGGATTTTTAAGTTAAAACTCTTTTAAATCACAATTTTTATCATGATAGTACTATTTACTTACATTTTTTTCACAAAGAAAACAACTTAATGTTTTTGTAATTGTTTTTCTAAATATAAAACAATTCTTGACTGATACTATACCTAAATAAAATGTAATCAGCATTTTTAAATTATGAAAGTAATTAAATAAAATGAAACTGGGGCAACGCTGGGACATCTCCTTTGTAAAAGTAAAATTTGTGAGTTCATTTCGTTTATTTCCTTGCCTGAATTTCATTTTCAATGTCCTAGTAGTTCGTGCTATGCAGGGAATCTGTGCATTTTAAATTAATTTAGACTTCCGTTGCACATTCATATAGGTATGTGAATATTCTGAACCGACAAAGTAGGTAATCCAAAATAATTGTAATAAAGTAAAATTGAAAAATTGTTTTCCTTATTATATTTCATTTAGGTCTTTAACTAAATGAAAGCCAAACACCTAATTGATTTGTTAATTATTTTAAGATTTTTAGTCTCTTACCAAAACTCTGTGTGTAATATTTAGAAATCGCATTGTGCAATCTGCATAATCTTCAATTATGATGGTTTTTATAGAAAGTCTAGGCAATTTTGTCAATTGCATACCTGCATTGAAAAAAGTGGCAGATATTTTTTGTTTTTCAAGTTCGTCAATTTTGTGGTCAAGTATCAAATAATTATTTTAAGTCACTTTGAATCTCTGAGTTAGTTAAACTATTTTTATTTCTTTGTATTATGAAAGTGTAAAATGTTTGACTAGGTTTTAAGCTGTCTATTTTCGGAATCACGCAATTTTGTTATTAGTGACGAATAGTTAATTTAATTATGTTTATACAACTTTGTATTTACTATTTATTATTTAAAAAAAAATTATCTCGAGCTCCTCCGTGCTTCGGAAGGCACGTTAAGCCGTTTTGGTCCCGGCTGAATTTGCAGTCGTTAACACCCACCAATCCGCATTGGGTCATGGCCCATCCTCCTTATTCAACCATAAGGAAGGCCTGTGCCCCAGCAGTGGGGACATTAAAATGGCTGATGGACAAAACAACTTTTACCGTTGATGTTGACTGGCTTGTTTAATGGGTAAGCCTTAAAACTATAGGCTTGTCGTTTAACAGGTTTTGATAAAGTTCTAATCAACTTCTTTGACACATAATTTTAGAAAAACTCTGTTCAATGGAACAGATGAAAAAAATAAAACAAAAACCGGCCAAGTTCGAGTCGGACTCGCGCACGAAGGGTACCGTACCAAAAAACGGCAAAAAAACAATATTTATTCTATGGGAGCCCCCCTTAAATATTTATTTTATTCTGTTTTGAGTATTTATTGTTATAGCGGCAGCAGAAATACATCATCTATGAAAAGGACATGTCCCATCGCGCCTATGTCATTTGCCTCACCATTCTCAAAAAATGAAAGTCTATCACGTCGTAATCAAAGTAGTATGTCAAAGTAGTTATTTTACTCTAGAATCAAATTAATAATTATTTTGCTGCATTAAAAAGTGGGCTTATAAAGTTAAAATGCTTTTAAATCACAATTTTTTATCATGATAGTACTATTTACTTACATTTTTGTCACAAAATACTTCAGAAAACAACTTAGTGTTTTTGTAATTGTTTTTCTAAATATAAACAATTCTTGATTGATACTATACCTAAATAAAATGTAATGAGCATTTTTTAATTATGAAAGTAATTAAATAAAATGAAACTGGGGCAACGCTGGGACATCTCCTTCAAAAATTAAAACAGAAGACAGTGCTATCCGAAACCAGCAACATACCATATGTTTTTATTTTTATTTTTTATATATTTATGTGATAGTGATCGATCACCTAGTAAGTAAATATCAATTTGTAATTAGAATTCATAATATCACAAGAGTTTTAAAGAGTCATTTTAGGGTTCCGTACCCAAAGGGTAAAAACGGGACCCTATTACTAAGACTCCGCTGTCCATCTGTCTGTCTGTTTGTCTGTCTGTCTGTCTGTCACCAGGCTGTATCTCATGAACCGTGATAGCTAGACAGTTGTAGGGAATAAATAAAATACGTTTACCGTGACTACCGTGACATCCACTTCATATACACAATAAGAAACAAAGGTTTCTTAAGCCTAGGCCCTAAGGTCAAAGAGGGTATCTTATCGAAACTCATTTGTCTTTTCAATTATGTAAAAGAGAACAATGAGTGTTGTTTTGTACGCCCGTAGACACCCATTGTACGCACTCGCCGGAAAATTACAGCGCTGACCGCGGCATATAACTTGTATGTACCACATGCTTACTTAATATTGTGCTATTGGCTAAGCAAAACTATAGCTTGAAGCGACAAAATCATGAAGCGTGAAGCTTTGTAACCATCTTGTAACAAAGCCACAGTATGTTAACTACACAGTGAGGCAAGTTAAAACTGCGCTTCGCCGTGTACGTGCAAAATAATACGCACACACGTACAACGAAACTACGTCTTGCTTTTCATATCAAACCCTGCCGCCCGCCCCCCGCCTACCCCCTTGCCCCACGCACACATGACATTTATCAAAAATTGCCCTCACTTCGTTGTTCGCAAAGCTCCATCTTACTTTTTTTGATCTGGTAAATAATGTTAACTATCAGGTATCAAGAAAATATCAACGAATGGGATAAATCCCTTCGTCGCATAATGTACAATACGCAAAATGTACATCTATTGCAAAATGTACAATACGCAAAATGAACATACGCAAAATTTATACTTTTTAGACTGTTTTTACAAATCTGTTTTTTGATACGGTGTTGATATTTTCTTGATACCCGATAGTTATCATTATACCTCGTTTTATTCCTCAATGTATCAAGATTCATATCAACATATATAATTTTGCCACACTCCACTCATTTTTCTTAAAAACTAGTACAAATAATGTTTTTTGGGCAAAACATCTTTTTTGGTGAAATGTCTGTGGGTATATTTCAGAGCCTACAGCTCACTACGAAATAATTAAAATGTCTACTAGTTGGATATTTTAGATAAATAGAAAAAACTAAAATCAGGGAGACGTTTGAGGGGGGGGGGGGGAGGGGGGAGCGTACACGGGATCCACTTTCCAGATATATTCAGGGGGACCTAAGGAACACTTTAAAAACAAAAAACCTTCCGCCGGAATTAGTCCTAGGTTTCTTAGAATTTTTTGCTAAAAGTCCTGGGCTACTATTAATCAATTTGTGAATAATTAAAATAGTCACCGAACCGAACTCGACAAAATGGCGCAAAAAAACTCCTTTTTTGGTTTGCTCGTGACCCCAGTCTAGCCCAAAAGCAAAGACAGGGCCTACGATGGAGCGAGCTTGCTCAGAAAGTGCTTATTCACTCTAGCCTTGAATAGAGTCAGGTTGTATGCGCTCGGAAACACAGACGCCGGCAGGGAATTCCATTCCATAGCTGTGCGCATTATAAACGATGTGGAGTAGCGCTTGGTACGCAGAAAAGGTATATCAACCAAGAACGGGTGATAGCCCGCAGTGCGTCTGGATGTCCGATAGTAGAAAGGAGAAGGTGGAATGAGCTCATGCAGCTCTTGAGCACACTCACCGAAGCTTACTCACTTTACAATCTATAAAAGACCGATAGGCAAGCAACTTTTCGGCGGTGAGCCAAACTGTGAAGCTTAGCTGCTACCAGTTTTTCATCGCCTATTAATCTCTTGGCTCTGCGTTCCACCGAGTCCAGTGCAGCAAGTTGATATTTCGCTGAGCCGTCCCAAAGGTGGCAACAGTACTCCATGCAGGATCGGACTTGAGCTTTATAAAGGGTTAAAAGCTGCCCACACTCAGAAAAAAAACGTCTAACAAAGCGACAATAAACGCTTTGTTAGAATTTTATTGTCACCGCATCTAAGTGAATTGTCGCTGCAGCTATATTGCTATTGTGCCAATTACAACTTTTTTATTGTTGAACTGATTTTAGTCAATTCAGCAAAAGAGACATTGATACTATAACTATGTATGATGTACTTAAACGGGGTAGCAAAGGCACGTTGTTAATTTATCAACGTTGGGATGTGATGCTATGGCAAAGTCTAATCTATCAAAATAACAGTTGTTACTGTGTTTAGGTAGTGTTGTTAGTTAAGCAACCTTTTAAACTAACAAAATACAAATTAGCCATCTGCACAAAATAGCTTATATAAGATTACAATAGTGACATTGTCGCAATCGCAACCTGTTTTGTTTACCTGGCAATTTATTTATTAATCGAGTTAGTCTATTCTTGTTGTTGGACAGAGTAGGACGCGTGTTGTGCGGTCGTTGCGGGATGGCTGCAGTGTTTTACTTTAAGAAAAAATATGTGCTGTGTGTGCTTATAATGAGCCACTAAGAGACCACAAGCTGCGGACGAGTATTTTTGGCGCAAACCGAGCGTCCGAGGGGCCGCCTTCGACCCACAAGCTGAGGGCTGGCCCGCGTTCGCTACTTCTTATGGAGGACATACAAATTGCCTGGTTATGGAGGACCTGGAACAGTGCGTTACAAATTGCCCAACTATGGAGACTGGAACAGTGCGTTACAAGTTACCCAACTATTAAGCTGAAACAGTGCGTTACAAGTTGCCCAACTATGGAGGCTGGAACAGTGCGTTACAAGTTGCCCAACTATGGAGGCTGGAACAGTGCGTTACAAGTTGCCTAACATATGGAAGCTGGAACAGTGCATTACAAGTTGCCTAGCCACGGAGAACCTGGAAAAGTGCATTAAAACTTGCCTAGCTATGGAGGACCTAGAAACTTTTACCACCTGATTCTATTGTTGCGATTTGAACCTTTAAGCCCACATTATTAGTTTTTAGTTTATTTTATTGTAGTGGAAACATAAATAAATAGTTTTATGATTGGAATATTCATATATTTTCATTTTTACCTTCTCATAATCATTTTTATTTGTCATTATGCCTTTTGCTACCCCAGAAAAGTGACATTGCCGGTCTCGATCCCTGCACTTGTTAGTGGTACACCATGGAAAAACTGATACTCCTCGTATCTTCGGCCTTTATTATTGCAGGGTATGCATATTGCGTATCTTGACCGGAGTTCTCTGGCACCATGTAAGTGCAAATGCTGCAATGCAAATATGTGATGGACAATGAACTCCGTTCAGGGTACGCATACCCCTGGAATAATATGCAGAAGCTTCGGGAGTATCAATTTTTCCATGGTGTATCATTAACAAAGTGCAGGAATCGAGACCGGCAATGTTACTTTGCTGGGGTAGCAAAAGATATATGACAAAATTGACTTTGTTGGAGCAGCAACAGTGATGTTGATAAAGTAACAAAGGAAGATTGCTAGTCCAACTAAAGAAAAGTAGATCTAGGGACAATTTGCTTTTGTCATTTTAGCAAAGTCCTTTGTCATCAGAACAAAGGTTAAAGCAAGTATTGCGATAGGATCAATTTTAGCATTGTGACTGCATCAATTTTACTTTGCTAGTATGACAATTTTATTTTGCTATAACATCAATATTGGCAACTTAGTTCCAGTAGCAATTTAAAAAATGACAATAGAGACGTTGCTCTTGTAACTATTTACCTTTGACGGCTCCCCAGCATCAAAGTTTTTTTGTTGCAATAGCAATATTTTTTTCTCACTGCAGGCTTAAAGTACCGCTTGACTTTATTTAGGATGCTCAGCTTCTTAGCTGCAGTTTGAACTTTGGATTCGATGGAGGTGCCGAAGTTAAGGTCAGAAGATAACTCCATGCCAAGAAGCTGGAGAGTATCGGTTACTTGGATAGATGTACCTCGGAAAGTAGGAGTTAAGTTGAATGGACTCCTTTTTGCGGTGAACAGACACGCCTGCGTTTTAGAAGCGTTGAAACTGACGAGATTTTCATCACCCCATTGGGAGACGAGACTTAACTTCAGGTTCAATCGCTCGACCATGGCCTCTCTCAATATTTTTACCTCATCTCTACCGACTTTCGCGCTGGACAGATATCTCTCCATGACAGTAATGTCATCTGCGTACCCAACAATGCCCGATATTAGTAGGTCATTGATGTGTAGCAGGAAAAGCGTCGCAGAGAGCACCGACCCCTGAGGAACTCAAGCGAAACAGCAAGTGCTTCGCCGTGTTTCTCAATGGCCTCGCCCCAGCAGTGCGTCATATACACAAGAAGATCCCCAGTTGATCGTCCCCGGCGAAAGCCATATTGACGATCACTGAGGAGATCGTTATCCTTTAGGTAAGTGAGCAGGTTGCCGTTCAGTACTCTCTCCATAACTTTACACAGTATGGAAGTGATGGCGATTGGTCGGTAATTGGCAGGGTCGGCACGACTACCTTTTTTAGGTACTGGTTGCACATTGGCAAGCTTCCAAGACTTTGGTATGGTTTTGGTCTGAAGGGAAAGGCGGTACAGACGCGTCAATACAGGAGACAACTCAGGCGCACAACACCTCAGCACTCTTGCTGGTATGCCATCAGGGCCACTGGCCTTATGCACGTCTAGATTAAGTAGGACTCTACGGACCTCTTTATTGTGTAATTTAATCTCCTGCATCGAAGAATTACAGTGAGGTAGGGTTGGTGGTTGCGTAGAGCCAGTATCCAGACGCGAATTGCTCGCAAACAGAGTGGCAAATAGATTCGCCTTCTCAACTGCAGAGTGAGCCAGCGTCCCATCGGGCTTCTGCATGGGAGGCAATGTGGGACGGCAGAAGTTAGACTCGACCGACTTCGACAAGGACCAGAACTGCTTACTACCCGGTGGATAGGATGCGAGTTTCGCCCCTATGCGGCTGACATGGTCAAATCTAGCTTTACGCAACACCCTTTTGCATGATTTTGCGGCTAAATTAAATGCTCTCTTTTTGGCCCGGACTCTTCGCACTCGAACCTTGCGATCGCGAGCTTGCACCCAGATTTGGTATGCAGACTGTTTACGGGCTTCAGCTCGAGCACAGTCTGCATTGTACCACGGTTGGGCTTTGTGATCGAGCGGTATGTCGGAGAATGGAATGAAATATTCCATTCCCTGCCGAATCACGTCAGCAACCACAGTTACACGTCCTACAGTTCTCTAGAGCTTTTTGAAAGTTTATTTGCAGTTTTAGTGTGATTGGAGCTGGCAACACTGATACGGCCCGTTAGCTCCAAACATGGTCCCATCCGGCAGGAACCGCAGGAAGCATGAAACTTGGCAGACATGTAGCTTTTACGTAGGTATAGTAATAAAACATAGAAGTAGATGCAAGTCCTAAATGCGGTTTTGATTCGATTGTCGCTGGTTATTTTATATGATTCTTGGTTGCGTAGGTAGAGTGTGTTTTGTTTTTCTGCGTGTGCATTTATACGTTTGTTTTTAAGTGAGTGCCAGTTGTTACGGTTTGGTGGATGTTGCTTCACCGGCCTGCAACATGATGGTTTGATATGTCTAACGGGGCATCTTCACGTGACGTGCTCGGGCAATCTTAAATCATCAGTCTCATTCGCTGAATTGTTTTACGATGGTTAATGCGAAATGTAAACATTTACTTGGCACGCGATAGTGAGCTAATTTATCTACATATATTATAATAGTTGCTTTTGTCGGCATGGTATTTCACTATTTCATTCTGTGGGTTTATTCAATAAGTAATTATCTTGAGTCAAACTTTATAAAGCATCTACAGGGTAAAACCCAAGTCATTGGCAATATTTTCAAATTATGAATCTAAACGCTATATTAATAACTATAGGACAAAAAATTCTGAAATCAATGTGATCAAAATTTAAGGTAAAATAAACATCAACAATCACAAGAAGTTGTAAGTAATTAAAAGATTATATACTGTTTATTGATGCTACAAAATATGAAAGTTAACATGTTTTGTTTTCAAATTAGGTTTTTTAATTCATGAAGTAGATGAAACTTGAAATGAAATAAATACTTAGTTATTTATTTCATTACATGTTTCATCCATTTCATGTTTTATAGCACCAGTAATCTTTTTCTTATGACTTTTGTGATTTTTTTTGTTTATTTCACCTTGAACTTTGATCACTTTGATCTAAGATTTTTTTTATCATATTTTTCTACATTTCTACTTACATACAGTAGTTTTACTAATGTCGCGGTTAGATTTTTAGTTTAAAAGATTGCCAATGATATTGATTTCAACTTGTATATGTTTTACATCCTTTATTAAACTTAACTTTTTTTTTCATTTGTATAACAAATATAATTAATTTATGATCAGTCTCAAACGGGACGGTACAGGTGGTAGGAAAATATAGACGATTCAAAAGTACTTAATAATTAAGTTTATTTGAATAAAGCTTATTTGACTTTGACTTTGAAACCTTCACGAACCTTTCTTCCTCTCAAATCTCTTGTCACAGTTGTTTTGCAAGCAATGACTCAAACGTCAAAATCCAAGTAATCCCAAACAAAAGGAAGGAATTTGTCAAAAAAGTGGACGCTTTCGCCCCAAGCGCGGTGTTAATATGCAAATCTACGGGACGAAGGAATGGCGAGTGGAACAAGTTACATGGGACAAGGAAAATTACCAAAAATAATATTCAATTGAAATGAAAATAGAATAAAATACGTTCCGCTATGCGCTGTCGCAGCCTGAAATTGGCGGGGTCACTAACAATAATACGATTATTTTTTTAATGTTGAAAATTTTTAGATTTGTTAAATTGATGTGTACGATATTTGGGGGAGGGGGGAGGGGGGGGGTGTCATGTCCCCTGTGACCCTCCCCTTCGGACCGCGCCTGTTCCACCAGCATCATGTCCGCCAGGAAATCTACTTCTCGAGGGAATTTCTTTAGGTACCGTGAATCGGGGTGATTAGCAACTGCGTGGTGAACAGCAGCATTTTCGAACAAAATAACAAACATTCAAAATGAAACATTAACATTTTTCTATAAAAATAAAAAGGTTAAGTATTTTACAATTTCGTCATTTTTCTCTCGAAAATGTTTCCGCTATTATTATATTATTACCCCGCAGTTCCTAATCCCTCAGTTTACCGCTACTTACCCTACTAAGTAAAGCTTTTTTGTATTAAATTTCAACGAATCTTCTACGGAAGTCCAGTTGATAGAGCATTCACTCGGATTTCAATATGTCGTGGGTTTGAGTTCTATCTGTGTGGTTGGAGGCGAGTTATTTTGTTCTAGTGAGTACCTCTCTACGCATATAATTAACTAGCTTCCGCCCGCGACTTCGTCCGCGTGGACATTCGGAAAATCCCTAGGGAAACTTTGACCGATATTTTTAATCCAGGCTAAACTATCTGTATCTATCAAAATCCATTCAGCCGTTGCGTTGTTTAGTAGGAACTAGTATTCTCTTTAAAAAACTGTTAAAGGAGACACAAACATTATGGTGAGATCTACGAACACTTCATAATGCTCTCAGTGAGTGAAGAAATCATTAATACCAAGATTACATACAGGAAACGGCTAGAAGCCCACCCCAATACCACACAGCTCAGCTCACAATATCCAGCTATCTTAAATGCCTTAAAAGGATAGTGTAGAGAATTATGAGTACATGTTCTCGCTATGGAGGTCTGGAGGTAGAGTCTCCCGGAATGCCCGGAAGACTCTTCTGGAATATCTCCAATTTTTTCTAAAATAAAATTTACTATAGTACATACATACACTCACGCCTGTTTCCCTTGGGGGTAGGCAGAGACTATGGATCGCCACCTGCTACGATCCTTGCACACTTCTTTCGCTTCATTCACATCCATCAATCTTTTCATACATGCCCTGCGGTTTTTGTCACTGCGTACACGACCATTTTTTATAATAACCTCTATTTGGTCAGCGTAGGTTTTTCTGGGACGCCCTTGTGCAATCGTTCTTTCCACATTCGCACAATATATCTCTTTCGTTATTCGCCTTTCATTCATCCTCTCTAAGTGACCAAACCACCGGACCATTCCTTTCTCAATTCTTGTCACTATAATTATCATCTTTCAGACCACACCTTTCACGAATCATTGTTCACTCTATCAGTCAATTTTACTCCACATATTTTCCTCAACGATCGCATCTATACTGCATCTATTCTGCTTTCATTCTTCTTCTGCCATACCCAAGATTCACTTCCATTCCATACATCAGTGTCAGTACCAGTATTCCGTTATGAATAGCCATTCGCGCCTTTGCAGAAACGATTTGGCTACTCATAATCAAGTGTATAACACCACTCACCGAATTTTCTTTCTTCACTCGTCTTTCTATGTCTTCCTCACTCTTGCCGTCCCTTGTGAACAAACTCCTCAAATATACAAACTCACGGACTTGTTCCACTTTTTCGCCGCCTAACATTACCGTACAGTCAGTCATTTCTTCATCTCTCTCAAACACCATCACTTTAGTAAATTAACAAAATCAAAACAAAATTAAATCTGTCGCCTTCGCTCCGCTCGCGCTCTGTCACCACGCAGCTGCGCCGGTAATAACCAGCGGGGCTATCGGCTAAAAACAATTTAAATTCATGTAAACTTTAATTTGACGGATTTACGTGATACACTGATACTTCGTTTTGGCACAAATAAAAACTTACCAAAGAAAAATAGCAATGTATCAATTCCATCTGTCAAATCAGGGTGCTAATTGTATAATTTCAAAATCTATCGCAATCGCTTTTATTTGAGCTATGGATGTGACACATTGCTATATTTATTTGGTAAGTTTTTATTTGTGGCAAAAAGAATAGTGTCAATGTATCACATCCTGAAAGCGATTGCGATAGATTTTGAAATTAGACAATAGATAGGCTGAGTGAATTGAGTGATTACTAAAGCAATGCAAGTTAAGCTAACTCTGAATGAGAAAAGCATAAAGAGGGGTCTACACTCGCGCCGCGAACCGCGGCCGCGAATCACGGGCGCGGTTTGCGCATGAAAACGGTGCGAAAAATATAACCCTCCAGACTCGCGCGTGAACCGCGGCCGCGAATCACGGCAACATTAGTTCGGCACACAAGTTCTTTGACGCGGACCAAAAAACACCACCGGACGGGGAACGCCGCGAAGCGCGAACGCGAAGCCGCGAAACCCATACGCGAAGCCGCGAAACCCTCCACACTCGCGGTTCGCGGCCTTCGCGGGCTTTCGCGGCGCGAGTGTGGAGCCCTCTTCAAACATATCTCCTAAAAGTGAATACTCTGATTGCAGATGCAACGGAAAAAAAGGAGAAACAGCTCCATGTGAACCTTCCTTGCTCTTCTCTTGTATGGGAGGGCGGTGACGGAATGTCAGAAATGCTCGCCTCAAAATGTGACGACTTCGACCCAAATATTATCTGGACTCGGTGACTGCCTTAGGTGCTAACCTGAAATGTTTCCAGAACGTTCGAGGAATTCTGCCATAGGTAATTAGATGACTCATAAAGCGTTAATATTATTTGGAACAAAATTATAGTATATAAAAATTAGTACTACTATTTTTATATTATACCTATACAGGGTGGATTTTTAAAACGGTACATTAAGGGCAGGTACCTTAACCGTTATAGTTACAGGAAAACGTTCCTAGGAAACCATCCATAACTTTTTAAGATATTCTGAACTGCATTCACAGATTTTGGAAAAAAATTACCGTTAGCAAGAAAAATGATAAAATACCAAAAAAATTTTTTTTATGCCAATCGATCCTATTACGTGTGGGGATCAAAAGACTCTATGGGATCATTTAAGGTATGAGTACTAGAAACGACAGAAATCGCCAAAAACTTTTCCCATACATTTTGTACTTAAAAACGATAAATCAACTCGAAATATTTTTTATTGCCAAACGATTCTATTTCTTACTGTGATCAAAATACTCTTTGAGGATAACTGAATTTTGAGTACAGAAACTGTTTTTTTTTAGATCTAATGTTGCAGAAGATTGTGCTTGCGTGTGAAGCCGGTGTTGTCACTTATTGTGGTTTCTGTACTCAAATTTCAGAGCATTTTGATCACAGTATGAAATAGGATCATTTGGCAATAAAAAATATTTCGAGTTGGTTTACCGTTTTTCAGTACAAAATGTATGGGAAAAGTTTTTGGCGATTTCTGTCGTTTCTAGTACTCATACCTTAAATGATCCCATAGAGTCTTTTGATCCCCACACGAAATAGGATCGATTGGCATAAATTTATTTTTATGTATTTTAGTATTTTTTTTGCTAACGGTATTTTTTTACAAAATCTGTGGATGCAGTTCAGAATATCTTAAAAAGTTATGGATGGTCTCCTAGGAACGTTTTCCTGTAACTATAACGGTTAAGGTACCTATACCCTTAATGTACCGTTTTAAAAATCCACTCTGTATAAAAATAGAATTGAGAAAGCTAAAACCTCAAATTTAAAATAAGTGACTTAGTCCTTTTTAGGGTTCCGTACCCAAAGGTTAAAAACGGGACCCTATTACTAAGACTCCGCTGTCCGTCTGTCTGTCTGTGTGTCTGTCTGTCTGTCTGTCTGTCACCAGGATGTATCTCATGAACCGTGATAGCTAGAAAATTGAAATTTTCACAGATGATGTATTTCTGTTGCCGCTTAACAACAAATACTAAAAACAGAATATAATAAATATTTAAAGTGGGCTCCTATACAACAAACGTGAATTTTTTGCCGTTTTTTGCTCGATATTAATAACGACAGCAGGTAGACAGTCGAAATTTTCAGATATGATGTATTTCTGTTTCCGCTATAACAATAAATACTAAAAACAATACAAAATAAATACTTAAGGGGTCTCCCATACAAGAAACGTGATTTTTGTGCCGTTTTTTGGTACGGAACCCATCGTGCGTGAGTCCGACTCGCACTTGGCCGGTTTTTTGTTTTTTTAGATCCCGATGAAAATATATTGGCTTATATTGAAATCGAAATAATTGATCAACATAAAGTTGCCATGAAATAATTTGTCCATCAGCCATTTTAATGTCCCCACTGCTGGGGCACAGGCCTTCCTTATGGGTGGATAAGGAGGACGGGACATAATCCACCACGCGGGACCAATGCGGATTGGTGGGTGTTAACGACTGCAAATGCAGCCGGGACCAACGGTTTAACGTGCCTTCCGAAACACGGAGGAGATAATACATTTTTGGTCACCCATCCCATGACCGACCCTTGCGAACGTTGCTTAACCTCCGCAATCGCTGGGCCAGGCGCTAAACCACTGCGCCACGGAGCTCCTAATAATTTGAATGACATTAAATTAAATAAATCAAACACTCAACTTTTTTAACCTAAAAAAAAAACCGGCCAAGTGCGAGTCGGACTCGCGCACGAAGGGTTCCGTACCAAAAAACGGCAAAAAACATGTTTTTTGTATGGGAGGCCTCCTTAAATATTAATTTTATTCTGTTTTTAGTATTTGTTGTTATATCGGCTACAGAAATACATCATCTGTGAAAATTGTAACTGTCTACCTGTTGTCATTATTAATATCGAGCAAAAAATGGCAAAAAATCATGTTCGTTGTATGGGAGCCCCCTAAAATATTTATTTTATTCTTTTTATAGTATTTGTTGTTATAGCAGCAACAGAAATACATCATCTGTGAAAATTCCAACTGCCAAGCTATCACGGTTCATGAGATACATCTTGGTGACAGACAGACAGACAGCGGAGTTTTCCGTCCCATTTTTCCGTACCCAAAGGGTGTACGGAACCCTAAAAAGGTTTTTTTTTTAAAACCGCCTTCAAAAACCTAAAAATAAAAACAAAAACAGATTCAAAACTAAAAAACACTAAAAAGCAATAAATAATATTCAAATAACCAATACGCATATCAATTTTAATAAAAAACGTCTTTTGAAGTCGGGTGGGGCTGGAGGACAACTTTTTTTTAATTCTAAAAAAAGGGATACCCCCTTTTCCAACAAAAAAATCAGCTAATTCGGTTCATAAATAACAAAGTCGTTAAGGTAATTAATGCAAAATCATAGTATTTTCAGGATTACTTGAAAACTACTGAATCGATCTGAAAAAAAATTAAATAGGACCATTTTGCAAGAAAATTTAATCAAATAAAGAAAGAATCATAAAAATCGGTCCATAAATAACGAAGATAAGCGCGAACAACGATAAAAAAGTCGTCAAGATAGTTAATGCAAAATCATAGTATTTTCAGCATTACTTGAAAACTACGGAACCGACTGAAAAAAAATTAATTGGGACCATCTCGCAACAAAACTCAATCAAACAAAAAAGAATCATCAAAATCTATCCATAAATGACGAAGATATGCGCGAACAACGATAAAAAAACATATAATCGAATTGAGAACCTCCTCCTTTTTTCTGAACACACACGACAGTGTGAAACATCGAATGAAATAAACTCAAAATTTACTGACTTGCATTTAGTAATTTCAACTAGTGTATCAGCGAGTGACACTTCGTGTCATACATTATTGATTTTTTATCTTTGGTTTTTTTTCTGTTCAATATGTCAAGTACATGCTTTTCTTTGATTTCCGTCTTTAATTCCATTTAATTAGTTTATCACCTAAATATACCATCTTCGCCCCTTCACGTTTGTGACACTTGGGAACATTTTTCGAAATTGCTGGAATATGATTATTCCCCATATCTCTCGCCTAGAGATATCTCTCTCATATCTCTAGGCGGTAAAAAATAGCTTTACTAATTTTTTACTATTTATTACCCCTGTTTTGAAATTTTTTACCTACTAGATCTAAGACATAGACGTTGCTTATGTACCGCCGGTTCCCAATGGCGATTTGAGTCATACATAATATTATTAATACAAGGAGATATGTGTGAAATACTGTTTTCTTCTCTTAAAATAACCTACCTACCTAAACATTTTTAATTAGATAATGATAGAGTTAATGTACTACAAAAAAGCCGTAAGCTAAATCGAGGCCTTTGTGTGAGCAGCATTTAATATGCAAATTATTTTCTTCGTAACTAAATTTCGTTAATAAAGATTAAAATAATAGGTATTCGACTTAACTACTTTACAACCACTAGTGTTTTAATTTGGTAAGATATTGTGCTAATCTATTACTTAGTGGTATAATAAAACAGGTACTTATGGACCGTCGGCCCAGAAGCTCATTTTCAATCTATCGCATATTCGTACCAGACCACATTGGCAAGATAGTCATTAATTTGGTGTTATCAATTATTGTCGTCTGGGTTGTGAAGTAGGAAGCTTCTGGGAGATATGCCACCCTGATCATATGGCCTCCCATACAATGATCTCCGATCGCAGAAAATAATCGATCGCATATTGATATAAATGGTGAACAGAATGGTAGATGGCATCATTACAAACATGTTAGACATCGGCTTTGTTAGTTTTTAGGAAGCATGCGCGCGGCCAGGGTAGAAACATAGTGCCTTTTTTCCAAAAAAATAATCGACTACATATTGGCATGCAATTACATTCAGGGGGTGGGGCAGCTCTCAAGCAAATATAAAACCATAGTCTTGCGTCGCTTTCAGGAAGCGTCTAGGAGGTCAGGGCAGGTAAGTACATTTCACATATATGCTCTTGTGATTCTTGTTCCTTATTCGATCGATATGAAAACACAAAAAATAGTTCAAGTGATGCTACCCAGGACCCTGTACACCATTTACGTAAATATGCGATCGATATTTTTTTAGCGATGGATGACCATGTTCAGGGTGGCATATCTCCCAGAAGCTTCCTACTTCGCAACCCAGACAATGATTTTTGTTAACACAAAGCTAATGGCTATCTTGCCAATTTGGTCTCGTCCCAATATGCGATAGATCGAAAATGACCCTGGTTGGCCGACGGTCCATTACCTATCCAGCGAAAGTTTTGTCCATATGTAAACAAATTAATTTGATGTACGAATTCTTTGTTTATTCTAATTTTAAACTGTATTTTTTATTCATAATTCGGAACCTCAAAAAAGTTTCTTTATCATCTTTAAAAAAATATTTTTACGGAAAGTAGGTAACCAAATTTACGCAAACAAATTATTATGATGTACGAATTTGAATGGTTCATACTAATTTTAAACTGTATTCTTTTTCTAATCCATAAATCATGGCAACAAAAAAGTTTCCATATCATTCTTAAAGAGTATTTCTCCTGCCTACCTTAACGTAAAGTAGCGTAAAATGAAATAAAAAAGTAAGAAATGAGAACATTAATATAAAATCTTGGCGGGCAACGACTGGTGACCGCTGGTCGCAGCGTTGTGTGACCGTTCCGTTGTTCGAGCAATTGAATTATTCATAAGTGGACGTTAGTAATTAAATGTCTTGTCGGTAAAAACTCTGACACCACTTGTGGGATTTCGTATTGCCGTGGCGTAATTTCTTGGTGCTCTCAATTGTTTTACGACGTAGAACTGGCAACATATAAAAACTTTTTACTTTACAGCCACCATAGGTACTGTTGTTATGGCGAAGTATCACTTGATTAAACACATAAAACTAACGAAAATGTCTAATAACAGTGTTTCCGCAGAAACCGCAAAAATGTAACAAATCTCTCTAAATCCAAGCTTAATTAATGTTCACATTTAAAACTTAGGAGACTTGTAATTATAATAAGTGATCCGTGGATTACAACGGTTGAGTCTGTAATCTTTTGCAATTTTCCTTTAATCGTTCCCTTTAACTTGCCCAGGATACGTAGAGCTTAACAATCCTGGTTGGTAGGCGATTAGCTTTAGGAAATGCGTCATCAAAGGAATATAAAAGGCTCTAAATAGTTTGGACGTTAAAACCTACCCTGGACATTTGGACGTATGTGATAATGTTAGGGCCAGAGGAAGAAATTTGATAATTCGCGGTTAGGGAAACGATCTTTTTAATAACAACGTAGATCGCATTGCTGGTAAATTATCAAGTAGACAGGAATGCAGTGGAGAGGTGTTAGAAATAAAAAGTTTTTAAGTTAGGCATCCTAGTTATAAACAAACACGCGTTTACATAAATGATTGAATACGGAATCAGTTTTATGGTAAACTATGATAAATGTTAAATCATTAAAATATATGTGATTAAGCTAGAATTTCATTCGTCATCCACATATCAGCCGCACGACACCCATTGCTGGGTATAGGCCTCCCCTAAGGATCTTCACGACAAATGGTCCTGTGCTGCCTGCATCCAGCGGCTTCCCGCGACCTTCACCAGAGTTTCATTGTGTATTATTTATCAACGTGGAAAAATTTTTGGCGGAAGAAATTTTGGTGTTTCTTTTGATTACTATTTTACGAAGGAGCTAAGTCTTCATTTCTCATTATTATTTATTCAGTTTATCACCGCATTGATCAGCATAAATAAGTTTTTCACAATAAAACCCAAAGGCGACTCCATGCATTTTCGTTCAGTAGACACAAGCTCCATTTATCACAGCCCGTCAAAATCTAATTGTCCCTTGCCTCTAACCATCGCATTGTGACCGTAATTATGCCCTTATTTTTTACAATCAAATCGTCTTTATGATTCACCACAAAAACGTCACTTTTTCACATCAAACGTTTTTCGATAGAAATTCGAAATATTTTATTACGACTCGTATTGGCCGCGGGGCTAAAGATAAACGGTCCGTTTTGATTTCTGGTCACTATTATTATTAATATGTCGTTATGTTATTATTTTTTAAGATAGGCCTCGCTTATGACAGTGTTTTTTTGCTTAAATGTGCTTAAACTAATAATTACTAAACACATAGACCTTGAGGACCTACCTATGATTATATTTGTAAAATTACAAATCTAATTGAAAGGATTCGTGCTAACTAGATCAAGTGACTTAACAAAAAAAAACAAAAAAAACTTATTGTTCTGTCTCAAGACCTTTTGCGATTCCGACCAAGTGAAATAATTGAAAAAAAAAATTGTACTTTGTCATATTATTTTAACATCAAAAAACAAAATAAAAAATATGGTTGCCTATTTTAGAAGCCTATTTTATTTTTTACAGTTTGTTGGAAACATGTTTTTTAAGGGGCAAATATGAATTGGTAGTTAAGCTATGGGAGCGGTATAGTAGCAATTCCAGTAAATTATAGGTTTCCGAAATTGTCTATACAACTAAAGGCGTAACCAACTACTTTGGGGGTTGTGCGGGCGGAGTCGGGGTAAGCGATTAGTGTAAAATACAAAATTGATGCTAAGGTGTATTAAGAAGTCGAGCACCAAGTACTAAACATTAGTGACCAAAAGTAGTATTTTTCTTCTTCTAAATAAGTGAGCATTTGTCCACAATCACACCTGGGGGCTATTGCATAACAAATTACAAGCTAATATTATTAGTGATTTTCCATACAAATTCACTAATAATAATTAGCTTGTAATTTGTTATGCAATAGGCCCCTGGTGTTAAATGATGATGCGGACTACGATGGAGCATGCTCACTTATATAAAGCCTATTTAGGTACTATAGCTTTGAAAAGGCCCAAGTTCTATTGGGAAACACTTCGGCAGGCAGTCTGTCTGTTCCACTCTTTTGCTGTTTGCATTAAAAGTATTAGAATTCTTTGTGCGGATGGTTAGAATATCAACAACATAAGCGTGTTACGATTCGTCCAAGGTGTTACGCTAATCTGCGTCTAGTGCTAGTGCATAGTATGCGAACATATAGCTACACTATTGTGTTAAATCTGTGGGGATACCTAAACTACACTGTACAAAGGTGCATCAAAATCGCACCCGGCAGTTTTGAGAAAATTATTATTTAAGAACACAGATTTTTTATTTTTTACAATACAACAGCAATCTTGACTTTTTTAGATATTCTCTACCAGTCAACCGTAGAACCAGTTGACGATGAATATAGCGAATAGTCGATTTACATAGCACAGAAGTAATACTTAATCAAAGCTATATTGTGTAAATGATGGTATTAAAATTATAAATTGAATTAAATAGTTTTTTTTTTATTTAGGTAGGTATAGGTACCCAAACCTAATACCACAGTATAAACAATTTGATCATACTGTGCTAATATTGTGCAGCTATCAAACTCCAATTTCAAACATTATTTATAAAGTTACAATCTTATTAATATTATGATTTTTCTTGAAGAACGAGTGTAAATTTTTGTATTACTATTAGTGTGATATTTCTTAGTTTTATTTTAGTATTAGAAATTATTATTTCTATTATTATAAAATATATTTTATAATAATTTAATATTATTGTAAAAACAAGTATAAAATAAAATTATTCAAATCCACGGCTGACTACAAACAAACGGACGTGATACGAGACTTTTTCCCGACTTCTGTCGTCGTACTATTGTAGCAATTTCTATAAAAAAGTGATCAGATTCCCATTGGACGTCCAGGATTGTTACCAGCTATCAATCACCCGGTGGGATGACTGTAATTATAGGGATTAGGGGTGCGGTGAGGTCCAGGTAATGGGTTCGACTCCTTTGAGGTACCGAATGTACCAGTTATGATATTAAAGACTGTTTAATATGAATGTTTCTGTGTAACTACTAAGCTTGATTTTTGGAGGGAAAGTAGCAGCATGGGATCTTGCATTAATAGGGGAAGTTGTTTCAGGTAACGCTAAGACTTCCTTTTATAATCCAAAGCAGTGTGATCTACCAATCAAGCAGCAAGTTTTAATTATTATAATCATTTATTTGTTTATCAGATATTAAAAGCCATTTTTGTAAGTAACAATTATTAAGTTTTGAAAACAATAGTTCTTTAATTAATTGAATACATCCAGATACACGTTTTTCAAAACAGATTCATTTCTGTTTTTTTATTGAAATGGATGTGGTGTTATCACCGTTTGGTAGAATTATAAAGGTAGTAGAACTACACAGCTCGTCTTTATTTCAATTAAATTAAATACTCAGTTAAGTGTTGTATTTGTTTTCTGCTGATATTCCAAAATCTGACAAAGTAATTTAATTTTCAAATTGGCAACCGAAATCTAAACATAGACAATTGAACCGGATTAAACGGGGGTAATCAACAAAATTAAACTGAATCCAGGGCGCTAACCAATCTTGGAGTTTACGCCCTGTTAATAACTGTGTAATGGCACGTTGTTGGGACCGCTTAGGAACCAGAACATTACCCTTTTTTACTTTTTTTTTGTTTAATTAACCGACTGCCGTCAAGGTGTGTTCACGGTAAATATTACTGACCGCAAAATAACAGAGTTCCCGTGCCTCCGATTAAATGTTTTTTTGTCTGTGGTTTTTAGTTTCACGTTTAGGTAGTAGGGAGGCGTAAAATCTCTGAATAGAAAATAAGAAAGAGGTTTGTAACATTTTTAAATATGTATACAAACTTTTTAATTAAGTAATGTGATTCGGATTCAAATTTTTCAATTAAGAATACAAAAACAAATGAAGAGTCAACTTATTTGAATTTACTATGAGTAACGATATTAAAAATAGTTTGTTCAAAAATATTGTGCGCCGTCATAACCTCACCCCTGTCAATAACTATTATAAAGAGCCAAAAATAATGATGACAAAACACCAACGACAGCACGCTTAGTTAAACGAAAGCTTTCATATCCCCCAACCAAAATAGAAGGCAAATTGACAGATGACAAATAAGAACGTTAACACTACGGTCACGGCATCCATTCGACCAGCTAGAGTTGACCCCTCAGTAAATACAAACGCATTCCTTTTAGGTCCCAATGATGAAGAAGGGAAGGAATCGAAAGAGGTCGAATTACTTTGGTATGAAGCAGTAAATATTTCTACCGGGCTAAATGTGATAAAATACATCAAGACATTGTCGTTACAACAAGATAGATGGAAGCCCGATGTTGGTAACACATTCCTTTGAATAAGGAAGATTAGACCGACAATGTTTGTGTACAAACATTTGGACACATAAATAAGGTTATTATTGAACGGGTGTTAGTTAACCAGAGTGTTACAAGATGTTATTGACTATTATTGGTTGCATACATTGGAATCTGTTATTGTAACAAAGACATGTATTTTTAATTAACGAAGTAGAAGCATGTCACAATTTTTTTTTAAAATATAGCATATAATAGATTAATTTTGTTTTGCTGAACGCTTGATTGTAAAAAAGCTGATTTGAATAATTCACATGCTATGAAAAATTTGCAAAATGTAAGGACTACGAAAACAAATTCAATTTGTTATCCATTTCCATTAAAAAAGTTGCAACCACTTTCAATCTCGTAAATTAATGAACACAAAAAGGTTTCTATCGCGTGTTATACTCTGTGGCAATGTCCAGGCAAAAGAATAAAAACATAATGCCCACAACAATTGAGACAAAGGGCAAAGAGGTCGACCCTTGCGGAGTGCATGGGTGTGTCGGGCTTAAATTTTCGCATTGACAGTCGAAATGGCCCAGAGGGACGGTCGGACGTGCTCTTAGAGCCTTTATTCGTTATGGTTAATGCCGCAAGTAGTTTACGAGGTATACTGTTATTTGTGACCTGTGGGGAGGCCAGGTTACAGGCAGGTGTAATTATTGGTAGCGCCGATAAAGTTGTAGAAGATTTAAGTAAATCTTAGGCGAGAGTTTCCACTGTCGCTAGGCTACTAATTGATTTCAACTTTGTGGGTCTTATAACATTTAATGTTTACTGTTTTATATTTTTCACATTTACTGCTTAAAACGTAAACAAATCAAGTGTTATTAAAAAGGACTTGAATCATAAAACCATCTACCAAGCTTCTTCAATGACACTCCGTCAATTTATTCTCATGCCAATGACGAATGTCTCCGTCCGCGTCAAAACAAGTTTTTTCTCCTTTTATCTCCAATTAAAACAGATTCAGATTAAACCCAAACATGTGGTTACAGTCACGATTTATCTCAATCAAAGCAAATTACATCAAATTTAACCCTCATTTATCTACTCAATAAACGGTATAAATTTGGATAACAAACCATTACGAGAGGAGTTTAGATTGATATCGTACTATTTATTGTATTGAGTGAAAAAACATGACTGACTAAGCCAAAATATTTGTGATTTTAAATATTTTCTTTTTTTTAGCTTGACCTTGAGGACCTGAGAACAGAAATATTAGATATAGTTATGTTAACGTAAATGGTAAAATTCTAAGAAAGTTCAAAATCTATATACACAATGTAAGTATCAATTTACTTTTTTCAACGCTGTAAAGTAAGAGTGGGTTTACTACTTAATTTGTGCGTGTAGACTACGATTTTATTAAAATTCGATGTAATAGACTGTAAAAGTTAAATATTTTTGTAAATTTCCCATCAGCAATTTCCATTTGATTACTAAATGATACTTGCAACTGTAACTTATTTTGTAATCATCATGTCATTTGCCGGATCCTATCATTGACAATTACTCCAAATTCTAAATTAGGCTTGTTTCGTCAACACTTCATAAAACTTTAAAAGCATCCTTTCATCACTCGAAACAAGGTTCAATTTATATCATGGAAAATAATATTTGGTGGTATACAAGTCGAAGGAATGGGATTGGCTATCAATCAAAGTGTAGCACGAAAATTACGTGTATTGTTCCACAAGGCGGTCCTTTGAGACCGCACTTCTTTCGATGCTATAGAGAGTCTCGAATGATATTTTGACACATGGCATTTTTGGTCCACGAGTCACATTGATGGCTTTGTTGTTTGGTCCTCGATGCCTTTATGGTAATTCCCGTTGATGGATGTTTGAAAGATTTATTTTACAATTTGTGATTGGTTCAGAGGTTGGTGATTTTTCATCATCAATTTATCAGCACCATCGGACGTGTTGTGTCTTGCAGTTAATGTTATTTATAATAATATGTTGTCTGTTACCTTAATGTTATTAGGAAAAATAAGAGTAATAAGTACAATGTTTTATTCCACGCAGTTAGCGTCAAGCTGTTGATAAAAAAAGATGGCACTGTATTGTATCATATTAAATACATAATTGATTTAATTATTAAATATTGGATTTCGATGCTGTTGACATAAAAATTGACGTACTCCGTAGAAAGTGGTAAAAATTATCTTTGATTCAAAAAGTTTCAACAAGTACAATTAAGTATAATATTTATACTTCCACCATTTGAATCACAGTACGAAGCATATCTAAAACCCTTAATTTTTAAGTACCTATATCTAAAAATGAAATGGGAATATCCGACTAAATTAACTGAATATATGCAGTTAAAAGTAAAAAATCAATAGTCTGAAAATATCGAAAAAAATCTTGATTAATCAGAAAACTCTTAAAGATAAGAAAGAAACGCGTGCGTAGACACATTAATTTTTTCCGTGATTTACGTAAACAAGACAGTCTCTTTTCATTACGCGCGTGTAGGACTACGAATCCTTACTAATATTATAGATGCGAAAGTCCGTTTGTTTGTTTATTTGTTTGTTTGTTACGCCTTCACGTCTAAACTACTGAACCGATCATCATGAAATTTTACATACACGTTGCTAGGGGTACAGAGAAGGACATAGGGTACCTTTCATCTCGAAAAAAGGATTGTTCCCGAGGGATAGCAAAAAAACTTTCCACGCAGACGAAGTCGCGGGCGGCCGCTAGTGAAATCTAAATCCACAAATCAGTAAAATTTTAGACACAAACAAACCAGATTCTGCACATAAGTATGTCCCTTTACTAATCAAGTGATAAGTAATATTTAAGTATAACTTAAAAAAATACCGTGTCTACTACATTATGACCACAAGGGGTCAACATTAATTTTCGAACTCATTTTGTCCCAACTAACGAGAGGACGGCATCACGCGATCCTCATCGCTATGTAATTAAACATAAACTTTATTGCATTCCAATAGACGTTATTTTAGTGTAAAAAATGTTCCTCATTAGTTGTGGTTTATTGTACGCAATTGAACATTTCATTATTTTTACTAACGATTTTGAAAATGATGTCCACGCTATATTTGTGCGAGTACCATCACCTTTTTATTGTGATGGTGTGCATAATCTATAATTGATTTTAACATTATTATTATATCTTCTAGATTTGCGATCAATAACAATCTTTCATATTTCAAACATGCGTTATTTAATAATAATATTATGTTTGATAAAATCTGAAGTATTTCCAACTATAGGGTATGTTTATTCTGCAAGATTTGGATTAACTATGGCAACTTACAATATTAAACTAGTAAGTAATAAAAACTACGGCTTATTCCACTAAACCCCAAAGCCATTGTACTCGAAACTTTACAGTTCATACATTCATTCCACTTTATAAACCCCAAAATACTTATACGTACCTACCAAAAAAGAAAAAAGAGATATTTCCAAACTTCAGTTCCACTAAAACCCTAAAACAGTTTTGGTTGAGTCAACAGCAAAGTTGCAGGATTAATAAATAAAACACTTGAGTATTAGTGGTTTCTAACACACGTATCCTCACTAATATTATAAATGCGAAAGTCCGTTTGTTTGTTTATTTGTTTGTTTGTTTGTTACGCCTTCACGTCTTAACTACTGAACCGATCATCATGAAATTGTGCACACACGTTGTTAGGGGTACAGCAAAGGACATAGAGTACCTTTCATCCCGAGGGATAGCAAAAAACCTTTCCACGCAGACGAAGTCGCGGACGGCCGCTAGTAATCATTATAAAACTACGACTCACTATATAGAACTAGTTTAAGTGGAAAAATAAAAAAGATTTTTTAATCCTTCATAAAAAACGTTTTGGGGTTGAAGTGGAACGATTTTTGGGGTTAAGTGGAATAAGCAAAAAATACAACCGTATTATTCCTAATGAGTACCATAATGTGTTACCGAAGGAGCGATTGATCAATAACGGACTAATTCCGGTGAATCCCCTATCACTACAATGGGGTGTCACAGTAAGCAATATTGACAGGTTCATTAGGTCCACAGTTCTTAATGGCGGGGGAAAAGAATGCTATTAAAGAGGAAATAAAAAGGGCACGCTTAATTTCGACCTTATTAGCAAGTATATTTAACTGTGTTGTAATTTTATTGGCATTTTTTCCCAACAAAAAGGTAACACTCTATTTCAGGTTTCCTTTAATGTTATACTATATGTGCAATAGCTAGAGGGAAAGTGAAATCTGGAATCTGACTTCTATTAACAAGTTTTCTAACACTTAAGTAATATTGAAGTATTGAATCAAAAGTGTCAAAAATCAGCTTGCAAGCACAAACATCCCCGAGCTAGTGTTCATATACAGGGCGGTTTTTTATTCACTCTCCAAATTTTCTAAGAAACATAGGGTCAAACATGTTAATGGAAAATACTTTCCATACAAATCAAAGAGATTACGTGATAAGTTTAGTTAGGGATGACCAATATTTTTGGCGTACAAATGTTTCATGGAGAAAGTTGTTCAGTTACATGGACTGAAATTTAGATATTTAATAAAAAATACACCCTGTATAATCCTGGTAGATATCAGTTTTGAACGAATTACACATTACCAGAGAAAATCTCGATATTACTCATCTGTCCCTTTCCACGCTCTAAAAAATTTATTAAAATTGGGTTTGCGCTTTAGACCAAACGCCTATAAACGTAACAAGCAAACAAACAGATTTTGATATACACACCAACTTTGTCTAGGGATACAGGTGTTATTTTCATAGAAACGAGGTAACTTTGAAGCCTTGGTTTCCTGCCATGGATATAGATTGTAGGTACTGTGCTGTGATCTGATGATGGCCATCCAGGGAGTAAATAGAGGAGGTTCAGATCGCTATACACACCCAACTGATCTGACCAGCATTTTAAAAGCTTAAAGGACATGTTTAAAAAAAATCGCGAAAATAGCATGAAAATGTATGGAAATCCTTAAACTGAGAACCCTGACCCATTAATCTTTTAGAATGCTGATCAGATCAGTTGGGTGTGTTTAGCTATCTGAATCTCCTCCATTCACTCCCTGGATGGCCATCATCAGATCACATCACGGTAAATCCCTGGCAGAAAACCAAGGTTTCAAAGTTACGTCGTTTGTATGAAAATAACACCGGTATCCCTAGACAAAGTTGATGAGTATAGTTACTTTCGCAATTATCCTAGTTTACATCAAATTGAAGTGTATTCTTAAAGAGACCGGTAGAAGTAACCAACCTTTTTAGAAAACTCGTTAGCACAGAGATCCAAAGCTCCGTATCTCCGTTTTTCCTGAAATGATTTACTACACCAATTCTGGCCCCAAGCCGTGGACAGTGGCCTATCTGATCAAACATGTCATAAATAACGCTGGCCCTGTGTTTATCACGGCAAGAAATATTACGATTTATGGGAGAGAAAAATTTGGCCTTATTAATAAGAGAAAGTTATTAACGGACACTGTTTCTTATAATAATAAGAAAAGCCATTGAAAATAACAACATAGAATGACATAGAAAGGGCATACTGATTAGGTTGTCATATTAAGGTCATGCCACCAAGACAACAGAAGTGCAAAAAGGACAAAATCTCAAATGAATTAAATGAATATCTTTTGTGCATATGTTTTAGGACGTTTTTACACGAGTCGACTTGGTAGGCGATTTTAGTCATAATAAGCGATTTTTATCGACAATCGCTTGTAAAATCGAATCGCCAACTCATTGAAAAATTAGGTTTGCGACTAGATTTACATGCGATTTTCGATAAAAGCGCTAATTGACTAAAGTCGCTCCATGTAAATACCCCATCAGGTGATTGTACTGTGTACAATACTCTCGATGCATCTCAAGTAAGCGATGTATGTATAAAATATGTACCACAAATGTTTGTCCGTAGTAAAATGAAAGAAAATGAAAACACTGATTATCAAAATGCAAGATCATGATATTTGGTATTCAGAATTAGAAATTTTTTTAAAACTCAAAACGTGTACACTTCCCGGAGAGGTTAACACTTGCTTGTAGAAAAATAAAACTGGGCAAAATTAAAAAAAAACGTTTCACAGCATTAACTCATGTCACTTGACTTTGACGTTTTTCATCATGACTATATTTCCCGCAGAGCTGCTTGTAGCAAAATAAAACTCGGCAAAAATTGAAAAATTCGTTTCAAAGTATAAACTCATGACACTTGCCATTGAAGTTATCTAAACTTAAAAAAAAACACAAGCGTGATATGTCGACCGCTGCACAGGTGATTAACATAAAATAACAGCGCCGGGACACTCACGCGCATTCCCAGGGACGGTCGGCTGCCCAGGGCGAGACACTTTGCGGGATATCTTTTTATTCTTCAAGTCACGCTGGGTGCAACCAACTTGAGTATAACGTCTAGTTAGTTAACTATAGTTTCTATTATCTTCAGTTAGCATTGGATTAAAAGTTTACTTAAAGAATTTAAAGAAAGAGTTACATATAGTAGGTATGAACCTCTATACTAAAAAAAGTTGGGAGTTACAAGTCGTGATAAAGTTTGGCCACACGATAGAAACTAATCTGTAGGCTGTTTCTAACTAATATTGAGCTGGGCCAAACTATCCTTACATACAGTTCCATACGGCGGCGGGTTGAATAGCGCACTTTTCCCGGCTCCATTCTAAAAACTATAACAATTCAGGTTTAGCTAGTAGGTCAAATGTGGTATCATTTTCGGATAAATCAATAACGTAGAACTTATTTCTGATATAAAAAAAATCTATTTATTAAGCAGTTTCTGAAAAATTACACAATAACCAACATTTTTAAACTTCATTTTTTTAGTTTAGGTATTGGCACTTGTTTCAGTATTTTCAAAAAAACTACTTTAAAGAAGCGTTTTTCAGGTTAATTTGTTATATGCTTTTGTTATGTTTACTATATTTTATACAATTTGCGCCTAACCCAAGTAGTTGAGGTCCATTGTTTGCGGAGATACTGCTAGTCAAAAATATGCATTTTTTCACGAAATAAAAGGTTCTTCCGTTTCGTTCGGAAACATTTCTCAGTTTTTTGTTTATATTTCTGTAAAGTTAATTAAATTTTCTACAATTTGAGCTTAATTTGAGTAGTCTAGGTCTATTGGTTGCAGAGACATAGCTGGTTAAAAATGGGCTTTTTATTGAAATTAATTGAAAAAATACTATCTTTGACTAGCTGTGTCTTTGTAACTAGTTAACCTAGACTACTCAAGTTAGGCTCAAATTTCAGAAAATTTAATTAACTTTACAGAAATATAAACAAAAAAACTGAGAAATGTTTCCGAACGAAACGGAAGCCCCTTTTATTTCGTGAAAAAATGCATATTTTTGACTAGCTGTATCTCCCGCAAACAATGGACCTCAACTACTTGGGTTAGGCGCAAATTGTATAAAATATAGTTAACATAACAAAAGCATATAACAAATTAACCTGAAAAACGCTTCTTTAAAGTAGTTTTTTTGAAAATACTGAAACAAGTGCCAATACCTAAACTAAAAAAATGAAGTTTAAAAATGTTGGTTATTGTGTAATTTTTCAGAAAATGCTTAATAAATAGATTTTTTTTATATCAAAAATAGGTTCTACATTATTGATTTATCCGAAAATGATACCACATTTGACCTATTAGCTAAACCTGAATTGTTATAGATTTTAGAATGAAGCCGGGAAAAGTGCGCTATTCAACCCGCTGCCGTATGGAACTGTATGTAAGGATAGCTTGGCCCAGCTCAATATTAGTTAGAAACAGCCTACAGATCAATTTCTATCATGTGGCCAAACTTTATCACGACTTGTAACTCCCAACTTTTTTTAGTATAGAGGTTCATACCTACTAATAGTTGTTTTTGTTGATTATAAATAAAGCAGTAACTTAAGGCAACAGAGATAGAAAAATAAAAATAATATTCCGGCTGACAGAAAAAGTTTTCGTCTAGGTGCTACGGGTGAGTCGATTTTTTCTAGTATTTTTTCTAATATATTAATTATCTTAAGATAAAATTAAATTTGATTTCCAATATTTTGAAAGTAAAAACAGAAAAGAAAACTTCAAAATTACATGATAAATGCGATAGATTTTGCATTCTAAGATAATTTACTATATATTATATAGTTAAACTCTCGTTGCAACCGGGCCTTCCTTACGTTTTAATTAAATAAAATCAGGTGAGCTGAACTAATGAATTCAGTTGTCGGCGACACACTAATCACGATGTAATTGTGTGACCGTTTTAATGCTAATGTGCTCTTTTAACTGTGGGTTGAGTTTTGAAGGGGAAGATGCCACTTTTGTAATATCTACCACGGCACATTTGACGGTGCCTTAAAATTAAAATGACTGAATAAAGAACTTTTAAAAATCTGAAAAGGAAGATAAGATAAGATAAAATATTCTTTATCCCATGAACATTTTACAGGAATAAACAAAAGAAGAACAATTGGCGGCCTTATCACTAAAAAACAATTTCTGCCAGGCAACCATGAGTTGAGCTGGATAAAGATACTAGGTAGAAATGGGTAGTTTATGGTAGGAAGGTGATACAGAATAAGACTAATTACATTGTAAAAGGTTAAAAATAAAAATATACTTACTTTTAGCTTATTGGCGCAGCGGTTTAGCGTCTGGCCCAGCAATTGCAAAGGTTATGTAACTTTCCCAAGAGTCGGTCATGGGATGGGTGTCCAAAGTTTATTATCTCGAGTTCCTCCGTGCTTCGGAAGGCACATTAACCCTTTGGTCCCAGCTGTATTTGCGGTCGTTAACACCCACCAATCCTCATTGGGCCTGCGTGGTGGGTTATGGGCCATTCTCTTTATTCACCCACAAGGAAGGCCTGTGCCCCAGCAGTGGGGACATTAAAAACTGATGTTGTAATATAATGCTGCCTAGTGAGTAAAAACTACTCTCTCTAGTGAGTAAAAACTTTCGTGGTACAATAGTATGTACACTGGTTATTACGGTGTCGCCATCTCCGAGTCCTCAGCTTCGATTCTCGGTTGAGTTAATTTACAAAACGACTTAATCTCAGGTCTTTGTGTTTGTGGTCTAATTGTTACCGATTTCCATAACACAATGAGCTTTAGTTATTTTCCTAATCGGAGCAATTTATGTTATGTTGACATTTTGTTTTATCGGATACACAGCTGATGTATTTAAATTATCTTTATTTTAATGAATACAGCATTAAAACTCATCTCATTTCAAGACTGATGACCAATCATGTATAAAATATATCAGTTGTATTAATAAACTCATTACTTTCGTTTTAATAATTATAGAACTCCATATAAGTAATAAATGAAGACGTGTAGAATAGTTCTCACGTATCAAACTATGTCGTTAGACTGACCTTATGTCGCACAGTCGCTTTAGGCGATGCTTGATATTCCATGTTTGGTCATCTAAAGTCTAGGGCTATCAAACATATGTTAAGAAGAATTTGTGTATAAAAATGCAAGTGAAAAGTGAACAAGTTTTTTTTTTAAATACACGGTGTTTTCATTTTTAGACATTAATAATAATAATAATAAATAAATCTTTATTGAAATAATCTTACATCACACTGTTACAACTATTCTTAACATACGTACATATAGGGAAAAAGATAAAATGTGCCTGAACTAGGATTAACCTGTATTTCAGGCAAAACAAGTACTTACATAACTACTTAAAATTATTAAACATTAAAGTATAATTAAAATATTGTTGAAAAAAAAAAGAAATAACATATTTTTTGCAAAAAGAGCAATCAGTCTTCATAATCCATTCTAGGTCAAAGTCATCAAGTTTATTTACAAATTATTTATAATATTTATTGTGATTCATTTTGCGCACGTATTAAAACTGTTAGGTAAAGTAAATTAGTAATAAGGTTAATAGAACATACTAAATTAGAAATTATGCAATTTTGTGTACAAATAAATTATTATAAATCGGAAATAAAAACAGAAGTGACAATATTTGAAAACGAGTTTAAAACTACTTAACTGAAAATAAAAACGAGTAAAATATGGTACTTTGAGGCCCCTACATAATCTATCGAATTGACGTATCTTTGTTTTTTTTAAGCAACATTATTTTGTAAATGTTTATATTTAGGCCGTTAGGCACCTCAATAATTAGCAATTAACTTAGCTGCCCACCCCAGCTTCGCACGGGTGGTGCCATATATTAGTAGTATTGCAGTTGAATATGACAGAAAAGACAATAATTTTTTAACGTATTTCCGTACATTTTTTGAAAAATGTCCTTTACACAAACCTTTTCCTGATAATAACAAACACAACAAAAAATAATTATCTAAGCTAGTGCAGTCATTCTTAAGTTATACACTTACATATATTTCGGCAATCCATTTTTATTAATATACACGGTTAATTTTTAACTAGATCTAAAAATGAAATGGTGATTTCAGGCCACGTAAATGTACAACTTTTACTATGGGGCCAACCACAAAATCGCGAAAAAAAAATCAGCTGTTCCATAGAAAACAACAACATCGACTCGACTATAATGTATGGAACAGCTGATTTTCTTTTCGCGATTTCATGGTTGGCCTCATAGTAAAAGTAGTATTATGTAGATGTAATAGACCTTAACTAGTAAGATAGCAGCATTTTAGACATATATATAATATTATTACATATATACACATAAAAAACAAATACATATATATAAAGTTAAATACATACTTTTTACAATTTATATCTTTTTACTTACAATATGATAGACAGCCCTAGTAGTATGTGACGATCTACAGGTCAACTGGCGTGTGAGCTTCGGTGGAACAGTGACGCAACATTGACATATGATAAATGACGAAATTCATAATCGATTGAAAAATTAATCAGGTTTGTTTGATCGAATGCTAGTGAACCGTAAGTACAGCAAGACTCAATATAGTGCTTCAACAATGAGAACTATAAGGAAAAATATTTTTTTTAATGCACAAATAATTTCTTAGCTGAGTAAAGTCGTAGTTCTTCTGATGTTTGCCCTGAAAATACTTCACTTAATTTATACAGAATTTTAACATTTTGACCAAATTGATTATGCAATACTTTTCAGGAAAATATATTTTCCGAACAAACTTATTGAAAAAAAAAAATTAGCCTTATATTTATGTTTTTTTTTAACTTTCTTCAACTTAATCAACGCGCGAGTAAAAGGTTTCATTGGATAATAGGCATGTTGACTATTTTTTTTATTTCATGTTACATAAATAACCCCTAAAAAAAATAAATATTTGTATAAGAATTATTACGCTAGCATGAAAACTGCCCAAGATATCACAGTTTGAAATGCACAAAATTGGACTCACCCGAAAACGCTCCATACTAACGGCTGCCAAGTTATGACGTCACGCCTTCCTACGTTGTATGCAACGCGTAGGAAATTTGTTCGGCAGCTATATTAAATATTGTGTTTATCAAAATGGTTTCTTTGACAAATTTGCTAGAAATTTTACGGACTAATTAAATGTATTATTTATTTTAACAAATTTTATACTTTTTAAATGGACTTGTCCACCTAACTTTGAAGGGTCATAAAACAAATAATACGCAATATATAAAGCCAAGAGGTATACAAGCTACTCCAAAAGTTTGATATGTTTCCGATTTTAATTAGTATTTTGTTATTTTATTCATAAGTCAACATCCCTTTTCAGGATAATTTACTTGGCAAGATCATTACCTCTATACTCGATCGCAAACGTCTGGTGGGTAGACATTTAGCACATTTTCTGTGCTTCTTACTAAGAAAAAAAAAGTGGAAAAACAGTTTTCTGTGCCTCTTTCTGAGAAAAGAAAAATAAAAAGGTCTCATAATCAAAAGCTTCAAGAACATCACTCCAGATAAAAAAAAAATCATAAATGCTATAATTACGTCCTCAGTAGATTTTTTAAGAGTAAAAAGTTTTACTGGCACGTTGATAATTACTTGGCAAGTTCGTTACCGCTATGAGGCCAACAACAATGTATCTGACTTGGTCGCAAATTTACGACTCGCGTCTAATGGGTAGGGCACATTTAGAAACTCCGTCGGGGTTTCGCTGAAAGAATAACCTTACTTGGCCAATTTATACAATGTCATTAGGCGCGGTGAATAGTAATAGATTGTTAGGAAAAGTTAGCCTAAGTTGAAGCTAACTTAGTCGGATGTTAATGCTATACATTGGGGTTATAGATAAAAAAAATGTGTTTATTTGGATAATAAAATAAAATAGGTAAAAATAGTAACGGTTATTGTTGGTGTGTTTTTTTTGTAATCTGAATGTAAATTAAGACGACTGCAACGACGACGATGTGAAACTTTTTGTTGCTCAGTACCTAATGAATGAATGAATTAATACTTTATTGTTTATCATAATAAAGACATATAAGAACAGTACAAAAGTGGAACAGATAGCGGGTTTATCGCTAAAAAGCAATTTCTTCCAGGCAACCATTTATTTACACAGAACAGAAAAAAAATAAGGAATGGGCAGTTTATGGTGCTTTAAAAGTAGGAGCAAAAAACGTTCATTAATATATAATGTCATGTGGTATTTACACGAGTCGACTTGACACGCAACTTGGTAGGCGAGCTAATTGACTAAAATCGCCGGTCAAATCAACCCGTGTAAATAACCCATTACGCAAAGTCAGGCGTTTTTTCCCTAGTGTATGCAAAGCTTTATCTTCTCTATAAACAGACAGACCACCACCGTTAGCGACAGTCATCAATTTTATGGCACTATTGAGCTTCTATACGATCCATCGTTTTATATTGATTATAATAAGCATAGTTACAACTTTCCAGGACTCTGTTCAATGTAATAAAGACACATTTACTTCGTAAACAGTTGCTTTAGCGGCATATTTTATGTAATGATTTATTTTTGAACACAATGTATTTTTATGGTAAGTAACTACTTTTTTGCTCTTATAAAATACGTAAGTATCTGCTTTTGATAGTTCAAGTAAAAGTGTGAGTAAAGTTTGATTTTGATTTAGAAATTGCATGAAAATACGGAGCGATATTTAATGCCTCTGAGACCTGTTGATAAATTTAGTAAAGATTTGATAATTATGTATAACTGACAAAATTATTACAAAATGCTAGCTAGCCATTTGAATAAGAATTAACTTAAAAATAAAGCAGATTTTGAAACGAAAAATGCGATAATTTCATATTAATCTTCACTTTGTTTTAATTCAAATGTAGTGCAGCCAGCATGACATACTTAAGCCCCATAAGCATACTTAATACAATTTAACATACATACCTATTGCATAATAAAATTGACATAGGCATTTACAACTTTTCTCGTATACACACAGCCTAAGTGTTTCATTATTGACACATTTTTCACAATACGAAAAAAAACTGCCAATTTTTGCTAGAAGAGTCCGTAATCATAAAGTTGTCTGTCCGAGTTAGGCTACATAAATATAATTTAAAATATATTTACAACTTTTCTTGTATTATACACACAGTCTAGTGTTCCACTATTGACACATTTACATTTTACACAGTACGAAAAAACCGCCAATATTCGCTTGAACAGTCCGTAATCCTAAAGTTGGCGTGTCCGAGTTAGGTAACTTCCTACCTCCTTCCGTCCGTAACGGCTACCAATCCATTCTTCCTCAAAGAAAGTATTATGACCTCATAGGACGTTCGAAAAGGAAATATACAACGTGTGTTAAAAATAAATAAATTAAAAAAATATTAAAAACACGGTTGCCCTGCCAAAAACGAACTAAAAAGTTAAAAACCAAGTGCCATTGCAGTCGGGGGACCGTTTTGTGGAATAATTTTTAATCAAAGAGGTCCCCCGACTGCAATGACACTTGTTATTTAACTTTTTAGTTCGTTTTTGGCAGGGCAGTCGTGTTTTTAATATTTTTAAATTTATTTATTTTTATTTCTCACATTTTAGTGACTAATTATATAGTTTTGAAATGTACTCATTAGGGTCTTTTATTTGATGCCCATATTGTAATAATTGAAGAAAAAAATAATTTTTTTTTCACATTTGAAAATGGCGCCGCCATAGATGTAGCACATCCCTTTGGGCGCCGTACAGTCGCCATATTGACTTTTTTTAAATATAGCCAGTGTCGCTCAGAATAATGTAAGGATTCTAACAATACCCTATACATTCAAATCCGTTGAGCCATTTAGAAGTTATGGTGGAATAAAGAAACTCACATACCCACAAACATACATGAACCCTGAACACATATACACTCCTTTTTGGGCAGTCGTGTAAAAAAAACCCCTAATGCCGAATATGGTAAACGGGGACCATCAAACTGGACAACTTTTACTATGGGATCAACTCTGAAAACGCGAAAAAAATCCGCTGTTTCATACAAATAAAATATAAACAATATATCAAAATGTATGAAACAGCTGATTTTTTTTCGCGATTTCAGAGTTGTTGGTCCCATAGTAAAAGTTGTCCAATTTGATGGTCCCCGTTTACCATATTCGGCATTAAGGGTTTTTTTTACACGACTGCCCAAAAAGGAGTGTATATGTGTTCAGGGTTCATGTATTATCACTGTACAAATATTATTCGCGATTATATGCTATATATTTATTACTAGTGGCTCTGACCAGGGGCCGTACCGGCTAACGAATCGAGCTTCGAAAAGTCTGCCGGGTTTCAAATTGAAACAGATAAATCGAGCCTCAATTGGGCCATAATGGCGAACCCTAATTCATGAGGTCACACAAACATCCATATCTTCCAAATAACTTCAACAAAAAGTTCAATACGAAATTCCTTACTTCAATTTATCTTTTTTAATTTGAAACTCGGCAAATTTTCCGAAGCTCGATTCGTTAGCCGGTACGGCCCCTGTAGGCCTCGCGTTTGTGATATTTTTGAACATTTTTGGAAGGGCTGAAATATGTCTTTTATTCGAAAAATTATGAAAACATGAATTGACAAAAAATGTATAATAGTTATCGAACCTGCTCACAAAATGTCACGAAAATCGGTTGAGAAATGCGACGTGTAGAGGAAAATAGCCGGATATCCGGACACACGAAAGCATTTTCTCCAAGCGGAATAACTTTCCGCTCGCTCGGTCAATTACTATTGTGATTATACAAGGTGTTTTTTTATTCACACTCCACATTGTAAAGATGTGTTCAGTCCATGAAACTAAACAAATTTCTCTTAGAAACATATGGTCAAATATGTAAAAAAAAAACTTTCCATACATATCAAAGAGATCACGTGATCAGTTTAGTAAGAGAAGACTAAAATTTTTTGGCGTATTTCGATACATGTTTCATGGAGAAAGTTGTTCAGTTTAATGGACTGAACACATCCTAAAAATTTGGAGAGTGCATAAAAAAACACCCCGTATATACCGTCCGTAACTACATACTATCAATCCGTCCTTCCTTATATAAAGTATGACCTTATCATAGGGCACTGGAATAGGAAATACACAAAATATTTGCGAATAATAAGTATTTTATTCGCCAATACATGCTCTAGTTTTATATCTACGTGATTATGTCCGTTTATTCAACCTTCTCATGTCCGCCGTCTTTCCTCAAATGAAGTGGTAGGAAAATATAGACGATTCAAAGTGCTTAATTATTAAGTTTATTCAGAAGGTCGTGAAAGCCACGAGATCTAAAATGGTTAAGTGGGTACCTACATGTTTCTAAAAAACCGGCCAGGTGCGAGTCGGACTCGCGCACGAAGGGTTCCCTACCAAAAAAACGGCAAAAAAAATTACGTTTGTTGTATGAGAGCCCCCTTTAAATATTAATTTTATTCTGTTTATTGTATTTGTTGTTATAGCGGCAACAAAAATACATCATCTGTGAAAATTTCGAATGTCTACTTGGTGTCGTTATTAATATCGAGCAAAAACGGCAAAAAAATCCCGTTTGCTGTATGGGAGCACCCCTTAAATATTAATTTTATTCTATTTATAGTATTTGTTGTTATAGCGGCAACAAAAATACATCATCTGTGAAAATTTCAACTTTCTAGCTATCACGGTTCATGAGATGAGATACAGGTGCCTGGTGACAGACAGACGGACAGCGGAGTCTTAGTAATAGGGTCCCGTTTTTACTCTTTGGGTACGGAACCCTAAAAAAGGAAAAAAAGGATATAGATAGATGGTCAATAAAAGTAGTCTTACTTATTATTCGAAAAAAAAAATGCTCCACTTTTTTTATACGTGTGATTATATCCGTTTGTTTATTACGCCTCTATTTATGTAGGAATTTAGCATTGTACTTTTTCGTTTTAATTACTTTATGACGTCCGTTATTTTTGCACTTCCATTTCTGGTTAGTTAATAAAGTTAAACGTCGATTTTATTTATGTTATGACTTATTTTGCTACTGAGCGTGTTTTGGTCCTCCTCAGCGAGTTTCTTTTGTTTTTCGCAACGTAAATTGCAGTCGAAGATTATCAAAAAGGAGTTTTTGGCGCCATTTTGTCGGGATCGGTTTGGTGTCTATTTTAATTATTCGCAAATTGATTCATAGTGGGTATTGTGTCTTAAAATTGGTGCAGTTTTGTGGTACAAGTGTCTACGCAACTGAACAATATGTGGGATAATTGAAATAGGCGCGATCTTTGGTGTGTGAAGCTGAGACTTTTATTGTAGTGGTAGCTACCTCGGCTGACCTTACCGAGTAAACTGTCTTGATATACTTGGTGCCAAATGTTCCAAGCAGCATTGGAATGCGATGCACCCACATTTTTATGTATACTGAAACAATCTACCACTGAACTATTCAACACTTGACACTGGCAAAAATTACTTCCAAGAGGAATGTAGATTGCCAAAACAAAAATAAGAAGAAGAAGATTATCAAAAAATGTGGTAGGTAAAAATATGAGTGAGTCTAAATGATAGCACAGAATACATAATAAATGATAGTGACAGTCAGAACCGATAGCGACATACGACATGGGGCCCTATTTTTGAATCCCTCGGCAGGCGTTGAGCGCTCTTTTCGACTGATTTTCGTTCGACATATGACTCAAAACCAAGGGCGTCACCAAGTGTGGGCAGGGGGGGCAGCTGCCCTCCCCTCTAGGGGAACCTCTAGGTTAGAAAAATGTAGCCAACTGCAAAGCAACCAAAGTCCTTAGGCCGTGTAATTGACTTGCTTTTCCGATAATCAAAAATAATCAATCTCAAAACTTGAATAAATTCATTAGGTGCTCGTGACTGTAGGTACCTACAATTCATATTTTTCTCATCCTTTAAGGAGGATATTAACTTGCCCCCCTCTGGGCCATGGGTTGGCGACGTCCTTGCTCAAAACAATGAGATGTCGAACGAAAATCAGTCGAAAAGAGCGCTCGACGCCTGCCGAGCGATTCAAAAATAGGGCCCCTGTTACCGGACGTTACTGTAGGCCATTTTGTATGCTTTTTGGCACAGCGTTTCTGACGGTAACTACACTAAACTAAAAGTTGTCATACAAATGTCAACTACAATCGCTATCGAGTATAGTAAGCATAAACTAATAATACGCATACCTACTGGCGCAAGAAAATGAGGAGACCGAATCCATTAGAAAGGATAAGGAGAGACAGAAGAAATAAAAAAAAAATAAAAAAATCTAGGAAAATACTGAAAAGAATTTGAAATATTCTTTTTATATTTTTATTCAAAGCGTATGCTGAATTGAAACATAGTGTACGTACGGGTCTTACAAAATACCTATTTTTATTATTATACAACGTTCCATACAAAGTTATTAAAATATGGTGCATTAACTTAGCCAAGCGGTTTTTTTACACTTATGTGGACGATGTGTATACTCAAAGTGATGAAAACACCATGATGTTTAGGGTTGCCTTTAATTATATTGTTGAACAAAATCTACTTGTATTTTATTGAAGCAAGTGGCTAGAATACACCATTGAGTTTAAGACGATAAAGATTCAGAATACTTCCCTAATTGTCAAAGTCCAAGAATGAAGTGTCATTTGCGTCAAAACCCAGACACTTGACATTAGTGTTATGTCAATATTAAGTGCTGGTGGCAGCCCTGCGGTGTACCGCGTATCACTTTTTCTATTACATGCCGTGAGCTCGACACGGTAGGGTAAGGAATGAGTCGAGTAGCCTTGATCGCATAATTATCTTGAGATTAACGTTTAGGGGGAGTGTCAGTCATTTTGCCTTTGTTATCAACCTTTGGCGTACAGTCAGCAGCACATGAGGTTATACAAAACTGTCAAAAATCTGTAAATTATTTTGAACCTAATTTAATAGCTTTACATTTAAGTATAAAATTGATTAAATATCATTACGCTGTCGTGGAAGCCCAGGAGCGTGCCGTTGACCGTACCTAGATGCCGTTTTTATTCACAGTATTTTACAGTCTACGGATAGACTCTAACATCCGGTGTAATTACAAAATGAAATAGAATTTATATGAAGGAAACTATTTAGCAAGTAAAAATAAAAGTTAGTTAATTAAAAAGCCTAATAAAGTTTAAATAGATAACATAATGTTTGTATACATACTTCCTACTAACGTTTCTGTATATTAACAATAAACATATAATGTTTGATTAAATTATTTTGCCTACAAATAAGGAAACTTGAAAAGTTTTAAATAATTATACTTTATATTACTTGTTATCGCTTCCGTTGTGATTTTCATTAAAATTATTCACAACAAACGCGGACGACTCCACACATTTCCTGCGCCAAGTCAGGGGCCATCCACTGGAGATTGTGCAAGTGTTTTCTGTGGCCACAGACCGAGACATATACATATTTATGAGTTGACTTTAATATACAATTTCTATGTATTATCTCCACATGTAATGCAGGAAGTGGCGGCACTTGATTGTCTTAACGGACACCAGACCGTTGATTTGGTGATACCGAGTAATTGCTATCAGCTTTTGTCGTTTTTTTGTTTAGTTTATAAAGTAGGATGGCGCAGAATGTTTGATTGATGGTGGGTTTGGCGCACGCACATGTTTGGCAAAGTTGGTAAAAGAAGCTACAAATAAAGATATTATTTAAGTTTTTTTTAATACTGTATACCTACGTGTACATATTTTGTCGTAAAGATAAAGTCGTACTTACTTGGTTCTTATTGGATTATCGAAGTTGCGATGTCGAAGCATGTTTTTCCGTTTAAATTATATTCTTACATTATCCTGCGGTTAATTAGTAGATATTGTTATAAACTTACCCTTCGGACCACTTCGTAGCTAGATTTCGTAGCTGGCTTAAATACGGGAACAAAAAATTCCACTTCGAACCCGACTACGAATTGGGACTACTTTTACTCCCAATAAGAAGCTGTCTTTTTACTGGGAGTAAAAGTAGTCCCATTTCGTAGCCGGCTTCAAAATGTTATCTTTTTGGTGGGCTGATTCGATTTATTTATCTATGAGTCAGTGTAAGTGTCAATGGTGAAAAATTAGATAGGTAGGTAAATAATGCAGTTGTTATCTTAGTTTAAATAATCTATAATATGTCCATTCGTGTTTTACATATTTTGAAAGATCAAAAAACAAAAGTTGCCCTTCTGTCCCTGTTTCCGTAGCGCCATCCATCATCTATCTGTATAATACGTATGTGTAAAATAACAAAGTCAGTCTGTCCGTCTGAAATGTTTAGACTGGGCCTGATGTCCTACCAGCATTGTGTATTTTTGTTTTGCGTTTTCCCAAACAATTCCGAACAAGATGTACGGTGACTGCGTCAAGAATAATTGTGAGGTAATCACAATTGGAATCATGGTACAGTCAACGTCATTAGGGAAACAGCCAATACGCCAAAATATTGTGGAATGTCTAAAGTGATAAAAAAAACCGGACAAGTGCGAGTCGGGCTCGCCCACCGAGGGTTCCGTACAGACCTACATCTATACATAAAATAAAGCTATAGAAAAGTTGTGTCGATACAAAGGAAATATTTTGAAAAAAAAGTGGTTGGTAGTTATTAGTTTTTTATATGAAAACTGTACTACGGAGAGTTCAAGCTTTATCCCAGGTTCTACCTACCGGAATTATGTGAAAAATTGCTTAGTTTATAAGTTGGACTCCAAGCTACCAAACTGTAAAAAAATACCATCAAAATCCGTTCAGCAGACTGCTATATATAGATAACCATTTGAAATCCTTTGCCGCCACGTAGAAAATAACCCTTCCAGGGATTACGACAAAGAATTGACCACGGGCGAAGTTTGAAATGGAATAGTACATTACTGCAGCGGCACTCAAGACAGGCATTGAAGAACATACGTTAGTCCATCAATGCCTAGTTGCGGCCAAGGCTTGTGTAGTACTTTTAAACTTTTAACTTTTTAGTTTTAAAAGTTTTAAGCTTTTTATTTTAATTTTAAATTACTTACAGTAATTGAAAAAAGAAAATGGAAAGTGGAATGTGCACATAAAGGCCTTTCATTTGATACACATATTGAAAAAAAATCCAGTTTTTTTCATTTATTTCCAGTTTTTCATTTTTTTCCAGTTTTTTGGAAAGTGCTCATCAAGGCCTTTCATTTGATACCCATATTGCAAAAAAAAAATTTTTTTTTGTTTTTTTTTTTTTTTTTCAGTTTTTTTGGAATGTGCTCATCAAGGCCTTTCATTTGATACCCATATTGCAAAAAAAATTACCTTTCTTTTTAATTTTTTTTTTAGTTTTTTGGAATATGCTCCTTGATGAGCATATTCCAAAAAACTTTTCAAAAAACTATCAGTTGATACCCATAGATATTGAAAAAAAAAATTTTTTTTCGTTTTTATTTTTTTTTATCTTTTTGGAATGCGCTCATCAAGGCCTTTCATTTGATACCCATATTGCACCAAAACAGTTTTTTTTCGTTTTATTTTTTTTTTCAATTTTTTGGAATGTGCTCATCAAGGCCTTTCACGTGATACCAGTATACCGAATATTTAAAAAAATATTTTGGAATGTGCTCGCTCATCAAGGCGACATTTGATACCTATATTTGTTTCATTGAAAAGTTCGTTCCATTTCTGAATTACACGTGTGTAATGAGTTTTAATAGAAACATTGCTGGACAGACGCCGGCAATTTTGTATGAAAATCCATTATAACACGTTAGTAATGGATTCTCATACAAATATTGACGGCGCGGTTTAGGTCTGTCCGTAAACTCTGATTTAGCACGAAGAAGGTTGTCAAAATAATGTTCGAATTTCCAAGCATTTTTGAGAAAAAATAAAATAATTACAAACCCACCGCACCTGTATAAAATACAAGTACTGTTGATTGTCAACAGATGGCGCTGTATATCGATAGTACACTGTATAATGTTCTGTGAAATGGTTTTATCTATCGCAATGTTATTAGAGAAAATGCGTGTATTCCAACAGGACCCTTTGGTTGTGTGAAGCCGAGACTTTTATTGTAGTGGTGGCTACCTCGGCTGACCTTACCGAGTAAACTGTCTTGATTATACTTGGTGCCAAATGCTCCAAGCAACATTGGAATGCGATGCACCCGCATTTTAATGTAAACTGAAACAATCTACCACTGAACTATTCAACACTTGACACTGGCAAAAATTACTTCCAAGAAGAAAGTAGATTGCCAAAACAAAAATAAGAAGAAGAAGACCCCCTGTCATACAGCGTGACACACCGCCATGTTGCGAAAATATTTAGAGCCAAATTTATTACTTTTTAATTTTATTTTTAAAAGTAATTAACTATAACAATATTTGAAAGGATCTGAATAATTAATAATAATAAATATTGATATTTTTAAAAGAATTAGTGGCGCGATTAATCCAAAAGTAATTAAAAGTTAAACTATGACCGCGCAATGCCGCGCATACCGTTGTTTCACCAAGATGATTAATAATTACGTATTTTAATGACCATATTTTATTATGATTTAATTACAAATATACTGTTTTCAGATTTATTCCTGTAAGTGTAGTATAAGACGCTATTACCTGCCAAATTTCATAGTTCTAGGTCAACGGTAAGTACCCTATGAATTTTGATTCCTTTGATAGTATCGAAAATGCGTTTTTTGCGCCCTAAACGGCAGTATCTTTTTTTTACGTTAATTTAGAAGTTTGATTTTTTTACAGCTTCAAGGGCCCGTAGACCTTAGTATATGGTTTAAATTTCAATTCGATACCTCCACGCGTTTCCGAGATAAAGGGTCTTGACAGACAGACGGACGGACAGACAGACAGACGGACAACAAAGTGATCCTATAAGGGTTCCGTTTTTTCCTTTTGAGGTACGGAACCCTAAAAATGCTTTTAACAATCCAAGAGATCAAAATAGAAGACATCTAAACTACATAGAAAAATTATTCATGTTTAACTTACAGGTTAAAAAAAATCACTTTGGTTATTAAAATATACCTACAGCTGATTACTTTTTATTTTTAGTCACCATCCAAATTTTAAGGATGTGTTCAGTCCATGAAACTAAACAACATTTTCCAAAAACGAAAAGTGAAATTTTCTAAATAATTTTGATTATCCAAAAACTGATCATGTGATCTTTGATTTGTATGAATAGTCAAAGCTTTTTTTACATATTGGCACAATGTTCCTTAGAGAAAGCTGTTCAGCTTTTGTAGACTGAATTTGGAAAAAAATGGATAGTACTTAACTAAAAACTAGCCCTTTACGTGTAAAGTCTGTGTGTCTTGCTAATTATGATGTTTTGCGAATATTATATTCAGTGAAGGAGGGTGTGTTTTCTAAAACGTGATTGATATCACTTCTGCGATTTGTTTGATTACGCTCTAGGAGCTAGTCTATAACCCGGTTTGACCCTAGTTTACCTACATGTTATATCTATCTGTGTGTGTATTACTTACCAGCAACGCTACAGTTCTTTTTTTATTTCTTTTTAGTCTACCTCCTAAATTTCAGTGTCATTTTTTATTAAACAAAATGTAAATAAGTAGTTAACAAAAGTTGACATTACACAATATCAACCAGGAAAACGTGTTCGTTTAATTTCTCGAGCCTTCCATCAGTGTCCATGAAAAGCTGTTATATTATAGCTGTTATATAAAAATGGATCTACTTGTTAACTTTACATGTTAGGTTATAACGAACTTTTTTGACATTTGTTTGTAAAAATTTGAGGATAGTCTGTTAACTTGAATCTGTCTTCACAAATATGACGCTGACTGTATCATGGCTGCCAAAAGCAATAGATTGCTTGTAGATAGATGGAACAGTTTATTTTGAATTGAATCAGACGGTGATTAGCTCGTTTGATTACGGAGGTAAAGCGTAAATAAACGATGGTAATTTGTGCTAGGGAGAGATTGTCTCTCTGTGTGTAAACTTAATTTGAAGTATTTGTATTATTTTTATGTTGACAAGAAAAGGCTTTAAAAATGATAAGAATCCAAAACAGAAAATAATTAACTCTAGGTTTTTAGTACTCCACATCGTTAAATTCAGAATAGCATATTCTTTACTTCAAAAAACTTCATAGTACCTACTTACCTATATATATATGCAGTTGTGAACATTATCAATTATAATTTACTAAAAAACTATTCGTTACAAAATAAATGTTTTGGAAATGAATTTAATTAATACATTGTCATTGTATAAGAGAATGTAATATTGGCGGGCACGCGTATCATTGTGTTAAAAAAAATTATCTTAAAATTTATCTATCTACTGGACTCTTCTTTAAGTGTTAAAAAAAAAGAATTAATTAATATTATTATTGTTAAGAGAAACGCGAGAAGTCACGGGTAAGACTAAGCTAAGTTGTAAAGACTTGTATTTTATAATGATTACAAGATTATTAAACGAGATTATATTTTTTTTGTGACATGTGATGTGTCCGGTACAATATTTTAATAGAGACTTAGTAAGTAGGCTTATTATAAATTATTATTTTACAATATAAACCGGATTAGATACGATTATGTGGCTTCTTATTGAAAGAATGACTAATCTTAAAAGTCTTAAACTCATATTATTATCATGAGGTTGTGTGTAACTAACTATTATGTATTGTGAAGGTTTTAATTTAAGCTTGTATTTAAACTAATAGTACCACTTTAAAGTCTTAAACGTAGACTAAAAGACCCCTTTTAAAACTGTCTCTTTAATTTGCTGAAAGAAAGGCCAAGACAGAATCAATTTCGAACCTGGTCAAATTTTAAGCGTTGAGAGGATAAGATAATAAGATATATTACCTATGAAACACTTTCTTCAATAATCCTAATATTAAACATTATAGAGAAAACGTTGGTTACCTATTTCAAAATCATTTCCTTAGCATCCATCAAATAGAATCAAGTGTGCTTACTTTTTAATTTTGATGAGTCTATTGAGGTAACTAAGTGACCACATTAGGAGCAGTGATTTCTCATCAAATAATTTGATACTTACATATTAGTTAGCCAAGTACTTTAAATACGGAAGGTCAAAACAACATTTGTAACGCTGACCGATGACTGTCATTAAAAATGGAGAAGTTTCAATATAAACTTCTATAGAACTAGTTTTCAAAATATGTCATCTCGAAATCCGTGACTATGAACAGCAATTAAAGACTGGACATATCAAAATCGGCTTTGAAACATCTAGAGTTGTCAATATTCCCAAGAATCATCGTCTATTACTTCTTTTGAAAGCACAAAACGCCGACAAAGTGTTCGATTTGACAGCTCAATGTGTACCCTACATAGCTAATTAATAAGCAGATACAACCACTTAAGATAAGTAAAAATATTTTCATCCCAAAACTGCACCGGATATAGATGGTATCGGAATGACAAAGCTTGGCGCCAAGAAAGTTCGATTAACAAACAGAGGAAAATAAACTTTATGGCTGAAGATATTGAGACGTCAATCGAAAACTGTGTTGAGAGTTTCGGTGCACAACGTTTTCTTCCACCGTAAAATGAACCGATCGTCGTTTGTTTAAGCGTCAATATCTTTTGCGTCATGTGTATTTTGATTACAAGCAGTTTTGTCAGCACTGTCTGCTGGAATGTAATATTCAACCTTATTATTGTTACTTTTGTGTTCAATATCGCCTGTGGCGTTTATTGAAGTGGCTCTATCAAAATCTATTGATGCTGCTTAAAAGCCCCGGCAATCTCAAGTGCAGGTGGTATGACTCCTGTGTCTCCGAAAATAAATGAATCAGTCATTGAAAGATAAGATTCTTGAATGTACGTTGCGTCGAGTACTTGGAAATCACATTTTGGTCCACAAATAAATAATTATGATGAGTTGCTCACAGTTAGTGTTCCTTTCGGATTTGATTAAAGTTTTATGGAAATCGAAAGTTTGTTTTACGTCATTTAAATTCAACTTCAATTCAAGATAATTAATTTTTTTTTTCATACTTAAGTTTAAGGGTAGGTGTATGTAATGTAAATAGTTTACCTAAAGCAAAACGTTTCATTTTAGCCATTGTTAAACATAATTCGTAGTAAGTACCTAATTTATGTTAAAAAATAGAACTTATATTATAATAGTATTCGATCTGAAAAAAGTTAAGCAACAACATTATATTGAAAGTGATAAGAAAACCATTTCCCTATGACCACGAAACGTCGGAAAAAAATCGGGTTGCACTCCGGGAGTGCCAGCAGAAGTGAAAACTTGAATATTAACGATGTGCATTTTTGACAATTTGGAATGGTTAGGGAATAATTTTGCACGAATTGCCGTCTTACGAATTTACTCTGCATTTAAATTTACGAATACAGAACAGTATTGTACGAAAATCCATAGCTTGACAGAAAATCTAGAGTTTTGACATTGAATTTAAAAATTAGCGCGTTGTTATGGTGACACAAGTGTTTACGTCTTGAAATGACGCACCGCCATTTTCGCCACGCCCCGTAGAAAGAGAGGCCCATACTTCCGCCGCCGGCTGTTTACTGTCCATCCGTCACATCCGTCTTACGAATTTTCGATCAGGGTCACGTGACCCTGACTGACTGACGCGCGTTTAACATTTTTTCCCCATTAAAAAAAGCGTACAACACTGCTAAAGAAGTTTTCACTTCAATAAAAACCAAAACCAAAGCATACATCAAAAGCTTAATAAAACCACTCTCGCGTACCTAACGCGGGTACACTTTAGAATTGAAAATTAGTTTTTTCTCACCCTTTGAATGTAGGTACTTAATGTTGCTTAAACGTTTTTCGGCATTTAATGCCCCCATGATATGTCGTAGTTAATTAACTAGCAATCATCCCTGGCCGGGGTCACCAGTAATCCGGGGCTAGCACAGAAAGCTTACGTGTGTATCGGGCGGGAGTAATGGCGGTGCCAATTTCTGGCGTGGCGAATTACGCCGACCGACCTTCTTTTGTTTGTGGCGCGCAAAAGCAATGGCGTTCTTTTGTTTTGCTTCTATTTATTGTTGATGTGTTTATTATTGTATTGCATATGATTGTATGCAACGTATGCAACACTTAATAATTATTTTTAAATAATTATTGACAAAGAAAATAATTCAGATGCCAATAACTAAGAGAGAGTAATGGATAGTGAAACTATTTCATCGTCATTTTTAAACTGTACCTGATTTGTAAAGAATATCATTAAAATATAGGTTAGTTTGTCTACAGCAGTCCACTAGTTGGATTTTTAAATCTGTGGTGTTTGGGAGAAACCTGTTAAGTCCAAAAGGGATATTTTACAGACAAGTTAACTTATCACGAATGTATACAAAAACGAAATGGATGAATCATGAATTACCATAATATGTTTACCAGCTCAGTTCTATCACTTATATATAAGGTGGACTAATTTGTAATAGATAAAAAAATATAGAAAAAAAAAATCATAAACATTATATTACCCATCTAAAAAAATGACCAAATTGGAGTTAACAGGTTTCTTCCAAACACCAAGACAGAAATAATATTACACATTAATGTGTGGCGAAGCATCTTATAAAATATTTAGAAATGACAAACTAGCATTTCACCATAATAATGTAATTAACACGTATAACATACAGGGCTGCCACAAGCGTTGCCACCCCTGTCTCAAGTCCCTAAAAGGAAAAAGCTGCATTTGCCACTTACACCTCTTCGCTTTTAGTGGCGGTTAGTCGGACCGCAATCAATGTCCACAATGAGTGGCATTTGACGGCCCTAAGTCCGACTAATTAGTCGACTACACCCAGTGACAGACAGAAAACTATCCATGTGTGAACGCCGCTTTAGAAACAATACCTATACGAAAACGCTAAGTTTGCCAAACGCATTGTAAGTAAATGTTTTTGGGTTTATCGCGAACAGACGGATAGACAGACAGACATTTTATAATGTAGTGATAATAACGCATAATGTCATTATCTTAAAAGTAAAAGTAGTACCTACCTTTATATCTATTATTAGTAAATGTCATAGCAGAATTTTGTTTAAAAATCATGTCCACATTTCAAACATATTACACACATTTGATAATTTATCAAGTTCATATTTATGTATATGTAAACGGTGTTACCATTGTCATTAGGCTGCAACCAATTTATATCTTTAAGTCAATACCAGGAGAGGCTAAATTTGCAACGACATTCAATAAGACTATTTCTTTTAGCAAAATGAATGACATTCACTTTAGTTGCTTTCCCCTAATTTCATTTACAATATTAATTTCGCGTGTCAACGGTAAACACTTCCGAGATAGAAAGGTTAAGTTTTGCTCCAAGTTATAAGATGAATGAATGAATGAATGAAATCATTCTTTAATCAAATAAGCTCACATAATACCTAAGCATTATATGATTATAAGATGTATTTTAACTGACAAGATAAATAAGCGCAAAAAAATATCAGCTTTATCAAAATGTTCTTTTAAACATCAGAAATAAAACACTTTTTACGGATTACAGCGCGTATATTGGTTAATCCGTATATTCATTTAAACAGGCCGTACACGCTAGGTTATGCATGACGGTTTTAAACGAGCTGCAAAACTTTCATGCAAAACCGAGTTCAATTGAGGACACACACGCTATGCATGACGGATTTGACCACAGACATAACCGAGTGGCAAGGTTGTATAAACAGGCATGGATAAGTGCAGAGTTTTGTCGCATGCACGCTAGGTTATGCATGACGGTTTTGACCACAGGCATAACCATCAGCATAACCTAGCGTGTATGGCCGGCTTTAGACCAGTCTAGTGGTTTGCCCACCCGTGTAAGACGCAGAGGTCCCGGGTTCGATTCCCAGGGGGTGTACAATTTGTACTCGGTTTGGTTGGTAGTTGGGCTTATTTCGAGTCCGCTTGGCTAGCTACCACCATCTTACCTAAGTCTGACGCCATAACAACAATTTAAATAGTGTTGTGTTCCGGCAGTTAGAGGTAAGATAGCCAGTATTCCGGGTGTAGTGCGATTCCACCTTCGGCCTTATCGTCATTTAACATTAGGTGAGATGAAGGCCAAGCACTACCCCGTTGTGTATAAAAAAAAAATATATATTACTACTAGACACGTCATTAAATACTTTTCTCCATAGTTACAGTCACAGAATATTTTTATTGACCCTGTGGTTACAGTATAGTAAAATGCTATTATACTTTATACGGGCAAAGATCAAAATAATGGATTTAAACTGTGAATAAAGAAAGTTATTTATAGGTCAAAAGAAAAGTTATTAAATTTTGATTTAATATTATTATTAGATTTGTCGATTGCAACAAAGTTCCTAATAGTACTTCGCTAATGCGTAAAATAAAATGAAAATAATGTGTGTTAATACTGTTAATTTTAGAAAACCGCTGTCTCTTATAGCTTGCTCGCATACAACTCGTCGCGATTACAGTGGGGTGCGATTATTAACTGTCGTCTACCACTGCGAACAGCTGATCAATCATACATTCTTTAAGATATTAACGGTGAAAACAAACATACACTTTGTTTTAGTGTTAGATGTACGAGCTTGATTTGAAAGGTACTATTTGTAGGTGAAAAGTTTGTCCAAACAGGTTAGTAAAGCTTTAATGACCGAATGTTATCTTGAGACTGTTAAATTATCTTGGTCTCGCAAAAAAAAAACCAGCCAAGTGCGAGTCGGACTCGCGCACGAAGGGTTCCGTACCAAAAACGGCAAAAAAAAATACGTTTGTTGTACGGGAGCCCCCCTCAAATATTAATTTTATTCTATTTTTAGTATTTGTTGTTATAGCGGCAACATAAATACATCATCTGTAAAAATTTCAACTGTCTACCTGTTGTCGTTATTAATATCGAGCAAAAAACGGCCTAAAAATCACGTTTGTTGTATGGGAGCCCCCTTAAATATTAATTTTATTTTGTTTTTAGTATTTGTTGTTATAGCGGCAACAGAAATACATCATCTGTGAAAATTTCAACTTTCTAGCTATCACGGTTCATGAGATACAGCCTGGTGACAGACAGACAGACTGACAGACAGACGGACAGCGGAGTCTTAGTAATAGGGTCCCGTTTTTACCCTTTGGGTACGGAACCCTAAAAAGAACTTGCTTTGCCATAAAAATATGCTAAATAAAATACTTCTAGACTAAGGTATATATAATAGGACGTGAGATACTTTTAGCATTAAAAATGTACGTTTAAAATATATCAGTTCCAAATGCAACAATTTCATAGTATTTAGCTACCAATATGAAAGTATCTACTTTAAGCGTTTTCTATTACTTTTCATATTACATAGCTTATCCTCTTGAACTTTTAGATAAACTGTCTCCATAAGTCTATGGGAATGAACAGGTGATCTCGAGACCACTCAATGGCAGTGATTACAGTGATATTCTGCGATAACAAACATAATATGAGGACTCAACAACACTCATAATACCGCTTTGATAAGCTCTGCCGCTTACTGTGATAAGTGACAACAATTTTAACACAAGCCTCTGATAAAAACTTTACTAGTAGTTCAGTAAAATTACGGGAGCTGACAATATTGAAATAGAAGAGAAAGACCGCTATTGCAACTTTCTTTTTTTGGTCATTAGATTAAATGTCTGTCATTTTGTAAATGAATCCAACTAATTTACACTTTATTTATTTATTTACTTCTGACCAAAATCTGGTTGTTTTAGCAAAATTGCTAATGAAGTAACTTATACATACTTTCTTTACTTATTATTTGATAAGCAAATAATTTGATTGTGAATGTAAATCCAACAAAAGAAAGTAACAACTACGGTAAATGTAGTTGGATTCGTAAATACTTATAGTGTTTTATAATCACATCAAAGTCAGATATGCAAAAATACAGGTTATTAGGATTCAATGTTTTGCGAATCCGTAATTTTACTGAATTATAGCTAGAAAAGTTAGTAGTAGCATAGGTAAAGCGCATTGCAACTAAGGGTTGGAAACGCGATAATACCTTTTCTACACATTCAAGAAATACCATAAAAGTTATGATCATTAGAGTTTCCTACACATCGCACACTCATGACACCGTATTCAATCTCGTGTACGCAGTCCATAGCAACCGCAGGACCGAGTAGGAACAGAATTACCCCTTAATCAGCCTAATCCAACCTCAATGTTCCACATGAGTAACCCAACCTTAGAAATGATCCAAGGCCGTCATACGCCGCTTGAGGTAATACTGCGAAATATGGTAGGAAGCTGTAGTGAAGCAGCTGTTTAATCTGCGAAGGGTGTTCAAATTGGTCGCGTTATGGGATCTGAAGGATCGGAGAGAAAGGATTAAGATATAATGGAAGTGTGCAAATATCGTTTTTTTATGACGATATAGATGACCTCCGCCATGGTTGACTTTTTTGTCCGGGTTTCAAGATTTTTCTATATGCAGTCCAAGAGTTTGATCCCCGGTTGGGTCAATTTACTTTTCTTTACTCTGTTGGCCCGGGTGTTTGTTTGTTTATGTATGATTACCAAAACACAAGTGCTGTGCTTTGTCACGGTAGTACTTATATCTATTCTGTGCTTTGGCATCTGAGCAATAGTTTATGCTAAGAAATGCTTATTATTTAAAAGGCAAAAGTCCAAAAGCGAACTTATTAATAGGATTTTTATTTTCTGTCTCTATCACAAAACGAACTTCAATACATTGATTTGTTTAGATATCATTTTGGATGAAATCAATCTTACTTGTTCGTATTTAATAGAGCTGAATACTCATCGGACTAATGAACCTAAAGAAAGTTGTATAGTTTCACTGGATTACACCTTCCGTTACTTCTATATCTGCTTTGGATGTCTTAGAAAATGCTCTCAAGGGCCAAAGTTAGAAAATTACTTACACGCCAAGGCAATTTCCATAAACCGCAAGCCGGTATGGCCGGCAAATAAACAGAGGATCTTTGTCGGCGCAACCGCAGCGATGCCGAGACAATGTCTGCTGGATTGAATAATACCGTCTTTGCTGTCCTTAGATATATTTCGTGACCTTTAAGTCGGCGCTCAATCGCAAAATGAGAGGAGGCATTATTGAGTTCGCGTAACTCGCAATGATTATAATATTATCGGTCTATCAGCTCGCTCCGCTAGATTATTTCGTGGTCGTGTCACAAGTATGAAAATTATCGTTGGGAGTAAGACTTCATATAGATGGAATCGCAGCGGGACTGCAGTTCAACTGAAGTTCGACCTCGTTCATGATACTGCCTTTCAATACCTCGCCTATTTGACGCCTTGACATTGCAAAAAATTTAAGACAGCCTTTTGGGTTTCCATCTGTTTCTAACGTTTCAAAACCTGCCGAAATTGAACGAGGATTCCTTAAACCATTAAAACAATTATGACAAAAGAAAATGTTTGACTTTGTAGTTATCATTACTCTAGCATGAAGACATCTCGTCCACATAACGATAATGACAAAAAGATTTCAAGAGTTGTAACTATCGATGCTTATCTTTCGTGATCGTCATTCCAAAAGTGCCATTCCATCGTCTTTGACGATTGGATCACCTGCAATTTGAATTTGGAATGCGATCTAATTCGTGAGTTACATATCATGCGTACCGAACAAAGCCGAAAAGTTTTATGAACTGAATTTATTTCTTATTGTGAAGAGCAAAGAGGTTCTAATCGACATTCGGAACGTCACAGATAATATCAAAATTGTCGTGTCGCATGCATGTCGCGTGTTTAACGCACATAGATTTAAAAACTAAGTGATGTGACCCGCTGATGACGCAACGCATTTCGTAACTGTCCAGTGATTGCCCCAGACAATTTTACAAATGGCCGAACTCTTAATAGGAGCAAAGTGAATTATCGGTTGTTTTTTTTTTATCTCGTGAGGCAACATGACGGATTCACACGGCCTTCGAATTGCGACACTGAGATTTCGTAGATCGTCGTTAAGTACAGATAAGAAAGGGTTTTGTACCAGATTTAATACTCCATTGTTTTAAGCTGAGATTTTGATATGCAAATTGGGTATTTGTCAGAATGTTAAAGTTAGTTCTTTTTATGTACTGTTTACATTGTGTGAAAGTGATGTGCCAAATTACATGATGTGCCATTGAAATACAACTTACCTAGATATTTTCCTAAATATTTCATAGTAAATCTCTAAGCGTTTGTCTGTATTGTGGTTAAAATAATAACTACGATTGTAGAGCTACCATTTTCATAAAGTTTCTAATTATAACTAACTGATGTTAATCGACATGAACTGATAAAGTTGTAAAGCGGTATTATTAGTCATTATTGTAGCGAATATTTTTTACGACATGATGAATGATAAAATGAACGAATGTTTCCAATGAATTGAATGTGTAAGTTAGTCCAGAATAAAGACGTGGTATACGTATTCGACAGTTGTTGGAATTTTAGATGTGATTTTCCAATTGATTTATGCTTTGTGACTAATATAATTATTGCAGCAAAAAGCATGGATTCAGTTTTTGTATGAGAAAACAATTTTACGTTTTCCAAGGTTAAAATTAAAAGGAGTAAGAGGAAATGTGTTATTAACTTATGCACATTTAGAACTGACATATTATTATACAAGTCACGTGAGACTTGATAAAAAACAGCATCTTAAGATAATTATTACATTAGGAGTGTTCAATAAAATCATCTTTAGCATAATCAATAATCATTAAATATTTTCCTGACTTGTTATTTGTTTTGAATGATAGCAATATAACTACAGCTTTCAACATATTAAAAAAAACAAAATAACGGCAATAAACAAATACCATTTGGTATTAGCTTTTGTTATTAGAACGGAATAGATCAAAAATAAATGTAATTATGTAACTAAAAAAACAGTAATAATAAAACTATTAAGATAAAGATTAGATAAGACCCTTGGGATTCCGGCCCAATGCACTATCGGAATCCCAAGGGTGTAGGTTCGAATCCCGTCTAAGCTGCCACGGGTGAGTCGATTTTTCTAGTATTTTTTCTGTCAAATTAATTATCTTAATATAAAAATAGCATTATAAATGCCTAAAATCTAGAATTTCAATAATAATAAAACTAATTAAGATAACATTAGATTTTACAGATTTTGCTTAAATTTCTTCTAGGTCCCTTCGAGGCATTTCTAACCATTTAAAGCTCTACATCGAATAGCACTACACCACGCTACACGAAGGCCGTGTCAAAAATTGACTGATGAATTGAAACAATGATGTCACAATTAGACGAATGGACCCTCTCTTTGGGAACCAACCGCAATGACAGACAAGATGGTATCGCGCAGACTGATGGGACCCGAAGATGACGAACCTCGGGTCAGCGGCGGCTGTGACCTCACTGGCTGCGGCTGTTTGTTTTTATAATGAATAATACAACATTGTGTGTATGCTGATTTTTTGGCCTGTCTGTATCTATGAACAGGAGTTTGCATATTAAACAACATTTTGTAAAGTGAAGTAACTATGAATCTGTTTGTTGCAGACTGATGGGACCAAAATATGACGAACTTAGGGTCAGCGGCGGGTGTGACCTCACTGGCCGTGGCTGTTTGTTTTTATTATGAATTAAAATTAAAATTTCCAAAATTTATTGAATGTACGGAGTCGGCTCAGTTACAGATTTATTATAAGTATAGATAATACAACATTGTGTGTATGCTGATTTTTTTGGCCTGTGTGTGTCTATGAACAGGAGTTTTAATCACATAGAGAGAATACAGCACATTAAACAAAATTTTGTAAAGTGAAATATTTATTAATCTGTTACAGACTGATAGGATCCGAAGATGACGAACCACGGGTCAACGGGGCGGGTGTGACCTAACTGGCCGTGACTGTTTATTTTTATAATGAATAATACAACATTGTGCGTAGCTGATTTTTTTTGGCCTGTATGTATCTATGAACAGGAGTTTGAATCACAAAGAGAGAACACAGCACATTAATTTTTTTTTTGTAAATTGAAGTTATTTTTAATCTATTGCAGTCTGATAGGACCCGAATATGACGAACCTCGGGTCAGCGGCAGGTGTGACCTCACTGACCGTGGCTGTTTGTTTTTATAATGAATAATACAACATTGTATATATGCTGATTTTTTGGCCTGTATGTATCAATGAACAGGCGTTTGAAACAGGAAGAAAGAACACAGCACATTTAACAAAATTTTGTAAAGTGAAGTAAGTGATTGCAGACTGATGAGATCCGAAGATGACGAATCTCGGGTCAGCGGCGGCTGTGACCTCACTGGCCGTGGCTGTTTGTTTTTGTAATGATAATGAATAATACAACATTGTGTGTATGCTGATTTTTTGGTCTGTGTGTATCTACGAACAGGAGTTTGAACCACAAAGAGAGAACACAGCACATTAAACAAAATTTTGTAAAGTGAAGTAACTATGAATCTGTTTGTTGCACCTGAAGATGACGAACCTCGGATCAGCGGCGGCTGTGACCTCATTGGTTGTCCCTGTTTGTTTTTATAATGAATGTTGGATACTGATTTTTTACGGCTGGTATGTGTTCAGGAAGGTAGTTACTTGAGAAAATGAGTACTTATGACAAAATATCCGTTTTTTTTAATTCTGCCTTAAATACAACACGTAAAACAAAATTTAGGTTTGTTGCAAACTGATGGATAGTTAGTTATGTATGACTTATCTACCTGCCTTGTATTTATTCAACCTTAAAAACAACAAATAGGTACAGAAGCTTTTATTGGTGATATAACTAAATCATAATAAGTTACTGAGCCATCTTTTTCTCAGCGATATCATCTGTAGCCGGCCATGGCGACTGACCATGACCACTGCAGTGTTATTAATGAAACTTCTTAAAAAATCCTCGTCAATTTCTTCAAATTATCAAAAGTTACCTATGGACCGTACCTAACTCCAACCTTAGTGAAGAGCTTTTAAAAAACTCATTTTATTGTAACTATGGTATCAATCTTTGGCATTGAATTTAATAGGCAAAACAAAACCAAACAACCGAACAATTACTGACATTGGCAGTATTTTGTTCCAGCGTATAAACGTGAAGGCATAATCAATAAAACAATATCGATTACAGCTTTATATGCGAACCGTCGAAGTTATGAAGTGTGTCCAAAATATCGAAATGTCAATAATATCACTTGCTATTAGACGGCCGGTACACAGGGTCAAATATAATGTCAAGAACACTAGCCAACTCGAATAAAAGACAAGTGATTTTTTTTGTTACAAAACAAAATTTATTTTTTATCGGTAAGAATCGGTTTTGTGATGACAATATTTGCTTAAATTTTGACAGTTTCAAATGTGAGCAGGTAATTATGGAGGAGTTTAATGTAGATTCATAAATAAGTGTCACATTAAGTGTTATCTTAGCATAAGTAATAAATAAATAACGTAACGTACTTATGATACCCACTAACACTATCAAATTAATTACGTAACACGCCACGACACAGGTTTAAGATGAATGTTTAAAAAGCTCGCTTGGATGTAAAACTCCAAAATTATGAATTTACAATTAAATACTATCGCAATAAATTATAAGTACATAGTTTAGTTGGATTATGAGAGCTAGCAACTTTAATTCCGCCATGAAAATAAAATCCGGCATTCATTTCTTTATAATTTCTTCACATAATTTTATAGAATATTAATACCTAATTGTTGCTTTACTATTATTACTTTTGATTGAATAGTTCGTGTCAAGACATGCATTTGTATCTAACTAAGCTTACTTAATCTTGCCGTAGCTGCTTATGATCCATTGTTTACTTCTTCTACAGACAAGTTACAGGGAAAGTATTTCAATCAAGATTCTAATCTCCTCTTTAGTTGGCACAATGAAACTTGCCATTTGCAAATGCCACCTTGTCCTTGAAGTAATGCGATCCACAAAGATTACAAAACTGAAAACAACTGAAGTAATTGTGGCTGCGGTATCAAAGGCATCTGTATTGTCAAGCATAATTGAAACCCTTGTACCGTTTGACCCCGTCAGATGGAATTCGTCAAGATTCTATCGGGACATGACAACTGGGATCGAACGACAAGTATTGTCTAAAGAGCCGCTTGGTGGAGTTTTGTATTAGGTTTTGGGGTTCAATGGCCACGTGGTTTTGATTGTTTTCGTTTGTAACATTACGTAACTTTCCATTTCACAAAAATATGTTTTCCATGTCTTAGATACCTTCCTTTCATTACCATCATCAGCCATGTTAACGACCCATTACTGGGGCATAAGCCTTTCTGATGGCATGGTGGGTATAGGTAAGGAGGATGAGCCAAAACCCATCACAGAACATAATGTAGGTTAGTGGGTGTTAATGATTGCAAATACAGCCGGGTGCCTGGACCAACGGCTTTACGTGTCTTCCTAAGCAGAGATAATTTCTTTTGGAAAAAATTGTTTTATTTCTGCACCGTAAAATTTCGCTTCTCTTCTTCCTAATATATTCAACTGCTCAATTTAAGAAGTGTCATTTCCTTAATAAATTCAGCAAAGATTTTGATCAAGTAAAATTAGTAAGAAATACGGAACTCTACAACATCTATCCCACCTTATCCTGATCCAGCAAGTAGCTATTATGCGAGAGAACACACGTTCGGGATTTGTAAAAAAAGGCCAAAATATGATTAATAGGGCCGCGCTCGAGGCCGCGTGATGGCTCGCCTGACAGATTGTCTCGACTCGCCGGGCGCCCCGCGGTGACTCTAATGATGGTGGCACATCACTAAGAAGTATCGATGAACCTAATCCTGGGGATTAAGGAGTCTAGAGATGACGATCATGGCCATTAGAGGACGATCTTGACTCTTAATACCGTACTAATAAACGAAGAATAAGTTTATACGTCTTGAAATAACCAAAAAGTTGACAAACGTAAGAAAGACGACAAACGTAAGAAGTAATATTGCTAAGTAATACTTTTGGTAAAACTAGGTATGATCTTATTCTTAATTTATTAGTAAGGCAGTTAAGGTTCAATATAAAGTTTAACAAAGCAAGTATTGAGAGTCAATATTTTGGCTGTAAAAATGTTTAGTAAATCACTTTTAAGTATTATTCTAATCAGTTTTAAGGTTAGCTTTGAATCAGAAAATATCAATGAAGGGTAGAGTTTCAAACTCAAGGTAAGGTAAGCGATGAGAATGACATACCTACCTAGGTGCAATATTAGTGTCGATGTCTATTCAAATTTTGGTGCAACAATATTAAACAAGTAATATTACAGAGTGCAGACACGTTTTTATTGCTGCTTCAGCCAAACTGAAAATTTAAAATAAGCATTATATCAAGTTTAATTTGATCGATAACGACTTCCAAACAACACTAGTCAAGTTCGGCTGAGATTGCTCTCAGCACGAGACTGTCCCGCAACGGCGCTCTGCGACGCTTTGACATCCCGGCTCATCCACCAACACAGCCACTCCTAAAACCACACATGATCCTTATCCCCAACCAAATAAAGATCAGGATCCATCAAAAAATACACCACAAACAGCAAAACTTCATAACCAGTACGTCACACATTGATAGACGACCAAAGTCAGGCGGTGTGAGAGAATTTTTTCTTCCATTTCGAATATGCAATATGAAGATATTGAATGATTATTAGTCATATATATTTGAATGTGTTTTTTGATGTTTGATCTTAAGGTCACATATGAGTTCCGTTGTCTGATTAAACAACTGGCTGGGTACTATAATTGATTTCGTAATGTAATGCATCGTCTGTTTGAAACTCATCTCTTGTTTGTGTGTAATCACTATACTTATACCTTTTTTTCAAAGCAGATCAGCTAGCTGGTAAGTGACCCTGACTGGGCAAGGCACAACTTGCAATTTGAATCCCGCTTGATGCAATTTTTGTGTACGATCCTAATCAGGGTTATATTTATTTTTATGCGTAGCTTTACTAATTTTAGCGTAGTTACATACTTTACAAAGAGAACTTAGAAGATCAGTATCATTGCTATGGAAAGCAATATAATGATAATAGCAAGGATTAAGAGTATGATATATAACGGTAAGTTGATGAAATTAATTGTTTTGCCAAAGCAAGTGTTCTTAACAACACATTAGAATGTCTTGAAGTAAAAATCAATATTTTTACACTAGTGATCACACATAGAAAAACACCCATAAATTCCCATCACATAAACGCCCATCACTCTACAAAAGCCGCCCTTAATTCCATCCATTATGCATCAATCCTTACTCAAAACACATCAGAATGTGTCTCACGTTCCGGCCGAAGAGTGGTTAATGAAGTGTACACACTTGATGTGTGACCCGCCGCGCTTAATGATACGATTGACAGTACAGTGGAAACGTCGCCGTTTGCCGCTCGATTGTTTCTGGACTGAAAACGTTGGGCCATGGAACCAGCGGAATGGTTACTTTCTTAGAGCAACGCGGCTTTAGAGCTACGCGGCTTACAGAAGCCGCGTTGCTCTGAGGTTACTTTACACATAAAACCGCTCAGTTTTTAATTTTATGTTGAAAACAATCTTATATTTATTTAAAAATGAGTTGTGCATAGGATCAGTGGGATGGTTATTTGATTGATAAAATTGCTAAGTATTTTTTTATACACAAAAATTAAATTACTGCATCATAGACATTTAAAGAAAAAGTAAAGATGTTATGAAGATTAATATTTAAACTTTTAGATTTTTTATGCATTCACAATGCTATTTTTATATTAAGATTAATAAAAAGTTTAAAAAGAAGTTATTGTCGCTGGGCGCTGCTAAATCTGGGTATTTTTGCGGTACCCCGATGTGACGATCCAGATTGAAATATAATATATGTTCTACTCATTGAGACCATTTTAAAGAGCCCAAACACGCTGTATCTACTATAAGTTGCTGAGGAGTTCGGTATTCACACACACACACACACAAATATTTAAGAAATTTTGATTAAGGTTATATTATTATAAAACACATTTTTCCAAAGCTTATAAACAAGAAAAGCAGAACGAAGAATTTAAGAACGTAGAGTATTATAAAAATATACTCAATGTAGTGAACAATTTTCTATCTCCAATAAAAAACACGTCAGTTTAATTCAATAAAAAATATATTAAGAATAAAAAATGTTAGAGCTGAGCTTTTTATTGCTCAAAGTTAGTCGTTCTAACTGCATTTTCGTCTATTATATGTCTGTTTGCTGAATATCGCTGATTTCATAGCCGCACAAGATCAAGTAGGAAAGACGTATTTAAATCCCATTGACGTCTTGTTCAGGGTTTGAATATAATGGCGCCTTCGAAAGGTGTCGTCGGCATTTAAAGTTTCATTTCTCGGGCATCCAGGGAGGCGCGCTGATTCCAAATGGCCTGTTCAGGAAACGATTACCGACAACTCTTAAATAAGCTGACAGGTGGTAGAGAAAATTGAACTGAACTTTTATTTTAATACCTTTGCATTATTGCTTAGATTATTGGTTACGTTCCATATCATGGTTGCTAGATTACCATCGCTGTTGGATGTAAACAGCATTTGCGAAACGTAGATGCACGCGCGGACGCCGGCGTCCGGACAACAATAGAAAATCTATTGTGACTCATTCTCCGGGCCTTGATGGGTTAATAGAAACATCAATTATTTTGTAGTTGTTATATCAAAGAAAGAAAGAAAGAAGAAAGAAAATACATTTATTTTGACAACACACAACGATACACAACATTACAAAGACAATAAACTAAACACAAGCAAGGATAGACACTAACATTGCGCATCGTCGCGTGATGCCAAAACTGTACTCGGCTCAGTATAAGCAGCAGGCTAGGCCTGCTGCACTGATATTCTGCCGAGCACAGCAATGACATCAGGGGCGATAAACGAAAAACACATTTATTAACACATAAAGTTTAAAATAAAAAAAAATAAAAAAAACAAATAAAAAGTGCGTAATGTAGTAGTCTGTGGCATGTTGTACTATTTCTAATCTGTGAAAGTCAACCTACTCTTAGGTTTGACAAACTTTGACTTTGACAGTTTAACATTGTGATGGATGACAAGCAAAGTAGAACGAACGAAATCGAAAATATTTAATTACACATTTTACCTACACTCCAACGGTTTTCCAAATTTTAAAAATGGACTGGTATACGTCATCAGCAAAAAAACGTGGTGGCAGGCAAATAATGACAAACAAAACTTATCTTTGTTGCAGCTTTATCCATATTAAAGGTAAATAGAAATAAAACCAAAAAGTGTCAATATTCGGCAAAAACAACAAGCTGGTAGGTAGTAAAATTAAATACTTACCCTATAATTTATGTGAGAACAGTTTCTACCCAATTGTTGTATTTCAATAATCCCCATTTAATAAAATTAAATGATTCATCTTCTTAAATTAGTATTCTACCGACTATGATTTATATTAACGGGTTCAACTTCCAGAAACAGTAACTAATGATGAAATAAATTGAGCATCCATTAAAAGTAATTTGTCAAATCCAATCATTGGAAGACGAAATAAAAAAAAAATTGTCTGGACATAATAACGGTGCGGTTTGCGGGGACGTTTGTTATTTTTTTATCCATTCCAATTTAAAAACTAATTATGGACGAGATGACTGTTCTATGGTCAGAGAGCACCCTGAAAGCGCCTAACATAAAGATCGTCGTGTTAACTTGTGGTGACAAAAAATTATGATTAATGATTTAACACAAAGGAACTGTCAGTGGGTCGTCTTTATTTTGTGATTGTAAATACGCGGCCGAAGACTTTACTCGTTAAGTTTTTGTTGATAACTATGGTGGTTTGAGCGCGCGGTTTCCTATTATTCTTATAGGTAAAGTTACTAGTCAAAGTTGAGACCTTAAATGTTTTATTTTATTTTTGCCATAAAATGACACTTTGATTCTCCGCCCGTCTCATCCGTTAGATGCTAAATAGATTCTTTCACTTAGAACGGTTCCTTATATAGTAAAATATACACATCAACTTTGTCTAGGGATACAGGTGTTATTTTCATACAAACGAGGTAACTTTGAAGCTTTGGTTTTCTGCCGGGATGTACCGTGCTGTAGTCTGATGATGGCCATCCAAGGACTGAATGGAGTAGATTCAGATCGCTATACACACCCAACTGATCTGATCAGCATTCTAAAAGATTAATGGGTTAGAGTTCTCAGTCTGAGGATTTCCATACATTTTCATGATATTTTCGCGGTTTTTTTAAACATGTCCATTACGTTTTTAAAATTTTGGTCAGATCAGTTGGGTGTGTATAGCGATCTGAATCTCCTCCATTCACTCCCTGGATAACCGTCATCAGATCACAGAACAGTACATCTCTGGCAGAAAACCAAGCCTTCAAAGTTACCTCGTTTGTATGAAAATAACACCTGGTATCCCTAGACAAAGTTGATGTGTGTATTTCGCAAACGTTAATTAATCACAACGATTTGTATAACTCGTTGTCAGGAATAGGTTTTTTCTATGAATGTGAATAAACTGTAAAACAGTATACAACGTATAAAAAAAATACCCCTAATGCCGAATATGGTAGATAGGGACCAACTCTGAAATCGCGAAAAAATCATACAAAAATAAACAACGAAAATATCAAAATGTATGAAACAGCTGACTTTTTTTTACGATTTCAGAGTTGGTCCCATAGTAAGTGTAAGTTGATCAGTTTGATGGTCCCTGTCTGCCATATTCGGCATTAGGGGTATTTTTGTAATACGTTGTATAGCCTTGGTTGCTATACTGAAGATCTCCTATCAAACTGATCAATAAACAAATCCTTTCGATGGCCAACGTTACTTAAAAAAAACACTAATGAGTATCTTTAAATGGAAGCGGCAGTGAAGAGTCCAAATAAATGAAGACTCACAATTTGAATAGCCCAATCCGAGATTATAGTCGTTAATAATACAATGCGGCTGACGATGTCCGTGACACGTGGACAACACCAAAAGATATTCAATGTTAGTGATTCAGCCGTGACCTTTGACGATCGTGATCGTTCGATCGATCGTGACATCTAAATAACTTGAGGTCTCCAATCAATGACGGAAGTCAGTTTCGATCGAATGACGGAAGATATGCAATTAAAGTATGATTTTAATGATCATGATTTTTGCTGAGGCGTCTGTGCAGCCATAATTGAAGATAAATGATTTTGCTGTCACGTTTTGGAGCAAAGTTTATTGTTGCAACTAATGAAGTTGTAAACACAAATGGTTTTAATTGGTCAGTACTTCTTATATTATCAACAGATACATAAGTGGCCAAAAAAGGTATTTTTCCATCTTTAATCCACTTGATTAATAAAAAGAAGCCGCCATTGAACATAATGTGAGTGACAGCAATGAATAATTGTGACTTTTGTTACTATAAGTAAAAAAATCTTAAAAATCTATTGTTTATCTAACCTTGGTGTGCGCATTAAGAGGGGTGAAGTGTCTTACAACTACAATAGTTGGCCTTATTGTTATCTAAAATCATGTTAGCTGAACATCCAATATGAAAGGATCATGGAATCTGATCTCTATTGTAAAAACATAAACCAATAGGTATGTTGAAAACTACAAGGTACTCATTAGCACATTTGTAAATTGACCATCTCTAACAATTCCATTCACCGTCTGCAACTAGCTTCAATCATATCTAATCTGAGTGCCCGATGTTCTCTATAGGCGAATGGCTTGCACAATATTTTCATAGTTTCGCCAACTCTGGAGTCCCAGGGTTGACCCCGGCTGGGTCAATTTAGAACTTTTCTACTTTGTTCCGGTTCAGATATGTGTGTATCACTATTGTCCTTGTTTTCCATAAAACAAGTGTCTTAAACAATACTAAATAGCTGGAAAAAAATTGTCTCGCAACAGATCATGTTCTCGGGTGGGAATTGAACCCGCAACCTTTGTAAATCCGCCACAAAGCTCTTCCAATGGTTACTGAGCTACCGGGTCACTAGTGGCATCTTCGAATCTTTCTAGAATACCTACTCTTGCGCTGCAAGCCAGCGTTATTTCATTAATTCACAAACGACATTCGATAAGTGTCTTAGTTAGCTCTAGCTTAGCTACTGACTTTGGAACCGGAGCAATGGTGTCAAATAATTCTTATTTCTTCTTCTTTCCATCCCGACAAAGCCGGCGACGGGACAAGTGGGGCAGAGGCCTTGACTTTATCAAGTCATGGTTTGTCAATTACCTCGCCATTGTGCAGAGACTGCTCTCGCGCGATCTTATCGCTGGTGACAAAAAACTCGGTGGGGATACGCGGGGTTTTGAGATTTAACAGGTGGAGAGATTTTTTATGGGTGCGATAGTGGAAATGGAAGATAAACATCATTTAAGTGGCTTTTTTTAACAATATGACAAAATAAATACAAATTATGTATGTATCGTTGTGGAGTGGAGATCTTTGGGGAACGCCTATACCTACCCAGAGAAGTATCGTGCAGCTGATATGAAGATGATGAAATACAAATAAAAATAACAACCTTATTGTGTTTTAGTCACTCAGTTACATAGTATTTTGAATATGTATTAAATATGCAACATGAAAAATATTACTTATTTTTTATCTCATTTTATGGCATAAAGGGTGCAGTTTCTATAGAGGGTAAGTTTTGACATTACTAAAGTGACAGGGTCAGTTGGAGTTGACAAGTAGAGTGGCAATAACATTAATATGTCAAAGTAACTGCCTCAGGGATTTAATATAATCTAGTTAAACTCGATTAACTTCCTTGAGAAAACAGGCAATTATTTTAATCAACTTAGTCGTTTAATTAATGGCCGTTTGACATTTAGTTGGAATCGTGAGGAGCATTAGATCACACCTTTTTATTTGCAATCATCAGTCTCATGACCTTTTAGCATCCAAAGACGAGTGATACAGACAAGCATATCCAATGGGTAATGCGAATGCGATTTAACACTTCCAATTCCAACTGAAAAATGGCAGCATTATTCAATTATAAACACATTTCAAATTGTTTTTTTATTGCGATATAAAGTTTTCTGTTTAAAACTCAATAAGTGTCTCCGTTTCAGCTTAGGCAAAAAATGCTTTCATATGTCGGTCCGGCTGTTCTACTCTACAGGACGCATTTCTCAACCGATTCTCGTAATTTTTTTCGAAAAATTTCAAAATAGCAAAAATCATATAACGCAGCAATTAAAAAAAAACAAAAATGTTACTAACGCGAAGTCTTACAGCTCTACAGAACCACTAGTTTTAAACACAGCCTTAGCAACGATGTTTAAAAAATGAAGAAAAGAAAGTTTTTATCTCACCTTTTACCGTATACTACATTATAAAGTCAATCGAAATGGTCGTCGCGTACGCACGATGACACTGCACAGATGATCGGCTCAGATTGGCAATAATTACTATGACGCTGCCTGTCCGTCTGTCCATCACTGGCTTATCGTCATTTGCTTGTAATTAATAGCTTTAAAGGGAGTTTGAGAGCCCTTTTAGTCTTTAAGGCGCCTTTTGTTTTGTGATCTTTGTGACGCAACACTTAAATAAATTATTATTCTTTTGATAGTCACTTCCAGTTAAGTTTTTCCCTTAGGTTTCTGGAGTCGTTGATACAGAATGTGTTTTAAAAGTTATTTTGTTTGTCTTTAAAAAGCAAGGTGTTTATTAGAAACAAAGCAGACGCAGTTTAAGTGAGTAATGAGTAAGGAAGTACCTACACCTAAATATTACTTGTCTTCAATGCAGAGATGACGTAATTTTATATCATTCAATGACTACGCAGTGTCTACTAACATCCTTATCAGATAAAGTGAGCGATAAAAAGCGATTAGTAAAAACAAAAGCCTGCTGATTTTAGTCGGTCAGCCTTGACTCCCGGGGTCAAGATTCACGACAAGTGACGTCATAGATCCAGAAACAGCCACAGTAAAAAAAAATAGGTAAACTAACTGACACATTTGAAATCAGATTTTCTTTAGGAACTGCTATCTACGACCTATCAAAATCCTGGGGGCGGTCTGCTAACGCTCCAAACCTATAGGAAAATCTGCCGAGCTTCAAATTAAAACAGATAAATTGAGCCTTAATCAGGTCAAAATGGCGAACCCCAATTCATGATGTCACACGAATATCTTCCAAATAACTTCAGCAAATAGTACCTACAATACGAAGTTCGCCGAAGTTCGAAAAGATAGCCGGTAGGGCCCCAAGAAAGTGAACTAATCTGCACACATATTTACTCATATGGCCGAGGTATTCGAACCCTGTTGAAAGGTTTTCTATCACCTTTTGGTTCATCCACTGTAACTACTGTAAGCTTAGGATGTGTGTAAAAAATCCAAAAGCTGCTACGACTTTGTTGATACGATTATGGTTATTTAAAAGATACATAGGTACTACTGCTAGACTATCTACAAATTAATATGAAACTTTAAAAACAGACAGCACCTTCATAACTTTTGTATAAAAAATAATTATGCAGATTACCTTTAAAATCACACTTTCAAATTTAAAAAAAACTTGTTAAACGCTATCAATTTGCAACTTATTACGAGGGATTAGTAAAATCAGCTGATGCACCGGGTCAGTCAGCCTTGACTCCTTGACCGCGGGTCTAAAAAATAATTATGCAGATTACCTTTAAAATCACACTTTCAAATTTAAAAAAAAACACTTGTTAAACGCTATCAATTTGCAGCTTATTACGAGGGATTAGTAAAATCAGCTGATGCACCGGGTCAGTCAGCCTTGACTCCTTGACCGCGGGTCTAAAAAATAATTATGCAGATTACCTTTAAAATCACACTTTCAAATTTAAAAAAAAACACTTGTTAAACGCTATCAATTTGCAGCTTATTACGAGGGATTAGTAAAATCAGCTGATGCACCGGGTCAGTCAGCCTTGACTCCTTGACCGCGGGTCTAAAAAATAATTATGCAGATTACCTTTAAAATCGCACTTTCAAATTTAAAAAAAAACTTGTTAAACGCTATCAATTTGCAGCTTATTACGAGGGATTAGTAAAATCAGCTGATGCACCGGGTCAGTCAGCCTTGACTCCTTGACCGCGGGTCACGACACGAGACACGACACGACAAGTGATGTCACTGATCCAGGAAGCGACGGCCGGCGGATGTTGGCGGGAAAATTGGCAGAAGCTGAGATTCCTTTGCGTGATTACGATAGAAGACACGATACATTTGTAGTGGATTTTAAAAATAGAACAGTTACGTATGTTAATGTAATTTAATTTCAAGTTTCGAATGAAATCGATTCTGTTTTGTTTTGAAAAAAGTTGCCGATAATACCACAAGGGTAGATACAAGTTTTTGATATAGGTATTACATTTGATTTTTAAATCAAGGCAATAGATAGGTAACATTGTTCTTATTTTGTTGTAAGTGCTTATCGTTATTTTTCAAAGTATGCAGGTAGGTACTGGGAAAATGTCTGCCCTATTTGAAACTTTTCTTTGTATAAACTGAAGTGTTAAAATGTAAAACAGTTAGAAAAATAAATTGCTCTCTTTAAGTATTTTGTATTTTAACTAGGGCAGACAGTATTGTATAAATACCTTTGTATGAACAGATGTGTCATTTCATAATATTAGTTTGTGTAAAAACTAAAACTAATAAAAAAATAAAACGTTATATCAAAATCATTTTATTTTTGTCACTCATGATCATGAGATTAACAGCAAATTCAAAATGTGTTTATATCAATTTTATTCCTGTCTTTATTACTCACCATTCAACTTCCTCCAGCAAAACTAATTTATGTGGACATGATTATTTTATATCGTTAACATCGATAGAATGACCGCATCACTATCGGGCACGATCACGCGGGCTATAATTCAGTGCAACTGTCACTGCGCAGCTCTGATTAAATTGCTTCGTAAGAATCGTGACCTGACGTCACTTGGTCGTAGGGCTGGGATACCTGTCGATGTTAATGTAAAAGCTATGGTTAACCTATTTTACTGTAGTCGAATAGAATTTTATCCTTTCCATAGAAAGGATAAAATTGTCAAGCTATAGGCAATCCTTTGGTTTTAAGCGTGTTTGATAAAATAGTTTGAGAGCATGATATGACCGATCAACTTAATAGATAGGTACTTATAATTATGTATTTTGTTATTAATAATAACGGTAACTAAATGTATTTTTTTTTGCTATAAGGTATTTTTGCAATTTGGAAAAAGTCATGAAAATGCAAAACATATATGATCAAGTCTGAAAAAAAAGAAAGTTAAATTATTTTTTGTCCAATTCGTAAATTAAGTAAGACATGAGGGAAGGTATCTGAACTTACTCAAGTGTCATATTTTTCTTAGATGTATGTATGGTGATGTATGTCAAAGCGCACCCACTTTCAAGCGCACCTAAACTATTACTCGATGCGCACCTAAATAGATAATTAATTGTTTTGATAGCGCACTTATTTAGGTGCGCATCGTGGAATAGTTTATGTGCGCTTCATTAGGTGCGCTTGTAAATGGGTGCGCTTAGAGAAATACCTCATTTTTCAGCCCCATTAAAGGTCTCTTAAAAAATCAGTCCATACCCAAACCATCGACATCTACCCTCCTAGAAACGGTCATCTATCGACAATGGTCAAGACCGCACTACTGAGGCGGTACACCCGGTACGAACGTGTCGCCAATTACCTTCCACATAGTATTGACTCAGCCGAAACCGAGCTCTCATCATTTACATAATAACACCTTGCGCGCCGGCGAGCTGCGGCTCAAGTCACTGGCTGGTTAAAAAAAAGATACTCTATTTATGACACTTAAGAAATTTTCTGTACTCTTCCAGATATTATTGCGATCGTCAGTTTTTTCGTTTGATGAACATCAAACATTCAAAATAGGTATTCCGATCGTCTTCTTTTTGATAATGGTCACACACTCAATTAAATCCCTATCAGAATGACCTTTCCGCTGAAAGACAATTCACGTTGGCTGACATGAAAGCAAGGTACCTAGATAGCCGAAATACAATTCAGCTACATGACTATTTCGGATTTCCACAAATAAACGTAAAATGAAAACAACCACAACGAAACTAAATTTTTTAGCGTAAAATGCAACTTCTACTGACTTAAATTCGCTTAAAAAATGCTCTTTATAAGCTAAACTTACTGAAAAATGTCGAGAGCTATTTATGTAAATAACAGTACTACTTTCATTCAGCTTGCCCTGTAAAAGTTCTGCAATACGACACACTGGACATGTAAAAGAAAATAGGAGTTATCTTATAACTTGGACATCGTCCTCTAAACTAATTTTCGAGCATAGTTTCCCTTTAAAACGTTCACCGAAAAATATTCGGAGTTAGACACAGATTCGTGAGCAGATAACGAGAGCGGCATTGTCCGTTGTCCGGGTTTCCTATGTGATTATTTTTATTTCAGACGTGTGGTTTGTTTGATTGATTATTGTTTCGACTCGAATGTTTTGGCGCGAACGTAATTTTAGTGTGGGTAATTGCTTGTGGCGCTGGTAATGTATGGACCAACGGTTGGTTACACCTGGCTCTTTATTATGAATGGTTAGGAAAGGATTGTCACGTATGTTTTAAGTTTTGAATTAATTTCTAATAATAAAATGCTTATTTCAATAAAAACACGTTCTTAATTGCTCGACAATTACCACCCAAAATCTGCAGGACTAAATCGAGAATGTTAGCTACGTAAATGCTTGGACGGAGTTTTTGGCGCCATTTTGTCAGGTTTGGTTTGGTGACTATTTTAATTATTCGCAAATTGATTTATATTGGATATTGTGTCTTAAAAATGGTGCAGTTTTGTGGTACAAGTGTCTACGCAACTGAACAATATGTGGAATGATTGAAATAGACGCGTTCTTGGTTGTGTGAAGCGAGACTTTTAATGTAGTGGTAGCTACCTCGGCTGACCTTACCGAGTAAACGAGGGTCTTGATATACTTGGTGCCAAATGCTCCAAGCAGCATTGGAATGCGATGCACCCGCATTTTAATGTATACTGAAACAATCTACCACTGAACTATTCAACACTTAACACTGGCAAAAATTACTTCCAAGAGGAAAGTAGATTGCCTAAACAAAAATAAGAAGAAGAAGAAATGCTTTATCATAAATAGTAACACACCCAGATCCGTCAACATTTCAATACTATTCATCATTTCAATTTCTACCCGGCCGGAAATCAAAATTGGGACCTCTTGCGTGGTGGACCGGCATGTTGACCACTGCACCACTCAGGTCGTAAACGTAAACAAAATAAACCTACTAGGAAGATCTTTACTATCTATAACTTAGATTCATTAAAAGGAGATTTAATAAAGAAATAGAAAAGTAACAAATTTATTTAAAATCAAAAAGAAAACATGTTTTCTAGTCAAATCAGAAATAGTTTGCACGATAGCATTACAAATTAGTATCATATCGCAAAACTTAATAATTGCTTTCATAAAGTAAAGTTGTATGAAAAAGCCTCATCTACAGTCAAAGTTACTGTGACAAAGTACTTAACTGGTCAGCCACTTCTGAGGTCGATGTTCATTCAAAGTATTATTCTATTGAATTAATTGAATCAATCTGAATAAATTATTCTAAGTCACGATGTCATCGTTTTCCGGATTATGAGAAAAACACAACGGTAATTCAGATGACGACATGTGTTGGTTGACATTTTCTATAGTTTGCATAGGTAATTATTTTTTTACTTTATTCGTCTATTTCCTTTGTTTGTTTGTGATATCAAAAAGTTAAATACAAAAATCTCTATTACAATATGAAGTGGGATAAGCTGGGAATGAGTAACGTTATGTTTCACAGGTTCCGTTCATCATCTAATAGGTATGTACATGGTTCGTTTGAACTTTGAATAAAACATTTCAATGAAACTATCGGTAAAATTGTATCCGAAATGTTCGTATATATCGTATATGTCTCGTTCATGAGTGGATAGCAGTAGCAGCATATCACTGGCTTAATTAAAAATCGAACAAAATTTCTATGTAAATAATTTATGGTCTGTAAGGTTTGCTAACTGGGACATATTTAAACACGTGAATCCTAGTTTTTGACTTGGCATTATTACAATGGATAGCTCCCAGATTCCCGCAGATTGCAACAATCAGAGGTCAAGACATGCGCAGATTGCTTCTGCACACACAAATTACATGTAATCGATGACAAATTGCACTGAGTATACTGTCAGACAGGTAATGGAACACAATCTCTTGTATTGTGGACAGTACTTAGACATAATACTTGATCCGGAATTGCGAGGATTGAGTAACTTTTGCGGAGGCCACACATCTGACGGTCTACGAAATCTTTTTGATGTTGAGCTCAACCATGCTGCAAGAACCATGTAGTTAAGCAGTCGGTTACAATGTTGAATTTCAGAGATTAGATATAAAAGTCATTGACCAAATCGTCAAAAATAAAATATTAAAGTGCATACAGGTGTCTTTTTATTCACTCTTCAAATTTTAAGGATGTGTTCAGTCCATGAAACTGAACAACTTTCTTTAAGAAACTTAGGGTCCAATATGTAAAAAAAATACTTTCCATACAAATCAATGAGATCACGTGATCAGTTTTAAGGGTGTCGCGTTACGGAAGGTAACGGAGCAAAATTTGGAAGAAAGCTAAATAAAAAAAATAAAGTTGAAGTTCAGGAGTTTATTTTATAATGACACGTCCTAGCACAGAAATTTGGTTAAAAACTAGGTAGGACTAACAAAGTATGACTAGGGTGGGACGTAGATGGGAACAGGACAGGCACGCAGAGACGTGGATCCAGGTAGCAGGGGTAACAGGAAGCAGGCACGAAGCAGGCAGGCAGATATGGAGTCCCGGCGGAACACAGGAGGGCACGTGGTTCAGCACGGACGTGGTTCAGCGTGACGGCGCAGGGGTGGCACGCAGTCAGACCCCCCGACGTAGCACCGTAGCGTAGTACCAGCGGGACGCGCTGATGGGCCCGGGCGCGTGTCCGTGTAGACCGACGTCGATGGTGGCGCGGATAGTGCAAGGGCCCAGGGGGGAGCTCCCTCTGCAGGTCAGGCGGAAAGGTGCACGACGTCCAGGTGGGTCGAGGACACGTCCGGGATTTATCGAAGTTGTTCGTGCCGAAGGTCGAAGGTCGAGGACCGTGCCCCGAAGAAGCCGCTATTTACAATTATAGAATAATAGGACGTATATTTTTTTACAGTTATAGAACGGCAGCTATAATAAAAATAACTGGACAAGCTCGTGGAAAGACTGACTCACCTGAGCTGCCGACCGCGCTTTTATACCGTCGGTATTTATTTTTTTTAAATTCTACTCTACATTCAAATATGAGAACACAGAACAATATTGTACAAAGGTTCTTATCTATAGCTAGGCTGAAGACAAGCTGGAAATCTATGGCTTTGACATTGAATTAAAAAATTAGCGCGTTGCTATGGTAATTATAGTGACAGACATATGTTTACAAATAAATAATTTTCTCAGCAAAGAATAAAAATTGTGTTAAATAAGATCCAAACCGACATAAGAATACAAAATGCAATGTGAAATTATCATGGGAAAAGTTCCACGGCCCTATAATGGGCCGTTCCTATGATACAAGCCCTTTAAGGTACATATTCTACCGAATATCATTAATAAAGCCTGCTTCACAAAGTTCGCTTCAGCTCAAATAACTTTTTGCTACAATTGGTAATTGGTGTAGTATTTTTGCTACAATTTTCATACATATAAACTGTTCACCACTTTTTTTATTGAATTAACCATATTGCTTAATCATAGACTGTGAAACAGGTTATATCTTTACTTAAATTTAAGATATAATATATCTCAATGTTTGTAGAGACGGGAGCCAGGAGTTCCATAGCACGGGGTTTACCTAGTTTGGACTCCTGTCCCCAATCACTTATAAAGTTGTATGAAACCTTTATTGTAATTATCTATGTAAAGGGGAGAAGTAAATAAATATTTTATTTTTATTTTTTTATTATTTTTTTATTCTTCCTCACACCGTTTCTTAGCTTTATTTACACTAGATTACCTATTTATCCTATTTATACGTATGGTTTTACGTTCTTGGGAACGTTTGCAAAGAACCTCCTAAAAGTAATAACATTACAAGGGTGATCAAAATTTTGTGGCGTATTTCAACACATGTTTCATGAAGAAATTTGTTCAGTTTTATGGACTGAACACAACCTTAAGATTTGAAAAGTGAATAAAAATGCAGCTTCTTTAAGGTCTTACTACTTAAAACTAGAACACTAATTGCAGCTCTTTGTCAACAGCCAGTAGGATATCGTCACGGTCTACTCCCATTTGCCAACAATAATGAAACTCGCTTGCCTCACGCGTAGCGTCCATCTTACCAGGACGGTGATACTGATACCATATACGGGAAAAACCCTGGACAGGACGGAGACGTGCTGGTGCACCATACATTTTTTCCGTCCCGTCCGTGTTTTCGTCACGTATATTTTGTTACTATATTTTTATATGCAACGATGTCAAGAAATCTCATCGTTCCATCCCCGTCCCGTTCCGCCCGGGATAAACAAGTTACGTATTTATGAATTTCAATAATGTTGTGATGACCAAAACTACAAACTCTAGCAGTAGTGCGAAACATAAGTAGACCAGCGCGCATCTTCCACCACTCTTGATATAAAACAACACATAGTAACTTCTGTGCGCATGTCCACTTCCGCTCGCCATTTCATTTACCGCTTATTTCACTGCAGAGCTTAGACAATAGACACTGACCACAAATCGACACTTTAACCAGAGATAACAGCATCTATGCTACGTTTTATTATACATAAACTGCATACATATTCTAATACTATGTCACCATATAACTAGAACAATTGCAGCACACTAATTACCGTGTGCAATTGTCAACAGCCAATAGGGTGGCGTCACGGTCTACTCCCATGTGCCAAGAGTGACGAAACGTCGGCACACCTCATGTGTAACGTCGCGCTCGTTAAATCTTGCCGCTCTGTTACTTGTCCAGAAGTATTGTAGCGGATTCTATAACGGACTGTGAATGAGGCACATTCGTATCTGTCGCTCGGACCGAGGATTTGGGCCGTTTACACTTGAAGATTTTTAGTTTTATTTTTATTTTTTTTAAACAAACATTTTGATGTCAAAACCAGTCAGAGGCTGAGAGGAGTGGGTTAAGTTGAACGAAATTATTTACAAAAGGCTAAAAAATTATTAAACTGTCTTTTTAAAATTATAAACTTATATAATTTAGTATTATTTAGTATTATATAATGGGTTTCTTTCGTTGAGCAATAAAAAACTAGCACTGTGAACGATAAACTGCAAATTTTATAATTGTAGATTTTTTTTCTGTCTGAGCGAGATATTGAAATAACATTAACAAACGCAAGTTTGTGCTTGTTCCACTATTATTATATAGGTACTTACTGTAAAATTCGATTCAAAATATAGGTCACCTGAACAACTAAATATTTTTTTTAGTTTTTGTCTAAAACCAAACTAGTAGGTACTTCATTCGACCACAATTAACTTTTGAAGTGCTGAAAGCTTAAACAAAAAAATCGTATTGTATAAAAGCACCCTTGTAATTAAAGAGTTCGTCGCCGCGCACGACTCCCGCAATCTCTGACATCAATAACGAATTAGTTTTGTTACCAATACATTATGTTGTACAAAGAATACTATGCGGGCGGTAGCACAAAAACGCTTTATCTATACATTTTCAATACAAAGTGTCATTAGCACACACTAGAGGTATTTGGAGCGAAAGCATACCGTCGGTGAAATGATACTTTGTTGATCTATGTGATGATATATGACCATCTAAATTACATGGTAATCAGTGAGAGAAACGTGATGACGCATTGTCTTATGAAAAAAGTAGTCCATCAACTTCAAAGAAAAGAAAAAAAAGGAAAATACTTTTTAGTCATCCAAAAACCGCTATAAAAGCTGAGTTAGTATTTCTTTCAAGAATTAATTGAATTTAAAGACATAATGAAGCAAAACGCGCCAAATTAATTTCTGAAATGAAAATTCCAAATTATGACATACGCATTTGGGCACTAAATCAAATAGAAACATTAAGAAATTCTTTATAAGTCTATCAATATGTTAATATTAGTGCTTTATCATACAGAATAATCTCTAATTGTCAAAAAGTCTTTTACGAAAGACGAGGCGGCAAAATCACTTCAAATCAAGCCTTGGATCAATTGAAGATCATTTCTTAATCGTATCGATAAAATAAAAGCCTGCCGACTCGATTACGACCTAACATCGTTAAATATATGTGACTGTCTATGTAAAAAGTTTGAATGTTTGTTAGACACTGTGTATTAGGCTTGCTTCACACAAGAAAACTTGCTTTTTGAATGCGGTGCAAGGTATAAGCGAAATAACTATGAATGTTTATTTATTAATTTTAATAAATCATTTAACATCACTATTGTGATGTTGCAAAAGTTATTTTATTTTTTACTTCAATTGATACATTTTTTAACATCACTATTGTGATGTTGAAAAAGTGAATCAAAGTAAAGTTCTTAAATAAAAGGAAGAATTTTAACACAGTTTATAATTTGAACTTTTCGTTTTCAATGCTTTAAATATAGCGTTAAGGAGACTAGACAGTGTAATCTTGAAATCTAATTCAGCTACAGTTGCGTTTTCGTTTAGTTAAAAAAATATAGTCCTCGGCCGGGACACTAACCAATACAATTAAAGTACTTACCTATTGCTACTATTTTAATGCAAATGGTTTGTTTTAATGCAAGTGACCGATCATAAAAAATTATGTAAAATAATAATTAATTTGCTCTTCTGAGCAAAGTTGAGTGGAGCTTGTTGGCGCAGTGGTTTAGTGCCTGGCCCAGCGATTGCGGAGGTTAAGCAACGTTCGCTAGGGTCGGTCATGGGATGGGTGACCAAAAATTTATGATCTCGAGCTCCTCCGTGCTTCGGAAGGCACGTTAAGCCGTTGGTCCCGGCTGCATTTGCAGTCGTTAACACCCACCAATCCGCATTGGGCCCGCGTGGTGGGTTAATGGCCCGTCCTCCTTATCTACCCATAAGGAAGGCCTGTGCCCCAGCAGTGGGGACATTAAAATCTGGCTAGGCTGATGATGATGACCGATCACAAAAAATTATGTAAAATAATAATTAATTTGCTCTTCTGAGTAGTCAATCAATCAGGTTAATAGAACAGATAGTTTAAAAAAAATTTTTTTTCTTCCATGTATATAAAAACGCCTTTATCTTATAAATTAGATTACACACAAAATAAATTGATCCACCACGCCATTCCAGCTTGTCTCGGCATTATTCGATATCAATAACGAATTTAAACATCGCAAAGCAGTTAATTGATCGACCGTGGTGACATTTCACCGCGGTCACATCACACGGGCGGCGCCTTTGATCCCCAACGCCGCGTTACCGCAGCGCGAACACAAAGGATGCCGACACAATTAAATTCGTACGTAAAACTATGCGACAGTTGCCTAGTTTCAGGTAAAACGGCCGTTTCTAAATACTCGTCGTTTAATTAAAAGGTTAATTTCAGTATTTGTCATATTAAATAATTATCGAATAAGTTTGTGCACGTTCCTTTATTTTATCTGTTAAGTATTCATTTTATCTCCGAAGAAACATCTGCTAGTCTTAAAACTACCGATTAAATTTAAAAATGTAAGTTTGCCTAAAAAATTACATTACATATAAAAAATTTCAACTAAATCGCCTGTTTGAGGCAAGGTACCCAAAAGACTAGCAGCATTTCCTCTTTGAATGGCCGGACTCGCGGCGCGAGTTTGCCTTAGAACTATCTAGTAAATTTAAAAATATAGGTTTTTCCTCATTACGGAGAAATATTACCTGTTTTTCAGCGGGCAACAGATTTATTAAATCGAATACCAACTGGATTTTTTTTTAAATACAGAAGTTCATTTTTGATTTAATTTACTACCACTAACTTATTTCAAAATATTTTAAAATGTTGACCAAATTTTGCATCATATTCAAACATTATTTAAACAAATACTTATAAGAAAACAGTTTCGAATTGACAAATGGCTCTGAAATCATAATTTCCTCATGACTAATGCTACATTCAATAGATATGACATCTTACAACAGTAGCGAGTTAAGCATAGGGTTGTCTACACGATGAAAGTTATTTATTTACAAATAATTGTAGACAATAAATACCTATCAATAAAATTTAACTTTAAACCACTTACGACTTTTAGGTTTTTAGCATACTCAATAGAAAAAAAAATGAGTAAATATGAAATATTTGTTTTTGTAACGATGAAATGTTTCCAAAAAAATTACCTATTTGATTCTTTTGAAAAATTATTTCACCCGACCAGTAAAATTTATTTTATGTATTTTTTTGTTGCGCAAAGTTTACTTAATTTGCAACTGAAATTGTTTTGAGTTTTCTAGATTTTAATTGATAATTGTTTATTCATAGCTGCCACCCCTAGCTAGACGGATGGCACCGAAGATTGAGCGACGCTTTCAAAATGTTAATTGAGCTAAAATATCGCTCCCACCGCTTAGATTGCTCATTTCGCAAAACGGGATCACGAAACTTACGCAAACTTACGGCAAAAATCACGACAAAATAATCAGTACCGAACCCAGTTTGGGAATTACACGACAGACGTCGTGTTTGAGAATTGTAGATTGAAATTGTTAAAAATGGCAAATCCAATGACGGAATTGGATTGCTTCAAGGTCAGTTTACTTACCAAAAGTTTTGTTCTAGGGGCTCTGTCCGCTAACTTACATTGCTATCGTAATCGCTTTAATTGCAATTGCAATACATTGCTATTTTTCTTTGGTAAGTTGTATCTGTGCCAAAACGAAGTAGCAGTGTAACACATACATCTGTCAAATCACAGTTTTCATTGACTTCATTGTTTTTAGTCGGTAGACTCAAGCATCCAGCACTTCTTAATTTAAATACTACGAATTCTTAAAAAAAATAATCAACAATTTCAAACAAAGTGAAACTGATTTTCTTTCGTACTTTCAGTTGTTTCGATACAAAAATTTGTGCGTGACCATAGAAATAGAATGTCAAAGAACAACAATGTCAATAAACAGGTGATCCGAAAATAAATGCATACATTTTATATGAGATACGTAAAATATGACTTAGATACATAAAATATGACTATTTATGGCAAAGGAAATTAATAAATTATGTTCCATACTGTTTTCTTCGTCGATAAACGAATAAATGTAGCGAAATTTGGTTTCAGAGAAATGCGTGGTAATATCTTATTTACCTGTGAAAAGTGTGATTACTTGGATTGTTTCTTTTTGTCACATCACAATTACTTAGAGCACAAGACACCATAGCTCCACGATACCTTTATTTTAAATTCTAATTAAGATTAACAAATATTTTAAACAAATTGTGATTGCTCATTTGCTAGGCGGGACGCTAGGGGCTCTTACTGTAAAAAATGTTGGCACATGTCACTTGATCCTTTGTCTCTTTTTACCCGACTGCAAGAGGGTTATGTTTTTCGCGCGTATCTTGTAAGTATGTAAGTAAGTATGTTTCTTTGTTTGTAATATTCTTTATTACCTCATATCTTTAGAGCGCAGCGAAAATTTTTCTATGTCTATGTGCATGACACACACAAAACCAGCTGATCTGTACTCTTAGTTTTTCAGGTTTTGTATAAACGAGTAATAATATTGTACTAATAGAATATTTAGCGATATTTAAACACATATTGTGTAATTGCGAGGCTGCACAGTCTCAAGATGCATCGTTATTAGTCAAATGGCTGTTGTAACGTTTTGTTTTGCAATAGTTAATTTCCTAGTTAGGAAACTAGGCGAAACTAGTTGAATTTGAGCTGTATATGAATTATGCATAATTAGTTGATATAAGACTAAATACAAAACATGCAGACATTAATGAATAATAAATTTTTCCTTGCATTACAATTGTAATACAGAGAGAGAAAAAATGGTTTCGAAAACATCACTTAAATACTTTTCCTACCTACGAATATTTAATTCCACTTTCTACCCAAAATCTATTCCGTTTTCTACCTTTGATACAACAAATGATTATTTCCGAATAGTTTTGTGGGATCAAAACAGAATTAGTTTTTAGGAATTGGGTAAAAAATGGAATTATTATTATAAGCTAGTGGGTAGAACTGAAATTAAAAAAAATGTGTAAAAATTTGTCCTTTTTGTTGTTTTTTTTTTAAGTTTAATGCATGAGAAAAATTCTTAAAGCATGATCTCAGACCAATTATTTTGTTATCAACCGGCATTCATCATCGGTTCGAACAACGACTGTGAGTCTGTAACTAATTGTGCGAATAACACGATACCATAGACAAACCATTGTCACGATTTACATTATAATTAAAAAAAAAACTTTTGTCACGACGCGTGTCACTATACAATAGCAAGATTTTGTTTGACTGCACCTGTTTTAATTTTAACCTATAGAAGTTAAAAAGAAGCCTTATAGAAAGCTTATTCTTCTAAAGAAATTTGCTTCGCAAAAAATATATATCTTGGTCTGCGTGTTTCTTCATAAGGACAATGTTTTTGCGAGATTTTCCTTCAAATAAGAAACTTGCAAACTTAAATTAAAAAAGCGTTAAAACTCAGCTATAAAATTTTTTTCGTAGTGGCTCGATATTTTCTTCAATCTTATGTCTACATGGGCCGATCGGAATTGATTTGTCTGCGATTTAAAAAAAGCTCATTCGGTCATAACAAATATTGAACTTGCCTGCTTATTAAATAAGCAGGGATAGCTAGTATACAATAATGTAAAAAAAAACCCTGTCAGTACCCGTAGCACGAACAGCTATCGAAAAGAAATAACGCGCGTAAAATCATTCGATAGTGCAATTTTGTATTGGAAATTTGTACAACGCCATCTACCGCCGAATAGCGAAATTAAAATTTCCATAGATAATTCTCTATGGAGTAATTTTACGCGCGTTTTTTTTCTCGATAGCTGTTCGTGCTAAGGGTACAGATACTGAAACAGGTGATAGTGTTGCTAAAACTGAACCACATTGTCCATGGAACATAGGTCGGAAACGAAAAAAAATCATACTTCCATACGAAATGTATTGGTCAGCTGACCGACTTACTATGAACAGATCGTTTTTCGACCTATGTTTCTTGGAGAATATTGTTCAGTTTTAGCAACACTAACACCTGTTTCAGTATCTGACAGGATTTTTGTTACATCAATATGTATAATACATTTATTGACTCAAACTCCCATAGCGATTGATTGTATGTTAATAATGCTGACTTTACTCAAATACCACTTGTTCTGCCATGTATCTTTAAATAGTTACAGATGCACACACCACAAATTAACCAACCGACATAAGTACCTAAAGTAATAACCATAAGGCTTACTTTACAATACCATCGTGTAACGTTTATATTTACCATAAACATCCGTTTGACAATTGACGCTTGTGGTCGTCCCATCGGGAACCGCCTAGTAGCTCCTGGAACAGATCTACTGGGAATATTGTCAATGCCGTTTATAGGAGCTGGCTGGCTATACAGGGTGATCAAGAACAAAAGGGCATACTAGTACCCAGTGCCGTGAAGCCCAATAAAAAAATAATTTAAGGAACTAATCATTTAACTTAATTTTGAAATTTCATTTTCGTTTTCTGGTTTTTGCATAACATTGTGGTATTTTCAAAACCAACAGTAGGTACAATACATAAATATATGTAGTAAAAAAATCAAAATCCCATACAAAATGTATTGGTCAGCTGACCGACTTACATGGATTCTTATATTTACGAAGGTTAAATATCAGCGGTACAAAATAAATGTTACAAAGTGTGTGCGTTTTAAATTCGTTCGTTTCTTTCTTAAAAAAAAAAATCAAATTGCACTCCGGGAGTGCTAACAGAAATGAAAACTTGAATATTAACGTTGTGCATTTTTGATATTTTGGAATGGTTAGGGAATAATTTTGCACGAATTGCCGTCTTACGAATTTACTCTGCATTTGAATTTACGAATACAGAACAGTATTGTACGAAAGTCTTATTCATAGCTTGACAGAAAATCTAGAGTTTTGACATTGAATTAAAAAATTAGCGCGTAGCTATGGTGACACTAGTGTTTACGTCTTGAAATGACGCACCGCCATTTTCGCCGCGCCCCGTAGAAAGAGAAGGGGATACATCCGCCGCCGGCTGTCTACTCTCCATCCGTCACATCCGTCTTACGAATTTTCGATCAGGGTCACGTGACCCTGACTGACTGACGCGAGTTTAACATTTTTTCCCCATTACAAAAAAGCGTACAACGCCGCTAAAGAAGTTTTCACTTCAAATAAAACCGGTCAAGAGCGAGGCGGACTCGCGCACCGAGGGTTACGTACCATCATAATAAAAAATATACTGCAAAGTAGAATAATAAAATTATTATTGCAGTTTTAGGTCAGCGCTCTCTTGACCGATAGTGGAACTAATGTTACCTTTTTTCGAAATTTGTTAATTTCTTAAAAAGTGTGCTATATTGAGACATCGTTTTATTTTTCCTGTAATCACTGTAATCTTTTTATAAACTGCTGTCACATAGAATTATTTCAGACTAGCTGCCGCCCGCGACTTCGTCTGCGTGAAAAGGTTTTTTTGCTATCCCTCGGGAATAATACTTTTTTCGGGATGAAAAGTACCCCATGTCATTCTCTGTACCCCTGACAATGTGTATGCAAAATTTCATGATGATCGATTTAGTAGTTAAGACGTGAAGGCATAACAAACAAACAAATAAACAAACAAACAAACGGACTTTAGCATTTATAATATGGATTAGTAAGGATTTCTCTCGCAAACAGTGCTCTTTTATATGATACCCCACATGCCCTAGTAGCTCTACTTAAAATTTTTAAGACCCCTTTTGAGTCCCTGTTGTAAAAACGATATTTATTTTTTCATTTCTTTCTTATTTGCAAAATAGTTGGGCAAATGTCATCTTAAACTATTCCAAATTTGAAGTTGATATCATTAGTAGTTCTCGAGATATCCAGCTGTGACAGACAGACAGAGACTGAGTCACACCATAAGGGTTCATTTTTTACCATTTTGGTACGGAACCCTAAAAAGAATGACGCCGGGGTATGATAATTTTGTGTTAAGTGTAGGTAAGATATTATCAAAAAATCTTTCTAGCTAAAACCTAGAATGTTAATTAATAAAATGTAAACATAGAGAAGAAATAAACAGCCCGTAGCAAACGGAAGTACAAGATAGCCATGAAGCTAACCAACTTATTCCCTAAACAACAGAGTATAATTTTTAAACGTTCAGAAATCTCGTAAATTATTGTCAACCGGAACATGGGACAACTTTGAGAGTACATTTTAAGTATCCCATAATGTTTTACATGTTCATAAAATAGTTTTTATTTTAGGAACACTTACAATGTAAGCGTTTATATTCATAATACTAGTATATGTCTACTATGGTTTTTTCGTGATTTCTTATTATTAGACACGTCTATAAATTGCTAAAACTTTTCTTTATCTTATTTTTGTTGGTTGGATCATAAATTACAAGTTTATTCTTTAACAAAATGTGGCAAAATTTAAAAGCTCTCGCAATTTTCACAAAAGTATTTTCTGTAAAACATCAAAAATTATATCCAAAATGTAAAGGCTGCATTAGTAATGAAACATTGCTTAAAGTTTTTTTAAAAAGATAAGTAAACAATACTCTATCTTCATACCTTTGATTTTTTATGTCTAGATAGACAGTCGAAGTTACGAATGCGTCGAAAAAAAAATCGGGTAGCACTCCGGGAGTGCCAGCAGAAGTGAAAACTTATTGCACGAATTGCCGTTTGAATTTACGAATACAGAACAGTATTGTACGAAAGTCTTATCCATAGCTTGACAGAAAACCTAGAGTTTTGACATTGAATTAAAAAATTAGTGCGTAGCTATGGTGACATAAGTGTTTACATATTCTTACGAATTTTCGATCAGGGTCATGTGATCCTGACTGACTGACGTGAGTTCAACGTGAGTCCAAAAAAGCGTACAACGCCGCTAAAGAAGTTTTCACTTCAAAAATATCAATCAACAGTTGGGTGATCAAAACACGCACACATTGTAAGTTGTGTGACGCGGCCGTAGTTTTTAGGGTTCCGTACCCAAAGAGTAAAAACGGAACCCTATTACTAAGACTCCGCTGTCCGTCTGTCTGTCTGTCTGTCTATCTGTCTGTCTGTCTGGCTGTCTCTCACCAGGCTGTATCTCATGAACCGTGATAGCTAGAAAGTTGAAATTTTCACAGATGATGTATTTCTGTTGCCGCTATAACAACAAATACTAAAAACATAATAAAATTAATATTTAAAGGGGGCTCCCATACAACAAATGTGTTTTTTGCCATTTTTTGCTCGATATTAATAACGACAACAGGTAGACAGTTGAAATTTTCACAGACGATGTATTTTTATTGCCGCTGCAACAACAAATGCTAAAAACACAGTAAAGTTAATATTTAAGGGGGGGCTCCCATACAACAAATGTATTTTTTTGCCGTTTTTTGGTACGGAACCCTTCGTGCGCGAGTCCGACTCGCACTTGGCCGGTTTTTATTACAATACTCTTTGGACGCGATGATGCTAAAAATGCACACCAACCAAAAAAAGCGGAACACTCTATCTTGACACATAAATAATCTAAGCTCCATACATGTCACAAAAGCAAAAGTACGTTTTCCATTACATTTTCGAGAGGGAGTCACGTCAATGAACCCACGTGGCCATCTCCGAGCTATTAATAGGTGCAAGAGCTCTGGTTAATGTCGTGGTTGTCGTAAAAATTAATGTAAACAATCACGCTCTCTCACGCGCGGGTGGTCGCAGCCGACCGCGACAAATACACTTTACGTTGTGTCAAAAAAGAAAGTTGAGGTGCCTACTGAAATTGGCAGCATTATAGGTACTGCGTTTAGGTTTTGTTTTTATTAACTTTATGTTTGAAAATTTGAGCAAAAATTAAATTCTTACTGAAATGATTCTTATAGGTGTACATACTTAATTATTACAATTATTAGACGCCAGTGATGGCGAAACTACACAATCCGTATACAGGGTTATTTGTAAAACACCAAAAACCTCGCAGGAGTAGATTTCTAACACCATAAACAACAACATTTTGTTCTACGACTTTTTGGAAAACAGACAAAAAATATTCGACTTTTCATAAAACTCGATCAGCTGTTCGGACATTTGTATGGAAAATCATTTTCATTTTCTGTTTTCAGAAAAGTCGTAGAACAATATGTTGTTGTTTATAATGTTAGTAATCTACTGCTACGAGGTTGTTGTTGTTTAACAAATAGCCCTGTATATTTGGTGTTCATTATTCCATGTATCTGTTAAGATTTAATCTGCACTAAAATAATCTTGCAGTTTAAAAATGGCGTGAAAATGAAGCTTTTTCTAAAGCTTGAGTCAAAGCTGTTCCATGGGGTCAAAGTAAGCTATCTCTAATTATCCACGGTGAAGGTACTCTATTTACCTACAGTATACTCACAAGAGAAGAAAGATAGAAAAACATTTTATATTTACAAATCCATTAAACTACTTAAAAAACCGGCCAAGTGCGAGTCGGACTCGCGCACGAAGGGTTCCGTACCAAAAAACGGCAAAAAAATTACGTTTGTTGTATAAGAGCCCCCTTTAAATAATAATTCTATTCTGTTTTTAGTATTTTTTGTTATTGCGGCAACAGAAATACATCATCTATGAAAATTTCAACTTTCTAGCTATTCACGGTTCATGAGATACAGCCTGGTGACAGACACACAGACAGACAGACGGACAGCGGAGTCTTAGTAATAGGGTCTCGTTTTTACCCTTTGGGTACGGAACCCTAAAAATGCAGTTTATACAAAACTAATTGTAAGAGTAGTAGGGTATTCGTTTAAACGGCACAATCTTTATTAGGTCTATATTATAAGGACCACCATTATTCTCATCGATTTGTTACTCAAAAATACAATGTGTATAATTTGCTAGTCGCTTGTCAAGCCCCATAACGAAATCGAGAGAGCCTTGTACTTGTAATAACATGTCTTGTTCTATTCAACCGATTTGACAAATGAATCGAATGCGCACGGCCGAATAATCGATAACATACTCGATTGATCGCCGTTCACCTTTTTAATCAAAATCAGGTTTCAGATGAGTTCAAGGCTTTTTGTCATTAGGAATGAGGAATCTGATAGTGATTTCCAAACAAGAATCAACACAATTTATTGTAGATAAGGGGATACATTCTCACCCCAGACACTCCATACAACCGCGCTATTATAAACAGATGACGTCGGATGACGTTTTTGAACACGCGCAGCTATGGGTGTAAGTCTAGGGCTATCGTGCCGTTTGTATCGTATGAGCAAAGCGAATGTAAAAAAAACGAGCGTTTTACGTATGAGTGACGTTCAATTCATAATTCAAACTTTTTGGTAAATAAAGTTACGATTCCTTTATTTGAATATCAAAATAAGTTGACAGTTGACAAACACGACTAAAAAGTTATGAAGCATCGCTTTGAAAATCAAAATAAGTTGACATTTGACTAACACGACTAAACGAACACATGATTCAGCACACGAACTCGCGGGGTGGGGTGAGGTAATTGATACTAGGGCGGGGCGGGGAGTGTCCTTTCTGTACAGTAGTACATACTTATATCTATTCTGTGATGCAGTGACAAAACCAAATGAATCAACTCTTGTCCTACTACCAGCTCCAAAGCTTAATAATATCCTTACTAATATTATAAATGCGAAAGTCCGTTTGTTTGTTTGTTTGTTACGCCTTCACGTCCTAACTACTGAACCGATCATCGTGAAATTTTGCATACACGTTGTCAGGGGTACAGAGAAGGACATAGGGTACCTTTCATCCCGAAAAAAAGTATAGTTCCCGAGGGATAGCAAAAAACCTTTTCACGCAGACGAAGTCGCGGGCGGCCGCTAGTCATTAATAAATCCTAAGTCTACCAATGATAGGAGCTCGGTGGCGCAGTGGTTTAGCGCCTGACCCAGCGAATGCGGAGGTTAAGCAACGTTCGCAAGGGTCGGTCATGGGATGGGTGACCAAAAAATTATTATCTCGAGCTCCTCCGTGCTTCGGAAGGCACGTTAAGCCGTTGGTCCCGGCTGCATTTGCAGTCGTTAACACCCACCAATCCGCATTGGGCCCGCGTGGTGGGTTATGGCCCGTCCTCCTTATCCACCCATAAGGAAGGCCTGTGCCCCAGCAGTGGGGACATTAAAATGGCTGATGGACTACTAATGATTACCTAGTTTTTTTCTCTAAAATCTCTAAATGACGGGAAAGAGTGAATTAGCCAAGGAATTCAAATATTGTTAAATTTAATATAATGATATAATTAAATTTACAAGAATTTTACACCGTAGGTATCTACTTAAACAATATTCTTTACTAAATAATATACTAGAAAAAATACGACTCGCACCAGATCAATACTCAGACGGGAATCGAACCCGCGACCTTTGGATATCCGGTCCAATGCTCTGACCGCTGAGCTACCGAGTCACTAGTGACATCGTCGAATTTTTCCTAGTATATCCTACGCTCTTACGCTGTAAGCCAGCGTTATTTCACCAATGTAAGGAATTACCTCGACATTCAATTGAAATATCTTTCCAGATATTTTAACAATTGATTAAGATGAAATAGCTATATAATTTTTAAATTTGAGATTTTTGCATTTACAATGCTATTTTTTTAGTATTGTATAGTATTGATCTGGTGCGAGTCGTATTTTTTCTAGTATATTATTTAGTATTGTTTAAAAATAGCATTGTAAATGCAAAAATCTCAAATTTAAAAAAACAATATTCTTTAGATAAAATATTTGCATGGGGCCTTAGATGAAATTAAATCATCTTAGTATGGGGCCAAACAAATCCAACTGCTTACTAGGAATGACTTTATGTGGCAATGGCTATATTTATTATATTCTGTAAGAAGCTTTTATTTTAACGATAACGTGCGGTGTCATAAAAATACATATAGGTAACAAACACTACAAATAATAAATTATAACGAAGTTTTGTAAATTCAAAGGTCTTCCATCTTCATTGCATTCAACTTTAAGACATAGCTGAAGCTGGTGCTGATATACTGTTCCCATTAGACCCTGTAAGTTACTTTCAACTTCACACAATTTACGAGCAAGACAACACGATAAACGGAAGTGTTTCGCAACAACAGCAAGCAGAAACAATTAACAGAACGCGCGGCGAGTGCGGAATGAATACCTGTGTGCACGCACCGCGGTCAAGAAAGTGTACCTCTTACAACACCGCCGCGCGCCGGCAAACACCTTTCTGGGCTTTATTAACTAAAAATTAACAACATCTTTAAGGTTAACATTAGCACGTGACTCGCTATTGTAGGCACATAACGTGGTTTCCTAGGATTTTTGCTTACCATGATGATTTAAATAAAAATGATAATAAAATCCTTACTTTGTTACAGATGTAGAGTTCATCCATAGAAATAGAATGTCAAAGAACAACAATGTCAATAAACAGGTGATCCAAAAAACTAATGCATACATTTTAAATGAGATACGTAAAATATGACTTAGATACATAAAATATGACTATATATGGCAAAGGAAATTAATAAACTATGTTTCATACTGTTTTCTTCGTCGATAAACGAATAAATGTAGCGAAATTTGGTTTTAGAGGAATGTGTGGCAATATCTTATTTACCTGTGAAAAGTGTGATTACTTGGATTGTTTCTTTTTGTCACATCAAAATTACTTAGAGCACAAGACACCATTGCTCCACGCTACCTTTATTTTAAATTCTAATTAAGATTATCAAATATTTTAAGCAAATCGTGATTGCTCCTTTGCAAGGCGGGCGCCTTCTTGTGCTCTAAGTAATTTTGATGTGACAAAAAGAAACAATCCAAGTAATCACACTTTTCACAGGTAAATAAGATATTGCCACACATTCCTCTAAAACCAAATTTCGCTACATTTATTCGTTTATCGACGAAGAAAACAGTATGAAACATAGTTTATTAATTTCCTTTGCCATATATAGTCATATTTTATGTATCTAAGTCATATTTTACGTATCTCATTTAAAATGTATGCATTAGTTTTTTGGATCACCTGTTTATTGACGCTAGGGCCTCTTACTGTAAAAAATATTGGTACATGTCACTTGATCCTATTTGGCCCTTTTTTACATAGACCGTGTCCGTATGATATTAACTTCTCTTTTACACGCTCTGTTGTTCTTCTTGAGCGCAGCGAAAATTTTTCTATGTCTATGAGTTCATCGCTATAGAGATTAAGTACAATTCCAGGATTGCCATCAAGGATATTGACATTTTATTAATAATGTTATGCGTAACTAATGATTTGAATATTATTTCTCGCTTTTTTAGAGGTATTTAATTTTGAAGCTGTTTTTGTTTCAGGTTTTTTGAAGGAGGTTTTTCTTTTTTGTTAAAAAAGTTTTTTATTTTCAACTTTTTAGTGGCAGGTATGTAAGCATGTAAATATTTTTTAACTTTATAAAATATTTTTAATGGTAAAATGCCCACAACTCAAATTCCCAATTTACGCTGTTTGTTTTTGAGGAGTTCCATTGTGTCTTCGTAGTCCAAGTCTAGTCCAGAATCTTGCATTGCAGACCATGGTTTGGTTTGTTTTGAATTGTCATAAACCTACCAAAATCCAAATCACTTTACATATACTATTTGAATTTGAGGAGTTCCCTTGTGTATCTTCGAAGTTCAAAGTCCAATACCGATGAAATAAAAATCTGACCACTCTTGAAGTATACCCTTTCAAACAAAAAAAGAATCATCTAAATCGGTACATAAACAAAGATGTTCGAAAATCCGTAAAAACACGTGTGATGACAAGCTAAATAATTGACATTTTTCAGGATTATGAAAAAACTATCAGCCAGATCTCTGTAATTTTTTTATGGGACCACACACAAACTATGTTCTTTAAGATAAAAAAAGAATTGTATAAATCGGTTAACAACTGACGAAGTTATGGTAAAACATACATAAAAAAAAAAAAAAAAAAAAATACCGATGACTTGAGAACCTCCTCCTTTTTTGAAGTCGGTTAAAAACTGGTAGCGGTTTATTTTTTGGGCTCATTATTTCGGAGAGTGTGCTCTTGAGCTGCATGAGCTCATTCCGCCATCCCCGTTCTACCATCGGACATCCAGACGCACGGCGGGGTTTCACCCCTATTTGGTTGACATTCCATGCATGCGCACGAAGCGTTTTTCATCTTCCTTCTTAATGCGCACAGCCAAGGAGTGGAATTCCCTGCCTGCGTCTGTATTCCCGAAAGAATATAACCCAGCGATATTTAAGGCACGAGTGAATAGGCTTCTTCTGGGCAAGCTCGCTTCATCTTCGGCCTCTTCTTAGCCTTATGGTTCTCGAATGTGGCCAAGAGTAAGCCCATTTAATGTAAAAAAAAAAAAAAAAAAAAAAAATTGAGGAGAAACAATAAAAAATTTTTTTTGCGTGTCCCGACACCTAACGACAATTGTTCACTATGAACAATGTTATTAAGCAAAATAATGTCATTAAATACAAGTGTAGTAGATATATTTGGCGAATACAACTTTAGTGTGTACATATACTTAGTGTTTGGACACACTAAATTATATTGTGTAAAAGCTACAATCCTGGAAAACCACGTTATGTGCTTACAATTGCGAGTCCCGTGCTAATGTTTGACCTTAAAAGTCTTAAACATTGATTGTGAACAGTAAAATAGAACACACTTTTACACACGCATTTCGACACCTACAGATATTTTTATACAATAGATGTAGTATTAAATATGTATACTATAAACGTTTTAATGCATACCTACACTTCTGGAAAATAGCATTGTGCATGTTAAAGCTTAAAATTTGATAATAATAGAACAGTGATATTCCGTCAGCTGATTAAAATCACGCTAAGCTCAAATTATTCAAGAACAGTGGCACAAACCCTATCTAGTATAGGTACCTGTATATTTACGTAGAAGTTTTGGACTAATTAACTATACATAGTAAAATAAACATTAAATAAAAGCAGAATTCTCACGGACTCCCCAAAACACGAAGACGAAGACATTGTAAAGTCAATAAAAACCAGTGACAAGTAATAAAAGAACCAAATGTAAATCTTGATCTAATTAATTATCTACGGCTAATTGCTCGTGACATTTCGAATGAGAGAATCTGGCGTTAAACGACCCATTACGATCTTCAAACAAAAACTAAAAGACACTAATTGACTCCAATCCGATATGACAAAAAGGAGACAAACCAGACGAAGAAAGCGGTCGTACAAAAAAAGCTTCTGTGGCACGTTCCAACCAAAAACAGTCTCTTTCCAACCATAAAACACAAAGCAAAAGACTCAAATTCGACTGAGCACGCATAAATAGGGAATCATCTGATATGGTAAAAACAAAATTTGTTTTATTTGTAATTGGATGCCTTAACTTGAGGTCTCCTAAATATCAGATTTTGAATCGAAAAGCCGCTACTGGTTTTAATTAGAGACACATTTTAATTATTTCCATTTGGGTGCATATAACATGATTTATCATTCACAGATCAGTCACAATTCACTTGAGCGAATGACATGCTTTTAAAGTAACCTAATCAAGTGTGTAAAACAGTCGTCATCTCATTTCGAAGCATCTCTTTGGCCTTCTAGAGTTGATTCCCAGAGATACAAAGCTTTGTCACTTGAGATTAGCGGAAACTTTGAGCTTGGAGAATGATTAGACTAAAGTTTACTTGACTTTAGACTTTAGTACTAAAGTTTCAATCAAACCTAACCTTTTCGTTTAAGTAGCAAAATTATTCTTCCCTTACTTACATTTTTAAATAATTTAATTCCAAAGATCAAATTCAGGCATTTCTGGCATTCAACTCTGGGATCAGACTATTTGGTTTTGTTTACAGATGCATCCTAAACAGTACAATCTAATTCGTCGTCCCAGTTGTCGTTAATCAGAAATAGCTGGTTGATTGGTAGCAGGATTCATTCGTCTGTTTTTAGTGAGCGACACATGTTCGAGGCGGCCTGTCACCACGAGGCCGGTGGGCCGTTATTCTTATGAACTTGGGGAGGTGGTTCACTAGTTATAACATGTTTAAATGCTTTTTTTACTGTTAGCTGTTGGATCAAATTATTTCTGTTATTGGCTATTTACATGGGTCGATTTTAGTCACCTGTGACGGTCGACTTTAGTCACCTAGCAAGTTACTTCCAAAATTGAATCGCAGGTGATGGCATCACTGTCGTCTATGTAGTTGATGACGTAACCTAGGTAACAATATGTAATAATGTAGTTCCAGTTTTGGCCACCATATCAGATATTTTTTTTCAGTCACCTACGGCCTAGGCCGAATTGCCATTTACACGGTCGATTTTCGCTGTGCGGCGAAAGTTGTGCGGCTTTAGTCACCAATGTAAATACCACATAAGGTGTTTATGAAAATAGATGAAAAATCCTATACTCATAAGTAATAGTAACTATAAACGAAGCAAAATATCGTTTTGCCAACATTTGACATCAATTCAATTTTAGTGGATAAAGTAAGTCTTTGAAGGCGATTTCATTAATATTTTCCAAGACTACAACAGAATATTAGTTATCGATAGCATAAAATGCATTTAGTTCTTCGTTCAGATCCAGTATGAACTTACCTTTAGCCGCCACTCCGGCGACACCAGTTTGTCACGTTGCCAACAATCCAGATCTGTCATTTGGCTCATTTGTTTACTAATCGTCGACGATACCGCCCGGCAGTAATGGATTTTGTCAATGCCTCTGTCCCCGACAAATTGGGCGTTTGATGTGCTTTATTCGATGTTTACTTAACGCAAGACAAATTGGAGCAATTTAGTTTGAATGCGGATGTTGTTGTTTTTTTTATAAAACGGATGGCTCGTTGATGAAATGACTCTTGTAGTTTTGGGTGAAGGTCACAAATAAATCCAGTGTTGTTTTTAGTTTTATTATTTAGTATTAACGTTATTATAAGGACATTGAATAAGATCCTTTAGGGATTTAAGTTTTTAGCTATGATAATGGAAACTTAAAATATTGTATTATAATTATTTCTAACAGATTTTGCGTGAAAAGTACTTTATATCAGGAGACCGAGAAAAATCAGGGTTTCTGATAGTGTTAATCACAACCACTACATCTAACAGACAGAAAAGTTTCAAATATTGTGTAAAAAAATATTCAAATGAATGTTCAAAATATCACCAAAATTCATTTCCAAATGTAGGTGTGATAAACATACGATCTATTTTGGTGGCTATCACTTAGAACAGAGCTCGTCAACACCAGTGACATATGTGTTGGTTGCGCCCGCAGTCTAAACAAACCTGTCCTCAATCGTGTTCTGGGAAACTTTTACATCGTTCTAAAAACATTTAAAACTTTTTCCAGGAGACACTTTGCTGTTCTTTGGCTTCGACTTTATCGTATCTATTTTGGTTTGGATCGAGTTTGGGACTATTGGTCGATACATTTTGTTACTCACTTTCTTTTTAATAAAGTAAGTAGATAATCTTTTGGCAAATACATTATAAATACGAATCCACTTTGGTGTTTTTAAACGGTTTGCAATAAAAAATGAGTACCTACTTATGGTTATGTGTTCTAAATACTTTTTATTCGATATGAATAAATCACCTCTACAGAGCTGAACGTCATGTTTACATTACAAACCGCAGTCGACTAGTAATCCGTCAATCGATATCCATTCCTTGGCCAAGAATGCAGAGGAAGCCGTTCCATAGTAGAAAGACGTATTTGTTTCCTCACCGCGTGCCTTGGATATAATTAGAGGTGCAAGTGCTAAGCATCCTTCCTCGATACGCTCCGTTGCGGCGTCCCGGCGCACCACGACATCTCCGGCGCCGCCCGTGCGATTTACTTCACCGACTTATGACACAGTTCCATCTACAACCTCAACTGCATACAATTTTAAACCTTCAATGTTAGACAGTAGCATTTCATTTAAAACGTCAATCACAACACAACCGGGATCAATGTTTCTCGAACAACATTCAAAGACACGTCCAGGAAATTAGACTTTGTTTACTTTACGTCAAAAGACAAACTCCTTTGTTCCAACTGACGTCTCGTCACAGATGGGCGATCGCAAATGGATCGGAGGCGCCTCTGTCGCATATTGTTTATATGAGACGATGACACGAGGAAACTTGGCGGAAGAAACCGCATTCGGGACGGACGGCGCGTAAATCTCAGGCCGTGACAAGTAAAACTTTACTGCCCTATAAATTAGTGAATGTATATCAAAAATAGCACGGGTGTGATCGACGTTGATTCCTAGCTGTAAAGTGTGAGCTGTCGCACGCGGCGTGACTTTACGATTGTCTCTCAAACACAGATTGCTAGGAACTGGTGTCATTTGTAAATTTAGGTGTATTGTTCTACAATGTTGTAAACAACATTCTTCTAAGAAAAGATTTGCTCGTCGTCGAATTTGTAGCTTTCATCAAGAAAGACATTGTCGAAGAAATGAAAATCTGCAATAAAACACCGACGTTTTCTGAAGTCTCTTTGATTAATATCCTTCCTGTTGACTACATTTAATGCGTTCATTTGTCACCAGAGGCAATCAGATTCCATCTGTCACCACATCAACGAGAGAGCTAATGGATGTTGGTTCCGAGTTTAATTTACATGCTGTTTACGTCGCTTTTATAGCCGCGGGACAATATTCGTCTCTGGCGATGACAGAAATCTAATTCGTTGTCATCGTTAAATGCGTTTTAGATCTTTGCAGTATGATACTTACTAGTTTTGATTTTAATGGAAAACAGATTTTCGTAGATTGTTATCGATGAATGAAGTCCTCAATATACCTATCGATAAATGAATACATTTATCAGTTTTAGGTTGAGTATCTCAAATAGACATCACACAAGGGGACATTATTAATATTTTATTCCATGGTCTCCTTCAAAATACAATGAAAACCATACTTTTGTAGGTAGTACCGGACGATATCAAAATCGTCAAAGATTTCAAATTCAATGATGATTGATTTAGCAAATGCCTAACAGTTCAGATAACCTTTAAGTATGGCAATAGTCGAAAACTTATAACTGATCACGCTTCTAATTAGCGGATTTTAAATGTCGTGTATTTCAGAAGTCTTTTCCAATTTTTTACAGATTTTTCTTCAGTTCTGTGCATGTTTCTTTCTCCGCCTTCAGAAGACGTGTACATTACACCCATTTTATTTTTGGTTCAAGCACATACCTACGTGCGAAACAGTTTGTGTAGCGACACGGCGACTAGAGACCGGCCACCGTTTTTATTGTTGTTTATTCTAACTGTGACACGCCGGTCGTTTGCTTTTTACAACGCAATCAACTTTTTGTCAAAGTGAAACGTTTTGTTTAAAACTGGCTTTGTCAAGCTTCCAAAAGAGTTTATGACGGTCACAGCAGATAAACAAAAAGCAGTAGATAATAGAGGTGTCATCATATGAGGCAAAAATGTAACAGTTTTCTTGTGATTTAAAATATTTTTTATGCAGTAGTTTCAACATCAAACTAGTTTAGTTTACAGGGATAAAAAATAAAATATTGTAAATATTATGAATTGAATAGTTAAATAATATTTAACTGAATCATAAAGTCACAGACTTGGAAAACTAATCATTGGAAGCAATTTATGCGTCTGCTTAGTGTGTTAGTTAAGGGTCTAGTAACTAGAGCTCTAAGTTAGAGCCTTAAATTGGTCGATTTTTTTTTACATTTCCTATGTTCACTACGTAGTATGCTCATAATTATAAAAATCTATTACAAACCGTCTCAGATAATGTCATAACACATACTAAAATTTTTACGTTCCGAATGTTACACATGTTTGATGTCAAACGTGTGAAAAACGTATAAAAAACTCGTTAAAAATCTTGTCTTCTGTCTTCTAGAAATATAATATATCTGTTACAAAACTTCGTGAACCTTAACAGTTCAAACTAGCACTTGTAATTTTGAGATTAGGTTCAGATTTGAATGATACGTTTAGTAGGGTTGATTTCTTGTAGTTTCAGCCTTGGTATTTATTAAAAGATTGATCGTTTGTCGCCGAATGTCTCTAATGTCGTAATGTATGCACGAATGTTTAGGGACGAGAATATTACAGGAAACTTTTATGTTTGTTGACTTTGTCTCTGTTTGGGTTCGGGACATTACTGATGTGACAAGAGACATTTTGGTTTTTTAGAAAACTGAACTGAAAATTAACTTTAGCTATTGTAATGAAAAACTAAATTCTGTGTCTTGTAAGTATGTTGCTGGCACACTGCCTCTTTTAATTAATAAGTTATCCTTTGTAACAAAGGTTTGCCTGGAAGAGATCGCTTCCAGCGATAAGGCCGCCTTTGCCCACTATAGTTTTAATGTTTTTTTGTAATTATTTCTGTAATGTGTGAGCAATAAAGAGTTTTATCTATCTATCTATCTATCTAAGCTACGAAGAGTTTATAAACTAAAAACACATGTTTTATACAAACAATTGTTGCGTTATGGATCTAAAGGGTTATAAAAATGTTACTCAAATCAAAAGTGTATTTAGTTACTTTGGCCACATTGACAGTGGAGATACGAGTACTATTGACTTACATACCTACTTATAAGTAGGTACAAGTACATAATGAATGAATAAACTTAATAAAAATAATTAATTCCGAATAGAATTCATAACAATCTGAACTTTCACATCTTATAAGGACTCTTTTTAACCCGTAATGAATTGTAGTAGCTAAATATTGAATTAGACAAAAACTTAAAAGAAATCATTACCTACTTCTAATTCCAAGGAGTTCGAAGTAATTCGGGTCAATTCGTTCAACTATCCATTGCGTCCATAAAGCTATATTTACACTATCTTCCTTTATGGGACCACCCAAACTTCAATTGAGGGCCGTAAAATTTCCATAACTTCGGTGGTTGGGTTAATATCCAACACTTGACGGATTAAGCTTTGATTAATGTATGGTTATTTTTATCTGTGTTGTCAGATGACTGTAGTAGTTAGGAAGCTAGTTAAAATGTTTGGTTGATTTGAATTTCACTATGAGTAAGTGTCAAGACGGGAAAACTGTTGGGGACATGTACCTATAAGATATCTATCGATATTATTTGTTTGATATCGTCTGCGTGGACAGTTTTTTTGCTGTCCCTCGGAAACTGTACGTTTTTTTGGATAAAAGGTACCCTGTGTTCTTTTCTGTATCTTTGACAACGTGTATGCAAAATTTCATGATGATCGGTTCAGTAGTTAAGACATGAAGGCGTAACAAACAAACAAACGGATTTTCGTATTTATTATATTAAAAAATAAACATGGTATATGTTAAATCTGGATTAATAGTTGAAAACCATGGTCTCTGACCTAAACGCAGTATACCGAAACTTGAAAAAAAAATAACTAAAAACATTCACTAAACTTTTGTTGCAACTTTGTTATGATTTGAAAAAGACATACATTTAATAACTATTTTTTTGGTAAGAGTTCATGTCACCTAGGTTCTGATAGGTGATCTGAAAACTAAGTAATCTAAAAATTTATAAAAATTAAGAAGGATAGCATAAAACTCTAAAATTTTTATGGTTTCTTACTACTATAAAATTGGAAGATATTTAATTTTATAGACAATTTCATTTCGGCGTGTTTGGTACTACTAGCTACCTGTCCATAGACGTTTCTTTATCAAAAGCACTCGAAGCACTTCAATGGAGTGCTGCAGTAATCTCCATCCAAAATAGACTAACCTCAGCAATGGAGGAAGAACGGAATTAGCCCGGGCAACGAACCCGCGTACCGCGTACTTACTGCCACGTGGCGTACTTGCTCTTTGGATGAAAAGAAATTGAGTATCGAAATATTATTTTGAGGCCGTCCGCGAAAGACACTCGGTCCTGTTCATCATGCCACCTTTGAGGTCTCGGGTTTGAATCCTCGGCTGGAACAATTAGAAATAGAACTTTTCTATATTGTCTGGTAATTGTAATATCATTTGTCCATTGTTACTAACCATTATGAGTCTTTATTTCTCGAAATAAATTGAATTGGATTGAATACCGCCATTGTATCTTATTTCTGAAACACAATTAAAGTTTTAGCTACTGGCTTTGGAATCGGAGTTTATTATGATGTTGTCACATATCATCTGTGAACTGGCAACAGATCCTGTCTGAAAAAAATGCTTTTTGCTTTTTCTGTATCAAAATGTCATATCAGGTGACAGGAATGTGTGAAGAAACCGCAACGACGCGTTATTTGTATATTGGCGCCAATATTTGTTTGATTTCAAATTACTTTCCTACGCATATTATACACGATTGAAAAAAAAAATTATATAAAAACCTTGAAATAAGTTCTTTAAGATTTTTAATATATACTTACTTCTGTAACGGAATGCTCGAAACTAAATTCTTCGTAAATATAGGAAAATATTCAGATTGGCAACGTGTGAATGATACTTACATAACTCTGCTGTCACAATCATCTGTAGCATATTTCTTATTGGAAAATAATCTTCAAATGAAACATTTTAGTAAGTCTTATTTACGATTTTAACTTCTGTATGTGTCAGAAGGTTGGTTTTTAGTAAAAACTTGTCTTTATGTGATACTCTTAAGAAAAAAATTTGAGGCAGATTTTCTACAGCATATCAAAAGACTCAATAGTTTCAGGAAATAACGTCATCGTACTCGCCCTATAGCCAAGTGGCTGTCTACAATTCGTTTAGAATATTTGTATGTAATTGACGTAAGCTGTCACTGACCATAGACAATCACGACATTTTGAAATGTCAATTTTATAATTGGTCAAGCATTGCCACTTGTCTAGGCCCTTAGATCTGTTACAAATATATTGGAATTGTCGTGTTATTCCGAAACAAAACTCGCAACTTACTTCGAAAGTCACCTCATTTCGCACGAGTTTGATATTAGAAATAAGATAATATTAGTATTCGATTAATTTTGTCACATTGAAATAATTGTGTAATGTGTAGCCCTTAGTTTCCCAAGCTGGCCACACCGATTTAAATTGTTATAAATATCTGTGTCGAGCAACACTGTCTCTTCTGATACGACCACCATTGTAACTGCTCATGTGATTTTTGCTATCAAATAGATAAATCAACAAAATTAACGTTTTCTTTATATTTCAACTAATTTCCTTATACAATTAGACTAATTTATCTTATTTCCAATATAAAATTCATGCGAAGCTTTCGAAGTGACTTTGGAATCGTCCAGCAGGTTATTATAAATCTTGCTCCTACTAGTAGTCCTGCCAAATAAATGCATCAACTTTGCATCCATATTTGTCCTAATTTGTACACCAGTCTAATTTTCCATCGTTGCACTGTACCCATGATTGTACTGATTGTGCCATTAATCAAACGAACTGGGGGTCAAGTCTGCTAATGTTTTCGTCAAAATCGTAGTTCAATGGTGTTTGAATGGTAATGCTTTTTGACACAGTTCTTGTTTCTTAAACCCAAATACTGAAACACATTGTGTTTCTTAAGCCCAAAACGGAAACATATTGTGTCTTGATTTTGGGTTTATGAAACAAGAACTGTGTCAAAAAGCATTATCATTAGAACACCATTGAATTACGATTTTGACGAAAACATTAGCAGACTTGACCCCCTGAATGTGTTTGTAACCGAGTCTTGATCGGTACCGGGAAGTCTGTGATCTGTCTCCGGAGTAACAGACGTGGGTGCTTGTGTTACCTTTCATTTGGATTCTTTCTCTTTAAATACTGCACTTCAAAGTGTGTTTGTGATGGACAGGGTTGCCACCAGTACGATGAGCTTTGTAACCGAGGGAAATATAGGGCTTAAAATCGGAAACTGTTGGGTAAAGTAAGATAAAATAGAGTATGATAAAATTTTGGTCAAATCAAAGGGGGGAAGGATATATAACTCAAAAAACTACAATCAATATAATTTGAATGGCAAAACCACAGAACAAAATCATTTTTTCCCCCAGGGTAAAACATTAATAGTAAGATAAGACTAATTATGTGCGGTGTTTTTGTAACTTATATAATTTTGTGTACTTAGGTAAAGTACTCACAAACAAGTTTCATTTTGGATCCAACTAGCGCAAGTTGCGATAAAAAATCTACATAAGTACCTATTCAAAACGAATTTAACAGCTGTTTAATTTGCCTATGAAGAAAAACAACTACCATTATAACTAATTACTCCTTTTCGTTTCATGATATACTATCGCTAAATAAATACCATAATCAAATGTATCTCAAATTATGAATGTTCATTTAAATTCGAATTTTTATGTGTTGTCAGCCCTACATCTGAAGTACAAACAAGTATGACATGCCGGGACAAAGTAAAGAATGTTAATTACGAAATCGGCTTTGATGCAACTTTTCAAATGGGGGAGCTTTTAATTTGGGTTGTTTCACTTATAAAAATACTTTGTTTGGAAATTGAAACGTTTTGTTCTTGATGTTTACAAGTTTACATGGCATGGGAAATCAACTAAACACAGAGTTAAATTCTAAAGTAGAGTTACAAACGGACAGAGTGTGACCGTCTTTAAAGTGTTTTATGTCAATAAAATACGGAAATTTATGTATAAATTTATCGTTTGTGGGTCCACCATGATAGGAAAACATAGTTTGTGGGGGTCTTATTTTTATACCTATATACAAAACGTAAAGTTGTAGCCAAAAAAAAAACATACAACAAGCCAAAGAGATTCTCTAGTACCTACAAGTATTAAATTGCTTATAAACCTCACAGATGATTGTATAAAAAAATCTGAATGTCATCAAAAGCGCTTGCCTTGGGTCATATTTTTGGCGTAAATAATAGCGAAAATGTATCGAATTCTATATCAAAGGACACTTTAACGTACTGTGAATTAGCTCCAATAATTAATAGTTTTTCCAAGAATGATAATTGAGCTAAAGATAATGATGAAAAAACAACGAAAAACATCGAAAAACGCAGAAGTGAGGTTATTTTACATACTCTTTACACGTAAAGAAAAAGACAGAGACAAATCCGCAATAACCGAGCCTTAAGTAAATGAGAATACCCTTTTAAGTAGATACTGTTTTAAAGACATTTAAATTTTCATTACATACCCTTATAATACTTGTGAATAAACCCATGACTTCAGTATAAAACATATATCCAACAAAACCCCTATATTTTCCTTTACAAAAATTTTCGGTTATTCTGCTGTCTTTTAGTTTTTCCTTTTTAACAATATAACTTCTTTTTCTGACTGAGCGAAAAGCTTCTCCGTTTCAGCTTGGGCAAAAATGTATGTCTGTCCGGCTGTCCGTCTGTTCTCCTCTACAGGCCGCATTTCTCATCCGATTCTCGTGAAATTTTGTGAGTAGATTCTTTAATTATATATATTTGTTATTTTTTGCCAATTCAGTTTTTCGAAATTTTTTAAAATGGCGGAGATATGGGGAAAATCATATTTCAGCCATTTCAAAAAATGTTCAAAAATGTCACAAACGTGAGGTTTACAGCTTTAATTGGTTATTTATATGTTAACTAAGAAATCCCTGATCGATAAATACCACCTAAGCGAAAAGTAATTCAATCATATCATAGAATTCACTTGGATAAATCTTGGATTTAATCAATTTTTTACTACATTCGTTCTCGGCATAAATAAAAGGGCAAAAATGTTAACTCATTTGTGTGTGGCATCTACTGAGAATTCGTTTAAGAAACAAGCGAGACTCGCACTTAAAAAATATAGTTCAGTAGAATATAAATAATGAATAACTATTAATCAAGATAGGTACTGTACAATAATTAAAAGTAGACTTTTGCGCCTTGTAAGTAAAGTAACATATTTATTTTACTCGAGATATTAAAAACCTTTGTGTTTTTCACGCTCACGTACATCACATACCTAAATTAACAATGTATTATAAAAGTTAAACGACGTGATTTGATTTGTAAAATTTTCTCTTTGTCGTACATTATTGAGTAAAGTTAAAGGCCTTTAGACTCACAATACCATATACTCAAAACATCACTGTAGTATATTGTCAATTTAATCGCATTGTAATATTGTGGTTTTGGTCGAAAATTTCAAATAAAAACCTTGAAATCTATGTATTTTTGCGTAGGGGTTAAATAGTAAATTGTGAAAATGTTGTGCCTTTTTGGTGAAAATTCAATTAAAGGCATTAAATTTTGTACAGAAATTCACAGACCATACAACAAGTACTTCTGTGACAGAAATTAGTAGAATTAAAAGGACTTTTTTCTCCGTTACTAGTAGAACTAATCGATATAACTAGGTATACTGATACAATGCGTTATTTCACCAGTAAATAATTGGTAATGTTGAATCAGAGTTAAGATTACAAAGTTAATTCATAATCGCAGATCCCTAAATACGGAGGCGACCACAGAAGTTGACATTTGACAAAAAAGATCGCTATCTCACCATCAAAATTAACCAACCTACCGTTTTGCCGACCTTACCGCGAACTGTCAAAGCCTTTTATGTATAAACCGTACACATTTGCCGCCAAAACCATTCTTAACTCAAGATAATAGGGATTAAATTGTTATTTATCAAGTGCAAAGTTAAGTTTGGCAATGTTTGTATCACCAAAATCGAGTTAAGTGAGACATAAAATATTGTTGGCGTTGTTTTTTTAGGAATTGTAAAATTCTGTCCTGTGGGCAGTTTGCATCTTAATACGGTTGAAGGAATTTTCTAGAAATGAAATCATTTAGAAGAGGCAATATATATAGCAATAAAAGCGTTTTGGCCTTAAAGTTACCATAAACAATTTAGTTGTTATTATTTACAGACTAGCCTCCGCCCGCGACTTCGTCCGCGTGGACGATAGGAAAATCCCCAGCCCCCCATACTCAAATGGCCAACTTTCTATTCGTTTGAACGCTATGCTTACTTTTAAAGCTTAAATATGAGCAATAGATGATCAAATTACATCGCAAACTTATGTAAATCACATTTTTCGATGTATTCTATGGAATTGACAAGCTTACGGCACGTAATTTTATAGTTTACTGCTTATTTTAAAGTTTTAATAGTAAGCGTAGCGTTCAAACGAATAGAATGTTGGCCATTTGAGAAGGGGGCAGGTAGGTATCCCTTTTGCCCGCGATTTAACAATACCAGCGACCAGTTTAAATGATCTCCTTAATCTATGAAAGATAGTACTACGGAGATTTCAAGCTGTTTCTCACGTTTTACCAACCCGAATTAGATGAAATATTGCTTAGATTTTAAGTTGAAACAAACCCCAAACTATTAAACTGTGAAATCTCATTAAAATCCGTTACGCGGTTTTTGAGTGATTCGAGCACAAACATTTAGAATTTACTGTTTTATAATGTATAAACCTAGATTACAGATTGTAATAAATTGATCACAGATAATCTATTATTTTATTCTGTCAAAAAAAGGATTTCCTTTTAAATAAGTACCTTAAAATTACTTTCCGATCAGTTAAAAAAGTCTGGAACGGGTGAAAGGAAATTAAAAAGTTCGTAATATTTAAGTTTATGGTAGCAATATTTAAGTTTTAAGAGCTAGATATTTGAACGTTGACCTTGACTTATCATAAACCTATTAAAAACTCCAATCCGAGTTAACACAACGATATAACTAAAACATAATTTTGATACCAGCCAAATCACCGCTAAAGATCAATCGCTGAAAAAGTGTGATACTTAAAAGCGCGGTATTTATTACTTACTAGCGGCCGCCCGCGACTTCGTCTGCGTGGAAAGTTTTTTTGCTATCCCTCGGGAACAATCCTTTTTTCGGGATGAAAGGTACACTATGTCCTTCTCTGTATCCCTAGCAACGTGTATGTAAAATTTCATGATGATCGGTTCAGTAGTTAAGACGTGAAGGCGTAACAAACAAACAAACAAACAAACAAACAAACAAACAAACAAACGGACTTTCGCATTTATAATATTAGTAAGGATGTTATGACTGTAAAGAATTAATTAAAGTATTAAGAAGTCAAGCGACATATTTACGTCCCAATAGCGAAGTTTTTGTGTTTTAAAAGTATTCTAGAGCTTTCAGGTAGGTATGGTATCCCCAGGTTACGATCATTAAATATCGCAATAACTAAATAGTTACTGCGTATCTTTTGTTTTTGAAGTGAAAACTTCTTTAGCGGCGTTGTACGCTTTTTTGTATGGTGAAAAAATGTTGAACTCGCGTCAGTCAGTCAGGATCATGTGACCCTGATCGAAAATTGGTGACCTGATCGAATATGTAAACACTTGTGTCACCATAGCAACTCGCTAATTTTTTAAATTCTAATGTTCTGTTTTCGTAAATTCAAATGCAGTGTAAATTCGTAAAACGGCAATTCGTGCAAAAAGTTTTCACTTCTGCCGGCACTCCCGGAGTGCAACCCTTTTTTTTTTAATAATAACTTCCACAACAGTAATAATACCGATGTAAGATGTTATGGTAAGTCCCCAGTTCCGCTCGGGCTGTGCGACCGCCGCGCTCGGGCGCCGCATGAATAATGCACGCGCACTTGTGACGGCTGATGCGCGGTGCGGCTCTGCAACGACGAATCTGAGCAGCTTTTAAGGTTCACTGCGATGGATAAACTTTTGTTTTATATGGTAAGTACTATCCCCGCAAATTGGTAATAGACCTGGTGGGCATTTTTTCAACCTTAAAAACAAACAAAAAATATTTTTTTACATACCTAGACCCTATCTAATCGAAAATAATAATACAATAATTAATATATGAAATTACCTATTAGAATTTTATTGTTACATGTCATTTTTAGTTGCGGATGACATCAACGTAGATGTTACTGTGACAAGGTTCCATCGTTTTACCAATTTGCGGGGAAAGTACAAATTGAAATATAAGTTTTATTTCGAATATAATTTATTATTTCATTGAGTATAAAGAAAAATGAAAATGGAAGAATTTCAGGCAGGATAGCTTTCCTGATACCTGATCATGATCAGGCACCTGCTATTGATTTACCCACTGTAGTTTTTCACCTAAATGAAGATTATGTCTTGTCAATGTAAACTTTTGAATGGCTAGTGAATTATGTTACAGATTTGATTAATATGTTCAAGAATAATCGAACTCGATGGTAAAAACAAAAAAAAACCCCTCATATCAACAACAAGGGAATGTTAGCATATTTATTTAGAATATAACAAACTTTGTCTATTTAAATTAAATTCAAACACAAAAGAATGTTACATCAAAAAATTACTTAGAACTATTTCTAAAAAAAGAATACAGCTGAACTTAAATATGCATGTACTAGGCACATTACTTTTACAGTTAGGATCATTAATCATTTTGCTTCGTGAAAGAATATTAATAAAAAAATAACGGCTGATAAAAAACTAACTCTCTGCTAGAAAGGTGACAGTGGCCGTATGTTGACCTCAAAGCAAAGAAGAACAAGGCTTTTTTATAAGATTCCGGTGAGATTCCCTACGTGTCCAGCGGGCGATGTGTGACCGAAACACTTGAGCGATTATATGAATAAAGATGAGCTCTTGTGACATGAGCGGATTTATTACGATGAACACTTAAAATACTTTTGTGGTTACGATTCAGCTGTTTTAAACAAAATTTTTGCTTTGTTGTATTAATATTGCACTAAGACAAACCAATAAATGTAGACTTCAGGAAATATTTATTCATCTGTGAAATAATAGTTACCTAATATTTTAGACTGTTAAAGTGATAAATTGTAATTGTTTATAAAAAATGCACTTCTGAATGTTAATATTCTGTGAAAGTAAGGAAAATTACGGTTATACAGGCAATGAAATGATTTGCAGCTAAATTTTATTTGTTGTACATTGTAATTTTTGTACGTCCGATGTCGCCACTGATACAGTCTCTCCAGAATATCAGCGCCACGACGACGGCCTTGTGCTATAGTAGCATTAGCCGAGACTGGTGCCTAGTTAGCACCAGTCTCGGTTTTTGTTTATTCTGTTTGTTTTCGTTTATTTTTAAATCTAATTTTGTACTTTAAGTTAATGAGACAATTGTGTGGTCAAAACATTTTACTTACTTACTATTTGCACTAAAATAATTTAATGCATAGACATCAAAATAATTAAATTGTCCCAAATTATGTAATATCATCTATACCTATATAAGTTACTTATTTATAAAAAAAAAATTCAAATTTAAGCCTTGAAATAAAAGAAAATTATCAACAAGTTGCTTTTGAAAAATAGAAATATAATCATTGGTGATTAGGTATTCGAATGAAATAACACTAACACTAAACTAAAGTAACTGACTTTATAATTTACTTCCTTGGTAGGTACTAGTATGTACTGTAAAAAAGAACAGTTACGTCCGCTATTAAGTTAAATGCATTCCGTTGTTCGTCGCAGCGAGACGGCACTTATGAAGCAAAGAATGGTATTTATTAGCAGATCGCGGTTACTTATACGCCGGGTGAATCCGTCCACTGCACGTAACAGGTCCATTTGAACTGCAGGGTTGCCGATCATGTCTTTGGTAAATAATATTGAAAACGAATGATAAGGAAATTAATAAAAAAAAAACAGTTTGTACAACTCGTTAAATCTGTAAAATTAGTTTCTTTCACCAAAATTAGGTGGATTGGAAGCAATCATACCTGATAAGTCAAAGGATTCAGTTTTGAGTTCTAGTTTGTGTGACGACTGATAAGTGTAAGCATTTGTTGTCAAGTTTTTTATTTTAATATTGTTATTTAAATATGTATTATCTGTTATTTAGTGTATTTTATTACAAGCAATGCTTTTTTTTTAATTTTTTGGTGATAATCCCCAATATGTATTTATATGTGTACGCTTGCGAATGCGACGTGAATTTATTGTTCACGGGGCAAAAACGCACAGGGGCCCTATTTTTGAATCCTTCGGCTGGCGTCGAACGCTCTTTTTCATACTGATTTTCGTTCGACATTTGAATCATTTTAGTCAAATTTTGAACGAAAGAAAAAGAGAAAAAGAGCGCTCGAGGCCAGCAGAAGGATTCAAAAATAGAACCTCTGATCCTTTAATTTTTAAGGGTTGCGTGGAGATATGGAGTTATTTATTTATTACAAGTTTATTGTTATGATTATGATTTATTTATTCATTATATTATTCACCACATTCATGCTCTTGCCACTCGACTCAGGAAGTTAGTCTTTATATTTAAAACATTAAGGAATATAGCCCAGCCTAAAACCATAAAATCGTTTTATTTTGCCTTGTGTCAATCAATTATCACTTACTGCATTACTGCTTGGGGTGGTGCGGCGAAATCATACATCATCGAAGCTGAAAGAGCGCAACGTGCCGTCTTAAAAACTGCGGCCTTTCTCCCTTATAGACACCTTACTTCGGAATTGTTCAAGAACTGGGATGTATTGACAGTTAGGCAACTTTTCATCCTTAAAATATTGTTAAAAAAACATTCTGAGATGCCATATAATCCAGACCTAAACAAACATAAAAGAAGGATGGGAAAAGTCTGTGATTTGAAAACTGTTCAAACTAAATGGGCCCATAGATACTACTAATATTTAGGTGACTATATTTATAATAAGACTAATGCGCTAATATCCATATACCATCTGCCAAAAGGTAAATGCAAAACTACCATCTCCAGCTGGATGAAATCCCTGACATATGATGATACGGAAAAGGTATTAGTTCCCTTAGATTCTTAGTCGTTCTTACGCTTACATATTACCCAGTAACATTCACTCACTGATTCTCATACACCCATTACACACTCACGCATATCCACACACCTAAAACTACCTGTGTAATTAGTATAGCATTATACCTATATAATCTGCGCTGTAATCCATATTCTCTTTTGATGGTATCTAATCTCAAACTAAACACTGTCTTGTTATTTTAGTATTTTTTTATCTTTTTTTACTCCTGTGTATTTTTTGATCACATAATATGTAAACTGCTAGCATCAGTAACATTCATTTGTCTACTTTTAAATGATACAACCCACTAAGAATGGGGAGGACCTGGTGACCTGCAGTACAGATACTATATCTATGTTAGGCGCCAGTCTTTCATAAGCGCAAGGTGTACTTTCTTAATTTAAATTAGACAATAAGATAGTTGTGTAATTAGATAATGTACTAGCTGGTTTGTGACAGAAATAAACGATTATTATTATTATTTATTAAGTACTTACTTGTGACAACCCTGCCGATAAGTTCGGAGTATTTTTTCGTCGAGTTGTCGTGAAGCGTGGCAAATCCAGTCGCGGCACGCGCCACCGCGCACCCTTGTTCAGCGAATGGCTTGTACGGTGACCTTACCCAGTAGTATCGTCTTTACCCGTGGTGACAGATTTAATTATAGTTAAAAAAAATCATTCAGGCCCGCTACATACAAACGGAATTTGATTTGGAATTCCGAAACGGATCGATAATGTATGAAAATTCCGAACGCGTAGGTCCATAGATTTGTATCTTCTTTACGAACTAAAACAGCACGCAAAAACGGCACCTTAAAATAGCGTCCCACTTATAAACTGGGCGCTTATTTTGTACATAATCACATCTTATTTTGTAAAAACTCACATCTTATATCACTTATTTTGTACAAAATAACCTACTTTGAGGTGCCATTTTTGAGAATGATATTCTTATCGAAGATTTGTATAGATTAGCTGCGTTCGGAATGATTCCGTTTCAGACTTTCGAGCCAAAATTCCGTCTGTATGTGGCCAATCTTATTGTAGAATAACCCAAAACCATCAAGGTGTGTAAAAAGCGACTCCGATACCCTCCGTGGAGGTATCTTTTTGTCTATTAAGGCCCTTATAGCCGTCGCATAGCGCCGCCAATTCATTTATTTTTATTATACGTATCCCGGGTCAATATTTAAAAACCGGCTAAGTGCGTGTCGGGCCACGTGCAGAAGGGTTCCGTAGTTACCTTAAACTATAACACATTGAATACCACATTCATTTTTCGTTATCAAAAATAACTTTCGTTTTTCATAGTGTTTGTATGAATGACAAAGTTATATTTGCGGTTTTGGAAAATGTACTATTATCTTAAAAAATATCAATTTATCTCGTCCAAACTAATTTTCGTTGAAAGTATTTATTAAGATCTACAGCATAATTTTTTTTTAGATTTTTCACTCTCTTATTTCAAAAGCTAAAGGGGGGGGGGACGACGACACATTTTACCACTTTGGCAGTGTATATCATTCAAACGGAAACTTTACCGGTACTGTCGTACCGGTAAAAAAAGTTTAACGCTATGTTTAGCGGTAATTTTACCGGTATAATATTTTTAACGTTATTTTTACCGGTAAATTTACCGATAAATTTTTAACGTTATTTTTGTATCGTTATTTTTTTCGGTATTTCAATCCCTGCTTTGTTGTCCCACTTTTTCTTTATTCTGTTTTTAGTATTTGTTGTTATAGCGGCAACAGAAATACATCATTTGTGAAAATTTTGAACTATCTAGCTATTACGGTTCATGAGATACAGCCTGGTGGCAGACAGACAGGCGGACAGAGGAGTCTTAGTAACAGGGTCCCGTTTTTACCCTTTGGGTACGGAATCCTAATAAAAACGGCCCAGCCCTGAGGTCCCAACCCGTCTGCTCAGCTCAATCGTGGTACTTACTTACTTATCGAATGAGGAGTAGTGGCCACCTCTGGTGTTAGAGTTTATCAAGCCGCCTGTAAGGCCTCTAACTTGTCTTAACGACTGTTATCAGATAACAACAGCCGGGACCGACGGTTTAACGTGCCCTCCGAAGCACGGAAGCGCTCAGTTGTAATGCCACTTCACGGTCACCCATCCGACACCTGGCCGGACTGAGCGTCGCTTAACAAACGTGATCGAGTACGATCAGTCTGTCAAGTGCCGCTAGAGCGCTTTGAATCGTGGTAATTACTAGGATTATTGTTAATGCATACCTACGTATCCTCATGTGAGAGACATATCTACGTCTTGCAGAAGACCTTATTGGGTTCTTAAAATGATGATCAAAAATTAATATCTCAAGGTTTTTCCTTTTCATTAGTTTCAAAATCTTTTTTTTTATTTAGACTGGGCAGGCATTTGACCACCATCTTGCTTGGTAAACAGGATGTGGTCTAAGGTGTAGCATGCATGCCCAGGAAATGCCTATTCACTCTTGACTTGAAAAGACCAAGGTTGTAATTATCGGGAACACATGAGCAGGCATTTAGCATTGAGCATTTAGCAGCTCGCATAAGAAATGTATTGGCAAAGCGCTTGCGGTACGGACTCTTGGAGTATCTACTATATAAGGGTGATATGCTAATCTGCGTCTGGTATCCCGATGGTGGAAAGGGGCTGGAGGAACAAGGTTGTGCAGTTCCCTCGCACATTCTCCAAAGTGTATTCTCTCCAAACCTAACGCCATCGTCGTCACTTTTGCTCTTTCAAAGCATGTTGAAATTAAGTAGGTAGGTAAAATAACTTAACTATAATTCCTGATTTCCAACTAAAAACATGGCTAAAAATTAAATATTGAGTCTAATAATTTTAGACTCGAATTTTCAGTCATTGATATTCTGAAATTAAGACGTAAAACTCAAGGTATGTGTATTTATGTCAATCAAGTTTAACAAGATTCTGTTAAAAAATGTTAGTAAGTATAGGTATTTTATTCTGTAGTTTTTGACAAAAAACCCCACTTACAAGAGCATCGTTAATAAAAATATTCTCACAATTGTGTGTCAATTAGCTTAATATGACATTAATGTTTTAGATTGTTATCTTTATATCTGCGACCTTCATGTGTCATTTTAAGTTAAAATCGCAATTCCGCCTTTACAAACGTCTTAATTATCAAATTATTTGAAGCTTTTATTTTGTTTTGATAGCTTTTGAAATAATTGTCTGATAGATTTTTAAATTTGAGATTTTTAGATTATAGATTCACAATGCTATTTTTATACAATACTAAAAAATTTACCAGAAAAATTCGACTCGTCTCGACTAGAATCTTGGTGACGTGTAAATTATTTTCTAGTAAGTATATTATTATTTAGTTTTGTTTGATAGCCTTTATTTTGTCGCCAACGCACATTCGGACAAAAACAATGTTTCAGATGTTGTTATGTTTGCTTGTATCTTACCACAGAATACTTACTTAATTTACTTCAAATGTTGGCTGCATAGCACCTAAAACTAGGTAGAGTTCTATTTCTTGCACAGGTCAGTAGATAAACCAGAACCTAGGAGATTTCTAGGAGTGTCTCTTAATTTGATTTTGCGCATTTAATCACAATAGTAATTTACAAAATATATTAGGTACGTGATTATTGTCGGCCAGTAAAAATCTAGCTCCCTAGAGCTACATTTGTTTTTTCTTTGTTATTACGCCAGATTTTCATCTTTTTTGAATTTCAGTTGAAAAAAATTCGTTTTTAGCAACAAATCGTTTTTTTAGTGGTTAGGCTTTTTGTTTATCTCAAAGTTTAATAGCAAGTTGATATGTTTTCATATATTCAAAGCATTTATTCCTCTATATTCAAAAATATATTATAAAAGAACACCTACTTTCATATTTAAAATTCATTCTTTTTCGTTAATTCACGATGCGTTACAGTCACATAAATTACTACGACTATTCGTTGCAAAAGTGCAAGTGTTATGATTGTATGATTGTCTGTCAGTGGGTAAGTAGTGTTGCACGCAACATCGAAGTTTGTCGTGCGTCATGCGACTATTGTTCACTCATTAACATTCTTTTCCTGTAAACAAGTGAATTTGTGTTACTGTGGCAATTGGCTGAAAAAATGTGCGTTGGATTAAGCAAAAAATAGTGTGATACCCACGTCGTCGTGTTACGCTCGACTTACACTTTTTTGTTACGAATTTTATATTTCAGTGCAAGAAAATGTAATCGTAATTATTATCCGTCATGAATACACCTGCCGTTGGATGCGGGCAGCGCAGGACCGATCGTCGTGGAGATCCTTGGGGGAGGCCTATACCCAGCAGTGGGTATCGTGCGGCTGATATGATGATGATAAAACTTTCACGATTGGTCCTGTGATGCGCTGCTCGCATCAGTGCCCATATCACGAACAGCTATCGAAAAAAATCACGTAAACATTCGATAGAGAAATTTTGAATGGGAAAGTACAGCGCCATCTAACGCCGAAAAGCGAAATGAGATTTTTTGAGAGAGAGAATTACGAATAAGTACTTTTAGGCGCGTTTTTTTCTCGATAGCTGTTTGTGCTAAGGGTACTGGTTTGCCGACCAGAGCAATTTCTATTGGTCGAACTTTTGTTATTATCATCGTTGGCTATGACACATCACATAAGCCCTTTATGAGAGCAATACACTTTACAAAAAAATACTTTCGAAGTCATAAATGCGCAATTTGTGAAACCAATAAATTCGATTGAAGCGAAACTAAAAAATAAAGCCGGGAACTTTGATCCTTACGCTTTTTATACTAACCACGCCTCTCTCTGTTGATGACGTGCTGAACTTTTAACCATTTTAACTAAAACCATGGTCTTCACAAAACCCCCCCTTTGACGCCTATAAGCTCTTCACACAGGGAGGGGTGATAGGTCCAGATATTTTGGCCGTTCGTCCATAATTGGTTGACTCGTTAAAAATTTTTAATCAGACACCAAACTTTTATGAGCTCTCCATGAAAAGGCTCCTTTGTTAGCAATTATGTCATGTTTTTAATCATTATAATATTGTTGCTCACAGAATTCCGTCTAATGATTTATGTTGTACACACAAATGTTTTGCTATGGGAAATACTTACAGTGTTTAATGAATTTATCTTGACTAAAACCTTGGTAGATTATGATCGCACTCATAATAAATTTAAAGAAACAATACAACGGAAAGATAAATAAACATGAAAAAGTCATCTAAATTTTGAATCTTCCCACTTTCAATGAAATATTGCGCCAAAATTAAATGAACTTTCCTTTTTATATAAAATAGAGTGAAATGGGGTTCATGTTATACTTGAAATTACTGAAATGTTATGTTTACCGTATTCAATTAACACAAAATATGTTTTTGAAATATTAAAGCACTTTATTTTTCCTGGTTTAAGAAGAGTTTCTTTTGTAACAAAATTCCATTATCATTTTGTCAGTATTTCAGCAAATGATGCCTTTTCACAGATTCATTACGATATTAGTTAAGTAGTACAGCATTAACTGTTATTGATTATATATTGAGCTATGATGTTTTTTACCCTACCTCGTATTTGATCAATTCTTTTTAATATTATAATAATGCCCAGCCGCCCCTCAATACTTTGAAACCTTTAAGTGAATGACATAAAAGGACTAATCTGCTAAGTAGCTCTTTTAGACCATCAAAAGGATCAATTGACCAGAGAGGGATCTTTAGGTTTTCAATCATTTTTCCCATCTTTGATCATAAAATTACAGGGCAGGTATGGTATGCTTGATTAGAGTAGGTATTAGGATTTTGTTGTAAAGCAAGCTGCCATTTTTATATTATTCGAATCAAGATCTTATATCCTTTCCTTACTAATATTATAAATGCGAAAGTCCGTTTGTTTGTTTGTTTGTTACGCCTTCACGTCTTAACTACTGAACCGATCATCATGAAAATTTGCATACACGTTGTCAGGGGTACAGAGAAGGACATAGGGTTCCCGAGGGATAGCAAAAAAAAGTTTCCACGCAGACGAAGTCGCGGGCGGCCGCTAGTTAGTATTATACTTAGCCTACTTGAATTTTGATTTTCTCTTTTTGCTTAAAAAATCTGAAGCGAAGTTGGTCGTAATTAAAAGTTGTATTTTTCTTTCTTATTTTATATTATGTTCTTTATTTCATCCAGATTTGGCATTGTAGGTTCCTGTGCTGTCTGAAACAAAAAATATATAAAACCACGTCTTATTGGCTCCATGCACGCTTTTAGCGCCACCTAGTGTGTTGCAACTTTGTTGGCTCTGACCTGACCGTATGTAATGGCGGCATTGTGACAAAATATTAAAAAATACTACCTATACATAGTGTGTTATTAATGTAAATTTCAAAATTACTGTGATTTGGGTGGACAAAGTGTTGTGAAATCATTTTTGGTCATTTAAATTAAATATGGCAAGTAAGATCTATTAAAAAAGAGTTTTTTATTTTGGTTATATTAGGGTTTGTTTACTTCTTTTTTAGTTGTAGATTTTGTAAAACAAGAGGATAAAGCTACTTTAATAATTTTATTAAGTGCTAATAAACATATACACGCTGAAATTTTAATCATTTGGTTCCCGCCGTGGGGTGGTTCCACTCATGATTACAAGCAACTTTTACTATGCGGGGACAACTCTCCTACTCGCAAAAAAAATCAGCTGTTCCATACATTAAGGTCGAGTAGGTACTGCACTTTTGTATGGAACAGCTGATTTTTTATTGCGAGCAGGAGAGTTGTCCCCATAGTAAAAGTTGCTTGTAATCATTTGAACGACCCCACGGCGGGAACCAAATGATTAAAATTTCAGCGTGTATAATTGTTCCTGTATCGCTAGTAATCAATTAAATATCGTTTTCAAACAGATTACAGAGCCTTCATTATTTCTACTTTTTGCCACCATGAGCGCTGCGATCGATGATTTTCATTATAATTCATTAATTAATCTATCCTACTTAAAACCTACTTTTTAATGCAAAATCTTATTTACCATCGTTCCGGCCGACAGTTCTGCGACAAATCCGGAAATTGCAGGCATTACAGTGTCGGCGTCCGTCTCGGTGTCAGCTTGTCGTGTCGGCGAAGTGGTGTCGGCGAATCCGCACGCGACGCCATCGCACGCTGACACTGGAAACATTGTGATTAATTTAAAATGCAGTAGGTATTAGTGCTTGTTGTGTTACTGGTGTTACTGATGAACAACATTCTTCAAGGAACATAGGTCGAAAAAAGAATTTTTTTTCGCCTTTCCATAGTAAGTCGGTCAGCTGACCATACACTTTGTATGGGAGTATGAAATCATTTTTTCGTTTTTCGACCTATGTTCAGCAACTCTCACCTTTTTCAGGATCTGACAGGGTTTTTTGATATACATGATGTTATTATGCGGGTTAAGATAGATATATTTTGTTCTCAAACTCTCCATTAAAGACCTCCAAAAACTATCATTAACAGAACCACTTTGACTGTGATATTCAGATTATGTCCTCAGTTTGTTTGTGTTCCTGTTGTTACGTTTTACTTTCTTGTATTAAAGGGCATTAAACTCAAAAACGTAATATTTTATGAAAAACAATGCTTTCCGTATGATTCTTATGATATTACAAAATGACCACATGCATAATTTCACGCCATCAAAGTAACCCCTTTAGCGAAAAAAACAGCAAGTGTAAAAAAACAAATGATCCTCGATTTGTAAGAAGGAACGGCCGTGAAATGTATGCACGCCCTTAGCGCTGCGAGTTTTGTTATTCATAAAGGAAAGATATTTATGCGTTATCGTCAAAATATTTATTATGGTGTCCGTCGCCCCTTAGCCCTTTGTGCGACGGAAAAACTTGGGGGGTGTTAACAGTTGCGACAGGGTTGGGAAGGGTGATGGGATGGCTGTTATATCTTAGTTTTATCGATATTTCAAGCTTACACACTTTATGGTCACTAAAAGACTGACAAAAACTAAATGGTAAGCAAAGCATAAATTATGGTGGATGCTGTTATGGGAGGAAAGATACCACTTAGGAAACTGACCACTTAGAAAGGTGACCACTTAGGAAAGTGACGACTTTGGGAAGAAGACAACGTTAGGAAGATGACCACGTGACCCTGAGGGTATTTAGTTATGGGTCAATAATTACAAACAGATAATTTTAAAATGACTTCTACCTAAAAACTACTAAAAGATCATAATGTTATCGATGGAGAAGTAAAATTAATCGTCTTTTTTATAATAACTGCCAAAAAATTGCCTGTAATCTATGATATCTTTTTATAAAGCATCATTCTATCGATATTAACCCACTCAGCTCTATAAAAGAGAGCGTTATGAAATATGTGATTCCTTATACAAGAGAAGTCCTTTATGTATCCCCGGGGAAGCACTGGTCAAGTAGGTTATCACAAGCGGCCGCCGGCGAAATGAAAAATTTATGTCTCAATATACTGGACTGGGGTTCGTGTCTAGCATTTCACGGCAACTTAGACCGTCTCCAGGGATATTTGGAAGGAATCGGTATGAGAACTGTGCGGTTTAAGGTTTTTGAGATCATTGTAAATTCTTTTGAAGAAAATGCCATTTGTCTACTGGCATCTGAAATTATATTGCACTTATGAACAGCTGGGTTCGATTTAGGGTTGCCAGATGGCCTGGATTTCCGGGATTGTCCCGGAATTACGTGCCTTGTCCCGTGTCTAGGAATTATACTTTACTGTCCCGGATTTTAAATACCTTCCAGGCTACCACTGCATTTTGTTTTCATTATGTTACGAGTAAATAGGATAGGGGGTGTGTATAAGCACTAAGTGGTCCTATTACTCTTCAAAAGTCTAAAAGTCTAACGCAGCTCTAGCACCCGTACGTTCTTTGTAAAAGTATCTACTGCACATGTTCTGCTTGTAAATATAAAAAAAATACATAGGAAATACTAATCTTAAGGGAGGTATCTAAATAAAACTTCGCCAAGTCAATATTTACATGTAGGTAACATTTTTAAAGGGAAATCGAATAAATTGTTATATAAATCAAAGGTCAAGTTAAAAACAAAATTTTTATCGATAGTTCACACTTGCACCATTAATATGTAAAAGTAGAACGTCACATTTCGCAACTTAAAAGTCAAAATGGAAGATCACCACTCGAGATGGATCTCGAGATTGCTTTTACAGACAACATTAATATTATCATTAACAGTAAGTGGGTAGGCGACAGAGGTTTTGCTAGTCACGATTATGACCAGTATGGTAGACCCCTCCTTACCGACATCGCCAAAGAAATTGACGAAGAAGAGACAATGATCTTGTCTCTTCTGGGACCAGTTTATGTTTGACAGAGTAATAATAGAGGATAGTAAGGGGCTGCGATGACATTTGACGTTGATTTACTATTGTTCCATTCGATTTAGCTGATGTCATCGACAAGATCGGTTGACGAATCTCGAATTTGAAGAAATCGTATCATTGTTGTTTGAAGCAATTTCGGCGCTCTGCTCTGTGGGAGATTTTGATTAGCTGATGGTCATTTGTTGATTGATTGACATGATTTATTATTTGATTACGAGTATTTAGTAGCCTTTTTAACCTTTTAACTATTAATGAAGCTTGTAATGTAATATACTTTGTTAAAAAGTAAAATTAATTTAAGCTACCTACTCTTGTATGGGAATACGATTTTATTCATTGTCGACCGATAATTTGACACTTTTATTAATTTTGAGATAGATATAAATCAAGGACTTGTAGGTTTTATCTCAAAATAATAAAAGTGTCACATAATTCTTAAGTCTGTGAAAACAACTTTATGTCAAGTAAATGAGACCATTCACACCTACGGGTGGTCTCAATACAATTTCATATAATTTATTACGTCATCTATTGGATTAAAGCATATTGATATCAATTTTTAAAGCAGTAAGGTTCAAAATTTAAAATGAAACGGATAGAGAAGCGGCATAAAGTGAATACGAGAAGGTTGACAAAGGATTTGTCAAGTCATCGGGCATGATTTGAAATGGAAACATCTCCGAAGGTTCGGGTCACTTGTTGACATGTAAATATAGACATACATATTTTAAATGTAATTGAAACACCTGTCTATAACTCTAATGCGATTGGTTTCGTATTTGGAAGAAATTAAACCTTTGCACAAATTAATGACAATTGGGAAAATTTACTTCGAATCGATTTCTGTATTTATTTTATTGGTTTGAGACTGATCCTATAATCAGACTAGATAGATCATTTAGGAATGGAGTTTAAAATAAAACCAGGTATAAAGTTACTCATTAGCAAAAGTAATTAGTAGTATCGTAGAGTTTAATTAAACAGATTGAAAAAGTTAAAATAAAACCAGGTATAAAGTTACTCATTAGCAAAAGTAATTAGTAGTATCGTAGAGTTTAATTAAACAGATTGAAAAAGTTAAAGATTGCAGATTGCAAGTATTTTTGACGACACGACGTTGTCTGTATAAGATGATTTTCATGATAAACTTAATTTGTCAGAATTTATCTCTAATTAGGATTTAAATGCAATTAAGAATTATTATTAAAGTGGAGAAACACAATCATAAGTCAGATTTTATTTCAAAACTATATCGTTGTTTTAAGATTATTACGTGGAGTCAATGTGAGTAAATTTGACTTGTGATTTTAATCATCTGTCCAATGACCAACTGACCATTAGGTATGTCACGAAACTCCTGATAAACTGCCGATTGTTTCATTTAAAAACAGCAACAATAATATCAATGTAATTGAATCAGTGATGTAACAGGTATGAGTTATAAAAATTTCAGCGGTAAAGAGCCTTGAAAAGAGCGATGACTGCATACCGAGGTGTTAATAAATCACTTTCGTGGGACCCCTGAAGAAATATTGCAATGAAGTCTTTCGATGCATAATATGTTTGAAAAAATAAACTCTATTTCGGAAGTGGTAAGGCAGAGTTTGTGATTCATCTTGGAAGGGTTGTTGATTCGCTCGAAGCAGGTGCATCGATCCATCAACGTCTCGGGACCGTGACAATTTGACGTATGAGACAATCCGGCTCATGCAAAATGGCAGGGCGACGAGTAAACTGTGCTCGATTGGGTCGGGATCACATGGGTTGTAAGGGTCAACAAATTGTCTTACTTTAAATTATGTACCATACTTAAAATTTATGAAGTCTTACATTTTATCGATTGGTTTTAAATCTCATTTACTTACCAGATTATTATTGATAAGACAGTCTTAAGTTCTTTTAAATAGGTCACATTGCTAGATGACTGCAGACATCGCAAATCAAAATATACATTTTTCTTTGTTTCTTTTTTTTATTGCCACAGGCAAGTACTCTTACTCAAATATTCAACAACATGTAAACCATCCCTGTATGAACACTTTGACAATTTACATTGTAAATAGATGCGAGGTGTCATGTTCGGGGTCGATCAAAATTTCAAATAGAGAGTGTAAGTGGATTTTTAGGGGTCCCGGTTAACCGTCGAGAAAATTGACGCTGTCAAAGGAGGCCCATTCAATTTGCGGCTTATTAATCAACGACGAGGGTGCCAATTACTTGCGGAAAGGATGCAGCTGAATTTGTTTAATGGACTGTACTTTGGTGTTCTGAGGCGCATTATTTATATTTGTCCGATTAATAATATTTTGTGATTGATCTTATTTAGTTTCATAATTTGACTTTTATGAATATAACTTTAATGTCTGAGTAATTTGGGTTATTCTATTTCTTTCTTCCAAATAAACGGCTATTTTTACTTAACAAATTCAAAATTTTCCATTCTGTCAGTTAAGGATAAAACTATAATTTTTTTAGAGACATTTTATTTCTAAATTGCTTCACGTTGTCTTTAACCTTGGCCGAGGACATTGACAACGGATAATTGGGAGGCGATTATAAAAAAACAGATTATATCGATATCTACAATCGAGTTGTCATCGATAAATTGCCGCAGCTTATTACGTATAATAACACCGATACAAATTGTCATCGGAACGAATTACGCAATCGAGTTCGGAGTCGATTCGATTAGCCGGCGACAGATGTCGACTACGTGACGAATTTCGGCTAAACTAATTCGATTTTTGAGCCTAACTCCGGACAAGTTGTTGCGGGGATTAGGACCTTATTTTTAGTACATTAGAGGTGGTTTTAAGCCTTTGTAGTTTTGGTTAAGTTTAGTTTGGGTTTTGTATTGGTAATCAGTCGGTGACCGCAAATTGTTGTCCCTCGATCAGACGTTGCCAGGAAATTACAATTTCGATTTTTATTTCACCAGGCTCGATGCAGTAAAATAGAAGTTTGAGATAAAACAAAAATTTAAATATTTTTAGAGCAGATTAAATATTTTTATTTTTATATATATTTTTGATTAAATATTGCTAGACAAATGTTAGTGAAAATTGTGGACTAATTAACTGATGATAAAAAGAAATATTTAAATAAAGTTTCTTTACTCTACTTATACTTTAAATTAAGCAAGTTTTTCTTGATTATTATAAAACCTTTAATTTTGATCCTTAGAGCACCGCGGCTTCCGTGCCGGACGGCAGCCGCGTTGCTTTAAGTTTCGATCAATATTTCACGTTTGCCATATTTTTTTCTGAATCTTGACAAGTTAAAAATGCATGTTAGATGTGATACTTGCGCGTATACTGTATGTCATATTGTTTTTGTAAATGTCATCCGAAGGTATGGAGGCCGCGCCGCAAACGATCGCGGTTCCCTTTGTGCTTAGCCGTTGGAGGCGGTTAAGGTAGGAGCAGTCGCGGGTTCACTAAGATTTGACCAGCCGATAGGCCCATAATGGTGGTGGGCCCATGGACCTTTTTCACATTAGTCAACAAGCATTAGATGTTATAATGCGAAACCTTTTACATATATAATGGTCTCCTACACGGATTACTTATAAAGTTATTAAGTCATTGTATGACTGTAATCTTATGAAATAAAATAAAATCAATAGATAAAATAGTCTATCTTGTGACTGATCTCATGGCCTCTTAATCTAAAAATGACGTAAATAAAAATATTTATTATTTGATTGAATCAGGCGTCACTTGGCGGAAGTCCCAAACCATTTTGAAAAAAGATATATATGTAGCTTACTTCCGCAAACAATACATGCAAGATATACTGCCCGCCCGCCCACACAAAAAAAAATATGCACAAGCACACCACAAAATATCAGTGCACAATACGCATTTAGCCAGACAGCAACACACCTTACACCTTCACCAATTAGACTACTCTACACGTGTTTCGCCCTAACCCGGAGCATCCTCAGGAGTTAGATCGTGCGTAAACTAGCACCAGATTCGGTGCTGGTTTACTCCTGTGCACTGATATTTTGTGGTGTGCATGTGCATTTTTTTGCGGGCGGGCGGGCGGTGCATCTTGCATGTATTTTTTGCGGAAGTAAGCTACATAATAATATATTTCTTTTTTCAAAATATTTAAAAATTAAATTAAAATTGACGAGTTGACACAAACAAAAGATTAGACTAATGGAAGCTTTTCTTCTTCTACAATTCAAAACAACGTCGGTAAGTCAATTCCTTTAAACGGGTTACATTCGCGAATAATACCAAATTGAAGTGAAACTTCTTTAGCGGCGTTGTGCACTTTTTTTGTAATGGGTAAAAAATGTTAATCTCGCGTCAGTCAGGGTCACGTGACCCTGATCGAAAATTCGTAAGACGGATGTAGCGTAGACAGCCGGCGGCGGAAGTATCCCCCTCTCTTTCTACGGCGCGGTGAAAATGATTGATTTTTCTGAGAGATAAACTTTTTAATGTAATATAAATTGTCATATTTGTGTACGATAGCACAATAAATAAATATTGTATTTTACCTCATAAATGATAGTACTTTTATATTGATAATTAAAGCAATTCGTGCAAAATTATTCCCTAACCATTCCAAAATATCAAAAATGCACAACGTTAATACTCAAGTTTTCACTTCTGCCGGCACTCCCGGAGTGCAACCCGAATTTTTTTTAGTTTGTGAGGAGATACTTTTTTTTGTATTAAAAAGAAAACACTTTTTACGGATTACAGCGCTTATATTGGCATTAGTTCAGTTGTTATTTTAGAATTATTTAGTTTTGATTTATTGGTTTTTCGACAACTTTCCAGGGGACGAGGTCACGGAATGACTAAAGCAAAAAGTTGCTAATAATTTGATGAAATTTTCCGTTTAGAACTTCTTCTTCTTCTTATTTTGGCAATCTACTTTCCTCTTGGAAGTAATTTTTGCCAGTGCCAAGTGTTGAATAGTTCAGTGGTAGATTGTTTCAGTTTACATGAAAATGCGGGTGCATCGCATTCTAATGCTGCTTGGAGCATTTGGCACCAAGTATAATCAAGACAGTTTACTCGGTAAGTTTAGCCGAGGTAGCCACCACTACAATAAAAGTCTCGGCTTCACACAACCAAGATCGCGCCTATTTCCATTAGCCCACATATTGTTCAGTTGCGTAGACACTTGTACCACAAAACTGTACCAATTTTAAGACACAATATCCACTATGAATCAATTTGCGATTAATTAAAATAGTCACTGAACCGAACTCGACGAAATGGCGCCAAAAACTCCGTTTAGAACTTTATGAAATGAATATTTTGAATAAAATCGCTTTTTCCTATAACTTGTGTCCGCGATATTAGATCATCAGCTCGTGTGATATTGGCACGACATTGTACGTACACATTGTTCTTTTGCGGCAATTTTCTCGTGTTTTACTACATGAAAGGTTGTGGCGTAATTATTTCTGGTATTGATTTGTTATTTTGTATAGCTAAATTGCTGCCTAATATTGAGGAAGGATATAATATATTTTGTTATACTATTTCAATTAGATTTTTTTCTTATTGCTGGTATTCAAATGTATGTAATGGAAATACATTAGGTGGTCGTATTAAAGTTTTTTAATAGCCACCACGCAATTACACGAAATCATCAGTGCTTGATCCCAATAAATAAATAACTGTACGTGTACGTCACCATAATAGAAAAAAAGTACCTATATTAATTTTACGAGGATTCGATTTAACTTTAATTCAGTTATTGCAAAAACTCTTTTCCATTTTAGTTTGGATCAGAGTAGATTTCCGTTGCCTTTGATAACTCAAATTCTCTAATTTCTTTTACAGGATCAAACGAATCAACAACACATTTATATATGTCAATGAAACGGACAAAATATTTGATATCATTACTCAAAACTAGTGTTTTATTGATATACAGGGTGGAACTTTCAGCGGGGCAGAATAAGGAGAAGTACCTTATCCATTGTTGCATGATCTACACGAAAATGGTCTTAGGATACTATCCAAAATTTTTGTGAAAGTTTTATCCCTATTCACAGTTTTTCAAAAAAATGAACAGTAAGCAAATGAATGGCTATTTTACAAAATAACTATTTGTATGTCAATCGATCCTGTTTCTAAAATTTACTATTCAAAAACTTCTATGGGATAAACCCATGTTGGAGTACTAAAAGTCAGAAATCTCAAACACCTTTTCCCATACATTTCGTAGGAAAGCTATTGCAAAAATGTGAATGCTGATCAAAATTTCACGAAAAATTAATTAGTCTCCTTACTGCCCCGATGAAAGTTTCCACTCTGTATAAATATATCTACCTCGCAATAGAACCCACAAGTAACATGACATTGCTAAAGGGCTTCAGGCCTTAAGTGTACGCATATTTCCATAAAGCCCCTATCAGACGGGATCATTACGTCATCGGATCCAGTGAAAAAGACATTATCCCACATTTGGGATGCAATTCATCAATCCAGATATCTCCTTTGACCCACCGTGTTATGACATGATGAAATATATCCGCCGATGATATTTCAAATCTTTTAAATATTGTTTAGGGTTCCACGAGATACTTATCTATTTGAAATTAATTGAGATTTACATTGCAGAAATTGTTTTCACTTACAGTAATATTCTTTGGTTTGAATTTCGAATAAAATTGAAATATAGAATTTGCACGTTAGAGAAGTGAAATAAAAAAATATAAAATAACAAATAAGTTACAAAACATTAGTTATTCATTAATAACGCCTATATTATTAGCATTTGAATTTTTTTTATATGAAGTCCTCAAAACCATACGAAAAAGTTTTAACTATCTTTATCAAAAATGTATATCCCTTATTGAACATTCGACTCACACTTGACTGCTTGATATATTTTTTAAGAGCGAGGGTGACAAAGATAGTCTGTGGTGCAATAGTGACGCGACATCCGGGTACAAAGCATCGATGACTGATGGTCCACCGATTTGACTCCCATTGTGCTCCTGTAGGAATGTAGAGGTCAATTTATTACGTTTTCTAAAAAAAACTTGGCTACTGCTTGTCACTATTGCAGTGGGGTTGAGTGTTCTTTAAGACGAAGTGAAATTATTATTGTATTTTTTTATTTAAATTTTCTTCCATATGAGAGGCCTAAACTTGCTTAAGTAAACCTGGGTAGAGCTATTTTGCGTTGGCATAATTGGGAGTACAATTAGGTAACAATATTATAAAACCGTTAAAGTATTTTAATTTTTTATTCATTTACGTGGTCTGAATTCCCTCTTTTTTTAGATATACTTAAAAATTAACCGTGTATAAGGGAAAAATACATACGTAATAAATATTTAAACTTAAATGTTACAATGTAAGTACACTTCACCAACATAATATATGCAGGATTTCAAACCTGCGAAATTGAGTACCTATCGCCTTTATTTCGAACCTGCACTTTGGTAGGTATACGTACTACCTTAGCAATATATGCACCTGACTTAAATATGTGCCATCCCCTTTTTTTTTATTTGAATTCACATCCAGTCTTAATCTAATTACATTTTAGGCGTAAGTCCCTAAATCATTAAGCGCAACTATTCAAGAGTAACGTGTGTGGAAGCCTCAGACGGAAAGATCCAGGGTCTCATTACGATCCCTGAACATATATCATCGTCACGGTTGCGCAAGTCATCCCCGGGTGCGTACTGGACGGGTAACGTAGAGTGGAAGCAGCTTTTTAAATACGATGCTTTTAATTGAGCTTTGAAGGATTTTAAAATCTTAATGGAAGGTAATCCTGATAGCATGAAACTCTGGATGGGTAACATAAAGTCGAAACAGCGCTTGAAAAACTTTTCTTTTTTGCTTTAGCTCCCCGCTTTTTGGCAGGTCTTTTTTTGCCAATTTCCTTTTTTACTTCTTTTGGATTATAGGCAAATTTCGTTTCATTTTTTTATCCTTGGTTTGGTCTGGTAGGTTAGGGGTGGTTGGTTGGTTTGTAGGCTGGTTGCTTAAGATTAAAAAAAGGAATCAAGACTAATAAACATCTCAATTATAATAAGCTAGTTTCCGATCACTATACCAAATTAATTTATTACAACTATAGTAGAAATAAGAGGAAGGTGTAGAGTAGAGTAATGTTGCTACGATTGTTATATATTATACATTAAACTATAAAATGGATTAAAGTCATCATAATCAAAGAAACGTTTTCCAAGACGAAGCAACTATAACTAGTGGCTCCGTGAGCTGTAGACCTCGCGATAAAATAAAATAAAATGTTGCCATGAAGTTTTCAAAACACACAGTAGGTACGTGAGTATTCGCAGCTAGATGGTGCTTCTAATTTTGATAATTTTTCACAATGGGTGAATATTTTTTTTATAAATTTGGAAAAATTGGCTTGACTAAACAGCTATATATAATTATCGAACCTACTCACACAAAATTTCACCAGAATCCGTTGAGAAATGCGACTTGTAAAGGAGATCAAACAGCCGGAAAGCTGGACTGAAATATATTTTTTTACATATCTCCGTCATTTTATTAAATTTAGAAAAATTGCCTGGACAAAAAATATATATAATATTTATCAAATCTGCTCACAAAATTACACCGGGATCGGTTGAGAAATGCGACCTGTAGAGGAGAACAGACAGCGCCGAAAATCCGGACTGAAATACGATTTTTTCACATTATCTCCGCCATTAAAAAAAAACTGGCTTGACAAAAAAATCTATATGATTTTCGAACCTGCTCACAAAATTTCACAAGAATCGGTTGAGAAATGCGACCTCTAGGCTGGAACAGACAGCCGGACATACGAAATAATTTTTGCCCAAGCTGAAGCAGAGAGGCTTCGCTCGCTTGGTCAGTAAAAAAAAAACATAAAAAGACAATTACTACCAGAAATAATAATGATTTTAGATAGACACGAGGATATCTTTTCGAATTTATTCATCAACCGTTCAATTTTGAGTAGTGTTTGAAAATTTTTACTGTAGATATTTTCTCTTTCCACACTTTCTTAGCCACAAACGACAAAAGAAATATCGAAGCGGTAGCTTTTATAGAAATTACCATAACTGTCGGCTGCGTCGCAGTCATTATGGACCATCGTAATTAAAACGACAATCCGAGATTTATATGGTAAAGTGCCGCGTCATTGGCTGAAGAAACAGTTTTATCGTATCTGGCTGGATTATACTTTTTAAAATCAGTCCTTTACAAAAGAATTCAGGCAGGGTGAGGTTTCATAGTAGTATTAAATAGGTAGGACCCTAAAGATATAATTTCGAGGTTCTCGTTACTTTTATCCAAAAAACTAAAACAAAAAAGGTCAAAACTTTTAGAATCGTAAAAAGATTAGAAGATTTTAAAATTATGAGGAAAGGTTCGGAACAGTTAGCAGTATCATAAATATTAAATGTCAAAAGAGAAGTTAAGAAATAATATTTACCTACTTATTTAATTTCATTTGCATACTTAGATCACAGAATATATAATATGATTTTTCAAATGCAGTCAACAGTAAGATTATTGATGACTTTTTTAAATACCACTCATATTTTTTACCAGCATTACAACTCAAAAACTGTTGTTATGTTTTTTACACCCAGTAACTGTTCATGAGCATTCAAAATTTCGCATTTCACTAAACACATTTAAAATGCTGTCTAAATATTGTAAGCTTTTTAAACTAAATTGTCAAACTCGAAATTTTGCACGTCATTCTTATTGAAAACTTTTTCGAATACATTTCGGTGACGACAAACGTTTTTCGGCATCAAACAGTTGACAGACACCCCATTATTGGAAGCAACAAAACATTTTGAAATTTTAGTGATGACTGTGAAGTCGCACGTAGTAGCTTTGGCTACCATTAAAGCCTTTTGATGGTTGATAAATAAAAACCTGATTGGCATTGATATGAGCTCCCATTTAGAAGTTCATTAAGCTGTAGCTATGATGGAAGTCGTGGGACGGGTTAGTGCATGGGAACATAGATAAAGAGGTCCTGTTTATTTTTATAACATTTCGAATATAGTTATGATATAGAAATTATATGGAAAGAAGTTAGCGCAGGCAAAATGTTGAGAATCTGCGGAAAATGAAATGCACAAGATAAGAAACGTGAAAATAGGGAAGAGTTCGTATCGGACCAAGTTAGGTTACTTATACTTAATTATTAAAACGTGAGTATCATAATCAGAATGATTTTAAGAGGCCAGTCATTAATGTATGAATCGGTACTCCAAACGAGTTATATATATCCTCTACCAAATAAACATTTGCAGCTTAAATTTAAAACTACCTTATTTTCTGATGTTTTGTACATTTGTGCCTTGTTCTCCTTCAACGTTTTCTAACTACAATAATACTATACGTATTTGTTTCAGAATTCAAGAACTTCTATGTCATCTAGATTTCTTACAATCTAGCCTCTCCACTGCTTTTATATTCCACATCCCATTAGTAGCCTCGCGATTAACTTTGTGTAAGATATTTTTTCCACCGCTGTCATTAAAAGAGATTTTAGTAGGTGCGGTGTCAATCCTGTGCGGCGTATTGTCAAATCATCGTGATCAAACCGCACCGCCGAGTGTCCTGTCAATACGAGCTATTGAAAATGAGCGGCCGAGACGCCGCCAGAGTGTGAAATAGATTGATGGATTAATAAGGCTGTTTTTTTAAACACGAGTGTGATTTTGGTATTTGGGTATGTTTAGTTTAAGTTTTTAGAGTGCCTACTTGCGGTTAAGGCTCGCTTATGCAAAAACATTTGTCTCTATCTTTTACTTTACGTGTAAAGAGAATGGAAAGTAACCTCACTTCTGCACTTTTTCGATGATTTTCGTTGTTTTTTCATCATTATCTTTTGCACAAAAATCTTTCTTGACAAAATTATTGGAGCAACTGCACAATATATTAAAGTGTATTTTGATATAGAATTTAATACGTTTTCGCTATTATTTATGCAAAAAATATGACCCGCGACAAGCGCTTTTGATGATATTCTGTTTTTTTTTACAATCATCTGTGAGGTTTATACGCACTTTAATATGTAGCTACTAGATAATCTCTTTAGCTTGTCGTATGTTTTTTTTGTGGTTACAACTTTTCGTTTTCTATATAAAAAAATATAGCCCGCGCAAACCATGTTTTCCTATCATAGACCCTTAAATGAAACGAAAATTTTAAAAGTAGGTTAGCAATTAATTTAATGCACCTTAAAAATACTTCGATTAACGCGATACTGTTTGTCTCTACCTATTTTCAAATGACAATTTCTATCACCCGTCAATCTCTTCAAAGTACTTCGAAAATAATACTTTGATTGTACCTATGACAAATGAAAAAATATTTAACTAATAAAATAACCACAAAAGCGTATAATCAATTTTCCATGCCATCAAAAAGAGTTTCTAAACGTAATTTCCATTTGAACCCGAACATAATATATCCACATAATCACATTCAACCAAAACGGTGTCATCGTCCATTTGCACTATGACACGCCAAATTTTGAACAAGAGGACAAAAATTATGTTTGATATCGATAAAAAAATCATCATTATTCATCGATTTTTGACTGCACGTCACTAATGATGTCGTATGACTATAATCTGTGACATGATGACAGCAAAAGAGTATGTAATCATATACACGACAAGTGTTGATTGCGTATAGAAAAATATGCTTTTGTATGGTCAAAATCTAATCATTAATTTCAGTAAAGCAAAAAAGTTTCATTGCTGATTTTCTTATCCTTTACGATTAGTTCTATCATCTAAGTATATGTTTAAGTAGGTATCAGAATTTGTTGGGAATAAGCGGAATAGAGTTGGATTTCGTATTGCAAGAACCATTAATGCATTTTCACTATCACCACAGGAATAATCAATCATTTTTTCAGTGTCACTTAAAAATCATAAGTTGGAACGGGGAAAGTTTCACGTACTTTAATGACTAGGAGTAGGATATGAGTAGGATTTCGTTATATCTCTCTTGTTAAAGAAATATGGGGTGCATAGAGAATGACAGTCGAAGCTTTGGTTCGTCTTTCATTACAGGGAATTCTGAGGCGTGAAATACACAGAAGAGATGCAGCGCAGATAAGGCGCAGATACGGCGGCGATACGATACATTTCGATGGGCGATACGTGTATTTCCTTTGCCGACCGTCTCACATCTGCACCGTATCTGCGCCTTAATCTCCGCTGCATCTCTTCTGTGTATTTCACGCCTGAGATTTTCGGCCGACGACCGACGCTGTGATACTTGCTATTAACTTCATTTATTGCAGGAAAATTTAAACTATAGCTCTACGCAAGGCGTTGAAAGACACAGATTATTTAAAATCAGTTGCACCTAGTGCCCTCTGCACTAACGCACAGTCCTTCAACTATCCCCCAGTTCGGTGGACGCATCGACACCTCCGGTTTATGAATAATCGAAACGCGCGAATCAACGCCCGCGGTCATGCGCAGTGGTGCTATTCTGAAACTGAGAGAGAAGTTTCGATTACATTTCAGTGAACAGAATTAGAAACTACAATACATGACCATTAGCCATTTTTAATGTCCCCACTGCTGGGGTACGCCTTCCTTATAGGTGGATAAGGAGAATGGGCCATAACTTAACCCACCACGCGGACCCCAAAGCAGATTGGTGGGTGTTAGCAGACGACTGAAAATGCAGCTGGGACCAACAACTTAACGTGCCTTCTGAAGAACGGAGGAGCTTGAGATAGTAAATTTTTGGTCACCCATCCCATGGCCGACCATTACAAAAGTTGCTTAACCTCGGCAATCGCTGGACCAGGTGCTAAATCACAGCGTCACCAAGCTCCTCATAATGTATACGGTTCTGCATCTCTGCCATAAAACACCCAAACGCAAACCATCGCTGAACCAGCAAAGCTTCTAAAACCCATGATTATACTTAAGGGTATTATTACCAAAGACGTCTTTAGAACAGATCTCATACCACTTATGATGAGCCAAAACCCTACCATTGCCGAAGCTGGCAAAACTAGTGAAATACTTTTCAAATTCGAACGTGAAAATATAAACCCGAATCTATACAATGCCGTCTTCATCACAACTCCGAAAATTTTCCATGCTATTCTAAAAATCCATTGACTACACGCGGGTACGCGCTGAGGAATTTTTGCCATTCCTACAATGTTTTGGCTGCCAACAGTTTGGGCACACTAAGGCAAATTGCCAAAGAAAAATTTTGACTTGTGCCCACTGCGCTAAGAAACATTCACTTGACCAATGCTCAGTCAAAGACGATAAAACTAAAGCCATATGTGTAAATTGCAAAGAGCATAATGCTCGCACCAAATCCTCTTCTGAAACATCTTACCGCGCAAATTCTGACAGCTGCCCCAGAGTGAAAGCAATGCTTATACGCATCCGTGACCGCATAGACTACGGTCCAAACCTGTAAACATTTTTCTTATTATTCTTCTGAATTTCATTTTCCGCAAACACCTTTCTTATAGTCCTCTTGTTTTAAATTTTCTTCCCAATAGTTTGAAATCCAATTTCGTCGTATCAAATAGCGAAGTGTTGTGATGATTGAACTAGCGCAACACGCTACTGTATCTATCTGCAGTAGTTTTAACCATTTTGAGACAAACTATTACAACACAGTTGGAAACCAAATAAAATTTATTAAAAAAACCATGCCAGCCTAGTAGCATCTAGATTTCGAAAGATGATTTTGTCATTATCGAAATGTCAAAAATTATATTTCAATGAAGTGAAGACACAACTTTGTACTACCACAAACAAGAATATCTGTGCGAGTAGGTATTAAGTACTTTAAAATTTGCAGTCTCGTATGAATCGTATGATGCAGCGCTATGCTTAGCTGTGTGAGATCTGTCTAAGAAATAATAGTATGTTTGGATATAGGATCAGAAATCTCACAAAAAAATAAAAATAGAAATGCGAATAAGTCATTCAATTTTCTATCGGTGTCGTTGCTATCCCCTGGGAATATTCCGCAATGTTCGGACCTAGGCCCGAGTGTGAATTTTGTATGGTCATGTTTATTCTGAACACCGTCGGTCGGCAAACCCGCTAGTGTTAGTTTTCCCATGTGCTTTTAGATTTTATCTAAACTTCAATTCAAACAGTTCGCATTTTGTTAAAAATTTACCTTAGGCTAGGGCGAATAAGTAACACATACACAATCACAACGTACCTAATATATTCATTAAAGATTTTAAAGTGTTTAGTTTGGAAACAAAATAAGAAAGTAGTGCTCCAGTTTTGAGCCAAAATTTCTTTAGAAAGCCGCAATCAGTTAGATGTTGTAAATATAATAATAAGAGAGATGCACTGCTATCGTTTATTTTTAATAAATCAAAAGAACCGAAGACATTGATCGAAATCGTAATTTTTGCTCATAACATGATGTCGTAAGTAGTATCAATTGCTAGTAATATACTGGATACTGGGTTTCATAGGAACTTTGACAAAAATTGATATCAACAAAGTTACTAAGAAACTAATAGACAACATGTGAAGACCATAGAATGATGGTTCTATTTATGACTTCATGTCATAACACAACTTCAAAACCATTCACAAATCTTTGTTGATGGTTCTTTTATATCTATTTTTTATAACTGCCGTTCAAAAGTAAGAACCAATAAATTATGTTTATACCCCCTAATTGCATTTATAATTATAACTACTGTATGTTGGTATAATAGGCACTGTACGTACAACCATTGTCAGTTGTCTCGCTTTCTAATCCAAATGTGTTTGTAATCAAAAACTTTACAAAGAGAGTGATCATAACAAATAGCATTCCGTTCTAGTACAATTATTCAACAATACATCCATCAACATTTTCTAAGACATCTTCATTGTAGTTTTTATTGGACAGTGTACGAAATTGTACAAGTTTATCAAGTGCAGTCGTTGAAACATTACCAGTATAGCTGATAGGTTTAAGTTCCTTTATGTTACAATTAAGTTTCTTGTCATGAAAGAACCATTATTAGAAAAGGCTAATCTCTAACAGATCATAGCTTGCGAATGTCAGATTAATTTATACGTAGGTAAGTTTTTCAGATAGACCTACCGAATGAAATATTACTATAGTAACTTAATCCAAATGTAGGTATTCACTTCTCAAGCTTACGCGCTTAAATAAAACACTTTTGAACGGATACTAGCGCGGTTTTATTGAAAGTACTTTGGTAATTAGTTGGTACCTATTTGGTTTGATTTTTTATTTTCCCGACGTTTTGGCACCTTTGCAGCTGCCGTGGTCACGGGGGACTGAAGCTAAAGACTAATCCAAACGTCTTAGTGAAAACAATCCATGGATGTTGCAGTCATGACTGCAAAATTTAAAGAAACAGGATTGATCAAACAAATTTTGTACTCCGTAGTGAATGGTAGTTGACTCATCAATCATCATTGCGATTTTCTTTATATATTCGCTTCTATCAATAAAAATTTCTTAACAACACTCGAGTAACCTAAATGTAATAAACAATAAAAAAATACTTTATAAGAAACTGATAAGTAATAAATTCTCTCATCGATGAAGAGTTCGTAATTCATCAATTTCCCCACGTCGATAACTAACGAATGGAGTTTTAACATCATAAAGTGTCATTTGAAGCAATTTAAAATTCATCACATGCACTTGTCAACTGCCCGAGGAAGTTACATACACACCACACATACATGCAAATGACGCCCTCGAGCCGACTAATAACCGTTTTACTTGGAGGCGCGCGCGCATCTGATTGATGCATTTATAATTATGGCGGTTTTGCGCTCGTTGCGCGGGAAATATCATTTGCATGGTACAATGCCTTAATGTCAGGATCGTGAGCCTTGCACGCCCATTCACCGGCGATAAAGATGTTGGGTGTATGGTGCGACGAACTTTTGCGCCTTCATCGTTTGTATGGGATACGCTATAGATTTCTATAGCGTTAGTTAGGTACTTTTTTCTATTTTTGCTAGATTCGTGTTTTGTTTCTCTTGATATGATACAGTTATAACTATTTATTGTCTGCGCTTGAAGAGGGGGTTCTAGAAAACGGATAGCCCATGAAACAGGGTCCTGAAATAAAAACCCAAATGAAGGTATATTGAATTTAAAATCATGGTCACAATAATAGAATTCTAAGATATAATCATTGTATAAATATTGTAATAGAATAGCGAAAGATCTCTCTAAGTTTTAGCGAAACAGAAAATTTTTATGCTTATAGATAGACAGATATGGTATTTATTCAGAAACCACTACAACAACACATACAACAAAAACAAAAATATCAAGAGGTAAAAGCTTAGAATCAATATTTTGGACTTATTCAAAGATTTTAATGTTTAAAGAAACTTTATTTTATTGCCCATAATTTATGGCATAAAACTAAAAGACTATCGTGGCACCATTGAACACCCCAACCTTTTGAATATTCCTTCCCAGTAAACAACTAGTAATTCTGATGAGGGATGCGTTCTGGTACATGTCCGTCCATGCTAGTCATAATTGCCAAATGGTCTTCAATTGAAACATCTGTTTACTCCAATTCACCTTATCCAACTTGATTTAAACAACAATAAGTGCAGAACAAAATTGCCTTATTTCCTTGTCGAAATCGAATCGAGAGCCACGAAATAATTCGAATAATCCAATAGGCGTTACAACGCTGGCGACGGAAATGTCAAAGTAATTTGCCATCGATTTCTTGAGAGCAGTGTTTGATACCAAGGCTGCTCCTGTAGGTCGCAAATACCAGTAGGTCATCGACGCATTTGTCAAGTTGTAATAGCATTCTAAAGTAGCTTTTGATTTATTAGACCAATTGATACGAAAATATTTCTTCAGTAGGTGTTCAGTTAGAGGATTGGCGACCATATGCTTGTTTCATATGTTAACTTACCTAGGTTTAAGGGTTTTTTTCTCTCTAACTGACCTTTTAGTAACCCAAGTATTCCAAAACAAATAAAATCTCACCATAAACAAGCCAAAAACAAATCACCGCTGCGTTTATTACAGACATTATCCATATTTCCCACATGTGGTCCAACAAATAACCGTTGTTTCAGTTCCATCGCTCGGAGCACATAATTCAACCCATTGACTGCAGCTTTCATTCAGATTTCACCATGACCCATCTCTCAATGACACCTCACGAAACTCAAGACAAAAGAACAAAGAATCAGGGGCCATTATGTTACCCAACTACAATTTGATATTCACGCACTGTGAGCCGAGTAATGATCCTACGAACATATAGTGTAATGGCGTTCAACCAAATTGCTTTGACCACTTGCAGAGCGTGTCACAAAAACTCAAACCATTTTAGCTCTTACAACCTTTACAAGAGAGTATATTTAGTTCAACAATGCTGTAGACACCACCACGCCTCCAATTGCGACAAACGGAGACATTTTCTTGATGTCATACGTTCAAGTAACGATTTTGAATGTTGCTGTTAAATCTTTAAGGTTGTTTTTGATTTGTTATGCGCTAAGAAAGGCTTCGACTTTGATTGAGCTGTTTGTTACAGTTACCTACGGCTGTTTCATTAGGTGTCGCAATCAGGTTCGAAGTAATAAGCCTAATTGCGTTTCCTGTGTTTCATTTGAATGTCACTTTTTGTAATATCTGTAGTTAAAAACCTACCTCTAAAAAGCAAGAAATAATATTCGTAATAATCAAAACACGTCTATTGAAGTCGGGTGGGGCTGGAGTACAAATTCCTTTTTTTTATTCTAAAAGCCCCACCCGACTTCAATAGACGTGTTTTGATTATTACGAATATTATTTCTTGCTTTTTAGAGGTAGGTTTTTTGAAGTCGGTTTTTTGTTTTTTTAAACAATTTTTAATTTTTTAATTTTTAGTGTAGGTACCTTTTGTATTAGGGAGTGTAGGTAGGTATATTATTTAGGTAGAAAAATTGGCTCAGCCAAACGTGAGTTAATCGTGGAGAAACATACATACATGCGGGTCAAACTAAGAACCTCCTTTTTTAAGTCGGTTAAAGAACTACACTAAAGATATCCCTTTTTTCAACAAAAAAATAATTATCTTATTCAGTTTATAAACAAAGAAGTTAAACGACTGATCATCGAGGTAGTTCACACAAAATCATACTATTTTCGTGCTTTTTTCAAGATTACTTAAAAAGTACTGAACCGATTTCAAAATTTTAAAAAACGGGACCAACTTGAAAGTTTACTTAATGTAATAACGTTTGAATCATTTCAATCGGTTGAGCCGTCTTCGAGTAATCGGTGTACATACAAAAAACAAAAAAAAAAAAAAAAAACGGGTCGAATTGAGTACCTCCCTCCTTTTGAAGTCGGTAAAAACTTCCATGAATGTAATGTTACATTACATCCTAGATTATGAAATATAATTTGTCACAATCACTCCTTTTAGTATATCATTATCGTAACTTTATTCGAGTCTAAATTATAACGTGGAGTCCGAACACATTTTATTTTGAAGATTAACAAAAACTTGAAGAATTTGAAGATTATTTTGAAGACTAACAAAAACTAAAACGTTCTAGTTTCGATAGAGTTTACAGAAAAATATTCACTTCAGTTTGGAATTTAGTTGAAACTTAGACAATGAATGAAACCCAGAATATTATTTGCACCAATATTCATGTTTTTACACAATTCACAACGTTTCAGTTTTAGTTTTTGGTTTATTGAGAAGTGCAGACATAAGATAATTAATTTAATTTCATTTGTTATATCGTATAAGTAGGTACCTCTTGGGGGACTGAAATCGCGACCCCGAGTTTCGCAGTCCGTTTAACTATGTCCTAGCACAAATTGATATTAGCTACGCTTACTCAGTGTTAAAACCAACATTATTCTCAATAATGACAGAAAATCTCCATTATTACTACATAGGAAGTAGGACTCATTCAAAAAATTCCAATCTCCTTTAAAAAGTCTCGGTCACTCAGTGTGGTCACTCGTATGCGCTTGCGCATAATCATAAGAATTACCGTAATTGTCTAAGCGGAGAGTGGGCGTGGACAAATGACAATCACGCGCAGGCGCAGCGACGTAATGAGCGGGTGCGCGACACAGGTGCCGTCGCGCACGGTCCAATTTACTTGACCATCGGGTCTAACGTTTATAATAGAGGACGTACGTAATTGGTGGTGTGTGGCAATCAAATTTCGACCTTATTTGAATGTTAGTTAATTGTGTTCAATCTTGAGTAGAGGCTTAGGTATGTCTTCATTGCCCATGTTTAATTTTGAGTAGAGGACAATAGCTGGATTATGATAATATCATCTACTATCCTCGTACTCATACACGTAGGTATAATCTTTAAGCTTGTTTTTTTATCATCATATTAGCTGCATGACTCCCACTGTTGGACATAGGCTTCTCCGAAGGACTTCCAAGATGATCATCATGCGCTACCTACAACAAGTGGTTTTCCACTAACTTCACCGATTGTATGCTGTGTCCCGCTCACTGCCACTTCAGCTGAGCAATGCTTCAAGCAATATCAACTTCTTCAGTTCTCTTACGGATCCCCTCATTTCTGATTTGATCCTTTGAAACAACAATCATGTATGTCTCCATTGCCCGGTAAAATTGAACCTACTTATGAGACTCTTGATAGCGACCATGTTTGAATACCATAAGACATAAGTTATCACTGCCAGCACATAATATTGATCAAAGACTTTCATCTTGACTTGAGGCACTGAGGCATGTTGGTTTGTTTGACCAATATAAAATTACTGCATTGTTTTTTCACATCAATTGAATTCAACAAAAAAAGATACAAAGCAATTTATCCTAAGCTTAAAGCCTGAAGTCGTTAGAGCAAAAACGTGCAAACCTAATATTATTGTATGATCACGTGCAGCCAATATGTGGTCAAGAAAAAATTATAGCAAATGTCAAATACGTCATATAAAATTAATCGGTATTAGGTACTTGTATTGCCAGGAAAATAACTCTGTTTTGTCAATAATGATGAGAAGGCATGCAATGTTAGTTATTTTATTCAATTGACTTTCATAAACATTATAAATGACGTCAGAAACAAAAACTGAATTGAATTGAATTGTTACCTAAAAAAAAAATCTACTTCGTTTCAAAGATCATCAAACATTTCTTCTTCTACTTTTTAGATTTCTTGTTAACCACGTCATGAAAAGTAAAAAAAAAGCTGAATAACACGAAGCAAAAAATAAGAAAAATTGTGTGAAAAAAGATTTTTGTCAATTTTCACAATCTTGGCTCCTCATCCTCATTTTCATTCTCCGTCACAAACCCACGAGTCACGACATTCCGTCCAATTAAAAAATGGCAGCCGAACAAAAGACAAACGCCATCGTAATTTATGCTCCCAGCGTTTGAGAGTACAATAATTATAACTGGGAATCGAACCGACGGTTACAACCAATAATTGGGACTGGGAAGCACTTAAATATAGTGTTAAACTCGTAATATTGTTTTATGGGGACCTTAAAATATAATGAATGTCATTTTGTGGACATCACTATAGTAATAGCGTTTTGTAATTGGAAAAGATGTAAGTGTAGTTATGTGCTTATTACATTGGAGGAGCGTCCAAAGTTGTCTATTTCTTTTGAGTACATCTGCGTGGTTTTACGTCGTCGTAGATAATAGTGAGTTCAATTACAATTCGCTTCCATTATTTAGTCTAAATTTTATACCTTTTTAACTTGAAACTATTTTAGACTGCTATTTGCAACTTAACTATTAAAATTAGTTTGTTTATAATGACATTAATCGGTTGTATGTACGTTGTCTAAGTTGGCATAATCCTTTTTTTCCGTGATTACAATAGCTCATTAATTAATTTATAAATAGATTCTTCGCATTAACTAATTTACAAATAGGCAATCTCATTTAAAAAAAATTGTAAACTTACTTTTATTTCAATTTAACAACAAAATCTAGGTCTATATTTTTCTAAATACTTGAACAGAATATTTCTATACCTTAATTTATTAGAACACTGTATAAATCTCCCTTAAATCTCCCGTAACACATAAATGCAGCATTTAACAGTAAATTAAGCCATGATTATCATGATAACAATATTAAAGAGACATCATGCCCGTAATTCAGTTAATTCCAATTGAAAATGACGATAACCATCCTGACATTTGGCGTTTACGTGCGCGCACGCCACCTGCGCTAACTTTGAAAGTCAAATATAAATAAAATGAGTTGTTACGAATTAGATTCGCGTTTGCCGTATGGCGTCTACCAGAGTAATACCAGCGCCAACTCTTAATTTAATACTTAGGGATAGTGACCGTTCCACTTGATGGTGGGAACTGTCAGCTGACATAAAAGTATGTCCTGGCTCAGAATATTTAACTGTTGATATTTTATAGACTATTGACTTAGAGTACCTAGTTTCAAAGTTGTAGCTGATCCAGAATAGGGTTACCAGATGAAAAAATCAAAAGTCCGGAGAAAAGGCCCGATTCCCCTTAAAAAATCCTGAGATTTGTAGCAGATTGAGAATGAGGTGTGGCTTTGACGACTAAAAGAGAGCTTATTTATCCCTTCTATTAGTACCTACTTAATCAGTTCTTTGTCGATATTTATTATTTTTGTGCGATTTATTACCAAAGTTATAAATATTATTTTTAGTTTAACTTTTTGTTCAAGAGATCTTTAAATGCACTGTATTTTATTGAAAATTCTAAAAATCCTGAGATTTCCTGAGATTTGCAAAATCCTCCCGCAATCCTGAGAAGAGTCCAAAAATCCTGAGATCTCAGGACAAATCCTGAGATATGGTAACCGTAATCCAGAATGGATTCGCACTGCGAGGGATAGAGAAACGTGAAGAACTTAAGAGGAGGCCTTTGTCGAAAGACAACCTGTTGGAAGAAGAATCGGTTGCCAAAAGTACTTTTTTTTTTTACTTTTTGTAACACAGCTTTTTGTTTTTATTGATTTTGATATTGTACTTTAAAACACCACTCCGTGGCTCAGTAAAAAGGTACCAGTGTTTTTTAATGGACATAACAATCCAATACTACATCTCTTTATCGATTATGGCAACTTTATCCCACAAGAAAGACCTACTTACAAACACAAAAGAGCACACACGTCACGTGCATCTACAGAAAGTATTTTTAGGACTTTGCATTGATTTTGACAAAGTAACAAACATAAATTGTCTTCATCTACATCTATCGTCTACACCACTGCAGAAAGTATTCTGCAGTGGTCTAATTATGATGAAGACAATTTGCGTTTGTTTTTCTTTGTCAAAATTAATAAAGTCCTAAAAATACTTTCTGTAGATGCACGTGACGTGTGTGCTCTAAAACAATAAACCAGTAATAGCGCTGCGGTCCCCATAATTAGATTGATGGGAACTGCGATACCGCGCACAACTCGTCAAACTTTGTAATTGAATCCAGCCAACTTATAGGGACAACCTATCGCCTCTCCAAACGCACCATAGACTTAAAACATGACAACCTAGCAACCCATTATAATCCAATGCAGAACTTACAGGCCTCTCCAGTAGGAAGAGTTTGTCCTAAACATTTGGCAGGTGGGTTTAAGATCGCAAAGTTGACCCGTTTTCTTCGTTTTCTTACAATTTTCCAGTCCAAGGCGGCGTTACGTAATTTTTCAGATGTTAGCGCACAGCTAGTTATAACAAAATCGAAACGATCACAAAGGAAACAGTAAAAAACATACTGAGAACAATACTTTTCCGAAATTCAGGAATTCTAAGCAAGAAGGACAAAGTTTAAAAGGATATCTTCAAATCGATCAAAACAATCGATTTATCAAGTAACCAATACCGGATTTCAGGCCTATTCCCGTTGTCCACCCACTGTTTGTCCACCACTGGTGGATGTCGGGAAATAAAGTATGGACGGTCTAATCCCGTTGTCCACCACTGGGGATATCGGGAAGAAATGGGTAGAGAAAAAACTGTTTTGCCCGATATACCCCAGTATTGGACAAAGATGGAGGACAACGGGAATAGGCCGCATTTCAGAGGTATTCCTCAAAACGCACCCATTTAGAAACGCACGGCACCTAATGAAGCGCACCTAATTTATTCTTCGAAACGCACCTAAATACGTAATTGGTTTTGTTAGTACACCTATTTAGATGCGTTTCGAGGAATAGTTTAGGTGCGCTTCATTAGGTGCGTTTCAAAATGGGTGCGCTTCGAGGAATACCTCGAATTTCAATTTTCAGCCGCCGTTAAAGATTTTCTTCAACCCTTTTCTATGCATTTTCAGCTCTACACCCGTTGTAGGCGGTTGGACAAACTTGTTAATCGCACGATAAGCTCGCGAGGCAGTGTCACGCGGCGCCTGGCGCGCGGGCGCAAGTAATTAGCGCCACTCACGTCCTTGACGAGGCATTAGAAGGCACTTGTGCTGTAACGAAAGGGGAAAGTTGGTGGAATTACTTTTTTAATTACCCGTTCTTAATGAGATGTTGTATCAAAAGAAAACTACAGGTTAAGCTTCTTGGGTTAAGTTAAGGTGTTGTTGGAATTTAATAACGCGCGATACGAAGCTCATTGTCGCGATCCTGTAACAAAATTGTTTGGTGTAAGTTTAACTGTTGTTTTTACTGACACAACTTTGTTTTTACTGACAGCCTAGTAATACAAATGTATTGACTACATTATTTAATTTTAAATTGTATTTGGCAACGATATACTGTCTTTGTAAATATCGTTACTTCTGATTTCTGATACTTAATAAGTACTTAATGCTGATAAGTTTCTTGCACCCATTTTTTCTTTTCAGATAAAAAAGTCTTGAACGGGCAGTAGGAAAATATAGACAATTCAAAAGTTATTTCTAATTTTATTCGAATAAAGAATTTTTTAATTTTCGTTTTCACTATTGACAGTCTACACCCGATAAACTTACTTGACAGATTATTCCATTGTATTTTTTCCATTATGAAATTGATCCAGAAGTTAGTGCTTTAAGGGAGTGTTTAACAACACATCAATTTTCAAGTGATAAGGAACAAAAAGCTCTACATAATGGACATGAAATGAATAGGCGGTCTTAGATGTTACCAATATGTTTGTATACTACACAGATTTTCAGTCCCCTCATGACTAAATGACGGAGGAGAAAGTTACCAAATTATGTGTGTCATAGATTGTTTGTCATGTTGCGTCTCGGATCGAACCCCGGACCCCACGCACGGTGTCGCATTTGTCTTCATTTTCTTACGAATAGTGGTGGGACACAGCTGCTATCGACACATCAATATTTCCTATAGCACATTTTCAATGATAGATTTACCATTAATTGAGACTTATGTTATTGAATAATAAGTAATTTAACTGCATGATCATCTCTTACGCGTGGGTTATTCCGTATCCATTCAATGCCGTCTCATCCCACTCGTTATCTCTTCTTTATTCATCCCAAATCGTGTTCTTAACTCATCCCATGAATATATTTGTGAGATTCCGCGGTAAGCTTATTAAATTGTCTTTAATTAACTTTTACTATAATGTTTGTAGGTTACATAAAGTCTGTTTATTCTATGTGGTAATTAATTTGGGCTATTTGGTTAATAATTTTCACCCAACTCTTAATTGAAATAATTATTTATAAAATACAACAAATGGTTTTCCATAGATAGATTACGAAAGAAATTGTAAAAATAATAACAATTTGATAGTATTACTAACTTATATTTAAGTAACGATTTATCTTAATATAAAATACGTATGAAATTTTTTAAACTGTTTACTAAATTAAATAAGATAAGACAGTTAAATGATTCTTAGCTATATATATATATATATATAACAATGAATCCAATTTCGCGTGGTCAAGCCATCACGCGTGAACGGCTGGACCGATTTCGCTAATTCTTTTTTTGTTGTGTTTGTTATTATCAAGAGATGGTTCTTATGAAAGAAAAATTAAGAAAATTGCGCGGAAAATTAGAAAATTAAAGAATACTTAACCACCATATAAAATTATTTTGGGCATAAAAACTTTTTTAATGTAACCTTATGTTATATCTTAAAAAAAATTAAGAATAAGAATAATCATTTTGGAAAACATTGGACAACATAAACTTTTTTGATGTAACCTTATGACGTTAGACATAGCATTGAAATAATGCATGCTGCAAATATCGTCAAAGAGGATGTAAAAGGAACTGCATGTCATTTAAAAAAGATGCTTCGGTTAGACTTATTTTATTGATGACATACATGTCAAATAATTAATTTATTATTTCTTACAAAGAGGATCTAAGAAAACTAAATTTCTTAGTGCTCATCACGGTTAGTCCACAGTCATCACGCCTAATATTAAATTGGTAAGTTTGGATAGACTAACATACACATTACTAACATAACAAGTGACAATAATATACTTGGTTTTAAAGCTGTTGGGTTATAAAGTAAACGGGAACGGGAACACTACCTACTAATAACTTTGAACCCAACTTTTCATTAATTATACCAATTCGAATTCAATATATTCATAACTAAGACAGGACAACGTCTGTCGGGTCAGCTAGTTTTTTCGAATGGTTATTATTTAACATGTCAACATTTATACTTGTTTTATCATTTAAGAATAATTTTAAGTCAATAATAGTAGATTAATTAAATTATCGACACAAGCCCACCACTATGTTGTGAAACAAAGAACATTGATATTAATTTCGGCTCCGTACACGAAATCAGGGTCCTATCTAATTATCCAATATCCGAACGGTTGATATTAAATTATGAAATTTGCGACTTCTTATGTCCCGAGGGAAATAATAGGCGTGTTTTTAAATAAGGAAGGGAAAAGACCCCGGGAAACGGTTATAATTAGGAAATTGTTTGTTACCGCTTTTCGTAACTGGGAGTTATCGCCTCACGGAGCGGAAGGTTTCAGTTTGAATTGACTAAGAACCGATAAGGGGGTTGTTTAGCTTGGAAGAAGGGGTCGAGATTTTTGGTGTAGAAGAAGAAATAAAAACAGACGATAGAATCGTTTCAAAAAACATCCGAGAAGTGTTATGTAGAGGTGTACGATTTCTAAAGCATTTGTATTCTTTGGGTTATGTCTGTTAGGCTTAAAGACCGATTTCGGTCTTTGAGCGAAAAAAACTCTCACGACGCGTTCTGGTCACTGCCAAAATGCCACAACGCAAAATTCGTGTCATGGCTCTTATAAAAACGCCCAAAACGCGTTGTGGTAATCATAAAAATACCACAAAGCGAAATTCGCGTCGTGGTCAACGTACCAAAGGACCATATAACGCGTTGTGGAAATGTAGAAAAGCCATGTCGCGGTTTGAGCACTAGGTGGTGCAACACGACGGATAGTTTGGAAATTGTCGGAACGCATTACAATAATGCATTAAAGCATTGGTTAAACTGGTTTATTCATTTCTTGTTATTTTGAAAAGATAATTATGAAAATTCTTAAAAGTGCCTAATTATTTTAAGAAAGTAAGTTGTAGTTTCTAATGACTAATACTTTGTGGTCAACAATTAATAGCCTTATTAGTTATGCTGATTTAAAAAAAAATTATAAAAAACTCAAATTTCCAATTGTATTTGTTACAATTAAAAGTTATTTTTTTAATAAAGTGTTTGCCAAAATAGTTCTAAAATTTCCTAATTATAACTGAACATTTGTAGTCAAAACATAGTTTTTTTTAAAAATAAAGTAATCCTTTTAGCCAACAAATTATGTCCTTTTATTTAAATGACACGATTTTTTTACATTTTCCACCTACCTACCTAACCTAGTACAGCACAAAAAAAATTCATAAAGATATCAAAAGTTTTGAGACTTGTAGGACCCACGCAGAGGTATTGCCAATCAGTGTGTGTCGAATTCTCTTTATCATGGTTCCATACGCGCGCATTGTATGCGTCCCGACAATTTAGGTACGACCTCTCCGTCATGTTATGGTTGCACTAACTGGTGCTCAGAACGCGTCATGGTTTTTCTTCATTTCCACGCGTTGTGGCAGTTTGGTATGGTGACCATGACACGAATATCACTTTGTGGTATTTCTATGATTACCACAACGCGTTCTGGGCGTTTTTATAAGAGCCATGACACGACTGCGCGTTGTGGCATTTTGGCAGTGATCAAAACGCGTCGTGAGTGTTTTTTTTCGCTTAAAGGCCGAAATCGGTCTTTGAGCCTAACATGTCTAAAAATCGGAAGAAGTTGGTGGCCAAGTAATGACGTCACCACATGTCACGTAATCTATTCCAAATGTCATCTTAAATTTTATAAAAAAATAATCACATAAGTTGGGAAAACCTTTTCAGGATTGAACCCGTCTTGCTGAAAATGTGTTAAAACTGCCTGTAGTCAGCCTATAAATATATGCAACTTCTTTAGTTTTATGGTCTTAGTTTCTCTTTAAATAATTAATACTTACTTTGAATTATCACAGGGAACACTTAGTCGAGACATCAATTTTTTTATGTAAATTCTAAACCTCTTGTCCCTTGCCTCTAATTGTAATAGTAGTTATATTTTTACATTCTTCCCAAACAGCTTAAACACAGTAATTTGTATGAAACATAACTCGGAAAATTTTAACCCGACCAAAGTAAGTTGATACTCAAACTAAAGATATTTGCTGGAAAAATAGGGTCATATTTATTTGGTAGTATAGTCTTATAGCAGTTTCGGTAGTCATAAATATTCAAATTGTACTCAAGATTACGTGTCATAGCCGAAGGGCGGACCTTTCTAAGTTTTGGAGCTCTTAAGTAGATTATTAAAGTATTAAAATAAAGTTCTTCTCATCACCTTTAATTGCAGCCTGTTTAGGATAAGGGCTTATGCAGATGGCAGTTTTTTGACAGGCAGATAATGTGCCCTTATAGATGTTTTTGATCCAAAGTGCAAAAAACTTACTACTCTATCCGATTTGTTAGGATTCGATTTAGAATGTCTGAAGATGTAATCAAAGGAACTGATCACCTACTCCAATTGTAATCCGATATAGAATACAATTAAGTGTTTTATGATCGCTTTCAACTTAGACACCTAAGAACTTGTAATCAAAGGAAAATAATTATAAAGATCCGATCTAAATCGGATCCTTGGATCGGAGATTAAATAAATGCTTAAGTCCTTTTGGATGCGGCAATAGAGTATTATGATCCTCCACATCATAGTCTAAGAATAAGGGAATTAGGATCAGACATTATAGCGACGAAAAAAGGTTAATTAGGATGTGCAAACTAAATAAAATATGTTGATTGGGTTACCATTGTGTGTTTTTAGTCAACTGCATGCATGTATAATCATACAGTCCTTTATAAACTGTAGTTATTATAATCGAAAAACGCATCAAAATAAATAAAATACTGATATCTCGCCAATTAAACCTAAACTAAACCCCTTTTAATAAGCAATGGTTTTATTTAGGTCATAACTACCGGTTACCGAAATCCCAATTTAGCGTTTTTTTTCAATTAAACCTTATTTCGTGTACATAAATCATGCCGACCTTCCCCAACACAGTGGTACAAAAACCAGTTAAGCTGAACCCAATCAAGCATCAAAGAGCTAACCAGGGGCCGTACCGGCTAGCGCATCGAACTTCGAAACTTCTGCCGGGTTTCAAATTAAAACGGATATATCGAGCCCCTATTGGGCCATAATAGTGAACCCCAATTCATGATGTCTTATGAACATCGATATCTTACAAATAACTTTGACAATAAAATGAAATTCCTTTCTTTGATTTCTCTGTTTTAAGTTGAAACTCGGCAGACCCGTCAAAGTTCGAACAGTTAGCCGGTAGAGCCCCAGTGGGTGGAATCGCCAAGGATCAATTAGTCCTAAAGGAACTTCGCCGCAGGGCCCACATGGGAACTGAATTTGAATTTGGAATTTCGGTACCAATTTAGCTTGAGGTGCAACGCGACAGATACCGAAACGCAGTGGGAAAGGAGTGATCAAAACGGCGGTAGTATATGATGTGTAGTCAGATAAAACAGGTTAGACAGTCATATTGTAATCCGAACAATTATTTTTTTCAATTTATTTAAACTTTCAAATCCCTTCTTTAGATACAGATTTTAGTTTTTCATGTCATAAGCACACTTTAAAGCTAACAAAAGTTGCAAAACGTATTGTTTTATTTAATGGTGGGTAATTTCCTTGTTTTTTGTCGCAGAGAGTAAATGTAGAGAGCATTTTCATGATGCATGATTCTATATTACTTTATCGACTTCTTTATATCACAATTTTATTATTTAAGTCGGGAAAATTTCTTCCAATAGTATACCAAATGCTTACAACTTTTCATTAAAAACAATTATTTTCCAAAGCAAATAATGATTAAATTATAATGCAGCATTTATAATTTAATCATCATAAATAAATATTTTTTTCCTGTGTTACACTTATAATCCAGCAGTGTATTAAGTTTAATTAAGTTAGTTAAAATAAAAACGTTAATAAATGGATTTTGATAATAGATTTTCCAAAATATCTCAAGTTTTTTGAGTTAATGAGTTTACGCTTACTATTGGTACTCGATTGCGACTGTAGTTGACATATGTTTGACAACTTTTAGATTAGTATAGTTACCGCCAGAGACGCTGTGTCAAATTTTTGCTTACTATAGTCGCTATTGAGTATAATAAACGTAACTGTGCAAACTCATAATAAAGGCACTGATTACTTTCGGGTTTTACCGAGAAAAAGCATTTTCTAAGATGTATTTTTATCTGTTGGTCGTGGTTATACTGCACAGAGTCACAATATTAATACCGGGTCGCGTCGCGGCCTCCCGAGGGGTTTCTAAATCATCCGTCCCTGTCGCTCCCTTACGCCCGGCGCCTAGCGCAGCGGTGTAGTGTGGATAAGACCTCGCTGAAATAATACACAATTTAAGTACCTAATCATTTATTAATCTTGTAACTGTTCATGTACAATTTTATTTAATTTTGTAAATAAATAATGTGATTTCCGAGTAGAATTTAGTTTTCCGTGGGTATTTTGGGAAGTATAGTTGCCTATATCTGCCTTCAGTGTGCAATCTGTACCTATGTATGTATTATACCAAAAATCATCAAAATTCGTTCTTCGGTTTAGGCGTGGAAATGTAACAGACCAACAGACACACAATTTGCAGTGCACAATATTCAGACTATCTCGATATTCAGAGTCAAGCTTTACAGGCACTAGATTTAGACTGTTTGAATGTTGTGTGATAATGGATACTATAATGGCTTTACCAATAATATAAAGCGAATTAAGTAAGTAAAATAACATCAGGCAATCACATATGAAATCCATGATATCATTTAAAAAATTTAAAAAAAAACGAAAATTTTAAAATTTAGTTTTCGATTTTACATAGTTGTATACAGTAAAACTACTTTTAGTCTATGAAATGAAAAGATCAAAGACGACTGCTCACTTGATATCGGTAAGATCTTTCTTTATGAAGCATTAGGTGGTATAAAGAGAGAAGTGAAGGCTACGCTCTTTAGAGCATTCTGCCAATCCTTCTACTCGTGCAGACCCTGGGTCACATAATATGTGACTATATTTTACGCGGCGAGCATACAATGCATTAAGAGTGCAATTTAATAATGCATATAGGGCTGATGGGTATACCGAAGCACTGCAGTGCTTCAGGCATATCGATGAAATTCACGCTACAATAAGAAAACGGTGCGCCTCATTATTAAATCGTGTGCGAAATAGTCCTAACAGCATCCTAGGCATAATACCCGATAGATATTGGGACGACGCACGGGCCGATGCTGAAACACTGGGCTAGCCTGCACTGTAGCATAGTAGAACCAAATAAGTAAGTCATCTTACTCATTATACGCACGAACGCGGTTTGTATGTGAGCGCGCCCGTACGTATGCGTCGTCGCACGCACACGCTGACAAAATTTAAAGGTGATAAAGGTGCAACAGTCGTGGCTGCGCCGTACGTAATAGCCCGCGCTCACGCACGCTTCACGCCGCTGTGCTGCCGCTCGTAATAATTTGAACGTTTACCTACCTACAGTACATACCATGCTTTCCAAAGATATTATTGCAAAAAAGATTTGTAAGAATGAGGATATATTTTACATTAACTTTAAATAATAAGGCATTTCGTACTTGTCGAAACAGACGAAATTTTTTTATGTCAATTGTGTAATTTCGTTAAAAAAATCACAAATTCCTACAGGAATAGGTACTTTTAATGCCTATTATTTAAGGTTATGGAAAGTATTCAATTTCAGAATTTAAAGATTATTATTTTGAGAAGTGTAGGTAAATAAAAAAGAAAAAAACAATAGTGTAAAAAAATTTTTTAATAATATGAAATAAAACACTTTTTAACAGATACTAGCGCGGTTTTATTGAATGTACTTTGGTATTTAGTTGGTATTTGGTTTGATTTTTGATTTTTTTGATTTTTATATATTTTTTTATTTGAATAAATACATTATTTAGTAAAGCCACGTTTTAATTAATCCTATTTCGACCGCAACTTTTCAAATCACTTGACATGACGTACGCAATGAAAAATTGTAGTCAATTCCTGAAAACAGTTAGGTTAATGTAAACTGTAATTTGACAGATAGATGTGATACATTGCTACTTTTCTTTAGTAAGTTTTTATTGGTGTCAAAACGAAAGTACAATGTATCACATACATCAGTCAAATTACAATTAATATTAATTTCATTATTTTAGTCGATAGACGGTCTGGTGCCGGATTATCTAAAAAGAAACTATTTAGCGACCGGTTTCATTCCACATACATTGCTACTTTTCTTTGGTATGTTTTTTTTTAATCCAAAAAGAAGTAGCAATGGATCACTATCATCTGTGAACTGCAACCGGTCGCTAGGTGGTTTCTAATTAGATAATCAGCCCGCGGGTTTACCTACAAAAAAATATTTAAAAAAACTTTGCATTGATCCCTGATGCTAACCCTACAAGGAAAAAATATTTTGTATAGAGATTGACTATGCATTTTTTGACGACCGAATAAACTAGCGATGTGACAGCCCTTCGTGTTTAAGCTGTATCGCTCGCTCGAGGCTCGAGTTGGCCTACTTATTTGGTTCTACTATGACTGTAGTCTAGCAGTGACGGTGTATTAGCTTCAGCAAGTTCTTGTTTTATTTTATTTTATTTTCATTCTCATTTTATATAGTTTTGTAATCCTTCCTACTAATATTATAAATGTAAAAGTGTGTGGGTTTGAATGTTTGGGAGTTTGTGCCTCCATCACGCAAAAACTACTAAACGGATTTGGTTGAACTTTGACACACAGATAGTAAATAACTTAGATTTAAACATAAGATACTTTCTATCCTGATATTACTATAGGAACTGGAACCACGCGGGTGAAACCGCGGGCGGCCGCTAGTTTTTAATATGGGTTATTTTGGCCTCGAAATAAAAATTTATTATTATTTTTATGAAGTGAGTGAAAATCTATCCAATTGGTACGTATGGTAGAGACGTATAGACAGAGTTCTCGTAAAATTTACTAACTTACTACATATATTACTTATTATCAACTTTATGATCAGCATATCCATCCAATCCTTTCGTAGCGTTGCGCCTCCGGTTACATTCGCTTTACGGCGTAATTTTTCTTATGTTATTTATTTATTTATTACAGTGAGTGATCTATATCACGTCATATCTTACACCCTTGTAAATGGGCTGGCATTTATTCAGACCGATGCGATGGCGTCTTTGTCTCAGTGTGCAGTGTTGCTATCTCCGGATCATTGTTCGTTTGATAATTGTTTTATTTTTTTGGTTTAGCGATAATTGTTCTATTGATCGATTGGTTTTGTTGTTCTTTTGTGTCTTTTTAGAGGTGAGGCAAGCTATTAATAGTTGATGCGGTTAAGTACTTGGTTTAAATTGATTTGAGTTTAGGTTTATGTTCCGTTTTTAAGTAAGTACTTACTTGTTTAAAATATTTGTCATAATTTCATAATTTACCTTTTACAACTGAAGAAAATTATTACTAAAAGACTCGTGTCAAAGAAAATTCTCTGAAATGTAGCAATCATTAATCTATACTAGGTAAGTATCAAATTATATAAAATACAATAGAGAAAACAAATGACACTTAATCTACTATAATATGGATTAAGTAAAATCTAAGTGAAATAAAGCACTTCTTACTAGCGCGGTTTTATTGAAAGTACTTTGGTAATTAGTTTGATTTTTTTTATTTTTTCATTCAATATTAATAACTAGTGGCTCCGTGTGCTGTAGTGTAGACCCCGCGTTAGGCCGCTATTACATTATCATATATGATTTCATATCTGTCAAATTCTATGATCATAGTTAAATGATGATGTCCTTCATTTTTACATATTACACTTATGATCCACCTATGATCATATAAACAGTGTCATAAATCAAGATGGATAACGATTTAGCTGTGTTTTCCGTTGCTATGAGTGCAATTTTATTAATAGCATTAAAAAGAAGAAAACTGTTAAGAACAAAATAAAAAATAAAATACGTATTTGGGTTTTGTAAAAACGTATTTCGTTATCCGGAACAAGATTATTGTATAAACACTAATTTTACTTGTAAAGAGTAATTAATATTTTTGTTATTTTAATATTCCAGTCAAAATTCTTGCACTTGGAAGACGCCATTTTTTGAAGTTAGGCACATAGAGGAAAAAATCACTACTGGGGCGACGAATATGATCCTACTTGTACGCTGGCTGTCAAATAGGATCCCATAACTATGATCAAAGACAAAATGAATCACATGTAGGTCCTATGTTCTTCATATAAAAATGACTCATACATATATGATCATATTTCTATGATAGTCTAATATCACTCTTAAAAAGTTGCTCAAATTGTATGTTGTTTAAAAAATAATCTAAAAGATGTCACCACCCCTTTTTCCCCACACACCACGAGCTTTTCAAAGCACATAGTAGGTATGTACGTGCTGTTTGGTATATTATTTGGTAGGTATATTCATTGCTAGATGGCGCTTCTAATTTTAATAATTTTTCGAAATAAGTAATTTTTGGTAAATTTCGAAAAAACTGGATAGTTTAAAAAATTATAAAATATTATCGAACCTGCCCACAAAATTTCACCAGAATCTGTTGAGAAATGCGACCTGTAGAGGAGATCAAACAGCCGGAAAGCTGGACTGAAATATGTTTTTTTTACATATCTCCGTCATTTTAATAAACTTCGAAAAATTGCCTCGATAAAAATTTGTATATATTTATCAAAACTGCTTACAACATTTCACCGGGATCGGTTGAGAAATGCGACCTGTAGAGGAGAACAGACAGCGCCGGAAATCCGGACTGAAATACGATTTCTTTACATTATCTCCGCCATTTAAAAAAAAACTGGCTTGACAAAAAAAATCTAGACAATTTTCAAACCTGCTTACAAAATTTCACGAGAATCGGTTGAAAAATGCGACCTGTAGAAGAAAACAGACAGAACTGAAAAGCCCGACTGAAATATGTATTTTTAACATTTCTCCGTCATTTTTAAAAATTTCAAAAAACTGGCGTGACAAAAAATTCTATATTATTTTCGAACCTGCTCACAAAATTTCACGATAATCGGTTGAGAAATGCGACCTGTAGAGGAGAACAGACAGCGCCGGAAATCCGGACTGAAATAGGTTTTTTTAACATATCTCCGTCATTTTAATAAATTTCGAAAAATGGCCTCGATAAAAATTTGTATATATTTATCAAAACTGCTTACAACATTTCACCGGGATCGGTTGAGAAATGCGACCTGTAGAGGAGAACAGACAGCGCCGGAAATCCGGACTGAAATACGATTTCTTTACATTATCTCCGCCATTTAAAAAATTAAAACTGGCTTGACAAAAAAAATCTAGACAATTTTCAAACCTGCTTACAAAATTTCACGAGAATCGGTTGAAAAATGCGACCTGTAGAAGAAAACAGACAGAACTGGAAAGCCCGACTGAAATATGTATTTTTAACATTTCTCCGTCATTATTAAAAAATTCAAAAAACTGGCGTGACAAAAAATTCTATATTATTTTCGAACCTGCTCACAAAATTTCACGATAATAGGTTGAGAAATGCGACCTGTAGAGGAGAACAGACAGCGCCGGAAATCCGGACTGAAATAGGTTTTTTTAACATATCTCCGCTATTTTGAAAAATTTCATAAAACTGGTTTGACAAAAAAATTCTATATGATTTTTAAACCTGCTTACAAAATTTTACTAGAATCGGTTGAAAAATGCGACCTGTAGAGGAAAACAGGCAGAGCTGGAAAACGGGCTGAAATCTGTTTTATTAACATATCTCCGCCATTTTGAAAAATTTCAAAAAACTGGCTCGACAAAAAATTCTGTATAATTTTCGAACCTGCTTACAAAATTTCACAAGAATCGGTTTAGAAATGCGACCTGTAGGCTGGAACAGACAGCCGGACATACGAAAGAATTTTTGCCCAAGCTGAAGCAGAGACGCTTCGCTCGCACTTCGTGCTCGCTCGGTCAATTACCTTCAATAAAACCGCGCTAGTATCCGTTAAAAGTGTTTTATTTCATGTCTAGTGAGCGCGTCAGCATGAGAAGTGAATAAAACCTAAGTGGTTTTACAAATTTTTCCTGCAAAATTATCTAACAATTTTCCCAACATAAAAACCTGAACTTAGAGGCACTCTTGCGCAGAAATAAATAACCGACTTAATTATTGCAACTGCCCCCGTTAAAGGTTTAACATGGCTTAACCGATGATTTCAGAGTTATAAATGTCGACTCCGAGTTAAGAATTTATTTTATTGACAATATTTTACTGACAGACTTCTGGTACACTTTTAATAACTACTGCTAGTGCACACTCGCGACTTTCATTTCAAGTACGAAAATCTATCGAAATAAAATCCTAAAATCTAGATTTTATTGCCTACGTTGTTTATTTTTATGGATACAGAGATGGCGCTATACGTATTTCCATGCAAAATAATTAGCATTATAGTATGTGGATTTTCTTAGATTTTTCGATTTAAGGATACGGTTTCTTCAAAACGCTTTTTTAGGAAAAGGATAAATTTTTGGTAATATCTGAATATTAGAAAAATAATATTTGGTACCCCTTCGGACTTTTGAATGCCTTAGTGATTGTGAAAAGTCAAAGTCGGGTACTCTTACCGCTCATGATAATGTAAGCTGTTTGATTCTAAAATTAATTTATAAAATGTTATTATTTATATTAATTTTTGAAATGATTGAGTTTCCTTAAAATCACTGTTGTATCTGAATGTAGTTTTCCGTAAATTGTTAGCAACTTTACGAATGCGACAGTTGATATTGAAGTCTTTATCACAATATTAATTTTATTAAAATATCTGTTGATTATTTAATTACTTCACAATTGCCCATGAAACAATGCAGATGGCAGCACTAATTGTGTACCAAACGAACGTTAAAGTACGAATCTTAATATTAATAACAATGGTATCCTTTGAGGAAGGTATCCATCACGCATCGGCATGATTTTGAACACCTGCCCCAGAGCATCTGCGGCCATTTTATTGTCCAAAACGAATCTTAACGGGGTAAAAAAGGTACAATGAGCGTAAAAAAACGGAAGAAACGCGGTTAACATCACTAGTGATGTGTTTTATCGATAGTTTTAGGCACTCGACAGGGTAAATTCTAGGTTTTCCTGTAAAAAAATATTGAGACTTGATCTTACAAGGTTGATTCTTATATCAAGGTAGAAAGAATGTTAGCGGAAAAAAGAATCCCATTAGCTAAACTGAAAACTGATAATGCGGGACTCTTAATTGTAACCCATGGTACACACTTTGTAAAAAAAAACTTTAGTTAAAACGAATTTATTTCATAAATAAATATCGAATACTTAATATGTTGCTAAAGTGAGCTTTCCACAATTTTGATGTTGTTGTTTGTAAAACGGTGTTTGATTATAAAAGTTTGATGTACCAACTTATATTTTGTTATTAAGATTAAACATTAGCACGTGTCTCGCTATTGTAGGCACATAACGTGGTTTTTCAGGATTTTAGCTTTTATGTTTTATACTATAAATTTTAGCGTGTCCCGTTGTAAAACGGTGTTTGTTTATAATGCCTCATTTAGATTATTGGCGAACATACTCACCGAGTAACTCGCCGAGTAATCGGGCTCGAATACAAGACTGCCCGAATATGGTGTTTACTTACTCGTCTTCGTGCCTATTCGCCTGTTCTCAGCGAGTATCTAAACTAGGCATAAAAGTTTGATGTAGATATATTTTGTTGTTGAGGTTAAACATTAGGTTATTATTTACTCAATATATTTTAGCGTGTCCCGACAAATAACGACAATTGTTCACTATGAACTATGTTTTCAAAGCAAAATTATCTCATTAAATGTGATATGTTTGTAGTATTTGGCGAATACAACTTTAGTGTATAGGTACATATTAATTTGTACACAATGAAGTTTTATTCGCCAATACTACAATGATACCTATAACGGACATATTTAATGGGTTTTGGATAACACTAATATTATACTTAACTTCTTTCTGTCATATTTTATCAAGTAAGTAAACTACAACTGAACCGGAACGGGTTCTTAAAATTTTTTCGATATCAAAACCAGAGAGTTACTGACGACTCAGCCAAAATAATTTCGGACACTTTGTCCGTAATGTATTTTTTATTTTTATTTCAAAGATTCTTCACTGACGACTGTTTTTTTCACGACGGACTGTTTTATAGTTATAGTCTGACTGTACAAAAACGCTTTAACTATAAAAGTGTCCAAAACATCAGTGAAAAAAGTATAAAATGAAAAAGTGTAATTTCGGACAAAGTGTTGGAAATTATTTAGTCCGTAACGTCACAAATACTTACTCTCGATAGTTAGTTTCCCATCCTAAAGCAGATGCGCCGGCGATGATTTGGAAGTATTGCCCGTAAAGAAAGCGCGCGTGCACAACTGGTCATTGTTTAACGCACAGAACAAAGAAAAAATTTTTAGGGATTTGTCGAAAATAATACACATTTTTTTATCATACATGGTGTTAGTAGCACCCTAGCGAAAACATTTAGGGCATAGTCGACTCATGATTTTGAGTCTATCTGAAGTGGAATTTTCCTTTGCAAAATTCATGAAAAATGTAGTGTATTTTTTCGGGGGAAAAGGTACAATGAGCGTAAAAAACGGAAGAAACGTGGTTAACATCACTAGTGATGTGTTTTATCGATAGTTTTAGGCACTCGACAGGGTAAATTCTAGGTTTTCCTGTAAAAAAATATTGAGACTTGATCTTACAAGGTTGATTCTTATATCAAGGTAGAAAGAACGTTAGCGGAAAAAGAATCCCATTAGGTAGACTGAAAACTGATAAAGCGAGACTCTTGTAACCTATGGTACACACTTTGTAAAAAAAAACTTAATTAAAACGAATTTATTTCATAAATAAATATCGAATACTAAATATGTTGCTATAGTGAGCTTTCCACAATTTTGATGTTGTTGTTTGTTAATCGGTGTTTGTAAAAGTTAGTTGTACTTATTTTCTTGTTAACATACATATTATTAAAGAACCTATTTCATAGGTTTGGATAACACTACATAACATCCAGTTTAATTTAAAAATCGAACAGCTCTATGTCATTTTCTGTCAAGTAATTAATTAGAACTAAACCGGAACTGCCCCATAATATTCCCATAATATCTAGACCACGTAGTATTTGTTGTATGGTCTGTGTTTAGACCAGAAAGTTACTGACGTCGTGGACAAAATAATTTCGGACTCTTTGTCCGAAATGTATTTATTTTATTTTATTGTTTTTTACTGACGATTTGGACACTTTTATAGTTATAGTCTGACTGTACAAAAACGCTTTAACTATAAAAGTGTCCAAAACATCAGTGAAAAAAGTATAAAATGAAAAAGTGTAATTTCGGACAGAGTGTTGGAAATTATTTTGTCCGTGACGTCACAAATACTTACTCTCGATAGTTAGTTTCCCAACCTAAAGCAGATGCGCCGGCGATGATTTGGAAGTATTGCCCGTCGCGTGCACAACTGGTCATTGTTTGACGCACAGAAAAAAGAAAAAAAAAGGCATTTGTCGGAAATAATACACTATTTTTTAATAAAACACATGGTGTTACTAGCACCCTCGCGAAAACTTTCAGGGCATGGTCGACTCATGATTCTGAGCCTATCTGAAGTGGAATTTTCTTTTGCAAAATTCATGAAAAATTTAGTGTATTTTTTCTATCAGACAGATTCTGTCTCAGATGCATAGAACCTAAATATACAAGAAAAATAATTAAAATATCAAAATTTTACTGACCAGCAATGTACAACTGTTTACCCGGGATATTATCGAGTTGTTACGCGTACATTGCTTCTCAACGAAAAATCAAACAACAACTATGTATTTGCGACAAGTGGTTTCATAGAGAACGTTGGTTATTTCTAAGGGTAGAATCATCCCTTAAAATTTTCGCTAGAGCGTTAATAACACCCTGTATAAATAAATATTAGACAACATCACCATTGCTTTGTTTCCAAAGAAGCTAAAGCACGGAAATCAAAGACAACGGTGGAACTACAAACCAGCGTGCAAACCACTCGACCACGGGAGGTCATCAAGTTGTCCTTATGTTTCAGAGCAATCGTGATTAAAAACACTTTTAAAACTTTTTGTTACTGAAACAAAAAGCCTTTTGTGCTATTTATTTCATTAAAAATTGGCTTTTGGCAACTGATTTAATGGGTAGGAACAATAGCTCCCTTATTTATAGAAAACAATTTTCAGACATTTCATTTCGTGAAAATTAAAAAAATTAAAGTCACTTCGACTTCACAAATGTATGAAAGTAACAGCAGAATGGATATTATACTTACCTTAGCCACCACATGTCACAACTTTTTCTGCTGTTACTTTTGTACATTTGTGACTCTGAGTAACTATAAGTAATTAAAAAAAAAAACGCAACCGAAAAGTCTGAAATTTTTCTCTGTTACTATTTCATCTTATTTCTATCTTATTTCAACTCATAAAAACATATTCAGCCAATTTGATATTTTTCAGACATTGAAACTCGTTCGCGATTTTTTTATTTAGTTTCTGTTTACTGTTAACCTAATTTTATCATTTGTTTTGCATATACCTATTTATACCTATTTATGTGTAAGAAATAATCAATAACTTATTAGTTATTATACAAGAACTATTGTTTATTAGAAAGGTTTCCAAGTAGCGAAACGGCCGAGCCACATATTTTGACTAAGGTGTAGAGTTCTTGAAGTTAGGGCTTGCAGGTTAGGGCGCGTAGAGTTAGAAGCTTGGCTCTACATGAGGTCTGATTACTTTTTGACAATGCAAGGTCTTGGCAACATTATTCATGAAAATGATTTTGGTAGGATTGATTATTTCTTTATTCAACCTACAGGTTGAACCTGTAACTACAAAAAGCAGCGGGTGAGTTTTAATCTTGCAAGTTGACTATCTACTAACTATCTTTTATTTTTATGATTTTCGTTGATATGAATACTTATTGCAATTTATTGGTTCCGTTCATGTGCAATTATTTTCATACATTTATTCATTACACGTCCCAACATTTCGTCTTAATCATTCAATTCACACGCGGTAATTAAATGCAAATAAGGATGTTACGCGGACAGCTTGTCGATATAATTCACGACATTTTATCGAGTATCGACGCTCGCGTGTCGGCTTCTGTCGATATTATCAACTTTATGGTAGCTTGAGCGCCTCCATCTCGGTTTATCTGGTGGTGTAACTCAACGTCACGCTAATTGAGCCGGGAATTGTCGCTCGTGATTGAGACGGTGACATCGACTAGTGTTGGGCTGTGATCGATGTTTATCTATTTGAATCGTAAGTGCTCGACAAACTTGAAGCGGAAGCAAAAGTAATATATTAAAGTGATATAGGTAATTTGTCATTTAAAAAGAAACTTTTTTGTTGTAATATCATTATTTACTTAATAATTTATTGCATCTGTTTGCTTACATAATTTGTCTGTTCAACGTAATGTACTATTTAGTGGTCGAAACTCTTTTGGCTAATGTACTAAAATAATTTTTACTATTACTATGTACTATTTAAAGCTGTATGTTTCCCTAAGTAATAAATAAATAAATGAATATACACCATGAAATTGCTCATAGTGCTAAGGATAGGTGAATTGTAAAAGCTATAGCCATCTATATTTCTTTGAATCGTAAGTTATCGACCAACTTGTAGCGAAAGCAAAAGTAATATACACCATGAAATTGCTTATAGTGCTAAAGGTGAATTGTAAAAGTTATAGGTATCTATATTTTTTCAGTATTTTTCGCAAATACTTACAAACACTACCATTATGACACCGACGTAGCAAGTTGGGTGTTGTTGATAATATTCAGCATAAAATAATCACTGACCCCTTTATTTAAAATATTTTAGGAGAAGGCTCTAAACTAAACAGTTAAGTGTTAAACACTAACCCTGACCCTATTTAATGGTTTCTGTGATTCAATCACTACAATAGCAAAGTAATGATATACAAAACTAATAACAATGATTTTAAAGCTCTTTTACAATCATTTAAACAAATAATATTAGCACTAGTTCCTATTACAACTTCATTTGGATTTTCTTCCACCTCAAAATTGGACCTAACTTCTAAACCTTACGGTTTCAAACCGTTTACAGCTTATTTTGTCACTTTATCAAGTCCCCGGACACGATTGATCGATGTCATTCCACCCATTATCTGGTAGCTAAGTGCTTTAGATCCTGGGATGGATGCAAATGAAGGGACGCCAGATAAAGGCCACTTACACGTGCTTATGAAATTATGCGAACATAAATAACTAGGCGATGCGATAAATAAATGTAACCGATATTGATTGTAATTAGCTGTTTCAATGGCTGATAATACGGATTACTTTCGCGTGAAGTGGATATTTTGTTGGTTTTATTTAGAATTTATGTCTTAACCCTTTTAAATTTGTAAAAGTGTTACTCATGAATCGGAAGTAAAATTGTTTTTACTAAAAACACCATGGTTGTTGCAATAAAAAAGTAGTTAAGTCTTGTTTATACTATAACACTAATGACAAAAAAGTAATTTTATTACTTTCTTGACTGTCCGTCACACGTGTGTTTAGTAAAAATATTTTTACTTCCCTTTCATGAGTTTCTGGACTACTACTATGAGCCTGATACTGTTTTAGTTACCTTTATCGTTAGAAAAGTGACTAGTGATTTCCAGGCCACATAAAAAGAATCGCGATAATCGTACGGAATTCATCGTCCAATTTACTTGATAGAACCTTATTCGTGAGTTAATAGGGACGAATATCGTCGGCTATTGTTTTTATGTAATAGGCCTGCTGAATTTAAAAAGAGTTTCGTCACTGCATGTATTACTTAGGTACCTATTATTCTGCTAACAGAAATGCAGCAACTTTTGTGATGGTTGGTTATCACATGGGTGGCCGATTTTATTTGTTTTAAGTTCCTTCGTCCTTAGAAAAAGGCAAGCGATGATGTGTAGTTCCTATGCTAACCGAGAAACAACCCTATTTGTTCACTCTGTAAGCTATCCAGCTTGTACTCATATCTTGGTAGCTCATAGGTCTCTACCAATAATTTATCTTATATTTGTTTCTTGTCTTTGGAATTCAAAGTCTACTACGATTAGTATTTTATGGATGCGGTATTGGGCTTATGACCCAATTCCACTAATTTAAGTTTGGATCATTCGATCACGACGATGCAGTAACTAACGGAGAAAATGTTACCTCTAAAGATTGGGAGATTCATTGCATTGTATTTTGACTGCAATTTCTATTAGTAATTATGGTTCCAATAATGACAGCCTACAAGATGTGTGTATTGCAAGACACAACTGGGTTCGATATGTCGACAGACCTAGATTGGACTCATGAAAATCAGCGTTCATCGATCTTTTATTTATACACATATTTCAAGGCAACCATCTACTGACCACAGGGACACAACAATGTAGCGAACTCCTTAATATCTACATCAGACAAATTGCCCCCCATTCTTACCAAGACAAAGAGAGTTACATTTTTGTAACTCCCATTGGATTACCGAAAGCCGAATCTAATTAACTCGAAGGGCTCTTAATTAGTCCCCATTGTAACATGACAAGAGAACCGGCAATTTTGGACGAACGACCAGAGTTCGGACACACGGTTCCAAGGAACGGTCAATTTTTTATCCAGATTCACTAAGAATGTAAGGTTAATTTTTTTAGGTGTTTTTAATTCATCTAATAAGCAGGATATGAGTAAGAAGTTGGGTTCGTGGTGTAAGCACCCAGTGGTGGTAGCACCTGTGGCGTTAGCACCCGGTCAGTTTCATTAGATTCGATGAAATTTTTTTATCAAATGTTCTGGAAGAATTTATTCGAATCGGGTGCTGAAGCTACAGGCGCTACCACCACTGGGTGTTTACACCACGAACCCAAAAAGTTCCACTTCAAAAAGTTAGGATTAAAAACACACTCATAGGAAATTCAAAAGAAAGGTTCTGATAACCATACTCTCTGGAAAATTAGTTTATTAGAGTAGATTAGAACATATCGGGTAGTTTCTAATCTAATTAATTTCATATAACTTCATTTCATTCCCTTTTTCCAAAATCTATGAATCAATTACACCACAAAAGTTCACCTTGCTACCGCTTCATGAATAATGGAGTTCGTAAACTAGTACATTTAGCATAGTCGAATTTTGATATTGATGACTTGACATTAATTAAGGATTCAAAATCGCAACTAAATCTATAGAATCATTCTTCTGGAATTGAAATTTATTAAATGATTAATAACAAAACTCCATGAATGTTGGCCACGCTTCTCCGATAACAACTGTGTTCAAGGAACTTGGCAGCCGTAAGTCGCGCCTAATGTCTGGGCCACAAATCAAAATGAGGCCTTAAAAAACGTTTAACTAAACCATCGTTTCTCCCCGAAAATGGTCTCGCTTTAGATAATTATAGGCTTCTGCTGTTTCGGGTCTTTTCACGTGCATTCCAGGGAACTAATCAACGTGAGTGGGAGAACTATATACAGAAATACAGTTTTCTCTTTCTAACAACAACATACAGCAAAACAGAGAGTCCAGTCCGAAAATTTAATTGCTATAATCGGTCCAAATTCGTGATATTTTTAAAGAAAGCTATATAACAATAATTTCTACAATCATTTTCAATTTTAATCTTCATGAAAAATAATTTTCAAGCCTCTAACTCAGTTGTTCCTCAATTTTCAATATTGTTACCCATATCACCTAGTAGAGTAGCAGACTTTACCCCCAGCGTAGGCTTGGGCGGGGGGGGGGGGGGATGGTTTTGCCGCCGTATCACATTCATAGTGCCTAGCAAATAGTGTCATTGAAGATTTAAGAACCATAGTGCCATCTCTCTATTCTATTTATTTTACTGGTACCAACTCTGTTACCCCCATAGAATAGCTGTTTACCCCTGCGGGGGTAATTACCCCCAGGTTAGGAACCAATGCTCTAACTGTTAAAATTAAGTTAAAGCACAAATTTTTGCAGTTCTTTTGCTCAAGTGCCTATAATTTTACCGCTCTGTCGCTATCGAGTCACGCTGTTCTAGATATCAAAGGCTAAACTGTGGCAGTGTTAACGAGTGTCAAAATGACTCAAGACAGCATAAATAAAGTCACAAACGGACTCAAATGGCCTCAAATCTATGCGGAACTGGCGATGAGCGCAGATAAACCAGAGACAATGGTGGCTCTCATATAACAATTTGTATGCAAAACGCGGGAACTTGATCTCTTAATTTGCTACTTGTCTTTGGAATTCGACGTTTACTATGATTAGTGTTTTGTGGATGCGGTATTGGGCTAGTAACCTAAATCCACTAATTTATGGGTTGGATCGTTCGATCACGATGCAGTACCACTAATGAATAAGCAGATTCATTGCGTTGTATTTTGACTGCAATTTCTCTTAAGTAGATTTGAGTCCCAATGATGATTCTCCGCGGTACAAGGCACAACTGGGTTCGATATGTCGGCAGATCTAGGTTCGAGTCATGAAAATCAGCTTTCATCAATTATAATAATTAAAGTAAGTGTGAAGACTGTGAAAGCAATAGAATGCCACACATTCGCATCCTAAAATGTAATTTAATCTATTGAAAATCTACTAACTTTGTCTAAGTAACTTTATAATGGCAAACATTCTCCCTTGCGGCACTGATTTAAATATAAGAACATTCATAAAGATTTTTACCAAAGTTTAATATTTTTTTGAGTAAGAGGTTTTGAAAATAAAACAGGAAAAATATGATGAAACAACAATCCTTGTCTTTATATTATGCAAAAATCATCATGATATAATGACTTTGCCTATCAAAAGTGCATGACGGAAAATTGTTACCGTGATTAAAGTGACATTAGCATTTACATCTTCAACATTATGCTGATGGACAAAGGCACTTATTGCATATGAAATACGTCATATTTCCTCATAGCAATTAAGTCTCGTAACATAATAGCTACCACCTCTGATGGTATCGACATCGTGGGCACCAACAATGGTGGGAGATGTGCGTGGGGACGCGCGACACTGTCGCAGTGTTGCCATGATAAGCATCTTGAGTTACTACTATAAGTACTCGGTTCGAACTCGTTGGTTTCAAGATGAGATGGAAAAACCGCAGATATTTCTGTCTTCTGGGTCATTTCAGCCCAACTGAACCATGTCGTTACGACCGTTTCAGATTTAAAAGTTTGAAAAGCATTGCACAAGTATATCTAAAGAATACATGTAACGGTCGTTACGACATGGTTCAGTTGGGCTGAAATAACCCTTCTTTAACCCTAGAAAGCTAACGTTCGTCAAAATGACGAACACTTAATAAATATTTCTCTGAATCTTTTTAATTATTGTGCATACAGATTTGTGTTTTCGTGCCAACTTAGTGATCACAAGACTGCGTCGTGTGCTGGTCATATTCAGCTGATAACTAATTTTGTTGACGAGATATCTGCATTTTTACAAATTTTTAGCTTATTTATTTTGAGCAAACATTTGACTTTTGGCCATCTTGCGCTAACATTTTTGAGTTGTTTGTTATTAATTACTAATTTTAAAACTTCTTCTTTATAACTAACCAAAAAAAAACTATTTTCTACTTAATTTAGTCATTGTCAGTTAAAGTGCCTAATTGAGCTTAAAAATACACGTGCCATATAAAATTTGAGATTTATTACATTAAAAGATTAATAAACATATTATTTTTTTCAATAAATTATCTTTAATAAATCTTATACTTAATACTTAATGAATAAAATACTTAAAAAAAACAATGAAACTAAACAAAATTATATTATCATTTTATTTTAATGGGCAAATAAAATATACTCGTCAAAAAGTCGAATGGTAGCTGCTCATGAAAGTTTGGGAACGTTAGCTTTCCAGGGTTAAGTTTGATAATGAAGAAGAAGAACCCCAAAAGTTAAATTAGACACTCCTTAGGAAAATCCCTTAAAACAACTTCACAATTTGTTTAAAAAAATGACGATATTTCGCCATAACGTAATGACAAATAAAATATTACCTTTATTTGTCACTGAAACACATAGTATCATAGTAGAGGAACATTCACATACAGCTCATATTGTTTTGTAAGCTATAAGGAAACATTACCACATTGCAGTTGGAAATGTTACGTGTGACAAACGCGGACATTAATTAAGATGTCTGAATAATAAGTACGAATATTTATTACCTATTCTCTATGAGCAAAGCTGTTGTAAAGATATAAATACTTAGAGATAATCTTCGATTCGAATCAAAACACGACCTGAGGGGCTATATTAAACAACTTGTTACAAAATAACCCCTAATGCCGAAGACGGTAGATAGGAGCCATCAAACTGAACAACTTTTAATATGGGACTAACTCTGAAATCGCGAAAAAATCTGCCGTTTCATACAAAAATTAATAATGAAAATATCAGTATGTATAATAGTTGTTTTTTTTGCGATTTCAGAGTATTTTTTATGAACAAAGAGATAGTGCTTGGCCTTTATTAACACCTGATGTTAAGTTACGATAAGGCCGAAGGTGGCAGCGCACTACTCCCGGAATCCTCATCACTGAGGAACTGGCTATCTTAACTGGCCTCTAACTGCCGGAACACAACAATTTTTAAATTGTTGTTATGCCGTCAGATTTAGGTAAGATGGTGGTAGCTAGCTAGGCGGACTTGAAATAAGCCCTACACCAACCAAACTGAGTAGGTACAAATAGTACCCCCCCTGGGAATCGAACCCGGGACTCCTGCGTCACACAGAGGCGGTTAAAGTTGTTCAGTTTGATGTTCCCTATCTACCATATTCAGCATTAGGGGTTATTTTGTAACACGTTAAAAAAGATTGATGAAACTTATTTCGCTAAGTAAAAAAGTAAGAGGTTGACATAACGTAAGTTTTCGTTAATGTTAAATCCACACACATTATTATGTTACTTTTTAGAGGAGTTAGGTTTGTAGATTGTAGCCTATACCTATAGAACATTGCATCAAAATCACAAATCGCTAGTGCTGAATTCATTAAAATTTATCTTAACAAAAATGAAAAAAAAAAACTTGAATTATAAAGATTTGCAACGTCAGATAAAATTGAAGACTTCTATCTTATCTAGTGTCTGTACGTCTGTTACGACTACTTGCCACCAGCTATTAGAAAAAATATAACTGGGTATTAGGTTATCGTGTAATAAAAGCATTGTGTTGTAACGCCAACAAATCTTATCGTGTCTTAATAAACATAAACCAAACTAAATTAGCATAGAAACGGTGTCGCGATCTCAATCAGTGCCAAAGACAGTAATTATAATTTTACCGTCGACAACGACATCTGTCTTCATTATATGCAAATCAGGCGACTCCCGCGCAGCAATCAAGCCGTATACTTTATTGTTTGATGGCCCATAACTGTGGAAATATGGCGGTAACCGCACCGTCACAAATTGGTCAGTATAAACATTAGTTTGGTACTGGTAAGTTTACAGTTGAGGTAAATTGGTAATAAGGGTGCATGGCAATAAAATGGGATAGCAATTTAAGTTGAAGAAATTCTGAAGCGGATCTTGCCGTTGTGTTTTAGTGTAGGTCAATCTTGCTTAAGAAGATGATATATTTAGGTGATATACACCGTTAGAGATGTAGAGATACGTAGTCATTCTGAAATAGACTTATAAATAATTTATGGTCAGACAGTGAGAGGTAGATCTACGAGTGTCGCAATGCTGGCTCGATGTGAGCAATTGTTACAAGTAATTATATTATATTAAATACTATACTATACTATACTATACTATACTATACTATACTATACTATACTATACTATACTATACTATACTATACTATACTATACTATACTATACTATACTATACTATACTATACTATACTATACTATACTATACTATACTATACTATAGAGTATTTCACACAAAATACATAAATTATTATATTCCTGGTATATTTCAGTACGAACAGCTATCGAAAAAAATAACACGTGTAAAAACATTTGATATAGAATTTGTACAGTGTCATGTAACGCCGTAAAGCGAAATAAAAATTTCCATAGATAATTACTCTATCGAATACTTGTACGGCCTTAGCACAAACCCTTAGGTACTGAATTCAAAAGGCTAACCTTACCACGAAAAAAATTGTTTAAAAAAACAAAAAACCGACTTCAAAAAACCTACCTCTAAAAAGCAAGAAATAATATTCGTAATAATAAAAACACGTCTATTGAAGTCGGGTGGGGCTGGAGTACAAATTCCTTTTTTTTATTCTAAAAGCCCCACCCGACTTCAATAGACGTGTTTTTATTATTACGAATATTATTTCTTGCTTTTTAGAGGTAGGTTTTTTGAAGTCGGTTTTTTGTTTTTTTAAACAATTTTTTATTTTTTAATTTTTAGTGTAAGTACCTTTTCTATTAGGTAGTGTAGGTATATTATTTAGGTAGAAAAATCGGCTCAGCCAAACGTGAGTTAATCGCCGAGAAACATACATACATGCGGGTCAAACTACGAACCTCCTTTTTTAAGTCGGTTAAAGAACTACACTTAAGATATCCCTTTTCAAACAAAAAAATAATTATCTTATTCAGTTCATAAACAAAGAAGTTATACGACTGATCATCGAGGTAGTTTACACAGAAATCATTCAATTTTCGTGCTTTTTTCAAGATTACTTGAAAAGTACTGAACCGATTTCAAAATTTTAAAAAATGGGACCAACTTGAAAGTTTACATAATCTAATAACGTTTGAATCATTTCAATCGGTTCAGCCGTCTTCGAGTAATCGGTGTACATACAAAAAACAAAAAAAAAAAAAAAAAAAAAAAAAAAAACGGGTCGAATTGAGTACCTCCGTCCTTTTGAAGTCGGTAAAAAAAAAGAAACGCTTTACACCAATTTTGGTTTTCAAAGGTAGTCATAAGTTTATCACCATTTTTAGAGAAAATAGATGGTTTACATACTGTGCGCGCCTAGATGCGAAGCCGATGGAAACTTTAAGAAAAGTCACTGACTGTGCTTCAATTCCTAAGTTATAAGAAAATAACAATTGATAAAAAGATTGATTTCTGATGCGGAACTTTTAAGGTGTTCTTATCTTAACCTTGGATATGGGCAACTAACTTACGATTTCAATAATTACAAAGTGCGTGGCGTCAAAATCGTCATGCTACGATTTAATAAATTAATTAACAGATTAAAGGCCACTGCTGCTGCAGTCTCATTATAATAATCACTGCTTATTGACAATCCTGAACTCGAAATTTGCATACAATTCTACGGGGTACTGCATCAGATAAAAATGTACCATGATGCGACATAATAAGGTGATTTTTCGTTTAACAACCGATATGCAAATGTGTAATGTGTTGGTAATGACCATGAAATCGATGGGTAGTGTCAGAGTTGCCATTTTATAGCCAGTAGTGAGATAATGATTTTGATTTAATTATTAAATTTACATTTTAGGGATTTTTGTTCGTGCACATAAACTCATCAAAAGGGTATATTGCCTGGTGTCTTAGGAACTTATCGGTGGTTTATCGGAGGGGTCCTCATTATCTGGTTTAAAGTTAATTTTATTACTTTAAACCAGATAATGTGGACCCCTCCGATAAAGTACCTAACAAACCGGTGTTTTGCTGTTTAGTTAAATAGGTACATATTGAACTGCAGTTTCGTCGAATATTAGTTTGCAAATATCCGGACGTTAGTATACGAAATCATAATAGCGGTCCACCTGACCTAGCAACTTCCCCATTGTGTGATATCTATTTTAAGTGTGGCAACATTGTCATGTCATGGCGACAGAGTTTCGGCGCCGACGCGCGTGCGCGTTATGTAAACACCAATCGCAGGACGTTCGGATTTCAAAAACATAACCACCGACGTGACGCTGTATCCGGTGACGATTCCGGAATTGGTGCTAATTTCGAATTACGAATGTTCGAACAATGTTGCAAGCATGTGCGAGGCACTCGAGCAAGAGAACTCGAAGAAAAAACAATTTGATAAAGCTGTAGGTGTTATTGATGTGGTTTTTTTATTATTTAGGCACCTCTATAATGACAGTTATTTAAAAAAAACCCATCATCTAGCGCTGAAATATCACAGTGGCTATTTACAGTGTTCAGAAAAACCTAATGGTGGCTATATATTTAGTATATTTAGTATATAGTTTTAACCGCCTCTGTGGTCTAGTGGTTCGCCCACCCGTGTAAGACGCAGAGGTCCCGGGTTCGATTCCCAGGGGGGTACAATTTGTACTCGGTTTGGTTGGTGGTAGGGCTTATTTCAAGTCCGCCTGGCTAGCTACCACCATCTTACCTAAGACTGACGCCATAATAACAATTTAAAAATTGTTGTGTTCCGGCAGTTAGAAGTAAGATAGCCAGTATTCCGGGTGTAGTGCGCTTCCACCTTCGGCCTTATCGTCATTTAACATCAGGTGAGATAAAGGCCAAGCACTATCCCGTTGTGTATAAAAAAATTAAAAAAAAAACTTAAATACACGTTGAAATTTTAATCATTTGGTTCCCGCAGTTGGGTGGTTTCACTCATGATTACAAGCAACTTTAATTATGGGGCACACTCTGGGGCTGATATCGCGAAAAAAAATCTGCTGTTCCATACAAAAACGCAATACCTACTCGACCTTAATGTATGATTTTTATTTTGCGATATCAGAGTTCGCCCCATAGTAAAAGTTGCTTGTAATCATGAGTGGAACCACAGCACTGCAGGAACCATATGATTAAAATTTCAAATGTATACATTATATCTGCAAATCAAGTCAGCAATGTTGTTTTATTGTTATTTTTTTAGGTCTACTTACAGTTTATGCACTAAGCACATCATTTCTTACTTAAGTATCTTATTTTAGCTAAGTACATAAACTACAAACAACTCGACACCGCCTGCTTCTAAATCTTAGATTACAAACTTATCTTAATTACTTACTAGGTATATTAAGTAATGTATTTTATCTACTCTCATATCGTAAAATTCGAATTATGAATTTCAAAACGAATTTATATTGGCATACTTTATACACGCAATACCGAAAAAAAATTAAAAAGTTATTTTATAACATACCTTCGCTATACTAAAGTATGCTATAAAATAACTTTTTTTCTCATTACGATACAGGGCAAATCCAAGAAGAAGGCAGTGCCGCGATATAAAAAAAAACAATGTTATTCTCATATACTTTCCATGATCAAAATGTACTCTATGGTGATCGATAGCTTATCGTAACGATTAGTCTGCTGGAATTCACTCATTTAATATTTTTTTTCTAATTGAATACGCGCCATTTTTTAATTTTAATTGTTGTTACTTTTGCTTAAAAATGTCTGAAAGTAGTGAGTGTGAAGAAACACTCCCCGATATTTTAGATGCTGCGACGGAAAAACGTCTTACTTTACATAGGTAACCTACCTAAATCAAAGTCGAGAAACTACTTACTCTTTTTATTATTGATATTTTATTTTGTAGGTTCAATCACAAATTGTATGAGAGTAGATAAAGTTGTGTATGAAACTGTACATAACTAGGTATTAAAACATTCGTGTGATACTATTAAAAACCTCGCCTACGGCTCGGTTTTTAAACACACACTCATGTTTTAATACCCCTCATTATGCATCAGTTTCATAAACTACTATTATCTACACCCATGCTTTAAATCCTCTGCAAAGGGTTTTAAAACGGTTAGCTTATTGCCAACATTACAATATCCGAGCGAGAGGATGTCGCGCTCTTCCCCGCGCCCACGTCCGACGAGTTACATTATAAAATTCAGTACAACATTATAACACTCGTTCGGATGATAAAGTGATGAGTAGGAGGAGGAGGAGTCAAAGTCAAAACCCTTTAGACTCTAAATTAGGTTTTGACTTTGACCCATGTCGTGTATCCGCAAGTGTACATAATTTATGAGGTATTAAAACACTTGGTTGAAAAAGCACGAATTAATTTTAAGTTTGGATAATTATAAAGTTGCTAGCTCGTTTAATAGGAAATCTGCTATAAGAGGGGGTTCACTTATTATTCTACATAATAGTTTACATTGTAAAGAGCGCAAAGATGTAGTATCCCTCTCAATTGAACGAACCATTGAGTTGTCATGTGTGGAACTGGATCAAATAATTATAGTATGTGTATATAGACCCCCCACCGCGAATTACTCTGAGTTTGAGTCCACTATGGAGGAAGTGTTAAAAATAACTTGTAGGAAGAATAAAAAAGTCGCGATTTGTGGAGATTTTAACGTCGACATCTTAGATCCTAAATTAGCCAAGCTATCGAGTAGGTTCATAAACCTATTTAAATCATTTAATTTACTACATACTTTTAATGAACCAACGCGAATCACTCCCACATCGGCAACCTGCTTAGATAATATTTTTTGTAACTGTAATGTTCTTGAAAAATCAATTTTGAATTGTATTAAATCCGACCACAGTGGACAATTAGCCTCTATTGAGCACCATCATGTTCCGCCTAAACGGGAAATAATGTGTAGACCAATAAAAAAACACTGTATTGAAAAATTCAGAACCAATGTCACAAGTAAAATTGAAACATTACCAGAACCAAATTTTAAAGCCAATAACTTATATAATCATTTATTTAGCGTAGTTCAAACCGAATTTAGTGAAACTTTTAAGCAAAAAGTCATCAAATGTAACGATAGTACGAAATTTAGTGACTGGGCCACACCCGGTATATATAAGAGCAGAAGGAAATTATACGAACTTTATGCAGAAAAAGCTACTTCCTGTGATCCTAACTTCATTGAATTTGTCAAGAAGTATTCACAAACATTCAGACAGGTTTGTATCCTAGCAAAGTCCAAGTACTTTGCAAATAAAATTAAATTAGCTGATAATAAAATTAAGGCTACTTGGAATATTATCAATAAAGAAACGGGCAAATCAAAATCCCATATAAATTCCTTCTGTTTAAAATCTGGTAATCAAACTTTTGAGTCTGACAATGAGGTCGCTAAAGTTTTTGAAGATTTCTTTGCTAGGATACCAGCAGAAACTACCAGTACTCTTAGTGCTTGTCCCAACATCGCTGTCTCCCTCCTGGAGTCTAGTGTTGATAAGTGCAATGAAGCTTTTTCCTTTAAATATATAAATAGTGCAGATATCATTAAAGCTTTTAAAACAATTAATGTCAAAAAAACAGAAGATCTTTGGGGCATGTCAACAAGCATTATTAAATCAATTATTGATATACTAGCCCCTTACTTGGCTTTTATTTTTAACAAATGTATTGATGAAGGGGTCTTTCCTGACTTAATGAAAAATAGTAAATTGATTCCTCTTTTTAAATCTGGGGATAAAAGTGACCCAGCTAACTTTAGGCCAATATCAATACTTCCAGCACTTAGTAAAATATTTGAAAAAATTATATATTCCCAATTATTAGATTACTTCACATACAATAATATACTTCATAAAAATCAGTTTGGATTTTCCAAGGGTAAAAATACTACTGATGCTGGAATTGCACTTCTCAAACATATTCTTGACGCTTGGGAAGAAAAGCAAGATGTAATTGGTATTTTCTGTGACCTTTCTAAGGCATTCGATTGCGTTGATCACCAAACACTATTAAAGAAGTTAGAACATTATGGTGTCTCTGATAAATCAGTTAGCCTTATGAAATCGTATTTGTTCAATAGAACTCAGAAAGTAGTGATAAATAAAACTGAATCTACTGGAGCCCCCATCAATATGGGTGTGCCGCAGGGATCAATATTGGGCCCATTGCTGTTTCTAATTTATATAAATGACCTTCCCAACTACGCGAATAATTTATGTGAGACAGTACTATTTGCGGATGATACTTCTTTAGTTTTCAAAGTAAACAGAGGTAATAACTGTTCGGACGAAGTAAATAGTGCCCTCTCTAAAGTTTCATACTGGTTTAATAGTAATAATTTAGCACTTAACCCCAAAAAGACTAAATGTGTAAAATTTTCATTGCCTAATGTTGAGCAGACAGAATTAAATATTAATTTGAATGACGATGAAGTCGAGTTTATTGAAAGTACAAAATTTCTAGGTATTACACTAGATTCTCGACTTCAATGGGATCCACATATCGAAGCCTTGTCAAGTAGACTTAGTTCAGCAGCATTCGCTGTTAAGAAAATAAGGCTTTTAACTGATATTGAAACGGCAAGGTTAGTATATTTTAGTTATTTTCATAGTGTAATGTCTTATGGACTGCTATTGTGGGGCTCAGCTGCCAGTATTGAAAATATTTTTGTACTCCAAAAAAGAGCTGTTCGCGGCATATACAATCTTCGGCGGAGAGATACCTTGAGAGAACTGTTTAAAGAAATAAATATTTTAACTTTGGCAGGCCAATACATATATGAAAATTTAGTTTATGTAAGAAAACACTATGATTCATTTGCTAAGAACAGCAATAATCACCAGTTTAATACAAGAAATAAAGATAAACTTGCCGTTCCAAGATTTAGGCTTGCAAAAACTAGAGGTTCATTTATGGGGAAAGGCATAGCCTTTATTAATAAAGTTCCACAACAAGTAATTGATCTTCCTTTACATGAATTTAAAAACCATGTTAAAAAAAACGCTCATGGGTAAAGGTTATTATAAAGTAGACGATTATCTTAAAGATCAAAATGCGTGGAAATGATGTAACACATAACTACTATAAGTACTTTGTTGCCAATATAATAAGTCTATGTTTGTTGCCAATAATCCTGTCACCCTGTTGTAATTATCTGGTAACGATATATTTAAGTTTGTAAATATCGTTACTTATTGCTATTAAAACTGATAAGTTTCTTGCGCCCGTTCTTCTTGTCAGTTAAAAAAGTCTTGAACGGGTGGTAGGAAAATATAGACGATTCAAAAGTACTTAATAATTAAGTTTATTTGAATAAAGCTATTTTTGACTTTTGACTTTGACTTTGACTTTGACTTTGACTTCATGTGATACTATTATCACACGAGGCGAAATACCCCTCATTACAGTACAGTTACATAATTATTAAGAAATTAAGTATATAACTTCTGTAGGTATTATGAAGATAAGTTATAAAATGATGAAGTTTGCAGTCAAACAACAAAGTTAAAAGTGTCGTAAATTATAATTTTATCACCACAATTAATACATTAAAAACTAGGTAACACAGAATGAACAAGGTCGCAGCGTTACAAAACTGATTTCGCTTCTGTGAAACTTTAAAATAGTTCTTACTACTTACAATTTAGAATGGAAGATAGGTTTTTGTAAAGTTGTTAAACAAATGTAGACCAAGAAATTAAGTTGGTTATTTGCATAATTTGCATAATTATGCGTTGGCATGCAAATATAACAATAGCGGTGACAATTCAGTGAAGGACGCAAGTCACATAATTGTATAATTGTAGTTAGTTTTTATTATTGTTTCTTGTTCGGAAATTATACGATGTGACAAGAAAAGTGGCTGTGACTTTATCTAATTTTTGTAAATTGAATATACAATTCTTTTTACTACACTGACATGGAGACACCTACTATTAATAGAAGATTTAAAAAAAAAACCTTTTATTTAAGTTACATTGAACACAAGATTTTAAGATAATATAATAAGCACCGTTTTCTGTAAAAGTCAATTACTTACATTTTTACAATAAAACCAAACAGTCAACATAATAAACCTTACATCAGTCCAATAATATTAATTATTATAATATTCCCAAAAGCAGTGGTTAGTTAAAAATGTTTGTTATTTGTTGATATCATAATGTTTGTAGAGATAATCGTCTCGAACTTTGTTTTGGTATTTATACAGTATTCATTCTAGTTTTTATGTAGGTATCAAGTCTTCACAAAGCATAATATAAAATATTAGCTAATTCAGTTACCGTACGACTTTGGGTTAAAAATGCCTAAAGCGTTTAACTTGAATAACCATAAAAATGTTCCCCACAACAAAAACAAGCGTTTTTCAAATTTAATGCCTCAGTGTCCACCCATCTTTGAGGCATAGGTCTGACTGATGCTTAATATTCATAATAAACACCAAAATAAATGCAATAACGAGAAAATATGTCAATCTTATTCCGTTGTTCTAAGGTTTATATTCGTTGCGTTTTCTGAACTTAAGTGTAAGGTATATTTAAACAATTTTCAGAAAAGAAAAACTGTTTTTACTTCTTTAAATCTTTGCTAATAAAGTTCAAAATTGTTTGGGCTTTAACGAAATTTTATGTTGGTATTTTTTAACAATTTCTTGTACACGCCCCGAATGTGACTGAGATTCGAAAATTGAGGCTTTCTGTTAGATGTCATGGAGTCGAAATCGCTATTTAAAGTGCTTTTGGCTTGTAATTGTAGGTAATGGCTCGTTCGGAGTATTTGATTAATGATTATAGGCTTTTTTCATTACGGAATGTGTGGAAATGATAAAAAATGGACATGTGTTTTGGGACTTGCGTTTATGTGAATTAATGTGATAGATTTTTCTGATGTTGTTGTTAAAAACTTTTTGGCTAAATTTAGTTTTCTGTGCATTCCAACTTTTCAAAGTCAATTGAAATCAATAACCCTAGGTAAGTATTTGTTCAATTCGTAGATCTTAAAGTATTTGTCTAAAATTAATCTTGAAATTTTCAACAACGTTAACTTAAATTCAAAATTTTACTGCAGATTTTGTGAAAATTATAATTTTAAGATCTGTGTTTAATCTACTTATTACAACTTATTAGGTCTCTTAGTAATGACCCGTATCTTAACGTTCAATTAAATAAATATATATAAAATGATGCAATATAATAATGTAAAAGACAGCCCTCGGAAAGCGGAGACAAAAATACATCATCATTGAAAATTTCAACTGTCTACCTGTTGTCGTTATTAATATCGAACAAAAAGCGGCAAAAAAACACGTTTATTGTATGGGAGCCCCCCTAAAATATTAATTTTACTTTGGTTTTAGTATTTTTTGTTATAGCGGCTACAAAAATATATCATCTGTGAAAATTTCAACTTTTTAGCTATCACGGTTCATGAGATACAGCTTGGTGACAGACAGACAGACAGACGGACAGCGGAGTCTTAGTAACTTTTTACCCTTTGGGTACGGAACCCTAAAAAATATGCATAAGTAGGTACCTAAGTATATAAATAAAAATTCAGCACTATGTTTCAGACAATGCAACTGCTGTATCTATACGAAAATTACTTTCCTTAGTGATCACCAATCAGCCAAAACCTTACACAACATTGTCACTTTTTCAAGTAAGCCTGCCCTTAGGCCGCAGTCGATTTCATTTGGGGTCCAGACAAAAACAAAAGACTGCGGTGACCAAAACTCATAAGCCATGTCCCGCCTTCCATACCGAATCTATTTCGGCGTTTATTAACTTTTTTCGGGACTTTAGGGCTGCTTTTTAATGAACCTCTTTGGACCCAAGTCTCAAAGACAAGTTTTGATTAGTGTCATTTGTATTTAAGGGGCGTGACACGATGGCATTTGTTTTAATTTTTGTTTTTGATTTGATTTTTATCAGCGTGTTGTCTTTATGAGAATTCTTTTGATTTGCCTACGTTCTTCGATTAGTGCATGGTTCAATAATATACTGCGCAAGGTATAGCATTCTGAGAGACATGGGTTACGTGGTGCACTCTTGCCTGTTTCTATATTACTTCATATGAAATCAAACTCCATGACTCCCATATAATACCTGTAACAGTTTGAGTATTTTAGTGAAAATTACGTTTATTCATCTTTTTAACCTGAACTATTTCGCTTGCTAAGAGAAACAAATCACAATTGAAATGTATTATAATATTTTTTTAATGAGTGACGACAGAAAAAAATCCTTTATTCTTTGTTTGTTACTATAAAGTGGCATCTAAATAGTGAAACATCGGATGACGCGTAGGCCTGTGCAGTAAGTGTCATCAGGAATGCCAGACCTTGTTTTCTTGGATCATGGTTTAGTGTAAATTATTACTTATATGAACTAAGCTCCTAAATGGACCGTCGGCCAAGGAGCTCATTTTCAATCTATCGCATATTGGGACCAGACTACATTGATAAGATAGCCATTAGTTTGGTGTTATCAAATATTGTCATCTGGGTTGCGAAGTATTAAGTTTCTGGAAAATATGCCACCCTGAACATCTGGCCTCCCATACAATGATCTCCAATCGCAAAAAATAATTGATCGAATATTGATATAAATGTTGAACAGGGTCGTAGGTGGCATCATTACAAACATGTAAGACATCGGTTTGGTTAGTTTTCAGGAAGCATGCGCGCGGTCAAAGTAGAAACATAGAGACTTTTTTTCCAAAAAATAATCCACTACATATTGGCATGTAATTACGTTCAGGTGGTGAGGCAAGTCCCAGGCGTATATAAAACCACAGTCTTGCGTCGCTTTCAGGAAGCGTCTAGGAGGTCAGGCCAGGAAAGTACATTTCACATAATATATGCTCTTGTGATCCTTGTTCCTTATTCGATCGATATGAAAACACAAAAAATAGTTCAGGTAATGATGCCACCCACGACCCTGTTCACCATTTATATGAATATGCGATCGATATTGTTTGAGCGATGGGTGACCATGTTCAGGGTTGCATATCTTCCAGAAGCTTCCTACTTCGCAACCCAGATGATGATATTTGATATCACCAAGCTAATGGCTTTCTTGCGAATTTGGTCTGATGCTAACATGCGATAGATCGAAAATGACCCTGGTTGGCCGACGGTCCAAAAAGTAAATCTATTCATAAACTTTTTACCTTAAATAACATAGATCAGAAGAATACAGAGTCGGGTTAAAACGGGTTGTTAACACAGCAGTAAACCTCTCACGTGCCGTATATCTAGCAAATTAACCGCTAGTAAATCCGTCGAAGCTGATGCTTTTAGCCGCTTTATTTAGCGGAAGCCACTGTGACCTACATATGGTGTGGTGTGATGCACACCTATGTTATTATTTGGGATATACAAAAATCCATGTATTGTAGAAACATTATAAATATTTTTATCTACACCCATGCTTTAAATCCTCTGTAAGGGGTTCTGAAACAGTTAGTTTACTGCTATCATTACAATATCCCGAGCGAGAGCTGGTCCTGCAGTGACGCGCGCCCACGCGTGAGCGTTGCATTATGAAATTCAGTACAACATTATAACACTCTTGCGGATAACATAATGACGAGGAGGGAGAGGAAAGTCAAAGTCAAAGACAAAGTCAAAGTCAAAACCTTTATCGAGGATACATATCATGGGTTTAGATAAATATCATGGGTGTTTTCAATCCATATGTATTAAAATATTGTTTGTTTCCCTAATAAAAATAAGAAAATAAAAAAAAATGGGTGTAGATAAAGTCTTGTATGCAACTGTACATAATTAGGTACTAAAACACTCATGTGATACTATTATCACACTCGGCTTCGCCTCGTGTGATAAACCCACATTGGTGTTTAAATACCCCTCGTTATAGTACAGTTGCATAAATAACTATAAAGAGCTATGTTTGTAAGTTTTAGTCTCTCAAACTTATCATCCGATTCCAATAATTATTTGACACAAAATGCTATATTATTCCTCAGTTTATCAAATACATACAAATGAAGGGTACCTACAAGGGAATAATGATGGATCTCTTTTTTGGTATGGGCATCGTTTGAAACTCCTTCGAAAATAGTTTCGTTTTCATCAGAATACACACAAAAAACACTTTTCGTCCAATTTATTGGCTGTTAAAATTTAAGAGACAGGCTAAAAACGATGAATGTCCTTAAAAATAACGGTGGAAACTGCAAAAAATCATGAATTTCGATGAAGATCCATTAGGTTGGAACTTAAGAATCTAATTTTCTCTAAATAAGAGAAATATTCCTCGAATTATTTAGTTTTCACTAATATCTCTCTTACTCTCTTCACACAACGGTCAAGAGATGGCGTTGACCTTATATTATTATTATTATGGTATGAAACCCTCGGTGTGCGAGTCCGACCCGCTCTTGACCAGTTCTTAAAATAAAATTGGAATGTATCAAACGCAACTTTTATTTTTAATAAATCAATCAATCACTTATTTTAAAAATATTCTTCTTATCTGAAGTAAGTCCAAGAATAGATTCAAATCATAAGTATTACAACCTAAATAGTGATTGTAAAATCCAAAATTACAAAATACTTCGCACTCCTAATCGTCTACTTCAGCAAAACTGTAACCCAAATCAAAAAACAAATCAACTCTCTTCCTGGAAGAGGCATCGTCCAAATAAAAACGTTACTGTCCATCGGAGTAGCGTGCCGACTACATTAAGACATAAAGCACGCGTCGGATTCCGCCACGATTGCTCAGCATCAGCACTCGACGACCCAACGGTCTATTTCGGTAAAAATAAATAAATATGCGCGCGCGCCCGCACTTGTCCGTACCGGTGCGGTGTGTAGAGATACTGGAAGAGACATAAAGAAGTTGTAACACAGAATAACACAAATCCTGACAATGATCTGCTGATCCTGTGAATTATCTAGAACCGTAGCAAGTTGATTTTTTTCCAGTGTATTATTTAATATCATAAAGAAAAAACAAAACACTAAACACAAATCTAAAATGCGAAAAATTTAATGTTTTATAGCTAATAACTTTCCCAGTTTGCATAAAAAAAAGTATCCAATAGTTTAGTCACAGGAAAATTATTGTACAAAATGCAATGTACGCCGGTGAAACTTGAATAAAAACAACAACTTGCGAATGAATATGTAATAATATTATTTTTAAAATACAATACACAAATTTTCATTTAATTGTCAAAAATCAAGAGCGCCATAAACTCCATAAACAATCGACGATCGCTATTACAAAAAAATAAATCTTTTCCAAAGAGGTTGCATATCTTTTGTATTCAACCTGCATAGTTTGAATTCTTAACATACCGCCCACCATGGACAGCATGTCCATCTTAACAAAGCAAAAAATAAAATGTGAAAATTTTAAACAGTTAATGAAAGCTCTATCTAAACCCTAATTTTAATTAATTCTATATTTACATTTGAAATAATACAACAAAACTTATATTTTGTTAGAGAAACAACTACAACTTTAAGATTAAAACATTGATAAAAATAAATAACTTCTTAATGAATTTGAAAAATACAATTTTAATCTCACTTTAAACATATTATAATAGTTTATGATAAAAAAAAAACATACATTAGTACTACCACTTTTTAAATCTTTAAAAAAATCACTTAAAATTACACTAAATACCCTTGTACAACAATAGTTATCGATTGACACAACAAAGGAAATGTATCGAGATTATAAGTCTAGTTATTTTAATCGAAAATTAGCATCATTCATCGGTCAATTGGTAATGTAATGACAATTCGAAACAGGTATTTTAATAAATATAATTGTAGCACCGAAGGCTAAGTCTCGCGATCTACGATATATACAAAACCAACTAAATAATTGAAGGAAGTAGGTACTCACAAAAATAACTAAACATTATTATAGAAAAGTAAAAAAAAAGAAAAGTAAAGTAGAGAAGTAAAAATAAAGATGCAGTTTACCGCCCACCATGAAGGCTTTGAACCATACTATTCTTTTGCAGTGGATACCTTGAATCTGTAGTAGTTTTCTGCCCCCTTCTTTTGGTGTAGTTTTGACTCTAGCTCTGTGGACTGTATGTGTTTGATGAGTATATTAATAACCAAAGGAGGGCCTTTCAACAGCGGTTTATCAGTTCACAAACCATGTAACTAAACTTCCTCTTACAAGAAGGAACATACTTCTGTTTAATTATTTTCTTGTCATCTCTTATATTATAACTGACGGCTTTGCTTTTAACTTTCGAGACCTTTTGAGTAAATGATCGTTAGTAATAGTGGCATGCATACTAACGAGGCGTTTTATCGGCGAATTGACGCTGCATGATTTTATAGAAACTTGACCAGATAAAATCCATCCAAGCTTAGTGTTTTGAGCTATCAAACTGCCTGGAGGATCTTTGACAACACCTTCCAGCAATATATGGCTGAAAATATCAGCTCCAAGTACCAAATCGACTTCATTTGGAACATGAAAACCTGGGTCTGCTAATTGTATGCCTGAAAGTTGCGGATACATTTCTAAATTTACTTTTTGAGTTGGTAATACCGGTGTTATTTTATCCAATACATGAGCCCTGACTACTTTAACAAAACTGGCATCATGTATAGAATGCACTTTGAAATAAACAAATGATTTCGATACTACAGAGCCACTGTGACTGGAAATACCCGAAATCAGTACTTCAGTTGGTTGCTTTTGAAGACCAAGTGATTGCACAGCGGCCTCTGAGATAAAAGAAGCCTGTGATCCTTGGTCGATCAAGGATCTGAAAGTACAGTGCTTCCCGGAGTGAGACTGCACACTTACTAACGCAGTTGGCAAGAGAACATGGCTTTGCATATTTGAATGACATGTTACTACGTGATTATTTTCATCTGAAACATTACTATCATCAGACACAGAAGTTGTTTCTTCAACTTTGGCAATATTATCAACGGTTGGTTCTGCGACTTTGTTTTCCGTTGATTTGGCGACACTAGGATGCAATAGAGAGTGGTGTTTTCTATTACATAACCGGCATCTAGACGTTTGACGGCAAGCAAACACTGAATGGTTTGGACCCAAGCAATTAAAGCAAAGGTTATTTGCTTGTATAAACTCACGACGTTCATCTACAGTGTACTTAGCAAAACCTTTACAATTGTATAGTTTGTGGCTTTCTGAGCAGAAAGCACAAGAAAAAGCTGTGGCGTGATAGACATTAGTATTTACAAAACTATTATTACTATAACGAATATTATTTGGTTTTGGAGCTTTCGGCAAAAATTCTAGCGATCTAAAGCGATACTCTAAAAACTCTTTAAACTGATGCATTGTCGGGAGATCATCTGAGGTACTTATTCGAGCCTCCCACAGTTTGCGAGACTCTGCATCTAACTTGGAACTAATAATGTAAATGATAATAATATCCCACGACTCTGTAAAAAGATCTAAATTCTTTAACCCATTTAAACAGTCAACGGTTGTATCTAGCAAGGACTTTATAGCACCCGATGACTCTACTGCAATACTAGATTGACCTATGAGACGCTTAAGTAAACAGTTAGAAAGATACTTTTTGTTACTATACCTCTTATTTAACAGAGCCCAAGACTTTGCATAGTTAGCCTCGGTGACCGGTACATGTCTCAATAACTGCTCCGCTTCCCCAGCTAAATGTGCTTTTAAATAATGTAGCTTGTGAACATTTTTCAAATTAGGATTAGTGTCGACCAAAGAAATGAACAAATCTTTAAAAGTAGTCCACTCTGTGTATTTCCCGCTAAAAGTTGGAATAATAATTTTAGGTAACTTGACATTAAAATTCGACATGAGTGGCGGAGAATAAGATTGCGAAATATTTGTTTGTAAAGTGCTATCTGTCGCAGGCGTCTGTTCTTTAACGATTTTATGTAACGCAGTTTTCAAATCGGACTTATAATCATAATACAGTTCTAGTGTAGTTTGATACATTTCGCTTTTAAAATAACTGGAAGCTTTGTACTCTGCGTTGTCTACGTCAACTAATATGGTACGGTGCGTGTCAACAAAATATTTCCATTGCTCGTCTAAACTTTCTAACAGTGTCTCTGTGTAGCCTTGAGTAATACGATCCTTAGGTAACTTATTAAAATAATCATTTCCCCTGACTATGAAAGACCTAATGTCTTCCTGCAACATAGATAAAGCTTCCATACTTATGACTCTGAATCACTACCTACTTGAAAAACAAAAATGAAATTTATTACAATTTTGTGACATAAACTCAAGCAGAGTATCTATGTTATTGACATAATAATAAAAATTCACTAGAATACTAAACGAAATAGGTAACTAATTTCCATCACAATTTACAAAATTATAAAATTATAAGACTTAAAAGTAATTCACATTCACATACCTACCTAAGCACCTAATAACTTTACAAAATTAAATTAAATTATTTAACTACTTAACAATAAAAAGTTCAAATTTCTTCACTAGTATTACGCCACGAAAATGACTCTTCCAAATTAATAAAGTTCAAGCTCACTCACAGTTACTACTCCGTGTGAAGCACCTCGGTAGTGTTGTAAGCCGTCTAGCCTACTCCGCCAGCGCCTTTTGAGAATAGTATTCGTCCGGTAGCTTTACCCTCTCGCCACGAACTATGGAAAACGCGAACGGTCTTCGGTTGGACGACGAACCTCTAATTCCAAATAATTTTTCGTTTTGCTTGATACTTGATACGTTGAATCGCTCCAAAAATGCAAATAAGTAATAGGTGAATCCAATAATATTTTTTGATTCGTTTAAATCGACGGCACCGTCATAATAAGTGTGCAAAGCAAGGTAAGTAACACCGGTTGAATTCTTTACTAGTTCGAAATTATATCCGGCTCTCGAATGACCATGTACAAAATGCAATGTACGCCGGTGAAACTTGAATAAAAACAACAACTTGCGAATGAATATGTAATAATATTATTTTTAAAATACAATACACAAATTTTCATTTAATTGTCAAAAATCAAGAGCGCCATAAACTCCATAAACAATCGACGATCGCTATTACAAAAAAATAAATCTTTTCCAAAGAGGTTGCATATCTTTTGTATTCAACCTGCATAGTTTGAATTCTTAACAATTATTTTTCAGTCACTGTTTTCAGTACAATAAATTTTCATTCTATTCAGTTTGTTTGGATTTTTTTTCTTTTCTAGGAATTATTTGAAAGTTTTGAAATACTCCTATGAACTAGTGTGACCAATGTTTTCATTTACTGTTGTATTAACGTCTCCACCTTGTATAGAGCTAAATTTGTGAATTTAAATTTTTCATTATGAATTGTGAATGCTAAAATATCGAATATGAAAACAAAACGAGATTTTTTTTTATTCAAAAAAGGATCGTGGTGACTGAAACTATAAAAGGAATTATTTATTAGCAATATGACAATTTCAAATGAAACAATAACTTGGTTTGACACTAGAACGAACTAGGGTCAGAAACTTACCATAAAATACATAATAGTACAAATATTACAGTTAAAGGTTACCTATCAATAACAATGATTTTAATAACAGGACTTCATTAAATTGTTCAGAATTATATCCTTATTCATAAACATATTTCGGTACCAGCATGAAAGTTGGTAGGTAAATATCATCATCTATTTACCTATGTGTTGTAACAGGACTTTTCAGTTTTTGAATAAAGTAAGAATTATATGTAATGATATTAGTTTCTTGATTTTACGACACAAACATTACAAGATTCACCATAAATTTATCTCAGAGTAAAGATTTGTGTTGCAGATAATTATATAAAATTATTTTTGTCAATTTTCAAAACTATGAAGTCTTCCCTTCCAATCGCCAATAAAAAAATAATGCATAAACTAAAAATTTTAATTAAACAGAAATGTTATAAAAAATTTCACAGATCTCGTGCCTTTCACGACCTTCTGGTACATTGAAAATTAATTTAATTAATTACCTAAAACAAAATTTATTCGTAAACATTTTTTATTATTATTAAATATACCTATGTAATGTAAGTACTATAACTAAAACATCTTAGAATTTCTACAAAAAAATACCTAATAAAAAATTCTAATCAAAATCAAATGCAGTCTCGCGCTGACTTCATCATCATTTGAATATGTGCGATAACAGACTATGTCTATCTAGGCATCATCTTCACATTCTTATTTAGAGACCGTTGTAAAAATTCATTTGGAATCGTAGCTGTGATATAGTGTTATCGTCACGTCTTAAATAGACGTGATAATATGGAATAATAGAACTTCCCTGAAAACCTTAGCTGACCTTCCTGTAACACGTATCTTAGATAGCAATTAGTATATAAGATGTAATTATGTTGATAATAAAGAACATTCTACACATGGACTGGGTTTCATTCAAGATGACAACTTAAAACCACTTCATGGCGACCGTGACTATGTCCGCGCCGCGAGATCGAAAGTCTTCGAGGTACCGCGAAAATAAGTTCCGCGCCGCCGCCGGTCTACAAGAAGACAACATAAGAAAGCTGTAAGTCCAATTTCTTTTCCGCTACGATGGCAAGCCAGTATCAGACGTCGTCGGCAGAGCCTTCTCAAACAGCGGCTGTTGGAATGGTGGAACTTCAGAGATCACAGAGCGGCTCGACGGGCGAGTGGACCATCAGCCAGCACAATTGTACGAGTATACCATAACTACTGCAAGTCCGTGTGTGTGAGTGATTTAATTTTGTGTTTGTAGCAATATTGTGAGAACCATTGACTGAAATTTTAGAGACTATAATTATTATTAACATTAAGTTGAGAAGGCGAATTTATTTGCCACTCTGTTTGCGAGCAATTCCCATCTGGATACTGGCTCTACGCAACCACCAACTTTACCTCGTTGTAATTCTTCGATGCAGGAGATTACAATACACAATAAAGAGGTCCATAGAGTCCTACTTAATCTAGACGTGAATAAGGCCAGTGGTCCTGATGGCATACCAGCAAGAGTGCTGAGGTATTGTGCGCCTGAGTTGTCTCTTGTACTGACACGTCTGTACCGCCTTTCCCTTCAGACCGAAACCGTACCGAAATCTTGGAAACTTGCCAATGTGCAACCAGTACCTAAAAAGGGTAGTCGTGCCGACCCTAGCAATTACCGACCAATCGCCATCACTTCCATACTCTGTAAGGCTATGGAAAGAGTACTGAACGGCAAGCTGCTCACCTACCTAGAGGATAACGATCTCCTTAGTGATCATCAATATGGCTTTCGCCGGGGACGATCAACTGGGGATCTCCTTGTGTACGTGACGCACTGCTGGGGCGAGGCCATTGAGAAACACGGCGAAGCACTTGCTGTTTCGCTTGACATCTCAAAGGCTTTTGACAGGGTTTGGCACGCAAGTTTGCTGAGCAAGCTTCCAGCGTACGGAATCCCCGCTGGCTTTTGTAGCTGGGTAGCCGACTTCCTGAGTGAACGGTCGATCAGAGTAGTCATTGATGGCTGCTCTTCTGACCTCATGGCGATTGATGCCGGAGTTCCTCAGGGGTCGGTGCTCTCTGCGACGCTTTTCCTGCTGCACATCAATGACCTGCTAACACCGGGCATTGTTGGCTATGCAGACGACAGTACTGTCATGGAGAGGTATCTGTCCAGCGCGGGAGCCGGTGGTGATGAGGTGAAAATAATGAGAGAGGCCATGGTTGAGCGATTGAACCTGACGCTAAGTCTCGTCTCCCAATGGGGTGATGAAAATCTTGTTAGCTTCAACGCTTCTAAAACGCAGGCGTGTCTGTTTACCGCAAAAAGGAGTCCATTCAACTTAACTCCTACTTTCCGAGGTACATCTATCCAAGCAACCGACACTCTCCAGCTTCTTGGCATGGAGTTATCTTCTAACCTTAACTTCGGCACCTCTATCGAGTCTAAGGCTCAAACTGCAGCTAAGAAGCTGAGCGTCCTAAATAAAGTCAAGCGGTACTTTACGCCTGGGCAGCTTTTAACCCTTTATAAAGCTCAAGTCCGATCTTGCATGGAGTACTGCAGCCACCTTTGGGACGGCTCGGCGAAATATCAACTTGCTGCACTAGACTCGGTGGAACGCAGAGCCAAGAGATTAATAGGCGACGGAAAACTGGTATCAGCTAAGCTTCACAGCTTGGCTCACCGCCGTAACGTTGCTTGCCTATCGGTCTTCTATAGATTGTACTTCGGCGAGTGTGCTCAAGAGCTGCATGAGCTCATTCCACCTTCTCCTTTCTTCCATCGGACATCCAGACGCACTGCAGGCTACCATCCGTTCTTGGTTGATATACCTCCTGTGCGTACTAAACGCTACTCATCATCGTTTATAATGCGCACAGCCAAGGAATGGAATTCCCTGCCGGCGTCTGTGTTTCCGAGCACATACAACCTGACTCTTTTCAAGGCCAGAGTGAATAGGCACCTTCTGGGCAAGCTCGCTCCATCGTAGACCCCGTCTATACTTTCGGGCTAGACTAGGGTCAAGAGCAAACCCATTATAATTAAAAAAAAAAAAAAAAAAAAAAAAAAGTAGTTACCTAACTACATAACTTAATTTTCGGATTTGTTTGAATGATTGTTTAAATAATTCTTAAAATAACTATCAATTTTGAGACTAGTAGGAAAAAGAAATAGATGCTGTAGAATTACAAATAGCAAAAGGCTATCTCGATATATATATTTTTTTACTCTTTTTAAGGAAATTATGTCGTTAGTAACTCATATCCATGATCAAGTTCGATGTAAAAGTCGCGCTCAAGCAAATTTTGGGCCCTAGCCCCTAAGTTAGTCAATGATTAGGTGAAAATGAAACGGATATTTAGGTATGGTTATGTAGCTGTATTAAAAATCTTTTTGTATTTAGTTGCAATTAGGTACAGCATGGGTTAGATTTAATAATGTGAGTTAAATATTTTGCAGGAGTTGGAATGACGATTAGGATCTAATTATGGAAGTCAGGGAATATATGGTTTATAAAGGTTCACATGCGATTGGACTGATCACCCAAGAGCGATGAATCTCTTATTTACCTTATATTCAATTTAGAATTTTTTTTAAGTTATGGAAAGAAAAGTTCAGTTTATGAAGCTCGATTATACGGTACACATTAAGTGAGGTACAATAGGGCTTAGGTCCTTCAGTTATATCAAGGTACGGACGAGATTCCCCTTGAATACTGTTGGAGACAAAATAGTATGTCTTAATTCATGACCCTATATGTATAATGTACATAGGTACAATTGTAATTTTTTTTTTTTAATGGAAATGAAAGTACGCCGGCGCCGGGCGAATGCGAATATTGTATAAAAGTATGTACCTAATGAGGCATAATGTGAAAAAAATGTACCGATATTGTTATTATAAAATGAAGTTTTATCGAGAAAAGAATAGGAAATAAAGTCAATGTCACGTAACAACGCTACGAGTCAGCAAGGTCAGCGTCGTGTCAATAACTCAAATAAATTTTCGAAGTCAGCACAATACCAGAGCTATGTCAATTCATAAATAACATAGGAATGTGCAAATTTTAATTGATTGAATAATTTAATGACGAGAAAGAGAGTAAACGTCATAGTAAATATTTCTTCGCCTGAATAGTGCGGAGGTAAAAGAAAATACGTGATAAAATGCTGATATATTATTTTGTGACTCTACTTGGTATTTACGATAAGCAAGAATCTCTATCATGGGAGGCGCGCCAAAGACGCACCCATGAGAGTATTGATTGCATAAGTGAAAAACATAATATTGTAGAAGTCGTTGTAATTAAAAATGGGTTTAATAAAAAGTGTATTAAAACTTTGACCCAAAAGATTTCATGGAATATAAAGAATTACCGGAAGGTTTGGTTATGTATTACGGATAAAGACTTGATACGTATTATACGTAATGATTATATAATTTTTTTTTGCCGTCAAGTAGTCATATAGGCATAAATAAAATGACTAAGTATGTCTAGGACTGAAAAAAGCAGAAATTTTGTAATAAAAATAATAAAGATAAAATGCTCATAATTACTACAGCATTACAGCATCTACTTCTTTTTAAAGAATTATGTTTAGATATTGTTGGATGTAGATTGTTTTGTTTATAATATTAAATAATATAACAGTGTAATGTGCATTAACAATTTGTAGCTTACCCAATTATTAGCGATTGATAAGGTTTTACTGACATAATTTATTATGACGGAATTTATTAATTCCACGTAAGAAAATGTGTGTTTATATATTTACATCAGATATTATAAATTTTAGATTGTAAAGTCTTGGAAACATTCATACATTAGGTATAAGCAGATCGCCTTTGTTTATATAATGTAAATAATTACTAGTTTTTTGTTCTTTTCTATAATAAGAAATTATTCCTAGCGTAACAAATGGACCTAAATATAAGCTTTTCGCAATTAAAATAATACTTTTTTGTAAGTTCTTGGATTATTTTGTAATTAAATTTATAGGTGTACGACAAGAGTCTTATATTGTAAATGTAATGTAAACAACTTGTTCCCATAATTAATATTGCATCTTTATTTTAATACAAAGTGATATTGTAATATTTGTAATGTAAGTCGAATCACGTACTAATGTAAATATATAATTAGGACTAAGATATTTAGAATTTAAGGATTTTCTTTTCAGGGGAGGGATGCCTGACCTTTTCAGGGGAGGTGTGATATAGTGTTATCGTCACGTCTTAAATAGACGTGATAATATGGAATAATAGAACTTCCCTGAAAACCTTAGCTGACCTTCCTGTAACACGTATCTTAGATAGCAATTAGTATATAAGATGTAATTATGTTGATAATAAAGAACATTCTACACATGGACTGGGTTTCATTCAAGATGACAACTTAAAACCACTTCATAGCGTACTAAAAAAAACATGAGACATGCCCGATCGAGTAATTTTAAATCTCGAAATTGAAATAACAGCAACCCACGAATATACAGCAACATCTTTAAAAATAACATCATACAAAATAACATAACATCTATACAAAAAAGTGCCGGGTATCACGAAATCCCACGGTGCAGGCAATGGTCAGGAAAACTAGCCTAAACAATAGAAACAGATGCGCCGAATTAGTTTTTTTCGATGCTCACGTGCAACTGCAAGGCAAAGCCCAGCCTTTTGCATAAGTATAGTAACGCGTTATTAACCAAAATAGGGTTATTAATAAATGATATCTTGTTCTTCGTATGGGTAATAGTAATGGTGTTTATTTAACTTAGTTGTTTTACGTTAGATTTGACACCTAACCATTAAAAATTCATAAAAAAATAATTATTAAAAAATCACATTAACAAAATTTAATACAAACATAATCTCATTTAATCTAATTTTACTTGATTAAAGAATTTTACATAAGTGTTAATAAATTAAAAATATATTTTTGTTTTGCTTTTAAAAACACTTTCATTAGGTACCTATCCGATTTTTTTATAATAAGAAAATAACATTTTATTACATTTACAACTGAAATATAACTATAAACAAACATTTGTCTTTCATACCATTAGCGTTGATACGACTAGGAGTACGTACGTACACTACTGCGCTCAGATGCTCCGCGCAAACTTCACTTCATAAATGTTAAGCTACAGTGTAACACCCTTTTTTTCATACCTCATAGGTATAACAGGATTTGATTTTGAGGTACTTTTTATAGCGGGATTCTCGCTAAAGTCATGTAGGTTGGACAAGCAACATTAGGTATAAGGTCTAGGTATTAGCTATAGATAGGTATTAGAAAGCACATCCACTGTTTTCATATGTTTATTGTTAGTTTATTGCATGCAGATTACTACCTTTGGTTCGAGTTAATTTCCGATAGATTGGCGAATGTCGGCGATTGTACCACACATTCAGGCATTCGGGCATTCACTTAACTTCATTTTGAAAACTTCATTCACTAAGAATTTTAGTACTTTTTTGATAATTAGAATAAACAAATTTCCTTGTTTACGTTTTTCACATAGCTGACAGCCACTTTGACAGTGACAACTGTCAGATGTGACGTTTGGCGCTCCATTCGCTATGCTAGTCCCACAGACCAATAAATTTATACTTTTCGATAAAATAAGATAAATAAATATGTCTTATTTGTTATTTTAAATAATTAAAGTAAATGTTAATGTTTGGCATGCTAGTTAAAGATTTTAATAATTGTTTTGCTATGAAGGGTAAATATGTTCATAGAAGGTAGTTTGTCTATTGGCGTAGTCTTTTTGTCGATGGTATTCGAGATTTTTCTGCACATTTTCCAACAATGACATGTCGTAATTCGGCGGAAGTTTTTTTACTTTCATTCTCTTGTTTGCACCTTTGGCGTATAGATGCAGAATTTTGTTATGTGAAACCATCATCTTTGCAACAAGGCGTTGGTTTTCTTTTGTTTTAATGATGCGTTGAGCGTCCTTTCAAGTGGTGAGTGTGGTGGTAATGTGAATTTAATGATTTGTCTGTTTTTGCAAGTGGTGTCAAAATTGTAATTGTGTGTCTTGTTCTAGGGCTCGCAGGCTCATTAATTTTATCTTTCAACATGTCTCTTATGAGATAAAAACCTGTAATAATTCCAGCCCAATTTGGTAAGAAAATCAATTTGGTTATAATATTTATTGTAAAAAACCTTGTGTTCAATGTGACCACAATTGGGTAACTTTATCCTTTAATTGCAGGGCTCCCATAGTTTACCTCAAAATTTACGTCAAGACAATGGCTTAGCGTCGCTATAAATATGCGCCGTGAATGATTCCAGTTCCATAGTTAACCTCAAAATTTGCGTCAGAACTAAGGCTTAGCTTCGCTATAAAGCCGCCGATGTCGCAGCACGTGGTATACATTACGTCTGCAATGGGTATTTCATCATAACCGAGGTATTCTGAAGTTTCCTTTCACTATTACCGTGGCAGCAGTGGTCCGTAACATGTATCCAGGGAATCAATCCACGTTCGGATGAACCTTTTTCACCCTAAGTACCGATAAATTTGCAAAGGTTACTCGCGGTCATGTTCAATTTAGTCCAGTGCAGTTCTACGGCCAATAAATGTCTTAAACATATTTTAAATTAATTTAGGTTCAGCGTAAACTCTGGTCATTGAGCCAGAATGTATTAATAATTATATTTTACTATGAATGTCTTGCTATAATATAAATGATTTGTATTTTAGCATAAGTCCTGTCAATAGGTACATATAGATTCGTTTCTGGGCAGACGGCAGCTTATTTCGTCCGACTGGCTGGAAGCGAGCGAGTATGTCCTCACCTTAACTTTTAAGGGTTTCTAATTATAAATCCCTCATTCTTTAGTGGTTGTAATTTTGTAGTGAGTCCCAAGGGTATTATTATTGTGATAAATATATGGTCTTACTTTAACCTGTTAAGAGCCCCTTATATGCCATTTTGCCTTCGTGCGGTTTTAACTTTAGTATGGGTTCCCAAGGTAATATGTATTGAAATTTAATGTGTGACCTCACGTTAACCCTTCGGATTGTTCGTTAAACCCCTTATAACCCAAGTGGTTTTAAATATTTTTATGACACGTTTCTTAACGAATAGTTGTTAACTTTGTGTTAGTTATGCAATACGTTAAATAAATGTTTGTTTCAACATAAATCTGGTTTGATTTATTAAACTCACTTTGTTTCGATCTGTGGACACTTTATTTTTTTTAATCTTTTACTTTTTTACATTAACGGCGCCCAAAATCATAGTTAGTCCATAGATGACTGAGCTACGCAAATCCACATGACCCCTTTGCTCTACCGACTAAAATTTTCAGTGGGGGAAATACCATCAATACCCCGGGGGAAAAAATTTTCATTACAACAGAATTATCCTTTTATGTTATTTATCTCAAATATTTTTTAAAGTAGACCAAAGTCATATCTCGAGGTGTTTTTAAAATCGACCCGATACCGCGTTTCGTTTAAGAGATATGATTTTTTGCTCACCGAAACCGGGTGAAAATCGATCGTATTTTTCACATTTTTGCGATTTTCAAAAAAAGGTTTTGAGATTTTTCAAAAAAAATTTTTTTCAGCTTATAGCCCTTAATTAGACTCGTCATTTGATATCACAATCTCTAATATCTACGACACCAGGGTGATATCGCACTTTGGATGAAAATCGGGCCTATACAGATGCCTCAAAAAAAAAACATTTTCAATGTTAAAAGTAATAACGTTACCTTTTATTTTTCCATAAATTTTTTTAGGCCTGGATGTTTCAATGTTCCTTACCTTCTATAATATCGTTATCCCAAATGAATGACCATTGCTTTATAATATTCTATCAAGAAGTGACTCGTTAGCTCAGCGGTCAGAGCATTGGACCGGACATCCAAAGGTCGCGGGTTCGATTCCCGTGCGAGAATTGATCTGGTGCGAGTCGTATTTTTCTAGTATATTATTTGGTATTCTACTCAAGAAATTAACAGTTAAAAAATATTGTAAGGTTCATTCCATTGCTGATGTTCTGTCTTCAGAAAAACCACCACGCTCAAGTCAACAAATGTCGCTTCCATAGTCTCTACATCTTCGCTATTCGAGACACTGTTCCCAATATAGGTTGTTGATAACATCACATTATCGGCATAAATGTTTTACGTCGGTCGTAGTGGTGATCCTCGATTGACTTCCGGTGACGAAGCGGTGAAGCATCGGCCTGAAAGTGTGCGGCTCTCAGATTGCGCTGTAATCAATGAGTAGAAATTCTGCATTTGAAATTTTGAATGCGGAAAAATTGCTTCCAAGTTAAGTAACTTTTCACGGATTTCGAACAATCATGTCATGTGATATGAGCGGCATGCGACATGCCAAAAGTTTTTAAATACGTACTTTTTACTCAATAATTTGATACTGGCAAGTTATACATAATCGAAAACACTGATTATTTAGTGATAAATTCAAATATGGAACGTAACAAACTTGAATTCAAATATTATTTCTTTAAAATGCTTTTGTTCGTAAAAATCTGGGGTCCAATTTTTTATAATTTATTTGAGTAATTTTCAGTCAGTCAATGAGGGTCAGGGTCACTATAATATATTTTATAGGGTCATTCAGAATCAAATATTTATAAAATAAAGTATGCTTTAATTTTTTTACCTCACTGAGGATTTTAGTCATAACTTATTTTTGAATTTTAATTATTTTCTCAATCAGCTAGTGACTCCCACTAATCAGGGGCGGGTGGGACAGTCCTAATGTCAAGAATTTAAATTACAAGTGGGGCCGGTAATCGAGTGTGCACCGCGACGCCCATCGCGCTGTGGACTTCTGGCTAGGGTGACCACGCTGCACCTGGAAGGAAGGACATTTAGAAATCAGTATAGGTTTTAACCACCTAGGTATAGGTTTTAACCACCTGGTTTACCCACCCGTGTAAGACGCAGGGGTCCTGGGTTCAATTCGCAGGGGGGGGCACAATTTGTACTCGGTTTGGTTGGTGGTAGGTGTTATTTCAAATCCGCCTGGCTAGCTACCACCAACTTACCTTAGTCTGACGCCATAACAACAATTTAAAAATTGTTGTGTTCCGGCAGTTAGAGGTAAGATAGCCAGTTCCTCATTGATGAGAATTTCGAGTGTAGTGCGCTCCCGCCTTCGGCCTTATCGTCACTTAACATCAGGTAAGGTGAAGGCCAAGCACTATCCTTTTGTGCATTAAAAAAAAGGTAGGCTAAGTTTGAAAAGCTCGGTGGCGCAGTGGTATAGCGCCTGGCCCTGCTATTGGGAGGTTAAGCAACTTTCGCAGGTGTCGGTCATGGGATGGGTGACCAAAAACTTATAATCTCGAGCTCCTCCGTGCTTCAGAAGGCAGTAGTCCCGGCTGAATTTGTAGTCACTAACACCTACCAATCCGCATTGGGCCCGTGATGTGGCTTATGGCCCATCCTCCTTATCCACCCATAAAGAAGCCTGTGCCCCAGCAGCGGGGACATTAAGAATGGCTGATGATCAGCTAAGTTTAAGTAAAAAGTTATTAAGTAAAAATGTAAATAAAAAGTTATTTATAGTTAAAAAAATGTGTAAAAAATGTTTTGTAATATGTAAACGACTAGGTATTTTGTTTCACATTTTTGTTAAAAATCACAAGTTCGGGTTGGGACATCAATTATTTGTCCTTGTAATTTACTTTTTAATAATACAACAAGCAAAGGAAGTTAAAGTTTTAAGTATGTTTTAATATCTGCCTACACCGAAATCAGTTGCAAACATATCAACCAAATTAAAGAATCAAAAAAACTACCAACGTTTTACGTTTACTATATTTTTAATATTTGATTTGTCATGGATATGTATGAATAAAAACTACATTCGACGTCAGAAAAATCGCACCTCTTCGAAAATGGGTCATTTTCAGAAAAAGTGTACACTACAAAAAATATGATGTAAATATTTTAGGTCAAAATAAGCGGTTGTTTGCACCAAATATTGATTTTGTAATAAATCAATTATGTAAAAATAACAAATTTAACTACGGTTTTTACCGACTTCAAAAGGAGGGAGGTACTCAATTCGAACCGTTTTTTTTTTTTTTTGTATGTACACCGATAAATGATTCAAACGTTATTACATTAGGTAAACTTCCAAGATGGTCCCATTTTTTAAAATTTTGAAATCGGTTCAGTACTTTTCAAGTAATCTTGAAAAAAGCACGAAAATAGTATGATTTTGTGTGAACTACCTCGATGATCAGTCGTATAACTTCTTTGTTTATGAACTGAATAAGATAATTATTTTTTTGTTGGAAAAGGGATATCTTAAGTGTAGTTCTTTAACCGACTTAAAAAAGGAGGTTCTCAGTTTGACCCGCATGTATGTTTTTCCGCGATTAACTCACGTTTGGCTGAGCCGATTTTAATTTCTACCTAAATAATATACCTACACTATCTAATACAAAAGGTACCTACACTAAAAATAAAAAATTGTTTAAAACACAAAAAACCGACTTCAAAAAACCTACCTCTAAAAAGCAAGAAATAATATTCGTAATAATAAAACACGTTCATTGAAGTCGGGTGGGGCTTTTAGAATAAAAAAAAGGGATTTGTACTCCAGCCCCACCCGACTTCAATAGACGTGTTTTATTATTACGAATATTATTTCTTGCTTTTTAGAGGTAGGTTTTTTGAAGTCGGTTTTTTGTTTTTTTTTTAACAATTTTATTTTATTTATGTAGTATGACTAATTTAATGCCTCTCGGTAACGAAATCTAATCCATTCCGTGACCAAAAGTTTTCAGTAATTATCATAAAATTAAGCAACTAGTTCTCTTTCAATTAGTGCATTTCGTTAAATCTACATTCAACTAATATAAAAAAACTACAATCAGTTGTAACAATCACTAATAATAAAGTTTTTAATTTCCATTATGTTACTCTTTGGACAAACAGAAATATTATTTTTGATTTTTTGCAACTTAGACAAATCTTAGGAACTTCTCATAAATCATACTTTTAGAAAACATATCGTAGTATTTAATAAAAATCTAATAATAATTAGTCACCATAACACATATTGGTAAAAATAATTAACCAAAAATATTTTAAAACGGCAGTCATGGAACGACAGTCATGGAATGGACTACCACAGTAACGGAATGTAACTCTTAAGACTAATATACTCATGACCAGAAAAATGAGAACAAAAATAATTAAAATAAACTAATCTTCGCTCAAAAAACTGCGACACTGCAAAATCAATTTTAACAAGTCATACATAAGAGTCATGACAAGAAAAATAAGATAATAAAGTAGTTATCATAAACTAATCTTCGCCAAAACAACTATAATAATAAAATATATTGTGTTACCTTTTTGTGGTTCATATCATATCTTGTTGGTTGTTTTAAAAATAATAATTAATTTAATGAGAATGAAGATTTCTGCTAAGTAGGTATATGTACATTCTGCTTAAGGATTCCATTCCGAAACTTTTTGGTTCCGCGAATACGTTACCAGAGCATTGGTTTCAGAATGGAAGTAACGGGAGACGTCCGCGCTTTAGATTTAATTTAATATCTTTTTACTAACTCAATTTAGCAACAAGCTTATTATCGAATTGGATTAACTACAAGTTAGAGAACTATTGATATTATTTGCAAGAAATATTCATAGAAACTTAGCTTGGTATTGGTTTCGGTTTGTGGAAGTAAGAAATTGGACCACTATCACCTAGGCAATTTTTCAAGTCGTTTTTTAAGTCAACATTAACGAATTCAAATTGGAGACCGGTTAAAAATGTAGAACTAGTATTGCCACTTTAAAAAAAAATAGTTTTGATTGGTAGATTCTTACAATAAGTTGGTTAAAATCGCGGTTTCGGAAGGGGATTTTCCACTTGTACTGAAATGCATCCCCGTGTTGTAAATTAATTTTAAAATTAAATATTTACTTTAAAACATTTCAATAGGTTTAAAACGAATCTTTAAAAGCCATATTTTCAGAAAAATAGGTAAAGTTTCATTTAAAAAAAATACTAATACTCAAATTTTTACTTTAAATATTCAGGATACGTACTGGGACAGTGAAAAATTTGGTGTTTTCTAGAATTAAATTTGAAAAAAAAAAACTATGCGTTATAGAGCAATATTGTATAGAAAAAAGTTGAAAATAATAACCACAGATTTCAGACTTTTTGAAAAAATGACCCAAATAAGTTTAGACTTGGTGACTTGCTATTGCTAGCTAACGTTTTACTGTATAAATGTTGATGTCTATTAAAAGTACATTTAATGAGCCTTCAATTAATAATAGTTTGATTTAATTAACATAACAGTTACCATAGTTAAACGCTTCAAGCGTTATTGCTTGCGCCGCCATAAAAGGGGAATAAAAGATTTGAATTTAAGAAATGCGGGTAAATTCGCTACGAGATGATATAGAAAAGACAAAAGTTCTTGAACAGTTCAATTAAAAAAGGAATACTCAATTGCCTATGAAGTTGCTCAAGTAATCCAAATAAATGAGGCAATGTAAGTAATGTTGTTCGGAAACTGAATCTCAGTAATGCGGAAGGCAACTGGCAAAATGGCGCTGCTTACGCTTGTTCTACGAGAGTTATGAAAACAATGGACTTTTACATAAAAATATAGTTTTTTTAGCTTTAAAATGATTCAATTCTGTGTAATAGGCTTTAAAAATTTTGGCACTTCACATTTCCGAAAAATCTGGATATAGAATAATTTATAAATTCTGTAAGAATAAAAACGTCTTAACTTGGCTTTCAACTCCGGCATTTGTATTGTAGAATTGTCTTTTATGTCCATTTTGGGTCAATGGGTCTTTTTCGGTAAAAAAATACCACAAAATAAATATCTATTTTCTCATACATTTTGTTCTGAACGTCTACTATGCTGTCTTAGGAACAAGCGTACGCAGCGTCATCTGCAACTAGCTCTGCGTTGCCAACCCCATTGATTCCGTTCGACAAGTATTCCTACGGTTTCTAGAGATTGATGGCTATGTCCGAAGGGGAAGAAGTATATAACAACAGCATTAAATTAGATAGGATTAAATTAACTTTGAAGAACTTTTTGAAAAGGTGCGAGTGTAGGTTAATTTTTAACTTGTGTCCTTATGATAGCTTTGACTTGGTGTCACTACTCGTACGTGGGAACGCTGCGCGCGCGCAGAGCGGGCGGGGCTGGCCCAGCGCTTTGTTTTCCAAACCGTTTCCGGGTGCCGTTTTTGGAAATTACGAATTTTTGCTCACACCATTATACTTATTTATAATAAACTAGCTTTTGGCTGTGACTTCGTTTGTGTAAAATTACGTTCCCCGAGGGCTAAATTAGGGGCTTGTAGCTAATGATTATTTTTTAGGACTAATGACTAATCTATCTTTATACCAGTTGAGATGTAAATAAGTAAAATAAGAGACGATAGAGTTACAATGCATTTGTAATTTAGCAAATATTTTTCTCACTCAAGTGTTGTAATTCTTATGTAAAGTTGTTAAAATAAGACAATTCTGGACCGGAATGATAATTAAAATTAACACTACTCCACCAAAGAGTTGGTCCGATAGTAAAAGTTGTTCAGTTTGATTGTCCCTATCTACCATATTCGGCTTTATAAGGCTTTTACCAAACACCTTATATACTTATGAAACTCTCGGCTAAAAGTAGAGAGAGACACCATTTTTGGAGGGTAGACCTTTCATGGACACTAAGAAGGGATTTTGGAAAATTCACCCCCTAAAGGGATGAAATAGGCAATAGGGGATGAAAGTTTGTAGCGAGTGCGAGTGCGAGTGCAGTGCAGTGCAGTGCTATGCAGTGCAGTACAGCGGAGCGAAGTGGAGTTGAGTGGAAGTCGAATTTTAAAAATTCTAAAGATTTTCTATAATGTCTTGCGAACTAAGTCGCGGGCAAAAGCTTGTTTTTTAAAAACAACAAAAGTAATACACACCTATTGAAAAACATTCAAATGTTGCATAATAGAATGTTTCTTGGAAAATTACACTCTGTTGACATAAACTTTGTACTTAAAATTCGTTGACGTCCACAGAGCAAAAACATAAGCAAAAACATCATTCTGTCTGCGCATGAGTTAAAAAAAGAATTTAAAATGTCAACAAATTAATCAGCGTGCTTAGCTCTCGCAACATAATTCACGTTCGCATACCACCAAGTTCAAACATTTAATTTCGCTTTTGTCGTGAAAAAAAGACGTCAAAGGCGCCGCACAAAGAGGCTTAATCGATTAAACGTAAATCGATTATAGCATCGATTATGTGAATCGATTGTCCGGTGCGTTAGGGGTAGGCCGTCGCCTGTGACCGATCGTTGGGCTATTACTTCATCAGTGACAAAAAGCAACGCGATATATGGAGTTATGGAGATAACGCACTCATGTACAGGCTGTTCCATTTTTATGGCATCTTAAAATTAAAAAAACTGTAAATGTTTTTGGTCCACAATAATTGAATAAATAAGTTGTTTAACAAGCGTAAACAGAACGCAAACCACCAAAGTTTCAAATGTATAATGTAGTCAAAACAATTTAGTATCAACGTAGGTATAAATAAAAAAATACATACTTATCTACATTATCTGCCTAGGTAACAAATACCAAGAACTAAATTAAATTTATCGAAAACTAAAGCAAAAGCGAAGGGTTCCGTACCAAAAAATAGCAAAAAAAAAAACACGTTTATTGTATAGGAGCCCCACTCAAATATTTATTTTATTCTGTTTTTAGTATTTGTTGTTATAGCGGCAACAGAAATACATCATTTGTGAAAATTTCAACTGTCTAGCTATCACGATTCATGAGATACAGCCTGGTGACAGACAGACAGACAGACGATACAGATAGACAGACAGCGGAGTCTTAGTTATAGGGTCCCGTTTTAACCCTTTGGTTACGGAACCCTAAAAGCAATTAGAACCCACCATAATATTTAGATAACGAAAAAAAAAGGTTATTTACTGTTGATGGTAAAGGCATTATACGCTTATTTTTCATAAAAGTAGGTATATCTACACCCTGTAATTCTCGCATGCGTGGTGCCATCACCGGGCGTTTAGCCGCGCCGCAGCGGGGCGCGGGCGCCGGCGCAGCCTTTGTGTCCACTTTTTATACATTTCAATATTTTTTTATACTTTTTATTAAAGCCGCTGTCCGTTAGAGGTGGCCTGTAACACGGTGTTCGTACAATTCGAATTTCAAAAAATGCCATTTCGATTGTTTTTCTCTGACGGAGGTCACAGATGTTTTAGTATGGGGATACAGCTCGCGCGACAAAACTTGAAACAAAACATAGACAATGGAGCTTGCGCAGTAGAAATTTTCACTTTTAGTACAAAAGTTGTAATGAGCAGGTCACGCAGTACTAAAAATTGTTATGTTGCGCGAGAAAAATAGTATAGGTACAGACCTACTATTTTTCAAACATGAAATTCTAATCTGTTTTTCTTTACTAAAATAAGTAAAAAGTTTCTGACAATATCACAAATCACTTTTCTATTAAGTAGGTACCAAATCTAGGCGTGGAAAATAATAATGTTGACCAAATACTTTAATTTACTTTTTAATCAAACTATCTTTACCGAACTCCTTACATGGGCGGTGCAGCCTACGAAATTTTTATTTTTTTATACTCTATGGTAGATTCGTGATTTGAATGATGCGTCCTGAGAATACTCCTGGAGCAATTTAGATGGACAGATAAGGAGGTGCGATGGCTTGCGTTAAATGAGAGACCGCCATTGTTTATACCTTGTTAGGTGTTGTCAGGGGTTCATAACCTTTTCATTTATAACTCATAATCTATTTTAGGAACTTTACATAGAAATGGGTGCCCGCATAACAAAGCAGGTTACAGGTCGGTACAGGTCTGTATATACCGATCAGTAGGAACAGGTAAAGTATAGGTACTTTTCTATGGGAGGCCGCATAAAGAAAAGAGGTTGTCGGTACTGGTTTGCGCATACATCCCCGGCGCAAACCGGTACCGACACAGTGCTGGATTAACCCTTAAGCAAATTAAGCAATTGCCTCGAGCATCACGTCTAGGGGGGCAACATAATCGGCACCGAAAAAAAACGAAAGAAAAGTTTTTTTGTAAGATATGAAAATGCTTTATTTCAAATTCATTTGTGTGGCCGTGTAAAACAACTTAAGTACTACAAGATTTGTGGATGAAACTGTCAAAATAATGGCGCTGCGCGGTCGTTTCTAAGACAAGAGTGCAAGAATAGTGGATGAAACTGAGTAAAAATCGTAAAAGGCCGTTTTTTTGTTTTAGACTGGTATTTTTCTGGAAAATCGGGAATTTTGTGCATATCCTAGACAGGCATTCTCCCCTACGTAGATGGTAGCCCTATATAGGGGGCCCACAGTGCGTGGATTGCTTAAAGCACCAAGTAGTCTTTCTTAATCCGGCACTGTACCGACATATCAGGATCGGAAAGCCTGTATCCTTTATGTTTGCACCCTAACTAATGTTTTTGAGATTTAAGGTAGGTACATACCCACAGACATGCATTCTACAAAGCTTATGTATGACTATGCTTATTTCAGCTGTTGAAATTGAGCTTTGAGAAAATTCTACTCAAATTATGCTTCTTTCTTTCTTATCGTATGAGGATTAGTGGCCACCTCTGGTGTTAGAGTTTATCAAGCCGCCTGTAAGGCCTCTAACGGCTTGAAGACTGTTATCAGATGACAATAGCTGGGACCGACGGTTTAACGTAGCCTCCGAAGCATGGAAGCGCTCAGTTGTATTGCCACTTAACGGTCACCCATCCGACACCTAGCCGGATCGAACATTGCTTAACAAACGTGATCGAGTACGATCAGTCTGTCATGCTTCGCCATGAGTGCTTCTAGCAAATTCTAATTTCTAGCAAAGTTACAGGAAGAATTTGCTCGAAAATTTTCGTTCGATTTTGTGTTAATAAAGAGCAAGTCAATCCATATAGGTACTCCACTGATGTCCATTATTGTATGTGTATACCCAACGTTCAGTGGCAAAACCATAGCGTAGAATGGAAATAAAATAAATTAAAAGAATACCCAATTATAGCTATAAAGACACGAACAAACTCTTTTGATCCTCATTTGTTTATCCTACGCTCAACGACAATATCAAAGCGCGCGGAACGGAATTAAAGAAAAATAAATTTAAAAAAAAGAATGACAATCCGTCTGGCACGGATCGGGCCCGGTCACCCAACACCGGGTGAAAGTCCCGGTGAAGCTTTTAAACGTGACAGTTGACAAGTTGACACCGACGTCCGTCCGAGACGGTTAATTTAGCCGTGGGTGGTTAAACGCCGATTTGTGAAGCTGCGGTAATGGACTTCGCCGATTCGAATTTGGAATCTTGAAAAATTCGAATTGGTTTTTGGAATGTGTTTTTTTTTTGTTTAACATATTATTGCAATGCAAATAATACACACATTGTCACACAAGGGGGTCTAACCTCACCTAGTTTGGGCAGCGTTCTCTCCAATATTAGTTTATCTAGCTTAGTTTTTAACTTAATATAATTTACATTAAGCAAGTAACTTCTTGGAGAGAAAATAAAGATTATTTTAATATTATTATTTACCAAGAGAACAGACGTTACTCTCATATTTTAATCAACTGAAAAGCTTATGGGTAACATTCTTATTGGAATTTATGTTAAGAATTTATTTAACTCACTAGTTTAGTGAGCTAGAGTATTATTAAGATTGAAGTCTGTGGCCCCATTGTATGAAAAAGGTATCTTATAAACATCTAGATTTTATACACACAACAAAGAAAGATAATGAACTTTTCATATAAGTCGATTGTATAACTTTTGTAACAACGATCCAAATCCGTTCTGTTCAAAATTCAAAATTTTGTTCTGATCAGACCCAAACTATCAAATTTTTTTTCAAAATCAATCAATGAAATAATTTTATTCACACCAAACAAAGTGCATTACTGTTTTTAACAATTACAATTTCAGTTCTTGCCAAACATGGACAATGAAATGTGTGTTACAAATCAAACCTCTTTCCTCAACCACTATAATTTATGGTTTACCTTTTTATTAGAAATAAGTTTATGTTTTCATGTTGTCACTTAACTGTCTTTGTATAAAATTGAAGAAAATCAGTACAAGAATTATTACGCTAAAATATATTTTTCACCTCTCCAGCACGAAAAGGGTGCTTTTGGCGCGTAAAAACTCGCAGCAAAATCGACATTTGCTGCGAGCGTGAGGCAAAGTGCTTTATTAATTTCTAACACCAGCTTTTGAAATTAAAAAAAAAAGAAATAGAGTGACGGGGATGATACTTGTAAAATTGATATGTAAGAGAAGGATAGATAACTTTATGTTGCCTGTTGTTTTTTTTTTGTTTGGCTCTGGCAAGGAGGTTTATAATAAGGAGTGAGTACTCTACAAAAATTTTCACCTATCGTTTAAAAGAAATTCAACTTTATTGCATTGCACATAGAGTTGAAATTCTATCGACGACATTGACTGAAGGCACTACTGTGTGAAAGAGACAACACCAGGTGGAGGTCGGTGTCTCGTTCGCACAATTGCCATTACTAAACAATAATACCACGATAGTAGGACTAAAAATATGTACGTTACCAATCAAGTAGTGTATCAAAATTAAAGATTCGGAGTGGGAAGTCGAATATATACTATTTAAATATTAATTTTAGAATGACACATAATAATTGTAATATAAAACAGAACTTTTTTGATTTAATTAGATATCTACAATAATGCTAATCAGCAATCATCGGTGAGGTGGTAATAAATAGAAGTGTCAATCCTAGCAACTCCGATTTTGACTTGAATTTCAATTTAAGAATTTCAATCTATAGGAAATGTTACTTTACAAAACTAGTGTGACCATAAATACTTCACCATTTCAGATTTCCAGAAAAACGAAATTGTTCTATTGAAATGGCTAGAGGTCGCAGGCGAGACGGTAAAATTAATAATAATAATCAAATTCATGTTTGTGCGCCTATTTCAATGAAACTCGGTTTCTGGTACTATTTCAACATGAAAATAACAACGCAATGTTGAAAATTTTAAAAATCCAAGATGGCGGCCTACTTTTTTGTTTTTGGGCCGATTTCGATGAAACTCGGTTTTTGGAACTATTTTGACAAGAAAATAACAACGCAATTTTTAAAAAAACTAAAAATCCAAGATGGCGGCCTACTTTTTTGTTTTTGGGCCGATTTCGATGAAACTCGGTTTTTGGAACTATTTTGACAAGAAAATAACAACGCAATTTTTAAAAAACTAAAAATCCAAGATGGCGGCCAACTTTTTTGTTTTTGGGCCGATTTCGATGAAACTCGGTTTTCGGTACTATTTTGACAAGAAAATAACAACGCAATGTTGAAAATAAAAAATCCAAGATGGCGGCCAACTTTTTTGTTTTTGGGCCGATTTCGATGAAACTTGGTTTTTGGAACTATTTTGACAAGAAAATAACAACGCAATTTTAAAAAAACTAAAAATCCAAGATGGCGGCCAACTTTTTTGTTTTTGGGCCGATTTTGATGAAACTCGGTTTTTGAAACTATTTTGACAAGAAAATAACAACGCAATTTTTAAAAAACTAAAAATTCAAGATGGCGGCCAACTTTTTTATTTATGGGCCGATTTCGATGAAACTTGGTTTTTGGAACTATTTTGAGAAGAAAATAACAACGCAATTTTAAAAAAACTAAAAATCCAAGATGGCGGTCAACTTTTTTGTTTTTGGGCCGATTTCGATGAAACTCGGTTTTCGGTACTATTGGTTTACGAAAGGTTTTATTACAAAGTTCCTGTGGCCTTCTTCCGGCTTCCTTCATCAGACTCTTGGATACTATTACCCGACAGAGCACTCGTCAAGACGATTCAAACGAGCCCAAACTCGATGGGGTTGCATGATTTCAATATTGAGTTCCTATGGCATGGCCTCCAGACTTCATCATCCAACCCTGAACCTCGTCTCCCGTCAGAGTACTTGTCAAGACAATTCTAACAAGCCCAAACACGATGGGGTTGTATAGTTTCATTCATCATAGAGTTTCTGTGGCGTTCTTCCGGCTCCATCATCAGATCAGCTTAATGACATTGTAATATTGCATTTCCTTCCATTTCTGACCTGTGTTCAAAGTTTCAAGTCTCTAGCTCATCGGGAATTCAGTATAAAATCGTTTGCAAAATTTGTGCTCAAACAAACAAAAGAGCAAGCAACCTAATAAAAACGCGGTAAAAAGTGTTAATTATAAATAAAGAACTACCTAGGTATTTAAGTTTATATTAAACAGTTTAAAGTATTATGTATGTCTCCGGCCAACCATACGGTTTGGTCACCCTAATGAAGAAAAGGACACATACATCTACTTGACCTCTCTGTCGGCTCGTTTTGGGGCGAAGCGCTCATTCCGGTTTATAGTACTATTTCCATGGGCTCTGGACATGGATTATTAAGAATAAAAAATAAAATACACGGATATACCAAGGAGTTTTAAACAAAAAGAGTGTGGACGAAATGAGGTCGCATGCATGATATGAATATAAAATAAAATAGGAAAGATTAATGAAATATAATAACTAAATTAGTGTTATATGATCGTAAATAAATAAATAAAAGAAAAATACTTCTCATTTTGACCTAGCGATTTAACTCATAGCACAGAATACCTAATTAATAGTACAACTCATAGGCGCACCGTTTTTAAGTTATTTATTTAAATTTTAGTTTATAAATTGTACCATTGCTTTTTACCCGACCCGAGGGTTATGTTTTTCGCGCGTATATTGTATGTTTGTATGTAATATTCTTTATTACCTCATATCTTTTAAACGGCTGAACGGATTTCCATGATTAACATATCGTTAGATTTGTCTTGCCAGCCCAAGTGTTCTTAAGAAAGTGGCGTTATAAAAAAACCAACATGGCGGCTGCACGGTGCTATTATACGTAGTGGAAAAAAATTTTTTTTTTTAGAATACTGCAATATGGGTGTCAAATTAAAGGTCTCATTAAAAGGATTTCAAAAAGGTATATCATGATTGTAATAAATCATCATCATCATCGGCATATAACTCAAATCATTCATAATGTCACTTTCTTTATGCATGCCTCCGACTGCATGTTATAATGTTGCCTTTAATATTTAATCTTGTTTCCATCTTTTCAGTTGACTTGTCTTTTTATGCAGGAGGGTTTTTAAAGACGTAATAAATACAAGTAAACATTAATATCGCTTACTTAAAATATCATATTTATTTGGTTTTCATAAAAAATAGCAGTGCAGTTTCCGAACGCAACATGCCAATACCAAGGAGGTTCATATAAGGAGTGAGTACTATACAAAAATTTTCACAATTCGTTCAAAAGAAATTCAACTGTATTGCCTTCGTCATAGAGTTGAAATTCTATCGATGACATTGACTGAAGACTCTACTGTGTGAATGAAACAACACTAGGTGGAGGTCGCTGTCTCGTTCGCACAATTGCCATTACAAAACAATAATACCACGATAGTAGGAAAAAAAATTTACGTTACCAATCACGTAGTGTGTCAAAGTTAAGGATTCCGAGTGGAATATTGAAAATATACTACTTAAATATTAATTTAGAATAACACATAGTAATTGTAAAATAAAACTAAACTTACTCTTTTGATTTAATTAGATTTCTACAATAATGCTAATCAGCATTATTGTAGTTGTATAAATTCAAGTGTCAATCCTGGCAACTCCGATCCGATTTTGACTTTGGCGCCAAATTTCAATTTTAGAATTTCAATATTCGGGAAATAATCCTTTACAAAACTAGGGTGACCATAAATACTACACCATTTCTGATTTCCCAAAAACGAAATTGTTCTATCAATGGAAATAACTGGAAGTCGCAGGCGAGGGGTAAAGTTTATATTAATAATCAAATTCATGTTTATGCGCCGATTTCGATGAAACTCGGTTTTTGGCACTATTTTGACAAGAAAATAACAACGCATTTTTTAAATTTAAAAAATTCAAGATGGCGGCCAACTTTTTTGTTTATGGGCCGATTTCGATGAAACTCGGTTTTTGGCACTATTTTGATAAGAAAATAACAACGCATTTTTTAAACATTAAAAAATTCAAGATGGCGGCCAACTTTTTTGTTTATGGGCCGATTTCGATGAAACTCGGTTTTTGACACTATTTTGATAAGAAAATAACAAAGCATTTTTAAAATATTAAAAATTCAAGATGGCGGCCAACTTTTTTGTTTATGGTCCGATTTCGATGAAACTCGGTTTTTGGCACTATTTTGATAAGAAAATAACAACGCATTTTTAATATATTAAAAAATTCAAGATGGCGGCCAAATTTTTTGTTTATGGGCCGATTTCGATGAAACCCGGTTTTTGGCACTATTTTGATAAGAAAATCACAACGCATTTTTTAAATTTAAAAAATTCAAGATGGCGGCCAACTTTATTGTTTATGGGCCGATTTCGATGAAACTCGGTTTTTGGCACTATTTTGATAAGAAAATATCAAAGCATTTTTAAAATATTAAAAATTCAAGATGGCGGCCAACTTTTTTGTTTATGGTCCGATTTCGATGAAACTTGATTTTTGGCACTATTTTGATAAGAAAATAACAACGCATTTTTAAAAGATTAAAAAATTCAAGATGGCGGCCAACTTTTTTGTTTATGGGCCGATTTCGATGAAACTCGGTTTTTGGCACTATTTTGATAAGAAAATAACAAAGCATTTTTAAAATATTAAAAATTCAAGATGGCGGCCAACTTTTTTGTTTATGGTCCGATTTCGATGAAACTCGGTTTTTGGCACTATTTTGATAAGAAAATAACAACGCATTTTTAATATATTAAAAAATTCAAGATGGCGGCCAAATTTTTTGTTTATGGGCCGATTTCGATGAAACTCGGTTTTTGGCACTATTTTGATAAGAAAATCACAACGCATTTTTTAAATTTAAAAAATTCAAGATGGCGGCCAACTTTATTGTTTATGGGCCGATTTCGATGAAACTCGGTTTTTGGCACTATTTTGATAAGAAAATAACAAAGCATTTTTAAAATATTAAAAATTCAAGATGGCGGCCAACTTTTTTGTTTATGGTCCGATTTCGATGAAACTTGATTTTTGGCACTATTTTGATAAGAAAATAACAACGCATTTTTAAAAGATTAAAAAATTCAAGATGGCGGCCAACTTTTTTGTTTATGGGCCGATTTCGATGAAACTCGGTTTTTGGCACTATTTTGATAAGAAAATAACAAAGCATTTTTAAAATATTAAAAATTCAAGATAGCGGCCAACTTTTTTGTTTATGGTCTGATTTCGATGAAACTTGGTTTTCGGAACTATTTAGACAAGAAAATAACAACACAATTTTTAAAAAACTAAAAATCCAAGACGGCGGCCAACTTTTTTGTTTTTGGGCCGATTTCGATGAAACTTGGTTTTTGGAACTATTTTGACAAGAAAATAACAACGCAATTTTTAAAAAACTAAAAATCCAAGATGGCGGCCAACTTTTTTGTTTTTGGGCCGATTTTGATGAAACTCGGTTTTTGGTACGATTTTGACAAGAAAATAACAACGCAATGTTGAAAATTTAAAAAATCCAAGATGGCGGTCAACTTTTTTGTTTTTGGGCCGATTTTGATGAAACTCGGTTTTTGGTACGATTTTGACAAGAAAATAACAACGCAATGTTAAAAATTTTAAAAACCCAAGATGGCGGTCAACTTTTTTGTTTTTGGGCCGATTTCGATGAAACTTGGTTTTTCTTGTCAAAATCGTACCCAAAAACCGAGTTTCATCGAAATCGGTCCAAAAAAACAAAAAAGTTGGCCGCCATGTTAGATTTTTAGTATTTTAAAAATTGCGTTGTTATTTTCTTGTCAAAATATTGCCAAAAACCGAGTTTCATCGAAATCGGCCCAAAAACAAACAAGTTGGCTGCCATCTTAGATTTTTTATTTTTTTCATTACATATTGTGTTATTATTTTCTTGTCAAATTAGTACTAAAAACTGAGTTTCATTCAAATCAGCCCACAAATAAAAGAGTTGGCTGCCATATTTTTTTTATATTTTTAACATTTCTTTGTTATATTTTGATCAAAATAGTAACAAAATCGAGTTTCATAAAATCGGCCCACGAACAATATAGTTGGCCGCCATTTTGTTTTTTTTTTATATTTTTAACATTGTGTCTTCGTAAATCTCTTGCACCCATTTTATTAATTTCACAAGTAAAGAAATTGGTGCAAGTATTTTAGACCTTATTGACATCTTTACCAAAATAACAGTTTTTAATGAAACTGCAAAGTAAATGTACAAGTATAATTATGGGATCGAATTATACAATCGAATTTCAAACGTCAATAAAGTCGAAAATCGTTTCCATCCTTTTTAAACTACAGATCACTAGACAATGTTTTCCTACTTTTACTTGTTTTTCCAACATTTATTTGTTTTTCCGAAGTTCACGCACATTGCATTTTTATTAAAAATTGGAATAAACTTTAAAGTTGCGTAATTATTTACACTTGAAATTAAATTAGATTGAATAAACTAGATTTTAATTGGTTGAATTACCATATTTAAAAAATAAAAACAAAAAAGCAACTTAATAAAAATGTGATAAATAATTTGTTCTTAAAAAATATTTTTTTAAAATAAATATTAATCTTCTTTTTTTTAGTTAACGAGCTAAACTAAAAATATACCACCGCCTATCAGAGTACTCGTCAAGACCATTCAAACGAGTCCAAACTCGATGGGGTTGAAAGGTTTTATTGCAGAGTTCCTGTGGCCTTCTTCCGGCTCCATCATCAGACTCTTGGATACTATTACCCAACAGAGCACTTGTCAACACGATTCAAACGAGCCCAAAATCGATGGGGTTGCATGATTTCAATATTGAGTTCCTATGGCATGGAATCCAGACTTCATCATCCGACCCTGAACCTCGTCTCCCGTCAGAGTGCTTGTCAAGACAATTCTAATAAGCCCAAACACGATGGGGTTGTATAGTTTTATTCATCATAGAGTTCCTGTGGCGTTCTTCCGGCTCTATTATCAGATCACCTCAATGACACTGTAATATTGCATTTCCTTCCATTTCTGACCTGTGTTCAAAGTTTCAAGTCTCTAGCTCATCGGGAATTTGGTATAAAATCGTTTGCAAAATTTGTGCTCAAACAAACAAAAGAGCAAGCAACCTAATAAAAACGCGGTAAAAAGTGTTAATTATAAATAAAGAACTACCTAGGTATTTAAGTTTATATTAAACAGTTTAAAGTATTATGTATGTCTCCGGCCAACCATACAGTTTGGTCACCCTAATGAAGAAAAGGACACATACATCTACTTGACCTCTCTGTCGGCTCGTTTTGGGGCGAAGCGCTCATTCCGGTTTATAGTACTATTTCCATGGCCAATACCAATATAAAAAAAAACTTTTGAAATGGGTGCATTCCACGAGACTAATATCGATTGTGAATAACACTAGCGATTTTTTCAACGCGCGACTTTTTTACCGCCTACGGGAACTGGGGGGACTGTGATCCATCAGTATTCAATCAGGGGTCTATTTCATAAAAGAATTAAAAAGAACAGTAATTTACCATAGTAGTACCTAGTTTATTGGGGTAGAATTATGTTTCATGATTGATAAGAAACATAATTCTATCCCAATAACAACAATGGAAAATTATAATAGTAAGTTTACTAATCTTTATAAAATAGGCCCCTTATTAAATACTGATGGATCCAGTATTTACCACGCGTGTAGCTGTCGCCCAAAACAATCTCGGCAGAACTTACTGATTAAACTGTCTTGATATATTTGATGCCAAATGCTCCAAGCAGCTTTAGAATGCGATACACCCGCATTCTAATGTAAACTGAACCTACCACTGAACTATTCAACATTTGACACTGGCAAAATTAGTCCCTAAAGAGGAGAGTAGATTGCCAAACCAAAAATAAGAAGAAGAAGAAATTACTTTCCATGGTTAAAATTTACTCTATGGCGAACGATAACCTAGCGATTAGTCTGATGGAATGCACCCACTGATATACTAGAAGTAATTAGCAAATAGTCTGCTTGAATGAACCCGTGAAATAAATGGCGGATATTGGTCTAATTATGTATGGCTATGTAGCCAAAGCCGTAATATAAAAAAAATATAAAAAATAGCGGGAATCAATATTTTTTTTCGGCAAGCCGCAAGGTTGTTTTAATGATTTTTATGAATTTTGTGGAATAAATTATTGCGAAAATGAGTGCATCCAGCGATGAAGATGGTTGTTTAACTCCAAATGAGTTAAGAGAACAAGTTTCCAATGCTGAATTAAGCTTTTTACCAGAAAAGTCACGTGAAAAATATCTTAAGGCGTACGAACTATTTAATAATTGGCGACTTTCAAAAGGTGCTAAAACTTATTCTGAGACTGTGCTGTTGTCATATTTTATGGAGTTATCAAAAACAAGGCAAGCGAGTACGCTATGGAGTATCTATTCCATGCTAAAAGCTGTTATTAAAACAAAACGTAATGTGAATATAGAAACATATCCAAAACTGATGTCATTTTTAAAAAGGTCGGATGGATACAAATCTAAAAAATCAAAAGTTTTCACCGCATCTGAGATTGAAAAATTTCTTAATGAAGCACCAGACTGCAATTACCTCGGCATAAAAGTAAGTATGTAAATTGGTACTAGCTAATTTACCTTTAAAAAAATAGGTACCTACCCCTACTGGTTTAATATTTTTACTTATAAGAAGTGTAAAACTTTGTTATTCTTTGTTACAGGTTGGTCTCATTATTGGAATACCTAAATGGGGCGTGCCGCTCCAACGAATTGTTGAATCTAACAATAAATGATGTTGAGAAGCACTCCGACAATTTAATATTGGTAAAGTTGTTGAATACAAAGACTAAAATTGACAGATCTTTTGTAATTCGTGAAGAATATGTAAATATAATAGATAAGTATATGGCGTTGCGTCCCGCTCATACAAAAACAACCAAATTTTTTTTGCAATATGCTAATGGAAAATGTAAGATACAGCCTATGGGAATCAACAAAATTGGCGAAATACCGCGAAAAATTGCAACTTTTCTAGAGCTTCAAGACCCTCATCTATATACTGGTCATTGTTTAAGAAGAACTTCGGCCACGCTTTTGGCCAATTCTGGAGCTGATCTTACTGTCTTAAAACGCCATGGGGGATGGAAATCCAGTACTATTGCGAAGAGCTATATTGAGGATTCAATTGAGAGTAAATCCAAAATTTGCAAAGGAATTATAGAATCGATTAATTTAAAAACTCCCACGGACAGGTCACACCCTTCTACTTCGAAAGAAAATACTACTGAAAGTCATGTAATTTCACCAGACCCATCTGAATGCCCCCCACAACCTCAATTCATAAACATAGAAACTTTACCTAATTCACAAGTGAACAATACTAAGATCACCGCTCCAAACAAAACAGTAACCTTCAACTTGCATAACTGCACAAATTTCACTTTTAATTTTTAATTTTGTATTTTTTGATGTTTTCTATAATAAATATTATAATTGCCTTAAATGTTGTTTTTCTTACCTATAACACTTTTCTCGCTGGTAGAGGTGAAAAGTTGTATGTTTAACACGAGAGCAAATTTTTTGATGTCTTGTGCCTTTAAATCACTCACTTTGCTCAGTAGTCTATATTAGAATCACTCGCTACGCTCGTGATTCAATTCTAGACTACTTCGCTAGTTCGTGATTTAAAAGTCAGCACTCGCAGCAAAAAATGACTTTGCTCTCTTGTATAACAAATAACTATTATTCACTTTCCACGTAAGTAAACCCTCACCACCATAGCTACTAGCCCACGCATCGCTTACAATGTGAAATGTAAAAAAGTTTTTACCATCACCACTCGAAAAAGTGCGTTTAATTCAACGATAAGAGTGAATAAAACGCTGTTTTATTCACCGAGTGAATAAAAATATTTTGAATTTGGAACAAGCGCGCATCGTATGAATTACGTACAAAAAAAAATAAACGTGCTGAAAGTATAGAAAACTATTCCATAGATAAAGACTCCCGCCAATTTTATTTAGGTTCTTTTTTGTGTCTCATCTTTGGGTTATTTTCTAAAAAATATCCCGCCAAATTAATTAGGTTCTTTTTAGTGTCTTATCTTTGGGTTCTTTTCTATTTAATAGAAGGAGATTAGATGTTCAGTGTTGCATTACATCAGTCCATTCCATCAGTTTGGTACGATCTTCAGACTGTAAAAATTCAAAGTCTATAATACAAACTGATGAAATGTACTGATGCCAGACCAATCATGTAATTTCCCTCTTAGCGTGGTTGTTTTATGTCATTGGAAAACTTCTAGTTTCACTATTTTCTAATATTTAAATATATTATTACTGATTACCTACCTAAATAATGAAAACGTAATAACTATAAATACTATAGGTATAAGTACTGCTATTTGTTTTCTCGCAGTCAATGGTAAAAAGTAGAGTACACAACTCGTGAAAAAAAAATTTCATCTCGGTCCTTTGTATCCTTCGCTGATCTCGGGATCCAACTTAGTCCCTCGAACTAAATTTCCTCATTTTTCACTTGTTGTATAATCTACTATTATCATAGTTACCTATCCCTATCTATTTTTTGTCACCCTTCATTTACAACCTTTTTCAGTTAAAATATTTTAAAGTACACACCTACTCCAAAGGGGACAGACAGTGCCTATTATTATTAATGCTGATCGAAAATTTAACACCTCCATAAGTAGAACAACAACACTACTTCTAAATCATTTTGGAATAACCCAATCATTTCATAATACATCGCAGTTTTTGTTCTAACTGTCTTCAATAAAACCAATAACCACAGTGTAATGTAAACGGTGTATATCTAAGTTTCATTTAATTTTTTTTTGTTCGAAATACAAGTCACAGGTATGCCACAGACGATAAATCTCAAAAGGGCCGCTTCATCAGAAGCGATGATTCTCAAAAATGTGCTTTTTGTGACACCCGATGACACTCGAAATCATTGTGAGGGACATTGTGCACCAATTAACGGAGTAATGACGCCCGATGATTGCCGACCGGAGTTCGGTTGTACAATCGACGTATAGGAGGGAGAAATCGAACAGAGACAAAGTTTGAGCCACAGCATAGATGACGTAATGCCCCTCTCTATCAGAATGACCTTTTCGCTGAAAGGCAATTCACGTTGCATGACAAGAAAGCAAGGTACTTTACACGGTTAATTTTTAAGTAGGTATAACTAAAAATTAAATGGGGTTTTCAGACCAATGAACAACTTTTACTATGGGGCCAACCACGAAATCGCGAAAAAAAAATCTGCTATCCCATACATTATAGTCGAATCGATGTTGTACTTTTCTATGGAACAGCTGATTTTTTTTCGCGATTTCGTGGTTGGCCCCTTAGTAAAAAATGTTCATTTACGTGGTCTGAAATCCCTATTTCATTTTTAGATATAGTTAAAAATTAACCGTGTATACTTAGCAGCTACATGACTTAAAAGTAGAGTGCCCAGTCAGCAGAGAGTCAACTCAGCCGGACGACATCCTCTCCTATATTAGTGTTGAACTAATTGTCTGTCTTCACGAGTCGTTTTAACTTTCAATTCAACTTGCGTCAAACACATACAATATTACCTCCTAACCGTGTACGATTTCCCTTTCAATTTTCAATTCAACTTGCGTCAAACGCATGCATCCAAACTTTGCGCTTCCACGTTCAACTTTCTGCCATACAAATTTGATTTTTAAGAAGTATACGCTATTGCATGCCCTAAGCCGTAGGGCATGCAATAGCGCGTAAAAAAATAGTTTAAGCAGTAAAAAAACAATTTTAGTAGGGAGATTATAAGCTGGTATACAACTGCAAAATCTGAAACAATTTGCATTTACAACAGCAAGATAATAAATTTTCCTGGATACAAAATAATAAAAATCAGATTAAAAATGCGATATAGATAGAGCAATCAAATCCAGGAAAAAGCATACTTTTAGAATTCTAATATACTTGTAGTAACCACAATCCAACCGAGGAGCTCGGTGGCGCAATGGTTTAGCGCCTGGCCCAGTGATTGCGTAAGTTAAGCAACGTTCGCAAGGGTCAGCCATGGGATGGGTGACCAAAAATTTACTATCGCGATCCTCCGTGCTTCGGAAGGCACGTTAAGCCGTTGGTCCCGGCTGCATTTGCAGTCATTAATACCCACCAATCCGCATTGGGCCCGCGTGGTGGGTTATGGCCCGTCCTTCTTGTCCACCCATAAGGAAGGCCTGTGCCCCAGCAGTGGGGACATCAAAAATGGCTGATGTACAACCACAATAAATGGGATATTATATTAAAATATGTAGCACCATAATATCTGTTCGGATATCTACTCTAGCGGTCCAACGGCGGCTCTGTAAGGATTTTGGGCTAATGATTTTAATTTATTGAATACTTTGACAAGATATAATGAAAGAGACGCTGAGTATTATTGTCATGTTGTAATTAAAAAGGGGATGTGATCACATTAGAATAGAAACCTATCTATTATTCTACTTTAGAAAATAAGTATTATTATATTATTAAAAATAAGTAACTCTATGTAGGTATGTAGGCCTTGTAGAGGCTGGAAAGTAAATAGGTTAAAAAAATGACGCATTTTTGTGACAAACCTAAATTCAATACTCATCATATCAATGCTGCACTAAGAAACACCCACTGATGGTCATGTCCAAAGATCTCCATGACGATTGATTCTGCTCTGCCCGCATCCAGCGCCTTTCGACCTTAAAAATGAATCAAATATTTTAATAAAATTGTCATAAACTGTCATGTAGGAGATGATAGTACAGTAGCCCGTAGAACATTGAAATCACCAAAAAGGTTACTGTTTGCCGTTGTGATATAGTTATTTATTACGAAATTATAGATACTTTAACCCAAGTTTTACAGATCGCAACCCGCCGTAACCTATATTTGTTTATCTCCAAAAATGATATTTTTTTATTTTTTCAAGGTTTTCCACATGATTTAGCTATTGTCGTGTTCTACTGCTTTGTTTGATTTTACTTTTACATTTGCTATACTCGAGAAGAGTAATTAAGTCATAAGTACTGTATTATCTTTAAGAACTAACTGTACACTTAATTTGCAAATAAATAAATTGATATAATAACATCTATCTAAACTTGTAAATAGGAAAAGTTACAATAAATAAATTCCAAATCATTATTTTAATGCCTTCAAAATCTTCACACAGTCATGCCGTTATCGTATTATAAAAAGGAAAGTCATTTTACCCAAACTTTTTTACAAGTTGTCACGACACATGTCACGTCCGAAACAATTGATTTTTTTCCCACAACAATAACGAAACCCCATTTTTATTTCGCTCCAATTTCCTTCAAAACGAAACGATGACATTGCTAATTTTTTACCATGTAGGTATCTGAACCTTTTGGAACGACAATTTTAAGTCCTTATTGGCTTCTTCGTAAAGTTTGAAATCGTTAGAGAAGTTGTGTGACACCAAAAAGGTTTGCATGCCGAAAGGTCCGTTGCCTACAATTAAAAAAAATAAAGATCCTCACACTTTTGTGTCACAAAAAAGCGGGAACGTTAATTTTGCATGAAATGACTTTCGGTATAACAAACGATTGACGCTCTTAACAAAGCGACACATGTCAATCTGTTTTGGAATGGAGAAAATAATTAAGTCTCCACTTTTTAATTAATTTGCCAAAAGGCCAGTTTCCAGAGATAAATTCTGGATACCTAGGTAATTAATTTAACAGTTAAATTAATTTCATAGGAATTTTGATACATTTTTGATCGCGAACGCAAAGCTTCCCCGTTTCAGCTTGGGCAAAAACGTATTTCGTATGTCCGGCTGCCCGGCTGAAAACCGGGTCTCGTGTTTTATGAGCAGGTTCGATATTGATATGGATTTTTTAAGACGATTAAATTTTTCGAAATTTTAAAAAATGCGGATATGCGGAAAACTCGGATGAGGGAATGAAAATAATTTGAATGAATTTTGCAGACGAATGGGGAATAGATCGAAAAATCATATTTCATCAATTTCGAAAAATGTTCAAAAATGTCACAAACGCGAGGTTTAGGTACAGATCACTGAAATTGAATCTGTGAACAGCGGACGGGAAATTCGAAAATAAATACTTATACTTGCAATTATCTTGGTAGGTAGGTATGACTATGCCTAGCAGTGGGTGTCATGCGGCTGATATGATTATCGTACCTAAATATGAGCTAAATTATTTTAAAAAATTCAAAGGTGCCAGTTAATGAAATAACAAATCAACCTAGTTTCTAGGTAAAATTGGATTAAGTAGGTAAGTAGGTACTATCCATCAGCCATTTTAATGTCCCCACTGCTGGGGCACAGGCCTTCCTTATGGGTGGATAAGGAGGACGGGCCATAACCCACCACGCGGGCCCGATGCGGATTGGTGGGTGTTAACGACTGCAAATGCAGCTGGGACCAACGGCTTAACGTGCCTTCCGAAGCACGGAGGAGCTCGAGATAATAAATTTTTGGTCACCCATCCCATGACCGACCCTTGCGAACGTTGCTTGACCTCCGCAATCGCTGGGCCAGGCGCTAAAGCACTGCGCCACCGAGCTCTTCTACTATCTAAGTAGGTACTTTACTAAATTAAGTCTGTCACTGTTCCCAGTCATTAACTAATACACAATGCTATTAGATTTAAACTAAACCAATAATCGTCAGCAAAACAAATGTTTCTTTAGAAATTCAGAGCGTACGACTCGTGCAACTGTCATATTTTATTGTCGTTGTGATATCTAGGTGGGTAGTTAACTAGTTATACAAATAATAAGTACACAAGTGGTACACAACACGGGTCGACTTAGGGTTGCCAACTTTTTTGGATCAAATATAATAGTTTCAAGATTTTTAGTGTAAAAATATAGTAGATGGCGAAAAAGTCCAAAAAAATATAGAGGGTTGCCGTTTTGTATGGAGGATTTTAAAGAAGTTGCATTTTTCAAACTTAAGTTAGTACTAACATTTTCATAATTTATGCAACAACCATAAAGACAAGTGTTTAATCACAAAAAAATATTACGTAATTACCTACATAATTATGTGCATTTAAGTAATATTTTTTGTTTAATTTTTTCACTTGAAAAAATATAGTAGTTTTGCCTACTATACATTTTTTTAAAAAACATAGTAGGCAAGCCTTCAATATAATAGGATACTAAGGTTGGCAACCCTAGGTCGACTTGGCATCAGGCGACACGCTGGTCGATTTTAGTCAATTTTTTTTAGTGACAATCGCTTGTAAAATCGAATCGCCACCTCATTGAAATTAGGTTTGCGACTAGATTTTACAAGCGATTGTCGATAAAAAGCCACGTAAATCCACCAGCAAGTCGCCTGCCGAGTCGATCTGTGTAAATACCACAGGCATGCCAAGTCACTGCCAACCAATTTGCCAACAGATGGCGCTACTATTGAAATTATTGAAAACCTTGGTAAGGGTCGATTCGCATCGAACACACCGTTCAGGCGTCGTCCGTCACAGACGGTACGATGACACAATTAAGTATTTTGCAAAAAAGAAATAGATGGGAGTTGCCTTAAATATAAGTAATGAAGTAAAACTTCTCTTCGTTAGTTATGATTAAGTAGGTAAATAAAATGTGATTTTCATGAGTTGAGGTAAATATATTTCTTGAATCTCTTTATCTCGGATTCTTTTTCAAATGCCAATAGCGCATTAAAATTAAAACTGAATGTTCACGAAATTATGAGATCTAGTGTCCGATGTTTGAAGCATTAAGAGGTGTTTTCCTATAGGAATTACTTATTTTTCCAATAAGTAAAATCATCTTATTAGAATTAGATAAGTAATATAGAATTTATTTGACATGGCAAATTAAAATAAGTTCTTGAAGGTAATACAAAACTAAAATATTATACTGTAGTATTACCTTTATACTTAATTTTAGAAACCAAATACTCGCGTAGGTATACCTATTAGTAGGTATGAACCTCTATACTAAAAAAAGTTGGGAGTTACAAGTCGTGATAAAGTTTGGCCACATGATAGAAACTGATCTGTAGGCTGTTTCTAACTAATATTGAGCTGGGCCAAGCTATCCTTACATACAGTTCCATACGGCGGCGGGTTGAATAGCGCACTTTTCCCGGCTTCATTCTAAAAACTATAACAATTCAGGTTTAGCTAATAGGTCAAATATGGTATCATTTTCAGATAAATCAATAACGTAGAATTTATTTCTGATATAAAAAAAAACAATTCATTAAGCAGTTTCTGAAAAATTACACAATAACCAACATTTTTAAACTTCATTTTTTTAGTTTAGGTATTGGCACTTGTTTCAGTATTTTCAAAAAAACTACTTTAAAGAAGCGTTTTTCAGGTTAATTTGTTGTATGCTTTTGTTATGTTAACTATATTTTATACAATTTGAGCTTAACCCAAGTAGTTTCAGTCCATTGTTTGCGGACATACAGCTAGTCAAAAATATGCATTTTTTCACGAAATAAAAAAGATTTCCTTTTCGTTCAGAAACATTTTTCAGATTTTTTGTTTATATTTCTGTAAAGTTAATTAAATTTTCTACAATTTGAGCTTAATTTGAGTAGTCTAGGTCTATTAGTTGCAGAGACATAGCTGGTTAAAAATGGGCTTTTTATTGAAATTAATTGAAAAAATCTTATCTTTGACTAGCTGTGTCTTTGCAACTAGTAAACCTAGACTACTCAAGTTAGGCTCAAATTCTAGAAAATTTAGTTATTTTTACAGAAATATAAACAAAAAAACGGAGAAATGCTTCCGAACGAAACGGAAACCCCTTTTATTTCGTGAAAAAATGCATATTTTTGACTAGCTGTGTCTCCGCAAACAATGGACCTCAACTTTGGGTTAGGCGCAAATTGTATAAAATATAGTTAACATAACAAAAGCATACAACAAATTAACCTGAAAAACGCTTCTTTAAAGTAGTTTTTTTGAAAATACTGAAACAAGTGCCAATACTAAAAAAATGAAGTTAAAAAATGTTGGTTATTGTGTAATTTTTCAGAAACTGCGTAATAAATTGCATTTTTTTATACCAGAAATAAATTCTACGTTATTGATTTACCCGAAAATGATACCACATTTGACCTATTAGTTAAACCTGAATTGTTATAGTTTTTAGAATGGAGCCGAGAAAAGTGCGCTATTCAACCCGCCGCCGTATGGAACTGTATGTAAGGATAGTTTGGCCCAGCTCAATATTAGTTAGGAACAGCCTACAGATCAGTTTCTATCATGTGGCCAAACTTTATCACGACTTGTAACTCCCAACTTTTTTTTGTATAGAGGTTCATACCTACTATATCTACTTAGTGCAGATTTAGCGCCAATTTGACGTTGCCATAGTGACAAAATGTCATTCATTACCTTCTGAATGCAGACAATTATTATTACTTCACTTTACACTGCATTTAGTTGACAATAAATGGGTGACAACTATTCTTCCATATTCTAAGATTCAAAAACTTTTTCGCATAAAAAAGGAATTTCCTTTCTCGTTCTACGTTTAAAATTTGAATTAAAAATGTTACGCACGTTTCAAATGGATGAATAAAATCGTCGTCGCGCACCAACCACGTGACTCGAGGGCGTTGACCCACGTGTCCCGTGTCACCACGATGTCATTGGGCGCGGCGACGTCGGCGATTGGTGGAGAGTGTCGCGGGCGACGTGCGACATTTCTGATTGGTCGCTTTTGTCACATAGTGGGCGGAGTTTGGAAAAGTTCGAATAGAACTCACGTGGTGAAAGCAGTTTGAAAATAGAATTCTTTGTTTTGCTACGTTATTTTCTTTATAAGTGACGTAATAGATTCTTCGAGATCCCATTAATGGTTTCAGATTGCATAGACTTAAGTAGGTACCTACCTAACTACGTATACTTTTTAGAGTTCTGAGATTTTACAACAATATTTTACTGATTTGTAACTTGGTTAGTAATTTTTAACTATTTCGACATATTGTCTTACTAAGCAGACACTCTACCTACCTACTTATACCCAAAAAAGCCTTTTTACTAACTCAAAGTAGAAACTGAAACAAAATATCATCTCCATAATAAATCGTTAACGCCCGAGATTTTACACACACACACTCCTACATCTGCAGATCTAACATTTTTTGTGAGCGGGCGACAAAGGGGTGTCGCCGGTCGCTGGGCGCGGGGGGGCACCGTATTGATCGCGGCACCCGCACGCCCCTCCCCCGCGCCCCGCCGTGACACCGCGACACGAAAGAGTATTTAATCCGAAGAACAAGACTACATTTTGAAAATGGAACAATGACCACAGCTCCAATCGTTCCAATTTCAAAAAAAGAATTTTAAATTAAAATGTAGGTAGGTAGTAGTAACTATTTAATAACGTGACAATTTGTCAATGGTCATAATTTGGTTTACGTTGCAGTGTAGCTATGAGTTGATTGTTCTATTTTGAAATTGGTTGATGCAATGGATATAAAATTGTCATGAGAGGTGACAAATTGTCACGTTAATTAATTAGGGCCTAGGTTATTTTTATAAAAAAGTTCTTATACCTACCTAGGAATTGGTTTTTAAACTCTATTTTAATTGACATTGTCGCTATATAGCTATAACCTCTATAGGTTACTTAGCCACAATGTCAATTACTTAATTACAAAGATTTCTATGTGTATACTACACTAGATATGCTGGTCAGCACCGAAAAATTGCTCTTACGGTGCATGATCAACAACTCATTTAGTCTATTGCGAGCCACAGTGAAGAACAGTTGATGGCCGCGAAGGTTGTAGTCGGCAAACTAACACTTAAATCGATTAGTGTGAACAATAAAACATATAATTATTTACCTACGATTTTTTTTCTACGTCTTTTCATGTTATTTTAGGTAATCAACTCTATTATTTCTTGATTTCCGACAAAAAAATATTTATAAATGACACATTATGGCGTAACTGACAACTGCCATCTTAATATTGACATATATTTTACTCTTAACTAAAAATATTATAGAGCAAGCAGTACTACCGAATCGCTGTCAAAGATTAAGAAAATTATTCAAACAGATGTGCACTTAAAATGTGGAAAGAGGTTTCTACTGTTTAATGTTATACCATGTTTCTCAGAAGAGTAAATTCACCTTGATGTAAGTAACGAATGAGTAATTTCTACATGTTTTGTGTTTGTATTTTGTTTCATTCTGTCATCAAATGAAAATTCAGAAAATTTCAGCAAATTTTTTAATTATTTTAAAAGGTATTATGCAACATAACAAGACATTAGTGTCTAGACATCTATTTGCAACATTAGAGGTTGCAATAACTTAAAACGCTAAACCACGATGGTATGAGGGGATGTTTAGAATTATCAAGTATCTACCTTACGTCGCTTTTTCAGGTCGATGACACAACTTTGAAAACCAAAGGATAGGTACTCACTGGCAAAGCTGCCTTTTGATTTTCACTTAATTTAGATTTTTTTGATAAACACACACAGCGCCATGCGCGCACGTTACAGCTCGGCTGGCTGATTATCTAACTAGAAACCGCCTAGCGACCGGTCTCGTTTGACAGATGAATGTGATACATTGCTACTTTTTTTGGGGTATAAAAAAACATACCAAAGAAAAGTAGCAATGTATCATATTCATCTGTAAACTGAAACCAGTCGCTAGGTGGTATCTAATTAGATAATCAGCCTGCCGGTTTTTGCTAGCGACTCACAAAACTTCACATGATAGCCACGTGACGTGACAGCCGACGTCAGAGGTACATTCGGAAATTGGTAGTGGGAGGACAAAAGGATGAGGTATTGATTTTAGGCTGCAACAGTGTGTAAAAAAAGTTTTCGTTGTACTGAAAACTTTATGACGTCACAGTTTCCACCCCCACCATTTGAATGCATCGATACCACATTTTCGTATTTTCGTGATGACTTGTGCGAAAACTAACCTCAAACCCTATATTACTGCTCTGTTAATATAAAAATAGCATTGTGAATGCCTTAAATCTAAAAATTCAATAATTATTATTTGTCTTTTTAGAGTTCCGTACACAAAAGATAAAAACGGGACCCTATTACTATAACTCCGCTGTCCGTCTGTCTGTCTGTCTGTCACCAGGCTGTATCTCATGATCCGTGATAGCTAGATCGTTGAAATTTTCACAGATGATGTATTTCTGTTGCCGCTATAACAACACATACTAAAAATAGAATAAAATTAATATTTAAGGGGGGCTCCCATACAAGAAACGTGATTTTTTTGCTGTTTTTTGGTACGGAACCCTTCGTGCGTGAGTCCGACTCGCACTTGGCCGGTTTTTTGGTATGATTTTCTCATACTCTTATAAAAAAATAACAGTAGAAGATAATCTGTTATTCATTTAATTTTTGTATCTTGAGAATTTAGGTAGACACAATATTATTACAATACAATGAATGAGTACCACCTACATAATTATTAAATTTTATTATTAAAAGTTACCTAAGTACTCTCAGAGTCCAACAAGAAAAAGGCAAAAAATACGTTAGTGTTGCATCTGCGTCAACACTGAACTATTCTTTGCACATTTCCCCTCTCCCGCCCCCCAATACCTCAGCCCGCGCACGTCTGCGTTGTGAGACAATTTGTATTTTGACCAGCGCGTCTATGTAATTGATGTCTATGCTTAATTATATTCAAACTTCAAACTTCAAACTTCAAACTTTTATTTGCAGACTAAGTGTTACATAGTTCTTAAATTATAAAAAGTACTTTAAACTTAGACACCTTGTACAGGTATGGCAAATTAAACTTAATTAAGCAAATAGTTAATTCAATTAAAATTAAATTTTAAATTACATTTTAAATTAACATAAACATTTTAATTTATAATAAAATTGTAATTATATTTTAGATTACCTACCATTACTAATATATTATACCTTTATATGTTTCGTTTCGAGGTATTCTTTCACAGAATAATAGCTATTTTGTATGAGAAACGTTTTTAAGTTTTTGCTAAAAGAAGTTAATTTTTGGTCGTTCTGTATTGTCGGTGGTAACTTGTTAAAGATTTTTATCGCCATGTGATGTGGACTGCAGTTGAACATTTTAATGCGTGAAGGAGGCAGATATAATCTTGTCTTGTGTCGGGTGTTAATATTGTGTGTGTCCTGCACTTGAAGGAATTTACTGCGATACCTAAAGACGAACAAGCAAATATCCTGTATGTAAAGCGAGGGTAATGTTAGTAGTTGGTATTTTATAAAGTAAGGTTTACAACTCTGCATATTGTCTATTTGAGCTATAATCCGAACGCATTTCTTTTGGAGCACAAACAATTCACCGACGTTTACACTATTGCCCCAAAGCATAACCCCGTATTTGAGCCATGAGTGAGCATACGCGTAATAGGCTACTAGTGCTGTTTCTATGTTTGTACTACATTTAATTTCAAAAAGTGCGTAGGTGAATTTTGACAATTTAGATTTTATATTTTCTATATGACTTTTCCAATTTATATTAGAATCTATTGTTAGTCCGAGGAGAGTAAATGTGTCTACCAAATCTATTCGAGAATTCCCAAAATTAACGTCAATATTTAAAGGACTTGTTTGGTACGCTCTAAATTCAATGAGTTTAGTTTTTTTCAAGTTTATTTCTAAATTATGGTCTGTTAGCCAATTCGATACATTTACGAGAGTATGTAATATATCAATATTTGGGTCTGAGTTTTTTTTACATTTGATTAATATAGAAACGTCATCTGCAAATAGCACGGGAACTGTCCGATCATGATCTAAGGTTTTTGGAAGGTCATTTATATATATTATGAATAAGATACATCCTAATACGCTCCCCTGCGGGATGGAACAGGTTAGATTTCTTACGTTAGATTGTATTTTTTCTATTTTATTATTTTGACTATTAAAATGTTCAATTTGTACTATTTGTTTCCTATTACTTAAATATGACTCGAACCAGGAGTAAGCAGGGCCTCTAATGCCACAGCCATAGAGTTTTTGCAGAAGGATGTTATACGAAACTTTATCATATGCTTTTGTCATGTCTAACAGAAGGCCTACTGCATGATTTCTATCATTTAATTGCTGAAGCGCAGTTTGGATATATTTGAATACAGCTAATGTGGTTGATCTATTTTTGCGAAATCCGTTTTGGTCATCGTTTAGTATGTTATACTTTTCTAAAAAATTATATAACTGAAGGCTCATCGCTTTTTCGAATACTTTGGCAAATGTTGAAAGGAGTGCAATGGGTCTAAAATTGTCCGGAGATGTTTTTTCATCTTTCTTATGGACGGGTATGACCAGGGATATTTTGAGCTCATCAGGGAAAGCTCCTTCATTGAAGCTCTGATTAATAAGGGAAGTTAAAGGTATTGAGAGTTCGTCAGCACACTTTTTTAACAAAATTGGCGGTATACCATCAGTGCCGAAACTGTGTTTATTTTTGAGTAGATTAATAATTTTTGTTGTTTCTTCTCTCTCTACTGGTCGTAAGAACATTTTTCAAGGTTCCTGCAATAAAACTCTAATGTTTGCAGAATAAGCGTTCCCGCTGACGGGCGATTAATCGCTGAGCGATTTTTTGTCGCTGAGAATAGAACATTATTACATTCTATACGTAAACTCCCACGAGCTACTTTTTGTAGCTGCGATAAACGCGGCGTTAATCGCGGCGATAATCGCGGCGCTTTTTTGTCGCTGACCTTTGTCATGTCATTTCGCGGGCGATTATCGCCGCGATTATCGCAGCTACAAAAAGTCGCCCGTGAACGGTTACGCTAATGTGGGGTAATAATAACAACAACGTATGTTACACCGTGGCGTAACTTAAATCTTAAGTTTATTCTATTCGTCTCGTAAATATATAAACTTGAGTATAAAATGTCGTCTTAAAATTATGTTCTATCTATCTATCTATATCAGCCTCTCGTTCATCCGTCTTCGGACATAGGCCTCCTCCAAAGCTTTCCACGATCTTCTATCTTGCGCCACCTGGAGCCAATTGCTACCAGCATGACTCCTTAGGTCATTGACCCACCTTTCAGGTGGACGACCTCTACCTCGCGTAGTTTCTCTTGGCTTCCATTCCAGTACCTTCCTGGTCCATCTCTCAGTGCTCATGCGACCAATGTGTCCTGCCCACCTCCATTTTCGCCGTTGAATGGTATCCACGACATCGATGACCTTCGTGTTGCGCCTAATCCATTCATTGCGTTTGTGATCCAGCAAAGTGATTCCAAGCATTGCTCTCTCCATTGCTCGCTGTGCGACTCGAAGTTTTTCGGCAGACTTTTCGGTGAGTGTTGTCGTCTCCATACCATAGGTCATCACTGGTAGAACACATTGATTGTAGACCCTTGTTTTAAGGTGTTGCGGTATTTTCTTTGAGCCTAGAATGTACTTGTTTGCACCATATGCAGCCCAAGCCTGTGTAATTCGGCGATCCACTTCAGCGGTTTGGTTCGCATTACCAAGTGTGATCACATGACCAAGGTAAATATACTGATCCACCACTTCAAAAGGCAACTGCAGGTGAGCTGCATCAGGGATGACAGTCATGATTTTTGTCTTCGACCCATTCATCACTAGGCCTGCCCTCTGAGATTCAGTTTGCAGGTGTTCAATCATTTGCTCCATGTCATTCACATTGTCTGCAAAAAGCACAATGTCATCAGCGAATCGCAGGTTGTTAAGTCGTTCCCCATCTATGTTTAGTCCTTTTCCACTCCAGTCGAGTTTCCTAAAGATACCTTCCAATGCAGCTGTAAAAAGTTTCGGAGAGATTGTGTCGCCTTGATGGACTCCTCTGCCAAGTTGGAAGGAATCTGAAAGCTTATGTAGACGTACTGAGGACTGCGCGTTTTGTTGGAGATGCCTGATGAGTTGTATGTATCGTTCGTCTATCCTGCAGTCCGCGAGAGCCTTTTCTACCGCCCAGTGTTCGATAGTGTCGAAAGCCTTTTCGTAGTCAATAAAGGCCATAATAACTGGTTGCCGATATTCATGACATTTTTCAATGATTGTCCTTATGGTTTGGATGTGGTCGTTAGTACCAAAACCAGATCTAAATCCCGCTTGCTCCCGTGGTTGGTAATCATCAAGCTTTTTTGTCAGGCGATTTACTAAGACTCTCGTAAATAGCTTGTAGAGGTGAGATAAGAGACTTATAGGACGATAGTTTTCCAGCTTTCTGATGTCGCCCTTTTTGTGTAGTAGGGTTATGATCGCATTATTCCAGGAAGATGGCACGTTGCACTCTAGAATGCATTAAGTGAACAAATGTGCTAAAAATGACCATAGTGTAACCGAGTTAATTTTCAGCATTTCTGGTATAATGTTGTCGTTTCCTGGTGCTTTCCTATTTTTCATTTGGTCAAGAGCGAGTTTTACCTCCTCAACGATGAAAAAAATTATGTTCACTGTAATTAAATTACTGTTCAACATACAGCCTCAGACTCGAACCATAAAACAGCTATAAACGTGATTGGTTCGAGTCTGCGCGACGACGGTGGCGTCTCGCAGCGGACCCTGGCGGAACTAACCGTGTTAGTGGTCATCTTTATTGATGCGTGTAATAAAGAGTGGGTTGGTGTAATTAGATTTGTGTCCAAATGACTGGAGGACATACTTATTCATTCATAGTGAATCTAATGAGTTAATCCCAAGAATACTTTGTAGGTATTCAGGATTTCTAATTGAGACTTTTCGGAGCGAGAACAGTGTTTCTTTCGGTTTCTAGATCGCAGCAGCCCTAGCAAAAATCTCATTTAAATATAGTCTTTATTTGAAGAATTTCAGTAATATACAGTAATATAAATCACAGCGATCACGTGATCAGTTTAGTATTGGATGACCAAGATTTTTTGGCGTATTTAGACACATGTTATGTTTCATGGAGAAAGTTGTTCAGTTTCATGGACTGAACACATCCTTAAAATTTGGCGAGTGATTACAAATGCACCCTGTATATTACCTACCTACTAATATTTTTTTTTACAACAGGGACTTAAAAGGGGTCTTAAAAATTTGAAATGGGGCTACTAGGGCATTTGTGGGATATCATATAAAAGAGTGCTGTTTGTACATTTTCAAACATTTTTTCTTTTCTTTTTTAAACCATTTTTCGATATATGATGATAAATTAAAAAAAACAGTTCCCCCGCCTTATCTCCGAAGTTTGCAAAGAGAAAAATTTGAAGAAATTCTTTGTGATAGTAGATTATGTATGTAATAATTACAGAAAAAATAAAACAATGTCTCAATATAGCACACTTTTTTAAAAATTATGAACAAAAAATACATTAGTTCCACTACCGGTCAACAGATGGCGCTGATCTAAGAAAAGATACATTAGTTCCACAATGCGTGGCATACGCACGCACTAGCGTAAAGATCGGACGTGTTAGAAAATAATTAAATATAATAATTAATCGCTAAGCTAAAATTGTGACCTCGTTTCGCCAATACGGTAGTAACATAAACTGTGTCATTAGTTATGACAAAATGAGTGAGTGAGTGTTTTCAAGACAATTAAAATACAATGTCAAGTCCATTTAATAGAAGTGCTATGACCCCCCGCTCTCCACCACCAACGCCTCCACCGGGATCTACACCATCAAGACCGCACAGTCAGGAAGATGCAGCGGGCCACTCTGACGTTATCCCCACCCCGGAGATCCAGAGCTGGATGACGTCAATAGAGCAGTGTTTAAATGAGGTTTGCCATATAGCTTCAGAAGGTAAGCTTAACTCAGAGCAGAAACTGCGTATCCATAACTTGTGCAGGAAAGTAAGCCATGGCTCAGCACAGATGGCGGTACAATATCAGTCACTTAAGCTAAAAACAGTCCAAGCACACCGCTCTATAAAAAATCTTCAAGACCAACAAGATCTGTCTCAACAACTCCATGACATAAAGCAAAGAATTGAAGAGTCTGCTAATACTGACACGCGAACGTCCTTTGCCGATATGGTTAAGAAAGGAAATAACTACATTAAGCCCGTTATAGTCAGCTCAGTTGCCATTTATCCTAACGACAAAAACAAGACGAGTGAGGACACCAAATCGCTGGTTCAGAAGATTATCTGTCCTGAACAGATGAAACTTCACGTCAGAGGCCTGCGCAAAACAAGGAACGGCGGTGTCATAATAAGCACAGATACCAAAGATGACATTTTAAAACTGAAAGAATCGGAGTTATTGACTAATTCTGGCCTCAGCGTCGATGAGCCCTTCAAGCGCAAACCTAGAGTAGTGGTAATCGGTGTGCCCACATCTATGCAGGAAAAAGAAGTTTTTACCTGTTTGTACAATCAAAATCTGGCTGAGAAACTAACTAATTCAGACCTCGAATCCTTTTTAAGCACAATCAAATTAAGCCACAAGTCGGGCAAGAAAGATGCTGAGACCTGCAATTACATCATTGAAGTATCAGCAGTTATTCGCAAAGCCTTGGTTTCCAGTGAGAGAGTTTTTGTGAACTGGTCATCTTGTCCAGTACGTGACTTTACCTTGGTTACAAGATGTTATAAGTGCCAACAATACGGTCATGCGGCAAAGTCATGTAGGGAGCCAGATCACACCTGTGGACATTGCGGTGAAAAAGGGCATTCTATCCAAGACTGCTCTAAAAAAGCAAATCAAGCAAAGTGCGCTACCTGCATTCGGTTTAAAAAACCAAATAACCATAGTACAGGTTCTGCAGATTGCCCAGCAAAAATAATGGCAGAAAAAAGGTACATTAACTCTATAGATTATGGTGGCGCCTAAGAGCGCCAATATTTATCTGATTATCTGTCCATTGTATAGTTTAGTTTCTTTTATTATTTTTAACAACCTTATTAGCATAGTATAATTATGATTAATGATTTAATAGATGATATAGATAGCTTCTCGATATCTGAGTCAAGTCTATGCGAAGTCGAAAAGTGCAAACAATATCTTTCAGCTTACACTAACCCTTTAACTATACTAACACAAAATATACGTAGCATCTCTAAAAACTTTGACCAATTTAATATTTTTCAGCAAAGGCTTAAGATAGATTGTGATGTAATTGTTTTAACAGAATGTTGGAATAGTAAACAATATAATCTGCCACCAATAAAAGATTACAATATGTTTAAAAGTAATGTATTAAATAACCAAAATGATGGCGTGGTTGTATATACCAAAAGCCACTTAGACGTCACTGTTGAAGAACCAAAGATTGATGACTGCAGCAGATTGCTGATAAAAATTGGTAAAGACTTTGCAGTTCTAGGTATATATAGGTCTCCCTCATTTAAAAATATAAGTAATTTTATTCAATCACTGAGTGATACGTTGCAAAACTTGTCGTCTTTCAAAAACATTATTTTAATTGGTGATATCAATATCAATATTATTCCCACTCAAGAAAATGTTGATGCATCAGTCCATGATTACCTTAACCTATGTTCGTATCATGGTTTACTTCCTGCACATTTGCTACCAACCCATCAAAGTGGGTCGTGTTTAGACCACATCATGCTTAAATCAAAATTCTCCTCACTAGCTTTAGTTATGAATTCGTCACTAACTGATCACAGTGCTGCATTACTAACTCTTAACTGTAAATTACCTAAATTAAATAATAAGCGCACAATTAACAAGTTGAATATAAATAAACTCGAAGCTGACTTAGGCAATATTGACTTTGCCCCAGTTTACAATTCTGCTGATATGCAATTCTGTATGTCATATGTAATCGAAAGTGTAGGTCAGGCATTGCTGAAAAATACAGTAAATATTTGTTTAAGTAACAAGAAATCTAATATAAAACCGTGGATCACATCCGGCCTTATTCGCTGCATGAAACACAGAGATAAATTGCATATGAAAGCAAAATGCAACCCAAACAATCTAGTGTTACAATTATCATACAAGCGTTATCGAAACTTTTGCAATAATCTTGTTAGAAAAGTTAAAATTACGTATGAGAAAGCATTAATTGAAAAGGCTGGTACAAATACTAAGAAAATCTGGGAACATGTTAAAAATGTAACATACTTGTCAAAGAGCAAAGAGTCCTCTTCGAGTTTATTACAAGCTCACCCGTCACAAATGGAATCTGCTAATGCCGCAAATAATTTCTTTGTAAATATTGGTAAGTGCCTGGCTGAAAAAATACAAGCTCAGCCATTGTCAAATAGTCACACCTCTAGTAGCTGTAGTTCTTCACTCTCATCTTTTGTGCTGATGGACACGGACGAAACTGAGATAGAAAATATAATACTGAGTTTAAAAGACGATTGTGCTGTCGGATGGGACAATATTCCAGCCAAAATTATAAAAACTTTTAGGCACATTTTGATTCCTCCTTTAACTTTCATTTTTCGAAAATGCCTGTCAACAGGTATTTTCCCTAAGTGTCTGAAAAAAGCTATTGTTGTCCCTGTTCATAAATACGGCGATAAAAAACAAGTTACGAATTATAGACCTATCTCTCTATTACCCATTCTGTCTAAAATACTAGAAAAAATCATAAATAAAAGGTTAATTGATTTTTTGGAGGAAAAATCAAGTCTATCGAAAGCGCAGTTTGGATTTAGACCAAAATTATCAACTGCTGATGCGGTTCATCAATTAACCAATCACATAGTGGAAAATCTAGATGAAGGTAGGCACACATTAGGAATCTTCCTAGACCTCGCCAAAGCTTTCGATTCCGTGTCCATCCCTATTCTGCTGCGCAAGCTTGAAAACATAGGTATAAGAGGCACTCAACTAAAATTATTTGAAAGTTATCTGGAGGATCGTACTCAGTGCGTGAGGATTGGCAATGTTATCAGTAATGAGCAAAACAATACATCCTTCGGAATTCCACAAGGAAGCATATTAGGGTCTACCCTTTTCCTGGTCTACATAAACGACCTCTGTAATGTAAAGTTAGATCATGGTTACGTCATAACATATGCTGATGACACTGCTCTCCTTTTTTCAGCTGAGTCGTCAACAGAAGTATTCAGGTATGCGCAACACGGTTTTAACGTAGTTAATAAATGGCTTCAGGATAATTTACTAACACTCAATGCTGAAAAGACAAGCTTCATGCAATTTTCGTTGCGCAAAACATCGCTAACACCAAATTTCTCAAAACTATACGCTCATTACTGCTCTGATCCATATGATAATAAATGTGTATGCACAGAAATTAAATCAACGGCCGAAATAAAATATTTAGGTGTCATATTAGATGAAACTCTCTCCTTTAAACGACATATAGAAACTCTAACGAGTAGAATACGTAAGATGATATTTGTGTTTAAAAAACTTCGTCATATTGCTGATGAGAAATTATGTAAACAAATTTATTTCGCGCTTTGTGAATCGTTACTGACCTATTGTATTTCTACATGGGGTGGAGCGAATAAGACTTTACTCTTATCTGCTGAAAGAGCCCAGAGAGCGATCCTCAAAGTATCGACTTTTCGTCCCTTCCTTTATCCTACAAAACTTCTTTATAAAAACTGTGGAGTATTAACAGTTAGACAACTCTTTGTACTGAGCATAGTTCTGAAGCAGCACGCAGCCCTGCATTATAGCACTGAGATTACTAACAAAAGACGGAAAGATAAAGTTTGTACTATAAAAGGTGGAAATAATCTTGCTTTTACGAGAAAATTTTACAAGTTTCTAGGACCGTTTCTCTACAATAAATTAAGTGCTAAAATATCGATTTATCCACTTAATTTCATAAACTGCAAAAAGATCCTGAAAGACACTCTCCAAAAGATGACGTATGATGAAACAGAGGAGTTACTTGTAGTATTAAGATGATTAGTTTTAGTATATGTATACTTAGTTGATTAGTTTATTCAGAAATATTAATTCTAATATTATTATATTAATTCTTTAATTATTTTCCCTATTATGTAATACCATAATTATCTCTTCTATAGGCGCATACCGCCTGAAACACAGGATAACCTAGTTCAGGCACAAATAATTTTAATTTACCTAAATAAAACTATATCAGTAATTTTACGAGTAGGTATTCAGAATTCTAATATTATTTAGTATTATGTAGGAACTAATTCCTTACTAATTTGATTATGCATAAGTACTAACCTAGTTTTAAAGCTGACATTGCCCATTGTTATAAATGTGTACAAAATGAAGTTGTGAATAAATGATTTGATTTGATTTGACA